>JAMJFZ010000179.1:0-2975899 GCA_026225945.1 Cricetomys ansorgei
TTCATCATGGTTTGTATACTACTGAGGGGAAAAAATACTGGCAGCCAGATTGCTAAGCTACCAAAAATTGTTTTCTGCTTACTTACTACTTATCCCTAATGGGAATTTTACTACGCACATGTATCTATATACACATGTAAAACAGTAGGTAGTTTCCAAGTGGAAGTAAATGACATCACATGCACACACACAGCACACTCACATGCACATGTGCGTATGCTTGCACACACACACACACACACACACCAGGCCTGTATACACTTCGCAAAATCAATTCCTGATCTGTCTGTAGTATACATATCTAGAGGTTGTCATCTGATTTACCAAACAAATTATTCTTTAAATATTTTCTACTTTGCCAGCAGTTATTGCAAAGAAGGGACTGTGTGGTTTCCCAGAACTTCTAAACTTCAGGTTTCCCATCCTGATTCAGGTTCATAAAGATGGAAGTAATGAACCCAAGCTCGCTGTTGAACCTTGCTATACAGCGTCTGCTGACCATTGAGCCTGTAGCAATCCAAGCTCTGGAGGAAATTCCGAGGGAGATTTTTGTTCCATTGTTCATTGCTGCCTTCGAGGGTGGGCATAAGGACACATTGAGCGCAATGGTGAGGATTTGGCCCTTCCACTGTCTCCATATCGGGTCATTAAGTGTACAGGAACCTCAACATGAACTCCTGAAAGCCATGATTGAGAATCTTCCAGTACGTCCTGAACAGCACCCTTCTTTTCGGTAAGATTGCATAATAGAAACATGTAAGATACAGAATGTTATGGTACAGGCTGCTACTCTCTCCGAATAGTAACTAGTAAATGCTGAAGATTTATGTGTGAGGTTGTTGGCTCAACACTTGGTAACACATGAAAGACTGATGTCTTCAATGTTCATTATGAAATCTATCTTATGAGGGTACTGTTGATGGTTTTACTTAATGGTTGTGATTACATAGGAGAAATACACAAATTTTAAGACTGGTGAGGGTTTAAGATGAATAAAGGATGGAAAAATAAAGAAGGTAGAATTTTCATGGGAAAGACTTGCTGCTATAAGGAGTGCCAGCTGTGCATAAAAGCATTTGTTCCTATATGTCATCATTGATCCTATAGGGTTTCATTGTCATTTACTATTTCTCAGAAATTCTATTTCCTCTTATCCCTACAGGAGACCTAAATTGAGGATCCTAGATTTAAGGCAAGACATTGACTGTAGGACCACATGCCCTGAAATCAGCACCAAATCACCTTACTGTTTCTATGCCTGCACTTATTCTGAACACTCTATCCTGAAAAGAGAAGGACAGCCTAGTTTTGTAAATTCAGGGTCCGAGACTCAGGCACCCAGGCCTATAGAATTACTAGTGGACCTTTCCCTTGATGGCTCCAAAATAGAAAAAGAATTTCTGGTTTTGCTTAATAGTAAAATTGATGAGAGTTTAGGATCTTTGCACCTATGCTGTAGAGATTTGCAAGTTAATAAGTTGTGTCAATGCAAAAAACCACCCTGAAATTTCTTGATCTTAAATGTGTTGATCAGTTGTCAGTTGAGAGGGGTTCCCTGAGTGATATCACAAGCATCATGTCTCAAATGTTCCACCTAGAAAGTCTTAGTCTTTTTAAAATCACCTTTAGATCTCTGGGTGGGAAAGTCTTTAAACATTTTCTCAACTACTTGCGACGTATGAATAACATTAAGGAACTCAACTTCTCTTCATTCTGCCTCAAAAATCATCTGGAAAAAATTATCAGGTAAGAGTTTGGGGTAGGTCCCCAGGTTTCCTGGATATTTCTAAGCTCCTAAAAGCCTTTTATGCTTTTCACTTCTTCGCTACTGGAAATTTGAAACTCAAGAAATACAGAATTACAAAAATTAAGCAGCCATGTACAGATAATGTGATGTGTAGAAATGTAAAGGTGAAAAAACCCACTAACCCTCTAGATATGAGGAGGAGGACTGATGAGTGAAGACATTTTGCTACAGCACTGATGCATATAATTATAGATGCCCATAGTTCATAATGTCAGATCAGTTTGCTAGTCTATTACCAACAAGCTATAGGCCATGAAAGTAAAGGTTGTTATTTAGGGACTGGCCAAAGGGGATTTTCAGTTGCTTGCTCTTTCTGATCTCTCCTTACTAAAAAGGTGAGCTAAAATCTACAATGAATAGTATTGTAAGAACTAGGTGGGTTAATTTTTTTCTTTATATGTCTTAGAATCATCCATTATAATATACTGTATACATTCATAAGATTAAAATAAATTGTATCTCAGTGTTGAAAACTTAACTTTCTGGGTGTGGTAGCACACACTTCAAACTCAGCCCTCAGTGAGTTCCCACATGGTGAGACCCCCGCCTGAAAGCAAGAAAGAGAGAGAGAAAGAGAGAAAGAAAGAAAACCTCAGAGTCACAAAACTATTGAGTGAATTAAAGCACACATTTACACATTGATAAGCACTTAATAATACATGTAAAAAGTAACTTTTCTAGATATAAAGGTATGGTTCCCCTCATTGATTTTTCATTCTTCTTTTGTTTTCTCCATACAGAGTACTACCATCCAGTTTGGATTTCTTGTATCTGCCATTCTGTGATCTTGCGTACAGAGACTTCAAATTTCTGTCCCAGAGCCCTCAGGTCGCCCACCTCAAGCTGTTGAATCTTAGTAACAATCCAATGTATTGGGCTGATATTGACCCCTTTCACACTCTTCTGCTAAATGTTTCTGGTACCCTTCAGCATCTAGAGATAAATCATTGCCTTATAAGTGATTCTGCAATCTCTGTTCTCATCCCTGCCCTAGTTCAATGTACCCGTCTCCGTGTCCTGGGCTTTGCTTCTAACCCCATCACAATGCCTATGCTTGTGAATGTCATGCATAGTTTAATACCTTTGATGGAGCTAAAATACGTGATTTATCCTATCCCTGTACATTGCTATGAACGATGGCATTTTCAGGGCACTTTAGACCGGCAGAAGCTTGCTATTGTACAACTACAACTGAAAGAGATACTAGAGCTTGCGCATCGGAATGACATGAACTGGATCACATACTCTGACTAAATTTCACAGTCCAATACAGTGTTCACCTGATATGTATCATTTAAATACTAAATGTTACTTCCTGGACCCTAGACGCAATGTATAAAGGTTCTTATGTTGTAGGAAATTACACTTAGGGAATATAGACATTTAGCTGATTCCTGTAGAGAATAACTTAGCAAAAAAATGGAGGACTTTGAGAGTCCTTGTGTGTTTCTTGTCTATTATTGATATGTTGCTTTTGTTACTGACCACAGTGGTGTGTATATGGTCGGGGATGACCAAGTCCTGGTATGCTGTATCTCCGCTCATACTCAGTGGTTCACTTGTGGATATGTCACACTAATCAGGACAGTAGCAGCCTTTCTTGGCTGTACTTGTGTAAAGGGTGGTGGTTTTGAAGACAGTGTTTTCATCTAAGTTACTTTGGGCTGTTTGGGGTTGCTTATGTGAAACCATCAAGATTTAACAGTAGGCCAGGGAAGAAAGATAGCAGAGGCTCTGAGGTTTCACTATACCCCTCAAGAACATACATAAATGACCTACTTCCTTGATGCATGCCCACTGTAAAGTTTCCACCACTTGCCTTGAAGCTGGGAATCCAGCCTTTGTCACATGAATAATTTTAGGTGGTATTTAGGATCCTTGCCATAATGTTGCCTCTACTTCCTTTAGTTCTCCTACTCTACTCCCAGTTCCCTTAATCGTGTACATTTCCTTAGCTGTATACATCATTCCCTGTACATTGTGCTTCTGTTTTCCACCATCTGTGCCCCATTTGGCATGATACATACAAGCCATGTGCGAGTACTGAGTCCAACTTAATTTCATGCTCCAAAAAATGGCCTCATTATACATTCACTTGGCATATCCTGGACTTACTTAGAAACCAAGTGTGTAAAATCAATAATTGATTTACACAGGGCCAGGGAAATGCCTCAGTCATTCAGTTGTTTACCACACAAGCGTGAGGACCTGTGCTGAGACCCCTAGCATTCGTGTAAAAAGCTGAGCACCAAAGTGCACACTTGTAACTCCAGTGCTCAAAGGTGGGGGAAGGAAAATCCTTAGGGCTACATGACCAAATAGTCCAGCGAATTAGTGGATTCTAGGTTCAGTGAGATATCCTGTCTCAGAAAATACGTGTAGAAGTGGTTGAAGAAAATGCCTGATATGCACTTGTGGCTCCCGCAAATGCACAAGGACACATGAAAATATCTTGTTCGTGTTGTTAATTTCTTGAAACAGCATACTAAATCGCAAACACATGTTAAAGATATAAAATTAGCATTTGCTCCTTTCATATGCTGAAATGCCCAAATGACTGCTTTTCAATGACTGAGTGACAAGAACGACTAGAATATAAACAGTGATTTGCACAGAATGTTTTCCTGTTGAAATAAATTAGTAAAAGCAATGGCTCATGTCTTTATATTGTTTTCTTTTTTAAGTGAGGTCATAATAGATTTCAGTATGACCACAGTTAAAAGTAATTAAATTTTGTTCTTAATAGTGACACAAATACATCAAACAGTAGTTTACAGGCATAATACAGTAAGAAAACTGGCAAGGTAGTTGATATTTTTATTAATTTTCTTTTGGTTATACTAGATTGTATTTACAAGATAGTAAGAAAAACCACATTAAAATATGCTGTAATTCATTGTTATGTTTCCTTTGTGATGTACATTTCAAATTCATTCCCATTTTTCATAATGCTTTTATCATGATATACTGAACAGAATTTCGAAGACCTATCAAAATGCCAGTGTAATGAACAACTGACTTACATTGTTTCCAAGTTAAAAACTGTTGTTTTAACTTTTTGTATTACATAAAATGTTATTAAAATGAAGTTTACCTGTTTCTTTGAACTCCCTCTTTTGGTTTTTAGTTTTATCCCATATAGCTTTTACTATATGCTCTCTGACCATGCTGGGATCTCGTGCTCCCAGAAGTATAGTCTGACCAGTGTGTTAACAGTTCCAGGATACTGGGGAAGATGCGACTGGATCAAGATTGGCATATTTTCTCTTTCCTCTACCCTCCCTTGGTGCCATCTTTCTGTCAGTGACACCGCACCCTGAGGTGAAAACTAAACCCCACAAGGAAGAGAGAATTTGGATTTCATTACTGTTTCATTGACAATATGAGTGATATTATTGGAAATTCCTGTTGCAAGAAGGTGCTCTTGATATTTTGTTTTCAATAGATTTGAAAAATAACCTGTGACTACTGGTTTGCACACTGTCCACAAGCAACTGCTGAAGGAAAAGTTATTTTTGGCTTACACATCCTAATCTCAGTCTATCATTGGGGGAAGTCGGGGCAGGAGCTCGAACAAGAGCAGATGCAGGAAAGATGGAGGAAAGCTCTTTATAACCTGTTTGTATCCTTTGGTACACATTAGATCATTACTGGATTAATTAAAATATCCAATGCAATGTAAGTAGACCATATTTTTAAGGGGAAAACAGTAAATATTTAAGTCAGATATAAGCCAGGATTCAGAAAGTAGAGGCTGGAGAGGCGGTCCCGTGGGTCAGGTGCTTGTGGTGCGAGCCTGAGGACCTGAGGTCAGATCCCCAGAAGCAACAGAGAAGCTGAGCAGGGCAGTCAGTGCTTGCCTGAATCTCCAGCGCTGACAGGTGGATCCAGGGACTCACTTGCCAGGCAGGCCAGCAAAAGGGGAGAGCTGCAGGTTCTGGAGGAGACCTGGACTCAAAAACTAAGGTGGAGAACTTGATCAAAGAAAACATCCCAGTGTCGACCTCTAGCCTCCACATAGTGCATGCGCATACATGCACAGGCAGGCACAGGCAGGCACAGGCAGGCAAGCATGCATGCAGGCGCCTGCGCAGAATGTAGTCCCCCCGACACTTGCCCTGGCTTACTCAGAGTGGAACATGCAGGTAGAAGAGACCTCACCCTCTAGAGTTTCCTAGCCACCAACTCAACAGAGGTATTTTAAAAACAGCTTCTTGCAGGGCTTGGCGGCTCACACTTATAACCCAACACACCCGGGAGAGAAGCAGAAAGATCTGTGTGAGTTCGAGGCTCCCATGTTTTAGATGGAGCATTCCAGGAGAGCCAGGGTGACACAGTGAGACCTTCTTGGGGTGGGGGTGGGGGGTTCTTACCAGATGAGGAGCTTTTCGCATATTATGTTCCTACCCTGGTATTCCCGATTCTATGGGTGATTCTAGTAGATGTTGGTGTTAGTTGTGTTTTTTGAGTCTCTCTTGATTTTTGCTGTTTCCTTTCGACATTCCCTGCGCTGTCATCTGCATCTCCAGACATGATCTTCTCGAACTTTCTCTCCCCTCTGCCCTTCTCCCTTCCTCCTTCCTTCTCCCCTCCTCCCTCCCACTCTCCTTCCTTCAAAAGATAAAGCACCAAAAATAAATTTCTCTATTCTCTGTTAAGAGTCCACATTTCCCAGGAATTCTCAACTCTAAGGAACTAGGACTTCTGACCCCAGAATTACAATGGACGTCCTCTAGTCAGAGCACGACCCTTTTTCTCTACGTGCATTGTATATATACATTTATCGACTTGCTGATTATGACTTTAATGATCATAAACTCTTTTGTCAACTCATTCTGTGACAACCAGTTCTCAATGTTTTCCCAGTCCAGAACAGTGTACTGGACACACACTCAAGGTCATTCTCGCTGACTCTGTAGTCATGAGTAAAATCCTGATTGTCTCCATCCCTCCAGTTTTCACCTGTAAAATGGGAATGGGTAGGAAATCAGCCGCACAGTGGTGGTGTGAGCACAGAGAGAATGTGAAAGGGACTAGCACGCATTTCATTACACCCACGTTTATTAATTCTTCTGTGTCTTGCTCAGAGATTACTAGACATGCCACTCCCAAAATGTAGACTGACGGCAATTAATATCCAATCACTTTTTTACTTGTCAGTTTTATTGAGCCCTAAATGATAAGCAGAAATATATATATATATATATATATATATATATATATATTTAAAGGATATAGTATGTTGATTTGATGTATGTATATATAGTGAAATGATTACCTCAGCAGAGCTACTGACAAGATGCATCAAATCATATAGTTACTTTTTGGTGACAGGAATACTGATCTCAGCAAATTTCAGGCACAAATTGCATTACTGTTAACTACAGCCACAAACCCTGTACTATACACAGTAGGCCTGCAGTTTATAACTGTATAACCCACTTTATCACCAAGGACTTGTATTCTCTAAGCAGTAGCCCCCACTTACCTTCACTCTTAACCCTCATCATCACACTTGTGATCTGTTTGGTAAAAGCTCAACGTTTTAGGTTCTAGGTGCATGCTGGGGAGTCTTGATTTTATTTTATTTATTTTTGTGGTAGCAGACTTGTGGTATGGGGCCAATCACACGGTAGTTTAGACATTAGGAAAGGAATGGAGGGGTGTGTGTGAAGAGGAGTCATTTCCCTGGGAGCTACTATTGAATCCAGAGGAACTATGCAAATGTCAAAAATAGTTAACATATGTGATTTATGCCATGATATGATGGGAATTTAAAACTACATTCTAATAGCATGAAAACACGGAGTTGTGTCAAACTCAGGGCGAAAGGTTCACAAGGCAATCCTAAACATGGGGTTATTATGTATTACTACATACTAACTGAGATTTGCTTACCATCTCGGAGGTTAGGAAGTAATTTCATCAAGCAGTTCCTACAACATGTTTTCAAAATGTCAGAGCACAAGCACTCATGAGTTACAGATGATTTGTGAGAATATTAAATGGAGAAGAATAGCTTCAATGGAGGTTGTTTGCTGTGGGAAACAGCTGTCTGTTTGCTGTGCTTCTTGTGGGAAAGCGTGTAGGCATGTGGGAAATGCTCACCTGCTGGGACACCTCACCTGCTGGGATGTATCAGGAACAAGTGCACCAGTCTCTGGGAAAGAGACAGCTTTGGCTCATGAGGAAGGTCTGGGCCAGTGACAGAATGATTTCCAACTATGATATCATTTCCTGTAGGTTTTAACATATTCAAGAAAAGAGTAGTTAAAATATTTTTTAAAAAAGCATAGAACACAATTTTTGAGTAGATGAACACAGGTATTTTGGATATCCAGGACTTTGGAAAAGCATTCACTGTCTTTCACGGGTGGCAGCAAGTGTTTTGCCAGAATGAGTGAACATGTCCACGAGTGGGTGAGGGTGTGATTGTGTCTTTTCTAGCTATATACAGTCCCACCAGTGATTTTTCCCTCATTACAGAGAGTGTTCGGGCTTATCGTATTAAGTTGGATATCCTAAAATGTCTGAACATCAAGGGACCACTCTTAGTGATGAAAAACTTTTACAAGTCTCAGATTGATACCATGCCCAAGATTCTCTCTCCCTCTCCAGACTGCAGACTAAGCTGTTCAGCATCTCAGAGGTGGAATTCCGACTCCGGCCACGAGAGGGCACCACAGCGGTTCCCTTTTGAGCCCAGGTAACCGCCTTAAGTGGTTTGTTCACTGTAACAGCTGTTCTGCGCTGCAATCCTCCAGGCACATTAAGACAGCTCTGTTTGCTTTTGACCCCAAATCTGCATTCCATTCTCTGGTTCAACTTTTCATCCCGTAGAGGTTTCTATCAGGGAGTAGAGTGCTTTTCCTCTGCGACCCCATCCTTTTACAGGCATCTCCGACTTCCCCAGTCACTCCCAGGCTCTTCCTCTCCAGCAGACTCTGCACATAGCTGCCTGGTCCTGAGCCAGCATCCGCAGCCTCATCTATTCACCCCCAGCCTTCCCTGTCACCTGCTGGTGATTCCCAGGAAACTCCAGAATGACCTGCTGTTTCACAAGAGGGACACTCAAAGTATATGTCTCTAACATATGCTCTCGATTGAATTTTGGATACTCACCAGTGGTCTATTTGCTGAGTCTTTGTTTTTAAGAAACCACCATTGGGAGATGGTAGAACTTTTGGCAGGCAGGGCTTTGTGGCAAACCCTGTGCCATCAGGGCTGTGCCTCTGAAGGGATATAGGGATCCCCAGCCTGCCTCTTTGACGCTATGCTTCCTGTGAGATGGCTGGTTTCGCTCTACCATGCAATCCCTCTGGCAATGCTGCCTCACCACGGGTCAACAGCAGCAGAGTCAAACAATCCAGAACTGGAGAGTCCAACGCTAGAAGTAAAACTGTGGTTTTTGTCTTTAGAAGTGAATAGTCATAGATACCTGTTACTGTAGTGGAAACCTGACTGACACGGTCTTCCTTTACACCTGTTGGGGTTTTCAGAATAAATAAATTCTGTATGATGGTTCATAAACTGAATTTTTATACAGTGTCACCATGCCCTTGCAGGACCAGACCTGGCTATAGGGGTCAAGCTGGCAGCCGGTTCACAGAGATCTGCCTACCTCTGTGTCAAGGGATTGGAACTAAAGATGTCCATCTCCATCCCTGGATAAACTGGTTAGGTTTTTTTTTTTTTTTTAAGGAATCATTATATTTTCCTTTTTGTGGTGTGGAGAAGTTAAACCCAGACTTTGTAAATGCTAGCAAATTCTATAGGCATTGTGAGTGCTAAGAAAGTCTCAGCTCATGAGTTACACTCCTAGCTCAGAGTATTTTGTTGTTGTTTGCTGTGTCAATTTTAGACAAAGCTTCTACCACCAAGTTAATTCCCAGCTCCACATTTTGAAGGCCAGTGTGAACTCTTTTGTATGGTAGTGCCACCTTGTGGCAGCGTCATGAAGTTCAGCCGGAAGACAAATCATGGAAAGAAGGAGCCTTGGTTCAAAACCTGAAGAAAGGGCACTCACTGGTGACCTCTAGGGAATAAAACTTAAGGTAACTTCTGCACCGAATAGAAAGTTGTGTGCCACTGGAAGTGAGAGGCTGTCTTTATTCTGTTCTGAGACCTCTGGGTAGGAATCTGTACAGGCAAAAGTGAATTTGTGTCATTTTTGACTCGTTGACTTGTAAAAAGCACAGCTCTCATCTTAAAGGGAATAAGAGGCAGTTGATTCTGGAGCCATTATGAGTGATCACAGCCTGGGAACACAGATTGGGGTCACCCCGAATCCCACATTTTCACGTGTTTGCAGAACAAAGGAAGTAATAAATCAAGGGTAGTTTAAGATCCATGGGTGGGTACACCAGAGAGGCAGATGCATCGAGGTGGGAGAAGCTGTTCTATAGGCCCAGGATGCTACCTGATGACATTTTTAGCTCTTGGTTTGGTGGAAGACAGTGCTCTGCTAAGACAGCAGCTTCTAAGAGGTGTTTACTCCTTGTCACAAGATGTTACTTCTGAGTTGATAACATCTCTGAGGCTTTTGTTCTAAGAGGTGTTAGTTTCGGTACAGATTGTGGCAAGGAATGGCTGGCCCTGAGACTGAAACTAGCCCAGGTGAAGTAATCAGCCCATGGACCTGCAGAGCCCTAACTCTCCAGGGTACTGAGGTTCCACTCCATCCACCAGTCTCCACAGAGAGGGAAACTTCTTCCAGGGGTCCTGTGTTCGGGGCCAGACACAGCTGCTCTTCAGGAAATTTCCCTCTCAACCTCATAAGCTGTGTTCCCTCTTTCCACGACCACATTTACATGCGATTTTGTTGTTCTGGCCCCATTTCAAGTTTGTCAAAGTTTCAGGTTTGGAATTTATGTAACAAAGTGACTAACGACAGGATATGGTCAAACCAGTCTCACCAGCCCTCCCGATCTGGGAATTTAGGTCCATCGACATACATTTTCTTACCTACAATCGTACTTCTTGAAGACACTTCTTGCTAATGGAATCTCGGAGGGGTGCTTTCGAAATGATGAAGTGTATATTCCTTATTCACAGTTTACATTGGGGAGCCCACTAGCAAATGATATTCCAACAGCACAGTGGGAAAGTTCCTGCTTCCCACACATTGGATACCATGTGCAGACTGCCACCCTGACAAGCTGCTTAACATCTTCCAAAGGTTTCGTCATAATGCCCTTCAAATGCTGCACGGACTTATGGTAATCAGTTTTTCTTCCTTGTTATTTAGAATATTCTCAATGTCCCAGCTACTTAAGGTTTACTGCTAGCATCCTTTCCAAGTTGTAGACCCGTAAAGAGCAGCGTGTTACTGGAATCTGCAGCTGGCCTGTGTTGCACTCCAAGCAGTACTAGGGAAATTGCAGCTCCCTGTTTTGAGTTCTTAGTCTTATTGATAAATTACTTGAGAAATGGAGTCAGAAGGGAGCTCGAGGACAATTCAGATTTGAGAGAAAAACTCCAGGGTCTGCAAGCTTGGCAGCTGCCCAGAGAAACAAGAGGGAGAGAGCGAGGCATGCTGATTGTAAGCAGTCACATGGCAAAGGGACTGACATCCACAGAGAAACAACCAGAGAGCCCAGAGCCTGGGGAAAGCATACTGGGGCTACAGGGAGAGACAGGAGAAAACCAAATGGGTGCACTTTCTGCTCAGGCTCTGCAGAGCTGTGTGAAGAAAGCTCTGGCAGCTCCTGCACTGACACTGGGCCATGGGTGAGGGAAAGGTCTGAGAGGGACCAGAACATCATCTCATCAGTCAGGTAATGATTCCCCCATCGCCTTAGCATTGCTTCAGGTGAACCCGCCTTCATGAGGGGTTGTCTCTTTGGCAGGCGGCTCACAGGCCCAGCTGGACTAACTCTTAAGGGACATATGGTAGTATGTAAACTTCATGTAAACTATGTCATTTCTGTTGTCTTGTCCCAAGGCACAGTCAGAGGTAGATTCCAATCATTTGAATACAAGGAAATAGCTTTCCCTTATTGAGCCTCAGCAGAGTTCTGGTATCCATCCTCAATGGCCTCCAAGATGACTGTCACATCCCCCACCCCCTGATGAGTCCCTAAAGAAACTTAAGACATGGGTTAGTCACCATGAAGACCCAGATCCAGTTTCAAAGGTGATGCACCCCCAGGAGGGATTTGTATCTGGACTGGAGTCTCAGTCAGGCCTTCCTGTATCCTTCAAGCAGGGTGCTCATCGAAGAGGAGGTAAGATGCTAGGGTTTCCTTCCACAGTCCCTGGTCAGAAATCCCAGGACATGTCTTACTTCTGGCCAAGAAAAAGAGTGGGACTTTTACTTTTGGGGGTAAACTGCCTGATCTGTTTCTATCTCTTCTCTCCAACAGCAGAGTCCACATGGCTGTTTGTCCTGGTGAACTCTGTCCTCCTTGAACACATCGCCCTCTCTGGGAGCATTTTCCGGTCATGATAACAGACTCAGGCTTGTGCATGAGCCTGTAAAGGCCACTGTGCTCTGCACCGAACCTTTTTTGGTCTATTTTCTTGACGGATGGGCAGCAGGAAATGTCAAGTGTTAGTCGGCTGGACGGTGGTGAGTTTGATGCTCCTACTGAGAATGTCCATATTCCCAGTGATCTTTTCCTGTATTATGGATTGGAAAACAGTGAGAGCCAGCAACAGAACGATGAGGACAAAGAAGTAAAATATAACGGGAGAGAAAAGACAAATCTATGCTACATTAGAAGAAGCTCACCATTCATAACTAGTGAGTCCTTAATGTTTCCGTATTGTGTTTGCCTATTGTGTGCATTGCATATTTCTCTACTGCTTGAACCAACTGGGAAAAAAAGCCAGTTGTAACATGAGTGCTTCTGAATAAATTCTTTAAAACCTTTGTAAGTGAAATCCTAGAAAATTAAGTAACGCAAAGGGGTATGTCCTTAATGTACTTTGCGAAGGTGTCTGCTACTTAGCTGACTGTCTTTTATTCTCACATTTTTTGGTGTTCAACAGGACTCTCCAATTAGAGCTGAGCTGCAGTGTCTCATTTGAATAAATTCCCAAGATAGCTTTTATCCTGTCAGGCTTTGCTTTAACCCAACACTGCATCTCAACCTTATCCCATGATTCCAGAGAAACCTTATTTTTCTTTCTCAGACAATATCGAGTCTTGTTTATCATCCAGACAGTTTCATGGAGTAGGAGCTCACGCTGACATGAAGAACATTAAGATGAGAACAGGATGCAGCACAGGGAGCTGTGACAGATGCTTCGGCAGGTTTCCCAAGCAGCTTCATCTCAAGTTTTCCAGAGTCATTGACAACTTCTATGGGCATTTTGTAGCCTGTGGCCCTTTGTATAAGATGATGGATAATCCTCTTTGACACAAATCCCTATCTGTGAGTCTGCTCCAATGAGGGAGCATAGAAACAAATCCCATTAAGCATGAGCACCAACACCAAGCCCTCGGAGATCGGAGAGTTTTGGAAGTGTTTGCAGACACCAAAGGTCATTGTCAATCCATGAGCAGTGGCGCTGCTCGGATATTTTTCCCTGTGTCAAGGCCCAATTGCTTGTCCCGGAGTACAAGATCTTAGAAATCCCAGTAGGTACCCCCAGAATTCCAATATCCATATATAATAATCTCACTCAACCGGAATTGCTAGCATCAAGGGATGGAAACAGACTTGGTAGTAAGGATGTGATAATAAGTATTATCACTTCTACTTGGAGAGTAACGTGATGCAGCCAGAGCTCCTACATGATCTAGTTACGTGACTCCGGGAAATGTATTCTAAGGACTCAGTATCCAACCATGCAGATACTTAAACATCCACGTTCTCTTCTGCTCTGTTCTCAATGCTTGTCTTTTAAATTTTTGCGCTTTTTAATTCTCTCTTCCTCCCTCTGTCTGTGTCTACCTGTGTGCACACAGGTCATGAGAATAGAGTTCATGACATCAGTAAATAGGTCTAAGAGAGTGTTGAGGAGGAGATGAAAGAGGGTAATAGAATACCTGCCATATGAGAGCCAAGAGCAGGCTACGAAGGGAAGAAAGGCACAAGCAAGAATTGGTCAAACGAATGGAGGGGCATGTGTGAATAGGATCGAAAAACAAGGCATTATAAAAACTTCATGGTGACACCTACTATTTCATGTGTTAATTTAAAACATGAACATAAGTGTTTTGAATGAAAGATGAATATCAGGACACGATGCTCCGAGGTATGGTGGAAGAGAAGGCTTATGGGAGACATGAGGCAGAGCATAGCCAGAGGCATCTGGAAGGCTCCAGACTGAACTGGGCATGAGAGGAGGGGAGGGAACTACAGAGGCAGAAAGAGGAACCAGGAGCCACATAGCCTGGAGTGAACCATGAAACCAAGAGACCACCATAGACATGATGGCAGGGTGATACAGGAATAGAGAAGCTGAGGGAAAGGAAGCCCAGCCCTTCACTGGGCTGGGTGTTTAGGGCAAGGGGCTGGTATGACAGCCAGGATGTCCCTATAACAGTAGGGACTGAGGGAGACTGGCTGCCAGAGTCCGCTGTGATGTGTTAAATAGGCACATCAGTTAGCCATTTGACCTAACACATATATAAAGAAACACTGAACAGTCTCTAGTCTGACATTTTCATATTGTGTTACACAGACCCAGACATGTTCTCTGGTTTAGTTGGGTTTCTATTGCTGTGAAAAACACTATAAGTGAAAGGAACCTGGGGAGGAGCAGGATTGTTCTCTTACACAACTCTTAGGTCACACTCCATTGCTGATGGAAGACAGGGCAACAACCCTGTAAGCAGACCCTGAAGCAGAGCCCATGGAGAAACACTGCTTACCAGATTGATCCCCATGGCTTTCTCCTGTGGCCTTCTTAAGTCATAGGGAGCCCCCTGCCCGGGGATGGCCTCCACCAAGTTTGCAGGCCCTTCCACATCAATCGTCAATCACGAAAATGCCCCACAGACCTGCCTACACTCGGGTAAAGGCATTTTCTCAATTGAAGTTCAACTTCATACACAAATACAGCTCCAAAATCACACACACACACACACACACACACACACACACACTACACTGAACATCTTTTAATGTTCTTTTCCTTACATTTTCTAATCTTGTGCTTGTACCACATGCAGCCATACAGGAGGTCAGAGGACAACTTGCATGAGTTTGTTCTCTCTTTCTAACACATAGGTCCAGAGGAGTGGACTCAGGTGTCAGGCTTCCGGGCAGGTCTCTTTATGCATTGAGCCAACTCTGGCCATTTTCTAACAGGTTTCAAGAAGTTAAAAGAACCTTCATCTGTAAAACAGGATAGACCTGTCTGGTTTGTGAACTGATAGTAAAATCTAATTTATGTGTGGTGAATTAAGACAATAGGTTTGTGTTATCATCTGTTATAAATCATGTAGTTTCCTGCCTTGTAAACCTGAAGTGACTCTGATTTCTCAGCCTAAACTTCTAGAATTAACATTTGAAAGGACTGAATCCTGAGTTTACCACCAGGGAGCTCAAAGTGGTCATTTCCCTATTTACATTTCAGTTGGGCCTGACTGAGGACCTTAGAATGGCAACAAAGAGGGGGAAAACAAACAAACAAGAATCCTGTAAGTCCAAGCATCATTTGTTTTGAACAGACCTGTGAGGGATAATTTGCATAGGCCTGTCAGAATAATTTTACAGTGAGGCATGGGCCCCTGGTTAAGAGCAGTTCCAGGGGACTGGGGCCCACATGGGAGTTTACACCCCTCCACAACTCCACTTGTAGGGATCTGACACCCTGTCCTCGCCTCTGAGGGCAGTGGGGGCACGTGTGCACAGAAAACATCTGTACACGTAAAGTGAATCTAGAAATGCAGTAAATTAGGAGGCAGTGTGCAGGGTCCCACCTCTGCAGCAAGGTATGGTTCAGGAACACCCCATGGAGGAAAATGGACTGGCGATGAAGGAATGACAAACAAGCACAGACACTTCTTCTTTTGGGGTAACTGGCAATTTTCAGCCACGGAGAAAGAGGCTCACCAAAGGCAAGCTTCCACTGGCTTAAACGGTGCCTCTTTTATTTAGCAGTTTGCAGGTGACAAGCACATTTCAAAGAACTTGCATAGTTATTATGTAGGCAGGAATGACCTCCACAGCTGCAGGCTTTAATCTCTAAGGTTTGTTTTTACTGAAAATACTTTTAACACAGTGGTTCCTTAATGTTTTGCTGGGTGTCATGCTGGATAAATTTATAGTTGCAGATATCTCAGGCAGACGAGCACAAGGAAGCTCGATGCCTGGAAGCATCAAGGAAGAAGTTTATTGGTTTAACACTTCTTCTCTGTTTATACTAGGTTACCCAGATCACAGTCATAAATTCCTAGCACTGTTTTTCTCTATCTTTTGACTATTACTGATTTGGGAGGCTTCCTGCTTCTAAGTATGTTGGCTTAGGCAATCTCAGTCTCAAACAGCCTTGGGAAATATTTACATCTACTCTGGGTTTGTATTTTATTACAGCATAGGCAGGCTACTATTTCTTCCTAGGGGCAGGCATTCTCAGGGGTGATTATCTTATTTTTCCAGGTGTGCTAACATTTCTTATCCAGGTTCTTTGGCCTTTTGTCTTTTGAGGGCCTTGTCTCTTTTAGGGGAGGTCAGTATAATTTTATGATGTGTCTCCAGTAAACGTGAGTTAGTTCTCGCAAGTGCCAGGACCTGAGGGTCAGTAAGATTGTTACAGTTGAAATCACATTTGTCCCTTTCCCGGTTTGTAAGAACTAGTTCAAGGATAAATTCTAGTTTTACTAATAATCAGTGTAGACACCATTATTGATGAGACTTATTTTTTCAGCGATACACTAAGGGAAGGGCCGATGTAGCCGGTGAGCCACAATCCTCTGTCTTTTCAGCAGGTCGGAGCTCTGTCCAGCGGCCAGCATTTGTTGCCAAGATACTATGGTCCTCAGCAGATGTACATCCATTAGTCCGTTATTTTTAGGAATTCTAGAGACAAATTTGTGTTTTAGGTAGTTCATCTTGGTGGCTTAAGCAAAAGTAAATGCTGAGTGACTTGTTCCTGGTAAGCATTGTGTGATGACTGATGTTGCTTCTGTCCCAGAAAGCCACCAATGGGCGGGATCTTCCTTCTTGTGTGTCGTAGGAAGTCCTCAAAGCAAGAGGTGTGGAGTAGCTCAGGGTGACTAGACTTCATGTGCAACTCCCAAATGAGCCCGGTGGAGAGCTTCACAAGCCATGAAGTCTGTGTAGTCTTCTGGTATGATTCTCTGTGGTATCCTGAGGCAGGACACCACCTGACACCATTGTTAAATCTCTGCTCACTAGAGGGGCCCAGAATGGGCTGAAAAGAGAAGTTGTCCTGAACAGACAGAACAGACTCCATCTTATGCCTTAAACTCCATTTTGGGCCCAAAGCTTCATCTCAAGCTTCTCTTGCCCTGACTCTGCAAAGTCATCAATTCCAGGAACAGGCCAAAATGTTCCCCACTCAGAGGCTAGCCAATCAGAAGGAAGGACAGCCACAAGATATCGGCTGGAGTAAAAGAAGGTCATATCGTAGGGTCAGCCATATGTGCCTGCTTCCTTATGTAGCTGTAATTGTACCAAGTGATTGTCTTGAGGTAAAGCATACATGACACAAGAATGTGGTCTGCTGGCCACCTGGGCAAGAGCCAATCACAAACAGACCCCTGTAACTGTCCCTCCATCCACCAATCATGTGCCCTATCAGCTAAAACTTGCTAGAATTCCCCTAGCAACCCATGAAAAGGCCAGCCAGCCCTCATTCGTGATTGCCATTTTCGTGAATGGCTGACCCCTGCGTGCAGGAATTTTCTTTCTTGAAATAAACGCACCCCTGCTGATTGCATACATGAATGGTGGTCTCTGTGAGGTGAGTTTGGACTTAATAGTCCCTTCTGTTTGGTGTCCAGACAGTACACATATGGATAAATCTCTAATAGGACTCTTGCTTCAGCAATCAGCTTTGCAGCCTGCATCAAGCCAGTTCACATGGACACAGATTAATACTCAAGTGTCAAGTGACAAAGCTAAATTAGTCCAGAGTGCACTCTCAGATAGTAAAAGGAGATGTCAGCAGGACTTCTTCCTAGGGGCCACCAACATAGTGCAGAGTTACTGTTTCTGTGCCTTCAAAAATTACAATAGAATTCCCTAAGCTAAGTTAACTCAAATTCAAATATAAGTAATATATTAAGTATTAAATATATAAGTAAATGCGTAACTCTTTATCCCACTATGAAACAACACCCGAGTGTTTATTCAAACATCAGACAGCGGAAACGACGTGAGCTGGTACAGCAAAGTGACTCAAGTTGCGCACAGACAGCTTTCCTACTACAAACACGGAGTTAAAGATTAAGCTACCTGCGCACCGTGCCAAACCAGGCCATGGAGAAAAGCAAGCAAAGTGAGATTTGCTAAGCAGCTGTCCAACAAATGGAAAAAGGCCTCCAAAAGGGCAGGCCCTGCACACGTACCATCTTTACACATTGTTACTGAGCACCAAGCAAACCAGGGTCCATATGGCATGACAGGAGGGACTGGAAACAACAGCATCAAGAGGAGCAAGGGAAGAAGCCCAGTGGCAGAGGAAGATGGAAAACGTTGCCTCACCTGAACAAAAATCGACATGTAGGTGGGAAAAGCCCAAGAAATACGAACAGGAGAGGGGTGCTATATCCATCACCTATAGTGCTATTGAGCACTTGACTTGCCCCTGCTTGTTAGCCCGCTCTCGGGAGAGTGTTCCTTTCTTCACAAAGTGTCTTAATCCTATTTCTAACCTGTGTCCCTGCTCCATTTCTTTGGCCTAGGGCATATGAACATGAACGCTTCAGCAGCTGTCCCCCAAAGCGATCCACAAGTATACCAGCTAGATTGGGTTTATCAGGAGTTCTCCAGATCATAAAACCAGGAAACGGCAGTGCATTTCTCAAACGAGCCCAGATCAGAATCTGAAGAGCATGGCTCTTCTATAAGCTCATCCCTTTATAGCTGAGAGAGACATGTTTGAACTGTGCAAGGGAGAGATGGGGTGCAGAGGGAGAGACTGTGGGTAGAAGGGGGAGGGGAGAGAAAGGAGGAGAGATGAAAAGGAAAGAAAAAAGGAAAGAAAAGGAAACAGAAAAGTAAATACCGGCCTGCTGACCAAAGCAACTTCAGAAGCCCCGAGTCCATCCAGTTCACATAGAGCTTGAGAAATAGGCCCCCCCTGGTGAGGAACTTGCACTGTACCTGCCAAGGCTGCCCTAGACTTACGGAAGCATGCTCAGCCTGATTCCCAGGCTCCTGACTGAAATCCAGCCACCCTAGTTACTAAGCCATGTTTCTGCATTATGTTCCAGATGCATAACTCCCCTGCATCCTGTTGATTCACTTAGCAGATCCATTGTCAGAACTGGGACACATTTAGTATCCATGCCTCAAAAAGGATGAATGAAACTTGACCTGAGAGGCTGGCGTTTTTACCTCTTGTGTAAATGGCTGAAGACGTGTTCAAAATAAAAGACCAGCCTGTAAGTGACTAATCCAATCGAACGATTTAAGTTAAATGCTAGACACAACCGATAGCTAGAAAGTAGTGGTCAGGGACCTAAGAAAAGGCCCACTTCTCTTTCAAAGTGCTTTAAGGAGGCCATGCAGGCGTATACTCTGACTTCCAGGCCTCTGAATGCAAAATCATGTTCAGATCAGAGTCCATACTCATCCTGCCTCTGATATCAGGAGGAAATTATATGACTTCTATTGGGAACTGGACTGCCATGCCCTAAATCTAACACATCATGTTTCCTAGAACATGCAATTAGGGGTCAGGACAGGGGGAACAGATTTAGGTTAGAGCTGCTAGAGACAGCAAGGAAACCAAAGGACTCCACACCTATTTCAAGCCTGACTGAGAGGCTTGGGGTCTCCTGATGGCTTCTATTCCAGGGGAAAGGTGCTACTAGCGCTGGAGTGACTAGGTATGTATTCATGTATTAGGGCAGACTTGAAGGTAATTAAGCATGAACTGCTCCTGCATAATCAGCGCCTTACAAAACCAAGAACTGAAATGCTGGACTTTGATTACTCATGGGGAAAGAACCGGGGTAGGTGATCTAAAAAATATTTCTGGTCCTGGGACAGGTGGGGTCAGAGAAGCATGGAATTCTGAGATGCCTAAAGCATCATTATCTAGCAGAAGACCTGAGGCAAAGGACAAAAACATTATCCTCTCCCTCAAGAACTATTCCAAATGGGCCCATAGGTCATCTGGGCATGAACACAGCCTTCAGGGCAAACTAAGGGTCCTAGAGACATCAGGAATAGTACAAAGTCTGCCTGACATGGAGGTCAGCACATTGGTCTCTTGGCCACTGAAGCTCTGTGGCACCTTTACACCTAGGTGAGCCGTGGTGGTGGCGGCACAACCATGCTCTTAATGTCAGATTTTCTGGCCCATCTACTACCGTTCCAAGTGTACTTCACTGGTTCCCCTTACCTTCTAGTTTCATCTCCTTCCTTCCCTCACACATGACTGAGATATGAACTCTGTAAGGCCTCTCCTGCTTTCATGCCTGCAGTTTGACACTCCCCACCCAGAAGACAGACCCAACCCCGGAAGCCTTCTCTACCCTATGCTCTCAAAGGCCGTATTCCACTTCTCCCCTGTCTGCTCTTTCTGTTCATCAGTTTGCTCTATCAAAGTCATTCTCTTAATTACAGTCTTCCAGAGGGTCACCGAGCATTCTCTGTACCCTTAAGCTAATTCAAATGACTTGTAAGCAGTTTCCTGCATGAGGCCAGTAGTGCTCACAGCAGAACTTATGACCACCTGAGCAGATGGAAACAAGATTCCATGCCCAAGATTCAGGCATTTCTGTGGAGAGCGACCAGACCGCACATCCAAGACCATTTCGGCAAAGCAAATTGGTCTTGAAGGGAAAGAAGGAAAGAAAGAGTGGGGGGGGGGAGGGAGAGAGAGAGAAAGGAAGGAAGGAAAGGAGAGAGGGAGGGAGGGAGGGAGGGAGGGAGGAAGAAAGGGAAAGAGAGAAAGAGAATGATAAAGAAAAGATGAATTGTGTATGAGCTAACTATGATCAAGCATGTTATAAAGAACTAATAAAATGTAAAGTATACTAATACTGGGTGGGGGGGATAGAGATATCCAGGATGAGCTGTGTAGCTTCTACAAGCCCTCAGTGCAGGCTGTGAGTAATTGTCATAGAAACAGCACTGACATGTCATCGGGATGCTAACTCCTGTCACTTTCTAAAAGACACAGTACGGAAGTAGCAGAGCAGTGTAAGCATGTGCTTGAGTCTGTGTGTGTGTGTGTGTGTGTGTGTGTGTGTGTGTGTGTGTGTGTGACTGTGTGTGGACATGGTGTGGAGGCACAGTTTTCCCAGACATGTCTGTTGGTAGGAGCCCCTGGCACGTTACAGCTTTTTTCCTCATGGGTGAGTCACAAGGAGGGGAGCACAGAACACTTCGGATATGAAAACTGTTAAGAATGGAGTCCAAAGTGCTCCTAGATGCCACAGGACACTGACATTAGTGACAGGTACGCAGGTACCCGGATCTGCGGCACAGACTGTGGTCTAGTCAGGGGCATGAGTGTCCATCTTAATTGTTAGCACCAGCAGGGCCTCCCTGGTGATATATTCATCCATCATAAGACAGCCTCCACTTTCTTTTAGCTCAGAGCTTGGTCTGCTATCGTGGCTCCATGAGTGCCATCGGCCGGGTTATTTCAGGGAAACTCATAGGAGAAGAAGGACCCATACGGGGAGTCTCGTTTCATGAGGGGCATTGAGGAAGCCTGCCGATAATCCACAAGTAAGCAGTCAGACCCCTTCCGAGTCCCCAAATGCTTACTTACACTCTGAGAGAGGCTCCATATCACCCCTGTCTGAGGTGTGCCGTGAACAGTTTCCAACCGAGTGCACGCACCGAAAGATCTGCCAGGCTCAGGGGGACCCTAGCCCGTGCCTGTTTGGTCCCTATGGCTATCAGGAGCCAGCACAGACTCTGATGCTGTACGGACCCTTGTGGGGCCCGTGATCTCCCGAATGCGCAACTTTTGTGCGTGTTCAGCCTCTGAAGAGCCTGTCTGCTTAAACTGAATTTTCAAATGTGACCCCCGTGGTGATGCTTCATTTCCAGGTGAGATTCCCTAAGGAACCTGTACTCCCTGTGTGAGATTTCCTTCTTCAATTGATCTTCCACGTGAGTCTTCCTTGTACCGCCTGCCCTCCATCTGCCTTTACCAGTGTATTTTAACTTGAATGTGAGTCCCCGGGGCAACTAAAGGCCCAGATGAGACTCCTAGTGGAAATGCACTTCTTTGACGGGCCTGCTTATTATAGCAATCAGGGCTGATGTTCGTGCAAATGAAAGGCGATGCTTGTTCTGATCAAGACAATCCCAGATACACATGAAGGACTGTGCTTGCTGCTCTCAAAGCAGTCCTTCATGTAAATGAAGTGTGTGCTTGAACTTTACAGGACTATCGCTGGCCCATCAGGGCACGTTCTCCCCCTGAGGCCTGGGCCAAAAAGAGTTTCAGACTCTTCTAGAGTTCTCGAAGGCCCTTGGAGGCAAAGTTACAGTCCAGGCTGTCTTGGAACGGCCTTTGCTATACCATTGCTTTCTGGTGACAACACAGCGCTGTGTATTGACAGCAATCAAGTGCTACGGAACTTTCTTGAGGTATGTGTAGAGTGTTCAGTGTAACCCTTGCTACAGGTAGGCAATCGTGATGGCTCTTTGGCTGCCATCCCTTCCCTGGAGGCAGCCAGGACATGAGGGCCAAGTCCAACCGCTACTAATCATGAAGCCCAAGTGCCCTGTCCTCTTATATATTGACATATTTAAAAGAAAAGGAACTATCAAAGGGATTGCTTGTAAGAAAGGCCTATCATTGACACTGGTCGTGATGTAAACGTTCTGTTAACTTCTGCACCAGTGCCCAGGAGTAACTGCTGATCTCAAATGTCTGAGTGCTTACAGGAGACTGGTAGCATGGTTACTTGAAAATATATGCATATAATGGAACTCAGTTTTCATGGTTGTGGACTGAATGTATTACTTAAAAGTCTATATACTAAAGCATCAGTATCCCATATGGTTGTGTTGGGAGACATGGCCTTTACGGCTGTGATCACTTTTATGTGAGGCCGTACAGGTAGGACACTCCAGTCTTTTGGAGTAATTGTTTATAGTTAATAATTATTTATTAACAATTAATAAACAGTCAGTAAATAACAGTTAATAAACTGGGAGCCTTCTTTCAATACTCTCCCTTCTTGCTCTGCCAAGTGAGAACACAGTAAGAAGGTGGTCATTTGCAAGCCAGGAATTTGTACACATCACCATAATTTTGCCTTTTCCGAGGTGGGGGGCGGAATTGAGTGACATGTGCCTATTGGTTCTGTATTCATCCCTGTATTTCTTAGGGTCCATTATGTTATTGCCTGAAGCAAACGTCTTGTATTGTAAATATCTGACTTGCAGATGGTCTTAGGCAACCCCTGTGACAGTGTTGTCTGGCCCCAAAAGGGGTCTCGGCCCACAGGTTGAAAAATGATGGCCTACTGTCTGATCCGATGGAAGCGTTTTGTCAGTCGAGGTTCCTTCATTTCATGAATCTAGCTTGTGTCAACTTGCCAGAAAAGTAGTCAGAGCACGATGTAACCGAATTCTCCAACTTTCTGTGAAGGGTCAGCCTAAGCAGGTGCTTTAATCCCCACCTGTGCAGGCCTTCCCTCACAGGAAGGGGCCAGGCCTGGTAGGGCTCCCTACTCAAGAAACAAGCAGTAAAGAAAAGGCTTGTGAGGGTGCCACAGAACTTTTGGGCAGCAAGGATGGCACATCCACCTGACATTCCTCTCTGATCATTGTAGACACCCAGAACCTCGCTTCTGTAGGGCTAGACCCCTCCAGATGGACTACATCAGATCTAGCATGGCCCCAAATCCCCCCAAAAATTTCCTAGAAAAGCACAGGTCCCCGTAATGTGTCTCAGTCCTCCCTGTTTGGAGGATGCCTGGCTCCTTGTCATGTGCTCCTTCAAATGAGCAGATTCTGAGGCCACAGGCATGTCCTGTCAGGCATGGAACCGTTGCTGCTTCCCCAGAGCTGGCATTAACAGGAAGGGACGTAAGTATCGTAGGCTGGCCACCTCCTACCTTACCTGAAAGAAGAGGAAGCCCATATCCCACATGGGCACCAGTGCAGCTGACCATGTTCACTTGTCCCGGTTCCCCACCTCCAGGGCCAGTAAACACAGAGCAAAGCAAGGGACAAAGGGGTGATGAACTCAGAGCTGACGTCCCCAGGGATGAGGACTGCTGGCAGGTTGTGGAGTAGATTCACAAAGGGTCACAGGAATGACCTCAGGAGACAGCTGTGGACATCCGGGTACCTGCACTACCTGCTGAGAGCCTCTAGTGTACCTGAACTCCCAGCCCGGCGACATGCTCCTTGGGCACCGGTGCTCCCATGGTGGGTGCCCTGGGATACTTGACCTGCAGGTGAGCACAGCTGCTCTGCCTGCCTTCTCAGATGAGAAGCCCTGGTGTGCCTGGCTCCCAAGTGGGAATCCCTGATGGAGCGCACTTCCACATTAGTCATGGCCTCCTTCCCTTGAGTGAGTTGTTTTTATCCCCTGGTACTTCCTGGTGGGTCTCCCGGGCTCAGCTGCATTTCCAGATGAGTCGTTCATTTCTGAGCAGGCCCAAGCTAGAGCCATACTTACCCTTTAAGATGAGATTAATATCCCCACGAGTACAATGGCAGCGCTTTCTTTGAAGTGCACATAATCTGCTAAAGAAGATTTACCTGTCCTCCATGGATGACTTGACCCCAGAGGAGAGGCTAACAGGTGAGTCTGAATCCCATAAGTGGGACCGGTGCCCTTGCCATCCCACTTGAGAATGACTCCCTGGAGCACCTTAAATCCCAGGTGAAACTTTTCTTTGCACACACATTTCAAAGCTACCACCTTTGGTGTATTTGCATTCCTGAGACTCTGTTACACAGCTATTGATAGCTGACCCACTGGAACACCCACACTTTCATATGAGGCACCCTGGTGGGGCTTCTCTTCCCTATTGAGACCCTCTGTTGACTCGGTGTTGCTACATGAGAATCTCTAAGTCACTAGGAGTGATTCTTTGGTGTGTATGCACTATGAGACAGGATAGTCTCTTTCGCCTTTGCTTTCTGTTGCCTCTACTTGTGGGAGATTCTCCCTAGAGGGCCTGCACCTCCCAGTGAGAAGGCCCTCTGCTCCTGCACTCCCAGTTGAGTCTGTAGGATCTGCTGAACTTCTGCAGGATCATCTGCTGCACAGCACTCTCAGGCGAGTCTCGGCTAACAACTGTGTGTGTGAGAGGCCTCCCGATGCACCTGTACTTACCTGTGAGTTTTCATGGTGTACCTGCGCCTGCAGCCAAGAAACCCCAGGGCAGCTGTTGTAAAACAATCCTCACCCACTCACATGTTCCCAGCTGCACCTATCCCGCCCAGAGGAGCAGCTTAGCTGCAGCCCTTCATCTCCAGGCAGAAAACCTGCACAGGAGCACTGTGCGGATGGCTGAGGTTCTCACTGCATTCCCATCATGTCTTTGGGGAGCCCTGGTGAGTGATGAGTACACAAACTCAGGTGAAAAACGCCTTGTCGGTCACTCTCGTTTAATGCGGTTTGTGGAGTGCCTTTTAAGTGGTTAGAATACCCATTGGTTAAGACAAGGATACTGGGAGGAGGGCAGCTACAGAGCAGACAAAGCATCAACCATATTTCATTGCTTCTGTGAAGCTGCCAGGCTAAGGCAAGGAGCAGTCAAACGCCTTCCTTTGTCATCTATAGGGATGATATGGGGTTCGAAGCCAGCTCTGACTTGCTCTTAGCTCTTAGGACAATCCCACAGGCAGCTACATTTCCGGTGATGGCACCCTTTGTTCCTGTCCTTCAGTGACTGACTCCTAACTGCTTCTGTAATTCTGGGTCAGACTGCATGGGGCCCTTCTATTTCCAGGTGGGACTCCTGTGCGCATCAGAAGTCCCTGTGTCTCTCTGACGTGTCTGTACTTCCACTGTTGAGTGTCAGTACTCAGGACAAGGTGACTCGAGTCACCTTGGCCCATCTCAGCTTTCTTGGGGAAATTCTCTGGTGGAGATGCATTTCCAGGTGAGGTTACCTGGTATGCCTGTGCTTCCACACAAGACTTCCTGGGATGCATGCATTCTGAGGCGTGACCTGACTCTTCATTGTCTCTACCCTTGCAGGCCAGACACCTTCTTGTACCTTCGCTCTAAGGTGAGTCTCCCTGGTAAATCTTAACTTTCAGATCCAATGCCCCAAGGTGCCTGCACTTCCGTATGAGCCTTACTGCCCTCAGGATACTCCTGTCTGAGCATCCCAAATTCACATGCACATCTAGACATCACTCCCTCCTGCACCAGGCCTCTGAAATCAGACTTTGGGTTGCATTTCCAGGTACTCTTCGAGTTGCCTTGTGCCCACAAACGAATTTCACTGCCATGCCTGCACTGCTATTGAATGTTCAGATGAGACTCTTGTGCTCCTCCAGGCCTAAGTGATGCTCCCTGGTATATGCACACTTCGAGTGAGTAACGCTTGTGCTGGTAAGCTGTCGGATGAGATAGCATGTTGGAACTTAACAGATGGGAGAGACTGGTCTGCTGCAAATGCAGTTCACTCTGTTGTACCTGCTTTCCAGAGACTGAGTCGCCTGGGCAGACCTCCAGTCCCTGCTGTGTCACGGTGGCATTCCTGCTTTTTCACAGGAGTGTCTCCAAAGCTACTTGAGATGAGTTCGAGTTTCCCCAGTGTGCAGACACTACCAGATGTGACTCTCCACCCAGTCTCATCATTGAGTCCACCAGGCATTTGGACTACCAGGTGAGGCTCCTGTTGTATCACGACCTGCATGTGAAACTTCCTGGGGTTCTTGCCCTCAGAGATGAGGATAACTGATGCACTGATTTTTCAGTAGAGGATTCTTGGTTTGTCTGAAATTCCAAATAAGTCTCTCTGGTTTGCCTGTACTCACATGTGAATGTCGCTGGTGTAGTTCAGAACCCATGAGATCATCACTGGCACATCTGCCCTTACAGATGAGGCCCTCTAGAGCACCTGCTCCCCACAGCAAGTCACCCGGGAATGCCTGAAATCTAGTGTCAATCATGGTGCAGCTTCTGCACCTGCGGATGACACCCCTTGATACACCTGCAGGTGCTGGTGAGGACGTCAGGTGCTTACACATCCAAGTGCTATGATTGCCTGGTGCTCCTGCACTTCTGGAGGACACATCCTGGTGAGTCTTTCCTCTGATGTGAGAGTTGGTGGTACCCTCCAGCTTGGGCACACTGAAGAACCTGCGTTCACACAGGGGAGTGCTGCAGCCGCGCAAGTGCACTGTCCCCCTGAATTCTGCATTTCTAGAGGAGCTTCTTTTGTGCACTCAGGCTCCTATGTGATGCATGTTGGACCTTACCTGATTTATGTTCATTGCTTCCCAGTCTGAGTGTCCTTGCTGAACCTGAACTCCCCAGTTACATCCTCTGGAAAAGATGATCTGTAATAGGTACAAACAACATGTTACCATTGTTTCCCCTTTAACTTTTAATTATCCTTTAGTGCAATTGAATTATGGTATACTTCTGTTTTACCTTCATCTATTTCATTTCCCGTGGGTGCCTTTCCTTGTATAGATCCAAGTTTCTATTTAATATACCTCTGTCTAGAGAACTCATTCAGAATTTCTTGAAGGGGGGTCTTCTGGTGTTCTGCTTTGCTTTTGGGCGCTGTGATGAAACACAGACTGCAAACGCTCGGGGAGGAAAGTGGCTGTCTCATCATATACACACAGACCACACACAAGCCTTTAGTATACACCCTGTGTATATACGGGTCACGATTCTTCCTTGAGGGAGGTCGGGGCAGGACTCAAGGCAGGGACCTGGACTTGGGAAGTAAAGCAGAGAACGCGGAGTAATGCTGCTTACCAGCTTGCCGGTTGCTTCTCCGTTCAGCTATTTCATACAGCTCAGAACCACCTGGCCAGGAATGGAACCATTAGAGTGGGCCGGCCCTCCACACCGATCGGTACCGATCATTTCTCACACACATGGCTGCAGAGCAATCTGATGTGGGCATCCCACAATCGAGTCTCCGGCAAATGACTCAAGTCAAAATGACAGTTGTCAGTAACTAGGACACCTGGTAAAGAGTTCTCCCAGCTTTCACTTGAGAAAGACTCTCTCACTCACCATATATACATATGTGCAATATGTGCATATACTTATTGATACTTGTGTATTATATTTAAATATATATATATATATTTGCCTTCACAGTGTTTGAGGAGAATTCTTTGGAAATCCTTACGTTGGTTTCTCTGTGGATGATGTATCCCTTCGCTTTTACTGGCAGCTTAAGGTTTTATCTCAGGGTTTTAGTGCTTTGAAAATATGTCAATGTATGCCATAAAGTTTGGCAGATATTTTGAAATCTCTCTTTCTCTGTTGTTTTTAGTTTTCGGTCTCCCCGGCACGTTCCGCCACCACCCTATCCCAGCCCGGAGCTGGCTGGGAAGCCGCTTGGTTCCCACCCTGGCCAGGGGCGAGAGGCTCAAGCCGAGAGCTTAGGACGTGGGTTCCTAGGACCTCGTGGTGTCGCCTGGCCCCGCTTGCTGAGAACGAACACGAGACGGAGATGGCATCTGGTGGACCCGAACTCGTCTATTCAAGGAGTTCTTCCCCAATAAATAACCTCTCCCCATAAGGGCATGGCTTCTCCCCTCGAGCGGGGAAGCCTTAAGTAGCATGGGGCGGACTGTTCCTAAGCAAGGTACCCGCCCCAATACAGACAAACATGTTCCTTTAGCTTCTTGTGAAGTGAGCAAGTTATATTATTATGGCTAGGGACCTTCCCCGGCTGGGAGAGCAGGAGTCTGCCAAGCGTCTCATCCTTCGTCACCTTTTTCAGGGAGTAGGGGCACTTGGCCTTGACTTCTACTGCTTTCCAGCCCCCGGGTCCCACATTTCTTGGCTTCTGGAACCTATGATCTGGTCTCTGTCAGTGATTATGGAAATGATTTTAGGCATAATTGCAAGATCCTAAACCGTCCAGCTAGCTCTTTCCTGTCAGAATTCAGAGCGTGTCCTCTGCTGGTGCTCTCTCTCTCTTGCTCTCTCTCTCTCACTCTCCCTGCCCCTCCCCCATTTTCTGACAGAGATTGTATGAAGCATCCTGGGATTTTGTAGCCCCTCCCCACCCCCAACAGAGTTTATAATAAAGCATGCTGAAATGGGTAGGCTCTTCTGAGTGCATCTGCAGAATAAGTTTATGGTCCTACCTAATGCCTAGGAAATAGCGCAGGGCTGCTGCATTATTAACGCACAACACCTGTGGCAGCCTGCACATGCTCAGGCTATTCAGCCTTCTATCAGGGTTGGGGGAGACTCAGTAGACCCACTAGGATCTGAGGAGGTATTAGCAGTTGTCGATGGTTCCTAGGGAAGGCTGAATCGGCAATCTTCAGGAGTGTAGGCCCTGCTAAGTTGCCCATGCTCCATTGGACAGCCCCGGACCCATTGGAATTGGCACAGCACCAATAGGAATCAGTGGAGTGTAGAACGAAAGAAAGAAAAGAGGACAGGACATTTAGAGGGGCATTGGAGTGATGCTGGAAGGGGTCTAAGAAGCAGCAAGCAGTAGATGTGACCAAAACGCAATGTACACAATTCTCAAATAACGAATCTTGCAGAAAAATTTCCCTACAGAAGTGTACTCACCTGGGTTGGGAGTGGTGTTGCATGCCTGTAGTCCCAATCCCAGCTCTCTGGAAATGAGGGCAGGAGGATTCTGTGTTGAGGCCATCTTGTGTGGCAAGCCCTTCAGACTCTGGGCCTGGACCCTGCTGTGAGCCTCTGGCTATTGGGAGATCTTCTGAGCTAAGCTGAGTCATGAATAATTAATGACTGCCCAAGAGTGCTTGTTTACAGGGAAGCCAAAGCCGCCTGAAGGGATGCTTCTTCTCTGGCTAAACTTTTAACTTCATCCGGAGAAGCTATTGTCCTAAGCATCTAACTCCACTGGAGAGAGGTGTCTCCCCTAGGTAAACCTCCCGCCCCAGCAGGGAAGATGTTTTGCTCTGATACCTATCTCATTCAGGATGTTTTTACCTATGCACTGTCTCACCCTGTAATTAACACCTTGGTTCTAACCCCTGTAGCTGCACATAGCCCCCTGATGAAAGGGGTATAAGATTTGGAGAGAAAAATAAGATTTCAGCTCCATTCCATCTGAGCTCAATGATGCCCTGTGTGTCTGGTCTATTCCCTTCCCTTCGTGTCTCTTCTCCCCTCTCCTCATTAGGCCCTTCAGTCTCACCCCCCATCCAGGTACTGTTCGACTTGCCAGGCCGGCCCTGGCAATCTTGGGCTGCTAATGAAAGCCAGGCTTAAAGAAAAAGATCACCCAACATATGCATGCTTTCTTTGTAGTTTTTCTCTTCCCCCTGTCCAGGACTCCAACAGTGAGCACGATGCTCTATGAAGCTTATGTTAGCCTTCTGCAGGACGCTCCACAGAATCTCCAACTTTCATTCCTTCCAACTCTGTCTCAATGGTGAGACTCAAGTCCAGTAACTGTTGTCTTTTCCTTTGTGGGGATGGATATACAACTCTATGCTTCTCCCTTGCTATGCAACTCTTCTCCACTGACCACCCATCAGCCTCAGTGATTCCTGGATCTGGAGTGTGATCTGCAGCTCATACAGTGATACTGAACTTTCCAGTGGAGTTCTCATTTTGTTTCTTGTAAGACATTGCACGTCTCTGCTGATGGTCCCTATCCAGGCCTGTACTGTGGTCATGTGGTTTTCTCGGTTCTTTACACTTGGTTTTGTATTGATTTACTGGTAGCTGTCTCTTCTCTCTGTGTTTCTCGGTTCCTGGGTCTCTAATGTGTATCTCTTGACACAGAAATCCCTTCCCCTAGTATGTGGCACAGTTTGCTGATTCTCTATATGGAAAATTTTTCTGACTAGAGCTGATGGGTGCTGTTCCATACCGTGTGGAATGTGGTGAAGTGTGCCCAGGCAGCTGGATGAGTGTGGTTCTTCACAGGTTCAGTTTTAAGTTGGGGATGTATATGTGGTGTCCCTTGCTCTGTAGACTAGAGGTCTCCTCTTTCTTCCCAGCCTTCTGGGTGAGCGCCCACGAGGTGTTCCGGAATGAATTCCTCTTTGATGCCTGAGATGCAGGCATCTCTCAGCACTGTGGAAGTTCTCTTGTTGCCTAGAACATTATGGGTTGTTCTCTGCGGGCCCCAAGATGGCCTCCATTGTACGCAGAGAGCTTGGAGGTCTCAAGGCATTGTACACTTTCTGGATCCTCACTCTGCACAGCATCTCTCTGCCCCCAAAGAATCCAGCTACCCCAGTCTCCCTGAACACACCCCAGGGAGACCACTTGCTCCGTCTCATGGTCCTCATATTCTTGGAGGCAGAAAGAGAGGACAGTGTGTGACTCTGACAAAATCCCGTGCTTTTTGCCATCTGCTATTGCAAAGTGCTTTCTGACTTTGTCCATTACGAACAGCTCATTTTGGTGGGGGCTGCCATTGTCTGTGACTTCATGGCCCAAGTCTCTAAGTGTGCATTTTTACTTTCACAAAAGTTTGTGTTTTCTGTGCCTGGCTCTGCTGCATGTACTTATTTCTTTAGCAATTTTTAATTAAAATATAATTATACCACCGCCCCCTCCTCTCAACCACTATCAGAACACCTTGTTCCCTCTGAAAATTTGGTCTTTTCTTTAATACATATGGGCAAATAAATGTACCAATGCAACAATCTGCTTCTTTTTAGTGTTGCTCATCTGTGTATGTTTGTAGGGCTTGCCACTTGCATAAGCATTTATGAGTCTCATCCTAGGGAAACCTAATTCTCTCTGTCAGCAGTGTTTAATTGCCTGTAGCTCTCCACCTAGTGGCAGTGCCCGTGAGATTTCCCCTGTCCATTTTGGCATGTCAACTGTTGCGGTCATTCTTCAAGTCTCATTTAAACAGCCCTGTGTTTTAGATACCACGAGTGTTACTTCCCTGCTGTATGAACGAGGCCCCATCTTGCAGCAGAGTTTCCTGGTCTCTTACCAGTCTTTCCACCCTTTCTTCCACTACGTTCTTTGTGGATAATGGATAGAGGCTGCATTCTAGATGTATTAAGTGGGGATGGGCTCGCACAGTCATGTTTTCTCTGTATTTTGACTATTATGTCTTCCAGTAATGTCTCTGACTGATGAAAAAACAAAAAAGAAGCTTGATTTTAAAGTTATTTTTCCTTCCTTCCTTCCTTCCTTCCTTCCTTCCTTCCTTCCTTCCTGCCTGCCTTCCTTCTTTCCTTCCTCCCTCCCTTCTTCTTTCCCTGCATGAAGGTCTGGTTATTCTGCGCATTTGCACACAGTTCCAGCAGATGCCAGAAGAGGGCATCAGATCCCCTGGATCTGGAATTGTAGAGCTAGTTGGGAGCCCAGGAATTGAATCCAGGTCTTCTGGAAGAGCAGGCAATGCACTGACCTGCTGAGCCATCTCTCTACCCCTCACCTCCCGAAAAGAAGATTTTTCTAAATGAGGGGTGAGACCAACACTTGTCTATGGGTTAAGTACTTAGAAGGCATTATACTGGGTTAAAAGTGACTGTAGTGTATTCTCTTGTATGATCCATGGCCTCGCTAGACACAGGTAGTTGGCTGGGTCTGTAGTACCAGACATGATTGCCCTCCTGTCCGTCTTGCCTTTATCCAATTAAAGAAGATGTCGGTTCTTTCCAAGATAGAGGTGCCTCTACCGCACCCTAAATAATGAGTTGTGCCATCCCTTGTTATGCTTCACAGGCCACACAGCCGCACAGCTGGGTAGAGCTATTGATGTCTTTCGTCTCTGGTATACTTGCAAGGCAACTTCTGATACTGTGTGAGCCAGGCTTTAGGGAGGAGGCTTCTAGGTTAGATCCAGCGTGAGTCCTCCCAGCTGTAAGTCCAAAGTGCCAGGTGTCTTCTGCAATATGGACTTTCCTTCAAATTCTGGGAGGTAACCAAGGGCTACGTCAATAGCCTATATTGTTTGAGGGCGTCTCTTGGACCTCTGAGCAACAACTCAAAAGGAGGCTTCTAATTCCTGGTTCTGGGTTATTTTTCTGTAGTCTGTGGCGCTTGAAGGAGGTATTATCATCCAAATTGGCATTGACATATATTTAATTACATATATACATATATGCATATATATACACATATACATACACATATGTAACTTTATGTAAATATAACGTACTAGGATTCACTATAGACATTTCAACCATCATTTTTGTTTTTTGTCTCTCCTCCCTCTATAAGCCTAAGCCATTTTTCCATCTCCTGCTTCAAATCACCTGAATGCTGTTAAGGCCCTATGGTCCCATTATACTTCCATCGTCTGTGGTTACTCCGGGTCATATACTCACGTCTGAAGATGTGGAGCTGGAACCATAGATGAGTGAGAACATGAAACACTTGTCTTTCTGCATCTGGTTACCTCGCTCAATGTATCTTCTATGTCTAATCATTTGGCTGCAAATTTCATGCTTTCATTTTTCTTTACAGCTGAGTAGTATTCCATTGTGTACCAAATTCCCCTCATCCATTGATCTGCTGGAGGACATTTCAGCTGTTACCACCTCCCAGCTCTTGTCAATCAAGTGGTACTGAACATGGCCGAGCTGGTATCTCTGGAGTAGGATGTTGAATCCTTTGGGCACACACCTGCAAGGAGTGGAATAGCGAGGTCAGGGTCACATGATGTATTTATTTTTAGGTTGTTGAGAATTCTTAAACAACACATCCTACAGGCACAACCCAAAGGAACATGGTGAGCTGCCGCCTGGTGCTTCATGGTGATTACCCAGTGCCACATTGTGTGAATGAATCTTGGTTAAAACACCTGGAGCCAGATTGAAGACAGTGGGGACATCGATATTATTCTACTACTAATGACACCAACAGGAATGTTCTTGGCTGAGTGTGTGTGTGTGTGTGTGTGTGTGTGTGTGTGTTTCCACTTCTGGAAACTCATGATCCCCCTGCCTCAATTTTCAAAGTGTTGGGATTGCATCTGTACCTCAGAGAAACTTGTGAAGGCATGTCCAAATGTACACTGCATCTGCCCCTGGGACACTCCCTGTAGCAGAGCACTGTGTGTCTTCCATAGGCTTTGTGCCATTATTGTATATGCTCTCTCATCGGTGAGGGGACAGTCCTCTACCCAGACCTGCAGAGCGGGCCAGCCTTGGGGTGGAAATGATCCTGAGGGAAGAATGTCGCATTCCAGAGGCTGGAATATATATTTGTCCTCCTCGACACTGGCCTTGGCCCGTTTAATACATTTGGGGGCCATCTGCTTTTCCATGTTTCTCTTTCTGACACTTGGCTGCTTGTGTGTTCCCTCTGTTTAATCAGTTTCCCCTGACACAAGGTCACACTGTCCTTGCCCAAGCTGCTGGCAACTCTGGACCTCCCTATCTCAGTATCTGAAGTTTTGCTATTATGGCGCATGCCACCAACTCCCCTCTATCAGATTTGTACCTGTTTCACAGCTCGGTTATACGGCAGCCGTATCAGCCTTCTTTGGGATGTGAACAGTAGGCAGGATCTCTCTGCCTATTAACGTGACCTTTTAATTTCCTTTCTGCCACTTTCTCAAGTTTCTGTGCATGAAAGTTTATATAAGTCCACCTGCCTCTACTCCCACCATCTCCTCTATGGTTCTGGCTCCTGTGCCATATATTTCCCCCTCTCGGTTTGTAAGGGACACCCTCCATTATAAATTCCTCGAGTCAGTCGGTAGTTTCATTTGCTATGTGTGGACGCCCGCCTCGCCTGCAAGGAAGACGCCGCACACAGGATTCTTCTGGTTCACGCTTTATTGAGGACTGTAGCTTGACTGAGTGTTGAGAGCGAAAGACCCTGAATGTGTGAGGCACCCTGCTTATATAAGCAACGTGACCATCAACGATTGGATGCATGTCCAGAACCTCATTAGCATAGGGGAGGCGGCAAGCAATGTGACCATCAACGATTGGATGCATGTCCAGAACCTCACGCCGCACACAGGATTCTTCTGGTTCACGCTTTATTGAGGACAGTAGCTTGACTGAGTGTTGAGAGCGAAAGACCCTGAATGTGTGAGGCACCCTGCTTATATAGGCAACGTGACCATCAACGATTGGATGCATGTCCAGAACCTCATTAGCATAGGGGGAGGCGGCAAGCAACGTGACCATCAACGATTGGATGCATGTCCAGAACCTCATTAGCATAGGGGGAGGTGGCAAGCAACGTGACCAACAACGATTGGATGCATGTCCAGAACCTCATTAGCATAGGGGGAGGCGGCAAGCAACGTGACCATCAACGATTGGATGCATGTCCAGAACCTCATTAGCATAGGGGGAGGCGGCAAGCAACGTGACCATCAACGATTGGATGCATGTCCAGAACCTCATTAGCATAGGGGGAGGTGGCAAGCAACGTGACCATCAACGATTGGATGCATGTCCAGAACCTCATTAGCATAGGGGGAGGCGGCAAGCAACGTGACCATCAACGATTGGATGCATGTCCAGAACCTCATTAGCATAGGGGGAGGCGGCAAGCAACGTGACCATCAACGATTGGATGCATGTCCAGAACCTCATTAGCATAGGGGGAGGCGGCAAGCAACGTGACCATCAACGATTGGATGCATGTCCAGAACCTCATTAGCATAGGGGGAGGCGGCAAGGATTACTCAACTTGCGCCTGCGCTGTTACTTGTTTACTCCAGAACCCAGCAAGAGGAGCCCGGAAGCAGGAAACCGGCGCCATCTTGTAATGGCGTTTCAACTCGGCTCCCAACAGCTATGTACGACTTGTAACCTGTTGCGATTTGTTTTGGGATATGCCCAGAAATGCTCAGATCCACTTGTCGTCTTCCAACATCTATGCAGTTTTCCAGTATACTGGACTTGACCTGCACCCAGGACTCCTGAGAAAACAGGAGTGTAGCCGTACACCTACTGTGGTAGCTCAGCAAACAAGATAACAAGGAGGCATATTTGTTGGGACAACCTTTCCAGACCTCAGCAGAGGGAACCACTGTCATGGCCAGTGCCGTCCTGGACAGTGGAACCCCGAGCGTCTCGGCTCAGGTGTTTTTATTGATACAGAACTCCTCAGGTGTTCTACTGCTAGCACATGCAGGTCATCATCAAACATCCCCTGATAACAACACAAAACGCCAAGGCCTAGGGAGCCCCTCACCCAACAGTGCATAAAAAATGATTTTATACAAAACCAAAAATAGGTTTCTACAACACAGGAAAGATTACCCTATCCCTACCCTGTATGTATGCACAGTGAAGACTCCCCCCCCCTCGCGACATACAGCACTCTGTTGACCCTTTTCATCTGAGAGCCTCCAAATACTTGTTCTTTGATTTCCTGCCGGTGAGCCAAAGCTCTCCTTCCCCCTGAGTCATCAGAGAGAAGTGCCTGCAAGCTGCACTCTGGCCATCTCCGCTTCCAGGCCTTGAGAAGGGGCCCACTGGACCCTGAGGGCAGCCCCTGAGGAGAGGGCATTCTCAGGGCAGCATTTCCTGCTTCCATACTGTCCCGAAATCCCCACTGCCAATCTCCACCCACCGTTCCTTTTAACTGCCCCCTCTCCACCACAGGAAAGTGTCCAAGCTGAGAAGCCCATGGAACTCAGAGTCACCGCACTGACTTAGGCTACTGACACCTCATTCCACAAGCCCTTCCCACTACAGTGCGTCTGGAGCCCTAGGGGCTGTGCTATAAATGATTGAGAGCCACTTCACAGAAGGAAATGTGTGCCTGGCACTGTAAACCCAGTCTAAATTCCATGGCCAAACACCCAGATGCCTAAAATAAAATAAATTAAAAAGTAGTTTTAAGAAACAACACGGAGTACGGTGAACGGTGCCCACCGGCAGCGGGTGGGGCTGATGAGCAGGCCTCCGTGCCTCCTTCTCAGAAGACCTGCGCTTCACCCCAGTCCTGAAGGCGCTCATAGTCTGTTCTGTCTTTCCTTTACCGGGTGCCCTTTTATCTCAAGTGACTCGCAATCAACTCTGGGAAGCAGATGGCGTTTTCAGTCCTGGGAGACTACTACTCAGTGAGTTTGAAGTTCCATCTCACGGACACACAGCAACGGAACTGTGGTGTTAACGTGAGTTTCTCTATTTGCCACTTCATCTCAGATGTCTCTCTGATCAAGGGGGTTGGATCTCCATGCAGGAGATGTCATGGGAAGTGATCGTGAGCATTCAAGGAAGTTGCAGCGTGTGGATCAGGATGACATGTTTGGACCAAGCCAGGAAGAGTCATCACAGGCTCCTCCGCGAGCCCTGCAATTTGCTGAATCTGCCACTTGTGCAAACTCCAAGATTCCTTCTCTCATTTTCCACCCCGGCCGCTTTCCTTCACTAGCCCTGTTCTGCATCCACAGGAATCAGGCTGAGTGTCCTGAGATGTATATAGGAAGCAGCTCTTCTGTGTAGGCAGAAGACTCCTGGATCAGCAGCTGGTGCCAAGCCCCGTGGCCTACTAGGCAGCCTGGGCTACAATCTCCAGCGCACTCTCTCCCTTTAACAATACTCTGTGAGGCTGGGTGGTGGTGGCACGTCTTTAATCCCAGCACTCCAGAGGCAGAGGCAGGTAGATCTCTATGAGTTGGAGGCCAGCCTGGTCTTCAGAGTGAGTTCCAGGACAGCCAGAGTTACAACAGAGAAACCCTGTCTCGAAAAACCAAAAAATAAAATAAAATAAAATTCTTGTGCCTCAGTCCCTGACTCAGCAGCTACCTTTAAGAATGCCCTGGGCATCCGAGGAATAAAAATCCAGATCCCTCTGCAAGATCTCAGCTCAAAAGTCTAACATGAGGCCCTCAACGCCTGCCTAGTTGGAGGCCTGAGCCAGCAGGTCATGTCTGAGGAAAGCAAAAGTCCTTCTGTGGGAATTGGTGGGATTAAGGGCTCTAAGGTGGATCTACGCCCAAGAGCAAGCCATACCCTGTCTGCATTCATGTTTCAGTGCAGAGGAGGTGAGGAGGGGGAGAGTAAGCATCACCAGATTATGAGACAGATGGCTCAGGGGCAGCCTGGCTGTCCCCATCACTACCTCCTAGACCCACATAGTGAATGACATACTTCTGGGCCTCCCTAATCTCTATTTCCCTACCTGAACAGAAGTGAGAGACTCTTTGTTTCCTAGCCACATGGGTCTTGAAGCCTCAATTAAAGGGGAGAACCATGCAGATTTTTGCAGACTGATACTGAATGGACCAGACTTAGCACAGAACATACCCAGCCACCAGATTCTCAGCACAAAGGAGATTTATTTCCCCGGAGGGACAATGGGCAAGGGACAAGAGACAGGGGACAAAGGGCAGAATGCAGAGTACAGGGTGTATGTGACAAGGGATAATTTCCCCAGAGGAACAAAGGAGTAACTCTGGATAGAGTAGAGACAGACATGGCCAGCATGTAAATGGTGGGTTTTTAAGCATCTTAGGCAGGAAGGGAAGAAGGAGAGGTACAGTCAGGAAATGGCTGGGGTGACTGTCTCTCATAAGCTGGGAGATGAACAAAGGAGAGGAGATGTGGACTTTTTGGGAGAGAGGAAGATGCACTGTGGAGGGATTTCTAGGAAATGGGCCTCTGTGTGTGAGGCTGGAACCAGATTGCTGCACTTTAGTGACCCATTGCCATCTTAGGGTTATGTGGGAGATGGAGTTGGGACCAGCATTCCCACCATTTTGCTATTTATAAGTCAGACTTTAGGGAAGGGGTGGTGCTTCATCTGACTACTTCTTGCTGGCATTGGGGAGTTGGTTTGGGGAACCCAGGGAAGCTGGGTTGCTGACCAAGACTGGGAAGAGTAGGTGAAGAGTAGGCTGCTTCCTTTGCTGTCCATGCTCTGTGGGATCATCTGAGGAAGTGCAGTCTAGAAGGCTGGACCATCTGGGGCTAGCCACTTTGAAGTTGTCAGGGGTGCAGATTTCTAGGAAACAGCTTGTGCTGGCGAGTTACTGGAGCAGTTTGTAGTTGATTTGTAATCTGCTGGGACAGATAGACTAGAGACAGAGGTAAAGTTAAGGATTTAGGGGAATATTTTTATCTTGGATGTACACTTGAAACTTTTAGGCCCATGGTCCTGGTAGTTGGGAAGAGACATTCCAAAACCAGGAAAGGGAAAGAGAGAATTTGTAGTAGGATATGGAAGCACATTTAGAGTCTGTGTAAACCATTAGTGATGAAATTTTGGCAATTTGAAAGGCTCTGGTGAGGGCTACAAGCTCTGCCTGCTGATTGGCAGTATGTAGAGGCAAGGGTACCACCTTGACAATTGCAACTTCTGGGGCTACTGCATATCCTGCAATGGCGCCCCTCTGATAGGAAGGAGCCGCCATCTGTATAGAAAGTGTAGTCAGAAGCAGCTAGGGGACCCTATTATAGGATGTGAGAGGAGATCTTCAGGAGTTTTTTGGACAGGAGTAAAGAGGGTCTGGAGAATGTTGAGGCAAAGGGATCAGTGTGGATGGAAAGGATCAGTAAGCAATGTGAGTGATATGTTTTTGATAAAAAGCAGTTTAAAGGGATAGAATCTGAGATGGTGGAAGGGACCAGAGTCCTTTCTGAGAGGTTGAGAGAAAGGACGGGAATAGATTATGAGGGATGATCCCAGAGCTAGTTTGTTAGATTTGGTGATGAGTATGGAGGCCACAGCAAGGGTGCAAAGACACTGACGGTCTATCCCTGTCTTTTGGACATGGAAAGATGGAAAGGTCTGCATAGATCTGGGAGGCAGAGGGTTGGGGAAGAAGGAGAACATTTTTGAGTTTAAGGAATTGTTTGTGGATGGGAAGAAGGGCTCTTGAGGAGGTCCAGAAGTGGGTAGGGTTAGGGAATGTACCAGAAGTGATTGATTATTCAGGGACCCATGGGCAGAGGAAGTTGGCCATGTCCAAGAAGTAAAGCAGCTCAGATTTTGTTGAGGGAAGAGATAAAGAGAGGAGACATGGGCAAGGCAGTCCAGGGTGAGATGTTTATGGGTTGGGGTGACAGAGAGTTGTAGATAGGTGGCTTGGAAAGGGGAAAGTGGAGCTTTGGAAGATGAGACCCAGTAACCCCTGGAGCCAGAGAAAATTGAAGAGATGCTGTCAGATTGGCTGTCAGAGAGGGAAGGACTGTAAAGGAAGAGATTGTCTATATCCTGAAGCAGGATGGAAGGAAAACGGGGAAGATGGGCCAGGTCTGTAGTGAGTGCCCAGCCAAAGTGGTGGGGGCTGTCCCTGAACCCTTGGTAGAAGACAGTCCAAGTCAATCGTCAGGACTGTTGTGTGTCAGGGTCCGTCCATGTGAAGGCAAAAGGTTTTGGGAGTGGGCATCCAGGGGAATTGAGAAGAAATCGTCTTTAAGGTCTAGACTGAAAAGTGAATGGTGTCAGGAATAGTGGAGGGGGTTGGGGAACGAGGTGTCTTCAGTGAGAGGGACTGTGGCTAGATGGAGCAGTGAAGGGAGATTCAAAGAAAGCAGTGGGAGGCATTAAGGGAAGGATCAGTGAAGTTAAGAAGATGGATGACCTTGACCCAAGTGAGGGTCTGGTCATGAGAGTGTGAGCATCAGAGAGGAGGTAGTTGTGGTAGGCTAAGTTTGATTGAGTTCTGTAATTGGGGTGTGTAGGATTTCCTCAGAGTGTTTAATGTCCCAGGACAAGACAGAATGGGGATTGTAATAGGAGCACTTCATCCAGCCGTATGGCGTACGGCAGGAGGCCTTACCAATAACCTGGGTAGAGACTTTTTGGTTGGTGAGAGTTTTTTGATTAGGACTTGCCAGGCATATTGGCAATTATTTGAGCAAAGGAGAAGTAAGAATGTGAGAAAGGAAATGGGATTGACCTAGTTTGGGAATGGTTGGCAGTTGGGAATGGGTGATCTTGAGGTACCAGGAATGGAACAGTGGGGATGAATTCACAAAGCAGGGGTTAGTAGAATATTGAGAAGAGGGAGAGAAAGAAGGAGCAATGGGATTAAAAGGTTTTAGGTGAGATAGATGGACCCAATATGGAGTTCCTGGAGCCTAACAATTGTTGGGGTCCTTGTTATTTGGGTTGGAGAAGCAGAGTTATTTGGTTAGGAGTGAGAGAATCTGACCCCCCCTGGCCATGTGGGGCAGTTTAGACAATTTGTGAGCTGCCTGGGAAGGAGGCAATCCAAATTTGTTAAGATGAGCAATTGGATTGCCTGTAAGTAAGGGGGCGGGAGTTTAATCCAATCCAGATGAAGTTTCAGAGTGAGTTTGGTTAATATACGTTTTTTAGTGTTTTATTGGTGCATTTTGCCTTGACAGAGGACTCTGGATGGTGTGGGATATGAAAATGCCAGGATATTTGTAGAGCTTGCATCAGGCCCTGGGGAACCTGAGAGGTGAACTGGGCTTGTCTGACTGGAGGGAGGGAGGGAGGGACTCCAAACTGAGAGAGTGTGTTAGAGAGCAAAAGGGTGGCAATGTTTGATGTCTTTTGTTTGTGGTTCGGTAGGCTGGACCTAGCCAGAAAATGTATCGTTGTAGAATAAAAGATATTTAAAGTGTTTTACAGTGGCATATGAGTGACTTCAATTTGCCCATCACAACCAGGGACCAGTTTCCAGGCCTGATGAGTGGGGACAGTATGGGGTCCTACAGTGGAGGTAGGGTTGGTATGCTGACACACATCACAGGTTTTGGTTAGATTATGTGATAAGTCTTATCTGCAAGGGTGAGAGTTCGGTGGGTTTGGAGGAAGAATGGAAGGAACTTGGTATTAGGGTGAATTTTATTGTTTAATGTTAAAATTTTGGACTTTTGAAGTCTTAATATGACAAATATTTGTCATTTGAAATGAAAAGAAATCTGAAATATTTTTAATTGTTTTCTATGTACCTTGTGACTTTTATAACTTACATTCACAGACCTTAAGTCACTTTCTCAGACCCTCACAACTTACTTAAGCTTTCATATCCCCAGAACTTTATATACCTTAAATTACTTTCTTAGACACATGTACCTTATTTAAGATTTTGGATACTTAGACCTTTACAACTTGTACTTAACTCATTTTAACTCATTTTCCTTGACCCTCATAATCTTTAGGAACTCCAAATCTTTTTTACATGTGGGCAAGGTAAACTGTATCAGTCCGTAGCGTGTTTGAAGGAACTTCCTCAGGAACACAGACATGGAGCACCCTAAGTCTCTCTATGAGCAATGTTTCCACAGACAGGCTGACCTTCTGATTCACAGCAGGGGCTAAATGTTGTGACACTTCTTACACAGCAACTTCAAGAATAGGAAGAGGCAGGAAGACAGACGGAAGCATGGGGAGAGCTCTGAAAGGCCCACTTGCCACTTCCCTTTGTGCAAATCATAAAATAGATCATGATACAAACTGGGAAAGCATCAAAATGGCACAAAGGTGAAGCAAATGTGTAACTTCTCAGCACTTTCCCTTGTCCATAGACCCAGCATCCTGGAGGTTCCCCTAAGGAAGCCATGATTTTACCAGGGCACATGGGTGTTTCTGCAGGCCTCTAGGTAGAGTTATTTGACAGCCCTCAGTCTCCAAAAGCTACAAGAATGTGTCTTTGGTCATGAGAATTTATACACAAAATGTCAGTGGAAGCAAGTCCTGTGGATTTGCTTCAGGACACCCAGGGATAAATGTAGTGAAAGTGGGGGAAAGGGAGCGGGAGTCTTTCAATCCTGACCCCTCTGGCTCGCAGCTCCCACAGGCGATGAATCCAGGGCACAATGTGCAGAGCAACTTTATTATGAAAATAAATAGGCATCGTAATGGGGGGGAAACACAAAGCAATTGACCCTGGGGTGGCTGTGTTACCTGGCCTACATGCTTATTTTGGCCTTGTGGTAAGCCAGGCTTATAGCTGGAGTCATGGGCAAGGCTTCAAAAACAGAGTAATGGGAATGTAGACAAAAGGAAGATGACATCCAGAAGCTCATTTAAGTCATTTGTCCGAAGAACTCCTTTGGAATCTTGCTCTAGGCCTGGTGCGATGGAGATGGGATGTCAGGAGAGCCCAGTGCCCTGAGTTTCCTTCCCGTGGTCACCTAGACTCCATCTTGGTGAAAGCTCAGAGTCACCATCTGTTACTCACTCGATTCCCAGACCTCACCTGGGGCACAGTGAAGAGCTCAGCAGCTCTGCTGTAGTCTCACAGGTTGTCCCCAAGGCACCTGAGTTGGGAGAAGGACAGGTAACCTCCATTACTACCACAGGACAGATACCCTGGCTACAGGTGCCACCCCTTAATCTATGCAAGTCATTTTCTGGGACACGTGTGCCAGATTTAGCACCATAGTAATATAGGCAAAAAGCTGGTAAAACGCACAGTGTATGTCTCCATCCATGCTCAGGAGAATCCAAAGCAGAAACATAAGGGTATTCATAAGATTAGTGAAACTTAATACCTACACCACCCCATTTTGAAAAGAGAAGCTTAAGAAAATAAGACATGGAAATCCAAAAAAAAATTCTCCTCCATAGTTTGTGAATTAAACTGCATGACACGTCTCACGATGTTTACTGTTACAAGAGCACATCTCCCAGACATTTTCTAGTACATTTGCAACAAGTTTCTGCAACGATTCCAACTAATTTCCAAACTTCTCTGTTGCCTCAAATGAAAACTCCTTTACTGCTGGAGTTCAGTCTCTACTCTCCCATCTCTCCCAGAACCTGGCAACTTCTACTGTGCATTTAATCGCTACCAATTTTTCCATTGTAAATATTTTTAATAAACAATCTTTAATAAATAAAACGAATGGCCCTAGGAGACTGGCTTCATTCACTTAACCCGGCGTTTCCAAGTTTCAACCACGTCAGAACATGTGTCAGGGCCACATTCACTTTTATGACTGAAAAATATGCCACAGTAATGAATGTATCATATTCAGGCATGTACCATATTCATTTATCCATCCATCTGTGAGAAGACAACTGTTTTGCCCACTATAAATAACACAGTTATAAACAGACAAGCTTTTTACTAAATATGTTTTTGCTGCTTTCAATCTGTACCTGAGTGGCAGACAGCTGTGAGCGGGCATGTTGGTGGTGGGAATTGAATCCAGGTCCTCAGGAGAAGTAACAGGAGCTTTCAAGTACTGAGCCAACTCTTTCCAGCCCCTCTCCGTCAATTTTTGCAAAGAAATCATTTGGGATTTTGAAAGGGATTTCAAGGAAATTCAAGACTCCTCTGGGCAGAGCTGACATTGTCATACCTATGAACGTGGAGATTCCTTTCTCATTTTTTTGGACTTCTTTCCTTTAGATACATTTTATAGAATCACAGTACGAGCTTACCGCCTACGCCCACCCTGTGTGTGTGTGTGTGTGTGTGTGTGTGTGTGTGTGTGTACAGACACTTGTTCCAGAGAGTGAAGATGCCTGAGCACAATGGTGTATCATGTGTGGAGGTGATAAGAGCAGAGGTGTATGGTTTACACCTGCACAGCAAGCGATTTTATCCACTCGTGAATCTCCCCAACCATCTCCTCTTACTTTTGTGCTGAAGTGTTTCACTCTTTTGGGTGTGTTACTAAAAGGGGTTTGCCTTTCTAAATTAAGTCTTCGGTTATTTGTTTCAAGTACACAGAAATACAATTGATTTCCATATATTCATCTTACATCCTGCAACCATGCTGAACTTCTAGGGGTTTAATGTAATGAATTCCTTCGGATTTTTCAAGTATAATATGATACCATTTAAGAAATGGACTATCTGTAAAAATTCTTCACCTACACCATTATAAAATGATGGCATTTTGGTGTGCTCCCACCCTATATTTTTCTGAGCGGCAGAAGTAAAATATAGTTTGTTTTTTGGATGTTTTGTGAGATTCCATTATTCACTTATGCTTTTCCATCCCCAGCCCACTCCAATATCTTCTACATTTATAGCAGGCACTCACTTCTGAGATCACTGGAGTTTCATCCCTGACTAGGTGGAGAAAGCCTGTACCATTCTTTGCTAGTCTTGAGAGAGGAAGCTGGAGCTGGAGCAGATGGTATGGCACCCTGGATCTCAACAGGGCTTGGATTCCTCCTGAAGAGTTGGTCATTCACAATGCACAGGCAGGAGGAAAGTCAGTCCTTGAGACACCGCCCCAGACAGGATCCTCTCTAACCACTGCTACTTAGTAACCGGATTCCCTCTATGTGCATGTTTGATATGCCTCGTGAAATCCCTGGCTGCTGCCCAGAGAACACCACCCCTACTTCCTCCAAGGGATTGTCTACCAGCTTCATTGGATTTGGAAATTTATTCCCTATGCACTTAGCATACACAATAGAAAAAGAGCCTGATTAACCTCGTTTCCACTTCCAGATGAAAGATCAGAGTCTCCTGGAGAGATCAATTAATTTGGCCAAGGTGACAGTGACTGTTAGGGTCAGGAAGAAAGCTGGTATTCCAACTCTGGAGTTCCTGCTCTTAACTGCCAGGCTACATTGCTCCTTGAATCTATCTCTTGGCCTTCCAATATACTGGGACTACCCCCCACCCCGCCCCGAGAATGGTACACTGTCATACTGCTGGCTTCATGCTGGGCTAAGAGTTCTACTCATAGCACAGCACTTACTTTGAACTCCTACCAAGGGTAGCAATGATTGTTCACATTGTTGGGACCCAATAATCCAAGCAATGGATGTGCCAGTTTGGCAAGGTTCCTGGCCCCTTGCTGGTATTTGAATTCCTTAACTGCTTTACCCCTTTCTCATCTTTACTGTACGGTGACAAAATATTATTTTATATTTGGTCTAATAGTTAAAACTCAAGTCAATTTCTGGACCGGTTGGGGAGAAAAACACTGCCGTCTCAGCTCTAAGTAGTTGTAAACTAACCTTCAAGTCTTGGCATGTGAAAATTATTCATGTTTTCTGTAGACATATCATAAAACCTTTTTCATGGTTAAACTGACCCTCCCATGGAAACAGAGCCATAGTTGTGATCAGAAATGAAGAGTCTAGACAGTAGGTCAGCAAGCTTGAAAAAACAAATAGATAATTCACCCTTGAATGTCTGCCCAAGGATTAGCTATTCATTAATAAACTATTGTGTTAAGACTACTCACTAAAATTAACCTTGAAGATCAGAGGCCTGCAGCTAGGAGGGGTGAACACTCTTGCATTGGCTCCTTTTATGATGAATGCTTGACATAAGCAGGCTGAAGTTTTTTGCTAAGGAGTTAGAGCAAAATCTTTGTGAGAGAGGGAAGTCTTGTAATTTTCCCCCAAATGTGTACATTGTTATTTTGCTTTCTCTAATTCTTAATTCTTCTAAGTTTTAATTTCTTTAATTTTTGTTATTAAAATAAACTTTTTATCATACATAAGCCATGCTCTATGCAAGTCTTAAAAGCATTATAAGTGCGTCATATATTGTCCCACTAGAAAAATGAGCTACTGTGTTCATTTTTCTTAATCTCTCTTAATTTTCCTTCAATGGTCTGTCCTCTTCCGTGGATTGTTCGCGGAACTGTACTGTGGGTGAAGACTGGTCAGTAACCCGCACCACATGAAGACACGAATGCATCCCTGAGAGCTGCCCCTCACTTTGAGGACAAGAAACAACAGAACATCCTTAGAGTGACACATGTTTTGTACTGTCACAGGCCACTTCCCAGTGAGGGCCTTATCCTGAAGGGTCCAGGACCAATCAGCTACTGGCTTGGAGTCAGGAGTCTGTGGTGGGAATGGGGAGGGGTGGTGGGGAACAAGGTAAATGATCTACTGCCATTGATAGGTCCCCTACCACGTGCTGAACCCCATAAAATATCACTTCCAATGTTACTTGGTCTGTTTCACATCTGCCTCGGAGGGGAGTTAAATTAGCTCCATTTTGCAAATGGAGAAATTCAGGGGTTAAGCAATGGGCCTAAAGTCACAGAATAAGGATCTGGAATGAGAGTCAACAACCCCCATAGGAAGGTGCCCCCCATGAAGACAGAGATCCCAGCAGTAGTCCAGAAGAAGTGATGTCCATGTCAATATCATCTAGGACCTCAGTCCTCAGCCCTCAGCCTTTAGCCCTCAGCCTGGGACAGGACATCCTCCAGGGTAGCCTGAATGAGAGCACCATTTGGGAACAAGATCAGGAAGCTCCTGTCAGGACTTGGGAGGAAGGTTGGGCTGTTGAGATGAGGTACAGCTGGGCCTTCTGGAGGAACCTGAAAACTCACACAAAGGAACCATGGCCCATGGTAGGTGAGGTGGGGCAGGCAGGACAGAAGCAAAGGAGGCCTGTGAGCACAGCAGGGTACAGGGACAGTGGAGAGTGAAGACCCTGTGGTCCTCCCCGAGGACCAGGCCTGCCTCCTCCCACAGAAGGTCACTCAGGCCAACAGGTGGCAATGGTATCCATGAAGAGAAAGATGTGTTAGCAGGTATTATGTACCTTATATATGCAGAACGGTCTGGGAAGTTGCTGCACATGGGGTTCCCTTCTAGCCACAGCTCTTTCAGCTTCAGCCCTTTTATCTTCCCCAAGTGCCATTCTGTTCTCACCTGAAACAAATGAGAAAGAACTGGTAAAGACGTCCCAGGCAAAGAGAGCCCTCTTAGGGTCAGGACCCATGGCTCCATGCTACTCAGGGATTGCTTTTCCTGCCTAATGCTGTCAGGTACCACAGTGTACACTACTATCCATACTCAATCCCAACTTCATCTTCTCACCTCACTTTAAGAGAGGTTCAGGATTTTAAGGTGGGGTGCCTTCTCTACCAGGTCAAACAGGATATCCAACAGGAGCAGTTTGTTGCTGCTCGAGGACAGCATCTTTTTGGAGCAAGAATTTGGGTGATCATTACTGTTGAGAGCCTTGGAGACATATTTGCCCTTTACCCTATTCCTTCTGGCCCTCGACCCAAACACCTCAGAGAAATCCCCTTGGATGATCTGAAGGGTGACAACCATGCAGCTTCTTCAATTTAGAATCATGTCTATGCCACGATCCATCAACTCTTCAGGGAGAGGAGAGAGAAAAAAAAGCAGAAGGTAGAGAAGTGTTTGTCCCAACCAGCCTCAGCACAGACCTCTCCATGGGATACCACATGTGTATCTTCTTCTCAGGCAGATCTGTGACTACAGTTATTATTGCTGTCAGCCATACCTGAGTCAAAGCGCAGCTTTTAGAGATCCAGAACATGCTGGGAGACAGCATTTCTTTTCCGTGTGGCCAACTTCAGAGATACAGATGGAGAGGGTTGTCCTATGGCTCTGTGGTTATATGGGTCATGGTGTTGGAAACTTCAGTGACTGAGGGAAAGGAGATCTGGGTCTGGGAAGTAAACACATACAGTGCATTCAGACTGCTTTACCCTTAGCAGCTCCATTTCTCCTCCTTTGCACCTATTCTGCACAGTAGGGTGCACTTGAGGGATTGACAAAAATGGGTGGCATTTGGTGAATGCTAGCAAACCAAATCATTTTCATGGAAGTTCAAAAATCAAAAGAAAAAACCAGATTTTTTAAATTGAAGATGGGGCAGGAACGGAAGGTAGCACAGTAGAGACAAAACCACTCCCTCCTATACATGGGAACATGAAATTACCCATATCACCTGTGACCCCAAAAAGAGTTGAGAACTGTGGTGGACTAAAGCCAATAGCAGACAATGAGAAACCAGATAACAACCCAGAGCTATTGGATGCATAGTGTCCACATATATAGTATAAGATGATTCTGAGTGACTGTGTGGAACCCCAGTCTACTTCCAAAAGACTTCCACTGTGTAGAATGGGCAAACTTGAGCTACCTAATGGTAGCCTAATGACCAAAGCTTCAGATACTATCTCCAGCAAGACATTTAGCTGGGAATCACACAGGAGAGTGGGCATATGCAGAGGGACTCTACGGAGAGGAACATTGAGGATAAAAGACACTTTTGTGCCATCCACTTTACTGAATGCCCTGATAAAATCCCCATTCCTGGCTAGCGGTGGTTCCACCAGAATCTAAATTGACAGACAGCAAGAAAAGCATAACGCAGTTAGTGCCAGAGTGACAGTCCAGTAGTTAGCAGTACTTACTTCTCTAACAGATGACCTGGGTTCTGTTTCCAGCACACACTTCAGGCAAGCTCCAGCTCCAGGAATTTTGGCACCCTCTTATTGCCTCCTACGTCACCTTCAAGCACATGGTGTACACATACATACAAACCAGCACATGCAGATATGCATCAATACATTTGAATAAAAAAAATAAAAGCTATTTGATGAGTCAGCTAGTCTGCCTCCCCTCAGTCTTTGCCACACATTAGCTGCTTCTCCAGCACAGAAGAACAGTGTGCCTTTTTTCAGGGCACCATGAGTGTTCCTAAGTTCCTACCTGTGTCGTTCTGGAATTCTTCCTATAGTGTTGCCAGGCTGCTGAGGACAAGTACCCCTGCTGCTGTAAGACAAGAACGTGAAGAGAAGAGAACCAATATTTGAGCTTTGGCAACAAAAGCTTGCTATGGGGTATGCTAAAGACTATTCACCTCCTCAAAGAAGTCCTATGATAACTGTATTCAGGTTCCCTTTGTGGATCATGAATATTCATCTCAAGGATGCTGAGTGATTAAGGCAAAATGTTTCACAATCCAAAATCAGAGTTTTGTATGCCAGCAATTGTTCTGTCTCTCCACCTCTCACCCTGTGCTCTTGCTGTGGCCAAACTCTTTTTCCATTGATGGTGAAAGTTCTTTCCTGAACAGACTTCCTGCTACTGGGCAAAGATGAGGTTTTGTACCAGTCATACCTGTTGAGGTTGGAACCAGGTATCTTGTAACAGGTGAAGAGAGCTGCCTTAGACCAGAGGGAGAACTCTTTTTGAATGATAAAGTAGCAACTGGAGGCATACAAGAAGAACATAACTAATATGTGTTCAACGGATACATGTGATGTAGCTCTGTGGTAACAAGAAGTTACTTGTGAACACATCCTTCCAGTCATTTCAACAAAAGTTGATTTATTTCACCCAGACAGGTTAAGTGGCAGAGCTGTTCCATAAAAAAAATTGGGAGATTATCACAGATTGAGTTTCTCATTTTGAGCAGTTTCCATCAATCTCCATTTAAAACAACAACAAGATTCTCCTGGATGGATAATGCTAAGCCCGCAGATTTGATGATATCTGAGAAAGAGACTTCTGTGAACAGTGTCAACAAGAATGAGGAGCAATTTTACCTGAATGCAGCTGCTGAGGCTTTCTGGATATACAGTGTGCTTGGAAAAATGGCCTAGATCCTCATATGTATGTCTATGTCTACTCAATCTAGTGTTGGACACCAAGGACAAGCCTAAGACTCAGGGGAACTAAAGTGACTGGAGTATGGCGGGGGTAAGGTGAATGGGAGTACGTGTGTGCACACACACAGGTGGGCCTTGGCATTCTGTAGTATCTGCATTTATAATCAGATTGAAGATTCATGAATTACAAATAAGGTTAGCAACTGCCTTGGCACATCAAACTTTATTCACTGTGTGTCCTTTCCCTGTGGTTCATATTGAGTCTGGCCAGATTGAGTACCACAACAGTAATTTAATGTTTGAATCCATTGTTTGGGTTAAGGGAGGTAGAGGGATTTCCGAATGAACATAATGTGAACCAGAAACAGGTTAGCATCCAGCACAGTCAGAGGCTGTCCATAGGATGGTTACTGTTAAGGATACCAACCTTTGCTGCCCTGACAATTCAGTAGCATGTATTGGCAGAAGCTGACTTCCAAGAACCCACAACTATGCGTCCACATGGCCTAGAAACATCTCCCAACATATGCCTCATAAACATGCCTCCTTCTTTGTCTCTGTTGATGCATGAGGTTTTTCACAACCAAAGTCCTGGAACTCTAACCATAATGACTTCTGGTAAAGTGTGTGTGTGTGTGTGTGTGTGTGTGTTTCTTGCTTTTCATATTCCAGTTGACAAAGTACAGAGCAGCATATAATATTGTTTCATATGTTGGAGTAGCTTCCAGTTGAGACACTCACATGTTTCACAAATCATTGTAATGTCAGCTCTTGAAAATGATATGTTCACAATGAAAATGGTATTTCCCTTTTGTTACAATGGTTTTGGAGAAGTCAGGTTTGTAACCAACAAACTTGTGAATGTTCACTTTTTATTGATTTTCTGTAGACTTTGTGAAAATATTCATTTTTACACTCATACTAATGTATTCATGAATGTATGCAGGTGCATAAGATACCCTTGTGCACCACACTTAGCTTACTGCACTAAGGTCAGCACTTCTTGAAGCAGCTGGTTTCCTATGAGTCAATTTTGCCTCTTTCCTAACTTTAAAGATATCTACTGCTTCACTGCCAGGGTCACACATGACAGAGGAGTTACTCTCAGAGCCAGCTGTCAGTTTACAGAAATGCATGTGGTTATCCAAATTGCAAAGATGAGTCTTATTACTGTGGCTCAGTCCTGGATGGTTAATTTATTGCCTTTCTTCTTTCCTTGCTCATCCATGACAACCATCCTTTCCTACTCCTCTTCTTGCCCATGTGCTTCATTGTGTAAACATATCTTTGCCACTCTGTGTTATCTGGTTTACCCTTGAATTACTTTTCATTTTGAGCCAAGAATCAAGATTAAGTGTCACAGACTTTAAAGGGTTAGTCTACAATTGGTCTGAAAGTCACTTGTCCCTTTAGATATGTCAGTTCAGTTAAACATTTCAGTATTTTTGCACATGACCTCATGTTTTCAATCCTTCCAGGGACTGCCAGCACAAGAGTCCCTTTATTCCAAAAGCAGTCTTTCTGTACCTTCTTGTGCTCTCCACCCAGGTTGCTGCACATTTTAGTACCACTGTGTTTCGGTAACCCTGACACCCAGAGCTTCTGTTCATCTCTGCATCATCTGTTGCCACTGTCATGAATTGTCTCCTCTTGTTTTGTTCCTTTAACTCTAATGAAGGAGAAAGACATGGGATTAAATTTTCCTAAAGGAAAAGACCCAGGGGGAGCCTTTTTCTGTCCCCCTGGGCATTACGTTCTAATAAAGTTTATATTTGAACACAATGACAATTCATGCATCCGACACATTTGCTTGTTCACAAAAGACTGTTGGCTTGTCAGTGTTGTTGTTTGGACAGATACCCTCATGGGTATTCAAGTCAACTCTTGGAGTTTCAGATGAATAAGGCGGAGGGCAATTCTATCACCGAGGGAAAGGAATCTTCACTCCACAAAAGCATGCTTACTTCATTGAAGAGAAGTGCACAAGCAGCAAGTGATGAACAAAGGATTACAAAAGACACTGACCTTGAAATCAGGCCTGGCTGGATTCAAATCACTGTACTGCTATTCAGGGCCAACATGACTTTAGGCAAATATTTGTTTTGGGCTAGGTGTCTGTTCCTCTGGGAAGTGATCAGTTCTTCAATTAGCCAAGTGCTTCCATTAGTCTCTGTTTAAGGAACAAACTCAGAACAACAAACTATTTATTTTCACTGCTATGGCAGTGAGTCATGCCAGGATCACATTCTAAACTACAGTGAGTCAGATGGGTGCTATTTATGATGGCGTGCTGTAAGACCCTCTGGGGCTCTCTTTGCCAGTGGGTACAGTGCATGATCCTGGTCTAGATGGTGGCTACTCTATTGGTTTGGGTCCCTATTTCATTTCAATAAGAATCCTTCAGGCCCAATAGCCACCTTCATGTGAAGGGTTTTCACTGGCTCAGGAATTAAAGGACCATTGAAAAAGGAGCCACTGAGACTTGGGGGTGCCTATAAATTCAGTATTCCTCAGAAGCCTCTGTGAATGGGAAGAATGGTATCTCAGGATTTTGCTAAGTCTGAAGTGAGAGAACTTACATGTCAAGTTATCACACTTCTTGCTATTCAATATGTGCAAGTATATGGCGACCTTTCAATAATAAAGTAATATAAAAAATCCGTGAGTTATCTGGACTCAGTGAGAGTCTCTGCCTCCTCTCAGCCTGCCAAATCCAGTAGTATCCTGATTTCAACGGTAGACTTTGTCATTAGTTCAAGGAGATACTATGTAACAGCTTACAAATGATACAGTGAGTTTTCACTCTACTATTCTAGAATTGTGCTTATAAACTGGAATTATCTGCGAGGAAAGAAAAATCAAAAAATTCAAGTGGGAGAAATCATTGACTGATGAGAGAAGATAAAGTATCAAATGAATGACTTTATGACAAGAAGAAAAATTCCAGTTATTACACACATATCCAACTGTCCTTAGTAAACATCAGACAAGGTAGAGGATTAAGTTCATGTCATCTAAAAATACATTCAGAAAACAATAATACACCAGAGATTCTTTGAAAAGGAATCCACTCCAAGGGACCCTTGGCAAACTCTTGGGGAGACCTTGGAGCTACGTGTTGCTGTGAGCATGCTACCTAAGCAAAAACACAGCACTGTGCAAGTGTGCAAGTGTGCAAGTGTCTTTACCTGTGTATCCAAAGGTCTACTGCTTCTTTTCAACAGAGCATATCGTTCTCATCTCTTGGCCTTTGTGGTCTTCAGAGGAAGCTTAGAAACAGAGAAGTAGTAGGAAGATGGATCACTTACGCTCTGTTTCATACACAATATCAAACGACAGCATTCTTCAGTCACCTGGTCAGCATCTACCCCAGGAATGTAGGCACCATGTTGCTGCTTACTCCACTTTACCCATGCACCGCCTTCATGATGGACCAAGGCATTCTCTATGGTTTCTTCTGTGTCTCCTTACACCACCACTTTCTGCTTGAAGGAGGGAGGTTGCAGCAAGGGATCTAAGGAATAATACTTAGTAAGAAGATGGAAATCTCAGTGTGTCTCTGGCCTGAGGGGGCTTTAACACAAGAGGATGATGCCCCTCTGACAACTGCCCCCCTTGAAAACTAAAGAATTTCAAATTAAGACATTCCGAGGATCCATATTGTCCCCACATTGTCACTTTTGTTGTAATTTCAAACTTTACAAAGGGTCCCTTCTTCTTGGCCTCTATCCTCCCTTCCCTTCTCTTCTTCCCAACAACTACTCATCCCAGGGAAAGGGCTTGAAAAGCCTGGTAAGGAAAGAGACCAGAGCACAGTGAAACATTTAGACATGCTGCTGGGAAATGAAGACAGAATTATGGAATCAACCCTATAAGGGTTGACAAGTAGGATGTCTCTGGTGTCCTAAGAGTAACAGGATCAGAAGACTGGCAGAGGAGGGGGACCTCATTGTAGGGCAGGTAGAATATCAGGCAGGACATCAAAACAGGGGAGGGAGGTCCCACTTGATTTCAGAGCCCTTACCTGCAGAGCGGAATGCCAGTCTTTAAACCCTGGCTATCGCTGCTCATTCTCAATCTCCTTTTCCAGCGCTAGCCTTTTGCCTAGTTGCACCTGACTCCCCTCAAGACCTCTTTTGAGACCAGATCAGAGATAGACACCCCAAACCCGACAATCCGGGTAAGTCTTTTTAAAAGTTTTGGCCACCATCAGAAAGTCCTCCACCACCTCTACGGAAAGCCCCCGCCTCACTCCTTGTGCTGGGTAGCAGCATATTCGTTACTCCTTAAAGCCCTCCCCAGAGGAAACCTGAGACAGCAGATGGTAGACCTCCTACCAGAAAAGCAGTCTTGGACAGTCAGTCTGCAGTACCTTAATGCTTCCTGGAAAAGCAGATGGTCTAAGCCAGTGTCTGATCAAGCTTCATCCTTATTGAGGGCAAGGGCAACAACTGTGAAGGTCTTCTGTGGGTTGAAGCATGAGTCCACAGTAAGGGTCTAGCTTGATTCTTGACACTGAGTGGAGGGGGTGGAGTCATGTGACTTCCTGAAACAGGTGAGCTGGCCTCATAAGGGAGTCAGGCATACTCAGTCCTGATTCCAAGGACTGGGCATCTTTTGGGGAGGGTTTACACAGGCACCCACATGTTTCAGAAGTTTATTTTTAGTTATGTTTCAAATGGTTATTGTATGCACTGTTGGGAAAAGGGGCTGCCTAGGTCTTGGTAGTTCGTATTGTCCGCAGGTGTTGGCTTTATGTAAAAGCTGTTTGATTGTTCAGGATCTGCATGTGCTATCAATAGAACACCTGAGAAGATTAGGTATCAATAAAACCCCCTGAGATGAGACACTCGGGCTTCCATTTTCCAGTATGGTACTTGCCCTCTGCTGAGGTCTGGCAGGGTTTACATCTACGAAAATGCCTCCATGCCTTCTTTGATGAGCTACCACAGTAGGGGTACTCCTACACCCACATGCAGCTTGGCGCATGACCACAAGCACAACAGCCACTTGGTAGCCACAGTAGTCCTGTGACTGCAAGGCTTATGCCTCATGGTGGTAACCACTTCCATGGCTGCTTAGGACCCATGTACAAAACTCAAGGACTCCTAGATTTCTGACATTGGCTGCTGATGTGTTGGAGTAGTGGGAAAGGGTGTTTGTTGTACCTAGCAGTGGTAACAAGCCCTGGATTCCATGAACAGTACTGCAATTTAAAAAAAAAAAGAACTTAGAAAAAAACTTAAGGGACTCATGTTCCGAACAGAGACCATAGGTCTAGGCCAGCCACATAATTTTATTTTCTCTATGATGGCAACATCCCTGTGACCTACAGCCATAAGATTGATCACATAGTATTCATATGCTGGGAAGGCTAGATCAACTCCTTGACAGAATTCTCCAGATTTGCCCACTATGCCTTGGAAAATAGCACCGTTGAAATAAGCTAGGGTCCTAAGTCTAAGTCTACATTTCTTTAGAGAACGCACCCACAGAGGTCAGAGGATGTCAGTGGGTGTCCTGCCCACTGAACCTAAAGCTTAGTAGGAACCGTAAATTCCAAGAAATCATCCTGTAACTGCTCTTTGACCCAAAGAGAGCTGGAATTACATGCATGTGTGCATCATGGATTCTACTGATTTGAACTCAGGTCCTCATATTTGAGCAACAAGAATTCTTACCCACTAAGCAGCCTTCCCAGCCCTGGGACCTATTATTGAAGGAGAAAGGAAACAGTAGCAGAGCCATCAAGCTCAAGCAGAATGCAGTCAGAGAGCTCTACATTAGGTTCAGAGCCTTTGAGGGTTTCTAGCCACAGCAGTTCGCCTGCTCCAGCAAAACTTGGGCTTTTCTGTTGACCACTGCAGTAAGTTCATAAAATGAGGTCAGGTGAGGGGAGAGTAAAACTTTACCCAGAACTTAGAGCTGCCCAGTCCTTTCCCAAGATCTGGACAACCTGAACAGATGCAGGCTCCATTTCTGACTCCCAAAGGCTGGACCGTAGAACCCCTGGGAGGGACAGTGAGGTGCAGAGCTAGGAGACATTCAGTGAAGACCTCTGCAGGAGCAGTGGTTTGGGCAGACACCTGGGTAAGAGACGTTCGCAGTGAATGGGAAGTACAGACTGTCTGAGAAGATGAAGCCTGGAGAGCTTTGGGTTACAAGGCCTTCCATAAGTCAGCCCTGGCAGATTAAACAGTATCTACTATATCTCACACAGTACCAGCCTTGTGTGGGCTATCTAGCTTGTGTGGGTTGGCATGGTGGGGAGACCTGATATTTTTAGGGCTGAGTTTCTGAGTCAGCTTCACTGCTCTCTTCTGTGGAGCACAGGCTGGTGAGTCACATGTAATTTTACAGAGATGTCAGATGCTCGAGGCAGAAAAATCAATCTGCTAAGGCCCAGGACTTGCCCATTTGCTTGTCTACTGATATCCCACATGGTTTCCATGACTACCTGAATACCAGGAAGTCCAAGGTACTGACCTTTTTTGTCTAGGCCCCATGTGGACAGGCATAGGAGCCCACAGGGTCCTGTCACTCAAAGGCCTGTAACTCATGCTTCTGTAGACCCTGTGAATATCTATTTCATTGTGAGAATATCAAAGTATTCAAACATAGATAGTCCCAGAGAAAAGTTGTCCAACTGATTTAGCCACTGGGGTCAGTGGCCCCATCTTATCTGTTCTGGATCCATCACAACAGAGTCACCTGTCCTCAGGGACTCTCCCCACAAGTCCTGCTCTCTGTCTCTGCTCCCAACCCCACAGCCACTGTACCCCCTCTCCCTGTTCTTTAAAAGAAAAATAACTGAAAGAGAGTCATTTGTATTGAGGTGATCCAAGTTTTCAGAGGGCGGGGGAGGCTTGAGCCATTGCACATGAAGAGTATTATGGGGGAGAGGTGATATTTCTCAGAGCAATCTCATAAGCCAGGCTGCACTATAACCCAGATTCCCTAGACTCTGTGTTCCCACAAGATTACAAGGTCAGCCTCCCTCAGCCTGAGGCACAACCCACTGGGTCTTTCAGATGAGAGCAGTCTCCAAGTACCTCTCCTTGTCCCAGCCTGCCTCTACCCTCTGAACTCCTGTCTGCCCCTCCAGCTCCTTAGTGTACTGCCTGAGCACCTTCCTGAGAAACTCTTCAATACAAAGGGGAAGGCTTGTATAAGTTTCTAGCCTTGGGGTCCACCCAGAATGTATCATGCCCACCCCAAGGGGCAGTAGTACAGGGTGAATGGGGCTCCACAGGGAAGCTCCAAGCTGGACTCTGGCTTTGTTAGCTGGCAGGAAAGCTTACTTTATGTCCTAAATAGCTGTGTATTTCCAGCAGATCCTGTATTTACAGAAGGGCACCTGGTTGACTACTCCCCATCCCACTGCCACCTTGACCCAGGGCTTTATCTGCATAAAGTCTGAAAGACAAAGACAAGCACTGGAGCAGCTGTGGTGAGGACAGGGAGACATATCCTGCTGCTAGACACTGTCAGGCAGGCTGTTTTCCTAAACACTTCCCAGGAGAAACCTCTCTTGCAGCGACAAGAGGCAGAGAAAGGAGAAGACAGATGGCTACTGTACTGCCCCCCCCCCAGCCAAACTGATGCCATCTTCAGAAGTCCAGCTGGGTCTGCTCTCCGAAGACTGGGCTCGGTGAGTGCAGGTGCTCTCTGTTGGAAGAAGGGGAGGGATATGGGGCCCCCATACTGAGTATCACCACTGTTCCCAACTAGTCCTGCCCTAACTTCAGGTGGCATCTAGATCTCTAGGCAGGCCTAGTGTATACACATGGGAAGGATGAAGGGAGAGTACTCCATCTATACAGCAATGGTAGGGGGTCTTCATGCATACTGAATGTAGACCTTCCAGAGTGGCTGCTTTAAAGTGACCCGTGCTCCTGGATATGATCCCTCACCCACAACACAGAATTATTCCAGCAGAGTTAGTTTCCAGAAAGAGTATAGATGGTTTGGCAGGAAGGCATGTGTGAAGGAGAAATAAATACGCATTTAGATGTGTGGATGAGTGGGAAATGGATGGACAGATGGATCAGAAATGGATGGATAGATGGATCAATGTGTGGATGGATGTGTGGTCATGTGAGTGGGTGAAAGATTGGAAGTATGAATGGCTAGATGTATGAACAGTAAGAATGGGTAGATGTGTGAACAGTATGAATGGGTAGATGTATGAACAGTAAGAATGGGTAGATGTGTGAACAGTATGAGTGGGTAGACAGTGTGATTCATGAGTGGATAAATGGGACTTTAAGGGAGGAATGAGGGTATGGGAGGGCAGGATGGCTGGGATATAAAAGCTAAGTGTTTGATGAGTAAGGAGATGCTTAACAATGATTGCATCAAAGGCCTACACAGGGACTAACCTCTGATTCTCCATCATAGCACAGTGAGCCCAATGAGCAGGCGCATGTTTATGTAGCCTGGGTTGGGATGACGAACTATCAGAAGTTCAGCCTTGCTAGGGATAGACAGGAAGAAGAAAACAGACTGGCTGCATCTCATCTGCTCATTTTCATGCATGTATTTATGTATGTGCGTGTGTCTCGGACTTTGTGTACATTTATGATCATGTCTGTATATGGATGTGCTGGACTTCATGCTGGTTTGTGTTCTTGGGGCATTTCTATGTTAGACTGTGTAGGAAAGTTTATTTGTTTGCCTTGTTTGCCTGTCTGGAAGTGTTTGGATATGTGTGTGTGTGTGTATATATATATATGAAGGAATCATGTTTGAGAAGTTAATTCCTCCATATGGCAGGATTTGAATCCATGAAAAGAAACCAGGAGAGGCTATTGGTGAAGGTATAGCCTCAGTTGCAATGGAGATCCTAAGACACTGGAGATGCCAGGACTGTGTGATGTCCACCAAGGACAGCTGTGGAGTGGAGCCAGCATGAGCCCGTGAGACATGCTATATGAGCTGTGGATGGCAGAGAAAAAGAAGCCTCCCAAGACTTTAGGAGCCCATAAGATTACAGGTAAATTCCAGACGTTGGACACTGAGTTATTTACACTGTTTGAATTTGCTTTAATTTGATTATAATGATATCTTTATTCTTTTCTTTTGAAATGAAAAGTATGTAATTTATTTTTTATTTTATAGGACCCCACAGTTGAAAGACTTTAGATTTTTGAAAACATGTCAATTATTTGAAAGAGAATAAACTTTCACTGTGTTTGAATTTTTAAATGACTATAGGATTTTTAAATCTCCCAAGTTTTGTCCCCCAACTCAAGTGAAGGCTCCCTGCTGGACCAAAAGCCACACTAGCTCCCGGAACTCCAGGAAAGCTGCCCGCTCATGGAAACCCTCCACTCTCTTGGTGCCCCCTCCATTCCCCAATTCCCCTCCTTGTCTCAGTCTCCCAGCCCCAAACTCAAGTGGAGGCTCCATATTGGACCAGAGGCCAAACAGGCCTCCAGAATCCTAGGTAAATAGCCAGACCATGAAACCCTTCCACTCTCTTTTTGCCCATCGTCCCTATCTCAGATACCCCCTCCCATCCTCAACACCCTTGTTCCAACCACCAGCTTAGACAGAAACTCCCTGATGGACCAGAGGCCACACCATCTGCCAGAACAGCCCCTAGATTTTGGCAGAGATTCCCTGATATACCAGAGACCATGCCTGCCAGAAGTCAAGCCACCAACACTGCTGGAAAATCCCTGCCAAACCACAAGCCACACAGACCAGAAGACCAGAAAGGAAACAGAAACCAAGGAGCAAAACACCCATCCAACAAAGACAAACTCAGAAATTTGGCACCTAAACCTATATTCACCCTGGACCCAGACACCTAGAAACCAGTGTAAGAACACAATCAACCCCTACACCTCTCCAGTCCAGCCCCAAAGCCAAAAACCACCTCCATCATCCCTCTTCCTACCCCTTCTGGCCACTGCTTCTGAGTTCCAGGAACCAATGTGGGCAGACAGCCCCTCCTCTGGTGCAGGCAGAGCATGCCAGCCCCAGGAGATCAGGAGAATAAGGGAAACAATACCCTTCACTGTAGCCACAAACAACATAAAATATCTTGTAATGACTCTAACTAAGCAAGTGAAAGACTTGTTTGACAGAAACTCTAAGTTTTTGAAGAAAGAAATTAAAGAAGATCTCAGAAGATGGAAAGATCTCTCACGCTTCTGGGTTGGTAGGATTAACATAGTAAAAATGGTCATCTTACCAAAAGCAATGTACAGATTCAATGCAACCCCTATCAAAATCTCAACACAATTCTTTACAGATCTTAGTCAACTTCATATGGAAAAGTAAAAGAACAAACCAGGATAGCTAAAATAATCCTGAAAAAATAAATGAATTTCCAGAGGCATCACCATTCCTAATCTCAAGTTGTACTACCGAGCTGTAGTAATTAAAACTGCATGGCATTGGCATAAAAACAGACATGATGATCAATGGAACTGAATCGAAGATCCACAAATAAATCCACACACTTATGGACACCTGATCTTTGATAAAGACGTCAAAAATACACACTGGAAAAAAATACAGCATCTTCAACAAATGGTGCTGGTCAAACTGGATGTCTGCATGTAGAAGAATGCAAATAGACCCATATTTGTCACTCTACACAAAACTCAAGCCCAAGTGGATCAAAGACGTTAACATAAAACCAGATGTACTGAACTTAATAGAAAAGGAAGTGCAGAAAAGCCTTGAACGCATTGGCACAGGAGACAACTTCCTGAATAGAACACCAATAGCTCAAGCACTAAGTTCAACAATTAACAAATGAGACCTCATGAAATTGAAAAGCTCCTGTATGGTAAAAGACACTGTCGATAAGCCAAAATGACAGCCTACAGAGTGGGAAAGATTTTCACCAACTTGACTTCTGATAGAGAGCTAATATCCAAAATATATAAAAAGAACTCAAGAAAGCAGACAATCCAATCAAAAAATGAGGCACAGATCTAAAGAAAGAATTCTTAAAAGAGGAATCTTGAATGGCTGACAAACACTTAAAGAAATGTTCGACATCCTTAGCCATCAGGGAAATGCAAACCAAAACTACTCTGAGATTCCATCTTACGCCTGTCAGAAATGCTAAGATTGATAACATAAATGACAGCTCATGCTGGTGAGATTGTGGAGCAAGGGGAACACCGTTCACTTCTGGTAGGAGTACAAACTTGTACAGCCACTGTGGAAATCAATATGGTGACTCCTTAGGAAATTGGAACTTGACCTACCTCATGACCCAGCCATTCCACTCCTGGGCATATATCCAAAGGAGGGTCCTACCTCCTACCAGAAGGTCACTTGCTCAACTATGTTCACAGCAGCTTTGTTCACAATAGCCAGAAAATTGGAAACAACCTAGATGCCCCTCAACTGAAGAATGGATAAAGAAATTGTGGTACATTTACACAATGGAGTACCACTCTGCTATTTAAAAAAATGACTACATGAATCTTTCAAGGAAATGAATGGAACTAGAAAACAGTCATTCTGAGTAAGGCAACCCAAACCCAGAAAGACAAACTCAGCATGTACTCACTCATAAGTGGTTATTAACTGTTAAGCAAAGGATAGAGGCACTACAGTCCACAGACTCAGACTAAGCAACAAGGACGGGCTCAGTTGTGACTTGGGGATCTCCCTGGTGGGGGTAGGTGAAATGGACCGGGCAGGTGGGCTGGGGGAGGATGAGGCCAAGTGTGGGGACATGGATGGAGGGAGGAGTGTATCGAGGGACAGCTGGAACTAGGGGACTTTTGGAGAGGGGAATCTGGAGACCAAGAGCAGTGAAAACTCATGGGAGCCCACGATGGAGACCGTGGTGAGAAGCTCTAGCAATGGGGTGGGGGGACCTGAACAGGCCATCTCCTGGAACAGGCAAGGCTCCAAGCAGAAGAAATGGGACACTACCCCAGCCACAAAACCTTTGACATATAACCCATCCTCCCCACAAGATCCACTGGGACAATGGAAGGGCAGAACCCCATGCCAAACGATAGAACCCATGCCTGATAATGCAGAGTAGGCCAGGAAGTAGAGACTGGATGGTCAGGAGACAATTTCTAATTATATCCTGCTCTATCCATAGATTGGTACCTAGAGTCTAGTTTCCATCAGAGAGGCTTCTCCAGCAGCTGATGGGAACAGATGCAGAGGCCCAGAGCCAAACATCATGCAGAGCTCCAGGAAATCTGCAAAGATGGGGAGGAGGCATTTCAGGGACCAGAGGGGTCGGGAACATCAGGAGAGCAGGCCTCACGGAGTCAATAGACCAGCACTCTTGGAGTCCCTCAGAGCCTGAAGCTTCTAGAAGACAGGGAATCTAAAGGGTTTCCTAGGTATGTTATGTGGTTGTCTGGTTTAGGGTTCTTGCAAAGAGCCTGCAGGTTAGAGTGTATATGGGGGTTCTCTGACACTTTTTGCCTGCCCTTGGGACCCATTGCTTCCATCTGGGTTGCCTGGTTCCCCTCCATGTGGGGACTGGTACCTGGCCTTGTCCCATTTGTTGTGCCCTGTTTGAGCGGTGACCCTGGGAGGACTGCTGTCTTCTATGGGGAGAAGTGGGGGCCAGGAGGATGAGTGGGTGGGGATGGGGAAGATATATAATAGAAAGAGAGGGAGGATGGGGGAAGCTGGGAGGAAGGAGGAAGGGTAGGAGGGGTGTTGATATGTATAATATGAAAGAAGAAAGAATAAACTAAAACACACACACACACAATCAACAACAACCAGGGAAATATGTTACCAACAGACTCTAGATAACCTACTGCAACAAGCCCTTAATATTTCAACACAGATGAAGCACAAGAAAAGGACATTAAAACCAACTTTATGAAGATGATGGAGTCTTTAAAGAGGAAGTGAATAAATCTCTTAAAGAAATCGATGAAAATACTCCAAAAGGGTGTGTATGTCAATAGATCCATTCAAGAAATCTAGGGAAAAAACAGTTGAAGGAAATGAATAAAATTGTTTAAGACCTGAAAGTGGAAATAGAGACAATAAAGAAAGCACAGACTGGGAGAATTCTGGCAATGCAAAACCTAGGTAAGTGAACAGGAACTACAGAGGCAAATCTCACCAACAGAATACAAGAGATGGAAGAGAGAATATCAGGTACTTAAGACAGAAGAAATAGATACACCAGTCAAAGAAAATATTAAATCTGAAAACTCCCTAACGCAAAACATCCAGGAAATCTGGGACACTATGAAAAATCCAAACCTAAGAAAAACTGGCTCCTAAACATTCAGGTGATAAATCTCGGTCCCCACTGCTGGCTCTATGGTATGTATGTTATGTAGTAGAAGTTTTGTGGTGGGACTATTTAAGGAAATAATGCATTGTACTTATGCTCTTGACTAATATACTGGAACCCTAGACCTCACCTTCTTCTCTCTGCTTCTTGGTCGTCATGAAATGATACCATCTTTCTGTGTTACAGACTCTCTACCACATTGTATGTACCCTGCCAAAGTCCCAAAGTGATGGGACTAACCAAACAATAAAATGAAACCTCTGCAACTAAGAAACAAACTTTTATTCCTTACAAGTCGATCATGTATATTGCCTGTCAGAAGCAGACTAACACACATGAGAAAATAATCTGTTTAAGGAGGTGATAGTTAAGTCATGAACTGTTGAGCAGAGATCCAACAATGTGGAATTTACTTTGTATTGAACAGAGACTATACCAAGAGCAAGGAAAGCAAAATTTGGGGTCCAAGAGGGTAAAATAACTTTACTTAGTGGTGGACTAAGAAACAGCAGAAGAACAAATAAAACATATAAACATTTGTAATCTGAATGGCTTCATATAAGAAATTTGTCTTACCTGCATTTTAATTCTTAGTACTTAGACTACCCCAAATAGACATTTGATGTATTAAATAAAGAATGAATGGAAATCAGAGGGGCTGGGGACACCTGGAGAACAAGCCCCACATTGTCAACTGACTAGCACTCTTAGGGTTCCACCAGAGACTGAAGCCATAGACACGGAACCTATAGGATCCCTAAATAAATCACATTGCTGTTTCTAGGTTGGTGTCCTTCAAAAACTCCTACCGGCTGTAGTGGAGGTGTCTCAGACCATTTTATCTGCCCTTGAGACCCTTTACTCCTGCCGGGCTGCCTGGCCCACACTTCATGTAGGGGATTGGGGCCTGGCCTCATTCCATCCTGATATGCCATGCCCTGATTGTGCTGTAACCCTAGGGAGGGACAGTTCTTTTCTGGGGAGAAGAGGGGATGTTAGTGGGTGATGGGAGTAGATCTGTGGGAGATGAGGGGTGGAGGGAGGGGACAAGGGGGGCTGGGATATATTCTATAAATTGTATGAGGGAAGAAAAAATTTTTAAAAAAGAACAATTGTGTCCCCAGTAGTGTGAAACCTGGGAAAGGAGGTAACAATAAAGCATAATGTGCTGTGGGCATAGATTATTTTCCCCACTGTAAATTCCAGATGGCTTCTCATAAATAACCCAAGGGACTTGAAATATGAGAAATTTCAAGTAACTCAGAGGGATGGTAAAAGGGTTGTCTTCAAGGACACCTCCCATTCGACAAACAAGTACAAGAAAATTTGCAATGGTGTTAAATTGCGTTAAGTATTCACAAGTGAATGACACATACACTTTATATACCATGATACAGTCATTGCATATCATGCACCCAACATTTCAATAAATAAGATAAAGTAAGATCAAGACAATAAAAGAAGAGACACACAGGAACTCTCAAAATCCTCCATTTTGTTCTTAAGAGTTACTGCTTTATATCAATCAGTTACATGTTCACACTTCCTAACTATAGGTTATTTATAACATAAGAATCATACAAATGACTCTGGAAGCTCCAGAAAAGAACAATTGAATGCTTAACAAGTCACATACTAGGGTTGAAACTAGGTTTAACTTGGAAATTCACTGAGAATAAGTGATCCAACTCATGTCACTCCGCTTTGCTGCTTGTAGCATCACCTTCAGTTGTGCTTGGACATCAGCAAGCTTCTGCCGGTCTAAGCTGCCATGAAAATGCCATTGTTCATAGCAATGCACAGGGATAGGATAAATCACGTATTTCAGTTCCATCAAAGGTGTTAAGTAATGAAAGATTCTTACAAGCATAGGCATCGTAATGGGATTAGAAACAAAGCTAATCACGCGGAGATGGGAACACTTAGTTAGGGCTGGAAGAATAGCAGAGATTGCAGCATCTGTTAAGTGGCAATGGTTTATAGCCAAATGCTGCAAGGTATCTGAGAGTTTCTGCAGAAGAGTCTTAAAGGGCCCACAATCATCCCAATACATTGGATTGTTACTAAGATTCAACAACTTCAGGTGAGTGGCCTGAGGGCTCTGAGACAGAAATTTGAGATCTCTGTAAGAAATTTCACAGAACGGCAGATACAAGAAATCCAAACTAGGTGGTAAAGCTCTGTGGAAAGAAAACAAAGATTAGGATGACTATTAGATGAGGGAAAGTGGTCCAAAGAATCTAAAATAAACTATTTTGCACACAGACATTGCAACAGCTAACAATATGGGCTTTAATTCACTGAGTAGATTTCTGACCCTGAAAAGTTACACTTCTATTTTCAGATAGAATTTGTATCCTTGAGAATCTTCACCGTATGTTATTATGGGGGGTTCGTGCCAAAGATTTAGTGGAAAATATTAATCCACTTTGTGATTACAACACAATAAAAAGTGGAACTAGTTCACCTGCTTGGAAGACATAAGACAGAGGGAGCAAGCACCTGGAAGCTCCCTTTGGCCAGTCCATACATGACAGCCTCTACATGCACGGCCTGAACCTTGGAGACAGCAGATTGGAAAAATGATCTGACGTCAGAGTCTATGGCATGTGCCCGGAAGTATGTGCACCTGTGCCACAGAACAGCGTCTTCCTCTCAATCCCTCCTCTTCATCTCTAGACGGCTAGAGAAGGACTGCATTGTTCTTCCCACCTTTCTATTTCTGGCACAGCCCCTGCACATGCTTAGCTGACTACAGTTTTTCATAATCCCGTTTTTCTCCTCAGACAATGAGAGACACTTTCTGGCACGGCTACTTTCAAGCTCTCAGGAAGGCAGAGATAGAAGGCATAAAGAGATTTGAGGACCTCAGGAATTCCCAGGAATGATCGCTCCCCTGTCTTAATAGGCAGTTCAGGAACCCCAGGTACATATCTGGAATCCTCACCTGAGTAGGTTGTCCAGATGATCTGTGAGGCTGAAGGAAGACAGGTTGAGTTCTTTCAGGCAGCTCATCCTCCCAAGATAGTTGAGAAAAACTCGGAAGACTTTTCCATGCAGAGATCTACAAGTGATTTTAGACAGGCTAAGGCTGTCCAGGTAGATCATGTGAGCCAAGAGGTTGGTTACTTCACTCAGTGAAGCCTGATCAACTGCTAGGTTGTGAATGCATGTTAGATCTAGGAACTTCAGAGTGTTTTTGGCATAAGCAAATTTATCAATTTGCAAATCTCGGCAGCAGAGGTGCAATGACCCAGAGCTCTGCTCAACTTTATTCAGAAGCAAAGCAAAAAATTCCCTTTCTTTCAAGGTACCATCAAGGGATAGATCCACTAGTAATTCCATTGGCTGCATTGAGGACTGACTCTCATGGTGGGAATCTCCAATGTTGCACTGGCTTTCTAACTTCAGAATAGAGCGTACAGAGTGAGTACAGCCATGAAAACAAGTCGGCGATCTGATACCAAAATCAGGGCATGTTGTCCTGCAGTCAACACCCTGCCTTACATCTAGGATCCTCAGTTTAGGGCCCCTGTAGGGAAAGAGGAGATAGAACATCTAAGAGGTGTGCAAGTTTTAATGTAAACCACAGCATCAACAATGACATGTTGGGACTTGGTCTGCACTTTTTATGCCAAATACCAACAAGTGTATTCCATAAAAATTCAACCTCCTTTAATTATTTCCACCATTTTTATTCTCCTTAAATCCTCTCCAGTCTTAAAGTCCATGACTTTCTCCTACATAATAGCACTATTAAATAAATTTGTCAATGGCATAAATTGCAAAATAAACATTGAATACATCCATCTTTAACATGTTACCAAGTGTTGGGCCAACAGCCTCACACATAAATCTTCAGCACTCACTAGTTATTACATCTGAGAGAGTAGAAGGTAGTGGCATAACCTTCTGTGTCTTACCATGTCTCTGTAATACAGGATCTTACCTAGAAGCTGAGTTCTGGACAGGAAGGAACTGAAGACTCTCAACCATGGCTTTCAGGAGTTCACGCTGGGGTTCCTGGACACTTAATGTGCCAATGTGAAGACAGGTAAAGGGCCAAACCTTCACCATTTCGGTCAGTGTCTTCCTATATCCTCCCATGAAGGCAGCAGCAAACAATGGAACAAAAAGCTCCCTTGGGATCTCCCCCAGGGAATGAATTGCTATAGGCTCATTGCTCAGTAGACTCTGTATCGCCAAATCCAACAGTGTGGATGGGTCCCTTTCATCCATCATCATAAACCTGTATCAGAAGAAGAGATATGTAGAAGTCTTGAAAAGATACCCTTAGACTCTTCTTTAATACAACTATGAGCAGTGCATAAAACATATTTGTTACAGTATAAATTTTTGGTGAAGCCGATAGTTACCTCTTGAGACTTCTACTATAGACATCGATTAGAAATTGATTTTTCTGAGTATACGAAGGTGTGTGTGTGTGTGTGTGTACATACGTGTATGTGCGTACATGAAAGACTAGAATTAGAAATCAACAGTTAGAAGATAATGTTAGTTACCTATCTATCTGGCATCCAGTATTTCCTCTCAGAAGATACAAAGCATTAGGAATGAAATTGTAAATATACATGATATTTATATAATCATCATTATCTTGGAAACAGAAAATAACAAAACATCAAAATGACTATTATCAAAGAGAAAATGACTGAAATTGCAGCCAGTCCCACGCCATCACCATACATTGTGGGTAGTGAAGCAGACAGACAAAAACTTCAAGAGATACAGGTGAAGAAATATAATTAGGGGCTTCAAGCTGACATAAAACTACAGAAAGAAGATTAGGTCCAAAATACACATAAAATATGAAAAATATGTCACAACGCTAAGGGAAGCAACTACCATTTAGAGAAGGGACTCCGTTAAAAAAGTCCAATTTAAATCCTTATCTTCTCTCCCATATTTCAAAACCAAAAAGGAGTTAAACTGAAAACAGAATAGTGATTCCTCAGGTCTGGAAAGAGTACAAGGTTGAGGAGTGAGAGTAAGAAAAAAAAAAAGCATAGTTGTATATGATAAACATAAGCTAGAAACCTTTGCAGAAATACTACAGTGACTCCCACACGCATGAGTAATTAGTACGTGTGAACAACTGAGTGAATGGCATTAAGTAAGGGATATGAATGATGTGAAACTTCAGTGTTTTAACCTCAGAGCTTATGGGGAAGAATTAAACTGGAGGTATGGGAGAAGCATTGCCACTCGCTATGATAATGATGAGAAAAGAAACAAAAGCAGGAACTAAGATGCTTGTAATATATAAGAAATGGAATCCTAATATTCATAACCTTTCTATCTACCATAAAAATACAAACAAAATGGCTTAATAAACTACGTGGCACTAAGTGCCAAAACATAGAGTAAAAAAGATAGATATTATATAAAACAATGCAACACCATACAAATTAGCAAAATTCCAAGCAAAACCATTTAAACTATCAAAAAAACAAAAATTCTGTTTCTTGCCACCTACCTAAGTCTAGGGCACTTTACTATCAGCACGTAAACACTCAGACTCCGTCCTTGAATAGAAGAACTTGCTGACCGAGATAAAAATCACCCTGGTCAAAGGCAAAGAAGAATTACATCAATTACTTGAAACATCTCAGGATTACAATCCCAGATGACATTCAACCAATCCTGAAAACTATGTTCCAGGGTTCTAAAATAACATGCTCCTTTTACAGCTTAGGAGAAAGGGCGTTTAATGTGTTCTCTCTGTTAAAAACTGTGATTCTTTTGTCTGAAGTAAAAGTTAAACTTCTTTGTGAGAAAGGGACTTGGCAGCAAGACTGATAATCCCACGAACTACTACAAATGCTAGTGAAATTTGTTTCAAAAGTTGAAGTTCATGCTAGTATCCAAGGTCAGCCTATTCTTGGGTGAATATGTGAATATTCAGACAGTGTAGTTCAAAGTATTAGTTAGAGATGTGCCTAAAGTCTGGTTTAACAAGGGTTCAGGATTCCATTTGAAGGGTGCCAGAGCAATGCTGTTGTTGTGATTTTATTTTTCCCTGACAAGCTCAGTATCAAAAATATGCCTGTTCTCCCTGAGTTGATATATACCTTTAATTCAATTGCAATATGCCTGCAAACATTTAATGGAATTAAATAGCTTGATGTTAAAGTTCATACATGAAAGAATATGTAACATGAGATAAGAAGTGAAAAGGAAGGCACATGAGAAAGGACTCAGTGTATCAGACCGAAAAAAATAATGTTACTTCTGTAAGAATTGAAAAATGGGAGCTGGAGAAGTGGCTCAGTACTTTAGAGCACCGGATGCTGTTTCAGATCCAGTTTCAATTCCCAGCATCCACATGGTAGCTTCCAACCATATGCAACTTTTGTTTTAGGAGATCCAACACCCTTTCTGACCTCTGTGGGCACCAGTATACACAGGTGCACAGACAGACACACAGGCAGAATACTCAGACAGATAAAGTGAAATTTAAAAAAAAATTAAAAGAATAGACAATCCGATGGACTATCCTAAATTGCCTAGCAAAAAAATTCATCACTAATGGAATTTAATGCATAAAAGGGTGGCATGCAAAACCACTGGAGCAAAGGGGAGTAGGAGACATTTAGAATAAAATTTGAAGTAGATCTATAAAATGTGCCATTTATATAATAATACATAGTGATAACATAGGTTAAATATCTCAGAAAAAAGTTAAACCATAGGCTACAGAGATGGCTCAGAGGTGGTTAAGAGCACTTGCTGTTCTTCCAGAGGACTGAGCTCAGTCCCTGGCACCCACAAAGAAGCTCACAAGTATCTGTATAACTCCAGTTCCAGAGATTTCAACATCCTATTCTGGCTTCCAAGGGCACCAGGCAAACATGTGATACACATACATACATTTAGGCAGAACACACATAAACATAAAATAAAAGTAATTTTAAAAAAGTTAAATGACACAGCTTCTTGAAAAATATATGGCAGTTCTTCTTGGACCTCACCGTAAGAAGGGCTTTCTAAACACCACTCAGATTCTAGAAGCAAGGAAAGAAAGAAATAAGCAATTTAATCACATAAAAAGGAAAGCATTTCAAAATATAAAAGTTGCAATTAAATCAAAAGGCAACTGAACAGACAGTTGGACAATATGCTAATTATCTATAAAAGTCTAAAACTGAAAGAAAAATGAACAGAAATTTGGTATAAAATTCAGGAAAATATGTGAATTAGTAATTCACACAATAATGTAAAAGTACAGTCTACAAATAACAAATGCCAAATTTTAATGATAATTAAATGTATATATATATATATATATATATATATATATATATATATATATATATATATATATATTTGTGTGCTTATCATTTAGTGTCAGGTATCCTGCAAGCAAAAATTTTTAAAGTAAAAGAGCATATTCTCCTAATGGGCTGTGAGAAAATAGTAATTCTCATACATTGCTAGTGGAAGTGAAAATTAGTAAAATGCTTCCAGGAAAAAAATTGAACTGCTTAACAAAACTAATTACGATCTTAAATTTGACCTAATAATCCTACTGCTGGGCACATCCTATGAAAATCTATTTCTAAAAAAGTGCAAAAATACATATGCCTAAAGATTTTCATAGAAGCATTACTTACAATTGCAAAATGTTAAACACAATTAAAAACATACATAGGTGAATATTTAAATAAAAATACAGTATGGTCATGCAGATGTGTCTGATGTAAACGTGAAAAATAATAATGAAAATCCCTATGAAATGGGAGGGTGTCATTCCTACAAATGCTATTAAATAAAAATGGAAAGTAAGAGGGATGATGTATTTTATGTTACCTTTAATGTAAGAAGAACAACAGAATAAAATGCGTAGCTTATCCTTTTTGACAAATAAGTACAGGAAAGAGTAGTTCCGAAACTGAATGCACTGGTTATCCCTACAGTGGGAATACAGGAAGGCAAATAAGAACAGGGTAGAAGGGAGGAGAAAGGAGTGGTACTTCCCCAAATACACAGTTTTGTACAACTCAGGTTTTTTGAATAACAGTAATGTTCACATAGCCAAAACACAAACACAGTTGTCCATTTGTATCTTTAGTCCTATATTAACAGATTCAACTCACCACAGATAGAAAATAGTCTGAAAAACCTGTCTGTGGTGAATATGTACAGGATATCTTCTTGCCTCTATTCCCTAAACAATATAGCATACTAATTCACACAGCATTTGCATTGAATTGGGAACTATATGTAATTTACAGAGGAATTAATGTATACTGAAGAACACGGTACCTTATATGCCAATACTATGCCATATGATACAAGGATCATGAACTTCCATAGAATTTCAATGAAAACTTACTGATGGGTTCTTGGAACCAGTATACTGTTGGTAGCAACGAAACAGTGAAACAATTAAAAATAACCAGAATATGGAAGTGACTGAAGCATTATCAGATTAAGCTAACTATACTTTGGGGGGTACACACATGTGTATGCATGTGTGTGTGTACATGTGTAAGAGAACCATTAACATCAGTTGTCTTCTTCTATCTTATTCCTCCATATTTTTGGATATAATGAGCCACTGAGACTGGAGCTTATTGATTTGGCCAGGAAGGCTGACCAATGAGCACCGGGGTTCCACTTGTCCCTGCCTTCCTCTCTTTCCATCTAGCACAGGAATTATGAATGTTCTCTGCCATGGTTGAATTTTACATTAGTGCTGAAGATATAGACTTAGGTCCTCAGCCTGTGTTGCAAGCACTTCACCAAATGATTCCCAATCCAGAAACTAATTGTATATTAAATAAATGTAACCACAACAGAGGAATGACTAAGAAAATGGTTTGTGGAGAAACTTTGGAAAGCAGTGAGTTAAACTTTATTCTACAAGACAAAGACTGAAAGAACTGTACATAAACATCTGTTAATCATTTCTAACAGGGGAATTGGTGAGTAATTGTGAAATGGCTCTCTGAATAGACTGACTAGGAATGAAAAAAATAAGTGGAAGTATCACAGATGATGCAAAGTAGATCAGGAAAAGTAACTTATGTGGAAAAGACTGGAAGCACATGTATTTGAGTCCTAAGTTTTAGTATCTACACATACATACAGTTAAATGAAGAAATACACAAACAAGTGTTTACAGAAACATGGGTATTTAAATGAAATATACATCCCACGTCTGTCTATCGACAGGATATAGCAAAAGTGAAATCCAATTAATACTGAACATACACAAAGACATTACTTTCTAAATATCATTCTCAATGGGGAAAATACTCCTTGAGAAATTGGGTTAGTCTAAGACCATGGTGGGAAAATGGATAAAATATACTTGAACATTTTAGAGTGCCAGAAAATATATGTAAAACTAGGTGGTGGTGGCGCATGCCTTTAATCCCAGAATTCGGGAGGCAGAGGCAGAGTTCGAGGCCAGCCTGCTATACACAGTAAATTCCAGGACATCCAGAGTTACAACAGAGAAACCATGTCTTGAAAAACATCCCCCCAAAAAAAACTGAAAAAAAAAGAAAATGTGTGTGAGAAATAGATGTGGTACAAAACTAACTAAAAGTCAATCCCAATGGCCAAAGGTAGAACAGTTTAAGGAACAGAAATATATTTTAGTCTGACTATAATGTAAGGTATATTAATTATTCCTAACCACATATTAATAGAAAGAAAACAAACAAATAAATGAAGAGGGTTAAGAAAATATAGCTCCTCCTTTAAAACGAATTCCAATCAATATATGTAAAAAGAATGAGAAAATCTAAAGATCACCACTAGGTCACATTTGTTTCAGGCTAGGTGCCTAGAAATGTTCAAAATGTAATGAGTCAAAACTCTGAGGAGATAAAGGATATTTTACATCCTAAACTGTTTCATTCACCGTAGTTATTTTGTTAAAAGGAGGTAGCAGTAGCATTGCACTGGAGCAGCATCAATGTTACAATTTAATGAAGGGATTAAAGTAAACATCACCAGTAACACAGCATATGTACGCAATGTGCCACCCTGACAGGATGCAAGGCAGGGAACAAAATCACTTTAGTGGCAATTCGGTATGAGATTTAAAATGAAATGCCAATAATATGTGTGCTTTGACATCAGGAGGAAAACAAAGTGGGCTTCAACAGAACAAGGAGTTGTCTTCCTTATTGTTTTCCCATGAAAAGATGGCCACTAGCTAAAGTGGCCTCTTCCCTTGTCATGTGGACTGCAACACACTGTGTGTTTATGCCTGAGTAGCAGATTTCAATTCTCCACAAGTCCACAATATTATTCATGCGGGCAAATCATCTTTGTATTAACAAAGTTAATTCACTGCCTTGTTCCTACTAAGATTGTCCACACAGCAGTTGCTTGCTCACTCTCTTCCACAGTGACACTGTGTGGTTCTTCTCGCCATGTGATACCCACCAGTCTTAGGCTGTATGTGTTACTAGTAAACTTCTGTGTATTTTGTCTGTTCACTGTCAGGTAAAATACACTTTATGCACCCCAAAATATTATGGAAGGCATCCCTCCCACATCAGTGGGATGAGTGAGAGGACAGAAAAACAGGTAATTTTTGCCAAATAATGCATAATTTTCAACTTAATCACTAGAAGACATGAAAGTTGGGAGTAAGCTGGCTAGAAACTGTCTCTGTGTCATATGCTGTATTAAAAGAGCCAATATAAAAGCTGAACATGGTGGCCAACACTTATAACCCCACCATCTGGGAGGTGGAGACAGGAGGATCAGTAGTTTGAGGTCACTGTTGACTACATAGGGAGTTTAAGGCCAGCCTGGGTTACATCAGATCATGGACCTAAATAGATAAGAAAATAACCAAACAGACGACATAGAAGAAGAAAAGAGTAATGATAAGAAAGGATGGACTCTATTTAAAAAGGCAGGATTAGACAAGCACTGAAGCTTCAGAAATCACTGAAGATATCACAGGGCAGCTGTACAGTATGGAGAAGCAGAAAGGGCATGCAGCCCAAAGCAGCTAGCACCGCAAGACTTCAACAGCAGCTTCCTGTCAGGACTGGTGAAGGAAAACTCATCCAAAATGCAATATAGGTGACTCCCTGTGAAGAGACTGATAGTTCTTTTTTATTTTATTTTTTTATTTATTTTATTTTATTTTATTTTATTTTATTTTATTTTATTTTATTTTATTTTATTTTATTTTATTTTATGCATGGGTATTTTGCCTTATGACTGTGCAACACACACGTATCTGAGTACCTGTGGAGGCCAGAAGGTGTAAGATCCCCTGGAACTCGAATTACTGAAAGTTGTAAGTCTCCATGTAGGTAGTGGAAATTAAACCCACGTCCTCTGGAAGAGCATCTTTAAACCACTGAGCTATAATTTCATCCCTGAGATTACGATTTCTATGGAAAGAACATGACTAGCATTTTCACAAATTTTAAATTGAGTTGGTAAATCTGGAATGACACTGACCTACATGTGTGACAAATAATCATGAAAAATTTGATTTTTATTTTTACTCCTAGCATCTCAGAGGTTTGTTCATCCAGGTGCAATTTTGAAAGAGGCAACTATTTAAAACAAAGCTACCCTGGTAAATGAGAAGGACTGGAGAGAGGCTGCCAGACTAGCTTTGTGGGACACACCTGTAGAAGGCAGTGCTGCGTTGGATGGATGACAGACGAGGATAGTCTGAAAAATGCAGGCAGCAGATCCTCAGGTAATGAAGGGCCCACCACCCAGAGGTCACATCACTTGTGTGTTTAGGAACAAACTCCACCACGAGGTGATAACTGAGGACACCAAAGTTCCCATGCTTGAAGCTGGGGAGCAGGTCTACATCTAGATCCACTTACCTTCTGTATGGTTCTACGCTGATGGAACTGAGGATCCTGAGGTTGGGGTCCACGAAGGCCTTAGGATGCAGCAGCTCCTCCCTCTCACGGATGGTCCACTGTTGGGTGAGAAGTGAACGCACTGAGACCAAAATCCCAACACAAACACCAGTGCTCTACTTCTTTCTCCTACTCTTAAAATGCACTTGTGACATAAACCCTGACATGGACCTTAGCACACTCACGATTTATAAGCTGGAGAGGTTCTAGAGAGAGGAAGAACCTGCTCTCCTCGTAGATATCAAAGCAATGTATGGAAAGACGTTCCTGGGATTCAAAAAAGGGAAGTTCCTAAAAGAAATACAGCTATGTTGGACACCTTAAGTTTGAATGGTGGGAGTTCCAGCACCAGACTAAAAGTTACTAATGGTAAGATAATCCAATTCTGAGCTGGAGAGATGGCTCAGCAGTTAAGAAAATGACTGCTCTCACAAAGAACCCAGGTTTGGTTCACAAAACCTATTTGGCAGCCTGTAAACATTTGTAACTCCATTTCTAAGCTCCGCAGGCTCCAGCACAAATGTGTTTCATATAAACTCATGCAAGGACAGACACACACATTAAAAAATAATTAACTTTTTAAAATATAAACCAATTTTAGTTCTCTATCAAGTCTTGCTGGCTAGCTCTAATATTAGTGGACCTAGAAATAAGCGTCTCTACCACTTGGACACTTACAAGGTTTTGTTTTTGCCCACTGTGTTTCCTCCTTTTCTTTCCGCTATGCTTTTGTACCATTTATACTTTGTAACATTTTAAACCTTCTAGTCTTTATTCCTTTCCTTAGGTTTACCTAGTTTTACTCACACATTTGTTCTGAATAGCACATTCCTATCATTCTCTCTTCCTCTTCCCCCTCCTCTTCATAACATGCTTCCTTTTCTCCTTCTCCACTTTCTTCTGCTCAGTATGGCTTCTTCTCGGGCGCCTCCCTTCCTACCCAATTCACTTAGTTCATTTACTATTCCCACTTTGACCCACACTCAGTTTTAACTTCATAGTTCACTGCACACTATTTTTGTGATTCCTGTTCTATTCTCCTTCGTGCTGTGGTAGTTGGATTTAATCAGTTTTATGTCTCTTTATGGACATGGACTATATTGGTGTTACAGCTGTTACAGTCCTTATTTGTGTCCTCTCTGAACAGTGCTGAAGATTTAACTTGCAAGAGGGGGCTGCTCACGAACGTCTCCAAATAAAACATGAACAAATACCAATATCAGGTGATGCACAGATATATAAGAAATATGAAAGGCATGGGAAGAAAAGATCATAACACCTCAAATGCTGAAACTAATGATGACAATGGTTGAAAGGCTGAGCTATGATTTCAAACTCCATATGAAAAAGTATTCAGTGATTTCAAATAAGATAGAAAGTAACAGACAAAGGAATTCAACTAAGAACATGGAGATACAAGCTAGAAACATCCATGAGAACATCAGCAAGAAATTGTGAGTTTGAAAACAAACAAAAATAGAAATATTAGAACTAAAAAAAAAAATCAATCAAACAAACAAACAAAAAAAGAAACAGTGTAGAGAGGTTCACCAAGAAATTGTATCAGTTAACCTAAGATTATTAGGAATGGAAGAAAGATTCAAGAGAATTCTGCATTTAAATATCAATGGCATAAAAAGAAATAAATAAGGGTGAAACTCCAAGAAGGCTTAACTTAGAATCTGCAGCATGCTCACTAGCCCACATTAAGCACATTTTGATCAAGTTGACTTCCTATCAGGGACACAAAGGTGGTTCAAAGTACACAAATCAATAAAGATAATACACCACATGCATTCAGAGACAGAAATCACAGAATGATCTTTAAAAATTGCAGAAAAGTGTGCTTGCTTAAGGAGCACATATCCTAGAATTGGAAAAAGAAGTAGGAAAGACCTTGGAAAAAAACTAAAGATCTGTTTGTAAAAACTCCCTGCAGATTCTAAGAGCATTTCGCAACATAAAATGGTTCTCCATAACAAACTCATAGCTAACATTATACCAAATTATGAAAACCAGAAACTGTTTTATCTAAAGTCAAGAAACAAGAAAATGGATCCCACTGCTCTCTTTAATCCTTACAACATGCTGTTTGAAGGGTTTTCACACAGCAATTATACAAAAACGAAGGAAGGAAATGGGATATAAACAGAAGGGAAGAAGTTAAATAATCTCTATGGGCAAATGACATGAGACTATGAACACTCAAGCACAACATTAAGTGTGATCAATATTTTTAACCAAAGAAGCAGGATGCACAGCAACATAAAACCTGTCTATTTCATATTCACCAAAACCATGATACTGGGGAATAAATCAGAAACACAATCCTATGTACAGTGGTTTCAAAAATTTAAATTACCTAAGAGTAAACCTAACTCGGGGTAAAATACTTGAATGAAAACTTTAAAACATTGAAGAAACTGAAAGAGATACTAGAAGAGGGAAAGGCTCTTCCAACTCTCATAGATTAACGAAATGACATGTTACTTAAAGTTACATACGGATGCAATGCAATGCAACGCCTCGCAAAATCCCCATTATATTTATCCTAAAGGAAAACGAAGTCCTAAAATACATGACAAGAACAAAAGACCGCAGGTAGCCCAAGCAATCCTCCAGCAAAAGCAATGCTGGAAGTAGCACAACACCTGCTCTCAGATTATACCATGCAGCCATAGCAACAAAACGAATGCTGCTGTAAGAGAAAGAAATATGTAGACCCCTGGAATAGAATCAATGACTCAGAAATGAAACCATATAGCCACAGCCACTTGCTTTTTTTTAAAAAAATCTGTTAAAAACGTTCATATAAGAAAACTACTTCAACAGATGAAGCTGCTAAAATTAGCTAGGTCTAGACGAATGATCATCCATCCCTGTCCCTAACTCTTCACCAAAACTAATTCAAAATAGATTAAACAGAATCCTAATGTATGATAGGACATACTGAAACCTCTGTAACCAAACAAAAGGAAAACAGTTTAATGGACAGGCATAGCAAAGCCTTTCTAAAAGGGACTCTGGAAATATCTTAGGAAACAACAGTCAGAACTGACAAATGGGTTTGCAATAAATTTAAAACTCTTTTATAGAGAGGGATGGAGAGATTGTTCAGTGGTTATCAGCACTTGCTGCTCTTGCAGAGGACCCAAGTTTGGCTCCTAGCACCCACATGGCAGCCTACAACAGTCTATATCTCCAGTTCTAGGAGATCCAGCACCTTTTACTGGCATCTATAGGACCAAGAACACACACAGTGCATTTATATACATAAAAGCAAAACCGTCATCCATATAAAAATTAAATAGCCCTTTGGGGGAAAAAAACTTCTATAGAGGAAACAAGAAGCAGTGAGGAGACAGACATCACAGCAGAACCAATCATTTCCAGCTATGTACCTGACAAGAACAATCAATAACTATAATCTATAAAAGAACTAAAAATGGAAATATTGAATAAAGGAAAGAACAAATAGCAAATGAGCTGGAGAGTCTTCCAAAAATATAAATAACCAATAAATGCATTCAGAAATTTTAACCACCCATAACCATCAGATAAATGTTCATCAAAAGTATGCTGAAATTGTATTGTACCTTGCCCAGCCACAATGGCTACCATCAAGAAAACAAATAACAAATGCTTGGTAAGATGTGGGAAAAAAAGAACAGTCACACAGTGCTATTACAGATTTTAATGAGACAAATATTTCAATGACTTTTTCTACAACTCTCCTTACTCGACTCAAGCATTCCTGTTTTTATTTTCATTATATACACACATATGTGTATATTTGCATGTATAGACAAATGAGTATGTGAGTATATAAGTATATATACACATATGTACATATACTTATATATACCTATATAGTATTATATATATATATATATGTGTGTGTGTGTGTGTGTGTGTGTGTGTGTTTGTGTGTAAACGTCATATGGAAACCCAGTATTGTGTACATTTATGTAAAAAATTTAATGAGACAAATATAATTGACAGTATTTGAGGATAAAATAACTGACCAGGAATCTTCTAATGTGTCAGAATCGTGAATCCAGTGAGGTTTGAAGAACTGTCTCTCTGGATGAGACTATTGAGAAATGCTGATCAAATTCAATGAAGTGTCCGGAATACAAAGAAAACATTACTGAAATAACTCTCCAGATGCTGGTGAAATCTGTAGTTAACCTCTCAGCATATTGTTAATGTTAATCTCCTAGTTTTAGTAATCTTAAACTTTTATCAGATGTCTACACTAAGGAAATCTCAGTGAATACTCTTACAAGCCTAAAACCATTTCAAAAGATGAGAATTAAAATGCTAAGTATAGAAGCACACATCTGTAATCCCAGCCCCAAGACAGCAAAGATAGAATGATCACTAAAAATTTCAAGACGGTGAGTAGATGCCCACTGACACTAAAAACAACCATCTGCTCTAAGGAGCCCATTGTAAGAAAGGAGATCACACTTAGTTACAGCAGGTATTTGCTCTTCAGGTGTGAAAAACGGTTTTTTTTTTCTTGTTTTTTTAAATATTGACTACAACAGAAATGGAAAGAAATATCTACACAAATCAGTCCTTGCTGTTTTAAAAGACAAGCACATAAAAATAAGGAGCAGGGCTCCTGAGTTAAGGTCTCACCACGTTCGTTATCCCAGTTGACAAAGACCTCAGAATCCTCTTTAGACCCCGGAAATGTCACCACGTCCTTCTCAGGGATATAAATCTTTGAAGAGGGGGTGAAAGGATGTATGGAGAACTTTAAAGAGAAAGTAGGGAATGATTAGTCACTGAGTTGAAGCTACCGTCGTCAAAAAAAAAACCCAACGCCTCACAGGAGCTGGAACCAGATCACAGATTAATCCCTCTACCCTGACCATTTAGCCCCAAACAAGTATAGTTAATTAAAAGAGGCTATTTTAGGTTACCTTAGAAGGGTCCGCAAAGTTTTCTTGACTTTTCACTCCCTCTGTAGTGTCAGTCGCTCATTTCCGGAGAGGAGTTACCGATGGTTGGCACGCCATAGTCTTTGGTGGCGGCTACCCTCAACGGTCATTTCTGTGATTTAAAGCAGCCGCTGGACAATTCTGATTGGCTTTGCAGGGTCAGCTGACTTGTCTCTGACCCTTCCACTCCAAGATCTGTCACGAGGCCCCTCCCTCCTGCTGTACCTCGAGGCCAATGACTGGCCGCAGTACCTATAGGTTCAGATTATGTGCCCATCCTCCTGCTCTAAGGTTAAGGGTTGGGAATTAGTGATTGGAATTAGGAATTAGTGAGTAGAATTAGGGTTATGATTAGGGTTAGTTACCAATAAATGAATAAATACACCTAGGAGACATAGCCACTGCCTAGCAACAGACTCTTCAAGGCCAGGTCTCAACTTGAGAGAACTTAGGGTCGTACTTAGTGGACAATGCCCTAATTATTTGTTGTTCAACTTTTATCCCACAATACTGATTCTGTTTTCTCTCTTTCCCTTTCTACACTACCATCCAATCAAACACAACACAATTTATTTACATGGTACTGGATCTTTTATTGCCCATCTCTCATCAAAGAAAAAAACCAAAATTCCAGGAGGGAGAAATCTGTGTCTACCTCACATTAATGTATCCCAGTTGCCTACTTCAGTGTTTGATTGAGTATTTGCAGTTTTTCTCTTGCCCCAAATGCCTCCTTTTCCTTTCTCCATCACTAACTATCCAGCTTGACTCACACGCATTTGTGCTTTCTTGAAAAGCCTCCCTATATTATCACCTTCCTTGATTCACATCTCTAGCTACTTTGTTGATATGACAATACAGCTTGCTTTTCTTCCTGGCATTTCCCATGTGACCACAGTGCTTTCCTGTTTTGTTTTGATGTTGTTTTCTTTCATAAACTTTTTTTCCTTCTACCCAAACTACTGGCAGCGAAATTTTATTACACATATTTAAAATAGAAATATAAGTACAGTCAAATCACATAAGACTGTGGACAGGATGCATTCAGATAATACAAACATAAAGCTCAGAAGAACCACTTGATAATGTTGAAATATTACTAATTATAATAATTTTCATTGGGCACATGTCATGAAAATACTGAATAAGAAAGTCTGGCTTCTTCTCATTTTCTAATTCTTGAAGAATTTTCTTTCATTTCCAAGTAGTCACCTTCAACCTAAATACAAAAACTATGACCCTGTCAATATTAACTATCATCAGAAGAATTATGAAGAAAATGTATAAAGATAAGCCCTTATAAAATATTATCACAGTTTACTGGGTGAAAGGTAATTGAAGTGCTTACATTGTCCAGAAAAATAGAAAATCCCTTTAAAATATTTTTTTAAAACTGGAAGGTGATCTGGCAAGATGATTTAATGGGTAGAAGTGCTTGATTCCAAGCCTGATGAACTAAATTTAATCCCAGGAGTCACATGGTGGATGGAGAGAACCTGCTCCCACATGTTTTCCTCTGACCTATCCACACAAACACGCCAACACACACATATAAATGAATGGATGATTTAAAAAGAAAAGAAGGAATAGTCTTCTCTCCCTCCTTCAAAGGAAAAAAGACATCAGACAAAACTAATGTCACTAATTTTCCTGATGAACTCCAAACAGAAAAAATAAAATAAAATAAGAAGGTAAGAATAAAGACCCAGTTGTGCTGAAGTCAATCAGAGTCAGGGAGATGACAATATGTTTAATGATGTTTTTAGGTGGACAATGGTGCAAATTTAACAACAAAGAAATTTTGAAAAATTATGATTTCATCCATTCACCCACTGAGGATATCTAGGCTAATTGCATGAGTAAGCTTTTGTGAAAGCTCATACCTAGGTTCATACCTAGGAATGGACATTCATTCAACCATAGAAAAGAATGAAACCATGTCATGTGTAAAAAAAAAAAGAATACATCTGGATATAATCATCATATAGCTATAATCATCTTAAATAATTCAGACTCAATAAGATATATATCTTGTTTCTCTTATTTATGGATCCTAGGTTTTATAGAGACACATAAAAATCATATACACTCAAGAGGAAGTGGAGACTTTCTACAGAAACAGAGCTGGAGGAGGCAAGAGGAAAGGGGGAAATTTGGAGAAATTAATGTGATTAATTCACATGATATGCTCATATGAAAATGTCTCTGTGTAATCCATCGCTAAGTACAATTACTGTATTCCAGTAAAATTTACATTTAAAAAAAGCAACAAAGCTATCCTTGAAAAATAAAACACTGGAGCTTTTGATAATGTGTTACTTGTTCTCACAGCTCTCAAAATAATTTTATTTTTTAAAGCTTCTTATTGTATGTGCACGGGTGTTCTGTGCACAGGTGCTCTGTGCACATGTATGGCTGTGCACCACATGCATGCAGCACCGAAGGAGATCAGAAGATGGTACAAGATTCCCTGGGATTGGAGTTTCAAATGACTGTAAATCAGCAGGTGGGTGCTGAGAATCCAACGCTGGTCCTCTGGAAGAGTAACCAGTGTTCTTACCTACTAGGCTATTTCTCTAGCCCCTTAAAATGGTTTAGGAAAAATATCTTGCTCTCTCTTTTTTAATTTCCCAAGGACAAAATCATGCATATTTTATTGTAACTTCATTATACTTTTCTTTACACCTTACTGCAATAAATATAAGCCAATAGAAAATAGCCAAAAGATTACTTTATCAGAAAACTAATCCTTGTGGAACAATGGAGAATATGCTTGGCCACCCATTTTTTGTTGTTGTTTTTTTCTTTTTTTTATATGTGTATTCTGTATCCATGTGTGTATGTAATTTTTTACTGTATGGGTCTACATATGTGTGGATGCATGTGCACGTGTGTGTGCGCGCGCGCACACGAAGGGGGGCACGCGCACGCAGAGGGGGCACTCCCACGCAGAGGGAGGCGCACGCGCACCTGCAAGTGTAGGCCTGAAGTTGAGGTGGGGAATCACTGTCCAACAGAATTCCACTTTATTCATTGAAGCTGTGTCTCTCAATCAAAGCCAGAGCTTGTTGCTCTAGGGATTCCCCTGCCTCTGCTTTCCCAGGCTGGAACTACAGGTAAGCTGCCATACCCAGCCAGCATTTGCATGGATGATAGGGATCTGATCTCTCAGCTTCAGGCCTGTGAGGGAAGCACCTTAATTATAGTCATGCCCTCAGCCCTACAGCCACTTTTTGCAGTATAAAATCTGATTTTCTTTTTCAATTTGAATAAATGTATAGCCAGGCATGGTTAATCCCAGCAGTCAAGAGGCAGAGGGAGGTGGATCTCTATGAGTTTGATGCCAGCCTGGTCTACATAGTGAGTTTCAGGTCAGCCAACTCTACATAGTGAGACCCAGTCTCAAAAATTTTGAAGATTAAAAAAAATAATAAATGTATCAAAATGATACCAATGATCTCTTCCTTTTGAACCCTACATATAAAATTATTTGTTGCATTCTAACTTGGTGAAACAGGTCCATGATATCCCAAGTACTTTGGAGACTAAGGCAAGAAGATCATAAGTTTAGTACCTGTATGGAATGCAGAGTGACTTCTAGGCCAGCCTGGATAAATTAATCAAAACCCTGTCTTTTAAAAACTGATGAAAACTACTAGTGCTTGGGTATGTACCAAACAGCAAATATCAATATACACAGAAAGCTAAACAGGACAAGCCTACTTTTCTACTTCAAAACTGTCACTGTGTCTTAGGTCCTTGCAATTTCAGTAAATGATAATGAACTGCCTAAATCTGCACCTGCAGCTACAGGAGGTCCATTATTTTAAAATATGAAACAAATTGTTTTACTCAGGAGAGCTGAAACCATTAAAAGTTTTAACCCTCTGCTTGCCTCTAGTATGATACAATTACAGTTTGGGGTTTTATAAACCCTACCCTGACTTGCTTAGGACCAAGAGTTCCTTGTGGCAGGAGTCTGCTCTGTCAATAGCTTAAATAAATACGCTTAGTTTGCCTTGTGGTGGTGGTATGCAACTTTCTCATGTAGACTGTAACAATAAATTAGGAGTTTCTTCCCAGGAGGAAAGCACCATAGATTCAGCATGAATGGGATTTATGTCTTTATTGTCTTTAAAAATATTTAATTGTGAAATAATTGTAGTAAATCCACATGCAGCTTTAAGAAACATTGTATAGAAATCCACTGTTCTTTTCACCCAATTTTGAGAAATGATAATATATTGCAAAATTATTATATAGTAACCAGAATATAGATACCAATAATAGATGTTGATCTTAATTTAGACATCTCCAGTTTTATCTGGATATGCCTGTTTACAGTGGGTTCTGTGCTGTTTTAGCCTATTCTCAGGTACCTGCAGCAACCACAATGGATGCTAAACAGATCCATTACCAAAATTGCTGCTCATATATCACCTTTTTAGAAGTACACCCCTTCCTCTTATAACTCCTCATTCCTAGCTACTAAAAATTACTAAAGCATCCTCATCCCCAAAGCACACCAATTCAGTCATAAATGTATGACTATATATTGCAATTAGTTTTTCAATTGCCTAATGTCCTAGAAAGACTCTTTTTTTAATGTTTTGTAAGTATTCCTTAGCATGACTGTACTATGGGTTGTTAAAGCATTCACTCAATAAATAGCTACATGAAAAAATAATTTAAAAGTGACTATGTGAACTTATTCTTTCAAGTCTACGATCTAAATGCTTGCTATTGAGAATTTAGGTGTATATACTAAGTTCATGTTTATTTTTTGTACTTGTGTTTTGATTTGGGGGCCAGGAATTTACATGTAGTGCAGGTGGGTCTCAAACTTGGCTTGCTGGATACTTAAATTATGGGCATACGCCAGCAGACCTGATAAATTCCTATTAAAATTTTAAAACATTGCAAAATCTCATTTCCAAAGTGATTGAACCATTTTACATTCCCATTAACAATGTAAGAATAATTTAGTTTTTCCATGTTGCCCAGCAACGATGTTATAATTTTTTATTTTTGCTGATCTCATATGGGTCTAATCATCTCTCTTTTCCCATGGTGTTAGTTCGCATTACTCTGATGACCAATAACTGCAGAGACCTTTTGGGTGTTTGCCATCTGTATGTCCTCTTTGATGAGCACTTTAGTAACATCTTGTGTTCATTTTATTCTTCAATTTTTTTTGTTTATTGTTGAGGTTTAAGAGTTTTTAATATTCTAGATACCATTCTTTTTGTTGGATGGGTTGTATGCAATGTTTCTCCCAGACTGCAGCTTCTATTTTCATCTATTTTATCAAATATTTCATAAAGAAAAGACTGCAGTTTCAATGTACTCTAGTTTTATGTACTCTCTCTTTACAAAGTGATTTTTGAGGTCAAGCCAAACAACTTTCCTAGGCCTAAATTACAGAGTTTTTCTATGAGAGAGAGAGAGAGAGAGAAAGAGAGAGAGAGAAAGAGAGAGATTATATATGTGTATCTGTGTATGTGTGTATTAGAAACATTATACTTTTATCCTTTATATTTAAATCTCTGATTCAAATTTTGTATGGTTTGTGAGGTTTGAATCAAGGAGTTTCTTTTCTCCCACACTATGGATATCTAAGTGTTTCACCATTATTTGTTGAAATTTCTATCCTTTCTTTAGCAAAAAGTTATGCACCTTTCTCAAAATTCAGTTGGACATGTGTGTATGGATGCATTTCTACATGATGTTTCATTGATCTGTATATCCACACTCATGTTGTTTTGATTTCTGTAGTATGTGTACAAATTATGTCATATAGAGTGACTTCTTCTACTTTATTATATTTTGTTGTGGGAGATTTTAGTTATGGATAATGTTCCAGCAAGCTGTCCTTGAAGCACCTAAAGGATTCACTTCCCACCAGTAAACAAAGGAGTGGCTATCCGGCTCTCCACAAGAATAAGACATTCCTTAGCCTTAAGGCAGATGAAGGTTAGGCTACATTTATTTGTATATTAGAGGGCTTGGTGGAGACAGAGAGGATTTGGAATAAAAAAGAACTAGGGCAAGGGCAGAGGGAGAGACAGGAGAGACAGAGAACAAGGAAGAAGAAGCTAGCGAGCAGGAGGAGAACCAAGAGGAGAGCATGGGGTGAGGAAACCTTGGAGTGAGCTCTCTGCCTAGCTGCCCAGGTATAGAATTCCCTGAGATCTGACATGGTTTGTGATTAATAAACAGCATTGGAAAATTCAATGCTGGACTCTCAATAACTGAACGAAAAAATAATTTTAACAATGTTTCACCAAATACATTTTAGCTATGTAGAGTTTACACATTTTCACACGAATGTAGAATAAGACTGTCTACATGTACAAAATAGTTGCTAGTATTTTGATAGATACTGCATTAAAATTTTAGAAGATTTTGAAACAATTGACACCTTTTCACATTGAATCCTCCAATCCTTGAACACACCATGGTGTGTCTCTGATTTGGGTCTGTGATGGCTTCCATTTTGTGTTTAGAAATGCCCAAGTCACAGACACCATGCACATTTTCATGCAAAAATGTTATAAATTTTGAAATAATATGTTGCTTTCTATTATAATTTTCATTTATATTGCTAGTATGCACAAATTAATTTCCGCATGCTATCTTTTATTCCAATAGTTTTATGTAATTTTTTTTGAAATTTTCTTCTCTCATACAACTTATAGACTACATCCAGGTCCAACTTCAAGCCTCACTCCACCCCCTATCTCCTCCCATCTCCATCCCAGATCTACCCCCATCACCACCCACTAACATCCCCCTTCTCCCCAGAAAAGAACCATCTCCCAGGGTTACAGCACAATCGGGACATGGCTTAGCTAGATGGAACAAGGCAAAGTACCAATCCCTACATCAAGGGTGGGCCAGGCAACCCAATAGGAGAAAAAAAGTCTCAAAGGTCAGTAAAACAGTCAGAAACTCCCCCTAGTCCAGCCTGTAAGAGTTTTTCAAGGACACCAATCCAGACAATTGTATGATGTATTTAGGGGATCCCACACGTTCCGTGTCTATGGCTTCAATCTCTGTGGGCCCCTAGAAGTGCTAGTCAACTGATAATGTGGGGCTTGTTCTCCTGTTGCCCTCAACACCTTCAGTTTCCGCTATTCCTCCTCTCCCTCTTAGTTGGTGTTCTCCAATCTCTGCATGATGTTTGTCCCCAGACCTCTCCAGATGCGCCTCTCAGCTGTTGGGCGGGGATGGGTTGGGGGGGCTCTCTGGTGAGGACTGGTACCTATCTATGAGCAGAGCATGACATCTTTAGAAATCGTCTCGGGGTTATCCAATATCTAGTTCCTGGCCTGGCCTGCAGTTTCAGGCAGGTGTTTTCCTCCTTTGGCAAGGAGTTCTGTTTTTCCATTGTCAGTAAGAATCTTGCAGGGTGGATAGGCCATAAGTCAGGGGTTTTGTGGCTGGAATGGTGTCCCAGTCTCACCATTGGAAACAACGCCAGGCCACAAGTTCAGGCTCCGTATCCCCGATTACTAGGGATTCTTGAATGCTAGAGTCTCCCTCATAGATTCCTGTGAGTTTCCACTATACTAGGTCTCCGGATGGCCCCCTAATTGTCTCCCAATTCTTATTGTCTCACCATATATTTTCACCCCACCCCTGATCTTCTCCTCCTCCTGGTCCTCTCTGCTCCCATTCCCATTCTCCCCCATCCCATCTACACCTTCTGTTCAATTTCTACCCTACCAGGGAGATCCCTGTGTTCCAACTGGGGCCTTCTTGTTGCATCGTTTTCCTATGTCTGTGGATACTAGCACTTTTCTCCTTTGCTTGGCAGTTAGTATCCACGTATAAGTGAGTACATAGCTTGTTTTTCTTTCTGTGACTGGGTTAACTCACTCAGGATAGTATTTTTTTCTAGTTCCATCCATTTGCCTGCAAAGTTCATATAGCCATGAGTAATAATCTATTGTGTAAATGTGCCATAATTTCTTTATCCATTCCTCAGTTGAGGGACATCTAAGTTGTTTCCAATTTTTGGCTATTAAGAATAAAGCAGCTATGAACATAGTTGAAGAAGTGTTGTTCTGGTAGGATGGAGCCCCTTTTGGGTATATGCCCAGGAGTAGTATGACTGGATCTTCAGGTAGATCGATTTCCAATTTCTTAAGGAATTGCCATATTGCTTTCCATAATGGATGTACAGGTTTGTATTCCCACCTGCAATGAAGGAGTGTTCCTCTTGCTCCATACCTCACCAGCATGAGCTGTCATTGATCTTAGCCATTCTGACAGGTGTAAGACAGAATCTCAGAGTGGTTTTGATTTGCGTTTTCCTAATGGCTAAGAATGTAGAGCATTTCTTTAGGTGTTTCTTAGCCACTTGAGATTCCTCTTTTGAGAATTCTTTGTTTAGATCTATACCCCATTTTTAACTGGATTGTTTGCTTTTTTTGGATGTCTAGTTTCTTGAGTTCTTTATATATTTTGGATATTAGTCCTCAGAAGTGGAGAGCTATTATATTATCAGAAGCGGAGTTGATGAAAATCTTTTGTCATTCTATAAGCTGTAGTTTTGTCTTATTGACAGTGTCCTTTGCCTTAAAGAAGCTTTTCAGTTTCATGAGGTCCCATTTCTTAATCACTAATCTTAGTGCCTGAGCCATCAGTGTTCTATTCAGGAAGTTGTCTCCTGTGCTCAAGGCTATTCCCCACGTTTATTCTATCAGTTTCAGTGTATCTGGTTTTATATTGAAGTCTTTGATCCATTTGGACTTGAATTTTAAGTGCACAGTAATAGCTATGGCTCTATTTGCGTTCTTATACATGTAGACATTCAATTAGACCAGCACTATTTGTTAAAGATGCTTTCTTTGTTCCTTTATATGTTTCTGGCTTCTTTATCAAAGATCAGGTGTCCATAAGTGTGTGGATTTATGTCTGGATCTTCAGTTTGGTTCCATTTATCAAAGTGTCGTATTGTATACCAATACTGTGTGGCTCTTATTACTATAGCTCTGAAATTAGAGACAATGATACCTGTGGAAGTTCTTTTATTTTTCAGAATTATTTTAGCTATCGTGGTTTTTTGTTTTTCTGTATGAAGTTGATTATCATCCTTTCAAGGTCTGGAAAGAATTGTATTGGTATTTTGATAGGGATTGCATTGAATCTGTAGATTGCTTTTGGTGAGGTTGCTATTTTTACTATGCTGATCCTACCAATCCAGGAGCATGGGATACCTTTCCATCTTCTGAGCTCTTCTTCAATTTTCCTCTTCAATGACTTAACTTTTTTTTGTTACACAAGCCTTTCACTTGCTTGGTTAGAGTCACCCCAAGACACCTTATGTTATTTGTGACTATTGTGAAGGGTGTTGCTTCCCTGATTTGTCATTTGTATAAAGGAGGGCTGCTGATTTGTTTGAGTTGATCTTGTAGCCAACCACTTCACTGAAGTTTTTTATGCTGTAGGAATTCCCCGTTTGAGTTTTTGGGGTTGCTTATACATAGTCTCATATCATCTGCAAATAAGGATTCTTTGACTTCTTCCTTTCCAGTTCAATTCTCTTGATCTCCTTCTGTTGTCTTAATGTTCTAGCTAGAACTTCAAGTATTATATTCAATAGGATGGAGAGACTAGACAACCTTTTCTTATTCCTGATTTTAGTGGAATTGCTTTGAGTTTCTCTCCATTTAATTTGATGTTTGCTGTGGACTTACTGTAAATTGCCTTTATTATGTTTAGGTATGTTTCATATCCCCAATCTCTCCAAGACGTTTATCATGAAGGGTTGTTGGATTTTGTCAAAAGCTTTGTTGGCATCTAGTGAGATGATCATGTATCTCTTTTCTTTAAGTTTGTTTATGTGGTGGATTACATTGACTGATTTTCATATGTTGAACCATCCCTCCATCTCTGCGATGAGGCCTACTTGATCATGGTGGATGATCTTTTTGACATGTTCTTGGATTCGGTTTGAGAGTGTTTTATTGAGTATTTTTGCTGTAATTCTTATTAAGTGTATGTTTATATAATTTCTTAAATACTTTAAGACAAACATGTCATCTTATAAAAAGGATAGTTGTCCTTAAAATATATTTGTATTAGTTCTTTGGTAATTTCATGCATTCATGAAATATATTTTGATCACATTCACTCCATACTTCTTCCCCTAAAACCATCACATCCACACTATCTCTCCCAGGTCCTTTTTTGAAATACCTAGTCCAGTTTATCTTGCCTATATATGCATGGGTGTGGAAGCATTCACAAGAGCGTGGTTAACCTACAAGGACCCCTAAGAATACCTTGTTCTTCCTCTCCCAACCATCAACTGCCAATAGCTCTTCAGTTGGGGATGGAGCTCACCATCCCCTCACCCTACATGCTAGAATGTTGACTGGCTTGAATCATTTTCTCTTTTGAAGCTAGAGAACAATTTTGTTAGTTTTTTAAAAGAAAACCCTTTTCTTTGGTTATATTTGTACAAATATAAATACAACCTGCGGATTCCTTTTTTGTTTATGTGTATATAAGGCTATCAGCTTGAGAGTGGGGTAAGGACTTTGGGGGGGTGAAGAACAGTAGCTGGGAGGGGATGAAGGGAAGAAGTGGGGGAAATGATGTATTTCTATTTCAAATTCAAAACCATTTTAAAAGGAAAAATAATTTTTTTCACTTAACAAATAAAAACAAAACAAACAAAATCTGTAAATGTCAGAAACTGTCCGGAGGAGGAAAGACGTGTGGAAGAAGTCACGCCATTTATGCCTAGGAAATAGAAAAGAAGGAGAAATTACATTTTTTCTGAATAATTTTAAAAAGTGGCTGACACACAAAGCTGCATGGCTGTAGCTTGGTAAGCTAGTACACTAGAGGTGATACTTGAAAGGAAAATCGCATTATCTCATTAAAGGACGAACTGTGCCTCCTATCTAACTTGGCTTAAAGTGAACCTGTCTTCCTAGAGGTAATCCCTTAGCCAAAGTGATTGATCTAGAAAAACTGCAGTATTGTGTCTCTACCCCGGCCAAAGATTCTATTTTCTTGACCACAGGTCTTCCTTTAGTAGGCCTCTCTAACTTCACCCTTCTGAAAAGGTAACTGTATTTGGTAGTTTGAATGACAATTGCCCCTATAGGCTCATATATTTGTACTCAGGTTGATGAGTCACCAGGAATTGGGAGGTGAGGCCTTCTTGGAGGAAGTGTGTCTCTTGGGGTGGGCTTTGAGATTTCAAAAGCCAAGCTAGACCCAGTCTTTCTCTGTCTCTCTCTGTCTCTGTCTCTCCTCTCTCCTTAATCCTTTCCCCTCCCCCTCTCCTCTCCTCTTCTCTCTCTCTGTCTCTGTCTCTGTCTCTCTCTCTCTCTCCATGCTGCTTGTGGATCAGGATGTAAAGTTCTATCTATTACTCCATGCCATCATGCTCCCCACCATGATGATAATGGACTAAATCTCAAACTACAAGTAAGCCCCCAATTAAACGCTTTCTTTTATAAGAGTTACCTTAGTCATGGTATCTCTGCACAGCAATAGAACAGTAACCAAAATACTCAAAATACTCTAGAAGAGCAGTTCTCAACCTGTGGGTCATGACCCCTTTGCAGGGTGTGGGGGTTGAACGACCCTTTTAACAGGGGTTGAGTAAGACTATCTGTACATCAGATATTTATGATTCATAACAGTATCAAAATTACAGTTATGAAGTAGCAACAAAAATAATTTTATGGTGGGGCGGTCACCACTACATGAGGAACTATATTAAAGGGTCACATTAGGAAGATTGAGAACTATTGTTTTAAAATCATTTGGAATCAGAAGAGAGATCAGAGACCCTAAACATTTCTGTCATCTCTGCCAAGGGACAAGGCTGCTGAGAGGCCCAGGAACAATTCTGGTTTTGGCCTAGGAAAAAAACAATTACTTCTCTTTAGTCTTTTTTACCCTAAACTGCCTAATCAGTTTCTGTCTTCCATTCTCATGATTTCTTCCTGATGAGGTAACCCTAATTGCTGTTATGAGTTGGCTTGACAAACAATCTGGCTTCTTCCAGCTGAATGGGAACACTTATGTGGCCGTCACTGTTCTCCTTCGTTGAGACTATCTAAAAGACTGTGAAAGTGCATCAGTGTCAAATAGAAAGTCCAGTGCCAAGTGTGGGATACCTCCCCCAGAGTTATTCATCAAGGGTGTCAAAGAAACTCCCAAGGAATACAAGATATCACCACTGTTCTTGGTTGCCCATCAACATTTGATAGTAAGACCCTACTGCAGAAAATATCACATACTTTTGTCACAGGACATGTATAAATCAAGCTTCTTCCCTTTTGGTTAGCATTCACAGTATCAGAAGGTGCTATATATTCTGCTGGGAGAGAAAGGTGATCAACAGTTTTATTCAGCTGTGAACCCTATCAGCTATTATTGCCCGTGGGTGGAATATTGACACAAATGTTATTGCAATGACCAACTGCTTTCTGGTTAGATTTTAGGTCTGCTCCATAGGAGAAAAAAGAGCCTGATACTGTAAATACCACTATGAACCCATGACTCAGGAGCTCATAGGCCCCAGGGGGAACCTACTATTATATTGCTAAATGAACATAGTAGCAAACTGCCCTATAAAAACCTGTATCCTTTCTATTAGTACAGCTCTCAGACCTCACAAGATAAACTTCTTTGAACAGTGGATAGTGGTTAACATAGAAACTGACAACCTGTCAAATGGCTGAGAATAAGTGTTTGTAAAGTTGCCAGCCATAAATGGAACATCTATATCAAGTACTCACCCTTAGGCTCGGTTTTTTTCTTTCCACAATCTGTGTTTTTATTTCAGTAATATTAAACTGTCATTCTCTAAATGATTATGTTTTCAAATTTAAAATGTTTTTCATATAATATGCTTTATGTTTTCCTCTTCTCCAACTCCTCCCAGTCCTAAATCACACTGATACACTCTATTCTTCTAGAAATTAAATAATAAAACTCTAGCCATTTTATTAGGTTTCCAAAATTCCCTGACACTAATATGTTTTGCAGTATATTTCCTATGAGTTATGTACTTTTGGTATATTCTGGTTAAAGGTTCTCTTGGCTCTGCTTATGGGTCCATTGAGTACATTTTCTATCATATTTGTGTATTGTTGATCTTATATTCCAAAGTCTGTTGATGTTTACTTTGGGGTGGGGGACTTAGAGGTTTTATAGTTTAATAATTTTCACTTGTTTCTCTTTATAATCCAATCATGCAATATATCTGTGATTTACCACATTATATAAACAAAAGGGAGAAAAAAATAATCATCACAGATCCAGTTAAAATGGGTAAGCAGTTATTAAATCTGCCAAGATTAAGCACTATAATAACCACTATGAGGAAATCAAAAAGAGATGTGTTAAGTGATTTGCCACTGCAGGGAAAACTGATAGCCCAGTGGCTTTTTTTATAGATAGTTAGGGGAAAGGGGCAGGAGACATGGTTTCAGTTGTATCATAGAAGACACTGAAGTTTCCTTGCAGCTCAAGAATTTATTAATGAAGGGGATTGGGCCATTTAGTGGTTGCATGTTTGGCCCCTGCAGTTATATCCTGGCTTGTGAGTGTGGAAGAGAGCTGCGTTTAGTTGTTGATCCCAGATGATATCATACCAGGAAAGATGAGTCTCTCTTTTGATCCTTAGTGCCAGGACTTGGGACCAGCCTTATCAGATGGGTTTATTCTTCATTTTCTTCTGAATCCGGTGGAGAGAGGATATTTTTCAGGATCTCAGCATAGTATGGACTAAATACCTGCTGGTTGTGGTGCATCAGATTAACAAATTTCCAGCCTAGTTCTGCCAACTCTGCTTCAATGAAAAGAAGGCCTCCAGGGAAGTCTAGAAGAGATGCCTGCATGCCATGAATCAGGCAGCATTTAAGAAACAGATGTATCCGTTGTTCTGTCAGAGGGAAATAAATGAAAAGTAGAAAGAAGAGGTTTCAGAAGAAACTCACAGTTCACTATCTGCTTAACCAAAGTTTTACATTAGTTAAGGTTTTCAGTAGCGTAGTTTGACTAAGATGGCCCACCTAGACTCGTATATTAGAAGCTTAGTCACCAGGAAGTGGCACTACTTGATAGGATTAGGAGGTGTAGGTATGTCATTGGGAATGGGGTTTGAAGTTTCAAAAGTCCATGCCAACCCAGTTTCTCTCTCCCCCCTCTCCTCCTCTCCCCTCTCTCCCCTCTCTCTCTTTCTCCCTCCCCTTCTCTCTCCCCTCCCTCTCTCTCTCTCCTCCCCTCCCCTCTCCCCCCCCCCCCCCTCTCTCTTTCTCTCTCTTCAGATTAGTATGTAGCTCTCAGCTACTTCTCTAGTACCACTCCTGTGTGCTGCCATGTTCCCTGCCATGGTGATAATGGACTAAGCCTCTGAAACTGTAAGCAATACCTCAATTAAATGCTTTCCTTTATAAAAGTGGCTGTGGTCATGCTGTCTCTTCACAGCAATAGAACACTAAGACAGAAATTGGTACCTGGAGTGGGTATTGCTGTGACAGGCCTGACCATGCTGCTTGTTGAAGGAATGAAGACTTTGGGACTTTGGATTATAAAAAGCAGTTGGATGCTTTAAGTAGAGCATAATGGGCCAAACTAATAAAAGTGTGGAAGACAGTGGTGCTGAGAGTGATGAAGATTATGATGGTGCAGCTCAAGGGGTTTCAGAGGGGGAAGAATATTAAATGGCCTAGAGATCGTTCCTATGATATTTTGGCCCAAAAAATTGGCTGCTTTTTGCCCTTGTCCTAAAAGTCTCCCTGAGGCTAAATTGAAGAGTTCTGGTTAATGGAGTTGGCAGAAGAGATTTCAAGATCGTCTAGTATTGACTCTGTCATGTGATTATTAGTGTTCACTCTTATGTAGATCTATAATGAAAAGGAGCAAGCTGAGCAAGGAAAAAAAATAAAATGTACAGTATGAGGAGAAAAGAAGCAACAGAAAGTGTAATGGAGCTAAGTCCTGGGCTCTTGGAGATAAAATATTTAAAGAAATGCCTGGTGCTAAATGGAGTAAAGGGAGTAGTGACCTAGGGCAACACCCCACTCTGCTAAGCTTCCAACTTGTGAAAAGGAATTAAAGGAAAGCTTAAGCAGTGAAACAAACTACCAACAACAGAAAACTGATGAAAATGTATTTAAAGGAGAGAAACTTGTTCCAGCACCAGCAAACAGAACTTGGCAAATTCATTCACATGATTCTAGCTTTACAATCAAGGATACAAGAAAGGGGTTGTGGAATCTCCCTTCTCAGCTAAGGAAAGCCACTGAGGCCAGGTGTGTGACAAGTGAGCCCATGCATGGAGACCCTGAGAGGCCACCATCTGAAGCTGTGAAAGTAAAGTCTGTATTGTATTGGAGCCCCAAAAAATGTTGGAGATGCCTGATGTGTGGGATATCTGCCAAGGAGAACTGCTAACAAGGAGTGGAATCAACCGAAGAGAGAGAAGTGTGTTGCAGTCAACAAAGCTGGATTGCATTGGAGATCTGAAGAGTGCCTTAACATCAGACATGGAGACACAGAGTTTGGAGTTTTTCCTGCTCTTGGATTTTCCTGGATTTGCTTTGGTCTTCACTATGCTCCCTTTCCTCACCCTTGGAATATTAATGTATATTCTGTGTATTGTATGTTGGCAGTATGTGATCTGCTTTTTTATTTTTGTTTTACATGGGATTACAGTTAAAAGACTGCCATGAGTCTCAGAAGAGACTTTGAACTTTGGGTTTTTAAACAGTGTCGAGACTGATGGACTATGGGGACTTCTCAAGTTCGATGAATGCATTTTTTTCAGTATACGGCTACAAGCCTATAGGGACTATGGAGTAGAATGTGGTGGTTTGACTAAGATGGCCCCCATAGGCTTCTATATTGAATGCTTAATCACCAAGGAGTGAAACTCTTTGAATAGGATTAGAAGGATTAGGAGGTGTGGCCTTGTTGGAAGAAGTGTGTCACTGGGGATAGGCTTTAAGGTTTCAAAAGCCCAGGCAGAGTCTCCACCCCCTCAGCTTGTAGATCAGGATGTAGCTCTCAGCCACTTCTCCAGTACCACTCCTGCCTGCTGCCATGATCCATGCCATAATGATAATAGACTACACCTCTGAAACTGTAAGCAATCCCTCAGTTAAATGCTTTCTTTTTATAAGAGCTGCCTTGGTCATGGTGTCTCTTCACAGTAATAGAACAGTGACTAAGATATTTAGTGACCTATTTGCTCATTTGTATATGTTATATAAGTTCTGTTTGGGATGAAAAAATACCACCAAACACTAAAAGATAATAAATTATCAACAGATAATAATCTAGGACCTGAAGTGTATCTTAGTGGCAGAGTGTTTGGATAGCGTGTTCAAGGCATGGGGATTGATCTACAGTATACCCCCTTACCCCACAAACACACACAATGGTGAATGAGAAAGATAATTATGGCTCTCAATCATCAGGTCATTTCTTTGAACTATTTTACATATCTGTAGGTGAAATGCTAGTATATATTTGACCTAACAAGATCATCCTAAAAATCACACCTGAAAGACTAAGAATATATGTTCCTGAAAGACTAAGAATATATGTTAAAGCTAATTTTGGACCAAATTAGACTATAAGATGTTAAACTTAAAGGAAAACTGGCCGAATTTAATGTATTCATTACACAATAAAGTATGTTTTTTCTGTATCCTAATTCAGCATTAAACCCAAATAGGAACCTGTATGGTACCTTAAATCTGACGGTATGGACAGTTTCCCATCATTGGTGTTTGTGGTTCTAACCTCCGTGTGTGTGTGTGTGTGTGTGTGTGTGTGTGTGTGTGCATGTGTGTGTGTGTGTGTGTGTGTGTGTGTGTGTGTGTGTGTGTCTGTGTGTGTGTGTGTGTGTGTGTGTGCATGTGTGTGTGTGTGTGTGTGTGTGTGTGTGTGGTGTGTGTGTGTGTGGTGTGTGTGTGTGTGTGTGTGTGTATGTGACTATATATTGATTCTTCAAACTGTAAGAGTTCTGTTTCAATACTACATATTATAGACCAGAAAATATAACCAAAGTACTTCCCAAATATATCTTACCATTTTTACAATGTTCATGAACTCACTTGCAGAGCAAATTCTAACTCCCACCTGGCATATTATTGATATTTCTTACCACGCTGGGGACTCTTACCAATGATGGTACGAATGCAGTTCTCTTTCTTGGCAATGTTCCGGAGTTGGCCTACAAGAGATGCCCTGTTTTCACTGCTCAGAGCAGTAAGGCCTGTGTCTTGGAGGCCTTGATGGATTTCCTGAGACACCTGTTCACTGACACTCAGCATAGACTCTTCTGGCCTGGATAGTGAATGACAGAATATAGAGTTGGCATGACATAAGGGCCAAACCCAGAAAGCCTCATATTAGAAGTTAGGTGTACCCAAGAATTGTGACCCTCTCACCATCAATAGACAATGAATCAATGAGCATATAAAATAGTTCTATTATTATCCTTAAGGTACCAAATGGAACAATATATATTGGGCAAGGGTTTGGTTACATCTTTAGAGCCTCAATATTCTTTTCACCAGTGACCATTAAAATACTGTTGAAAGATATCCTTACATATTTTGCATAGTAGTCTTTCCTACCTTACCAAAAAACCCAACCTGCAATAAATTAATAAAACTAAATTTCCAATTCCCTTTTCTATTTTGATATGGAATCTCTGTATTCAGGTAAGTATCAAACAATATTAATGATTAAATGATCAACTTTTGGGTGTAAATAACAAAAATCCACTTCCCTTGATAAAATATATAGTGTCTCACTGTTGGAAAACATAATATTTGTAGCAAAGTAACCACTTATTCTCCTCCTGGGTGAAAAATCCTTATTCTTCTCTATGCCAAGCCTAAAATACCAACAATATTTTGGACCTGTTTCCCAAGAGGGCTTTGTGTGAAGAATAATGGAATGTTATATTGCCTGTCTATGGCCTAAACACCACATTATATTCCACTATAAAAAGAGATCTATGAGAGGGCTGAGAAGATAGCTCACTTGGTCAAGTGCTTGCCACAGAAGCAGGAAGACCTGAGCTTATTAGTTCCACAGTACACACACAAAAAGCCAAATGTGATGGTACAGGACTATAACCACAGCATTAGGGAGGTATAGACAGGTGGCTCACTGAAACTTTCTAGCCAGCTAGCCTAGCCTAGTCAGCTTCAGGCTCAATGAGAGACTTAATTTTAAAAAATAATAAGGTGGAAAACAAGAGTAAGATCACTGAATTGATCACCTCTGGCCTTGATGTGTGCACACTTGCACAAAAGACCATGTACAACATGTACACACTTGCACAAATGACCACGTACATACATGTACACACACTTGCACAAATGACCACGGACATACATGTACACATACTTGCACAAATGACCATGTACAACATGTACACACACTTGCACAAATGACTACGTACACAAATGTACACACACTTGCACAAATGACCACGTACATACTTATATACACACTTGCACAAATGACCACGTAGTTACATGTACACACACTTGCACAAATGACAATGTAGTTACATGTACACACACTTGCACAAACGACCACGTACAACATGTACACACACATGCACAAACGACCACATACACACATGTACACACACTTGCACAAATGACCACGTACACACATGTACACACACTTGCACAAATGACCACGTACACACATGTACACACACTTGCACAAATGACCACGTACATACATGTACACACACTTGCACAAATGACCACGTACACACATGTACACACACTTGCACAAATGACCACGTACATACATGTACACACACTTGCACAAATGACCATGTACACACATGTACACACACTTGCACAAATGACCACGTACATACATGTACACACACTTGCACAAATGACCATGTACTTACATGTACACACACTTGCACAAATGAGCACGTACAGCATGTACACACACTTGCACAAATGACCATGTACAGCATGTACACACACTTGCACAAATGACCACGTACTTACATGTACACACACTTGCACAAATGACCACGTACATACATGTACACACACTTGCACAAATGACCATGTACACACATGTACACACACTTGCACAAATGACCACGTACATACATGTACACACACTTGCACAAATGACCATGTACTTACATGTACACACACTTGCACAAATGAGCACGTACAGCATGTACACACACTTGCACAAATGACCATGTACAGCATGTACACACACTTGCACAAATGACCACGTACTTACATGTACACACACTTGCACATATGACCACGTACATACATGTACACACACTTGCACAAATGACCATGTACATACATGTACACACACTTGCACAAATGACCATTTACAACATGTACACACATTTGCACAAATGACCATGTACATACATGTACACACACTTGCACAAATGACCACGTACTTACATGTACACACACTTGCACATATGACCACGTACATACATGTACACACACTTGCACAAATGACCATGTACTTACATGTACACACACTTGCACAAATGGCCTGGTACAATATGTACACACACTTGCACAAATGACCATGTACTTACATGTACACACACTTGCACAAATGGCCTGGTACAATATGTACACACACTTGCACAAATGACCACGTATGTACAGCATGTACACACACTTGCACAAATGAGCACGTACAGCATGTACACACACTTGCACAAATGACCATGTACATACATGTACACACATTTGCACAAATGACCATGTACTTACATGTACACACACTTGCACAAATGACCACGTACATACATGTACACATACTTGCACAAATGACCATGTACATACATGTACACACACTTGCACAAATGACCATGTACTTACATGTACACAAACTTGCACATATGACCACGTACATACATGTACACACACTTGCACAAATGACCATGTACATACATGTACACACACTTGCACAAATGACCACGTACATACATGTACACACACTTGCACAAATGACCATGTACTTACATGTACACACACTTGCACAAATGACCATGTACATACATGTACACACACTTGCACAAATGACCATGTACTTACATGTACACACACATGCACAAGGAAAAATCTATGAAACATACCTGATGTTGAAATCTTCTGTTAGGGCCTTGGTGATACACTTCAGTTTATCCACAAAGTCTGGTGAGCTGAATAAAACACCACAAGAGAAACTTCTTGCCACTAGTAAAACTGAAGCTAGAATAGTCAAGTGGCGTAACTTTGATTTCATGGTCTGAAGTCGTGTTTTATCCATCAACAGGGTCTAGTTAGGCAAGAGAGAATGGGCTGTTAGGAAAAAAGAGGTTCTAATAGAGCTTCTGAGTAAAAGATAACAAGGTGGTATCCCCAAACACATTCCTACCTCAGGAAACTCATCATTCCCATGGTCCCTGAGAACAAGGTTTAGATAGCCTTGGTAGAGTACTGTTGTAAGACTAGGTGGCTCTGGCTCAATTTGTGAAGATGGAAGTGAACTTATTGTGCTAGAAGAGGAGCTTGCAAAGAGAGATGTACTTGGTCGTGATGGAGTAAGATCTGCAGCTGCTCTGGTCATCCATTTGGTGGTGCAATCCAGGAGATCTATGAAAGAGAAGGGAATGTGCATGTTTAAATTCCGAGGCTTAAAGTTGGAGACTTTAAGATAGTCTCCTGGTGTAGAAAGCAGTAATTTTAAGAGCTGGAACTGAACTTATTTCCTTCTAGAATAGCCTTCCCAGTACAAGAAGGTGCTATGCAGGCAGTCGGTGGGAAAGTCACCACTAACCTGTTGTCCTTGTTTACCACAATATCAATGTTCCAGGCAATAGCTGCCAACTAATGCAATGCCAATATGATCAATACAGGGGTAATCAACAATTTTCTCATTGAATCTGAGACCCACTCCATAGGAGGGTGTTCATGTCTGGTTTTGTGGACCTAGCAAAGACCCATGGCTGAGGAGCTTCACTTTTCTAACTAGAAAAGACTACCTCTACTTCAAACTACCTCTAAATATTTATATTTACATCCATAGACATTTGTTGATCTCAGCCTTGATCAGAGAAGCTTCTTTTTGCAGTAAACAGCAATTAGTGCTAAGATTTTTGGCTGGATGCTCAAAGTGCTAAGAATAAGTAGCTGTTGTACACTCAACTCTAAACAAAACATCTATTACACCCCTTCCAAGGCTCAGGGAATATCACAAAAGAGAAAGCAGAAAGATTACTAAAGTGGGATGACATAGAGGAGGGCAATGAACTGTTATATTCTGGACATATCATGGTTATTACAATTGTGATCTCAATGCAGCTGATAGAGCTAAACTGTACTGAGTCTGCATAAGACTGGGTCTGCCAAACTCAAATCATGGTTAGGGGAGGAACTTATGGGGTTGTGTCCTCCTCCAGGAACTACTGAATGTGGATGTCTGCTGGGGAATGGGGAGTCATTCAATAATGTACCTCCGAGTGAACTCCTCCTACTCCAGTGGGTGGTTCCACACCTATGATGATGTCGGTAATCTTCAAACTCAGGTGGTCATAAAAACAAAAAGACAGGAAAGTAGGAGAAAGGAGTCTTTGAAGGGGGAATTGTGGTAATGGGAGGGGGTAAGAAAGACTGTTGAGAGTGTTGAGAGTGATCAGACTGCATTGCGTACACGTATGAAACTGTCACAGAATAAATTTTTCTTTTTAAAAAAGTGATTCATATAGGTATCTCTGTCTTGGAAATTTTTGCTTCTCTTCACCCTTGATCCAAGAAGTAAGTTTATAATCAAAAATAGAAAATTATTGTAAAAAAGAAAATCAATGTCCAATTGCTGCCCCCCCCCAGTTAAATTTTAAACATACTAGGCTGTTTGTCAAGGAGTTCCTGGAATTTAGCTCTCTCATACTGGACAGAATGTTCTTGCAAGTATGGTCGAATGTTCTTGATAGTATAGTTCACCATGTCCATTTTCATTAGGCCCAGAACCTGGAAGATTCCCCTGTCACAGAAAAAAATAACAGAATATTTACAGTTTGAAAGGAAATCTAGTATTTACTTAAAATGAGTGGAGCTCAAGGAAGGAACCATAAAATGCTGGTACTTAGAACAAGAAGAGGACTGGAAAGGACTTACTTCAGTTACAAACAGCCACTATTTGAACATGCACTTCAAAACAATTTTTTAACTGCTTTGAGTATGGGCCTAATGAGGTATTTATGTCATGTGGGTTTCAGTAATACAAATAAGTGGATTTAATTATAAAATGATGTGAGGCTAAGAATTTACTGTTGCTCTATTTGACAGGTAATGCTTTTCCATCATGTAATAATGCATCAAGAATGTCCTCACCAGATGCAGTCCCTTGGTGTTAGATGCTCCACCCTCTAGAACTGTAAGAACTAAATCTATGCTTTTTAGAAATTAATAAAACCTGGAGATTTTGCTAAAGCACAACAAAACAGAATAAGGGAGAAAAGAAATACTGAGAATTAGGACTGCTGATCTATCAAAGACATGAAAACATAGAAACACAGAAAGTGTATGGAGGAACAGGCTATAAAAACTGTTTATTGTTGTGTATGGGGTATTAAAGATGGCTCGGGTAAGGGCTAAGAAGAAGATAATATCTGTAATATGTCTGATATTCTTGGATATTACTAAAGTATTCATGATCAAAATGTTACAAAAATGGATACTTAATGCCAGTTTGATGAAGTTTCAGAGTAAAATGTAGAGTCTTACTAGAAATCAGAAAGGCTTATCTTATGGGATAGTAGAGCAAAAGTTATCCTTGATATGAACTAACAAATACATTGAATTAATCATGTCCATATTCCAAGCATTTTACAGAAGACAAGTTTTAAGAGAAATGTCCTGAGATATCAGGGAAATGAAGTTTCTCAGCATAATACTGAAGGAGTTGTGTGGCTACTTTAAAAATCATTTTAAAACCATGTGTAAAATACATGAAATAAAATTAATTTAAAGATGTAAGTTCATAATTGCAATGTATGGTGAGCAGAATAACTTGCAAAATTACAGCCTGGCAATGTAAATGGTAAAAAGGCATCTAGAACAAACCATATATAACAAAGTGATTTTTTTCTGAAGAGATTAGTATGGCTAGAAGGAAATTGTGTGCTCTTCATAGAGGCAATGGGAAATATCCCTAATGAATTTCATAAATCTTCAAGGCAAGTAAGAACCTTTAGTGTAAGATTATAGAGACATACCCACAGGATGTCACCATTTGCTTCCCAGGAATACCTAGAGACTCTGCTCCCTGAATTTCAATACAGTGTCGCTCGGCTAACACAGTCACAGTCCAAAAAAGCTGAGGTGTTATCTTGGGCTGGACTCCAGGAAAAAGTTTGGAGAAGACAATGGTAATTAAGTCTTAGTAGCACCCTTGTGGGACTAATTATGCAAGCCTACAGAGTACATGAGCTATGGAGAAATAGCAGTCTCTGCCTGCTATTAATTAATTAAAAAAAGACATTCTGGGGGCCTAGGCAGAAATCTACCATAGAGGTAGATTTGACAAAGAGTATCCACACACATGGCAATATCTAGTGGAGCTGCCGGGCAGCCGTCAAGACTCCATCACTGTAGAACTTCCCAGTACAGAAAGATGCAGGTAGGAGACTAATTCATAACCACTTCTTATACAGGATGGGCCCAGTGTAGAGGTTGGACTGACCAAGAATATTCAGACACATTTTTAAAACATTTTATAAAACAGGCTAAGCCACAAATGAATGTCCCGTCCAGGGAGGGTGAACTGGTAGCAGAACTAAAAACAGACACATAGTCTGACCTTTCAATATCCAGTCTAGAGCTCTTTGCACTACAGCTGCTCTGTTACATTTGGAAAAAGGGTAGTCAGTGGAAGGAAACATCACCAAAGCATTAACAAGTATATATGAGTGGTTGCAATGTTAGTGATTAATTTCTAATTCATAAACAAATCATTTTTTTTCTTTTCTGGATGCTAGTTCTTCTAGCTGTGGGACACTGAGAGTCTTCACTTCTATTTCTGCATAGAGTTTAGACAGGGAAAAATAAAAGATATATTTGAGATGGGATGGATGGAAATCTGTAGAATTAGTACTATACTTAAATGTCTTAAGAGCATCATGTTAAGTTTTCATGTAATAGACGGAATTCAAATGATCGTTTTCAACAACATCAAAATAAACCAGAGAGGCTGTCCTTGCGAAGTGAAAGGACAGAGGGTAAAAAGGTATCAGTAGTGCTTCACTCAGCCTGGGACATAAAAGACGCTTTTAATGCAGAGACTCATAGCTGGTCAAACTGCTAAGAATAAGCAATTGTTGGGTGCCCACACATAAATAGGATATATATACCACTCCCTCCATGGTCCAGAGGACATCAAAGACGACAGAGTAGAAAGATTTTAAGAGCTGAAGGATGAAGAGGACTACTAGAAAATGCTGTCTTCTGGATTTGGCAAGGCCACTGCAATCATGAAGACACAGCAGTAGCAGCTACCTGCACATGCCCTGCATAAAATCAGGCACAAATGTTGGAAGAGGTGTATTTTGGAAGAAGAAGCAGGATTGGAAGAGGGATAATAAAGGATAATACGCATTGGGTATATTATGAAACTGTCAAAAATCATGAAAAAGAGAGGCTGGAGAGATTGCCCAATTGTTACAGGCACTTGTTGCTCATAAAGAGGACTGAGTTTATTCTCAGCAATCAAGTGCTGGGTCACAAACATCCATAACTCCAGTTCCAGAGGATCCAACACCATCTTCTGGCCATGGCAGGTACTAGGCATATGCATGGTACAAATACATACAGTTTGGCAGGCAAGATGTTCATACACATAAGATAAGATAAATAAAAATAAATAACATATTAAAAATAAAAAGGTAAAAGTAGAAAGTAAAAAAGTGAAAAAAATGATGTTAGTCCAGTCTTCAGCACAGGAGAACACCAAGTAAGACAGAGGTCTATCATAGTATCTGGCTCACAGTTTTCTTTTATGATACAAAAGGTAGATTTCAGGAGCATATGCTATGTTTGAAAATAGCTTGCTTCTCTGAAGCTAGTAAACTTTAAGTCCAACTGTGAGATACTGAGAGGGTGGAAAAGGGTGGAAAACTTGAACCAACTATGGGGTTTAGGGATGAAGCCTTTAGACCGTCATCAGGATTACATAAGAATGTCAGGCTAGGACCTCTGGGATTGAATACTAGTGACTTCACAAAGAACATAGATAAACTAGGACACACACACACACACACACACACTCACACACACACACTCTTTCTTTCATCATGTGGTGCTCTGTACCACCTTGAGCCTCTAGCAGCAACAAAGCGTTAACTGGATGCAGCCCTTCAACTTTGAACTTCTAGGAGGGAAGCCAAAATAATTTTTTTCTTTTTATAATTTGCCCACACACCGTGATATCATTTTATTAACAGAAAGCAAGTTAAAACAGCATGACTACAGCCAAGTGGTGGTGGTGGCACATGGTTTTAGTACCAGCACTCGGGAGGCAGAGGCAGGCAGATCTCTGTTAGTTCGAGACCAGCCTGGTCTCCAGAGTGAGTTCCAGGATAGGCACAGTTACAACAGAGAATCACTGTCTCAAAAAACAAAACAAAAACAACAACAACAACAACAAAACAAACAAACAAAAAGTAGCATGACTAGATTCTTGCCTCAGTAACTGTACTGGATCTTCTATGCCCTCTAGTTTCTGTATTGCTTCATCTCGAACTGGTGCACACAGGAGGGCCATCAAGTTAAGAATATAGTTTGAAAGATGAGGAACATCCAGAGCTCCGTGCTCTGTTTCTTGTTTGAGGAGATCCATGTCCAATGCCTCTTCAATCTCATTTCTTAGACGGTTCTGACGTGGTAACAGCAGTGATATCAAAATCTGCCCACAAAGGAAAATCAAAGGAGCCACATTATGTTTATAATCCTAAACTTTCACCCAATGAACATTGATTTCATGCTAAAAGCATATCAGACTTCATCTTCTAGGAGTCAGGAAAGTGAGTCTCTAAATTTCTTAGACTGTTAGGCTGTTTAGAGACAATTTCAATTCTAGGCTTCACTGAAATCATTTATAACAATAGTGATTATTTTCAAAGTGGAATGACATAAAAACCATGAATTAAAAATAGGAGTGGGGCGACAAAAGGTATAGGCTACAACAATATATACACATCCTCAAAATTATGATGCATTCTTAATAAAGGTTAAGGACATTTTTTAGAATATTTTACTCCAAAAAACAAGGATGAAATAGGTAAAGTATTCTTAAATGGTCACTTAAAATCACTTTTGACTCAAAATGTAAATTCCTTGTGAGTGAGAGCTCTTAATATTTTCTGTGCTTCTGAAACATTTAAAACATAGTAAAAGTTGAATGAAAATATGTTTTAGTGAATGATACATTATGCTATTAAAGTAATACCCTATATCTCAAACTATATCATATATTTAAGTATATATATATATGTGTGTGTTTGTGTGTGTATACATATATATGTATACATATATATTATATATACATATAATGGGAGTCAATCCATCCTATATATGTTCATAAAGTAAGTTACTTAGAACAATAACATCCAGGCCTATCCTATACAAATAATCCAATTTCTAAGGTCTGGGAACTTTGTATCAACACAGAGAAGGCTAGTTACTCACCTTTTTTATGTTACTTATAAGTTCAAGAGCACAGGAAAAGTCAGGAGGAGTACTTGATAGCTGGTCTTTCAAGTGATCCCAAAATGCATTATACATTTTCTCAATGAACTTGCTCTCCAAACTATTAAGAAAGTTAAATATGCAAATTGATCTTTAGAGACTTGATACAGGATCATAATCCCTCAAACAGCATTTAAAATCATGAAAATCCATTACATTGATAGACCAGGAAGGAGCTATGTTTAGATTTGAGAAGTGATGAATAAACTATAGTTAAGTCTCATATTAAAAAGCAAAACAATACAAAACAAAAGAAAAAATCTTAGAACCTCTCAGAAAGATACCAGAGTACACAGTCAATCTGTCTCCTCTCAACACGCCACTCCCTCCTTCCCTTCCTCATCCCCCCTTTCAATATTTCCCTGTGTCTCTATTCCTTTCTGTCTCCCACTCTGTACATATCTCTGTCTCTGTCTCTCACTTTCATTATCTTTCTCTGTATCTGTCTCTGTCTGTCTCTCCCCCCACCCTGCTCTTCTCCTCTCCTTCCCCTCCCTCTACCTTTCCCCTTCTGACTTTTAACCCTAATACTGCATCTAACCTAGACATGTGGCTTCATTTATATTTCTACATATACAGTATGTGATAGTTTTCACTCAGGTCTGAAGTGTGGGGAAAGATTTTTTCTTGAAGGATTTCATACATTTCACAAAAGGACAAAATGGAATTTATTACCTTCTCCTTTCAAACCTGTTCTTTACTTACCTTGTCTCCAAAAACCAGAAAGATTACTTTTCCCCAAAAAAATAAATTTTATAATAAAAATGCACATTTTAAAAATACAAATGATATACAAATTTAAAGTTTCTCCCCCAACACACCAATCTAACTGTGTAACACTATTAACTATCATCCATCTATGTTAAAGAGTTTTAAATTCCACTCTATTTATTCACTTTATCCATTTGGTCAAACAATTCCAGAGAGTCTGTTCCTTAGTGTCTCTGGGATCCAACCTAGCCAAACATCATCTCACACCCGTGCATTTACAATAGTAACATTTTGATAATAATTGCATTGGTTTATTTGGTATTTGGATATAATTTGGTATTTTGAAACTTTGTATGTCTATATGTATGCGATTGTGGTGTATGTGTATATGGCCTATGTGCTCCCTTGGGGGTTCATATAGAGAGGCTGGAGAAGGATGTTGGATGTTTTATTCTGTCACTCTATACCTTATTCCCCTGAGACAGGGCCTTTTATGAAACCTGGAGCTAGGGTGGTATCCAGCCAGGCCCAGTGATCCTTTTATCTCTACCCCACATATTGCCTGGATTACAGGGCATGGGTATACAACACCATGCCAGACCTTTTACATGGGTTCTGGGGATTTGAACTTAGGTCCTCATGTTTGTGCAGTAATTGGTCATAGCCACTGGGTCATCTCCTCATGTCCACTTGAACACTTTTAAATTAAATAATTATGATAATTACCTTGCTATTTTTGATACTATTTAAGACAGACTCAAGCCCTGCATGTTTTAATAGAACAAATCAGACATGACCAACTATGACCCATCTATGCTACATAACTATGCCAAGAAGAGTAAATGAAAGGAAGAAAGAAAGAAAGAAAGAAAGAAAGAAAGAAAGAAAGAAAGAAAGAAAGAAAGAAAGAAAGAAAAGAAGAGAAAAGAAAGAAGAATATGTACCTGTTTTCAGGCAAATCATTCTCTTCTACCAAGAAATCTTGGTTTACTATGATTTCATGAGCAATACTCAATTTTGAAACTTCATTAACTGTCTCTATATCTTCAGTAGAAAGAACTACAGACTGGTTTTCTGGAAGAAAAGCATAGTAGTCATCAAAAGAGATCCCACACAAATTTACTATTAGAGATCAAATTATGCACATAGATAAAATTATAGGAAGAAAGTGCGTAGTATAAAGTTGTGCTATTGAAAATGATATTAGACTGTTCTCCCATGCAGCAGGCATTAACTGCCTGTAGCTCATCATCTAGAAGTGGGGCCTTTTAAAAGTTTCCCCGTCCACTTTGCAGTTGTCATCATGCATGCCTTGTTTAGGTGGCTGCATTGTACAGATTTCATGAGTACATCTCCCTGTCATATACAGAAGACAGTCTCACAGCAGAAGTCCTGGTGTCCTGGTCCCCCTCATCCACAATGCCCCAGAGCCTTAGGTGCAGAGGCTGTGCCCACTGAGAGGTTATCCAATCCTAAATGGGCATCCCTAAGTACATATACATATACATGTGAACAACACTAAATGGTTACATTTATACATGCTCATACACACACACACACACACACACACACACACACACACTATGCACACAACTGCCTGTAACTCCAGCTCCAAGGGATCCAAGACCCTGTCCTAGCCTTCACAAGCACCTACACTCACATGCACATACCCCACACAAACACACAAAGTATCCGTAATTAAAAATCTAAGTCAATTCTAAATTATCTTTTTATTTATTAAAATGTCATGAAGTTTTCAATAAAACTGACCTAAATGATGAGAGGCATATGTTTTATACCTATGCAATTTTTGTGCTGCCTACATTGATGCTAGCATTATTTTGTTCCTAAGCATTTTTCTGAATAAACTTTTGAACTCAAAGCTTCAAAATTATGTATATTAAACTGCATAGACATCTATGATCTAATAATAGGCTATCAATCTTTACAGTGTATTACAACACCTCATTTGTGGCCCAATACTAAAATCACACAATAGCCCATTTTAAAATAAATCAAAAAGAGAGCTACACAAACCGAGTTTATACTTTATTCAAGAATTCCTTCAGATGCTTTAGTCCTCGAAATCTAGATTCATCAAATGAATCTTAGACTCATTTGACATTTTGATACTTGAACTCTTCTTAACTCTTTGTCCTCTACAACACATGGAAAGAAGCCCACTTAGAAAGAACAGAATTTGAAGCTGGTATGAAAACCTTCCACTTGAGATAGCAAAACAGTACGCACGGTAGGGGAGTGAGATGGTTGGAGTGAATTGTCCAGCCCCTACCTGCTCTCCTACAAAGTAGAACCAAAGCAAGAGGTCTGGAGCTACAAATTGGTATGACTAAGGGAAAATATCTTCATTCTATAGACAAAAACAAGGAAAATTTTGTAAAATCTGGATACAGATGAGGTAGTATGAGAGAAAAAAAAATAGCCTATCACCTGCTTCTCCTAGATACTGGAACTCCTAGTTATGGGAAAGTTTTGAAGCTCTTATAGCCTAAATAGATAAGAAGTTTGAAACATAAAGTAATCTGGCCTTGCAGAGTAAAACTTCCGCTAAAGGTTATGTGACCTTCCCAAACAGCAGCAACATGTGAAGCTATAGCAGATATTCTGCACTCAAACCACAACAAATACCTACCTGACTGGCTATATACTTCCAATGGTAGAACAATGGCATGACTGTTATGGAGCAAATAATTGATTTGTGATTGGAGTTTGGGCCTATTCCATAGGACAGAATGAGCCTGGGATTATAAACCTGGTCAAAAGTCTACAACTAGGGAAGACACGGGCCTAGTGGAAAATCTACCACACTTATTTTGCTAAATGGATGCTGTCATGATGTCTTCTAAAGATGAGTGCTGATCTAACCCTTTGTCAGAGAAGCTTATCTCTGCAATGAATGGCAGTTAATGCAGAGACTCAATTCCTCAAGAGGCTGAAAATAAGTGATTGTTGAGTGTTCAGCAGTAAATGGGTGTAGAAAGAATTAAGAGCCAGAGATTGGGGTGAAGTACTATGAAACACTGTCTTCTGGATATGATACAGCCATTTCATCTGTTAACAAATTGTACCCATGGTTACCTGCACAATATCACACAAGAGCAGGCCCATCACCTTTCCATGGTAGATGGCGGAGAGGCCCATGAGGTTCCATTCCATTTTGAGAAGCTTTGAGCTGTTAACTGGCTGCCAGAGATGGGGTAGATCTTTCCCACAGAGGTGTGGCCACTGGTAAGATCCACGCAAATACCAGTAAACATACCCCACCCATCCTCATTCAAGCAACTCTATTTAAATTTATTTAGTCACAAAAGCAAGCATGAATGTAGGATGGGGACTAGTTGAATGGAAGAAATGGTTCAACAGGACAAGGAGGGGGACAAGAAAAACAATACAAGGTGAATCTAATCAATATACATTAAAGCCATATATGAAATTGTGCATAAAACCTCATACTGTATACATGTAGGAAATTGTCCTAAATTTCTTTTTGTAAAAACCATCAGCTTTTTCTAGGTTGCAGATAGCTACTGTGTGGCTCAGCAAGGAAGACATGGAGGCATTTTATTTATTTGTTTTATTTCTTATCTATCTATCTATCTATTTATTTATTTATTTATTTGATTTTTTTTGAGGCAGGGATTCTCTGTTGCAACTCTGGCTGTCCTGGAACATGCTGTGGAGACCAGGTTGGCCTCAGACTCACAGAGATCCACCTGCCTCTGCCTTCTGAGTGTTGGAAATAAAGGTGTGCACCACCACTGCCTGGTTCACGGAAGCATTTCATAGGTGTAAACCACCTGTCATGGCAAGCACCATACTAGACACTGGAACTCTGAGCATCTCATCTCAGGGGTTTTTATTGATACCTCAGGTCCTCAGGTGTTCTATTGATACTGGCTCTGCCAGAGAGTGGTGAGCACATGCAGATCATGAGCAATCAAACATCTTTTACATAAAGCCAACAACCTACAGATAATACAAAATGCCAAGGCCTAGGCTGCCCCTTTCCCAACAGTGCACAAAACAAACATTTGAAACATAATTGGAAATAAACTTCTGCAATATATCAATAATGAACTTGAAGAGAAAGAACTCAGGAAAGTAACCCCATCAAAATAGTCAGAAAAATGTGTTTGAAGAAACTTGCCTAAAGATGTGTAAGATCTTTTAAGTGAGTATTACAAAATGCTGAAAATACAAATTGAAGACACTAAAAGCTAGAAAGCCTTCTTATGTTCATGGATCAATGGATGACTACAGCACAGCTGAGGAGCTATTGGTAACTGAGTGTGTAGCAATCCACTGGTAAGTGGTTGACTTACCAGGAGTCACATTTTTTAAAGAAAAATGACACTCCATCCGCTATTAATTACCAATAGGTCCTCAGCTAAGGGTGAAACTTTATGGTCACCTCCCCCATCCATGCTGGGAGTGTGTGGCTTGAATATGTGATGCTATCACAATCACTGTGAGTTCATAAGGGCAACTGCCCCGTTCAGTGTGCTTTCTATTTCCCAAGTCTTTAACTGGTTCAAACACTAATAAGGCTTCCAACACATTGTCCCTAAAATTTAATTTTAATTTCACTTACCAATCAAGGCCCTAAGCCCGGTATGTAAAGATAAGAGTGGAAGAAAGACAAGAAATGAATACAAAAGAGGACAAGCAGAGAGCAATGAAGAAGAAATGATTTATTGCAAAAGGACTTCTCTATAGCCCTTAAAGGCGCCTATGCCGCTGGTGTGCTGATATTTAAATTTGCCGCAATAACTTTTGTTACCAACCCACCTAAAGAGTTGTCCTCTGAACTGATCTTAGCTTCCTGGTCCATGTTTGATGTTTTAGGCTTTTGGATTACATTTTCTGATTCACTGGAGTTATTCTTAGATGTAGTTTTCTCGGTCATCTTGGGCATGTTGGTGGTTATCTGGAATGAAAGAGAAAGAATCTGACTCAAGGACAAGGTGGGAGGAGCTCTTCAACTGCCGCGACGGGCCTTCGCGACTATACTTGCTATTCCTTGTTGACGGTGAAAGTGCTTCTAGGGCGTCTAAGAGAAAGAACAAGAGTCCTCAAACATACCTTAAGAATAACTTGGGACTAGTGGGACTTCCTTCACTAAAATAAAAGATTGGTGTTAGTGTTAAGCAAGAAAAATAGAAACCATGATCCAAAAATGAACTCTTTTTTTTTTTTTTGTTTCAGGTCCATCTAAAGAGATCTGTTGTCCGAGTTAGGTCTGGCGTCCTATACTCGGACAACAGGCTGATCCACACACAAAGCCTTACATACCCTGGTTCCTTACCTCTTTCTGGTCCTTGGTGTTTCCACTGCCCTCCCCGTGATGGCTGCTACTACTACTGAAAACTCCACTAGTTGCTCAGTCAAGAAAGTCCATGGGACATACCATAGCAGGCAGAGAAAGGGGTGATCTTCAGGGAAGTCTTTTCAGAATCATTGAGATAATAGCGCCCGCCCAGAGCACAGCCCCTACACGTGACGCTACATAAGAGAGTCCAAAATAAGTCACAAAGGATGGTGGACTTCCAAGGTGGTGGGCTTAAGGTCCGGGTTATTTTACACTCAGGGTGCACCAGGAAAAAAGGCAGACAGACAGGCAAACAAATTCACATTACTACACAATAAAGTCAAGAGGCTAAAATTTCGTGTGTGGCCTTCATCTTTCTTTTTATATTAGAATTCATCTCTAGCTCTTGGCTTCAATGAAAATTAAGAAACTGTTCAAAGCTTTTAGTCTCATTCCCCCAAATAAAAGCTTATAGCTTACAAATTACTATTTAAGAAAGAAAAAGAACATATTCTTGTTTATATGCTGTTCAAAAGCCTCTTACTCTCTAGCTTCCATTGACCATAACAAAGAAAGACCACAAAAGTTACAAAATTTTAGAAAGTTACACAATTTTAGAATAGTATCTGACTGACTTTGTTTTTCTTTTGAGTAAATGTGTCCACAAAAGGCAATGAGCAGAGTGTAACAGGCCCCCAGACCTTAGCACAACTGACTCTATGATGAAAATACCATTCAGGCCTTAAAACTCAGCACATACACCACCTGCCAAAATGGATACAAAGGTCTAATCCATGAAAGTCTATAGTCAGGAGGAAATCTCTAAATGTGTACTAACCTTGCTCTCTGGCTTCTATAGTTCAGCTCTGGTTAATTGGTCTGGTTAACAGAAGTGTGTCAACACAGCATACAGTTTTTATCCTTATAAGCTCACTCTGGTACCCAAGCATTCAGTGTAGTCACTAGCCTGCTAATAAAGGCTTTCTATTGGCTTGATCCCCTCCCTGTCTGTGTAGTCTTCTCTGGTGGATTCCCCACAACAGAGAAATAAACTGTTAAACTCACATTTTACGGGCATAGAAAATAAAAGTCATTTAAATTTTCAAGTCATAGAAATTATGTGGTGAGCACTGGTGGGGACATAGAGATCTCCCTGGTAAAGGAGAAATAGAACAGATGATGCAAGTGGGCTGGGAGAGGATGGGGACGTGAAGAGAAGGGACCAGGCTGGGGGAGAGGGATGAAAAGAGAGAATATATGGAGAGATGACCAGAATTGGAGGACATTTAGGGGAGAATCAGGAGACCTAGTGCAGTGGAAACTCACTGGAATCAACGAAGGAGACCCTAGCAAGGACCTTTAGTAACAGGGGGCAGGGAGCTGGAACAGGCCATTTCTTGTAACCAGGCAAGAAAGGCTTCCAGGGATGGGACTGGGACAGCATCCCAGCCACAAAATCTTCAGCCTGTAACCTAGCCTCCGTACAGGATCCAATGGGACAATGGAAGGGCAGAACCCCATGCTAAAGGAGAGAACCCATGACTGATACTCCAGGGCAGGGCAGGGCAGGGCAGGCCAGGCCAGGAACTAGAGACTGGATAGCTAGGATACCCTACTCTGCTCATAGATCAATGCCTAGCCGGGTCTCCATCAGAGAGGCTCTCTCCAGCAGCTAATGGGAGCAGATGCAGAGCCCCAGGGCCAAACATCGTGCAGATCTCTGGGAACATCATGGAAGAAAGGGAGGTAGGATTACAGGGACCAGAGGGGTTAAGGATACCAGGAGACAAATCCCATGGAGTCAACTGACCAGCACTCTTGGGGGCTCACAGAGACTGAAACAGCAATCATGGAACTTACAGGGTCCCCCAAATATGTGTTGAGGTTGCCTGGCCTGGTACTCTTGAAGAACTCATACAGACTGGAGTGTGTGTGTGTGGAGGGGTATCTCTGAAACTTTTACCTGCTCTTAGAACCCTTCTCCCCCTGCTGGGTTTCCTAGTCCGTTCTTGAAATAGGGTACGGGGAACCAGCCCCAGTAGGTCAAGGTTTCCAAGAGGATGGATGTGGAGTTAGCAAAAAATCACTCATGCACATGCTTTTCTTGAATGGAGATTTTAATTTTTCTTTTGCTTTTTTTTTATGGTTTTCACACACCTTATACACCCTTATAACAAAACTCTTTTTGTTTTTGGTTACCATGAAAACACCTACGTATGACTAAACATCTTTGTATGTTTCATTTCTACAGTCACATTGTACATTAAAGCAGTAAATCTTTTACTACAAATTGACAAAATTTATGAGTCAAGTGGTTCCCTTGGCAGGCTACTATTTATAGTAACAATCAATTATTTTATTATTATATTTAATACAAGCCTACTATAATTTTATTAAGGTTGATTAGAAAATTACAAACAAAAGAATTTTTACTTTTTATTTATCATATAGAGAAGGAAATTATCTATTCCATTGTCTTTATGCTCTTAGGGTGCATCAGCACATTTGTAATAATAATTGTAAAACAAAGAAAATCAAATTTGACCAAACTTAACAGTGAGCACTGAAACCCACCTGTCATCCATTAATCATAGACCCGTGGGTCCTAGCAACTGCACTCCATTTCTATTTGCTTCCTGATCTAGCAGCTGGCAAGTCACACTGACCCAGTCTTTTTGACCATGCATGTCTCCAGTTATTCTTTCCGGAGTTTCAGTTGAGTCATCAAATTAGCTGAGTGGTAATATTCCCTCAGAAAATCACCACTGTTGTTATGAATAGTAGTGAGGGACTGAAGACCCCATGGAATTTTTGTAGCACAAGAGAGATAAAGTGACTCTAATAGCAGTCAGCATGTCAGAGTCCAACAGCAGCAGCAGTAGAAGGTCTATTTAGGAGACAGTCCCCTGGAAACAATGGGCTGTACTCCTCAAGCCACAACAACGCTGACTGCATCCTCTGGCTCTGAACCCCATGGCTCTGAGTAGTAGGGATTAGTGTCTGGCTCTATTCCATCTTGTTGTGCCCTGTTTGAGCAGTAATCCCAGGAGGACTGTTCTTTTCTGAAGAGAAGCAGGGTGGGGTGGGAGGATGGGGGATAGATCTGGGGAGAGGGGAGATGGGGGGTCTGACAGGAATGGATAGAGAGGAGGCAGGATGTTGGGATGTATTATGTGAGAGAAGAAAAAAATAAAAACAAATTAAAAAAAAATAAACCATACTAGAACAGATTTTAAGCAAATAAAAAAAATACACAAAATACTACAAAAAAATAAAAGAAGTTATGTGGTGAAAGAACCAGACCATTGGGCAGAGAAGGGGCCTAGATTTCTGTTTGTGTTCTCCAGCTGAATAAACAGCCCATTATCCATTACAACTCAATTTTAATACTAGCTTACCAATATTAATCCCTAAACTTAAACTGAACAAGGACAATAGACATGGTAAACTGAACTATGGATGTGGATGAAAGCTCAGAAGGCCTCAACCCTACACCAAGAATCCCAGCAAATAAGGCATGCTGAGAGAGGGAGAGGCAAATAGTCTTCACCGGGAAAAGACATGCCAGTTGGTTGCCCAATAACAATGGTCAGCCTGGAATACATATTCATACAAGGAATATTATACAGACTGAGCATGGTATATTTATTTAAGAATATATATGTAACTGGCTATTATATAACAACTAATGAAAATTAATGGGTATGAATTTGAAAGAGAGCGAGGAGATGTATGTGTGAAGATTTGGGAGGGAGGAAAAAGAAGAGAGATATGATTTAATTATATTATAACCTCAGAAAATAAAAGAAATAATTTTAAAAGACTAAGGTGCCCATACAGAACACAAGGATGCTGGAGTAGTTGACTCTTCAGGCTCCCATGCTGGCTGTGTTTAACTTTTAGCCTATTTGGTCACTACACTAGCTGATAACAAGAGCAGAATTGGCCTGCTTCAATTTTTTCAGAAAGAAAACTGTTTTCGGAGATGTTCACTCATTACAATAGTTCATCTTTCATATACCTCCACTTAATATCTTTTTAAAGCGACTTTATTGTTATTTTATATTGTATGAGTATTTTGCTTGCATGGTGTATGTGCATGACGACCTTCACTCAGTTTCTTAACACAGTAACTTAATTTTTTCATAAATTAAGACAATATACACTGTCCAAATTCTTAGCACAATCATCCCTTGATAGTGATAATAATAGAATACAGGTATCTGTGCTGATAGTTTTATGTTAACTTGACACAAGCTGAGGTCATCTGAGAGGAGGGAACCTCAATTAAGAAAAATGCTTCCCAGCTGGTGGGAGTAGAAGCCCAGATCAAACATTAAGGCAGAGAGAGAGCCCAAATCGGAGAGCTCCCAAATGGCTTTTCACGAACAGAGACATTGTGTAGGCATAAGGTCCCGGCGTACACATCTTTCCTTTCTCGTTGTTTCTCTTTTCTCTAGTTTGTGTGTGTGTGTTGTCAAAAGCAAGGTCCCGATCCTCCAGGGGACGTCCTGGAGGTCTAAGAGTATTGCCAAACCAAACACCCCACCCACCCGCCCCCGCCCCGCCCCCGCCCCCGCCCCCGCCCCCGCCCCCGCCCCCGCCCCGCCTTGCTCTCCAGCGCTTGCAGCAGCCTTGCTTGTGCCGGCCAGGTTCGGTGGCACACACCTCTAGTCCCAGAAACTGGGAAGGCCAAGGAGCTTGCATGTCCTGCCGGGCTCAGCAGTAAACACCTTCGGTCTCAGATACTGGGGAGACTAATAGTGATCTCCCGGGAGCAGGGGACCACCAGATTGCCTAAGAAGGGGTGAACCAGCCCAAGATGGAACAATCAGTAGTGGGAATCCCCCTGCTGGGCAGGCATGAGACTTCCGCATGCTGAGTTCTACCGGCAGAAATGGCAGAACCACATGGGAGGTGCCTCAATGGCTGCAGGACCTCTGCCCAGCTGGCTCGGGCGCCTGTGGCTCAGTTGGGCCCGGTGGGGGCCCGCGGGGACCTTGGGAGCTGGGAGGAAAAGTGTGTGCAAGTCTCCAGTGGCCTCAAGGCCTCTGCCCAGCAGGCTCCAGCACCTACCATCAGGCCTGGTAGGGGCTAGGCGACCCTCCGGTGAGGTTCCTGGTGTGGGAAAGGGGCCCGCCCCAGGCCCTGCAACTCTTAATCCTCACAGGAAACAGACTTAGATAAAGATGTTAGTGAGCACTCAGAAAATCCTGCAGGTGCTCATGGCTCTCAAACGCCCAAACCATGGTCTGCCCAAAGTGGTGGTTCAGGCCCAGCTCTCGGAAATCTGAGAGGCCTCTGTTTGTAATAACAATTGCCCCTGGTCACACCAGGTTCACAAAATTCTTCTTGCTAAATACTTTATTAACGATGGCCCCCAGGAGAGGGGATGTTTCTTTTCAATTCACAGGACACTGGCATGCCACCATGAGTTCCGGATCCTCTGAAACAACTGTGCGGAGAGCTCTGCCCTTTTCCCTAAATTATAACTGTGTGCACACCTATCTCTGAAGATCTCCTAGTGCCTCATTTTTTTTCCTTTCCCAGGCCTGATTAATTTTTGTCTTGATCACAAATGTCTGAATTTTGTTGTTCTGTTTCATGTGTATGCATGGTGTTTAAATGTATGAGAACGTATATGTGTTCTGTGTTCATTCAAATATCACTGTCCTAGATGCTAGCTGGCCAGATCTGAGACAGGGTTCCAAAATGGTTCCTAATGTCTGCCCCAGCAGCCTCTGCTGCCCTGCACCACGTGCTTGCATGGCTGCGAAAATGGCTTTTGGAGGATACAGCGCCAAACTGTCCCATTTTTTGCTTGTGTTTTTTTTTTTCAAAAAGCAGGCAAACTGTAAAAAGAAATCTACTATTCTTCTAGGCCTGGTTCTTTATGTCTCTAAAGGTTTGTCTGTGTGCGTGGATGACAATGTATTTTTTCTGGTACAATGTATGAATGTAATGGTAGCTGCCAAATGCTTGGTGTGTGTGACTGAATGTACTAAGTGAATGTTCTCGTTCTATGGATATGGGTATAAACCCAGCAAAACTGCATATGCATAATGGTTATTAATTTTTCTATGTCTCCAAAAACATTTATTGTTAAATAACTTCCTTATGTTTTATTGTCAAAAATTTGTCTTAATCTCTGTATGATGACCCTGATGTATACATTGATACAAGTTACTGAAGCCCTCTTTCAGCCAGTAGTTTGTTACAACATTTTCTTGGAAATTTGCCACTTCAGTTGTTTGTTTGCCTCTGTGGATGCTTTTGTTCTATAGATACATATATCAAGGAGGAAGGGAAATTTTCCTATAATCTCTTCCTACTCTTCTGGAAGCCTATATCACTTGGCATTAACTAGCCTGTGTGGGGGTCTACAGTCCCACCAGCTACTCTTCGTCCAGCCATAGGTCACAAACCCTTTACACTCTAAGGCAGAATTCTCCAACACAGGTATGTACCGTGTGCCCCAGAAGCTCATCTGTCCTCTCTCGCAGGAAAGATTTGGATGGCATGATCCCAGACAGGAAAATTGCCTGCCCCTCTGGCTAAGCATGGTCCTAGTTTCTTTCAAGCACTTTCATTGGAGGGGAGGCTAGGGGTTGGAACTCCCAATGCATGAGGGCCTCTAATTGCAGTGCATGAGGTGCTATAGGTATAACTTGAGCACACTCATCTTTTCCTGCCTTGGGGAACTGCTGCTTTGGCTTTGCAGATTTCCTAAACATACCGAGATCGTACTAGGGTTTCTGTCACTTATATCCCATGGCATGGCAACATGGCACTGATCTTAATACATTTCTTCCATGACACACTCTTACCTCTTTCTCCTCCCTTAGTGCAATAAAATACTTTACATAAAAAAAATCTATTTATGAGACAAAGCAGCAAAACAAAAAATTAACTTATGAAAAGAAAGCTGAATTAAAACTACATTTACAACAGAATGAAACAAACTAAGACCTCCTGGCCATACACAGCTGTTCTTGACAGATTTGAATGTTACTTGGACTTTCAAAATGGTCTTTTACACACCGCCACCTCTCTGTGCAGTCTCACATGTTTCAGGGAGCTACAGGATGATACATTTCAAGTAGAACTGCCCAAGAGAGCAAGACCTTCCCACAACCCTGAAGAGAAAAATTACTGTTATGTTTGCATTCAAACAAGAAAAGGGAGAAGGGAGACAAAATACACAGAGAACAAAAATCTTTGTGTGTTGTTAGTCATGTAATTAGGATAGAAAAGGCTTTTGCACTCCCTGAAAAGTAGGGAGGGAGTAGCAAATGCTTAGTTTTCCTTTTCCCTGAAGGCCTGAGATAGTGGAGGAAGAAAGAAGGAAAGAGAAAGAACTTGTCCTGTCCAAAATGCTTCCTATTTAATTGCATGGCATCCTCCATATCACAGAAGCCACATGCATCTAGAAGGCATTGCCGTGTGGAGAAAGATGATTGCCTCAGTACGTCCTCATTGATGTCACACCCTGGCTTACCTTTACGTCTCTTAGGTCTACTTGGACACAACTGTTGCATGCCTTTTCTGGGAAGATATAAAATTCAAATATACCCCGAATGAGAATTATACTCATAGCCCAAAGAATGACCCATTCAAGTTCCTCTTGATGCATAAAATTAGTTCGTTAGGGGTTTTTTTTGTTTGCTTGTTTTTATGGGGAAGTGGAAGACTGTGAATAATTATTCTAAGAATATCATCAATGCCTCATCTGAATGAATAGAAACCTGAGTTTAGAGCATGACAGACTGTTAGAGCAGGAGAGATGACTAACAGGCTCAGTTAATACAAAGCACAGAGTCTAGAAAAGTTGAATGTTGCTGTATACTTGTATGCTTTGTCTTTGCTCTTATCGGGAATTCTGCTAACCTCAGCAAACACTGACCATCTGTGCGAAGAGTGACTTGTTTTGTTGTATGTGGTCTTCCGGTTAGGAAAGTTAGTGTTGCTATCAGATGCAAATCCTACTCTCTGGGTAGGTTTGGAGAATTAGTCTTCCTACACCAAGTCTACTCTATCATCCCACTGTTCTCCTCAGCTTCTGGTAACCATTAAGACCAATATCTTTAGACCTTATATGTGATTTCTTATCTTCTATAAGACCAGCACCTTTAGACTTTTTATATGACTGATATCATGTCGTATTTTATTGTCTTATTTATTTTAATTTTGCGTAATGTCTTCCGATTTCACCCATTTCATTTCAGACTGTGAAATTACAACATCTTGTGGCAGAGTAATATTATATGTATTGGAGAGAAGCACAGTGAGTAATAGAAAGAGAGATGCACAATAGTTGGTAAAGCACAATTTAGGAAGAACAAAAGGCCTAGACATCCCAGGGTCATTTTACCAATGAGGTTTGAGTGGATCTGTTCTTCTGGGAGTAGCCGTGCATCATAAATAAAAGTTTGAGGGTCTTATAGGGGAATGTCAAACAGATTATCAAATTCAACTAAACTTCATAAAGTCAAATCGTTTGATCCATGACACAGTCCAAAACTTAACTAAAAAATGCTCCTTTCTAGAAAAAGCTATTGTCAAAAAAGTTAAAATTGATCTAAACAGCAAAATGGTAAATACATGCCCTCTTCTGGAGAGTGTGGGGAAAACACTTTGCTGAGCATTTCTCTGTGTCTGGTTCTTCAGTAAAAGGCCTTGGGTTTGTTGTTGCTGTTGCTGCTGCTGTTGTTCTGTTTTGTTTTTGTTTTGTTTTTCTTTTTTTAAGATTTTGATGGGATACCCAACAAGAAAGTTTTGGCCACGTCCTGAGCCACCTGGGGTTCAAAAAACAACTCTAGATGGAAATGCACATGAATGGCTATTGTTAATACTTGTCATTCCCTCTACCTCTCTTGAAGTCACCAAAATCTATATCTTAAGGGGCTGGAGAGATGACTCAGTGGGTAAGGCACTGGCTGCTCTTCCAGAGGATCCAGCTTTGATTCTCAACACTCATACGGTGGCTCATAACTGTTTATAACTCCACCCCCAGGGGATTCCAAGATCCGGTGTCTTCTTCTGGCTCCAGAATGAATCAGGCATGCACATAGTGCACAGACATACAGACAAGACAAACACAAATAAAATTAAAGTAATTTTAAAAAAGTCAACACCTTGATGTTGAACCTAGTGTGAGTAACTACTAGAATTTTAACAAACCTAAGTTGTCATCATTTGTCATAGGCTGCAACCTATAGCAAGTGAAATACTAGGCTGGAGAGATGACTCGGTGGCCAAGAGTGGGTATTGCTCTTGCAGAAAGCCAGAGTTCGATTTCCACCACCCACAGTCAGCTGACTCACAACCTCCTATAACTTCACCTGCAGGAGATCTGACACATCCTTCAGGCTTCTGTGGGCAACTGCACTTACATCCACATACCCAAACATAGACAAATACACACATATAATTTAACAAATAATTTAAAATTCTTTAAAAAGAAAATGAAATTCTGTCAGCTGAGAACTGTAGAGACTGAGGCTGGTTGAATACGTTTTGTGTGCTTGCGTGGTGGCTGAAAAGAGTCATGGTGTGCCTCCAGAGCGCACAAACACACCCTTTATGACTTACACAGTTTCCACAGTCCATTGTGTCTAGATGAGGTTTGAAATGATTTTTATTTATTTATACGTAGGTACATTTGTTCATGCTTGTACACATGGCTGCAGTACCTGAAAAGGCCACAAGGTGGGACCAGAGACTCTGGAACGGTTGTTAACAGCGGTTAGGAAGGAATCTCCTGATGTGGCTAGGAAGTCTGGATTTGGGTTTGTTTTCTCTGCCAGTTAAAAAGTTAAGAGGCAGGAAAACTTTCAAGTGCAACAGGTAGTGTCGGGTAAACATCTCAGAAACAGCAGACAGAATGAGCTACTGAAAAAAAAAACTTTTTTTTTTTTTTTAAGGGTGAGGAAACATACAGCAAGTGCTTCTTGCAAAACAGAGAGGGGACTTGGAAACCTGAAGCACTGCCTCTCCTGGAGAGCTAAGGTTCTTAAGGGCCTTTGGTGGGCTGGAAGGTCTGGAGTGTGTGTTGGGGTGTTCATCCTGTAATTTAGAGTTGGTCAGTTTAAACAAAGAAAAGCTGATAAGCCTGCAATTTTGTAAAGTGTCCTGTCTAGCCTTGAACTTATCAGACCCGTCCACCAGCAGAGAGGCAGTAGCTGGACAAACGTCCTCCAGCCCTTTGTCTGAGGTCCAGGCAGTGAGGAAGAAGCCAAAAGCTTGCCTTCTTTATTGTTATCTATTTGTGGTTCCTTTCCTTATCTGCCTGTCAATCTGTTGAATTCCCAGTCCTCCAGGTGCTGGGAACTGAATTCATGTTTCACTTCTACCTTCATGTCCTATAGAAATAAATGATTTTATGAATCTATATAAAATATAATATTGACAAATAAGAGAAAACATGTAATATTTGTCTTTCTGACTGCTGTGATGATCTATAATTTTATCAATTTTTGTGCAAAAGAAATAGTTTATTCTTCTTTTTTGGCTGCATAAACCTCTACCATATATATGTGCCACATTTTCTTTATCTTATGCATCATTTGACTGTCATCTAGGCTGGTTCCATGAAATTAGCTATTCTGAATAGCAGTGCAATAAACACAGATGTGCAATGATTTCTGTGATGTGATGATTTAGAGTCCTTCGGGTATAAACCTAAGAATTATATAGGTGGATCATATAATACTCCCACATTTGTTTTGTTGTTGTTGTTTGGATTTTTTTTTTTTCGAGGAACATTCATGCTGATTGCCATAGTTCCTGGATGAGTTTTCATTTCCATCAGGCATGTATAATGGTTTAGTTTTTCTTGTATTTTCAACAACATTTGTTACATGTTTTCCTAGTGATAGTCATTCTAACTGGGGTGAGAGGGAATCTCAGTATGGTTTTGACTTGCATTTCCCTGGTGGCTTATGATGCTGAACTTTTTCATATGTTTATTGGCCAGTTTACCAAGAAATGTGTTTTTACTTCATAGGCCCGTTAATTGGTTGGTTTATTGATTTCGTGGTAGTTAGCATTTTGAGTTTTTTATATACATTCTAGATATTAGTTCTCTATTAGATATATAAATAGCAAATATTTACTCTCATTTTGTCTCTCTCTTTACTTAACTGATTCCGTTGCTGGGCAGAAGCTGGGGGGGGGGGGTGCTGAAGGTTTGTAATTTCATACAATGCCATTTGTCTATTTTTAGGCCTATTTCCCAAGTTTTAGAAGCATTTTTCAGAAAGTCCTGGCCTATGCCTATATTTTTGAAATAGTATCCCTATGTTTCCTGAAGCATTTTTAGAGATACAAGTCTTATATTAAGGCCTTTGATCTTCTTTGAACTAGTCTTGTGCAAGGTGAAAGATGGTCTTGTCTCACTCTTCTACATGTAGATGTCTAGGTTTGCTGTTAACAGACGTTGAAATGCTCTTTTCTTCTATGTGTGTTTTCAGTATCTGTCAAAATCATGTGACTAAGGCTGTCTGAGTTTATTTAGGGTTCACTATTCTGATCCACTAAAAATCATATCTGCTTTGTGCAAGCACCATGTTGCTTCCCTACTATTGCTCTGCGGAACACGCTGAAACATATGCTGATGCCCTCCAACATTGTCCTTTCCACCCAAGATTGCTTTTGCTATTCAGGATCCTTTGTGCTTCCATGCATTTTAAGGGGTTTTTTTTCCTATTTCTGTAAAATATGCCACTGGAGTTTTAACTACAATTGTTCTTAGTAACCAAGCCATTTCCAAGAGGTAATAACAATAATCAAACATCTTGAGGAAAAATGAATGGAAGAATAACACTATTTTCTTAATTGGTCACCATTATTGTCTTGATTAGTCACTAGTAGTCACTATTAGTCACTAGGAGTCACTAGGAGTCACTAGGAGTCACTTGCCTCTTAATGTAAGAGGCAAGAGGCAAGTACACTCAAAACTCTGGATTCATATACTTGCATGACTATCATTAAGAAACATAAGAAAATACATAAATAAAACACAAATGATGGTCAGGCGGTGGTGGTGCTCACCTTTAATCCCAGCACTCAGGAGGCAGAGGCAGGCAGATCTCTGTGAGTTCAAGGCCAGCCTGGTCTACAGAGTGAGTTCCAGGACAGCCAGAGTTACAACAGGGAAACTCTGACTCAAAGCAACAACAACAAAAGCAAACACACCAATTTCCTTCACAGTCTCCAAGAATGAACACTAAGGAAAATTCTCACTAGTGCAGCCCAGTTTGAGTTTGGCTTGTTTTTTTATCTTTCAAGGACCTTGAGGTGCATAATTAAATTATATGAGATATCTACAATTGTTTTCATATCCAAGTAAATGTATCTGGCAAAAGAAAACCTACCACATTAATTTTCAATGATATAAATGCATTTCCAGCACAATGGACAAGTAATAAATTGAGATTAATCCCAATCCTTTAGTATCATAACATCCTTCTATAATCACAGTAACAGGTGTGAAGTGGGGGAAAGGAAGCTTGGTAAAGTGAATAAGTAATCTTTTTTATAATTCTAGAAAGTGATCATACATTCTGTCTTTGTCTGTTGTCCTTATGTGTGTATTTATAACACCCCTCATACTCCCAAATGCATGCCAATTTGGGAGTATGTACTTAATAATGTAAGCACAGCAATTAGAAAGTAATATGGAGGCTGAAGAGATGGATCAGGAGTTAACAGCACAGGTTGCTCTTCTAGGGGATCAAGGCTCAATTCCCAGTTCCCACAAGGAAGTTCACAACTGTCTGTAACTCTAGTTCCAGGGAATCTATGCCCTCTTCTGGCCACCACAGGCATCAGGCCATGTATGTGGTGCACAGACATTGCTGTGACACTTGAATGTTGTTCCCACAAGTAGAATATTCCATTTTATGTATCAGCTACAAAGACCGCCCCCCCAGTGCCTGTGTCAGCACTCTCACCTAGCTGCTTAGAAATATTTACTTATCACTTATCATTATTGAGGAGAAACACATATTCAGTGAAAAGTGGAATGCTTAGATATAATCGCTACTACTATTTTGAATAATTCACTGAATATTAGTAATATACATAGCATACATAGTCAATGAACCATAACTTATAGTACTTCTGGCCTTGCCATTTTTATCACACTCCATTTCCTTATCATCCATATAGCCAGCCCTGCTGCATTGCTTGGTGCTCTTTAAATGAGGTGTGACTATAGTAACACTTCCTCCGACACTTTGCTAAGTTCTTTATAGGGAATACCTCAGTGTCCTTTCACATTAGCTGTGAAGCAAATGTTATTAACTTTAATTCTTTCATGAATGAAGCAATGAATTAGGAAAGGTCTTCTCTTTCCCAGAAACATACAAGCAGAGAATTGCTGGGTTAACATTTAAGTGCATCTTAATACACTTAAAGGGACCAAGACAAGATATTTTATTATATATGAATGATGATTCATTGAATTTCCAGATTATTTTTTTTGAAAATAGTATGCCTATGGCATTTTACATGAATTTTAATTCACAGTAAATGAGATTTTTGATCTAAGAGATGAACTAGGCATGCCATTTTATTTAAATGTTTTTCCTTCTTGGATTAGTTTCTAGCACATTATTCCTTTCTGTCATTTTTTCTTCTCTTCTTGGTAACTAAGGTAATGTCGCTCTGTGTGCCCTGATGGCATAATTTAAGATCAATGCCCTGATAATATAACTACTTTGAAAAGATGTACATGAGACCACTGGTGACAAGCAACACAAACAGAGGAGCTGAGCTACAGCCTAGCAACTATAATTTGCACTATCTCTTGAGGCTGGATGAGAATTTGGATGACACCTATTGTTTCAATGCTATTTTAAGAATCATATAAAACTAGACCGAAACTTGTATGTGTGCAAGATGTTTACTACTGGGTAACAGTGAATTGGTTAATTAGTGAGAGAGAAAACTGTTAAGAAAAAGCCCTTGTATAATGGACTTCTGGTTGTGATATGTGTTCTGAAATGAGTAGAAAAGCACAAGGCTTGATTCAGAAGATAAACTACATTATTTCTTGCTACCTTCAATGTAAACCGGAGAGCAAGTAAACAATTCATTTTGTCCATATGCAATAATAATGCATCCCCTTCACAGTCTCTCACATAACTGTTGCTGCCTCTGCTAATTCTACGCTTACCTATTGCCTGTCCCCTTAAAATTCGAGTCTAATGCATGTAGCAGTAAAACAAAAAATCAAAACCTACTTACCAATTCTGAATGTCCGAAATATCATGCTTGATACACATCTATGTACTTTTCATTCTTTAGAAGACCATTAAAATTAAGAATGTCCCATCAAAAAAAAAAAAAAAAAAAGAATGTACAATGTACCTGGGAATGGGACAGCTTAGTGTTTAAGATGTTTGCTGTCCAACCATGAGGACAAGTTTAGACCCTAACACCCATATAACAAGTTGGGTGTGATTGTACACATGCCTGTAACCTGTATTATGGGGAATGGAAGCAAAAGAATTTCTGGTGGGTGCCTGTAGAACCAGTGGGGAAGGTGATGGAGTAGGACAATGCAGGTTCCTTCATCTTGTATTCTTGCTGAGGCCATTCCAGGCTTAACTAGAATCTGATCTTCTTGATGGAGAATCTCATGGAAACCTACACAGCTCTGCTCTAGGAACCAAAGGTCAGGATGTCCTAGCTAACTTCTCTTAACTTCTGTTAAACTGCCTGTTTGTGCATAACCCCCTCCAACTAACTACTTATCTTAGCTGCCTGTTTGTACAGAACCCTCTCTAACTAACTGCTTATCTTAGCTTCTGTTAAACTTTCTTGCTTCAAATGTTTACTTCTACAAAACCCCCTGCATGCAATGCACTTATAAGTGCATATCACTTATAAGTGGATATCAGCTGTTAAGGAAAATCATGCTACAATTCACACATCTAGAGAGGCCATATAATAAGGAAGGCTCTAGGGGGGACACATAGGTCTCCCTGGGGAAGGGGAAATAGAACAGACTATGCAAGGGGACTGGGGCAGGATGGGGCAGATGGGGAAAAGCAGGAATCAGCTGTGAAGGAGGAATGGAGGTAGAGAGTATGGGGAGAGACAATAGGAACTGGGTGGGGGGGACTTCAGAGGAGAGGTGGAAACCTAGTGCAGTGAAAACTTCTTGAAGTCTATGAGGGTGACCCTAGCTAAGGCCTCCTAATAATGGGTGATAGGAAGCCTGAACAAGCCATCTTCTGTAACGAGGCTTCCAGTGATGGGACTATGACACCAACCCAGTCACGAGGCCTTCCACCTACACTCTGTCTTGCCTGCAGGATGTGCTGGAGCAATGTTGGCACAGAACGAGGCGGAGTGGGCAACCAGTTACTGCTCTGACTTGCGACCCACACCCAAGCCTGACACTGCCTGGATGGCTAGGAACCAAAAGTAGGATAGGCCAGAGACCTAGGGTAGAACCAAATTCAACTGGCAAAAAAAAAAAATACTGAAATGATTCCTAATGATATTCTGCTATACTCATAGATCTGTGCCTAGAACAACCATCAACAGACAGGTTCCTTCCAGCAGCTGATGGAAACAGAGACACACAGACAAACATTAGGTGGAGAGAGTCTAATTAGCGATCTCCATTGGATCCCTCCCCTTAAAGCTCAGGGAGCTTGACAGAAAGTATTATAAGAGCCAGAGGGGTCCAGGTCATCAGGATAGCATGGCCCATAGAACCAACTAAGCAGGGCTTACAGAGGCTCACAGAGACTGACGTGGGCAATCGTGGAGCCTGCATGGGTTTACACTAGGTCCCCTGCATATATGTTATGGTTGTTGGCTTGCTATTTTTATGGAACTCCTAACAGTGGGAATGGGTGTGTCTCTGACCCTTTTGACTGCTCTTGGGACCCTTCTCTTCCTACTGGGTTACCATGTCCAGTCTTGATATGAGGGTTTGTGCCTAATATTATCTTATCTTACTGTGCCATTTTAGGCTGATAGCCCTGGGAGGCCTGCTCCTTTCTAAAGGGAAGCAGAGGGGGAGTGGAACTGGGGAAAAGACGAAGTAGTAGGAGCACTGGGGGGTAGAGGAGGAAGAAACTACTATTGGAATGCATTGGACAAGAGAAGAATAAATAAATATTTTTAAACCCGGTGTTATGGACACTCATACCCTGTTCCCTGAACACTTGGGTGTGGTTGGAATAAAAACTTTCAATTGGATATACACTATGTCTGAGTGGTCATCTCTGGAGAGCTCCATATAACATTTTGGAGATCCCACTGAGACCCCAGAGTCTGGACTAGGCAATTAGGGGCTTTGGGATCCCCAGGATCAGGGAAGAGTGTACCAAGCAGAGAGTACTCTTAGGGGATACATGGCCCGAGACATTTCAAATTTCCAAGAAAATCCTCTCTGACCCATTGCTGTTGAGAGCTCCAGAGGCACCCTGACACTGCCATCCAAAAGAATGAAACAGAAGTCATCTGGTCTGAACACCTCTGGAGGAAAGTTTTCTCTGTAGAAGGCTCCATTTGAATAGGACACAAGAGGGGAGGTTGGACACCCCCAATCCTTAGAGCCTGTGTCCAGGGTCTGTGTGAAATGTCACTGGAAACTTCTGGTTTTTTTAGATGAATGATTGCTTGATGGCCACCTGTGATCTGATCATAGTTGTTGTGTCTGTCTTGTGCCTCTCTCTTTAGCTTAGTCTGTCACTTGCCCTGTGATAGGAAGGGAGGCAAAGCTGCCCTAGAACCCCTCTAAAGTGTTTGTTAAAACACTCTCAGAAATACTTCTTGGGGGGGGGAGACAATAATGGTATTCATTTCTTCCCAGGAAGTCACCTTACTCTTTGTAAACATCAGTAGTCCTCTTTAAGGTGGTTTGGTGATTTGAATGAAAATGGCCCCAATAGGCCCATAGGGAATGGCACTATTAGGAGGTATGGTCTTGTTGGAGTAAAGCGTGGCCTTGTTGAAGGGAATGTGTCAGTGGGGTGGGCTTTGAGGTTTCAGATGCTCAAGCCAGGCATAGGGTGACACTGTTTCCTGATACCTACTGATCCAGATGTAGAACTCCCGGGTCCCTCTCCAGCACCACTGTCTGCCTGCAGCCATGCTTCCCACCATGCTGGCAATGGACTAAAACTCTGAGCTATGAGCCAGCCCCAAATAAATGCTTTCTTTTGTAAGTGTTGCCACAGTCATGATGTCTCTCTCCAGGGCAATAAAATCCTAAGACAGGTGGGATAGCATCTGAGGGGTCTTTGGATCCCAAGGTAGTCAGGGCAGTTTGGAATGTTGTTTCAGGCTCTCCTGGCCATCCAGGGCTGTTCCCTTATGCCAATTGTTGGCTAGCCATTGTCCTTTATCCACCCTCATGTTTGAAAACTTGTGCTCTTTCTTTGGGAGTCAGGGTTCTCTTGGTCTAGCCATAATGCTCAGAGAAGCCAAGACTACTACAGGTTCTCCCTGTTTGTCTGAAGAGAGGGATATTCTGCCCACTTATATTCTGACTGAACCAACAGGAAATGTGAGAGGGCCAGATGAAGTGGTCCTCTCCACAAGGAAGGGGGTCAGGTCTACTATACCTAGTCCTACCTCTTACCCATGTACTTGGAGTGAGTCTGTCTATAGGAAGACCAGACAGGCTTTTTCTAGGCTGTGAGACCATTGTCCATTGTCCCACTGAGAGAAGTGCTGTGACCTGATACAGACAAGGGGAAGAAGAAGGCAAAGGAGGAGGTACACTGCCCCTACTTACGGTATATGCCTCTTTCACTACCAGTGATTTATATAATTGGAAGCCCCCAAACTCTTCTTTTTCAGAGAAGCCACAGACCTTTATCAGCCTATTGGAAACTGTTTTCTATTCACACCAGCCAATTTAGGATGATTGTCAACAGCTCTTGGCCACCCTGTTTACAGAGGAAGAACAAGACCAAATCCATTTGGACAGTAGGAAGTTGGCTCTGGGGCCAGGTGGTGGGACACTGCCTGATGCAGAGGCCTGGGTAGAGTGACCCAGTTGGGATCCTAATATCAATACTTCCTGTCCTCCTGGCCCAATTGTAATCCTAATACCAATGAAGGTAAGAAATTGTTGGACACTTTTTGCCAAACAAACATTGTTACGGGGACTAAAAGCAGCATCCAGAAAAACTATCAACTTGCTCAAGGTAAGTTAGGTAACTCAAAGGCCTAATGAATAGGCCTGCTGTGTTTCTGGGAAGTTCTGTGAAGCCTACCTAGTATTTACTCTCATGGACCCAGATGCCCCCCAAAATCAGCCAGCCACTAATATTGCCTTTGTCACACAGTCAGTCCCAGATATCAGGAGAAAGCTTCAGAAATTAGAGGGATTTTCAAATCTCTCTAAAAGTTGAGATGAATAGGTCTCAACTTTTAGAAATTGCTCTAAAATAGGTAAAGAAACTCTCCTGTGTGGTAATTGCTGCCCTTAGGGAACTGGACAAGAGAGGAAGTAGGGGAAATAGTCCAGGAGAAAACATCTGAAAAAGGACTAATGTGCCTATTGTAAACAGAAAGGCCCCTGGAAATATGAGTGTCCTAGCAGAAAAGAAAAAGAGGAGAGCCTCCCACCCTCCAGCTTGCTGAAAATTAACAGGGCCTGAGGCTCCATACTACTTAGTTCCCGGGGAGCCTAAGATGATAGCAAGATTAGGGGGCAAACCCATTAACTTTCTTATAAACACTGGAGCAGTCCATTTTGTCTTCTCAGAACCCCTCAGACTCTTTATCTCAAGGAAGATGTTGTAGGATATTCACCAGAGAAGATTGCTTGGACATGGGTTTAAGCCAATAGAAAGTTTTCATCAGCCTGTCGGTGACTACACTGGATGTTCAGGATCCCAGTGTAGCCTCAAGTCTTTTTCAGGATGTTCTTTTAAGCACAAAAACCATGTCCTGGCTTGACATACTTCAGTTAACAAGGGCAGCTAGTGGAACTACAGAAGCTAAAAAGCAAGGTTGGTTCTGTGCCCACCATCCATATCCTCAAAGACAACCAAGGAGTCCAATCTGATGCAAAATACACAGAGTCTCTTTATTTAGGCTAACTCGAGCTAGGGGCTATATGCCTTTCTGACACAGCAGATATGGTGAGAGCCCTGTTCAAAGGGAGAGTGGAGTTTATATGTTAAATGGTGTAAGCGGGACGTTACATGCTTTGGCGTTTCAGGATTTGCTCAAGGGAGTTGATCTTTGAAATGATTACTAAAGACACCATGGTAAGGCAGGGGACACAGGTCTCTGTCTCCCTGCACGTACACAGTTAAGGAACCTTGGAGCTGTCTTTACAAGACCGGGGATGAATAAACGCTAAGCCAATTTATCTTTCTTTTCAGGAGACTCCTGCCTCTGGGTTCCCCTTAACCAGTGTTTACACAAGTAGTCTCTGCCCTGCTGGACTCAATGTTCCCTAGAGGAGGGGGAGGGAAGTGCAGGGAGTTGCAATTAAGTTCTGTTTTTTGGGGGTTTTTTTTTTTGCTGATAAATATCTAAAGTGGAGTTATTTTTTTTAGGCCCTCACAGTACATTTTGAGACTTTTCCAGAACTGTATGGACTTTGATGGATTCGGTTTTTGTTTTTAGTTTTGGCAGGTGGTGCTGTCTACGTGCTGAGTCTTACAGCCTGAATGGGACTTCCATCATGGAGTCAGTTGTGCTAAGGTCTCAGGGTCTACTAAGGTCTGGGGCCCTGTTACAGAAGACATACAGACCAAAGTGCTTTCCATGGATAACCTCCCAGACCTTATACCTAGGACAAGGGACTATGACTCATTATTTTCTGGTTATGCTGGATTGTCCATATCCATTGATCGCAAGGGACTTACCACCAAAACTCAGAGCCGTCATCTTTTTCCAGGTTAACATGGCTAGTTTAAGTCTGGATTCAGGCCAAGCACCTACCAATATTCTGGTCTCCTGTCTTTTATCTGAGGAATACCTCTTACATGAGGACTTGGCCACCATGAAGGAAGAGCTACCTGAAGGAACTCAAAGCAAGGTACACTGATGTTTGGGCTGAGGGAAACCCACCAGGCTTAGCAGCACACCAGCCTTCCATCATAGTTCAGTTATTAAGTTCTGTTACACTGGTACAGATCAAACAATACCTCATGAGCCAGGAGGTCAAGCAAGGGATCGTCAAACACATCAACTGATTGAGGGAGGCAGTGATTCTTGTCTCCTGCCACTCCTCATGGAACACTCCCTTATTCCCTGTCCTGAAGTCCCACACTCAAGACTTCCATCCCGTACAGGATTTAAGGGAAGTCGACAAATGGGTAGAAACCACTCATCTCATAGCACAGAACATTTACACCCTCCTAAGCTTGCTCCCTCCTGAAAGGAAGATCTATAAGGGTCCTAAATCTAAAAGATGCTTTTTGCTACCCTGTGCTGTCCCCAGTCAGCCAACCCATATTTGTCTTTGAATGGACTGATCCAGAAGGTGGACGAACCTGCCACCTAACATGGACTCAGTTTCTACAGAGGTTCAAAAACCCACCAACATTGTTAGATGAAGCCCTGAATGCAGATCTGTTGGAATTTAAACAAAAATATCCACAAAGCATCCTGCCCCGGTATGTAAATGACCTCTGTATAGCTTTGACCACTGAGGAGGAGTGTAGACAGGCAACAGAAAGCCTTTTAGAAACCTTCCAAGCCCTGGGGTACAAAGGCTCAGCCCAAGAGTCTCATGTGTGTCCCTCAGGTCACATACATAGGCTACAACCTAGAGGATAGGAAATGGACACTTTACCACAACCATATTTCAGCCATCCTGTGAATCCCTGCTTCCATATGGGAAAGGTAGGTATGAGAATGCCTGTGGGTGGTTGGACATTGCTGGCTATGGATAATGAGTGTTGCCGAGAGCCATCGGACCCTTGGATATTTGCCCGCTAGAAATAGCAACCTGCTTTTAGCCATCACTGCACATAGATTTTAGTTCATAGTTAAGTCAGAGTTAGATTAGTACAAAGTTAAGAAAAACAAGCAAGATGACCTTCTCCAAGAACAAGCTAATGCTTAGAAATAGCCCCCCGGTGAGTGGGTAAACCAGCAACAACCTGCCCTACATCCTGCTTTGCCCAAACACCTGCACCACTTAACCCCTCCCTACATCCTGCTCTGCCGACTATAAAGCCCACCTGAGAAAAATAAAATTTGCCAGCTTGATCAGAATCTTTGTCTTGCTGGTTCTTCCTTGCTTCTCTCGTCCCTCATTCTCTCCTACAGGTCCAGTGGTCCCCCTTGACTGTCCTGCTGGCCCGGACAGAGTGTGGTGGTTTAAATAGGAATGGCCCCCATAGGCTCATATATTTGAATAGTTGGTCATTGGGGAGTGGTGCTATTCGACAGGGATTAGGAGGTGTGGCCTTGTTGGAATAGGTGTGGCTTTGTTGGTGGAAGTATATCATTGTGAGTGGGCTTTGGGATTTCAAATGCTCAAGCCAGGCCCAGTGTCTCTCTTCCTGCTGCCTGTAGATCCAGATGGAGAACTCTCAGCTCCTCCTCCAGAAGCCCTTCTGCCATGCCTGCTGCAATGCTTCCGCCATCCTAACAATGGACTAAGCCTCTGAAACTGTAAGGAGTCCTCAATTAAATGCTTTCCTTTTTAAGAGTTGCTGTGGTCATGCAGTCTCTTCATAGCAATAAAGCCGTAACTAAGACAATGGGATCTGCTAATAGCTTATCTTCAATATGCCAGCACTGGGGGCATGTAGCCTTTGGAATGGACTGAGACTGAGCTAAAGGCCCTCTGAAGCCTTGAAAAAGGTGCTGGTGTCTGCTCCAGTCCTGACCCTTCCCCAACTTTACTAAGCCATTCCATTCCACTTGTATATGAATGAGGCCAGAGGCATTGCCAAAGGAGTCCACACACAAACCCTGGGGCCATGGAAAAGACCAGTGATGTATCTGTCTAAGAGTCTTGACCTAGTTTCAGCTGTATGGCCAGTGTGTATAAGGGCCATAGCTGCTACTGTCCTGCTGGTAAAAGAAGCTAACAAGTTAACTTTAGGACAAGAACTGTTTCTGGCAGCTCCATACTCTATTGAGACCCTCTTGAAGGGGAGACTCAAGAGATAGATATCTGATGCCCAGGTGACCCAATACCAAGCCCTGCTTCTGGATCAATCCCACATTTAGTTCCATAAGACATAGGCTCACAACCCTGATAGTCTCCTGCCAGATGACAACACTGAAGAACCCCTTCATGACTGTCTGGAAGTGGTTGACCTGATCCAGTCTATTAGGTGGGATCTGACTGGTGTCGCCAGACAAGGTATTGTTCAAAGATGGGAGCAGTTTCTTCCAAGATGGGTGCAGGTATGCAGGAGCAGCAGTGGTGACCCAATATAGGACTATCCTGCAACCATCTTTGAGCACTTTGAGCAGGAGATACTCAGCTAAATGGGCTGAGCTTCTAGCGTTGACTCAATCACTCAGTTGGGGAAAGGACAAAGCGATCACTATATATACTGATATCCCATATGCTTTTACTATGGCCCATGTCCATGGTGCTCTATACAGGGGGAGAGGATTGCTAACTTCAGCAGGAAAATAGATAAAAAGCAGAGAAGAAATCTTAGCCCTATTGGAAGCTCTCTGGTTACTCAAGAGGGTGGCCATTGACCTTTGCAAAGAACACCAAAAAGGGGGTTCCCTGTAAGCCAGAGGTAACAGAGCAGCTGACTTGACTCCCTAGGAAGTGGCCCTAGAAGCACTAGGGCGAATTCAAGTTTTGCTGGGCCTTCTGGAGCCAAGCTTACCAGACAATCTGGAATATAGCCTGGGTGATACTGACTGGGAGAAAGGAAAACTGGCCACACAGAATAAACACGCATATGGTGGGTGCTGTCAGATGGCTGGCTTATTCTTCCAGCATGTCTGGAGAGACAACTGATTATGAATGTCCATCAAGCCACCCACCTAGGGGCCATAAAACCTTTTGAACTCCTCAGATCAAGGTATTATGTTCCAAATTTGGAAAGCATGATTAAAGACACCACTTTTAGATGTGCTGCCTGTGCTCAGGTAAACCCCACAGTAGGAAGGAACATCCCACAAGGGATCCGGACTCAAGGAAATGGACCTGGGTAGCACTGGAAATTGGACTTTACTGAAATCAGGCCTACTGGTTTGGCTACAAATATTTGCTAGTGGTTGTAGACACCATCTAAGGATGGATGAAAGCCTAACCTACTTAAACAGACACTACTCCAGTAGTTATTAAGAAACTTCTTCAGGAAATAATTTCCAGGTTTATAGCTTTGGGGTCCAACCGTGGCCCAGCTTTCACAGTCAAAGTCCCTTAAACTCTGACAAAGGTATTAGTTGGAATTACATTGTGCATATAGGCCACAGAGCTCAGGTCAGGTAGAAAGGATGAATAGAACTCTTAAGGAAAGAGACAAAATTGGTCCTGGAAACTGACAAAAATTGAGCCAACTCCACCTCAACTCCTCCTCCCCTTTGCCCTGCTCAGGGACCAATGTACTTAATCATTTGGGAGACAGGAAGCAGAGCTCAAAAGGAGCCAGTGTCAGGCAGGAATGACTCTGAGATGAGTCAGAGTGAAGGGCAGGAAAAGTGATGAATCAGAGGAAGAGTTAGCAGAGTGAGGTAGAGTGAGGAGACATCCAACTCTCACAAATGAAAAGCAGGCTCTCAGCTCAGAGACAGAGGACAAGACACAGAGACAATGAAGCAGTCTGACTGAGGATAAGGCAGAGAAGCAGAGCCTGACTGAGGCAGTATAGGATAGTGAGAGGTCACGGAGACACAGAAGCAGTCTGAGGAGTCTGAGGAAGAGAGAGACAGAGGCAGTTCAGTATCAAACAGTAAGACTGAGTCAGTTTGAAGCTAAGCAGAGCAGTTCAGTCTGAGGCAAAGAATCATTCAAAGTCTACCAGAGTCAGAAAGGTTCAGTCAGAAACATTCAGCTGGCTCAGTTTGAACCAGTCAGCTTGGAGAAGAGTTTGAGCCAGAACAGTAAATGAATTGAAGCAGAAGAGTTACAGTTCAGAAGGAGCTAGTCAGAGTGTCTCAGTCAGCAGTAAGTCTCAGAGGTTAATTAGATTGTATGGAGGTTTAAATGTTCTAGATTGTACGGAGGCTAAGTCTAAAGCCTTCCAGTTCTAGATTTAGGATTAGATTGTATGAAGGTCAAAATGTTCCAGGGCTCCAGGGCCAGGACCAGTGATTGAATTAGACAAAAGAATAAAAAGCCTTTGAACCTGAATCTACAGCTACATGATGCTTGCTATTCTATTGTCCAGGTCAGTTCTTCTTATCAACAGCAATACTTTATGGCCCCTGAGACCACTAAGTGGGCAAGCATAAATGGTTTAACTAAATATGCCTCCTCTCAGGGCACAAATAGTTTAACTAAATGTGCTTCTTCTGGATCACTGAAAATCAATAAGCCGTTCTTATGTGTCCTAGTGCACATCCTGCCTCAGATGTACTTATATAATGGAGAAGAAGGGAAATCACACTTTAACACGGACCCCAGGCTGCAATGAGAAAAGCAGGCTGCATCTAACATTCTGATTGGAGCCGGTATTTCTGGAGCAACAGCCCTATGAATATTGGCTCTCACAGTGAAAAAAAAAAAAACTTTGAAGAATTAAGTAAACAAGTGGACAAGGACTTAGGGATATTAGAGAACTCCATATCCAGACTAGAGAAGCAAGTAGACTCCTCGGCAGAAGGGGTTCTGCAAAATCAAAGAGGTCTAGATCTTCTCTTGATGAAACAAGGAGGCTTATGTATGGCTTTGTGTCCTGAAGTGTAGGAGAAACCTGCTGTTTCTATGCTAACCAATAAGGGGTAATTAGGGAAAACCTTACCATGGTCAGGGAAAATCTCAAAGAAAGGGAAAAAATGAAAGCATAGATCAGATAATGGTATTAGTTTCTGTCAGCATTCCAGGGACCATTGATTCTTATTCTGATTGGGGTAACACTGGGACCCTGCATCTTCAACTGCAGGACCAACTACATCAGAGAATAAACTCAGTTAAGATAATGATCCTTAGGAGCAACTATGTCCCTCTAGAACAAGAAGGACTAGTCAATGATTTGACTCATGCTCATAAAACCAATGGTGAAGGTGATGGGGTAACACAGTACAGAGGTTCCTCCATCTTTTGTTTTTGCTGAGGCCATTCCATGCATAACTAAAATCTGATCTCCTTGATGGATAATCCCATGGAAAACTATCAGCTCTATTCTAGGAACCAAAGTTCAGCTACCCTAGTTAACTTAGCTTCTGTTAAACTGCCTATTTGCACAGAACCTCCTCCAGCTAACTGCTCACTAACATATCTTAACTTCTGTTAAACTGCTTGATTGTGCAGAACCCTCTCCAACTTTCCATTATCTTAGCTTCTATTCAACTACTCACATCAAATGCTTACTTCTGCAAAGACCCCCACTCTCCCCAACAGCTTCTAAACGAGATGCCAGCACATGGTTTTTGCCTTCAAAAACCTGTTTTTTGCCTGTGTTCTGGACACTTGGGGCTATACCCAGCAGGTTCCCAAACACATGGGTGTGGTCCTAGCTGGCTAGAATAAAGACTTTCAATTGGCTATATACTTTGTCTGAGTGGTCATCTCTCATGAGCTCCCTGTAACAATTGCACACACGTCTGTAACCTGTACTATGGCAGATGGAAAGAAAAGGACTTCTGGTGCCTTCTGGCTGCCAGCTTAACCAAAAGTACACACGCTTAGGTTTAGGGTAGACTCTGCTTCCAATGAATAAGGAGGAGAGGAACTGAGGAACAGCCTACACTGCCTTCTGTCTGGTATGCACCAATACCATCCTTACCAGCATATGCATGTGCTGGTTTATTACAGACACAAAGTTCAACAAAGGCAGCCATGGAGATATATGCCTCTAATCCCAGCATCAAGACGCTAAGGTGGGAAGACTTTTACAAGTTTTGAGGCCAATCTGAGGGACCGAGTACCTTTGAAGCTAGCTGGACTCTCATAGTGAGATTTTTGTCTCAAAAATCCAAAACATAAATAATTAAAAGCCTTTAAACTTAAAAAAATAGAATGGGACCAATAAAATGGCTCAACAGCTAAGATGTTTGCTGCCAATGTTGAAGATCTCAGTTTGATCCCTGGGTCCTGATCCTCATGGTAGAAGGAGAACCAACTCCTTCAGTCTGTCCTCTGACCTCCATATGGGCACTGTGGCTCCTACACCACACTAAATAAAGAAATGCAAAAATAAAATAAAATTAAGAAAGAATATGCCATAGGAGTTCCAAGATAATAGCCGCATTTATTAGAAATGAAAATAAACTGTGAGGAACTGCAAAAGTGTACAACTTCAGAATGATAACAAAGCAATGGCGTCACCCGCTGTAGGTTAAAAATGACTATTCCTGTAAGGGGCCCAAGGACTACAAGCACAGTGCTTATGAATGGTGTCAGCATCTGCCATCTGCAATTTATGCATCAATCAAAAAGTATAAAAACAAAGGGAACACTGGGTCCTGATTACAGCTAAATTGGGTACTGTTAAACACTTAACTGTCAGGTATAAATGAGAAGTCAACAACTATTGTCATAAATCTCTACAAACACATAGATTTAAACAAACAGGTCTAAAACCAAGACTGTTAGGCAATGTTGAAGTTTATTCCTCCAAAGAAATTATTTTATGATCTTTTCGCATGTTCCTTCTCTTGTTGGATAACTAGGGAAAGAAAAAAAAATCATTAGAAGGGATTTTCTTCTTTCTTTCCTCTATTTTTTTCTTAAAATTAAGTTTAGTTTCTTCAAAAAGATCTCTTTAATAAGTCACTGAAGGCTGATAAACATGTCTTACATTTAGAATGCAAAGGCACTAACCGTATATCCTCCTAGTGGAGGGGTGTGTGTGTGCATGCGCATGTGCTAAGTACCTTAAGACTTACTAGAATCTATGCATTATTCTCTATATATACTCTATATATTTGAGTGATAGATTTAAAATATTGTTATTTTCCACAGAGAGTTCTTGGAATGAGGAATAAGTGAATCATTTCCTTCAGCTTTATCCTTGTACAACTAACTACTGGGAAGTTAGACCTTTTCAGGTGATTTCATTGAATTTTTGAGTTCTCAATTAAAGCTCAAGAGTCAGAAAATGCCACTAAGCTTTTAAAAGTACACTTTCAGTTTCTCCAGCTGTTATTCTGAAGAACAAACTGATGTCTTGAGTCTGGGAAGCTTGAACGCACCCAAGCTCTAAATTTATTCTTCCACCTGATTTTGTAGTTATATACAGAAGGCCCAAACCACAGTTTGAATAATTTTTTATGGATGAAATCATAGAGTCAAACTGTTGCATCCTGAAAAATGTCAGACTAGCATTTTATATTAAAATAAATAAACTGGGCAAAATCGAGATTTATGCAGCGCCACATGCAATATAAGAAGAAATGGATCTATGATACCATTATTACTGGGACCTATCATGGAAACCACTTACATTACCCAAGTAAAAAGACAACTATTTGATATTTTAATTGCTGCATTAACAATGATTCTCTAATTACTGCTTACATTTCAGCAATTTTAATAGAAAGTGGCTTGTTAATTGAATACTTCCATTTTCCCCACTGTTCACCTAAACTAGAAACCCCCACGACTTACTTTCCTTTGATGGAAGAGTATTTTTTTCTTCAGTATTAGTTTTCTTCAGTTTAGATCTGTCAAATGTTTGCACTTCCGACAAGTCTGGCTTATCACTCATCTTGACTGAAAGGAAGACTGAAAAACAAAAAGTTACCTGCTAGAACTATGATCAGATTAAGAATCACAATTTTAAAAAATTCACTTACTATCAATAAGTATTTTCCATGCTGATTTTCAACAGGAAAACAATACATCTTAGAATGTCATGTTGTTCTTAGATTACCCTGATTGCAAAGCATTAGCCCATGTCTGGTGGCAATAAATGACAGCAGGTGAAGATGCTCTAGAAACCGAGATACCCTTCAAACCCAGGGCAAAAAGGCTGACTTTTAAAATCCCGGCAAAGGTAAAATAAAGTCGAGGAGCATTAGGAGATAGGGAGAGAAGAGCAAATAAAGTACTAGTTTTGACTAGGGATGGTTTTGTAACAGAAGACAGGACTTTCTGAGTACCTTCACCTTCTAGCCAATTACTTGTAGGGTATTTGGGAGTGGTGATGAGCACATACACAAAAAGTGTGGCAAACAACGCTGGACTAATCTCTATTTGAATGTCCAAAGTCAGTACATTAAGCACTACAATAAGAATGGGAAGGGGCTTAATCTAGTTATTGTCAATAATAAGTCTAAAATATTTTTCTTGTTGCCTCAGTAGACACGTAAGAGGGAGAGAGGAGCTGATTAGGCTCAGAGTCACTGAGGTAAGCCACATAGAGTTAAGGTCTGTTTTAACCTCTTTTCTCTGTTAAGGGAATAGGAATGATGCAAAGGTTGGACATGGTGAAATCCCAGGTGCCCTCTAAATTTCACAAATGCATCCGAGGGGGACAACAGAAAAAGACCCCAAAGATCAGAAGGAAGAACTCTTCTTTGCCACCCCAGTGGGGCTAGGACACAGTCTAGTGCCCCAGAATGGAGAGCCACCCTCCTCACCAACCTCAGCTTCCACACGTCCTAAACACACCGCCGTTGAATCAAAGGTGCCCCGAGACCCTCCTTTACCGAGTGAACAGAGCCAAGCTCAGAGCTGGGTAAACCGGGATTCACACACTTGTAACCGCAGGGCGGGGCAGGGGCATCTGTCTGGACTCTGCCATTTACAAATAACTGTCACTGCCCAGCCTGAGGGCAGAGGAGCGAGAGCCAACCCCAGAAGGCCTTTACCCACCCGCCCCGACTCTCCTCCTGGCCTTCACCACCTCCCCAGACCCGCCCATTCCCTTGGGGCCTCCCAAAGTGGGACCCCCTGGACCGCACCTACAAGACCCCGAAACAATGCGGCTGACAACTAGGCTGGGAGACAAGACTCTGTGTGCCCCAAAGTGCTATGGATTAGCACGCCAACAGTCCCCATCTTGCCTGGCCCCACTGGGCCACAAGTTCTCACCTGCTCGCTCCTGAGGGAATACTTCAGATCCACAGTTGGGTTGATCACTAGTTTGAACGCCGGGCTGGTGTGCCTCTGTATAGCCCACCTTTATAGGCTCCACAGCAGGTCCCGCCCCCGAGCCAGGCTCAGCCCTCTGTGATTGGGCATCTGTTGGGCATCTGTTAGTGACGTTGTTCATGAGTCTCTCTCTCTCTCTCTCTCACACACACACACACACACACACACACACACACACACACACACACACACACCCCGGCCTCTCTGATTGGACAGCAACTCATCTGTTAGTGACGTTGTTCATGAGTCTCTCTCTCTCTCTCTCTCTCTCTCTCTCTCTCTCTCACACACACACACACACACACACACACACACACACACACACACACACACACACACACACACCGGCCTCTCTGATTGGACAGCAACTCTGGCTTGCCGCAGCCCCTCCCCAGCTTTTAGCTTTCAAGTGCTGCAGTTTGTTCAGTTTTAGTGCATATGTGCTTATAATAAATAGACTGCCATTCGATAATAAAAAACAAAGTCTTTATAATAGTCTGCCTTCTTGTACAATGGGGAAATCTTGTACAAGTGAGAAATCATTTCCACCTAAAAAGAAAGATGTTTTTGTATTACATGGAAATTGAGATGAGAGAGGAGTCTGGATGGTCACTGGGCATTAATACTTTCTCATAACATTTTTTTCTATCAAAATTTACTATTTAACGATTTTTAATTTTGTTAGTGTTTTGTTTTTCGAGACAGGGTTTCTCTGCTGTAACTCTGGCTGTTCTGGAACTCACTCTGTAGACCAAGGTGGCCTTGCTTGAAATCACAGAGATCCTGGTGCCTCTGCCTCCTGGGTGCTGGGATTAAAGGCAATCACCACCACAGTTGGGTCCCTCCTCACTCTACTAGCTTAATTCAGGGCGGACTTCCCCGAGGGTGATCAAAGCTCTGTAATAATACCAACTTATTAAACATGCATCATACTTAGCTATACTAAATCTTGTTTAATAAAACTCAGCTGCAGAGGACTCCCTTTCCTATTTCTTATGTAACCTATCTTCCAGAAAATTATGTTTGAAATTTGATTTCAGGGCATAACATACCAACTAAAGCCACTTGACTGCATACAGTTGAACGAAACACATGCAGTCTTACACAGTAACTGTACTATTTCAAGATGGTTTCTGAAATAGGTTAGGAGATTTAGCTAAAAGGTGGGACATTAAACTAGATAACAAGGCTGATAGGTATCTAGATTAAAGATATTTTAATTCATTTGTTTCCTGTTTATTCTATTTATTTTTATTTATTTATTGCGTGTATGAATGTTTTAGCTACATGTATGTGTGTGTGTGTGTATATATATATATACATATATATATATATATATATATATATGTACACCATGTGCATGCAGGAGCCTGTGGACATCGAAAGAGTGCCTCAGATTGCCTAAAACTGAAAATGTGAGCTGCCTTGTGGAGACAAACCTGGGCCTCTGCAAGAGTAGGATACACTCTTACCTGCTGAGGTATCTCTCTAGTCCCTGTTTCCTATATTTAAAAACTTGTCACCATTAGGCATATGGAACTACCTATTATAGCTACATTATATAGCATGATGAGTATGAATTTATGAATATGAATTCAATACAGACAATACATCGTCGTATATGGGAACAGTTAAGAAAACTCAAATGAATACACTTGAAATTCTTAATAAATACAGGTTTTAATACAAATATAAAGAACTGGGAAGGATTTATGCTTCATTGGATCCTGGTCTAAGTTAAAATGGGCTTCATGGGCTACTATATTCAGCTATATTGAATATCTCTTAACATATAAGAAATAATATTGGGTATATATTTGCTGATTTTCTAGGTACAGATTAATATAACATTTTCTTCTCACTTTAATATTTTAGGCTTCCCAAAACCTTGTTTATGAGAGTGAATTAAGAAACAACAGGATTTGGGGCTGGAGAACTGGCTCAGTGATTAAAAGCTCATGCTACTCTTGCAGAGGACCTAAGTTTGATTCCCAGCAACCAAATCCGGTATCTTACAACCACTTGTAGCTCCAGCTCCAGGGGATCTGGTATAGTTTTCTGGACTCTGGTAGGACTTACACTCATACATATGCACACATACACACACACACACACACACACACAAAGAGAGAGAGAAAGAGGGAGAAGGTATGGGGAGAGGGACAGAAAGAGAGACAGACAGACATACAGAGAGACAGAACTACAAATAAAACTAATTCTTGAAAATATGGAATATTTTAAAATTGAGTTATTCGGGGCTGGAGAGATGTCTCAGCTGTTAAGAGCACTTGTCGCTCTTGCAAAGGACCTGGGTTCAGTTCCCAGCACCCACACATAGTGGCTCACAACTACGCAAACTCCAGTTCTAGGAAATCCAGCACTGTCTTCTGACCTTGATGGGCAACAGGCACCCCACAAGGTGTACATACATACATTCGGGCAAGACAATTATGTGCATGAAAATAAAAAATAAAAAAATAAATTATGAGTGTGAAGCAAGGCTGGGAAGATGGTTCCAATGGTAAAGGGCATGCTGCCCAAGAATGAGGACCTGAATTTGAATAATCAGCACCCACATAAGAACCAGATCTGGCAGTACACGTCAGTAACCACAGTGTTGTGCACACAGAAACAGGTGACTCCCAAAGGACCACTGGCCAGAGAATGTAATAAACAGCTCTCATTAACCACAGAAATTGGTTTCAGCAGATCACTGCCTCCACCCCACCTCATCCCACCCGCATCCCATGATAATTGTGTTCAAATCTCAGAGGATTTTTCTGAGGAACATCTGTCCCAGAGAGTCTACTAAAGTAGTATTTGGCTCTTGGTTTTGAAACCTGTCTGTATTGTTTAATACAAATGCAACATTTGGAAAAAAATGTGCCTCAACTTTCTTAAGCTGTAATCCAGTGACTGAACAGATAGTCCACTGAGTAAAATCTGTGCATAAGCAGGAGGACTAGGTTTCTGCAAGTATTGAGTACCCAGGTAAAAGCCAGATATGTTGGCTTGGATTTATAACTCTGGCATTGAAAAGGGTGGAGACAGATTAATTATGGGGGCTTGTTGGCTAGCTTGGTCAACAATGTCCAGGTTTATCATGAGACTTTGTCTCAAATAACCATGTGGAAAACAGTAGATGAAAGTATGTGATGTTGCTCTCCACATGTGCTTGTTTATACACACATGCACATAAATATAACAAACATACAGACATACACCAACAAAAAATACCAACTTAGAACACCACGTGGTACATTAGGCATTTTTTATTCACTTCTAACAGTTTCTTCATCTCAATTGAACCACTTTGTAACGACAATCCCAGCTTCATTCTTTTATTCTGGGTCCTTTTTATTTTTTACTTACCGAACTCTGTCTGCCTCTGCCTCCTGACTGGTAGGATTGAAAGTACTAATCCAGGTACTATTTTTTAATGTATATGTGTACTTTGCCTGCATGTATTTCTGTGCACTGTATTCTTGCCTGGTGTCTGTGTAGGCCAGACAAGGGCACTGGAACCCCTAGATGTAATAACTGAAGTTACAGATGGTTGTGAACCACCACTTTGGTACTAGGAATCAAACCCGGGTCCTCTGGAAGAGAAGTGCCAATGCTCTTAACCACTGAGTCATCTTTCCAGCCCTGATACTATTTATTGTTTTTATCTGTACTGGGGTTATCCAAAGCAGCTCAGAAGTTCTGTGCTGAAGAACCGTGTGCTTATAGTGATAAATTAGACTGAGAACAAACATGAATTTTAATTAAAACTATAACTAAAATTTATAAAATATTGTATTTCACTCCTTACCCTGAGATGGTGAAAAACATTAGTGACTATTTGGTAGGGGAATCAATTTTACCTGTTCATTTATATAAAATCCTAGATGAAGCTGTTTACTGATACTGAGAACATAGTTGTAAAAGGCCTGCTCCTCTTGCCACTGTTCATCTGCTGAGCATTCTTCTGCTCTAAGTGGAAAAAAAAATCATGGCCAGCCAATGCTTTCTCATTAGATCTGAGGTCTACTCCACAGGGTGGAATATATGCCTCTTAACATTCACCGTAAAGATGGTGAAAAGACTAGAGAGGTCAAAGATTCTTAGGGGTGTTGGGCCTTATGGCCGGTGAGGGGCCTGTGGTCCAAACTCAAACCAAGCTCGAGTTTAGAGACCTGTCTCTGTGCCTCTAGTTCCGCATAACGGTAACTAAGTATAGCCTATTCTCGTGGTGACTCTGTAACCTAGTAACTGCTACACATAAAAATCTTACTGGCTCTCTCCCCCTCACTCCACTTTACCTCACACCCTATGTCACCTCTCCTCATCTCCTAGACCCTCCCATTTACCCTCAGCCTATAAAAAGGTGGCTTGTAATAATAAAAGCGAGTACCTGCTTGGACAGTTCTCCCGGCTCGTGTGTGTCTTTTCTCCCGGTGGGGGAGTGGTCAGGCCATCGATACTCACCATCCCGCTCAGCCCCGAGGGGGACAGGCTGGTCCCCCTCCCCCTCAACGACTTGTTCTGTTGGAACACCGGACATAGGGGGAATTTGCTCCTGCTGTTTTGCTAAATTGAAATACAGTTAAGCTGCCTTCTACATATTCATATTTATAACTAAAGAGTAATTCAGCTCTCAGCCTATGGATGAGAAACGCCTCTTTATAGTGAACAGGGATTAATACAGAGATCCATTATCAGTGAAAGTACTGAGAATAAGTGACTCTTGAATCTCAGCTCTAAACAGGATATCTATAACATCGCTCTCCAAGGCCCAGTGAACATCACAGAACATGAGGTTGGAAAGAAGCCCTCTTATTCCCTACATTGCCTTTTGTATGGGTATTTTATCACAGTAACAGAAATAAAATGAGGGAGGTGTGTGATACTATTCTTGAGACAGACATGATGGCATTCACATGCCTGTAATCCCAGCAGTTGGGAGAGTGAGCAGGAGGATTCTAAGTTTGAGACTAGCCTGGGCCTCATGATACTGTCTTAAAAACAAAGCAAACAAACAACAACAAAAAATCCCAGCCAGACATAGTGGTCCACATTAATTCCAGTACTTATGAAACAGGCAAATGGATTTGGAGAAATTAGAGGCCTGCCTGCTCTACATAGTTAGTTCCAAGACAGTCAGGGCTGCATAGTAAAATACTGTCTAAAAAGGTGTTTTAAAGAAAAACAAAATATTAGCATCCAGGCTTAATCGCAGTCTCCCTCTCTCTGTATGTGTACACTAGTGTGTTCTATGTGCACATGTGTGTAGATGCCTTGTACCCTGCATGCACAGAGGCCAAAAGAGGCTAGGTGCCCTGCTCTATTACTCTCCATCTGACTCCTCTGAGACAGGAGCTCTCATCAGACCTGGACCTCACCAAACCATCACGATTTGGGGGAGCAAAATCAGTGAGTGATGCTGTAGTTAGGCATGAGTTCCACAAAAGAACATCCCCGATACAGCCAGGCAGAAGTTATAGGCCTCCGGATCTTAAGGAATCACCTTCGTAGGCCTTCTGAATGTAAAAAAACTCCCTTTGCAGGCCTCCTGGATGTAAAGAACTCCCTTTGCAGTCTTCCATGATGTAAAGAACTCTCTTTAGAGGGCCGCTGAATGTAACGAACTTCCCCTCCAGGGCCCCTGAATGTAACAAATGAACTATCCTTGCAGGCCCTCTGAATGTAACGAACTAAGTCTGCAGGTGTTGCAGAAGGCTGGCTGAATGTTCCATTGCCGGCAAACACAGGGGGTGCAAGAAAAGTTAAGTTTTCTACCCCCCCCCACCTACCCACCCACCCCCCGCCCCCGCCTCGTGCTTGGATCTTGGAGAAGGCATTTCCTGTGCCTGTTCGATCTTCTTTGTGTGGCTCCTCAGGAAGAGGTTGCAGCAGCCGCCATTACTCCTCGCCAACTTTCTGGATCTCTAAAGCCCCAGACCCTGACTACACCATTTCTGCTCATGCAAACCTTGTGATTTGTGACGGTACTGGTGAAGAGTCACTGCCTTAAGAAGAAAGCCATGGGTAAGTCGATCAAGTTTGAGGTAGAGAAGATTCGGCTTCCTATCCTCTCGGTACCTTACAAAATGGAGCCCGTATGGTGAGGGCCAGACCTGTTGTTTTCTACACATGGACCTAGCGAAGCTGGACAGATTTACCCCGGGAAAACTTCCCTCCTGTCTAAGGGCCGTCTAGCGTCGCAGTCACAGCCGGGGTCATGGCTAGTCTGACTTATTCCTCAGGCTTAAAGGAAAGTTTTGAGATATTTTGTTTTCTCAGGGTGCCGTTTGAGGTGGGAAACTTGTCTCTTGCCACAGCTTGGGAGTGGGGGCTGTGGGGCGGAGCAGGAAGTTGGCCTGAAGTAAACTGAAGATTAACGTTCTTGGTGCGGTGGTAGAGGGACTCTGCGCTGTGAGTGTTTGAAGCCGCCATTCAGGGTAAATTATGTTGTACTAACCGATTCCCATAAGGCTAGCTTTATGGTCCAGCTGACCACAGGCTTGAGTTTGACTCTTTTTTTTTCTGAGTTAGCTTATCGCCTATCTTTTGTTCCATTTTAAATTCTCTAGCATTTGACCTTGAAATACTATTTCTATGCCATTCTACCTTTTATACGGACTTAAACATGTTTTATTTGCTTACCCCTTTAATTTTCCCCATCTCATGGTGAATCTGTCATTTAACTTATCTCATGTACCTCATTCTGAAGGTTTTCTTAAAATCCTTTCCAAATCCCCTTTCATTTTCTCTTCCAGTATATCTGTTGTTAGGATGCTAAAGTGATTCTTAATTTCTGATATTGCAGTTTTGAGTTCTCAGAATTCTGTCTTTTTGTGTGTTTTACAGTTTCTTGGCTGAAGATGTCAATCCACTTTATTCTATTGACAATAATGCCATTAGCTAGATTTCATGCTTAGTTTTGAATTGCTAATACCCTCCCCCAGGGAACCACGTATAATATGTTATAGATCCTATTTAATTTTTTTTTTTTTTGGTTTTTCAAGACAGACTTTCTCTGTAGACCAGGCTGCCTTCGAACTCACAGAGATCCCCAGCTGCCTCCCAAGTGTGTGTACCACCACCACCGGACAAGTAGATTTTATTCTGACATTAGAACGAAGCCTTCTTCCACTTAGATTAACAGCTAAATCCTCATGGTTTGTAGGGTTGGCTTTCGTTGGCAGATACAAATTCACAGTTTTTGGTTTTGGTTTTTGTTGTTATTCTTTTTTTTTTTTTTTTTTTTTTGCTATTAGCACTATGAGTCTGTGGACATTTAGCATTTAGCATTGATTTACAGCACCCCAGTGTCTTCCACACCTCCTCAGGAATTCAACTGCTGCTCTTTAAAAAAAAAAAAAAGTGAATTTCCTGTATTCACCAAATGTCACCTATAATGTTCTTTTTGTTGTTGTCGTCGTCATTTTTTAATATAATTTAGGTTGTACAGCTTCTAAATATACTAACAGCCTTCAAGCTTCTGAGTAAGATTTGACCTGTGGTTTAGAAAAAAAAAGTCACTGTTTCTTCTGTACTGGACAAAAGAGAATGAGGGAACAAGTGTGAAATCGGGTTTCAGTAGGAAGGCCATATAACCCAGGAGATAAGCGGTGATGGGCTAACCCTGGGTGGCTACAGTGGAGGAAGTGTGAAGTGATCAGACTAAAGGTACATATATATTTTTGTGGGGATCATAAATTTTGTCAGTATTTACTGGTTTGTTCGGCCTAACATGAAAAGGTAGAAGTAATAGCTGTGGCATCAAAGAAGAAGCTTGAAAATGGGCAAAGCTAAAGTGGCTCCAGCCGAACTTGTGTCATTGTCAATAGGTGTACCCACTGTGTGGGAAATACACACTCATTGTCATGAAGTGAAAATACACGCTCCCTGACTTGCTAATGTATATTGTTTCACTATGTATGTTTAGACTGCAGAAAGTATTATGCTTCCACACAATAAAGAAGGATGTGTGGAAGAGCTGATAAAGAAATGTCAAAAGGCCTGAGCTAGAAATTCTTAGGATGGAAGAGCAAATGTTCCAGTTGAAATTCTCACTTTACTCATAAGAAATCTAAGACCAGAAAGGTGAAAATCCTTTATGGAGGAGAAAAAAACCCTGCAAAGATTGGCTACTGCTGTAAGGTGCTGGATTTCATGTCAGCTTCCCTCTCTATCTTGACCACGGACAGCTACAGAGCCTGCTTGCTGCCCTTCTATCCCCCATCTCCCACCCTCTTCCCTTTCCTCTCTTTCCTCTTCTCTCCTCCACTTCTATTCCCTCTCCCCATACCCTTCCTTTCCTCTTCTCCTTTTCACCTCACCCCTCTCCTATCCCTTTCCTCTACCACTTTATTCCTTCACCCCTGCCCTCTCCCCATTTTCCCCATGTCCCCTCCACTCTCCTTCCTCCTTTTCCTCTCTCTAGCCATTCCTTTCCCCTTCCGTCCCCTTCCTCTTCCCTCACTTCTTGCTTACTTTTTCTTTTCTTTTTGTTTCTTTTTCTCTTTCTTTTCTTCTTCCTTCCTTCGCTGCTGCTGCTCCTCCTCCTCCTCCTCCTTCTTTCCCTTCCTCCTCGGCTTAAACTTTCATCTTTCTTCTCTACTCCAGAAAAAAACGATGAGAAAATCCCTTTCCAAGAAAAGGAGGACAATGAGAGTTATTCCCTAGAAAGTTCTGTTACTGGAAACCTTCATATCGAACATCATGAGAATGATCTTCCAGAACTCCAGGAAGATGATGAAAACGTGCAGATACATGATCACTATGGAGACCCTCGAATCCTGTAGTAAGTAATAGGCAAGCTGGATTGTACGTAGTATCCCTTAGACCTGTTCAACTTTCTCACTCTTTAATCTTCCGTTTTCTTATTTCGATAAAAAGTTAGCAGTGATAGAGGCCCTAGTTAGAGAGCTGATTAAGAGAGTGAATTAAAATTTGTCTTTTTGAATAGACATTGTGGTATCTCTAAACATTTATGAATAATTCTTTATATCAATTTCTCCACAGCGAGTCTGCCACCTTCATAGTCGACAAAGATGATGGTACATGTTATGCTGAATGCCAGGAGATAATTCTTTCAGAGGAAGAAGCAGAAGAAAAACATAGAGGATGAGGTCTTTGGGACCTGGTTCAAGATCACAGTGAGTGTACTCATAGATGAATAACATGCAAAAGGTGTCATTACTTTGATCATATCTAAGGATAGATTCGGAAAAAGGAATAAAAAAACAACAGGCTGGGTACAAAAGGTAAGGTCACAGGAAATAACTACAAAGAACACGGAGAAGCTCCCCACCAGTCATCTCGGCATGGTTCAAACTGAGAGTTTTTGATGGCTCTGAAATTGTTGTCTGACAGCCAAGTAACTCTTAAATAGTTTAGAATCTCCTGAAAGCTTATAAAAGTGACGTACGTTTCAAATAGCTGGATTTTTTGTTTGGAATATAAACATTGAAATATAGAGAAAGAATAATTAGGAAACCCACACAGAGAAAGAAAGAAACTTGAGAAGGAGAGAAGATGGGAGAGAGGAGGGAAAGGAAGGAAGAAAAGAAAAACCGTGCCAGTTGTCTCCACATTAGAAGCCTTTTAATGAGTAGGTCAGGATAGAGCATTGTTTGATCTGTTGTCTTAGTGTCATGTTTTTTTTCTCTCTTATTCCTTGTTTTTGTCCCCAGATTCCTAATGGGAGAAAATACAACAAGATATGGATAATCAAGTTACTCCAGAGCCATTGCAGTGTGGCCTTCACACCAGTTGATGTAAGAGATAACACTGAATCCTAGAGTGTGCACACAGGGATAGGGGGAGGCCAGGATCACCTCAGGGTGCTGGTCCTCAGCTTCATTGCTGTTGTCTACGTTCCTTATAGTTCCAGTACGTCAGAAACCGTATACAGTTCTTTATCCATAATGCTAAAAGTGCCTACGAATTGAAGAATATAAACTACCAGATAAGTGATGGAGAAGGCAAAAAGGTAGGTGTTGATGGAATTCCTTTTAACTAGTTCTTGAATAGATGAGGCCAGGCCAGGGATGAGTCTTGTCTCTGGGACTAGAAGTCCTGATGCTTCTCCTATCCTCTCTTCACACAGATATCTATCTATGTGAATCCATCTACTGAGCCTGCATCTGTGCAGTATAAGTTAACACCAGTACAAATGCACAGCCTAAAGGTAAGTCAAACTCAGGCATACTTTCCACTTCCCAGATTCCCCCTTTTCCCCTTTTTCCAATGAAGTTCCTGTCACTAAGAGCCTCAGAGACTCAGAGCCACTTTCTCTCTATCTATCTCTGCAGCTGAGTCTGAAGAGACGATATGATGTCTCCCAGAAAGCTCTGAACCTCAGAAAGCTTCGCTTTGACCGAGGTATGGCTGGTGGCTGACAGCAATAATTGTAGGCCATGGGTCTTTCTGGAGGAAGACAGTGGTGATATGAAAAGGTGTCTGTCTGCACTCGTGCTGGTCGAGACAGACCTTACTTTACTTACTGATTACTTTCTCTCCACTTCCTAAAGAGTTATTGAATCATGGGATTGACATATTTCTGAACAGAAGAAGTTGCATGGCTGCCACCCTTCAGATCATCCAGATGGATTTCCCTGAGGTGAGGTCATAGGCTCAGTGATGATTTTTGAGTAGGAGGCTGGAAGGGATGGAGTGCAGGGAGGTTGGTCTCTGAGGAAGTACATAATAATGATCCTGCTAAATCTTGCTCCCAAAAGCTATTGTACTTGAACTTGGGAAACAACAAAATATTCTGGCTAGATGGCCTGTCTGAATTAATAGAGAAAGCCCCCCGAGTCAAGATTCTGAACCTTTCAAAAAATTTGGTAAGAGGATGAGATTTATGTTGCGGGTGGAAGGCAGTGTACACTGTGTTGTGGGACTGCAAGAGGCAAGAGAGGTGCCTGTGTGTGACAGTGGAGCATCAGCGCTAGGCCCTAGACATGTGTCTTTCCATGGGACAACTTTACCAGTTCTCTCCTGTCTTTCTCAGCTAAAGACAACATGTGAGTTGGGGAAGATAAAAGGGCTGAAGCTGAAAGAGCTGTGGCTAGAAGGGAACCCCATGTGCAGCAACTTCCCAGACCGTTCTGCATATATAAGGTACATAATACCTGCTAACACATCTTTCTCTTCATGGATACCATTGCCACCTGTTGGCCTGAGTGACCTTCTGTGGGAGGAGGCAGGCCTGGTCCTCGGGGAGGACCACAGGGTCTTCCCTCTCCACTGTCCCTGTACCCTGCTGTGCTCACAGGCCTCCTTTGCTTCTGTCCTGCCTGCCCCACCTCACCTACCATGGGCCATGGTTCCTTTGTCTGAGTTTTCAGGTTCCTCCAGCAGGCCCAGCTGTACCTCATCTCAACAGCCCAACCTTCCTCCCAAGTCCTGACAGGAGCTTCCTGATCTTGTTCCCAAATGGTGCTCTCATCTGCCCCACGCTACCCTGGAGGATGTCCTGCTCCAGGCTGAGGGCTGAGAGCTGAGGTCCTGGATGATGTTGACATGGATATCACTTCTTCTGGACTACTACTGGGATCTCTGTCTTCACTGGGAGGAAACCTGGGTTCTCTAGATCAGGGGTCCAGGAGTAGGCCATGACTCAGGAGCTAAAGATTTCCTGGAGCCGGAAGGGAAGACAGAGTGCAGAAGAGGTTGAGGCGACAGAAAGACTGGCCTCACAGAAGCCTCCATCCTTTCTTCCATCCCCACTTACCTATGGACTTTACTCAGTGTAAAAGAGGAGCCTTGGGTAGACCGAGACAAGAACCTTAATTTGTAGTGAAGTGTCCACACTCATACTCAGATGCACAGGAGTCTTCAGGGGAGAAGAAAGTGATCATAATGGGAGGCCACGGGGCTTCCATCCCAAGCTGAGCTGGGGAGACAGCTATCACTTCTGCTTCCAAGGAATGGCTTTTGCCTCCAGGGATGTTCTTCACCCACCTCCCCCAGCTCATTCAGGAAAATTAGGCCCGCATGCCCTGGCAGGCTCAGTAGGGTGCATACTTTCATTCCTGCTTTGGGTCCCTAGGTTAGCCAGGCAGATATGAAGGAAAGGGCAACAGCAAGGGAGACCTTTTCTCCTCTGTTACCTCGGCCCACTGCCAGAGGCTAGACAGAACATCTCCCATTCCCTTTGCATTGCTTCTTCTATCTCCTTTGCCTTTACCTTCCTGGCTCCTTCATATCTCTTTTACCATCCCTTCGTTACCATCCATTCCTGTCACCATCTACCACCCCTGTGCCATCCCCTTCTTGCCTCCTGAGCCCTGCCTCCCTCAACTTCATTTCTCAGCTTTCCAAAGAATCCTGAACACAGAAGACAGGACACTGAACCCCCAATCTTCTCTGGGGACTCTGAGGAAGAGAAGGGAGGCAGGGAAAACAGAAATCTCTGGAGTCTGGGCTCCCAGTGTGACTACCCTTGTGGCCCTGGAGAAGGGGTCCAATGTAGTGTGGGAGCTACCCAGGCATGGGAGGCTGGTAAGGAGAGGGAAGAGAACAAGGGGGAGAACCAAGGCAAGCAGGGGCAGGGGAGAATTGCTGCTAAGACCTGAATTATCAGTCACTTCTTGTGGGTTTTGGTTTTTCAACAGCACTGTTCTGAACTATTTCCCGGAGTTGTTACGCCTGGTAAGTTCCTACCTTCATCATTTGTCTCCTCTTCTTCAAATACAAGTCACCATTCCTGCTCCCAAGCTTGCTAGATAACATGTGTGTCTCAGACAATTATCCATTTTAGATGCTATGGATTCTTGAAAAAAAAAAAGCACCATGAATATGGATTTTTTTTTGGGGGGGAATCCCATAAGCAGAGAAAGAAGCAAGGAAGCAAAAGGGAGAGATACCTTTCAGACATCCACTTTAATCTCACAGCCCATGGGATTGCCTGGGCCATTTCACACCTGGCTCTAATCCATGTTCTGAAGCTTTGAGTCTCTTTACCTCCTTGGGCATCATATGCCACGTCCCTCATCTGTGTTCCTAAATTCTTCCTTCCTGTAGGATGGCCGGGATTTGTTCCCCAAAATTGATATTGACATCTTGGAAATAATAAAACCACTCAAGGTGAGGAGCAACCATCAAATGCAGTTGGGATGTATTTTATGAGAGAATAATAACAATGATGATGATGATGATTCAAGCACTTGTGATGGAGGTTTTTGTCAACCACATACTTTAAAAGTGTCTTTCATTTCAGGAAAGCTATGAAGGATCTCAGAGTCTGAAGAATCTGGTCGCAGAATTTATGCTTCAGTGAGTTACCCTGAGACACTGAAAGTAGAAGGCTAGGCTGGGCTGGGGTGGGCTGTCAGCACAAGCACAGCATAGAAGAGTTTTCAGGGACTTGCATCAGAGGTGGCTTATCCACTTTGCTGCGCTCCCCACAGATATTTCTTGATCTACGACTATGGTGATCGGCACAGTCTCCTCAGTGCTTACCACGCAGCGGCCTGCTTCTCCCTGTCCATTACTTTCAACTCCGACAAGCGAGACCTGTGCGTATCTCAGCTGAGGTTTTTATTCTAGAACGGGTTCCACCTCTAGCACACACAAGGGTGAAGAAAACACCCATAATTACTGAAAAGCCATATTGTTTCTCTTTTTTTTTTCTCTTAGGAGTGGCTTAGAGGAGTACTTCAGGGATAGTAGGAATATCAAGAGGCTCAAGGACTTCTGTAAGGATGTAACTAAGTGGTAAAGAAGGCCATAAAATGGTACAAGGACCAGTGGGGTATAATGACCACGATCCTTGCTTCTCTATTTTATGTAGCTTTGCGGATGCAGCAGCTGAAGCACACAAAATGTAACATCGTGACCTGCCTCAACAAACTGCCAAGAACACAGCATGATTATAATTCCTTTGTAGTAGACATTTGCACTCAGACGGTGAGTACCTGCTTCTCCCCTTAGGCATGACCAGAAAGGTACAGGTAGGGAAGAAGTTTTAGAAGAACAGTCAGAGCCTTAGCTTACCTTGTTTTTTTCTTTTCAGGAAAAGATGATCTGCTTTTCTGTCAGTGGAGTGTTCAAGGAAGGTAAGTGTAGAATCTCCTTATCAGAGAGCTTTTGGGGCTCCTTTCTGGAGGCAGATTCCCTATCAGAATATTTTCAGCTCCTGCCCATTCCCTTTCCATTCTCTCCTCTTCCCTACTTATTCATTGTTTCCCACATGTTGTTTTTCCATCCATATCTGTCTGCCCAGCACAGTTCAGGCATTATGGCTATAGACTTTGATTGCGCTCATTTCAAGTCCTTACTTTCTGAACTTTGACCTGTTAACTCTTCAGTTTCTTCATCTCCCAAATGTGGTTAATAATATCCATTCCTTGAGAAGCTAGGCACTAGGAATAAAGTGGATTAATTTGCCAAGGAAACTAATCTACATTAAGGGGCCCTAACAGGGAAAAGTGAGCATTTCTATTATTTCCCTCTCTGTCCCTGAGACTTCTTCCTGACTTTAAGTGAAAATTGTTCAGTATGGCTTCCTTTTGGTTGACACAGAGTATCTGGCAGACTCTGATTGGGGAGTGGTGTGTGAGCTTTAACTCAAGTGCAACTCCAATGGGTTTTTTTTGTCTGTTTGTTGCCATTGAAGTGGAAGGAAGGTTCAAAGAATGTATTCGTGCCTTCACCCGGACATTCATCTTGACTATTGGCAAATTTTTCAGGTAAGTACCATGTTGTGAATGGCTATAGAAATACCCAACTCAGCCTTGAGCCAGTAGTGCACTAGTATACTATTTGGTAATTCTCAGTATCATAGAGTGCAAACAGGTGGTCATGGTAAGTAGTTATGAGCATGCTCACTAATAAGCTGTGTGATCTTGGCCAAGTTATAACTCTTCTCCGTGAGTCAGTGTTCTCTGTAAATGTGCAAGTTAGATACTTCTTTTGTAAAGGGTAAACAAGCTAGAGTTAAATCTACAGTTTAATGAAGCTTGTAGGCAATCTCTCAAAAGGTAATCATATGGTGGGGGAAATGGCCATCAGACAATGGACCATGAAAATAGAGAAAATAGTCTTGTTCTGAAGAGCCACCTTTTTTCCAGACTGTGCATTGTGAACGATGAGATGATTCTGAGGAATGCCAGCCCTGAAGAGATCAAGAATGCCTTCTCTATCACCATGCCCATTCCCTTCTATGTCCTGAATCTTAAGGAGACGAAAGATTCCTCCACCCAGACTGATTTGAAGTGAGTTCTGAGAATTGATGGCAATAATCTTGAGTAAACACTTGTGATGTTCCTATCAGAAAGCATGATATCCTATATGTCAAATTGTAAGGAATATATTAGAAAGGTATTCAAAATAATAAGATGTGTCAGCCTTATCTCAGGATTCAAAAATCTACATACAAAATTCAATTGTTTTACTCTATTCTAGCAATGAACAACTAGAAAGTAAGCGTAGAAACCAATTCTATTTGCAATATCATGAAAAAGAAACAATACCCAGGAACATAGTTAGCAGAGGTGCAGAAAAGCATTACAGAAATGAATAAAACTTAAACAAATAGATGGGTAGCTTGTTTTCCTGAACTAGAGCACTTACTAATATTATAAGAGCAAAATTTGCCAAATTTTTGTTCATATTCTTTTTTAATATTTTATTTATTTTGTGTACAGTGGTGTTTTGCCTGGAGGTATGTCTGTTAGAAGGTGTCATATCCCCTAGAACATGAGTTACAGACAGTTGTGAGCTGCCATGTGTGGGTGCTGGGAATGAAACCCAGGTTCTCTGGATGAACAGCTAGTGCTCTTAACCACTGAGTCATCTCTCTAGCCCCTTTTGTTCATATTCTATGCACATACAATCCATATCAAAATCTCAGCCACTGTCTTTGTAGAGATTTACAGATCAACCTTAAAATTCAAATAAAAGTAAAGTGAACACATAGTAGAAAAATAATCTTGAAAATGAAGAAGTTAGTTGGAAAACTCACTAAAAAGGTACTTAAACTTGCACTAAAGTATAAGAAAAAATAATGCTAGGTGCTATAAGTCCAAGAAAAGACACATAGAATAGTTGATAAAGTACATGTCCAAAATCATAAAAACACGTATTTTCACATTGATAATTGATTTTCAAACAAAGTACCAAGGATACCAAGAGGGAAAAACACCCTTTTCAGCATCTGGTACAGGGACAATTAGTCATTCCACTCACAAAAGAATCAGATTTTACCCTATCACATATCACATATAAAAACAAATAAAAATGGGGCTGGTGCCAAAAGTGGTGACTCTTTAATCCCAGCCTTTAATCCTAGCACTCAAGAGGTAGAGGCAGGCAGATCCCCGAGTTAAAGGCCAGGCTGGTCTACATAATGAGTTCCAGGCCAGCCAGGGCCATATAATGAGATCTTGTTTCAAAAAAGAAACAGAACCAAAAACAAAACAAAACAAGAAAGAAACAAAGAAAAAACAGCTCAGGCTACAAAGTGAGGCCAGTCTAAAAAACAAAACAAAATGAATAAATACATTACAAAGCTCAGATAGATCATACAAATCTGAGCTTTGTAATGCAGGTGTATAATTGCAGCACTTGGTATGTAGAGATAGGAGGAACAGGAGCTCAACATGATCCTTGTAGGCTACTTAGTGAGTTCAAGGACAGCCTAGGCTACAGGAGATTGTCTCAAACAACAAGGAAGATCCTTAGAATCAGATAAGTAGTTACTATAGTATCTAGAAATGGAAATACAGTCATGACTGCCAAAAGGTAAAGAGATGTTTGTTCTTCATTTTCTATTTAACATAAGGAAAATGTTCTGGAATTGGATAGTTGTGACAGTCTTACAATATTTTGAATATATAGAAAACCATTAAATTGTACACCTTAAAGTAGTAAATTGTAGGATATGGCCAATATCTCAATTTAAAAACAATGGGATATAAAAAAAAATCTGCTTGTTATTCTCTTGAGCTTTTTAAATGGGTAGGTTTAAGGTCCACTATTAGGAATGTCCCTGTATTTCTGCTTTGAATTCTTCTGGCATAAGTGATGACAAACATGGGCTCTACCCGGTGTTTCTTTACTATTGCAATAGTGCTAAGTCTGGCACACATGTCTGGGCAAATGAGTAGCATAGGTTAAGTGGTGGCACTTTGTGGTCAGTGCATCTGTCCTGTGGTAGTAATGGCATCCTTCTCCCACCCCAGGTACCTTGAGGACGAGTGGAACTGCACTGGAGATACAAAGACCTTTGATACATTCCAGGTGAAGCCTGGGAATCAAGTGGGTGAAAGATAAATGTCTCTGGGACTTCGGTAAGATAGAGTCCCAGTCATCTGGTACTCAAGAGTACCAGACACTTCTAATATCCCAACTCTTTTCCTCTAGGCCGAGGACAAAGTCTCGAAGGAATTACCCAGACAAAACCCCTAAAAGGAGCCGTTGGAAGTCATCTTCCTATACATCCACGTTATTGTTTGTTTCTTTTTAAGCCCTTGCCTGTAACTAGATTTAGAGACCCGGCAACCAAGAAGACCAAGTTAACACATAGACCAGGGAATAGCCATTCTCAGAGCCAATTGTTCTACATCTCCCTGAAGGGGCTTTTTTGTTTGCTTAATAAAAAAGCGTTGTTGCATGTTACGTTCTGGATTTCACTTGTCCTGCTGCAGAGGGACCAGGACCCTGTGAACTCTGCTTTTACCACAGTCATTTACCATGGAAACTTGTGAATAAGTCTTGATGTTAAAGGACACGTGGTACTTCAAGTGATTAGCTTGTGGAGACCAGATAATTCACTAAGATGCTCTGTCTGGAGGCTTGCAAGAAGCATGTGACCTGGTACAACCAGGGCCTCGGAATGGCTGCAATTGAGCTAGTCTAGTAGGTCTTTGAAGAAGGGAAAGGACTTAAGAGGGTGCGCATTTTACTTCTTTCTGATCATTTGAATGCATGTCTTGATGTGTTTTATACTTGCACATAAGTGGGAGGCAAGTGAGCCTTTTCACAGCTCCACAATACCTCCATCCAAACTCCTGTCCTCTCTCCTCTTCTGGAAGGTGCTGTGCAAGGAGTGCCACAATTAGTTCCTGCTGGGAATCAGGAGAGTCGGCCTATCTGTGGAGGTATTGCTCCGAGTATATACACACGGTGTTCTTTGCCAGTGTTCTTGAGGGAGGGCCTGCAGACAACTGTTTTCACAACAGAGATGCACACTGTCACTTTTTGGCAAATTCTGTGGACCTTTCACATAGAGCAGCAATTAGTAGTTCTGAATTCCAGGCAGGTGTTTGTTGTTGTATGCTGCTGTGTGGCTCAGCCAGGAAGACAGGAGGTGCTTCAGACCTCAACAGAGGGAAACACCATCCTGGCAATTGCCATACTTGTCAGTGGAATCCTGAGCATGTGAGCTCAGGTGTTTCTATTGATCCAAAACTCCTCAGGTGTTCTACTGATAGCATGTGCAGATCATTCGCAATCAAACATCCCCCCACATAAATCCAACACCTGCAGACAATACAAGATGCCAAGACCTAGGCAGCCCCTCACCCAACAGTGCATAAAACAATTTGTACATAACTAAAAATAAACAGATCTTCCTTTACTTCTGTAACGCATGTACATTAGACAATGAACCGGAATACTTTTTTTGAAATTCAACTAATAGTAGCAACAAGTTTTCAAATTATAGATGTATAAATGATGACACAGGTGGTGTACCACCAGTTGATGTTATGCCTGCAATTTACTGTGCTTGACATGATTTCTTACCAATTGCCATTTGTAGTTCTTTTGTTTTCACTTTTAAGAGTTTAAAAATATGTGATTAATTTAAAATGAAATGGGTTTCAGTATAGAATTCTCTCACACACTTTGTTGATCCTTTCCCTTCCCAGCCCCTTGTGCTGGTCCCCTCTTTTCCAAAGTAGCCCCCTTCTGTTTTTATGTCACATGCATTCTATCACCTACTCTGCCCGCTTTCCTTCTCCCCTCCCCTAAGACATGTTTATTCACCCTCGTTTGGTCTCCCTTCTAGTTTGCAGACGTAAGTTGACACTTGCACGTGATTATATACACACATTGAAAAATTAAGAGCTAAGGTCCACCTGTAAGAGAAAATACCACATTTGATTTTCTGAATCTAAATTGCTTTACTTAACATAATAATTTTAAGTTCCCCACTGCTGTGGGTTTTGCTAAATGGTCATGTTGTCAAACTGCCTTCTGAATACTCATACTTAGCTCTGGGCCCAGCCTTCATTGGAGAAACTTCCTATGGTCATGGCAGAACTTAATAGAGAAACCCATAACCAACCTAAGTGCTGAGAATAAGTAAGGTCAGGAGAATCAGACGATGGGGAGATGTGCAGCAGAAAGATGTCTTCTTGACATGATATAGCCATTACATTAATGAAGTTATTGTAGCTGTGGTTATAGGCACAAGACTCATTCAAGGTTAGCTCCCATCAACTTGTCATCATGGATGGGGGAGGGGCCCATGAGGTCCCACCCTTTCTGAGAGACTGTTGGCAATTAATGGTTGTTGAAAGAGGTTGACATTTCATTCACTGATTAAATTCACAAAAAGACATGAAACTAAGGGTCATACATGAAAAGAAGTTACGAAAGTAAGAAGCTGATTTGTTGGGAAAAAAGGGTTTCAAAAAGAAGAGAGAGGGAGAGGGATAAGAGAAGAGGAGGGCAGTGAAGTGCCTGTAATTCATTAAATAAATGTATAAAACTGTCAAAGAAAAAAATCACCAGAAATTTCGATTCCACCCATTTTCCTGAAATGTCGTGATTTTTATTTTTCTTTAGAGCTGAATAAAATTCTGCTGTGTATATATGTACTACAACTTATTTACCCAGTAATCTGTTAATGGAAATCTAGGCTGGCTCAGTTTTCTAGCTATTGTGAAAAGTGCAGCAATGAACATGCTTGTTCAAGTGTCTCTGGGGGTAGTACTGAAAAGTCCTTTGAAGTCTAAACCCAGGAGAGGAATAGCTGGGTCATACGGTGGTTCTGCTTTTAGTTTTTGAAGCAACTGAATTCCAAAATGGCTTTTCTAGTTTACATTACCACTAGCACCGTATAAGTTTTTTCCCCTATGCTATCCTCCGTGTTTGTGGTATTTATTTTCTTAATGTTAGCCATTCTGACTGGGATGAAAGGGAATCTCAAAGTAGTTTTAATTTCAATTTCCCCAATGGCTAAGGATATTGAACATATTTCCAAATATTTATAGATCATTTGTGTTTGATTGACTAGAAAATTAAGGGGATTTTGTATGTTTAGGCTTTACAGTTTATTATGTATTCTGAATATTAACCCCATGTCTGAAATATAGTTGGCATTTTTTAAAAATTCTGAATGTTGTCTCCTCACTCTGCTGATAGTTTCTTTTGCTGTAAAAGACATGCTTAACTTCATAGAATCCTATTTGTCACTTTTTGGTATTTTTCTGTGCTAATAGAACCCTTTTAAGGAACCCTTTCCCTATGCCTATATCTTTAAGGACTTTCCTTTTATGCCTCTAGCAGCGTCAAAGTTTCAGGTCTTACATGAAAGCCTTTCCTTCATTTTTAACTGAATTTTGTGCAGTGTGCTACAAATCTAGTTTCGTTCTTTTCCATATGGAAATGCGCTTTTCCCCACAACTGTTTTGTTGAGGAGGCTGTCTTTTCTTTAATTGCATGTTTTTGACAGACATTTTTGTCAAAAATTAGGTGTTTGTGTCTGTAAGGTTTATGCCTGTATTTTCTATCCTACTTCAATGGTTTAAATTTCTGTGCTCATGTCAGTTCCGTGTAGTCTCTCTTTTTTATCCTTTGATAAATCCATACATATGTATGATGTATTTGGACTTTAACCCCTGTTATCCTCTCTCATTCCTGTCTCACTTACGCTACACCCTTTTCCAATAAGTTCTCAATTCTGCTTTCAAGTCTTTTATTATTGTTGTTTGGGGCTTCATTTGTTTTTTGTAACCCACTTAAAATAATTAGTGTTTCTGGTGTGAGTATTGTTAGGAGGTTATTAACCGTACTATGAGCAAGTTAGCAATGGGTATAACACTGAATATATTTCCTCCCCCAGAAACTAGTGACCCAAGTAAGTTGCTTAGAGAGCTGTGATACTTCATATGACTCCACCTGTCTGTAATAGAATGTTTATTGGTCTCATCTTGTGCTGTTCTTCAGTCTGAAACCATAGCTGCCGTGAGTGCATAGGTAAAACAGTCATATCACATCCAGCATTTATCCTACACCCCAGCTTTTACTTTCTTCCTGCCCATCTTTCCAGTGTCCCCTGAGCTTTGGAGGGGACATAGAGATGCTCCATTTAGAGGTGAGCAGTCAACGGTCAGTTATTCTCAGCACTTTAGAGTTACGAATCTCTACATTTCCACTTCAAACAGAAGTTTATTTAACAAAAGATGAGAAAAGAATTAATCTATGGGTATAAATATAAGTATTTAGGGAGGATGTGGTGGTTTGTGCCTTTAATCCCAGCACCTCGGAGGCAGAGGCAGGCACAGCCTTGTGAGTTTGAGCCCAGCCTGGTCTACATAGCAAGTTCCAGAACAGCCAAAGCTTCACAGTAAGACTGTGTAAAAACCAAACCAAACCAAAACAAAACCTGTAAATATTTAGGAATCATAGAAATCAGCTTGATAATGTTTATTTAGCAAGATAATAGTAGAAGGTTACCTTTCTCCCCCCAGTGTGTGCACACTTGCCCTGGTGACTTTCCTAACCATGGAGTATTAACCAGGATTACAGTTCCAGGCTTGGATTCTCTCCTGTGAAACAGGATTCAAATACAATCAAAATAGTTCATTACCCAATAACAGTCATTCTACTATTGCAACATTAAGTAAATATTTCCTAACATGACAATAGTGTAGCTCTCAGGGTTCACAGCAGCTTAAGACCATTCATGGCTTTTCTTTCCCCAGTAGCCTGAATAGCACACTTTGGCACTATAGAAAAGTAGTCAGCAGGTAGCAAGCTTTCAGCTCACTTCCAGCTTGATTCCTTTAGGTTCTTTGACTATAGTATCAGTATGGATGTCTTTAGCATCCTTTAGCATTCTGGCAAATAACCAAGAGCAATAACAATTGGGTATATTATTTGGAAACTACTGGGGCTTCTTTTGGTCAACAACTACTGTACTACAGGCACTACTGTACCTGTTGGTCACTAGGATGGGGTGGGGGAGGTGTTACTTATTTAATTTTTTAAAGTTTTAATTTATCTGTAAGTGTGTGTGTGTGTGTGTGTGTGTGTGTGTGTGTGTGTGTTATACACATTAGTGCAGAGATGCCAGAGACATCAGATTCCCCTGGAGCTGGAGTTACAGGTATTTGTGAGCCTGCCCAGCACAGGTCTGGAAACTAAACTTAGGTATTCTACAAGAGCAGTATTTACGCTTAACCACAGGGCCATTTCTCCAGCCCCTGGGGATTTTGTTTAATAACATATGGCTTCTAAGAATAGCATTATTTGTACATGCAGGGTATCTCTGTTCAAACACTTTAAAATTTTTATTTTAATCAGCTTATAAAATAGCTTTGTATATGACTTTTTTGCTTGTTTTTTGTTTGTATATGGGTTTTGTTTGTTTGGTTTTGGTTTTGTTTTGCTTTTGAGACAGAGTTTCTCTGTTGTAACTCTGTCTGTCCTGGAATTCACTCTGTAGACCAGACTGGCCTCGAACTCACAGAGATCTGCCTGCCTCTGCCTCCTGAGTGCTGGGATTAAAGGTGTGCAAGGAGAGGGGCTGTATATGGCTTTTAATGCAACTTTAGTTTTGGCTATCTCTCCCTCACCACCCCCCTCTCCTAACTCCTTCCAAGCCCCATTTAAATTGTTGGATCTTCAGTACCCTCCCCCCACTTCATTTAAGGCAAGGGTTCTCAACCTTCCTAATGTTGCGACCCTTTAACACAGTTCCTCATGTTGTGGTGACTCCAACGATATACTTATTTTCATTGCTACTTCATAACTGTATTTTTGCTACTGTTATGAATTGTAATCTAAATATCTGATATGCAGATATTTAGATATATCAGATATATCTGATATATATATATATATCAGATATATCTGATAGTCTTAGGTGACCCCTGAGTAAGGGCTGTTCTACTTTCCCCGTATAAGGTGGTCTTGACCCACAGGTTGAGAACTGCTGAATTAAGGCCTTTTCCTTTCCTTATAAATGGCACTCTCTAGACTCCTGGTCTCTAGAGACACTCAAATTTTAAATATGCAAATCCAAAGCTAAGGTGCGCCTTAGCTTAGCGTTTGTCTTTCTAGGCATGGGTTATCTTACTCAGAAAATATTTTTTAGTTACCTCCATTGTCTGCAAATTAAATACTTTAATTTTTCTTTACAAATGAGTAAAATTTCTCCTCCTCCTCTTCTCTAGTCTGATTCCATTTCTTAGCTATTGTGAATACAGCCACAATGAACATGGATTTGCAAGTATCTTTGTAGTGGGTAGGATATGGAGTTCTCTCTGTAGGTACCCAGGAATGGTGTAGATGAATGTAGTTTTATGGTGTTTCTAGCTTTAGCTTTTTGAGACACATCCCCACTGACTTCCATAGTGGCTTCACCAGTTTAAATTTCTACCAACAGTGGATAAGCATTCCCTTCTCCATAGCTTCAGCGGGATTTGTGAAGAAAACAGCTGGCAACAAATGCTGTTGAAGATGCAGGCATATGTTAAGGGGTTTAAAGATACCTTAAAGTTAAAGGGTTTACTAGGGAAAGGGTAACAGCAGTCTATGTTCTTGTGGCAAGAAGTCTCTGACACTGGTTTGAATGGACTCACCCAGAATTGACCACTAACACACACACACACACACACACACACACAATTTTTATTATCTGTTGTGGACATCTAGTTTGATTCCATTTCTTCTCTTTTTTGTCCTTTTGACCTGTTTTTAGGGCTAGGGTTGGCCCATCTGGACGGATCATTGTTGGAAGGTTTTTGTTTTTAATTTTTATTAGGATGGAACAGATGGAATTCTTTTGTGATGGAAAGTGGTCTGGCATTCTGGAGCCTGGGGACCACACAGCACCAAAGCGAGAAAACCTCCCTGTAGAGGTGGTGCAGTTCTGAAGGGAGAATATCCCAACAGGACTGAGTTGCTCAGCCGAGCAAAGCAGAGCTGAGGAGAGGTGTCCAGCTCTGAAGGGAAACATCCCCTACTGATTCTCCTGTTGCAGCTCTGAAGGAACCGCTCAGGTGTTATTCATGCTTCTTGGAGGCTGCCTCCACTTGGGAGGAAGTCAACAGCTGAAACTGTGCCACCTCCCTGCTCTCACTCTCAGAGTCCAAGGGCCTGCTCTTTTATGTAGTGGGGGGGGGGGGTGGAGCCTCCCAGGGTGGCCTGTGATTGGTGGAATTCTTTGGCCTGTGATTGGTGGAATTCTTTATCCAGCGAGTGATGTGGAACCCAGCTTAGAGTTCATTTGTGTTAGTTGGTACTACTTCTGTGCTGTTCTGTCAGGTTGGGGGGGCCCACAGCCAGCTGGGGTGAGGTCCCTGATAGTCCCCAGGGGAGAGCTTTCTTATGAGTGGTTTCAAGTCCCAGAGCTCCCCAGCCTTGCAGAGCTAGATTCCCCCAAAAGGGAAAAATGCTGGCTCCTCAGTGGTCTTTGACATCATTTGGGGTTCCTGGTGGGCATAAGGGATAGTGGCTGGGCCCTTGGGGTCCCCAGCAGGGTGGCCAGGGAGGCAAGCATTAGCTCTGAACAGCAGTTGACAGCAGGAGGGGCTGGGTTTGCTGGAAAAGCCAGATTTGTTCCCTGGAAGAAACACAAATGGCTGTGAGGTTCCATCTTGGAGTGGGGGCAGGGAGCCAGCAGCTCAGTCCACAATTAGGTCCTCCTACTTGACAGTTTAAACAGCTGAGGGGGTGTTGGGCCTGGAAATGAGGCGTGGCTAAGGCTGAGCTTCCTCCACAGGGCTGTGGAGGCTGATTATAGATAAATGTGGAAGGGTGCGTCAGGGGTGGAGCTCTCCACAGAAGTGGGAGCCTCATGCTGTGGACTGTGGGGGGGGGGCAGGACCCCCCCCCAGAGGGAGCACTGGGCTGTGGGCTATGTCTGTGTTTGGGGGCAGAGCTCTCCAGCACAGAGCCCTGCTGTGGAGTCTGCTTATTGCAGAATCTCATCAATCATTACTGCCTACTTTTACAATATTGTCCTTTTTTGAGTCTCCCACCAAACACCTTTGCATCTTGTTTTCTGGGTCCTTAAGGTGGTCTGTCTGGAGTGACCATCACTACCTATTTTTCTTTATGGGGCAGTCATTCCCTCCAAAATTTAATCTCCTGCCTAATAACCATATCAGGTTTCCTGGTAATGTAGACTGTGGAATGAGAAGTTAAAGGAGTTTCAGAACTCTGTCATATATAGAGGGAAAACCATCTACTTTCATTAATGCAATTTCAAAATGATAAACATCCTTAAAACAGCAAAAGTGCCCCTCTCCATAGTCTACTAATATGGCAGCTCAGCTTAGAGTTGAGGTGTGTAGGACCAATTAGCTGAAACATTTCTAAGAACATATGTGTGCACGTTTGAAATACTTTCTTATTCTAAGGCTTATTTGCATTACAATTATTTTCGAATGGATAAATGAAGCCCACCATTGAAAATGCAAGAGTTTATATAATCACAGATTTTTCGGGGTAAGAAAACATGATGGATCAAGTCTGGAAGGGATCCATAGAGCAGAAACTGCTGTTGGTTCACAGATACAAACGTATTTTAGTATTACTTCTCTTCAGCAAGAATATACTTGTTTTCCCTGTGCCCAGATTAAATCCAGGCCACTGCATCTTAAGGTTGTGATGTCATCCTGGGAATGGGACTCATCTGCACAGAGACAGTCAGTTATTAGGTTTTTTTTTCCCTATATCCTTACCTCATGTTATCTAAGATTATTTCCAAACAAGAAATATGCCAGGCAATAAGAGCAAAAGATAGAAGCGACAGCAACAGGAAAAGGGGGGTGGGGTTGATAATGACCTGCGCAACAGAATAGTTTCCCATAGGTTCTGCCGCTGCACCATACATTTTATGTAAACAAGTGCTTACAAGTGCGTCACTGGACCATTTCTCTTGTGGAGGGAACAGTTTAGGATTTACTGGAGTAAATTAGAATTTTTATTCTTAACAGCATTGAGAATGCCCTCCCCCCCATCCCCGACACAAGCACTTTTCTACCTTGGGCCCCTCCCCTACTTAACCAGCTTACTTTGGTGACTTGCGGACTTTAGTGACGAAGACTTAAACACTAGATTTCTTTGCTATCCTTCCGCCTGTCAGGCCACAGCTTTTTCGCTGACGCCACAGCGTGAAACCCGTGTATATTTTCAACATGGAAAGACAGGGTGAGCTTGGTGAGAGACACTCCTAAGAGGGAGACTAATACCGACATTTGGTAACCGTTTGCTTCCCAGCGTTCAGCGCCGTTTGCCCTAGTTCGGCCTCAGAACCTAAAGTCGCAGTATGCGCAAAACGCAGTACCCAGCAAGCGACAGTAGAATATCACTCCACGTCTCTAAGCCGGATCCCCTTGAAGAGCTCTAGTTCCTCCGTCTGCGGCTTCCGTAGCTTGACGTAGCCACGTCTGGTGCGTCCCGGCGGATGTAGGTAGATGTTGCTTAATCCCTTCGAGAGGGTTCCTGAGACGCCTCAGGAATCGAAGAGAGAAGGGATGACCAGAAAGCGGTAGTCGTTTGCTGACCATGGCCGCTCACCTGGTAAAGTAAGCTTCTTCCGACCAGCCCTAACAACCGTCCTTGTCTTTGCGCTCCTGCGCCTGACTGCCGGTTGCCTTTCCCTGCCGTCTGCGGTCTTTCTGTGTGGCAAGGCGTCTCTTAGGGAACAGAGCCTCCGCTTCGAGCGAAACAGGTAAGTAAGAAGGAGGGCATTGCTTGGGGCTGTGAATGCGGATTCCGAGATTGGTGCGAGGTACGTGACCCGGTCTTAGGAGGCGAGTGTTGAGAAAAGGGAGGTGGGGGGACTAGCGGTTTGATAAAAAGCCCACTACGTCTCCGTAAACTCGCCTCGCTTCCGACTGCGTTTCAGAAGGAAGATGGGTATAACGGCATCTTCTGTTGGGGAGATGGCGTACTTGTCAGAGGAAGCAGGACTGCCGCTGCTGGTGAGGACCGTTGTCTGAGGAGCCTTGAGAATCTGGGAGGGAATATATCAAGAGATTGGAAATGAGGGAACATTAAGTCTTGGATTCGAAGATTGTGTCATGTTCCAGTTACTTACCTGACCACTAATTAACCATATCTTGCTCATTATGTTTTCATTTGATTTGGGGCTATCAAACATTTATTTGCGGAAATAGATACGTTGAAAGCTTTGCAGTTCCATGTTTAAGGGCATCAGACCAAAAGGTGAGGGGAGACGATAAGCAAAACTGACATGGTTTCTGTACAGCAGGGAAAAGCCCCAAGAATAGATAGGGATTCTTTATCTTATCTTTACCAGCCTTCCACACAGGCCTCCATTACACCAACTATGTTGCAGAACGCCATAGATTTTGGGGAGGAGAAATAATCACAAGAACCTGTAAGAAAATTGAAATGATATTTTTCATTATTTTCCCAGTTCCTGTTTTTATCAGACGTGTCACCCCCACTAACACCACTACTACTCTGCAGGGATGATTTAGTTGTCTTTATGTGAAAATTCTTGGGCCTTAAAAACATAGTAGAGGAACATGGAGATTTGGGGGTGGCAAAAGAAACCGAATCAGAGAATTCTTTGCCAAACAAGTATCTGTATCCAGAAGCATTTATTACCTCTTAGGTGCTGTTTTCTGACATAGACTCAGTACCTATGTTCTCCTGTTTGTGGATTTCCATTGGTAGACATATTCATAAGTTTGTATAACTGTTGACTGTTGTAAAAGTTTGTAAAATAACCCAACATGAAGCTAGGAAATAATGAAGAGAAAGTTGTCCAATCTCTCAGGTTGATGTGAAGATCGAGAGACTAGAAAATGACATCCTGTTTTGTCAGCTTATTTTGTGACCCCTATTTGGTCTGTGGATTTACTTGGGAGTCTTGGTATACGCTGGAGATACAGGATGCAGACATCTCCCTTTCATACCTTCTTCCTTGTCCTTCTCTAATACTTTGTTATTATCTAATTTTCAACTAGGGACTTACCAGAACAATCTGAAGAGGAAAATGGTGGGCCATAAGGGAGGAGGAGGAAAAGCTTTGAAGCTGGGCAATGGGAGGAGAGGAAGACCAGGAAGGGAAAAGCTAGACAAACTGTCTGGAAAGGTGAGACTAGGGACCAGGAAGCAAGGTCTGTTATCCCAAGAGCTTAGTTTCTCTGTCCTCTTTATTTGTCTCTAGGTCTGCCAGATCTGCTGCAGGCCTTATCACTAGTGGAAGCAAAGGAAGGAGGCAAAAGTTGCTTCACATCTGTGCAGGTTAGTATGGATGTGGGGACTCCTTGAGTAGACTTGTAGGTTGGAGCAGTAAAGATTTGGTTGGCTCCAGCCCTGGTCAGGAGACAGCCTAGGGATTCTGCAGCCTCTTGTGTCCATCTAGCTTTCCTATTCTTCCTGACCTTACTAGTGTCTGGAAAGACAATTGGTAGCACATGGAGGTGTAGACAGTGGGTGAAATGAAAGAAGGAGTTTGGTTATTGTCTACTTCTCCCGTGTAGAGCACTGAATTTCCATATTTAAATATCTCTCAGTGCTGATCAGCATGAAGAGAAAAAAAATGGAAGAGATTTAAAGCCCCATTTCCTTCCTCCACCCCTAGGTCCAACTTCAATGACAGATCTGGTGGCCTTGGAGTGGCTGAAGACCACCACCCTCCACAGGCCTGCGCCCAAGCACAGCTATCCTTCTTTATCTTGAGTGAGCTTCCTCAGCATGCTGTCTATGTCATTGGCAGCAACTATAGTTGGAAAGGGGGCTGAATGACTACTGGACTTTATATGAAAACACCAACTTGGGGCTGATTTTCAGGCAAGGCTGAGATAGGGGCATATTATTTGACTTTGCCTCTATCTTGAACCATGATTGGCTCTACAACTAAAGGGAAAGGTAGAAAAGAGTCAGGGGCCTCCTCGAAACCTGGAGTCAGTAGCCCTGCCAGTACTAAAGGAAAAGGCAAGAGTCAGACCAAGAAAGTGGTTGAGGCAGGACCAAAAGAAGAATTGGGGAACCAGGCTAAGGCTAGAGATGAAGCAGTGGCCAGGAAACAAACAGTGATTTGCACCGAGCCTGAGATTATGACGTGGAAAGTAAAAAAAAAGAAAGATAAGACTAATGCTAGAGTCATGGTTCAGACTAAGGCAGAAGTGGCAGAGCCTGGTTTAGTGCCTCACACAAAGTCAGATGCCTTGCCTACATCTGTGGTCATTACTGTAACCAAGTCTGAAGTCAAGGTTGACACTGCTGTTGAGGCATCTGTCAAGTGCTCTGCCAAGGCGAATGATAAGAGTAATACTAGAAACAAAGCTGAGATAAAGAAAGAAGCCTGTGTCAGATCCAGGGCTGGGGACAAAGCTAGTATTGTCATCAACTCCACTGATGAGGATGAAGAATATGTGTGCTCCTGGTTTTGGACTGGAGAAGAGCCTAGTGTAGGGTCCTGGTTCTGGCCAAAAGAAGAAACCCCTCTTCAAGTTTATAAGCCCCCACCTGAGGTTGAGGAACCCGAACCTGAACCCGTTGACACTTTTGACTTTACTTTAAAAAAAAAAGCGGCAGCATGGGCAAGGGGCAGGTTTATTGTCCTAGTCCCAGTTGAGGAAGGCGAGCAATCCTTACCTCCAGAAGGTAACTGGACTCTGGTTGCAACCTTAATTGAAACTCCTCTGGGTATTCGACCTTTGACCAAGATTCCACCTTTTGAGGGACCTTACTTCCAGACTTTAGCTGAAATAAAAGAACAGATCCGGGAAAGAGAAAAGTATGGACCCAATCCAAACACCTGCCGCTGTAAATCGCGAACCTTTAGTTTAGAGCCTATAGAGTTTGATAAACTTGTAGCCCTACTTAAATTAACTAGAGATCCTTTTATTCATGAGATAGCTACAATGATAATGGGTGTCAGTCCTGCTTACCCATTTACTCAAGATATTGTTCATGATGTTGGTATTACTGTTTTGATTGAAAGTTTTGTCAATAATCCAAATGCTAAGAGACGTCCTAGAAATTTAAATCTGACTTTCAGCCCGGATGCTTCTGAAGAAACGAAAGAGAATGAAGCACATATAAATAAAGTTTGCAGGGACATACTCTGTTGTCCTTTGAACTGTTCTGTACAAGTGGAGGAACTAAAATTATTAGTGAGCCTGAGTGTGAAATTTGACTATCACCATGTGGTTGTCAATTATATTCGATATTTTATGTCATTGTTAAACAAAGGAAGTGTCAAAATCAAGTTTCAGATTTTAAGAGTTATTTTGTGCTTGTCAAAAAATCAGGCCAATACAAGAGAACTGATCAGTGCTGAAGTATTGTCATCACTGATTGGTCTCTTTCACAAGAATGAGTCAAAAGCTAATATTCTTAATATCATTGAAATATTTGAGAATATAAATTTCCAATTCAAAAAAAGGGCAAAGCTATTTACCAAGGAAATGTTCACTAAATCTGAACTTACTTCCATATTCCATGAAGCAAAAGAGTTTGATCAGAAACTCCAAGACTTAGCAGAGCACAGTGACCCTGATGTGAGAGATAAAGTTATCCGATTAATACTCAAACTCTAAATAGCTGTATATTCTCACAAAGCCTTTAACATTTTTTGTCTTTCCAGTATAAACCTAATGCATATTATAATTATAAATTTGATAGTTATGCTCTCTGTGTTGAGGGAGGCAATTATATGGATGCTAGTCATCTTGAGAGATTGAACAATTGATGATTTTTATTGTGCTATATATAATATAAATCAAAGTATTTTTGGTATTTCTGTAATGTAACCCAGTTCTGAACCTATTCATCTTAAATAAGCTATATTTCTGTGCATTATATTGATACAAGTGTATTTTCGTATTCCATTTACGTGTTTTTAATAAAGTTGCATGCTAAACCTGATGAAAACATTGTCCCAGTTCTTCAGCTGAAACGTAGTCACAGGTCAGCAGTGTAAAGATAGCCATGTCACTGTCTGTCCATTCACCTGTGGGGGTGGCACAAACAAACAGGTTCTGAAATTGGCAGATCTTTTAGTTTCAACATGGACAGGGAATACAGTCATTCTGTGATCAAGATGACAGGACTGTGCTTCTGGCTGTCTGGAGTTTGTAGATGGCAGGATTTCAGTTGAGGAATGACACTTTCTGGACAGCTCTGGGGAAGCAGACAATGACAGACTTAGGAGGAAGAGAATACAGATGCCTTCCTGTCACTCTTAGTCCAAGAACTTGTACTTGGCCTTTCACATCGGATGTCTCACGAGGATGCCTTGAAGTTTTTAATCCCCTAGAGAGTTTATAGTTCTCACCCTATTCAGTTAAACTATGGGCAGTTGTGGGAAGTGCAGTTCTAAAGGGACACAGCCACATATCCTTACCAGCACCCTCCCTATCCAGGAATACCAGATTTACTACTTCCAATGAGGTTTTCTAATCCCTGCAGTCCCTGCAGGAGGGCTTGGGGACTACCCACAAAAACTGATTATTAATATTACCTCTTCTACTTTGGTGGTTTTAGTTCTCATCCTTGCTTTTGTTTCTGGCCAATACTTTTGACTTGGTGATTTGTACCTATTTTTGATGGTAGTAGCACCCTTTGTGCTGATTCGTAAGGGTCAGCGCATGGCTGCATGTATAACAACCACAGAATATCAGTCTTTGAGGACTGTAATTAATAAATTAATTTCCCTACAGTCACTGTCCTTGTTTTCAGTTTACTGTTTGAAACTATGTTGTTTATTCTACCTCAGCCTCCTGTTTATATAACAAAAGCTAGGATCAGAGCAGAGGGTTATGGTATAGAACAGCAGGTATTGTTTGGGATTTGATACCACTTTTGCATCTCCAACTCACCAGATCCTTTCCTGTTATTCTCAGTTGACCGCCCAGAATTGGGAATGATAGAGATTATGATCTCTGGACAAATGTTGGTGCATGTACTCATGCTCGTGTGTGTGTGTGTGTGTGTGTGTGTGTGTGTAAGTGTGCATATGTGCATGAATGTAGCTGTGATCTTTCTTTGACTTACCTTTTCCAAATTTTTTCATGTATTTGGGTAAGTTCTAAATAAAAAAATATCAACATACTGGAATATAGCCTAAATTTTAACAGCTAATTGTGGTTTTATTTCTATGAAGGTCAGATGTGAACCTATGTTTCATACCTCTAGTAATAAAAATGAAAGAGGATTGTCCATATTTGTAAATTAGGGGGGAAGCAGTGTTTTTTTTTTCTTGCAGTGTGCCATTTTAATTTAGAAGATTTTGAAGTTCTATGTAACTGTTTTTAATCCACAGATCTCCCCTAGCCTATAATACCAGCTGTGAGTACTTCTCTCACTGGAGATCTTCACAGTGCAGTCGGACCAAATCCTTTGGAAACATTCTATATCTCAAATGCCCTGTGGAATACACACTTAATCAGTTGATGGCTTGGAATTTTCCAGTATCAGCTAAGGAGAAGGGTGAGTTTGGGATATGCATATATTGGTGCCAAAGCAAGAAATTAGTATTCCTGCCTGGGTAGTAATTTTGAGAGTGAAAATCATTTTGCAAAGTTTCTGACACATCCTCTATTGATGTACACACAGTTGGGCTGTTATGACCAATGCTGCAGCGAACACTGGAGTGCACATAGCTCTTGGAGTTCCCAATTTCTTTTGCATATGCACTTAGAAGTGGTATTGCTTGGCAATGTGATAATTCTGTGTGATTTCCACACCGGCTGTATCTTTTTGCATTTCTATCATCAATACACAATCATTTGAATATGCCTACATCCTTTGAAATATTTGTTATTTTTCTCTACCTTTTAAACACTCTTTTTAAGAGATACATAAAAACATGAAGTTTAATGGAGTAACATGTTGTGTTTTTATATATTTATAGCTTTTGTACTTTTAAAGTGGGGTTAAACACATTTATCTCTTCAAGTATTTGTCTGTTCTTGGTGTTAAAACCTTATCTGTAGTTTTGCTATCTGTCCTAGGAACATACCAGAACTTCTAATTCCTAATGGAACTTAGTACCGATTTGTTAGCTTCCCTCCCCTATACTCTCCCTAGCCTTTTATAACAATAATTTTACTCTCAACCTCTTTGCAAACAACCTCTTTGATCGTATGTATGTGTGAGATAAGACATTTGTCTTTCTGTGCCTGGCTTATTTCACTAAACATAGAGATACTTGTTTTCAGCCCTGTTGTTACAGTGGCAGAATGGCATATTTTTTGACTAATACTTTACCCTATATATGAATCACAATTTTATCCATTCATCAGTTTTTGGATATTTAGGATTTCCCCCCCCATGCCCCATATTTCTTAGCTATTGTGAGTTACAGTACTACATTGATTATATGAGGGCAGGTGCCTCTTTGGCGTGCAGATTTAATTTCCTTTTGAAGTATACCTATTAGTGGGATTCCTAGATCATGTGATATATATGTTTAGGATCCTCTGTACTGTTTTTTATAGTGGGTATATTAACTTTCATTCCCACAAAGAGAGTACAATGTTTTGTTTTTCTTCACAGCCTCACCAGTATATCTTTAGTCTTTTTGGTAATAGTTATGGTAATACCTGTTGTCCATCTGTATGTCTGTCTTCTTTTGATAAATGCCTATTCAGGTATATTGTTCATTTTTAAATGTAGTTATTTGGAGGATTTTTTAGTGAGTTTTTTTTTGTAGTTCCTAATATAGTTTGGTTATCAAACCCTTGCCAGATTATGAATTGCTACTATTTCTGTCATATGTATGAATTGCTACTATTTCTGTCATTTACTAGACTGTCTCTGCACTCTGTGGTTTCATTTACTGTGCAATAACTTCGGTTTGATGTAACTCAATTTTATTTTTGGTTTTATTTTTTGGGCTTTTATGATCCAGATCAAAATTTTCTGTTGGTTTGAATGTTCTAAAGCATTTTTTCTGTTTTCTTCTAATAGTTCCATAGTTTTAGGTCTTACATTTAGTTCTTTACTACATTTTGACTTGCTTTTTTTATATAACTGGTGAGAGATAGTTGATTTTTGTAATTTTCAAAAGATTCTTCTACATGTGGCTATCAAATTTTCCCAGCATCATTTATTACAAAGACTGTTTTTTCTCCATTGTGTGTTCTTAGCAACTTTGTTGGAAAACAGTTGATTGTAGATGCGTAATGTAGGCTTCTCTCTAGAGTTCTATGTGTACTTTTTTTATATCACACTATGATAATTTTTTTAAAAAAAATTGATTTTCCAATTTGTTTTGAAGTCAGGAAATATAGTGCCTCCTATTTTGTTCTTTCTTTTCAGCATCTGTTTGATTTCTTGGGGAATTTTGTGATTCTATATGATTTTAATACTGCATTTTTCTCTTTCTATACAGGACATCTTTAATATTTTTATATGGATTGAATCAGATTTGTAAATCACTTATACTACTACATTTTTACAGTGATGATTCTGCCAATCCATGAACACAAGGTGTCTTCTCATACTTTTTGCATTCTCCTCAATTTCTTTCATCAGTGTTTCATAAATCTCGCTATAGAGATCTTTCAAATATTTGGTTAAATTTATTCTTGATATTTTACTTTTATAGGCATTGTTAATGCAACTGCTTTCTTGGTTTTTATTTCAGGCAATTTTTTTGCATACCAATTTTATATTCTTCAACTTTGCAAAATGTACTTTCTCATTCTAATAGTTTTTTTTTTTGGTGAAGTTTTTGGCGGATTTCTATATATAAGATCATGTTATCTCCAAACCATAACTGTTTGACTTCTTTTTCAACTTGAATGAATGTTTGTTTGTTTCTCTGTCCCTATTGCTCTTGGTAAGAATTCTAGCACTATATTGAATAAAAGTGGAGAAAGAGTACACCCCTCTCTTGTTCTAGGTCTTAGAAAGAAATCTTTTCAGCTTGTTTCCTTTGACTTTAATGTTGGCTATCATCTTATTATAAGGGTCTTATTATGTTGTGGTATGTTCCTTCTAGTCCCAGTTTTTCAGTACAATTATCATGAAGGAGTGCTGAATTTTATCAAATGGTTTTCCACATTGATGTGATCATATGGTTTACAGCCCTTCATTTTATTGGTGCAGTTTATCAGTTTATTAATTTGAATTCATTGAATCATCTTGCATTTGTGGAATGAATCCCACTTGGTCATAGTAAATATGTTATACAGTTTAGTTTGCTGCTCTTTTGTTGAAGAATTTTTCATCTGTATTGATCAAACATATATTGGCCGATAGTTTTGTCTGTATGTTATTGTCTGGATAATGTAGACCTCATATAATATTGGGAGTATCCACCAGAGAAGACTGCTCAGACATAGGTTTATGCCAACAAAAAGTCAGAAAATCTTTATTAGCCAGCCAGCAACTACATTGGGTGTTTGGGATCCAATTGTAACATTGATCCTTTCTCAGTATGAGCTTATAAGCACAAAAACTGTATTGTGGGTTGACATACTTCAGTTAGCAAGAACAGTTACCCAGAAGCAGAACTACAGAAGGCAGAAAGCAAGGTTAGTACATTTAGAGACTTTCACAGAACTATGGACTTTGATTGATTAGGTTTTGTTTTCATTTTAGCATATGGTACTGTCTGTGTGTTGAGTTTTATGGTCTGAATGGTACTTCCATCATGGAGTCAGCTGTGCTAAGGTCCAGGGGCCTGTTGTTACATTCTCCACTGGTCTTAGTGAATGAGTCACATTATAGACTCATCCTGCTTTAAAGAGGTATAGTTGTTCCTACGAATCATTAATTTTATTGAACTGATATATAATTGGCCATATAGTTTAAGATTCAGGGCCCTACCATTAGTCCAATCAGAATGAGAAATGAAGGCCCAGCCAGTGCTGATAGCAGAGCAGTTAGCCAGAGGGACCCAGAGAATAGACACTGGTAGCAATTTTTTAAATTCATGTCTTTGTCTCTCCTTTTGAAGTTTGCCCAGCCATGGCAAGATTTTCTTTAATTATTTATTATGGTCAATTAGCATAGAAAACAACAGGTTTTCCCCAAAGCCATACATAGTCCCCCATTTCCAATTTTGTGCTACCATTTGTACAAGGGAATCTGTTTTGTTAACTCAGAAATTTTAATATCTCTAGGACCTGATCAATATATCCACTTAGTTTCTCAAAGTTTTTAGTCTCCTACAATAAAGGCTGATGATCTATGGCCAGCTATGCCTGTTCTGTCCAGGATTTGGATGAGGACAGGAACAGCTTTTTTTTTTCTTCTTCTTTTTTAAGTCTAGGGTCCATATTAAAGTGTATTTTTACTTTTTCCATTATATAGGTATACTTGGAGCAGAGTGCATACTAAGATGCATAAAAGGAGTTTTTTAGTTTGGATGGCGTCAGAAGAGGCACATCTAATTAATTAGTACATGTCTATCATGTAGTCTCAGAGGCCCAGTAATATTTCTGTAGTCCATATGAGTTAATGCCGGGGTCGTGCCTTGGCTTGAGGTCAGGGTCTTAAGAAAGGGATGCCTGGGAGTGGCACGAAGAATTGGTTCAGGAGTCAAAAGCTGGTACAAGCTGGCAGCTAGCCATCTCAGGAGAGCATCAGAACTTAAGAATTATCTGTCTCTCTCTATCTCTCTCACTTTCTCTCTTTCTCCTTCTTCCTTTTGGTTCTTTTTCTTCTGCTTCTCCCAAGCATGAGCCGGCCCAGTCTCTTATTTATTAAAAGTACATTGCAAATCTAACAGTTTATCAAGGTCAAACACATTCAAAGCTTCACAGAAAAATTGTATAGTTACATTTTTCTAAATTCCCATGCTTACTTGGTACACTCAGCAAGAACAACTTCCACTGTAACAGCTTAATCTTCAACTTGTTTTTTCTCAGAAAACCTCTAACACCATGGTTTATTGGTGGTTCACTGGGTGCCCTACTTGCAGTTGTAGCATATATCAGACAGACAGAAGGGCAAAAAGGTGCTAGACAGAAATTTTATATTTATAGATTTTTAAGCTTTCTTTAGTTCTTCTACGTTTTCCTTATCTCTATCCAAACTTCAATCATATGTTTCTTTAACATTAACAGCATCTATTCCTCTTTCCATTTTTCTTGTTTCTGGGGCTCTCTGTACACCAGCCAGTTCAGGAAACACAGGCTCAGGAGTATAATTCTTGTCCCTGAACCTTGTCACATATACATACTGTACTTACACATACATATATACTGTTCTTAAGGAACAGTTTGTACACAATTTTATCTTGTCCCTAGTTGACTTGCATTTAGTGAGGCTGATCCAGGGACAACAGCCCTTAGAACACTCACAAAGGCTTCCACCTCAGGGTCATTAGGTTCAGCCTTCTTCCTTATCAAGGGCCACCAAGAGGGTAGACTTCCATGAAGGCATTGGCCTGGGTCCAATTTACAGGAACAGAGGAAGCTTTAGAGACAGAAAGAAAAGAACAGCATGTAAAGAATAGTAGATCCAATCGTAGAGCAGTTATTGCCAGATGTCTTCTGCAGAGGTGGCATGCAGAGGCTGGATCTGTGTCAAGCAGCCATCTGTGCAGCCATGCCATTCCTGGCAGGTTAACCCACAAAGCAGAAAAAGAGGAAGTGCCTAAGTTAGAGGTTTTGGATATTAGACAAGTTCCAGCCCCTTGTAAGTCTTTTAACATTAATTTGAATTTCGCACAGTCACAGTAAGTTTTATCAGTCAATGGGCTAACAGTCTGGTTAGTCTGTAACCCTATGTACAGGGACCGGGAGTCTAAGCATAACCAGAAATCCTAGTTGATTTCTGGCTGGAAGTGATTAAGTAGTGGACCTTGTCAAGAGTGGGAAATAGGGATTGGGATCCCTTAGCTTCCTGGACAGCAGGAGGTGGGACTCTGGATCCTGATGTATTTAGTACCCATAGGTCTGGGGACCTGGGCAGACAGTTTAGATCTATCCCTAGGCTCCCTTCCTGTGGCGTAAAGTCCGATTCCCAAGGTTTTCACAAGGCCAGAGTCTTTCTTATGGAATTTCCAGATTTTAAAATTTATGGCCATTGGATTATATTTTCCTGTTGTGCATTTCTTGGGAGGGGGCTTTCTTTCTATATATTCACCTGTGTATTTTTAGGAAGTCTCAGTTTCACAACCTCGATTTTTTTGCAATGGAAACTCCTTGTTTCCTGGCAACTAGAGGACCCAGCTGCACTGCCTGTATAGATTTGTAAACTCTGTATTCCTATCTAAAAGATAAACTCCCACGTCAGTCCTTTCTCGAATACAACCAAACAACACTTGAAGTGGACATTAGTGAGCAAAGGTCAAGATTAATATGGGTGGCTGGTCTGTAGTCCCACTAGCTAATACTTTTCCTGTATTGGTCTTCCTCAGTTCCCAAAACTAGGCTTGAGGGCTGTGGGCATTGAACCATGGCTCAATATTCATACCAAACATAAGTCTCAGGAGGAGGTGGAGGGGCAGGAAGTGGAAGGGCCTGGGGCCCAATGAAACCTTAATTTTATTGGTTCCGTAGTCCAGGAGACAGTTCATTTGTCAAAGGCGTCTGTGCCAGGCATCTGTGCCTTCTGCCTACTTGATCTGGTTGTGGTGAATCCATGGTGTAATGCCAGCTACCTTCACAGTTGTAGGAGTGGAGAGAATCGCCATGTAGGGTCCTTTCTAGGTTAGTTCCAGTGCCCCTGGATACCTGCTTGACCCAGGTGGTAGGTATTACTGGACTGAAACAACAGGAAATTTGTGGTGGACACAGATGTTGGCTGAGTCTCTCAGATAGTCCAATGAATAGCCTGTATGGAGAGCTGGAATGCCTATGGTGATTTGAGAAAGGAATAATTAGAGAGTTCTGCCAACTGCCGGTCTCTGAACCTGGGAAGCAGTAGGGGCGATCTTCCAAACATAATATCATAGTAAGTAAATCTCTCCCTATATGAAGTGCACCAGGCTAAGGAAAGAGGTCCTTCTACTGTTCACTGGACTCTAAAGAGAGTTTTGTTAGAGTTATTTTTTAATGTCTTATTTTGTTTACCTGCCCAGAACTCTGTGATCTATATGCACAATGAAGTTTCCAATTTATATCTAAAGCTTTAGCTATTAATTGAGGGGTTTGGGCTATGAAAGCTGGACCATTGTTGGACCCCATTGCGAGGGGAAAACCAAATCGGGGGATCAGTTCCTGGAGGAGTTGTTTAGCTACTGTTTGAGCAGTTTCAGTCAGGATGGGGAACACTTCTACCCATCCGGAAAAGGATCTATAAACTATCAAGTAAATTTATCATCCTCTAGCAGGCCAGATCTTGGAGAAGTCAGTTTTCCCAGAGTTCACCTGAGTGTTGACCTCTCTTTGAATCCCTTCCTGAGTAAGGGCTTTCTGTTTTAGATTTACTTGAGCACAAACATGGTATCTGGCTAAGAAATCCCAGTCCAGGCTTCAGTCTAGGTATAACATACCTTGGTCTGAGTAACTCAGAAAGTTTTGTGGACCCCAGATGGGTAGCCTGGTGGAGGTCAGTTACCAGTGTCCTGCCAGTTGTTTCTAGAACGATCTTTCCTTCTGGTGTCCCCCATCAACCTGTAGGTTTTAATTGTCCATTTATTCTTTACCATGAAGTCTCAGGTAACACCAGGCTGGGGTATGCCATCAGAATGTCAGTAGGTCCCATTGGTCTTAGGCCATTTGTTAGGTAGCCAGTGGCCCAGCGGTAGGGGACAGCAATTCATCGGGGAAGCCAAATAACCTTTAGGAGGGCCAAGATCTGCGTATATTGTAGTGGGATTTTCTTTTTCCCATCTGAGGGCCTGGGTCAGATGGATCAGTTCTGCTCTCTGGGCTGAGGTACCTGGCTTTGGCCCAAATTGTTTCACTTAAAGTAACTACCACAGCTTCCACGTACCTAGTTTCAGCTTTCATCTTGTGACAGTCATGGATGAGCACCTGTGGGTCATCACCAGGTAAGAGGGTAGCATGATTGATAGCAATTGGTTTCTTAAACTTTACTGAAGGGTGGTTGAGGAGTAGGGCCTGATACTGGGTCAAACAAGCATTAGACATCCAGTGCTTTAGTGTTCCTCCAAGGAGGGCCTCAACCTTGTCATGAGTGCTGTGAGTATAAGACCCTGATACAGAGTTAACTTGTTTGTTTTCATTAGACTAGCAGTAGCTGTCACAGCTCTTAGACAGGTGGACCGTCCTAGTTTGGATTAAAAACACACTTTTTGTAATGTCTTTTGTGGACAAGCAAATGAAAAGGTTTTGAGACATCTGGAAGTGTTAGAGCTGGAGCTGAAATCATAGCTGTTTGTAAAGCCTCAAATGCTGTTTGGTGATTAGAAGCTCAGTGTCCTCTTTTTGTGGTGTACAGAGGTCTCACTAATTCTGAAAACTGGTATCTAGAGGCAGCAAAGCCAAACTGAAGGATGGCAGCAGTCCTACTCTGAGACAGGCTCCTTTTGCCTCCTCTCAGCCTGTAACTAAGATAGGTAGCTCTAATGTACAAAGTTGGTATTTTTTAGCAGACGTTCTGTAGCCCAAGGTCTGTAACTCTTGCAGTGGTCCCTCAGTGGCCCATATAAATTATTTATTTATTTATAATTTATTTTACTATTAGAGGATAGGGGGAGATCATTTACATATTATAAGAGCATGGTCCCAGGAAACCTCTGATGTAAGGGCAGGAGATCAGCATTTAGTGTCTTTAAATCCACTGGGCAAGCTGGTCCAGGTATGTTGTCTGATGTAACCTCCTTCTGGGTCTGTCTATTTAAAAGCATAGATGGGCTGACTCACCTCTACCAATGGGAGGCTGAAGAATGCATCTTTCAGGTCTAAGACAGTGTACACCTATAACTCTGGAAGAATCAGATTCATGAGAATGAGAGGTCCCGGGTTTCTTCATAGGTAGGAGAGGTGTATTCCAGGGTGACTGACCTCTCCTATGTGTCCAAGACAGAAAGCACCTTAACCAGACTTACCTTCAGAAGTGACAGACCAGGCAACTTTCTAATTTGTTTCCTTTTCTGGGGTAGAAGCATTAGGCAGCTACTGATCAAAGGGACCCAGGGGACCTGGAACATCTCAAGTTATGCACCCTCTAGGAGCCCCTTGACCACCATACTCTTCCTTGCTCTGAGGGGCTCTGAGACCCCTGGTATCTCAAGGTCTGGTCTCTGTGAATGTTGGTGAACATCTAGAAACATTGTGGGGGTATTCACAGAGAAGACTGCTTAGATGTGGGTTTAAGCCAATAGAAATTAGCTGGCCAGCAACTACACCAGGTACTTCCTGTTTCCTTGTACTAGTTTGGGGTTTGGTTTATTTTTTGTTATCTAGCTGAGGGGGAATGGTTGGTTGTCTGTTTGCTTTCATTCTGATTGTTTTCTAGATCTTTCTGTATTTTATTGACTTTGGTTACTACAACCCTCCCTCTTAATACTGCTTTTTCTATATCTCATAGACATCATCTCCATTTTTATTTGTTTCAAGAAGCATTTTAATTTCCTTTTTGAAATCTTCTTTGACCTAGTGGTTGTTCATGTTGGTTTCTGAAATTTCCAAAAACTTGTATTTATTAAGTTTTTTTTGACATTTATTTCTGATTTTACTAAGCTTGATTAGAAAAGATTCTTCTTATGATTTTAGTTCCTAAAAGTTTGTCAAGACTTTTTGCAGTGCTTGGGATCTGTCAGCCCAGTTGTTCATCACTAAGCTGTGAGAGTGTGTATGTGTTGGGGGTCGGGGTAGGGGTTGTGGTTTTGTTTGGTTCTGGACAGGGTTTCATGTAGCCTAATTTGGCCTGAAATTTACTGTGTCATTGTATATAATCTTGAACTCTTATCTCCACTTTCTGAGTGCTTAGAATTACAGGCTTGCACCAGCATGCAGTGCTGAGGACCAAACAGGTATGCACTTTATTCACCAAGCTACACCTCCAGTCCTGAGGCTTGTTTGTATCTTTTCTATCAATGTATTCTGGATAATTTTCTATGTGCTGTTGAAAAAAAAGTGCATTCTGAAGCTGTAAAGTGGAATTTTCTAGCAACATCTCCTAGATTGATTTGGTCTAGTGTGCAATTTAACTGTTTGTGTGCTTTTCCAGAATCAAAGCTTTGTAGTGTTTGCCACTCTATCAAATATACATAAGACAGAGATTGGAGATTTATTCAAGGCTTAGTCCTGTGTAAAATAAGGAGGATTTTCTGTTTCAAATCTCCATGTTCAGGGAGTTCAACCATTGTTAGATACTTTTATGAAATGAAAAGGGGATTATAATGAGATAATGAGCAGGAGAAATCCAAGAGCTAGGCAGGATCTCCAGAGAGACCTTCTTTTCTTAGAATGTAGATCTTGGGACTGGAGAGATGGATCAGTGGTTAAGAACACTTGTTACCAGGGCCCACATGTGTGCTCACAGCCCTCTACCGCCATCTTCTGGTCTCCACCGGCATTGCATGCACTTACGTACATGTAGACAAAAACACCCAAAAAATAAAATTTAAAAAAAAAAGGCATCAAAACCTCAGATCTTAGCCTCTTGGCAGCAACACCTACATTTACCTTTCAAATATACTGTTTTTCTGCAGTTTAATTATTATTAACTGAAGAGAGGAAGAAGGTTTATAGTGACTTGTCTATTGAGAATATAGAATACCTTGTAATCAGGATGGGTCATTATTTCTGATTCCTTGTTTATTTTTGTCTTGTGTGGATTTTTGATTTGTAGGTATCTTGGCACTTCAAAAATAGTGTCTTTTGATTATAACAAGGTATTTTTTTTTGAGATAGGGTCTCTCTACATAGTCCCTGGCTCACCTGGAACTCACTCTGTAGACCAGGCTGTCCTTGAACTCACAAAGATCCACCTGCCTCTGCTTCCCAAGTGCTGGGATTAAAGGTGTGCATCAACATGTCCAGCTATAACAAAGTATTTTTAAATGATACCAACTTAGTATGATCATAAAGGTAACAATAGAAATGAAAGAAAGAGAAACTACTTTAATATGAAAACTACACTTATGCTTCACTTTTTCATTTAAAATTTTTGATATACCATTTTATGCCTTTCTATATTGGTTGTCCGTAGCTGTATCTGTTATCTTTTAAATTATTTTGTTTTTAGTCTTTTACTAAAGATATAAATGGTTTGTGTACTGTTGTTACAAATTATTTTGAGTTTGTTTTTATAATTTTATAAATGGGTTTTTTATTTCCACTTTTTAAAATTAAATATGTTACTTGACAATTTCACACATATATTTAATGCATACTAACCATTCTCACCCTGACTGTCTTTCTACTACCTCTGCTTCCCTTTCCACTTCCTTACAGATCTCTTTCTCACATTTATGTCTGTTAGTTTTGTTTTGTGACTCTGATTTTAACCAGGGCCGTCCGTGTGACCATGGGTGTGGATCTATCTGCTGGATCTGGGTGGGCTCAGCAATCACCATACAACTGAAGACAGATACTCTTCTCTCAGAGTCTATCAATGAGCCCCTCACTCATCACATGACTGATTATTCACAGGACTAGTCTTATGCAGGCCCAGTTCAGGTAACCACAGTTGTTTTACATTCATGACTGCGATGGTTGTATCAAGCCTAGAGAATGATATTTCACAGTGTTATCTTATCTTCTGTTTCTTTCTACTACCCAGCAGCATTGAGAGTCTTTTATTTATCTTTCACTTGTAGAAGCTTGATTTTAAGAAGTGTTTGGGTGATTAACAGAGTTAACCTTGGATGGTAGCCTTTGACCTTCCTGTATTTGGTTATTCTTCTATGTAGGTTAGAGAAGTTTCTGTTACTGTTTCTTTGAATATATTTTATACCCATTTGTCATTCCCAAGACCTACTTGGATCTCATTATTCCAAATAATGGCTTTTTTAAATGTCTTAATGTTTGATCATCCCAGTGTTATTTTCATCTTGTTCATTATTTTTCTTCTCTACCTTTTTGTTCCAACTATATATGTTCAAATAGCCTGTCTTTAAGCTCACAAATACTTCCTTCTGTTTAAGCTCTTCTGCTATTGATGCCTTCTTTCTGATTTTTAACTTCATTAACTGGATTTTACAACTCAAGAATTTCTCTTTGCCAGTTCTGAATTGCTTCGAGATCTTAAGTTTCTCACTGGAGTATCGACATGTTTCTGTGTGTTTTCTTCCTGTCATTGAGTTTCCTTAAACTGTCCTAAATTTGTAGTTTTTTAATTGTTTAGAAATTAACTGTCTATTCCCAAAAGGCTTTATCAGGAGCCAGGGTAGGCCCAGATGACTTGTTCACCATCATTGCCCTATGTTCAAGCACCATGGGATTCTGCCCTGATAAGAGCACGTTTACTGTGCAAGGACTGCTCCTATCTCCTGTGCAGTAACTACAATGACTTGGCACCCATCTCACTTTTTGTCTTCCCGTGGGGAAATTACTCTTTCCCTATTGTGCTGTCTGAGGCTAGGGAAGGAATGCAATTAGCAGTTCAGTGGCCACCAGGGTCACATTGCTTGGTATCACCCACAGCCCACATGCCAATCAGACCTTTGCAGTATGGGAGTAGGACTCAGATCCATACTACTGTATGGTTGCTTACTGTTGAGGTAAACGTGTGGTCCTTGAATACTTTAATCAACCACAGCCAACGTCAGAATAAAAATACAACTGGTGGGCCACAAGTCTCTATGTAACACTAGTATGGATTCAGGGCCCCTGACTTACAATTACAGGTTATAAGGATTTGCCCAGCATTAGGTTTCCCCATCCCAGCACTGAATTACAAGGCAAAATACTTGGCTTACTTTCCTGCTCTATCCCCCTATTGGGAAGAATAGTTCCCATTGCTGTCACTCAAGTTTAGAGGTAGGGTGGTAGAAATGATCTCTTGGTTGACTAAGCCAATGCTAAGTGGAGATATACCCAAGTCTCACAGCTGTAAGATCTGCACAGTCTCTGGTATATATTCCAGGTGCATGCTTTGGTTGTCTTTAATGCAGGACAAAGTCCAAATCTGTTCTACTTGAGTGTAAATGACTCTATCTGATGCCCAGGAATGCCTGGCTCCACATGTGAGTGCATACCTGGGGAGGGTGGCCATTGGGATCTGGGAAGAATATGGTTTTACTGCTATGGGCTCAGCATTGGGCTCCAAGGCAAAGATCTGTACTAATTTTTCTAACATATTCTATAGAGGATAAGGTCTTGCTTCTTGTTCAGCTGTCCAATTTGGAGGACAAATATTGGGGACCAAGGTGTCTCTTATTCACCTGGCTAAAGAAGATCCAGAAACTTAGTCTACAAGTACTGGCTTGATCACAAAGGTGTGGGTCTCTGTTTGTCCTCTTGATTTCACTCTGATGAGTCTCATACTGGGACTTCTGGATTCAATCTCATACTGGATTCAAGTTTATGGTCTTGACATAATTCCCTCTCCTCTCACAAACAATAAGAGGTCTCTCTCTGTTTCCTTTCTATATTCTTCAGTGCATCTCTGACTATTATAGTAAAACAACACTGTGTTCTCTCAGTTGGCTTCATTAGCTCTTGTGAGAGAGATTTGTCTGTGAATAGCTGTCCCATTTGGCTGGCTGGAGAAGGGGGATTGTATTAGATCACCAGAGGATCTTAGCCATCTTGCTCTGCTTCCATCCATTAATTTTTGATAACCATCCCCATAGTTATGTGTTAGATTGTCATTGTGGTTCTAATTTAAACTTCTCTAAGTATTAATGATGTTGAGAACCTTTGTGTGCATATTGATCATTTGTTTTCTTTGTAATAAAGATATTTTGCTAATTTCATTTTTGAGATAGGCATCTCTTATAGTCAAGGATGGCTTTGAATTCACTGTGACGCTGGGAGTGGCTTTGAATTTCTGATTCTCCTGCCACCACCTCCCAACTGTCAGGATCACAGACATGAACTACTGTCATCTGATTTAGTTTCTCTGTCCATTTTAAAAAGTGAATTCTTGTCTTTGTTGTTGTTCCATTGTAAATGTTCTTTGTATAGCTTATAGGTAACCCTGCACAGCACAATACACTCACAGATGGAGGTCAGAGAACACCTTGGTCAATACTCTCCTTCCACTGTGTATGTCCTAGGCATTAAAGTCAGGTCATCAGGCTTGGCAGCAAGCACATTTATCCACTGAGCCACTTTGCAGTCTCCTGAAGGTTTCAATATTAATGAGTGAAATTCAACTTTTTAAATCAATCACTGGATCATTGGGCATCATGTCTAAGAATTTATTGCCAAATTTAAATTACAAGGCTTTACATCTGTGTTTTCTTTTAAGAATTTCATAGTTTGATAACTTATATTTCAGTTGTTGATATATATTAGTTTTTATATGTTGTGTTGAAGGAGGTATAAGATTTAATTCTTTTGTATTTGAAAATCTACTTATCCTAGCACAGTATGTTGAACAGACTATTCTTTATTCCTTGAATGAACTTGAAATCCTAACTAAAGCAAGTGACCATGGACATACATGTTTGTTTCTAGATTCAGAATTTTGTCCCATTTGTATCTCTTTATCCTTAATGCCATTATTAAGTGTTTAGTTACTGTCTTAGGGTTTCTATTGCTGTGAAGAGACACCATGGCCACAGCAACTCTCAGAAGGAAGGCATTTAATTGGGGATGGCTTACAGTACAGAGGTTTAGTCCATGATCAGCATGGTGGCAGGCATACAGACAGACATGGTGCTGGAGAGGAACCCAAGAGTTCTACAGCCAGATCTGCAGGCAGCAGGAAGAGAGATGACACTGGGCTTGGCTTGAGTCTCAAAAGCCTCAAACCTCAAAGTCTCTCCAAGTGACATACTTCCTCCAACAAGGCCACACCTACTTCAACAAGGTCACACCTCCTAATACTTTCACTCCCTTTGAGCCAATGGGGTCCATTTTCATTCAAACCACCACAGTATAAAGCATAGCTTTATACTAATTTTGTTTTTGTTTTTGTTTTTTGAGACAGGGTGTCATGTAGCACAGGTGAGCCTCAAACTTGCTTATATAGCTGAGGCCCCTTTGAACTACTGATCCACCTGTAATCCACCTCCTAAATGCTATGATTATAGGCATGCATTTTTTATCCTAAGTTTTGAATTCAATAAAGGAATATGCTCCAATTTTGTTCTGTTGCTTTGAGAATTTTTTTTATTATTTTCAACCAATTTTGTATAAATAATGATTTTCTTTTTTGAAAACATTTATCTTGCACAGGTCTTATGCAAGCTGTCTCAATTGCTGTGAGTTCATATGTGCAAGATCAAGCCAGACAATATTCCAGCATGGAAAAGGGAAGTGGGTATAAAGTCCCATCACTAGCTGAAGATGTGTTGGTAATTGATAGCTGCTGGGAGAGGAAGAGTTTTCTTTAGTGGTGTGGTCTCTGGTTTATGACCACCCTCCTCTGGTGGATAGCCACACTCCCAAGAGTAGAAATTGGACTTGAGGTGTTTAAAAAAACACGAGAACATGAAATTGTGTGGATATAGAATTGAACGGGGTAGAGTTAGGAGAGGGATGAATATGATTAAAATGCAATGTATGAGATTCTCAGAAAATTAACATTAAAGAAAAATAACATTTATTCTTTGTCAATTTCATACATGTATACAGTATATCTTGATCTTATCCTCTCACAACTTCCCCTTAACACCACAAGCTCCCTAACACATTCCTTTCCCACCTTCATGTCCTTTGCTCTTTTTAATGTATTTCACTGAGTCCAGTTAGTGCTGCTTGCTGGAATGTTGACTGGTATCATTGGATGATCTTGTGCAGGTAACCAAAGCTGCAGTGAGTTCGTGGGTACAACAGCCATGTCCTGTCCAGAACACAAAATTTCACAGTGCTTCTCCCCATCAGCTGAATCTTACATTGTTTTTGCCTCCTCTCTGAGATGTCCCCTGAGCCTCAGGATGGAGTTGATGTAGATGTCACATTTAGAGCTGAGCACTCAGTAGTCACATATTCTCAGCATTTTGATGGAATATGACTCTGCATGTCCTGCTGCTCACTGGAAAGAAGCTTCTCTATCCAATGTTAAGAAAAACACTAATCTATGGTTCTAAACCTAAATATTTTAAAAGGCAATTTGACAACATTACCATTTAGCAAAGTAACAATTGCAGGTTCCACCCTGTGACTTCCGCAACCGACTATGGGTTTTTGACTAGTATCACAGTCAAAACTTCCTGTGGAGCAGGCTTCAAATCCAGTCAGAAAGCAATTGGTTATTCCCATAGCCTTCATGCCATCGTTACATTATGGGCACAGGTTGCCTGCCTGATTGGTGTTGTAATATTCAAGTTTCACTACAGGACATTGTTGTAGTTTATTTTTAGTTATGTTTAAAATGATTATTTTGTGCATTGTTGGGTGAACGGCTGCCTAGGCCTTAGTGTTTTATATTGTCTATAGGTGTTGGCTTTATATGGGGGATGTTTGATTGCTTGTGATCTGCAGGTGCTATCAGTAGAACACCTGAGGAGTTCCATATCAATAAAAAAAAACCCTGAGATGAGACACTCATGGTTCCACTGCCCAGTATGGCACTTGCCATGATGGTGGTTCCCTCTGCTGAGGTCTGGCAGGGTTTGCACCTATGAGTATGCCTCCTTGTCTTATTTGCTGAGTGATCCAGTAGGTGTACAACTACAGAACATAATCAGATTTTCCATTACATAAGAAATGGTAGCTTATGAGATTGTTCAACAGGTAAAAGGACTTACCTTGAAACCCTGAAGACCCAAGTTTGATCCTCCGAACCCATAGTGGAAGAAGAGAATCAACCAACTCCTGAAAACTTATTCTCTGACCTCATGCATTCCTACACTCACATACACATATAATACATGCGTATATCATTCATGACTGATGATGACGATAAATAAATTTAAAGAAGGAAATCATTAGGATTTTGGCACAAATTACGTTAAAACTATATACTGTTTTGGAGATATGACTCTCTGTATAATATTAAGTTTCCAGTCTATGAATATAGAACATTTTTTTCCATTTATTTAGGTCTTTAATTTCTGTTGCAATATTTTACAATTTTAGGCTTATAAATCATTAATGTCTTTGATTAAATTTATCCCTGGGTATTTTTTTTTTTTACTATTATAAATGAAGTCACCTCTATGAGTCAGGATTTCACTAAATAGCTTAACCTGGCCTGGAGATCTATGTAGCCTAGGCTGATCTTAACTTGTAGTTCTCTTTTCTCAGTGCCCCAAATGATAGAACTGTAGGCATGCACGTCCAGTCACTTTTTTTGCAATTAAAAATTCCATTTCAGATTGTTTATTGCTAGTATATAGAAATAAAGCTGATACATGAGTTGAGCTTGTAACCTGTAAGTTTGTTAAATTTGTTTACTGACTTCATTGTGTGTGTGTGTGTGTGTGTGTGTGTGTGTGTGTGTGTGTGTGTGTGTATGTGTATTCTTTAAGAATTTGTATTAGGTAGGAACATGTCATATCATCTATAAATTGAAGTATTTTTTCTCCTTTCTTCTTCCTCCCCATTTTTATAGAAACAAAGTCTTATGATGTACTCTACACTTGAAGTTAGCCTAGCCCTGAACTTACTATGTAGCCAAGGGTGAACTTGAAAATCTGATCCTCCTGCCTCCAACTTCTGAGGACTAGAATTTTAGGGATGTGCCACTACATGGTGCTATGAATTGAACCCAACCCTGAATGCTAAGTAAGCACTGTACCAACTGAGACACATCCCAGCCTCTTCTTCCTTCCTTTCCTTTTTATTTTTGTGTGTGTGCGTACTTATGTGCATGTTTTGTGTTCGTGCATTTGAGTGCTCTTGGAGGCCGGAAGAGGACATCAAATCCCCTGGAGCTAGAGTTACAGGTGGTTCTGAGCCAATTGATGTGAGTTCTGGGAACCAAACTCTGTGCTGAGTCATCTCTCCAGCCCTCCTCCTTCCTTTATTACTTGGTCACATTTTGTTTTTTTCTTATCTATTTCCTCTGGTTAGAATGTCCAGTACAGTGTTGAAGAACAATGGTGAAAAGAATATTATTGCCTTGTTCCTGATTTTCCTGTGAATGGTTTTTAGTTGGGTTTTTTTTTCTACTTTATATTATGTTAGATGTGTGTTTTTTTTCATGAATGCTCTATCATGTTAAGAAAGTTCCTTTCTATGCCCAAATTTATGAGTATGCTTTATTATGAAAGCGTATCACATATCAAATGCCTTTTCTTTTACATCAATGAAGATGAACATATGGAGGTTTATTACTTTTGCTGTAGTTCAAAGTCTGTCCCAGTTCATTTTCTGCTGCTAAATTCTTTGGCATAGATTGGGTAAATTTTAAACAATTTCACTTCATATGCCTCATGGTTCTATAGGCTAGAAAATCAAAATGGAGGAATAATAGATTTGGTGAGGACTTTCTTGCTGCATAATAATATGGAGGAAGGAGAAGTAACCCCAAACTAATCAGAAAGAAAACATGAGGGGTTTCAAACTATAGCAGACTTACTCTCAAGGTAACTAACCCACTCCACTGATGATGATATTAATACATTGATGATGAATAACACTTAAGACCTCATAAAAGTCCTACTTCTTTGTGTACCTTCTAACAGGGATTTGCCATATACCCAGGCTCACCTCCCAACTCTTGGCCAAGCTTCCTAACTACTAGGATTATAAGTGTGTGTGTGCTACCATTTTGGCTTAAGGTCCTACTTCTTTTTTAATTTATTGTATTTTTAATTATGTATATGTATGTGGGGGTGTGAGGGTGTGGGTGAGTGTGTGCACATGAGTGTAGGTGCCCAAGGAGGCCAGAAGAAGGAGGGTATCATCCTAGTTTTATCCATTGTCACTGTAGACATTTAGTTAGATTTCAATGTCTGGAATTTTAAGTTCATTGAGAGTTATTTTAGAAGAATATCGGGGTTGAGAGTTTTTTTTTCCCTGTTATTTGATACAGTGCTGTATATGTTTGTGTGTGTGTGTGTGTATGTTTGTGTTAAGTCTGATTTTTTAGAATCTATATCTGTTTTTCAGCACACATATTTATATATAAGACTATATAATTATATATATTTATATTTGGTATTCTGTTTCTTTACTAATCTCCCTTCTAGATATTTTATTCACTATTGGGTGTGGTATTTGAAGTTTCCTATTATTATTTTGAAAGTGTTTATTTCTCCTTTCAATTGTATCAAACTTTGTTTCTTAGGAACTTTAAATTTCCAGATTATCATCACTTTATTCCATTTTTTTAATTGGCATAAACGTTTAATTTTATTTATTGTTTCTTTATTGTGTGTATGTGTGTTCCATAGTGCCTCTGTGGACATCAGAGAACAGCCTGTGAGAGTTGGTTCTCTTCCTCTACCATGTGGGGTCCTGAGGATTAAACTCAAGTTGTCAGCCTAACATGCTGAACCATTTCACTGGCCCTCCCTGTCCTTCTTATTCTTTCTATAGTTTCTTCCTTTGCTGCTTGGAAAATAGCCATTATTTTGCCCAATGGAAGGACAAAAGTTCTTTTCCCAACTCCACCCTGATATACTTTTCCAGCTACTCCCTAACTGTCTAATTTCGCAGCAGTCAAGTTGTTTTTGTTGTTTCTTTCTTATCTTTTAGTCTTCCCACAGTTTTAATCTAGTTTCTGTTCTCCTTAAAATTTATGTTATAACTTTATTCGGTGCCATCGGAAGTTCTGCAATCTTCATACAGTATGATAAGTTAGGAAGTCTGTATGAGTAGCCTTTGTTGTTTAGCAGGGTTATATTTCACTGAGATAAAACAATTGAAGAAACTTCATGTTCTTCAAAAACGTCTTAGACTAATGAGCCTGTGACCAAATCAAAAAACCATGTTTTTAGATAAGGACTCTTTATTCTTTGTTTTTCTAAACAGATATTTCTTCTGAATTAAAACTAATCTAGCATAAAAAAAAAAAAAACCAAAGTGATTATATGTGTCATCCATTGGAGTGTAAATCCCAGGGAGGTAAAGAAGCAAGGCAGAGAGGCTCCAGGACTGTCTTTTTCATTTGAAATTCCTGGTAAAATAATGGTAATTTTCTGATATTGTCAAGTATGATGGTTTTGACATTATGATCTACATAAAACCATAAATGTTTTATATATATATATATATATATATATGTATATATATATATATGTATGTGTGTGTGTATACATGTATAAATCTTAAAATAAACATTAAAAATGTTAAGGATAGTCTAGATAAATAATTCACTCTTTCAAAAACCTTTACAATTATTTCCCTTTCCTCTCTGTATATCTATTGATATAGATTTAGAATTACAGTTTTATTCTATACAAACTAGCTCTATTTTATAAAAATATTTTTTTTCTTTCAGGAATTGTCGTGGTCATCCCATCAGATAGAATAGACTTTTACCCAAATTTTCCTTGAGATGGCAAGGCGGATTATATCAGGCACATTCCAAGACGATGTGAAAACTTGTTTTACTAATGTAACGAGATCTTTCTGGATAAAGCAAAGCAGCTTTCAAGCGACTTAAAATGGCCTGAAAGAATAAAGCAAAGTGTCTTCCTTAGGAGTTTTTTGGTGGCACCAGGATTAGGTTTTTTTTTTTTTTTCCATTTGGTTTGAACTTTCCATAGATGCCGAAGGACAGAGCCCCCTGTTTTTTTCTCAGTGTGCTCATATGTGAAAGGGACAGTTTTCAGCTTGTCCCTATGTGAGACAGAATGCACAAAAGAGTAATTATGATCAAAATATATTGTGTGCACTTAAGGCATGTTCAAAGAATAAATAAAAATATTATTTTAAAAGGAGTGAACCTTAAAAGCTGTCAGTCTATAAATATCAAAAGATGAAGTCATGTTCTTTGTTATAATATTGCAAAATATCTACCCCATTTGCCAATCATAAGTATAGCATGTGCAGATAGCATTGTGACTGAGGCAGCATCTAGATTTGGTTGATCACTGATCACTGTATTCTAGCACCTTGATCTAAAAAGCTGAATCTTGCAGAAAAGCCCGATTTCCAAGGGTTCAGTAAACCAATAGTATGGATACACTGAGCAATTGCAGTCTTCATTCCATTACAAGTGAAATGGCTTGATAATCATCATTTTCCTTTAGTACTTCTCAGAATACAAAAGTATTGCTTGATCTTCCTTTACAATAAGAAATAAAATAAAGATAATATACTGTCATAAATTATATCATGAGTCAAAAGATGACATAACTAAGAGAAAGATACTGATACATCATATATATGAGATGTGGATTAGTAGCCAGAATCTTTTTTTTTTACTTTTTCACTACATTTTTACTTGTTTATTTTGTGTACATGTTTGTATGTGTATGGGTGTGCTCCTGCCACAGTGTATATTTAGAGGTTAAAGGACAATCTCATGGGAGTTATTCTCTCATCATGTGGGTCCCGGGGATTGAACTCAGGTCATCAGCCTACTTTTTTTTCTTTTTGAGATAGAGTTTCACTATGCAACCCTGTCTGGTCTTGCTATCTAGACATGGCCCACCTCCAACTTGTAATGATCCTCCTGCTGATCTCCCTAGTACTGGTATTCATGAGGCATGCATCAGTACTCTAAGCTCAGAAGTGTTAAGTAGTTCTTATCAGTTGATAAACACATAGCTAACACAATTGAAAACTGGGCAAATGATTGTAATAGATGTTTCTCTAAAGAAGATGTAGGTACAACCAACACAGACAAGAAAAGATGCATAACATTATTCTTTAGGCAAATAACAAGCTAAACCACAGTGCTGCAACTTTCATGGCTTTGGCATCAACTGGACTGACACACACATATGGGAAACCTGGGAAGGGGTGGGCCATGCATTATGATAGAGACACACCAGCAGCTGGGAAACTCAGAGTGTTTATTGTTGTAGCTGAAAAAGGAGGTTACTTTATTACAACGTATTACAAGTTATTACAAGGTAACTAATCTCCATAGGGGGGTCTCTGTAGGAGAGAAATCTCAGGTTACAGTTGCCTGGGAGGAGGAAACAACATCAGTACTTGTTAGTACTTGCTATTCCCCTAATCCTGACTCCTGGAAGTTCTTGCCATTCCTGTGGGTCTGAGGCATTGGGGTCTATGACAGTATACATTGACTCAAAATTTCATCCACTCGCCACACTACAAATCACTTCATACCAGTTATTTCTATTTTTTAATAAATGGGATAAAAGAAATATTGGCAAGGAGAAACCAGAACACTTATACATTTACTAGTGGAAATATAAAATGATACAGGAAATACACAAAATAGTTAATTTCTCTAGTATACTGCTTTCAATCTCTCATTTTCTTTTGGCCTTTGATAAGGTCTTTTGGCCTTTTGGTCTTGTATAATCTTCTCTGACTTTGACCCCACTGTATTACCTCTGACGTCCTGATCTTCATGCCTCTACCTGCCAGCTGCTGGAATTATAAGAGCGTGCCACCACAGTCAGCTTTCCTTTCTCAGTTTTTTTCTTATTTGTTGTTGTTGCTTGTTTTATTTTCAGGTTTTCTGTTTGTTTTTTTTCCAAAGTGCTAACTTAGAGATTAATGTTATTAATTTGACTATATAACACTAAGTTGGAATTAACACCATCTCAGTTTCATTAGTTCCAGGACACTCATCCTTTTTAGAGCATTCCCCTTGTTTGTGCTGTACTTGTCATGAGTTCAGTTTACATATACTGTGAATCTATTCACATTCATTTGTGGATTTGGTTTTTCAAATGTCCAGGGAAAGAAAGCAGGAATAACAAAGTAAAGATATTATAAATCGTGGATTAAAAAACAAAAACAAAACATCTGTATCAGAGCACTTTTATATTTACAGAAAAAACTGAGCTGAAAGTGTATTGTGAAAGCCACATGTACGTTCTAATTATGAATTCAAAATGTTTCGTTCTAAGACTGATGACATACACCATAATGGTTAAGAAAGATTACATTACTATCTTAGTAGGGGTTTTTATTGCTGTGATAAAACACCATAACCATAAACAACTTGGAGAGGAAAGGGTTTATTTCACCTCACAGCTTATAGTCCATCTCTGAAGTAAGTCATGGCAGGACTTGGAAGCAGGAGCTCATGCAGAGGCCACAAAGGAATGCTTCTTACTGGCTTGCTCCTCATGGTTTGCTCAGCCTGCTTTCTTATGGCAACTAGTACAGCCTGCCCAGGGGTTCCACCACCCATAGTGAGCTGGGCTCCTCAGCATCAACACAGGCCAATCTACTGGGGCCATTTTTTAATTGTCATTCCCTCTCCCAAAATAATTAGCTTGTGTCAAGTTGCAAGTTGTCATAAAATTAGCCAGCACAATTACCACCGTAGTTTATGTAAGTATACTTTATGATCATTACACAGTGATGAAATTGTTTAATGACTTTTTCAGAATGTTTCCTGGTTGTTAAGCATTTCCCTGTTGTTAAGCGATATATGGCTATACTCCCTACTTTCCTGGTCTTTGCCCACAGGTACCCATGTTACTCAAATTTTGTAGTACTATAGTACATCTTTACCACTGCTTGAAGAATATAGTGCATTATTATTAACTCAAGTCTCTGGTATCCTTTGGAATATTCCTTTTCTGTTGTGCACCTCATTCATTTAATTGTGGTAACATTCACATGACTTCAAATCTGCCACTTTAATCACTTTTAACTACACCTCCCATTAAGTACACCTTGTTATGCAAATATCACTGTTATTTCATGAACAATTGATCATCCTAAACTGAATCTCTATACCCATTGTGAAAATAACTCCTATTAGTCATTGCCATTAGCTCCTGGCAAACATTATTCCACTTTCTGTCTCTGTGAATTTGACTTTTCTAGGTACTTCATATAAGTGAAATATTATAATATCTGTCCTTTTGTATATTAGGTCCACATACCAGGTTTTCAACATTCATCCTTGTTACAGCTATCACACTTTCTTTAACTTTTCAAGGCTTAATATTACATTATATGTATATACTGTATTTTATGTATTCTTCCATGAATGAACATTTGGTTTCTAACTTGTACTTATCATGAAAAATGCTGCTAAGGACCTTGGTTGTACAAATGTATATTTGCATCTCTCTGTCATTTTAGATGAATTTAGAAGTATAATTTCTACATTATATGGTATTTCTGTGTTTAATTTAGGACACATCTGATTTTCATAGAAGCTGCACTAATGTGTATATTCCCATAAGTAATGCACAAATATTCTACTTTCTCCATGTTCTCACCAACATTTTTTTTATTTTCTGTAGTGATATAAAGTGATGATCCCTTAATGTGATTTTATTTGTATATCACTAATATTTAGTGATACTGAGCAACTTTTCCTGTGATTATTAGTCATTTTCTTTGGAAAAATGCACAAGTGCTTTATCTTTTTAGAATAGAGGTTTCATTGGATACTTTTCATTATATATCCTTGATATTGTTCACCATATTTATGATCTGCAATTACTGTTTTCCTATTTTATGAGTTGCCTTTTCTCTTTTGTGATAGTGTATTTGAAAGTGCAAAGGTTTTAGCTTTTGATGCAGTGTAATTTGTTTATGTTTCTTATTATTTCTATATTTTTGGTATCAGATTTAGGAAGCACTGCCAAATCCAGTGTTGACTACTTTTCCTCTATGTTTTATTTACTCTATTTTAGTTCTTATGTCTTTGATTTATTTGTGTTCATTTTTGGCAAAAGGTTAGGGTTGAAATTTATTTTTTTTTTGCATGTAGCTATATAGTTTATCCAATACAGTGTATGTGTGTATGTGCGGGGGGGGGCGTTGAAACAGGGTCTCATTCTGTAGCTCTGGCTGGCCTCAAGCATGCAGCCATCTTCCTGCCTTATCCTCCTGCATTGCTTGGATTACAGCATGCAGATCCATGCTTTGTCTAATACCATTTTCCAAAGAATGTTCTGGGGAATAGCTTGCTCAGCAGACTCCAAGATCTGAGTTTATAAAAATGCCAAGCATGGTGGCATTGTAATCCCAGTTCTGGAGAAACAGGAGGGTTCCTGGGGTTCATGAATTCTCTAGTCTTTACTGATTGATGAATTCCAGGCCAATGAGAAACCCTGTCTCAAAGGAGGTAGATGGTATTCCTGAGGATGACACCCAAGGTCAACCTCCGACCTCCACACACATATACACACATGTCCCCAAACACCTGACACACACATACGCATGCATTTAAAAAAGACGATCTTTGCCACATTAGTTAGCTTTTTATTATTGTGACCAAAATACCTGACACAAACAATTTTGGAAGGATTATTTTGCTTACAGTTTTAGATAATTCAGTCCTATTATATCAGGAAAGGTATGGAAGAATAGTATACATGGTATGGAGGATGCCGAGCAACAGAAATTTTGATGGTGCAAAGCTGAGTTTCTCTCTTTTTGTGTAGTCTCAACTCCTAGTTAATAGGATAGTACCACCTACATTCTGGATGGGTCTTCCCCCTCAATTAACTGTCTCTGGAATGTCTCATAAAGACACTTAACAGTATCCTTCACCTATTTCCTCTGTGATTCTAAATCTGGTCAAGTTGAAAATGAAGATTAGTCATCACAGTACCTTTGTCAAGCATCCGAACATGTATTCAAGGGTTTATTTTTAGACTCTCCATTGTATTCCATTAGTTCCATACATCTCTTTATGTTGTTTACATATTGTTTCTTTAGTGTAGTTATGAAGCTAGCTTTGAGATTAGAAAATGTTGTTGTCCACCTACTATGGTGGCTCACCAAGGATGACACAGAGGCATTTTCATAGGTGATACCCTCCCAGACTCAGCAGACGGAACCACCATCATGGCAAGTGCCATACTGGACAGTGAAACCTTGAGCATCTCTGCTCAGGTGTTTTTATTGATATGGAACTCCTCAGGTGTTCCACTGATAGCATGTGCAATCAAATATCCTTCACATGAATCCAACACCTACAGACTGGAATTTAGGTTAGTAATGATAAATCATTCCTTTTCTAGTATATTCACACAAATCTATAATTTTCCTTTTAAGTACTGTCTTATTTATATTCCAAGGATTTTGGTGTTTTATGTTAATCATCATTCTTTCAAAAATATCCATTTTAGTTTTTTCTCCTAATTTGTCTTTGAATAATTTATTTAGAAGATATATTCGTTTTATTGATTTGTTAATTAATTACATTGTATCCTCCAGGTGGTGGTGGTGATGCACACCTTTAATCCCAACACTTGGGAGGCAGAGGCAGGAGAGGCCAGCCTGGTCTAAAGAGTGAGTTCCATGACAGCCAGAGTTACAACAGAGACACCCTGTCTCAAAAAAGAAAAAGTTATATCGTATTTTGAAAACATTAAATGTGTTGTTTATTCTCTTAAATATGTTAGCTTATAGTTTATGGCACATAGTATAGTCCATTTTGATATGTTTCTCATGACCATAATCTTGCTTTTTCTAGAAGAAATATTCTACAGATATAGATTGGATCAATTTGACTGTAGGTGCTATAGTCCTGACTAACTCAAGGAGTTTGCTGTGAGATTGTGTCTTCTAGGAATGTCAGATGTTACCCATAAAGTCTCACCAATATGACTGCCTAATCATGAACTGAACAAGGACAACAACAATAGATATGCTAACATGGACAGGGAAGAGCCCAAGAGGCCTCAACCCTACACAAAGAGCTACAGGCAAGGAAGGAATGGAATTCTGAGAGTGGGAGAAATAGTCTTTCCAAGGAAGAACACATCAATTGATTATACTTTTCCCAATCATTAGCCCTGAAAACATGCAGGTATCATTACATACATGCAAGTATCATTATGCAGACTAAGCAGGTTCTATTTATGTATTTAGAAATACTTTGTCACAAAGCATGTGAAGTATCTATGAAGGAGTACAGTATCACTGTAAATGGGATATGATATATATTTGTATGTAACAATGGTTAATGAAAAAAAGAGGTCATAAATTTGAAAGAGAGCAAAGAAGAGTATAATACAAGGCTTGGAGGGAGGAAAGGGAGGGAAATGATGTATTAATGAAATAGAAACAAAGGTAACAATACAAAGAATCAATGAATCGTAAGAGCTGGTTCTTTCAGAAGATAAGATTGATAGACCCTTGGCCCACCTAACCAAAAGAGAAGATGCTAATTAACAGAATCAGAAATGAATAGGGAAATATTACAACAGACACCAAATAAACTCAGAATATTATAAGAGACTGCTTTAAAAACTCCGTTAAGTTGGAAAACCTAAAAGAAATGGGTAAATTTCTAGATTCAGAAAAGCCACCAAAATTAAATCAAGAACTCAACAACCTAAACAGACCCATAGCAAATGAGGAGATTGAAATAATAATAAAAAACCTTCCAGTAAAAAGAAAAAAATCCAGAGCCAGATGGATTTATATCAGAATTCTGTCTGCTAGACATTCAAAAAGATCTGCAGCCAGTCCTCCTTAAAGTATTCAAAAACAATAGAAGCAGAAGGCACACTTCCAAACTTCTGTGAAGCCAGTATCCTCTAATACCAAAACCAGGTAAAGACACAGCAAAAAAGAAAGCTACAGACCAATATCCCTGATAAACATAGATTTTAAAATGCTCAATAAAATACTTGCAAACAGAATACAGACATACATAAAAAGATTACTTTTGTTTTCTGCCTTTCTATATTGAAGAAAAATTGTGATGATATTTTTAATTTGTTTATGCATGTGTTTGTGTGTAGGTGTCTGATTGCATGCACATGTGAATTCAGCTCCAGAAGAGTGCATTGGGTATACCATCCTGTGATGTTTATCATTCTCTGATTTTTCCTTTGAGGTGGGATCTTACCCTTAAACTTGGGCTCAAGTCTTCTCACCTAGGCTAGAAGCCAACAAGCTTCAACAATCCTTCTTTCCCTACAGCCCTTGGAGCTAGGATTACCTGTGATTATGGGGATATCTGGCTTATTATGTATGTGCTGGGATCCAAATTCTGGTCCTCATAATTGCAGAGCAAGCACTCTTAACTCACCAGTTCATAAAGTAGATTCTTAAAGATAACATAAGTCCATCTTCATTTATTTTCATGACCCCTGAATGTGCCTGTCTTTTAATTAGAGTATTCAGAAGATTCACATTTATAATGAATATTGGGGTCTGGAGAAATGGCTCAGTAGAGTTTGCAGAGGACTTGAATTTGGTTCCTAGCACCTACATCAGGTGGCCCACAGCCATCTGTAACTCCAGCTCTAGGGGATCAAAAACCTTCTAGCCTCCTGGGCACTTGCACGCATGTGCACATACCCTCTCCCCTACCCCCAAAATTAAAATTTTTAAATATTTAGAATGAGTATTGAGATGTTTGGATTAGTACTTAACCTCATTTGGTACTACTTTATGGATGCGTGCATGTTTTTAGGTTGATGTTTTTGTCTGTTTTTAATTTAGCTTCTACAAAATAATTCCATTTACTATTTTAGCATATTATTTATACATCTCTAGAATTCTTTATGGTTAATTCTAGAATTTGTCATAGATATTACCAAATATTTTACATCCCATTTCAAGTGATACTGTACTGCTTTATAGGTACTTCATGTACTTTATGACAAAGTGTTCTCAAGTTGTCCCTCCTATCCATTATAACACTATTTTTATTCATATTAAATATTCATAAACAATAATTATGAAATGTTTTTCTATTGTTATTTTGAACAAATCTATCAGACAATCAACTATTAAAATTTAATTTACCCATTCTTCAATGATCTTCATTTTCTCATATAGATCTACATTTCTAACTTACGCAGTTTTTCTTCTTTTCTGAAAAGCTTGTTTTAACATTTTGTTTCAATTTTTGTTTGTCTAAAAAATATTTCACATTTACACAAGAAATATCATTTTTCTGGTTACAAGATTTCAGGTTGGAATTGGTGTGTTCTTTTCTTTAATATTTTACATATTCTGCTATACTTGCTTAATGATTATAGTTTCCAAACTAAAATCCATGTAATTCTTATTTTTGTTCCTATAAGTACTTATTTATTTACAATTCCTAACTAACATAAAAATCCCCTGAACTAATAACCCTTTCTCCCTTGTGAGGAGCTAGGTGACTCACTGGGTCAAGTGCTTGCTATGCAAGCATGAGGACCTGAGTCCAGATCTCCAGAATCTTATAATTCCGGACATGGTAGTGTATGTCTGTAGTTCCAGAACTAGAAGCAGAGCCAGGAAGATCCCTGGAAGTTTGTGAACTAGAGCTAGCTTGGTGCATGCAGTAGTTAACAAGAAGAGCTTCTGTCTAGAATAAGGTAGAACAGACACTGGAACTGACACTGAAGGTTAGGTTGTCCTCTCACCTCTACAAATATGCCTAAGCTATGCCTGTATATACACACAAACACACACTCATGCACACACTCACACACACACACACACAGAGAGAGAGAGAGAGAGAGAGAGTCAGAGATGGAAAGAGACAGAGATGGAAAGAGACAGTGGGGGGAAGAGAGGGTGGGGAGATAATTAGTCTTGAAGATATAAAGAAAAGGGAACCCTTATACATGATCGTTGAAAAAGTAAATGAATACAGTTATGGAAAATGGTACAGAGATCACTTAAAAGATAGAAAATGATCCAGCAATCCACATGTGGCTTTATCTGTTGTGTGACATTCCTGGGGAGATGTGAACAAGCTGGAACTGACAACAGACAAAAGTAGATAACAACAAAGTCCATCTTGGTGAGCCAATTAATTTTATTTGGGTTACTTTTAGGAACGTGGGTGAGGGCTAAGACAGCTACATCACCAAAGCCTACCCCAGCATAGGTAACATCTTACAAAACGTGAAAACCTGGAGCTCAGTACATAACCTGCCAGAGAGCACAACAGGTTGGACAGTGTCCTTTCCAGGCAGCTCAGCCTCTTCCAGACAGCTCAACTTCTTTCTGTCTCATTTAAATGACTCTTCTGATCTGAGAGTATCTCTGAATAGTCCCTTATAGCTTGTATATGCTTAGGAATACAGTTGAGAGATAGTGGATCTGGTCAGTATCAGGGTCTTCCTAAGCCCTTTGAATTGTTTTCTTCCTGTGCTCTAGGAGCTTCCCTGTAGGATGGAATGATTCATGTACACATATCCTTAGAACATCCATTTGTTTTACCTCCCTTATCATCCTGTGTCTTAAGGAGCTTCCACCCAAGATGGACAGTTTAATCTCACAGGAATTGCTACATAATGATATCCAAAGGAAAGGAAATCAGTATTCTAAAGAGATATCTGCACTTTGGTACTTATTGCAGCACTATGTACTCTATGTATGTAGACTTGTATTTTCTTGTTTGTTTTTTCAAGACAGGGTTTCTCTGTTGTAACTCTAGTTGTCCTGGAATGAACTCCTATAGACCAGGCTGGCCTCGAACTCACAGAGATCCGCCTGCCTCTGCTTCCTGAGTGCTGGGATGAAAGGTGTGCTCCACCACCACCTGTTGTGTGAGTGTTAGAATGTAGGAATATTTTAGATGAGATAGTGAGAGAAGTTCTCTTTAGAAAGTAAAAATATAAAATAAAATGAAGGAGTGAGCCATGATACTATGTGGCATAGAAGTATTCTAAACCTGAGAAATAACAAATTAACTTCTTGGGTTGTTTTTAAAAAAAAACAGTAACATGACTGGTGTGGCTTAAATAGAAACATTAGTGGCTGTTGAATGGTAGAGCTGATTGCTTAGCATGTTCAGTCCCCAGCACTATAGAAAAAAAATAGAACAGAGCTTATTTTAGTGTGTGAGACAAGAGCCAAACTATGTGAGACACAGACTCACTGTGAAAGGAGTTTGGATTTTATTGTGACTCTTGTAAATCAATAGAAGATTCTGACAAATGGATCAGTGTAATCCGATATACATTTTTTTAAAGGAATGATCCTTGCTGCTGTGTGGGAAAATGTACTTTAGGGAAACAAGAATGGAAATTCAGAGAATTACTAGTAATCATAAAACAACAGCGCTCTACATATTGGTGATACTGGTTTTGAATAGGAGTTGGTTGTGGAAATGGTGGTAGGGCCCACATTTCAAATATATTTTGGAGATAATATAAAGTAAGAAAGTGGAATCAGTAATTCACATGCTGAGTGGTTCTAAATAAAGAAGTCACTTAGTGAGATGGGTAAAGACTTGGCAGGAACAGACATTAGAGAGATCAGGAGTTTAGTTTAGAACATGTTGAGTTTGAGATACCTTTTAGCTATCTCCATGTAGATTAAAAGTAGGCAGTGGGACATGTGCTTCTCAGATTTTTGAGGGAAGTTCAACTAGACATAGAAATTTAGGAAGCACCAAAGTAGAGGTGGTATATTTAAAGTTATACGAAAGGGTGTGGCAACTGAGGACTATAAATAATGTTGGTAAGTAAGGGAAGGCATTCAAAGAATGAACTTCAGGACATGTCAGTGTTGAAGTACACCCAATGTGAATAAACTAGCAAAGCCAAAGAAAGCTAAGAAGCTGGTGTGGACAGGAGCAGCTAATAAAGTAGAGGCTTTAATAAAGTAGAAATGCATGAGGAGCTTTTTGCTCTCTTGACAATTGAGTGAAGGTATTTCAAAGATAGAACAATCAATGATATTCAACCCCAGTGATTAATAAAGTGACAAATAGCTTTATTTTTCAGGGCAATCCTAGTTTATGTGGTTTCACAAGAACTGATTGTTAACGACATACTTTTTACTCTCAGAATAGTCATGATTCAGATGGTAAATTTTATGACCACTATAATGATAGATTCAAAACCTTTTCACTTTCACAGCATGAAGACTATTGGCAGTTGAGATGAAAGAAATTGCAGAGGAACAGTGAAACTTGGTTGGATATTGGAGATCAAAGAGTGAGTGACTGCAAGAGAAAGAAGATAGTACATTTACTCCAGATACTTGCATTAGAGTGTTTGCAACAAAAGATAGGAATGGGACAGTAGCTATGGAATGATATGATTATAGGGGAATTTTATTTTCAAAATGGGAGATAGTATAACATGTTTAAATGCTGGTGAGACTATTTCAGTAGAGAGGAGGCTATTTCAAAATTAAGACAAATTTTATATTCACACCAGAAGTTAGTGAAAAGAGTAGAAATACCCATATACCTTTATATGCATATTCTCCTCCAACTGCCAACAGTGGTTGGCATTTGTTACATTTGTGCATTTGTTACAATTGATGAATCTACATTGACACCACATTAATCATCACTCAAAATTTACTCGTTAAAAAAATTAGCCAGGTGGTAGTGGCATACGCCTTTAATCCCTGCACTCAGGAGGGCAAAGGCAGGTGTATCTTTGTGAGTTCAAGGCTACCCTGGTCTACAGAGTGAGTTCCAGGAAAGCCAGAGTTACAACAGAGAAACCCTGTTTCGAAAAACCAGTATGTGTATTTTTCTCATACAGTGTATCCCAACCACAGTTACTCCTCCCTCCACCCCCCCACCACACCTCCTCTCTCCCCCAGATCCACTCCTCCTCCTTTCCCTTCAGAAAAGAGTAGGCCTCCCATGGATATCAGCCGAATAAGGCATAACAAGATACAATAAGACTACGCAAAAACTCTCATATTGAAGCTGGAAGAGGCAACCCAATAGGAGAAAAAGGATCCTATGAGCAGGCAAAAGGGTCAGAGGCATACCCACTCCTACTGTTAGGAGTCCCATAAAAACACCAAGATAGCAACCATAACAGAGGACCTAGTGCGGACCCATATAGGCTCTGTTATTGCTGTCTCTGTCTCTGTCAGCCCCTTCGAGGCCTGCTTAGTTATTCTATGGGCCATGTTCTCCAGGTGTCCTCCACACCTCTGGATTTTACAATCCTTTCTCCTCCTCTTCTGTGGGGTTCTGCAAGCTCCAATTAATGTTTAGCTGTGGGTCTCTGAATCTACTCCCATCAACTGCTAGAGGAAGCCTCTTTGATGCTGATTGGGCTAGGTATCAATCAATTAGTATAGCAAAATATCATTAGGAATCATTTCATTGATTTTTTAAATTATTTTTTATTGGCCAGTTGTGTGTTTGGTTCTACCCTGGATGTCTAGGCTACCCAGCCTCCAATTCCTGGCCATCCAGGCAATGTTGGGCATGGGCTCACTCTCGTGGTATGGGCCTCAAGTTTGGCCTGTCATTGGTTGGCCACTCCCACAAGTCCTGCACCTCTATTGCCCCAGCACATCTTTCAGGCAGGATAGACTGTCTGTAGGTCAAAGATTTTGGGTCCGGGTTGGTGTCCCAGTGTCCCCACTGGAACCCTTTCCTGGTAGAGAAGATGGCAGGTTCAGGCTTCCTATCCCCCGTTACTAGGAGTCCTCGCAGGCTCACCTCATAGATTCCAGGGAGTTTCCACTGCACTTGATTTCCAGATCACACCACAAATTCTAGTTGTCTCTCCCTGTATGTTCTCCCTCCATCCCTCCCCTACCCAGTACCTCCTGTTTCTATTCCCATCTGCAAACTCTATTCTCTTTCCCCTTTCCCTGGAGATCTATGTGTCCCCACTGGGGCTTTCCTTGTTCCTCAGTCTCTCTGGGTCTGTGGATTGTAGTATGATTATCCTTTACTTAATAGCTAATATCTACTTACGAGTGAGTACATTCTATGTTTGGCTTCCCCAGTCTGGATTACCTCACTTGGGATGATTTTTTTCTAGTTCCATCCATTTGCCCGAAAATTTCATGAGGTCATTTTTTTTTTTAAATAGTTGAGTAATACCGAATTGTGAAAATGTGCCACATTTTCTTTATCAATTCTTCAGTTATCTAGGTCATCTAGGTTGTTTCCAGTTTCTGGCTATTATGAATAAAGCTGCTATGAACATAGTTGAGCAAGTGTCCTTGTGGTAGGATGGAATATCCTTTGGGTACGCCCAGGAGTGGAATAGCTAGGTCTTGACGTAGGTCAATTTCCAATTTCCTAAGGAATCACCATATCGATTTTCATAGGGGCTGTATAAGTTTACAGTCACACCAGCAATGAAGGTGTGTTCCCCTGCTCCACATCCATGCAGCATGAGCTGTCATTTGTGTTACTGATCTTAGTCATTTTGGCAGGTGTGAGATGGAATCTCAGGGTAGTTTTGATTTGCATTTCTTTTATGGCTAAGGATGTCAAACTCTACTCTTTACATTAGCACTCATTGTTTTATGCATTTGTGGGTTTGGAACAGATATATAATATAGTGATATATCTGCCATCATAAGTTACTGCTCTAAAAATTCTCTGTACTATGTTTGGTCAGCTTTCTCTAACTCAACCCCTGGAACCACTTGATATTTTTGATACCTTTTTGTTTTGTTTTGTTTTGTTTTGTTTTGTTTAGGACAAGTCCAAACTATGTAAACTTGGCTGGAATGGAACTTGCTTTGTAGACCAGGCTAGCCTCGAATTTGGAGTGATACTCCTGCTTTTGTTGTTATTACAGACATGTATCACCATGCCTGAAAAAATAGTCTCTGTCCTTGAAGTGTTGGAAATAAAACTCAGGAGTTATTATATATTAGCCAAGCATTCTATTCACTGAGCTCGCAGACCTAAGCACTAACCTTTTTCTGTCTCCATAGTTTTACCGTTTCCAGATGTTATATAATTGGATTCATGTAACATGTTGTCAGAGAGAGAGAGGGAGGGGGAGTGCACTCCTATAGCAGGTATGTGAATGTCTTAGTCACTGTTCTATTGCCGTGAAGAGACACCATGACCACAGCAACTCTTATAAAAGAAAGCATTTAATTAGGGCTTGCTTACAGTTTCAGAGGTGTAGTCCATTATCATCATGGCAGGAAACATGTTGGCACACAGGCAGACACAATGCTGGAGAGAAGCTGAGAGTTCTACATGGAGATCCATAGGTAGCAGGAAGAGAAAGAATCACTGGACCTGGTTTGGGCTTCTGAAACCTCAAAGCCTACACCCAAGTGACACACTTCCTCCAACAAGGGTAGAACTACCCAAACAAGGCCACACCTCCTAATCCTTTCAAATAGTGCCAGTCCCTAAACATTCAAATATATGAGTCTATGGGGGCCATTCTTATTCAGTGAAGGTTAGAGCACATTTTGTCATAGTAGGTTCTCTCCTTCTACCATGTGGTTTTCAAGCATTGAACTCAAGTTCTTAACCCTAAGGAGAGTATCTATATTTGCTGATACTTTGCTGGCTTACATGTTGTCTTTTAAAATTGGATTCTTTCAAGATAAATACTGATTTTTTTTTATTGTGTGGATTCCAGATTTACATTTCTTTGTTTGTATCTGTATATGTATGGGGAGGGTATAAGTGTAGGACAAGAAACTAGAAGGGGGAACACGAGAAAAGTGAAAGTTATAGGGAGAATTAAAAAGAGGGTAGTATATGTCTCATGAAAATGGAAAGGGGAGTACTAGATCCAGTCTATGAAATGTGAGTGGAAATGATATGAGTATTTCCTGACCAAAGAAAGAGAATTACTTGTGTTTTCCTTTCTTTTTCCATTTTTCTGGCTGAATGCAAACCATGATGAGGTCTTCTCATGAAGAACCAGAAGGTCATGACTAAGTAATAAGAAACACCAAAAGAAATAATATGGACTTCTCACACTTTGTATTTTGAGAAGTAATTTGGCATTCCATTAATTTATATTCCTTTCTTTAATTGTGTACATTTAGAATTTCTTATCCATACAAAGCTAGTTAGCTTACCTCCATAGTTCATGTATTTGTGAGCTTTTCAGGGAATATTTCCTATGTTCAGATCAGTACTTTTTTGGCATAATTCTTGCAGCTGCTGCTGCCATTCTTAGCTTTATTGCCAGGCACTTAAGTGCCTCCATCTGTTGTATTTTCCCAAACAACACCCCTATACAGAGTCTAGATGATGTCAGAACTAAGTAGTAGTCAAAACTTTAAAACCATGTTGGAGAAGAGGATGTTTTCCTTAGTTTAGGGCACACTTTATCCTTATGTCAATAACACAGTACAGTGCTTCGGAGTTTATTTAGAAATAGTTGTTTCTGAGATTACTTAGAAATAAGCCTTTGTAATAACAGATGTATAGTTGAGGACTTGTGTTGGAAATAGGTCAAAGAAGATTCATAATCCCCGTGCTGCTATTAGAACAGCTGTACTTCCCCTGGATAAAGCATTGTTCATGGGCTATGGACATTGTTCCTGGCTCTGGTTTCCCTTGGTGTGAAGTAATTCTTCACACTATTTCATTCTCTTTCTCATTCTCCATGTCTCTGTTATTTTGAGGTGGAGTATCATACTATGTAGCCCTGGCTGGTCTGGTATTAAGTATGTAGGCCAGGTTGCCCTTGGACACCAAACTTGTGGTGACCCTACAGCCCCTGCCCTCTACCCCAAGCACTGAGATTATAGGTATGTGCCACCACACCTGGTTGTTGAAGCATATAGCTCGATATGACCTGAAAATATTCTTGGATGTGGTCTCCCCAAATTCTGTAAATTTACCCTGTCTCAAATAGTAGCAACAGACCAAGATATTTCCCAGAGCATCTCTTTTCTGCATTAAAAGAATATATTCTTTGGGCCTATTTCACCAGTTAGTTAAAAAAAAAACCCACATTTATATTTACTTGGTCCTGACTTGGGGAGATCCATTTTCCTATATACAGCATATTAGCTTTTCATCACTAAAAGAATGTACCCAAAGTAATCAACTTATAAAGAGAAAAGTTTTCTTTTGGTTCACAGTATTGGATGTTTTATTTCATGATGGAGTGACTGTAGCAAGATAGCACATCATGGCACACACTCAGCAGAACAAAACTTCTCACCTCAGTGGCCATGTATCAAAATAAAAGCAAAAGGGATACAGGAATTCAAACTGTAGCATGAAGCTCCTGAAGTTCGGGTAAAGAAGAATACATTGTAAGAACACACAGTATTTGGCTTAACCAAATCAGAAGAGAGTTTGCTAAAGGTTTACCCAAGGAACATGGAAGTCAGTAGAGAGGCAAGTTAACCTAAATCTACAAAGGCAGATCCATGAGAGGTACAAGATGTGAGCCATAATGGCAATGGGTATGCTACTGTACACGTTCATGAACAAACATGAGAGGTGACTTGAGATGAAGAGGATAGCGAGTCAGACACTAAGTGAGTGTGGCTGCCTCTTCATCCCAGGGTTAATGCTTTTGAGTTGTTTCTGAAATTTACATTTCAGGGACAAGTCAGGGTTACACAGATACTAGAGGAAAAGGTACTAGATAGTATAACAATAGTCATTGTTTTATGTTGGACTAGACTGCATTTTTGAAGGTAGTAAATGATGTCTAGCTGTCATAATATAGGTCAGCATCTTCTGTATAGTATTTGTTCTTATTTCTAAGTATTTAATCAATAGACCAATACATACTAATATGACACACACAAAAAAGCTTTCTGCAGGTCCTTTTCCATCAATAATTGTTGGCCACTCAATGATTTTATTTTGTAAATGAACTGAAAAGAGATTATCCAACAGTTATTTCAGCTATTGCTAGAACCACTCCTATTCGTAAGTAAACTGGTGAAAAGATACTGGTACTTTGGGGACATGGTTGTTTCCACCTATAATCCCAGCCCCTGTAGAAGCTGAAACAGAATTATAATTTTGAGGACAGCTTGGGCTGCATGGTAAACTCAAGGTCAGCCTGGGCAACTTGATGAGACCAACTTCCCAATACAATGTTTAAACAGAGCTGTGTATATTGGTAGATTGCTTGCCTAGCATACTCAAGGTTCCGAATTCAATCCTCACCAGCACCACAGCAACAAAAGGGGCTATAAACCTCCACAGTTGTGAGCAAATTTTATTCTGATGTTATTTTAGTTATACTTGTGAAACAGAAGATTGGTATTAAAGCTGGTGAAAACTGAGGCACAGAATGAATCTTCCTGGGCATTGAGGTGCAGTGAAGACAGTTAAGGGGGATGGACATTATGAATAAGAATGGCGTGTATATTTTGTTCCTGCTGTCACAATTATTATAAACTTAGTGGCTTAAAATGAGACAGACTTAATATCACAGCCCTGGGTGCAGAAAAGGTTTTACTACACTAAATCAAACAGCTGCTTTCCTTTGGGGATTTCTATGGAAGAATCTTTATCTTTTATACCTTCTGCAGGCATCCTGCATTCCATAGGTCCTGGCTTCTTTCCATCTTCAAAGTCAACAATGTCCCATTTGTTTTGTTTGGCCAATGCTGCTTTCCTGAGAGGTGAACTCGCCTCCCTCTACCTGTCACACCTAAGTACTCTTGCAGTTACATTGGCAAGAATGATCCAGCATAATTTTCTGCAAAACTTCCACCATTAATAACCCTTAGTTCCACCTGAAACCTCAATTCTCCCTAGCCAAATAAATAGATATTCTGGGTATGGACTTGGGGTTGTTATTGTGCAAAACACTAGGCAGGAGCTTACATGAATTTAAAAATGTACAAGCACAACAGCTTGTGCGTAATACCACAGCTGTTTTTCCCACAACAATATTGCTACTTAGAATGAGAAACACACACAGAGGCACATGCACATACCTCCAACACACGCACACCCACACCCACACACAGTGTGACAGAAAGAATTGACAGTTGGTCCAAACCTATGGTTGATTTACCAGGGTAGGAGGTGTTTGTTCTCCCTTTAGAAGAGGGGCTGTGGAGGGGGATGTGACAGAAGCCCCCATTTCAGATGCCTTAGAGACAGAAGAGCCCCCCACCCCCGCCTTCATGGTTGCATGGACCAGGGAAAGAAAACATGGAAGAACCAGCAGGAACCTACTGGCTGGCTGTTGCTAGGTCACCTGTCCCTTCTCAGGCTGCAGTACTAACAGGCCCCCTCCCTTTCCATTGGCGTCAGAAAAGGGGGGAAAGCAAGGAGGGGGTGGAGAGTGAGTGCAGGGAGGGGCAGGCACTGTCCAGCCTCGTTCTGAAGTGCAGCTGTACCTAGGGGCCCAGTCAGTATCCCTCCGCTGCTCCCTCCTGCCCCCCCAACCCCAGACCTCTCACTATAGTCCCCCAGACTCCTCCTGGACCCTAGCTCTCAGGCACCCCCGCCAGCCCGTAGTGCGCCCAGGAAAGTGGCGGTGGTCTCCGGCTGGGGTGCGGGGGGTGTGCGGGAGCCCAGGAGCGCGACCCGGCCCTCCCGGCAGAGGAGCGGCCGCCCGGCCCCGCCCACCGCGAGTCGGAACTACGGTGGGCCCGGGAGGGGGCGTCGAGCCCGCCGCGCCGTATCCCTCCGCCCCCTTCCCGACACCCTCGAGGCGAGCCGAGCTGCCGCAGCCTGCGCAGCCCCTGCCCGTTTGGTGCAGAGGCAGGCGTGGGGGCGGGACGCGTCTCTGCCGCTCGGCTGGCGCGAGCACAGCGCTCAGAGCCCGGCGGGAGGAGCTGAGGCCGAGGACCGAGCGCAGCCGGGAGCGGACGGGACGCGGGGACCTGGGCCGGGCGCCTGGCCAGGCAAGTGGGGGTGTGGCGGGGGCCCCGCGGAGCGCCGCCCGGCCCTGACAGTGCGGTGGGCGCAGGCGAGCGGGTCGCCGCGGCTCCCGGGGACCCCAGGCGGTGAGGGGGAGGCGGGAGCGCGGGCCGGGCCGCGGGGCCAGGGTCCGGCTGGACCTACTGGGTGCGATGGTCTGGAGGATGGCAGAGCAGACATCCCCTGCCTCTCCTGCCCTCCCTGGTGTCTGGGCCCTGTAAGGGTTATGGGGTTGGCGGATGCGGGAGGAATGGCAGCGCTGGAGTGTGTGTGTGTGTTGGGGGGGCGCCCGGGAGCTCACAGGTCCGGGAAAGGCGGCTGGGGGAGGAATAGCAGTGCGGTATTAGCTGGGGAGGGGGCGGGGGGGGGGTGAAGGAACCCCGGGAGCCCTGGACCCTGGAGAGGCAGCCGCAGTATTGGGGGGGGCGCCCTAGAGCCTGCGGGTGCGAGGCGGGTGTCCAGCTCTGGGGCCAGAGCAGCTGATGAGTGGTGAGTCTCATAGGATCCTAGGGTTCAGATCTGGTTCCGAAAAGGGACACCTGTGTCCTGCGTCCTGGATGCCGCCCCTTCCCACAGGCTCCTGCTTGGTGGCCAAGTCTCCTGTCTGCGTGGTAGGTCTGGCGTGTTCTGGCAGGCCATAGTGAGCATCTGTAGCCCAGAGGCTTGAGAAAAGAGGAACAGGAAAATGGCGTGGATTTCTGGAGGTGTGTGGCAATGGGAGTGGGCAGCAGACAGTGAGTGGTGGGGGTGACAGGCCAGACAGGTGGGGTATCCGTTAATGTCTCCTAATCTCCTTTCTCACAGCTTTGTAGGTACTTTCCCACTGCCCTCCCTCTCCCTCCCTCCCAAATCTGGGGTCTGCAAAGATGGGTCGGGGATGATGACGGAGTCATAAATCCAAGGACCACTTCAGAACCTGCTTTCTAGAATGTGCTGCGCCCTTCCCCCATTTTTTGCTGCGCAAGGCAAGGAAATGTGGCCACCTAGTGGTGGATCCTTAGAATTGCAGCAGGGAGTAATGAGTATGACATCAAGGTTTGGGGGGGGGGTGTTACCTCAGCAGCCCTGGAGCCAGGCTAAATAAAAGGAGAATATTCCAGCAGAAGGACCCTAAATGCTGAAAGACACGTGATCTGGTTCCTATCCTTGGTAGTGTTCTCCACAAGATCACCAGCTGCCACCATTTCCCGATTGTCTTCCATTTTCTTCTCTGTCCGCAGGTCTCCTTTAAGGCTGGTCAGTTCTTCAGGAAAGGAGGGAAGGTGTTGAGGAGACTGTCTCAGATCTCTGGAGTTGGTGAGGATCGGGGGCAGTGCACTGCAGGCTACTGAGGGAGCAAATGCAGATTGCTCCAACCCAAGAGAGTGCATGATGCCTTCACTGTCCCCTACATTTGTTTACTGCCACCATTTCCCGATTGTCTTCCATTTTCTTCTCTGTCTGCAGGTCTCCTTTAAGGCTGGTCAGTTCTTCAGGAAAGGAGGGAAGGTGTCCAGGAGACTGTCTCAGATCTCTGGAGTTGGTGAGGATCGGGGGCAGTGCACTGCAGGCTACTGAGGGAGCAAATGCAGATTGCTCCAACCCAAGAGGGTGCATGATGCCTTCACTGTCCCCTACATTTGTTTACTGCCACCATTTCCCGATTGTCTTCCATTTTCTTCTCTGTGTCCGCAGGTCTGCTTTAAGGCTGGTCAGTTCTTCAGGAAAGGAGGGAAGGTGTCCAGGAGACTGTCTCAGATCTCAGGAGTTGGTGAGGATCGGGGGCAGTGCACTGCAGGCTACTGAGGGAACAAATGCAGATTGCTGCAACCCAAGAGGGTGCATGATGCCTTCACTGTCCCCTAAGTTTGCTTACTGCCACAGCATCTTTTATTTCCTTTCAGAGATACTAGGGAAGTTGAGGAAGGTTGGAGTTAGACTATGATCTGCAGGACAGGACCTGAGAACTGGGACGAGGAGACAGAAATTCAGACAGACAGGAGATGTGGTTTTGTTGTTGTTTGTTTGAGCTCAGGGGTGTGTGGCTATGTGCCAAGCACTGAGACTCCATTCTCTTTATGCTTTCTAGGACTTCCTGCAGTCAGCTGTTGGTCTTAACACCACTTGAACATAGAAAAGAGGGGGAGTTGCACCACATCGGTGAAGGTTAGTATGGGAGGGGTTTCACTTTTAGGTGGAGGTAGTAGAGCTCTCCCAGGTGTGACTGCTGTGAGATTTGGGGCCTCCTCTCTCCCTCCATTCCAGCATGTGTACTTTCTCTTCCACTCTGTACCTGTTTTCCTCCAGGCCAAAGGAACATAGTGATTTTTCTCATAGCTAAGCTGTGCCACTCAGCCTCATGTACCAGTGTCTCTGTGTAAGTCTCTGCACGAGGCAACAGAATTGGATGAGGCTCATTTCCCCATTTTCCCTTCCTAGATCGCCTGCAGTAGCTGCTTGGTCGTGCTGGGATTGCTGCTGACCAGTACAATCAACAGGTCTGCAACCACCTAGGACCTGCCCATCTTCCTCCAGCTTGGTTTCACCTCTTCTGCACTCTGTCTGTGTAATTGACTGAGACTGCTTGGGTAGGAGCTTTCTTGAGTGCTGTATTGTTAATCCAGTCTAATTATTTTCAATCTTATAACCTCACTTACCAAGGAGCGTTGTGAAGATCAATCCTGTAACAGATCTATAGTGAAGGTTTATTGTTGTCAAAGGGTATACATTGAGGCATCATCTAACTTATACTATGACTAGGGCAGAGATTGAACCTGGTGCCCAGGCAAAGGCTGAAAGTAAGCCTGGCGATGAGATTGCCAATGTTGCCGAGGTAGAGAATGAAGTCCCGTTGGTTGTCAGACCCAAGGTTAGGACACAGGTAATGACTGGAGCAAGGCCCAAAGTGAAGCCTAAGAGTGCTCCTGGGGCAAGACCTAAAAATGAAGCCTGTTCACCAGGTGGGGCATATGCTAAATGTAAAACCAAGGCAATCCCTATTTCACGATCAAAGAATGATGTCCAAGCCTGGGCCCCGAGTAAGTTCCGGGCAGAGTCCATGTCAAAGATGGGAAAGCAATGTCAGCTCAGTGCTGCAGATCCTCCACTGGTCAGTACTGATTCTGGGGTGGTTGCTCAAGCTAAGTGCCTGCCTTTAGAGAGGGAACGTGTTAATATGGACACTGAGAGTTTTCCTAAAAAGGCTAATTCTCAAGCAGGATACCAGCCTTCGTTTGGCTCAGAGGAGAGAAACAATATGGGGTCCTGGTACCGTCCCAGGCCTATACCCAAAGGAGAGGCTTATGAGAATTCTGATTTCAAATGGGCAGACAAACCCTCAGGAAGTTCCTCCTTCTGGAATAGAGATGAAACCAATACACGATTTCGTCCTAGGAAAAACATGAAGGCCAATACCAGGTTCAGGCACATGGCCAAACAAGAGGCAAATACTATGCCTAGGCACAAGAACAAGCAGGAGTTCTATAATATGTCTAGTTCTGATTCTGAGGATGAGTCTGTTAAGACTCCCTGGGTCTGGGCCAAAGAAAAGACCAAAGTCTGGTCTAGGCCCAAAGAAGAGGCCAGTAATAGGTCTTGGTTCAGGTCTAAGAAAGAAGTCCGTGTTGAATCCAGTTCTGGGTCTGAATGTGAAAATCATACAAAATCTTCATTCTGGTCTGGAGAAGAGGCCAAATCTAGGTCCAAACCCAGAGCCAGGAAGGGGGTCAATATGAGGGCCAGGCACCAGGCCAAGCGAGAAGCTTACAGTGATGTTATGCCTGGATCTGTAGATATAAATAAAAAAGAGTCCTGGTTCTTGCCTGAAGATAAGGCTAATGCTTTTTCAAAGTCTAAGACAAAGAAAGAGCCCAGAACCAGAGCAATGCCAAAGGAAGAAGTCAAGACTAAGGCCAGAGCAAGTACCAAACAAGAAGGCAGGTTTGAGGAGGAAGTCCTCATTGGGCCTTGGTTCTGGGATACTCAGGAGTCCAGTATGGTGGATAGGGTAAGGATCAAGTCCAGTCCACATGTAGAGGAGGAGCCCATTGTTGGAAATTGGTTCTGGAGTGAAGAAGAAGCCAGTGTGGACTCTAAGACCCCTCAGAAGTCCAGACCAAGGGCTAAGGAGGCACAAGTTAGTAGTTTCTGTTTAGGGTCAGAGAGGAAGACCAGTATGGAAAATGGGTCTAAGGCTACCCCTAAATCTATGCCAGTAGCTAAAGATGATGAGATCACTGTTGGGTCCTGGTTCTGGGATGATGATGAAGATGTCAACTTACAGGCTGAGGACGAGACCATTTTTGGATCCTGGTTCTGGGGCATTGGTGAGAACAGTCTGAGACCAGTTGGAGTCAGATCTGAGAAGATGCCAAAGTCTGAGGAAAAAGAAGGTACTGATTCCTGGTTCTGGGCTGGAGAAGTCAATACAGAGACTGAGATGGAAGAACAGGCCAGGCCAGCATCTACAAAAGGGACAATCTTTGTGCCTTGGTTTTGGTCTGAAAAGCAGGCACATGTGGATCTAGGGACTGAACCTTGCTCTGACATCATGGCAGGAGCTGAGGAGGAGCCCATAATTGGGCCCTGGTTCTGGGCTAAAGTAGATAATAGTGTGGAGGCTGAAGTTAACAGTAAGTCTAGCCTGGAAGATGAAGAAGAGCCCATTATATCACCTTGGTTTGGGGCCAGAGAACAAGCCAATATGAAGTATGCTGCTGGTGCCAGATACAAGCCTATGGCAGAAGCTGACGATACTAGTAAAAGGTCTAGCTTCTGGGCAAAAGAACCCTGTTTGTATACTACCAATAGAGGAAGCTTGAAGCCTACTCTGGGAGAGGAAGAGGACACTGTTGATTCATGGCTCTGGCCCAATAATTATCCAAAGCCAGAGGCCATGGTGGGGTCCTGGTTATGGGCTACAGAAGAGGGAAATATAGATGATGAGACTGGAGAAGAGATCAAGCTACCAACTTTAGAGGACAACACATTCAGTTCTTGGTTCTGGAAGGACAATGAAGAAGCTATTGTAGAGGCTACCAACAGAGAGGAATCCAGGCCAGAAGCTGAAGAGGAAGACATTATTGGTTCTTGGTTTTGGGCTGGGGATGATGACAGGTTTCAGTCAGCTGCTGAGATTAATGAAGAGAATAAGATAGCATCTGAAGAGGAAGATACAGTTGGATCCTGGTTCTGGGGCAAGGAAGAGGCCAGTCTAGAGGCAATGAGAAGGGGTACTTTTGAGTCCACTCCTGGAATTAAGGAAGAGGAAATGATTGGGTCATGGTTCTGGACTGAAGAAGCCAAAATAAGGGCTGGGTCACAGACAGTTGAAACTGGGTCAGAAACTGAAGAGGAGGCAATTTTTGAGTCCTTGCTCTGGGCTGCGAAAAAGGACAAGATAGAAGGAAGAGTTAACCGTGTGTCCAAACCAGAGGGTGAGGGTGAAATGGCTGTTGAGTCCTGCTTATTGTCTAGTGACAAGGTCATTGAAAAATCAGAAACTGTGACTATCAGTGAGTGCAGTCCAGAAAATGGGGATGGGCCAGTTGTTGAGTTGGAGGCAAAAGCAAAAGATGAGGTGATTAACAAGACTGGCAGTGGAGATAATTGTGAATCTAGCACAGAAACTGAAAACATAGTGGGATCCTGGTTCTGGGAAGGAGATGAAACTAGTTTTGAATCAAATCCTATCCCTGTATCCAAGGCCACTTGTGAGCCTAAGTCTTCAGCTGAGCAGGAACCTGATCCTTCCCGCAGACCTCAGAGCTGGGATGAGGTCACTGTTCAGTTTAAGCCTGGTCCTTGGGGAAAGGCTGGCTTCCCATCCATAAGCCCCTTCAGATTTCCAAAAGAAGCAGCATCTCTGTTTGCTGAAATGTTTGGGGGAAAACCAAAGCTTGTGGAACTTGGTTCAGAAGGAGAAGATCAGGAATCTTCAGGTCAATGTGAATCTGAGTTCCCATTTCAGTATGACCCTTCTTACCGGTCAGTTCAGGAAATCCGAGAGCATCTTAAGGCCAAGGAAAGTGCACAGCCTGAGAGCTGGTCCTGTAACTGCATACAGTGTGATCTTAATATTGGTTCTGAGGAGTTTGAGGAACTTCTTTTACTAATGGACAGAAATCGAGACCCTTTTGTTCATGAAATATCTAAAATTGCAATGGGCATGAGAAGTGCTTCTCAGTTCACCCGAGACTTCATTAGAAATGCGGGTGTTATCCCACTTATTGAGGCCTTACTTAACTATCCATCCTCCCGAGCTAGGACAAAGTTTTTGGAGAATATGGTTGAAGTGGCTCCACCTTATCCAGATCTAAACATGATTCAGACATATGTGTGTCAGGTTTGTGAGGATACATTTGATTACAACTTGGATTCCCCCGAGCAGTCATCTGGATTGATGATGATTACACACCTCACTACTACTTCTGATTATCACAAAGTGGTTGCCACTTATTTGGCTGGGTTTTTCTACTTACTGGGTGAAGGCAATACCAAAACAAGGTTTCATGTTCTGAAATTGCTACTGAATTTGTCTGAAAATCTTGTCATGACAAAACGGCTACTTGATGCTGAATCAATGTCAGAATTTATGACCCTCCTTAATAGGGAGGAGTCAAATGAAAACATTCAAGTTGTTCTTGGAATATTTGAGAATATGAGTAAAAATATACAAAAAGAAGCACTGTTTGCAGGTGATGATGATGATAATGATGATACTGTGGTGGATCTTGAGCCACTTATTGATGGATTCCGTGAGGTTGAAAAATTTGCTAAGGAACGGAAACGCCAAACTGAAAATCAAAACCATCTTTAAGCAGAACAAAAAAATTACTATGATTAACCATTTGCCTCTGATCGTCTTGTGTTCCTGAGTCTTATGATCCTCAAATAATGCTTTGGTTTCACAGTTGATTCTGTGTTTCAGTGTACCTCTTTAATGCTGATGGATATTTTACCCAACTCTGTGTAATCTGTATCATTTCTCTGATGCCAAATGAATATACAACTGAAAACACATTCGTTGGTGATACTTGTTTTGTTGATTGTGATGTTTAATATGTGAATTTAAAGTGAACTGAGCCATTGTAAATAAGATGCCCTTCTAATTGTTGTTCTCATGTATATCTGAATCTTGTGCTTCAATAAAGTTCTGTGTTAAAGGTAACAGAAATTTCACCTTCACTGTAAAATGCAAATGCAAAGATGACACCTGAATACACAGAGAGATAATGTATGAGTAACATGCTTGTTACAAAAGCTGTTTCTAAGCATTAAATCTCAAAGGTTGGAATGGACTTCAGCTCAGCATACTTCAGAGAGGACTGACTTTAAGTTGTACTCTAATACAACTTATGTCATGATAAGGAGAAAAGCATGGGGTAGGAAAAAGTGTTCCTATACTTGTATATCCAACTTTCTAGATTAGGTGGGTGAAGTATAAATTGAAGACATATTGAGAAGGGGTAAATTTTGAAGAGCAAATTGGATTTTGCTGTTCAAAATACTCTGTTCAAAATGCAGTTGGTACAATGCAGAGAGTAAAAGCATAACATCAGGAAGCACAAAAATTTAATTCAGTCAAGTGGATGGTTAAATCACGATGGTTTTGCTATCACTGTTAAAACACCATCATGTGATATTAGGGCTGGGGAGATGGCCCACTGGGTAAAGTGCTTGCTATGCAAGTGGAATGTACTGAGTTAGGACCCCTATCACTACATAAAAATTCAGAGATGTTCGTGCATACCTTTAATTCTGTTGCTGGGAGGCAAAGACAGTAAGATCCTAGGGACTCCCTGGCCATTCTATCTAGCCAGTCTGAGTGTGGTTCTATGAGAGACCCTGTCTCAAGAATGAGGTAGATCACAATAGAGGAAGAAATTTGATAATGGTCCTCTGGCCTCTGCACATGTACACCCATGAATATAAAAATCCATGAGCTCAAATGTTTTAACTACTGATTTTAAAATCCACCAGGATAAGCCAAGATCCTTTCAATAGTTTGTAAAGAATTGTGTACATGGAAAGAAGGGGGTGGGGCGTCTGGGAGGAGTTGGAAGAGGGAGAAAATAGGATTAAATCTCTTACATGAAAAAAGTTTTAAATGAAAAGAATAATCACATTTAAAAAATAAATGTAGGTGGGATCAAATTATGATCAAATTATGTTACTTGTTTATGAAAATTCTGCAGTTACACATAAAAACATCAAAGGAATAATAATGTACAACTTCAGAACTGGGTTGTCAAGTAAAAGTACAAATTATCTGTAAAACTACGAAAGTTTTTAATCCATCCCATACTTTTTTTGTTGTTTCTTGAGAAAAGGTGTCTTGTAGCCCAGACTGACTTCAAACTTTGTATGTACCCGAGGCTAACTTTGAACATCTAATGCTGGGATTAAACTAAGGGCTTCCTTCATGCATGATAAGCAAGCAGTCTTAGAACTGATTTACATTCCTAGTCACACACAAAGTATCTGTAATTCACAAATATTGTAGCATAGGTTCGGGCAGGAACTATGCAGGAAGTCCAGCATAAGGGAAAATATAGAATGTTTTAAATATTTTATTAGCCTATATATAATAATGGATTTCCTAATGATATTTTTATACATGTATATAATGTACTTTGATCATATTCATCCCCATTACCTCTCTTTTTCACTCCTCCCAGTGATTCCTTTCCTTTCCTTAACTAGCCACCCCACCTTTCAAATCTTTTTTTAATTTTTTGGTGATCTGATGAGTTTCATTAGGTTACTTATGAGAGAGAATGGACAACTCTGCAGTGATTACACCATGGATAAAAATGTCTCTCATCGCCCCAGCAACAATTAACTGCCTATAGGACCTCAGATAGGGGTGGGGCCTTGTTAGTTCTTCCCCAAGCAACTATTAATTGACTGATTCATCAGGGAGGGGCAAGACTTTAACAGAAACACCCCTCTACAATAAAATATTGAAGGTCCAATCTTGTGCAAGTAACCACAGCTGCTGAGAGTTCCAGAATGCAATAGCCGTGCCCTGCCCAGAAGACAGTGTTTCACAGCACCCCTTCCTCTAGCTCTTACATTCTTCTTGTCCCGTTTTCTGCAGTGTTTCTGAGCTTTGGATGGGGGTGATATAGATGTCCCATTTAGAGATGGACATTCAACAGTGATATTCACAGCACTGTAACCAGTTATGAATCTCCACAGTAACTGCTGCCCAGTGCAAAAAGAAGCTGATATTCTCTGCGAGGCTCCAGGGACTTGACGGGACTGGACTGGTGAGGATATGAAGAAGGGACAAACATGAGTGCTGGAATCAGGTGGGTTTTGCTTTCTCTGATGGAATATCTGCAGCAGCTCAGAAGCTGAACATCTTTTTTTTTATATAGTTCAATAGGAAGGCAGGATTGTTGCATACAGATGAACAAGGAGGTGGAGTTATTACATACAGATAAACAGGGAGCTGGGATTATCACATATAGCTGAACAAGGTTTAACTACTCTTGGAAGGAGCAGTCTTCAGGAAGTAAGCATCCATGGGGAGAAAACTGTAGTGGACAATTTCCGCACATACTGTCAACATTCACACTCAGATCAGAGGAAGGTTTTACCATCCCTCTGAGCCTCACCCAGGAAAGGCTTTGCTGCTCTCATGGAACTGAGGTGGTGCCCTTGTCAACAACACACATTCACTCAGGACTTCACTCACTCTCTACACATCTCTGACCAAAGCTGACACAACACTATGGACATAAGCAAATGTATGTATGGATGGAGCTAGTGGTTCATGCTCGTAATCCCCGGCACTTGGAGGGTTTGGGTAGAAGGAACAGTAATAGTTTAGGGTCAGCCTTGGCTACCTAGCAAACTTGAGACCAGTCTGGGGTATATGAGACCGTGTTTTAAAAAAAAAACAAATATTTAGAAGGCATTTTAACAGGCACATCATGTCTATTTATCAAAACAGTAACAGTAGATTCATTCTCCTCTAGGGTTTATGCCTTCCCCAGCCATGGGCTTTTAACCAGGTTTACGATAACAAATGTGAGTTTCCATCTGTGGAGCAGGCCTCACATCTAGTCAGAAAGCATCTGGTTACCCCATAATAGACATGCTACTGTTGGATCGGGATGGGCACATCCTGCCTGGCAGATCAGTAGTATAGAATGTAGGATCGCTAGCTAAGTATGACTGTCAATGACCATTTTACCTGAGCAGCCTACAGAGCACCTTCCAGAGCTATGAATGCTAACCTGCAGGAAGACCTTTCTAGCTCAGTGCCAGCTTGGTTTCTCTGTGCCCCACAACCAAAGTGTGAATTGTCTTCAGTGATAGGACCTTTACCATCTAGTGATGATGGGCAACAGACCACAGTGGTCTGGAATTGAGGATGCAGGATCCTCCATGGCCAATAACCCATTGAGAAGTAGCCCATCTCTTGTACTGAAATTTTACTTTAATAGCATTATGGCTTCTGGGGGTTGCTTAGGACATAACAAGCTTCATATATACTTAGTTTTGATTGCCCCTTACCCCACATACTCCTTTCTTCCATTTCCTGTACTCCATCCCCACTTAAACCTTTCTACTGTCACTATTTCCCTTTCCACTTTCATATCATACATGTTCTACTACCTCCTGTCATTTAAAGCCCCATTTGTTTATTTCATGGATCTGTTCAAGTTTCTTGGCCCTATTCACACTCACTCCCCACCACACACATAAAAACTAGAAGCTAGGGTCCACATATGAGAGGAACATGTGGTGTTTGTATTTCTGGGCCTGGGTTGCCTCACTTAAGATTTTCCAATTTCATGTGTTTTCCTTCAAAATTCATTTTTCTTTATTGCTGAATAAAATTACACTTTGGGGATCAGGAGAGATGGCTCAATGATTTGGTTAAAAGTACCCATTGTTCCTCCAAAAGACCCGAGTTCAGTTTTCATTATCCATATCAGGTGGCTCCCAGGTATGATCTGACAACTCTGGCTTCTGTGGGTACTTATACTCATGTAACTATACCCACACATACATACACATAATTAAAAATAATAAAAATAAATTTTAAAAAATTCCATTTTGTATAGATACCAGATTTTAATTGTCCATTCATCTGTTGATGTACACCTAGTCTGATTTGATTTTCTTGCTATTCTGAATAGAACAGTAGCAAACCAGGATGTGCTAATATCTTTGTGGTAGATAGAGTCCTTTGGCTATATGTCCAGGAATGATACAGTATGATAATCTTATTTTTTTGCCATTTGGGAAGCCTCCACACTGATTTTCATAATGGCTATACCAGTTTACACACCAACAGTGAATATGGATTCCATTTTCCCTACATAATCATTATCATTTATCATTAGTATTTTTGATGATAACCATTATGACTGGGATGAGAACAGAATCTCAAACTAGTTTCAATTTGCATTTCTCTGATAGCTAAGAATGTTGAGCAATGCAAAAAATGTTTATTGGCCATTTATATATTTTTGAGAACTCCCTATTCAGATCCTTAGCCCGTGGCATTTGGGGGAGGTTGCTTACTTGTTTAGCTCTTTTTAGTATTTTGTACATTCTAAATGATAATCTTATGTTGGGTGCACAACTAGCAGATTTTCTCCCATTTTGTTGACTATCTTTTTTCACTCAATTAACTGTTTCCTTTGCTACATGGAAACTTTCCATTTCATGAGGTCCCATTTGACTATTTTGGGTTTTATTTCCTGAGTGATTGAAGTTCTATTAAAAAGTTCATTGGCTATGTCTGTATTTTAAACCATACTCCCAACTTTTACTTCTATCTATTTCAGAGTTTCAGGACTCACATTAAGGATCTTTGATCTATTTGGAGTTGATTTTTGTGCAGGGTGAGAGACAATGATCTGATTTCATTATTCTACATATGAATATCAAGTTTTTCCCTACAAATAGAATGTTTCCACTTCAAGAACATGAATGCTGTCCAAGTTAGCTTTAAGTGTCAACTTGACATAGCCTAGAGAAGGGACTCTCAATTGAGGGAGGTTTACAGAAAAACTGGCTAAGCATGAGCCTGCAAGTGAGCCAGCAAGCAACATTCCTCCATGGTTTCTGCTTCAAATTGCAGCTTTAGTTTCTATTTTAACTTCCTTCAGTGATGGGCTCTAACCCTAACCCTAACCCTAGATTACCAAGTTTTAAATTCCGTGCTTCGTTTAGTTTTGAGTTTTCCATATCCTGAGTTTTCTTCATTATTTAATTTGGCCATTTGTTTTTTCTTGAAATTCAGTCAGTTTATTCCTAGCTTCTCTAAATTCATTCATGTGTTTATGCCCTCTTTAAATTCATTAAACATGTTGATAATTGTTCTTTTGGATCTGTGTCTTGAATTTCACTTAAGTTGTTCACCTAGGGGACTATTATGAAGAAATTGGTTACTTTTTAGTGGGGACATACTGTCTTTTTTTTTCTTTTGTTCATGTTGCTTTTTATGTGAAAAGGCCTGCACAGTGGGAGTTAGGATGTTGATTGTCTTTTGATATGCACATTTAACCTGTCAGGCTAGAAACCTAAGGCTGCAGGCTGGATGACTTGAAAGTTGGGGGTGGTGCTGTTTCTTACTATGTCTGGGGCCTTTGAAACCAAGTGAAGCTGCTAGGGTGTGTGCCTCCAGGGTTGGAGGGTCAGAGACCAAGGTAGGACTTCACTGTAATAAAGGGTACTGATTCATGTACGAATATGCTGCTGCTGGGGCATCTCAGGAAGACACGGAAGCATTCTCATATGTGCAAACCCCTCCTGACGTCAGCAGAGGGAACCCCCATCCTGGCCAGTGCCATACTCGATTGACAATGGAACCCAGAGCATCTGTGCTCAGATGTTTATTGATTCAGGACTCCTTGGGTGTTCTACTGATACCATGTGCAGATCATAAGCAATTAAACGACCCCCACATAAATCCAACACCTGCAAACAATACAAAATGCCAAGACCTAGGGTAGCCCTTTTTCCAACAGTGCACAAAAGAACAATTATTTTAAACACAACTAAAAATAAACTTCCACAACAGACTCAGGTCTGCAGCAACTGTTGTCAGGTGTGACTGGGGCAGATGGTAGAGAGATAGAAATAGGTCTGTTCTGTGCCTGAAGAGACCAAATATACTTTATTAAATAGACCATCTAGGGCATAGAGGTCAGGAGATGAAAGGGTCCTGTGGGCTCAATTGAGGGTACAGTCTCTTAGGTGTGTCTAAGGCCACCACAACTGCATGAAATGGCTAGAGTGCTTTAATATTGTTTGACAATTATTCAATTTTGTATGTGGGTATGCATGTTTTTGGATACACCTGTGAAGGTCAGAGGACAACTGATAGGAGCCAGTTCTCTTTCTACCCTGTGGGTTCTAAGGATTGAACTCAGATTGTCAGGCTTGGCATCAAGTGTCTTTACCTTCCGAGCCATTTCACATGCCCTTTTCTTATTTGCTAATGTAGGCACTTGTGGCTATTGACTTTCCTTTGTAGGATTGCTTTCATTGCATCCCATAGGTTTTTGTATGTTGGTTCCACTTTTAGTCCATTGTAGCATTGTAAAAAAAATTCCTCCTTGATTTCTCCAACAACCTATTCATCATTCAAGTCTATGTTATTTAATTTCCAAACAAATTTTAATTTGTTTGAGTGATTTACTTTATTATTATTCAAAGTTATTTTTAAAGGTTTATTTATTTTTATGTGTATGAGTGTTTTGCTTGTATGTATGTGAACCAAATGTGTGCATTTCCCATGGAGGCAAGAAAACGGTGCTGGAATCCCTGGAACTGGAGTTATAAGTGGTTGTTAGCCACCATGTGAGTCCTCTGGAAGAGCAACTAGTACTGTTAACTGCTGAGCCATCTCTAGAGCCCCCTCAAAGTAATTTTTGAAGATGTGTATTCTATTACTGTCATTTTATTTATCTGTAGTGTTTGGTGTTTTCCTATTCCTCATTTGTTTAATTACTTAATTAATTTCTAGAATGGTTTATTCTTCCTTTTAACTTCACAAATGTGCTTATCCAAATTGAACTTTGTTGTGTCCTTTCTTTGCTCTGTCATTGGTTTCCTGTCCTGAGTGAGTAGATGTTTGTTCACATCTCCCTGGGAATAGTGTCGCACAACACCCATAGATCTTGCATGTATCTACTTACCATTTTATCATGCCAGTGTCTGAATATTCTTCTTTTACAGTACAATTAGGAGGTAACTGATTGTCATGTAAGCTCTCAGCTACTTCACCAGCACCATGCTTGCTTGTTACCATGCCCCCTGCTATGACAGTCATGGACTCACTCTCTGAAACTGTAAGCAAGCTTTCTTTTATAAGTTGTCTTGCTCATGGTAGTTTGTCACAGAAGTAGAAAATTAACTAAGGCACATTCCAATCTATATTATACAGAGTTCCCATTTCTTCACTTCCTGTTCAAGTATTCTTTTTATTTTTTAAGTAATAGGCATTCTAACGGATGTGAATTGAGGTGTCCAGTGATCAGTGATATTGAGCACTTCTTTCATTAAAATGTGTTTGTTTATTATGCCACACAAACTTTTCACATATGTCTAATGTACTTTGATCATATTTACCCCCATTATCCTCTCTTACCACCTTCCCTTTCTCACTAAACACCCCTTTTCTTCCCAACAAATACTCTTCCCACTTTCATGTCTTTTTCGGTGACATGTTGCATTTAATTAGGTTGCTTGCATGAGCATCAGGATGTTATTTACTGAGCAAGAGCAACTTATCAGTGGCTACACCTCTGAGAAATATGACACCGTGTCCCTTAGCAACCATTAATTGCCGATAGCTCCTTGGGGAGGGGTGAGGTTTTATGAACTCCTTCCTCATCCATGGTAGACTCTTAATGGGTAGTCTTAATAGAGCATATTTTTCATACACCTGTTGGCCTTTTGTATATCTTTGGAGAAGTGTCTACTCAGGTCCTTTGAGTATTTTTTAACTGGGCTATCTGAAGTTTTTCTTTACATTGAATTTGTTGCTATTGAATTGTAGGGGATCCTTATATATCATATAGAAAGATAATTTTTCAGATGTATATTTTGTAACTATTTTTTAAATTTTGATATATGGTCTCTCTATGTAGTGGCTTCAAACTTGCAATAACTCTGCCTTAAGCTTCCTAGTGCTGGGATTACATGTGTATACTACCAATTTTATTACACTTGTTTCTTTTTGTATTTGTCGCAATGTACAGTGTCAGGGATGTTTTCATCTGTAATTGTGACCACTTTGGCTCTTTAACTTATTTTTAGTTGATTACTATGTATGTAATATCACAAGATCAAAATTAATTCTTTTGATTCTGGATTTTAAATTATTCTGATACTATATTTTCCCTGCTATGTGCTTGCATGTTAGTTAAAGATTAGTTGACTGGATATCCTTGGCTTGGCTTGTGAGCTCTTCATGTTATTCAACTGTTCTTCTGATGACCTTTTTATCTGATTTATACTGTTTTGCTTACTTCAGATTTGTACTATATTTTGACATTATGTGATATGCTTCTAGCTTTTTTTTTCAGTTTGACTAAACTCTTTGAGGGATGCACGTGACCTTTAGGATTGTTTTTTTCTCTTCCTATGAAGAATGCTATTGGGATTTTAATAGGGTAATTCTACGCCTATATTTTGATTTGGTAATAAAGGCATCTTTACCCTCACCTCATGAGTAAGTAAGCAGGCAGAAGACAAAATTTGGGAGCTGCTGGAAACTACCACTGCATCCTAGAGATACAGTATTGCAGGTAGACACTAGAGGGAGTAAAATATCAGAGAAGTTTCAGGAGGTCCTGAAACATCTAATCAGGTTGATTGGTAAAGATCTTCATTTGCACTTAGGACACAAAGACAGAGAGTTAGATGCTTTTATTTTACTTTTTTAAATGAATGTCCAAATCACAGTAAGAGACCACAAGGTATACAACAAAATAGAAATGTAGTCCAAATCAAAGGAAAAAAGAAAACTACAGAAAACAACCATGAAATATCTGTAATTTATCTGGAAATAAAATAACTGTCATAAACATATTCAATGAGCTAAGAGAGAATTCAATGTAAATTTAATCAAGAAAGTGATGAATGAATGAAAAAATGTGAATATCAGCAAAGAAATTTTAAAAAAAACTATAGAAAAGAAGCAAGGAGAAATTATGGAGCCAGTAAATATTATACCTGAACTGAAAGTTCTCAAGAGGAATTCAGCTGGAAGCTTAAGTGGGCAGGAGAGATCATCTGCAAATTCCAAGAGGGGTCATTTGAAATCATGAAGTAAGAGAAACGAACAAAAAAGAAAGGAAAGGTGTTAGGTCTCAAACCCAGAACAAACTGCTAACTGAGATGCCTAGTTAACATATCAAAGCAATTACCCCAGCATCCTACTTAACATATCATATCAGGTTCTCCCAGCATCCCTCATGCCCTACCTGTTACAGGGTATGGCTGGAATACCCCACCCCTACACTGAACTCTTTAGCTAGGAGCTGGGATGCCTTTCCCACAGAGACTCTTCTCTATATAATCCAGCCATTTTGGTTACCCTCCCCCTTTTTACTTTTTTTGCCCTCTTGGCTGCTGCACCTGGTTCCCCTCTCTCCCCTCCCTTCTCTCCACACATGGCCCAGCTCGAGGTTATGTTCATTCTGGATTCTCCTAGGCGTCTCTGACTCTGCCTCTTCCTCTGCCTCTCCCTTTTATCTACATTTTCTCCTCCAACATACCAGGAGAAGTGGCATCTTTCCTTTTTTTTTTCAATTTACCTGGTACCAAAACCACAAGAGTAGCATAAATGAGTTCCCTTCCAAGGAATCTGGTTGCTCACAACCAAGCTGCTGATCTGACTCCCCTAAGGTATGTACAGATCATTTGTTTCTGCTGGCTTTTGCCACCCACCAAATTTGATTATAGAATCTGCCTCTTCAGCCACTTCTTCCCTCCACCTTAACTAACCATCCATCTCTCCTCACCTACTCAGTTAAGTCTCCTCTCTCTGGCTCTTGAAGCCTGCTACCCACTTTGGGGTGCCTGCCATGTGGGCAACTCCCTGCTACACCATTCAAGGTGCTCGCCACGTGGGCATCTCTTTACTATCCCCTTTGGGGTGCCCACCACGTGGGCCTCTTCCTGCTATGCCTTTGGGGCCCCACAACTTGTGCAATTCTACTTACTAGGACACTTGCTCCTCTCCCTGTATTAGAATCCTCCTTTTCTAAAAGCTTCTCCCAGTGAACCTCTTCAGCTGTTTTCTCCTCTACCTGCTCTAACCACTTGTCTCTCCCCTTTCGCTAGGTAAGTATCACTAGGGAACTGCTTGTTTTGTCTATTTTTACTAGGAAAGCCATAGTGGTGTGCCAGGAAGCTTCCTCTAGGCCCCTATCACATGGAAAGGGATGCTGCTCCTCCGTGATTGGGGTCATTTCTCTATGACAAGTCTTTCAGTCCACTTGGGGCTGCTACACATTGAAATTCTTGTCACCACAACACTTACACCCTCTGTTCTCTCATGGCCTCTCTCAGCTTCTTCCTCACCTCCTCCTAGAAACTGTCTGCTAAGTTCCACAGCTTCTCTACATGCTCCTGGGTCTGCGACCCTTTCCTTCCCTCCTCCCGCTGGGAGCTACTGGCTTTATCTTTCCTTCTGCCTCCTGGGCCTGTAAATTTATAAATTCCTAATTTTATAAAGGTATACTCAAATTAATGAAAGCTGACTTAAAAAATATATGTAACTGTTGTGGAAGTTTATTTTTAGTTGTGTTTAAAGTAATTGTTTTTGTGCACTGTTGGAAAAAGGCATGCATAGGCCTTGGCATTTTGTATTGTCTACAGGTGTTGAATATCTGTGGAGAATGTTTGATTGCTAATGATCTGCACCCGAGGAGTTCTGAATGAATAAAATCACCTGAGCTGAGATGCTCAGGGTTCCACTGCCAGGATGGTTCTTGTGGTAATGGTGGTTCTCTCTGCTGAGGTCTGGCAGAGTTTACACCTATGAAGATACCTCCTTGTCTTCTTGGTGAGCCTCCCCAGCAACATACTATTACAAATGGTGTACCAACATGGGGCACTGATACCATGCCAGCTAATCCAATGTGGAGACAAGGAAGAAGAGAAAGAAACTCGAGACCTCACAGACTCCAGTAAAGTATGCTCAAGGCAGTTCCCATTGTATATATATGCGCAAAAACAATGAGTAGAAGTCTCCCAAAGGAAGAGAAGAGTGAGGAAGCCTCTATGAAGAGAAAAAACTTTGAAATTAATAAATAAGGAAAAAAGCTCCGAGGTGAGAGCCACAGAATTGAGGCCCTTAAAGGTTAAGAATTCAGCTGGGAGCAGGAAAAAGCAAGGTTCTCCCTGCTTTTCCTGATCATGGAGCTGATGCTCCCTCCTGATGCTGGTGGTAGTGTGCTGTTTCACGAACTTTGTTGTCTGATAGCTGTGTTGTATGTGTGTGAAGCTCAAGATGTTGGGTTTGAGATCTATGGAAGGAGTTGTATGCTTCTCTTTATCGATGGTGAAAAGGATGCTAAAATGCCAAGACTTTGTCAGATATTCTTCACACCAGCCCCAGGACTCTCTGGACCCCTTGCTGTGGAAGCTGAAGCTTGGAGCCAAAAAGTGGCTTAGTTAAACTGACCAACTGTTTTTTTTTGTTTGTTTTTTTGTTTTTTTCCTGCAAATCCGACTAAGAGAAAGGCACTGGTGATGGTGATGAGAATTCCACCCTATGAGGGAACCCTGCCTGCAGACAAGGTGACCAGTTTTTTTTTCCCTGCAAACAAGATTCTATCTTAAAATCTGGAAAGTGTTTCCTCATAGTCAGAACACAGACACTGTCTTCCAGAACTGGCTGAGGTTGTATCTCCTACTGGTAGCTGAATTTGGTACTGTAAATGTCACCCAGCTGGTGGTAGTTTTGAAGGCATGAAGGGATCTTTAGAGATCATCTGAGGCTTGGCACTGTAAGAGGCCAGAAGAGGTCATTAGTGAAGGTGCAGCCTAACGAGCAATTGAAGGCCCAGATTGAAGGGATCATGTAAAAAACTTGAGGCTTGGCACCATGAAGAGCGCCCAGGAGAGGCAACTGATGAAAGTGCAGCCCAGTTACAATAAGGGAACCCAGCAGTTTTGAAGATACCAGTACCATGGGATGACCACCAAGAACAACAGCAGTAGTAGAGTGTAGCCAGCCAGAGCCTGGAGGACAAACTGAGTGTGCTGCAGAGGGCAGAGCCAGAGAAGTGATCTAAGCTCTTTGGGGAAGCTCAGAAGTTCATGAGTGAATTCCAGATAGTTGGACATTGATAATATTTTTCTGCTGTCCAAAGACATCTTGAAAATCTTGATAGATGTTTTGTATCATTTTGCCATGTGTATTAGAAGCCTCATAATTGTTCCTTTTGTAGATGGTTTTGGTCAAATGGTTAAATTTTGTTGCAAAGGTAAAGCATTTTTTTTTCTTATACGGAAAAGGGGAAATATTGTGGAAGTTTATTTTTAGTTGTGTTTAAAATAATTGTTTTTGTGCACTGTTGGAAAAAGGCATGCATAAGCCTTGGTCTTTTGTATTGTCTGCAGGTGTTGGATTTCTGTGGGGGATGTTTGATTGCTAACGATCTGCACCTAAGGAGTTCTGAATGAATAAAATCATCTGAGCTGAGATGCTTGGGGTTCCACTGTCGATTGAGTATGGCGCTAACCAGGACGGTGGTTCCCTCTGCTGAGGTCTAGCAGGGCTTCCACCTATGAAAATGCCTCAGTGTCTCTCTTGCTGAGCTCAAACAGTGGCTAACTACAACATCCAACTACGTGTATCATTGCTAACTCTGTTCAATACTAGACACCTAGAAAATTTAGGTAAGTAACAATATGTTTGATAAATAAGGTATATTTAATAAATAAGGTTTATAAATCCCTAAGGTCTAGTCAGGTTAACAGTCATATTTTTCTAGCTTCTTAGTCTTTGCTCACTTTGTTAAGCTTTAGCTATTTGGATAAACTATGTCATACAAAAACCTGTGATATTCTATAATGGTGCACTATAAAAAGATCAGCAAAGTTCCCAGTCTCTCTATGGACTGCATTTATGGTTTTAAGTTTACTGCATTTATGGTTTCTTCAATTAAATCTTCAACTCAAATTTTTGAGGTATAAAGCTGTAAAATCCTAATCTTACAAAAGCTAGTAACTTGTAAGTTGTTATGCGATTCATTTAATGACAAGCTTTATTTAGTCTCCTGTTTATGTTTTCAAGGTTAAGCCTAAAATTGAGTATACTTGATATATGGTCGTCAAGCTCTTTAGAGATCTGATGAATATGCATGCCATTTAAAATGTTTAATAAAAAAAGCTTCCCACAAAGGACAGTGACCCCTCCTAGTGGAACCCTCAAGGTATCCATAGAAGACAGATGGGGCATGACAACTCAACCTGGATTGTGTGGCAATGATAACCACTTGGAAAACTGCTCCATGCCTCACCTGCTGCCAGGGCCCTACATACACTGTGGACACCTTTGGGTTGACTGTTGTACTCTGTCTCATCAATGTAAGATCTAAGGTCCTCTACAGAAAAATCTCTCAGACCTGGGTCTGACAGCTGAAGGCCATGCTGCTCTGTGTGGCAGCTGAAGATTAAATGCTGTCCTGTATGACAAGTGAAGACTGACCACTGTCCTCAAGAAGCCATCGAGACCTCGGGAGCCTAGGGCAACAGTCTAGGTAGTAGGTAAGTCTTTGTCATTTAAATTGATACATAGGCCATTTGGATTGTGCCTCCTGCTATAATTTATTGTCCTCAGATCTGTGATGATATCAACTTACTAAAGGTAGCTTTATCAGTTTAACAACAGCAAGCATACCAGTCCCCCCACCACACACACACACAAGGCTTCAGCTGCCTTCTGGGTTCTTTTGCATTCTCAGTTCTCCTCATGTGTAAAATCAGGCCTCAGGCCTCACTTTCCTAGAGCTAGCTACTATGTCTCCAGCTGAGACAAACAGTTTACCTTGCTACCAGACTCTAAAAAGAGATAAACTCACAAAAAAGGTTTCAAAGGAACTTCTTACTATTCCTTTATTTAAAAAAAAAAACTTGCATTACAATGACTGCTCTTGGTAACCAACCACTTTGTCTCATGGTGAATGATTGAAAAGAAAAAGGTTTAAAGTTGATATCAATTCTGAGGTTCTAAGAAAGTATTCTAAGGTATATATAAAAATGTTTCTGATAGCTTTCCCTCATTGTTCTATTGTTATAGTAAGACTTTGAAAGTTCAGAGTTTTAATATTAATCAATAGAGTTCTGATAGGCTATTAATCTAGCCCTAATAGAGTATTACTACTATTATCATAGTTAACAAGCTCAAAAATTTCAATTTCTTTTGATTGTCTTTTAAGAATAGACTTAAAAGTGTGTCTCAACCATGGTAAAAATAATCTGTCCAATCTATATATAATCCAGCCATTTGGAAAGAATCATTTTTGGGTCTTTACTATGACTCAAAGGCATTATGTTACTGTTCTTTCTACAATGTGGATTTAAGTACACATTACAAACAGTGGTGATACGAATATATCTATTTTTTCTCTATTTTTATAAACTTAAAAAGAAATTTTGTAAGCTTCAAGGAGTCTTGAGACTTGGGTCCACCTCTCACAAGTCAAATGGACTCCAGATAAGTACTGCTGTCAATTAACAGCCTGTTTCCTCACCTGCACATTCTACCTATTGCCTGAGGATGGGATCTGTCTCTCTTTTTTTGATCTTGGGACTTCTTCCCTCCCCCAACTACTGGGACCATGGGCCTAAAAGTTTCAAGTATACACCCAAGATAAAATTTCCCTCCAAACTTTGTAACTTTACCTTCTTTCCCTAGTCTATCTGTCCAAGCAGATTTGAAATCAAGTACAGACTGCTCCATCCCCAAGTGTCCTTGAAATCTGTATTCTAGGTGGCTTCAAAGCCACTAGCCCAGGTAGTCCAACCTCACAGACTGTTCCAATGCAGCCTGCACTTCATAGCCCCAGTTGGTCCTGCAAAGCCTGGACATCAATTGAAACAGCCTGCTCTTCCTGGCCTTGGCCAGCATTCCAGCTTTCTTAGGTCCCCAACAACAACATCCCAATGGCAGCACAAAGTAGTCATAGAGAAGATTGTGTTACCTCTGGGGCTGGGCCGCCCTTCCCACAGAAGTTCTTCCTATATAATCCAGCCATTTTGGCTACCTGTCCCGTTTTTACTTTTTGCCCTCTTGGTTGCTGCATATGGTTCCGGTCTCTCCCAACTCCTCTCTCTACACATGGCCCAGCTCAGGGTCATGTTTATTCTAGACCCTCCTAGATGTCTCTGGCCCTGGCCCTGCCCCTGGCCCTGCCCCTCCCCCTCCCTGTCCCTTTTATGTACAATAAACTGTCTCCTCCACCATACCTAGGAACAGTCATGTCCTTTCTTTTTTCTTTTTTTCATTATAAGGAAAATGAGGGGGGACTTAATGGGATTTCATCAAGGAAATGGATATATGCACTATCAGTATCTTACAAAGAGAAATGAGAAAAAGAGAGACAAGTTACTTGTTTGAGAAAATAATGAGTGAAAAATTCTTAAATCCTAGGGAAAAAATTGACATGCAAATTCAACAAACTAAAAACTCCAACTAAATAAATCAAATGAAAGCAGTAGGAAACTTTTGTCTAAAGTTAGTGACAAATATAAAAACTAGAAAGCCACAAGAGAAAAATGGCTGGTCATATACAATAAAGCTTCTATAAGATTGAGTGGACTTCTCAGCAGGAATTATGTTGGTCATAAGGAAGTAGATGGTATATTCAAGGTGCTGAAGGAAAAAAATTGTCAATCAAGAAATACATCTGCCAAAACTGTCTTTGGAAATATGAAGGAGAAAATAGATTTTCCCAGATAAATCTACAACAGTTATTCCCACTGAAACTTCTCATAAAAAATGAGAGTAAGTAAAAGGATCATATACAGCAACACCAAGCCACATAAGAATGAAATGTTCTCTGGTACAAACTTTAAAAACTCTCCAATAAGTATGTGTCTGGAGGGAACCAGCCTTTCCCACAAATGGGTTCACGGAAACTCTACGCAGGAGGGAGTACGAGCGCAGGAAAAATGAGGAATGACAAATTAACAGGTAGTTCATTCTTTTATGGGACCCGAGGAAATGACACGCACGATCGCGCTTTAAAATGACACGTGGAACATGCTTTAGAAGTAAAACGCAGGAGCGTTTTTAATAGGGGAATTAACAGTATACATATTAAGAAAAGAGAGAGGCAAGAGAGAGACTGACAATATACATTACCAGGGAAAGGGCCACACCAGAAAGAGAGAGAGTTGCTCTGGGAAGAGGTTTAAAAAGCCAAATAGTTTTTTGGTATGCAGATGTTGCTCAGGCCTTCACAGGTTTTGTATGTAGATGTAGTCACGCCAGGGAGGGGGGCGGGGGGCGGGGGGGGGGGCGAATTGCTCTGGGAAGAGGTTTAAAAAGCCAAATAGTTTTTTGGTATGCAGATGTTGCTCAGGCCTTCACAGGTTTCGTATGTAGATGTAGTCACGCCCAGGATGGGGGTTGGGAGTCCTTCCTCCTGCGACTTATCTTGTTTGCTAAGAAAGAACATTTGACTTAATGCTGTTAGCTGAATAATATCTCCATCTGCCCCAAACAGAGAAGAGTGCCATGTAGGCAAAGAAGGTTTCTATTTTACAGTTTTTAGCTGTTTGATGCGTATTTGTTTTTTCTCTGTCTAGGCCCCCTTTGCTTCTATCTGTTACTATCAATATGGATGGATAGCTTTACACATGCCAGGACTTAGAAGCCTGCAAGATATTTTACAATGACAATTACTTTTGAGTAAAAAATGGCCGCTTCTCCTTCTCAGCTAACACCAGCCAGCTAAGGTATCACTAGGCCATGCAGACATAATGAAAGACTTTTGTCACCATTACAGCAAAGGGGAGGAAGGGGCAGAATGGCTGGTAAGCCAAAGTTCCCCGCTGGGGAGTCTGAAACCTTGTCAACAGACTTCAACTTCATTGCCAGGGTATTAGGGCTCCAGCATATGTGGACAAATACAGTAATCTGTATTATTGTGATTTGGAACAAGAATTTAAATAACAGTCAAAGAATATATATGTGTAATGGCTATGTAAGATATAAAGGTTTGACTTCTGATATAAAAACAGAGAGAAGAGAGCTGTAAGGGAGTAGCACTTTTATATATTACTGAAGTTAAGTTTTAATTTAAATGATACACTGTCAAGAGGATTTACATAATTATAGTGTTTACTACAAAGGACACAGCTAAATACAAAAGAAAACAATAAAGATGACTGAACCCTGTTAGGAAAATGCACAGGACAGGGGTATGAGAAAGGAAATCTGTACAGCATTGTGCAAAGAGCAAAATGAAAACAGTTTCTTTTTCTGTTGTTAATTAAGAGCAAAATGAAAACAATTTCTTTTTCTGTTGTTAATTAAGTAGATTAGATTAACCTTCAAATCAAAGCACATAAATTTTGGTAGATGGGTTAAAAATGGAGTCAAATAATGGTCCATCTATGAGAACTTCTCCAATCAAGGAAACACATAGACAAGAATTGAAAGGATGGTGACTATACAGAACATGAATGTCTATACTAACATCAGATAAACATTAAATCAAGAGCAATGAAATATAGGTGGACATTTTATGATGATAATGGAATTAATTCACAATAACAAAAACATTGAGTATGTTCTATTCTTAAGGGCTCTTATGTAGTACAATTTTTTCAGAGTTGAAGAAATAGTTACATAAGAACAGCGGTACACTTCAGCAGCAAACTTTCAATTCATAAGTAAAGGAATCAAAAATCAGAAAAATACAGGAATTGTAGAGAAATGTGAAGCAGTTAAACATGACAGACATATATGGCACATATATGTGCCATACATGTAGCATAAAGAGCATAAACTACATTTTCAGCATATGCTAAAAATGAAGTCAACAAATTAAAGAAGATTAAAAATCATACAAAGTATCTTTTCTGATCACACTATGGTGAAACAGAAAATGGTAGACAAAAACTAAAACTTTCACCAACATACTAAAATTAATACTCTCAAAACAACAACAAAAAACCAAAGAGAAATACCATGGTTAGTTAAAGAATACCTGACAAGAATGAAAACAATCAAAACATACCAAAAATGATGGGATGCAGCAAAAACTATAGATGCATATGCCAAAAAAGAACAGTCTCCAATCAACAACTCAACTTTATACCTAAAGAAACTAGAAAAAGAGTAAATTAAACCCTGGCAGAAAAAGGGTAAGTTATATCAGAGATTAACTGGATTGTAGAAAAAGCTAATAGAAGACAAAAGAAAGATGACTTTTGGAAAACATCAACAAAATTGTCAAACAGAACAAATTAACTAAAATAAAAAAAGAAGGAACATTACAGGTGATGACACAGAGAAATAGTTTTAACACTACCATGAAGAGTTATGTTCCAAAAGAGTAGACAAGTTTAGAAATGGATAAATTAGTAGAAACACATAATCAAAACTGAAAAAATAATAGAGAAGCTGGAGAGATGGTTCAGTGGTTTAAGATTGTGTACTAATTTGAAAGAAAAATATCCCTATAGGCTCAGGTGTTTGAACACTTGATCCCTAGTTGGTGGCCCTGTTTAGGGAGGTCATGAAATGCTTGGCATTGGGAGCTTTGCTCAAGGAAGTACATGACTGGGGAGGGCAGGCTTTGAGAGTTTATAGCCACACCCCACTTTCAGTTCACTTTCTGTTTAGTGCTTGAAGTTGCAGTTGTGATGTCTCAGCTTCCTGCTCTGGCTGTCTGCTGCTATGGCTCCCCTCAACATTATGGACTCTCCCTCTGAAACCATAAGTCCAAATAAACTCTTACCTAAGTTGTTTTTGATCATGATACTTTTAACAGCAACATAAAGTAATCAATACAGAAGTTGGTACCAGAGAGTATGATATTGCTGTGAATAATTTGACTGTGTTGTTTTTGAGGGGAGTCTTTGGAACTTTGTACTGGAAAAGCAGCTGAATACTATAAGCAAATCTTAAATGGCTATAAAGGTAAAACCTGATGTGCAAATGGAAAACCTGGGATGTTGGAGACCTCAGGATAGTGGGATATCCACAGAAGAAAGCTGCATATACAGTGGAGATAGATAGGTTATATATAATGTAACTACAGTGGTGGGACTACCCAAGGCTATCAGGGCTCAAATAATACTACCATGATCCCCAAATGCTGCACATAGATCTGCAGGCTGAGGAGGGAGGCTTGGCTCAAGAGACTCCAGAGGAGAGTGATGTCTTCATTAGCAACTGGACTTGAGCCTGTTCATGTGAAATTTTGGCAAAGAATCTGGCTGACATTTTCCCAGGACCTAAAAATTTTCTGATCCCAGGCAACATGTGGTAGTGCTAGAGTCACTGAAAGAAGAAGGTCTTAAGAGGCCAAGGGACAGTGAAGTGCTGTTACATGGAGCTGAAAAAGTTAAGCCTCAGTTGAAGTTGGGACTCCAAGATGTTGGAGATGACAGAGCTATGAGGCATCTGCCAATGAGAGCTGCATATAGGAAATGGAAGCAGCCTAAAATAAGAAAAGTGTGGGGCAGTCAGCAAAGCCTTTGACACCAGATATGAAGCTACAGGGATTTGATATTTTCCCTGCTGGGTTTCTGTCTTACTTTGGTCCAGTAATTCCTCTTTATGTCTCATTCCTCCCTTGGAATGTATATCCTGTGTCAATGTATGTTGGAAATATGTAAATGGTTCTAGATGTAGATTACTTTTAATCTCAGAAGGACTTTGTATGTATAAACAGTGTTGCGACTATAGGGACTTTAGTATAAGTTTGACCAAATGCTTTTTTTGCATTAGAATATGGCCATGAGCCTCTGTGGACCAGGGACTGTAGTGTGGTGGTTTGAATTAAAAACTGTTCCATATAGGATCGGGCATCTAACACTTATAAAAACTTTTAAAAATGTTCAACATCCTTAGTCATCAGGGAAATACAGATTAAAGCCACTTTGTAATTTCATGTAATTTCATCTTACATGGATCAGAATAGCAAAGATCAATAAAACAAATGAGAGCTTATGCTGGCAAGGATGTGGAGCAAGAGGAACACTAATTCATTGCTGGTGGGTGTACAAACTTGTACAGCAACTATGGAAACCAGTGTTGAAGTTCTTCAAAAAGCTGAAAATAGATTTATCACAAGACCTAGATCTGTTACTTTTGGGCATATGTCCAAAGGATTCAACATTTTACTACATAGATAGTTGCTCATTCATATTCATTGCTGCTCAATTCACGATGCCCAGAAATTGGAAACAGCCTACGTGTCCATCAGCTGATGAATAGATAATGAAAATGTGACATTTACAGAATGAAATATTATTCAATTGTTAAGAAAATGAAATTATGAAATTTTCATGTCATGGATGGAGCTTGAAATAATCATCCTGAGGTAACCCAGAACCAAAAGACAAACATTGTGTGTTTTCTCTTATATGTGAGTGTTAGCTTTTAAGCTTTAGGTAGGTGAATTTGATTTAGGATATCCACAGAGGTTTGGGAGCTAGTAAGTGACCAGGAGAGAGGGAGGGATCTTCTAAGTAAGGGAAAATAGAATATATATATAAAATCGATGAAGGGGAAATTAGAACAGGAAGACTAAATGGTGGTGGGGATGGATGAGAGCAGGATAGGGGAGGGAATAGCAATAGCAAAATGGCAATAACTATTGCCAATGCTATTGGTTACCCTTTACCACTTGATGGTAAGACCTTATTTTGATGATATCACCTACTTATGCCATAGGACATCTAGCCAGTACTCAACTGGAAGTTTCACCCTACTGGCTATTGTTTATAGTGCAGAAGGTGCTATCAGAAGAGAAAAGTAATCATCAGTCTCACCCAACTATGTACCCTGCAAGCTACAAAAATGGTCTGCCACCAACCAAGATACGCCTACAGGTACAAGAGAGGAATAAATTTTAAGGAACTAACGTACCACTCTTTGATTAGATTTAAGCCCTACATGAGATGAGATGGAGTCCATAGTGACCTACTAAAATGGCTAAGAACCTGGGCCTAGATGGGTCATAGGCCCTAGGGGAAAAGTTACTACTATTATTCTGCTAACTGAACATAGCAATAAAATGACTTATAATGACATATTGCTATATCCATAGATCAGAAGAACATAGCTCAATCTTCATTGGAGAAGCTTCTTCTTGCAGTAGATCATAATTGACACAGAGACCCACAACTGGATAATATGCAGAAAGTGAGAGATTTTGGAGTTCTCAGCCCTAAATGGGATATCTGCATCACACCTCTTCCCTCAAGGCTCAAGAATATATGTGGAAAAGGAGACAGGAAGATTGTAACACACAGAGGTGGTGGATGACTTCAAAGGAAACATTTTCCAGATACAACTGGGTAGGTATACATATAAACTCATCGAGGCTGCGACAGCATGCATAAGACCTCCACAATGCGAAATGAGCATAAAGTTCTACCCCAGTCAAGACATTTTTCTCAGTTGATTGCTTCTGGGAGAGAAAAAATCAGTTTACTTCAATGGAGTGACACTGGGTATATCAACCACTCTGAAGAGCAGACCATATGCTCTGGAGTAGTTGGCCAACACAAATAATCTTTCATGTTGTGTCTCTGTGTGTGTATATGTGTGTATGTTACAGAAAGAGAGAGAGAGAAAGAGAACACAGTTATGTGGCTATGGAGGTGGGAGAGGATCTGGGAGAAGTTAGAGGAGGGCAAAGAATATCAAAATATACTGTATGAAATTTTCAAATAATAATTAAAATATTTAAAATATTTTACATATCATAGAGACACAGTCATGTCCATTCCAGATTTTTTTCTTTGCAATAGTAAAGATAATCACAGTAATCATCCTGTGGCAATCAAGAGATTAAAAACTTACAAAATTATTATCTATGTCTCCAATGGAATGCCTCTCAAAATGCTTGAGCTTAGAGATATCATGTCTAGTGAAACTAAAAAGAAAAGTACTTCATGATCTCAGTTACATGTAGATTTTTAAAGAGTTACAATTAATAGAAACAGAGAATATAATGATGTTACCAAATGTTAATGAAGAGAGGAAGGAGATACTGGCCAAAGGGTATAAAGATTGCTAAGGGAGGAGATTTCAAATGTTTTAATCCCCAAATGGTAAATATATAAGATGATCGTCATGTAATTAATTTGATTTAGTTATGCTCAATATATACATACTGGATTTATTTTACTTTAACAAATACCCAAATAATACCCCTTTGAAAGAAAGGGGTCACCTGGGCATGGTGGCACACAACTTTAATCCCAGCAGTTGGGAGTGAGGCAGGTGAATCTCTGTTCATGGCTAGCCTGGTCTGCAGAGTGAGTTCTAGGGCAACCAGAGTTACGCAGAGAAACCCTGTCTCAAAAAAAAAAAAAAAAAAAGAGAAAAAAAGAAAAGAAAGAAATAGGTCTATAGTTTTGGAACTTCTGATTCATTATCAATTGTCCTCAATTGTGCCTTTGGGTGTGTGACACCCAAGCAAGACAAATCACCATGGCAGAAAATATGTGGTAAAGTACAGCAGCTTACGTCATAGCCAGAAAGTGAAAAGTGATATAGTTATTATTTATGAAAGTTCAAACATACCAACCATTACCACTAAGACAAAGAGAAGCACTTTCACTACTGTATTTAGCATTCTACTGAAAGCTTTAGCCAGAGCTTTTAGACAAGAAAGATAATAGCATACAAACTGTGCAGAAGAGACAAAATGATCTTTATTATCTGTCGAAATATCCTATATAGAAAAAAATACAAATTATCTATAATAATGCTATTAGAATTAATAACTGGATTGTGGAAAGTTGTGAGGTAGGTACAGTAATTCTCAAAATCAGTTGTATTTCTATATAGCAGCTATGAACTATGTGAAGTAAAAATTAAATAATAGTCTTTCCTATAATAACATCTAAAATAACCATACGTAAATAATCCAATCAAGGAGATAAGAGACTTGAAATGATGAAAGCCACAAAACACTCCTTTGAAATAAACTTTTAATAAATAAAAAAAGAGATTGGAGAGATAGCTCATCAGCAAAGTGTACTAGCTGCTCTTACAGAGGACCTGGATCAATTTCCAGAACTGACATGGTGGCTCACAGGCATCTGTTACTCCAGTCCTAGTGCCCTTTGTTCTCCTATGTACTTGAACTTCGACTTCCATGTCATCTACACCCTCCCACATCTAGAGATGTAGATATATAGGCATAGATACAGAGATAGAGATATGCAGTGTATTTTGTGTATCTATATCAAATCTAGGACCTACAAATGGGACAGTGTGTGGTATGGGTCTTTCTGAGACTGACAGAATTCAGTTAATATGACTCTATATAATTTCATCTCTTTCCCTACAATGACATAATTTTAGTAATCCTCATAGCTGAAAAATATTATATTGCATATGTGTACTACATTTTATGTATGAGTTTCTCTGTTGACAGAGATGAGATCTAGGTTGATTCCATGACTTAACTATTGTGAATAGTTAATTCTTCTTTAAAGATCTGGTAGAATTCAGCCATGAATCTATCTAGGCTTGCAGTTTTTTGGGGTAAGGGTATTTTTTTTTCTGTTTTACTTGTCTTGCTTGTTATAGGGCTGCATAAGTTGTTTGTCTCATTTTGGTTTACTTTTAGTAGGTCATTTGCATGTGCAAATCTAGCTTTTTTTTGATTGTTTTAGACTTGTTGTAACACAAGGTTTTAAGATATTTCCTTCCAGTTTTAAGTCCTTGTCTTTCTGTGAGAGCTCTTTTCCAGGCCCCAATTGTGGGGACCTAACTAGTATTTAAGGTGATACCAGTACCTTCCCTGCATGATTGATCTTTTGTCCTCTGGCCACTGGTTTGTAGGATGGCACTTGCTGAGTCCCCCCCCACACACACACACCTGAAAGGTATCACAGTCTATCTTTCAGGCCTGGACAGTTCTGTCACAGCATGATGATGCCTGAGGGATGGTGGGTGGCTGGCCTATTCCCAGGTAGTACTGTCTAAAGAAGACAAGGTAGAACCCCTCTAGGGAACAATTCAGAGAGGCTGTGTGGGGACTGGCTAGGATGAGGAGCTGAACCATCATCTCCGTTCTGTGGTTGTTTTGAGATGGTCAGTTTCAGAAGCTGATTTGAGTTGGCCTTTGAAGTCCAGTCCTGGCTCAGATCTGCAGAAGTATGGGTGTAGTTTTTCTAGGTTTAACCCCTGAAAATGGAAGAGCTGAATTCGTGGTGACTATTGGGCAATTTTCTGTGCAGCATCAGCCAAGTCTTCAAGAACTAGTGGAGGCAGGTGTGTCCATGCTCTCAGAGGGCTCCTAGGTCCTTTGGGAGCATCAAAGGTGGACAACCAAATATGATAATCATATATATATATATATATATGTATATATATATATATTGCACATGCAACCAACCCTAACAGTACAAGTGGCGGAATTCCTGGCTAACGGCCTTTGGTGTATGTATGGCGATGGGAGGGGGGATGGGAGGAGCTTAGGGTTTAATTGCCCTGATCAAACAGTAGTTTAATTCATTGATGGATTCATAATTTGAATACAGCCATTTACTGATAGGCCTGATTGCATAGCATACCCCAAATTCTGACTCAGTACCTCAATGAAATGCAATGCAATGCAATAAATAGAAATACTATAATTTAAATAGACCATTATGAGGTGGTACATGTTCCATCCCTCCATAAGGACAATTGCTCAATCAACTATGTTCATTGCAGCTTTGTTTGTAATAGCCAGGAACTGGAAATAAACTAGATATCCCTCAACCAATTGATTTTTTTTAAAGTGGTACATTTATACAATGGGGTATTACTTAGCTGTTAAACAAACAAACAAAACAAAGCAAAAAAAAAAAAACTAGTATCATGAAATTTGCAGAAAAGTGTTTGGTAGATATCCCTGGAAGGCCTGCCCTTTTCTGAAGGGAAACTGAGGAAGAGTGGATCTCATTGGCATCTGCTGTAATGTCTTCCTTTTCGTTTCTAATTTTGTTTACTTGGGTCTTTCTTTCAATTAGTTTTGTTAAAGGTTTGTTTATCTCTGTTTAATATTTTAAGTGTACCATGACATGGGAAGGTTCTTTTCTGGTCTTGCTCATTTCATATTCAAAATGTGTTCTGATTCTGCGTGGTCACTTCTTTATCTAGATTTACAAAGTTTTATGCTATAGTTTTATTGAATACACACATACACACACACACACACACACACACACACACACATACACACAAATTGTTTATTCCTTTAACCTGATGTTCTTATATTTCTTAATTCCCATGATCCATAAATTTGGTCATGTCCCATAGAACTTATTCTGTCTTCATATTTTTTATTACTTTATCTTTATTGATATCTAAATGCTCTAATTTATTAATTTTATCTACATATTTTATCGTTCACTTGATCTATTAGTGAAGCCTTCAATTTTTTTCTTACTAATTTTCACTTTTCTGAAATTTCAAATTGATTTTTAAATTATTTTTCTTCCTTTCTCCTCTCTTTTGTGGTAGATTCTGGGTTCAAACCATCTGGGCCTGTGCTTTTGTTATTGTTGTTTGTTTGTAAGACTTTTAATGATTGCTTCTATTTCACAACGGGTTATAGGTCTGTTTAAATTGCTTATCTGATCTTGATTTAACTTTGGTAAGTGTATTTATTGAGGAAATTATCCATTTCTTTTAGATTTTCCAATTTGAGGGAGTACAGGTTCATAAAGTATGTCCTCATGAGCCTGGATTTCCTGTCTGTTGTTATGTCCTCCTTTTCATTTCTAATTTTGCTAATTTAGATCTTCTGTCTCTGCCTTTTAGTTAATTTGAATAAGGGATTGTCGAGTTACTAATTTTTCAAAGATCCAACCCTTTGTTTCATTGGTTTTTTGTATTGTTTTCTTTGTTTCTGTTTCATTAGTTCCAGGCCTGAGTTTGGTAATTTCTTGCCATCTACTCCTTTTTGGTGTGATTTCTTCGTTTTGTTCTAGAGCTGTCAGGTATGCTGCTAAGTTACTAATATGATATCTCTCCAGCTTTTTTATGTGGGTGAGTCTCAAAGGCAGAAGGGCTGAAAGAAAAGGAAGGAATTATACCGGGCAAGCAGCTGCAGGACTAGGATAATCAGAAGGGACGAGGAGGAGAGGCAAAACACTAGTATACAAAGAAAGAGCATAGAATAAAACTGTTCTCAGGTCAATAAATGTTCATCACACGTAGTCCATGTCTCTAAATAAACTTACAACACATTGTCCAATGGGTTTTTCAGTTTGGCAGTAAAACTTGTCAGGTTTTGGTAGAAGCATTCTTCTGTAGGTAAATATTATGACAAGATGCTAGTGCCAGCTACCCCAGAATTAGAAGAGGAATTGGCACTGGCATCATTTTAAAATGCTTTGAACTTGTAGAACTGGGAATTGAAATGAAAAGTACCAGTGGTTTTAAATCATCAGTGGCATTACAGTGAAGAACAGTTAGGGAAACACACACACATACACTTTGATCTCTATCTCTCAAGTGTTTATTTATTCATTCACAAGTGAGATTATACTGTGGAGAACAAGAAAAGTATACCAAGGAAGACCATTTACTTACTGTTTTAAAGATTTATTTTTGTTTATGTATACACATGTCTATGGAGTCCGAAAGAGGGAATCAGATTCCTGGGAGCTAGAGGTATATCTGGCTCTCAGAGGTAGGGGCTGGGAATTGATCATGGGTCCCTCTGGAAGAATATTGTGTTTTAACCACTGGGCCATGTCTCCAGCCCTAAGACCATTTAAACAACAGAATTAAAGTGGTCTTTCTATATTAGACAGCATCCATACATCTCCAGGTATATTATAAAAATTATCCTCTGGCATGTTTCTTTGTTTCTTTCTTCCTTCCTCCTTTCTTTTTTTCATTTAGATTTAAATACATACACACACACACACACACACACACACACACACACACACACACATATATATATATATATATATATATTCAGTATATATATATATATTCTGATTATGGTTTCCCCTTCCACAACTCCTCCCAGATTCTCTCAATTTCCCCACCTACCCAAATCTACACCCTTTCTTTCACTCATAGGATACCAAAAAGCATCTAAAAATACTAATAAAAATAAAATTAGATAAAATAAAAACAAACCAGAATAGAACAGAACAAAACAAAACAAAAACCAGGGGGGAAAAGGACTCAGAGGAAAAGCACAAGAAACATATATACATGCAGAGACACACTCAGAAATACCATAAAAATGTAAAACCAGAAACCATCATATATAAGCAAAGGACCTGCAAGGAAAAAAGAAAAAAAAACTGATAAAGCTTTGTGGGATGAAGAACCTCCAAAAATGCCATTGAGTTAGTTTTGTGTCAGCCATCCACTTAATAGTTATTTGTATATTCAGTGAGCCTCCGTTGGAGAAACTATTTTTTCATTTGTGAAGGGTTATCAGCTGCAGACAGTGTCTTGTTAGAGTTGTAGGCTTGTGGCACTTCCCCTCTGGTAGCCATCAGTCTCAGGGCCTGCATGGTGTCACAGTCTCTGTGAATTCACGAGTGCATATGGTCCTGTTGTGTTTAGAAGGCCTTGTTTCTTTGGTGTTCTCCAACCCCTCCTGCTCTTACGTTGTTCTGCTTCCTCTTCTGCAGAGTTCCTTGAGCTCTGAAAGGAGGGATTTGCTGGAGTCTTTCCATCTAGAACTGTGGGTCTCTGTGTTTATTCCCATCTGCTGCAGGAGGAAGCTTCTGTGAAAATGGTTGAGTAAGACAGTTCTATGGGTGTAGCAAAATGTCATTAGGAGTAATTTTATTGCAACATTTCTTTAATAGAACAGTAGTATTTAGTTTTACCCTAGATCACTGGTCTATCTAGTCTGAGGTTCTTGTCCACCAGAACAGTGTCGGGGATAGGTTCCATTTCATGGGGTGGACCTTAAATCCAATCAGATACTGTCTGGTTACTCCCACATAGTGGGTTGTGCCACTATTGCATTAGCACATCTTTCAGACAGGACAGTATTTGTAGATCAAAGGGTTTGTAGTTGGGTTGACGTTTACCTTTCTCCTTTGGTAACATGCAGAGTACCTTCCAGTACCATGAACACTAGTAAGTATGGATGAAGGTTCTATATATGCACCAGCTTGACTTCTCCATGTTCAATGAGTTGCCTTCAGCAATAGAGTCTTACCATCTGTTTGTGGAGAAAATAGCCTTGGAGACACACTGGGTTATTTAGGGGTTACTTTTTTCTTAACATATAAACAATGTATGTTTAGAGTAAATATCTGTTCACAATTATATACTGATACGGAAATACAGAAAACCTCATGATGAAAATAGGATTCCCCTTTCAAATCAATAGTTCGCAAAAATAAAAATAAAAAAATAAAAGTAGGACTCTCAAGTTGAGCTTCAAGGACCATCACAAAAAATATTTCTTCTGTGGCAAAAGGAGAGAAAAGAGGTAGGAGTGGTAGCAGTGTTGAAAAATGATTGTAAAACATCTTCCTAGAGACTGAAACACAGCGAAAGATAGTGAGTGTAGGACTTACCAGGATGGGAATGGGGTTTCTTAATACTACTATAACAAATTACAGTGACTCCCTCAGGATCCACAGAAGAGTACTAGAATCCCCTCAGACCAAAGCCTGTGGGAACTCAAGTCACTTGCACACACAGCACAGAATTTCCATGCACCGTACATGCTTTTCCCAATATAGCTTCACCCGGTTCAGATTGCTTAAAATACTGAACACAAGGGGCTACAAATGATTGCTCAGCTGCTAAGAGCACTTACTACCTATGTTCGATTCCCAGCACACAGGTAGGGCCCACAACCATCTGTAACTCTAGTTACAAGAGATTCCATTCATGGAGGGTCCTTTCACTGAGAGATCTGGTGAACCTAGACAGGTATGGCTGAGATCCAAGCTAGTTACTGCCTCCTGCATTTGCACACTGTCAAATATGAAAGCTTGGACATGATTAGCAAGAAAGGGTTTCAGATAGCCCTTGGCAAGGAAACAAATCAGGAAAAACTGGAAACGTATGGCTCTATGACACCCTGAAAATACTGAAAGGGAAAGGGCAATTGAAAGGGCAGCCAGGAAGTAAACCAAAAGTATTGCTCTCTCCCTCCCTCCCTCCCTCCCTCCCTCCCTCCCTCCATCCTTCTCTATATGTCTGTTTCACTTTTAGAAGAGGGGCTGTGGAGGGGGATGTGACAGAAGCCCCCATTTCAGATGCCTTAGAGACAGAAGAGCCCCCCACCCCCGCCTTCATGGTTGCATGGACCAGGGAAAGAAAACATGGAAGAACCAGCAGGAACCTACTGGCTGGCTGTTGCTAGGTCACCTGTCCCTTCTCAGGCTGCAGTACTAACAGGCCCCCTCCCTTTCCATTGGCGTCAGAAAAGGGGGGAAAGCAAGGAGGGGGTGGAGAGTGAGTGCAGGGAGGGGCAGGCACTGTCCAGCCTCGTTCTGAAGTGCAGCTGTACCTAGGGGCCCAGTCAGTATCCCTCCGCTGCTCCCTCCTGCCCCCCCAACCCCAGACCTCTCACTATAGTCCCCCCAGACTCCTCCTGGACCCTAGCTCTCAGGCACCCCCGCCAGCCCGTAGTGCGCCCAGGAAAGTGGCGGTGGTCTCCGGCTGGGGTGCGGGGGGTGTGCGGGAGCCCAGGAGCGCGACCCGGCCCTCCCGGCAGAGGAGCGGCCGCCCGGCCCCGCCCACCGCGAGTCGGAACTACGGTGGGCCCGGGAGGGGGCGTCGAGCCCGCCGCGCCGTATCCCTCCGCCCCCTTCCCGACACCCTCGAGGCGAGCCGAGCTGCCGCAGCCTGCGCAGCCCCTGCCCGTTTGGTGCAGAGGCAGGCGTGGGGGCGGGACGCGTCTCTGCCGCTCGGCTGGCGCGAGCACAGCGCTCAGAGCCCGGCGGGAGGAGCTGAGGCCGAGGACCGAGCGCAGCCGGGAGCGGACGGGACGCGGGGACCTGGGCCGGGCGCCTGGCCAGGCAAGTGGGGGTGTGGCGGGGGCCCCGCGGAGCGCCGCCCGGCCCTGACAGTGCGGTGGGCGCAGGCGAGCGGGTCGCCGCGGCTCCCGGGGACCCCAGGCGGTGAGGGGGAGGCGGGAGCGCGGGCCGGGCCGCGGGGCCAGGGTCCGGCTGGACCTACTGGGTGCGATGGTCTGGAGGATGGCAGAGCAGACATCCCCTGCCTCTCCTGCCCTCCCTGGTGTCTGGGCCCTGTAAGGGTTATGGGGTTGGCGGATGCGGGAGGAATGGCAGCGCTGGAGTGTGTGTGTGTGTTGGGGGGGCGCCCCGGGAGCTCACAGGTCCGGGAAAGGCGGCTGGGGGAGGAATAGCAGTGCGGTATTAGCTGGGGAGGGGGCGGGGGGGGGGTGAAGGAACCCCGGGAGCCCTGGACCCTGGAGAGGCAGCCGCAGTATTGGGGGGGGCGCCCCTAGAGCCTGCGGGTGCGAGGCGGGTGTCCAGCTCTGGGGCCAGAGCAGCTGATGAGTGGTGAGTCTCATAGGATCCTAGGGTTCAGATCTGGTTCCGAAAAGGGACACCTGTGTCCTGCGTCCTGGATGCCGCCCCTTCCCACAGGCTCCTGCTTGGTGGCCAAGTCTCCTGTCTGCGTGGTAGGTCTGGCGTGTTCTGGCAGGCCATAGTGAGCATCTGTAGCCCAGAGGCTTGAGAAAAGAGGAACAGGAAAATGGCGTGGATTTCTGGAGGTGTGTGGCAATGGGAGTGGGCAGCAGACAGTGAGTGGTGGGGGTGACAGGCCAGACAGGTGGGGTATCCGTTAATGTCTCCTAATCTCCTTTCTCACAGCTTTGTAGGTACTTTCCCACTGCCCTCCCTCTCCCTCCCTCCCAAATCTGGGGTCTGCAAAGATGGGTCGGGGATGATGACGGAGTCATAAATCCAAGGACCACTTCAGAACCTGCTTTCTAGAATGTGCTGCGCCCTTCCCCCATTTTTTGCTGCGCAAGGCAAGGAAATGTGGCCACCTAGTGGTGGATCCTTAGAATTGCAGCAGGGAGTAATGAGTATGACATCAAGGTTTGGGGGGGGGGTGTTACCTCAGCAGCCCTGGAGCCAGGCTAAATAAAAGGAGAATATTCCAGCAGAAGGACCCTAAATGCTGAAAGACACGTGATCTGGTTCCTATCCTTGGTAGTGTTCTCCACAAGATCACCAGCTGCCACCATTTCCCGATTGTCTTCCATTTTCTTCTCTGTCCGCAGGTCTCCTTTAAGGCTGGTCAGTTCTTCAGGAAAGGAGGGAAGGTGTTGAGGAGACTGTCTCAGATCTCTGGAGTTGGTGAGGATCGGGGGCAGTGCACTGCAGGCTACTGAGGGAGCAAATGCAGATTGCTCCAACCCAAGAGAGTGCATGATGCCTTCACTGTCCCCTACATTTGTTTACTGCCACCATTTCCCGATTGTCTTCCATTTTCTTCTCTGTCTGCAGGTCTCCTTTAAGGCTGGTCAGTTCTTCAGGAAAGGAGGGAAGGTGTCCAGGAGACTGTCTCAGATCTCTGGAGTTGGTGAGGATCGGGGGCAGTGCACTGCAGGCTACTGAGGGAGCAAATGCAGATTGCTCCAACCCAAGAGAGTGCATGATGCCTTCACTGTCCCCTACATTTGTTTACTGCCACCATTTCCCGATTGTCTTCCATTTTCTTCTCTGTGTCCGCAGGTCTGCTTTAAGGCTGGTCAGTTCTTCAGGAAAGGAGAGAAGGTGTTGAGGAGACTGTCTCAGATCTCAGGAGTTGGTGAGGATTGGGGGCAGTGCACTGCAGGCTACTGAGGGAACAAATGCAGATTGCTGCAACCCAAGAGGGTGCATGATGCCTTCACTGTCCCCTAAGTTTGCTTACTGCCACAGCATCTTTTATTTCCTTTCAGAGATACTAGGGAAGTTGAGGAAGGTTGGAGTTAGACTATGATCTGCAGGACAGGACCTGAGAACTGGGACGAGGAGACAGAAATTCAGACAGACAGGAGATGTGGTTTTGTTGTTGTTTGTTTGAGCTCAGGGGTGTGTGGCTATGTGCCAAGCACTGAGACTCCATTCTCTTTATGCTTTCTAGGACTTCCTGCAGTCAGCTGTTGGTCTTAACACCACTTGAACATAGAAAAGAGGGGGAGTTGCACCACATCGGTGAAGGTTAGTATGGGAGGGGTTTCACTTTTAGGTGGAGGTAGTAGAGCTCTCCCAGGTGTGACTGCTGTGAGATTTGGGGCCTCCTCTCTCCCTCCATTCCAGCATGTGTACTTTCTCTTCCACTCTGTACCTGTTTTCCTCCAGGCCAAAGGAACATAGTGATTTTTCTCATAGCTAAGCTGTGCCACTCAGCCTCATGTACCAGTGTCTCTGTGTAAGTCTGCACGAGGCAACAGAATTGGATGAGGCTCATTTCCCCATTTTCCCTTCCTAGATCGCCTGCAGTAGCTGCTTGGTCGTGCTGGGATTGCTGCTGACCAGTACAATCAACAGGTCTGCAACCACCTAGGACCTGCCCATCTTCCTCCAGCTTGGTTTCACCTCTTCTGCACTCTATCTGTGTAATTGACTGAGACTGCTTGGGTAGGAGTCTCATTGTTGCCAGCTTAGTGATTTAACTCTGCTTCTCACTATATAATTTGGGTCATCAAAAGATCAGAGTGTGAAGATATAATACTGTGATAGATCTGTTGTTGAGACTGAGGCTTTGGTAGACATTCTTAATTGAACATTCTCTCATTTGTACCATGACTGGGGCAGAAGTTGAGACTGGTTCTCAGGCCAAGCCTGATAAGAAGCCACAGGAAGAGGTTGTGGGTGGGACTGAGCGAGAAAGTGAAGTCCCTCTGGTGGTTAGACCCAAAGTTCGACCCCAGGCTCCAGCAACAAGTGGTGCAAGGCCCAAAACCGAAACTAAATCTTCATCTCGGGCCAAGTCTAAAACTGAAACACAGTCAGTTTCTGGAACAAGACCTAAAACTGGTGCCCAGTCAATGAATAGAGCAAGGCCTAGATCTGAGGCCCAGGTAATGAGTGGAGCCAGACCCAAAACTGATGCTAGGGCAGTAGGTGGTGCTCGCCCTAAGACTGAGGCCAAGCCAATCCCAGGGGCAAGGCCTAAGGATGATGCCCAGGCATGGGCCCAGAGTGAATTTAGGGCTGAGGCCATGTTACAGGCTGAGGGAGCACCCTTACCTAATGCTGTCACATGGCCACTGGTCAATACTGAATCTACATCAGTTACTAAATCGAAGAGTCTGTGTATGGATAGAGAACTGATCAATATGGACAGTGAAACCTTTCCTGGCACCCAGGGTCAGGCTGCAATCCAGCCTTGGTTTGGACCAGGAGAGGAGAGTAATATGGGTTCTTGGTGCTATCCCAGACCCAGAGCCAGGGAGGAGACCTCTAATGAGTCTGGGTTTTGGTCAGCAGATGAAACCTCTACAATGTCTTCTTTCTGGACTGGAGAGGAGCCCAGCATAAGATCATGGCCCAGGGAAGAGGTGAATACTAGGTCTAGGCACAGGGCAAAACATCAAACTAATGCCAGGTCCAGGCCCAGATCCAAACAAGAGCCCTATATTGATTCTTGGTCTGGGTCTGAGGATGAGACAGGCAACCCATTCTGCTTTTGGGCTGGAGAAAATACCAATGACTTGTTTAGGCCCAGAGGCAGAGAAGAGGCAAATATTAGACCTAAGATCAGGACAAAGAGAGAGGACTATTTTGAATCTGAATCTGAAGATGAGTTCTATAAAGAGTCCTGGTTTTTGCCTGGGGCAGAAGCTAATAGATTCAGGCGCAGAGACAAGGAAGAGCCTAATAACATTGTGAAAAACAGGAACCAAAAAGTTGTTAAAAATGGTGACGGGGTCAAACAAGAATCCAGGTTTGAGGAGGAAGTCATTATTGGGTCTTGGTTCTGGGCGGAACAAGAGACTAGTTTGGAGGCTGGAGCTTCAGCAATCTGTGAATCTGAAGTGGGGGCTGAAGAGGGAGCCATTGGTGGATCCTTGTTCTGGACAGAAGAAAAGTCCAGTTTGGGGGCTGTGGCCAGAGATGACGTCAGGCCTGAGTCTGAAGAAGAGGCCATATTTGGGTCCTGGTTCTGGGATAGAGATGAGGCCTGCTTTGACCTAAATCCCACTCCTGTGTACAAGGCTAAGAACAGGTTCAGAGATTCGGTTGAGGAGGAAATTAATGAAGCATCCAGGCCCAAAACCTGGGATGAGGTTACTGTTGAATTCAAACCTGGTCCTTACTGTGGAGTTGGCTTCCCTTCTGCAAGCCCCTTTAGAATTCCTGAAGGGCCTTCTGAAAATGCTGAGGCAAAAGCCAAGAATGTGGAACTTGGAGCAGAAGGGGAAGAGCAGGAATCTGTGCTTCAGCCTAGTCAGCCTGAACCTGATTTCCCATTTCAGTATGATCCCTCTTACCGATCAGTCCAGGAAATTAGAGAGCATCTTAAGGCCAAGGAAAGTGCAGACCCTGAGAATTGGTCTTGCAGCTGCATACAGTGTGAGCTTAAAATCGGTTCTGCAGAGTTTGAAGAACTCCTCCTGCTAATGGACAAAATTCGTGATCCTTTTATTCATGAAATATCTAAAATTGCTATGGGTATGAGAACTGCCTCTCAGTTTACCCGAGATTTCATTCGCGATTCAGGTGTTGTCTCTCTTATTGAAACCCTGATGAATTATCCTTCCTCTCGGGTTAGGACTAATTTTTTGGAAAACATGATTCACATGGCTCCACCTTATCCAAATCTAAACATGATTGAGACATTCATATGTCAAGTGTGTGAGGAAACCCTTGCACATGGTGTGAATTCCCTTGAGCAGCTAACTGGAATAAGGATGCTTAGACATCTCACTATAACTACTGACTATCACACACTGATTGCCAATTATATGTCTGGGTTTCTTGCTTTATTAACCACTGGCAATGCAAGAACAAAGTTTCATGTTTTGAAAATGCTGTTGAACTTGTCTGACAATCCTACGGTGGCAAAAAAACTATTCAGTGCCAAAGCTCTGTCAATATTTGTGGGTCTCTTTAACATAGAGGAGACAAATGACAATATTCAGATTGTTATTAAAATGTTTCAGAATATCAGTAATATTGTAAAAAGTGGAGCAATGTCTCTAATTGATGATGATTTCAGTTTCGAGCCGCTTGTTTCTGCATTCCATGAATTTGAAGAGCTGGCTAAACGGCTCCAGATCCAAATAGACAATCAAAATGATCCTGAGGAGGGGCAGTAAAGTTAGTGTGATTAACCACTTGCCACTGATCAGCCTTATGTTCCCAAAGAGCCCTAAATAGTGTTTTGGTGTTCACAGTCTGGTTCTGTGTTGTAACTTATATTTTTAATGCTAATGTTAACTTGTCAAACTCTTGTTGTGAGCTGCATCATTTGTGGATGCCAAAATGAATATAAGAACTGAAAACACATTTGTTGATAATTGTCTTATTGTCCAGATTGTGATATATTTTAGTGTTGAGCTCCCTATGAACCAAGTCATATGAGTAAGCTATCCTGCTACTTGTTGTTTAAACATGTGGTTCTCTACTTGAGTCTGTGTTTTCAATAAAGTTCAATGTTAAAATTCGCATAAATGACCCTTCTTCACTTTAAAAAACAGGTTCAGATACATTGTACACATTCAAAAATAGGTAATTAGTATTAGAACGAACATATGCTTACTAGAAAATCATATTCAGGAAGGGAGATTAATGTGGGATTTTGTCCCCGAGACATGTTTCAAAGAAGTGGGACCTAGATAAAGTAGTCACTGAACAGTAGGCGTTCTTGGAAGTCAAGCATGGTGATGTGAAAAAGTGTGTGACGGAAGGATGTTTCAGTAGCATGGATGACATGGGTGAAACTAAGTGAGAGGAACTTAGAAAATGAGAAAGTTAGAAAATTGGGATAAGGTAAGTTTTGAGGAACTGCACAATGCAAACTTTACTCAACAATTCAAAGTATAGTTTTTGCATCAATGCTACCTAAAGGATGAATGAAAAAGATGAGCTAAATAGGCTCAGAAGTAGTATCTCTTGTATGATGATAGTCCAAGGAAAGTGTTAAGGAAACATCATACAACCACTGAAATAACTATGTGTAGATTTGTTGACATGAAACGACATTTTATATATAGCAAAATAGGAATTTGACATCTTTAAAAAATTAGGTCTTTAAAAATTGTGTATAAATAAAATGTAGCTCATTGTGGCTGAAGCAGCTTCATATTGCTCTTATCTGTATCAAACTACACAATGTTAAATTGTAAGAATTTTAAGAGACAGACATTGAAACTTTAACAAAACATACAAAAGTTATGGTTCCATATAGTGACTCTAGTAGGTGTGCATTCCTGAAAATAGGTGTGTTTGTATAAATGATTAAAGTGTTAAAAAAATGTTTAGAGATAAAGGGATTTAGAAAAGTTATACATGAATGAGACTTCAGAACCAAGATCACTATGAGGTACAAAGAATGAAATTTCTCATGTAATTATTAAACTCAATCATAACATTTCCTTTTTAGGTGGCAACAAAGTTCTGCAACTAGACAGTGGCGATTGTTGCAACAACCTTGAGAATGTACTTATGTCAGTGAACTGTACACTTTAAATTGATTACCATGGTAAGTTTTATGTTCCATGTATTTTTCCACAAGCAAAAAGCTACAGACTAAAACAAACTTTCATACAGGAGTATTTCACAAATCGGGAATGAAGTTGGTCTGGAGAAAGATTCCAAACTGTGGGAAATATACAGTTTTTCATTGTTTTTAGACAGGAGAAAACTATTTTCTTTAGTCTGAGAATGCTATATATTTTCAAACAAAATTGTGACTCAGTTAAATGTGATCATGGTAAAAGGATTTTACCAATACAATGAACAACTGCTAAGATTGTGAAACAAGGAGATATGTATGTATTCCATAATACACACATAATACAACACAAGATAAATGTATAAAGGTACATCAAACTTTATACACACAGGGAATTAAATGATAGAATAATATAGCAGAATTGTGTAGAAACTGATTACTATCTTACATGAAATAACTTACAACATGTACTGTTATCCATACTACTGAGCAAATCTTTTTTATATCTAGTGAGCATAATATCTGAAAGTTAACATCAGCCTAAGCAAGAATGAAAAGTAGCTCAATCAGAATGTGGAATCCCATGGTGTGCTAAAATAGTATCTAGTAACTAGTGTTGATTTTGCCCAAATATTGTAGAATGTACCTGGCAATGCAACATGTTCCACTTTAATTAGAATTAGGGCAATGTAGCAATTTAGTCTCCCCCTATAAACCACAAACCTTAACAGGGATCATCCTCATGGTAGGAACTAGAATTTAAATGTTTGTTTAATTGATATGTTAAAAGATTTCTCTGTTTTCATATGTTTGAATATTATACAAATTAGTGCTAATGAATCAATTCATGACCCAAACCTGCTAGCCTTCTAGCTCTCTGTCTTCAGGGTAAGGAGGCTCAGAATCTTCTGATAAATAGCTCAAATCTAGAGACAGAGTCTTCTATCCCCATGTTTCAGAGCTGCTACAGATTCTCTGGTAGTCACACTGGTCTGATAGGGAATTATGGCATATGTTTACTGTCATGGAGAAGGAAAGAAGACAAGTAGGATAGCTAGGACAGGGGGTAGGAGGTTAAGGTGGTTGAGCTAGTGGCCATGCTGTGTTAGCTTGAAAAGTCATTTTTTATGTGTCCAGCATGATAGCATTGATTGGCGGAAAAAATAATCCTCATCCAATCAAAGGTATGTTTGCCAGGTCAGGCGCTCAAGAAGCTGGTGCTAATCATCCCATAGGATGGATTCCTGTGGCGAAGCAACAGTTGTTATAGAAGTATGTAGGAGCTGAGAAATGGCATCCTTTGGGTAGTAGTGGCTCAGACTAGATGGTGGTACTTGAAATGCCTCAGACCCTCCCACTCCTTCCTGTCCTGTGAACACCCTTTATTCCATCCTTAGGCTCCCACCCCATGCTGTATCTGTATGGCTCTCTCTCCCTTCCTCTCCCCCATCTGCATCTTGTGTGTTTTGTGTGTGTATGTGTATGTGTGTGTGTGTGTATGTGTGTGATGACCTTACAGGTAGAATTGGCTTTAGGAATCCAGAGAGGAGTGACAGTGCACTAACAGTGGCTATACTGCCACTCTGCTTCCCATGATGTGACCTCTTCTCTTATTCTCTACTTTCTGTCTGATTTCCTGAATGGCAGCATCCAGCCACTAGAGATGTTCCAGATCACCTAAAAATTGTGGAGAGGAAAAGAATGAACATTTTATTTGCCTTTTCCTCCAGGATTCCACCTATCCAGGGATAGACTAGAATTAATGTCATCTAGCAAAATATAGGGTCAAAGATAGGAGACATAGACTGAAAGGGAGAAAGTCTAGGGGCTTTTTGCTTTCCACATAGAATTTCTCATTGAGATTCTCCAATTTTCTTAACCTCCAAGAGGATTCCTGAATCTCAGTCCCAGACAGCAGCTTCTTCCTATTTAGAAATACGTGCTACTGACCCTGTGAGACTCCCTTCCACTGCTGTGCTGTATCTGAGATGTTTGTCTTTTGGGGTCCTGTAGAAATTACATCATAGATTTTACTCTGCATACTATTTTCTATCTTCCTTGTATTGTGCTCTTTGTCCATTTCTTAGGCTGTGTTCCTTTGTTTCCATCCTTGATAGATCAGAACCACTTGGTGCATTCTTTTCTGAATAGTCTCTCATCCACTAAGTACCAAGAAAATGAAAAATAGTGCCTCTGTTCACAAGATGATAAATGTGTGTGTGTGTGTGTGTTTTGACCAACTAGTTTTTCTAGTTCTTTGAAAACACTGTTTACATGGCCTACATTTAATTCCAATATAACGCTAACCAAAGGTATTAAACACTCCACAGTTTAAGATTGCCTCTGGTATCAAATGACAATCACATGTAGTAAATCTTCAGGTTACTAACACTTCTTTCTGACTAATCACAAGTTTCCACAGCCATTCTCATGTTCAGGAATTTGTTACAAATACGCAAAGAAACCGTGGAAACTCTTTACTGTTACTAGCTTATACTAAAACATTAGAAAGTCTGTGAGTGACAAGGTAGATGAGGCTGTACTTGGGACAGTGTCTACAAGGGTACAAGACACAGGAGGTGCTGTCCCCAAGGAGTTGCAGTACCCTCCCATTCTAGAACATGAAAGCAATCACCAATTGGGAAACTTTCCAAATTAATTAAAGTAGTTATAGAAGTTTAGTTATATAGACTTGATTAATTAAAATAACTGACCACTGGTGATTAACTCAATCTCCAATTCCCGTAACTGTCTCTGGTAGTTAGGGGATGTGGCTCTAAGTTCCAGCTCTCCAAGAATGTCTTGTGTTTGTTTGTTTTTTGTTGTTTTGTTTTTGTTTTTCCTGGTGACCATCCCTGTCTTAATGAGTCACCATCATCTCATCAGCATGCAAGTTTGAAAACTCCAGCTATTCCAAGACTCTTTTACTCTTAGAATCTCATGTAATCTTCTGTAATCATGTAATTACATGTAATCATGTCATGTCATGAAAGGAACTAAGGCCAGATGTTAAAACATGTTCGTATTGTATCTGTTATTGAGGAAACTCCAAGACTTTGGAGTTCTGTGCCAGGAGCTAAGAACAAAGATCCCTGCCTCCTCTCTTATTTTTATTTTTGACAGGTAATAGTTGTCCATATTTATGGGATACATTGTTGATAATTCAATATATGTATACAGTGTGTCATGATCAAAGCAGAGTAATGTTATCATCTCCTTGAACATTTGTTGTTATTCTCTACCTTCTCTTCAGCAGAATTCTTGTAATATTCTATTGGTTTAGTGTAGAGGTTTTCATCTCAATGTCAGTTTCCTTTTGTCTTTGTTACTGTGTTCGTTTTAGAGAAGAATTCAAGCATTGTGTGGCATAGTAAAAACTTTGTTCTCCATCCCTGGTTCTTGACACAGAGATTTAAAAGCTTTGATATTTCCTGAGATATAAGAATAACAAGATGCCTTAGTTGTTCTGTTGGATGTGAACAGTCACCAGAATGAAAGATCCTGTGATTAGAAGTTTGGAATTTTGGGCTAGCTCCAGGTCCAAGGATGGAAGTAGGACTAAGAATTGAGTTTAATCACAGTGACAAACAATAATGCTCATGTGATGAATCCTTCCCCAAATACTTAAGGTCTGAGTGTCAGAGAGTTTGCTTATTGTACTTGCTATGCAAGTGTGAGAATCTGAGTTGGCATTCCTAGCACTTGTAAAAAGAAGAGCACAGTGGCACACACTTGTAAACCCAGGGCTGAGAGCCTGGAACTAGGAGATAAAAGGAACTCTGAGGCTTTCCGGCCAACCAGACAAGGTATCTACCTTGTCTCTAGAAATAAGGTAGAGAGCAGTAGAGGAAGACGCCCCATGTTGGCCTCTGACCAAGCATATTTGCAAATGTATACGTATATACATGCATATCATAACCCCTACATAAGCACAGTAAAAGCAAATTTAAAATTCTTATTTTTAAGGCTAAGTGAAGATTCCTGGCTCATAAACATACCGATACGTAAGAGAGATAAATCCTGACTCCAGATAGAGTGGACATGAAAGCTGTGGTTAAAACCCTTCCATACCTTGTCCTATGTGAATTCTTCCAGCAATTATAAAGTCTAATGTTGTGGGAACCTCTATATTTATAACGTGTCAGTCAGAAGTATAGATGACTCTGGGAATTTATGATAGGCATCTCATCTAGTGATGGTGGTCATTTTGGTAACTATGCTGTTCAATATGTGGGGTCTAGTTCCAAATCTGGGTGGTTGTTGTTGGAGAATTGATGTAAGAACAATCATGTCACTGTTTACAGTTTTAGAAGGCACCTCCAGATTAATATATGTAAAGCCAATATCGGATCCAATATATCTTAGATTAAGTTGCAGTGGATAAAGAGCGTACCTGTGTGGTATGTGTAACAATACAGTGTGTGACTGTATGTCATTTACTTGTAATTTTGGTAATTTCTAAAGTTATCATCTTTTATCAGCAGCCATTCAGCCTGGAAATCTTGTTGTCAATATTGTATTAATATTTGTGGAACTTAAAATTTTAGCCTAGTAGGTTATGTATGGGTTCCATAGCTACAGTGAACACATATTTAACCCATTCATGCCTGTGAAAATTTCAATTATAGCCACATGACAGATGTGTGTATGCACATGTGTGCATGTGCTAATAAGGAAAAATAATCATGACTCAGTGACTCCTTAAGTATTTGGAGAGGACATGATAATCTCTTAGCATTTTTTCTTAAGATATGTTAGAAAAAAAATCTCATAATTCATGGAGCCTTCTTGTTTCACCCTTTTTGGATAAATAATATAGGCTATTTCATGTAACATCAAGACCAGTTCAGATATTGCCTCACCTAAAATGTTATCACCAAAGAAGATTTCCAGTTATGAATGAAATAAATGCATCTTCATGAAACACAAGTGAAATGTTATTGCCCACCAGTCCCTGACCCTGCATCAATTTCAGAAGAACAGTGAGCTCTCATCTATAAAACATCAGTGGATTTTCAATCAAGGTTTTCAAGGTTTGTTGGCCTTTCTTACAGATTGACTTTTCTACTTCCAAATTTTAACACTATTTTCCAAGCCAAAGACAAGACAAGAGATAAAAAGCTGAAGGAAGTGTTCCTCCCTAAGTCTACCACCTTACGCCAGCCCCTGCTTCACACTTCATGCACTCAACCCACGCTCATCCACCAGTGTTCCAACTATACTGTGCACTTTAGGGCCGTGTGCCTTTCCCATGCAGTTGCCACAGTCTGCAGGATCCTTACATTTCCCTGTGGCTATTCATCTTCTAGGCTCAGCTCAAATAGCATAGCTAATTTGAAGTTTTTCTGTACTTTCGCCCTCATCCCTTGTACCTTGGTGGGAAATATTTTCAACATCTTATATACTTAAGCAATATTTTGTTTGACCCTATTTTACCTATTTCTTTCCTCCCCTCCCTTTCCTTCTCTTCTCTGTCCTTTTCTTCTTTGCAGTATGGCTAATCAAACTCACAGTCTTATACGTGCTAGGCAGTCTCTCAACCACTGGTGTATAGATAGCACCAGCTCCTTGTTTTAACATTTGGAATCTCTTTGTAATGAGTAGTACAGTACTTATGTGGAGGAACAAGTGGCATAGAGAAAGAAGCTTGGTTAGTGACAGATGAGTCAAACCAATCTGACTACAAACCCCAAACATTTCAATATTTTAAATAGGAAATATTGCTAATGTTAAGATTTATTGGGCTTTTTCATTTTTAATAAACAATGTTATCTTTAGGATTTTTATCTGTCTTCCTTTTCTCTTTTCAAATCCACAGATAGAAATTGTATTATTTATCACGTACAAATATGATTTGAAGCATATGTACATTGTAAAATGATGAGATAGCAAATATTATTCCATGTTTCCATTTTGTAGGGAGACTACTTAACATTATCTTGTTTTTTACAAGAATATAACGTATCACCAATAACTGCAGTCACCAAGATGCACAATAGATATCTTGGGCTTATTTTCCCAATAGTAATTATGTGTCCACTGATCGTTATATCCCCAAACTCCTCTCCCTGATAGTTACCCACTTTCTTGTAGTCATAATTGTACTTTCTACTGCCTTAAGATATAAATTTTAAAACTATTTTTATTTAAAGCAATTTTAAACTTTAAATATATTTTGATCATATTCTTCCCCTCCCCCAAGTGCTTCCAGATCCTCTTTCCTTCCCTACACACCCAGCTTTAAGTTCTTTCTAATAAAGAAATAAAAACCTAATACAATAACAACCCCCACAAAAACAAGAAAACAAAATAACCCTCCAAAAAACTCACCAAACTGTAACTAAATAAAAGCACACAAAAAAGCGTGGAGTCCCTTATATGTTGGTCAACTACTTCTGAACATGAGGCCTGCCCTGGAGTGGTTGATAACATCCAGTGTCATCCATTGAAGAAAACTGAGTTTCCCTTTCCCAGCAGGTATAAATAACAGTTCAGTTGTTAATCTTTATCCTAGTGGCTAGATTTTCATTCATCCATCCATCCTTCCATTCAGTCTTTAAATATATAACAAAATAAAATATAAAATAAAACAGAAACTATCATATAAAGTCGGACAAGACAAACCAACAGAAGGAAAAGTGTCCAAGAGAAGGCACGTGAATCAGAGACCCAATCATTTGCAAACTCAGGAATCCCATAAAAACACTGAACTGGAAGCCATAATATATATATTATGGTGCAGACCGAGGCAGGCCCTGTCCATGCAGCTTCAGTCTCTGTGAGTTCATATGAGTTTTGTTCATGTTAATTTAGAGGGACTTGTTTCCTTGGTGTCCTCCAGCCCCTCTGGGATATCCCAGAGGGCATGGAGGCATTCTTTCTGGCTCTTCTTCTGTCGGGTCCCCTGAGCTCTGAGGGGAGGGATTTGATGGAAACATCCCATTTAGAACTGAGTGTTCCAAGGCCTCTCCCTCTCTGTGTAATGTCTGACTTTGAGTCTGTATTTGTTTCCATCTGCTGCAGGAGGAAGCGTCTCTGATGAAAGGCATTTATCTATGAGGACAACAGAATATCATTAAGAGTCATTTTATCAGTACATTTTTTTTGTTTTTTATAACAGTATTATTTGGTTTTGTCTTATGTCCTTGGGATGTCTAGCTTTTGGCTCTTGGTCACCCAGGTATTGTCAAGAATGGGTTACAACTTGTGGAGTGGGCCTTAAGTCAAATCAGTTATTGGTTGGTTACTCTTATAAGCTTTGCACCACCATGGTCCTAGCATATCTTGCAGGTAGTACACCATTGTAGATCAAAGCATTTGTGGCTGGTTCGGTGTTTACATTTCTTTTTTGATAGTATGCAGAGTACTTTTCTGTACCAAAGACACTGGAAGATAGGAGTGAAGGCTCTATGTAGGTACCAGCTCGACATCTTCATGTTCAAGAGTTGTGTAGTTGTCTTCAGAAGTGGGCCCTTGCTGTCAGTTTGTGGAGAATAACATAGTCTTGGCAATAGCCTGGATTGGGGATTCCCATGGGGCCCCTTTGGCCAACAACTCACTTAGATGTAACTCAATCCCAGTACTAGAAGCTTCCTTTTATGACAAGAGATGGCCAGTTGAGACTCATCTCCCCAATTATTTGGCTATTTCATTTAGATTGTATTTATATTTGCATATATATTTAGGAAGTTTCTATGTATTAAGTTTCTATACTACCCCTCAAATGTACTTTAACTTTAGCTCTCCCACAACCCTCTCTGCTCTCCCTGTCCCCACTTGGTCCTCCCATTCCAGCTCTCACTTTCATCCTTATCTATCTATTCTATTTCCTTTTCTTTCTTTTGTTTTGTTTTCTGAGACAAGGTTTCAGGATTTCTCTGTTGTAACTCTGGCTGCCCTGGAATTCACTCTGTAGACCAGGCTGGCCTCGAACTCACAGATGTCCACCTGCCTCTGCCTCCCAAGTGCTGAGATTAAAGATGTGTGCTACCACCCCCCAGGCTATTTCCCTTTTTAAATGATATCTATCTGTTCCCTCTACTCACTTAACTCTTTATCTTACCTCTGTAGTTCTATGGATAATAACTCTACATATGAATGAGATCATGTAGTATTTCTGTTCCTTGCTTATTTCTCTTAACATAGTGGGTGTTGTAAAAGAATCCTCACCCACACATGTGTCCCTAGCTTCAGCTTCCCAGCCCAGAGGAGCAGAGGCTCTGCCCGCACGCAGCCCACCTCCAGATGAAATGCCGCAGGGGAACACAGTGTAGGGGGCCGCATTTCTTACTGCATTCCCATCCTGTCTTTGGGGGAGTCCTGGTGAGTTGCGAGTGTACAAACTCAGGAGAAACATGTCGGGGGCAATCTGGTTTAATGCATGTTTTGGGGATACTGGGACAAGGATACTGGGAGTAGCTTGTCTGCTTGTGGAGCTCAAGCCTCCCTATGCTTCCAGCTACAGGGCAGAGAAAGGCATCAGCCAAGCCACGTTCCTTTGCTTCTGTGAAGCAGACAGTATTTAATATCTAATCATAATTTAATAATCTAGCTGGGTTTTGGCCAGAACTAAGGTATGGAGCAGCTGAACACCTACCATACTCTTCTCCTTGGATGTTGTGGGATTCCAAAACCAGCTTCAACACACTCTTAGCTCTTAGGACAATCCCACAAGTGAACAACGGGTTCATTTAAGATATTGCAATGGAATTTCATTTTTTATCACTGAATAATATTCCTTTCTGTATATATGACATTTTTCTTATCCATTTATCTGTTGATCAACAGTTACTTTGATTTGTTGTGTTGGCTGTTGTAAATGACACAGCTAAATAGATAATTAATTTATGAACTTAAATGTAATCCAGTGGTGGGATTATTGGGTCACATGATATTTTCTTAAAAATTTTTTTTGAGCCGGACGGTTGTGGTGCTCACCTTTAATCCCAGCACTTGGGAGGCTGAGGCAGGCAGATCTCTGTGAGTTCGAGGCCAGTCTGGTCTACAGAGTGAGTTTCAGGAGAGCCAGAGTTTCAACAGAGAAACCCTGTCTTGTAAAAAAACAACAAAAAATTTTTTTTGAAGAACCTCGATATTGTCCTCTTTAATGTCTGTACTAATGTACCTTCCAATTTAGACAGTATACAAAGATACCCTTTTCACATAATTAGCAACACTTATTATCTTTTATCATTTTGATAATAGCCAATCTTACTAGAAACATGATGTGCTGGTTGATTTTTGTCAACTTGACACAAACTTAGACATATTTGGGGAGAGGAACATCAATTGAGAAAATACCTCCATTAGATTGCCTGTAGGCAAGCTTGTGGACCATTTTCTCAGTTAGTGACTGATGTGGTCTTCAATCTATTTAGAAAGTTGATTTTGTTTTGTATATGGCAAAAAATAAGGGTCTAGTTTCATTTTTCTGCATATGGATATCCAATTTTCCCAGCATCCAAATTGAAAAGATCATCATTTTTTAAAGAAATTTTAATTACATTTTCTTTATTTTTTATTTATGCTGTGTGTGTGTGTGTGTGTGTGTGTGTGTGTGTGTGTGCGCGCACGCACGTTCATTGTTCATTCTCTCTGTCATGTGGGTCCTGGGGATTGTCAATTGGCTACAAGTGCCTTTACCTGCTGAGCCATCTTGCCAGCCCCTGTGTTCTTTCTCTGTTGTGTGTTCTTGGCACCTTTGTAAAAATTCAGTTGTCTATAGATGCAAAGATTTCATTCTAGGCCTTTTAATCCATTCCATATATCTGTTTTGAGGTCAACATCTTGTAATTTGGGTTACTGTAGCTTTATAGTTGTTTTAACTTGGGTAATGAATGCCTCCGGCTTTGTTCTTTTTGTGCAATTTGGTCTCAGTTAACAAGGTTTTTTATTGATTTTTGTAAATTTATTTTTATATATTTTTAATTAAAATATAATTATATCACTTTGCTCCTTCTGTTTGTTCCCTTTAGCTCCTCACAAGTTCCCTTCCTCCAACTGCATCCATATACTCATACTCTCAACTTGATAGCCTCTTCTTCACTGATTATTATTGTGTGTGTGTGTGTATCACAAATATATACATACATCTTGCTAGATGTATTTTTGCTCATTGTGTGTAGATGGTTTCAGGACTGACCACCTTTTATTGGACAACCAGTTAGTGGACTCATCTCTGGGAGATGCTAACTCTCCTCTTAGCCATCATCAGTTGCTTGTACTTCCTTGCCCCAGGATGTGACCCCATGTGATTTTCTGCCTTCTATCTTCGCATGTCTGTGTGTATTGCAACTCTTCAGATCTTGTTCATGCATCCATTCTTGTAAGAGACTTCCTGATATTGTAGCTTTAAAAATCTTTGATCCCCCTTTTCCATGATGTTTCTGAAGCATAGATGAAGGAACATAGATGAATGTAGATATATACATTGCGTTGGGGCTACCAAGATTGATTGATATCTGCATTTTGTCCAGTTGTGGTTTTTAGTGATGGTCTCCATTTGGTGTAAAGAGAAGCTTCCTTGATGAGGACTGATAGCTATACTTACTTGGTTTCTGTGATTACTCCAGGTTATATACTCATATCTGAAGATTTGGAGCTAGGAACCACCGATAGATGGGAACATGAGGCATTTGTCTTTCTATATCTGGTTACTTCACTCAATACAATCTTTTCTAGGCCCATCCATTTACCCACAAATTTCATTTTTCTTTATAGGTACTTAGTGTCTATTGTGTGCACATGTTTATTATCCATTCATCTATTGAAGTACATTTAGGTTGCTTCCATTTCCTAGTTATTGTGAATAGGAGAGCAATGAACATGGGTGAGGAATTATCTGTGGAGTAGGATTTTGAGTCCTTTGGACATATTCTAAGGAATGATATACCTGGGCCATATGGTAGATTTATTTATTTTTTTTTAGGAATCTCCATACTGGGTTTCCAGATTGACTGCACCAATATGCACTCCCACCAACAGTGAATGAGGGTTCCCCCTTTCTCACAACCTTGCCAACATTTGTTGTCAGTTGCCTTGTTTATTTTAACCATTCTGACTGGGATAAAATGAAATATCAACATGGTTTTAATTTGTACTTCCTGAATTTCCAAGGATGATGAACAATGTTTGAGTTATTTCTTGGCAATTTTTATTTCTCCTATTAAGACCTCTCTGTTTAGATCCCTAACCCATTTTTAATTGGGTCATTTATTTCTTTGACTATTTTTTTGGTTTATTTGTTTTGAGTTCTATGTATATTCTGGATATTAAACCTTAGTCAGATGTATAGCAGGAAAACATTATCTCCCATTCTGTGGGCATCTTCTTCACTCTATTGATTAGTTGTTTCCTTGTCTTTTTAATTTTATGAGTTTTCCACTTGTCAATTGTTGGCCTTAATTACTGGGCAAATGGAGTCCCATTCAGAAACTCCTTTAACTTAAATCTTATAGGGTACTGCCTGCATTTTCTTCTAGTAGTTTTAGCATTTCAGGTTTCAGATTGGGATATTTGATTCACTTGGAGGTAATTTTTATGCAGGGTGATAGATACGGGTCTAATTTCATTCTTCTGAATGTGGACAGCCAGTTTACCCAGCACCATATGTTGAAGATGATATCTTTTCTCCAGTGTATGTTTTATTGCATCTTTGTCAAACATCAGATAGCTGTAGTTATAGTACTCATGTCTGGGTCTTCTGTTTTGTTCCATTGCTCTACAAGTCTGTTTTTCTGCCAATATCATATTGTGTTTATAGCTATAGCTCTATAATATATTTTGAAGTTTGGAAAGGTGATCCCTCCAGTACTGTTCTTTTTACTCAGGATTCTTTTGACAATCTGGGATCTTTTGTGACGCAATATAAATTTTAGGATAGTTTTTCTATTTCATTGACTCCATAAATGACTTTTGTTAGTGTAGAAGAATAACCCTGTGTGAAAGGTCTGGTCTATATTCCAGGGGCTACATTCAAAGGTCTGTGTGGGCTGGATTGAATGTAGACACACCTTTATTCCCAGTATTCAGAAGACAACGTTGGTCCAGACCGTTAATCCCTAGAGTGGAAAAAAACAGTGGAAGCAGACAGAAAAAGCAGAACTCAGAAGGAGTCAGTGTTACACAGGAAGTGATATCTGAGATGAGTCAGCGTGAATGGCAGACAAAGTGACTAATCAGGCGAAGAGTTAGCAGAGTAAGGACATGCCCAACTCTCATGAGAAAAGGTGGGCTCTCAGCTCAGTTAAAGAATAGTTACATAGGAGTTAGAGTCAGTCAGTTAACAGAGTCAATTGAAGCAATCAGTTGAAGAGCAGACTGAAGAGTCAGTAGAGGAGCAGTACACAGAGTAAGTTGAAAAGTCAGTTACAGAGGCAGGATGGAGCAGTGAGAGCTCAGGGAGAGACACAGAGACACAGCAGAGCTCAGCAGAAGAAGCCCAGAACAGAGAGTGAGTTGAACCAGAAGAGTCAGAGTTCAGAAGGAGCTAGTCAGAGTGGTTCAGTCAGCAGTACATCTCCGAAGGTTAAGGCTGAAAGCCTTCAAGGTTGGGCTAGCAGTTTAAATGTTCTAGATTGTACACAGTCTGAAGCCTTCCAGTTCAGTCAACTAGATTGTAAAGAGGACAAAATCCTCCAGAGCTCCAGGCTATAACCAGTGATTTAATTAGACAAAGGAATAAACTGTCCTCTGCCCTGAACCAACAGCCACATCTGGGTGAATCCACATCAACATCCACATTTATTACTACTGTTAGAATAGTCATTTTGCATTCTCTCCCCCCTCCCTTTTATATCCTCCGGTTAGTTTTCTTCCTTTTCCAAATCTCACTTCCAAGTTCACATCATTCATTCCTTTTCCAACACTTGATCACTATTTGTGGTTAGGTAGCATGCCTATATTTCAGCTCCAAATCCTGGTGACCATTTGATGTAGGGAGCAAGTCTCTTTGATCTCATCTTCAGTTTGCCATTTAAAGTTAGGGAAAACGTCCCATACTTCAGCCCAGCTGTGGTACAGCATCTGATATTAGGAAATATACCCATATCCAGGGCCCAAATGTCCACTGCCATTTAGATTTAGTATCCCCCAGTTCATCCTATGGGGTCACAGAGTCACCCAAGATCTGATCCCTGAACCAGTCTCTACCCAGTGCTTTTTTTATTTATATAATACCCAAGGTCACAGTAGCAGCCTAGGGCTGACCCCTCACCATCCATGCCTCCATATCCTGTTATCTTTATAGCTCTCAAAGAATACAAGCTATCCTAGTTTACAGTCTCTAAGACTCAACCTTTCAAGAAATGAGATGGTTATACATCATGTGAGTGCAGATCTTTGCTTCTGTCTTTTCAGTGTACCTTTAAACAAAACACTCATTATTTCCCCTATGTGTTTGTTCTTTGTTTCTATCATTACTCTAATGTCCTTTTTCTTTATATCCTATTAAGCAATCTGATACTAACCACTAATCTCACTACGATTTCTTTCTTCTTTCCCTTAATATTCCCCACTCATACCACAATAATAATATACTACTACAAAGTATTGGTGTAATATATATACTACCACACACTATTGGTGGCCTTTTACTTTCCTAAACAATTAAGACTTGATAAAGGACTGTTTTATAGTCATCTGATTCTCAGTGTTCACGGTATGTTTACCAGTCAGTGAATATAGTTGCAAACAGTACCCAAGTCACAGTGAGAGTCTGAGGATACAGCCTGGTTTCCTGAATAGCAGTCTATAAGAGGAAAACACCACCTCATCCCTGCTACAACCTAGTCTTTTCTGAACACTGCAAACAGATCCACTAAAAGTAAAAACTGACTTGAACTTAAGCAACAAAAACAAAAATCTTAACCAGTGATCTAAACCCAGATAGGCAGGTCCCAGTGTAAAAACCCAAGACAGCTTGTCTCCTCCAAAAATAACTAATCCTATAGTAATGGCTCCTAGTGAAAATAATCTAAATAAAATTCCAGATGCAATTCATAGGGGCAATAATAAAAATGTTCAGACAACTCAAAGAGGACACTAAATATATCCCAAGAGAAGATAAACAAAAAGCTAAATGAGAAGAGGAAATCAATTCAGGATATGGATATAAATTTCAATAAAAAGATAGAAATTCTGAAGAAAAAACTAAACTGGACTGATGATGGAAATGAAAAGTATAATAGGTCAAATGTCAAGGTCTGGGAGGATGTGGAGATGAAAAGTGGGGGGGGCGGATATGATCTAAATACACTATATTCATGTATGAAATTATCAAATAATAAATAAAATTTAACACTTCAATAGAGAGCCTAACCAATAGAATGGCTCGTGTGAGGGATATAATTTCAAAGGCTGAAGACACAATAGTGGGATCAGAATTAGACTCAGTCAAAGTCAGTGATATATTAATGGCACATACAAAATATTTAGGACACTGTGAAAATGCAAAATGTATTAATTATAGGCACAGAAGAAGGAGAATTTCATGTCCAAGGAATAAGAAATATTTTCAATAAAATCATAGAAGATAATTCCCCAAATCTAGGAGAAAGACGCCCATCTAGATACAAAGGCTCACAGAACACCAAATAGACAAGACCAGAAAGAAAATCCCCGTGTTGTATCATAATTTAAAAAACTAAATACACAGAACAAAGCAAGAGTATTAAAAGCTTTAAGACAGAAGGCCCAAGTCACATACAAAGTCAGGTCCATGAGAATAAATGCTGACTTTTCAATGGAAACCTTAAAAGCCAGAAGTGTGGAACAATATCTTTCAATTTCTGAAAGATCGAAACTGCAATCCAGCTTTATATGCCTGGCAAAACTATCTACTGTTGTTGAAGGAGAAAGAAACATTTCTGTAGCTAGGTGGTGGTGGCACACACCTTTAATCCCAGCACTCGGGAGGCAGAGGCAGGCAGATCTCTGTGAGTTCGAGGCCAGCCTGGTCTACAGAGTGAGTTCCAGGAAAGCCAGAGTCACAACAGAGAAACCATGTCTCAAAACATCCCCTCTCAAAAAAAAAAAAAGAAAAGAAAAAGAAAAAGGAAAAAAAAAGAAACATTTCTGTGAAAATGAGAGCTAAAGGATTTTACGACCATGATCCCAGCACTATAGAGGATACTCAAAAGAATATTTCAGAATAGAGGAAGATAAACACACCTAAATGGCTACAGAAAAGCTAGTAAAAAGCTAGAGAAGCTAGTAAACAGACTAAGATAGTGGTTAAGCAAAAGAGGACTGTGTAGTAGAACACCTATGGGATGGTTGAGCACAGAAGACAAGGAGGCATATTTTATAACTGCAAACCCTGCCAGACCTCAGCAGACGGAATCACCATCATGGCAAATGCCATAGTCACGGTGGAACCGGCAGCATCTGAGCTCAAGTGTTTTGATTGATTCATAACTCCTCAGGTATTCTACTGATAGTACATGCAGAGCATTAGCAATTAAACCACCCTCACAGAAATCCAACACCTGCAAACAATACAAAACACCCTAGACATTCCCTCACCCAACAGTGCATAAAACAATTACTTTATATATAACCAAACATAAACCTCTGCAGCAGAACTGAGTTGTAGGGATGGCTCGGCAGTTAATAGCATGTAATGCTCCTGCAAAGAACTGGAGTTCAGTTCCCATTACCCTATCAGGTGGCTCACAGCTACCTCTAACACAGTCTTCTGGGTTTTGAGGACACTGTACTCACATGCACGAAAATACAGAGACATACATATACACGTCATAAAAATACTTTTTCAAAGAGAACTATAAAAACACCCAAAACTATAAAATCACCAAGATGACAGCAGTCAATATACACCTTTCAATAATGATTCTTAATACTAATGGTCCCAATTCTCCCTGTCAGAAGACATAGGCAAGCAAAGTATATTACAAAACAAGATCTGACCTTTTGCTGTCTATTCTTCTGGTTTTTCAATTTTTTTCTATTCCTTTTCTGAGATGTTGCCTGAGCCTGAGCTGTAGAGGTTATACTGTAAACTACCAATGGAGGTTAAGCATTCTGTGCTCATTTGTTTCTGCAATTTGACCAGTTGTCAATTTCTTTAGTAGCTCCACATGCTGTTTAGGAAAAAAAAACTTCTTTGATGAGGGGTGAAAGCTATACCACATACATGTGGCTATAAGGATAAGTATTTAGAATGCAGTTTGAAATTGTAGTGGCTTAGCAGTTATCCTAAGGAAAGGAGTGGCTGTCAGTTGGGTAAATACTTCTTTGATGTTTTCCTTACTTTTAAGCAGATGTAATCATTCTTCCCTCAGGTTCCTGTAGAATGTGAACATAGTTTTGGTATAACACTTATGCAGTACTGCTGCTTGCTGAAGTGTGTTGGTTTCTGTCAGGAGACCATGAACTTCTTGATGATAAGGACTAGATTGGTTCTGATTCAGCTAATGTGTCATATGGAAGAGTACATTTAAACTTTTTAATTACTGTTTCAGTTTTCTCATTTGTTATGTGTCTAAGTTCTTGACCTCTTCTTGGTTTAACCTCAGTGGTTTGGATGAATCTAGGAATTTGTTCATTTCTTTTGCATTTCTAACTTAATGAGTACAGGTTTTTTTAAGTATTCCCTTACAATATTCTGACTTTCTTTGGTTCCTGTTGTAGTGTTTCCCTGTTTATCTCTGATTTTGTTAATTTGGGTTGATGCTTCTTTTGGTTAATGTGCCCAGTGGTCTGTCAGCCTTATTTATCTTCTCCAAGATACAGCTATTAGATTTGTTATTCTCTGTATTGTTTTTTTTTGATTTTTATATTTAATTAATCTCTTTTGTTTTTCCTTATTGCCATCTACTGGATTTGGTTTTATTTTTCAAATTCTTGAAGTTTTGTCATTAAGTCATTTATGTGTTCTGTTTTTTTAATATAGGTGCTTAGAACTATAAATTACCTTCTTAGGACTACTTTTAATGTGTCACAGAAGTTCTGTTGTGTGTGTTGCCATTTTCATTTAATCCCAGAGAAATTTGAATTTCTTTCTTGGTTCCTTCTGTGACCCATTCATCATTAAGTATCTCCATCATTTAATCTCCATGAATTTGTATAATTACTAGATTAATTGCTGTTCATATTAAACTTCATTGTATTCTGGCCAGATAGTACAGAGTTATTTCAGTTTTTCTGAGTTTGTTGAGAGTTGTTTTGTGTCCCAGGATGTTGTCTTATTTTAGAGCAGCTTCCATATTCCTTGGTGTTTAGGTGAAATACTCTGTTGATACTTGTTGGATTTATTTGATGTATGATATTATTTAATTATGCTATTTGTTTTTTGCTCAGATTACTTATCTCTTGGAGAAAGTGAAGTATAACAATCATCTACTATTACTGAGCTAGAGTTACTCTGTATGTTTAATTCCAATAGAATGCTTTTTATGAAATTGGGCGCACCAGAATTTGGTGTATATATGATTTGATTAGGATTGTAATATTTTAATGGCTAATTGTTCCCTTAGTTAGAATCATGTGTTCTACTTTATCTCTTTCAGTTAATTTTAGTCTGAATTCTATTTTGTCAGATATTAAGATTACGGACACCAGCTTGCTTCCTGGATCCATTTGCTTGGAATTCTTTTTTTTTTTTTTTCATCTTTTCACTTTAATGTGGTGCCTATCCTTGAGAGTAAGTTCAGGTTCTTGTAAGGAAAAAAAGCTTGAGTTTCTTGTAGACAGCAAAAAGATGGACTTTGTTTCTTAATTCATTTAAGTAACCTGTGGCAAGTTGAGGCCATTAATATTTCTAAAGATATCATTGAAAAGTCTGTGTTGATTGCAGCTGTTTTGTTGTTTTATTTATGTAGTTTCTTGTTGTGTTCTTAGTCATACTTTGTGTTTCAGTACTTGTAACTAAATTTGTTTTCTTTCTTTAGTCTCTTGGCTATGCTCATTTCTCTCTTCAGTCTGAAGAATTGCTTCCACTATTCTCTATAGGGCTGGTTTGGTGGACAGGAATAATTTTAGCATGTTTATATCATGGAAAGATTCTCTTTGTCCTTTAATTATGACAGATATTTTTTCTGGGTAAAGTTGTCAAGTTGACATCAGTAAGTTCCTACGGCTTTAAATTTTTCCATTGAGAAATCATCTGTTTTTGGATGGATCTTCCTTTATCTGTGACTTATGGCTTTTCTCTGGAAGTTCTCATATCATCTACTTATAGAGTCTGTACTAGTGTTAACTATAATATGCCACGGGGAATGTATTACCTGGTCCTGTCTATTTGGTATTCTGTGTGCTTCTTGTATGTGTATGTGTATGGGTATGTGCTTAATTTAGGGATTTTTCTTCTATGATCCTGTTGTAGTACTCCACTGTGTAATGGCTCAGCAAGAGAGACACAGGCATATTTCATAAGTGCAAACCCTGCCAGACCTCAGCAGAGGGAACCATCATCATGGCCAACACCAGACTCCACAGTGGAACCCCTGAGTGTCCCAGCTCAGGTGTTTTTATTCTTTCAGAACACCTCAGGTATTTTACTGATAGCACATGCAGATCATTAGCAATTAAACAACCCGCCACAGAAATCCAACAGCTGCAAACAATACAGAATGCCCTAGATTTAGGATAGCGCCTCACCCAACAGTGCATAAAACAATTTCAAACATAACTAATGATAAACTTTCTGAAAAGATCCTATTGAAGATCTGGTCCATGACTTTAATCCTGGATTCTTATTCTTCTATGCTCATGATTCAGAGATTTTGACTTTTCAAGGTCTCCCACAGTTCCTGAGTTCTTTCCTCTATGGCTTTTTTTTTAAAATTTTATTTGCTCAATTGGTTCAATTCCTCTACTTTTTCTTGAAGGTTTGATCGTCTCTCTTCTCCTTGATCCATTCTGCTTGTAAGGGTTTTCCCTGAGTTTTGTAATTGGGTTATTGAGTTTTTCAATTCCATCTTCATTTTAGCCTGAGTTCTCATCAATAATTCTCTTTACTCAGTTGAGTTTTCAAATCTTGAATTTTCATTCAGCTATATATCCATATTTCTAGACATCATTTAGGCACTTATTTCTGTATTCTTTATGTTCATTGAGGCTTTTGTTCATGTCTTTTTTAAACACCTTGAATTCTTTGATGAAATTTATCATAATTCTTTTAAATTATGTGTCCTGGCGTCTATTGGGGTTAATTCTCACTGGAGGACATTTTTATAAGACTAGTGGCTTTGAGGAGGGAGCACATACAGTTTTGGCCTTTCTTATTGTTCATGTTTTTGTGATGTGACCTGAGTATGTGGACTTATTTCACTGGTTGTGTGTCTGGTATCAGGTTTTAGCTTACCTCAGACTAGGCTGGTGAGGGAACTGTATATCTGACCTAGTCCTGAGAGTATGGGGATGATACTGGCAGGTAAGGTTCTGGGGAGCTCACCATGTTCAGCACCTGGGTGCAGGGACTGCATATCTAGAGCTAGAGCTAGGCCCAGGAAAGCACAGATGGCCAAGTGGGGTTCATTCTTGGGGAACTCAATAGGGAATACCAGTGCAGAAGCTGCACGATTGGAGCTTGTTGTTTCAAAAATATAAATCCTGCTGCCAAGGTGGGAGCAGCCCTGTGTGCGTGGGTCTAGGCAGATCCATTGGTACTTGATCAGAAGAGATCTGTGATCAGGCGAGAATGTACAGAATTGTCAGTGGAACATCTTTGTTTATTGAAGCAAGGGTGCTTAGATTTATAGGAAAAAGGGTGGGGAGGGCCCTTGGTACCCAGGGATGGGGGCCATTGGTTAAGACAGAGATACTGGAGTAGTCCCATTTGCATGTGGAGCTCATGTCTAAGGGTCAGGATCCTGGAAAAGACTCTCTTACATAAGGTGTGGTCTCACAGAGGAAAGAAGACACCTTATCAGAAAATGGGCTCAGCCCTAGGCCTTCCAGCTACAATGTTCAGATAAACACCAACCAAGCCAAATTCCTTTGCCAGTGACCTTCTGTGAAGTGGGCAGCATTTAGAATTTAGCTGGGTTTTGCCAGGACTAAGAAAATGGGGAAGAGCCAAACGCCTCCCGCTCTCAGGGTGAGAATTCCGGGGTTCTAAGCACGCTTTGATCTATTCTTAGCTCTAGGACAGTCCCACAGGAGCTAAGTCTGAGAGTGTGGGGATGATGCTAGAGAGAGAGGTTCTGGAGAGCTCACAAGGCAAAATGCCATGTGCATCTGGGATTAGGCTTGGGAGTGGAGGTGGTATGGGCAGTCTTGGTTCTCTATGCTTGTATATTAACTGTCTTAGTCTTGTGCAGATCTTGTGCAGAAACCACAGGTGCTGTGTCTATGAGTCCATGTCACACCCAGAAGACGCAGCATTTCACAGTGTTCCTTCCCTCCCCCTACCTCACACATCTTTTCTGCCTCCTCTTCTGTGATGTTGTTCCCTTAGCCTGCGGGGGAGGGAGGATTGGTATAGGTATCCATTTAAGATTCTCAGCACTTATCCAGTTACGAGTCTCTGCATTAACCACCGCTCCATTGCAAATGAAGCTTCTCTGACCAAGATTAAGAATAGCACAAATCGATGAGTATAAATATACATTTTTAGAAGGCAGTTCAACTTAATAACCATTTATCAAAATAACAATAGCAGGTTCTATCTTAGAATCTGTGACCTCCTGGATGTATGTTTTTCATTAGGTTTACAGTACCAGTCTTGAAATCTCTACTGTGGAGTAAACCTCAAATGCAATCAGAAATCAATTGGTTAGTCCTATACCTGTCCTGCCACTATTGCACTAGTGTACACATCTTGCCTGGTGGGTCAGTATTGTAGCATGTAGGGTTCAACACTGGATAAAACTATTGATGTATTTTCTCCTCTAGCAGACTGCATAGCACCTCCAACACTTTGAAATCTATCCAGCATGGAGAGAATTTCCTGGTCAGTTCAAGATTGATTTATCTAATTGGGTTAATGCAACAAACGTATTAAGGGATTAGTCATGTCTAATTCCTATTACAGTCATTGTTAATGGAATAAAAAGAAAGCCCAACTTTCACAAGCACTGCCTCAAAGGAATAACACATGTTGGCCTCTTTTGGAACGCAGAACTGGTTTTTGCTACTTCAATATACAAAATGTTGAATTCACATAACCACTGAAGTAGGAGTGGACTATGATGGAGTTGAATAGCTTTATATCCGCTTTCATGACTCATGTGTCCTTTTGCCTATATTCTGGCCTTCCTCGTTACCTAAAACCGCCTTCTCTTGGTCTCATAAATTTTTTTTATCCACACTTTACCCGTTTGAGAGGGGTTATGTAACCTGATATTTTTCTTTTGTTTAAAGCTATATCAAATAATTCTATTATAGTGTTGGTTAATATGTAAATCATGTTGCTATATATAAAATAAAGTATGTTTTTTAAGAAAAATGAACAAATTAAACTTTGTTAAAAGACTGGCTTTCTGTCCTGCAGCAAAAATGTGTGATTCTTCAGCAATAGAATCTTACTACCTAGTTAAGGTTTGCAACCAAGAACATGGCAATAGCTTATGTTGTTTCGGGTGCTCTGGGGCCTTCTTGACCAATAACACATACTGCTTGGCACTGGGATTTTTATTTAATGATTCTTGTCTTCTGAGAGCAGCAGCAGTATCCACCAATACAGAGTACCCCTGTTCAAACTCCTTTGTTTTTACACTGTATTTTAAAATTTACTTGCATGCTAGTAATTTTCCTTAAGACTTCTTCCTACATCCTTAGTTTGGGTTGACCTACCTACCGCCCCTCATCATGCACCCCTCCCCCCATTTCTTTTACATAATATGTGACCGAATGTGTTTCTATTCCAAGTAAGAAAAGAAAAAGCAAAATGACTTTTGGCTCAGACCTCTGGTTGGTTTCCCAGGGACAGAAGTCTGCTTTAGTCTGGGGCAGAGGTGAGGCCTGTAATGGGCGCTCCCGTCTCTGTTCCCCTAGGAACTCCATGAAGCATTGAGATTAAGAGAAAAACATGGGAGAGGCACCAAGAGCCTTCTCTGCAGACAATTGCTAGGCTACCTGTCCTGTCTCAAGCTGCAATTCTAAATCTCCTCCTCCCTTTCCACTGGCTTCAGAAAAGGAGGGAGAACTGAAGGGTAGCAGAGATGGAGTGCAGAGAAGGGCAGGGACTGTCCAGCCAGCTACTGGAGTGCAGGGAAGAGGTAAGCACTGACCAGCCACCTCCTGGAGTGCAGGGGCACTCAGTATCCCTCCGCTGCTCCCTCCTGCCCCCCCAACCCCAGACCTCTCACTATAGTCCCCCCAGACTCCTCCTGGACCCTAGCTCTCAGGCACCCCCGCCAGCCCGTAGTGCGCCCAGGAGAGTGGGGGTGGTCTCCGGCTGGGGTGCGGGGGGTGTGCGGGAGCCCAGGAGCGCGACCCGGCCCTCCCGGCAGAGGAGCGGCCGCCCGGCCCCGCCCACCGCGAGTCGGAACTACGGTGGGCCCGGGAGGGGGCGTCGAGCCCGCCGCGCCGTATCCCTCCGCCCCCTTCCCGACACCCTCGAGGCGAGCCGAGCTGCCGCAGCCTGCGCAGCCCCTGCCCGTTTGGTGCAGAGGCAGGCGTGGGGGCGGGACGCGTCTCTGCCGCTCGGCTGGCGCGAGCACAGCGCTCAGAGCCCGGCGGGAGGAGCTGAGGCCGAGGACCGAGCGCAGCCGCGAGCGGACGGGACGCGGGGACCTGGGCCGGGCGCCTGGCCAGGCAAGTGGGGGTGTGGCGGGGGCCCCGCGGAGCGCCGCCCGGCCCTGACAGTGCGGTGGGCGCAGGCGAGCGGGTCGCCGCGGCTCCCGGGGACCCCAGGCGGTGAGGGGGAGGCGGGAGCGCGGGCCGGGCCGCGGGGCCAGGGGCACTTGAGCTGCTGGGTGCGAGGAGGGCCGGGCCGAGCTGAGCCGAGGGCCCAGGCAGGGTCCGGCTGGACCTACTGGGTACGATGGTCTGGAGGCCTGCAGAGCAGATGGCCTAGCAGCAGGCTTTCCCCCCACCCTTCTCGGTGTCTGGGCCCTGTGAAGGTTGTGGGGGAGGCGCCTGCGGGAGAAATGGCGGCGCCAGAGCTGGGGATGGTGCCCCTTGGAGGTCGCTGTCCGTGGGGTGGGGTGGGTGTCCAGCTCCGGGGATAGCTCATCTCTGGGTGGTGAGTCGTCTTGCTACCTGGGCCCTTATTCCAGAAAGGTGCCCTGCATGGTGGGTGCTGCCTGTCTTCCCACAGGCTCCTGCTTGATGACAGTCTGAGTGGTAGAGTGGTGCATTCTGGGGAAGGGGAGACATAATTAGAGGGGCTATTATGAAGACACCAGGACATAAGAATGAAATCATCTGCCTTCAATACAGGATTGTTTTATTACCTTCTATAGTTGGAATCTTGTGCCTAATTTACTGCAAGCAAGTGGTCATGATAAGGAGTTGGTCATTTTGCAGAACTCTTGGCAATATAAATATTATGACATTATCCTCTTATATTCAGGATCTGTTTTCTCAGAATTCTATTTCAGTTTGAACATTTTTTTTGATATGTTGGAATGGGAATTAAGTAAAGAAGTTTTTGTGCAGGTGGGTTTTCAATTTCTAATATGTGAACTCACTATGGCACTTCAGTGTCTGTTTCTGGGACCCCACTTATCATCTCCAGCCAGTTTTCCTAGCCCCTCCTATTTTTGTACAGAAGCAGTACTAGAGTCGATGTGCTATTTCTGAAGGTGGACATCTAGGTCACTCATGAGAGTTCATTTACTTGCTTCCTGGTTCTCTAAAATGGGGTGTTTGAACTTGGGTTCTGAAAATCTGCCCATAAACCTAATACTTCTCTACCGTGGTCAACATACTTTCTTTTATATTTTTCTCAGTATCTTTTACTTTCTCTAGATTGACTCTTCTCCAGCCAGAGGACTCTTCTTTAGTGAGAAGGATAGCATCTCCTGCGAATCCTACTCTAGTGAGGCTGGCATTGATAGCACATGAGGTAAGACCTAGCTATACATAGGGAGACTGATATTTCAAATGTGATCTTGAAATCATTGTGCTCATTAGCTTCCCTGCCTTCTTCCCAAATGCAGTTACATATGCCCCCACTCTCTATTTCTATTTTTGTCTATTGTATTTTTCCTCAGGGAAAGAATTTTAGTCCCAGCATGACAAAAAGCCTTACTTTAGGGTTAGGAGGTTGTATATTCAGGCAGATTACAGGTCTTGAGCACATCGTGGGAATAATTGGGATGGCCTGACATAATAGGAGACACTTAACAACCTTGAACATACTAGAGCATGTGCTACAAACCTTTTCAGGGTATTCTGTCATCTCATTCCCTTTAGTATTTTTTGTTTGTTTCTGATGTTGCCTTTCCTCTGCCTTTTTATCCATATACTTACTGATTTTTAGGATCCTGTAGAGACTTGTCGGTAGCTGTTCACTTAGAAGTTAAAAGAGAACAAAATCCTTCATTAGGATTTAGGGTGAGTATGCATGTGAATATGAGCACGTGTATCAGTTGGTGGTAGAGGTGGCTGTTGGCAGGTGGGTGAAACCAGATCTTACCTTGGACCCATTGTTTTCCAGCTTTCCAGAAGTGTCTGCCCTTGCATCCATTACAGTTAGTGGGAGGACAGTTTGCCAAGATTGGGTCGATAGGTAATTAGCAGATACTGGCCCAGAAATGGGGCGGGAATCCATAAGAAAGAGCAGGGCATGAGAGAGTGTTATATAATAAAAGTTCTAAATTGGAAAAGATACCTGGCAATACAAGTTTAGATCAGTCTGTAAGATAACTCAACATTATAATCCCACATGTATTTTTGTCTCTAGATCTGCCTGTGAAGTCAGTTTGACGGCTTTTCAACAGTGAAAGTGAGAAAGGGGGAACATTGGTGCAGGTTGGTGTGAGGCCTTTCTGAAGACCTTTACCTGATGGTGTGTACCAGTGTGGGACCAAAGGGGCTGGGTGCTCCTAAGCCTTTTCTACTCTAATCAATCTTACCTATGGTCACTGTTGTGTTTGGTGGAGAGAAAAGAATGGTAGTACTTGGGCTAGATGCAGATATGCAATAAATAAAACAAGACAGCAGAGTTTTCTACTAATCCAGATCTCCTACCACAAAATTCAAATCTCCTTTCATATCCTTCTGTGTATAAAGAAGTTAGAGGACATTCAAAGTCTATTTCTTTTTCCTACCTTAGGTCTTTCTCCGATGATAGCCTTGGATTGGCAGAAGATTGCTTTCAACGGGGTCTGTCTTTGGAAGTCATCTTCCCCTTAACCACAGTGTGTCTTTACTCTGTCCCTATCATTGATAGAGGCTGAATGTCAAAAAAGGGAATTTTGTAACTACTAAACTGAAAGTTGTCTTTGACTCTTTCTGCTAAGTTCATCTTTGACCAAGTTAAAAAGTATAAAGATATCAGCCTGGAACAAACAGATAACTAAGGATAAGAGTGGATAGGTGCATATAACTGTGTTTCAGCCATGACTGGTTCAAAGAATAGGGCTAGAGCGCAGGCTAAACTAGAAAAACGGCTAAGTGCACATGCCAAAGCTGTGGCAGAGAGGGAGGCGGCTAATGCAAGCAGAGCTGCAGCCAAAAACCACCGGGACAAAGGAAAAGGTAAGGGAGGAGCTAAAACAGATGCCGTGGCGGAGATGAGGGCGGGGTCTAAGAGCAAAGGAGTTGAGATGAAAGAAGGAGCGAGGTCAGAATCCAAGGCTGTGGGAAAAGCCACATCAGATTTCAACCCTAAGGCTGAGAACAAGGTTGCTAGATCCTCACGTAAAGATAAGCCTAGTAGTGATGCCTGGTTCTGGACTGGGGAAGACACTGGTATCAATTCCTGGTTCTGGAAGGGAGAAGAGGTTAGTTACAATTATGTTGCTAAGTGTGAAAATAAAACTAATACATGCACCCAGGGCCGTGCTGAGGAGTCAGAGCCTACAACTAGGACCAGCCACAAGTCTAGGTCAGGGGCTGATGAGGAGGAGGAAGAGAACGTTATTGGGAACTGGTTTTGGGAAGGAGATGACACTGGTTTTGATCCTGATCCTAAACCTGTGTTCAGAATAATTAAGCCTCAGCCAGTGGATGAAATTAATGAAAAAAATAGGCCAAAGGACTGGTCTGAGGTAACTATCTGGCCCAAAGCTCCTGCTGTAACTCCAGCAGTGTTAGGTTATAGATCCCAGGGCTCCTCTGAGGGAAGACCCTCTTCATATATTGTTTTGGCCTCAAATGAAGAAGAAACTTCAACAGCCTGCACTAAGAATACTCGATCAAACTTACAGCCTATACCTGAGTACCCATTTGGTTCTGATCCTTGCATCCAGACCTTAGATGAAATTAGACAACAAATAAAGATCAGAGAAGTGAATGGCATCAAGCCCTTTGCTTGCCCTTGCAAAATGGAGTGCTATTTGGATTCTCCAGAATTCGAAAAGCTTGTTAACATACTTAAGTCAACTACCGATCCTCTCATTCATAAAATAGCACAGATAGCAATGGGTATACATAAAGTTCATCCATTTGCCCGGGAATTCATTAATGAAGTGGGTGTGGTGACACTTATTGAAAGCTTGCTCAGTTTTTCTTCTCCTGAAGGTATAAAAAAGACTGTTATTACTCTGAATTCCTCTGGGGATGAAAGACAACACAAGGTTGAATTTCATGTTAAGCATATGTGTAAAGAAACCGTGTCTTTCCCCTTGAACTCACCTGGTCAGCAATCTGGATTAAAGATAATAGGGCAGCTAACTACTGAGTCTGTCCATCACTACATTGTTGTCAGTTACTTTTCAGAGCTTTTCCATTTGCTGTCCCAGGGAAATCGTAAGACTAGAAATCTTGTTTTGAAAGTATTTTTGAATATGTCTGAAAATCCAAAGGCAGCCAGAGATATGATCAATATGAAGGCATTAGCAGCATTAAAACTCATCTTTAACCAAAAAGAAGCAAAAGCCAATCTTGTTAGTGCTGTGGCCATCTTTATTAACATAAAGGAGCATATTAGAAAGGGCTCAATTGTAGTAGTCGATCACTTGAGTTACAATACTCTTACTGCCATATTCCGTGAAGTTAAAGGAATTATTGAAAGAATGTAAAATGACCCAGAAATGAAAGAAAACACTGAACAGTGTCCAAATTCTGATTTGGGTGTACATTCCCAGAGTTTTGCATAATATTTTGGTAACTACTGCTCACACATTTTGTCTTAACATCTTTTACAAATTATTACCTGTGGCAGGTTCTAGCTCAAAGCCAGAACATTTTTTGGTGTATCAAATGAATATTAAATCTTGAGATAAACAATTGTTGATTTCTATCTTATCTAGATTAGCAGATTTTTAACATTTTACTTAAGGAAATTGTGATCCAGCTGTCAGAAGTACAGTGTCTTGATGATTAGTATCTGCTTAGATCTACTTGTGGCTCCAGATAGCAAAAAGAAACTACTGGTCTTGTAATCTAGTTACAGAAATAAGGCATACACAAATAAAGATAACCGATGGTACCTACACTGTGTGTTTGTATATATGATATATACATGTACATGCCTGTTGCTAAATGTGCCCTCTTGATAGAAAAAGGAAGCAGGTTACTATAGACTATTAAATATAAGAGATTTCCATTCCCCCCTTATTCCAGCTACATCAGACATTTCATTATAGAACACAAAATGGTCCTGAATTACCCAAAATCTACAGTGTGTTCATTTTTAATGTTTGCTTTTATATTTATAATTCAAATTATTAGACTATTCCATCTGTGTCAGTCATCTCAGATAAGAAAAAAGGTAGGCATGAAAAGGCAGGTTTTTTTAAAATTATGTTTCCTACTCTTGTGAGACACTTAGATTAGCATGATATTTTACAAATTTGATTCCTTTTATGGTGATCCTATGAGCTAGTTAACTTATATTTTTTATTAGATCTCATTCTGAGACCTCCCCAAACAGAATTATAGCCAATAAGTCCTTTTTTCTTAACTCCTCACAGCTGTCAGGTGGCACAGGTAATTTTTTTCACACAAGAACCCACCTCACTATACCACTTTAACACTCATTCCCCTTTTTAGGTGATAGATTTCACAGCACAGAGACTGTTTTGGTTTTAGTAGTAGTTTAATTCTGTAATGGGTAATGTCCCCTACCAGGTTAAGTTTTAGTTTCCTCCAAGTGCAGGTCCACTAGGCATTTGGCCATACCTGGCTAGATGTCAGAAGAAAAGTCTAAGATGGACACGTGTATCTTACCAGGCAGTATCTGGGAAATAGGTATCCAAAACTTTGTTGTGGGAATAAGATGTGGATGGTAGGAGTCATAAAGAACGTGAAGCTTGATCCTGTCTATCTGTTTGTACTTTTTCAAATGGCCAGAATCATTCTGTACACTGTTTTATACCATGCATTAAGAAAGCTAACTTATTTTCCTTGCAAAATCATAGCTATAATTTTAAATGAATCATGGTTTATTCACCTATTACATGAATGGCCAAATGTTTCTGATAGTCAAGCCCATCTTCTATATTACAGCTTTCTAAAATTGAGAATAAACTTAACCAGAGAGAGTTAGATCCAGAACTGTAGCTTCAGCAATATAGGAGAGAAAACCAAGGAGACAGGTTGCTGTCTCATCCTATAGCTAATATTTCCTATAAGTCCGTATTTTTCTAGAAAGTTTCTCATCATTTTGAGGCTGCGGTTCATTTCTCCAGTACTCACAATAGGAATTATAACCCCTAGTCTTAGATGACAGAGACCGTCAAGTTACTTCCTTTGAAATTTTCGGTCAAGAAATAAATCATCCTTTATTATTTTTAACTTCTTGCCCCCAACTATTTTGTGAACAATTTTCCATGTTAATATTCTATACAATAATTTAAATCATTTTATGTTATTCTTTTTTATATATAGTATGATATTCCATTGCATATTTTTACATACTATACAAATTTATTCATTTCAAAACTTGGAGAGTACAGTATTCAACAATTTGCCTTTTCCTCTGATCAGTTATCTGTACAAATTAGTATATAAATCTACTACATGCTTTTATGATAACTTTATTGAAGCATTGCTCTGAATACATTAAACTGAATATTTATACAGTACATAATTTTTATGATACAGCCTTGAATACTTTTCCTACACAATACTATAAAACTTTTGCCAAAGAAATGCAAACCATGTATAACACACCCTGTTTCTCATACTATTCAGAAAAGAAATATTCACATTAACCAGTCAGTCCCTGTATTTATAACTTATTGCAGAGGTAACCTTGGTTCAGACTCTAAATACTGTCATCAAATATACCATTTGATAAGTTTTGACATATATGGAACCATAACCATATCAAAATAAAAAAATCTATCACCCAAGATGCCTCATTGTATTATTCCTTATTCCCATCCTGAGCAAACTATTGATTTGCTTTCTTGCAACACAATCAAATTCTCTAATTATATATAAAAGTACCATGGAGCATTTACTCATAGGAGGGTATTGATTTATTTTGGTCAAACTAATTATTTGGGTTTCATCCATGTCATGTGTGTGAGTAGTTCATCATATTTTATTGCCAAGTAATAGTCCACTATGTCTTTACCATAGTTGGTTTATCCATTCAACTTTCAATTGTCATTGGGTTCTGATTTGAGTTATAGAAAATAAAGATACTATGATAACTGATATGCAAGTGTTTATTTGGATATATGCTTTTATTGCTTCTAGATTAAAAAAATGGGAATGTGTTATTGGGATTATACAGTGACTTTTACTTTCCCCAGATTGGTACCGGTTTACATTACAAAAACAGTATGTAGAAGTTGTTCCTTACCACCCTTGCTAGTACTTCTTATAGCCAGTCATTTAATTTTTTTCCATATCTCAAAGTAGTTCTAATTTTCATTTGCCTAATGATTAATGATGTTGAATATTTTTTCATTTGTATATTTGCCACCCATACATCTTCAGTGAAGTATTTGTAAGTCTTTTGTCCTTTTTTGAAACATGGTTTTAAAAAGTTTTATTGTTCATGTTAAAAGGTATTTCTTTGATTCAGGGTCTCTGTATGGAATCTAGCCTAGCTTCAAACTTCAAAGCAGCAATCATCCTGCTTCAGCCTCCCAAGTGGTGGGACTATATAAGACACTACACCCAGGTTTTTAATTATTTTTAATATAATGGACACCAGAATGCTGTTAGAGGAATGTGTTGAAAATATTTTCTGAGTCATTGTTAAATCTCTTAAAAATGTTTTGAAAAGTAGCATTTTATTTATTTGTTATTTAGCGTTCCATGCATTCATGTAATAAGTTTTAGCCATTTTCTGTCCCCATTCCCCTCTCTTCTCCTCCCCCATCTCCCACTGGAGCACTTCTCAACAAGTCTCCCTCCTCCTTTCATCTAATTTTTATCTTTTAACTATTAATAATTACTTTTCCAGTTAGGATTTAGTGTTCTATGTATGAAGTCCTTGTCTAGCCAAATCACAAATATCTTATACTTTATATCTCTAAAACAATTTATAGTTTTAGGTTTGACAACTGATGTAATTTGATTATTGTGTCAGGACAGCAACCAGAAGGCCCTGCATTGTTTTTTGACAAGGCTCTTCTTTCTCAACTTGGATGCCTTTATGTATTTGTCAAAAATTAGTTGTCCCGTATTTCATTTAAGAGTCTTCTATTTGACTGTAAGCATCAAACAAACTAAAATGTATAACTTTTGAATATCTTATACCCATATTATTGTTACTGTATAAATGTAATATGTAACTCAAAGAGCACATGCTCACTCACACACACACACACACACACGCACACACATATATGTCTATTTCTGGTATCTACCATGTTCCATTGGACCACTTGAATATCTTAATCTCAATGCCATGATGTCTTATAATTACTGTAGCTTTTTTTCTTTATTTTATTATTGTTGTATGTATATGTTTGTGTATGTGATGTACATATAAGATTGTGTATGTATGTCTGTTTACGTGTGAGCACGTGTGTGAGTGAGTGTGCATGCACAAATGGTATGCATGCAAATGCAGGCCCAAGGTTGGTGTTGGGAACCATCCTCAATTGCTCTTCCACTTTTGAAGAGTCATGGTCTTTTCATCAAGGCAGAACTTGCTTGTAGGGCTTGTCTGGGAATCCCCTGCCTCCACCTTTCAAGGCTAGAATGTGCCACCATGTCTAACTGGCATTTTAAAGGTTCTGGGGATCCAGACTCTGGTCCTCATACTTATGCAGTAAGTGCTTTAACCACTGGTCCATTTCCCCAGCCCTCAATTACTATAGCTTGATAGTGTCATGAGATAAAGCAATGTGATTGTTCTAACACTGATTTTCAAAGTTGTTTTTGTTCTTACTCTTAACTTCTCATATGAATTTTGGACTCTTCAATTTATACATAAGCTCCAGTTCTAATTCAATTGGTATAGCTTTGAATCAGTAGATAAATTTGACAAGAGCTGACAACTAAGAATAATAAATATTATGGCCCATAAACAGAATATTGCTTTTTGCTTCCTTGAGTTTAATTTCTTTCAGCAGTATTTTACAGTCTTCATACAAAATGCTTTTTAGCAGTTACAAACATTCTTTTAATATAGCTTGTATAATATGTTATTTAATCAATCACTTGGTGATGAACATTTATAGGATTTTTTTCTATAAGAATTGGATATACAGTGAGCATTCTTGTTCACATTTTTACTCTCAAAGTATTTGCGTAAGACAAATTCTTTAAAGTAGAAGTGCTTTGCTAAAGATCATGAATGGTAGTTCTTTGGAGCTGAAGCCAGGAACATGCCTGTGTCTGAACTAGTAGTTATTATAACACCCAGAGAGAGCATATGTCATGGAGACTCATGGGGAACTTCAGTGGAGGGGGGGTCAAAAGTGACTTATTTTTAGGTTTGGAGATTTATTGGTGATTTAGAAGAGAGTTTAAGGAAGTGAGGTTTTGTGGTAGACCAAATGGTGTCAGGAAGCCTGAGTGATTCTCTGATTTTGTATCTAAATAAGTTTTGTTTTATAAATTGGAAAGACTGGACTAAGACTATCTATGTAAGATGGCATGGGTCATTGGGTGTCAAACTCCATATGTTCTGAGTCTGTCACTCAAATTTGGAATTCTCCACAGGAGTTTTCTAGCACTTTAAGACAAATTGTAGCAAAGGCTTGTTGTGATTAACTCTTTCAGGCCCTGCTTAGAAGCAATAGCAATTTTGCTTTGAGATAATAATGTATCCCTTTCAGAACAGCACCCCCCAAAAAAATCAGCAACTTTGAATCACTGACAGTATGTGAAAATATTTTTTTCTTTAAGAGTTTCTTCAGAGCAACTGGGCCAGAGTGGGGACTGATTGGAGTTGCTGGTCAGTCATAAAGTCACAGGATTACAGGACATAAAAGGTTCACAGGACATTTTTGGAAAGGGAAGAGGCAGCTTTCACAGAGAACCAGAAATCAGAGGGCAACATGACATCAAGAAATTGTCAGTGGTGGGAGAAAACCATTGATGTCAATGGTAATGGCTGATATCTCCGAGACAATGCCTAATCTGGAGCTTAAAGTCTGTAATTGGGATGAACAGAATTAAAAGCAACAAAGAAAGGAATGTGGGATCTAAAAGTGTTGAAACCATCTGAAAAGCCACCTAGAGATTGTTGCAGACAGCCAAGGACCCTACTTGGTTAGAACCTCGAATATTTTGGTGGTTTTTGATATTTTTGTTTCTAACATATATTTGTGTTATGGGTGAGGTGGAGACGCACACATGTGGAAGTCACTGAATAACTTGCAGGAGTTCGTTCTCTTTTTCTACCATGTGGGTCCCCAGGGATCTAACTCAGGTCAAAAACAGATGCCTTTATATGTTGAGCCATCTCAATGGCCTGTGACCTCCTTTTAAAGAAAGGATCTAAGTATCTTATGTTCAGGAGAGCACTGGAAGAGTGGAAACCTGAAGCATGGATAACCTGGGCTTTTATGATCACAGGCAGCCACCACTGTACAGCCCCACCACTTAACAAAGCTGGATGCAAATTGGTTTTGTATAGAAAATAGTAGCCCATTCCCTTAAAGCTTACATCAGTGGTTGAATGCACATTGAAATGTATCACTGGCTTATTGGTAGGCTGCTGTAGTGTGTTAAGATAAAGGGATCCCAGGGTCCCAAGGGATCAGTTTTTTAAAACTGATGTCAGGGAGGCAGTTATTTATACACAGAGATTGGTCATTAATGGAATGGTTTGAATGGCCTATCAAGGGCAGATTCCAACATATCAAAGTCAAAAGGAAAAACTGAGGTCCCACTTGGTTGCAGATGGAATTAAGTTAGTTATGCTCATCGGACTGCCAGTGTTCTTATTGTTATGTATTTGGCTTTTACTGTTCGTTAAAGAGAAAAATGAATCACTAAGGAGTCCAGTATATTGTTAACACTTTTTCCCACTGTAAATTGACAGAAACAGTATAGAGTACAATTATCCTGTTTATCGTATGGCTTCTGTCCAAGGGCATCAATCTTGTAGTCTTACAAGAAGAAGAAAGTTTTATTACATAAAATGGTGTCTGGGACCTACAACAAGAGACCATTCTTTTTATATAATAGTACCAGGGTAGCCCTTTGTGAACCGTATTTACTCTTTATTTGGGAATTGGCCATGGTCTTTGGACCTTATGGGGTGAGGGGAAGTCCTCTTCCATTTGTTTTTGACTGTGGAGTAGGAGATACAAGAGAATCCTGAGGGACTTTGGAAATAATTAAATGGGTAATAATGCTTCTGGGCAAGCATGAGGACCTGAGTTCAAATACCCATCACTCAATGCTAAAAAGGTTGGATATGGACACATTTGGCTGTAGCCTCACCATGTATATGTGTTTGTAGGGGGATGGAAACAGCAGGATCACAGAGGCTTGCTGGCTGCCAGCCTAGCGACAGGTTCAGTGAGAGACAGTTTCAAGAGAATTAGGTGGAAAATGATAGACCAGCATGCCGGACATCTTCCTCTAGCCTCTGTGCACACGCGCATGAGCACATACTCACACACTTACAAAAGGGAGAATCTTGTATGGACTGGAGGTATTAATCAGATATTCTATACCCAGGGATCAGGTTTGGTGAATTATCTTTTCAAGCATTATTGAGTCACTTTGTAGACAAATCTAACAGCTGGCCAGATCAAAGAACTTTCTTCCTCTCTTTATGACTTTCTTCAATTAAATATTTTTGTTGTGGTATGCTTTGAGTCTTTACTTTTAATCATTTATATCCCCAATACAAGTTTTTGCCTTGTGATTATTGTGACGTTTACAAAAATATCTTTTAGTTGGCACTTGAGAAATGGCTCAGTGGTTAAGAACGTATTTATCTCCTGCAAAGGACCTGTGTTCCATCCCAGTACCCACGTGGTGGCTCACAAAGACCTGTTACTCAAATGCCAAGGAGTATGATACCATCTTCTGCCCTCCATGGGCACCAGGCAAGCACATGATACACAGACATGCATGCAGGCAAAGCACTCTTTACCAAATTATTAACAAATTATTGCAGATTTCATTAATTTTAATAGTTTTGCCTTTTAATTTTCTTATTAAAGGTTCAAGTAGTTTGTGTACCACCATAGCAATGTTGCAAAGTCCTGAATAAATGTATATAATTAATGTTACCAATGATTTTTATCTTTTCATTTCCTGAATTAATGGTTTTTTTTCTTCTAGGTTGAGTGAACTTCAGTATTTCTTACAAATTGGGTCAAGTGGTGATGAACTTCATAAGCTTTTGTATGTCTAAGACTCTATCTCTTTTAATGACTGAATTTGATCCTTGCTAGATAAAGAATTTACAGATGAGTAGTAACAGTGTCTGCTTTTTGGAAGAGAATGAGTTGTTGCTACATTTCCTCTGAGTTTCCCTAACAGGAAACTTAGTGGTTACCAAAGATACCTTGTAATCTACAAAGCAGACTCCTAGGGAATATAGGAGCTCTCGCCCCTTTGATAATATTGATAGCTTGTGCTTTTCCTTTGTTCTTAACCATTTACTGGTGTCTTGTGCATGAAAAGCTTATCAGCCATCTTTTCTCTCTGGATAGTTTTTGTTTTTCTCTATTGTGTTGATGTAGTTCTCAAATGGGCCTTTAAGTCTTTCAGAGTTACTTTTATCTGTGGATAATTGTCTATGTATTTCTTTTCAGGAGAATAAAGGCTGATATGTCCTCTATAACCTTGATCTTTCAGTAAATATTTTTCCCTACCCTAATCATAGTTAGTCACATCCACTAAAGTAGTCATATAGATTTAAATATTATTATTATTTTTTGGGGCATAACATCATCTGTTCTGTTTTCTTTGGCCTACAGATTTCTGCCATTGGTCTCAAAAGAAAGAAAGGAAGATGGGGGAGTATAAGGAAGAAAAGAAGGAAGGAAGGAAAATAAAAAGAGTATTTTCTTTAATACCCCTTCCTCTCTTCATGTTCACATAAACTGGTCTATCTAAAATGAAAAGACATACTGATCGCAAAATGTCAAATCCAGGTGGACTTTCAAGAAGAAAAAAAAAGAACATGACTCTAGAACAGAAAGTACCCCCCAGTCCCGGGCTGTGTAGCCCACTGTCTTACTAAAATCCCAAAACCTCCTTCAGACTCCCTGAGCCCAACTCTCTTTGTATGTCCCCACTACTCTTGTATCAGGTACTTTCATTATCTCTGTGACCAGAAAATAAAAACACTGAAGCGGGATTTACTTTGACTCCTGGGATCAAAGTGCTCATCTGACAGTCACTTGGCCCCATTTACTTGGGAAGAATATCATGGTGGTAGGAACATGTGACATAGAAAATTCTTTACCCTGTGTCACAAAAGTGGGACAACAAAGTGTCACGGATCCCACACCGCCAAATTTCTATTCCCAGATATTCTCCCAGTCAAGTCTTACATTTTCTCAACAATGTTTTTGTAATATCTGACATTTTGGAGTTGGGAATAATTCAAATTTATTAATTTAAATTATTATTTAGTTTTATGTGTACAGGTGTTTTGCTTGCATATGTATCTGCGCCACATGTGTACACTGCCAATTCAGGCCAGTGGTGAGTGTTGGATTCCCTGAGATTGGAGTTGGAGACTGTTGTGATCTATCATGTGGATGCTGGGAACTGAATCAGGGTCCTCTGGAAGACTAGCCAGTGCTCTTAACGACTGAACCATCTCTCCAGCCCCCCTAATTTATTAATCTACTTACTTATGTGTTTATCAATGGATTCAATTATTAATTATGATTTTGGTATGTCATCTATAAATTGTCACCTAGCTAAAAGCCACAGATATTTTCTCCATTGTATATTAGAATTATAGATTTGGGTTTTATATCTATATCTATAATGCATTTTAAGTTGACTCTTACGTATGGTATAATAGATGACACATGTATTTGTGTGTATAAATATCAAGTCCTGGCACAATGTATGGAAACAATTATCTTTTTCCATTGAAGTTCATTTACACCTTTGTCAAACATCTGTTATTTTTCTGTTTTTGGGCCCACTTTCTGGAGTGTTTGTTCTGTACTCAAAGCTGCTGTCTGGATTGTAGGTTGTAAGGAGGCCTGAAGTCAGATATTCTTTGCCTTTCAACTTAGTTCTTTTTCAAAGTTAGCTTCATAGTTCAGGTCCTTTGCATTTTCACATGTATTTTACAACAAACATCAATTTCTGTTTAAAAAATCCAAATTATTATTGGAATTGAACCAAATAGATCAATCAGTCTGAAGAGACAACATCATGATGACACCGAGTCTTCCAAACCATGAAAATGTTTCACACATTTACTTACTTGGGTCTTCTTTAAAATTCCTTAGCAAAGTTTTGTGGTGTTTAATGTATGAATATTGCACATATGAGGAAGGATTATTTCTAAATATTTCATGTTTCCTGAAGATTTATAAGTGCCAGAGTTTTGAAATAACATTTTTACATTTTCATTGAGCTGTTACTAAACAAATGTTTAGCAGTACTTGCTGACTGATCCTTTCAGGCTGAGACCTCGTTCTAAGATGGAAAAGGTATATGATGGCTGATTTTCCTTTGCCTGTGTTTTGTGTCAGTTTTTAAAAAGATGCTTTAATGCATTATTTGTGTGTGTGTGTGTGAGAGAGAGAGAGAGGTCGGGGGGGGGGGAGATGAGAGAGAGAAAATGTATATTGTCTTAGAGTTACTATTACTGTCATGAAACACTGTGACAAAAAACGTGGGGAAGAATGGGTTTATTCGGCTTATGCTTCCCTGGCACTGTTTATTATTGAAGGAAGTCAAGACAGAAACTCAAATGGGCAGGAACCAGGATGCAGAAGCTGATGCAAAGCCCCGAGAAGGAATGCTGCTTACTGGCTTCTTGGCTTCTTGGCTTGCTCACCCTGATTTCTTATATACCTCAGGACCACCAGCTCTGAGAAGGCACTGCCCACAATGGACTGGGCCCTCCTGCATTAATCAATAATTAAGAAAATGCCCTACAGACCGATCTTATGGAGACATTTTCTCAATTGAGGTTCTTTTCTGATGACTCTAGCTTATGTCAAGTTGACATAAAACTAGCCAGCACATATGTGCAATATAATACATGTTAGAAGGTAAGAAGACATCTTTGAGGATCCCATGGGATCTGGGAATCATATGTAAGTCACTAGGCTTGTACAGCAAGTACTTTTACCTGCTGAGCCATCTCATTTGTCTCCTTTTTCAGTTTTTGGTAGTGACAAGAAAATGTACGTGGAACAGGGGGTACAGGGGAGAAATACCAGAGGCAAATCTACAGATCATCTACAAGGGAAAAAAAGCATCAGTAAAATAGTTAAGTAGTTTCAGTTTTAAATGTAACAACCGAACCTATTGAATTGTTGAATTTTCTTTATTAACACAGTTCAAACACTTGGTTCCAATGAATTCCTAGGATCTTAAGTGAGGTGTGTGTGGGGGGAATTGCAAGATATTTTTATGTCTTCATAAAAATGGATATTAAAAAGACTGATCATTTTGAAGACTGTAGAAGATAAAATTCCCATACCTTGCTTGTGGCAAGTGTGTGTGTGTGTGTGTGTGTGTGTGTGTTTGCGTGCATAGTAAGTATAAATGAAGCTTCCAGCAATGTATATTTCTGAGGAATACTTGAATTAGTTGCGATTGCTTACTGTGGTCAATTCAATCTTATGTAGTTCAAAGCATATATTATAAAATAAATCAACAGCAATTGTTGTTCATTTTTTCCTAGCCTTTCTTGATTAACATGGTTACCATGGTTACTTTGCTATGGAATTTGGTGCAGAATGAGCAATCATTTCTGTTTCTTGCATTGCTTATTACATATAATAGTTTTCCAGAGCCTTTTTGAATTCTGTTAAGCTTTCCTTTCTTTGCTGATTGAATGTAAGGTAGAAATTTCTTTTCTGCCTCATTTATTTTTTAGTAGAATTATTTTTGTATTTATATCAGTATGACTTAGAGAATGACATTTTACACAAGAGCTTACCTTCTATAAAAATATATATGTTTTTTTCAGTGTCAAACAACCCTGAAAATATACATACAAATAGCATTATATGTGTTCAACAGGTTATATTTGGGGATACATATGTATAAACAAATACATACATGCATGCAGTAGCAATTGATAAAAAAGGAAAGGGAAGGGAGAAATGCAATCTAAAAAATAAACAAAAATGCATAATAAATATAAATAAGAATGTGGGGTGTGTGTGTGTGTGTGTGTGTGTGTGTGTGTGTGTGTGTGTGTGTGTATGTGTGTAGTTACAAATATTTCCCCCAAACTAGCTAGTGAACACTCCAATCAAGATGGCTTTCGGATGCATTTGCTACCTACTTAGAATTTCCTATCAGTCTGAGCCGGATCATTTGCCCACCTGTAGAAAGGAAGCAAAGATGTCTATCTCAGAGTATCCCTCTGAGGACTTGAACAACAACAACAAGATCTACAAATAAAAATTTAGTGTATGACTTATAGTAGACTCCTAGAAAATATGAATTTCTCACCCCTGCTCTGCCTCCTTCACTTTATATGTATGATGCCTCTGACATTAACGTGATATCCTGCGTACAGAAAGAACAGGTAACAGCAAGCAAGAAGAAATCTATATTCCTATTATGTGTTTGCAATCAGTATCATGTTTAGGTGTAGTGAGTAATGGGACAATCTGAGGAAGAGCACAGAAGTTATTACATAGCACCTAGTTAAAGAACTTTATATAGGCAAAACAACACCTCTCAATTCCTGATGTTTAATGTACTTTCTCATCCTACTTTCAGCCATATTCCAAGTTATTTCCTTCCCCTTATGCTTTGGGAAAGGTAAAAAGAAAGCAGGATCAGTGGGGTTGTCAAAGCTATTCTGTCTTGGAAGTAGCATTTGAGTTGATTACTGAACAACAGGATGAAGGAAAGAAGGAACAGACCATTTTGTCAGTGTCCTCCCAGTGTGTGAGCTATGAGTCAGAGGAAAAGCTTAGTGACGAAGCCCAATGGACAATATGCAGATCAGTAGGGAGTGAGGTGGAAATGCTAGTAAAATCACAGGTTTTGGCCTTGTGAGTGATTTATATTGTATCTTGAGTATGGAGGAAGATTAATGTATGGGAAAGATGATCTGATTCTTGCTGTCAGTTGGTGACTGGCAGCGATGCAGAGAATGGACTGAGAAGAAAGGGAAAAGAGACCCTGCCAGGACAATTGTCTGAAGAATGTTGCAAAGCCAGGGAGGGCACAGGGATAGATGAGGATGATCCAGCACAGGGAGGGGAAACTGGACAGGGATGTCTGGGATTTTCAGTGGCTATACATAGCATGTGAGGGGTGGATCAAATTAAGTACATGTGGGATTATTTGGCCACATGGAAACATTGTGATGGTGATTTCTGGCATAGGTTATTTTCCACATGTTTTTGATGGAATCTGAATGTCTGGAGGTCTATAGTAATCATGGTGAAAATTAATGATTCAATAAAAAGTGACAGTTGCTAAAGAAGATTCATTTTATGAATATTACCTTTCATGAAATATAAATGGATTACTTTCAATAATCCACTGACAGTAAACAGAATAGTCTCCTGCAGTTTAGAGGAGGAGAACAGAGACAGCTGGTGGCTTTAAAAAGAATATGTGTATATATGTATATATATATGTACGTGTGTGTGTGTGTGTGTGTGTGTGTGTGTGCGCACGCGCGCACATGCATACACATAAGTGCATGTGCCACATTGGCATGTAGAAGTCAGAGAACAATTTTGGGGAATCAATTCTCTCCTTCCTTTGTTTGAAGCTGTCTCTCTTCTCTTTGTATTTCTTTCACTGTACTACATCTGCAAGATTCTGGGCGATTCTCCTATCTCTGTCTCCCAGTTTACTGCAGGCATGCTGAGATTACAGATGTGATGCACAGAAGAGTGTGGTTTTCTATTTTTATAAGAGTTCTGGAGCTTGAACTCAAGTAGTTAGCGTTATCCATCAAGCCTTTCTACTATCTGAGCGATCCTTGCCAGCCCTGCAGGTGTTTTTTTTTTTTTTTAAGAGAAGAACCTCTTATTAATAAATGAAGACCTGGCTGGTCAACTGACAAAGTGAAATGCTAGTCTAGAAGCTATAGAACACTTCTATGTGATTTTACACACTGAAAATAAAACTCAGGCACCCAGAATCAGAATCCTAGCATTGTTCTCCATGAATTACTCTTGAGAAAAGGCAAGCTTGGTTCTTATATCCTTGGAGACATAGTTTTCTGATCTGGAAAGAGGGTGGGATTGATGTCATTCCATTTATGGTGGTAATGAAGATGGCATACCATCCCACATGTGTAGAATACAAGCACTGTTCAAATACTATCCTTTTTTGTGAAGGAGACTCTGAGGTAATTGGAAACTGTATGTAGAGATCAGCAAATTGTCCATTTTTTCCAGGAGCACAGAGTTCTAAGCACGCAAGGTTGAATGCATGGGGCAGGGAGCCTTGGTGAGAAGAAGCGGGCTGCTTTGGGAGCTGACTTGGAAGTATGATTTTATCCTTTTTTTCTAATAGCACTTGCATTATATGGGGTCACTCTTCTTTTCAGGGGCTATATTTGGCTCAGAGCCACTGTAGCTATGCAACAGCCTGCCTCTGAGCTCAGAGCATGATTCAGGGAAACTGATGTAAGTATCTGCATTCATAGCATCCTGGACACTGGTGTCAGAGAGTGGGTGGTGAGGATTTTGAGAAGCCTTAAAAAGGATGTGATTTTGTTGTACTGGTGTTGGAGAGCTTCCTAGAAGGGACTGTGTCTGTAGTGTGGACGTATCAGATTATTCTATAGTAGAACAAAGTAGGAAAGCAAATGCTCAATAAACAAAATATATGAAAGTATATACACCGATATCAAGTGAAATGTGTTTAATACATATATAATATTTTGGAGGCACAGGTGGCAATGCACTCACTTTCCATGCTGTTTCATGTATGATTTTACAGAGTATGATCTGCTTTCTTTTTCAAAAACTGGGGACAGACTATTTAAGAAAGAAGAGCCAAAATCATTATCTCTCCAGAAGTCTCAAGTGGGGACTCAAGAAATAAGGCTGGGAGGGAGATAGAGAAATGACTTAGTGGTGTCCAAATTTCTTAACATTTTCACTCACCAGCAGCAACCCTTCTATATCCATCACATTCTGGATCTCTAAGCCCAAAGAAAAGAGGTCCATCATCACTCCAATAGGTAGAAGAAACAGAACCTATGTATGTATATATGGTTATAGAATTTAAGACCCAGAAAATATAGCAATACAATGTCATGTTTCAGTTATAGTCAAACACACACATACACATATACATATGCACAAGACAAATGTGCATGCCAACTATGTTTAAATTATTAATTTTCTGTGGTTTGGGGATTGAATCTGGGTCCTTATACATTCTGGGCAAATGCTCTACTGTCATACATGCCTAGTCCTGAAAAAGTTCATTCATTTCTTTGTCCCATGAAAAATATAGTTTGTACATATTCCAAAAATAATAAGTGCATCTGTGTGCCATTATCATCCATCCACAATTTATTCTTTAAATTATCACTTTAAATATTTTCCTGGTTGCAATATTTAAAAATAAGTTAATGTATATTTATAAAACAAAAGACATGCATACATATACACAATAATTTATAGACCAGTAAGACAGAAACGATCAATAAACTGAAGCACAGTAATCCCGTTTAACCCCTCATATAGATACCAAGTCTTTTGTTTTTGTGAGAATAATTGAAATATACTTTAACCAAATTTCCAAATTATACTAAATTTTAAAAATAATGTGTGTGCGTGTGAGAGATAGAGAGAGAGAGAGGGAGAGAGGGAGAGAGAGGGAGAGAGAGAGAGAGGGAGAGAGAGAGAGAGATGATCTCACTATGTAGCACTGACTGTCCTGGGGAGAGAGAGGGGGTAAGAGAGAGAGAGGGAGAGGGAGAGAGAGAGAGAGAGAGAGAGGGAGAGAGAGAGAGAGAGAGAGATGATCTCACTATGTAGCACTGACTGTCCTGCAGTTCTCTATGTAAATGAGACTGGCCTCAAACACACAGAGATCTAGCTGTCTTTGCCTCCTAAGTACTGGGATTAAAGGCATGTGCCACCATGACTTGCTGAATTATACAAATTTATTAATTATAGTATAATTGTGCTATCCATTCTATCTCTAGGCTAATCGTGGATAGCTGTAGTTTTGTACTTTTTAATCACTTTCCCTTTCTACCACCCCTGGTAATAGCCTCTCTACAGTGTATTGACTTTGACTTGTATAGTCCACATAAAAGTGAAGTCACACATTATCTTTTCATGACTTACTTCACTTAGCACAAGATCCACCAAATCCATCTGTGTTTGACACAAACACAAAGCAGAGTTTCCTTCAAAGCTGAGTAATATTTCACTGTACACATACCACAATTCTTTCATCTGTCTGTCAACAGACATTTGAACCATTTTCATGTCTTAAGTATCATGAATAATGTTGTAATAAACATAGGAGGTGCAAATATTTCCTGTATTTAGTTCTGTCATATCTTTTAGGTAAAGGCACAGTAGAGGGAAGAATTTGATTGCTGGTAAATCTATTTTAAATTATGAGTTGAGCTCTATACGCTCTTTGCGTACTGTCAATACCCATCTGCATTTCCATCAACAGTGTGGAAGAGTTCTGTTTATTACTACATCATTGCAAACATTTATGATATATGATTCTTGCTATTAGCCGTAATAACAGATGTAAAATGCTATCTTATTTTGGTTCTGATTAGCATAATCAGATGCATAATTTTTCACATGCTTGTTGGCCATCTTTATGCTCTTTTTTAAAAATACCTCGGCTAGGTGGTGGTAGTTCACACCTTTAATCCCAGCACTTGGGAGGCAGAGGCAGGAGGATCTCTATGAGTTCAAGGCCAGCCTGGTCTACAGAGTGAGTTCCAGGACAGCCAGAGTTTCAACAGAGAAACGCTGTCTCGAAAAAAAAAAAGTAAAATATCTCTTAAGGTTCTTTATTTATTTTAAAATCAGATGGTTTCTCTTTTGTTATTTTTGCTGTATGACATGAATTAACCATCTATTAAATGATATATATTATCAGATATAGGATTTACAAGTATATTCTCTCATTTTGCAGGTTCTTTTGTTATCATTGGTGTGAAGATTTTTCATTGGCATAGTCCTACTTGTTTTTGCCAAAGCTTTTAGTGCCATCTCTGCCAATATTAAGGAACATCGTATATGTTCTTTTTGAGTTTTACATTACCAGGTATTAAGTTGAAGTCTTCTTTGTTTCTGTTTTGTGGTACCTTCTACATGCTTAGCAAGCAATCTACCACTGAAATATATCCCCTCGCACTTAGAACTTTAATCTAGTTTGAGATGTTTGGGAGGGGGCATGGTGCAATGTAAGAACCCAATTTCATTATTTTGTATGTAGCTATCCAATTTTTTAGCAACATTTTGTTAAGAGGCAATTTATTCTCAATTGTGTTCTTGGCATCCTTGTCTAAAATTAACTCAACATCATTAGTCATCAGGAAAAGGAAGATCAAAACCACTTTGAGGTTCTGTGTCACACTAGTCAGATTGGCTATCATCAAGAAATCAAATAACAGGAAATTGTGGTAAGGATGTGGGAAAAGTGGAACATTTATTCACTGTTGGTGGGAGTATAAACAGGAACAGCCACTGGGGTGGTTTTAATGAGAATGCCCCCACAGGCTTTTCTGTTTGAATACTTGGCTCCCAGTCATTGGACCTACTTTGGAAGGATTAGGAGGTGAGCCCTTGTTGCAAAAATGTGTCACTGGCCATGGTCTTGAGCTTTCAAGAGACTCAATGTCATTCACAGTGTGCCCTCTACTTCCTATCTGAGGAGCTAAAGGTGAGCTCTCAGCTGTAACTCCAGCACCATACCTCCTTCCCTCCTCACCTGCCTACTGCCATGCTCCCTGCCATGATAGGACCCAAAAGACAAATACTGCATGTTCTTTCCAAATGTGTATTCTAGATTTAAAGCTTCACATTTGTGTGCTTAGACTGGAAATTCTTTAGAAACCAGGAAAGAAGAACAAGGCCATTGGGGTGGGTATTATTTAAGGGGTAGGATAAGGATATCAGAACATAAGTTATTTGAAAGTAGGGGAAGATAACGGGGGTAAAAAATTTAAGGAGGAGTAGGGGTGAAGGGAAGGGAAAGTGGGGAGGGTTAACCAACAAGAACAGTATATGAAAAGCCATCAGGATACCTACTACTTTATAGGTTTACTGAAAAAAAAAAACTATTAAGTTAAAAATAAGACAAGATGGAGATCCTGCAGGGCAGGATTATGTCCTTCCTAAAAGCCATGGGTTATTATACAAAAAAATTTCATTGCCAGGTGTGGGACACCTTTTTATGAACTGTGGGCCAGAGATGCCCCAGAGGTCTCTTGCCATTCTTCTTGATTGCCATCAGAAACAGATGATAAAGCCGTATTGCTGAAACTACTACATCCTTTGATAGCAAGAAACAGAAGGAGCAAGCTAGAAGCAAAGTGAAAACATTCCTCCTGTCAACTAGCTTTCATTATGCTAGAAGGTGCTATGAAGGCTGCTACTGGGGTAAAATTCATCAACAGTCTAACCTACCTGTGAACTCTCAGAGCTACAATACCAACCTGCTAGGCAAAATGTGCAACACGGTGTAAGAGTAGCACAATTTTAATGATTAAGTTTGAGGCAAGCTCTTCAGGAAGGATTTCAATTGTATTGCAAATCTGGTCAAAACCCCATGTGTGGGAAGCTGTAGGCCCTAGGGAGAAACTTGGTACTCAAGGCTAAATTGCCATGGTGTCAAACTGCCTTCTGAGTACCTGTGTTTGCACCCCTAGATAAATCCTACCTTCTGCCTTCATTAGAGATGCTTCTCTTTGCAAAGAACAGTGGGGGATACAGGCAAAAAACCAGGTTTCTGTAAATATCATTACGTTTATTTTCCAAGAATATGACATTTTAAGTCCTGTATTCTCAGCTTGACCCCAGGAAGCCACTGATCTTCTGTAAATACAGATTATTTTTAATTTTCTAGAATCTATATGAATGGAAACACTGAGGGTGTGTTTTTTTTCCAATGAGAAACATATTTTATAAAAGTTTATACAACTGTAATATTTTGAATTATGTATATATATATACACACACACGTATATATACACACATACACACACACACACACACACACACATATATATATATAATTTATTGTGATTATACTCACTTCCCATTATCCTGTGTCATCCCCTTCTTTTCCCTCTGAACTTCTTTCCATCTAGTCCTTCAGGGGTTATGCCACTTAAGAAAAGGACATTCCATCCTACAGCAACCATTAACATTAATGAGCTCTTCAGGAACCGGTAGGGCCTAGTGAACACTTCCTCTACCTATGATGGAATGATGAAGAGCCCAGCCTTCTACAGGTATCTATCAATTAATTGCTGTTATTTATTCATGATTGCAATAGTTGTGCCACACCTGGATGGCAGCATTTCTCCAATCCGAATCTTACATTTTTTTCCTGCCTCTTCCATGATGTTCCCTGAAGTCTTGGGTAAATATAATATGGATGTCTTAAGGATTTATTTATGTATGAAAGGATGTTTAAGGATGAATATTTAATCACCATTTATTCTCAGTGTGACTTTTTAACTGACCTGGCTTCTTTTATTCAGCCTATGGGATTTTAGACATCTATGCAGTTGCATGTATCAGTTGTTCATTCTTTTTATGGCAACTTATTTTCCAGTAAGTGCATAAATCATTGTCTTTTGGTATCTGAGGGAGATTAAATCTAGAGCTGTTGTTGATGGTAAAATCTGTGGTTGCTCATATGCCTCATAAAAATAGTATGCTATTTGCATATATCATTAAAATCCTACTGTGTGCTTTAAATCATTTCCAAATTACCTGTTATATCTGCCATAATGTTAATGGTATGCTAATAATTGTCAGATTATGTTGTTTAGTGAGTAGTGACAAGAAAAGCCAGTATATGCTCAGCACAGATGGTATGTTTATAAAATTAGTTTTGATTCACAGTTTGTTGAATTCACAGATGTGGAACCTGGACATATGGAGTGTCAACCCCACTACAATTTATTCTTACCATCCATCTGTTGAGGAAACTTTGCCTTATTTTCAATTTATGGTTCTTGTAAATAAAGCTGCTATGAACATTTGGCTATATATCTTTCTATGGACACATGCTTTCTTCCTGTGTGATAAACACTTAGGAGTGCAAAAGCATGGTCATATGTAGATAAAATATAGACATTATAAGAAATTGCCAAAAAGTTTTCAAAGTGACTGTAAATTTTCGTTGCCTTCTGGCTGTGTATGAAAGCTCTGTCTTTTACAACCTTGCCCACCTTTATTATGGCCACTCTATTCTCAAAAGAGGACAGAGGGTTTCTCTCTGTATTTTCATTTACATTTTCCTGATGACTAATCATGTATAATATCTATTAATGTGTTTATCTGGCATTTGTATATCTTCTTTTACATAGCATATTTTCAAAACTTTTACCCAGTTACTTATTGGAGTGTTGCTTCTCATTAACTTTCATAATGGTAAAGACACTTAAGATTTATCAACTAAACACTTTGTAGACATAGGGTGAAATAGTGTTTATTATAGGCACCACATGAGGCAATTGATTTTCAGAAATTTATCATCTCATAAAAGTAAAGTATTTTTGTACTTGGATTTTTGTTTGTTTGTTTTTCGAGACAGGGTCTCTCTGTTGTAACCCTGGCTGTCCTGGAACTCACTCTGTAGACCAGGCTGGCCTGGAACTCACCAAGATCCACCTGCCTCTGCCTCCTGAGTGCTGGGAATCGAGGTGTGTGCCACCACTGTGCAGCTGTAAAATTATTTTTTAATGCATAAAAGAACTTTCCCTTCACCCACTTCTCTTAACTTCATGATAACCACCATTCCACTTTTTGTTTCTACAGTTTGAATACTCTATGTATGTCGCATATGTGGAATAATGCAATATTTGTCTTTTGTGACGTGCTTCTTTTATACAATGTTCCCAACTTTTATCCATATTATAATATATGATAGGGTAACTTTTCAGTGTATGTGTGATAGTTAATTATTTAAAAATTATTGAACTATATTTACTGAACTATATTAATAATATAAAGTTCAAACCACCATATATATACATATACATATACATACACACACACACACACACACACACACACACACACACACACAGTTAGGAGGCTCATCCTTGGGGAACACTAATTCTCCCACTCTCAGTAGTTGTAGTCCGCAGTTCTTAATCTAGAAATAGGAGACCTATGATATTTCCTCCATCCATTTTGGGCTGTCAATTGGTGTTGTCATTGTGCAGGCCTTGTTTAGGGAGATATGTTGTTTATGTTTCATGTGTGCAATATCTTTAAACTACATAGGATATACAACCTCCCAGAAGATGTCCTGGTCCACTAGCTCCTACTTTCTTTCTTCTTACTTACGATCTTTCTTCTTCTTAAGCCTTGGGTATAGGTTATATTGTAGATATATCAGTTAAAGATGAGTACCCCATGGTCTGTTGTTTTCTGAATTTAGACCAATTGTGCCTTTCTGTAATGGTTTTCATCTGTTGAAAAGAAAAGCTTCTTTGATGAGAATGACTTATCTGTGGGTATAAGTTTTAGAATGCAATTAGGAATTATGCTGGTCTAGTAAAGTTGTAGTAGTAGGTTCTCCTCTCTAAGATCTATGAGCTTGCTAGCCCAAAGTCTATTGGCTCCCTTGGTTGTAATTTCTGAAACTTAAATAGATCTCATCCTGTGACTGGCCAAATTCCAACATAAGTTAAATTCTAACCCCTGTAGAAAACCGTGGGGCTGCTGATTAGAGGGGATTTATATGGAAGTCCTCTTCTACCCATAGTTTTGGTTTCTAAAGTTTTAGTTACCTATGGCCAACTGTAATCTGAATATTAAATTTAAAAAAAAGCAGAAACAGACAGCCCATGAGTTTCAAATCACATGCTATCCTGAGAAACAAGTTTGAATTTTACACTAACTTACACTAATCTTACACTAACTTACTTACCTGGAGAATGTGAATCACTCCTATGCCCAATATATCCACATTGTGTGTTACCTGCCATTAATCACTTAACAGCTATCCATTTTATTAGATTGATTATTGAAATACAGCAGCACTTAAAAATGGCACCAAAGGATAAAGTTAGTAAGGCAAAGGGAACATCTGGCCCCAAAACACATAAATGCAGATTAACTCTTATATTATATGGCAATATTATAGAAAATGAAAGGAGAAAACACATATCGATACATAAACTACTAGATGGATAGATAGATAGATAGATAGATAGATAGATAGATAGATAGATAGATAGATAGACAGACAGATAGAAAGACAGACAGACAGAGAGATAGATATAAACTGCAATTTGTAGTTTCAGGGATCCAATCTATTGTGGGGTAGGGGGTCTTGGAACATATTCTTCATAGATAAGAGAACACACACAGACATACACACACACACACACACACACACACACACACACACACACGTAAAAGTCAAGTTTACAAAAAACTTAACCTGAATAAAAAAAAAATCCTGGTTCCTCAGTCAATTCCCATGTTCGGCTAATTTGCTGACATTTCCTCAAGAAGGCAGCCTGAACCACTGTCAAATTTTATACCATTAATAAAAACTCATTGTCTTTCAGAGTGGCAGTTTAAAGAACTGAAATAACCAGGCCTTTGAGGGGTTAATGGCTAGTGGTTCTAAATTGTTAGTTATTCAAGGAGACCTACAGAGGCGATCAGATGACCAATGGAGTTTTAGTTCAGGTTCAATCTCACAGTAGTGTGAGTGGGTCACCGAATGCAAATCTGAAATAATTCCTTCTTCATTAGTTGTGCTGCAATAGGAGTTTGCTAAAGAATTTGTGGAGTGACAGGTATTATTGTAGGAAAGACCAAGTAAATCCACTCGAATGACCTTTATCTAAGAAAGAAATACACCAAAAGTAATATTTCACTTCCTGAGGGAATTGCAGAGGGTAGTGTCACTACCAAGGATACTTTTCTTCTGCAATGTTCCCTGACCCATAGATGCAGGCGATATGATATAGATGTTCCAAGTTTTGAGGCCGGGCTCCCCACAGTCTCCACACATTGTGGACACATTGTGTCCACTTGTGGTTTTCTGAAATAGTCTCCATTTGCTGTAAAGTGAGACTTCTTTGATGAGGGGTGGTAGCTACATCTATCTGTGGTATAAGGATAAGATTTAGAATGTAATAAAGAATTATGCTAGTGTAACACAGTGGCAATGGTAGATTCTCTGTTAAGGTTCATAGAGTCACTAGCCTTGAGAATTTGGTTATATTTCCAGTACTTGGCATGATTTTCCTCCGATGTGTATGCCTTCCTTCCAATTAAACAGCTCTTGGTTGTCACTGATATGTGAGTGTCATTTACTGCACCTTTATGCATACCTTGCCATTCTAGTCATTGTTGTGGTTCATAGGTGTTATAGCTGGGTAGAAATGTTTAATTGCTTCCCTTTCTTGGCAGCTTACATAATGCTCTCTGAAACCATGTAAGCTAGAACACAGGAAGGGGGCTTTCAGGTCATATCTAGCTAGAACCATCTGATTCATGTGTTCTAAGTGTGTGATGTCTTAAGCAATAAGTGACCACCTTCAACCTTGTGAGGCAACCAAGGGCTACATGGATAATGTATATTATTTTGAGAGTCACTTGGACTACCCTGACCAGCTATGTGGAAGGATGCTCCTTGTACCCGGTACTGGGATTGTTGTTAGTCTATGATTCTCGTAGGGCACAATGTCAACCCAAATGACTTAACTTCGTATATGTAAATAATAAAATAATATGATTCCTTGGGGATTTGTCAAATAAACTTCATGCTATTTGTATAGTCCATATTTTAAGAGCACATTTGCACTTTACTTTGTAGAGAGAAGTAGGGACACTTCATATTTTTATACTATAAGAATACATTTGAATGTCATTCTGTAGAACGGGAATCTGCACAAACACACTGCAAGCAGCTCAGCAATGTGCACTGGTGAAAGATTTGTTAACCTTACATTTAGATGTCATCCAAAGGTAACTTGGGAGCAATGCAAGATTCAGTGGCCTTGATGTGTGTGGATCCTAACTCACTACATAGACAGCTGGTAAGGAAGGAAAACAGAATCCTCTTTGCTACACACAAGAGGCAATAATGAAAGAAAAGTGGAATCTCTGAGATAAGGCCAACTGCCTGGCCAGGGCCACAAGTGTAAGCTTTGGAATTATTTATTGAATTGATTTATTGCCACCATTTTGATTGTCTGTAAAACATGCTAAGAAAGGAAGGCTCTAGGGAGGCAGAGTTTTCTCTGGCTTCCCAGATTTCTAGTTTGTTGAATGAAGCACCCTTTAAAGATTCTATTACTGGTTTCTGTTTGTGTATCAGTCAGCAGAGGCTGAAACTTTGTTTCAATGCGAGTATTTAGTAGTTTATCCTCTTGATTTTCATCCAGGACTTTTACTTTTTCAGATGTTACATGGAAGTCTCTGATTCACTGCCTTTTGTGATTAGCATAGGAATCTCATTTTATTCTCATGCCTGTGAATATTAAAAATTTCCAGAACCATTTATTAAAGGGACAATCCATACTCAATTATGCATGCTTGGAAACCCTGTCAAGATTTAGTTTATTATAACTCAGGTCTAGTCACATATGAGCTTAAACCCAGTACTCAGAAGGCCGAGGCAAAAAAAAAATGGGAAGTTTGAGGCCATCCTGGGATACATAGCAAGGTCCTATATAACAGTTTATAGGTCCAAAATAACAGTCTATCACACATTCCTGGGTCTATTTCTGGACTCTGTTCCATTTAATTGAGCAATACAATTGTTTTTATGTGAGTATCATATTGTTGTGATCACTATAGCCTGGTAATATACATTTTAAACAGAGTATTTGCTATTATTTGTCCTCTCTGTTAGTTGTATGCTTTGTAGTTCAAATTAATCTTCAGTTTTACTAGATGTCATGTTGCTCTCTAGAATGACTGTATACTAGTCAATGGCATTTGTTAGTTCCTCTTGCCCAAATCATCCAACTATAGGAAAAGTATTGCTCCTGGTTAAAAACATGGAATCAGTAAACAAAGATCTGGTACTAGTAGTCTCTCCACATCTTCCTGAGGTTGAAGAGGAAATCTTGGCTTTACCTTAGGGATCTTCCTGGGAGTCCAAGGAAACCTTGGCCAAGACCCCAGCACAGTATTTCATATAGCATTGCACAAGGCTTCCTTTCCATCCTAATTGCTCTGATCTTTAATAGAGGAAAATGTCTCTTCCCCTGCAGGCATCAGTGTGTTTTAGAGAGTACCAGGAAACAAGAGGAGTTGTGCACACATTCCACTGTGTTATATAGGAAACTTAGTGCCACCTTTGGGCCGTTCAGTGCCATGAATCTCGTGTGGGAAAATTCCTTATACATTTTCTGATGAAGAAAGTCTTAATCTTATTTCTGTGAATCTGGGGATCCCCCAAGCCTGGAGACAGGACCACGTGCAGCCAAGTAGCAGTCCTTATAGGAGGTTGGTGGTGTTAGTAGTTTGGTACAAGTAGTGATACATTGTTTCTCTTTCCCTAATTTCAAGATTCCTTTTTGTGTCTTTAGCTCCCCCAAATTTGAAGATCATGTTTCTTTTCACAGGGTTCTTGGAATTCATTGTTTTTCTGGTTGATTCCGGTTTATGAAGATCTAGGTTTAGATATTTTGTCGGATTTGATGGTTGATGGCTGCTTTAGTAACTTTTCATCGATGGATTGTTTATCTCTTCCTTTATGCATAAACTCTACTGCAGTTTTGTTTATATCTACTTTTACCTTTAATCTTTGTGTTCTCTTCATTTTGTGCTCTGATTACTTATTTGACTTTCCTTGTGAATATTTGTTCAATTATTTTCCTATTTTTGATGTGGGTAATAATTCCTAAAAATTCTCCTACAACTTATTTAGCTACAGATTCTTATATTTTCTTTCAATGTCATCATAATCATCGCCATCATTAAGTTCTCATTAAATTCTAGATCGAACAACAGTGAGTGCCTGAACTCTCAGATCTTTTCAAATATGAAAACCAACCATGGCCTGCCATTTATAGTAGTATGATTTTCATTGGACACAATAATGAGTTTCATTATCACTACAGCCTGTATAATTGGCCCCATGATTTAACTGCTTAAGATATAGTGAAAGTCCATAAGTGTTCTGGATTCATCTGTAAAGTAAACATACTGCCTAATATCAAGCATCAGAGATCTGTATGTCTGTCTCTAAGATAACTTTGATCTTGTGTTCCTTAGGTTTTCTCAGTGCATACCATATTTTCCCACATGAATATTCATCAATATAGGAAGTATGTTAAAATCATATTCTTGTTTTGCTTTTTCTTCTTTCACATTTTTTTTGAGACAGGGTTTCTCTTTGTGGCCCTGGCTGTCCTAGAACTCCCATCTGTAGACCTGGCTTCAAACTCATGGAGATCCGCCTGCCTCTGCCTCCTGAGTGCTGGGATTAAAGGTGTGCGCCACTACTTCCTGGCTAGAACCACGTATTTGTTTATATACCTTTTCATATTTCTCCTTGCTCCTCCTCTAAGTTTTTCTCTATGAGTATTTTCAGTGTGTGACTTGGTATTTACATATTCACAACTAATATTTAGTGAATTTTAGCCTTTATCATTATTATGCATTTTACATTTGCTTTTTTTTAAGTGGAACTGAAGAGATGGCTCAGTGGTTAAAAGCATTTGCTACTTTTCCAGAAGATTGGGATTTGGTTCCTAGCAACCATACCAGGATGTGGCTCATAATCACCTTGAACTCCAGTTCCAGGTAATACCCTTTGCTGGCCTCCATTGGCACCTGCTCATGCATGGCATACACACATGTACAGAAGTAAAAGATAAAATAAATAAACAACATTAAAACTGACAGAATTTATATCTTTGAGCTAGACATGCTTGTTATTTATTTATTTATTGTGGTTTTTTGAGGCAGCATCTCATGTAGCCTAGGCTGACCTCAAACTTTCTATATAGTTGAGGATGGCCTGAAACTTTTGGCCTCTCCTGCTTGACATCCAGAGTGCTGGGATTACAGTTGTGAGCCACTAAGCTGTAGGTTTCTGTAGTGCTGACTCAGCCTTCCAGTTTCCCATCTCTGAGGCATTGCTTTTCAGTGTAGCTCCCCTCCATTACTGTTCAGGTAGAGCTGAGCAAAGAGATGAGGTAAGCCCTGCCATGAGAAGAGTCTGTTTCTCCAAGCTGCTAAAAGAATATGCATACCGTGTTATGTGTCATAGTCTGCACGGGGAAGCAGCAGACTGGGTCAGGAAGGAAACATGGCAAGAGCCTTTATTGTGCTGTCCATGCAAAGTGACAGGCATGACAAGACAAGCAAGTCTTGACAAGAACTGAGCAGGCGCTGGAGTCCGGGGACTTCCCCAAATTGTGTGGTACCGGGTCCTGCTACAGGCACAGCTGAGAAATATATAACATACAGGCTAGGACTGTAAGAATACGATAGAGGAGCTGTGTAGTGATGGTAGGAGGAGTGCTCTGTAGTGTCCATTTGGATAGAAGTGGTGTACTCTTGAGTTGTTTACTTGGCTTGAGGAACAACTAACCCCGATACTGATAGTCCATCTCCAGTCAATGAGATGGCAAATGCCAGAGCATCAAGCATACAAGGGATGAGAATTGGGGGAAAGTAATATGGCCATCTATTCCTCGATCCTATTTGGAAATCTTTCTCATGACTAGAGGCCCGTCTTAGTGCATCCAAAGGCCACCTCAAGTACTCATATTGATCCCTATTCCTGGAAGGACCATCAGACTTTCCTATCTGGGAGAAGTCTCTCTTCCTTTTTTCTCTCTGAGTCCTCAGAAACACTTTATTCTCTGCCACCAGCACACTCATCCTTTCCGTAAGTTTGAAAGTTTTCAAAGTACAAAAAAAAAAAAAAAAACCCTTATCTTTAGACAGCATCTATTTACCATCTAGCCTTAAATTTACCCTAGGGCAAAAGGAAGAATCTTCCAGCCCAGCTCTGTGCTACAAATGCTGGGAAGTTAAAGAAAGGACAGAGATTAAGTTCCCCAACTGCTAGCAGTCCTGATGTATTTACTCCAGCAACTTAAAGTGCCCAGGCTGGCAAGATTCCTCTATGGCTGTCGCAGAGACCCTACTGAGCAGCTTCTTTACATCCAGCTGCTTGCTTAGCAGCTAGCAGGTGCTGCTTGGGTGACAGCTCACAAGGATGTCATTTTTCTGAAGACAGTTCATAGAACAGAAAGCAAAAGCTGAGTCAATGCAGAATCCTAAGAGATAAGGAATAGTTTTAAGAGCACTTTTGTTGAGTACAGATGAATTTCCAAAAACATGAGGATATAATGAACTTTCTTTTTTCCTGTGTTCTGTTATCAACAAGAATAAAGATCTTTTTAGCCTTGAAGCCTTGGGAACCCTTCTTATGCTTTTGGTTACTGTTTGTGCATGGCTTTATCATTTCATCGGTACTTCTCGGAGGAATTTCCAAGAAAAAAAATCCTCCAGTCTATGTGAGGTTCAATTCATTCTGTGATTTTAGAACCTAATTCCAGTCCTCTGCTACATGACCAAGACTCTGAAAATCACTCGCTTTAAGAAATTAAGAGACTAGGAGAGTCAAGATGGCAGCAGGCAGGTAGGCCGAGTCCGCTAGGGCTAGCCCCCAGTGCCCTCCCTATAGTCACCTCCTGCTCCTCACGAGCTAGTGGACCTGGAGAAGCTATTCTGCTGTCAAGTCCGGTGGGGAAAACCTTAAGAATTAAAGGTGGTTGGAAAGGCGACAAACCTGAAAAAAAAAAAGAATTTAAGAATCATTTCACCACCCATGCATACTATGCCCTGATCTGGTTGCTTAGGGAAAGGGTGAGGTTTCTCTGTAAGAAGTGCTTCTCAAAGACAGTGTCCAGAAATACTGTCTCCTGCAACAAGGATAGACTTAGGTATACATACACAGGGTTATTTTCAACTTACAGCAGATTGGTGTGTATTGTAGACCTTGACATTTGTGACTTTCCCAATGCAGCATTAATGGCTGGATAATTCTGTCTCTGACTCATTAGTAGGAAACCCATGTACCAGAAAACCTAAGTCAGTTTATCCAATATCACCTACTATGTTGCTATTTTGTCATATTTTTATACTGAGTTAGAGCTCAGCAATAGTACAGAAGGGTATTTAAGGGGCACACTTAAAGGTTCAACATTGGAAAATCATACCATAGAAATAGGGAATCAATGCGACACAGAAAGAGTAGTACTTTGGGCTGTTTTAAGCCCCAGGTCATGGCTGGTGAGATGACTGCAGGTAAAGGCACTTTCTGTCAAGCCTGGCTACCTGAGTTCAACCTGAGGATCTATATGATGGAGGGAGAAAACTAATTCCTACAAGTTGTCCTGACTTGCGCATATGTGCTGTAACACACACACACACACTGGGAAGCCAGCATATTTCCCCTTTGGGGGAGTCTGGCTCTGCAAGGCTGGGGAGCTCTGGGACTTGAGATGCCCCATAAGAAAGCTCCCCTCTGGGGCTATCAGGGACTACCCTCCAGCCAGCTGCAGGGTCCCCCAACCGGACAGAGCGGTGCAGAAGTGGCCCCAACTAACACAAATGGCCTTAAGCTGGGCCCCTCATCCCTCTCTGAACTTGCCAAATAAGGGCAAAAAAAATTCCCACCAATCACAGACCACCCTGGGAAGCTCTGCTCCCTCAGGGACATTATATAAGGAGCAGCCTTCTGGGCTCTATTGAGCACAGGTTCGGCTGCTGCCTTCCTCCCAAGTGGAGGCAGCCACCAAGAGAAGATGCAATGAAGAACACCTCAGCCTAGCCAGAAGTGAGAATACCTCACCTCAGCCAGAAGCAAGAAGAACACCTCAGCTCAGCCAGGGATATTTCCCTTCAGAGCTGCAACATTGGGGATACCTTCCCACCTCAGAGCTGTATGGTCCCTGGGCTCTCAACTGCCAGGGCATCTTCCTTCCTGTCAGAGTTGTGTGGTTTCTGGGCTCCAGAATGCCAGGCTACTTTTCCATCTATGTTCCAGCAGAATAAAAAAAAAAAGAAGAAAGAAAAAAGAAAAAAAAAAAAAACCTTAACAGTAACAAGTACTCTTAACATCCGAGTCATCTGTCCACATCCCCTATTAAATACATGTAAGAAAATTTTTTTTAAATGGCCCAACTTTTCAAGCAGAGAGATCAAGTGTTGCAAAATAGGTTGCTACCAAGGATTTTGATGGGAGAGGGACTGGGATGTGCATCTCTGTTCTCATTCCAAACTCTCCAATCAGGTAGGTAAGTCATTTCTGTTATGGAGAAGGAATGAATGTGTAGAGAGGCTATATGTGTGTTGGTTAGAGCTGTCCACAAAGGGGCATATACTGATTATAAAGAATAGAGATTCTCCAGAATAAGTCAATGTATGCAATGATTATGTTATTGTAGGCTTATCTCCCACCCTTAAAATAACTATGAGACTTCTTGAATGACATACTTTGATGTTCCTGGATCAGCCTGGTGATTATGTTAGCCTTTTGCCACAGATAAATAGCTCCATATGTGACTTATATGCTCTTCCTCAGTGGGTTAGGGCAATGACAAATGCCACTGGGTGAAGTCCCCTGGACTTTGTTTACTTAATAAGCTCTTACTTTTGTAGCAAACAAATTCCTGACATGGCCTTGCTTTATTCCCACCACCTGAGCTGAGTTCTGCCCATTGCCTATGTTGGTCTGGCTTCACTGATGAATATGCTTTTTAAGGTGGCCTGAAAAATGAAGTGTTTTGTTTTCAGGAACAGGCATTTCAGTTTGCAGAACACCCTCTGCAATTCGGTTGCCATAGAAACCCATCATCTTTATGGAGACATTAGTGCTTTTTTAATGGAGATCTGAGATGATCTGGTGAGAAGAAGAGGGTCCATGTCTAGGAACGGGCTTTGTTTATATCCTGAGCAGCCTTTCTCAAATTGCCTACACCTTGACATAGTCTCTCCACTGAATATGCTTTATCGTGTAACCTGAAGAGTGAAGGTGATTTGATTTAACAGATAGATAGGTGCAGCATTTTCAGTTTATACAAAATCCTGCTCTTCATGGTTGCCATAGAAACCTAATGCCATCTAGGTAACCATGGTGACCAGGGTTGACATTTGTTTTTAACAATGCCTTGCTATGTAGCCATGGCTGATTTAGCATTCAGTATGTAGCACAAATTGGTCTTGAACTCAATAATCTTACTGCCTCATCCTCCTAAATGCTGGGATTATAGACATGAGATGCCACCCCAAACAGGCCAGAGTAACTATTAAATAGAGAAGGGCCTTATTTGGTGAAACTGTTAAATGGCTTCTTAGATATTAGCAGACTTGAAGGATGTTATAGCTGGACCTCTCCTTTAAACTGAACAGCTTGTAAAACCTGGGATTAGAATTGCAGGACTCTAATTATTAGCCGGAGGAATGGAACCTGAATCATATTTCTGGCCTTAAAGGAAAGAGGACATTCTGAATTGTCTGGATAGTTATTAATTGATGGCTGGATAAATGTGGTCCTAGGAACCCTAAACCTTATAAGGCCACTGTCTAATGGGTAGCTTCATATACCATTGCTCTGTGCTATAAGAGTCAAATCAAATGGAACTTTCAGTCATCTGGACAGAAAGATTCTCTCTGGAAAGCTGCCTGTTCTGGAGACTTTAGAAATAGTATGAAGTCTACAGGTCAATTAATGGAAGCAATTCTCAATTGAAGTTCCTTTTTCCCATGTGTGTCAAAGTTGAAAACTGAGGTCAGCTCTCATACTTGTTAGATTTATTCCAAGATGTTTTTGAGGCTGTTGAGAATCAAATTGTTCCCCTCATATTTTTCTCAGTATGTTTGTCATTTGTTTATAGGAAGGCCTACTGATTTTTTTGTGTTAATTTCGTATACTGCTGCTTTCTGAAAGTGTTTATCAAATACAGTTGATTTCTAGTGGAGTCTTTAGTGGACTTTTATGTATAATATCATACCATCAGCAAATAAGGATGCTTTGACTTCTTCTTTCCCTATTTGAATTCCCTTTATCCCCTTCTGTTGTTTTCTTGCTCTAGCTAAGACTTCAAGCAATGTATTGAATAGGAGTGGAGAAAGCATACATTCCTGCCTTGTTTCTGGTTGCAGTAGAAATGCTTCAAAATTTTCTTCATTTAACCTGATGTTGGCTGTTGACTGGCTGTCTATTGCCTTTATTATGTTGATCTATGTCCTCTGAAGCCGTAGATTTTCCAGGACTTTTACCTTGGTCCAGTATTTCTTCACTATGTCTAAATTTCTTGTTTTTGGAATATATATTCTGTTCTATTGTATGTTGGAAATATTTTACAAGGAGTTACAATTAACAGAATGCCTTGGATCTCATAAAAGACTGAATTTTCTATTTTAAATAGTGTTGAGACTAAAGACTATGGGGCCTTTTGAATTTTAGCTAAATGCATTTTACATTAAGATATGATCATGAAACGATGAGTACCAGGACATCAAATGTGGTGGTTTGAATGATATTGGTCCCATATGCTCATATATTTGAATACTTGGTTCCTAGTTAGTGGATATGTCACTGGGGGCAATCTTCGAGGTTTCAAAAGACTCACACTGTTCCTGTTAGCTTTCTCTGCCTCATATTTGCAGATCGAGATGTTAATTCTGAGTCATTTTGCTGCCATGTCTTTGTTCTGCTATTCTGGATTCTAACCCTCTGAAACCATAAGCCCAATAAAATACTTTCTTGTGTTAAAATATTTATTTTTAATTAAATATAACTATATCATTCCCCTCTGGTTTCCTCTAAACCTTCTCACACACTCCCCTCTCCCTCTCAAATTTATGGCCTAATTCTCTTTCTTGACGGATTAGTTCTTTTAATTTCTGTTAATCATTATTGTTATACACACACACACACACACACACACACACACACACACACACACACACACATATGAATAAATATATGAGTACAAACTGTTGAGTCCACTTAGTGTTGCTTGTTCATGTGTGTTTTTAGAGCTGACCACTTAGTATTAGATAACAAATTAGAGGGCTCATCTCTAGGGGAAATGAATTCTTCTACAAGCAACCATTAATTGCCTGAAACTCATTAGATGGGAATGGGACCCTATGGTGGTTTGAGGAAAAATGCCCTCCAATAGGTTCATACTTGGTCCCCTGTTGGTGGAACTGTTTGAGAAGAATTAAGAGGTCTGGCCTTGTTGGAGGAGGTGTGTCACTGGAGTCAGCCTTTGAGGTTCCAAAAGACTCATGCCATTCTGAGTCTTTATCTTTCTGCCTCATGTTTGTGTCTCAGGATGTAAGTGCTCAGCTACTACCCCAGCACAAAACCACGGCTGCCTGCTGTCATGCTCCCTGCTATGATGGTCATGATGGGCTCTAACCCTTTGAAACTGTAAGCTCCAAATAAACACTTTCTTTTATAAGTTTCATTGGTGTGTCTTATCATAGCAATGGAAAAGCAACTAAAACAGTCTCCATAAGATTTTCCCCATCCATTTTTGTATTTCAATTGGTGTTGATTGTTCAGGTCTTGTTCCATAGCCCTATTTTTGAGATTTCATGAGTATAGCCTTCCTGTCATATCAAGAAGACATAATCTTGAAGCAGACTTCCTGATCCTCTGGCTCTTAAAATAGTTCTGCCTCCTTTTCTGCAATGTTATCTTAGCCTCCTTAGTGGTGTTGCAGATTTGTCAACTGGGGCTGAACATTCCACAGTCCATTGTTCCATTGTTCTCTGCACTTTGACCAGATGTGGCTTTCTGCAATGGTTTTGTTCTGCTGCAAAAAGAAGCTTCTTTGATGAAGGGTGAGAGATAGTATATAAGGATAACATTATATTTATACAATTATATTATTTGTATAATTTATAAAATTATATTTATTATATAATTTATATAATTATATTTAATGATATAATATTATATAACATCATATATATATTTAACGCTAAGATTGAAATTATAATGGTTTAGGAAAGTGACCATAGTGAGTTCTATGCTAAGATCCATGACCTTACTATGACCTTACAATTGCCAAATTGGCTAGGTTTACAGTACAGAGTGATTTCCCCCTGTTGAGCATGCCTCAGATTCAACTAGCTATCCGTTGGTTACCACCAAGGTATGCATGAGACTACTGTACCCTTAGGGTTATTGTGCCATCCTGGTCATTGCTGTGGTTCATAGACATCACAGCTGGCCAGGATTATTGATTGCTTTCCTCCCTTAGCAGTTTGCATGACACCTTCTAGAACTATGAAAGTTAGTCGTCAGAGATGAGCTTTCAGGTTAGATCCAGCTCAAATCCTCTGAGTACTACATTTAATATGTGTGTTGTACCCAGCAATAAGGACTTACATTCCACTTCTTGGAGGCAACCAAGGGCAATAGCAATAGCCTATATTTTGGCTCCCTGATCAACAACTCCAAAGGAAATGGCTTTTCATGACAGGTATTGGAGTGTTTGTTAGTCTACAGGACAGCATTGTTACCCCAAGTAAAACTCCATTTAGAATATATATATATATATATATATATATATATATATATATATATATATATATATGTAATTTAGGTAAATATAAAATAATAACTCCTCATGGCTTTTTTAAGCATCTTTAGTATTATGTATTTAGTATTTATGCTTTCTTTCCTTTCCTTCTGTATTGACCTCCCTTCTCCACCCAAATTAAACCCACCAGTTTTTCTATTTCTCTCTCATATCACCTGTATCCTGTTATCCCCCTCCCTAGAGCTCCTCCCACCTGCCATTTGTCCATTTATACTTTTGAATTATTTGTCTGGAAGTTCTTCCAGGTTGTTTTCATTAGGGATTGTTATTATAGGATTATATAGAATATATGCTGTCTTTTTTTATGTTTCTGTTTATGAGTCAGAACTTGCACATCTGGAGTTAGTTCGTTGGTTTAGTTTTTCTTTCTTTAATATTTCTTATATTTCTAAATTCAAGTTCCATTTTTTTCTGTCAGCAGTGACTCTTGCAATGTTCAGAGGAGGATGAAATCATACTAGGGTTGGGATATTATTTCACTCTGTGGCACTAGTTAGTATTTAGGGCCACAGACTCTATTGCAAGTGTTTCTCTGCAGGTCACCTCAGCCTTCCTGCCTTTCTTGACAGCTTTTACTATGAATTGTGGAACTGTTCACATGCCCATGGGCCATATCCAGAGTCAGATCTGGTCCTCACACAGGGCCTGCAGCTTCTGCTGAAGCCACTGGAAGACATAACCTCCCCAAACACTCATTGACCTTCCCCCAGTTCAAGACTGGTCCTCACTCTGAGTCTGCAGCTCCTGCTGGAGTGGCAGTAAGATGTGGAACCTCCTCAGTGCCTGCGGGCCTAACCCAGAGTTGAATCTAGTCTCCACCCTTGGTCCATAGATTCCATTGAAGCTGCTGAGAGATGTGAACTTTCCCACACATCTGTAGGCATTACCTGATGTCAGATTTGGGCCCTACGCTGAGTCCCAGCTTCCACTAAAGCCACTGTGAGGTGTGATCAATGTTTTCATTATATGAATGTATCAATCTCTGATATCTTATTAATTGTAGCCATTAGCTTTACTAATCAGGTCTGCAGCATATTTAAGCCCATTTTAGCCTGTATTCTTCTCTTTACTTATTAGATTACTTCACTGTTTTAGCTATCTTTATTTTCTCTGTGGTAGTGAGTACGGAACCAAAGGCTTTGTTCATGGTAGGTAAGTGCTATACCACTCAGCTATATCCTTACTCTTACCTCTACTTTCCTATTGTTGGTAATTTTCGGACATGTACTTGCTTATTTTAAATTATTTAGTCTGAATTTTTTAACATATTACCTGAAGTAATAATATTTTGGATTTTGCTCCAATAGGCAGTTTGAAACTACTTTTTTCTTCTAGCTGAGTTAACTTCATCATTATTAATGTGATTGATGTCTTTGGCCATTTGCTATCATTCCTGATGATTTGTGCATAAGATATATATATATATATATATATATATATATATATATATATATATATATATATATATAAACTACATTATGTCTTTTATTTCCTCTTTTTTTCATTTTGTAGTTAGTATGATTGCTTTAGTGCAATGGTTTATTTTACTAAACATTTAGTTTTTCTACTTAGTACCGTTATATGGACTGAAATCTGAGAGATTAATAGAGAAATCATTAAATTTTATAAGCAGGCAACTCACATAAAGACAATATCCACATCAATAAGTGTTTCAAAATTTACAATGATTTCGATAGCTAAAAGAATGTGAAGTTAATATCCTGAGCTGTGATGCTGAGTGGATAAGGCATGTGTGCTGAAATTTATGTGTAAGTTGATAGCCTGTGTAAACTACACTTTTATCATTTCCCATAGAAAGTTCCTCACATATAAACATGCATTAAAGTTGCTCTCTTTAGTATTGATTTTTAATAAATCTTGGATAGAAGTTAAATATATACTAACATGGAAGTTTTAATATGCATTGCTTTAATTAGCACACACACACATATGCAAACACATATATGTGTATAAATATATATCTAGCATTCTGATATGAGAGAGGATTATAGTATTTGTCTTTCTTAGTCTGGGTTATCTAACCTAATATAATGGTTTACAGATTAATTCATTTTTCTGCAAATTTTGTAACTACATTATAACTTCAAATTTTATTTATATCTGCATAAAACTCCAATTAGTACATGTGGCACATTTTTAGTAGCTATTAATGAGCATCTGTGCTGATACTATTTCCTTTTTATTGTGAATGCCGTAGCAATAAACATGGTTATACAACTATCTCTGTGGTAGGATATAGACTCTCTTGGGTATATGCTCAGGAGTGATATAGCTGTGTCTTAGTTACTTTTCAATGGCTGTGAAGAGATAACATGACCAAGGCAGCTTATAAAAGAAATTTGTTTATTGGGGTTAGACATGGCAGGGAGCACGGCAACAGGCACAACTGGCACTGGAACAGTAACCGAGAGCTTACATCTTTTTCTTCAAGTAGGAGGCAGAGAGACTAAACTGGGACTGGCATGGACTTTTGAAATCTCAAAGCCTGCCCCAGTGGCATCTCCTCCAATCAAACCACACCTCCTAATCCTCCCCAAACCATTCCAGCAATGGGTGACCAAGTATTTGAATATATGAACTGTAAGGAACGTAGAATAAAAACCATGTTGTATAACTCAAAAACCATTTTGTGTGACTTGAAATAATATGATGCCTGAGCTTGTCACCAGGCTAGGACCCAGAAGCAAGCCCCCTTCTAGGCCACCTGGCAGTTCAGATAAGAACCTAGTCTACTTGATACGCTAAGGAACTAACCCCAAGTGGTGTTGACATGCTAGTGAATGAGCCCCAAGCTGTGAGCCTTGATTAGTAAAGCTACTTCCCAATGGAGAGATACAAAAATTGGAACTTTGGGAATGATCTCTGGGATCTCACTGTGATACTTGTCTAGTCTCTGTGTTAACACCATTAGCAAGAGGACTTGAGACTCTGTGTGTGGCCCTGGCTTGAGTGACCATTGAACTTAACCGACAGAACTCCGGTACTATACCTGGGCCCACACAGGCCTGCCTGTCAGTGCTAGACATTGGCTTATGCTGTCAAGGACCTCCTGGGATCCCCACCAGTGCCTTCCTTCCAGCCTGCTACAGCTGAAGGACTTTCACATCAGACATGGGCTGAGCCTCCAAGTTTCTGAAGCATCCTCACTGGAGAAGATTCTGCAGTGGAACCCTGCAGTAGCATTTCTGCCCAAACAACTGTTCCCTGCTTGGTGAGATGTCTGTTTAATTTTTAATATTAGCATGATATTATGAGGAATGTTTGTGTGAAAACTGAGCACATTTGAAGGACAAATCTTGTGTGGACATCGTAATCGTGGAGCACTTTGCAGCTCATTGGCCCATGCTCTCCAAATGAGGGTATGGGGGCCATTCTCATTCAAACCATCACAGCTGGGTCATAAAATAGTTCTATTTTTAGATTTTTAAGAAATGGACTTCCACAATGGCTACTCCAGTTTACACTCCCACTAAAGCAACGTACAGATATTGCTTGATAGCATTTGTTTGTTTCTTATCATGGTCAGTTGAGGTCAGTTGGAGTCAATGAACTTAATTTCTCGTAACTCCATTAAAGATTTCTGTAAAGTATCCCTCATCCCTTTCCCATTTGATGCTTTCTGTGGTGCTCAGTAAGCACAGACTCTAAGCCTTTTGTTAGACCCACAGACACAGACAAGACAAGGCAGAATTTATGCAGGCGCAGATTCAGACTCGTACAACAAACAGATTACAGATAGCCAAAACCCATAAACTGCAGAATTATAAGGGACACAAGAAAAGAATTAGGTAATTCAAACTGGGCTGGCTTTTGATTAAACTGCTCCAAGCGGAAGCCTTTTGATTTCTTTTCTTTAATGTGACACTGATACATATTGGCGATTGAGTTTGTCACTAATACGTTTAACTGATGCATTTAGGCACCTCATGTGAAGAATCTCTAATGCATTTAATGTACGCATTGCCACATCACGGTTGCTATAGAAACTTGGTACCATGGCAACTGTGATAGCTCCTTAATGGTGAAGAATGATCTGGTGAGAAGAGTACTTCTTCCTGGGGCACTGGACAGGTGTTAACTATTGTTAAAACCTGAAAAAATTACTATTAGTGTTAATGATAGGTTGTTTACTTTTTTATTGTAAGTACTCCTTCTGGTGTTCACTTTTCTGTAAATAAGGTAAGATATTGAAAATGGAACAATTTGCTTCCCTAATTGACAGCTGTTAGATTCTTCCATGCTGTTCTGGTTGCCTTGAGCAAAAGATAATCAGTCAAACAGCTAGTTCCAGCAGCAAGCATTTTGAATGCCCCACAGGTTACTTGAGAAAACTATACAATGACACAGCAGATTGCTGTATTCCTGAAGGCACAGACATAGCCAGGGACGTTTGAAATACTTAGTAGCACACTTTTTGCTACCATAAGCCTTGATAAGCTCTAGATAACCCTGCAGCCGTTTCTATTCAGGCTAGAGGAGGAGCACTCTCCCTGGTAGCCTAGCAGAGAGGGACTAGCATGACTGGTAATACAGATAAGGCTATGCCTGGCACTAATACAAAGTTCGATTTGTATGCAAGGTATACTATGACTGGTGCAAGCACATATCTTCATGTGCATCTAGGGTATGCTGTGATTGACTTTGAATACCTTTTCAAAACAACTTTCTCTGGATCACTTAAGGAGCTAGTTGGGAAGACACGTTCAGGCTTGGTGAGTTGGGTGGGAGATGCATCTGTCCTGGGATGCCTTGCTGTGTGTTGAAGTATGATATCCAATAAAGGGCTTCTCTCAAGTAGTCTTTTCTGTACCTTAGTATCACTGGCTAAATCAGTAACCCAATGTGAAAACTGGTTCCACATTGGAACAGGGAATTTGGAGTAACCCAGGCAATAGTCGTAACCCAGGCGATAGTCACACAAATGGCTCCAGAATGTTTATTCTTATTTCCTAAAGAATAGAAGAAGAAAAAACATCAGAGACTAAAGGAAGACACTGACAGTAGGGTGGCTGTGGCAGCTTCAGCAGCAGCTGAGCAGTAGGCAAGCCGAGCTGCTGAAATGGAAAGACAGCTGTCTGGCTGACAGCTGAAAAAGGCAGTTTAACAGCGGGAGAGAGCAGCCAAGGCAGGAGTAAGGGAGCTGACATAAGTAGAGAAGACGAAAAGCTGAAGAGTGTAAGGGCCATAAACAACAACTGCACACCCTGGTTTTTGGAACAATTTGAGAGAAATGTCAAGTCTTTGGGGCCAGTGCTCCCATTGGATACCTCAGGCTGGTGAGCTATACCACTGCTTTCTGTTAAAGGGTTAAGAAATCCGGATATACAAGTGTTAAACGTGCAGGACTGTCTCTTCAAAGGAAGGGATGGATGACCTGATTTCTGCCCAAAAGGCTAGGAATGGAGGTGACTACTAGCCTAGGTGACTCCTGGACTATTTGTAGGCCTACACAGGAATTTGTGAAGCCGGCTGCTGTTCACGTCTAGGAAATTCCAATTTCCTAGGCTAGAATTGCTGTATCACTTACAGAGCTGAGTCCTGCTACCCTAGGCCTATCCAAGGACAATTATACCAATAAAGCTAAGAGTCAAGAAACCTGAAGCCTAAGAGAACTGTAGTGCCAGTTGGTGTCACCTGCTGGTGTTACTTCAGCCTGCCTGCTTCTGTCACTCACTCATGTCAGGTAGGAAGAAAAAAGCTGCCAAAGATCAGCACTTGAAGAGCTTCTCCCTTCGTCCTCGTTAATTCTATCTGGGTAAAATGAAAGGACTGATTTGTAACAATGGTAGTAATTGATTTTCATGTATGTCCCACATAAGTTGAAATACACCATTGATGATAAGGCCTTCTTAGCAACTTGAAGTTTTTGTATACATTCTTCAATGGACGCTTTTTATACAACATATTATACATTTATTCAGAAGTCATGATTGTATAGTGTTAGTGAGAATGTCAAAATGTCTGTTTTTTTCTTTCTTGTTTATGAAATTCTGTTCAAAGTCAACCTGTGTTGGGAGCACAGAGATCCTTGTACTGACGAATAAGCACTAGGTAAAACACGCAGGAGTGTCTCTTCAAAGGAAGAGATGGATAACCTGATTTCTGCCCAGAATGCTGGGAATGGAGGTGGCTAGTAGCCTAGGTTATTCCTGCACTGTCTGTAGGGCCAGGCCATTCATAGTTCTCCCGAGCTACCACAAGCAGGACTGGCGGTGGCTAATAGTCTAGATGACCTCTGCTCTACCTGTATGGCCAGGAGCTCCCTCAGCCTCCCGCAAGCAGGAGCAGAGGCAGATAATAGTCTAGGTGACCTCTGTACTATCTGTATCGCTGAGACCACACCATATCCTCCCCTAAGGCCCTTAAGGTAACACATGTAGTCTATAAAAACTCACTACCATGGAAGAAGTGACATGTATTTGGGAAGAGTTTCAATGTAACTATGTTCATTATGTGCATGGGATTGTGTTACACCACCGACTGCTGAGCTGTGTTGAACAGGATTTCCTTCTTGCCTCATGTGGATTGTTACTCTACTGGTCATGACATTTACAGAGACCACCACAAAGCTGAAAACAGAATAGTGATTGTTATAGTAGGGCTGATAAAGGGGGCTGGTAATTAACAGTGTACACTGATTAGATGCAGTGAAATAGCATGCTGAGTCCTAATAATAACTGGAATCGATGCTTGTTGGGGAAGTTTATTTTTAGTTATGTTTGAAATTATTTTATGCACTGTTCGGTGAGGGGCTACCCTAGGTCTAGGGCATTCTGTATTGTCTGCAGATGTTGGATTTCTGTGGGGGTTGTTTAATTGCCACTGATATGCCTTCAGTAGACTATCTGAGGAGCTCTGAAAGAATAAATACACCTGAGCTCAGATGCTGGTGTTTCCGCTGGGAGTATGGCGCTGGCCAGGATGGTGGTTCCCTCTGCTGAGGTCTGGCATTTAATGAAAAATGCCTCCTTGTCATCCATGGTGAGCCACCTTGTAGGTACAACTACAAATGCTTGTTTTAAGTTTTAAAAAAAGAATTTAACATTTCCTAGGACTAAGAATTGACATGGGATTGCATAAGATTAAAGGTTTCTGAACAATAAATGAAATAATCAATCACATGAAGAGACAGCCTACAGAATGGGAAAAACTCATAACAGGTATTTATATGACAAAGAATTGGTACCTAAGAACACATAAAGAACTATAAAAAGAAGTGCTGTTGAAATGGCCCAGTTGAGAGAGCATTAGACTGAAGAACTGCAAAAAGTCCCTAAATACCAAAGAACAAAACAGCCTAACTAATAAATGGGTAATGAATAAACAGTTCTCAAAAGGTTAACGGCAAAAGGCCAAAATTTATGGAAAAATACTTACCATCCTTAGCCATCAGGAAATGGCAACTGAAATTACTTTGAGATTCTGTCTCACCCCAGTCAGAAGGGTTATCGTTAGGAAAACAACTTATCAGAAATGCCGGTGAGAATGTGAGAGGAAGGGAACAATTACCCACTGCTGCTATGAATATAAATCAGTCCAACCTCCAAGGAAACCAGAATGGAGGCTTTTCAGAGAAAATAGAGCTACTCTATGACATAGCAACACCACTTTTGTTATATACCCAAAGGACTTTAAGTCAACATGCCACAGAGAGACTTGAACACCCACACTTACTGTAGCACCATTCACAATAGCCAAGATATGAAATTATTCTAGATATGCATCAACAGATTTATAGATAAAGCATGGTACATATGCAAATGTAGTTTTTGTCAGTCATAAAAAAATAATAAAATTGGGTCATTTGCTGTAAAATAAATACGACTGGAGATCATTATATTAAGCAAATAGGCCAAATCAGAATGACAAATGTCAAATTTTCTCTCATTTGTGGATCCTAGATTTTATAAAGATGCATAAAACCCTGTGTGTGTGTGTGTGTGTGTGTGTGTGTGTGTGTGTATGTGTGTGTGCGTAACATGAAAGTAGAAAAAGGACTAGAGAAACAAAGGGGAACAGAGAGTAAGGGAAGGTTGTGGAGGGTGAGGGTGAATATGGACAAATTGCACTATAAAATTGAAAGAAATTAACTTTATGAAACCCAACATTATGTACAATGAACATATGCTGAAAGAAAAATAATTTACAATTGTGGTAATAAATTTTATATAAGTATCTCTCATATCCTTAGAGACTGGAACTTTTGCTGGATCTCACAGCCGAGTTAATGATACATGTGATTGTACGCTGCTGGGGTGGTTCACCAAAGAAGACAGGGCATCTTTTCACAGGTGTAAACTCTGACAGACCTCAGCAAATGGAGCCACCATCATGATCAATGCCATACTCAACAGTGGAACTCCGAGCGTCTCAGCTCAGGCCTTTTTATTGATTCAGAACTCCTCAGGTGCTCTTCTGATAGCACGTGCAGATCATAAGCAATTAAACATCCTCCACAGAAATCCGACACCTGCAAACAATACAAAACGCCAAACCTAGCTTAGCCCCTCATCCAACAGTGCATAAAACATTTTATACATGACTAAAAATAAACTTCCACAACAGATACACCTTGAGGTCATTAACACAGCCTGCTCTTCCACTGTGTACATTGTCTGTTTTCTTAACTTGCCCTTAGGTGAACAGTGTAACAACCAACCTTACTTTGCTTGGATTTCTGGCTTGGATTTCCCATATGATCAGCTTTCACAACCTAAGCTCATGTACAACTTTAATCTTAAGATATATACTCTTCATGCCTCTGACCCAGGGAGCAATGCTCATGTGTATGTGTATTATGGTATGCTCATGTGTGTTTGTATTATGGTAATCATTTGCTGAAAATAGCAAGCAAGTTGAAAGTTACCTTAGGAAATAAATATCTGGTATAAGTATTAAAAGCAGCACACAGATATTGCTCAACAGCATTTGTTTCCTAACTGGGTCAGTTGGAGTCAATGACTTAAATTCTTGTAAGACTTTGTTAAAGATTTCTGAAAAGTATTCCTCAATACTTTCCTGTATGATGCTCTCCCTGCTGTTCAATAAATACAGAGCAAACCCTTTTTTAGGGATGATCAGACATCAGGCAAGCATAGCTGGGCACATAACAAACAGATTACAAACTAGAGACCATGAGCTAGAGATGGATTGAAAATACAAGAAGAGAAGTGGAGAACTCAAACTGGACTTGCTTTTGGTCAAATTAATCCAAGGAGAAGTTCTGAGCTTTCTTTCCTTAATGCAACACCAACACAATTTGGTGCCTATGAGGCTACCTTTAATGGTTGTAACCTAAGCACAGCATTTTCAAAAATAATGATTGGCTTTTAGTTTGTCAGTTTTAAGGATAGTCAACACTGTCCCATAAAATAACCAGATAACTTAAGTATTATTATGCTTTTCCAGGACTTAACATTTTCAGTTTCATGACACCTTATCTTCCTACCCCTCCCACTGCCGCGGTCCTCACACAAATTTCTTTTATTATTTGTGTGTGTGTGTGTGTGTGTGTGTGTGTGTGTGTGTGTGTGTGTGTGTGTGTGTATGGGGTACCATGTGCCCACGTGTGCCAAAGTGCACATGTGGAAGTTAGTGGACAGCTTGTAGGACTCGACAGTTCTCTTTCCATTTTGTGAGTCTCAGGGATTAAAGTTAGGTCATCAGGCTTGGCACGCTTGATTTTATCCACTGAACCATCTCACTGGCCCTCATTCTTTTTAAACTATTATTCTAATACATGAATACTGAATATCAGTCTAGTACATAGCTATATCACAAATGCTGTTATCGACTTGTTAACAGACCAGTGGTTCTCAAGCTTCCTAATGTTGCAACCCTTTAATACAGTTCCTCATGTTGTGGTGACCCCCAACCATGAAGTTAGTTTTGTTGCTACTTCATAACTGTAATTTTGCTGCTGTTATGAATTGTAATGTTAAATATCTGACATGCAGATGGTCTTAGGCAACTCCTGGGACAGGGTCGTTCAACTCCCATAAGGGTCATGACCTACAGGTTGAGAACCACTGTAATAGACAGACATCTAGGTTGTTTTCAGTTTTAGGATTTTGTAAATAATATTTTTACAAACATGAATGAATAAGTCTTCTCATGGAAATGTTAAAGGCGTCATTCTGAGTCCCAGGGAATGCACTGAATTCCTGTTGGATTATATAGCATATCCCATAGTCCAGGTTCTTGTGTCCCAAGTAAAGGAATTTGTTCAGAGACACAGTTAGAAATTGAAATTGAAATAGAGATGGTATATTTATTTTTTATTTTATGGATAAGTGTGTGTGTGTGTGTGTGTGTGTGTGTGTGTGTGTGTGTGGTGTGCACACATGCATGCCTGTGCATGTCTGTATGTGCATCACATATGTAAAGTTGCCCTTGGAAAACAGAAGAGGGCAACTGATATCCTGGAACTGGAGTTTCAGGCAGCTGTGATTCATCTGATGTGAATGCTAGGAACTGACCCCTGGTCTTTGCATGATAAGCAAATGCTGTTAACCACTGAGCCATTTCTCTAGGCTCTGAGGCAGCATTTTAAGAAAAGGAAAGCAACCTGAGAGTGGGAACAGGTTAGAGCTGAAAGAAAAGCTTGTACTTGAAAGGCTCTGGGCCACAAGGCACATGACTGTTTAGTTACATAGTACTTACTTACCTCTCTCACATTTGTATATGGTAAGCTGTTTGCATGTTTGTTCTGTTCATTATAAGAAGCCCAGGAGAGGAAGTGTTTCCAGGCTTTCCCTGCAAACTGGCTTGGGCATGCTCTCTTATTTGAAGCCAAGGTGAGGAAGGACTTCTAGGCTTTCTCTGCTAACTGGCTTCTTTCATATGTTAATCTTCCTGGAGCTTTCTCCAATCTCTATTCTTCCGTCACGGACAAATACTTTATTTCCTCCAGGGTGTATATTTCAAGAGTTCAAGGGCTGGATCATCATAGAGTATGTGTAAGGTTGACATTGCAAGAAAGATTCAAACTGCTTACAAAATGATTGTACATTTTTTTAATTGCCATCAACAGTGCAGGAGAATTTCATCCTTAACAAACATGCCAATGCTCATTTACATTTGGTCTTTTAGATTTTGGATGGACTCCTAGAATGTAGTAATGTATCACTGCCAGTTGTCTTTTTAACATTTCTTTAATGATTAATGGTGTGCATTTTCTTTCCATGTGGTTATTTCACATTTCTGTATATTTTGCAGAGTCTGTATTTAAATCTTTAATTACTTAGGGAAATGTGCATTTTTAAATTGAGTTTGGTCCAATATTCTATATTGTAAATACAAATCCCCTACCAGCTATATGATGTTCAAACATTTCATCCTAGTTGCAAATATGACTTTTCGCTTGTTCAGCTGTCTATTTGAAGAGTCGAAGTGTTCAGCTTTGAGGAAATTATTAGTTTGCTTACATATAGATTGATGTTTTGGTATCTCATTGGTGAACTCTTTACCTAGTCAAAGACGAGTAGGATTTGCTCCTGTATTTTCTGCTGGATTTTGTATACCTTTGAGGTTTTAAAAATGTCTTAAAATGCTTTTTTTAGGTTTAAATTTTTATTTGTGGGGGGCCAGTAAGGGGGTACATGTGTGTATGTATGCGACTGTGTACGCTGATGCCTTTGAACGGAGGACAGAGGAGCTCAGCTGGCTTGTTCTATCACTCTCGGCTTTAGTCTTTTTGAAACAAGGTTTTTCATTAAGCCTATACCTGGGCTATCAGCAGACTGCAAGCACCAGCGATCCCTCTGTCTTTGTCCACAGCACTGGGATTGCTGGTCTGTGTGTAGCAAAGCAAGTTTTATTTTACGTGGATGTTGGGATGGCTATGATCCAAATGAATCAATCTCTTAAGTCCCATTTTGAGTTATGATCTATAGTGTGTTGACCACTGTATGTGAAGTAATAATCTATCCGTCTCCGTTTACACTTGTGCATATGACTATCCAGTTGTTACAACATTATTTCCTGAAGACTATCCTGTCTATTCTCCAGTGAATTATCTTTGCACATTTTTCAAAAATTGCTTGTCAAATATGTATTGCCTGTCTGTTTCTCAATTCTTTATTCTTTGCCTTTGATCTCCATTTTTACTTTGATGCCAGTATTAGTCTTTGGAGTGCTTCGTGTTTATATGGATTCCTGAAACCAGGTAGTGCTTTTCCTCTGACTTGATCTTTCTCAAAATTATTTCATAGTATAAGCATTTGCATTTCCACACAAATTTTGGAATTAACCTGTTGATTACATTATATAGTTACAATATAGCTATAGAACAGTTGGAGAATAGACAGCCTGACAATGATTTTTATGCAGCTCATAGATATACTGTCTTCTATTCAGATGTTTATTTTCTGTTTTGTAATGTTTAGTAATATGTACATATCTGTGGACAGACTATTGCTAACCATTTCATGCTTTTTGATGCTACTGTAAATAACAATATTTTTTTTCAGTATAATGGATCAAATCTAAGGTATTTTACCTTTAAGCTATAGCCTCATTCTAGTAACTTTTGAATTACAATTGTGATATATTTTACTTTCACTGAATTTTCAGCAGCCAAATGGCTGACAGTAGTTATTTGAAGAGCATGTGGAATTAAAATCTCAGAGTACTTTGTAATGAAAAGGTAATTGATAAAATCTCAGTTGCTTGTGTTTCTGTTTTGACTTTTAGATTTTTGGCAATGTATAGTAACTAAGGGAGAAAGAAAGCCTAGAGTCAATGCGATATATTGTCTCTGGAAAAATTATTTCTTTTATAACAATTAATTTTTAATCATGTGTGTGCGTGTGAGTGCAGGTGCCCACACAGGCCAGAAACATCAATCCCCCTGGAGCTGGAGTTACAGGCAGTTGTGAGCCATTTGATCCGGATGCCGGAAACCAAAGTTGAGTCCTCTGCAAGAACAATATTTGCTCTTAATTGTAGAGTCATTTGTACATACCTAGAAAGAAATAATTTCGAAAAGAGTATTTTAAAATTTTTAAATATAATTCTAAAATTCGACATAATATATAGAAAATATGTACATAATATATATAGTCTAAAATTCTAAAAGCATATATGCTTCTAGAATAGAAAGTATTGATTGTATGCCATTTCTTTTTTACCCTTCAGCAATTTGTCTCTATGAGTTTCTGGGATCTTAGCATAAGGGAGAGGAATAGAGAAAGAGAATAAGGGAGAGAGAGGGAGAGAAAGAAGGCGAAGGAGAGGAAATAATGAGTTTTTATGTATTCATTAATATATGTAGTATATTTACTGTGTGAGGGGATACAGAGATACATGAGGTTAATTACTGTGCATCATGTCAGTCTGCATGGGTTCCTAGTTCATACTAAAAACAAGATTAGGGTGGTGAGTGGTTGTTTTTCCCATCTCTTCTGGCTAGCATGGTTACCATGGTAACACAGTGACTGCAGTGCAATTTGGTGCAGATAGAGCTTCCATTAAGGATTCTTACCTGAATCACTTATCACTAAAACAGCTGTCAAATGTTGCATTTCCTACACTGCCAGCCCTTATTTTCTTTTTGCTTTTCTCTAACTGAAAACACATTTATCAATTCATTTATCAATATTACTCAAGCTGACATTTTTGTTAGATTTATCCCCTGTTGTTATCATTATATATTTTGATGCACAAATCGTTTCAGATTTCCCCAGTGGAAACCCCTTCAAGTTGATCTTAGTGTCTACTTGACATTTTCTCAGAAGTAATTGAGAACACAATTTGCTTTCTGAGCCAGACCCTTTCCTGAAGTAGCATTGTCTACCTGAGACCTTAGGTGTGAGGATTTGAAGAACAATTTCACCAAAGTAGACCTTGATGAGACCAATGAGTGTATTAGGCTTTCTCACAAAGCATAGGTAAGGAGTTACTTTCCTGGCAAAATCCCACCCAATAGAGGATGATGATTTCATGGAAGCTGCATCATGGAATCCCGCTTTTGATCAGCCTTTTATTTATCCTAAAATACCCTAGCATCTTGTAAGACAACTTGCAACTAGAGAAGGGATTATACTTGGAATTTCAGCCCAGCGTCTCTAGACCCTCCCTAGGAATGCCAAAGGCCTGGCTAGCAACCTATTGTTCTGTTCTGGTTGTCATGGCTACAGAGACAAAGTTGAATTATGACTAGAGGTGGGGAAATCCCCTTCCAACAATCACCACTGCCAGGGCACCCGGCTTCTCAGGCTGCCTTCCATCCCCCTCATTCAACCCCTCTCTGGGACACTATGGACACAGCTACCAAGATCTCATCTTGACATCCCCATCCTTTCTCCATCACCCCTCACCTACACTGCACCAAAGAACACCTTCCTTCACGCCACTGCAAGTGAGGCTGGGACTACCTGATATTTCATCCCAAGGATGCGCTGAATGAGTTTATACTCATTAAAGGTATTTTTGAACACAGCTAGAATTATTCTGTATGTAGAGTTATAAGCTAGATCATAATTGTATTATTTTTCTCCTGGTATGTGCTTTATTTTGTTTTTCAATTAATTTTGTAACCACAAAATAATGAACTTCATTGATATTCTTATGTATCATTGTACCTTGTTTATATCCGACTGTTACTGTCTTCCTCACCTCTCACTGGTTCTTTTCCTTCCTGGCAAATAGTCCTCCTGCTTTCAAGTCATAGACTTGTTAAAAACAGGGCAATATACATTTTTTTGATAATGGGGTTCACTGCTGCCATCTTGTGACAAAGTTCTGAACTACAGCATGAACACAATTGAGCGGCAAAGGAGGGGGAGTTACGCGGGCCGAGAGGGGGCGGGTGTCGGGCTTTGACCCTAGAAGTCTGGGTAGAAAAGGGAAGAGTTCCAGAATAAAGGGTTACTGTCAAGACTACCCATAAAATACATCCTCATATTATGCATAAATGAAAGGTCTATGTGGAAGCAGACACAAGATAGTTTTTGTTTTGAAGTCTTCAAATTGCTACAAATTTACTTAAACCAAAACCCATCTTCATGACTGGTCACACTTGATGTTCTAATTCTGTAATTTATTTTATACTCATTAGATTAGCTACTACTATAAATTATTCTATTCATTAATAATAGATGAGTGTGTTAACATAGGAAAGGTAGCATGAATGCTAAATTCGTCAGCATTTTTCAATTTTTAAAACAATGAATTTCTTTCTCAAAGTCATCAAAAAATTAGTCTATTAGTTTATTTTTTAATATTATCTTTATTAGTTCTTGCTATTCCTACATTGGATGTTTTTATTCTATTTTGGTCATTTTATTTGACATTCAAATTGTTCTATCTCTGATGTAGGGATTCCTTTAGCTTAGCGCTGGTCTTTTTGAGGCCTTACTGTAGTTTAGTTTAAGCTTAACCAGTTCTCAAAAGATGATTTCCTTTCAGTGGGAAATGTTTTTAGAGTGCCCAAACTGGAGATTACAGTTTCTTACTACTACTGCATTGGTAGCTTATCCACCCATCTAAAAAATGTGTCTTTATGTTTTTAAGAGTGTGATGAGTTTTAGTTGTTAACTGGACACAATCTGAAATCTCCTAGGAGTCTCAATGAGGGGTTGGTAGATTAGGTTAGCCTGCAGGCATATCTATGGGGAGTTATCTTAATTATTTGGAACCCCCACTGTTGATGGCATCACTCTCTGGGCTGGGGATCGTGGATTATATAAGGATGGAATTATGGAGATGAGTCCTTGCAGACATGTATCGAATTCATTGCTTTCTGCTCTTGGCTATGGGTGTAATGTGACTGGCTACTTCAAGTGCCTGCTGCTTTGAATTCCCCACAATGATGGGCTGTAACCTGGAATTGTGAGCTGAATAAACACTTCCTCCCTTAAATTCCTTTGGTCAGGATATTTTTTTTTTTAATCACAGCAGTAGAAAAATAAACTAAGAAAGAGTTACACATGATTATTTCCATTCAGAGAGGGTCCTCCATCTCATTACTGGTAGCATTGATTGGTTATTGCTTCAAACCTTCCAACTTTAAAATATATACAATCATAATGCTATTTTCTCTTGTTCAATGGGTGAAAATTTCCATATTATTTATAAGTGAATATGAGTAATATTTCCATAGAGATGGAAGTCTTCTGTATCTATTTATCCAGAAAGTAGCTACCTGTTAATGTTTGAATATCTAAAATGTGGTGAGTACAACTGAAAAAAACTAAGTTTTAATTGCATCTAAATCTAACTCATGTATGGTTAGTGCTTATCTACTCCATTGGACAGCAATAGCTCGACACATACTTTCACACATTGCTTTTGCTATATCTCAATATATCTTGGGGGTCACTACATTGTAGTAGAAAGAGGAAGTTCTTGTTACTTATCACACTTGCATAATATGCCCAGGATATAGATGCACAGGCTGTGTATATTCAATCAATAATTTATTGGTGTGCATATACCATTCTATTAGTCTATCATGGTTAGGAATTGTTCTGCCAGGAGAGACAACATTCTTATGCCATCCTCCCCTGATTTTGCATTATTTCATTGAGATAGACAAGATAGACATTTACAGAGGAAATTATTTTTCTAAGACACAATTCCAATATCTCGTAAGACAGAAATTTTGAAACAGATGACATTTGGAAATGTAATATCAAGAAAAAAAGTTTGGGTAGTATGCCTTTTATTCCACTATCTTTTTGGATTTTTAATTTCTTCCTAGTGTGACAAGGTGAAGGAATTTGTATCCTGCATATAGAAAACAGTGCTGAGGCAGACAAATAGAAGAGATTCAACCCAGAGCCTGTGGTGATTGATGTGTTGTGTCTGGTAACTAGGATATTGTTAACACCTATTGTTGTAGTTTGCCACGGTGTGGGCTCAGCAAGGAAGAGACAGAGGCATTTTCACAGGTGCAAGCTCTGCCAGACCTGAGCAGAGGGAACCACCATCATGGCCAGTGTTATACCGGACAGTGGAACCACCAGCATCTGAACTCAGGTGTTTTATTGATATACAACTCCTCAGATGTTCTACTGATGGCACATGCAGATCATGTTCAATCAAACATCTCCCACACAAATCCAACAACTGCAGACAATACAAAATGCCAAGACCTAGGCAGTCCCTCACCCAACAGTGTACAAAATTATTTTATACACAACTAAAAATAAACTTCTACAACAATCCCCCCTTTCTGTATAAGCCAATCAAAAAATGCTATATCTCTATAACACAATTTAACACTACACCAGCAAAACTATTTACCATGGGTTGCTAATGCACATGACCAAATGAAACCAAACATCTCTTCGGCTTTTTACAATGTCTTTCGACAGCACAAAAACATTATCAATTTCCAATGATCTGGAATTCACTCACGGTCTACTGGACTCCTCTAAAAGGCTTAGATCACTTCTCTGGCTCTACCCTCTGCAGCACACACAGCTTGTCCTCCAGGCTCTGACTGGTTCCACTCTATTGCTGCTGCTTCTCTTTGTAGTACTGACATCTCAAAAATTGCTGAGATCCCTTGCTGCAACTGGGCTGAACTTTCACCAATAGCTTTTCTTGGACTCTCTTCATGGTGCCAAGCCTCAACTTCTTTGCATGACCCCATTCAATCTGGGCCTTCCATTGCTACTTAGGCTGCACTAATGGCTTCTCCTGGCCTCTCATAGTGTCAAGCCTCAGTTACTCTCTATGACCCCTTCATGCCTTCAAAACCAGCAATACCTGGGTGACTCTTACAGTATCAAGTTTGACTGCCAGCATGAGATACAGACTCAGTCAATTCTGGAAGAGAGTTTCTGTGTGCTGACCCTGAGGGAAACACTTTCCAGATTTTAAGATAGAGCCTGGTTTGCTGGAGAAACACCTGATAAACTTGTCTGCAGGAAGGGTTCACTCATGGGTGGAGTTCTCATCACCACAGCAGGTGTGTCCTGTCATGATCACTTCATCAGTATCTGGACATGTTTGCGTAAAACAAAACAAAACAAAGCAGACTCTGCGAGGTCTGGTGTTTCTTTCTCTTCTTTGTCTCCACATTGGATGTGGCTGGTGTGATGTTGTGCCCCACATTGCAGGCACCATTTGTAGTTGTTAGCCACTGTGGTGGCTCACCAAGGAAGACAGGGAGCTACTTCCATAGGTTGGAAACCCTGCCAGACCTCAGCTTAGGGAACCATGATTTTATTGTTCTCTATTATTTCTATTATTATTATTATTATTATTATTATTATTACACTATCCATCCAAAGAGTAAATAATTGAACTAAAATTATGCTGCCATGTAAAAATGGTATACCATGAAATTTTACCTTTATAATTGAATGTTGAATAGATAAAGAGATGAGCAGATCTAGGCACATAACCTATGGTACTTTTCTAGTTAACTGTACTATTCCAAATTAGAATTGGGTCTACACATGAGGAGCCAATTGAAAATCAAAATTAGGTTAACAGAGAAAAGTTATTAATAATTTAACCCATCTATGAACCCTGTATACTACAATACCAACTTTCCAGGCAAGATATGACCACTGGTACAATACTGGTTCTAGGGGTAACTAACCACATTCTGATTAGATTTGAAGCCCACTCCATAAGAGGGACTACATATCCGATACTGAATGTAAATCTGTCTAAAAGTCTATGGCTATAGAGGTCATAGGTCCTATGGGGGAATCTAGTAATGGTGCTTTGCTAAATGGATATGTAATTAAACTGCCTTTTACATATTTATGGTTATACCCACATAAACCTCTCAACCTTTATCAGAGAAACTTCTTTTATCAGTGGGTGACAGTGAAAAGCAGAGACTCATAACTGGTCAAAGTGCTAAGATTAAGTGACTGCTGAGCCCTAAACGGGACATCTATATTATTCACTCCAGGACCCAGGGAATGGTTCCAAAGAAGGATGAAAAGACTGTAAGACCTGAAGGATGTGGGGTAGTACTATAAAAAGCTGTCATCTAGATTATGGTGGTTGGAGTCCTGAACATAAAGCTGCTGTGAACACAGGCATGAGACCTGAACACATAAACAAACAAACAAAAAATGAAAGTAAGAGGAGGGCTAGTTGGGAACCAGGTCAGTAGGAACGGGAATGAAACAAGAAGGTAAGGAGGGAGATAGGATCACAATAAACTGTTTGCAAGCAAGAAACGGTGACAAGTAAAACACAGTTAAGAGACTGGAGCTCGAGAGATGACTCGACAGTTAAGAGAACCAGGTGAGTTCGTGGCCAACTTGGTCTACAGAGTGAGTTCCAGGACAGTCAGAGTTACAACAGAGAAACTCTGTCTCAAAAAAAAAAAATCAAAAAAGAAAAAAGAAGGAAAGAAAGAAGAAAAAAGAAACAAAAAAACCAAAAAATTCAAAGTAGTATCTTTTCCCTCATCATTTGAGTTGATTTATCTATATGTTAGTATTTCTGATAAAAGATGGAGAGCTACAAAATTAACACTTTTAAAGAAAATTCCATTGTTTCCTGATTGCAGCTTCTTCATTCTCCCCTGTGAATAATATTCATCCAGGGTGGTATGATTAAAAATCTCACAAAAAGTTTTTCCTTTAACCCCATATCTCAATAATGAAGGATAGAGACTTTAGAATAAGATAGAGTTCAGTGTAAACTTGAGATGGTTCAATAGTTTATTTCAAGCATATGGAAATGTTGAGTGCCAAGACAAGTGGGAGCCATATACAGTGAATGTCCATTATGGCTGCATGCATACAGAACATAATGTCAAGAGTATAAAACACGATACTCTTAATGATTATGTGTGCCTGAAATTAACTAATTTCTTTCATAATTTCTAAAGTAATATATACCATTTTAAACCAGAATTAAATCTCACATGGACACTTCTCTGTATGAAACATTTTAGATATAAAAGACTGGTAAAAATTGTAATACCTTAAATTCTCACAGTAAGATATAAAACATCACATATACAGTTGAAACTTATTCAAAATATTTTGTAATTATAGTAATCTCCTTCATGCCTGGTAATAATGATTAACACGAATTTTAGGGCTTTGCTCTTAAAACATGTCATTGATGTTTTCTTTCATAAGCACATATCATCATATGAAATACGAATTATTTTGCTGTATGTTTGCTCTATTAGAAGGGATAAAGAAGAACAAATAAGCATTAACACTCTGACATGTGACTTGGTCATGCACCTCCTTACATATTTTCTATTAGAAGGAATAAAATGTGCTTCCTTCCATGTAAATTTTCCATTAGAGCTACTGAAATACACTTTCCTCGGTGTGCATTTTCTATTAGAGCTACTAAAGTGAGCTTTTTTTGTATGCATATATTCTATTAGAATGATTACAATGCACACACTCGTTTTCTTCTTTGCTATGCATTAATGAGCAGCAGCAAATTCTGCAGATGCTCCCAGGGCCCTGGGCCAAATGTGCCTGTGACTCTGCTTTTATACTGAATCTCACTGGAGACTATGGAGCTTGGGTGCTGGGCAGTTTCACATTGTCTCTCAGCTTCCTTCCACTCTGGAATCATTGCCAGATTGACTAGGTAAGCGAACAGAAGGGCCTGCTGCCAATTAAATAGCCTTTGTTTGGGGAGAGCTCTGAGAGAAACATGCTGGGGAGTTCGTTTCACTTACTATACTTCAATGAAACCCAGGAAAATGGAGATGTGCTCTGACCACTAAAAATGAGGTTTATCTGAGAGATGTAACTGCTCATTCCCTGAAGATCTTTAATGTCCCTGACTAAAGGTATATATCTGAGGCTGTCATGTAGATGGAACAGTGAACTAGTTCAAAACCACCTGTTTCCTAGTTCTCTTGCTTAAAGGTGTTCCCCACTATCACTGGCTTGCTTTTCTATATGAAAAGTCTGGGGATACTTTTTTAATTTTATTTTTCCCTTTCCAAACCAGAGATACCCTTATTGTAGACAAAGTGGAAAATACATGGAAGAAACAAAATTGTTAAATATCCTTTAAATTCTATGTCTCATGGAGAAGCATTATTAATGGCATTTAGCAGGCAAAATAAATCATATTCTCAAGAATCAGAGTGAAACAATAATATACTGGTGTTTTTATAAAGAGTTCTCATATCACTATTATGGACATCATGTTATAAAAGTTAATTCATGTCAACAAATATTAATTTAAATGGCCGTTTGTTAATGGCCAATTTGGGAATGAAAATGGAAGTTATTAGGACTTATGAGTTCCTCAGTTTTTGACACTCTTGTGTTGATCTGTACGTTCTCGTTTCATCATAGCAACAGCACACATGGAGTGGCTTCTGGTATCCGATTTTGAATAAAAGAGAACTGAAGCACAGTGACAGTAGATCTGGCAAATGGATAAAATGTAGATTTGAACACAGGCTTTGTGGTTCCTAAGTAATTACATCTGTTCAGCATGACTTTCGATTTTATCATAATGCTTATAGTCTGACAGTAATAGAAGGAAAAAAGAAGCTACCACGAACATTTGGCTTAAAACCACTGAAATATAATACTTCATTGTTGTAATAATTGAAAGTCTCAAACCCAGGTATTAACTGTCCTATTCATTTTGAATCTCTGAGAAGAATCCTTCTTTGTTTCTCTCTGGGCACTGTTGGTAGTCATGAATTGTTTACCTTCCTCCTAATCTATGCCTCTACCATCTAATGTTCTAGCTGTTTGTTTCTGTCTCAATAGTATTTTCATCTTATAGGAACACAAGACATACTGAATTTATGTCCCACCATATTGACCTCATCCTAGTATGATCATATCTACTAACGCTGTAATGCTTAATGAGACTGATGGGCATTTAGAACTGGGACTTCAATATGTGTTTGCAGAACATATAGCTAAAGAGCACTATCTTCATTTATTACAGTTAACTGGGAGTCATTGTAAAGTAATGGCTATTGTTATGGGCTGAAATTGAAGGGAAATTCTATTTTTTTCTGGTAGAGATTCTTCCCATATGTTGACAGCCAAGAATATTCCCTGTTCTAGGGAACTACAGATGTGGTTCAGTGGTTAAGAGCCCCTTGCTGCTCTGGTAGGGGACCATGGTTGGGTTCCCAGCACCTACACAGCAGGCACAGCTATTTGTAACTCCAGTTTCAGCGAATGTGACACCCTTCTCTGACTTCCATAGGTGCCAGGCACACATGTGGTGCACTTACATACCTGCAGGCAAAAGCTCATACATGTAAAATAAAATAAACCTTTTCTTAAAAAGGATATTTTTAGTTCCCAATGACAATGTGTTTTCTGAGATTGGAGCTGATAATGCTTAAGTTTCTCCATTTGACTACTTTGTACAACTGCCAGACAGTAGGTGTTTATTATACTTACAATTAACGTAGGAGAGGAAATACATATCACACTATAGCAGACTTATCAGAAACTCTACTAATGAGTCCATGTATATAATGTTCTTCTTGAGTTTTCTCGCTAGTTTTTGTATTTTTGTAGAAATATATGTACGTATATGCAAAAAACAAATATTAACTTTTGTAATCCACAATGTCTTTAGTAGCACACCTCAAAGGACATTGATTCAAGCATCAGTTCATACCAAAGGGATGAGGTACAAATGAAAAATCAAGAGAAGATGGTGTTATAATGGCTAGAATTTGCTGTGGAAAGTACTTTCTTAAAAGTTTCATTTAATTTTATTTTATGTGCATTTTACCTCATGCATGCCTGTGTGTGCAATGCCTGTAGAGGCCAGAAGAGAGAGTCTGATCCTCTAGAACTGGAGTTAGAGAGGATTTTTAGACAACATTTGGAAGCTGAGAATTGAATCCAGGTCCTCAGGAAGAACAACAAATGTTCTTAACTACTGAGCCATCTCTTCAGCCCATTGAAAAGTACTTTTAAAATGAAAGGTGTACAGTCATTTAATGCTTACTGTTTCTTCACAAGACAAAAAAATTTGGTTAATCCTCATTTATGGATGAAAATGAGACAGAGAAAGTGATGTCTTTGTTCAAGTCTGCACATTCAGGGAATGAGACAGCTTGCATAGTACCCAGTATATAGTGCTTTCGAGCCTGGGAAGCTATCAAAGATCTGCTGTTAAAGAAACAGTCTGTACAAGCATGCCTGTTTGGAATGTCACTAAAGATAAAAAGCACTATGCTAATATATTTATATAAATTATGTGTACTTGGTGATTTAAAAAGTAGATGGCTTCCTTGGAGAACATGTTCATTACAATCTTAAAGACAGAGACCAAAGGCAGTAGAGTAGGGAGTTAAAGAGTTGGGACCAAATGATAACAGGGAATGTAGAAGCATCTCTTTGGAACCTTTGAAGGAGGAGGAGGAGAGTTAAAGATGGAAGGGCAAGAAAGGAGGAAGAAGAGGAAGGAAGAGAGGAAGAGGAGAAAATAGCGAGAAAGACAGAAGAGTAATGGAACAGTACTGAATATTTAGTTATTAGTTGCTAAAGGAGAGGAAAATTGTGTCCAAAGAAATGCTGGGAACTATCAGGGCTTTGTCTTCTAGGGAGGCAGCAAATGGCTGGAATGGTGTGTGTGTGTGTGTGTGTGTGTGTGTGTGTGTGTGTGATATAGCTGTTGTGATATAACCGGACAACTCTTGATCTGAGGACTTCCGCACTTGTGTTATGTGTCCAACATATTCCTATAAATATATAAACATAATTAAGTGTTCAAGAGCAGATGTTGTGCAAATACTACACCTTTGTTCCCTAAGTATAACCTCTTCTACATCTCACCGGGTGACTTCAAACTCACACCTATCTTCCTAGTAAGACATAACTCATGTGGGATTTGATTATTCAGAGGGCAATGGCTGAATAGAACTTACAAAATGTTCAAATATACAAAAGGAAATTCTGCCTTTAAAACTCTGAAGTTGCCAGGGGATGGTGGCGCATGCCTTTAATCCCAGCACTCTGGAGGCAGAAGCAGGCAGATCTCTGTGAGTTTGAGGCCAGCCTGGTCTACAGAGTGAGTTCCAGGATAGCCAGTGTTACAACAAAGAAACCCTATCTGGAAAAAACCAAACCAAACCAGAAAACAAAAACAAACAAAAAAAAATCTGAGGTCCAGGCATATTAAAGAGAGTTTTGTTTTGTTAGTGAAGATGTCTGTGTTCTTGTTACAAAATAAACAGAGAAATTATTTTCATGATGCCTGCCTTAAAAAACTCTACTTCCAGATGGGAGCAGAAGGGGGGGGAGAGAGATAGAGAGAGGAGGGGGGAGGGGGAGAAAGAAACTGGAAACACTCAGTCCTAAATAGGATATCTCCATCATGCCCCACCTCCACACCTAGAGCTCAGGGAACCCTCAGAAGAGGAGTTGGAAGGACTGTGGGAGTCAGAGAGGACGGAGGACACCAGGAAAACAAGACTTTCTAAATCAACCGAGTAAAGCTCATATGAACTCACAGAGACTGAAACAGCAAGCACAGAGCCTGCAGCACAGAACCTGCATGGGTCTGCACCCAGGTCTTCTGTGCTCATATTATGGCTTCCAGTTTAGTGTTTACTGGACTCCTGAGTGTTTAAACAAGTGAGTCTCTGATTTGTGTGCCTTCTCCTGGGCTTGTTTCAACTTATTACATTTTATTTGCTTGTGTTTGGTCGTTATCTCTCAGAAGCCTGTTCTTTTCTAATGAGAGACAGAAAGGGAGTGGATCCGGATGAGAGGGGAGGTGGGGAGGAACTAGGAGGAATAGAGGGAAGGCAATTGTATGAGAATAGAATCTATTTTTAATAAACAAGGAGGAAAAATAAAACCTTGTTTCTGTGTGGCAACATTTAAAAGCCATCAATGTAGCTAGATATGGCCATACATGCCTTCAGTCCCAGCACTCAGGAGGCAGAGGCAGACAGATCTCTGTGAGTTTGTGGCCAGTCTGGGTTACATAGCAAGTCCCAGGCCAGGCAGGGCTATAAATGGAGACCCTGCCCTAAAATCACCCCTTCCCCTCAAAACAAGAAAACGTCCTTGATATTCTGTTCTGTGCCATAAGCACTGGATGGGTAGCTGTTCATTGTTCTCCTTCAGTTAGCTTTATAAGAACAGCCTGATCAGTCCTTTTGCACAGCTGACTAAGCTCAGACTCACACAACCTAAGTCACCTTTTCAGGTAACTGGCAGGATTTGAAAGGGTCCATCACCGCCCCCCCATGAAGACCCTGAACACTTCCTGTTGCACTTTTACCTTATTTGGGAGGCAAGGATAAATCTCAGCTTTAAATGTCCAGACAATGATGGATATGAAAGTGTTCTTTCCATTATCCCGGTAAATCCAGGAAACTCAGCCTGATATCTTGGTGCCAAGCTCCAAGCTTATGTCCTTCTCCTCTGATTTTGTTGCCCAGACAGCATCCACTTTCATTTTTCCTATTATTATTTTAAACCAGGACATAAAGTGATGGGTTTCATTATGACAGTTTTGGTGATCATCCTTTATTTCTAGGCTTCCAGTCTGCACCTGTACCCTCCCTCCCCACAAGCAGTGCCTTTGCCACTCTCATCAGATGTGCACTCGATTACCCTCACTGTTTCCCTCCCTCCCCGAAGTTTTCAGGAAAATGGACGGATCTGTAAATTGCTAGACGAAGTAATTCAGAATCAGAAACGAAAGTACCTCATTGTTGTTCTTACACGAAGATCTTAAATATGTGCTCAGGTGGGCTTTATAGACCATGAGACTAGAAAGAGGGCTGTGAATGGGGTAAAAGCATTTTCTTTTTTCTTTTAAGGAGAAGGAATATCTTTTTTTGCACAATGTAACAAATGAGAGAATACTGTGTTTCTAAATCTTCCTGAAAACTTCATTTGTATATTAAAGCTATTTCATTTGTTGATAACCTCAAGCCTCAGTGATACTCTTTTATTTCTTACTCACTCTCTCAGTATAAATTGAGGTGTCCACACTTGTAGGCGAGTCCTTCCAAAGAACAGACCTTTACCCTCTATTAGTCTACTCTATGCAGGTTTCCGAGAATTCCTCCCACCCCCTTTCCAAGGCACTATGTTACAGCTTCTCATACACCTAATAAAGTATTATGGCCTCTAAAGCAATTCTCTTCATAACCTGGTTTTAAAAGCATCGCCATCTTTTTCTGTACATTGTAGAAGGTTCTTTGCAGACGTTTGATAATGGGGTGTTCTGTGCCACCTCGTGACAGAATCCTGAACTACAGCTTGAACATCGCTGAACAGAAGATGGGAGAAGAGCAGCTGCAGCCCAATTACCTTTCAGAACTTTCTGGACAGCTGGTTGGAAAAGGAACCATTTCCAGTAAGAGTACTGAGAGTCATCAGACAGAAAGGTCAGCTTTTCGTTATCATGAGGAGAAAACTCTATATGAGATGAACAATATGATACTATTTGTTTTTATGCTTAAAGAATGCTGGATAGATGGCTGGAGGTGTATATGAGCAAAAACCAAATCTTGGCCACGTATGATATTTGTAACCTGCCTTTACCTTTATTATGACTATATTTGCTTGTAATTTCATTTGTAATTTAATTGCTTTAGATTTTACATTAAATATTACATTACAAAAAATTACATAAAATTATTATAAGTATGCTAATTAAGTTTACCTGCATTCTTGTAATAAAAATCGTGTTTAAAAACACTGTTAAGCCTGGAGCGGGCTGTGTATATCTTTAATCCCAGGACTTGGGAGGCAGAGGCACATAGATCTTTATGAGTTTGAGGCCAGCCTGGTCTACAGAGTGAGTTCCAGGACAGTCAGGGTTACAACAGAGAAACCTATTTCGAAAAAAACAAACAACAATAAAAAACTATTAAACATAAGATGATATTAAAATTCAACTTCCTTTTATCCAAGCAGGCATTAAAGAAAATTAGAATAAATCATGATATTATTTTAAAATATATTAAAACCCATTGCACAAACATTAATCCAGATCAATGCTTTAAGGAGAAGAAGTAATACAAATTTCATATTTCTTTTGAAAATTTTAGCTGTCCTAATATTTTAAATTACAATCTATAGTTTAATACCTTTGCCGTTACATATGCAGCAATATTTCTTTTTATATCTTTGTAATAATTTCTGAAGATATTGTTTCAAAACCATGAAATCTATACTCTACATTCATACAACACATTCTGAATAATATTACTGTGCTGCATAGTTTTATGTCAACTTGGCACAAGCCAATGTCACTGGAGAGGAGGGAGCCTCAGTTGAGAGAATGCCTCCATTAGAAAGGGCTGCATTCAAGCCTATAGTTGTTGGGACCCAATAATCCAAGCAATGGACCTGCCAATTTGACAAGGTTCCTGGCCCCTTGCTAGTATTGGAATTCCTCAACTGCTTTGCCCCTTTCTCATCTTTACTGTATGGTGATAAAAACCTCTCATCAGTAATATTGCCTATTTGGCCTAATAGTTAAAACTCAAATCAATTCCAGGGCTAGCTGGGGGAGGGACACTGCCATCTCAGCTCTAAGTCATTGTAAACTAACCTTCAAGTCTTGGCATGTGAGAACTATTCATGCTTTCTGTAGACATATCATAAAGCTTATTCTTAGTTAAACTGACCTTCCCATGGAAACAGAGCCATAGTTGTGATCAGAAATGAAGAGTCTAGACAGTAGGTCAGCAAGCTTGAAAAAACAAATAGATAAATCACCCTTGAATGTCTGTCTCCTTTAACAGTAAGTTTGCAGACCAAAGATCAGCTATTCATTAATAAACTATTGTGTTAAGACTACTCACTAAAATTAACCTTGAAGATCAGAGGCCTGCAGCTGGGAGGGGATGAACACTCTTGCATTGGTTCCTTTTTTGATGTATGCTTAACACTTGCAGATAAGCAAGTCTGTAGTTTTGCTATTTTAGCTAGAACAAAGTCTTTGTCTGCAGGGGAGCCTTGTAATTTTTTTCCCCAATGTGCACATTGTTACTTTTGCTTTTTCTAATTTTTAATTTTTCTAAGTTCTAATTTCCTTATTTTTTATTATTAAAAGAAGCACATTATCATACAAAAGGTGTGTTCATGCATGTCATTAAAGAGTGAAAAGCGTGTTATATTGGGACCTGTAGAAGAATGAACTCCTGTGTTCATTTGACATAACTTTCCTTCAATGGTCCGTTTTCGTCTGTGGAGAGTTCATGGAACTATTGTGGGTGAAGACCAATCAGTAACCCACATATAGAGAATTTTCTTTTCTCTTTTTTTCTTTTCTTTTCTTCTTTCTTTCTTTCTTTCTTTCTTTCTTTCTTTCTTTCTTTCTTTCTTTCTTTCTTTCTTTCTTCCTTCCTTCCTTCCTTCCTTCCTTCCTTCCTTCCTTCCTTCCTTCCTTCCTTCCTTCCTTCCTTCCTTCCTTCCTTCCTTTCTTTCTTTCTTTCTTTCTTTCTTTCTTTCTTTCTTTCTTTCTTTCTTTCTTTCTTTCTTTCAGAGTTTATCAGAGACAGAGTTTCTCTATTGTAACTCTGGCTGTCCTGGAACTCACTCTGTAGACCAGGCTGGCCTTGAACTCACAGAGATCTGCCTGCCTCTGTCTCCCAAGTTCTGGGATTAAAGGCATGTACCACCACTACCTGATTGGCATTTTCTTACTTAGTGATTGATACGTGAAGACCCAGCCTATTCTGGGTGGTGCCACCCCTGGGTCAGTGGTGTCCTGGGTTTTATAAGAATGCAGGCTGAGCAAGCCATGAGAAGCAAGCCAGTAAGCAGCACTCCTCCATGGCCTCTGCATCAATTCCTGCCTCCAGATTCCAGCTCTGCTTGAGTTTCTGCCTAGACTTCCTTCTATAATGAACTGTGTTATGGAATCGTAAGTCAAATAAACCCTTTTCTCTCCAAGTTGTATTTGGTCATAGTGTTTCATCACAGCAGTAGTAACCCTAACTAAGTCAATTATTAGTGCACATTGTTAACAATACGAAATGAAAATCTTTCTCTACACTTTGGAAATAATGTAAACCATTGTTATTCTGACAGGAAACATGGTACCATAGCCTCTCCTATAATTAATTCACTGTCATTTATTTTTATGTCTCCTAAAACCCTGTGCTATGGATTTTCTCAACTCCATGTTATTTGGAATGTTCTGATATTTCCCATTATTAATGCTATGTAGTCTGACAGCTCTAGATTAAAATAATTAAACTACCTCTTCTCAGGCATGCTCCTTGAAAATGTTTGTCCTCCATGAATCTTAGAAGAGTGTGCTTAACTTTTCATCACTATGATGGAAACTGAGAAATGATTTAAAAGGAGGGAAATTTGGTCTCTGCTTGTGGTTTTGGGGCCTCAGCTATTCACATTGCTTTGGGCCTAAGGTAAGATGGAATATTGTGGTGGCAGGGATGTGTGAGAGACACTGCATATCTCATAGCAGCCAAAATTCAGAGACATATAAAGGGGCCAGGGACAAGGTGTGCCTAGTTACCCACTTCCTGCAATCACAGTTTCCATTACCTCACACAAGTCGCCTACTCAATCATGGGCAGAGCAAATTTCATTTGGATTACAACCCTGCTAATCTTACCACCTCTCAACAGCACTGCCATCTGGGGACCATGGTGTCAGGCTTATTAGCTGTCAGCCTGACAGGCTGTTACCATATGATTCTTAGGGATAACAAAAATTGAACCCAATCATAGAGAAGAATGAGTTAGAACAGGGACTATTAATGCTTAACGTAAAGAATAGTTACAAAGAGTAAATGTGGACATTATTTAACAGTTTCTTCCCATGTTACTTCTTAGTTTCTGCTTCTGAGATGACTTTAAATTTCACTTACCTGTAGAAATCCTGCAGAGCTTCTTTTCAGACAAGAGAAAGGAAAACACATTTGTAGACCCACATGGTGCATAAGAGATTGTTCTGTATTATATGCCGTGGAAGTAGGATGAAGAAATGTCACCCACTTCCATAAAATTGTACCAACTCATTGAATTCTTTGATGCTCTCCTGCAGTGGCAACTTCATGGGTGGCCATTTACTGGGTATCTCAATATTTTTCAATACTTTTGTTAATAATTTGAGTTTCATACAATATATCTGGAATATACCCTCTTCCCATTCCTCCATTTTTAACCCTCCCACATAAAAAACAGAAAGAAAGAAAGAAAGAAAGAAAAAGAAAGAAAGAAAGAAAGAAAGAAAGAAAGGGAGGAAAGAAAGGAATGTTCACTTTCTGTGGCAGGAGCGTGGATCACAGGCATCGCCATGGTCCATGGAGGCAGCAGGTGATCATGGACATTTGTCTGGCCCATACTAACCTGAGACCAAGCAGAGTCAATAATGTATACTTTTGTGCACATCTATATCTACCTACCTATCTATGTTTAAAGAGAGGTTGATTTATTTTCAGGAATATATTTACACAATTATAGATGCCAAAAGTCCAAAATCTGCAGAGTGGGGACCAGAGAAGCTCTCAAGTTCTAGTTAGACAAGACATGAACAATAGACATGCTGACATAGAAGGGCCCTCATGAGGCCCCACCCGTGAACAAGAACTACAAGCAGCTAAAGGATGCTGAGAGTGGGAAAAATAGTCTTCCCCAAGGAAGAGCACATCAATTGGCTGTCTAATACCAAAGGATGGATGGATATATATGAGCAATTGGAGTCATGGGAAGGGTCTGGAGGGAGAAAAGAAAGAAGATAAATTATGTAGTTATATTTTTATATTTTAATTTTCAAAAATTAAAAAAAAATAAAGTTCTAGTTCAAAACTGAAGGTCATCTTCCATGAAAATTTCTTCTTATTTGGGCAGATTAAGCATCATCTCATTTCAAGCCTGTGATTAGATGAGGCTCAATATCATTATAGAGAACAATCTTCTTGGGAAAAAATATGTTCACTATGTAGTCAAGGCTGGCCTCAGACTCACAGAGCTGCCTCTGCTTCCAAAGTGCTGGGATTAAAGACATGCACCACCATGCCCAGAATGCAATCATATCTTAATCTTGTAGTAAAAGAATCTCTTATACAAAAAGAAACATTCAGAAAAAATACTGAGGTGTTGATTATCTTCTATTGTAATCTGGCAATCCAAAATGTGGAGAGCTCTATGCATAACCAATGGGCTCTAGGCAACAGCCACAGCCTAGCTTCCAGCAGATGCCCACAGCAGTCATCACCTGTGGTGGTTAGATATCCTCTATGGGTCTCACATCTAAATACTTGGATGCCAGTTGTTGGCACTTTGGGGTAGGCTTAGAAGGAGTGACCTTGCTGGAGGAAGTGTGTCACTGGAGGTGGGTTTTGAGTTTCAAGATCCATATTCCATTTCTGATCTGTTCTGTCTGCTTCTTGCTTACAGTTCAAGGTGTGAGCTGTCAGCACTGCTGTATCTACCATGTCTTTATTCCACCATCATGGACCCTGACATCTGGAACTGTAAGCTCAAAATAAACCCTTCCTTTTACACGTTGCTTTGGTCATAGTGTTTTAATCACAATAGAAAAGTAACGAATACATGATCCATGTGAGTAGGTTTTCTGAATCCCTGGGTGTTTGGAATTCCTGTGTGCTTATGTCTTCAAATAACAGATACCATAGAGAGCAGAAGAATAGCTTGCTGAGTGAAGACAACAGTTAGAATACTGAAAAAATGATCGCTAGTGATTGGGATACTGACATAAATGCCAAAAATATTATGCTGTTGATGAATGTTCCACCTCTCTGCGGTTTGTTATTATTAAATGAGACTCAAATTATCTTATCCTTTGTGGCTTGATAAAGCTTTCTTGCAATTTTAAAAATAATCTATGTGTAGGTTTATGGGAGTATGTATATTTCTAAACACATTTTCAATTCTGGTTTGAAGGAATTCGTAGAGTAGAGTTAATTTCTACAATACATCAATTTCTAGTCACTCTTAAACCATTTGGAACCTAATTCAGTAAAGTGAGTGGCCATCGCAGTCCCATGAATTAAGGCACTGTCAAAGAAAAGCACAAAAGTTGGCCTATTGAACATTCATTCCAAACAAGGGGTAGTCACTCTGAAAAGTATTTTCTCAAAGGAATTCTGAAATACTTCTTATAGCAAGGGTGGCTCTTGGCAAGGAAGTCACATTCCTTAGACACTCACAGACAAAACTCCTTCAGCAGACACCAACATAAATACACATTGAAATTCTCGGACTTTGATTGTCCCAGTGCACTCTTCCCAAGCAACAGGAACCTTGCATGCCAACAAACCTAAATCACATTCTTCAATTCTCCTTGCATTATGTACCCACCATAGTTATCTATACTGCAGGAAGTACCCTAGAGCCTCTCACTCCTATGCCTATGCTTTTTGTTGTTGTTGCTCTTCATTTTTTTGTTGAATATTTTGAATCAAGACTGTAAGAATTGGGGAAGGCAGAAAGACACAGAAGAGTATTAGAGCTGTATAGAGTATAGGCATATCGGAGTATAGTATAGTATAGAGTATAGTATATAGCATATACATATACTATACATATATATAGATACTATAGTATATACAGTATATAGTATGTATACTGTACTATATAGTATACAGTTTATAATATAGAGTATAGAGTATAGGAGTGTAAGAGTATAGGAGTAATGTAAGATCCACTCCTAAGGGCATAATGGAAGCAGTAGCAGTTTATTACCAATTTTTGTGAAAGAAGAGGGCCTATGCTGAATAACACATTTCTCTTTCCAAATTCTCCAATCGGGTGAGTCACCGATGTCATGAAGAAGATGTGGAGAGAGAATGTGTGCACTGGTCACAGTGCCCTTCTATGTGGAAGAAAATATCAGGAATGGAGGATAAAGATTCCTCAGCATAAACCAATATGTGTTTAAAATGACTAGGCATCACCCTAATGAATGACCACTTGTTCTAGGCCTAGTTCTTTAAAGTAGCACAGGCATTATATAAATGACATTTCTCTATATTCCTAGATAATTTAGCCACAAAATTGTAGACAGATTCTTTTTTTTTTAATTTTAAAAACAGTAACCTCTTAATTGTGATCTGCCTGTCTCAGCCTCCTGAGCGCTGGGATTACATGCTTACAGGTTTGCACTGCCACCACCAGCACAGACACAGGTTTTCTGCTTAGATAGCTAATTGTTTACTGTGGTGTGTGGCATCCTCGAATCTCAGCTTACTGGTATTACCCTTCCAAGGTCATTTTATTATTATTTTTATTCTTGAGAATTTTGTACAAACAAAATGGTTGGCAGTATGGGCTTCGTTTCCTTTACTATAAAGAGCAGAGTTGGAGAATGCTGCCCGGTCCTAGTCTAGATCCACCAACTAATGTGATTTCTCAAGTGGTAGCCTGAAGAGTGAAGTGTTTTTTCTCTCAGCGAAATACAAAAGGCAGACAGCTGTGTGGAAGGATTTCTAATGTGAAGGACTAGCCTGCGCAGTGCAGTTGCCATAGAAACCTGTCTTTCTGGCGACCTGGATTACAATATTGTAACAATAATTTCCAAGGCTTGGTTAGAAGAAAACAGGCCCACTTCCTGGTATTTTAGATTTGGCTGAGAGTATGAGACCTGTGAAGTAGGGGCTGAATCTCCCTGGGAATGGGGAGACAGACAGACAGCAGACTCAAGTCCCATAGTTCCTGCCTCCAGACTCGGTGCTGGGATGTCTCCTAAGTGAGAGAAACATGGAAATTTCACAGCCTTGGGGGATATGCTGCCCTGTTCCAGGGTGACCTGAACCTACATTCCATGTACAGTCTGGGTGTTCATGGGAGGATAAGACAGAGAAAGGCTCTTTTTGAGTCAGTTTCCCGCTATGTGAAATGGGCATTGTGAATGCTCACAGACCAGTTCAGACCTTTTGTAATAAGGCAGGAGCAAGCACACAGACCTTCATGAATCCAGGCCACTTCTGATTCCTTCTCAGATTTGTTGTTAGAGCTTGAGAGGTGGAGAAAGCAGACCAAAAATCGCCTAAGGGAGATTTTTGCTTGACTGCACAGTTAAGTTAATAACACACCTTGAGGTCACTTAAAACTTAGCCTAATATCCTGTTGTACTCTGTTTGTTTAACCTGCCTTAAGAGAACAATGTAACAGCAAACACTACTTGCCTTCGATTGCCCATGTAATCACCTTTTACAACCTAAGCTAATGCCTAGCTGTAATCTTAAACTATACACTCTTCTATGCCTCTGACCCAGGGACTAATTCGTGTGTGTGTGTGTCTCTCTCTCTGTGTGTGTGTATCATGATAATCATTTTCTGAAAACAGAAAAGAGGTAAAAAGGCAAACAAACTGTTACTCATCCAACATCCGTATGTTGTTTACAATTTTTATAGTGGATTTTTGTTATATAACAAAAGCAACCTTACTGAATGCTGCGGGGTCAGTTGGAGTAAATAACCTAATCCCCCTTGTAAAACTCTGTTAAAGATTTCTGTAAAGTATCTCACATTCCTTCTGCCTGTGATGTTTTCTGGGCTTTTCAGTAAATATAGAGCAAAGTCCTTTGTTAGGGACAGAACACATGAGAGACAGGCAATAGGAATGGATCAGATATACACAACAGACAGGCTACAGACAAGCCAGAAACAACAAATTACAAACAAAAGGAAGACACAGGGAAAGAAGTGTAAAATTTAATCATGGGTTCACCTTTGGTTACATTAAACCCAGAGGAAGTGCTGAATTGTCTTTCAGTGCATTTTGGTGCCTCTGAGGCTATCTTTAACGCATTTAACTGACACCCTTTTCATCTGGACTTGACTGTTTTGTAATCAAATGTAAGGGTTTCATGTCTTGGTGAGTGCAAAGCCAAAACAGGGAAAACTAACATATAAAACAGTCGAAACATATTTATTACCTCAAGCAGGCCAATCATTTCCAGAATAACATTTGCACAGTGTAAAGAAAGCACGAGGATTTTATTCAGGGAAATAAACATGTGTGTGTGTGTGTGTGTGTGTGTGTGTGTGCATACATACATATACATCTGTATATGCTTAAGCATGTGCAGATAAGCTAATAATTTAGGAAGGAAAGATAGTAGATGCATTTCATTGCATACCTAGCTCAAACTCAGCACATATGTTAAAGATTAAAGTGATGGATAAAGGTACCTCTGGATGTGCTCAACTTGCACCATAGAGTTTTCACGAAAAATAAATGAGAGGATACTTTGAAGGTGCATTAACACAGGAGCCTGCTCATGAAGGTACTTGCTTTGCTAAGTCACTAACAGTTTCAGTGTCATTCATCACTGGCCAGTAACTACCATGGTGCCTGGCAAGGATCAACTTAATGAATCATGGTGGTTGCTGGGTTATTTTTCTCCCTGGGCAGCTCTTTATTGGGAGACAGATCATGGTGTGTGTCTGAAGGAGGTGAGTTATAAGGATGTAGATAATGACATCTGCTGAAATATATCCAGATCAGAAGGGCAGCAGTGCTCAGTACAGGCCACTGCCCTCACCTTTAGTACAGTCTTATGCTTGCCTCTGGCAATTTCACAGAACTGAACAAAAGCATGTGGTGAAATAGCTTCTGTGAGAGTACAAAAGTTCAAAAGCAGAAAAACTGTTTTGATCTCACGATTTAGAGATTTGGGTGGTGGAATTCCATCTGCTTGATATGCTTAGTAGTAGCAGCCCTTGAAGACTCTCTCAAAGAGATCCTCTTTATCTGAAAGAGATATTATATTTTATTATATAATTATATAAATATATAATTTTATATAATTACATAAATATATGATTGTATATTTATATAAATATACAATATATCATTATATAAATACATGTATATATTTGTATATGCATAATGGAAGAACATGATGTTTTACTTGAATTTGCCATACATTTACAGGTAATAAATAAAAATCAGTGACACTGAGCATAGCAGAATATCATTCAAAATCATCTCTAGGCTATCCAGTCCCTGGTTCCAGGCCAGTCCTGCAGTGTCAGGCATGGGCTCCTTCCCTTGGCATGGGGTTCTGCCTTTCCATTGCCTCAGCAGGTCCTTCAGGTAAGACAGTGAGACAGGTTATAAGTGGAAGGTTTTGTGGCTGGGTTGATGCCCCAGTCCCATCACTGGAAGCCTTGCCTGGTTACAGAAGTGGCCTGTTCAGGCTCCCTATCCCCCATTACTAGGAGTCCTCGCTAGGGTCTCCCTGGTAGATTCCAGTTTCCACTGCACTAGATCTCCAGATCACTCCCTAAATGTCTCCCAGTTCTGAACATCTCTCCCTATATTCTCTCCCTCCATCCCTCATCCCCCCCGATCCCTCCTTTTCCCATTCCCATTCTGCCCCAGCCCAGCTGAAGTATCTGTTCTATTTCCCTTTCCCAGGGAGATTCCTGTGTCCCCAACTGGGGCCCTCTTTGTTGCATAGTCTATCTGGGTCTGTGGATTGTAGTATAATTGTCATTTACTCAACAGCTAATATCCACTTAAAAACTGAGTACATACCATGTTTGTCTTCCTGGGTTTGAGCTATTTCGCTCAGGATGATTTTTTTTTCTAATTCCATCTATTTGCTGCAAAGTTCATGAATTCATTTTTTATACCACAATTTCTTTATCCATTCTTCAGTTGAGGGACATCTAGATTGTTTCCAATTTCGGGATATATAAATAAAGCTGCTATGAACATAGTTGAGCAAGTGTCTTTGTGGTAGGATGGAGTGTCCTTTGGAAATATGACTAGGAGTGGTATAGCTGGGTCTTGACATAGGTCAATTTCCAATTTCCTGAGAAATCACCATATTGACTTCCATAGTGGCTGTACAAGCTCATAGATCAGTGCTTAGCCCAATCATCATTAGAGAGGTTTCCTCCAGCAGCTGAGGGGAATAGATGCAGAGGCCCAGGGCCAAACATCAGGCAGATCTCAGGGAACATCGAGGAAGAGAGGGAGGAGGGATTACTGGAACCAGAGGGGTCAGGGAGACCTGGAGAACACACCCACAGAGTCAATTGAACAGGGTTCTTGGGGGTTCATTATGATTGAAGCTACAAACACAGAGTTTGCATGGGTCTGCTATATGTCATCTACGTATATCTTATGGTTGACTGGCTTGGTATTCTTGCAGATCTCCTAAAACTTGGAGTGAGGGTGTCTCTGACCTTCTACCTGCTGAGTTGCTTCATCCAGCCATGATGTAGGGGCTCGTGCTTTGTTCCATCTTGTTATTCTCTGTGACATTGGTAACCTTGGGAGCCCTGCTCATTTCTGAGGGGAAGTGAAGGGGAAGGTGGGAGAAGGGGAGAAGAAGGGAGGAGGAGAGATAGGAGAGACTGGGCTTGGGATGTATTATATGAGAGGGAAAAATGAAATAAAAAAAATCAGTGACTCTAACTACGAGATAGATGTTGAAATACATAGTTGATTTGAAGGCACTGTGATGTCTTAATTTGGATTCTTCCCTAGTAACCATGTTTTCATCCATCCTGTATTGAAATTTTGTAGAGTCTAGGATATTTCCTTGTGTTAATCAAAAAATACCTCTTATACAATTTATTTTTTCAAAGGCAATTTTCCCCTAGTTTAATAATGTTCCTGAAGATCCATCAGAGAGATGTCTTAAGTTATCAAACAGTGATGAATTGCTCATATGGGGAAGAAAATTGAGGTTTAGCATGTTCACAGCAGATTTATCTATATATTTTTAACTGCTTAAATAATAATCCATAACCTCCATGTATCTCTATGATTAATGTTAGGTATATGGCCTTTCTAGCCATTTAACATAATATGAATTCTTCCCTAGATCACACATTTAAAAATCTAGTCTGTAATAAATTTATGAAGGCAACAGGAATTTATTACTTGTTTTGAAATGAAATATCGGGTGCAAGAATTTTGCATTATGAGAAATAATAATTATAATTCAGTTTGCCCAACTATACAAATATATCTTGTTATAAGAACCAAATTGGCACAAATTGTTATTATTATTATTATTTCCTAAGACATACTCAGTTCTGTAGTGATTGTTCTCCCTAACAATCAAACACCCTGACTGTCCACAAATAAATACAGCACTTCAGTCAGTGTTATGGTTTAGATATGACAAGCTCACACTCATGCACATATATTGCAGACCTTTCCCTCAATTAATGGGTAGCTAATTGGATCAAGAGGGCTCAAGAGGCCTCTAACCTAATAAGTGCATCTGTACACTGAGGGATTCATGAATTGATGGCATTATTAAGAAGTGATGAAACTTTTCAAGGGAGTAAATCACTGGGGAATGCCTTGGGAGCTATATCTTTTCTTAGTAGTCTTTCTCTCCCACTCCCCTTCTCCTTCTTCCCTTCTCCTTCTCAATATGTTCTCTGCCATTATGCTTTCTTTGCTTTATTCCACACCCAGAAATAACAAAAGGAAATGACTATAGTGTAAATGAAATATCTAAAACTGTGAGCCAAAATAAATCTTTCCTCCTCTTAAATGTTTCAGGCAACCTGCAGAGCACAAAAATTTGACTAATACAGTCAATATAGATTTCATGTTAATAAAACTTATTTAATTGAGATCACAAAGGTATTTTTTCCTCTTTGATAATGCTTAAGAGTTCAGTGGCCAGATTATTTGGTAGATATCTTCCCAGTGCTTTAATCTTTTTCATATTAACTATTCTCTCAGAATGTAATAATATTTAATTGATTATCATTTTTCTTTTTCTTTCCTTGATGATTAATTATTTGGGAAATGCAAATAAAATGTGCTGTCTTTTCTACTACAGGTTAAGAAAGACAAAACTCCATTTTTAAAAAAACTTGCGGAAAAAAAAGTCACTAGGCAGAAATTTCAATTCCCACAGGGTCAGCACTTTTTGAAATTAAAATATGTGCTCAAGGTAGCATTTTGTTCTCAAAAGTTGCTATGCTGTTCTCAAAAATTGCTATGTTCTCAAAACAGCTGAGTTAGCCAAATGTGTAAGAGTGTGAAGCCAAGCTACAGATCACTGGATCACCAGAAGAGTGAGGCACAAGATTACTTTGCATTAGAAATAAGAGCCCTGGGGGACTTTTGCTGGGTGTGCTTGCCAGCTTGATTTGCCATGACTATGTAAGCTTCTGCAGAAGTTAAAACTACTGCCTTACCAAATACTTTGAAATGTGTGGCCATTTTTCTTGGGATCCCAGACCCAATGAAACATCATTGTTGAATATCTTTTTATTTACTTGACTTTAATCTATCATTACTTGTCTAATTATTTTCATTCTAGTTTACATGAATTTATTTTATTTTCATTAAATTCACCCTTCATTTCCCTCTCCTCTATCTCCTCCCAGGTCCCTCTCATCACATCCTCCTCCCAACATCACACACACACACACACACACACACACACACATACACACACACACACACACGTATGTATATATACATACATGTATATTATATATACATATATATATGTGGGAACAATTAGTGTTACATACATGTGTATACAGGACTGTCCACTATAGCATGGGCAACCACTCATGAAGAAAACTGACTTTCTTTCCTCCTATAGCCTTTAACTGCTGTAGCTTCTCAACTAGGAGTGGAGCGCTGTTACCCTCCCCTCCCATCCACACCGGAACATTGACTAGATCAACCTTTAGAAGTTTTTATATATTTAATTATTAACTATTTAGTGAGATGTCTGTTTTCTTCATATTTAATTTTGTGAACAATTTATATTCTAATTGTTAGTCCTCTTAGATACTAAGGTTTTGAAATATGTTCTCTCAGAAACCTGTCTTTATATTATCTTAGTAGTAGTAGTTTTGGAAAAGGTCAATATTTTAGTGTATATATAAAAGAGTACAATCTAGTAATTTCTCACTTGGAAATCATGGTTTTAGTGTCTAAATAAAAGAGCGAAAGCTTATCTTCCATATTTTCTGATAGAAATTTTATAGCTGGAGATCTCTATTTAGATATATGATCCCCTTGGAATTCACCTTTTGAATGTAGTATAATAGATAATCACAGTTTATATTTGTTAATATGAATATACACTTGATTGAGCATGATTTCTTGAGAAGATTGTCTTTTCTCATGCAGTTCCAATAAAACTCCAAATATTTTATAAAGAAAATGACATGCTGATTTTCATATTCAGTGAAAATTCAAAGGACATAGATTTTTGAAAACACAACATATCTGGAGAATAAACAATACCCAATTTCAAGATTTCTGATAAACCTATAGTAATCAAGAAAGTTTTCTATTGACATTAGTTGAGAAACTAAATCAAGGGAACTAAATAAAGAATCCAGAAATAGATCCATATCTACATGACTGTTTTATTAAAAGATCCAAAGATATTTCAGTGGGAGTCTTCTCAAGAAATAGTGCTCAGTTAACAGTGTAGTTCCTGTGATCTCAAGTGGATTGAAGGGTTAGGAATAGGGACTTTCCAGTTGTCTAAAAAACTTTGCATGGGTGACACTAAATCAGTAGGGCTCAAATATTAGCTGTTTAGGTCTGGAATTTTCCAAGTAGGAAGCTTTCATCAAGATTATCAGAAGAAATTTATTAAACTGGAAGATATATTTCAAGACCTCACCTCCCATTACTAAATCAAAATCAAGGACACGAGGTGAGATGTCTACATTTTCAATAGTTTCTCCAATTACTTCTGATATCTATCTAGGTTTGAAAAGCAATGTGGGTTTTCCACAAACTTTTCTAATACTTTGAATGCTTACATAAGTGATTTATGGCTACTCACTTGCAAATATCTGCCTCTGTTGTTGGTTTGGATGTGTCAAATAGGACTTCCTTCAATTAATATTTATTCAGACTTATTTCCAAGCCTGTTATCTAAGCACTGAGGGGAAAGAAAAGAACAGGATAGACAAGGTCACTTAACTGTCATTAAAGATTGGGAAACTAGCCTGGTGGTGTTGGCTCACACCTTTAATCCCAGCACTCAGGAGGCAGAAGCAGGCAGATCTCTGTGAGTTCAAGGCCAACCTGGTCTTCAGAGTGAGTTCCAGGACAACCAGGGCTACACAGAGAAGAAACCCTGTCTCAAAAAAAAATACAGAAAGAAAGACAGACAGACAGAAAGAAAGAAAGAAAATAAAGAAAAAGAAAAGAAAAAATGGGAAACTAGGACTAAGACGATACATCAGTTGGAAGGACTATTTTGTAGAGTTATTGATGAATAAGAGAATAATAATTAGGGTAGGAAATCAGGGGATTACACACAGAATTGTCAATGGTGGCCTTTCCTGGAAGTGGCTTTAGACCTGAGTCCTTAAGGATAAGCAGCAGGCAGGGACAGGCCATTTGCTGGTGTGCTTGCTCAGTGGGTGCTCCAGTTGATCCAGGAGCAGAGGCCAAGCCCAGTGGCTGAAGCCTGGCAGACATCAGGCAGGCTGGTGTGCCTGTGTGGGGGTGGGGGCAGATGCAGCTCGCAGTGTGGGCCACGTTTGACACTCCAACTGTGTCTTGAGTGTGGAGGGTCCCAGGATGGGAAGGTGTGTGTGTGTGTGTGTGTGTGTGTGTGTGTGTGTATGTGTGTGGGGGTGGGGGCAGATGCAGCTCGCAGTGTGGGCCACGTTTGACACTCTAACTGTGTCTTGAGTGTGGAGGGTCCCAGGATGGGAAGGTGTGTGTGTGTGTGTGTGGAGGTGGGGGCAGATGCAGCTCGCAGTGTGGGCCACGTTTGACACTCCAACTGTGTCTTGAGTGTGGAGGGTCCCAGGATGGGACTGACCTGCCGGTGAAGGCTGGTCTCTGTGTAGAGACAGGACTGCAGAGAAGCAGCATGAGGCAGCACAGCCATCAGTTGCCAGCTGCAGAAGGCCAGGGAGGGGTCTGCCGCGTGGAAGCCATGATGCAGCAGTGTGCCCGGGGAGGGGGCTCCCTGGACAGGGCTCTGTTGGGTGGGTGCAGACGGTGTGTGAGTGTGAGTGGGGGACGGCTGGAGGCCCCGAGAGTGCCGAGCCGCGCTGCCGCCGCTGCCCCCTACCCGAGGCCCGGGTGCCTCCGACCATCAGCAGCGGCGGCTGCGGGTCAGCCGGTGACTTGCGGTGGGGGAGGGGCGGAGGCGCGGTGGGCGGCGCGCGCTCCCGGGCCGCGTGCGCGCGCCCAGCATTCCGCGCGAGCCTGAGCACCGCTGAGGGAGGCACGCCGCGCCCGCCGAGCCGCTGAGCGAGCGAGCCAGCCGGAGAGCGAGGGAGCGAGGGAGCGAGCGCCTGTGGAGACCGCGTGGAGGGAGCCGCCCCGCCGCCCCGCCGCCCCGCCGCCCCCCGAGCCCGCAGGATGAACACCCTGCTGTCGCGGGCGAACTCGCTGTTCGCCTTCACGCTGAGCGTCATGGCGGCGCTCACCTTGGGCTGCATCCTCACCACCGCCTTCAAAGACAGGAGCGCGCCAGTGCGCCTGCACGTCTCCAGGATCCTGCTCAAGAAAGTGGAGGACTTCACGGGACCCAGGAAGAGAAGCGACCTGGGCTTCATGACCTTCCACATCTCGGCCGACCTGGAGAAGACTTTCGACTGGAACGTCAAGCAGCTCTTCCTCTACCTCTCGGCCGAGTACTCCACCAAGAGCAACGCCGTGAACCAGGTGGTCCTCTGGGACAAGATCCTCCTGCGGGGCGAGAACCCCAAGCTGGACCTGAAGGACGTCAAGAGCAAGTATTTCTTCTTCGACGACGGGCACGGGCTCAAGGGGAACAGGAATGTCACTCTGACTCTGTCCTGGCAAGTCATTCCCATCGCCGGGATCCTGCCTCTCGTGACCGGGTCGGGGCGCGTGTCGGTCCCGTTTCCAGATTCCTACGAGATAGCCACCACTTTTTAAAGAACTCTCTCGGACGCTCAAAACGGACATTTGTCCACTTCAGGAATCGTAGTTCTTTGATTGTTTCCCTCAAATCTTGATGGTTTCTTTTTAGTTTTTTTTTTCTTTATTTTAAAATGAACTGGTTTTGTGTTTAGGACTTACTGAACTCTTCATCCTCATGTTAACTTCTACCTAACATGGAGAGTGAATTCGTGGATCTCCTTACTGTTGCACTGGTTCTTAACTTTCCTTTTGTATAAGAACTAACATCAAAATGTATAGTTGGAGGGAAAGGCTGATAGAGTACTGGAACTTTATTCTACAAAGAAATCAACAAAAGAGGTTCACCAGAGTAGAATAGTATCAGACAGTTGCATAATAAGGATTGAAAATAATACACAGTTTTGTCATATTCACTATGTTATTCCCTGTGTGATATAAAATGATTTTGGAGAGAATTTAAAAATTCAATGTGTTCGTATTGTCACAATAACTGTATTTTTCTGACATTCCTTGTAGGTTCTCACTGAATGCCATTTTCTTATGTTTTCCAGGATGTGTTTGATTACTAGAAAATGTGGTTTGTTTCTTAAGAAGTATGATGTGCAAAATAGGTAAACACGATTGAGAATGAGAATTTACCCCATTTCAGAAATCTTAATGCTTGTCTTTCTTGCCAGGAAATATGTCCATTTGAATAATGAAGGCCTCTCTAGGCTGTAAATAATTATAAGTCACTTCAAATCTCTTAAGTAAATGAAATATATGTCTTACAGTGTTTTCTCTACAAAGATTGCTGTGTATTGTATCTTTGTAAAAAATTTTTAGCACTGTTACTGAAATTTGAAAATATTTGCATGCTTAACATGAAATAAGTATGTTCTAGTATGTTTAATGTTATTAAATAAATGTAACTGCTTGAAACTGTTTTAGGTCCATTATTTAATCATTATTGGGATATTGATAATAACACTTGTGGTATGATTTTTCACTTACAAACAATCATGTATATATTTTCTATAAACAGTAAACAGTGAAAGCATGAGCTCTCTTCAAATGAAGAAACTGAAATTCAGAAGTTTGTCACATTACTTGAAGCAAAGGAGTTTAAACTTGAAATCCAATATGATTCTTTTTTGTTATTTTTTTATTTTATGAAATTATAATTATTTTCCTCTCCCCTTTCCTCCCTCTAAACCCTCTCATGTAATTCCCTTGCGCTCTTTCAAATAGTTTCCTAAACTATACAAACAGAACAGTCTGTATAATGTTGCTTATACGAATATGTCTTCAGGGCTGACCATTTGGTATTGAATAGTCCATTGGTGTGCTTTTCCCCAGGTAAGACTACTTCTCTCACGCCTAATGCTCCTCAGTTGTCTGTAGTCCTTTGTCTAGGGTTGAGGCCTTGTGAACTCTCAACACCACCACTGCCCACATGTAGATGTAGCAGTTGGGACTGGGCTCCACAAACTCTGCTTTTTCATCAGCTACTATGTAGCTGTAAAGAAAAGTGAAATAATAAATTTGCAGATGGATGGAACTAGAAAAGAACATACTGAGTGAGCAAACTCAGATCCAGAAAGATAAATGTCTCATGTTTCTGTCACCTGAGGTTCCTACCTCCAAATGTACAGATGTGAGTACATAACCTGGTGTAACTGCAGAAACCAGGAAAGTAAAAAGGGACTATTGCTGGAATGGGGGTGTGTGGGTGGAGCCATACATGGGAGCTTAGCAGAAGGCAAGTGATTTGAAGGAGGAAATAGGGGATCTAATTAGGGAGGGGAGGAGAAAGATAAATAGAATAAAGTGAGGGAGAAGGATAAGATAACAGGATGCTTGAAAAAGGCAAAAGGAATCATATTATGATCTACCTAAAAATACATACAGTACAACTAAGTCTCTTTAAAAATATACACATACAGTTTAGATAAAAAATCTCCCATTTGAGCTGGCAATTCTCCCCCTTCCAAGAGCCATAGACTACCTAACAAAAACCTCAAAAGCAGGCATGAGAATCCCTCTTTTGAGTTACTGATCAGAATTGTCCAAAAGTCTTCTCAAAACGTAGGCTATTGCTGTTGTCCTTGGTGGTCCCTTCAAGATTCCAGAGGGCCCAATCTGCATCTAACCTGAAAGCCTTCTCCTTGAGAACTAGCTTTCATGGTACCAGAAGGCACCATGAAAGCTTCTAAAGGAGGGAAACAGCCAATAGTCCTACCCAGCTATGACACCTATGAACATCAATGATAAGCATGACACTATAACTGTAAGAGTGCGGTATTTCCATCCATACCTTGGCAATAACAAACAACTCTCTAATTGGACTTAAGACATGCTCAACAAGAAGGAAATTGTGTCTGGTGCTGGAAGCCTAGCCATCTACTTAGTGCTAGTAAATGCACAGGTCTTGGAGGAGAACCTACCATCACCACTTTACTACATCAGCATTCTAAATATTTGTCCTTATGACCACATATAAGTGCAGTCCTCACCATTTTCTTATTTAGGGTTTCTATAGCTGTGATAAAATACTAGAACCAAATCCAATTTCTGTTTCTTTTATATCTCAGACAACACAGCAACCAAATTTCACTTATAAATCTATTTTTATTATTCTGGAAATCCCTTTTGTCATTCCTGGAAAGAGGTTTCCTACCCTGTGTGAAAGGTCTAATTTTGATTGTGCCAACAAACTGCATTTCATTCTTTCTGTAAAATTCGTGTTTATTTGATTCATAATACAAAGGGATTGGAATGTTTATAAAATAACTTAAAGAGTAAATGTACATAATACTACATAATAAATTTAAAATGGTCTTTTTCAAGGCAGGGTAATAAACATCATGAAAACAGTAACTGCAATTCATTTGCTCTTAAGACCAAACAATCCAGTTATACCACCACTGAGAACAGAAAGGACTAATTTTTTTCCCGTAAGAACAGTTCTAAAGTAACGTGTATCATTTCTTGTAATCACATCATGTAAATACAACACTCCATTCATTTAAACAACTGTGCATGTAGTTACGCAGTTCGTGGTTAAGCATTTGAGAATGAGTATTTCCAACCAGCAGAAACTTCAAAGGTGGAATATCATGCATTCCAGTGTTGGCTCCAGAATTTTCACTTAGTTTGTGTGGGATCTCCACTACTTTGTCTGGAAATAATGTGATGAAGTAACTACTTACATGGTGATCATTCTTCCATCACGCTCATATATAATATTTTTATCTTTTCAGCATATCAGAACAGAAATACACGATAGTTATATGAAGACAGGAAGATAGGTAGAGTGCTCAAGCACGTACTTCCTATGGATCTGACATTTTTTTATTGCCAGAAACTTTATCTTCATGTAATTTCTACAAATACTCAACATGAAAACTGCAGATGTCAAAACAAAAATTGGCCACGTTGTCATTAAGGAAGACATTCACAACAAAGTCTTAACTAGGGATAGGTACCAATATCCCAGCTCACTATATCTCATGGTAAGTGGATATGTTAGTTTGATAGAGATGAATGCTTTTATTTTCTGGGAGTTACAATTGATTTATCTGACAAGCATACTTCTGGGGAATTTGGTATGGAATAGAAGTATAAAGTAGTATAAAGTATAAAGAAGAATAATGTAAAGATTGTCATTTTTCCTAGCAAAGGAAAACTAAGAATAAGGATGTTTGAACATGTAAAAAATAGCCTCCACCTCAGGAATTTGCTTTTTGTAGCACACGGCTTTGTCCATTTATCATAATAATACATTTAACAAGTTAGCTTGGGGGCTGGAGATAAAATTCAGTTGCTGAGCCCTTGCCTTGCTTGCTAAAGGCTTTAGTTTCAAACCTCAGTACTGGAAAAAAAATACAAATTTGTGACCTGGGCATGGAAGAGTGTTTGCTGAGCATTGTGAAAGGTCCTAGGTCCAACCCCAGTATCTTTCCTATCTGTCTGTCTGTCTATCTTAGCTATCTATCTATCTATCTATCTGAACTTGGGTTTACTTTGAGAACATTTCTTTCTATTTAGGTTCTAATTTTTTTTCAGTTTTAAAAAAACTGTTTTCCTACACGTGTATGTTGTGTATTGAGTATGTTTCCATTCATTCCTCATCAAAGTTTTAAAAGTCTTTGCAAAAACAAAAGGATTTATGGAATTGAAGTATGATTGGAAATGTCTGATCCCAGAACTTATGCTCAAAAAGTAATCTCCAGAGAGTTGTTTATACTAGTTCTCATTTTAAATAAATTAGTTTTAAAATATAGTGCTCACATGATTTCCCCCCCCATCCCGCCACCCTTTTATCTAAACAAAAAGACAAATAGCTGTACAAAGAGACTTTTAGGCCATATTATTATTTTGGCTATTATCTGTGAATGACATTATTTGCATCAGTTTCTGAAAAAATTCCTCAATTCCTTCATGAGAGGATTTTTTTTCTTTCTTTTGGCTTTTTTTCAAGACAAAGTTTCTCTGTTGTAGCCCTGGCTGTCCTGGAACTCACTCTGTAGATCAAGCTAGCCTTGAACTCACAGAGATCCTCCTGCCTCTGCCTCCTGAGTGCTGGGCTCAAAGGTGTGCACCACCACTGCCAGGCAGGATTTCTAAGTGAAATATTTGCTTGGTGAATACACATCCAAAAGAGGGATCTTTAGCACTTTGGGAAGTGTCTCTCAAAGAGGGATCCTGAAGCATTTTCTTCCATTACCAGGATAACCCATGGCAAGGTAATAACTTTCTCTTAACACACATATCACAGACACACATCACAGTCTTACGTTGTGTGTGACTGTCCAAACACTGCTGAAATGTTAAGTCTGTCAAATATGGGGGCTCATTAATAATAATCCATTTGCCAGCAAATCTAAGTCACATTCATCAGTATCACCTTATTAGGAATCATTCAATGTATCTTTCTCCTTTTCCCATATTTTAAAATAGTTTTGTTATAAAAATTATAAATAAATAAAAACATCACATACCAAAATTAGCCAGACCCAAAGTCTATACAACTTTAATGAACTTACATGATTGATTTGGCATTAGAAACAGAACCTCATATTTTAATACATTTATAGTTTACACTTAGGGCAGTAGGGCATGGTGTGTGTGTGGTAGTGAAAGGACAAGAACAAAGCAGCCAAACTTTAGTGAGGCTTCTAAGAGCATCAAAACTGTGTAGGCCCAAGTCAGGGGCAAGGTAAGTCAGACAGTTTCCGGAACTAAAATAAACACAGTTTCTGGGAGGAACAAGATATGGACCGCTGACTGACCACCTTGGGCTAGGAGTTTCCCCCACCGGCATTGACTAAAACCCTGGCTTGCATTTTCTAGGAGCCCCCAACCTTGCTGTATGCCAGCACCAATCAGTTTGAGCGTCCGTACCCACATGACTGTGTAGCCAATAGAATGCATCTGGTACTCTGTTGCTGGGCTCTGCCTTTGAAAAGCATATATAAAGCATGCTCGGAGTGTGCTGATTGTCACTCCCACCTGCCTCACTTGAGGAATCTGTGAGAGCGGACCCCAACGCGTTGGAAATAAACCTCCTGCTTTTGCATCGATCTCGAGTCCTGGGATTTCTTGGAGTCTCCTTCCATCTGCCCCTAACAGTAGGGCGTCTACCAGAATTTGTAAGAAACAGGAACAGTTTTGGAGGCAGCAAGACAGAGATAAATAGTGGCAAGCCTACTAAAAGACCTACCACTGAGAGAACTGGCCCCTGAAGGATAGTTTCCTACCAAGAGGTTTGAAAGATGAGAGTCTAGTCTGTGTAATTCTTGTTTCTCAGTCAAACTTCACCATAAGGACCTAAGAATGTGCAATAATTCTGGTGTGGAGAGTAAACATGTATGTTTGTGGTTGCCATGGAAACCTGACAACTTAATAATGGAAACTGGCATTGTTCTGGCGAGAACAGAAGGGTCCTCTCTCTGGGTGATCACGCTCAGGGGACTGAACTCTGCCAAGTGAAGAGACAGATGCATGCAGGAAACCCAGACCCTAGTCAGCTCCTCCCTGCTAGAGCCCCTTTGGGGAATGTGCCATTTATGAGACTCTGAGATCTTTCTCTCCTCAGGGACTGTAGTGTTGTGCCCCAGGGTGTCTTTAAACAAATTTCCATGTAGAGGTTGGGCATTTATGAGAGGAAATGATAGGGATAGGTCTCTCTGAGCCCAATTTTCTCCTCTGTGAAAATGCCTGTTTAAATAGTAATTACCTTGTACATCCCAGAGGATGTTGAAATATGCAGTGGATTAGAAGGCCTTCTGTACTAGTTTGCTTTCTGTTCCTGTGATAAAACACTGACCAAAAGCAACCTGAAGGGTTGTACTGGTCATTTTTCATTTTCCTTCCTGCAAACTTCTCATGACCTAATGCCATCTGGAAAAAGGAAATCTCAATTTAGAAAATGCATCCATCACATTGGCCTTTGACAAGATCGTGAGACATTTTCTTACTCAATGATTGATGTGGAAGGGTCCAGCCCACTGTGGGCCATGACATCCCTAGGCAGTTGTTCCTAAAGTGTATAACCAAGTAAACTGAGCAATCGATGGGGAGCAAACCAGAAAACAACATACTTTCATGGCCTGTGCTTTAGTTCCTGACTCCAGGTTCCTGTCTTTCTTAAGCTTCATGCCCTGATTTCCCTCAGTGATGGACTGTTTCCTCCCCAGGTTGTTTTTGGTCATGGTCTTAAATCACAGCAATAGAAAGCAAAGTAAGACAGGGAGGAAGGGGTTTATTTTATTCATCACTTCCAAGTGACTTGCCATCAAGGGAAGTTGAGACAGGAATTGACGCAGAAGCCATGAAAGAATGCTGTTTACTGGTTCATACCCCGAGATACAGAGTTCAGCAATTTCAAAATCAATATCATGCACTATATTATAATTACAATGAGCTACAATCCTTGAATAAAATCAAATAGGTTTAAATACATAATTATTTTCCAGGATGTAATGTGTCCAATTCTGTAGTGTCAAATGTGCTATTTCTCTCACTGCCTTGTGAGAGATGCAATGCGTGGTATTTCCATCACTTTAGATTAGGTTTCATGGACACTTAAATGGAATCATGCAGGCTTTTTTAAAAATTGGATCCTTTTTCTGCTTTTTACTCTCTGGTGCTGGAGGTGTGGGGTGGGCAGGATCTTCTTCATGGTAAGCAAGCACTGTACCACTAAGCTACATCTGTGGCCTCAGATCTAGCATTTAAAATTCATCTTTTAAATTCTTTGACATGTATATTTGTGTGTGTACATTTCTATTAAACTTGTGGACAAATATAGTATCTACTGTTATATGCTCTGGTAGTTTCTAATTGGGGACATTCATGCACAAAGTAGATATGAAGACTATCTGTGATTATATCTTTTGTGACAATATGACTGGGTAATATAAATGAAAGATTAGTACTGCGAGACACCCTCAAGCTCTCCAAGTGGTTATACCATTTTTTTCCATTAAGTGTCGTCTTCCACAGTATGTCTAGTATTTGCTATATTCATTCTTTGTAATTTGGGTCATTGTCCTCATAGTATCTCATTCATCATAGTTTCCATTACTCTTTTCTAATGGTTGATGATGTTAAACATCTTTTTCTGTGCTTGTTTAATATTTGTGTGTTTCCTTTAGTGGTCTAGTTATTAAAGTATTTAACCTATTTATTTTTAAAAGTCTATTTTATCTATTTTGTCTTTAATTACGTGTGGGGAATAGATATGTGTCCATGAGTGAGTGCAGGTGCTCATGGAAAGCAGAGGTCACCTAGAGTTTAGATCCAAGCTAGAGTTACAGGACTGGGAATTGAACTAGGGTCCTCTGTAAAAGCAGTACACACTATTGAATGCTGAGCCATCTCTTCAACCACTACATATTTATGTCTTTGCACATTTCTTTACTGTACTAATTGTTTTCCTGTTAAGTTTTATATGACTTTCTATATTCTGGATACATATCTTTTAAAAGATGTATGTTCCTAAATGCTGTCTTCTAGTCAGGAGAGGCTGGTCTGCATTTTCTCAATCGTGCATTTGAAAGAATAAAAGTTTATAGCTTTGTGAAAGGCCTATTTGTCTACTCCCTGCCCCCAGGTTGTTGTCTTGAGTTCTTCCTGGACTACAATCTGTAAAATGAAATAAACCCTTTCCTCTCCAAGCTGCATTTTGTTATGGTATTTATCATAACAGTGGGAAACCAACTAAGACAGAAACCTAGAGGAATGAGAAGAGCTTGTACTATTTGTGGGGACCTCTGAGGCTGTCCTGACCAACAACACATACAGAAATATCCAACATCTGGCACTGAGATTTTTGTTTAGTAGCCCACTGCATCTAGAAGCAACATCATCTAGCTATGCAATGTAACTTCTTTCAAATTATTTTGGAACTATCTTTTTAATTGAGTTGCAAGAGATGTTTCCATATGTGTTTCTCATACACCTTTCATGTTGATCAATCCTCCTTCCCGTTTCTTTATCTCCCCCATCACCCTACCTCCTTCCTGTTTAAGCCTTTCTGCTCCCAGAAGTCCCCAATTTGTTTGTCAGAACATAGGTAAAGCAATGGGTTTTTGCGTTAATTGTTCTAGAATTGTGGGTAAAGGTTTTTCTATTATCCCACAATAACCAATATGATGACAGCATTTTACGTGTGTGACTCTGGGGATAGAACTTAGGGCCTCACATATGCTAGGAGAGCACTTTATTGATGGACTAAATCCCAATCCAGTGGGAGCATTTTAGATTATAGTTTCAGTTTATTACACTACAAGTTATATTTTTTGTTAGTTGTCAATGCACCAGTACTTAAAAGTAGCTGTATATAATCTCCTAAGTTAAAATCTCAGGCTAATGACTGTCAAATAGAAAAGTACTTGACGTTTAACGTGAGTTTGCCTGTGTTTCCATGTCAGCTTCTAGATGTTATTGGCAAAGTGCTACCAGTGAGGACAGAAAAAGCCTAGAGTCAATCCTGCATGTCATTACGGGAAAAAATGAAAACATTTCTGTTGCTTTAACGATATTTGTGTAGTAAAAATTGAGTTCTTTGAATCTTAATTATAATTCTCAATGATCTACCTTTATTAATTTCTAGATTCTTGAGAGAGACAATTTGTGTGTGTGTGTGTGTGTGTATGAATGTGTATATTAAAATTTCTGAAGCTGTCAGGATTGCTTGTTTGAACAATACTCGAGGTTAATTGCTGTTCACTATGTCAGTCTTATTTAATTTCTAAAACATGCTACAAATAAATCAGGATGGTGATTATTTCCCTCAGCTTTCCTTGGCCATTAGAGTTGGCCATTGAGTAACAGCTATAAGATTTTGTGAAGATTAGTAACATTATTATAAGAACAAATTATTAGCATGATGTTATATTGTACCCCCCCAAATCTGAAGTTGCTTAAACAATTACGCATTACCATCTGAGGATAGAACAGAGCTTTTCATTGCGGATTTATGTATGTCAGGTAGAATGAGTGGGATAAGGCTGCCAAAGGTCTTACTCTGGTAACTCTCATTTGGTTACCTATCAGAGATGTTAGTCATGTTCCTATGTGTAATAAATCATTCTTTATGGGCTTAGTAAGTTCATGCTCATCTGCAGTTGTAGGTAATACAAGAAAACAGTAAGTGCCTTCAAACAAAGGAAATTTTGAGTATTGATTTGCTTCATGTTTCTTTATATCTTTTGGGAGATTTGAGGTAAAATTCCTGGAGTTATACGAAAAGTGCTCTTTTGTGTCAGACAAGGGCACTTGTCTATTCAGTTTAGATATTATCAAGCAATTTTTCAAGGTGGCTATTTAACTCTTTGTTCTCATGAGCAGGATGGGGGCATTGCACTGCTCCAGATCCTTGCTAGCACGCAGACATTTCTGTTTGGAAATGTCTCCCTAATTTAATTTGTTGGAAATATAATCCTCAGAGCGACAGTGTTAGGAGAGGAGGTATTCTGGAAGGACTGGGCCCCTGCTCTCCCGCCCTTTGTACCTTATGCTGAGTAAGAATAGAGCAAGAAGGCCAGAAACAAATACTCAGATCTTAATCTTGCACTCCTTAGATTCCAAACTTTCAAAGAATAAACTTGTTGTTTACAAACCACCCAGACACAGATATCTTGTCGTTGGATTACAAATGGACTAAGAAACCCTTTTTCCTGTTTTCATCATTCTTATACGTGTGCATAAGAGCCTCATTGTAACTTTAATTGCAATTTCTCTGACTTAATTAACTCCCTGCAAATTGTTAAACCTCTTTTAATGAAAGGAAGTTCTCAAACACTTTTTAAACTTAAAAAAAAACCTTCCAATTTATTTTCTTAAGAAACAATGACTTTTATTCTGTGAATGACAATGCTGACAAATACCTTTCTGTGTGTGGAATAGGCCTAACAATTATTTCCTGGGATACATTAATACACAAACTTTATTAATGGATTTCTTGATAGTGCAACACCTTTGCATAATTGGAATGAGTTCTGTAAAGCCTTAATCTATTTTGATGTGCTGTGTTTTTGTTTTGCTAATAGTTTTAAGAGTATTTTGCAGGGTGGTGGTGGTGGTGGTGCATGCCTTTAATCCCAGCACTCGGGAGGCAGAGGCAAGAGGATCTCTGTGTCTGTAGAGTAAGTTCCAGGACAGCCAGAGTTACAACAGAGAAACACTGTCTCTAAAAAACAAACAAAAAAAAACAAAAAGAAAGGATTATTTCATAACTGTGCATGATAACTTACACCTATAATCCCAACACTTGGGAGGCTGAAGCAGGAAAATTACCACTAGTTTGAGGCCTCTCAACTATACATGCACAAAAAACAAACAAACAAAAACCCACTGATTCCACTTGTATCAACAGCATGTGTGTGGACAAAGAACCACATGTACTGGAGTGTGGGTAGCATTTCATGGGCCTCATCATTGAAAAAAACTGACTTTCCTTTCCCAACAGCTATCACTTGTTAATAGCACCTCAGCCAGCTTTTTAATACTTGTTTGTATTTCTGTATATACACATAGTTACATTTTAAATTAGGCTCAGTTGTGTTTCATTGTATATGAAAGACACACCAACATTAGATTAGGTATTTTAGTTGCTTCTAGTTTTTATTTGACATCTGTCATATTTATTGCTTTATCATTGGAACTACTTTTTTTTGTCTTTGTTTGAATTTTGTGTTTATTGAAAATAGATTCTTTTCTTATACAATATATCCTGTAGAGTTTCCCCTCCCTCTACTTCTCCCAGTTCCTCTCTACCTCCCCTCTCCTCTGGATCCACTCTCTTTTTATCCCACATTAGAAAAGAACAAGCTTCTAGGAGATAATAATCAAAACATGACAAGATAAAATATAAGTTGAAACAAAACCATCGCATTGAGTCTGGACAAGGCAACCCAAGGGTTAGGGTTAACCCCAAGAGTAAGCACAAGAATCAGAGATCCACTTGTTCCCACACGCAGGAGTCCCATAAAAATACTAAACTGAAAGCTATAATATATATGCAGAGAACCTGGTAGAGACCAATGTAGGCTCTGTTCTTGCTTCTTCAGTCTCTGTGAGTTTATATGAACTTTGCTCAGTTGACAGAGGGCCTTGTTCTCCTGATGATCTCCATCCCTTCTGGTTCTTATACTCTTTCTACCTCCTCTTCCTTGAGGTTCCCTGAGCTCTGGGGGGAGGGTCTTGATGGAGACATACCATTTAGAGGTCCAAGATCTCACTCTCTACAAAATGTCTGGCTGTGGGTCTCTGTATTTGTTCCCATCTCTTTATGTTTTTACCAATAATGTTTGGTTATTTCCCATGCAAGAAGAAGGAAGGAAGACACAGTGAAAGAATGTAAACATCTTTACAGTAGTAATGGCCACACGTGCCTCCATGTCATTTTATGTTCACGCTCATTACAAAGGTTCTCAATCTCTATGCTGTGAGAAGCATTGACAGAATCTTTAGGTGGTTCCCAATCTTCCTAATGCTGTGACCCTTTAATACAGTTCCTCATGTCCTGACCACCCCATCCACAAAATTATTTTCGTGGCTACTTCATAACTGCAATTTTGCTACTGTTACGAATCATAATATAAATATCTGATACCCAGATGGTCTTAGCCAACCCTTGTGAAAGGGTCATTCCACCACCAAAGGGGTCGCGACCCACAGGTTGAGAATTTCTAAACTTTAGAGCCTTGCAGTTTCATATAACAATGCCTTAGTATATCTTCACTGTGAATCATCTTCCCATCTGTCCCTGCCTAATTTTTCATCTCTAATTCAAACTTTTGCTCCTCTAATCTTTTTCTGTACCTCCAGAACCCAATCTGCACCATGCAACTTAAAGACAAAACTTTTTGAAGTCAGTTTGCATGTATTCAGACCACTTGAGTAGTTTAATGGTGCAACCCATGCACAACTTCATCTGATTCTGCACAAGAAGTCCTGAACAATGTATACTTTCTTCTGTGACTTTCTGTAGTGCAAAACATCTGCAAAAGTATATTAATTTCATGTGTGATCCCCCCTGGGCCTCTGGACTGGCTCAGCTTTTACCCAGAATCCCTGCTGTTTTATTCTCTCTCCTGGATACCTTGTAGCTGAATATTAAGTAGATTTTAAAGCAGGCTCTCAGCCTTGATCCTCTGCACGCCATGGAGTCACTCATTGTGAGGCTGACTAGGTGGGTAAACAGAGGAGTCTACTCACAATGCAAAGGATTTTTATCTGGGAGAGTACCTGGAGAAGCAGTCTGGGAAAACAGCCTCACTGAAATCTAGAGAAGTGGAGACATGCTTTGACTGCTCCTTGAATGTGAATCTTACCTAAGAGAAGTTCCTGCCTGCCCTCTGGATATCTGTAATTTCAATCCACAGTTGAAGATTCCCGGTTGTTAATCTCCTGTGAATAGATACATACATTAGTTCTGGAATACAATTGCTTAATTTCCTTGGCCTAAGGATGTTCCCCACTCTGACACTGTTGTGCAACACTGTCACGTGATGCTCTCTTGAACAGCAGTTTTAATTACCAGAAGGAGACCTGCACAAGACTGGGCCTATTAGCTTACTGTCATGGGAGAGGGGAGATCACAGGAGAGAGGAACTTACAAGGACCTTCCTCTACCCAAGGATTTATATTGACAGCTAACAGTTACTGGCGGAGAAAAGTTTATGGTCACTCATAAGTTGCCAAAGCTCCTGTAAGTAACCTGTCATCCATGTTCCTGCAATAAAACCCACTGACTCTCCAGGCTACATTTCATTGCAACTGTTTCTTTGCTTTGCTCATTGGTGCCCTATCTGTAGTGAGTATATGTTTGCCTGCCTCTCCTAGAACAAAGTTCACATAACAGACATGAAGCCCTTTCCCTGTGATGAGTACTACGAGACCTGGGAGTATTTGGTTTTATGGGTGTTTTTTTTTTTTGTTTGCTTGTTTCAATTTCTTAAAGCCCTGTGTGCCCAATCTAGCAGTACACACCAGTGATCACAGTACTGGAAAAACAGAAGTAGGAAGTAAGTTGGGGAAGATGCCTGTTGTAATTCCTAGCTGGGTGCAGGGGTAAGAATGGCTGGGGGTCTGTAGTTAGACAATGGAATGCTTGCTAGGCATGCACAAGGCTGGAGGGATCACAGTTGAGAAAGAGGTATCCCCATTGCGGCTTACTAGAATCTGCATCAAGTGCTCTCGTACTACCCTTGAATGAGTAAGGTAACACACCTTTCTGAGAAATACACAACGATACAAATGATGTGGCACACAGTGGTACCCATTTATAGAAGATTCCAAATAAGAGTGGTCAAGTAGAAGTGAGAAAACTTCGACTGGGCCTCAAAGCAAGCTCCATCTCGTCTCAACATAGACCAATGCAAAGTCTAAAGGAAAGATGAGAAAATCTCCACCTGTTAGGTCCGAAATACCTCAAGTAGACACTGAAAGACATGTATGGCCATACAAAGCAGCTTATTTCCGCAGAACATAGTCCAACATGCTGGGGTTGTTAAGTCCAAAATCATCGCACAGTGATCACGTATACAATCAGCAAGGGTGCTTTTATTTCATGAAAAAAAAACCCTACATGTAGGGGTCAGCCACTTGTCAAAATGGCGACTGGACAAAGCTTTATTGGCCTTTTTATAGGTTGCAAGGAGAATTTCAGCATGGGTGAGGTAAGAGGGAACATGATTGGTAGTCAGGGAGATAGTTACAGGGGTCGGTTTTTGATTGGTTCGTGTCCAGGTGGCCATTGTCCACGTTCCTGAGTCATGTATGTTTTACCTCAAGATAAGATACTTGTGCAACTCAAAGCATATAAGGGCAGCAGGTACAGATGGCTAACCTCTAGATAAGACCCTCCCGGATCCTTCTGGCTATCTTGTGGGCACCCTTCTTCTGATTGGCTGCCCTCTGGGTAAGGAAACTTTATGGCCTGTTCCTGGAATTGATGACTTTTCAGGGTCAGGCCCCAGTCAGGCCTGGGATGGAGACTATGGGCCAAAATGGAGTCTGTACCTAAAATGGAGTCTGCACAATCTTTTCAGGGTCTGCCATTCAAGAAAAATGGCAACCATGAAATGCAGCCACTCTGGCTTTTTAAACAAAACAGGCAGCCACTAGGGGATCTCTCTGATTGGTCAGGACCCGAACACTATATTGGCTCATTACATCTCCTGGGGAAGTGAGGAATCTCCCCAGGAAGTGGGACATCTCCCCAGGAAACGAGAATCTCGAGGGGAAATGAGGGACATTCTAATTGGCTGGCAGTCAGCCTAGGACTCACCCAGAACTTAGGGTGGAGCCAGGTCAGCCCTCAGAGAAGACGAGATGGAGTTAGAAAACAAAATAGAGTCACCCTGGTCTTCTCATACCCTTCATAAATTCTCAGGACCAGAGGACACCTAGCCTCTCATTGGTGGAGTCTTGGGTGGGCTGGGAACCCTCTGGAACATCCAGGAGAAAAGGAAACTCAATACTAGCTGAGGCCACTGTCTAGTATTGCTTTCCCCTGACTCCATGTTCCCCTCATGAAAAAAATGGTAGTATTGTTTTGAATTTAGTGGAAGCACTATGAAAAGTGCCCCTTTTCTAAAAATTGTCTCTCTTCCTGTTTTGTGTTTAGTGTCTTTCCTCTTTTTAGTCATTTGTATATTTTCAAGAGTAGGTTTTCTAGGTAAAAAACAGCTGACACAGAAGACTAAAGAATATTCTAAATTGTAACACCCACAAAAAATCTCTTTCAGTGATTTTTACGTGTGTGTGTGTGTATGTGAAAATATTTAGTGATTTTTATGTGTGTGTAGGAAAATCTTGGTGATTTTTATGTATGTGTGTGTGTGTGTGTGTTCTATGAATTTGTAAGATAATATCACATTCAGTCGCAGTCTTTCTTACTTCATCATATTGGGTGGAAGTGTGTACTCTGAATGAGGTGACCTACATGTCTACCAACTGGGGGCATTAGAAAAGGGAGGGAGATTTGATACACAAAGGTTAAAGGCTGTGTGAAAGGGAAGACAAATCTTGTGTCAACATCACAAACTAAGTAAAGAAGGAACCAGTAGAATGCAAAAAAGCTATGGTAGGATTTTTGCCTAGAGCATGAAGGAGCTGGGCTCTTCGTAGGTCTAAATTTCATATTCCTAGCCTTTGTTTTAAGATCAAAGAGAATAGATCTCTGATTTAAATCCATGAAGATACCAGGTGTGGTAGTGGCTAATGCCTATAACCCAGCACTTGAAATGTGAAGACATGAAGCTTGAAGCTAGACTGGGGCTACATAGTAAATTCTAGGGCAGTCTGGTGTACAGTGTGAGATTCTGTCTTAAGAAAAAAAACAAATAAGCAAATAATAAACAAAGATTGTGTCAGCCCTTGCGGGACTACTGGCTGGAGGGTTGCAGAAGTGAGACCAAAAAGTGCCCCCACTTCCTGGTGTAGTGAGCCAAGACACGGAGGTATCCTTCTCCTCTCGAGCCCACAGAGGTCTCTGGCCAAAAATATTAATTATAACTTGCTTGCTTCACAAGAAGCTAAAGGAACATGTTTATCTGCGTTAGGGCGGGTCCCTTGCTTAGGAGTGCCTACCCTGCCATGCTAATTAAGGCTTCCCCACCCGAGGGAGAAATCTCGACCTTCCTGGAGAAGATATTTATTGAGAAAAAAGCTTTTGAATAAAGAGTGCTGTGTCCACCAGATTTCGGACTCCCGAGACTTCTTCTTGCATCTCGTTCATTCTCGGTGGTGCGGGGATCACAGTCCACGCCTGGTCCAAGGAACCCACGTGTTCCTCGCCCCTGGCCAGGGCAGGAAACTGGGCAGCTTCCCAGCTAACTGCGGGCTGGGACAGAGCTGTGGCGAAGGCACAGGAAGACTGAAAAGGCAAGCCCTAGGAAATTAATGCAATGCATATCCTGCATTGTTGTATTGGAAATGGTCGTTTCCTTCTCATATCTGGTTTGTCTCTAGTTTTCAGAGTGTAAGATTTTGTGTATTCCCATTTTTTTTAATCTTTCTCTCTGTAAAGTATTCCATTAAGTACTTTTAGCAATTCTAGCTTGGTTGTCATGAATGGCCTTCATTTCTGTTTGTCTTTAAATACCTCCCCTTCTCCCCATGCCTCAGTTTTGAAAGATAGCTTTGCAGGGTGTATATACCGTTACTGGTTCCAAGTTGTTAACTTTCAGAGATTGAATGATTCCCTTCCACAATCTTCTGGCTTTTATGGTTGCTGTTGAAAAGTCGGAGAACTCTGCTATGTCTACCTTTGACTGTGAGTTGTCCTTATTCTCATGCTGCTTTTAGGATTATCTTTATTTTGCATTTTTGAAATCCTGACAATAATGTATTACAGAGAGTTTCTCTGGTGATGTCTACTTGGAGATCTACATGCCTCTCTTGTTTGGAAATCAACTTCTTTCTGTAAATTTGGGAGGTTTGCTGCTATAATTTCATTAAATAGTTTGTCTATTTCTTTTGATTTTATCTCTGTTCTTTCTTCTACACCATCAATTATCAGGTTTGGCCTCTTAAAAATGTCGCAGACTCCTTGAAATTATTATTCCTGATCCTTTGTTTTTCTTTTACATATGTCTGCTTGTATTATTGCCTTGCCTTTTTCTTCTACCCTTGAAATTCTTTCTTCTGCGTGGTCTTGTCTACTAATAATAATGTTTGTTGTATATTAATGATAATATAATGCTGTTTATTTGATTGGTCGTCTCCTTCATTTCACATATTTTATTGTTTTTCGATGTTTCAATCTCCTTGTTAAATTTTTATTTCAATTTTGAACTTTCTCCTCTAGTTTATTAATTGTTACATTTACTTTACAGACTGTCTTGCCAAGATCTTGAATAGATTTCCTTAATTCCTGAACCAGTTTGTTTGATTCTTCTATATGATCACTAATTACTTTAAACAATGAAACTCTGAGTACTTTCTCAGACATTTTAGCTATCTCTGTAAATCTTCACTCCCTTATAGAGAAGTTGGTTGGTAATAGGTCATGTCATGAGTTATGGTTGTGTCGTATTTTTTGTGTGTTGCTGTGTCACGTTTTTCACATCTGTTTGAGTTGCTTTGTTTTGACTTTCTCTTCTTCCAAGCCAATTGCGATATTCAGTTTTCTGTGACTCTTGAGAAATATCTGCATGAAATTCAGCTGTGGGGACTGGTAAAATTTGTTGTTCATTATGGAACGAGTTGCTTAAATGGTCCTGTTTTGACTTTGTGCCTACAGGATGAAGGGTGGATCTGGACATTCAGCACCAAAATACCAGATGGAGTCAAAACTTTAGCCATTCCTTGAATTCTATGAACCTATTGGAGGCAGGATAAAAACTTCAGACCCACTGAAGTTTATCAACTATCTGGGAACTGTGGGTAGAGACACAGTCCCAATGTAACCTCTGGGATGACACCAATATAGTCTCTAGGTCTTGCAGTGACCACTGGAACCACAGAAATCAGAGCTACAGTTTTTTCAAAGAACTGAATGAATTAACTACCAAGGAACTGAAACTGCCAACCAACAGCCAAATGAATGGAATAAGCAATTAAAAAAAAAAGAAACAAAGTGGCCAATAACTATATTTAAAAGTGTCACATATCCTTAGCCACCAGGGAAATGCAAATTTAAATGACTGAGATATCACCTCACCCATTCAGAATGATATCATTAGTTATTCTGACAAGAAATGTTGGAGACCATGTGGAGAGAGGAATCCATATTCCCTGTTGGTAGGGGTACAAATTAATTCAGCCATTGTAGAAATCAGTTTGGAGATTTATAAAAAAATTGAAAATAGAACTACCATATGACCCAGCTGTTTCACTATTGGGTATATGCCCAGATAACTTCATACCCTACCATAGAGATATTTGCATCCCCATGTTTATTGCTATTTTATTCTCAATTAACAAAGTATTTGAATCAACTCAATTGTCCATCAACAGATGAATGACATTTAAGTCAAAAAGAAAAGAAAAGAAGATAAAACTAGCAAACCTGAATAAGACAAAAACAAATGAACAGGAACAAGAAGAACCAAAAAAAAAAAAAAATCACGAGAAACACATATAGATGCAGAGATAATTTGAACAAATAATTCCCATGAAGACACAAAATAATATATAAGCAAAAGATATGTATGGTAAAAAAGAAAGAAAGAAAAGAAAAAGCCCAGACACACACAGCAAAACCAAACCACAAAACAAAAACCCTTCAAAAAATACCATTGAGTTCCTTTTGGTGTGTGGCCATCTACAGCTAGGCATGGGGCCTCCCTTAAGAGTGGTTTGTATACCCAGTGAGGCTCCATTGAGGAAGACTCATTTTTGATTTGCAAGCAGTTGTCTATTGAAGTTAGCTTCTATGTTTGGAGTGGGGCTTGGATCCACTTCCCCTCACAGAGCTAGGGTCTCATCTGGCTTAGATCTTTGCAGGCCCTGTGCATGCTGCTAAAGTCTCTGTGAGTTCAAATATATTTGCACATTTTTTATAGTAGAAATCAGTCATGAAAACACAAATGCAGGTAACACTGTTCAGACTGAGCACACACACACACACACACACACACACACACACACACACCCCTATGTAACAACAGTTAATGAAAAAGCTATAAATTTGAAAAAGAATGAGGAGGGGTATATGGGAGAATTTGGAGGAAGAAAAAGGAAGGGGGGATGATTTAATTGCATTCTAATCTCAAAAAAAATTTAAATTAAATTAAATTTACAAACCAAAAACAATCTCAATACAAATAGCACAAGTTTTTATGAGTATAGGAATACTGATACTACTAACATATGTTAACAGAAATTTACCATAGACTTTTCTGTATTGACTCAGTTAATACTTAGAGCACACTGAAGAGTTGTTCTTTGGGGAAGAACTTCCCTGCATTGGTGAGTGTGGAATGGGTTCTGTATTTTCCTGTAAAGGTTTTAACACTGAGCAGTAGAGAAGCAGCCATTCGGTGATCACTGCACCTTGCCTTCCTGCTGTGATCTGTTAGAGTACTCTAGAGGAGTTAATGCACACACCTATTTTCCAGCTAGGTATCATCATAGATAGGGTTCTGTCGCTGAGATAGAACACTCTGAGCAAAAACAGCTTGAGGAGGAAAGGGTGCATTTCAGCTCACAGCTTGTTGTCCATCATCCAGAGAAGTCAGAAGAGAAACTCAAGCAGGAACCTGGAGTCAGGAACTGAAGAAAGACAATGGAGGAGGGCTACTTACTGGCTTGATCCCCCTAGCTTGCTCAGCTACCTTTCATTTTTTTGTTGAAAATAGATTTTTTTCTCACATAATACATTCTGATTTCACTTTCCCCTCCATCTACTCCTCCCAGTTCCTCCCTACCTCCCCTCCCAACTAGATCTACCCTCTTTCTGTCTCTCACTAGTAAACAAACAGGCTTCTAAGGCATAACAATAAAATAAGATAAAATATAATAACATAAAACAAAAACAAACATATTGGAACTGGACAAAACAAACAGAAGGAAGAGTCCAAGAGAAGGCACAAGAATTAGAGACCTACTGGTTCGCACGCTCAGGCATCCCATAAAAATACTAAGTTGGAACCCATAATATATAAACAGAGGACTTATAGTGAAAAAAGAGAGAAGAAAAAAATAATAAAATAAAATAAAAATAATATAAAGGTTTAAAAATTATAAAAAGAAAAACTAAAAAAAATTTAAAAAGGAAAAGCCCTGGCATGACATTATGAGATTAAGAACCTCCAAAGATGCCTCTGAGTTCATTTTTCATTGTCCATTTATTGCTGGGCATGATAGTTGTCCTCAAGAGTAGGTTTCCTTCCTCAGTGAGACTCCCTTGGAGGAAACTAAAATTTTATTTGCAAGTGGCTATCAATTGGAGATAGCTTCTGGTCTAGGGATGGGGGTCATGTGTCCAGTTCATGTGTCCATTTCAGCTCTAGGACCCCATCTGGTGCAGACCCATGCAAGCTTCTCATATAACCCAGGACCACCTGCCTAGGGGTGGCATCACTCTCAATAGGCTGGTCTCTACCAAATCAATCATTACACAAGAAAATGCCACACAGACTTCCCTACAGGAAATCTGATGGAGGCATTTTCTTAATTGAGGTTCCTCTTCCTCAGATAACTCTAGTTTGTATCAAGTTGACAAAACAAACTAAACTAACTAACTAACCAACCAGGAAGGTAACAATGTGTAGGTTTTGTCTTTTTTAGATTTAACATTTTTGACAAAGATATCTATTTCTTCTATTTTGTCTTCAATGTCTGAAATTCTCTTTTCTATCTCTTGTGTTTTGTTGGTGAGGGTTGCCTCTGAGGTTCTTGGTAGAGTTCCTAAATTTTTCATTTTCAATTTTCCCTCAGTTTTGGTTTTCTTTATCGATTCTGTTTCTAAGTTCATGTATTGAACTGTTTTATTCATTTCCTTCCATTGCTTGTGTTTTTTATTTTTATTAAAGGTGGAACAGATGGAAAGAGAACAGATAGAGAAGTGAAGATAGATGGAGAAGTGAAGCTCTTTTGTGATGGTCCGGGGACCACACAGCACCAAAGGGAGAAACCTCCCTGTAGAGGTGGTGCAGTTCTGAAGGGAGAATATCCCAACAGGACTGATGAGTTGCTCAGCCCAGCGGAGCTGAGGTGAAGTGTCCAGCTCTGCTGTGCCTGGCCTCATCTTGCCTCGTCTTGCCCCCTGGAGATGGTGCAGTCCTGCAGGGAGAGTATTCCAACAGGACTGAGGAGCTTCTGGCCAGGTGTCCCCAATGTTGCAGCTCTGAAGGGAAATACCCCAGGCGAGCTGTTCTTCTTTCTTCTGTTGCAGCTCTGTAAGAAAATATCCCTGGTGAGTTGTTCTTTTTAATTCTGTCCAGCGATCTCAGCAGGCCAGAGATTGCTTCTGCTCTGAGGAGAAACAAGGAAAACTGAGGGTTGCTCAGTCCTTTTTAAAGGGTTCTGAAGAGGGAGGAACTATCAACTTGGCCTGCAGTTGGTGGAATTCTCAGTCCAGAGAGGGTTAGGGGGCCTAGCTCAGGGTCATTTGTGTTAGTTAGGACCACTTCTGTGCTGTTCTGTCAGGTTGGGGGACCCTACAGTCAGCTGGGAGTGGGGTCCCTGATAGTCCCAGAGGGGAGCTTCCTGATGAGGGGTTTCAAGTCCCAGAGCTCCCCAGCCTTGCAGAGCCAGACTCCCCTAAAAGGGAAACATGCTGGCTCCCCAGTGGTCCTTGGCACCATTTGGGGTTCCTGGTGGGCACAATGAATGGTGGCCAGACTCCCAGAGTCCCCAGCAGGGTGGCAAGGGAGGCAAGCATTAGTCTTGAACAGCAGTTGGACAGCAGGAGAGGCTAAGTTTGCTGGTAAAGTCAACTTTATTTTCTGGAAGAAACACAGATGGCTGTGAGGGTCTGTCTTGCAGGGGAAGGGAGGGTGTCAGCCAGGAGCACAGATGTCTATGAGGTTCCATCTGAGGGGGTGGTCATCCAGGATGGAGGTCAGTCCTCAATCAGGTCCTCCTTCTGTTTGACAGTTAGACAGCTGGAGTTGGGCCTGGCAAGGGGGCAGAGCTAAGGCAGAGCTAAGGCAGAGCTTCCTTCACAGGGCTGTGGAGGCTGATCATAGATGAATGTGGAGGGGCGTGTCAGGGGTGGAGCTCTTCTCAGAAGTGGGAGCCCCATGCTGTAGACTGTGGGGGAGGCAGAACTACCCTAAAGGGAGCCCTAGACTGTGGGCTATGTCTATGATCAGGGGTAGGGACAGAGCTCTCCAGCACAGAGCCCTGCTGTGAACTCTGCTTGTTGCAGAACCCCAACACTCGTCTTGTGTTTCAGCTACATTGCCTTCATCAATGCCTATTGTAGTAGAGTTGTTGGGCTTTTAGTGGAGACATATTGTCTTCACTTTGTTTTTAACACTGGCATTTAGGCATCTGCATTTGGGATTATTGTAATTCCAGGTGCTGATATCTGGTCTTGTCTTTGTTGGGTGGATGTTTTGTTCCTTGGTTTCCATTGCTCTGTCTGGTTCTTAGGAGAGTGTGGTGGTTGTGTGTTGCCTGGTAGGGGATGCTTCTGAGATCCTATCAGGTGTGGCCACAAGGAGTTCCAGATAGAATGTGCTTCTTGATATTGGGAGCTGACACTTAGGGATGGGGATGGGCTAGAAGTAGTGTGTGTGTGTGTGTGTGTGTGTGTGTGTGTGTGTGTGTGTGAGAGAGAGAGAGAGAGAGAGAGAGAGAGAGAGAGAGAGAGAGAGAGAGAGAAGGTGTTCATAGGAAGGAGGAAAGCAAAGTTTGCCACAAGGATCTGCTTAATCCCATGGGAATGGAGACAGAGAGGGTGGAGAGGCCACAGCAGGTACTCTGCTATAGAGCTGGGGATGTGACTAAGGGATTGTTCTTGGAGGAAAGGATGGAGAGTGCAGATCTGAAGATTGCCCACATGTTTCCCTGGCCTATCTGCCTCCATGGCTGATGTGGATGCTAGGTGCCAGGGCCGGCCTGGCAAGTTGGACAGTACTTGGATGGGGGTGAGACTGAAGGGCCTAATGAGGAGAGGGGAAAAGAGACGTGAGGGAAGGGAATAGACCAGACACACACAGTATCATGAGCTCAGATGGAATGGAGCTGAAATTTTATTTTTCTCTCCAAATCTTATACCCCTTTCATCAGGGGGCTACATGCAGCTACAGGGGTTAGAACCAAGGTGCTAGGTAAAAACATCCTGAATGAGATAGGTATCAGAGCAAAACAACTTCCCTGCTGGGGCGAGATGTTTACCTAGGGGAGACAGCCTCTCTCCGGTGGAGTTAGATGCTTAGGACAATAGCTTCTCTGGATGAAGTTAAAAGTTTAGCCAGAGAAGAAGCATCCCTTCAGGGGGCTTTGGCTTCCCTGTAAACAAGCAGCTCTCAGGCAGTCATTAATATTTTCATGACTCAGTTTTGCTCAAAAGATCTCCCAATACAGGAACTAGGCAATTTTTGCCAGAGGCTCACAGCAGGGTCCAGGCCCAGAGTCTGAAGGGCTCACCACAGCTAGGTTCCTAGGGAATGCTCCTGGGGAGTTGGCTACTGAGGAAGGCTGTAGAAATTCTATGTCATCCTCTGGAGATGGGAACAGAGAGTCAGGGGAGTTCCCAGCAGGTGGCCTGCTCCAGAAATGGGAATGAGACTGTGGGATTGGATTTAAAGAAGAGAGTAAAGTTCTAAAGATAGACTACCTACTTCTTGGCCAGTGTAGCCAGAGGATCACAATGTGTACTTTTTTTAGTCATGCTATGGAATAAATTTTGAGATACCAAAGAATGGACATTACCTTTTGCCTTTGAAGTTCTGAACCCAAGGCACCTCAAAGACGTATATGCTTCTCCTCCCAGAAGCCAATTGTTCTTATTAGGTGAGACATAATGATAAATGAGTTTTATAATGCTTGTCTTAGTCCTGACACTCAGATAACCCTGACACTTGAAAGGCCATTACAGTCTCACTCCATGCCATGGACAGTTCTTTGCATTGTTTTTGCATTATGTTCATCAGTGATTGGTCTGTCATTTTCTTTCTGTTGTTATTGTGTCCTTTTCAGGCTTAGGTAATATGGTGATGCTGACCTCACAGAATGAATTTGGGAGAATTTCTTTTCTTTCGATTCTGTGGAATAGTTTAAGATGCATTGGAGTTCACCTTTAAAAGTTTTAAATTCAGCAGTGAAGTCATCCATTCCTGAAGTTTCCTTTTCTGTAATTAATGTTTGGACACAGTGTATACCTTGACAAAGTTAGGAGACCAGCTGTTGCTTGGTTGCACAAGAGTGAAGACACTCCAGCAATTCAGAAAGATGTGGTAGATCACAGTTTGTGGGACACACCCTACGTAGTAACTCCTGTGAGAATGGTGGCATGATGAGAGCTTCCTCAGGCTCTATTGATAATTGACTCCGTTACTGGAAAGGGTTGCTGACACTGGATACTCCAGGAGTAGTAAGGGACCTGAAGTACCTGTCCTCTGAGTATATGCTAATACATGGTCCAGTGATTCATAGGGAGAGGAGGCAGGACTCACACTTACTTCCTTCATGGTACTTTTACCCAGTCTTGTCAGTGAATGTTAAGAAAATGTATAGCAATGGCACATATAGGGGGATCCTTAGGAGTGTGGCTATAGGAGAAGTTATGTTATCTTTTTCTGATGTTACTGTGGTCGTCTCCACTCACAAGTGGGATATCAGATCCCTACCCCCCTCTGCATATTACCTACAGCTACATATGCTTGTGAGAGAGCATTGAGTTCCTCGAGTCTTTGAGTTGTTGTACCCACTAGGAATGAGATTAAGCAGTAGTAAGTTGCATCTAGAGCCAGGCATAATTCCTGTCTGCTGAGATGATCACAGCAATGAGGAAGAAGGAACCTAGGCCAGAACCAGAAAGTGTTTCCCTGGACCTTCTTAGGCTGTGTGCCTTAGAAGAGAGGTTGCCCTAGTAAGTTTTTAATTTTTATTTTATTGTTATTTTAAGAACTTAAAAATCATTTTATGTGTATGGATGTTTTACCTGCATGTTTGTCCATGCACCACAGGTATGCCTGGTGCCTACAAAGGCCAGAAGAGGCATCATATCACCTAGTATTGGAGTTACAGATGGTTGTAAGCCATCATGTGGTACTGAGATTTGAACCTGGGTTCTCCGGAAGAGTCATCAGGGCTCTTAACTTCTGTCCCATGTTTAGTTTTAAATGTCACTTTGACACAACCTAGAGTCATCTGAGAAGAGGGAATCTCAATTGAGGAATTGCCTCGGTAGATCAGATTGGCCTGTAGTCATTTCTATGGGAAATTACCTTAATTGATGATTAATGCGGTAGACCCCAACCTACTGTGGGCAATACCATCCCTAGGCAGGTGGGCCTGAACTGTCTAAGACAGGTAGCTGAACATGAGCTAGAGAGTGTGCCAGCAAGCTGTGTCCTCCCATGGTTTCTCCTGAGTTCTTACCTTGACTTCCCTCAATGATGGACTGTGATCTGGAAGTATGAGCCAAATAAACCCTTTCTTGTTAAGGAGCCATGACAATTTTCAGGGATGCAATATCTGGGCAGTTTAGGTAAAGGTCTATCTCTGGATCTTCTCTATGCTTCCCCACCTGGCTCTCTTCCTCCATGCCTGCCTCAGCCCCTAGGTGCTTTATTCATTCAAAACTCCCTCCTTTCTCCACACAGGCCTTAATTATACAAATGAATAGAACCTTCTATTCATAACACTTCTCAAGGTCTGTCAGTAGACATGTCACTGGTGGGTGTCCAAGCTTGTGGCAAGTCAGAGTCTTCTCTGGTCACCAGGCTGTAGACCATTGATGGAGATAGGGATACTTCATCTGCATTAATATAAACAAATGCCTGCTCATGTGGAGATCTGGGGGGCTACTCCATTGCTTAAAAACACAAAGGTGTTAACAGGTGTAGGTAGCAAGTCCTTTACATGCTGCAAGGCATCAGGAAGCACCCTTCCCCCAAACAGCACATACACAGGAATATGATCTCATTAAAAACAGTATATAGCTATAAAATACCTAATTCAAACATCCCACAACACTTTCTTCCTTTATTTAGCTACCTTCTACTGCTGTGACAAGGCAACATGACTAGGCAACTTATAGAAGAAAGCATTTAATTGGGACTCACAGTTCCAGAAGGTAGTAGAATCCATGGTCAGCAAGACTGGATGTATAATAACAGACAGACAGACAAGGCATTGGAGCAGCAGCAGAGAGCTTACATCTGCACCACACACAACTATGAGGCAGAGAGACAGATCTAGAGACAGACAGACAGACAGACAGACACACACACACACACACACACACACACACACACACACACAGAGGGTGGGGTAAGCTGGGGCTTTTGAAACCTCAAAGCCCACCCCCAGTAACACATCCCCTTAACATGGTCACAACCACCTAATATTTCCCAAACAGTTCTATCAACTTTGAACCAAGTATTCAAATATATAAGTATATGAGGACTTTCTTGTTCAAATCATTCTTGTTCAAACCAGACTGCTTTATCATAGCAACATAAAAACAAAATACAAAGATGCTGTCTTAGTTAGGGTTACTATTACTGTGATGAAGCACCATGACCAAAAGATGTGGAGGGAAGGATCTATCTGGCTTATGCTTCCACATCATCATTATTCATCATTAAAGGATCAGGAACTCAAACAGGGCATTCATTGTGAGAAAACTATGCAAATATTTCTTTTAAATTGTTTGCACATTTTTAGTTTTAAAAATGAAAGTGATATGAAATCAATTCAGAATGATTCTCTGCAGTTTGGATTTAAGATAGACAAAATGACAGATAGCTTGCTTGTTCACTTGTAGGTGATGCCAAATGTTTTCATAAAGATTGTATTAGTGTGCCATTCCTAAGGACTGTGTGTGTTTATGGTCCCACATTTTCCATTTGAGGAAGATGGGGCATATACCCAAAGTCTGACTGGCTTTTCTTTTCAAACTCTAGAATTAGTCCAGATCATACAAATCATGAAGTTGGACCATTATTGAGTTCGAATAGACTAAATTTAATAGTCATGATCTTTGACAAAGAAGATATCATGGAACACCCCCACCCCCACCCCCAGATTCAGCCTTTATAGATTCCTATCATCACCACTCATCCATTTTCACTTGTCTAGGACTCGCTGACAATTTCCTTAGCTACCTTGGTTCATTTAGACTCCTTAATCTTTCTCCATATACTCATTCATTCAGGCAGAACATTCCATCTCATTGCTGGATTCTCAGGTTGTACGGCTTATCTGCAGATCTCCCCTAATCTGATATGAAACAGTGTTTAGTTTCCAACCTTCGGGGCACCTGAGGTTTGTAGAAAGCTGTAATCTGAGGAGGTAGCATGATTAATATTCGATCTGAATAAATGTTTTAAGTTTGCATTGAGAAGCGCTTTTGAAAGACATATGTTCTGAAATGCTACCCATCATCTGCACTAAGGACAATCTTGCAAGGAAGCTGCTTTGTTTGAGTACATATAGACAGGACTCCTTCAGATAGCAGATTCATTTCTTTGACTGTCCTAGTGCAGCATCAAAATGTCAGTACATTTTCCAGTTTCAAGTTTTATTAATAAAATGCATCTTTCCTTGTGGCCCAGTCACCAGCTCTCTCCAAAATCACCTTTTATCAAAAATGTATGTATTCTATTTTATGTGAATATGTGATGCATGTATATATGTATACTGTTTGTGTGCCTGGTGCCCACAGAATCCAAAAGAGAGCATCTGTTACCCTGGAACTGAAGTTATGGTTGTGGTTTTGAGCTTCCATGCTGGGAATCAAACCAAAGTCTCTGTAAGAGTGGCAAGTGCACTTAACTGCTGTACCATCTTCCAGCCTCTCTCGAATATCACCTTCACAAAACACAGACTGGATGGATTTGTTGTTTTCCATAGATTTTGTTATGTGTCTTAATTGGCTCAGAGCTGAAATGTGAAATTATATTTTGAGAGTTTGTAATGATAGCAATAGAGAGCAAGATTGTAGGAAGAAAAAGTGAACTAGGCATGTGTGTATGCATGTATATAGCATGGAGTCTGCCTTGATGCTGAAAAGGAAAGAGGAAAGGGAGAAAGAGAGCTGAGAGTCAACTGTAAGACTCATCCTTAAGTTGCACAGCAGAACACACGCTTGCTCAGAGAAGATGATTTTCAAGAATTTTGAAGGGAGAGAACTTGGGTTGAGCAACTCCTTGTTATCCTTGCAAATGCATTAATCAGGTAAGTGATTGTTGTGACAGAGAAGGTTTCATATATACAGAGGTAGGAATTGGTTCATGATCAAAGCACCTTTAAATGGAGGAGCATATTAAGAATAGAGATAATAATTATCATTGGAATTGCACTGAGCCTTTTGCTTAGATAGGGGGAAATTAACATATAAATAATCCAAGTCTTCTGACCCATGAACTAAATATGCCTTCTGACTAACGAGGTCTTTAATTATTGTAGCAACATCTTGTAGTAGTCAATATACAGACACAACTTCTATTAGATAGTTTATCCACACAAATACTTCACATTTTGTATTTAAATGACAGTATTTTTAAAATACAAATACACATTATTGTATATTTGCCATACTTTCAGTGACCAATTGCCTAATGGTAGCTGTTGAGAAGAAAATGGTAAGAAACACAATTCTAGCATGTAAAAAGTACATCCTGCTTTACATGATTTTTCCTATACATCCACATCTGCTTAAAGAAGTCATTGAAAATATGCAGAAACTCGGGATCAAAAAGTTAATTTTTATCTATTGACAATCTGTAGAAAAATCAGTTTGTTGATAGAGCATGTTTCAGGAGGTTTTAATTCATATATGTGGCTCAAAATAAATCTGTTGAAAGATGTGGTTTAACTTTTTCAACTTCCAGTAAATTCACCATGATGCATTCCTGGAATCTTGGGTGGTGAGAGAGGAGACATGTATGGATGTGGGAATGCATGATCATGTGAAAGTTACTGGAGCTGTCAGAAATGTATATCACGAGGAATATTTGAAATTAATTAAACCAGTTATGCCATTCTTACTCAGATTCTAGCACATATTAGAAATAAGATTAGTGTCACTGTTGTTTTCCCAGCTTTCCTTGGCCAGGACCGTTACCATGACAATTCAGTGCCTGCTGTGGAAAGTGATGTCGACTATGCTTCCACTTATGATTTTTGCCTGAATCACTTATCACTGTGGTATCATCATGTGCTGGTTTTCTAATTCGGATTTTCCTTCTAAAATTATTGTTTGACATTTGCAGTGTGGTAGAGATTTTCCTGCCCATTTACCATTTATCTATTTATTATATGTTTGAATCAACTTGAGCCAGAGTCATATTTTTCTCAGAAGTTACTCCCTTTTGTTGTGTGTGTGTGTGTGTGTATGTGTGTGTATGCATGCTATAATTTCCCACATTTTGGCTGATAAATACCCCTTCAAGATGACCTCAGTATTAAGTTGTTACCTTCCAGAATTCCTTGAGTATATGCATTGCTTCCTAAAACTATCTCCTCATCTGTACAAAGGATATAATGCTACCTACATCAGAAGAAAGTTCTTCCAAAAACTGTCTAAAAATAGTGACTTACAGTGTGTGATATCTAGTTAACCCTCAGCCTTATGGGACTTCCCTGCGCTTTTTCTCCTGTATTCAGTCAAAGCAATACCTCTGACATCAACATCATGGACTGGCTACAGAGCAAACAGGGATAAGCCCTCATATCTGGTAGGTGAGTCTGGGTTCCACTGTTTAGTGTGTAGGAGGGGGGTTGTAGGATAAAGCTGGGAAGAGGAAAAACATCATTGCATAGCTTCCACTGAATTGGGTCTGTCTTTCCCATCTGCTTGCTTTTCATCTCTATTCAATATGCATTCTTTCTTCCTCCCCCTGCCTTTTACTATAACATCAGGGAAGAGCATTTAATCTGCAATGAAGAATATGAGGCTCAGAGTGAAGAAAGAAGTCTGATGTAGAGTTAGTTGGATAGGTTCCTGGAGAGATTGGGTAATTTACTAAGACCTACCAGTTGTCCCAGAACTCTGCATCGTGCCATTAAATTAGTTGGATTAAATTGTTGGCAAATGAACTCAGGATTTTGCCAAGTGTGGAACCTTTCACTAAAATCTGCCAGTGCTTATTAAAGTTGAAAATATTTGGGTCTAGCCCAATTCTTCTGAAGAAAAGATATGAAATTGGGGTGCATGGTTTCCAGTTGATTCTAATATTCATTGAGCTTTGAAAAGCACAGTAGTCTGTTTGCAACAAGATCTTTTAATATCTTAAATCATTTGGTGTATTATTTTATTGCTCTAGGGTGTAAGTTTTCTATCTTCTCTGGAGTGTCAATAATTCCTTATTTATTTATTTATTAATAATTATTCAGTGATGTATATACAAAGCACTGGGCTAGGCACTGCGAAATTTGCAGGTAGAACAAGACAGGAAGGAGCCTGGATCTGTCACTGTAGATTGGCAAAACTGGGTAAGAAAGCAATTAACCAGGCAAGTTGTGTGGGGATTGGTTTTGAAGCAAATAAACGAAAACAGATTGAACAACTATATTACACACAGAGTTGTCAGTGGCGGCCTTTCCTGGAAGTGGCTTTAGACCTGAGTCCTTAAGGATAAGCAGCAGGCAGGGACAGGCCATTTGCTGGTGTGCTTGCTCAGTGGGTGCTCCAGTTGATCCAGGAGCAGAGGCCAAGCCCAGTGGCTGAAGCCTGGCAGACATCAGGCAGGCTGGTGTGCCTGTGTGGGGGTGGGGGCAGATGCAGCTCGCAGTGTGGTGTGTGTGCTGCTCGCAGTGTGGGCCACGTTTGACACTCCAACTGTGTCTTGAGTGTGGAGGGTCCCAGGATGGGAAGGTGTGTGTGTATGTGGGAGTTTGTGTGTGTGTGTGTGTGTGTGTGTGTGTGTGTGTGTGGGAGTGGGGGCAGATGCAGCTCGCAGTGTGGGCCACGTTTGACACTCTAACCCTGTTTTGAGTGTGGAGGGTCCCAGGATGGGAAGGTGTGTGTGTCTGTGTGTGGAGGTGGGGGCAGATGCAGCTCGCAGTGTGGGCCACGTTTGACACTCCAACTGTGTCTTGAGTGTGGAGGGTCCCAGGATGGGACTGACCTGCCGGTGAAGGCTGGTCTCTGTGTAGAGACAGGACTGCAGAGAAGCAGCATGAGGCAGCACAGCCATCAGTTGCCAGCTGCAGAAGGCCAGGGAGGGGTCTGCCGCGTGGAAGCCATGATGCAGCAGTGTGCCCGGGGAGGGGGCTCCCTGGACAGGGCTCTGTTGGGTGGGTGCAGACGGTGTGTGAGTGTGAGTGGGGGACGGCTGGAGGCCCCGAGAGTGCCGAGCCGCGCTGCCGCCGCTGCCCCCTACCCGAGGCCCGGGTGCCTCCGACCATCAGCAGCGGCGGCTGCGGGTCAGCCGGTGACTTGCGGTGGGGGAGGGGCGGAGGCGCGGTGGGCGGCGCGCGCTCCCGGGCCGCGTGCGCGCGCCCAGCATTCCGCGCGAGCCTGAGCACCGCTGAGGGAGGCACGCCGCGCCCGCCGAGCCGCTGAGCGAGCGAGCCAGCCGGAGAGCGAGGGAGCGAGGGAGCGAGCGCCTGTGGAGACCGCGTGGAGGGAGCCGCCCCGCCGCCCCGCCGCCCCGCCGCCCCCCGAGCCCGCAGGATGAACACCCTGCTGTCGCGGGCGAACTCGCTGTTCGCCTTCACGCTGAGCGTCATGGCGGCGCTCACCTTGGGCTGCATCCTCACCACCGCCTTCAAAGACAGGAGCGCGCCAGTGCGCCTGCACGTCTCCAGGATCCTGCTCAAGAAAGTGGAGGACTTCACGGGACCCAGGAAGAGAAGCGACCTGGGCTTCATCACCTTCCACATCTCGGCCGACCTGGAGAAGACTTTCGACTGGAACGTCAAGCAGCTCTTCCTCTACCTCTCGGCCGAGTACTCCACCAAGAGCAACGCCGTGAACCAGGTGGTCCTCTGGGACAAGATCCTCCTGCGGGGCGAGAACCCCAAGCTGGACCTGAAGGACGTCAAGAGCAAGTATTTCTTCTTCGACGACGGGCACGGGCTCAAGGGGAACAGGAATGTCACTCTGACTCTGTCCTGGCAAGTCATTCCCATCGCCGGGATCCTGCCTCTCGTGACCGGGTCGGGGCGCGTGTCGGTCCCGTTTCCAGATTCCTACGAGATAGCCACCACTTTTTAAAGAACTCTCTCGGACGCTCAAAACGGACATTTGTCCACTTCAGGATTCATAGTTAAATCTGTCAAGAATCTGAAGGGACTTGTGTTATAATAACTCGTTATTTTATGTGTGCCGTTTGTGCATGTTAACAGTGAATGTGATTTAGAAGCAGACTTTTGGTCATCTCTTGTAAAGCATGCTTGATTCCTAAGAACAATCAGTGTGGTTATTTGTTAGATGCCATAAATGGCGGAAATAAGGTGATAGCAACTTTTTCCGAAGAGTGTTTAATCTGCAAATCATTGTTAAGCATTTAATGGCAGTATGTCTAAGAAATATGGGTCTTTCCAGGTTTTCCCTACAAAAGTTTTTTTGTGTTTTACATCTTTTTAAAAAATAACGATTTAGCATTGTCATTGAAAGCTGAAAATGTTTGCATGATTTACCCATTGAATGAACCTTGTTTCAGAGAGTATACTTAGTACTATAGGTGCTATTATGCAAAATTCTCTGTGAGTCTATATTTTAATAATTGTTGGAGTAATAACAATATTCATGGCACAATTTTCCATTTACAGAATCTCATATATGTTAATTATCCTGTTGCCAATAATCTAGTAATATATTGTGTTAATACAAACAGGCTCTTTACAGATGAAGAATGTAAAACACTGAAATGTGGTGAGTCGTTTCAAACTTAAATAGCTAGCAAAGAATGGATTCAAAATTTGATACTGGATATTCTGATTCCCTAAGTTTATTCTTTCTCATATCTGAGATGACATTGTACTACAATTTCATTCATAATTTACATTGAATTTTTGTAACCCGTAAAACCATTTGTGTCTTGATGCTTCTGATCTTATGTAAAAGTAGCTTGTGCTTAAGTTGTAAAAAAAATTTCTATAGAAATAATATCTCCTTTCACTCTTTGTGTATTTTTTCTTTATAATAGAAGTATAAGAAAATCCAAATATGTCCAAAACAAGTTACATATAAAAGTACATGATTAAATATATGACTTGACATGATTTTTTTTTCCGCTGTGGAAAAATCAGTAATTCCCCAAAGTAGCATCTACAGGGTAGTTTTAAGAGAGACAGTTGGGAAGGGTGATACAACACATATGATACAAAAGTGGAAGGGAGAATACTATAATTTAAGTGAGCAGAAGCACTATAGTTTCGCCATAAGTGATGACACATTATTTCAAGAATAGTGCACACTGCTGCAACCAGTATGGAAATCTGGACCCTTCTGAAAACATGAAGATCTAACTGCGGTGTGACCCAGCTGTACCATCCCTGGGCATGCACCCAAAGGACTTTGTATCCTACCACAGGGACACTTGCACAACCATTTTTGTTGCTGCTCTTTTCACAATAGCAGGAAATGGAATCAACCTACATGTCCAACAGGAGATATGAAAATGTGGTACATATACACAATCTAACTTCTTTAGCCATAAAGAAAAACAAATCATTTTTGCCTGGAAATGGGTGGAATTGAAATATATTAAGTGAGGCATCTAGGGCTCGGCAAGACAAATATTGCATGTTCTCTCTCTTTATGGCTGAAGAAGTTACACTGTGTATATGAAACACATTTTTATATCACTTGATGGGCATCTAGGATGATCCCATTCCTGCTCTTGTGAAAAGAACAAGAAAAAAATGGGTGTGCAAGTATCCCTGCAGTAGAATACAAAGTCCTTTGGGTGCATGCCCAAAGGAGGCCTTAGCTCCTAAGTTTTACATGTGTAGATTTTGGGGGGAATGAGTGAACATAAATGCCAAGTGAGCATAAAAGGGCCCATGAGAGGAGTAAACAGGCTTTAAAAGGGAAGGATCGACATGGTAACAACATATGTGATGTGAAAGTACAATGCAGAGTACTAAAGGGAGAAGGGGTTGGAGACAAGCTTAGGAGGACAGGGAGATTAGGGAGATGAAAAGGTGGGAGAATACTCAACCCAAACTATGTGTGTATGAAAATGGCATAAGGAAATCTATTACCTTGTAAGATAATTTAAAATAAGATAATACTTTTATTATAATTATCTCATATGAATACATCACTATGTAACTACATTCGTTCCAACAAATAGGTATGTAGGTGTACAGTTCATGGAGCAGTATGCATCATATGTAGTAGATAGCCACTGTGTGGGCTCAACCAGGAAGACAAGGAGGCATTTTTCATAATTGCAAACCCTGCCAGACCTCAGCAGATGGAACCACTATCATAGGTAACTCCACACTCAACAGTGAAACGCTGAGCAACTGAGCTCAGGTGTTTTTATTGATTCAGAAGTACTCAGGTGTTCTGATACCATATGCAGATCCTTAGCAATCAACTCCCCCCACATAAATCCAATACCTGCAGACAATACAAAATGCCAAGGCACTCCCTCATCCAACAGTGCACAAAACAGTATTTTAAACACAACTAAAAGTAAACTTCTACAATTCCCATCTTCTGTCTAAGCCAATCAAAGAAAATTGCTTTATCTCTACAACACAGTTTAACACTACACCAGCAAAACTATTTACAAGAGGAACAATCACAAAGGTTGCTAATGCACAGGACTAAATGAAACCAAACATCTATCAAGCTTTTCACAATATCCTTGGACAGCAGAAAAACATTATCAATATCCAATTATCTAGAATTCACACACGATCTTCTGGGCTCCTTCAAAGGGTTTGGATCACTTCTCCAGCTTTGCCCTCTGAAGCACACACAATTTGTCCTCCAGGCCCCAACTGGCTTGACTCCACTGTATCTGCTGTTCTTGGTGCTAGTCCCATGGTAGTGGCATCTTCAGAATTTCATCAATAGCCTCTCCTGGGCTCTTTTCATGGTGTCAAGCCTCAATTTCTCTGCATGACCCCTTCAATCCTGGGCTTTCAACTGCCACTGAGGCTGCATTTTTACCAATGATCTCTCTGGACCTCTGACAGTGCCAAACCTCAGCTGCTTGCCAAAGACCCTTTCATGCCTTCAAAACCAGTAACACCTGGGTAACTCTTATAGTACTAAGTTCGGCTGCCAGCAGGAGATACAACCTCAGCCAGTTCTGGAAGACACTTTCTGTGTGCTGATCCTGAGGAAACACTTTCCGGATTTTAAGATGGAGTCTGTTTTGCTGGAAAAATAACTGGTCACTTTGTTTGCAAAATTTCATGGGTGAAATTCTTATCACCATCACCAGTGCCTGGACAGTTTGTCTTTCTCTTAGTAGAGTTTACAGAAAAAAAAACTGGTCAGTTTAACTAAGTGGCTTTTTAGCTCCAAGCTGCAGCTTCTACAACAGCAGGGATCCTGAGCCAGTGGGAAGAATTTCTAGTTGAAACATTCTAGCAGTTTGGCGTTCTTTTTCACCACCTATGGGGGATTATACACTCTTTTTCACAGATCTCAAACACAAGACCCACTTGGGTTTAAAACACACGCACAAAATCATTAACAAATTCAGTTTTTAGAACAGTATTCTGTTTTCCTGTGGCCTGGCTGCTGCCAGCAGAAAAAGGAACATCAGCTCCACGATCTGGAAAAGCGATTGAAACCCTGCGTCTTTCCTGCTCCCAGTTGAATTACTTGTTTTCACCATGAAAATGTCTTTCTCTAAAGGCCTCTCTTCTGTGGCTCTCACTTTTGGGCGCTCTTTCTCACTTAATTTTCACAATTTTCCTTCAGGAGCCTTCAATTACTACCTTAATCTCTATACTCTGGTAGCTTCTCTGAGTGTACTATACTGGACTTTATGAGGTCTGAAGTTTCTTGTTCTTCCTTGTCTCCACGTTGGATTAGTTTGGTGTGATGTCATGCCTCAGGTTACAGGAGCCACTTGTAATAATAGTACGGTGCTGTGGTGTTCAGCAAAGATGACAGAGTCATTTTCAAAAGTGTGAACTCTGCCAGACCTCAGCAGAGGGAACCACTGTTGGGGTTCTGCAACAAGCAGAGTCCACATCAGGGCTCTGCACTGGAGAGCTCTGGCCCCTACCCCTGACCACAGACATAGCCCATGGCTCAGGGCTCCCTCTGTGGGGGTTCTGCAAGCCTTCCCCTCCACAGTCTACGCCCTGGGGCTCCCACTTCTGTGGAGAGCTCCACCCCTGACATGCCTTTCTACGTGTATCTATGATCAGCCTCCATAGCAATGTGGAGGAAGCTCTGCCTTAGCCACGCCCCCTTGCCAGGCCCAACCCTCCAGCTGTCTGTCAAATAGGAGGATCTAATTGAGGACTACACTGCTGGCTGCCCCTCCTCCACTCCAAGATGGACCCTCACAGCCATCTGTGTTTCTTCCAAGAAGCAAAGTTGACTTTCCCAGCAAACCTAGCCCTTCCTGCTGTCAACTGCTATTCAGGGCTAATGCTTGCCTCCCTCGCACCCTGCTGGGGACCCCAGGGGCCCAGCCACCATCCCTTGTGCCCACCAGGAACCCCAAATGGTGCCAAGGACCACTGAGGAGTCAGCATTTTTCCGTTTTGGGGGAATCTAGCTCTGCAAGGCTGGGGAGCTCTGGGACTTGAAACCCCTCATAAGAAAGCTCTCCCCTGGGACTATCAGGGACCCCGCTCCCAGCTGGCTGTGGGGTCCCCCAACCTGACAGAACAGCACAGAAGTGGTCCCAACTAACACAAATGATCCTAAGCTGGGCTCCGAATCACTCTCTGGATAAAGAATTCCACCAATCACAGGCCAAAGAATTCCACCAATCACAGGCCAAAGAATTCCACCAATCACAGGCCACCCTGGGGGGGTCCGCCCCCTGAGGAACTACATAAAAGAGCAGCCCTCAGGCCTCTGAGAGAGAGTAGGGAGGTGGTGTGGTTTCAGCTGTTGACTTCCTCGCAAATGGAGGCAGCCACCAAGAAGCATGAAGAACACCTGAGCGGGGCCTGAAGAAAGGAGGACAGCTCAGCCGGGGATGTTTCCCTTCAGAACTGCAACATTGGGTCTGGCCAGAAGCTCCTTGGTCCCATTGGAATATTCTCCCTGCAGGACTGCATCATCTCCAGGAGACGAGGTGAAGCAGAGCTGGGCACCTCACCTCAGCCCTGCTGGGCTGAGCAACTTATCAGTCCTGTTGAGGTATTCTCCCTTCAGAACTGCACCACTTCTACAGGGAGGTTTCTCCCTTTGGTGCTGTGTGGTCCCCAGGCTACTGAATGCCAGGCCACTTTTCCATCTGTTCCACCCTGGTAAAAATAAAATAACCTAACAACCACCATCCTTTGCAGCACCAGACTGGATAGTGGAACCATGAGCGTTTGAGCTCAGGTATCTTTATTGATAAAAAATCCTTAGGTGTTTTACTGATAGCATATGCAGTTCGTTAGCAATTAACCATCCCCCACAGAAATCCAACACCTGAAGAAAATAAAAAATGTCAAAACCTAGGCAGACCCTCACCCAACAGATCACAAAACAATATTTTAAACACAACTCAAAACTTCTATAACAGTCATGCCTACTAAGCTGGCTATGGCTTCTGGTTTTTTCATTAAATGTTTCAAGATGTTCACTTTTTTGATAAAAAGACAAAATTGAACAACTTAACTGGTGGACCTTTCACACTACATATATGTGCCTTTTCGGTTCATTCACAGAAGTTTGAACAGAAAAGCACCTTAGTAATGTGCAAACAGGAAAACAAGCAAAGATAACACATAATTCATATAAATTTGAGTTTGTTTATAGTATGTATACCAACAAGAACACTTAATTCCATTGCCTCTATACAGATACTAGACATACAAATGTTAAAATCTGCACACACTTAATCTTTTATGTTGGGTGTTTCCCTTGAAGGAAGCCTGCAATCTTAAACAGACCCCCTGATACCATTTTAATGGTTCATTGTACTGCTGTAATGAGTGAATCTGTTCACTTAGTAGACATGAATGTTGAAATTTACTTTAATTATACTTTTTTTGACAGGTCCATGTTTTCAGAATTTGGTGAGGAAGAGAAGTAGAAAGACCCAACTATTACAATGTAGACAAAAATAACAGGAAGACTCCTGGGGCTTGCTGGCCAGATAGTCTGGCCCAATCTGTGAACTACAGTGGTCTCTGAGAGATGCTTGATGGAAAACAATAGAGGAAGATACAGAACACCAACCTCTGCCCTTGACATGCTGATCCACCCCCATACATGTGCACAGAAATGTGCATGCATAATTCACATTAAAAATACTTGTAAGTTCTGATACAAATTTGGGCATTGCTTTCTTCATAAATATTCATATGAAAATTCTGAATTATATATTTGAGAATTTTCACAAATGCAATAAATATCTAGCATTTTAAGTGAAAAATGAAAAATAACTGGTTGATAGAAAGAATTGATTTGTACGGGACCTCATGGGCTTTTCCCCCATCCAATTTGGCATGCTTGTTGGTGTCATTTTCATTCAGCTCACATGTGGATAGTCATGTTACTGAGACTTTATGGGTTCAGTTTCTGATGTTACTAGGAGACATAATCTCACAGCAACCCTCCTGATCCTCTGGCTCTTGCAATCTTCCTGCTGCCTCTTCTGCAATGTTCCTGAGCCTTAGGTGTGGGGGTATTTTGTAGATGTATCCATTGGAGAAGGAGGGAGATGGGTGAAAAACCGATAAGGTTGTCTGGAAGAGCTACAAGAAATCATACTGTTAACCATTTACCTAAAAATCTCTATAATACACATAATTCAGTGTATAAATATACATATATAGTATTAGTGAACTTTTCTTATCTGGGCTGACAGTTTTCCAAGGGCCAAAAAATACCTAACAAAACCCTCAATACCAGACATGAGAAATCCTCTTTTGAGTTGTTGGTGGGGGCTGTCTAAGGCACTCCAAGAACATATAGTCTATTGTGGTTGTCCTTGGTTTCCCAAACATAGAAAGCAAGTCCTTATTGCTGAAGACACCATGTACTGCAGAAATGGGGCTCAGAGACCCCAGTGCTGGGTCTGACTTGAATGCTCTGTCCTTGAGGTCTAGCTTTCACGGTACCAGATGTGTCCATGAAAGTTTCCAAAGCAGAGAGGCAACCAAAAGTCCTATTCAGCTATGATGCCTATGAACCACATCAATGACTAGTATGATACAATAACCTCATGGGTGCAGTATTGGCAGATATATCCTGGTGATAACCAACAGCTCTTTAATTGGTCTTAAGACACTCTCAACAAGAGGGAAAACATACCTGGTACTAGAAATATAGCTAACTACTCAGTGCTAGTGAAGTCATAGTTATTGGAGGAGAATCTACAACTACTACTTTACTAAGCCAGAATAATCCCTCTCAACAACCTATAAACATTTGTCCTTATACCCACAGATAAGTGTAGTCTTCACTCCTCATCAAGAAAACTTTTTTTTTTTGCAACAGTCAGAGACCACTACAGAAAAGAACCAATCAAAATGCTGAGTTGTGGAGCCCAAACTCAGCAGATACTTTTATGTCCTTTTATGTGGGCTGCCATGAGAAACTATGGCCGAGATTTGGGTGTGTCTTCCCACCTAAAATGATGCAGAAAAACCCTCATAGGTGTTTTCAGCTGCTTGGGTTTTAGTTGATTCCAGATGTAGTTAAATTGACAACCAAGATTAGCCATCACAGTAATCTTCTACAAAAAGAACAAAGCTGGACTACCTGACTTCAAAATATACTTCAAACCAGTAGAATCTAACACAGTATGATAGTGCCATTAAAAAGAGATACAAAAACTAGTGGAAAATGATAGTGACACCAGCTACTATTATGCATCAAATTCACAGTCCCAGAATACAAGCATTTCAGGGAAATGGGTTACAATTACAAGAGACAGCTAGATTCATGAATGACCACAATGGGGAAGTTTTAATTTAGTTTAAAATTATTTTATTTATTTATTCATTTTCAAGACAGGGTTTCTCTATTGTAACTCTGGCTGTCCTGGAACTCACTCACTCTGTAGACCAGATTGGCCTCGAACTCACAGAGAGCCTTCTACCTCTGCCTCCTGAGTGCTGGGATCAAAGACATGCTTTTTATCTTTCTTTTTTCTTTTTTTAGGGTCCTCTCAAAGTATTAGGGTCACAAATTTTAAGCAATAGATTGATAGATGACAGGGTTTATAGCACATATTTACATATACAAATATTTTTATATACATCTTTTAAAAAAACAGTTAAATCTCTTGTTTTGCTTGTTTTTTGAGACAGAGTCTCAGTGTATTCCAAGCTGTTCTGGAACTCACTATGCAGTCCGGGCTGGCCTTGAACTCACAGATGTTGTGGGATATTTTACTCCTGTGTGCTGTTTTGGTTTGTAAAAGGGCTTTGATGCCTTGTAGCTGTGAAGCCGGGTGCGTTGCAGTGGGTGCAGGCCTTGCTTCCTACCTGTTCACACCCTTGTGCTAGCCCTGCTGAGATTGCCACAGATAGAACTAACTGTTTACAGTTGAAGGTGAAGGATCATGATCAAAGGTCTGTGGGCCAGGTGATCAGAGAAGACTCTGATCGCCCCCAGCTACTAAGATACTATTGTGTATGCACACATGGAGAGGGGGTTGGGGAAAAGTTTAAAGGGTCTAAGGCAGAAGCAGGCAGGAGGATAAAAGGGAGAGAAACAAGAGAGGATGATGGAATGAAGTCTCTGCCTAGCCGCCCACTCATTGAATTTCCTGAGATTTGACATGGCTTGTAATTAATAAAGAGCATTGGAGAATTCAACGATGGACTCTTATTAAAACATTGAATTTAAGTTAACACACAGAGATCTGCCTGCCTCTGCTGACCAAGTGCTGGGATTATTGGCATGCACCATCATGGCCAGAAAAGACATATTATTTTGGATTTTAACATTTATTTATTTTATTTTATGTGCATGTGTGTCTCCCTGTGTTAGTTAACGTTTCTATTCTGTGATAAAAGACCCTAACCAAAAGCATCTTGGGGGAAAGGGTTTGCTTCAGCTTGCAATTCCACATCACAATCCATCACTGAGGAATGTCAAGGCAGAAACTCAGTGGGGCAAGAACTTCAAAACAAGAGATGATGCAGAGGACATGGAGGGGTGCTGCTTACTGGCTTGCTCACAGGTCAATCTGATGGGGGAATTTTCTCTACTGAGATTCCCTCCCTCTTCTTAACGACTCTAGCTTGTACCACATTGATGTAAAAGGTAGCAAGCACAGTGGCTCTGAGTATATGTGTGCAGCACATGTGTACAGGAGCTTGCAGAGGTCAGAAAAGGTGTTGAATCCCTGGAACTGGAGTTACAAACAGTTATGAGCTGACATGTGGGTGCTGACTACTGAAATCAGTGTCTCTGTAAGAGCAGTAATTATTCATAACGGCTAAGCCATTGCTCCAGCCACTACAAACTCATCTTTTAATCCTACTTTGTTTTCAATTGAGCTACTAAGTTCAGGATGAAGTCTATTTATTGGACCCCAAAATAATTTTAAATCTTTCCTAATATCCACTAAAATCCCAAAGCCATTTAACAATCCTGACCATTAGTAAAGGAATAAATTTAAGACTTATAAATTCATATTTTATTCCTTTGTAGTACTCCAGTCCTATCAAATTGATGAGGTTGGAAATTTGTCCAAGATTCATGGGAATTTAATACATTGTAATGCATAGTTTCTTGTAGATCCAAATCTCAATATCTCATTCCTAAATGTTTTTGCTGATACAAAATAGTTGACTGTAACAGGCTTTTGGTCAACAGCCTTCGACTTTCTAGTTTACAAAGAAAATTATGAGATGCTTCATCAGGTATTCCTAGGTGAATACTTTTATTGATGGGTTCTGTGCTAAAGAGTCAAAAGAAAGGTAAAATGAGATAATAGAGAACCTTACTTTCACCCAATTTGGATCTTTTGCACTTACCTGGGTTTATCATATAGTGTGACAAATGAGTAAATACCTACATAGCAGATGTTTTTATGTAGTCTGTGATTTTGGCATATTATAGAAAAAAGGAGGGTATCTCTCTTCTAATAAGACCCTCATTAAAATTCAGCTCCATGTTGAACTTTTCTCTTCTGTGATATTACCATCCAAAATTTGTATTATTAAGACTGAAAATAATACTTTAACCAAATGTCCTGGCATATTTCTGTGTTTAGTCATTTTTGGGTTAATGAACTCAATGAAGTTAATTCAAATTAATCCTCCTACGATGACTTATTTAATAAGCAGCACAATACACAGTAACTGGAGAAACAAAATTGACATCTGAAATGGTGTAAATAAAATCGAAGCCTGGAAGTATATAAATACAACATTAGCAAGCTACTCAGAGAACTAAGATGGCTTAACAATCTTTGCAGAATTGTTTAAGCTCCAATAACTTAAAGTTCTGTACTCCTTAACTCATAAAGCAGAGAAAATGAACCCAGTTATTACAAAAGTATTGGTAGAGTGAATGTTTCAAATTGCTGAATAACTTATAACCAATGATTATAAAGCTTATAGAAGACAGAGGGTGTATATCTACTACATGATGGAGCATTTGGATATTTGCACATAGACGTACTTCAATTGCCATCATCAGTGAAGCAACAGTATGTGACAATAGTTTTATACCCATGTAGATGTATCCTCATGTAAGAAAAATGATTCCAACAAGTTATTAGAAAACATATTTCTTTTCCAAAAATATTTATTTGAATCAATTATGTGGTGCACGTGATTGCAGTGTCCACAGAGGCCAGAAAAGGTCATCTGTGGCCTGGATATGATAGACTTTCCTACACTGTCCTGCTGTATGAACTCTGTCCCCATAGAACTTTGTTTATTCCACAGGGAGGAATGCCTTCGCCTGCCCATGGAATGCTATGGGCAAGATGCCCTCCTTCAGAAATGCAGCTTAGCATGCTAAAGGGTATTATGCAAACAGCCCTCATTCAGCCATAAGGCCCTCTGTATCGCAAGCACATCTGGTGATAGTGATGAAATATCCCTTGCACGTGTTTCAATGTTTTTCTGTCCTGCTTTGAACTTTGAGCTATCTGGAATAAAAGTTTCACAAACTACCAGTAAAGGCACTCTGGAGTAGCATTAGCCTTGAGCCCCCTAGTTCTGTTGAATCTTGAATTCGACTTCAATTCATCAGCAGTAGTCAGTAGCAGGTTGCAATAGTTATCAGATTCCCCAGAGCTGGAATTATAGGCAGTTGTGAGCTGCCTGACATGGGTGCTAAGACCTGAACTTAGGTCCTTCGGAAGAACAGTCTTGGCTCTTAAGTGCTGAGCCATCTCTCCAGCTCTGAAAACATACATCTTTGTGGAGAAGTTCACAGTGAAGATAGTGGTACTCATTGTTCGAGACCAGTTATAATGCAATTAAATAAATGTTACTAGAGGATGTTGTCACCAATATTCCTAGTATTCTTGCACTTTGGAAATATTTGAACACAAATGGCATTTAAAACCTGAAATTGGCTTAGTTAATTAAATCTACTGCATTGCCTTGATCAAAGGTATTATTTTTAGCTCTAGAAATATTTTTATGTAAATGTGTGAGCACCTGCATATTTATATGTGTTTGTATGTGAGCATGTCTATATGTAAACACATCATATGTGTTCCTGGCATCTACAAAAGTCAAAAAGAGCATCAGATCATCTAAAACTAGATTTATTTAGGGTTTTGAGTCGCCATGTGATTGATGGGAACCAAACTTGGGTCCTCAGGTCCTCTGAAAGAATATCCAGCGCTCTTAACTGTTGAACCATCTCTCCAGAATTATTTCTTCCTTTAATGATAATCAGATACATTTCCATTGGAAAACACAAGTTAACCCTTATGAAATAGTCACTGAACAAGCAAACACTCATACAGAACCCAGAGGTTGTGTCTTTTGGATATGGCATTAGAGGAAGATGATTCTTGAGTATCATTAGGGGGAATGATACCAAGTTCTTCTTACCACTAAGACTGGAGTGATACTTCTAGGTCCCAAATCTTGGATGTATATCTCATTCTGACTATGAGCCATCCAGACTCTTAATATATACCTGTTGTAGAATTTATGCTAAACTGGTGGATTTCAGATTTCAGATTTCAGATCAAGACTTCTCTATCAGCTTTAAAGCTGTGCTCTTTAAATTGATACTGTAAGGTATGCTATTGCAGTGAATAACTAGCACGCTGCATAATATTAGTTGATTAATGCTAGCAGAGTTCTCCTTTAGCAAATACGGTATAAACCTTTATATCATGTTGTAAATGAGAGAGAGAGGCGGGGGGACAAAGAGAAGGCATCAAGTCAATCAACTTACCAAATAACAACTGAACCAAACAATTTTCTCCAGGACCTTATTCTGGAGCTCTGAAGATCCATGAGTACACATGTTTAAACGACTTTCCTCTAGTGCCACTAGGTGGCCCTCTTTTCCGATCCCCCAAGGTCTTATATAGATCCTGGAGAAATTAATCTATTAAGTTTCTTTCTGCTTTACATGATTATGCCATTTGGCATTTCTGATTCCTGCCTTTCAGATAGTCTCCTCTCATAGTACTATATTGGCTCTCGCGATGGGAGGCTGGACCAGTGGGTAACTGGAATTAACATTAGCCTTGAAACAGATAAACATAGGCATTTCTACTCAGGAGAGATTCATTGGAGCTCTTGGAGGTATTAGGTAATGGGGCACTAGTAAGCTGATCCAAATGATATGCTGAATTCGAGGTTATACTCTGGAGTTGCTCATATAGTAAGTCTGGAGTACAGCATAGAAGCCAGCATTATTTTTATTTTTCTTTTTTGAAAATGCTGGAGTTTGAAACCAGAGCTTGGCTCACACTATGCAAGCACTCTAGCACTGAGATACCTCCCAGCCCCCAAACTAGCATTCTTTTCAACATATTTAAATTAAGCACAGGTGTATACTTCATTATAGCAGTTTCATACATATAGATTTTGATCACATTCGCCCTCTCTATCACTCTGTTGTCCCCTTTCTCTCCCCAACTAATCCCCTCTTTGCGTTTTTTATTTGTGGATTATTAAGTTTCATTGGGGTTACTTACAAGGTCATGGTAAGTGGTTAATTACAAACATGGACAATTCACCAGTTGATACAGCACTAAAGAAAGAGTCTCTCTCCCTCAACCATTAACTATCTGTAGATAATCATGAAAGGATGGTCAAAATAGGAATTCTTTAAGTTACTTCAATTAATCTTAAAATCAGTTAAGGAACTGGGACGTAGTCCTAAGGTAGTAGAGCAGATGATTAATAGGTCTGAGATTGTGGATCCACCCCCAGCACAGAGAAAGTTAGAAATGAGATGATGCGATTTAGCCAGGGCCAGAGGAATGTGTCTGTAGTCTCAGCTACTCAGGAGGCTGAGGCAAGAGGATTGAGTCTAGAGATTTCACATCAGCGTGGAAAATAGAGATCCAACTCTGAAGATTGTGCTTTGACCTCCAAATGGAAACCATGGCACAGTCAAATCACACACACAGACACACACAGACACACACACACACGCACACACAAATAAACAAGAGCTGCTTATGGCCCAGTTATACAACATCTGGCTATAACACTAAGTTAATATACCATAGAAATAATTTCACATATTTATTGTAGCACTATTCACAAAAGCCAAATTATGGAATCAGATTATGTGTTCAACAACAGATAAATGTATAGCTAAAATGTGGATTACATGTAGAGGGGGGTTTAAAAATTATTTCTTTATTTTTTATGATTGAAGTATAATTATATCCTTTCTTCTTTGTGGAGGTTTGAGGTCTCACGAGCTCCCCCACACCCGTGCTTATTGGCATCATTCTTGTTCAGGTCATGTTTCAGGCCATGTTGGTGAGACTTTATGGCAGCTTCTGGCACCGTTATAGAAAGCCACAACCAGAACCGGGTGGTGGTCATGGTGGTGGCAGCAGCAGCAGTGCGGCAGCAGCAGCAGTAGACATCTTTAATCCCAGCACTCAGGAGGCAGAGACAGACAGATCTCTGTGAGTTTGAGGCCAGCCTGGTCTACAGAGTGAGTTCCAGGACAGCCAGAGTTACAACAGAGAAACCTTGTCTCGTAAGCTAATAAAATAAAATAAAAAATAAAAATATATATATAAAAGAAAGCTACAACCAATCAAAATGCAGTGCTGTGGAGTCCAGTCCCAATGGATATGTCTATAATGTGATTCCTGCCCCTAAGGCACAGGGATTATTGTGCAAGTAGGGACATACTCTACTTTAGAAATACTCTAAAAGCTAGAGGAACTTGTGTCTCCTGGAAATTTCAGTAACTACACCCATGAAATCTCACAATGCAATCTTATTTAGCCAAGAAGAAGAATGAGCTTATGTCATATGCTAGAGATGATTCAACTGGAAATCATCACATTAAATGAAATAAGTCAGATTCGGGTTCAGAAAGACAAATAGCACATTTTTGTCTCATTTGTAGAACCTAGATTTATTATAAATACATAAATCTCTCTCTCTCTCTCTCTCTCTCTCTCTCTCTCTCTGTGTGTGTGTGTGTGTGTGTGTGTGTGTGTGTAATACTCAACAGTACAAAATAAATAATGAAAAAAAAGATAATAAAAAGCATATGCAAATTCTATTTGTCAACAATGATTTCAATTTTTCTGGTTCCTAAGGTGGTTGGTTTGTGCTTTTGGACTTCTGACCCAGTAAACTGTGATTCTCAGAATATAACTGTCTCTCTCTCATTTGGGGGAATGATAAATTTTCTGACTTCAATTCTCTGATGGTCTAAGAACAATTAGTTATTTTATCAAATTTGAGTTCCTTTTTGAATAAAAACGGACTTTTAAGTTTTGAGAGATTAAAAACCAAAATTTGAAAAGTGTAGTTTTAAAAAAAGACAAGGAAAACAATACTCAACAGCATCAAATAACAACTGGATGGTTTATTTGTAGTAGTATGAGTTTCGTTTGTCTGAAATAAGTATACACAGATAAGTAGAGAAAGACTGTGGACAGTTAGACACTGTAATGAATTTCTTTTTTAACTTTTATTAAAAATATATTCTTTTCTCAGACAATATATCCTGATTACAGTTCCCCGTCCTTCTACTCCTCCCAGTTCCTTCCCACCTCCCCTGCCCTCTGGATCAACTCCCTTTCTGTCTCTCTTTAGGAAAGAACAGGCTTCTGGGAGGCAACAACCAAACGTTATAAAATAAAATACAATAAGATAAAAGAAAAAAAAAACACATCAAGGCCGTACAAGGCAAACCAACAGAAGGAAGAGAGCCACAAGAGCAAGCACAAAAACCAGAGAACCACTTGTTCACATACTCAGGTGTCCCATAAACGCACTAAGCTGAAAGCTATAGGATATCTGCAGAAGGCCTGGTGTAGACCCACTCAGGCCCTGTGCTTGCTGCTTCGGTATCTGTGAGTTCATATGAGCTTTGCTCAGTTGATTTATAGGGACTCGTTCTCCAGATGGGTCTTTGTGTGATGTGCTTCTTTGGCTAGTATTTTCTACAATAACTCATTCAATCTCTTATTTTATGGATATTGGCTATATGCGGGACCTGCTGGATACCAAGCACCGGAAGGCCAAATCAATAACTCAATGTTTAATCTCTTTCCTGAGCCCAAGGTACTGAGGTTATTATTCTAACATTTGATTTTTTTTTTTAGTTCAAGACTGTAATTTTCTAATTCTGTTCTGAAATCTATAGCTGATGAATATCAACAGTTACACCACTTCTGTTATTTGTTACCTCCTAGATAGGAATGGAAAGGGAAAGTGGGAGAGTGGGTGGTGTCAGCCCTACGAATCCTCCAGTTATAGCTCCCCTGTTCCAGCTCTATAACTTACCACTTTGAGCAACAAGTTTCTCCACCAGGCAATGCCCCTACTGATTTCTTCTTTTCAGCCTCAGATTTGGATAAACTAAATAGCATAGTGACCTGACAAAAAAAAAAAAAAAAAACATTCGCACATTTTTTTTTTAGCAGATAAGGGGAGTAAAGGTGCATCATATAGAAGTCTGAATGCCCTTGGTAAGTTACTTGTCCGAGGAAAATAATGAAAGAACGGGAAAGAGTCTAGAGCCTGGACAAGTACACGGGGGTCCCTGGGGAATTGAGGCAGATACAATGAAGAATTCCCTCAGGAGAGATCTTGACCAGGATCAGGTGGGTGCCTTCTAGTGGGCAAACCTCAGGTCAACAACTCAGTCAGATTTTTGTGCTTACCCAAGATCCAAAAAACAAACAAGCAAATAGATAATAAAATGGGATAGTGAAACTTTCCTTAATTCTCTTCTTCCAACAGTTTGCCTAACTCGTTCTTTGTTCTTGCTGAGATGAGCCCAGTCTTAATGTAAAACTGACAACTTCTTACCTTTCAACCTACACATGCTTGGGTTCTATCAACTCTCAGGCATTGGATTGGGTGCCAGTTACTGCCAGGTGAATAAGATAGGTGTGGTCCTGATAAGCATGGGCTATACAATCCAGTGGAGTGGACATATAGTAAACGAAGTGATAAATAAGAAGGGCAGGCTTGTACTTGGACAGCGTATCTCTGTGGATCTAGGCTGGTCATAAAATGGTGGGCATCTTACTGATTCCAGCTCTGAAATGCAAGGATTAATTGCTGCTATACCCAGCTCCAGGGTTTCCTCCTCCACCCTCTTTCCAGGGATGCAGTATACCAGACTGGCCTCGAAGTTGCTGTTAAATTAAAGATTACCTTGAATCTTTGATCCTCCTGCCTTCACCTCCAAAGTAAGATTACTTGTGTGCAACACCATATTATGTAAGGATGGGGACTGAACCCAGGGCTTCATGTATGCTGGGCAAACCTACTTATTGAACTGCATCCTTAGTTCAGCTTTAAGGTTTTGTAGTGATGACAACATAGCAATTTAGACCAGAAAATTTAGACCAGAGGCCTGTAAGCAGGCAGCATTCCAAAAGGTAAGTAGAAGACACAGGTGTGTAGTTAGCCCAACAGAAGAATAAACAATATGCACACAGGCTCAATGACAATAAAGCACTTGGCCATTTAGGAATCAAAGAAAACTAGTAACTAGTGTAACTGGAGCTTATCAATGGAGGGGTGGAGTGGCTGAGTTGGCTATATGTGGCCATGGTCCAAGTCTTTCAGGACCTAAAAACTATGGTAAATATTTGATCTGTAATAAGTATTCGAGTGCAATTACGATATTTAGTGGATATAACCGAGGGAAGGAGCATACTCTATCTCTTCATGAAGACTTGAATAATAAAGGACAAGCAGATAAGCAGAGAAACCAATTCACAGATCACTCAACAGCCTAAGGTCTATGAATGATACAAAACAATTACAAAGTATGAGTCAAGACCTCATTGGGTGAGAGTGAAAGTAGGAAACACATGACACCTGGGTCAACTTCTAGAAGAAAAATAATTAAAAGCCGTAAGGTCCTCTCAGGTAAATGAGAATCAAAGTGGAGGATCTGTAGACTCAGCAATGTTATCATACAGTAGGATGTGGGATGGACCTTGATAGGTGAGTAGTATTGAATATCTTTCGTATGGAGGATTTATAGAAAGGCAGACTAAAGGAAGGAGAATAGCTTATGATATGACATGTATGCTATGAGTCTACTAAATGAACAAACAATGCCCAGTGAAAGCCTTTGCAAACCCTGTCATGATTTGAAGCCAAGACAACCGAAGTACTCACTTTCCAAGGATCTTATGCAATGGCATTCATGCCAACTTTGCACTGCCTCTGGAGATAACAGATAAGCATCTGGTACTGGTCCTTCAAGCAGGATAACATTCTAAGAAAGAAGACTTTGTGTATATGACAAGAGTGACAACAGTAAAGACTTTCTCCTTGGAGTTCCTTTTATTTGATCCAGCTCAATATTTTTGTAGGTATTCTGTGGTGCAGACACATGAATTCCATTTATCCTGAATGAGAAGCCTTATGTGCCTAGTAACTTGAATGAACTGAATCTCTTTTTTTGTCTTTACTTCACAGGTCTCAAGGATCACTGAGATTTATATCATATAAGGATCTTATGTTGAATTTGTTTGTATCTTCTTTCTCTCTCTCCCCCTTTCTGCCTCTCTTCTCCCTGAGTGTCAGCAGATTCTGAACTAATTATGTCCTTCCAAAAGTTATTTTGTCTATATTCTTGCTGTTATCTACTTCCTTCCCAGAGATCTCTTGGGGGTCCAAACTCTCCTGGGCCTAGTCTCCTAGTGTAGTAAACACGTACCCAATATCAGTTTATTCTTCTTCCACAGAGCTACAACCACCCAGATATAACCTTCACCATCCCACCACACCACTCTTTAGAGACTGTGTAGATAAATATGCTTCTTTGAAAGCCAGGAAGAGTCTATATTCCAGGAGTCTATATTCAAAGGCCTGAGTAGTCTGGAAGGAATGTAGACATGCCTTTAATCCCAGTATTCAGAAGGCATGCCTTTAATCCCTAAGACAGAAACGGAGTGTGGAAGCAGACAGAGGAGGCAGAGCTCAGAAGAAGTTAGAGTCAGTCGGTTACAGAAGAGTCAGTGACAGCAGGCAGAATGGATCAGTGAAAGCTCACAGAGACATAGAAGCAGTTTGAAGAGTCAGAGTTTAGAGGGAGCTAGATGGGATGGCTCAGTAAGCAGTAGAGGCTTAAATGTTTTTGATTGTATGGAGGCTGAAGCCTTACAGTTCTAGGCTTAAGAGTAGATTATATGGAGGCTGAAATGCTCCAGGGCTCCAGTACTAAGGACCAGTGATTTAATTAGACAAAAGAATAAAGTTATTTTCCGTGAATAAATGTCTACATCTTGTGAATCAATGTCTACAAGACTGAGCATAATTATTCTGGATGTGCCAGGGCTTAAAATTTACTTGGAAACCATTATTGATTATAAATGGCCAACCATCTTCTAATGGAACAATCATGTGGAGGAGATGGCTTTTAAATCCTTTGGTTGGCAAGATTTTCCTTTTCCTGAGGAACAGAAATAAAAAGGAATATGGCCACAATTACCATAATCTTATCTTGTTACATGAGGGATAAATACCCAGCCTTAGGATGAAGTTCACACCAAGCACAGTAAAATGTGGGTAGGGATATAAAGAAACTGTGTTGATGACATAATTTCTTTGTTAAATCTATCAGTTCTGATCAGCTATGTGACATCATAAACTTCCTTAGTTCAAACCTGTTTCAGTCAATTGTTCTTCAAACACAGCTAAAACTGCCTTCTGCTATCATCACAGCCTCCTCGACACAGGTCACTTTTGTGACTGATCAACTGGGATATAGTAATAAGCAAACTGTTTCCAGGTTACAGAATTATTGTTGTATGGCTTTTTGTATTTGTTGTTGTATTACAATTTTTTAAAATTTAATTAAAATCTAATCACAACACTTCATCTGTTGTGGAAATTTATTTTTAGTTGTGTTTGAAATCTTGTTTTGTTTACTGTTGGGAAGGGCTGCCTAGTTATTGGTTTTTTGTATTGTTTGTAGGTGCTTGATTCATGTAGGGGATGTTTAATTACTAATGTTCTGCATGTGCTATCAGAATACCTGAGGAGTTCTGAAAGAAAACAAACACCTGAGCTAAGATGCTCCAAGTTCCACTCTCAAATCTGCCACTGGCCAGGACCGTGTTTCCCTCTGCTGAGGTTTGACAGGGTTTGAGTCTATGAAAATGCCTCCCTGTCTTCTTGTTGAGCCCCACAGCAACATACTACTACAAATGGTGTATCAGCGTAGGGCAGGATGTGTCTCCAGCTAATCCAACGTGGAGACAAGGAAGAAGAGAAAGAAATTTCAGACTTCACAGAGTCTGATAAAGTTCGCTCAGGGAAGCTACCAGAGGACAGAGATTAAATTATGAAGAGAAAAGACTGTGAAACTAAAGAAAGTTCCAAGGTGAGAGCCACAGAATGGAGGCCCTTAGAGATAAAGAATTCAGCTGGGAGCAGGATAAAGCAAGGTTCTTACTGCTTTTCCTGATCATGGAGCCAAAGCTCCCTCCTGACACTGGTGGTAGCATACTGTTTCATGAACTGTGTTTTTTGATAGTTGCATTTGTATGTGTGTGTGAAGCCCAAGTGGGTCTTGTATTTGAGGTCTATGAAGAAGGATACGTTTTCCCATGGTGAGGAGGAATGCCAAACTGCCAAGACTTTGCCAGATATTCTTCCCACCGGAGCGGGGGCCTTGGGGCCTAAAAGCTGCTTAGTTAAACTGACTACATTTTTTTTTCCTTTTTTTTTTTCTCTGCAAACCTGACTAAGAGAAAGACAAGCACTCCAGATATTGGTGACTGTAATGAGAACTCAATCCCATGAGGGAACTTTCCCTTCAGACAAGGACTAGTTATTTTTCCTGCAAACCAGACTCTAGCTTAAAATCTAGAAAGTGTTTCCTCAGGGTCAGCACACAAAAGCTGTCTTCCAGAACTGGCCAAAGTTGTATCTTATGCTGGCAGCTGACCTTGGTACTGTAAGAGTCACCCAGCTGGTTTTGAAGGCATGAAGGGCTTGGCATTGTAAGAGGCCAGGAAAGACCATTAGAAAAGGTGCAGCCTCAGTAGCAGTTGAAGGCCCAGTCATGTAAAAAAAACTGAGGCTTGGCACCATGAAGAGAGCCCAGGAGAGGCTATTGGTGAAAGTGCAGCCTTAGTGGCAGTTAAAGGCCCAGATTCAAGGGGTCATGTAAAGAAGTTGAGGTTTGGCACAATGAAGAGAGTCCAAGAGAGGCTATTGGTGAAAGTGCAGTGAAGATCCCAGCATTTTGAGATGCCAGTACCATTGGATGACCACCAAGAGCAGCAGCAGTGGAGGGGAGCCAGCCAGAGCCTGGAGGACAAGCTGTGTTTGCTGTAGAGGGCAGAGCCAGAGAAGTGATCCAAGCCCTTTGGAGGAGCCCAGAAGATCGTGAGTGAATTCCAGATAATTGTACATTGATTGTGTTTTTCTGCTGTCCAAAGACATTGTGAAAAGCTTGAAGGATGTTTGGTATCATTTGGTTCTGTGCATTAGAAGCCTCATAATTGTTCCTCTTGTAAATAGTTTTGCTGGTGTATTGTTATTGTGATATAAAGGTACAGCAATTTTTTATACAGAAAACAGGAAATGTTGTGGAAGTTTATTTTTAGTTGTGTTTAAAATGTTTCGTTCACTGTTGTGAAGGGCTGCCTAGTTATTGGTTTTTTATATTGTTTGCAGGTGCTTGATTCATGTGGCGGGGGGATGTTTGATTGCTAATGATCTGCATGTGCTATCAGAATACCTGAGGAGTTCTGAAAAAACAAAAACAAAAACAAAAACAAAACACTTGAGATGAGATGCTCAGCTTCCACTGCCCAGTCTGGCACTGGCCAGGACGGTAGTTCCCTCTGTTAGGTCTGGCAGGGTTTGCAGCTATGAAATATGCCTCCTTGTCTTCTGTGCTGAGCTGCCACAGCAGCGTACAACTACATCCATCCTATTCCTTTCCTCCCTCCAACACTGCCTCTGTTCCCTTCCTCCAGTCTCTTGTCTGTCCCTGCATCCTCTCAAATTGATGGCCTCTCCAGTGTGTACTTGTATATTCATGTAGTTTAAAGCTTTTAATACACATTTCCAAACTATCTTCCTGAAAAACTGCACCAATTCTCACTCACTGACATCAGCAATATGTCAAGGTGTTCATTTCTTTTCAAAATCATCAGTTCTAGAAGTTGCTCAATATCATGAGTCACACTATCTGTGTTCAGGCTGTGGCTTCTGATGTATTACTCCAATTCCCATATGATAGTATCTGTATGTAAGTTGTAAATTATGTGGTGAAGGAAAATGGGTAGCATGAAGCGTAAAGCACTTTGAATATAAATGGTAAACCAATGTTAACTATCCTAGCTGGCTGTTGTACTTGGAGTCACAGCACTCAGAAGGCAGGGGCAGGAAGATAAGCACCAGTTAGAGGCCAACATGTTCTACATAGTGAGTTCCACGTCAGCTTAAACTAAAGAGTGAGATCTTGTTGAAAGAAAACAGAAAAGGAAAAAGAAAAAATATTGGCTGTTAATAAATCTCCAAATTGATACTTGAAAATGTTCTTGTAAACATTTGTATTTTCTGGAATATTGATTTGTATGGAGAAAATGATTGTATCCACCCAAACTTCCTTAGTTAAGGCACCAACCCCCCTTATGACGACATTGTCCAATAGGGCCTTTTGAAAGTAATAGGGATTAGAACAGGTCACAAGAGTGAGACCCTCGAGAGTCAATTATTAAATCTATAAAAATTAGAATAAATATGAAATGACTTTCTCTGCCTATAAGTGTAGAGCAAGAAGGGAGCCACCTGAAACCAAGAAGTCCTTCACCAGAATCGAACCATGGTGGCACCATGCTAACCCTCAGACTCTAGAACCATAAAAAATTTCTGTTACTTCAATGACCCAATCTATAGAATTGCAGCAAGAGTCAAGACTGACATTAACCATTTTTTCCCACATGTACATTAGCACTTGTAATTTTACCAAGTCCAGTAAGGCTTCTGGTTTTGTTTATTTTCATATGCTGTGCTCTTTTTCTGTGAGATTTACTCCAACTCATTATATGTTTATATTATTAATATTTTCTATTTCATCTATTATTTTTCAGTACTTCATTTATCTCTTCTTATAGTATGTATTAGCATATAATTGTTTATTTTGTGAAATAAATTGGCTATTTTCTGTTTAATTTTTGCCTTGAGTTGTATGCTGAAAGATGTCATCAGCAAGTTTGAATTGAATAATCATTGATGTTTCCTCCAAGCTCTGTTATAATTATATTCAGTTTTAATTCACAACTTTGTCTGAAATAATTTTATTTTTCTATTTTTGTAATATTTTTTAATTTTTTGAGATTATAATGATATCATATCCCCCTTCCCTTTCCTCCCTCCAATCCCTCCCATACATTCCTCATTGCTCTTATTCTTTTCCTTTAATTGCTGGTATGTATATATATTGTGCTAGTATCATATAGTTTTTACAATGACCCTGTAATATATCTTTAGTGTGGAATGGAAATCTCTCTAGTATTGCTCTTTTTGCTCAGTACTGTTTTGGCTAACTGAGGTCTTTTGTGGTTTCATATGAATTTTGGAATAAATTTTTCTATTTATGTGAGAATGAGATGGGAATTTTCATTGAGATTGCATTGAATAAGTAAATGGCTTTTGTTAGAATGGTCATTTTCTCAATATTAATACTTCCAATCCATGAGCATGTGCTGTCTTTCCATTTTCTAGTGTCTGTCTCTGTCTCTTTCTTCAGAGGTTTAAAGCTTTTGTTGTAGAGGTCTTTCACTACCTTGTTTAGGTTTATTCCTAGATACTTCACTTTCTTTGAGGCTATGTGAATGGGAGTGTGTCCGTGATCTCTTTCTTTGTATGTTTGTTCTCGGAGTATAAAAAAGTTATTGATTTGTGCAGTAATGTATCCTGCCATATTGATGAATTTATCACTTCTAGACGTTTTCTGATAGAATTTCTGTGATCTGTAATGTATAGTATCATATCATATGCAAGTGGAGATAGTTGAGTTTCTTCTTTCCCTGTTTGTATTCCTTTAATTTACTTATCTTACCTTATTCCTCCAATTAGTACTTCAACTCTATTGTGTCCCAGAGCTTTTAGTCTGTTGTGTTTTCATTTTCATTTAGTTGCCAGAAATCCTTGATTTATTTTTTGATTATTATAGACCTATTTATCATTCAGTGATGAGTTGTTTAATCTCCATGAGTTTGTGCACATACTAGAGATTTGTTTGATGTTGATTTTTGATTTACTGTATTATGGTCATATAGTATACAAAGAGTGATTTTAAACCTTCTGAACTTGTTAAGATTTGTCTGGTCTTCCAAGATGTGATCTATTTCGGATAATTTTCTATTGGCTTCTGAGTAGATTGTCTATTCTTTGATATTTGAGTAATCTGTAGCTATCTGTTAAATCCAAGTGATGTATAATGTTAATTAATTCTGATGTTTCTCTATTTATATTTTTGTCCAGATGATCTGTCTATTGAAGAAAGCAGGATATTGAAATCACCTATTATTAATGAGTTGATGTTAATCTGCGTCTTTAATTAAAGTGCTACATTCCTTATAAAAATGGGTGCACCAGAGTTTGGTACATATATGTTTAGGATAGTAATGTCTTCTTGACTAATTGTTCCCTCAATTAGAATGAGGTATCCCCCTTCATCCCTTCTGATTAGTTTTAATTTGGAGTTTGTTTTTACCAGATACTAGGATAGTGGTGCCTACTTGCTTTCTAGTCCTGTTTGATTGGAGTACTTTCATCCATCCTTATACTCTAAAGTAGTGCCTATCTGTAAAACTAATTTCTTTTTAATATAATGTATTTAATATAATGTATTCTGTTTCTTTTTAATATAATGTATTTAATTTTTGATTTATGTACATTGATGTAAAGGTGTCAGCTCCCCTGAAACTGGAGTTACAGACAGTTGTGAGCTGCTATGTGGGTACAGGGAATTGAACACGGGTCCTCTGGAAGAGCAACCAGTGCTCTTAACCACTGAGCCATCTCTCCAGCCCTTAAATGTGTTTCTTATAAGCAGCTGATAGGTAGATTTTGTTTCTTGATCCTTCAGTTACTCTGTGTCTTTTCATTGGGGAAGTCAGGCCATTGATATTTAAAGTTTTTATTGAAAAGTGTGTACTGATTGGAGGCATAGTGTTGTTGAAATTTGTGGTGTTTGCATTCCTGTGGCACTTTATGTTATTATGGCTTTGATTTTCTTTCTAGAGTCCTTGGCTATGCTCATTTCTCCTTTAACCTGAAATACTTTTCCTTTATTTCCTTTAGAAATGATCGATTGGACATAATTTTTAGACCGTTTATATCCAGGAAAGGTTTTATTGTTCCTTCAACTATGGCAGATAGATTTGCTGGTACACTAGTCTAGGTTGGCCATCATGTTCATTTAGGGACTTAGAATTCATTGTTTCCGGCTCTTCTGGCTTTGAAATTTCCAGAAATTGGCTGTTACTGTGATAGACTTTTCTTTATATATGACCTGTGTTTTGTTTCTTGTAGTTTTCAGTACACTTTCTTTGTTATGTATACTTAGTGTTTTAACTATGCTATGCGAGGGGGATTTTTTTTTTTCTGATCTTGTCTATTTTGTGTTCTGTATGCTTCTTGTATCGGTATAGGTGCCTTTTCCCTTAATTTGAGAAAATTTTCTTCTCCTTGTTCATCTTGTTGGAAATCAGGTCTATGTCATTAATCTAGGATTCTTCTCTGTTATTTATTTCTATAATTTGAATATTTGGTCTTTTTATGGTATCCCACATTTTCTGTGCGTTCATTTCCTTTATTTTAAAAAATGTTGTTCATATTCTTTGCATATGTTGTATAGATCTTCTAATTTATCTTTCAATCCTAATATTCTATCTTCTAGTTGAGCCATCCTACTTGTAAGGCTTCCCTTTGGGTTTTCTAGTGGTGTCATTGGGTTTTAAATTCCATTCTTATTTCAGCTTGAGCCATTTCAATATTCTTATCTCTTTGTTGAATTTGATTTTCAAATCCTGGCCTGCTTTTGTCATTTCCATAGGCCCCATGTCTGTATTTTCTTGAGCATCATTCAGGCCTTTATTCTCCTTTAATACTTCCTCCTTAATTGTATTTAGCTGTTGCGTCTTCTTTAATTTTTAAAAATTCTTTCATGAAGTTTATGATTGTTCTTTTAAATTCTGTGTCCTGGAGTTCTTCTAGGAATTTCTCATTGGTAAACATTTCCATATGACTGGTGGCTTTTTGGAGAGGAGGTACTGCCTTGACCTTTCCTTTTCTTTGTATTTTTGTGAGGAGATCTGGGCATGTGGACTTCTTTTCAAGTTCTCTGTCTGACTTGGACAGAGCAGGTTGAAGCAGAATACAGGATGTGTGACCTGGATTGGGCCTGCAGGATGGATATGGCTTAGTTGGAATGAACTCAGGTGGATGCAGGAGGCTGATCTGACATGCAGGGTGAGAATCCTGGTTTAAGTCTAGAGGAGTGGTTCTGGTGTTGGGGAAGGTGTGTGGAGGGCAGAATCAGATGGATTCACCTGGCCAGACTCTGACAAAGTTTGTACAGGATCTGGCTGTGTGGAAATGTTTGATATGGCATGGTAATGGCATGCAGGTTGCTGGTAGACAGGGAGGGTCCTGTCAGAAGCCTAGAAGTCAGGGATGATAAAGGCAGGAGTGACCAAACTAGGCCAGGGCACAGAATGTGGGACCTGGGGACTTGGGGAGGATGCACAGAGGGTAGGATCAGGCTGATTAACCCAGCTAGAACCTAGCAAAGAATTGCAGCTCACATAATTTTAAGGATACTGTAAAAAGATTTTCTTGAATTATTGGGTAAAAAGGAGTACATAAAATAATATATATATTATATATATTATAATCCAATCTTCATGTAATAAGGCTGTGCTTGTTAAAAGAAAATTTCTATTGTACACATATACTACATTTTCATTATCCATTGGTCAGCTGAAGGATGTTTAGGTTGTTTCCATGTCCTAGTTATTATGAATAGAGTAGCAATGAACATGGCTGAGCAAGTATCTGTGGCATAGAATATAGAGATCTTTGGGCATGTGCCAAGAAATAACACTGCTGGATCATCTGGCAGATCTACTTTTACTTTTTTGAGAATTCCTCACATTAATTTCCTTAGTGGTTGCACTAGTTTGCACTCCCACTAGCAGTAAATGAAGCTTCCCTTTTCTCACATCCTGGCCAGCATTCATTGCCAGTTGTTTTCTTGATGTTAGCCATTCTGTCTGGGGTAAAATGAAATTTCAAAGCAGTTTTAATTTGCATTTCTTAAATTGCTAAGGATGTTGAACACTTTTAAAGATATTTCTTGACCATTTCTATTTCTCTCTCTCTCTCTGTGTGTGTGTGTGTGTGTGTGTGTAAAAAACTTTCTGTTCCTATCTATATCCTATTTGTTTGGGGCACTTGGTTTTTTTGCCTCTATGTTGTGAGTTCTTTGTATATCTTGGATATTAATCCTCTGTTAGATGTATAACTATTGAAGATTCTCTCCTATTTTATGAGCTTTATTTATCACTCTTTACTTTTGCAGCAATAAGCAATAAAGAGAGTGATATATATATATATATATATATATATATATATATATATATATATGAATAAGTTCCCATTTGTTTGCCTTAATTCCTAAGAGAATGCAGTCCTATTTAGAAAGTCCATTCCTCTACATATATCTTAGAAGCTCTACATATATCTTACAAGGTACTGCCTATAGTTTCTTCTAGCAATTTCTTTAATTCAGTTTTCACATTTAGGTTCAATAAATACTTTTTAAAATCTCACCAGTTTTCTTAACTTTTAAACATTCTGCTGCTCATTTTAGTGAATGGAATATTTTTGCTTTCATTTTACATATTTTATAATATAAAGAGTTAACATTTACCAGAACTTGGTATACGGTATGCATCTTAATGAACATTTTCTATGTTTCACAGGTAAGAGAAATGTAGCTAAGAGAGGCAGTTACGTAACTTTGTTCCTAGTCATAGGACTTGTAAGTGGTGGTGTCAATATTTGAGCTATGGTTTGCCTCCTCACTCCAAAGTCTATGCTTGTTCAAACAGCCCTTTCAATGATTGCTGTGTCTGTGTGATCTCTCCCTTCCTTCCCCACTTTGTCCATGCACCATGTGCTCTTTCTTATAGTCATTTCTCTCAAGATTACAGCATACATCTGGTGTTTGCCTGCCTGTCTTGATCTACTTTTCCCTTAGCTTCTTTATCCTACAACTCCTTTACAAAAGATGTTTCATTTTCTCAGCTTCATCTTTCGTTTTCCTTACATTGTGTTGTGCTTCTTTTCATCAGCTTTATGAGGGAGGCTGGTAAGCTGGTGGTGTGGTCCTAATAGATAGTTGTGTACATTTCTTCTCAATTCTACATTAAACAATATCCTATTGCTAGCATGAAGTCCGCTGTCACAGTATTTACATAGTGGAGATAGGCTAATACTACAAATAGCTTACTCAAAGCACCACTGTTAAACTTTTATCATTACTCTCTGCTTTTGCACTCCTTGCTTTTTTTTCCTGAATGAAGATGGGTATAACATATTAAAAACAAACCTTTATATTTGCCTATATACTTGTTATCATGGTGCTATAAATATATTTTGTATTCAAAAATTATACATGGACTTTTTCAGTTAATTACAATGCTTCTAAGTGTGTGTGTGGCACATTTTATTCCTCAGACACTCAAGTCAATCTCATCCTCCAGTTCTGTTGGAACATCTTACTATAATTTTCCCATGGACTGAAACTCTTTTAACTTCTGTTTAAATGTGTAGTTTAGTACCTTGAATAAACACTAGTTAATACTTGTTCTTAACACCTTTTCCTTCTCAGAACAGCTGAACATTATGGTCCAAACCCATAAATTGTTTTTATTTTCCTGCCCTGTGTTTGCAGTTTTTTTCTCTTTGCTGTCTCTTACTCTACATTTCTGACATCAGCTTTACAATTTCCTTCACTAACATCTAAATTTTGCCATTCACCTTTTAGCTGTTTCAATCTCAAGCTACTTAAAATATCTACAAGGTCCTGTTATATAATCATCTTCATGGTTATCATCATCATCATCATCAATTTTCTTTCTCTGAAACACTTCCATAACTATGCCTACATGACAATAAAGATGACATTGATTAAATATTTAATGTTCTCAAACTTTGCAGTACTACACTAACAGATATTTCACTGACAATTTCTTTATCCACAGAAATGGGAAAATCATGTACATTGCCAAATTTTACCAATTTATACTTCTCAGAGGCCATCCACATTTCTAAGAATAGACGTCCCCTGGACCCACAGGCTATAACCTCCGTCTAGTCATGTTAATATCCAAAATTTGAGTTTCTTGAGAAAAAGCCAAGGACTCTTTGCTGAGATACATCATTGCTTACTCCATCAAATCAAATAATGAACGGGCTTCAAATAAATGTTCTTTCTTTTTTCAATCCTATGGTCTCACTCTAAGTTTTTCTCAAAAGAGTACTGAAATGCAACTTTTCCCTGTAGATGTTTACAGCAAGTGTGACTGGTATTCTCATGATAGACGTCTGCATATTTCTAACTCTTCCAGCCTGCTTTATCGTCCAACCATTCTTTTCTTGTTCTGGGGATAAACAGGTTATTTTGAGAAATCTGATTAAATATAACTGTTTTACCAAATTTCTGCAAAATGCAAATATCATATCAAATTAATGTTTTTATTAGTCTGTTATATATGTGAAACCTCTTGCTGACCCTCAGCATATTCTTGCTTATTGTTGAATATAACAAATTGACTTTTCTCCTAGTATTTGCTAGACTTTCAGAGTCTGTAGCTCCAGGCCTACATTACATCTAAGACTATACATATGTGATTTTTTCTACACATATGTAATTTTTTACATATGAATTAGTAGAAATATTTACATAGGTTACTCCTGTTATTTTACAACATGATAAGGCAAACATTTTCCTTCAATACATAATTTTTTCTATTAATTTATATAGTTTGGGGTTAAAATTTGTGAGACTGTTTAGAATTTGAATACTGATGACCTTTTATTTTAATGTGTGAAAATATTTTTCTAGTTGTTTTATTTTATTTTTTATAATAACAAACATTCTGTTTTGGCTGGAGAGATTGCCTTACAATTATGGAGACCTGAGTTTTATCCTCAGAGCCAGTGTTTTATAAAATATGGAAGTTTTTCCTGGTGTCAAGTGCTTTTAAATCTAGCACTGGGAAAGTAGAGATGGGTCAATCCCTGAGGATTACTGGATAGTCAGTGTAGCCTATTTGGTTAGTTTAAGTCAGCTCGAGACCCTATCCTAAAAATAAAAATGATGGGAACTGGAGAGATAGCTCAGCAGTTAAGAGTACTAGCTGCTCCTCTGGAGGACCTGGGTTCTATTTCCAGCATCCACAAGCAGTTCAGAACTTTCTATAATTGGTTACAGAGTATCCAACGCCCTCTTCTGGCCTCCTCAGGCACCAGACGCAGACATAGTGAACAGACATACATGCATACAAAACACTCATACACATAAGTGATTAAGTAAAATTAAAAACAAAAAGGGTAGACAGCGCCTGAAGAAAAACACCTAAGATTGGCTCCTGGTCTCCACAGACGTGCATATATACATGTGCTTGCACTTACACACACACATATACATGTACAACCCCCACATTTATACATACACAAAGAGAAATACCTAATTTTTATTTACTATTCTGTGTCAAATTGCTTTCAAACATAACACATAAAACAATATGACTTTATGATCCTAGACATTCTCAATCAGAAGTCTAGGATGATTTATTTGAGTCCTTTGCCTCAAGATATTTTACAAAGCTACAATCAAGATGTAAACCAGGACTAGCATTTTACAGCCCAATGTGGTAGGTCCCACCTCTGATCATGTGGTCCTGGAGTATATAAGAGTGTATTGTGAATAAACCTTAGAAAGCAAGTCAGTAAGCAGCACTCCTCCATGATCATTGCATTAGTTTCTGCCTCCAGGTTCCTAGCCTGAGTTACTGCCTTGGCTTTCCACAGGGATGGACTTATAATTTTTCAGCTGAAATAAAAATCTTTCCTCCCCAAGTTATGTTTGGACATGGTGTCCTATTACAGCACTGGAAATCTTAACTAAGACAGTATTTTCACAAATATAGATTTATAGTGGAAAATTGTGTTGGCATCTGTTCAGTGTTGAAGCAATGATGGGCAAAAAGGTAGATTTGCAGGAAAAATTAAAGGTGATGGAAATAAGCATATTGTTTTTAATCACTGTATAATCCACTGGAAAGCACCTGAGAATGGAATATTTAAGAACCAGATAATAAGTATATACATATCAGTAATCTTTTAGACCTTAGTGTGCAGCAAAATCACCTAAGATGCTTATTAAAAATGAATGTTCTAGATTCCTATTTAGTGAACTTAAGGTGGAACTTTACCCCTATGTATAAACCTGTAATTTAATAGACTCCAAGTGATTCATGAACCAGCAACAGATTAGCATACTGTCAGGTACATTTAGGCATTTCTAATTGTGGTGCCCTCATGGAAAGGTCATGCAGTTGGGTCTAGAGGGCGCTTGGGCCCAAGCTCATCCCCAAAAGCTGGCGGGAGTTTTGGTCCCTACCCTCTGCACTGACAGACCACAAGTCACAGCAAAACTCCACCCCTTAACAATCCTTGCATTAAACTAGAGATGTTCCACTGACAACACTCTTCTGGAATTCTGTGTGTTCAATGGACTCTTAGTCAGTGGATGTAGGACCCGCCTGGACAGGATTCCTTCCCGGAAGCTAAGCCAAACAGTCAATAGCTTAGCCACCTGCTGTCGGAGGGAAGCTATGTCCTGCAGGCAGAGAGAAAGAGAGAGACAACTCACACTAAATAAGTCCAGTGTTCTTTTAGAAACTGCAAGCAATCTCTTCTAGAAAGGGAAGTGATACATTCAAAGTTATTTATCGCCATAGAAACTGTACTCAGACAAAACATAAAAGCTCCAGACTCAATCATTAATTTACTCTTTTTTGAATATGTCTGCCTTTAGTCAAGTAGAAATCATAGCGTGATCAATAGACTTTCCATCCTTCTGGAAACAAGAGGTATGAGGGATTACAGCAACCTGGTCTTGGTCACTGCCTAGTACCTAAAGGGGAAAGTATGTAGATATACTTACCTAGTAGATAAGGGTGTGTGAAAGACAGGTAAACCAAACCCTCATGACCTTGCTTCACTTGTGTGAAAGCAATGTCATTATTCTCAATTTGTAAAAAAATTCTTTGAATTATCCAGGTGGCTATGAGACTCAATTTCTGCTACTGAGTATTAAGGGGACTTGCTTTTTTTTATAAAGTGATTAAAACTATTATATTTCAGCCAGGCAGTGGTGGCATATGCCTTTAATCCTAGCATTTTGTGAGGCAGAGGCAGGTGAATCTCTGTGAGTTCCAGGCCAGTCTGGTCTTCAGAGTGAGTAACTCTGAGTCTACAGAGTTACAGCCAGAGTTACAACAGAGATAAAAAGAAAAATAAGAGAAAAAAAACCCTATTGTATTTCTTTTCTCAAAATACAGAGAAAAAAATACAAAGTATATCAGTCTATATGTCTCACAATAAATTGGATTGAGAAGTACCTAGTAGATTATTAAATAGACCTCTGTTTCTTTGAAGGTGAGAATAACAGTAGGAAAAACTCACCCTTAAGGAGGACAGCACAATCCCATTGGCTGGAGTCAGGGATGGAATAAAGGCAGAAAAGTAGCTGTGTTTATTCTCTCCCTTTCCCTCACTCCTGGCCACCATGGTATGAGCTAGTATGTTGCACAAAATCCTCCCCAAGAGAGACTAAAATGCTTGCAACCAGGAACCAAAGTTCCTTTCTCCCTTTGAGTTGTTCATATAAATATTCTATAACATGGCAAAAAGTATAGGATCATACCATTTTGTTACTGGTGGTCAAGGTCTGGGCAGTGTTTCCAGGTCCCAGGTGTCTTAACCAAAGAACTGAAAAGAAGGGCTCAAAGATTTACTAAAACAAGATGGAATTTGTTCAAAGCAAAGCAATAGTGTAGGTTATAGACGGATACATTGTCAAGAATGACAGCAAGCCACATTGAGTGAGAACACTCAAGGGCCTCATTGTATTTCAGGACTTCCTTTTAGGAGATTTAAAAGGTTATTAGGGGACATATTTTGGCTGATTCTCTTATTTTGATTGACAGAGCAAGTCATACACTCATTTTCCCTAATGCACATGTCTTTTCCCATAATGCTTCCAATTTTAATAATATGCATACCCAATTATGCATAGGCTTACAATGGTAAATAAGGAGTTATCCTTAACAATTTACTACAGAATATAATTTTCCCTTATTGTGCATGTACCCAAAACCAGTCTAAGCCAGATGGATCAGTCATTCTTCACACTCATATGGACCTTGGGAATTCATTTGAATAGAAACAATCTAAATGTTATTGTCACCAGGGTGGGAAAACACACTGTGGTTTATTTAGAGATGGGAGTATATGTAGCATGATTCAGGTGAGGGACTGAGGGAGTTCTGGGATTGCTAGGTGCATTGTGTGGAGAGGGGTGTGTAGTACACACAGGTAAAAAGAATAGATTACAAAATATATTATTATCCCATGGGGAGGTGGGCATAACCAAAATCAAATTGGGGCCCCAAGGTACTAAAATCTCTACCTATATTTGTCTGCCTTACTTTCACAGAAATGAGTCCCAGTATTAACCTTTTTTACAATTTAAATTGTAAAATCACCTTTCCCTTTGTGTATGGCATAGATAAGTAGCTTTAAGGAATAAACACTAAGATTGCTTTTTAAATCTGCTTTATTGGCTTCACAATATATAATAAGCATCTTTCCATGCAATAGATAAATTCTGCTAACCAAAAATTTTTAAGACTGAGTCAAAAACACAAGTTTCAATTAGAAGCTGGCGGTAAGTGGAGCCCCATGGGGAACAAGTAACATCAAAAAGTTTACAACAGTGCATCACAAACATGTAGGTTTTAGAAGCAGGGGTCCCCCATATTCTCATCAGAGAAAACCTCAGGACTCACGGCATAAGGCAAAACTCATCATGGTGGTCATGGTGGGGGGGTCAGTGCTAACCGCCCGCAGACTATGGCTCATCTGCCTTTCCCTCAACTTCTCCATGAGCTGTCTCATATCCTCCCCAAACCTTTCCATGTTCTCCTCTCTCATCCTTGCCTGGGGCTCTCCAACCCTATGCATCAGGTCCCATCTATAGTGCACAATGGGCTGCCTAACACGGAGCCGCCTGCGACTTCCTCTAGGCACACAGTATTCGCCAGCTTCGAAACGCAGGGCCACAGGCGGCTCCCTTTTGTTTGTATCTTGTGGCTTTTCTTCCTTTTCCTCCTTTTCCTGATGGTTATTTTCCATGTTGAGATTTTTTACTCCTCGTTCCTCTTTGGACTCCATTTCTCCTGGAAGACAAAAGAAATGTTGAAAAGTTCAGCACCGAGGACAGAGACTCATTTTCCACTGTTCACTATCTGGTCTGTCCATGTGTTTACTTTGTTTTTTCAAATTTTATTTTCCTACCTGAAAGGCCCAACACGCCCTCTAGGGGGCCTGCAGTCCCAGCCCCTCCCTCCCTCACAACCCACCATTTTCCCTGCAGATCTATCTCCAAGGCTTTTGCAGGCGTCAAAATGGAGGATGGAGCTAGTGGATGGTGGTGGCGAGTTAGGCAGTAGAATGATTGAGATGGGATGGGAAGTGGGAAGGAATGGGTGGTAGGAGGAGGTATGGGGGGACTGACATCCCAGACAGGGCTTTCGAAGCACTCCTCCAGCCCCCCCACTCTCCCCTACACACACATCGCCGCTGAACCAACCTGGGCCTATCCCTTGCTGCTTAGTCCTCCTCTCAATTCTCGCTGCAAGACGCGCCGCGCCGCCGAGATTAGTGGACCTGCAGGCAGGATGGGATGGGAGCCACTCAGCGCGGAGCTCGGGGCCGCACCCCCACCGCTCAGCCCCCTGCCCGGCCGCCCACAGCCGCCACCAGTCGGTCCAGGTCCCGCGATCCCGCCCAGCCCGTCCCTGTCCCGCGATCCCGACCAGTCCATCCAGGTCCCGCGATCCCACGATCCCGACCAGCCCGTCCCCGTCCCGCCATCCCGACCAGTCCATCCAGGTCCCGCGATCCCGCAATCCCGCCCAGCCCGTCTCCGTCCCGTGATCCCGCCCAGCCCGTCCCTGTGCGTCCCCCTCCGCCGCCCGCCCGGCCGCGCCTTCCCGGAGACCCCCGCCGCCCGCACGCGCCAGCAGCGGCGCTCCTTCCCCGGGCGCAGCCGCGGTCCGCTCCGCGGTGGGAAAGCCGCGGGGCGGCTGCGCCCGGTCGGGAGTCCGTCGCCCTCAGGGCCGCGGCGTGAGCGAGGGCCCCTTACCTGCTCCGCTCGCCCGGGGCCCGATGCCAGCCCGCCGCGCGCAGGGAAGCACCGAGACGGTGGCCAGACGCGAGTGACGACTGCGCCCAAGGCTGCGTCGCTCTGCAGCCCGGGTCACGTGAGGGCCCCGCGTCACCGCCAAGCTCGCTCCCCAGCACCGGCGGCCGGTGCGACGGGAGGCCCCGCCCCCGCCCCCTGCCGCGCGCGCGCGTGTCACGCCCCACCTGTCACTCATCCAGATCCTCGCCAATCTGTGGAACCACAAGTGGCATCACTGTCTGGAGGTTGGATGTCTCCCTTCCCTGTTACCAGGGTGAGTCTGCATCCTCCTCCTTACTTCAGCACCACCACACCCTCACCAGACATTCTGCTTTCTCTCTCTTTTCCATCTGTATAGATCCTTTCTATTAATTTCTCTTTATTTTCTTTTTAAATATTAATGAGTCTCAGCCACAACTGGTGGCTCACTCTTGAAATCGTGGCCCTGGGGAGGTTGAAATAGGAGAATCACCGTGAATTTCAAGTCAGTGTGGGCCACAGAATCAGACCCTCTTTCAAAATAACACATTTTCATGCCTCAAATTGTGAAAAGTGGGAAATTTTATTTTTGAACTAAATGTTTGAAACTGGCAAGATAAAAATCAAACAACAAAAACATTATGTTCATCTTTGCTGGATGTAATACCATTTACTCTGATTGCCACAAACTCATTTTAATACATTCTATTTTGCCTGAATTTTTTTTTCTGGAAAAAAAATAAAAACAGAGGATCTCCCTGAAACACAATCTGTGTTTCTAAAATCAGTTAAAAGTATATCTTTCAAAACAAGTCCAGAGCATAGCAATTTTATGTAAGTAATATTTTTCTCTTCTGGAGCCAATATCAAGTATTAATAAATAATTCTGCTCTGTTTTATCCTATGACTAAAATCATTCTTCAGCTGTAGAAAGTCTTTCTGATAGCAGCTGAAAATCAATGACCATTACTATGAATGGCTTTAAGGACCCAAGCAAAGGAGAAAAGCCATGAAGATACTTACACAGGTTGAGGGATGTAAGATAAATCATCTCTGCTCTGGCAAGAGGGTAGGAAGGTGATAGTTTCTCTGCCCCCAAATTCCCAAGCCCTTCATTTCCTATGTTAGGGTTCCTGTTGTTTATTTCAAAGCCATATTCTTCCACAAGTCCTCCTCTAGTGAATTACACCCTCACTATGGAGCTATGGACAGTTGATAGCTTCTGGGAGAGGGAAGGTCAGATTTTTAAGGATGTGGCTCCTGATAGATCGACCAGAAACCAGTGGATGCCTCCATAATGAGAAATATATGATCAACACAAATTGGAGTTAGTGAGCTATTACATTTTTTTAAAGGACACAAAGATAGAGGTGTTAAAATATTAATTTAGAAAATAAAAATTGTTATTTTCAGAAAAAAGAATATTTGTTAGTATATATGCGTATGTACAGGCATATATCCCATAGTAGTGTATTAGTTTTTTAAGGCTGTGATAATAAAGTACTATACTTAAAATACTGTACTGGCTTAAAGCTACAAAAATGTCCTGCACTAATTAGGAATAGACAAAACATAAATCAAAACAATAAAGGCTATTTATGACAAACCTGTAGCCAACATTATACTAAATGGGATAACATTGAGAATACTTCCTCTAAAATTAGGAAGTGTGATGGGTGCCTACTATCTCCAGTGTTAATTCAATAGACTTCTTAAAATTTTAGCTAGAGGAATAAGGCAAGAGAAAAATATAAAAAGGGGTAAAAATATGAAAGGAAGAAGTCAGATTATCCTGATTCACAGACAACATAATTATATACCTAAAAGAGCCTGTAGATTTCACCAGTAAACTCCCAGAACTAATCAACACATAGTAGATTTTGCAGGATACAAAATCAGCATATAAAAATCAGTAGCTTTACTATCTACTAATAATGGACTTGCTAAAAAAAGAAATCAGGAAAAGCATCCCATTCACAGTAGCTCCAAAAAAATAAAAATAAAAATAAAATACCTAGGAATAAACCTAACCAAGGAAGTGAATAATATCTCCAGTAAAATTATTAAGACACTGGAAAAAGAAATTGAAAAGTTTCTTGGAATATGGACAGGTCTTCTATGTTCCTAGATTAGCAGAATTAATATTGGGAAATGGGCTCTATTACCAAAAGTAACCAACAGATTCATTGTGATCCTCATTGACATCCAATGACATTCCTCAGAAACCTAGAGAAAACAATCCAAAAGCATGAGAAATAAGTCTTATCCACTGCTCATGAAAGTGTGAAATAATGTAGCCATTATGGAAATTGGTATGGAGGCTTCTCAAAAAAACTGAACGTAAAACTACAATATGAAATAGCTATACCACTTGTGGGTAAATATCCACTGGACTCTATATCCTACCATAGCGATCCTTGTGCATTGATGTTTAATCCTGTATTATTCACAAGCAAGGGAAAGGAACCAGCCTAGATGTAGATAATGAAAATGTGGTATAAAAACACAAGTGGAATTTATTCAACTGTAACTAAGGTAAAATCATGATATTTATAGTAAAATTAATGCAACTGGAGATCACTATGTTAAGTGAAATAAGACAGATTCGAAGAGATAAATACCATATGTTTGTTTTCATGTGTGGATCCTAGCTTTAAATGTATGTGTGTGAGGGGGAGGGCACCAAACTGGAAATGAGTCCATGAGAGGAGAAAGGGGTATTGAGGAAGAGGTGGACCATTATAGAACATTTGCAACATGGAAACAAAAAATTAGATTACTAGGGGTGGAAAGGTCCAAGTGGGTGGAAGAATGAGAAGGAGAGGATGTTTATTAAAAACACATGTTTGAAAATTCTATAAAGAAACCTAATACTTTTATGCTAATTAAAACTTTTTTTAAAAAGAAAATCTTATGAGGTATATGTGGTCTTTTTAACACTTTGGTTTTGGATTTATGACCTCCAGATTATGAGAAAATAAATTTTTGTAGACTTAAACCACCCAGTGGGCAGTGCTTTATTTAGACAACTAAAGTATGCTTTGAAGCTATATAGTCTATAGGAGCAGAACTGTGTACTCTAAGGTTGGGTTTAGGACTTCAGTCTCTACAGCATTCCTTCCTTGGGGGTCCTCATTCTTATGACAGGGTCTGCCTCTAGTGGATTTTGAAGGGATTTAACATAACTCTTAAACATCATCAGTAGTATCTTTTGAGCATGACACAATTATTGCAATCTTACAGCAACTGAGATTGCCTCCACAGGGCCTAAACAAGACTAGGTCTCTGGGTACTAGATCACAGAATGATGGCCCTATCCCTCTCTGCTAAACTGTTTGCTACTAATGGTTTCTAGGGGGAAGGCAGTCATTGTATTTAACCATATACCCCACAGGTGAGCCCAACTCATAGTTTCAAACACATGGTCACATAGATTGCCTTGGTTATACTCAGTGGGTCACAATGCAAAACAAAATTCATGAGTGTGAGACCAGGACTGATACAGTTGGCAGGGATAGGAAAGAGATGTGACAGCTCGAGGGGTGAGAGTAACCAGAATATATGACATAAACATGACATGCTCAACAAATTTAATAAAATTCATAATAAAAGAAAATATAAGAAACAAGGATCCTGAAATAGGTGGCAAATACATGGAACGACAGGTCCTTTTTAGATATATGAAAGTTAGCTTTACAAGATGGGCTTTGGCTTCCAGCATGTAACTAGATGTCCCAGTTCACTTACATGGAAATTACTGTAACAGAACAAAATCACAGCAGAGGTTTGAAGACATAAGATAGTGACACCCAGGAATTTTTTTCTTGGTGTATTGTTCTTAGAATCCTGGACCTGACTGTGTGAGGTTAGCTTCTGGATTCCTGTCTTTTACCTGGAGGAAGTAAAGGAGGCAATCAGGAGATCAGCAGATGCAAGACTACTAGCATCATTTCCAAGCCACCTGGCCTTTTCTCACTTGGCTTAAATTCCCAGACCTCACCTTGATCAAAGCAAGGCTTTGCATAGCTCTGTTGTAATTCCACTGGTTGTCCTGAAGGCACCTGCAATAGAGGATGAGCAGGAAGCATCCCTTAAGACCCAAGAAAAGATACATTGACAACACAAAGGCATTTCCTGATCTATGTGACAGAAACATGTCTCCACATATATTGAGATACTCAGCAACATGACCCTTGCTCCACAATATGGGCAAATCCTGGAAACATAAATATTTCTCATTAAAGGAACAGGGTCCATGGATTTCAGGGAATTATCAAATAACTATTTAAAATAGTTACTTAGTTTACTGTTTATCAAGAAGAAGCTGTTCAGCAAAATAATGAATGAAGTAAAGAAACAAAGCCTGTAAGTTCCCATAACTCACTTTCCTACCCCTACCTCATACCACATAACCATGTACGCCCACCACTCACTTCTGAGACCACCCAAGGTTCATGCCAGACCAGGTATAGAATGTTTCTACTGTATTCTGTTGATCTTGAGAGAGGGCAGGTAAATAGCTGGAGGAAGATGTGGCCACGGAAATGGAGGCACTGGGAAATCTTTGGACATCTGTCACAAACAGCTTGTCATTGTTGATACAAAGGCTGGAGGAAAAACAGACCAGGAGATGGACGGAAACACAGACAAAGGCATGCTTCCCAACAATTGCCATGCTCTTGCTGCTCAGCAAACAGATTGTTCCCATACCCCTGCTCTGACCTGCTTTTATTCCCTGGTTATCTATAATACTCACACAGAGAAAGCACACTATTGGAGGTTGTCTATAACACTAGAATGGTTTTATCTTTAATTCAAGAATAGTCCTTTGTTCTCATCTGGCTTTGTATCAGCTAAAAGGAGTGAACAATATAATCAACATTTTTAGAAAACAGAGTTACAAATGAGCGATTTGTAACTTGACCAAATTCAGAGAACAAGTGAGTACTATAGCAAGAAAGAGTCTGGTAGTCTGACCCCAAAGTCTACACTGTTAACTACTACTCTAGACTCCTGCTTGAATCCACCTGTTGACCCTCTACAATATTGGTAATACCCGAAAACTGCACTACCACACTGTCACACTGCTGGCCCAGGCTGGGGTGGAAGTGACCATCCACAACACAACACTTACTCTGAACTGTTGCAATAGGTGACAACGAAGGTCCGATTGAAGGCATGGACGCACCCCTGAGAGCTGCCCTCCACTTCAAAGACAAGAAATAATATTGCATGTATAGAGTAGTCAGTGCTTTATACCCTAGCAGGGCACTCCCCAATCAGGGTGTCATAGTAAAGGGAGCCAATAATCATTCAATTTTTGGCTTACAATCAGGAGAATGAGGCAGGAATGGGAAGAGGTAGCAACAAGAGAAATTATCCACTCCCATTGATGGGTCCCGTACCAAATGTTGGACCCTGTGAAACATCACTTCCAATGTTTACTTGGTTTCTGTTCCACATTTGCCTTGGAAGGGAGCATAATTATGGAGAAATGCAGGGGTTAAGCAAAGGGCCAGAGTCACAGAATAAGGATCTGGAATGAGAGCCAACAATCCCCACGGCTCCATGGCCTCCCTCACCCAGGAGCTGTGGGGCAAATAGGCATAGATCTCTGCTGGACCAAGATGATCTGTGGGGGGAGGGGTGCTGTAGGCGGGAGAGCACAAGGTACAACAAGAAGGACATGCACCCAATGAGGGGACCTGGATGGGGTGGATCGTCAGAGGTTCTCACATTCAGGGCAGGAAGCGGGAAGGGATCTGGAGAGGGGATTCTCCAGACACTCACCTTCCTTGAACACCCCACTAACAGAGAAGCAGAGCATCATGTCCTGAAAGGGAAGATCGCAAGGGTTCAGGGTCCTGCATAAATAACTTTCTATCTACCCTCAGCTTTCTGAGTATGTGATGTGCCCCACAGAAGGAGCAGGTGCTTACTGTCTGAAAACTTATGTCCACCACGAAGGAGGTGAAGTCATGCTGAGTTTTGGGCAGTGAACGAAGGGAGTAAATAATGTCACATTTTTTGTGCTTCAGCAGCTGCCTCCTCATATCTGTAAAGGAGGGGAGAGAAAGGTCCTTGGAGTTGCCCGTACTTTACACACTCACACAGAATTTCTCAATCAGAGTCATATGCTAAAAAGTCCAGGAACAGGCTACCATTGATTTGGAGTCAAGAAAGCATGGCAGGAATGGAGAGAGCAACAACAGGAACCTTAGCCTCTGGCATCTGTGACTGTGCCCTCCATCCCTGTTTATCCTGCCCAGTCTTACCCACCATACACTTACAATGATCCTTGAGAACCTTCATATTTCTGCTATACTTGAAGTACTCACACGAGCTGTTCCTAGGAGAAAAGGAGAAAAGAGATGTAGTGGTCTGACCAGAGTGTTGGCTCCAAGGGATTGCCTGTATCTGCTGGAGAATAGGGAGCAGTGCTCTAGATCAGAGTTTAAACTGACTGTGCTACTCACAAGGATGGGTCTGTGCAACTGAAGAGAACTGTCAAAGAGAAGCAAGCCTCAGGATGGTAGGCGTTGAGGAGATCCTGTCGATCTCCATTGTCATAGATGAAGTAATACCTGTTGGGGGAGGGGTGATAGACTGGGATAATCTCATTAGTTTGGGCCCCAAATGAGAGCTTAAAGTTTCATCAACCAGAGCTATAATTGTATAGCATCATCTCCCCCATTGCTCTCCTTCGTTAGATTCTCAGAGGTACTTACTGCTTCAGGAACTGTAGGACTAGAGTCTTTACAGCCTCAGATCCAAAGAAACTTCCCTGAAATAAACGTGAGCAGGATGAGGATGTTGGCCCATTCTTACACACAAATTAAAGCCTCTCTCCTCACCTTGCTAGTTGGTAAACTCTTACAGTCTTCAACGCCACAGAGAGTTGGTTTAGGTGATTCCTGTCCATCCTGTTGGAGGCAAGGGAATCAGTACAGAGCTGGAAGGTAATGCTGGATGATGAAGAAAAGGGACAGGTTTACAGAAAGAGTGAGATCAGAGTTCAGGTGGGAAAAGGGCCCTGGTAATTTCACTTGTGGAAGTGAAGATGGGATCATGATGTGCCTTTGGCAAGTTGTCCTGTGAATTGGAATCATTTCCCCCTATCCATTTGAGGCTGAAAGGACAGATCCAAAAAGTTTAACTTGAGCAAGACCTACTAGCTTTCAAAGCAGGTTGGATGTAGCGTCAGTCTCAAGTTAGAGAAATCACTTACCAGACTTAATAGCTTGGGGAACAACTCCAGAATTGAACTACCAAAAAAAAAAAAGTTACCTGATTGAGAATTGAGCAGTATATATGTGTATACAAACATAACATGGCACCCCATTAATATATAGGTTAGATAGCATGTCTGGTTAATACATTAGCTTTTCATGAATTCCTCTGTCTATTGACATATAAACATAGGAACACAGATAAAATCATACAAAAATAATTGAAAGTAAAAATACCCTCCTTATGGTATGACCTAGAAAAAAGAGGTTTGCCTTTCCCCCACTTATTTTTCTCTCTCTTGTTCCGATTGGGTAGCTCCTACACATACAGATCTGACCCCTTTCTCCAGGCTCACAAGAAGCCACACTGGAGGAGTTAGGAGCCAGACTCCTTTTCCCTCCTTAGAGTTCCCACAGGAGGCTCTGCAGGGAGAAGGCAGTGGGATAAAAGTCCAGGAATCTGTCACATTGTTAGTGCCCACCATTCTAGAGATTCTAGGGCAGGGAGCTAAGGGAAGCATGGCTCAGGACTCAGTAAGAATGAAGGCAGGGGGGATGGTAATGCAAAGGGAGTGAAAGTAGGTGAGGGAGATGTGGGGAACAGATAAGAGGGTAGAGACAAAGGAGAAAGAGGAAGCCACACAAAGGAAATGCAAGACGATCTGTCTGGCCTGGTGCTAGAGGTCAGGGGTCACAGGTAAAAGGGCTCCTCTGCAGCAGACCTTTCCCTTACCTGCTGCAGGCTGGTCGAGGAACCCAAAGCACGAATGAAATCAAGGACCTTACAGTGTTGGGTACCACAGAATGCAGGCTTATATTTTTTCTGATGCTGGGCTCACTTTCGGAACAATGAGCTTCTTTGAGGGAAGGAGACATTCCCCAAGAAACAGAATAATTAATGGATGAGCCATCAGGTCAGCCTGAGCTAGAAGGCCTGTGGCTGTCTCTTATGGTTACTACATTCACTCCTGGAAGTCCTCTACCTGTGAGTGTCTGAGTGGAGGTCTAATCCAAAGAATCAACTTGCTTATCTCAGGCTATGCAGGGATTCTCTTTTGCATTAGGAAGGATTATAAGCAAGGTAGGAAGGTAGGTTGGTAGATCCCTTAAGAAAGAAGGGATGTAGGTCTCTGGGAGGCCTATCCTTCTGTCTCTTAAACATCTTGGTTCTCTGTTTATCCCTCTTGCTCCAGAAAGCCCTCTGCTCCTCGGCATTGGGCCACTTCTCTATCTTTGTTTCAGGGAACCCATATTTCTCTCTGAGGAGAAATGATCCCCCAACGGGGGTCCAGAGTAAGTAATGTTATGATCATTCAGAACCCCTGACCTTGTCCTGGAGTAATAGAGACTTCAGAGCAGCCTGGGACAGATAAATATGACGGAGTAAGAAAAGGGGAGCTTTAGTTAGGATTAGGGGAGGAGCTCAGTGCAACTTTCTGAGGAGTGGGAGGGCAGGCTGGAGGAGGGTAAGTTCTCAGATACACAGCTAGCAGCCCAGATTAGGTGAAAGGAGGAGGGGATCGGAAGGAAATGAGGACTGTGGGAAAAGCTGAGAATACAGACAGAGGGGAGGGTAAGATCTGTGGTCTTCCCAGATGACCAGAGCTGCTCCTTTTCCAGATACAACTGACTTTATGTTAGTGGGCTTTTCCAGGATGGTAGTACTCAGAGAGCTTTTGTCTGGATCCGGGTCTTGCCCCTTGGCCATCTCCCCTGCAGACTTCGCCTGTAGTTATGGGAATAAATGCATGAATCAAGAGAAGAGAAACAGAAGATTTCTGAGCCCTCAGCTCTTTCCCTAGTTCTCTTGCCAGTAAATCCGCTTTCCTGCCTCTTGTCAACACACTGATGAGCACTTCCATTTTCCCTCAAAAGAAAGACCTCAGCATTATGGCTCACCTCATTTTTGCAGACATTCACGTTGTCAATATTAGGGGCCATTGCCATAGTATCAAGCAAGCCAAACAGCTGATAGGATTTGTTGTAACTCTGGTTCAAGGGCAAAAGCTATGGGAAGGGTGGTGGGGAATCAAGTGAATGATCGAACAGAGAATACTTGTTACCAACTAACTATTACTAAATAACTATCTAACTAACTCTCTAACTACTAACTAATCTCTCCCAGCCTTCCTCTCAAAACCAGAAAAATGTGTAAGGTAGTAAGTACCTGAGTCATCTTGTCTTCATGGATATCCAGGGAAGGAGCTATGTACTTTCCAGGAATCATTGCCAAGTCAGTAGGGCGGGTCATCAAATCTTCAAGAAGCAAGAACAGAGACTCAGAAGGCTGTGAGGCACACAGCCGGTACAGCACCAGCACCAACCAGTCCTCAATTTACGATTCTTAAATTTCCACCCTACCCAGACCCTTCTTCCCTCATTTCCTCTAGAGTTACTACTCTTGGTCATACCTTGGTCGAAGAGGAGGCTCCGCGTATTAAGAACTTGCTGAGAAGTATCACACTGTGTGTTCATAGTCAGCTGCAGAATCAGAGATCCAGTTCCATGACTTTGAGACTGAGGTGATAAAATGGCCAACAGGTGGGGAGAAAGAGACAGGTTCATACATGGGTATATGAATTGTCTTAACTCTATATTACCTTTATTTGATCCATCTTTTTTGACTTCAGCTCTGTCACTGAATGGGGTTCATCACAGGGGCTGATGAAGATTGATATCTGCAGTGAACACATGAAACTCTGTGTTGGCCCTGAGAACCAAGAAGCCCCAGGATCATAAAAGATACTGACCCTGGCCTAGCCCCTTGCTTAAAATTTGTCACAGTCGCATTCTTGACACATACCTTATTATTAGTCACATCCCAAATCCTTTCACTGATACTCTTCAGCTCAAAGGCAATGCTGGAATTATCAACAAAAAACTGGGCCTGCATTTTCTCATAGTGAAACTGCATGGATAAGCATGAAAGAATAGAATGTGGACAAGTGTCATGGTTAGTAGAGCCCTTAATCTATCCTGTCTCCACTTGTCCCCCACCATGTCCTCTCCTACCTCCACCGGAGTGAAAGGGATGCTGCATTGGCTCTGAATCACATCCAGCAGCCACTTCTTATCATATTTTATCCCAAAGGGAATCTAGGATCAAGCACAAAAAAAAAGATGGGAAAAAAGATTGGCAAAATGGAATTTAAGGTTAGACTTAATCAGACAAACATGTTCAGCCCATACTACATGAGTCTATTTACATAAAAATCTAGAAAATATAAACAAATCTACTGTGGTTAGAAAACTAACCAAGAGTGCTTGAAAAATGATATGGGAGAGGAATGGAAGAGAACAATTATAAAGGGAGACAAGGATGCTTGATGTGTTCGAAGGACATTTTGACTGGAATAACAGTTTCACAGATGTACGGCCAAGTATTTTTAAGTTGTATACTTTAAATGCGTATGATTTATTTTCTGTTATTTTTACTTAAAGAAAGCTATACAAATAAGAAGACTTAGCTAGGTGGTCGTAGTGCACACCTTTAATCCCAACACTCAGGAGGCAGAGGTACTTAGATCTCTGTGAGTTCAAGGCCAGCCTGATCTACAGAATTTCAGGACGGCCAGAGTTACAATAGCGAAACCCTGTCTCAAAAAAAACAAAATAAAAATAAAAATTAAGAAGACTCAAGCATATTCCTTTCGGGACTTTTTACTTTAAAGTAAACTACTTTAAAGTAATTTCTAAAGATAGGACAAATTTCATTATTTCTTTTACATCACCTGTGTATTTCCTGAAACTCCTTTGTTTTCATTCAGGTGGTTTCCTTCAATAATAAACTCCGGATACTTAAATACGTATTCTCATAAAAAATTTTAATTAATTCATTGTTATTATTTCTCTGATTTTTGAGATTAGATCATACTTCTATTTATAAAGCCCTAAGAAGAGATCTCACCCATGTCAGAGCTAGCTTTCTTCTTTACCAAGGCACTTAAACAACTTCCCCCATGCACACATACAGTTTTAGCAAAACTGAGGCATCTAGTGTAGAGTTGTTATATCTTCTCATCTTTGATATCTCCCTTTGCTTATACACAATCCCCTAACTTCTCCCTACAGTCACCCTGTTATCCTTATATTGCCTCTGATTTTTCCCCTTAATTGATCTAGCAGGTGGACTCCTATGTCAATCCCCCTGCACTCAAAAAAGCACCTAATGACTCTACACAAGTCCAACACAACTCCTCCTGGTTTTTTGAACATTAGGTTCATTTTTCTGGGGCACTTACTATGATCTTGAACCAGCTCTTGGGTGTCTCATTTTGCTTTTCCGATTTCATTTTTCTCTCTAGAAGTGGTGGCCCTTCGTCCATGTTAACATACATTTGGTCTTGTTTATCTAAGCCAATTCTCTGATGACGGGATGGAATACCATATGGAGTGCTGTGAGAAAATGGAGAAAAAAGAGTAGTCCATATATAGTTAGAAAGTCTGCAATAGACCATTTGTCCCACTTGTACCGGGCTATAAAGGGGTTGCTCAACCACTTGAGATACAAATGACATATTTAACCACAGTGTTGTGCATTTCACTGGCTAGTACATTCCAGCCATGCTGACTTGTCACTTACTATCTTCTTCGAGCATCAAAGGGAGAATTCCTCATTGCTGGCTCTCCTTCTCGCTGCTGGCAGAATGAAGTATGAATCGCGTCACTGATATGTTCAGTCGAGTTGCCAAATCTCCTTCGGAAAGTCCCCTGTCATCTCAGTCTTCTTTGAAAGGAGTTAATTTGGAAACTGTGTCATTAAAATAAAAGTAATGCATCAATGTATAATACCAAAAAAAAAGGTCCTTGGAAAATATAATGGCTAATCAAAGTCGTTATTTGTTATAACCTCCAAAACTTCTGTAAGCAGTGTGAAAAATATTAAAAAATTTCACTGTGCTTCTACTTCATGAGAGATATGAAGCATTCACGGCTAAGGAGAAAGCAAGCACAGTAGTAACGGTTTGGGTTGAATAATTGGTCTGTAATGTTACTAACTGTCTTTTCCTTCTCAGGCTGAGTGATCTGAAACAAATTATGTTTTCATGCCTCAATCTTGACTCTCTCTTCTGTTTGAAGAATAACAAAAATTGTCTTGTAAAAATTTTTCCCCTATGGCTCAAGGATCAAAGACAAACTCCTTGCCTGAAAGAAGAGCTAGACAAATGATACATGAAGCTGAACAAAATCTACAGGTTGTATCTTGCTCATACATTATTGTGAAGACTAGAAAAAAGAGAAGTTAAAGGAAATATGGTTAAGCATATCTAACACATTTTAGTTGAGAAGTTTCTAAATTAAAGTCATCAAGTTAAAAAAATTAATAGACATAAAACGTACATTGAGAAAAAGAGGAAATGGCTTAACAGTTTAGAGGAATTATTGCTCTTGTGGATGACAGGAGTTAAGTTCCCAGCACCCACATGGTGGCCCACAGCCATCTGTAATTCAGTTCCAGGGGTTCCGATGTCTTCGGACTTCCTCAGGCACCAGGCACACATATGGTACACACACATACATGCAGGCAAAACACTCATACACATAAAATAAAATAAATAAATAAACCTTTAAAAGTTAAACTAAAACAGAAATGGGCTGGTGAAATGGCTCAGCAGGTAAAGGGTTGACACAGAAGCCTGATGACTGGAATTCAATTCCCTAGATCCAAATTGTAGGGAGAGAGAGCTGTTTCCTCAAGTTGTCCTGGGACTTCCAAGTGTGCACCTACACACGAACACTGAAGGACTAAATGAACAGATGAATCAATGAACGAATGGATGTTTAAAAACAGAAGCATCTCATACGGGTCTGCCAGTTATAATACCAGCTTCTAAGAGGCAGAGAAAAGAGGAGTGCCACAAGTTCAAGGTCAAACTGTTCTATACACTGTGTAGTAAAGAAAAGTCAATGACACTGATAAATCTGTAGGCAAATCTGAGTATTTAGTACATAATACAATAATTCTTCTGGACATATATGCACATCTCGAACGTATTATAATGAAGACTAGAAAAAGAGAAGGAAACATATTAAAGGAGGTGTGGTAAGCATATGTAATATATAATGAAAATTCAAGACAAATTAGGTGAGGGTAAACAGAATCATAATGTTGCAAGGTTCATGAATTGTCTGAGGATAGGAAAAAATGTATAGCAAGGGGCTGGAGAGGTGACTCAGTGGTTAAGAGCACTGGCTGCTCTTCCAGAGGACCCAGGTTCAATTCCCAGCACCCATATGCAGCTCACAACTGTCTGTAACTCCAGCTCCAGGGGATCTGACACCCTCACACCAATGCACATAAAATGGAACTAAATAAATTATTTTTTAAATGTATAGCAAAATAATATATTTGCATCAAATTATAACTATGATTTCATTAAAAATAGATTAAGTATCCCAAATTGAAGGGCAGATAGAGCCTGATTACATAAAACAATTCCACCAAGTATGGTGGAAAATGCTTGAAATTTACCACTTAGGAGGCAGGGAGAGAAGAATCAGAAATACAAGCCCAGCTTCAGCTACTTAGGGAGTTCAAGCCAGCCTAGCCTACATATGAGGCCATGTCTGAGAACAAATAAAAGAATTGCCAAGTGTCCCATTAAACACATTCAATTTAATTATATATAGAAGTTTTACATAAAAAGGCAAAAATATGCTCACTTATATGTGGAGGTTTAAAAAGTCGAATTCATAGAAGGAGAGGGTAGGGTATGACTACCTGAGATTAGAAGCTGGGGAAGGGGAGATGAATACAGAATAATTCATGTGTACAATATAGGATACCCATTATGGTAGGTGGAATAGCTTCTAATACTCTTTTCTTAAAATTTGTGTGTGTGTGTGTATCTGTCTGTCTATGCACACCTATATGTGCAGTGCTTCCATGCATGCTCAGAAGCCTGAAAAGGGCATTGGATTCCTCAGAGTTGGAGTTTACAGTTGTTTGCAGGAAGCCTGTCTTGCTACAGGAATGTTAGGATCAGAACACAATTTTCCATGATTGCTCTGCAAGTGTTCTTAAGCACTGACCCATCTCTTCAGTCCCAATTTCTAATGTTCTACTACATAGTAGATATTGCCCTGTTAACAATAATTACATATATTTTTATTGAAAATAGATTCCTCCCCCTCTCCCTCCCTCTCCCTCCCTCTCTCTCTCTCTCTCTTTCTTTCTCTCTCTCTCTTCCTCCCTTCCTACCCCCTTCTTGGTTTTTTTTTTTTGAGGCAGGGTATCTCTGTTGTAACTCTGGCTGTCCTGGAACTCACTCTGTAGACCAGGCTGGCCTCAAACTCACAGAGATCTGGCTGCCTCTGCCTCCGAGTGCTGGGATTAAAGGTGAGCACCACCATTGCCTCGCCAAGATTCACCTCTCATACCGACCAGTTTCCCCTCCTACTCCCAGCTCCCCCAACTTTCCCTATCTCGGAGATTCACCCCTCCCCCTCTTTTTCCCTTCAGAAAAGAGCAGGCCTCCAAGAGACAATGACAAAACATGACAAAACAAGATACAATAACACAAGACAAAAGCTCTCTTATTAGGCTGGGGTTTTAAAAATAACAAAATACATATCATTTTTGTACTATTCAACTTCAGGTTTGAAAGAAAACGTCTATTTTAAAGAAAGAAATTCTATGGGACGGGGATGCAGTTCAGTTGCTGAGAGTGCCTTTCTCACAGGCAGAAGGCTCCAGGTTCCATGGCCAGCACTGCATAGACTAGGAATTATGAGAGCATTTATCTGTAATCCCAGCACCCAGGGAGGTGGAGGCGGAAGTGTCAGAAGTTCAAGGTCACCCTTGGCTACATTAAAAAGTTCAAGATCAATCAGCTGAGGCGACATGAGACACTATCTCAAACAGGAATGGGATGGGGAAGGATTGAAATAGTAGAGGAAAGACATTTCATAGTGATTAAAGGGCCAATTAAACAAGAGGATGGTTTTTAAATCTGTATTTATATGTATATCTTAATATAAAGAAAGAAATTTGACTGGAGGGAAAAATAAATGGACAAATACACAATTTGGGGAAAATTTCAACATATCTTAATTAAATAACAGATAAGTTTTTCAGACGATAGTTCATCTACATGATGAAGATTTAAACAATAAGAGAAACAAAGCAGGCATGCTATCACATGCCTGTAGTCCTACATACTTGGAAAGTTAAAGCAATAGGATCACTTTAGCCTGAGTTCAAGGACAGCCTGAGATGTCATTTATGTATGTGTGTGTCTGTGTGTGTGTGTGTGTGTATACATATATATATATATACATGTAAAAATATGATTTTATATATTATATACACACGTATAACAAATGTACTTAATTGACATGGAACCATACAAACACATAAGCCACTTCAGAACAATTCACATGATATTTCATAAAGCAAGTATCTAGAAATTTCTAGAAGGACAATGCAATGTTCTGAATGGTTGGAGTAGATTCAATATTTCCTTGATCCTCTTTCTAACACTAATGTGAATCCAAAGAATATTAATTTCCACCAAAATCAACTCTAGGTTATATTTCCTTTTTCTCAAATCCTAGACCTGAGATGACCAAAAGTTCAGGTCTTTCTTCTCAACCAGGAGGCGCGAGGAGGGGCCGGGGGCGGGGAGGCGGGGGCCGGGGGTCGTTTCAGTTAAAGCCACAAGAAGGGAGACTTTCCATGAAGAAACATGACAGTCACCTCAGTACTCATTTGATCCTCCTCTTCTGGAGAGTGGAGGACCCTGCCTCCTCAGATTGGAGGCCCCTGCCACCCTAGTCCCACCTAAAGAGGTCACCTAAGTGCCATACGGGAAAAGAAGGGGAACAGCATCACTCCTGTCACGAGAAAACCTGGGCAAACACCACACGCTGACCAACTCACCCATAGTAGGTCTTGAAGTACCTTGTCACAAATGCCCTTAGTGTTCTTCTGAGGAGAACCTCTGTGTAGCCTAGAGCTGGAAAACTGGGGAAAGCAGCCAAGGAAAATGAAAGCTGGCTCCAAACTGCCGTTACAAGATGGAAGTCCATACAGGAAGTTTCATCCTGTAAGGGCATAGAGAGGAGGGCCCTGGACGGTGGGCAGAGTAGACCAACTTCCTGTTCTCACTGGCTCCTGAAGTTTCCACCACTGAAACACGCAGGGAACTGTTGCAAACTGACCCACTCCTGTACCAGAAGCTAACTAGTCTGAAGGCTCGGGACTCAAGTACTTGTTGCTACAAATGCAGGGAACTTTCCATTCCCAGCTCTCTGTTAATTATGTTACATTGTGTTCTTTATTCTTTGAGAGCTCGGAGTGCCCACTGTGAGTCAGGCACTGTACTTCCACACTTGCGACATGCTACATCAGATCTGCTCTCCCATCCCCCATTCCTCAAGAAATCATCTAATCTTAGAATCACCAGCTCTCTGAAGTTGTGGAGGTTTAATGGAAGTTTTGCTGGAGACAATCAGCTGTTACCTCGGGAAGCAGTGTAGAATTAAGAACCATGACGCAGAGTGAGCCCTTTGTGCCCCGTTTGACTGCACTTAACACCCTTGCCTTTTCTTAACTTAGAATAAAGTAACAAAATGTTCTGAAAATCGTCCTGTGGCTGGAATTTACCTTCAGCCCATTCTGGAGATAGAAAGCACACACATACAGAGAGAGGGGAGAGGGGAAAGGAGGGATGAGGGAAATATGAGGAGAGAGGAGGGGAGATAAAGAACTAGCAAAGTTTATTGGATCATTGTGAAGCTTTGATGAGACTAGAGTGAAAGTAGTCAGTGTGGATGGATACATATCTTACTGATGAGAGGTAGAAATGTAGTTCCAAACATGTCAGGCATCTTTCCAAGAAGGGGAAAGGAGAAAGCCTTTGAATTCTAGCACATTGGTAGAAATTTCTCGAAAGTCCTCCTCTCAAACTTTTTGGCAGTTCAGTCTAGGTCTGTATGCTCTGAGAGATGAAGTCCAGCCACTGAATGAGCTGGACAGATGTTCCCCCTCTCTGTGTGTCTCTCTGTGTTTCTCTCTGTCTCTGTCTGTGTTTCTGTCTCCACCTGCCACCGTGTGTGTGTGTGTGTGTGTGTGTGTGTCTCTCTCTCTCTGCATTCAAGGTGAAGACTGTATAAGGCAGGGAAAACATAAACCTACAAAAATAAATGGTCAAATCAGTAGTTTAATGTTTTTATTTTTATACAACAGTATAGGGCCATTTTCTTTCATTTTATACATTTTTAATTAAAATATAATTACATCACTTTCCCCTTTCCCTTTCTACCTTCTGCCCGTTCCCAAGTCTCCTACCTCTAAATCCAAGCATGCTTCTCCTTACCCTTAATACTCTTAAACTGATAACCTCTTTTTCACTGATTTTTCACTGATTATTATTATTGTGATAAATATATACGTGTGTGTATGTAAAACAACAATAATATTAATATTTATTATAAAATATTTATATTCTATAGTAAAATAGCCTTATATAATAAAATGTAATATCGATAAAAATAATAAATACTAAATATATATGTGATGTGTGTGTGTGTATGTGTACAAATATATAAACACAACCTGATGAGGCCATTTTGTGGTGTATATAATTTCAGGACTGATAACTTTGTATTGGACAAGCAATTAGCTCATCCACGGAAAGGTTAACTCTCCTTCTTTTAGCAAGTCATCAGTTGCCTATCGTTTCTTGTTCAAGAGTGTGATTTGTGAGATGTTTCCCCTTCTAAATTAGCATATTTATTGATAATGCCATTCTTCAGATAATGCATCTTGTTTATGCAGCCATTTCCGAGACAGGCAGTCTCATAACAGACTTCCTGTTACTCTGGTTCTTACAGTGAAACTGCCCAAAGTATCTCCATTTTGACCTAGTTTTAGATAACTTCATCCAATTGCTCCTAGCCTCTGCTGAACACATCCTGCTGAGCACCTATAGCTTTCTGAGTCCGTTGTTTTACAACATAAAACAAGTTGTTTTAACCAACTTAATTAAAACCTTTGAAGCTTTTGACCCCCTGATTGCCTCTAGTATGATGTAATTGTAGTTTGGGCCTTTAATAGCCTTACCCAGCCTTTTCTTGAGCAGAATGTTCTTTGTGGCAGGAGCCTGCTCTCTGTCAGTGGCTTAACTAAAGGACTTGCACTGGCTTTATAGTCATGGTGGTCTGTAGTTTTCTTTTCTAGCCTGTAACACAAACATTCAACCACTTCTTCCTTAATGTTCCCTGAGCCATACGTGCAGGAGCTCTATGTAGATGTATCCATTTGGGTTGGCTCACCAAATCCTTGGTCTGTACTTGTTGTCCATTGTGATATTCTGTGATGATCTCATCCTAAAATTTATATGGAACAAGAAAAAAAAAAACTCTGATAGCTAAGCAATCCTGAGCAAAAAAGGAATATTGGAGGCATTACCATTCCAGACTTCAAGAGATATTACAGAGCTATAGTGATAAAATTAAATGCTACAGGCACAAAATAAACAGGCATGTAGAACAATGGGACAAACCAAAAGACCCAAACATGAGTGCTCATAACTACAGCCATCTGATGTTTAACAGAAGCAATAAGACATACACCTGGAGAGAAGGCATCATCTTCTCCCAGTAGTGCTGGGAGAACAGGATGTCCACATGCAAAAGAATGGAATTAGGCCTATGTCTATCGCCCTGAGCAAAAGGTGGATCAAAGCGAATCAAAGACCTCATTTTGGAATTTGAAATACTAAAACTGCTAGAAGAAAACATAGGCAGTACCCTACGAGATATAGGTGAAGAAAAGGACTTTCTGAGCAAGACTTCATTAGCCACAGAATTAAGGCCAACAATTGAAAAATGGGACCTCATAAAACTTAAAAGCTTCTATACAGCAAAGAAAACAACCAAGTGAAGAAGATACCTACAGAATGGGAAAGAATCTATGCCAGCTATACATCTGACAGAGGATTTATATTCAGAGTATATAAAGAACTAAAAAAAAAAAAAAACTCAAGGAAATAAATGAAACAATTGAAAAATGAACTAGGGATCTAAATGAAGACTTCACTAGAAGAAACAAAAATGACTAATCCATACTTCAAAAATGTCCATATTCCTCAGCAATTGGGGAAATGGAATTTTTTAAAGATGAGATTTCATTTTAACCAAGCCAGAATAGCTAAATCAACAAAACAATTGATAACAAATGATGTTGTGGGGAAAGAGAGACCTTCATTCACTTTTGGTGGGAGTGGAAATTTGTGAAGTTACTCTAGAAGCAAGAACCCTCCCACCAAAAAAAACTCAACTAAAAATAATTCTACCATGTGACTCAGCTAAGTCCTTGGTATATGCCCAAAGGACTCAACATCCCACTCCATAGATACTTTTTCAGCCCTATTCACAATAGCTAAGAAGTGGAAACAGCCTAAATGCACATCCTTGGATGGATAGTGACAATGTACAGGTACATTTTAAAAAAACTTACCCTACCTTTCTTTGAGCAGAGAGTGCTTTGTGGCAGGAACTGGCTGCAGTTTCTGGGTTAAATAAAGAACTCATACTTGGCGTGCATGTGCATACACACACACACACACACACACACACACACACACACACACACGAAATACTGTTCAGCTATAAAGAAAAATTAAATCAATAAAATCACCAAAATCTGCAGATAAATGAACTGACCTAGGAAAGATTATACTGAGTGAAGTAACCCAGACCCAGAAAGACAATGTTACATATCCCCTTTCATCTATGGTTCCTAGTTCTGTATCATCAGATGTGAGCATGCATACAATATGGCATAACCACAGAAATTTTTTAAAAAAGGTATAAAGAGACCATGGCTGAGGGACATGAAAGGGGAATATCAGGAGACAGTTTATATGAAGCAGGAAATGGAAAGACAGGAGGGGGCTCCAATTGAAGAGGGGTACAGTACAGGAGGAGGGAGGAAGGACAAATAACACTAAGGTTGTTTGATAAACCCTCAGGGAAATTTATTACTTTATGTTCAGCTAAAATCATACACAATACATGTAAGTGCATATGTACATACACACACACACACACACACACACACACACACGGAAGTTATAACACAAGGACTGACAAGGATCTCAAAATAACCATAGACAAACCAAAATGCCAGTACCAGATATAAGAAATCTCCTTTCAAATGGTTCATTAGAGAAGATCAAGTGACTCTCAAAACAACATACGACAGCTGCCCTTGGTTGCTTCTCAGAGGTTAAGGGTGGACCCCTACTGCTGAATTTAGGAAACAGGACTCAGATTATTTGAACTGGGTCTAACCTGAAAGCCTCCTTCCTGTGATCTAGTTGCAATGGTACCAGAAAATACTATGCAAGCCTCCAAGCGAGGGAAGAAGTAAATAGTCCTACGAACTGTGGCACCTATGAACCACAACAATGACCAGAATGATAAGATATCCGTAAAGATCCATTAACTGGTATTCACATGTTAGTGGTAACCTACAGATGTCTAGTTGGACTGAAGCCTCACTCAACAGAAGGGAAATCATGCCTGGTACTAGAAACCTAGCCAACTTCCCACAGCCAGTGAGGTCATGGACCTTAGAAAAGACTCTATTACTGCCATTTTGCTAGACTAGCATAACTCTTAACTACATTCTAAGTCTTATTCTTATACCCACAGGTAAGTGTAGCTACAACCTTTCATTTAAAAAGCTTCTCTTTACAGCAAATATGCGGTTTTTGTCAATGTGTTATATTCCAGAATTTCTTTCAAATTTTGCCTAATCACAAAATATTAAGTACTAAAAATGTGTACTTAAAGAGTGAAATTATTCAATCTATCTTTAATCTACAAAATCCTCCAACCTATAAACTAGAGTGTGAGAGTACCGTTTTCCAGCTGTTAATCTACTGTGATACCGTCTTAATGAGTGTTTCCCCAACGTTCATGTGAAAACACTAATAAAAACCTGTCCTGGTGGAGTGGAATATCTCCTGTACTAGACTCACCTGTAAAGGATGATGTCACCAAATCTCAGTGTTTAGGAGCATGACCAGTAAAGACTAAGATTTGGTTTCTCTCTGTGACAGCAGTAAATGGAAAGTTGTCCCATCTTGCACTCAGGTAAACAGAAATGTGTAAGACTTTTATCAATATTACTGATATAGCCAGTATGTGTGCTTTGTAAGCATTTATGGGGAGATAGTTATACAGATCCAAGCACAATAATTAGTCCATCATCAAAGATCTGACGTTATTGCTTTCTCAAAGATAAATTCATAAATAATATTAAAGAGGTAATATAAATAAAATCTAGGTTGTATTTTATCTCTTTCACCCGGTAGCTGTACGTTACAAGTGAAAGACCTCAAAATAATAGCCTCGAAAGCTCTTTCCAAGTAATTAAATCTGGAATTATTCTAAAGCTTGTCCCACAGTACCCTGAAGCCTCCACAACTCATATTGCTCTAATCTCCAGAGTACTTCCCCAGAGTATTGCCCAATTCCTATTATGATGAATTATATATTTAAATAAAACTATTACAGTAGTTTAAAAAACACAATCTCTACTGGGCGTGGTACCATTGTCTGAAACTCCCACATACAGGGGACTAAGGGGAGAAGACTGCAAGTTCTAGTCCAGCATGGACTACAGGATGAGACCCTGTTTATAAAAACACGCACAATAAAGCTTCCAATTCCTAACAAATGAAAAGTAAATAGTAGTGCAAAAACTCTTTCTGTGTTGTTTAGGAATTGCAGTAAGCACATTAGGATGATGTGTTTCAAATATGAAACACATTTATTAACAAAGAGACAGACAAGAGAGAATTTGCTTAAAGCTATGCATGCACCAAAAAGAAATTTTAGCATGCTAAGCTCACAAGAAGTAATGAAGTATAAAAAATAATTGAGATAAATCATATTAAATAAGAAGGCAGCCTAAAGATAAGTATGAATAATGTGATTACAGTTTTCAACATGTGTATGTGGATATAACTTTGTAGATATTCAAATACAAGTTATTTTTGCAACCAAAAACTAATCCATTTGAATCACATGTCTATTCACGGAGTCGTTCAAATGAACAACAGCAAGGGATGTGAAACAAAATAATTTCACTTTCTAGATAAGTATTTGTGTAAGAGGCCCTGCTGCTCATGACATGGGCAAAATTCAGGAATTAAATCCTTAATTTGGGTTTTGTTCAGAAAGCCATCAATCTGAGAAGCAGCCTAAAGCTCTGTCCTTATCTTCAGCTAGCAGACTGTATAGAGAGGAGACAATCAGTCATCACAAAGCTTAGACTTGACCCTCTGATCAGGTCAGCCTTATATCTGAGATTTATGGTGATGATGCTTTTCTCTTCCTCTTCCTCATCCTCCTCCTCCCTCTTCCTCCTCCTCCTTCTCTTCTCTTCTCTTCTCTTCTCTTCTCTTCTCTTCTCTTCTCTTCTCTTCTCTTCTCTTCTCCTCTCTGTGATAGGGGTAGGAGTGAGGGAGATAGGGGATGAAGGGGTTCACAAACACCAAAGTCAGAGCCAGGTATTTCAGTTATATCTAGGTTGAAGGTTAACTCAAAGCAAACAAACCATTTTCAGTGTTTACATCCACATTCCTTCCTACAGAACAAGTATAGCTGTGTTCTTATAATATAGAATACACAGTGTCCCTGTCATTGTGTCTCTATCATTGTGTCCCTGTCATTTGTTATAGTATGACGTTTTATTCTCTGTGCATAATATAGTCACCCCATCACCATCTTGAAGTCGCCATGTGACAATGATAATTGACACTAGTAGAAGGAGGTGGGGAGGATCATGGACTCTCACCTGGATTTCAGCTATCACTGACTTCTACTGTCTCCCTGTTGCAAGTGATCCAAAGATATGCTAGAGTGTACAGGAAGTAGATTAACTAAAGGACAGATTCCATGAGGTTGTCATCTATAGTTGGATAGGACTTTATGGTGATGAAGTTGTTCTGTGGTCACCCACATTCCTGCAAGTAGTGTTTATCCCTGCTCTGTAGATATGCCCAACAAACATGCTGTTTTGCTAAGATGGGGGAGGGCATCATTACTTTGGTCTGTTATCAGCTCCCTAGCTGGAGTGACTAAACAGTTGTTTGCCTCTCCGCAGGAAAAGTTAATACAACAGTGTCCTCCTATTTTTTACAATGTAGTGGATCTGGGAAACTATCAAGATAATAATCTGAAGAGAACAAATTTACTATTGGATTGACACAAGTAAATGTACATGTGTAGTTAGATGCTAGTTTAAAGTAATTAAGATTTACTTACTATTGTAATAGGAGAAAGAGACTCTAATACATAACCAACCTCAATTTCAAATATGAGGACAAATATGGATTTTTTTTTACAAAGAGCAGTGTTAGGGAATGAATATAGGGATTCTTAATAAACTAACGTAACAGGGTTCCTGATAAAAGTAATATACTATGGTCAGGAATCAAGGGTGAAGGTAGAGAAGTGAATCATACATCAAGAATGACCAGATTATGGGAAGTTGGACAGAGCAAAGTTCTGTGCTAAGACTTACTCTGGAAGTACAAAGATAGGACAGATAATATATAGTTTTAAAAAATGGTTTAGAAGAACTGGTGTAAATTTGATCAGGGAGAGAATTTTGGTCACAAATATATACCTAATATATTTTTTTAAATAGATACAAAGTACAGAATTTGAGGAAACAAGGATAAAACAATTGCCTTTGACATGGTAGGTGCAAAACTGTGTATTCCATGTTCCTGGATCTCAACTCTATCTCCCTAGGCACACATTCACAGTCGTGGCTTTCTGTTTTTTAATCAGAACTAAGGATTGGGGCTCAGGGATATAAAATAGGATGGTAATAGGATTGCTTCTTCTGGGTGGAAAATTCTATAGAACCATCACTGATAGGAGAGTTCTTATCTCTTTCCAGTCATTCCTCCAGAGTGTCTAAATGACACACTCTGGATGTGAACAACATTTATATATCTTTTGCTTTTGGTTCTACTTTATTAAAAATTAAAATTCCTAGATGTTGAAATTAGAACTCACAATAATCCTTAGATTAATTCACAAAATAATTAGAGCATATGCATCCAGTCCTGCTTCAAAAGTTCCTATTTGTATTAAAATCATAAATATTAGTTCCCATTGCTATTGGCATTATATATTTTATTCATTGACCATCTGCTTTCTTGGTCTGTTTTTCATAAGGTTAGTTAATATGTATGGCCACATTGCAGAGATGGTCCCTTCTAGAAAGAATTCCATTAACACACCAAGATCATATTCTTGTCAATGCTGCCCACTCATTCCCCGCCCCCGCCCCCCCCCCCCCCCCCCCCATATCCGGTCTCCAGGATGCTCTAGACAAAGCTGCCCGGACCAGTTTCTCTGCATCATTCTCTGCGGCTCAGAGGCAGGCGGTTGCATAGCAACAGAGGCTCAGAGCCAAATATAGACCCTGGAAGGAAATGTGGCCCCAGGTAATGTCAATGCCATTAGAAAAGTGAACAAAGCATACCTCCAAAACAGCCTCAAAAGCAGCCCCTATTTTCTTCCTACCAAAGCCCCTCACTCCATGGTCCCAATTCAGTATGTCCACTAATTTATGTTCTTGGTGAAGTGCACCATTTTTGATCCCTCCACTATCCAAACATCTCAGAGTCTCATTCACAGAGAGGGGGGTTACATTTGAATAGGACTTGTATTCAGTACATGCACAGTGGTATTCCACCTTCAGTGCCACTCTGTAAGGGAGTGATGTTAATCCCATTTTTAATATAATAATAATGTATAATAAATCTACGTCTCTAAGATGATGAGAATCAGGCCTGCCTTTCCCCAAGGGTAATTAATGAAGCTAGCACGGTGCTGTGATTCTGCAGGCCTGGGTTATACTTCTACTTTATAGAAACATGTAGAAGTATAGAACCTAATCCACCTCCTCATTCAGATGATTGATGGTCCCGGTCCTTATTTACTAAAGAGAGTTATTGGATATAAGAGCCACCTGCTGCCCACCTAGCTGTATCTCCTATCTTCTTCTAAGTTGGAGCAGGAAGTTCTGTCCCTTCTCAAAAGAGTCTTGAAAACAACCTTGACTTTCTGTGTTCTTTAAAGCATTCAACCCTTCCCATAACAACCCTCAACATATGAGGACAACAATGCCGTCCCTCTTCACAGTGTTAGGAACCAGTTCCCATTGCACACAAACATGAGTGTTTGTCTCTCTGACTGGAATTCCAGTGTGTATAAAATGATAGCTATAGCTAAGCTCTACCAAGTCTGTGTTCTGTGCTCCTCTAAACAGCTGTCTTCCTTCCACATTCAACATGTGACCTCATATCTCACTTGTGTGCAGAGTTTTACACATTCCTGTTTATTTCCATATTTTTCTGACTGTGGCAATGGCCCAAGCATTGGGTCCACAAGAGGGGTGCAGAGCCTTCCTTGTGTAATATGATTTCAGGACTATTACTGTCTTCACTGCTCTCAAGACCTTCTCATTAGACTCTGCTTGGGAAATCTAAACCTTGCACATATCATTATGGCAGTACTTCATACCAACAACTCACCTATAATAAGGTTATCTTCAGGATATACTGAGAGATATGTACATGGCTCTGATTGTAAAGATTTCCGTTTTCAGAATTCTTTCTCTTCCCTTAAGGGTTTGACTTTAGGAAGGAGAACAAATGGAAAGCAAAATCATGATGGCAAAGAAAGTATACACACACACACACACACACACACACACACACACACACACACGCGTGCGCACACACACCTATACAAATCATGTTTTGTTAGCATTATACTAGAACTCTATGAGAGGACCAGGGCCCCCTCATGGTTGGCTCTTCTGGAGTCCCCTGTAGTTCCCAGAGAGTCCCAAAGCCAGAGGCCAATTAGAACGTCCTCATTTCCCCTAGAGATCCTCGCTTTCCTGCAAGATCTCCACTTCCCCCACGAGATGTAATGAGCCAATCAAGTGTTCAAGTCCCGTCCCAACCAGAGAGATCCCATAGCCACTGCCTGTTTCACTTAAAAAGCCCAAGTGGCTGCATTTCATGGTCACCATGTTTTATTAATTGGTTGACCATAGCATGTTAGAATGTGTTCCACGGAAATAAACTGCTTTGCATGTCCATACATATCGATCAGTCCCAGGTTTATGGTTTCAGTCCATTTTACAGTCACAGGAGCTCTACTGTGCTTTAAAACTGTATACAGGATCTGAAAAGGTTCCGTACATATAGTATAGACAATGGTAATATTAGAACAGTAAGTAACAACAAAGAGTTATTGTTGAAATTCATTTGGCATAGCCACAGGGTGAATTCTAGAAGACAACAGAAAGCGATTTGAATTTTGGGTTTTCTCTTGTTTTGGCTTTGCTCTTGTTTGTTGTCATTGAGATAGGGTCTTTCTGTGTAACAGTGTAGGCCTAGAGCTCACTATGTAGCCCAAATAGATGGAACTTACAGTCCTCTATGTTGGGAAGTTCATTTTTAGGTGTGTTTAAAATAATTGTTTTTGTGTACTGTTGGAAAAATGAATGCATAGGCCTGGGCATTTTGTATTGTCTACAGGTGTTGGATTTATGTCGGGGATGTTTGATTGCACATGTTCTGCACCTGAGGGTTCTGAATCAATAAAAACACCTGTGCTCAGATGGTTGGGCTTCTACTGTGAGTATGGCACTGGTCATGATGGAGGTTCCCTCTGCTGAGGTGTGGCAGGGCTTCCACCTATGAACATGCCTCCTTGTCTCCCTTGCTGAGCCCACACAGCTACATACTGCTACACCTTTAGCTTCCTCAACACACTTGGCTCCAGAAAGAAATTTTAATAATAACAATGGTACAGCATTGCTTGTTTCTCACCTTAGCAACTGTACACACTATCACAGATACGTGGGAAAATGCGTACTTTCACATAATATTTTGGATGTGTTAACAATGAAATATGTTATAAAATCAACAGCAATGAGAAACCCTAATACGCAGAATGATTTCTCTAAAGTCCTTCCATACTAAAAAAAAAAAAAACAACTTTTCTTGGACAAATGGATGAATCTGTGGCTAGGTTAGTTGTCAAGAATGAGTCTAGACTAAACTGTCAGAGCAGGAAGCATGAGAAGTGATGAAACTCCATCATATGTACCATATGTTTATGTATCAGCATCAAATAAATTAAAAAAATAAAAGTGATGAAATCATTAAAAGCATGTACAAATAAATAAGTGGCTCCCAATGCCCAAATTTGAACACTTTGAGCACCAAATAATATAATGATTGTGGTAAACTAAAATACATAATTTATACACATATCTATAAACTCTTAAAGAAATTCAGAAGAAACTCAAAGGAAAGTCACTGCTCAACTTCTGGAGGTCTTTAAGTAAGAGAACTCTTTATTCTGAAAAATGACAACATTGAAAAATACCTAATCATTCCACGTGTTCTGAGCATATCACTGTCGGTGTAATCTAACAGCTGATGCAAAAATGTTTCTTTTACATAGAAATTCCACCTAATCAACAAACACAGAATTGTTGGATTTTCTGGATTGTAGTGAAATACAATTGTACAAATAATCATGGGAGAGTACAAAAAATAAAAGAACAATAAAACATGAGGCAGAATACCCATGGGAAACTATAATGGGTGGAAAAAGCTTTCAGATAACAACTATAACCAGCCATGAGTCCTAAGGTCACAGAAGAGCTAGCCAAGCACACTGGATCCATAGGGGAACCACAAGCAGCTCAAGTTAGCTGTCAATCTAGCATTTGTACAGAAGTCCTAGGATATTTCCCTGCATTTCTGAATATTGAAAATACTCATTCTCCTTCACTTTGAAACCCAACAAAATTCTTGGCAGTGAGGGCTTGCCAAAAGGATATCAAAAGGAAAGCAGAGTTCTGCCAATCACCTACATCTCTGCACAGCTTCTCTAATGACTATGCTTTCCAATGTTACCTGAAAGGTGTTCTGTTGGGGACAGGTAGAGGGATACAGGGGATTATACAGAGGCAGTTCCAATTTGTAGAACAGCCTGGATATCAGAGTTCCCATAGAAAACTGAAGTGATTATGTTGAGTTTGATGGCTTTGTTAATGGCAATTTCCATAGCCAGAGCAGGGTTTTCTACCTGCAGGTATTTGAACAGAATTTTTTACTCCATAAATGTAATTACATAAAAATGGAAATTAGTCAGGTATGATGGTTCATTCTTATAACTCTAGAATCGAGGAGGATCAGGACTTCAAAGCCATCATTGGCTATATAGTGAGTATGAGGCCAGCCTGTGCTACATGAGACCCTGTTGGAAAAATGAAAAATCAACAAAAAGAGTCCAAATAAGCTAATACCCCACTTATAGCCTTGCAAACATTTTTTATGACAATAACCACATCTTGAATGTTTATCCATACCAACCATAACGTTCACATAATAGCAAAAATGTAACAAAATGGTAAGGGCAGCACGTGGTAATAATGATGGTAAATAATAATGTTAAAGCTTTGACTGAGAGCATATTCCACTGCAGAATATTTGCCTAGCATGCAAGAGGCCTCGAACTGGATCTCCAGTACCTGTGAATGTAAACTTTTTGACAACAGAGTCTGTGTGTGATTTAAAACTTTGACATGAGATGGTGGGTTTAGGGTAAGCCTTAAATCCAAACACTCTTGTAACAAACTGTATGGAAGAAGATTGGGTGAAGGAGGCAGATTGGATTCATGGTACCACCAAACTCAAAAGCTAGGAAAGAAGAGGAAACAAATGGGCCTACTAACAACATGCCTCAAGTGACATTGACGGTTAGCAAGTTTATTATGACCTAAAGGAAAGCAAAACCAACCACATGAAAAACACATTTTAAAATTGGCAAAGGGCCTGTGAGATGGCTCAGTGGGTAAGGGCACTTATGACCTACATTCATTCCCTGGGATCCACACATGGGAAGGAAAGAACAGACCCTGGAGGGCACATGCATGTGTATGCACACAAATAAATAAAGAATGAATGAATAAATAAATGCAATGTGAAAAATAAAAACCTTGGAAAAGTCTATCCCCCATATCATTTATTGTTGTTTAGCACTGGAGATTGAACCCAGAGACTTTGCACGTGCTAATCGTATGCTCTACTTTAGCCACACCCTCAAGTCCTCATTAGATTATTAGATTATTCAGTGCTCAGAGCACACTTCCAAGATAGCAAGTGCTGCTAACCGTTATTGTATAGTACGGATGAAACACTGAGATTACACACTATGCTCAAGGCTGCAGAGTTAGGGACCACTACAGCTTGCCTCTGCACCCAGAAAATCATGCTTCTGAGCCCGAGGGATTGTCAAGGATGTATTGTTAAGGGAGAGAGACAGTCTGTACAATTGAGCACACGTTAGGACACCATAACAATGGTATTCAATGTGTTAACATAGCTATATAAACAACTAGCTATACCTTGTGATGAAGAGAAAGTTAGTGGAGGAGGAGTGCCCGCTGAGCGAAACCGCCTGGGACAGCGAGGGGTGAGCAGTAAAGAGTGTTAGCAGAGAACGTGGGAAACTTCGAAACTTTAAACCTGAAGGGGGTGGGAGGAGACTGACTCTCAGGCTGAAAACCCACACATTCATCCCTGTACTCATGTATTTACTAGGGGAATAGTGGATCACCTCTAACAGAACAGTGTAGGTCTTGCTGACAAATAAGAAAAGTTCCACCAGACCAAGGTGTGTCAAAGAAATGTCTGTCTTAGGTCTTTGTCCCTGCATAGGCAGGACATGGGTGAAATCCTCATGTGGTGTGATGTGTCTGGATAGATCCAAAGACTAGTGATCATAGGGTGGGTCTAGCGGTTTCCTACTATCTAGCGGCAGATATTAACTAGCATGGTATATAGTTGAGGGGCAGCTGCTAGGCACACCCACCACCAGTGAGCTCCATAGATCAAGACATTTGTGTTTCCCCAGGTCAGGACCCGATTCGGGTTTGCTTGGAAGTATGATGTGAAAACATTTATGATCACATCATGAAAGACCCATGGAGAGAAAGCACTTCCTGACTCCAAAGCTGTGAACACAAAGGGTCCCAGAGATACCGCTTCCTTACTGTAGATGTCTGTGTTCCTGTTAGGCCAGGAACAGAGGCATGATTTTCACAGTGCCTGCTTTAGATCTGAAGCTCAGCCAGATCCTGCTGCTGTGTCCCAACAGTTAAAAGCCACTAACATCCTACTCTGTGACATGCACACTGGGCACATTTGCTCAGTTACCCCCAAGCTCTGTAAGAAAAGCCTGTCCTGTCCTTTTCCACAGATGAGCAAGCTCAGGCTCATCTCCAGATGTCCGGCAGGGTTGGACTGGGCCCATCCCTTAACCCCCAGGGGCCTGAGCACTGCCAGGTGCGCTTTCTTCTGAGCTCAGTGGGTGGGAGGAAGCAAGCAATCTCCATCGCAGATGTTCCTGCGATAGTTTCGGTAGGATTCCTTCCATTAGTTCAGCAGTTCCAGAAAAATCGAGAATTTGGAGGCAAGCTCTGAATCTGTGTCCCTTACTTCCTTTTCTCAGTGACCTGGTCTGAGACACTTCAAGTTGTAAACCTTTCTCCAAACCCCTAAATGATATACATATCCATTGTTCTTTATAGCTCCTTTACATTCCATTTTGTTTTAGGTTTGGAATAGGGTCTCACTATAGCCTGGGTTGGCTTTGAAGTTGATATTCTCCCGACTCAGCCTCTAGAAGACTGGAATTGCAGGAGCTACTAGCATTCTTAGCTTCTTTTTCTCTCTTTTATTTCTGTGTGACTGGAGGACTGTGTGTGTGTGTATTCATGTGTGCACAGGTGCATGAGAAGACCAGAGTTTGACATCTCATATCTTCTTGTATTAGTCTTTGCTTGTGTATGTGATGTGTGTATGTGTGTACATGCTCATGTGTGTTGTGTGCATATGTGTGAGTGAAGACCAAAGGTTGACAATTTTATCTTTCTATTACTCTCCATGTATTTTGAGACAAGTTCTCTCACTGAACCTGGAGCTCACTGATTTGGCTAGACTGGCTGGCCATGAATCATCGGGATCCACCTATGTTCTCCCAATGCCAGGATGATAGCCGCACACTGTTGACATAGCCAGCTTTTTCACAGGTTCTATGGATCTGAATTCAGGTCCTTCTGCTTGCCCAACAAGAGCTTTACTGAGCAGCCGTCTTCCCAGGTCCCTTCTTCCTCCTTTTCCTCCTCTTCTTCCTTCTCCTCCTTGTCCTTGTTACTGCAAAGGAATGCATTTTGCAAAGAGTAAGAAGTGTGATGGAGCAGTTTATTTACTAGAAACACCCCCTATATGTTAAAATACTTTTGTATTCTTTAATACGTCTCAGGTTCTCCAAAAGAATCAGAATCATTCCTTATAAGTATTTTTGGACTACATCATAATTTTCTGCACATGGTATAATTTTCTTTGCAGATAATCCTGATGCACTGGTGTTACCTCTGGACAAAACGCAGAACCAAAGCTTCAACACTTCTGAACTGGAAGGGAAAGGAGGATGCCGTGACCAGTCCATCCTCCAGAACTTTCTGGAAACCTGAGAGCATAATCCAAGTGTTTTCAGTGTACAGGAACGCTGAGGGACACCAGTCAGTAACTGCCATATAACTGTGTCAAATTCAAAACTCTGTATGACAGGAACAAAATTATCTTTTTTTTTCATTTATGCATCTAGGCTAAAATGTGTCCTTTGTAGGATTTTTCTTTTATTGTGACCATACTTATTTGTAAATATATTCTAAATACTCCTATAATTGTAGTTTTAGATTTTACATTAAGTAGTACTTTTGTTCCATGGCTGCTTCCAAGTCCATCTTACTCGTATTGTAACGATAAGAATTTAGTTCCTGGGATCGGAGTGATCGCCCAGTGGTGAAAATCACTTACTGCTCTTGCAGAGCACCCAGGTTTGGTTCTTAGCACCCACGTGGCAGTTCACAGCTATCCATCACTCTAGTTCCAGGGGATTCAATACCCTCTTCTAGCCTCCAAGGGTACCAGGCACACATGTACACATACATACATGCAAGCAAAACAGCTATGTATATGATTTTAAAATAAATTAAAAAAGAATATTGTCCATTTTAAAAATTACCAACTAAGGTTTAGTACAATTTCCTATATGTGTACAAATATGTTTATAATAATTACTTTATAATAAATTTTTCAAAAATGTTCTTTCAAAACCATGAAACGTTCTATTATACATGGGTACAATACATTCGGAGTATTAATGCTAGTATATGTTGTTAACAATGTTATTTGAAAGTGTCTATTCCTCTACACATTAGAAATACTATGAACTATTGCTACTAGAATTTCTCATAATTGTATTTACTGCCTCCCATAATTACATCCTCTGGATGTAACATTCGGTTTTTACAACTCCAGAATATGTGGAGTGTTTTGAAAATACCTATCACAGACTATTTGGATGGCAATTTAAGAATGTATGTATTGCTAAAAGGAAGATTAGAGCAATAGAGAAATCTCCCAGGATAAAAATCCAATATGATTCAGTTGAATAACTTTCTGCATATGAAATGAGTATAATGTGACAGCCTTTCTTGAAATAATTCTAAGTTTTCATAAATGACATTTAAAAAAATATTTCTAGTTCATGTAGTCTAAAGATTAGGGACAGTCTCTTACTGTTCAGCCACACATGTTAAACTATACAGTGTGGATTGTATGCATCCTCACAAAGGGCTACCTCATCTCCAAGAGTCCTAGGAGATATTCCGAGTGAATGTGTACAGATAGTACTTGCTAAGGTCACTTTTATAGCAAACAAAAGTCCTCATAAAAGGGGCATTCTTTTTTTCTCAAAGAGTGTTCTGCCAGTTGCCTGCTTCTCCTCCTAGACGTTTTGACTTCTCAAATGGTTTCCAGCAGAGCAAAGACATTTTGCATTAAAAAAAAAAAAACAGGTGTGGGGGGGCGGGCCGTGAAAAGGAGAAGGGGTGAGTTGTGTGAGAATAAGCCTGTGTGTCACGGTTACCACAGTAACGGCCGAATCAAGGAAACCATGACAACCAGAGCAGTTAATGGAGACCAAGGTGATCTGGCGAGAAGAGCAGGGTCCTGTTTGCAGGAAAATGCTTTGTTAACGTGGCAGATTTCTTCGGCTAACTATCTGTTTCCTGTCCCAATATCTCTAATGAATATGCTTTTTCAGGTGGGCTGAATGAAGACAGTGTTGTTTTTGTTTTGTTTTGTTTTCGAGAAATGCAGGGGCACAGAAGGGAGGGCTACAAAGAGCCATTACAGTTTCTAGAACATCCCGTGTGAATCACGGTTGTCATAGAAACCTGACATCATTATAGCGACCAGCACGAAATTTTGATGGAGACCTATGTAATATGGTGAGAAAAGCAGGTGCCCCATGGTGGCCGCGAACTAGTTGGGACTAGTTGGGACTACTTGCCAACTAGTTGGAAGACTCAGGGTTTCAGAACCAAGTCAACTGGTTTCCACTTTGGGACGTGGTCATGTATTATTTCCTGACAGATATGGGACAGTCTTGGGCCCCAGATAATGTGTTGTCTTACTCTAGGTTGTCCTGGACGCAGTTTCCATTTTCTGGTGGGTGGTATACAGGAGAATGAGACAGGAAATAGATCTGCCCAGCTTCCCAATTATGAATTGGATATCAGATGCTCTCTCACAGGGTGAAGGACACTTACCTGAACAGTAGCCAATGATTTCCTTGTATATCTCAGATAGTTATTGGGCTTTGGCATTGTTTGCATATTTGAGATTTTAATATGCATTATTTCGTGGTGCCACCTTTTAAAATATTTTTATTACATTTTGTTGTGTGTGAGGCAGGTACCTGGGATTGACCTCAGGCAGTCAGGCTTGAAAGCAAGTGCCTTTACTGGAGCCATTCCTCAGCCTCCCATTTAAAAAAATCATTTTGAAATAAATGATTTTCATGAAGCTAGAGATTTATCAAGTATTAGCTAAAGTTGTCAAAATGTCAGACGCCAAAATTAAGCAGTTTCAAAAATAGTAAAGCCATACATATTGGTCTGTTATAATAATAGCCAACTATGTCCTCTAAAATAATCAGGATCAGTTTCAAAAATAGTAAAGCCATACATATTGGTCTGTTATAATAATAGCCAACTATGTCCTCTAAAATAATCAGGATAGACCGCCATGCTATTATTATTAATTCCTAGTAGATGAGATTTCCTGATCTGTAATACCTACCCCAACCAGACCTTCTTCATGCCCTGTCCCTACATAAATACAGCACTACTGCTGCTGTAGCATCCACCTACCAGAAATTTATATAAGTAGATTCGTGGAAATTTTTAGTTAGATTTGGGCATTTTGAACGGTTCTCTTTTTATTCACGGTATTTTTATATTTAGCCATCTATTGAATATAAAAGCAATGATATTATCTCATTTATTGATTTGATTTAATTTCGCAGTGATGGAAATTGAACACAGAGCCTTCAGCTTGCTAGGCACATGCTATGTCACTCTCTCGGACTTGGATCACTCCTTTTATTGCAGTATAGTATTATAGTACGAGGCAACAGGACGATTTGTTTTATCCACTCACCTACTCGCCTGCCTTTTCATAGCTTTCAGATTTTTCCACTGTTTCAATCACTAATAGAATTCATAGAATCTACTTCCCAAACCCTTGGTCATTCACTTTGAATTCTATTTTTTATTTAATTGATATATTGCATGTATCCTCCCTGTGTAATGCAACCTTTTGGTTGATATGTGTATGCTGGAAAATTTAAACCCCCCTCCCCCATGATATGTTCAAATCTAGATAGCCTCAAACAATGTCTTAGTATATTGAACATGAAACACCTTCTATTTCTTCAGGTCCAAGCCTGTCTTTTATCTCCATTGTATTCATATAAGCCTTCCCCTGTGCATCTAGAACCTGGACCACCCTGGTAAAAAGAATGGTGGTCAACAGAAGCTACTTGTCAACTGTGTCCTGACTGCCATCCAAGCCCTTTGCTTGTTTGAGAGATAAATCCTGTTTAGAATGTGGTCTGGTTTTGCTTTAGTGTTGGCATGTGTGCATTTTCCTTTATCCTATTCTTTTTAGATGCACAAGGAAAGTCCTGCAGAGGTGTTTTAATTCCTATGTGTTGATGGATCTTAGAGTGCTATTCTGAATGAGGCTGTGACTCAGATTTTACCCTCAGTCCTGCTGTGTAAGCATCATTCCCATCTGGAAGCTATGGAGCTGGGACTATGTGCTTCCACACAGTTCCTCCTCATTTGTTTCCTCATGTGAGTTGACTTTGGGTTAACTATGTGAGTAAACAGAGAAGCCTGCTGTAATCAGTGGACTTTATTTAGGAGTATTGGGAGAAGCATGCCTGGAAATTCCTTTCGTCTGTGCAGTTTATTGAAATTCAGAAAGTGGAGACATGCTCTGACTGCTAAATGCATGGTCCATCCTAGAGATGCTTCTGTCCTGCTGCTAGGTAACTGCTTTTCTTAAGCCACTCACCCAGGCCTGATCTGTGGATACATTAGTAAAGCAGCTTCAGAGCCGCCCCATCTTTTTACCAAGTTCCATTGTTTTTGAGGTACTCTCTCTTCTGTCACTGAACCATTTTCCATGGAAATGGTAATGAGAAGGGTTTTCGGGGTGTTGTTGTTTGTTTTTTTTGTTTTGTTTTGTTTTGTTTTTTCATGACATGGTTTCTCTGTTGTAACTCTGGCTGTCATGGAACTCACTCTGCAGACCAGGCTGGCCTCGAACTCACAGAGATCTGCCTGCCTCTGCCTCCCAAATGCTGGGATTAAAGGCATGCACCACCATTGCCAGCAGGGTTTTTTTCTTAATTCATATCCTTAACTACCCAAGCAAGGATAGTTTCATAGCAGATAAAATGGGAAAATGCATGGAATCAATACAAGCACTAAATATACCTTAAATTAGACTACTCTCAAATATATTCTTTATATTTGAGCACCCCTCTCTGTTTCTCTTTCTTCCTGCTTCCCTCCTCTACACTCCCCAAAGTCTTAACTGCTCTTTTCTCTCTCAGTCATTGAACTACACCCCCAGACCTTTATTCGCATGGCTAGAGATGAAACGTAGGACCCTGTTCATGGTATGAGGGTGCTATACCACTGATCTAGATCCCCAGTCCTTGGGTCATCAACAAAGACATCTCATAACATAGCCAAGGCTGGGCTTTAATTCACTCTGCAACCTAGGCTGCACTTGAATTCACAGCAACCATCAAGTTCCAGCCTCCTGAGTGCTGAGATTATAAGTATTGGATGCCATATCCACCATAATTTTTTTTAATTATCTGTGTCAGAGTTTTGCTGGTTGCCCAGGCTGACCTCAAAGTTATGATCCTCTTGATTTAGCCTCTTTAGCAACCGGGACTCCAGGTATGGACCTCTCTGCATGCCCAGCTCAAAAGTTGGTTACAACTCCTTATGTATCCAGTGATTTTCAATTCATTGAATGATTTCTACTCACAACATGTGGTAGCAACTGTGATTAATCCCCATGTTATAGATGAATAACTGTGGGGAAGAATGATTTTTCAGATTTTAGGAATGGGACACTGAGTATTAGTATTTTATAAGGACATTGTGAATCAGGGCCTAGGAGGATGTCAATAAATTGTTATTAAGTGAAACAGGCAGTGTTCACAACCACAAACTTTTGGAGGTGATGAACAATAATAGTATGTTATGATGGGGCAAAACTATCTTCCTTTCTGTCTTTCCTCTGTTTGTGTTAGTTCCATTCTGTAGATGCTGGACAAGCTTTAGTTGTTTCTATTTGGGGATATTCTGCTCCAGAGCTCCCATCCTCAGATACCCTACTGCCCTGCCACTGCTACCTGGTATGCATCATACACACGCTCCAACATAGTATGGTTTTACAGTCATCTTTTCTTGCTGTTCTTTTCTTTTTTTCTTTTTTGTAAAGACACTATTGATTTGTCTGTTTTTCTATAGACTTTGCAGTTTGGTTACAGAGGTGCAGTTAGATTGTGTTGGTGATTAAGATACATTTACGTCACCTTGTGGCACAATACTGAACTGCAGCTTGAACACAGGCTGTAAAGAAGTAGGGGATGTGGTTCATTCCTACCTTACAGAGCTTTCTAGAATCCTGAGTAGGTAAAACAGCATCTGTAGGGTAAAAGGGTATAGTAGGTATTACTACATACTTTTAAGCATGCTTCTATGCTAGAAAATGTTTATGTGAGACGAACAAACCATCATTTCAACTCATTTTACAGTTTTAGACTTCTGAATAAATAGTTGGAGACTTACATTAGCAAATATGGAACCTTCATCTCTGTGGCCTGATTGACATGTAAGTATCTTTGCATGTAGAAAATACATAGAATTTATAATGATTTTTAACATTTATATGGTCTAGGGGTTTCGCTGTATGAATAGCTCTATACTCATAAATATTTAATTCCCTTACCATAGCTTACATTGCAAAGAGTACTTATATAAGTACATATATTTATATTTCTTTAATAATTCTCTATATTTATTAAACACAGCAGTATTGTAATATTTTATATTAACACAATGTAAAAAACAGATCATTTATGTTTTTACATTACTGTATAAAAGTATCTGATTTCATTCACACTGGAAATAATAGAAATTATTACTAAACTGATAGGCAAAAAGCTATCCTTTACTGTTGTTTAATATCATTTAAAAATCACATTATTGTACATATTTGAAGAAATGGCTGCCATCACCTTGTAGCTGACTGGGATACACACTATTAAAGAAATTCTAACTAGATAAGAAATATTAAAAAAGTTCAAAGGTGCTTTTTGCAGAGGCAGTCCCCTGTAGGAATGCATGCCATATCCTGAGGGGGCCCTTCCATCATCAGTCATATGTCTCCATTGCTTAAGGCTGAGTTGGTACTGTCCGTAGCAGACCCTGGGCCTTTAAGACTCTAAACCTGGCTCAATCCATCTTTTCATTCACAGGAAGTCTGCTTCTTGGTTTGATGCCCAGGATGCCCATGGAGAAGCCTCCCCTGGCATTAAAATGGAGCATTACTCAGATCTCCATTCTCAGAGCCACGTGTACACATCTCCCCTTGTTTCTGTCTAGCTATTTCCCATCTTTGTTCTCATAGGCAAGCCCTCCTTACTAAGTACAAGCAATCTAGCATCCTCTGCAAATTTAAATTTTTCAGAAAGTATAGGAGAAACACTGACTCCAGAGAGTCTCTGCCTTCAGTCTGGCATAAAGTCCCTTGGGTACAAGTGACAGTGACCTCAAGCCTGGCTCCCTGTTGGAAATTTAAGGAGATAAACACAATGAGAACAGAGATCAACCCTGATAGCAGGATGGGTCTGCAAATATTTACTACTACCCTGCCGCTAGCCACTCTAGCTACCCAAGCTCTCAGGCAATCTCCCTATCCCTGGCAGGAGCCTAGTAAGCACCCTATTCTCCATCCAGGTTGGTGCTTAGGAATAGGTAGGTTCTTTGCAGCCACACATGTCTTTGAAGAGAGGACAGAAGTAGCTCACTATAAGGGTTGTGATGAGATCAAATTCAGACACTGAAGAACCTGGAGCTGGGCTCCTCTTAAACAATATGCTTCAAAAAGTAGCTGCCTTCTCTGCTTCCTGAAGGAATTAGTGCTATGGCACCCTAACCTGCCCAGTTAATCACAGCCTCTTAACTAGGGCATAGGTCACAATGACCTTGATGAACTTTTATCTAAGTCTCACCAGGAATTACACATAATGTTAACTGTAGTGAGTATTGGCTTCTATATGGGTGTGTTTCTGAACTCTCCTCAATTTCTTAAGAAATTTCCCAGGGGAAATTGCATGATGTATGTTTTTCAACTGTTGGCACAAAAACTACACAGCTTTCATCTTAAAGAGAATAAGAGATAGTTGATTCTGGAGTCATTTTGAATGACCATGGCCAGGGAACACAAATTTAGGTTACCCCAAATTCCATGTTCCAATGTCGAAGCAGTTTTATGGAACACAGAAAATCATAAATCAAAGGAAGTTTAAAAATATGTTGGTGGGTACATTGGAGAGGTATTCACAGCAAAATGGGGGAAGCTTTTCTATAGGCCCAAGATGCTGTCTGATGGAATTTTTAGCTTTTGGGTTGGTAGAAGCAAGTGGTCTGCTTAGTTAACAGATTCCAAAAGATTTCTGTTTAGTAGTCACAAGATGTTAGTTCTGACAGAGGCAGACAAGGAATGGATGCTCCTGAGGGTCCAAGATAAGGTCTCTGGACCTGCAGCAGTGCAATCTCTTTACAGTACTGAAATCCTAATCAGTCGATCAGTCTCTGCAGACACAGCTTCCCCAGGAGTTTTCATTCACAAACTCTTGACATTTTACACGTTTTCAATCTCCTCTAAAGGTAAGCCTTCACTGCAGTCACTTGAGTTAGGGAAGTAAGAAGTCTTTACAAATTTTCCCAACTGATGACGGGGCTTTTCTAAGTTGTTTGGTGATTGTACTATCAGAACTGGGTAATGCCCTAAATCACATACTTGACTTAGTTTTCCTCCACATCTCTCACACTTTGACTTCTCACCTCAAAGTGTGCTCTTAGCTCTCAGTGCAGTCAAAATAGTCAGTTTACTTTCTCTGTCTTGGTCTGTGCTCCTCTATCATCAGAGTGTTCACCGGGACCTCAGAAATCTACCCTAGAGAGGCAGGGGTCCAGTTGATGCCTTGACTTCCTCCCTGCATTTGAAGTGTGATGTGCTGAATTCTGGGTACATGTAAGGAGGAAGGTTATGAGGAGTCATAGAAAGAGAAAACATACTTTATTCACTCCAGATGGCACACACAGGACACATACACAGGCCACTGGCACACAAGCCACCTGGTGGTAAGCATACAAGTCTATAAACACACAGAGACAGGGCAGTAAAGGCAAAGATTCAGGCCTCTGACCTCAGGATCATTTTTAAACAGAATCACATAAAAGTGGCACTCTGTCAAAAATAGTTATGACAAATGACATCACTGTTTACTTTTGGGGCTTCCCAAACATCTGGAGTCAGCCATTTTGTGCCCATGCATAGTCCCTGGGTATCCAGTGTCTGTCCTATCATGTTTTAACTGACTCATACCTGATATTCTTGCCTGTATCATGTTGTCTGAACAAAAGTTGATCCTTATGGCCCTCTGTTCCCAACAACTATGCACAGAGGCTCTTTAGGGAGGACTTTTCCCCTCTAGCCTGGTGTTGCCTCTGAAGTTCCTAATTCCGGAGAACCTGTCAATAGCCTAAACATCTTGGTGGCCTTCTGGGAAGATGCATATGATTGTAGTCTCTGTTGTTCTCTGATAGGTGTCTCTGTTTGGTCTGGTGTTTTATTTGTAAATTTCCTGGGGAGGTATTTGGGAAGAAACCTGATATGGGTGTAGAATAATTAGTAGAATTTCCAGTAACGTGTCCTGGCCATTTTTTCAGGATGATAGGAAGATTTCAAGGTGGGGAGTCAGGGAGAACTGTGGACTTCCTCTTTCCAGGATATGTTAGCCTCTTAGATGCTGGGATTGTCAGCAGATGCCCTGAGTCCCTGCTGCAGGTGCTTTCTCTTTAATAATCAATTTCCTCTACCTAAACAAAGTCCTTTGCACGTGGAGCAGCTTGATTCCTGCACTGACAGCTGTTGGGCTCTCTCTTGCTACCCTGGCTGCGCTAAAAGATAATCACTCAGACAGCTTGCCTATGCTTGTGCAGCTGCTGGCAGTTTTGAACTCAATAAGGATGCCTTGGTGAGACTATATGATTCAGCCCATGCCAGCTCCTGAGGCACCCCCTGAACCAGAACACTTCCAAACAAATTTCCCTGGATGTTTCCCTACTGTAAGTCTTGGTAAGCACTGAATGATCTTAAACCGTTTTCATTCAGGCCAGAAGGGCAGACATTCTGATTAGTGGCCTAGCAGAGGACAGGAACAACTGTAACTTGTGTTAAAAGGACAATTCTTTGACTAGTGCATATGTAAACCTCTCTCATTTTGGCTGATACATAAGCTAATTTGTTTGACTTAATTATCCCACATTACATTCATACATACATAATCATGCATACGTAGTCATAAGCAATTTGTCAATACACAACAAAAATACAGATAAAACTGAGTAAAATATTATTTGTATCATATGTAAACAGAATCCATTTGGGAGTGTGCCTAGACGTCCTTACTGATCTCTTTTATTAAGGGGTCCTAGGAATAAGGATTCTTAAGGGAAGTGTCATGTCAGGAATGAAAATGGACTGTCCCAACAGCCCTGGTGTCTGACACTGGAAAGACCTACTTCCCAGTTGTGCTAAACATTAGTCCTACAGGAACATGTTTCCCAGAATTTAATATTTTATATTAATAATTTATATATATTATATATTATATTATATATTATATATTATATATTATATATTATATATTATATTATATATTATATATTATATATTATATATTATATATTATATATATTTAATATTTTCTGTAAATTGTAACATTGCTACCAGCAAGGTGTAGACAGACTGAAAGATTCTCTCTTCCCACTTGTGGTCAAAACTGTGAATTCAGTCTTACATATATGTATAATTTTTTTTGTTTCTTCTTAATGCAAACTGGGAGGGGAAGGAGGAACATTTTCAGACTCAGTTCAGAAGCAACATTAATAATTTGGAACAGAAATTGGGTTTACTTAATGTCAGTTCTGTGTAGAACACCACTTCTCTGACACTGGTCGTAGGGCCAGTGGTGTTTGCATGTTCTGGATACTTGTTAGGATTCCAAACTTGGCAGCTCAACTCACAATAACTAAAAATGCAACTATGTTGATTCAATCTAGAGCTCTGCTTTAACAAGCCCTCCAAATGATTGGGATGCCTAGAGAAATCTGAAAACTACTGACTTGAATTACCTGCTATTCTATTGTTCCTCGAATTAAAAATGCAACAGGTTGGACGATTCCAAAACATTAAATTTGCTTAGTAGGGCTGGAGAGACGGTTCAGACTACTTCCAGAACACCCAGGTTTAATTCCCAGTACTCACATGGCAGCTCACAATAGTCTGCAACTACATTCCCAAGAGATATGTCGCCCTCTTTTGGCCGCTGTGGGTACTTCATGGATGTATTGTACAGATATATAAGCAGGCAAAATATCTATACACTTAAAATTTTTTAATGAGCAAAAATTTTTTAATGTTTGCTTAGGTTTTCTGATAGATGTCAGATTTCCTGCTGTGAATTGTGTTGACTAGAAAAACCAGAGAATTGGTGCAGATGCCTATCAAATACTCAAGCCAGCAAGTTCATGCATGGTGCAATGCTGTTCAAAACAGAGGTTATATACAGGTTTCACAGGCAAGGAGTAGGACTGATTCTCCTGCATAGGTTCTGCCTTTCTATAGACTCGGGTAGTTTGGATTTTACGTGCTACTAGTCGCCCCAAGTAGCTGCTGCACCAGGAGCTGAAACTGAGAGGAAGCGCCTGCTGGAGGTGGGTGGAGGGAGTTGGTTGGAGGAGAAAGTTTCGTACTAAAAAGATGTTAAAGCCTCACATCAGGGAGGGACGGTCGCTGAGTCTATTCTGGGGGTATTATCTCTGCTTGTGCTGTTATCGACTCTGTTTGCAGGACTGATGGCAATGGAAAGGGTACAAAGGGTGAAATTGGTAAAAGTCTAATCCGTTTCCTACTCCCGAGCCTCTAATGCAACCCTCAGAACACATGTAGGAACGGCAGTTATCTTCCCACCAGGAGCGGAATCTCAAACTAGGTACCAGCAAACTCCACCAGTAGAGATGAGGCGTGTGCGCATGAGTGCCGTGTCAACACGTTTTTTGCTGGCATCTGGTCCTCCAATCACAGGCATCCTCTCCTAGATCTTGCCCTTCGCCTGCCACAAATAACAGAAAGACCACCAATCCAACCCTCAATACACCGGAAACAGTCACACACACACACACACACACACACACACACACACACACACACACACACACACCTCCCAAGGGACATCATCAGTGACACACACACACACACACACACACACACACACACACACACACCTCCCAAGGGACATCATCAGTGTCCGCCTGCAGTTCTTTCTCTTAATCCTTCCTCCTCGTGGCCTCCACTCATTTCGGTTCCCGTATCTCCTCGCCGGTAGCTGGACTCCCCTCACTCTTTTTTTCTGGCTTTGTGCCAGGGAAACGTGCTGTGATTCTTAGCCCTTGGGCCGACTGCCTCTGGCCTCTGGCCTCCGGGAGCAGTGCACCGCCTTGGCAGTGGTAGCCTCAGCGGCGGTGGCACCGGCCCTGTCCCAGACGCCTCTGCGAAGGTCGCAGCCACCGAGATTTTCCTCCGCATCCTTCCAGGGTGACTGCGGATACAGTAGCATTCCGCTCACATTCCCAGCTTGCTCCAACCTCAAGCCAGGGACCTGTTAGGCGTTGGCGGACCAACTCATTTTTGAAGCTGGGCATCTTTTATGCTAAAACATAAAATGTCTTGCCTCCCCTTTCTCATTTGTTCGAGGTTGACTTACGAGGTTGTCAATCACTCTGAAGTGGGAACTCTTTTCTTGTGTAAATAGTTTGTGGTGATCCATTTAAGCTGCTGGACCAACTCGGGTCCGCGGTGTGCCATTTCCGATGTGTTCGGCTGAGACTGTAATTCTTTCTGTTCTTCGTTTTGTGTTTTGTACCTCACTGCATGCCTGGAACTCAGCGCCTTTATGGAAATGTAATTTCAGAGTTGGAGTCTTCACTCTTGTTCTGACCATGGCATCTTGAATAATAATAATAATAATAATAAAATAATAATAATAATAATAAAATATTGCAATTCCCTGGTTTCCTCTTCTGAAGAATGGCTATATTAGCAGACCCTACCGCTAGTGTGCTAGTGAGAAGAGAAACATTCTGTAGCATAAAGTTAAATAGTGTATTTTTCTCACCTAAGATACTATGACCAATAAATAATAGATTACAAAAATGGCTAGCAGAGGAGTTTTGATCCAGACAATAAGGCTGCACTTTTGCCCAATTGTTATTTAATCCTCCCAATAACACGTTTTCCTCCAGCTGCCCCATTGTAAAGGTACCTTACAGATCTACCAGTCTTGTTATTCTGCTGTAATCTAAGAACTCAAAGGGAAACCAGATTTCTATTGTAATAAATAGTAAGTGGATCTGAGTCAAGCGGCACATGTTGAAATATCAATTCTTGTTTCCGAGGGTGATGATCCAACCAGAGACATAAAGTAAGAAATGGAAATGGAGATTATTAAGAGGGAAAAACACTCACAAGAATGAGGATGAGCTAGTGAGCTAAATTCCCGAAAGCACTAGACAGTGAGGCCATGTGGCCCTTGCAGTGGTTCTCAGCCTTCCTAACGCTACAACCCTTTAATACAGTTCCTCATGTTGTGGTGACCCCTAACTGTAAAATTATTTCGATGCTACTTCATAACTGTAATTTTGCTACTGTTATGAATCCTAATGTAAATATCTGATATGCAGATGGTCTTAGGTGACCCCTGTGAAGGGGTCATTGGAACTCCAAAGGGGTTGTGACCCACAGGTTGAGAACCAATGTTATGGAATATTAATTTAACACCCTCCTCTCCCAGCTGTATAGAACACTGACTTTTCTCACTCATGCTCTGTTAAACGATGCCCAGGAGAGGAAGGACTTCCAGTTTTTCTCTGCCAAGAGGCTTTGTTTTTGTGTTAATCTTGAGGTAGCTTTCCCCAACTCTCTAATCTCCAGCCACTTTGTGATTAACCTGAAGGCGAATCAAAGGAACCCAAAATATTTTATTAAACAAAATTAGGCTCCTAGTATTTGTTTCTGCCACCAAATTTCATGAATGGCAAAATAATTGATGGAGTCTTTTTTTTTTTTTAATGGTTCTGGGAATGGACCCTGTGCTTGCTTGCTAAGTGTTCTACTACTGAGCTTTGGCTCCACCAACCCCTTTTCATGTAGACTTTGAGATGGAATTTTATCAGTTTCCCAGGTTGACCTTAAGTGTGCTAATATTGCCTTAGTCTCCCATGTTAGTGGCATCATGGGTGTCTCCTGACATGAGTGGTGCCCATTTTTTTAAATCTTCTTTATGATTTTATTTTAGTTCAATTTACTTTTGCTTCAGGCTGGTATTGATCCTGCTACCCGTGGTTCCTGTGGCCTGGAAGTATAGAGCTGCACTACCACACCGAGGGATGCTCAGCTTTTTACAGAACACTATCTATGGGATCCCTCACTCCCTGCATTGATTTCTGTGGGCTAATATGTGCTCTGAAATCACATAAAAGTGCTCTAAAGGTCCCAAGCCTATACCTCACCCAGTGAGTTGATGGTCCAGGTCTTTATTTACCAGTTTATGGCTCTTGTTTTCAAAGTGACCTGCTAGTCACTTAGTTACTCTTTTGGGGCTTTTCTCGGCTGTAGGAGAGTGTTCTTTCCTCTGTCAGTTGGTTCTTTAAAAAAAGATTACCTGTGCCTTTCAAAGGACTCACCCCTCTCCCACGAACACCCTCAACCTTCCTATGTGAGGATATAACACTATCCCTGCTCACAATTTATTATAACTGACTCATCTGACTTAGGATTCCAGAGTTCTTTCATTTCTTATTTCTTACATCAGCATCCCCCTCAGGGCTTTCCTATGAGGAAGTGGCTGTGGAGGAGAAAGTGTGTGTGTGTTGGGGGGGTGTCTTGGTGTCTCTCTGAAAGAGATCATATCTGCAGTGTGATCATATCATCTAACACTAAGGGAGAGAACAGAGCGGGTAAATCAGATGATCGCTGAACAAAATGCTTGATGTCAGTACCAAATAAAACACGTTTATTCTTTCAATATACAAGGAAAAATCTTAAACATATTTACTCATGTGTAACTCTGAATGTGTGTTCGAGCTAAGAATTAGATATAAAGAGGAATGCTACAAGACTGTCAGCTTACTGGGAAGCTCTGAGAGCAGGGGCGGGGATGGCAGATTTTGTTGTAAAAAAATAAGTGGACACCATGGTCCGAAATCAGATGAGGCAATTATAGCAATGGTGACCGGAAATAAAGATGGCCTATTTTCCCTCATCAGAGCTATCTGGCATCCCTATCAGGGTGGCACAGTCATGTCTGTGTGCTTAGGATACTGGTTCCTGATGTTGTGAACATGGACAGCAAAATAGTTTGTTTTTTTTTTTCATACAGGGAGGTTGAAGGAGGTAATGGGAGAGAGCTGACTCCTTTGAATGATACATGAGATCTATTTTTAAGATTCCACTGACAGAGGACAGAAGAGGCAGCGAGGTGGGCAGCACATGGTTTTCAAAGCAAGGGCCACACAGTGGCAACCTGGACCACCAACTCACTAGATGAAATATTGGTCTAGGAACATTTTGGGGTGTTTTCAGAAGCTGGAATTAGAACCCAGACCTGTGGAATCCCACCTCTGGGCCTTCTTCATGAATTACTGCAAGCTGCAAATACTGCCAGCACCTGGAGGGAAGACAGGCTTTACCACCTTAGAAAAAGTTTCTTGTTCGGTGAAGGTTGGAGGGGGATTGATTCTATTCGTTTACAGGGTCGTCCTGAAGAGGGGATGTCATTCTATGTGTGTGGATCACAAGCCTTTTGAAAAATCAACCCTGTTCTGTGAATGACATTTTGGGTTGTTTGCAAAATGGAGGAATCAGTGAGTGGTGAGGTTTGCCGAGAGCAGATAGTGCTGAGCACACAGGGTTAGGTGCATGGGATGGAGGACGTTGGCAGAAAGAGGAGATTGTCTGCTTGGGAGGGTGGTTTGGAGACAAGCCTTTATTCACTTTTCCAATAGCTTGGCATGACCTGAATCACTTTTTCTTCCCGGGATGATTTTCGGTTCTCAGTTTCTGTTGTTATGTGACAGTCTGCCTCTGAGCTCAGAGCATGATTCAGAGAAAATGGTCTGTGAAGCTGTGTCCTGGAGGGGTAGTGTGTGTGTATGTGGGAGGGGGGGGTTGGTAGGGTGCAGGAGCAGGGAAGTATGGAAAGCCTTGACAAAGGTGAGGGAGTTTTGGCATCATTGTGGAATGCTTTCTGTGAGAGATCAGGTCTGCAATGGAATCAATACCAAATGAGTCTTATGTTAACTTTTTTAATGTTCCAATAAAATTTTAAAACAAGATTTGCTCTAGCATTTATATTATTTTATAAATAATTCTAAGAAACATTACACACTTTCTCATTTAGCGAATTAGAAGCCTAATTGTTAAGGAGAACAAAAATGGTAATCATACTTGGAGAAGTGTCAGACGGGGACTCAACATATGGTGAAAAGTAGATATCAGTGTGGCTTAATGTTTTCATTGGGAGTTTCTGGAATGTTCAACTCATTAGCAGCAGCCCCTCTGTGCCCATCACTTTTAGGGAAAAGGCAGTAGGCCCACCTTCTCTCTAAGATGTAGAGAAACTGAACCTCGTGTGTATCTGTCTATGTCGTGTGTATTTGTCTACTTGAGATGTAGAAACCATGACACTTTTACAATATCATGTTTTAGCCATAGTGATGCCTACTCATATATAAAGACACATGCATCTTCTGTGTCTAAATAGTTGTTACTTCTGTGTGGTTTTGATGATGAAACAAAGTGCTCTACCACTGACTTATATCCCTAGCCTTAAACACTTATCCTACTTATTTCCCCCATGCATGAGAAAGAATCATGGTTTGTATGTACTGCAAAATAGTAAGTGTAGGTAGCATCTTTTTTGTCAATCGTGTATAAATTAATTTTGTTTTGGATTTTTGAGTCAGGGTCTCACTCTGTAGCTAAAACTAGCCCCAAACTTCTGATCCCCCTCCTTCAGTCTCCCAACTACACATATACACATATATTAACATATGCATATAAAGACAGGAAAAGACTACACTGAAACAAAGATACTAAAACACTACGTGAAGCTGCATGGCTTCAGACTATCCATTCTAACCATGTAGAAATTGATTGGGGTGTTGAAATATGTCGCTCATAAGAATTAATTACTGCAAATTCACTTGTTTCCTTCCTGTTTTCTGAGAACCGGGAAAGGTAATGGGCATGTGACAATGCTGTGACTCTTGTTTTGAAAAAAAGTATGAATATAGGTGAGCATGACCATATACAGCTCACCTGCAGGGACAGGTGCCTTTGGATCAAGAAGTGCATGTTTATTTCAAATTATGAATGTACTTTTGTAGAGTTTGGAATTTGTATCCAGGATAAAATATATTTGCAAAATGTAAAACAGAAATATATTTGCCCAAACTGACAAAAGAATATGTATGTACCTTCCATGTTTTTACAAAAAAAAAGTATTTATTCAGTTTCATAGGGAAATGAAGGAAATGGAAAAATAAAGTTCTGTGTGTGTGTTTGTGTGTGCTTCCAATTCCACCACCCCAGTTTGTGTTCTTTGTTACTTTGTTTTTGAGGCAGGGTCTTATACTGTAGTCCAGACAGGTTTGGAACTCAGCCTTTGAGCAACCCTACCCAACCTCCAGCACCTCAAAAATAATTTTACAGCTGCACAGTGGTGGTACACACCTTTGATCCCAGCACTCTGGAGGCAGAGGCAGGTGAATCTCTGTGAGTTCGAGGCCAGTCTGGGCTACAGAGTGAGTTCGAAGAGAGCCAAAATTACAACAGAGAATTCCTGTCTCAAAAAAAGCAAAAAAGTGCTTATTTTTATCCCAGGAAAACGGCGGAGACAGAAGTGTAAAAGCCCCAAAGCCCAAGAGTTAGATCCTATTCAACCTAGTTATTTTCAGTGACTGTGTGGCCAGGTGCTCAGATACAGCTGCAATCCTCACTTTGACCAGGAGATGGCATCCAAGCGGTACCAGCTATACTTTTTAATTGAAAGGCATTTTGCAGAGAAACAGACGGCTTGGCAGAGTTTATTGTGTTAATGGTCTTATTTGGAAACGTCATATGTGTGTTAAAACTCTTCCACTTACTGTCGACCTCAAATCAACTTGGCATTCTCCCAATTTATCTCTTCTGTATTTTGTGTAAATTAAGATGCGTGGGGTGTTCATTTTCCATCACAGCACCTTTGTACAGAATTTTCTAGACCTTACCCTGCTCTGTCTTGTGCCACCTCCTGTTCAGGAGGCTATGGAACAGTTATCCAGACCCCACTCTGGCGCTTCGTCCTCTGTCAGTCAGGCCCCTTGGGCTGCTCCTATGTCTGCTTGTGACTAGCTGACCAAGTTGCATAAGAGCTACCTGGTGTTTCGGGGTGTGTTTCTAAAGTATTCTTGCACGCCTGTAATTTTTTTAAAGACAGAATTAGAATCATTTTATAAAAGCTAGTTTTAAAGGTGGAGATTTATTCTCCAGCTCATTGTGCAATGTCTTTGTAAGACACCTTTGGTCATGAGGGTGGCTCGCGCCACCTTGTGATAGAATTCTGAACTGCAGATTGAACACCGCTGAGCAGGGAAGTAGAAAAGAAGTGGCTGTTGCCAAGCCATCTTCAGAGTTTTGAGAAAGCCTAGGTATAATAGAGACAGTCCTAGTGTAAAGTGACACTTGGACACCAGACAGAAAGACTGGCCTATCATCATGAAGAGAAAATTGTACGTGAACTAAAACACTGCATGCTTTGAACTTTCTGGATAAATACTGTCTTCCTGCTTTCCTTGCCTCGTCTTTCTCATCTGATTTCTCTTCTCTCCCTAGTTCCACATTCTCCTCCCCCAGCCCTCGTCTGCTATCCAGTCCCTCCCCTCTTCCTCCTGCAGTCCCCTTTTCTCCCCTCCACTCCCCTCTCCTGACAGAGTCTTCCTGTGCAACCTAAACTGGTCTGGAATTCATTATGTATCGCAGACTGCATTGAATCTCTGTCTCAGCACTCCATGAATACTGAAACTCACATGTGCCTGTCTAGAACAATATATTTCTATAACATTTCAAGCAAGTCTCACTTTAATTTTTGTTGGTTGCATGGGTGTCCCAAAATTTACTCAGTATACTAGTGATAAAAACAAATAACAGTACATGTAATGCTCTGGTATTGACTCGCATTTATATTGAGATATATGTGCACTTCTGTTAATGCAAAACATTCTTCCCCACTTTCACAACATCGCTGTGTGAATGCACTTCTTTCACCACATGTTTGAAATTCTTGCATCTTTGTTTTCATTAGAACTAGTTTTTGCTGCCCACAAAATCCCTACCTATGGAAATGACACAGTAAATTTTAACAACACCATGTTGTCTGGTGTATCCTGATATTCCTCGTCATAGGCCTTGTGTAAGTAGCGTTTTAAAGGTGTGTACACTGCTAAAGTGCACAGTTTAGGACCAAGCTCATGTGACCGTTTGCAAAATGAGACGAGCGTCCCCTCTTTGAGCTCAGCAAACTGATTTGGAGAATTCTAATATTCTAAAAGAGCGTGTCTGGTGTAGGTGTATCTGTGTGTGAGAGAATGTGAGGTGGCTGGGAGCAGAGAGTGCTCACAACCACACTTCCTTCTACTTCTTTCTTCCATTTCATGGCCTGTGTCCTGCTTGAATTCTTTTCCCAGCGCAAGCCTAGAAAAGCAGGAAGATAGTGCTGAGAATGGCAGTCCTTATTACTCGAGTTTTCCCAGTATCCCCCACATGGCCCTGAAAAGAGAACCTGTGCAAGCAAAATTGGTGGTACAAAGCTGTGCACCTATTTACCCTAGGGTAGGGTAGGCACTGCCATACTGACACTAAAACAGGTAGTGCCGTTTGGACTCCTTGAAGACAGAGAGGGATGGTCTTAGAGTGTGTCCAAGACCCAGTCTCTGCCACTGCTGCAATTGGAGGTGTGGACTTGGTGAATTGTAAACTGACATTTATTTGTTTGTTTGTTTGTTTACAAACAAGGAACCTCAAGTCAGCACCTGTGGTAGGGAGTCAAGGCATGATTACTGTGTGAAATTACACAGATATACTGTCAGTGGGGCTGACACAGATGATTTTCAAATATTCCTTTTTATATCAAATGTTCATCAACAACATTATATGAGAATGGATTGATAAGGTGGAAGTCCAGGCCAATCTTATGTTTTAACAGCTTTCCTGTAATATAAAGTATAGACAATAAAACCTACCCATGTAAAAGATACAATGTGATGACTTATAGTAATACATGAGGTGGTGCAATTGAGTTTTAGATATGCCAGGCGCTCTGAAATGTCCCATCCTGCCTCAGGTCAGTGAAATCTCAACTCCTTCTCTCAACCCAGGAACCACAAAGATTCTTCATGTCTTACAAGTTGCTATTTCAGCTGTTGTATATGAGTGGAATAGCACATTTAATCTTCCTTTTATTTTTTTCATTTTTTTCGAGACAGGTCTCATATGACCGAGACTAACCTTGAGCTCACTATCTAGTTATAGATGACCTTGAACTCCTGATCCTCCTACCTTCACTTGGTGAGTACTGAGGTTGCAGGTATATACCACTATACACAGATTATTAGGTACTCAAGATCAAACCCAGGGCCTGGGCAAACAGTCTATCAAATGAGGTACATCCTATCTCACAGCATTTCGTTGTTTGTATCTGGTTTCCTTCACTGCACCTGCTCATTCTTATTCGAGCATATCAGTACTTCATCCCATTAATTATGAAAAGTATAATATCTTGTCTTATTTAGCCATGCATCCAATGGTAAACACATGGGTTGTTTCCGGTGTTCTGAATGATGATACTACAGATATCTGTGTACAATTTTTTATGTAGATGTATCTTTTTGTTTATTTTGGGTGTTGTCCCAGCTGGATTTTAGTGTCAACTTGAGGAACCTAGGTAGTGGAAACCCCAACTGAAGAATTTCCCAGATCAGTTTTGGCTCATGGCCATGCTTTTAAGAGATTGTCTTGACTGATGATTGATATGGCCAAGCACACTGTGGGTAGCACCACTGCACACTAAGTGGCACCATCACTACACAGGGGGGCCTGAAGTGTGAAACAAAGCTAGAACATTAGCCAGATAACAAGCCAGTAAGCAGTCTTCCTTCATGATTTCTCCTCCAGATCCCTGCTTTGAGTTTCTTCTCTGACTTCTCTCCATGATGGACCATTACCTGGAAATGGAAGCTAAAATTAACCCTACATTCTCTCAAGTTGCTTTGATCAGAATGTTGTATCACAGCAATGGAAAGTGAGCTAGGACAGATGTGTATATAGCATAATTGTTGGGACATGTGGAAACTCCCTGTTTAAATGTTTGAAGAAATACAAGACTATGGTCATGACTCCCAATAGTGCTTGCCCCTCCTCCTCCTCATCCTCCTCCTCTTTTCTCCTTCTTGAGTCAGGGTCTTACTATGCAAATGAGGATGGCCTCAAAATCACTATGTAGCCCATCAGAGTGGCCTCAAACTCATGCCAATTGCCTTGGCCTCCCAGAATGCTGGGATTACAGGTGTGTACCCCCATGCTTAGTATCTCCAGGAGGCTTGAGAAGCATGAAGTCTGTTGTTTTGCTCTTTATTAGACCTAGGTCATAGGTTTTGAGTAGCAATATCTGAGATGTGAAGCATTATTCATCACATTGAATCTGGAAGTACATAATATCAATGACAACATTAATCTTCATCACTTGGTTAAGGTGGCATATTAGCTACTTTTCTGTTGATGTTGCTTTCAGCTCATTGCTCATGACAATATGTCTGCCTGCTGACATGTTTTCCTGACATGATGGTGACGGACTGTTATCCCTGTGGAACCATAATCCCAAATAAATCCTTCCTTCTATAATTTGCATTGGTCATGGCATTTTATAACAGCAATAAAAAGAGTCACTAATACACCAGCCTAATGTTCGAAAATGAAACCTCAACCTCACTACAACTTAGTCCCTCTTAAACATTACATATACCTCCACTAAAGAAAGAATTAAAAAATTCAGCCAACAAACTTTTCCAGATGTGTAAGTTCTAGCACAAAAATCATAAGTAACATGAAAACCCAAGGCACCATGTTCCCTCCAAAAAATTACCAATCTTAGAGTAATACCACTTTATGACACCAACTTAGATGAAATCCAAGATAAATATCTCACAAGAATGAACATAAATATCTAAACAGTTCAAAGGGAACCCAAATACATTCCTGAATGGATTCTAAGAGAACACGAATGGCTTAATAAAGCAATTAAGCCAACTCAAAATAAGAGCAAAGTTCAATAAGGAAATAGAAATATTTAAGAAAAGCCAAACTGGGCCAGATGGTGGTAGCACATGCCTTTAATCCCAGCACTCAGGAGGCAGAGGCAGGTGGATCTCTGTGAGTTTGAGGTCAGCCTGGTCTACAGAGTGAGTTCCAGGGCAGCCAGAGTTACAACAGAGAAACTCTATCTTGAGAAAAACAACCAGAAACAAACAAAACAAAACAAAAAGTTGAAAACTTATGAGCCTGGCACAGTAGTGAGTGCCAGCACTCCTGGCACTTGAGAGGCAGAAGCAGAAGGAGCAGGATTTTAAGGTCAGTCTTGGCTATACAAACCCATCCTCTGCCCCAACCCCATAACAAAAATTTAAAAAATAAAGTTTTAATGCTTCAGGAAAATACTTGCTTTAGCAGGTGTTGAGGAGGCATGTTCCAGCTGGAGCTAATTATTCTTCTCTATTCTATATAAATATGTTTTTAGAAAGAATTTCAGCACTTTTCCAGACTAGGAGTCAAATTATATTCCTCACCTGGGGCGAAGGAGTTAAGTAATTCTAAATCACATTAAATCCGCAACCCAATTCCTGTTACCTAAATTCAGTGTGGATGGAGTCACATGTGCATGTGCGCTCACGCGCGCACACACACACACACACACACACACACACACACTCAATAGAAAGGACTACTATCAGCATTAGAGCAATTCTTATCTGGGTAAGTCTAAAAGTATAAAGTGATGAATGAGTAAAACTTACCCTCACTTCCTTAGAAATGGAGTCAGACTCTGGCCCAATGGTAGTCGGATAAATTAGCAGAGCTTTAAAACTTAGCATATTGGCTCAGCAGAAGAAAAGGTGCTGCAAAAGGGACAGTAGTACCTAACTCACACAAAAATACCATCGGAAGAAGGAGGCTTAAGAATAGATTAGAGGACCCTGTCAGCCAACTGATCATGCTGAATACAGTTTACATAGCCTATAGACAATTAGGGACATTTTACTAAGGTGTTAAGAGATAAAAACCCTAGCCTGGAGGTAGTGGCATATGCCTTTAATCCCAGCACTCTGGAGGCAGAGGCAGGCAGATCTCTGTGTGTTGGAGGCCAGCCTGGTCTACAGAGTGAGTTCCAGGACAGCCAGAGTTACAACAGAGAAACCCTGTCTGGAAACAAACAAACAAAAAACCCTAAGAATTTCAATGATATCAGAGCAGCACTATGTTATATACGTTAGGCCATACCCATGAAGCCCGTCCTGGCCATGAGTATTGGCTGATAAAAATTCCAATGTTGCCATTCTCTGACAACTGTTCTCAGCCAAATGGGAGCCACCTCCTCCAGAGATTATGATCTGTTCCTCCTGGGGTATCTGATTTGAGGCAGCCAGGCATTGGGTGAAACGTCAGTGCCTTTCTATCAAAATGGGAGCTCTGATCTCCAGACTCTCCAGATGGTATTAACTAAAGTTGATCTCCAGTTAAGCCTCACTCTTCCTGCCCCACCCCTTTTCCTCTCCCTACTTTAACATGTGAATGTCATCTCAAAAAACTCCTTTCCCAAGGCTCTCTTGGAAAGGAGCCAAACTTAAAATAGGAAGTCTCTATATCAGTATTCCAACTAAAATTAAAAGAGGAAACAGAAAACAACTAATGATTGATATTTATTTTATCAAACAACAAATGAAGAGTCAAAGATTCTCCTCTGAAAGAAGCTGAGGAGAAAGTGAAGCTAAATTTATTCTGTTCTACAATTAGCTCTCATTTGGTAGAAAAAAAATAAAAACAAATGTTAATGATGGTAATAGCAAGATGCAGGTGGTAGAGAAATGTCCTACAAATGACTGTTTCATCAACAATTAAATTGAAAAGAAAGTGAATAGATGAAAAGAAATTTAGAACATACAAGATCTAATCAAAATGAATGGGTTTTGGCTGGGCAGTGGTGGTGCATACCTTTATCTCAGCACTCGGGAGACAGAGGCAGACAGATCTCTGTGAGTTCCAGGACACCCTGGTCTACAGAGTGAGTTCCAGGACAGCCAGAGTTATAACAGAGTCCTCATACTTGCAAAAATATGCACTTTAACCCCTGAGCTATTTACCTAGCCCTAACCTCCATTTGAATTCTTAGACAAGAATCCAGGTTTTGGAGCAGAGAGAGCACTCAGGAGAGGCAAATTGAAAACAGGGGAGGGGGAGGGGGAGGGGGAAGCAATTCCCTAGAGAACTGGGAATGGCAAGCCACCCATTGAGAACACACTGCCCTTCTCTGTCAGGCAAAAAAAAAAAAAAAAAAAAAAAGCCCGTGGCTCAGAGTGACAGGGCCCAGGCTGAAGATGTGAAGGGGACCTGGAAGTGAGGTAGGGACCTGGACTTTGTAAGACACTCAGGACGGGAGGAGGGGCGGGGCCTTGGGTCGTGACGCCCGCCCCACGTGACGAGCACACGCAGGCTCACACCCCTCGCTGGTCCCGGGACCTGTTCACCGGCTGCAGCCCGCCGTCCCCGCCTGAGACACCTGTTCCCGGTGGCGCGGCTCCTGGCGGCGCGGAGAGCAGGAGCGGAGCAGGTGAGGGAGGCGGCGGCCGGGCCCGCGGAGGCGGCGGTGGTCGTCGGGTCCTGCGGCCCCCACCTGTCTGTCCGTGGGCTGTCGCGGCGCAGGCCGAGGCCGCAGGTGGCTTTCTGTCCGGTGATCGCGGCCGCGCGGGCCTGATGGGGGCGGCGGCCCGGGCCCAGACCCTCAGGGAGGAGGAGGAGGGGGAGGAGGAGCCTGCGCCCCGCGGCGACTTCTGCAGACCCCAGCCAGACCCCAGCATCCGGGGTGCCCAGGGGTGTCGATGGGCGAGGGGTACCCGGGGTGGCGGGAAGAGCCTGGCAGGAATGCCTGGGGTGGCGGGAAGAGACTGGGCAGGGGCAGGGTTGCCTGGGATGGCAATAAGAGACTGGACAGGGGCAGGGATACTTGGCGCAGCGGGAGGAACCTGGGCAGGGGCAGGGGCAGGGATGCCCAGGGTGGCGCCACAGGTCCTCCCACCAACCTACCCTCCTGGGTTGTTCATAGGTCTTCGCGGCACACCTGGTCTTGAGCATCGCTAGGAGGAGAAGGCAAGGATAGGCCCAGGTGGGTGCCGGGCCGGGCTGGGGGCCTGTGCCAGGGGTTAAGGGAGCATGTGCAAAGCTGGGGTTTACACCTCAAAGCCCAACTTGCCCCGTACTTTTATCCTCCTCTTCCATTCCCAGATTCTATTTTTGTACCTGAAGGGGCCTTGGAAATGGGTTCACAGGGGGAAATAATTTTGGATAAGAGAAGTTCAGGCCCAGGCCTGTGCCTCTGTTCTATGTGTTGATCAGCCCACAAAGAAAGCAATCCTATCTAATGTTTCGTAGGAGTAATGGCAGTAATGGCGTCCAAAGAGCAACAAGTCATAAAGAATCTCACTGTGGAGAATGACAAAAGAGAAAACGGAGGGAAGGCCTTCAAACAAAATGAAGAAGAATCCGACCACTTGGGAGAGATCGAAAATAAGAAGCCTGGGGGAAATGTCAAACAGGGAGGATTCAGGCGACTTGTGCCTAATTTCTGTTGGGCCATACCTAATAAGCATGTTCACAATGAAGGGGGAGAGGATGTTGGGAGATTTGTAGGGCAGGTGATAGAAATCAAGAGAAAGACTAGGGAGCAGATGAGACCTTACTTGCGTTTCAGAACACCGGAACCTGACAATCATTATGACTTTTGCCTCATACCTTGAAATCTAAGGTTTTCTCTGAGCTCATAGTGTTTTACAAGCTGATATTTAGTGGGGTATTTTTCCTGTAAACTTTTGGTGTTTCCACTTAATGGTTTCTACTTAAACATTGTTTTATTGTTGCACTTAATTCTAAGTATTCCTATCAGTATGGCAATTTAACCCATTTTAGAAAAATCTTTTTTCATAATTTGAAATTAATAAAGCAATTTTCAAAGAGTGTGAGCCTAGCATCTTTATGAAAACACCTTGGGAAGGGTTTTTTCTGGCCCCTAACACACCCATAATGTAGACTTCCAAAACCTCCATTTTAATAAGATTTCTAGGTAACTCTGAGTTACTCCAAAGCTCTATTGGTGTGTGTATTTGTATCTGTATCTATATATGTGTGTGTGTGTATGATTAAGCACAGACAAAAGCAGGATGAATATCTAATTTTAGTAGCCACAATATTAGAAAGTACAAGGCATATTAATTATTAACAATAGTAGGAGTTAGCCGGGCTGTGGTGGCACACGCGCCTTTAATTCCAGGCAGATCTCTCTGAGTTTGAGGCCAGCCTGGTCTACACAGTGAGTTCCAGGACAGCCAGTGTTGCAACAGAAACCCTGACTCAAAAATAAATAGTAGAGGTTAAGACAAACTGAGCCCAAGAATGTCAAAGAACCTATAGTTCTTCACTTTTGTCAGCACTTTTAATATCTAAGATCTCATTTTTTATCCTTACTACAACCTATACAGGGTGATGTCTCCTCTTATACATAGAGAGCCCTGGAATTGAGAGAGGCTAACTCCCAGGCCTAACTCATGCTCTCTTACAGAGTGGATTTAGACTGGGACATTTTTATGCATCCTATTTTGTAATTGACACTGACTGAGGAAGTTCAAAGAATCATCAAAAATGAATCTACATTTCTTTATATTTCCAACAGACACTTTAATAGAACACTGGGACATAAAAAATATCAAGGCCATCAATTTGGGGGGGAGGGGTTGTGTGGGAGAGGGGTTGGAGAGACTATAAGGAAGGAGGAAAGTAATGTATTTTAAAAGATTCTAATAAAAACTTAAAAGATGATAGTATTCTTCAAAGTAATAGTTACCACCCATATAGTTCATGAAAAAAAGTTTATGTTATTATAAAAAGCAGTTAAGTTGGGTGGTGGTGCATACATTTAGTCCTGGCAGAGGCAGGCGTATATCTGAGTTCAAACCCAGCCTGGTCTACAGAGTAAGTTCCAGGAAGCCAGAGTTACAACAGAGAAACCCTGTCCCAAAAAAACGAAAAACAAAGCAACACAGAAAAAGCAGTTAAAATCAGAGTTCGGGTATTTGAGGTTTAATCTAGACATAGAACTCACCCTGGTTTTAACCTCCAACATCAAAAAGTGAACTCTATCTCCCATTAGTGTTAAGAATGCCTGGCTCAAAGTAATTTTAATCTGGGAACCAGAGAGATGACTTAGTGATTAAGAGCACTAACTGCTCTTCTAAAGGTCCTGAGTTCAATTTCCAGCAACCACATGGTGGCTCACAACCATTTATAACAGGATCATGTAAATAAGTAAATCCTTAAAAAATTGATAATGCTATAAAACCTTTAAAAAAGAATTGTTTAGACCGTTTTATGTACAAAAAACCAGCATCCTTAAAATGTGTTTCTTTTTAAATTTTTAAAAGATTTTCTAAAAATACGAGTTTTTGCCTACATGTATTTATGTGTACCAGGTACGTGCTGAGCACTTATGAAAGTTAGAAGAAGGCATTGCATATCCTGGAACTGAAGTTTCAGATGGTTGTGAGATACATGTGGATACTGGAAATTGAACCAAGTGTTCTGCTAAAGCTGCAAGTGCTCTTAACTACTGGCCCATTTCTCCAGCCCCTTAAAATGTATTTCTAAGAGCTGGGGATATAGCCTAGTGGTATAGCATTTTCTAGGATGCATGAGTTCTTAGCTTCTCTCCCCAGCACTTCAAAAATTCTAACTAGGGTACAGAAAAGCTTATTTTTATTAGTGTGTATTCATTTTACAAATAATGGGTTTCATATATGTACATCACAAAGCTCATCCCTTCTCACCTCATGCTGTTTTTTTTCCTCATCCCAGAGACCCCTTCTACATTCTTTTTGTTTCTTTTTTATTATTTGAGAGAGAGGAAAGAGAGAATGAATAGAACCCAGGGTCTTGAGCATGCTACTCAAGTGCTTTTCTGCTGAACTAGATCTCCAGACCTTTTTCTGTTTTTTTATTTTGAGACACATTATCACTAAACTGCTCACCAAATAAGGTTTGAGCTTATGATCCTCCTACTTCAGCCTCAGAAGTGCCGAGTGTCACAGGACTGTGCTGCTGAGCCTGTTTGTATTACTTCTGGACTGCAGATGGTCCTATTCAGAAAGCCTTTGCCTGTAATCCTCAAGTGGTTTCTCTGTGCTTTTCTTTAGCAGTTTCAGTTTCTGGTCTTTCAGGGATGTTTAATCAGTTCAAACTTTGATTTCACAGATAAGGAAAGCGGACAGGAAAGAGATTTACCTATGGCCACACACCCCGTTATGCAAGGGCTATGTTCACAGCCTTTGTCTTACCAAATCCCAGTTCAGGGACCTTGTCTTCTCATGCTGATGGCTACAAAGAGCAATGTATGGAAATTTTTACAGCATATACTGATTGCCAATCAATGTAAATGAACGATTATGCACACCTGTACTCAATCAATGTTTGATGTTCATGCTATCTAGTCATCAAAGTTGCCTACTTTCTGAGTGAAAACCTATTTAAGGCCAGATCAATTTGGAGCTATAAGTATCTCTCATCTGCCTAGAGGAAGGAGAAAACAGTCTGGTTAGAAAAAAACTCGTGTGCAATTAATAAAGGCTAGCAGATTGAGTGAAGTTCATGACAGTTCTTTGAGTGCTTTTAAAAATGCGTACTTAAGCCTGCCTCACCAGTCAGCAACCCTGTATCACCCTCCTCTTAACCTGTTCTTTTTTTTAAAGCTAAGAATGTGGGAGGGATCAGAACATGATTCCACTCAGGGAAGGAAAACAGAAGCCCTCTTCATCTGATTTGTGAAACTGGCAAGGGATGAGTGCAGAGATTCTGAAAGAAATGAAAATCAATGTTTGGTTTCAAAATATGGTTTATTCAAGTACTTAAAAGAACCTCATACTTTAATGGAATGGTAAGGATGTAACATTCTATAGGTGGTGAAGGTTAGAGGATATGTTTGTGGTGCTTTTGGTTTTGAGATAAATGAAAGCCCCTTCTTGGGCTAGAGGTGTGGGGGCATGTGCCACCACTGCCCAGAAATAGCCTACTTTTGAAAGAGACAAATAGATATCAGTTCATGTCTCTAAGGAGTCTATTAAAAGAACACAAACCTTTTATGAAACAAATAAAAATGCAAGAAAAAGACCACCAAACTCATCCCTATCAATCATTTTGTGTTCTTGTTTGTAGGTTTGGGTTTTGTAATGAAATACACATTCTTTTATATTGTGGAGCGAGATTTGAAATAAAAGCCCGATAATTAATGAGAGAAAATGTAAGATCTCCCCAAAGAGGAGAGTTGAGCATCTGTTACAAAGCAGTTGGATTACTATGCATTGTGTTCCTGTGACAAAATGCCTGACAAAAGCAACAGAAGGAAGAAGGGATTGATTTTGGCTCACACTTCAAGGGTAGAGTCTGTCATGGTAGGAAGTCATGGTGGCAAGACCTTGAAGCTGTTAGTGACATTCTGTCTGCCATCAGGAAGAAGAAGCAGAGCATAACAACTGCTGATGTTTAGCTTACTTTCAACCATTTTAAATTTGGCATTCTGGGTGGGTTGTCCCACCTCAGTTACACTAATCTAAAAAGTCCCTCACAGACATGCTAGGAGGTTTTTCCCTTAAGGTGCTTCTAGATCCTGTCAAATTGATCAATACAAACTATCCAGCAACATGTACTGCCATCTTTAAATTACTGGAAATTAAAATTACTGGAGAGATCACTGAGGAAAGCTTTAACAACAACAGTGCTGTGTCCTCACAAAAAAATCTATGTTGAAATCTTACCTTTTGGGTGACGATAAAAGGAGACATGTTTTATAGTACTTTTCTGTAAGTTCTGTCAAAAAGCATGTGTAGTGGGGTATTCACCAGAGAAGACTGCTCAGACATGACTTTAAGACAATCGAAAGTTTTTATTAGCCAGCTGGCAACTACACTGGGTGTTTGGGATTGCAGTGTAGCTCTGAGACTTTCTCAGGGTGAGCTTTTAAGCACAAAAACATGTTCTGTGTTGGTATACTTCAGTTAACAGGAACAGTTAGCAGAAGCAGAACTACAGAAGCTAAGAAGCAAGGTTAGTACATTTTGTGATTTTCCCAGATCTGTATGGACTTTGATGGATTAGATCTTTGTTTTAGCTTTGGCAGGTGGTGCTGTCTACATGCTGAATCTTACAGCCTGAATGGCCCTTCCATCATGGTGTTGGTTGTGCTAAGGTCTCAGGGCCTACTAAGGTCTGGGGCTCTGTCATGCATGCATTATCTTTTCTTTTTCTCTGGTTTCATTCATCACACAACGATAATGCATCTAATAATACCCGCTTTTTCTTTTGTTTTTGTTTTTGTTTTTCTGTTCAAGAGTAGTATTCCATGATATGGCAAGTATTTTTACCTATTTATCTATTGATGAACATTGAAGTACCTTTTAAAATTTTGTGTCTCGGCTGGGCAGTTGTAGCACACACCTTTGATCCCAGCACTGGGGAGGCAGAGGCAGGCAGAGCTCTGTAAATTCAAGGCCAGCCTGGTCTACAGAGTGAGTTCCAGGACAGCCAGAGTTACAAAACAGAAACCCTGTCTCAAAAAACAAAACAAAATAAAAAAACAGCAAAAAAAATTGTGTCTTACAAATAAAGCTAATATAAACATGCACAATTCTTGTGTAGTCATGCTTTCATTTTTTGTGGGCAATTACATAGACATGAAGTGACTACATTGCAAAGACAGTACCTGTTTATTTTTTTTTCTTTTGGCTTCTAGGCCTTAGGACGTGCTTAATTGCCAACATCTCTTTGTATTAAGAGATGTTCATGATTGAATCCCGACTTACACATGACAGAGTATGAGCATGACACAGCAAACATTGTACAACTCACTGTTACCTAAGAGTTGAGCATATAAGCTAGATCTTCAGGGTCTTAAGGTTTTTATTGCTGCAACGAAACACGATGACCAAAACGCAAGTTGGAGAGGAAAGGGTTTATTTGGCTTACACTTCCATATTGCTGTTCATCCTAGAAGGAAGTCAGGACAGGAACTCAAACAGGGCAGGAACCTGGAAGCAGGAGTTGATGCAGAGGCCATGGGAGGAGTGCTGCTTATTGGCTTGCTTATCAGGGCTTGCTCAGCCTGCTTTCTTATAGAACCCAGGACCACCAGCCCTGGGATGGAACTATCAACAATGGGCTGGACCCTCCCCCACTGATAACTAATTAATATGCCTTACAGCTCGATTTTATGGAAGCATTTTCTCAATTAAAGTTCCTTCCTCCTTGATGATTCTAGCTTATGTCAAGTTGACGCAAAACCAGCCACAGATATGATGTTTCTAGGTGTATAATCTCGGGTAATTTTCTGAGGACTGAGGTTTTTATTTATTTTATTATATTTTATTTATTATTTGGGACCCAGAACATTTCAATGTAGCTATTGGTGTGGGGAAACCATTCATAACACTTGATTTTTGTGTTATGGTCAGGTTCTTCATCATAGGACTTTAAGCCTAATACTGAAGCATACTCAGGTTTTAAAATTAAGAGAGAATCTACACTAAATTGTGGCTTATATCTGGCATTTGTTTTCTATAACTAGGAGTTTTCAGTATACAAATCAAACAGGAAATCATTGATCCACTATTCATTTCTCTACTAGCAATGAAAAAGTAGGTTAGCTTTTCTAATAATCCCTGCAATCTTAGAGGTTTAACAAAATAAAACTACAATTCTGACTAAGATATTTAGTTCAATGCATATAGGAAGAGGTGGGTCTGATCCATACAATCATTCAATAATCAAAGAGGTACGAAGCCCCATCATTTTAGTAACCACTTATCAAGATTTTGTTTCATATTTATATGCAACTGGAATCTAGAAAAGTAGGGGCATCATAACCTCTGAGAGATTATGATGGAGTTTGATATTAGAGATATGAAACTGGTACCCAATTTTTTTCACAGTCCCAAATCCATAAATCAGTCACTTAACTGTAATGCAGCCTGGAAAAAGCAGCTCTTGAGCATGAATCAAGAAGAAAAACTGAACAAAATTTAGTTAACATGTGTATTGTTATTGACTGACAGAGTTCTCCCACCTAGGACTATTCTGTCTACTATGAAATGTCTGACATAGGTTAAAGTAACTAGATCTTCCTTCCAAACTTCTCATTTTATCCTGATTGAGATTCTGCCATGACTGCTGGATGCAACAGGCTGTGACAAGTTCAAGAGTCACTGCCGCATTCTCCACCAAAGAAGAAGAGAGTTTTCAAAATATGCTTTCATCTTCATTGGCCAGCTTATCACTAAAGAGAACATCTTTCTGGGAGGGAGAACCAGAGAGATGAGTTAACAGTTAAGAGCACTGGATTCTTTCACAGAATAGCTGGGTTCGATTTCTAGCGCTCACATGGAGGCTCACAGCCCTCAGTAACACCAGTTCCAGGAGCTCCTTACGTCGTCGTCTTCTGGTGTCCACAGGCACTGTTTGCACATGGTGCACATACAGGCAGATGAAACACCAACAGCCATACACATATATTTTTAAAAGATAGCATCTTCTGAACCTACCTCCAGATATATTTATGAAGTAAGCGAATGCGTAATACATGGTAAGAATACTCCAATATTCCCTTTGCCATGTCTCTAGATTCTTGGGTCTATATGCTGTTACTTGTACATCAACTTTACTTATGTGATATATCAAGAGTCAAAAAGCTGACTAAATCAGTACAATCTAGTTCACTGGAAAATAAATTGAACTCATCATCCTCGTTGTATGCATGGATATTTATAAACTTGGCAATGCTTACTGACTTAAAATTATTAAGTGTCTACTAAGAGCCTGCCGCTGTCTTATGGGTTAGAAATTACAGCACTGAACAAAACAAAATAAAATCTCAATCTTTGTGGAACTCACATTCTTACTGGAGAAATCAGAATAGTTTAAGGAAGAAATGCCTGTCAGAGGAGAGGGAGTTAGATATCTGAGGGCGGAGTTTTCTTGACAGAGGGAGCAACAAAGGCAACGTCTCTGACTTTAAATAATGTTTTACAAAATTATCTAAAATTACATTCCTTCCTGCCTTTATCTGCAGCTTCAGGACATCCTCTCACAGATAGGTTGACATTGTTGCCAGTAGAGCAAATGCGTTGGGCAACTTGGAGAATACAATAACAATCTTTCTTTTATTTCTACTGCCTATACAAACATAGTTGTTGGAAGTAGTTCTCTTCCTGTTGTTTGGCCAAAATCTAGGATATTTCTCATGATTTTTTTCTTGCTCCTATAAAGTGAAAACTCTGCTAGTTCTAGTCTAGTCATTCAGTGAAGGTAGATAATAAATGAGAAGATATCAGAATCTTACATAATAAATATGATTACGTGTATTTAATATGAACAGTTTCTAGTCTCAAAACTGATTTAAATTTGACATTCTCTTATGTAGCACCTACAGATATTCACAGATATGATATGTTGTTCTCTTGAAATGGGTATATACAAGCCAGATACATAATGCACACCAGTAACCCTGATATTTTGGAGGCAGAGACAGGAGGATCTCTATGAGTTTGAGGCTAGCCTGGTCTACATAGTAAGTTTCAAGCAGCCAGAACTATTTAGGAAGACCATGTCTCAAAACAGAGAGAGAGAGAGAGAGAACATTACATGGATGGGCATGGTGTTACAGTTGCAATATCAGTACTTGAGACACTGAAATATAACCATTGAGACTTTGAGACCTGCCTGGACAACATAAACAAATCTTGCCTCAAAACAACACAATTCTGTCTCAAAAATGTGTGTGCGTGTGTGCATGTGTATGGGAGGATAAATTCCAGGATTTATCTCTATTGACTCTTAGTCTTTAAGTTTCTAGTAATATATCTCCAGATTGTTTCTTCAAAGATTTCTTTGCTTTTACATAAGAACACCACAACCTAGATCTATGACAGCACTAAAATAGCTCTATCTCCTCTCTAGCATTTTGTTGTGTGTTGAAAAGTATGCACACATTCTTTGGGAAAAAAGACACCCAAATGCAGAGTCCATGCTCTCTCCAACCATCCTTCACTCAGATGGCAAAGTAACTGGCCAGACAATCTCTTGATTTCTCTGTACTTATTTAGATATACATGAAGATAATCAGGTTCCAGGAACCCTGATTGATCTTGAAACTTTCTGTCCAAAGTTTGAGTTGAGAAGAGCTCCTGCTCCTCCTTCAAGTAATGCTGTACATGAAATACCAACATCTCTCATTAGAAATCTTCTTCCAAACTTCAAAAATATTGGTCTTACGTTTTTTGTAGGTTTTAAGTGGGTGATTGTCTACAGATGACATAATTAGCATTAATTCAAATTATTTGCAAGATCTGCTTTAACCACCTTGTTGTCTACTTTGCAAATGATAGCAACTGTCTTTGGATCTGAATCAAAAATCATACTAAAGTAGGTAAAGTTTTCTCTTCCAGCATAACAATATAAATATTAAAAGACTTGCAATTCATCTCTTATGTAAGGTATTTGGGTTTTCAAATTTTATCCTACTTATAAATGTTTGAGAAAATGAGTTTGTCTCATGGAAATGGGGAAGGAACAAGTACAGGCGGTCTCCCTTCATAGTATCTTTAGGCCCATTTTTATTGACCTTTAAAAACATCAGGGACTCGGTCACCCATCAACAGGGAGAAGAGACAATGTGAATGCCTAGTAAAGACTAAAAGTAGGGAATACTATGAGCCAGAGTTTCATCAGCCCTGTTCCCTTTCTGTTAACTCCAGCCTTCTATGTTCTTGGTGCCCCATGACATGGCGTATGAGAGAGAGCATACCGGTAAGAACTGATGTCTCTCATCTGTGTCATTGATGCATAGCTCATATGGTCTTCAATCAGTCCCTCTTGTATCCTCTAGCAAAGGAGCTCTTCTTTTCCCCTTATCAATATCTGACGGTGGCTATCTTTCTTTGAAAAGTTAGTTGCTAAGGTATGTGGTTATTCTTACTGTGCTTTAGTGGTTTCTATAGGATTTAATTATCATATCTTCAGAAATCTTAGAAGCTTGGAAGGATCTATTTGCTGACTGTCTCAAGAATATACCTTTGGTTTTCCTGCACAGTTAGCAACATAGATTTTATGGATTTCTTTGCTACTTGCTCTGCTTCCATGTATTAAGAAGCAGCCTTAGGGGGCTGGAGAGATGCCTCAGGGGTTAAGAGCACTGGTGACCTGGGTTCAATTCCCAGCACCACATGGCAGCTCATAACTGTCTGTAACTTCAGTTCCAGGAGATCTGATGCCCTCACACAGATATACTTGCAGGCAAAACACCAATCACATAACATTTAAAAAACAAATCATAAAAAGAAGCAACCTTAACATCATTTAGTAGAGTTATTTCACAAAGAATATCCTCAATTGGCTATTAAGGTGGTGTGATTGCTTTGTCATCAACAGCTATTTTCTGAGCAATTTGGTAACACATAGATTAAATCTGCCTTTGATTTTGATTTAAACCTAGCACTATTTATACTTTCTGGTTGAGTAATACTGTCACACAGTTCCTATGTAAAGCGTCATTGCCTATTTGCTTACTTTGTTTTCATTGCTTTCCTTCAGTTCCTATCTTTTCCTTTTCTTCTTGAACAATTCAGTTACAATACCATCAGATAGGAAGGTCAAATCTTTATCAGAAGAGGAGAGAGTAGGCATGCCTGACAAAGATGAGGAAGGCATCAACGTTTGGAGAATAGTTTGATGTAAGGTATTTCTAGGGAAAGCTTCCTAAGCAGGAAACAGCCAAGAGTGGAAAATGAACTCCAGCTGGTGGATCAGGGTATCCACATGGAGATGGTGTGTGGTAAGTTGAAGCAAGATTTCAGTGTCTGAGCAGTTTAATAAATCTGGCACATGACAACTGGATGTGGCAGTACATACATGTAATCAAAATGCTCCAAAGCCTTGGTTAGGAGAATTGAGGCAGCCTGGGCTACACAATGAGATGCTGTCTCAAAACAAAACAAACAAAGCAAGACAAATAAAAGTTTGTGTATGGAAAAGGCTATTTCAAATGTGAGGAAGGCATATGTTTAGTGTCCATATGAAGAAGAGATGAGTCTGGAGCATACACCTTAGCCAGCACAGTTTCAGAAGGTGGATTGTAGATTAGGATCTGAGAAATAGTAATTGAGGCTTCTAAACAGACGAGGAATCACAATAAATAAGAGATTGCTTACATATAGGGAGATTGACCTCCTAAAGTAAAGAGCTCTATTAAGGATAATGGGAACCAAGGTTCTCATTGTCATACAAAGGAGTTACAAAAATGGAAAGGGAATAATTAAAACGCTCTATTGTATTAGATTGCAGTGAGTTATCAATACAAAGTCATGGCTTTCAATGTATAGAGAGATGGAAATATAGGTATATATGTGTAAATATATACACATGTGAATCACTATGTCTCTCTATGTGTGAAAGGCTAAGTATCATTTATTCAAAATGCTTAAGCCCAGAAATGTTTTTTATTTTGCATTTTATTGGCTTTGGTAATAATTCTGTATATACAGAGATATTGTGTGGGTAGTACCCAAGCCTACGCAAGAAATCTCATTTCTTTCACATATACTTCCTATATGTAGCTTGAAGTTTATTAAATATGATACTCCTGGAATCTTTCTACATGAAACAGAACTTTTGTACATTGACTCATAGACTTGTGATACTTTGGTACTGGAAAGGTTTTAGATTTGAGAGCGTTCTGCAGCTTGTATTGGCATATTTAAGTTGTTCAACTTGTGTAGAGATAATATAAATGTTGCCTAATTCTTTTCACTGAGAAAGCTACAACACTCCAAAAGCCAAAAAAAAAAAAAAATCTACTGTCCACATCTTGCCCTCTAAACATCATTATTCAATAAAAAGAATAGGGACTCTTTGGGTAAATGTTTATTGTGTGGGTGGGAAGAGAACATAGTGAGCCTGGACTGACTCACTGTTCCAGAAATTAATGCACTAAAGCAGTGCTGGGGGCATACCAAAAGGCTGTGGGAAGAAGCCTAAACAAGATAAAACAAACAAACAAAAAGCAAAAAAAAAAAAAACAGAGGACAGCGTGAACACAAAAATAACGATGAACTGTAGCATAAACCTGATGAACTAACCCAGGAAAACATGAGTTTTTCATCAAAGTAAATGAATGCATGCACATAATTTAAATTGCTTCAAAATAACTTTCCATAAAATATTTCAATAATTCAAGGGGAAAGGGTCCTATAATTGTCTGGAAGTTACCACCTTAAACAAGTGACAAAAAAGATATGGTAAGTAATAACACAAATTGTGAGCCATCTAAAAGGATAGAACGAGAACCCTGCAATGTCACTAATATGATACATACGAGGGATGCATAATCTGAATCTAATTCAAGAGGAAATACCAGGCAAATTAAAGTACAAATAAAATGAAAAATATAATCATCACTGTAAAAGAAGGACAGGTGTCTCAGAGAATGACCTTTGTCCTTCCTGAATCATTCTGCGTGGAGGGGCCTGTGTCACAGAAAGGCCTCTCAGCCCCTCTAGCGTATGACAGCTGGTTCATGTTCACAGCCATGCTCAAGTTTCTATACTTCCCTTTCTCTCTGCTACCCTGGGTAGGAAGTTGGAATCTGTCAGAGAATACCCTGTTTATTTCTAGGGATTTCCCAAAGTGATGGCTCTCGTACCAGTGACCAGTTCCAGCAAGGCATGAGGAAGAGGCAGAATAAGTTAAATAATAAGATTAAAACCACACCTCTTATGGATGAGACAAACTTCTCTCATTATTTCTTCTGTTGTTTCTTCTTCCTTTCTCTATTCTCCTTCTTTCCTCTTCTCTCTTTCCTCTCTCCTCCTCTCTCCTCCTCCTGATCCTGCTGGCTATCTGTTTTCCCATGTTATATATATATTTGACAAATCCCCTCATGGGAAAAGATGGCATTACAATCACATCTTAATCATAAACTTAAACTTTACATAATGATACAGGTTTTACATTTCAGTGAGTACAAGTTCCATATTTTTTTAAAAACAAGTTATCTTAAAACCCACACCTGAACACCTAGTTTTCCATATATATTTTTCCCACAGTACATCTATATCCTAGAAGCAATAGTTTTTCCATTATAGATTAACAGAGTTTTAGTAAGCCAACTAATTTTACAGCCAGCTTCTATTGTAGCTGGCAGGTTGGTAGGGAATGAGTACACATCATAGTATCCTAAAGTACATAATTCTTCTTTAGTTAACACAGTGAAACAAGTTTATTATAACGAGAAAACTTTAGGTTGTGTCTTTTTGCTTTTCTTAGGCAAAAGGAAAATCTGCTGCACAGCTCTATATCCCCAAACCACACCCCAAACTCATCAGTAAACTTTTGGTTATAGAGACCAGGAAAGAATCATTTTTTATTTGTGGTGCAGGAAGTTCAAGCCTAACAATGGGCATTCAAACTCATTTGTTATTACTTGATCATGGGTCTGTTTTTCATAGATGAAACTCATGGGTCCTAGCAATTAATTAGACTTTCTTTGTTCTAGCTTTCTTAACTGTGACCAAACAAGTACCTAGCAAAACTTTGTTTTCTTCTTAAATTAGTGATTGTAAGGCAGCTGGCAAAACATTCTAATTTAATCCTGTAACTATATGTGAAAAACACCTGCTGTTCTTAATTATACATTTTTTAAAATTCTTTCTGGAGTTTCAATAGAGTCACCAATTCAACTGAGTGGCACTGCCTTATCCAAGTGGCATTGCTTGAGGGAAAATCAAGCAACACTGCCCAGTGACGGGTTAGAGACCCTCATAGAACTTTCATATCACAAGAGAGACAAGGAGACCATGGTAGCAAGAAGCATAATAAGGTCCAGCAATAGCAAAGGGCATTCAAGAGACAATCCCCTGGGAGGCCAAGGTAAAAACTTACTATAGCTTTGCTAAACACGAGGCTGACTCCTGAAGTTCCAATGCTGGCTGCTGTTCCCCTGCACTGCTCACACCAACAGAGAAAGTTTGTTTCTCAGAACACTTTTTAGACTTCAACTTTAAGATATCATTTTTTAAGCCCCAACTTTTTGTAGTATTCTGTATTGCTAAACTGATCTGGACAATCCAACAGAACTCCTAGCATTTAATGTTGAGTTAAAAACCATTAGCTACAAAGCAATAACATTCCTGAATCATCTTAACACACAAGGATCTCAAAAGTACCATTTAGGGAGCACTTGCTCTATATGAGTGTTTTAATTCAATATTAACTTTAACCCACACAAAATACCTTTTTAGCTATGTACTACTACTTTCCCAGTTTTACAGATAGAAAAATCTAGATATAAGCCAGGTATGGTGAAACAAGTCTGTGATCCCAGGACACAGAAGGCAGACTCAAGAAGGATGGTCAATTCAGGATAAGTCTGGGCTACATAAAGAGTCTCTCTCTAAATAAATAAATAAACAAACAAACAAACAAATATGAAAAAATGTTACCTAGCTGCTGGTTTCTTTCAGGGTTCTTTCATAGATGTCCTTCTATCACTATTATAACAACTGAGTATAAACTCAATGGCTTGGATCAAAACAGATTTATTGTTTTACAGTTCTAAAGATTAGGACTCTGAATTGTCTCACAAGGCTAAATTCGAGATGATGACAAGACGTGTTCCTTCCTGGACAATCCAAGGGAGAATCTGATCTTTTTGCTTTCAGCTTTAGTTGCCTGGTGGCATTTCTTGGCTTGTTCAATCACCACAATTCTGCTTCCATTACCTCATTGGATTTTTGGCCTCTAAAGTGAAATTTCCCTTACCTCTTAAGGACACTTGTTATTACATTTAAAGTTCACATGGATATTAATCTGTAATCTCTGTGTGTGTCGCTGTCTCTGTCTGTCTCTCTCTTTCTCTGAATGTGTATACATTGCTGATCAAATTCTCAGCCTTGTGCATGCTAAGCATGGATTTTACTACTGAGCTACATCCTCCTCTGCCCCATGCTCCTTACTATTTTATCAAATTTATTGAAATTTCCACTTAAATGTTTTCAAAATGAAAATAATTTTACTTACAGAGACATTTTCATGGATTCTCACGTCAATTTTCAGCTGCTATTGGACATGAACTTCAAGTGTGGAATATTTAGAGAAGTAGTGGAAAACATACATCTCTTTGACTGTAAGAGCCACTTTATATTCCAGGAAAATATTATATTAGAACCCCTGACATACTCCTAATTGTCTATGGTTTCACTTTTGTCCTTTGTGTAAATTCAGAATGTGTTACTCTTCATATCACTTTGCTCTGCTCCCATCCTTCCTGCACCCTCCTGCTCCCTGGATCTCCATTCCTGTTACTCCCATCTTTCTATGCACTCACTCCCTGAGAACTTGACCTGGGGCCCTGGACCTTTATTTTCATTCCACACTAGATAATAACGGAAGGGAACAGGGACGTGTTTCTCCTCTGTTGACACTCCCATGGCTGACAAAGCAACTCACACAATGTCTTTCCACAGCAAGGTCTAATGCACTGATAAGAGAAGAATTCTGCCTTGTCCAAAATTGGGTTACAAGGCTGAAGAATGGTGGGAGAAAAGAGATAAAAGAAGATCATTTAATTCACCGATTCAAGCTAAATCAACAAAGATCAAAAGAAAAACAGCTCTACATTTTTTTTCCCTGGAGATTGTCCATCAAGGCCATATCATACTTTGTTTTTCGAGCAACCAACAAGCAGAGGGAAAACGCCTTTAAAACGGATTGTCCTCATATTTCACATTTTTGCAGTCTTCAGGTTTTTCTTGTCCTCCTGTAAGTACAGGCAATATAGGTTCGACATACTTGCAAAATGTTTTGAATATAATGAAGTAGATAATTTAGCATTTTTTCAAGGATAATAAAGTAAATTTCCACATTTATATTGCATGCACCAATTAATATTTTAAATTGCTCCTCCCTACATATGTACACATTTTTTCTCATTGCTGAACAACTTAAAAACAAATCTTGTAAGTCATATTTCATTTAAATATTTTCTTTTATTGGAAATACACTTTTTTCATACAATATATTCTGATCACAGTTGATTTTCTTAACAAGACATACTTCTAAACGACCAGTACAACATGGTGACATTCAGAAAACTCAACATTGATATAACAGTATTATCTAACCTATAAGCCTTACTCAAATACCACAGGAATTCAGATGAATTTGAACATCCTTTAATCTAGATCTGTTTCTTTTTTAATAACGTTGACATTTTGATAAGGATGTGAAGCAACTGGAATTCTTACACTGCTGGTATGAGTATAAAATAGTACAATATCTTGGGAAAACTGTCTGGTAACTTCATTCAAAATTGAATGTTCATCTTGTCTCCAACACAGCAATTGCTCGTCTAGGTATTTCCCAAGAGAAATGAGAATGTGTGTGCACAAAAATACTTATAGAAATATACACAAGGACTACATATACATATATATATATATATATATATATATATATATATATATATATATATATATATAAAGCAAAATGTGTATAACTCATATTTCCCACAGCATCTGCATCTGGATGAATATACAGACTGTTTTGTATTTGCATTATGACGTGCAATACAGAAGTAATAGTAAAAGGATATACTAGTATCCTTTAGTAAAAGTAAAATACTAAAATAGTAAAAGTAATAATAGTAAAAGGATAAACACAATTATAAAAACTAATTTCTTTTTTTCAGTTTTTTTTTTTTTTGGTTTTTCGAGACAGGGTTTCTCTGTTGTAACTCTGGCTATCCTGGAACTCTGTAGACCAGGCTGGACCGCCTATCTCTGTGATCCCAAGTGCTGGGATTAAAGGCGTGCACCACCACTGCCATGCCAAAAACTAATTTCTTATACAATTAATATATACATGTGTGTTTGTGTGTGTGTGTATATGGATGGATAGATAGATAGATAGATACATAGATAGATACATAGACAGATAGATAGGATGCTGTTGTATAGCTCAGGCTTGTCTCAAACTCCATACTGTCTTTGAACATGCAGTCCTGTGTCTGCCTCCAGTATCCTGGGACTAGAAGCCTTCAGAGTTCTGGGATTATATGCATGTAATCCCTTAGTTTGCAGATAATAAAGCCTTTTTGTTTGGTTGATTTTATTCTTTTTTTTTTTGAGACAGTGTCACCCTGAGTAGCTAGAGTTGGCCTTGAATTTTAATCCTCCAACCCCTGTATCCCAAGTGTGGGATTATGTGTGTGTATCTCTTCACTCAAGATGAATCTTGTTTTTACTACTGTATACTAATTGTACAAAAGAATAGTCTTCGTTGAAATTATTACACACATACTTATGAATGTAGTTTGATCATATTCACTTCCCTATTTCCCTCTCTTCTTCTCTCCCACTGCTCTCCATTCTCTTCCCCAATAGTCTCTCTTCTACATGTCTTTTTTTATTATTCTAAAGTGACTGGAGGGGTGGCCAAGTAGTTAAGAGCAGCAGCTGTTTTTCCGGAGGACAAAAATCAATTCTCAGCACAGATATGGTGGCTCAGAGCCATTGGTCTCTAACTCCAGTTTCAGGGGACCAAATGGCCTCTTGCAAACTTCACAGGTACCAGGCACACAAAGATGCACAGAAAACATTCAGGCAAGATACCCATACGAAGATAATAAAAGATAACAAAATAAATTTTAATAAAATAAAATTCTAAGTTCTGCATATGAAGAGAGCAAGCAGTATTTTTCTTTCTGAGTCTGCTTTGTTTTGCTTAATACAGTGAACTCCAGTTCCACCAAGATAGATCGTTAAAGCATTATATGAATGATAGATCTAAGATTCTAGTTACAAATGAGTGCATGGCATACACTTACTTTTATGTAAAGTTCTCCAGTACGTAAGTAAATATAAATTCATAACAATAACTAGAGGAGTTTCTAGCAGGAAAGTAGCTGAAAAGGGGAAAACATTTGAGAAAAATGGAAATGTTCTATTTTATAAGTTTAGTTGTTTCAGTTTCACAGTTAATATCTGTACATTTCCCTGTATGTAAGTTTTATCTCAATTTTCCAAAATCACGTATCAGAAATTGTAAATCAGAACCAAATCAGAATACATGCATCATGAAAGCAGAAATATTGTTTTGAATTTGCTGTGTTTTAGGTCCTATCCAAAGGCCAGGACAATGAACATGATCTCAGTAAATGAATACAAAAAAAAAATCAGATTTTGAACATTATCAATACCAGTGGTTGTCAAATATATAATGGAGATTTAGGCAACCGACCCTAATACAAGTGTGCTTTGTATTTGAAACCTGATTAGTTCATTTCCCAGGTTACTAAGAATCCTGTTGATCATTTATAGAATTCTGACAAAAGCAAATGGCTATTTCAACAGTTTTCACTGGCTCTAAAATTTGTGTTTTCCCTACTATAACCACTTTACATTGTGAACTGATAAAATTGAGGAACAGATTGTAAAAGTTATTTGGCAAAGTTATACCCACATGGCTAGTTAATAATATTTATCTTGTTTTGAATGATCAGCCCTGACAGGCAGCTGAATATATATAGTCTTTAAGCCCTGATATGGATAAATAGAATTTGGCTAGAATGGTCAGGCATATAGAAGTCTTTCAGGAAATATTTATTGGACTGGATGAATAAACAGAAGAAATGTGAACCAGTAACTATCTGATAAACATAACTAAAGACATGTCCTTCCGATATTTCTCTCTCTAAACATATACAACAAATTTGAAATGAATTGCATAATTTTCTTTGATGTTGGTGATCTAATCCAGGGTCACATGCTTGCAAGGCCAGTGGTCTGCCCCTGAGCTACATACCTTAAGGCACCTCAATAATGTTCTTTTAAAGGCCTATTTTCACAATTTATATTACTTTATTGGACATTGTTTTTTAGAAAAATAGCCATGAAATAACACCATGTGACCAAAAGCCAGAACTATAGCATACATTTAGTTAACAATAGGGAGTGTGGCAAGAAGGTAACAGAGAAGGGAAGCCTCACAGTCAGGATCCACAGAAGTCCAATACTTCTAAGGGGTTCTTCTCTGAAGTCAATGGAAAAAGAAACAAGCCAGGAATTAAAGAGCCATTAGTTGCTATATCAGAAATGAAAAAGGAGAAGTGGGTCTATGTCTTCTCACTGGTGTGATGTTTTGTTAAAGCTCCACATATTCAACTGAAAATACAGAGGATTGTGATGAAGCTATAGATTTTCAATAACAGCGAAATCTAGAAATAGTCACTTTAAATATTTGCTATTTGTCCTTAATCTGTGGGAGAATGGGGTTAGTGGAGCTGGCTTTGTCTTGCAACTGTATATCAGAAGCACACTTCTGTATCAATGATGTATTTCCACAAAGTGTTTTATGATTCATGACAATAAGGTTTCAAGTGCTCTGACACATAGCTAAATTAGATGAAAGTGTGAGGATTTTATTTGTTACCAGTTTACAATGCAGAAACAGCGTTAACATGATACATATTTTAAATATTCATAGTATTGAGCTATTGCTTTTAACATTCCAAATGAATTAAAGTTAGTTGTTGTATTAAGTTAGTTGTATTTAACTTGTCTGGAATTGCTTTTTGTATGCAAGTAAGAAAGCTAGAAGATTTTGTATGTATTTTGTATGTATTTTGTATTTTGTATGCAAGTAAGAAAGCCTAGAATTATGTATAGTTTCCTGAATTCACTTTCCACAACTTAGTCTCATTATATATATATATATATATATATATATATATATATATATATGAATGTATTTCATTTTCTAGATGAATTAACCAATCCAATCTCATACTTTTAAGTAGGAAATCTTTTGCTTCCCTAGTAAACTTAGTCCATCATTTTAGGTAATGGCTCTCCAGAGCTTGGTTTAATGATTATTTCCAAATCTCATGTTATGTGACCTGAGCTCAATCAGAGTCCACAGATTATTAACACAACACCAATCCTTGATGACGGTTATAGAGATGATAACAGTAACAATGGTGGTAGACAGGAAACATTTTGTTTCATAAGTGTCTTATGTCTGTGACACTATGCTATGGTTTCTAAGAAAGTAGTTGTCCTTCAAGAAAGAAGAAAATTCATGTATGGAAGGTCCTATACCGATAGATAGAAAAGCCCACAGTGGAAACAGCTTCTTTGTCTTTAGGGATAACCATATATTTAACCACTTTGTATTTCCTTCCTTACTATTTTTTTCTTTCATTATTTGTCTATTTGTCTCTGTGTGTGTGTATGCTCATGTTTGGGACTTAGTACAAAACCTGCTGTGGGAGTTGGTTCTCTCCTCCATGGTGTGGGTGCCAGAGATCAACTCAGGTGTTTTGGCAGCAAACACCTTCACCTGCTGAGACATCCCTAGGGGCTCCGCTTTGCATTTCTAAATGTAAGAATCTGAATTCTTACCTCATTACCCAAATAATTGTTTAAGATGCCAGAAGCTGGGGCCCAAAGCTGGAAGAGAAGGCTCTAAGAAGGCTCTAAGGTTAATTAACAGCTTCTTATGGTCCTTGCAGAGTTCGGTTCCCAACACCCACATCCAGTGGCTCACAGCTGCTAGTAACTGGAGCTCCAAGGGAGCATCTGATGCCTCTTATCTTCATGGCCAACCCCCACACCAGCATGCCCGTACTCACAGTCGGACACACATATAATCCCAGCACTCGGGGAGTGGGGGTGGATACCTCTGAGTTTGAGGACAGCCTGGTCAACAACATTGAGTTTCAGGACAGCCAGGGCTACGCAGAGAGACCTTGTCTTGAAAAACTAAAATAATAATAATGATAATGATAATAAATAAATGAATAAAAATGACAGAAGTGTATCTTAAAAATATATCATAAACATTTCTTCAGAGGACAATTATGAAGAACACTACTTAATTGCACTGCTTCCTCCACCTTCAATGCCGTAAAAGGCAGTTTTAGTTGTTTTTATAATGACTCTGTTTTTATTTTGTGTGCGTGTGTGTGTGTGTGTGTGTGTGTGTGCATGTGCACATGCATGAGAATGAAGGTGAACATGGAGGCCAGGTGCAGTCAGAACTCCTGGAGCTGGAGTCACAGGTGGCTGTGAGCCTATGAATGTGAGTACTGGAAACTGAACTCAGGTCCTCTGGATGAAAAGCAAGTGCTCTTAACCATTGAACCATGTCTCCAGTATCTCCAGCATCTAAACACCAATTCAGATTTCTCTGAGTCTCCAAATCAAAGACTGAATCTGCAGTGCAGGATTGTTTAAAAAGAGGTAACAACACTTTTTTTTTCCTCCCAAGATGTAGGATCCCAAACCTTTGCAAGCTTCTTTTATCTGCGATCATCTATGCTTTTGGGTATGAGCTAACACAGACATGAGCTGTCCTGCATTAAATAGACATAAAGCTAACTCATGGTAGAACCACTGAAATAGGTCAGGGCACATTTCAGGCCATTCTGGAAGTCTGAATAGGGTGAGTGGGACAAGGATGGGGGAGGTCTTATCTGCTAGCTAACCCCATTTTTGTTGGCTATTATTCTGTAGGCTAGCTCACAGGACTCCGAGGCAAGGGTCAGCTTCTTATGTTTCAACTTCGAGTGGCCCAACCAGACCCAATGAGCCACCTATTAGCTCAAAGATTGACCTAATCAGTGTTTCCAGTGGGGAAGCCCTGAGGTGTTATCTCTTATCCTGAAAAAAAAATTCCAAAAGAGAAAGATTAACAGAGGAAGAGATAACATGCTCAAGCCTGGAATGGGAACAGCCCTCCAGGTAAGTCTGTCCAGGATAATTTAGCCATCAGCTCTAGAAGCCCCCCCTCTCCCGTCCTGTGCCTGATAACAAGCTTGAGCAGATGTCAGGTCCAGCTCATAGAGGAGTGCTCTGTGCTTACATGGTCCCTCTGAATACCAAGGTGCTGAACACAGCCTTCCTAATCAAACTGTCACAGTGAGCCTAGCCTCTGGAATCATCCACATGCTAGTGGGAATCCCAGTCCAACCAGCATCCATCAGGCTGCTGCAATCTTGAAAAATCATTTGCATTTGTAGGGGTTTTCCCAATATACTTTACTTATGTTGCAAGAACGGCATGCATAGCTCAGAATGATATTCAAGAAAGAAAATTTTATCTCATATCTCTCCTGTGGCTTCTTAATCCTATATTTCCTTGTAAACAGGAAGTTTTTAAGTCTTGTGTATAGAACTGTTAATATTTCCTCTAAAATTCATACTTATATTTACATAAGTATTCTAACTTTTAAATTTCAGTAAGAATTCACATACATGCATTAATTTTTTTTAAACTTTTGTGTATATGAGTTCTTTCTGCATGTATATTTGTGTACCACATGCATATCTTGTGCCTGTGTGGTCTAGAAGAAGGACACTGAATCCCCTGGGGCTGGAGTTACAGCTCGTTGTGAACCACCATGTGGGTGATGGTTGTCCTTTGAAAAAGCAACCCGTGCTCTTGATCGCTGAGCTGTCTGTCCAACCTCAGCATTCACCAATGTTTATTCTAGTTATCTTATGGTCTTTATGTATTGGGGAAGCACATTATGCTTGCCAGTGGTTCTCCTGCTTTAATGTATATAATACTCATCTGGGGAAGATTGTTAGCTATGGTGTATTTACAACCCATCTTCAGAGTATGGCTTAAGTGGATTATTGTGGGCCCCAGAAGTCAGCATTCTCAAGATACTTCACAGATGACTCTGAAGTAGAAAATAATGCAAGACACTTTCATAAAACACTTGGACTACAATTCTCTCTCTCCTCTCGGCAGTTATTTGTTATAACTCTGGAGGGGAAAAAAGGGTTACTGCAAAGACAGAGTTCCATCCCAGGATGGTAGAAGAGACCAAAGTCCTGCAAGTTGTCTTCTGGCCTCCACACACTCGCTATAGCGCTTGCATGACCCCTCCACATGCAAGCAAATACATGTAATTTAAAATTTTAAAGAAAACTATTATTGACATTGGATGTGGGGCACAGAGAGTTCTTAAGGAAAACAGTAGTAGATTAATGATCTGAGCATTTCAAGAATTTTTTAATAGCTTCCAAATATCATTACTGATAGAGTCTGATGATAGAGGACAGATAGTTCTACTCCTTTCTCCTCGTCCCCCACCCCCCCTTTTTTTTACTTATCAAGATTTTCTATTTTTTCGTTCTAAAATAGAATTGATTCATTTTATAGTAAAAATAAAAATTTTTGTTAATAGTAAAAGCACCATTGGAACATGATGTATCAATCAAACACCCATCAGTATGTGGGGATATCAGAATGAAAAGACACTCTCTATTCTATAGGAGCAATGTGATAACTATCATTTATACAATAGCCATTCTACTGCAAGTACATTCATCGTGTTTGTAGTACCTTTGAAAGTTTTGGAATTTTTCAATATTTCATCAAGGGGTAGGTAGATGGGGTTGGCTATGATTCTTAGATACACCGCATACATACACATCTTTGCTTTATAAATCATTTTTTATCTTTCAAGAAATGACATGGAAAACAACCTTTACAATTTACACGTTTCCTGAGGGTATCCTGAACCAATAGGGCCTGCCAGTAGCCTTCAGATCGTTTTTTACAAGGCAAGGACAAACTCTGTTAGAAGCAGCTGTTCTGGGAACTGAGTATGGAACTCAGTCTGCAGAGTGCTTACTCACTATGGAGAAACCTTTGAATTTGATCCCCAGCATCAAATAAACAGAAAGCGGTGGTACACACCTGCAATCATTGCATTTGGGAAGTAAAAGACCAGAGGATCAGAAGTTTATAGTCGTCTTAGACTACAAAGCAAGCTGGTGGCAAGTCTGGGACATATGAGATACTGTCTCAAAAAGGACAAAAAAGACAGCCAAAAATATCCAGCAGTTTTTCCATAATTTCCATTCAAACAGGTGCCTTGGTCTACTCTCAAATAGGTTTATTATATCAGGTTGGAATTCACACTGCATTAATAAAAAAACAAAAACAAAAAAACAAACAGAAAAACCAGAAGGAATTACTTTTGCTAAGGACTCTGAGAAATCCTCATAAACGTCATGTGGTTTTTAAGGACTTTTCTGATTTATGTGTAAGTGTTCGAACCTGGATAAGCACGTGTGCACCATGACTGCTTGGAGACCAGTAAAGGGCTACCGATCTCCTGGAAATGGAGTTCCAGGGAGTTCTGAGCACCCCTCCCCGTGGGTGTTAGAAACTGGAGCAGTGAGCATTGATGGGCCAGTGCTCATCACCGTGCTATGTCACTAGAGAACAGAGGCTTACAACAGGAAAGCAGAGCGTGGCAGCTCATACTTAGACTCTCAGAACTTCAGCAGCTGAGGAAGGACCGCCGTGAATTCCAAGCTAGCCAGGGCTATTGAATAAGAATAAGGTCCTGCTTCAACCAAAGCAAAAGAAGCCAGGCATAGTGGTACCACCTGGACTTGAACCGCCCCCACCTCCGGGGTGAGGTGGGGAGGGAGGGGGTAGTTCAACTGGGAATTCCAGGAAACTCAGTGGACTCTTGATTCTCAAGGCCTCCAGTGGTGAGGGCCAGCAGAAGGGACCCTAGCTGGCAGGTATGGCAGGTCCCAGGGGAGGAAAGTGTGGGGACTCAACAGCTCCCCACCCCACCTCTGCTTAAGCAGATTTGCATCTCAGCACAGGTTGAGTGAGATAGCGTCCTCTCTCAAATATGATGACATACTATGTTCCACACAGATACCTGTGAGGCAAGCTATTTTCCCCATGAAAAGACCAAGTCTTAAGCAACTGTATCTGTAATGATTGCCAGTTTTATTCCTCTGGCTAAGAAGTCCAGAGATAATTCCAGGTTTACATTTCTTTTTAATAGTTCTTCATCAGGAGTTTAGTGCCTTTATTGCCTCTACAAGCTGGTTACAAATTAATTTTAATACACTCCTACTTATTAAAAAATCTGCAGTTCTTTGTGAGACACATATTCATTAAAAATACACATAAGCAAAAGGCAAATTAAAACACACCACACAAAAATAAGCACTGTTAAGTTTTTTTTTTTGAAATACGTATAATTCATGTACACACATAATTAGGAATTTTTCTATGTGAGCTGATACTAAATACGCTGCTTTCAAATTTACTGTTTAATTGTATAATGTGGAATGAACACATTTCCATGCACAAGTGTGAAACTTTCCAATTGAAACATAAACGTGGAAAATGGGTCAAAGTCCAAAATCCAATGAGATGCTGGTAACAACGAAACTACCTAAAAGAAAATACCGCCAGGTAATTAAAAGTAAAATGAAGTTCAAAGATACATGAGAAAAATGCTAAGAGAAAGAAAGCAGCAGCCAGATTTCAGTATCAGAGAAAAAAAAAAAAACATTTCAAGGCCTGAAGCACACTGGATAAGGACGGCTTCGGGAATGTCTTTGTTTCCAGTGCATCATCACAAACTTGTTTCTCACTCTTCTTATCTCTTCCCTAAGCCTCTCCAACTCATCGACTCCTCTTATCACTTCTTCAGGGTTCACATGCCTGGTGGGAGTGTCCTCTTTTGGTTCTGGACTGGGTTGAGCAGGCTCTTCTCTAAGGCTTCCATCTTCTTCCTCCCTTTCTCCAGAAGCCTCAGGATTTCCTTCTGCCTGCTGTGGTGGATCTTCTGAAGGATGGCCTTCATCAGCCTTTGGTGTGTTCTGGAGTGTTCCTTCATTCTCATCACAAGAGTTTTGCATGTTGAGTATTTCTTTTTTGAACAAATTAGTCCTAGAAAAACAAACAAACCAAGAAAACAAAACCGACTAGTGCCAGGCAAATGGACAAGCTCTTGTGTTCCCATAGTAACTGACTTTTCTGATACAGTTCTCTTAATTGTCAAAAAGTTTTCTAACTAGACAAGTCAGGCTCTGAGCTCTTGACTCCACCCCTTCCTCCACCCCCCCAACCCCCCTTGCTCTCTAACTCCATCTTCTCCTGTCCCGGCTCCAGCCCACCATTTTCCCAGCAGGCCCTGCAACAAACCTCTCCTAGCACTGAAATGGGAGCGGCGTGGAAGCAATTAACCCTTCCCTCACCACATGGCTCTAACACTCCCGCCCTTTCGGGCTTTTCCAAGTCAACCCACCCTCAAGCTCTCACCAGCGCAGGTCTGCTCAGCGGCCTCCTCTCTTTTAAATGTCTTTAGCCTCTCCCTTCCTTCACCCCGTTTCCGCAGCAGGATCTGCACCGGCCTTCAGGGCTTAATCTGGATGGGAAGCGGCTGTGGCGCCCCTGGGATATGCTGTGGTGTCTTCCACACTTCTACCCCACCACCCAAAGAGACCAGAAGCAAGCGCACCCTTGCACTGACCTGTAGGTATCTGGAGATTTTCCTCTCTTCTTGCACCTCACGCCCAAAAGACCAAGAGTCCTGAAGAAAGACAGGAGTGTTTGGTGAGCACGGCAGTGCCTGGATCAAAAGGTCTCTTTTGCGAATAGAATCCTAGATAGCACAAAGTTTTTTTTCCACGTCCCCCTCTTCTCCCTCCTTTTGTGGCAACCCCGCCTTCATCTGTACCCTCCGTTTCCCAGCAAGAGAGCAAAGAATGAGACAAGTTTTCCCCACATTGTTATTGTTTCTTCTTTCTCTCTCTCTCTTGCGTTTCGCCTTTTCCTCTCTCTTTTCTCTCTCTGCCCGACTCGTTTAGGGACCTCCCTCCCAGTCTGCCCCATCCCTCACCAAGTAGCCCCAAACCTCTAGCATATAAAATAGTTTAGCAGAATCTTAGACTAAGGGGAGTAGTGCGGGATAAGCATGCTTTCTGTTCTCTGCCCCCTCCACCCTACAGTCTCCAAGCCAGCGCCCACTATTAAAGTACCTGGAAGAAGCCGGACCACTCTTCTCTAGCAGGACTGGGCTGCTACTGAGGAACTGGGCCTGGACTATAAGGACTTCTGCACACGTCGACTGCTAGTCACGTGAGGGCCGCGTCATCAATGAGCTCCAGCCCCCCGGTTACCCCTCCCATTAATATTGTAGCCCGCCCCCTACATTCCCTTCATTCGATACTGTCAATCTTTTTCTTATTTGCCAATCGGTGACAATAAAACTGGTATCGTCACCAAGTAGTATTATCTAGTCACTTTACTCAGATTAGCAGGAAATATCAGTCTTTGAAGGCACGTCGACCAATTCTCTTAGTTTGGGAAATCATTGCTTTCTCTCCCTTGCTCCCTATACTTCTCTTCCCCTCCCCCAAAATCCTACAGTGCACCATTTCTCCGCGAACCTTATTCATCTTTAAAATGGGGGAAGGTTGTAGGTGCGCACTCGTGGGGGTAGGAGGAGGCGGGATAAGAATGGAAGGATAGAAATGTTCAGCTTCACTAGTCCTCTTGGGTAGTTTTCTGTTGTGTTCCGTTTTAAACAATCGTATGTTTAAAAATGATATTTAAAAGGGGATACCTCATAAACATTATTTAACACTGGATGAGAGAGAAATAACTTAATTAAATCAACTTTAAGGTTTCAAAAGTATTCTAATGGCTATAAGTGATGTGACAGTATTTACCACGTGTTGGGATTTAAATTTTTTTTTTTTAACTAAATTGGCATCATTGGAAAGCTGACTCCGAAAGCAGATCCAATTTTGTCTTGTTAGTTTTGTATCCGCATCGCACTACTCTCTCTGGCTGGGCTTAAGCTATTATTAGATGTCTGAACTTTTAATTGATGAAGGCTGGCAGCTTCCACTTACAAATAAAGGCTTCAGACAGATCTCTTTTCCTTGTCCTTTGTGGGATTCAGTGCCTTTGTTAAACAGAAAAGCCTGCTTTTCACTCGGTGAACTTTGGTGGAACTCAAAGAAATATGTTTGTTGGTAAACTTTTGTTATTAAGAACAGAATGTTTGTAGGGAAATAGTGTTCATAATGAAGCAGAAATGAGAGAGCTTCTTTGTATGTCACCATTGTTGGGCTTATTAAGCATGTGGGATTTTTTTTCTTTCATTCATTCGTGGCACTCGAGACACTCTGATAGTATTCATTGTACTCCATTAAAACAAGAGCCATGTCAGAGAACTTCATACCCTACTATAGGCTATTTACACTCCACGTTTACTGCTGCTTTATTCACCATATTAACGAATACTGTTCAACTCTCCCAAAAAGAATGTAGTCACAAAATTTGCAGGAAAATGAATGAACTTAGATTGCATAATGTTAAATGAGATCACACGGTATCAGAAAGAAAAAAAAATCACATATTTTCCCTCATATGTAGAACCTAGCCGACACTATATATGTACATATGTAAACAAATGTACATGTGGGTGCAGTAAAACATTCAGAAATAAGAACAAGAAAGGCCTAATATTAGGAGGTGAGGAAGGACTGAGTGCAGGTAATGGGACATGAGATATGGAAAGGGGCATAAATCTAACTACTTTTTCTAGTTCTAACTTTGTCACGGAGTTTTTAGTTTTTGGTGATAGATAGGTACATAAAAATATACTAAGTACAGAATGTGTAAACTCTAAAGTGATGCTCCAGAACTTCAGCATGGATATTTTAACTGTATAGAAATTAATCGAGAGTCATAGATTTGGGTTTTGCTTAATTTCAGTGCATGATTTTTGCCATCTGCAAGTTTTTTTTTACAATAAAGTTTATAAAAATAAGAGCTATCAGCATGCATTCTTGTTATTAAAAAAAAGCAGAGAATATCACTAGAGTAAAAAAGTGCTATTTTATAGAAGAAAGTGACCTTCTGAAACCCAAAGTCCACTAGTACCTGCACAGCTGTGGTGGTATCTAGAGTGAGCTGCGGCTGTCTCTTGGCGAGTGTGATCACAGCAGGATGTGTGGGCTTACAGTAGAGTCCACCACAGAGAAACAAAAGGTTATAAACACAATTACTTTTGTTGGCTTAATGCTTACTACTTTATAATTAAGCACAAAATTCATCCCACATGGGAGAGATAAGTTTTGAATTATTTGACAAGAGTGTCTAACAGAAATATAAATAATTATATTTACTTACCACCTACCACAAAATACTCCCACTCTTTGTGACGCTATCATTAAAAATATTATTAATAGCAAGGATGACTTTGTGTATGCAGAATTCTAAAAATTTTAATGTACAGATTTGTTCAAGCATCACTACAATCAGAACATAGTTCATCATCTCCCCCCCACAGATTCTCCTGCTATCATTTTTAGTCACACCATACTCCTTTACATAAAGTTTTGTAATTCCTAAGTCCCAACGTAGTGTGACTTTGTCTTGTCTTTCTCATTCAGCACAATGCTGCCATTGGATAAAACAGAAGAGAAAAGTAACAATTGTAAAACAAAGGAGTTTCTTCTGACGCAAAAGCAAAGACCGTATCAAGTAAGCGAAAACCCATAATAATAACATGAACTCCTCTGGGCAATGGTTTGCCATGAGAAGGGACCACGCAAGCATTTTATGGTCCCAGGAAGAAAGCAGGTGACATCATCATCATTTAGGGGTTGCATTCATCCCAGACTGAAGATTTAAATAGAGTCAGGAGATCAGGGACCTAAAATACATTGCAAGATTCCAACCAGCTGACAGACACACGAAACCATGATGGTAACTGGCTGTAAAAGGGGAAAAATAGGCTATTTACAACTTTGAAGACTTCAACACTTTCTCCACAAGGTCACTGCACTTTAAGCAACAAAATTTAGATAATTTAAAGCTCTAATGTATCCACCTTGAAGAACAATCTGTTCAAAATGCTCTGAATATCTGTTATAGTTGCTTTAGGGATCAGTACTTCTTCACTCTTCTCTTTCTAGGTCAGTATTCTGTTGTGTAGGTATCCCACAGCGTATCTATTTGTTCACTTACTGAAGTGCATTTTAGTTATTCGAGTGCTGAGTGTCTATGAAGAAGCTGTTGTAAACGTCCATGTATAGAATTTTGTCCCTTCTAGGAATGACTTCACCCAGCACATCCCTCTTTCCCTCCAACCTACCTCACACTTCACCATCAAATGTCATTCTTCTCTGCTTTGAACTGTCAGTTCACTACCCAGAAGTTCTGGATGGAAAACCACTAGTAAATCCCCAATTCTTCATTGTAAGCATGCATCTTCTGATGAGCTCCAGGACACTCGTTACAAACCTAGTCATGCACTTCTCTGCCCCAGTGTTTTTCGAATATGTCTCATTCTTCCTCCTCACTGTTCTTACTGCCATTTTCTTCTTCTACACTACCTTCTTTTTTCCCTCCTAGATTATGTTTCATATCCGAAGAGCCTCCCAAGTTACCTCAGCTGAAAGTGAGTTTTCCCTTCATTATCATTAATGTGCGTAAGGTTTGGACCCCTCCTGTGGCCTTTAATTGAAGTCTCCTAGCGCCTTTTCTTTTTCATGTATTCGTGTGTGAATATGTATGCATGTATTAGGGGGAGTTTCTAATTAGAGAGCAGTGATATGTGGACTGGGGGTGAGAGCAGGGATCATGTTCCAACTCTCCTTTTTCTATAGTGATTCTTGTTAAAAGAATTTGAGTGGCCTGGGAATGAAACTCAGTGGTAGAACTCTTACCCAGTATGCACTAAGCCCTGAGTCTGATGTCTAGTGTGAACACACACATGCACACCCATGGGGATCCAGTTATCTTGTAGAAAAGCCTTAATGATCCCACAAAAATTGAAGTGGGAGCTTTATCCTCTTTGCCTGTTACACTTAGATGTACTCACAGCCCTGATGATGGTATTGGTGGAGATTATTAATTCTATTTTCCTAAAGTCTCAGAAGAGAAAATTCAGTCATTTTACCAGTGCACACCTGACAAAGAATGAGATGATCCAGACTTTCATCTTCTCTGACTAACTTTAGTATAAGAATGTAACAGTCAGCTGTCTTTGAAATTGTTAGTCACAATAGGTTTTTAATACAGGTGAATGTGAAGATACTACCATTGTATTAACATGAATGTAAATATCTTGGGGTTAAGGAGATGGCTCGGCCATTAAGAATGCTTTCTGCTCTTCCGGGGTAGTGAGTTTGATTCCCAGCAACCACATAGGGCTTCACAACAGCCTGCAAATCCCTGCTGCAGGGAACTGACACTCTTTTCTAGTCTCTGCTGGCACTTGTCACACAAGCATACACACAGACAAACAGACACATGCATAAATAAAAAACATAAAATATGCATCTCTAACTAAAAAGAGAAGAAAAAGATTTACACATTAAATTTAAAAATGAGAATGTACGTTTTGGAAAATAACCAGTTTTACCTGAGTTCTGAGTTAATTAGTATCTTCTTTTTGTGCACCCAGCCTTCACTGGAGATGCTTCTAAATCCCAAAGCATCCCAGGTTATGTAAGGAGAGGAGGAGGCTGCATTTGACCATTCTGTCATATCCAGGAAGCTTTCACATATGACTATCATATCTGGATGCTTTCTGTTTTTTTTTCCTAAGAAATTGTCATAGTCTTGCATTCTGCTACTCTCTATATGAAAATTCATCTTGTACATTTCTTCATTGGTGTTTATGTACTGCAGTGTGGTGCTTCAATACATGTGTGGATTGTGCAATGGCCAAATCAGGGTAATTAGCATATCCATCACCACAAATATGTATCATTTCTTTTCGGTAGGAACATCGAAAATCTACTTTTCTAGGTATTTTGAAATACACAACAAATTATAGTTAACTATACTCACTATAGAGAGCACTAGGACTTACACCTCTTATTTGTTACAACCTTTCCTTATCCTCCTTCCCTTAACTTCACAGGTTCAAGACTCATGTCATAGAACATTAACTGAACATTCCTCCTTATTATTTCTCTAGCATGTTCTATATGATTCATAAACATCCTGCCCAGCATGAGAAAACTTACCCCAGATCCAGAGCTTTAACCACATAGTGGGCATTTAAGCAGTCTTCATGTGAAATTATCTCCTCCTTCATAACGAAGGCATATTCAATCACTTTGCAAAATTCAGGGAAGCCCACCTACATTTTGGTGCAAGAAGTACACACAGATCCCAGGTAGACTTTCACTTAAATTGATTCTGCTTTGTTACCACATTTCTTGAAATAGAAATATGTTTTACAAGTCTAGCATGGATAAATTGAATAAATTTGGTAAAGCTATTCAGAACAGCCATTGGTCAGAAGAACTTAACTTGAAGCAGCTTTTATAATGTGAATTATTTCTTCCACCCATTTCTTTGGCCTTCCACCCACTGTCTGAACTTACATTGTAAATGAGTGGCAAGGAGTTTCCAGTAAGGCAGCACGTGAAACGCTGTAAACCTGAAGTGCTGTGTTACGGACACTAACTTTTCAAATTCCTGTAAGTCGGTCTGCTTACATTTCAATAGGAAACATTGTTATGTTTTGACCCTGTGTCTACTCATTCTAATATTTTTACCCTGTTTCACAGGCTTTCTAGTTTCTATCTCTCACTAGTCCGAGAGATTGAAATATGAGCCATGAAATATATTTGATTCAACTTTGTAAGCATGCCAATGATAAAATGTCAAGTTGGTTGAAGTAGTTTAAAATGCTATCACTATGAAATGCTTACATGAATACATATTTTGAAAAAATAAGATATAAGATACAAAATGGAACAAAATAATGTAAATATAGTAAACAAGATTATAGTAGTTATATGTGGAGTGAAAATAACAGAATAGTATTTAGAAAATGGTTTCATGTGCATCTATCTATCTATCATCTATCTATCTATCTATCATCTATCTATCTATGAATTCAAGTACTTTATTAAAAAGTCATGTTTATATTTTCTGGTATAAGCGTAGAATGATTTTGCTTTTCCTAGCAATTAATGTCAAATATCCACTTTCTTGTTGAATTATGGATATCTTCAGTGACATTTCAGTTTGTTTCTTCAATCATTTTCATTCATTAAGATTTAGTTTCATATTTATTAAACTTTTTATTTAATAATTTCTGTTTTAAGAAGAAGCACTAGAAGTTTTCATGTGCCCCTGGCACACCAGTCTTTGCTTACTAGTTATGATATATGTTAATAAAATTAAGAAGTTAGTGCTTATGCATTGCTTCTAAGTAAAGACTATTCGAACTTCCCAAGATTTCCCACTAATATTTTTGTGCTCAAAGATTTAATCTATGATACAATGTTTCATTTAATCCACCAGTCTTTTTAGTCAGCTATGTTCCTACTCTTTCTTATTTTCCATGACCTTGGCATATTTTGTGGCTGAAATGTTTTTGTAGAATATTTCACAATTCAGATTCTCTAATATTTGCTCATGAATACACTGGGGTTATTGATCTGGAAGAAGGTACCAAAGAGGTGAAGTGTCTTTTTCACTGCAAGGCTGGGATGTCATATAAACTCAGCATGAGGGGTTGGTGTTAATTTAGACCATTTGGTTTATGTTGTTTTAAGTTGGTTTATGTTTATGTAAAGTTGCTGTTTGTTTCTCTTTTCATACCCTTTGCAGAAGCAAATTTCTTCCACTGAGCTACAGGCCTGGCAATAAGTGAGTCTCTACACCTAGTCCATATTTAAGCAGAAGAGAATTAATATCTACCACACGCAGGAAGGAGTAGTGTCAGAGGATTTGTGAATATGTGTCTTAAAACCAGCCACAGTGATTAGTGAGTATTTGGAGACAGATCATTTGAAGCTACACAAATACCCTGAAGAGTTTGCCTATATAAATTACAAGGTGAATTATTATTATTATTATTATTACTATTATTATTATTATTATTATTTTCTAGACAGGGTCTCACTATGTTGCTCTGGCTGTCTTTGAACTCACTCTATAGACTAGGGTGGCCTTGAACTCACAGAGATTCACCTGCATCTGCCTCCCAAGTGCTGGGATTAAAGGTGTGTGCCACTACACCTGGCCAAGGTGAATTTAATATCCCACATTCCTTCAGCATTTAATATTGAAAATTAGCCTAGGCATAGAGGCATAAATGTTTAATCTCAACATTTCAGAGGCAGAGATAGGCATATCCCTGTTAGTCTGAGGCCAGCCTCGTCTACATGGTAAATTCTAGGCCAGCTAGGGCCACATGATGAAACCCTGTCTCAAGAAATAGATAGATAGATAGATAGATAGATAGATAGATAGATAGATAGATTTAAAAATGCATTCTAATTACTCTCACCAACAAATTATGTTCTTTTTTCATTCTTATAAGCCCTCCGTCACTCCTATCTAAAAATCCCCTTCCCAAAGTCATGTAATTCAGGAATTTTTAAAAAATTATTATTTTTTGTGTGTGACTCACTGAGTTAAACAGGGGTATCTGTATGGCTCTGGGTTTCAAACTCTTCATTGGAGCTTGGTGAGTACACAAGTGCATAGACTGCTAATGTCAATGACTTCCCACTCCCATAACCTATCAGTAGCCAGTCGTTCTGCACTGAGAGTAGGATGCCATGAACCCTTCCCTCATGTAACTCTGATTGTTGATACAGCCAATTCTGTGTAGCTAACAACAGCTTCTGTGAGCTCATGACTACTATTGATTGACCTCTTCTTTCCTCCCTCCTCCTCCTTTTTCAGTTGAGACAGAGTCTCACTGCATAGGCTTCACTATGTAGACCAGGGTGGCCTCAGACTCAGAGATCTGCATGCCTCTGCTTCCTGAGTGCTGGAATTAAAAGCCTGTGCTATCAGACAGACCTGTCTCTGCAGCTGTTGTTTCTTGCCCAGAAGATAGCATTTCACTGCCCTTCTCCTATCTTCCAGTTCTTACATTCTTTCCTTTCCCTCTTCCTCAATGCTCCTTGAGACTTAGAAGGGGTAGTGTAAATAACTTGTTTAGGGTTAAGTACTCAACTGGTGCTCATTCTCAGCACCTTGACAAGCCACAAGTCTCTGCATTCACTGAAAAGAAAGGCTTCTCTGTTTAAGGCTGAGAGTACCATTAGTCTAGTGATATAAACATTGGTATTTTGAAGGTAGTTTAATGCTATGTCAATTTAACTAAACAATAAGCGTAATTACCTGTTTCCGGCCTATGATTTCCTCAGCCATGTGTTTCTGACCAGATTTACAGTACCAGGTATGGGATCCTTCCTATGGAGTGAGTGGGCCTAAAATCCAGTTTAATAAGCTGTTGGTTACGTCATAAACAGTTCATGCCATTGCTGCACAGATGGGAATTAGTACTGAACTTCATTAAGTTCACAGCTGTATAAGATCATTGAAGGTTTTTCTCCCCTAACATCCTACTGACATCTTCTGGCACTAGGAAGTCTAATCAGCAATGAAGCCTCCAGCTCAGTTCCAACTTGATTTCTTTATACCTTATAACCAAGACACTCTGTATATTCAGCAATAGGGGCATTGATATCAACTTTGCTTGCATCATATGTTTAAGTGGCTGTCTTTTATTTTTAACCAGTGTATATTTTTTGTATCTTGGTTGAAAATTGGGCAACTGGAGTAATATGTTTACTTTTAGATCCTTATTTCTATTTTACTATCTACATATATGTTTTTGTTTGTCTGTTTTGTTTTGTTTTTCGAGACAGGGTTTCTCTGTGTAGCCCTGGCTGTCCTGAAACTCAACTCATAGACCAGGCTGGCCTTGCATACCCAGATCTGGGAGTAAAGGCGTGAACCACCACCATCTGACTGACAGAAATGTTCTTATATCAGTACCAAGCTTATTTTGTTATTATGGCTCTGTGATGTATGTTGAGACAAGATATTGTGATTCCTCCAGCATTAATCTTTCCGCTAAGCATCAATTTGACTTCTCAGAATCTTATGAGAATTATACGACTGTTTTTTTCTAATTCTATAAAGAATATCAGTAGACTTTTGATAGTTATTACACTGAATCTGCACAAGACTTGTGGTAAGTTAGCCATTTTCATTATATAAATTCTGTCAACCCATGAGGCATGGAAGATCTTTCCAGTATTTTGGTATTGTCTTCAATTTCTTTGTTCAGTATCTTAAAATAGAGATTTTTCATTTCCTTGGTTAGATTTATTCCTAAGCATTTTTTAAATTTTTGGGAATGATATGTTTTCCAATTTCTTTCTTAGAACGTTCATTATTGGTATATAGAAAAGGTACTTATTTTTCTTTAGTATCCTACAATTTTGATATGTTTATCAGGTCTAAGAGTTTCCTTGTACAGTCTTCCAGGTTTTCAAAGTACAGGCAGAAATACAAATGGCCAATTAATATTTAGAAAGATGTCCAACATATGTAGTTATGAGGAAATGAAAATTAAAACTTTTCTAGAATCCAGTCAGAACCGCTGTCATCAAGAAAGGAAATTATTATAAATTCTAGTGAATGTGCGAGGAAAACGGAATCTCTGACAAAATTGCTTGTGAGAGATGTAAACTGATGTAGCCACTATGGAACTCAGTATGAAGATTGCTCATATACTAAAAATAGAACTACCATACGACCTAGCTAAACCACTCCTGTACATGTACACAAGGGATTCTAAATCTTATCAAAAAGATACTTGTACATCCATGTTTAGTGCTGCACTGTTCACAATAGATAAGAAATGGAAGTAGTGTTTTAGATGCTTATCAAAGATAAGTAAAGAAAATATGGTACATGCACACAATGGAATTTTATTAGCCATAAAAATTTAAATCACAGCGCTCTTAGGAAAATGGATGGAACTTGAAACCATTATGCTTAGTGAAATAAACCAGACTCAGAAAGACAAACGCCATAGGATTTCTTTCATATACAGAATGTAGATTTAAGTGTGTGTGTGTGTGTGTGTGTGTGTGTGTGTGTGTGTGTGTGTATCATGCAGATAGAAGTGGTCCATGAAAAGGTGAGAAGAGATAGTAAAAGAGAGAAGTGGAATAATGTGATATTAAAAGAGAAAGGGGACATTGAGAGAAGATAACTGACAACAGAGGGCAGGGGGCAGTAGAGAGCAGTGGGCTGGGGTGGGGTATAAGAAGACAGTGTGTATAAGGGTGCCACAACAAAAGCCATTACTTTGTTTACTAACTTTTAAAAATTGATAAATAAATTAGAAACATTGTTTGAAACATAGTATTTTAAAGATGATTTTAAATGTTCAAATTGCTATTCAATCAAGTCAATTAAGAGAAATGAAGGGAAAATAATTTCATAATAACCTTTATTCATGCTCTTCATCTTTTATTAATTATTTTAGATTAACATACAAAGTAGTGGGATTCATCATGGCATCTTCAAATATGCTTTTCTTGTGAATTCAACTTATTGTCTGAGGTAAATTACTTTCAATGTGGAGAACTTAAAATGTTTCTTTTTTTTATTGAAATTAGACTCTTCTCTCATACAGTACACCCCGACCACAATTTCCCCTCCCTCCACTCCTCCCAGCTCCCCTCTCTCCAGATCTGTTCCTTATCTTGCCCCTTTTATTTATTTAGGCGTGTGTTTGTCTTCTTTTGAAAGACAGCTTTGGCGAGTACACTTTTGTTGACAGTTTTTCTATTTGAACATAAACACTATCCTACTTGTTTCTGGCATTTACTGTTTGGGAGATAAGTTAGTCACAAATATACAGGGGTTTTCCTGTAAAAGATGAGTTCTTTCTCTCCTGTTGCTTTCAACATTTTTCTGTGTGCTTGGCTTTCAATACTTTTACTATGATGCATCTAGAGATTTTGACACATTTATTTTACTTGAAATTTACTGAGTTTTCTGATTTTTTTTTTGCCAAACTTTGGAAGTTTTTAGATATTATCTCTTTAGATTTCTTTCTATTATTCCCTCTCCCATACATACTGTGTTTGTTGGTATAATTTGACATCCTACATTTCTCTGAACTCTGTTCATTTTTCTTTATTTGTGTACTTTTTAAAATTCTTCAAGTTATATATACTCTTTCAATCCAAACATTCACTAATCTTTTCTTGTCTTAAATCCAGTTGAACTTTTTTAGACGTTTTTAATTTCATTGTTTTACTTTCTAGATTTTCTGTTAGGTTTTCTCTTTTTAAAAAGAAGAACAGTCTCTTCATAAATTGTTTTCTATTAGGTGTAACATTGTCATCATACTTGCCTTTACTACTTTAATAACAGGGTTTAGAATTTGAGACATCTGAACAGTGTGGTGTCTCACACATTTAATCCCAGCGTTCAGAGAGGCAGAGGCAAAAGGACCTATGTGAGTTTGATGCCAGCTAGGTTTTATATAGTGAGATGCTGTCTGAGGGAGAGAGATAGAGACAGACAGAGACAGAGATAGGGAGACAAGAGAGATCTGTATATTGTCTACTTTGAGGATTTTTTAAAGTTCAATGACTGGTCCCTTTCACAGTCTTTCCTGTTTGCTGTTTATTCCCTCATATATGGCTCATACTGTCTGTTTCTTTGCATTTTGTTTGAAACAAGAAATTTTAGGCTATGTATTATTCTCTTAAAGGTTTATTATTGTTACGTATCTTTTTACTTAGTTTCTAGCAGTCGTGTTTATTTCCTCTACACCTGCGCTGTGTGGAACCACTCATGTCGTTCCTCACAAGGAGCCTTGGGTTTAGACACAGTAAGTTTGTGTTTTTGTAACTCTGCCTTTGGCCTTTTCATTTTGTGCAAACACCTGGCTGCTATGGGCTACTAAACTGTAGGAAAATTTATAGTTTTCAACAGTGCACTTATGCATGAAGTACTCTACAGATTTTCAGATTCATGGACTTAATTTTGAAGTCTTCCAGAATAGATTTTGAGGTCAATGTTTGAGATCTGTTTTTGACCCACAAAGATTCTACTTAGTGCCTTTTGTTGGTCTTCATCGACAAACTAGCTGCCCTAACACTTAGCTTCTATCTCTGACAAATCTACTCCTTTCCTCTTGATTCTTCTTCAATGCAACCTCCATTTTTTCCAAGCCCCTTTAGCCATCAAATTTAGCATACTATATGAGAAAGTCAGTTTGACAAGTGATTTGGAGGTCTCTGTTTTATTCATTTAATATATTTAATGTTCCCTCTTTTATTGAAAATAGATTCTTTTTTCATACAATATGTCCTGATTCCAGTTTTCCCTCCCTCTACTCCTGCCAGTTCCTTCCCACGCCCCATCCCATCTAGATCCACTCCCTTTCTGTCTCTCATTAGAAAAGAACAGGTTTCTAAGAGATAACAACCAAACACAACAAAATAAAATATAGTAAGATTAAAAAAAAAAAAACAACCATCACATTGAAGTTGGACAAGACATGTCATCAGAAAAATAAAAGAGCCCCAAAGGAAGACAAGAATCAGAAATCTACTCATTCATACACTCAGGATTTCCATAAAAGTACTAAACTGAAAGTTATAGTATGCATGCAGACCTGGTGCAGACCTGTGCAGGCCCATTGATTACTGCTTCAGTCTCTGTGGGTTCATATGAGTTGATTAAAAGGGCCTTGCTTTCTTGGTGTCCTCCATCCCCTCTATCTCCCTTACTCCTTCTACCTCCTTTTCCTCAGGGCTCCCTGAGCTCTGAGCGGGGAGGGATTTGAGGGAGTCTTCTCAGTTAGAGCCCTGTGATCCAAGGTCAGTCTCTGTCTTTGTCTCTGTCTCTGTGTCTTTCTCTCTCTGTCTGTCTCTCTGTCTCTCTCTGTCTGTCTCTCTCTCCCACCTTGTAATATCTGGCGTTCCCATCTGCTGAAGGAGGAAGCCTCTCTGATGATGGCTGAATAAAGCACTGATCTATGGGTATAGCAGAATATCATTTGGAATAATTCCATTGTCACTTTCCATTGAAATAGGTTTCCATATCTCCCCTCAATTCTAGGGGCGATCCATTCCTTCCCCGTTCCACCTGATTCTCCTATTCTCATCCCCCCTCCGTTCCATTCCACCCATAAAATTTATATTACTCTCTCAGGTAGACCCATGTATTCCCTCTGGTCCAGTCCCTCCCTCTATGTCTAACCTCTCTAGGTCTAGGGATTGTAGCTTGATTATCATTTATTTTATTATTGATATCTAGATACAAGTGAAAACGTAGGAGGTCTCCTTTCTAGCAAAATGTCTGATCCAAGACTTGGGAGCTGGGCATGGATACAGTGGCATAGTTGTTTTGAAAGATAACCTTGCTTCAGGGCCTGGGCATCAGTCTGAGGATGGGTATTGCTTTCATTCAGGTTTTCTCAGCTTGTGTCTCCCAGGAATTTTGGGGCCCCCAGTATTTCCACCAGTCTGTGCTGCAGCTAAAATCATTTTCTAAAAAGTAGTAGCTGGTCATAAAAAGGCCCCATTTCTCAGTCGCACTCATTCAGAACTTAGCCTCTACAATACAGTTTATGTAGGATGAGAAGTACTGTTTGTTGTGAAGATACTATGACACTCTAAGGATGAAATGGGGCAGATGAAATCCATAGTCTTAGTTGAACACTGCTGGTGTCCTTTTCATCATGCTGAGCTAGGAAGGAGAAAGGAAGAACAGATTCCATGCCACAGACTCTAAGGGTTCCTACTAAGTTGGTTTTTGTTGTTGTTGTTATTGTTTGGTTTTTTGAGACTGGATCTCTGTACATAGCCCTGGCTGTTTTGGAATTCTCTATGGAGACCAGGCTCACTTTGAACTTGCAGAGATCCCACCTGCTTCTGCTTTCTGAATACTGAGATTAAAGATATGTAACACCATGCCTGACCCTGAACCTATTAAGTATTAATAGGTATTCCTTTTTCTTTTAGTTTTGCAATTGTAATAAAATTATATCATTTCTCTCTTTCCCTTCCTTCCTCCAAAACCTCCCATATCACCTTCTTTGCTCTCTTTCATATTCATGACCTCTTTTTTTCATTGATTGTTGTTATTTGTATTTGTATTTGTATATACATATACATTCCTAATATAACCTGCTCAGTATTGTTACCTGTATACATGTTTTCAGGGCTGACCAACCAATTGGTATGCGCTTCCTTAAGGGAGAATATTTCTCTCACTCTACCATTCCTTAGTTGCCTGTAATTTTTTGTGTACGGTTGAGACCATTTGGGCTTTCCCCATCCCCTTTGGCATATCTACTGTGTTGTCTTTGTTCAGATCCTGTTTAAATAGTCATGTTGGTGAGATGTTATGGCTGTAGCTTCTGACATTACTAGGAGATCCAATCTGACAGAAAACTTCCGATCCTCTGGCTCTTACAATACTTCTGCCCCATCTTCTGCAATGTTGCCTGAGCCTTAGTAAAGGAATGTTTTGTATATATACCCATTGGAACTTTGATCAGTAGCTCTACATTTTGATTGGTGGTGGGGTTTTTTTATAATGGTCTCCATCTGTTGCAAAGGTAAGTTTCCTTGATGAGAGGTGAAGATTATGCTTACCCATAAAGGACTATAAGGCTATAAGGACAAACGTTCAGGTGGTTGTAGGTTCTCCTCCAAAATCCACTACTTTGGTAGCACTGAGTAGTTAGCTAGAGCACTGAGTACCAGGCATGGTTGTTCTCTTGGTGGGATGGTCTTAAGTCCAATTAGAGAGCTGTTGCTTACCACCAAGGTATGTGGGCCACTACTGCACCCTTACGGTTGTTGTGCCATGCTGGTCATTTTTTTGTGGTTCATAGGCATCACAGCTGGGTAGGAGTGTCAGTTGCCTCCTTCTTTTGGAAACTTGCATGCCACCTTCTAGTACCATGAGAGCTAGTCCTCAAGGGGCAAGCATTCAGGTCAGTTCCAGCTCAGGAGACCCTGGCCCTGTGACTGAAGTACATGGTGTCTTTAGCAATAGGGATTTACCTTATCCACCTCTGGGGAGCAACCAAGGGCATTAGCAATAGGTTACATGTTTTGGGGGGTCTCTTGGACAACTCTGGCCAACAATTCAAAAGAGGACTTCTCATGTCTGCTGTTGAGGTTTTTGTTAGATGATCTTTGGCTCTGAGAAGGAATATTGTCAGCCCAGATAAGAAAATTTCACTTAAACTGTATATGTATATTTATATACAGACTTACATGTATTATAGGTTTTTTAAAGGTAAATAGTTAATAGTATGATTCCTTATGACTTTTTCAGACATCCTTATTGTTATTTTACTTTCCCCCTTCCTTCTGTGTTTATCTCTCATCACTTCCCTATTTAGGGATAAATTCCCCTTTCTCTTCTTCCCTCCTTTTCTAAATAGCCATCCCTCTGTAAATAATCCCCATTCTCTGATCATAGCACCTGTACCCTGCTAATCCCATTTCTGTTGTTCCCTAACCTTCTGTCCTGGCAATGGACCCATATTCCTGGTTTCCGCAGGTACTCCAGGCTATGTACTCACATCAGATTATTTTGAGCTATGGACCTCTGATGAGAGAGAACATGTGACAGTCATCTTTCTGGGTCTGGATTTCCTCACTCAATGAAATATTTTCTGCTTGCATCCATGTAGCTTTAGATTTCAGGATTCTTTATAAACAGCTGAATAGTATTCAATAGTGTATGTTGTTTCCTTTTCCAGTATTTCTTATGTCCAAGTCACCCCTAGGCCTTAAAGCCTAAGAAACTTCAGGCAAAGAAAACCTGCTTACAGGAGCACACAGTCTTACAACTCTTATCACCTCCTAACTGAGCAGTCACAAAACCATTCACTACACACACAGCTCACATTTTTGTATCCAATACAACCAGGCTGCGAATTGCTGTAAAAGTGCCTTTTAAGGCATGCCAGTGATAGAAGCCATATCATTTGGCCATTTTTAAAACAGATTTTCCTCTTAGGAAATAGTGCATGCAACTTTTCTGAAATCCTAAAGGATTGATTGGGCAATAAACTGAAGATCAAATTCAAGTCTCATAATTTAGAAAAGAAAACTAAGGCTTATCGAATTAGAGTCAAATAAACCTGGATTTCAACCTAGGCTCCTCTTACTGTATGTGACTTTGTATAAATCATTTCTTCCTTTATTACTGTTTATGTAGACAATCTTAACAGCACTTTTTTACTTACTTAGTTTTGTTGAAACTCTTGATTCTCAGCCAGCAAGAAATGAAAACCAGATCCCATGTTGAAGAACTGCTCCCACTTAGCATGCCCTCTTAATTTTCCCTATCTTTTTATTTTGCCTCATAGGGACTCTTATTAACTGCTACTATGGTAGCATCATAAACTAGATCCCTGAGATATTACAGGAAAGAGTTTCTCCAAATCCCCAATCTTCTACAGTTTGAGTAATAAACCTCTATTATGTTAAGTCATCAGGAGTCTCGGGTTATTAGCTACTCTAGTGTAAACTTACACCAGCAAATTATCCTTAGTGTTCAGTAACTGCCACAGGTACATTCCTCAATGCGGTAAGAATGTAAGTGGTAGAGCTATATGTGTGTGTGTGTTGGATGTCGTTAGAAAATACACAGTGGAAATCAAGCAGTTTAATGACTATTTTAAGTGTCCCTCAAAAGCCCATGTGCTAAAAGTTCTAGTTCCTAGGCTGTGGGGTAGTAGGCTGTTTCTCTCCTCCTTTGTGTGTGTGTGTGTGTGTGTGTGTGTGTAGTATATGTGTGTGCTGGGAGCAGTGCAGGGGAACAGCAGCCAGCATTGGAGCTTCAGAAAGACAGCCTACTGTTTAGCAAGGTGACAGTATATTTTTACCTTGGTCTCCTGAGGGAATGTCTCCTGAATGCTCTTTGCTACTGCTAGACCTTATCATGCTTGTTACTACCATGTCTCTCTTGTAGTGTGAAGGTTCTATGGGGGTCTCTAACCCCTCACTGGACAGTGTTACTGGCACACATAACAATGGTGATGATTTTCCCTCAAGCAATGTCACCTGGACAAAGCAGTGCCACTCAGTTGAATTGGTGACTCAATTAAAACTCCAGAAAGAATTTTTAAAAATGTATAATTAAGAACAGTAGATGTTTTTCACATATAGTTACAGGATTAAATTAGAATATTTTGCCAGCTACCTTACAATCAGTAACTTAAGGAGAAAACATATTTTTGCTAGGCACTTGTTTGGTCAGGGTTAGGAAAGCTAGAACAAAGAAAGTTTAATTGCTAGGATTTGTGAGTTTCACCTATGAAAAACAGACTCATGATCAAGAAATAACAAATGAGTTTCAGTGGAGTTTCCTCCACCACAAATACAAAATGATTCTTTCCTGGTCTCTATAACCAAAAGTTTACTGATGAGTTTGGGCTGTGCCGTGGGAATATAGAGCTGTGCAGCAGATTTTCCTTTTGCCTAAGAAAAGCAAAAAGACCCAACTTAAAGTTTTCTCGTTATAATAAACTTGTTTCACTGTGTTAACTAAATAAGAATTTTGTGCTTTAGGATACTATGATATGTACTCTCATTCCTTAGCAACCCACCAGCCACAATAGAAGCTGGCTGTAAAATTAGTTGGCTTAGTAAAATTCTGTTAATTTATAATGGAAAAACTATTGCTTCTAGGATATAAATGATTGTGGGAAGAAAATGAGATAAGAAATCACATGTAAATGAGACTCATCATATAAATGAGAAACTAGGTGTTCAGGTGTTGGTTTTAAGATAACTTGATATTAAAAAATATGGAACTTGTAGTCACTGAAATGTAAAACCTGTAATCATTATGTAAAGTTTAAGTTTATGATTAAGATATGATTGTAATGCCATCTTTCCCCATGAGGGGATTTGTCAAATATATATATATATATAATGGGAAAACAGATAGCCAGCGGGAGTAGAAGTAGGAGTAGGAAGAAGAACAATAGGAAAGAACAGTAGGAATAAGGGAGAAGTTTGTCTCATCCATAAGAGGTGTGGTTTTATTTTTATTATTTAACCTTCTATGCCTTCCCTCCAGGATTGCTGAACTCCTGCCGGGGCTGGACCTCAGTATATGTGTGAGCATGTGTATGTACACATGTGTATGTATAGACACCAGAGGATGACATCAGACGTCTACTTTATTTATTTATTTATTTATTTATTTATTTATTTATTTATTTATTTATTTATTTATATGTGTATGAGTTCTTTGCCTGTGTGTATGTCTGTGTATCACATATACGCCTGATATCCAAAGAGGCCAGCAGAGGGTGTCAGATCCCCTGGAACTGGAGTTATGAACAGTTGTGAACTGTCATGTGAATGCTGGGAATTGAATCCCGGTCCTCTGCAACAGCACCAATGACTAGGCTCTCTCCAGTCCACTTTTATTGTTTTACTCATGTGTATGTGTGTATGGGTGTATGCCTGCTTGTCATTATGTACACCATATGTATGCAGTGCCTACAGAGGTCAGAAGAGACTGCCAGATCCCTTGGACTTAGAATTACAAGTGGTTGTGAGCCACCTGATGTGGGTGCTAGGAACTAAACCTCTACAAGAGCAGCAAGCACGCCTAAGCACCAAGCCACTCCTCTAACTCCTCCACTTTGTTTTTATTATTATTCTTTTTTGGTTTTGTTTTGTTTTGTTTTGGAGACTGGGTTTCTCTTTGTAGCCCTGGCTGTCATGGAACTCACTCTGCTGACTGCCTACCTCTGCCTCCTGAGTGCTGGGATTAAAGGTGTGTGCCCCCACCACCCAACTCCACTTCATTTTTGGAGACAGGTTCTCTGAGACTGTAGTTTACTGGTTGACTAGAGTGATAGTCCAGGAAGCTCCAGGTATCTATCCATCTCACTCCTACAACCACCCCACCCATGTCCAGTTCTAAAGTTGCAGATGTATACCACCACACCCACTACCATACTTATGTGGGGTCTGGGAATCTGAACTCAGGTTCTCATACTTGTACAATGGGTACTTTACCAACAGAGCCATCTACCCAGATCTTTTACAACTCTGTCTATCTATCTATCTATCTATCTATCTATTTAAATTTTATGTGTATGATATTTTGCCTGTGTGTATGTAAGTGTACCATGTGTGTGCAGTTCTCTTGCAGACCAGAAGAGGGCATCAAGATCCCCTGGAACTGGAGTTACAGATTACTCCAACCGTCTGGGTGCTTGGAATCAATCCCAAGTTGTTCGGACAAATAGCCTTTACTTTCGATTTCTGAACCATAAGTCTCCAACCATAACTCACTCTCTCTCTCTTCCTCTAAAAAAGATTTAATTATTTATGTATTGTATGTATATGAGTGCACTATCTGCATGTACATCTGCATGCCCAAAGAGAGCATTAGATCCCATTATAGATGTCTGTGAGTTACCATGTGGTTGCTGGGAATTGAACTTAGGACCTTTGGAAGAGCAGCCAGTGCTCTTAACCACTGAGCCATCTCTCTAGTTCCAACCTTTTCCCTTAAGTCGATTTTTCCCAGACATTTGTTATGACATTGAAAAGCTGACTAACACTACTAACTAACATATGGCAAGGCAGAATATACTCCATTGTCATGTCAGAAGGAACATAGATAGTGGCTATACTTAGAAAGTTAAGAAATAATAGTTACAAATTACGTATCTGATAATGGACTGTGTCTACACTAGACAAGGAATTATTCCAACTCAGCAACAAAAAAGACTGTCAATCTAATTTTTAAAATCACCAAAATAAACTAGACATAGTGATGCATAACTTTAATTCCAGCACTTGGGAGTCAGAGGTAGGCAGATCTCTGTGAGTTCAAGGACAGCCTGGTCTACATAAGTGAGTTCCAGGATAGCCAGGACTACGTAAATTCTTTCTCAAAAAAAGTCAGCAGAATAATTGGATACACATTTCTCTTCAGAAGATATATAAATGGTTAATAAGTATACAATGAGAATATGAAACAATGCTGACTATTGTTACCATTAGGAAAGTTCAAATCTGTTGGTAGCTACTGCATCACAATGGCAGGAGAGGGAGGCACTGTGCTGGGCCAATACCTCAGACCGTAGAACATGCAAGGCCTTTAAACAGCGAATCCTTGGTACAGTAGTTGAAAAGCCTGCCAGAACAGTATCCACTTCCTCTGTCTTTACAGAAACCTTGTTAACCAATACTGGCTATTGGCCTTTACTGACCTTTACCCATCCTTCTCTGATTAACAAGCTTTAGATAGGCCTATAGCAGTGTCTAGTAAGCATAGCCCAATGCTATTGGACCTACCATTCTGCACCACCCTACTTTCTCCATAAAAACCTGCTTCCCTACACAATAAAGGGATTCGCACCATGGATTTGTATCTTGGAAGCTTTCCTCAGAGTCTCTTTCTTGGATTCATGACTCTGCGATGCTCACTCCCTTGGAATCACTGCACCCACCAAACCCCACACAAATCAAAATCTTTATGAGCTGTTACTTTTTAATCAGCTAAGATTACTATAAAAATAAATTTGTGTCAGCAAAGATGTTGAGAAATTGGAACTCTAACACACTGCTGGTACAATTGTCTAGTGTCAGAGTTGTTTTAGAAAGCAGTTTGGCAGGTTTTCAAAACTTATACCAAGTTATTATAGACTTTAAAATCTTCATCTAAGAATATACTCAAGAAAACCAAAAACATGTTTTGAAGCAAAAAAACCTTGCCCACAAATATTTAGTGATGGTGGATGCTGTAACATTATGACAAGTTAAAGAAGCCAGATACAACAAGCTATGTAGTGTATGATTCTATTTATGTGAATGGACAAATCCAGAGAGACAGAAAAAGGATCATTGCTTACCAGATGCTAGGGACATGGAATAGGCACAGTGTCAATGAGTATAAGGTTTCTTTTTAGGGTGATGAGAATATCTAATTTAGAACCAGATAATGTGATGGCTGCAGAACTCTGCTAACATATTAAAATGTACCTAAGTGGGTCAACTTAATGACCTATAAATTACATTTCACCAAATTGTTAAAATATTAACGCGTGTACACTAAAGAAAATATATTGGTAGGTTAAGTTTAAGTAGTGGGAATATGAACTTGCAATGGAGACTGCAGTTTTTATTAATACTAAACTCTTTTGCACTGTTAGCTTTTTTATTTTAGTGTCTGTATCTATTTTATGAAACATGAAATTAAGGGCTGGAGAGATGACTCAGCAAGTAAAGGAGCTTATTAATCTGGTTAAATTCCCCGCTATCCACATGGTGGAAAGAGAACCGATTCCTGTAAGTTGTCCTCTCATGTTCACAAGTACATTCTGGTGTGCGCACAGGTATACACATGTGCTCATGAGCGCGCGCACACACACACACACATACACTCTTCTCACAAATAAATGAAGGTAATGATATTCTTTAAAATGAACTAAAAGTGGAAGAAACATCAAATCAGAAGGAATTCTTATGACTTGGGTCTGATGTGAAAGCCAGGGTTCTATATTTTCTGCAAGATAGGATAGATAGGCAGACGGTCTACTAGTAGCTCTCAAAGTTTGAAAGCTAGTACTATATCCAATGTTAAAACCATTTGGAAAAGAATTGTACAGTAATTTCTCCCCTGCCACATTTCTTTTGAAATGGCAAATTTCAGTTGGATAAGAATGAAGTTGCATGAGAACAGGTGTGGGAACTGATGCCTGGAATCCCAGCACTTAGGAGATAGGGGCAGGAGGATCAGGAATCTGAGGCCAGCCTCAGATTGGCTACATAGTGAGGTGTAGTTCAGCCATGTCTACATGAGACCTTGCTTCACAATAACGACAGTAATAAAGCACTGAGCCTACATATTTAATAGTATTCAGATAATCGGGGACACAAATGGTTCAAAAACTGAGATCTTCTGACTTGATAGTTAATGTATTTATTTTCTAAATCTCTATTAAGTGTCGTGGGAAGTAAAAAAAAAAAAGAGTAAAATAAGTTCTTGGGTTTATAAAGGGTAAGTCTGAGAGAGAGAATGTGACATGAGAGATGTTTGTCTGGAGAAGCCCTGAGTTTGACTGTTGGAGCTTCATAAACTTGGTTTGGTGGTGCATGTCTATAATTCCAGCACTTAGGATATGGAAAAAGTAGGATCAAAAAAGTGTGAAAGGTCATTCCTTGTCTCCATATCCAAGTTCAAGGCCAGCCTAGGCTTACATAAGACCCTGTCACAAAGTAAATAGGTAAATGAATGAGTAATAAAGGTAAATCTAGTGGATGTAATTTTGGGTTAAAAATTTAGAAAGCATTTTTCCACATCTCTTTGCCTCTGTCTCTAGAGCCCTAGGTCTAAAGGCCTATGCCACTGCACCTAACTTTTTATTTTACCATTTATTGTTTCTTTTATAACCAAAGTAACCTCTGTTCTTAGTGGGTAGGGGATTATATGAGAAAATGAAAAATCTCAAGTCCCACCACACAGAGAAAGCCATTATTTCTCTTAGGTCTTAGTTGCACAGTTTTCCTTGTGTGTAAATATTCTACATGATTGTACTTTCAAAAACGGACTGATACTGTGTCTGTGGTTCTGCAAACTGTCATATTTATTATTTTACAGTATACCATGAACATCTCTTCCATGCACATGGGTGAAAGTCCTTTACTAAAAGACATAGTGCTGTCTGCTGGTAACAACAGTGACACCTAAAGGAGAATATCAGCACAAGGTTAAAGCACAGAGCCGGGCAAGTGCCTGCCAGGGAAAGCAGGGCTGGCAATATTTCCCATCAAAAATCCGAAGGAAAGGCCAAAGGCATTAAACAAAAGGAGCATCTTCCAAGTCCTTCTGGCCCCTGCCTCCGCCCCTCACTCCCCTGACTCCCCGTTGCCCCCTGGGGACTAATGCATCCTGTGAGTCTCTTGGCATCCAGTGAAAACCTCCCATTTTCTGCCTCTTCCTCAGCTCTTCCTGAACCCTTGTCACATCTGCACACTCTCTCATCATCTCCTCACTGCTTACATGCCTGTCCTGTAAGTCCTCGTGGGAGTCCTTGGGAGAATCATCTGTCCCCCTGTCTGTTTTTCGCTTTGCTTTCCGGGGCACGTAATCTTCAGCAGGGCGCTTTTCAGCGGCCCGCGCCTCGCTGGCTGGCTTCGCCTGGGAATCGGGCTTGCCCTCCCCTGGGCGCTTGCCCTCACCTTCAGACTTTCCCTGGGTGTCGGGCTTCCCCTGGCCTTTCTGTGGCCCCTGCTCACCTGTCCCTCCCTCCTCCTCTAGCTTCCCCTGGCGGGCGGGCTTCCCCTGGGCATCTGACTTGTCTTCATCTGCATTTCCTTCCTCTTCTGTGCTCCCTTCATCTTCTGCCCTTCCCTTTTTTTCTGGTTTTCCTTCATTTTCTTTGTAGAACTTTTCCATGTTGTGAATTTCTTTTGTTGCCTGTCCAAGAATACAAAGAAAAGAACACGAGGTTTTAATAGTTGCTTTCCCTCAACCCAAGTCAATCCACCTTCCAGGTGGACTCTTACCCTTATATTACTTTTCATTTCCCCACACACTTCATACATATTCACATGAGACAACCTTGCAGGAAATTCCAAAGGTGTTTCTCTCTACTGTTAAATGGATGTGCTAAGAAAGAAACACGGAGAATAACGGCTTCTAAACTTTGTTCTGGCTCTGCCCACAGCAACACTAGCTGGGTGGTTTCAACTCACAGGGAGCTGCAGGAATCCCGGGACATTTTCATTTTTTTCCTCATCCTTTCACTTATAAATCTTATTAAAAAAAAAAAGCATACACAGATTTCAGGGGGGTGCTCCGATATCCTCAGAAGACAAGGTAAATGCCATCCTTTCTCCTCACTTTCATAGCCCCCTCTTTACCTCACCAGCCCTAAGGGGTCACATTCCCTTAGGGTCTTGACAACAGCAATGTGCCTTGAGATTTTGATCAGGAGGGCTGGAGGAGAAGGTAGGCAGTGGCCTCCCCAGCTTCTACTCTACTGCTAGGGGTGGTGGAACTCATCCCTTCTCCCACTAACCTGCTCTGCAACAGCAGGTCTTTCCTTTTCTTGGCTGGGTTGGTGCCCACAACCACAGACCTGAAGACCTGTGGGGAGATAGGAACCAGATGTTGAATGAAGGACTAGGGAACTGTATGACTGGCAAGCAGGACACAGAATCATAGTCAAAACGTTCCCAACCCCTCCTTCCCACCTCATCACCCTTTCTGGTGTTCTTTGATTTTTTTTTTCTCCATGGATCTCCCTCAGCAGTTTCCCTTTTCTAGTCCTGAGCTACAGGAAAGAAATATTATTTCCAAACTGTGTCTCTGTGTCTGAATCTCCTTCCCAAATCGACTCTCACTTCACTGAAATGAGTAGAGCTCAGGACTGTGAAAGGCAGAATGCAGATCTTGCTGTACTCAGGTCTCTGCACCAGTCCTCCAGCCCATCCCCAGGGTCCCTCGATAATATATAGCTGGATACTTTTCTGAAAATGGAGATAGTAGAAGCAGGAGGAGGCAGGACAGATAGAACCACAGCACCCCACTCACCCATTCCTACACACACACACACACACACACACACACACACACACACAAACTGCTTTCTAAATGAGAGGGACAACTTATTTCTGAACTCTAACATTTCCTAGTTAAGAAGTCACTCCCTAACTGGAAGCTGAGCCTCATACTAAACCTGTTTCTCTTCTCTGCAGCAACCCCCACCCTTGGCTCCCTCGGCCTACCATTTTGAGCTCCAAAATGGTTGGGGGGCGGAGAAGAGAAAGGGAGAAGCAAGCCTTGTCCTGGGGCAGCCCACTCTCCTCAGCCTGGAGTCAGGGTCTGTGCTCATCTCCTGCTACCTTAAAGGGATTGGGCTGTCACCACCCCCACTCCTCGGGTGTCCCCCTCCCCCGCCTTTCCTCCTGTATTACGCATAAGTAGCTCAATCACTGTTCCGATGAGATCTCTATTGGTATTCTCTACTCCTGATGCCCCTCCAATGACCCCTGTTCCCCTCCCCATCCATTTCCTGCACAAGGTCGCTGGGTTTCTGGAAAGGAGTACAGTATCTGGTTTTGAATCAGCTCTGCTCTTAGCCTTCTGTCATTTCTACCCAGCGGTCTGCAAGCAGTGAGGGATTTGTAGCTATCCCAGGAAAATGACTCCTTCTCACATTTCCTTCTGCCATTTACCCCACATTTCTCCAAGGATGTAAGAGCTGCTACCCCCAACACTCACACAATCTTCTGCGCCAAAATGAATGGGGGTGGAAAGGGGACGGTATCTGAAAAGCAGAATCCTCTGCTCCGTAACCTCTGTCCATTAACACCCCTCCCTCAGGAATCTCTGGCTTGTACAAACCTGCTGGGCTACGGGGCAGTTGCTCCCCCCCCCTCTGTCGCTCAGTTCCAAGCCTGCCTTCCTCCACGGAGATAAGGAACTGGTAGCTGGTACCTGGAAGAGAGAGACTTCTGCATACGTCTGCTCCTGATCACGTGACAAAACGTCACCAGTGGGCTCCGGTCTCTTGTTCTCCTCCCAAGCACCAAAAAGTACGTCAGGGGCCAGCCTACTTTTTCCTCACTACCCCCACCACCTTCTGTCCCTTCCCCCACAGCATGAGGCCTTGTCATTCATTCTGCTGCTTGCAAAGCCCAGAGGTTAAATATGGTTCGCCCTGTGGTATGTTTAGTCCTGTGTGGTTATTAGGGAAAGGCTGCATCTTTTCCTAATGCTGCCGCCTCTTAAGATCTCAGAGGATTTGGGGGGGCACTTTTTTTAAAATCCCAAATCATGTACTCTTTCAATCCACTCCCTCTGTCAGCCACCAGTGTTCATTCTACACTTGTCTACTTTCCACCATTGCATAGAGGACACGGGGTGGATCGTTTGGAAGGGAAGCAAATTGTTGAAATAGAGACTTCATTTCCTTTGTAATATTTTTTTGTTATATTTCACTATTTCATTTAAAATAAAGTGTTTAGCAGAGCAGTAGCGGTGCTCGCCTTTAGTCCCAGCACTTCGGAGGCAGAGGAAGGCAGATCTCCCTGAGTTCGAGACCAGCCTGCTGTACAGATGTGAGTTCCAGGACAGAGTTACAACAGAGAAACACTGTCACGAAAAACAAAAACAAAAAAAGAATTCTCCCCTCCAAATAAATAAAATAAAGCGATTAGGGGGTTGGAGAGATGGCTCAGCAGTAAAAAACACAGGCTGCTTTTCTAGAGGAATGGAGTTAAATTCCTAGCACCACATGGCAGCTCACAACTGTCTGTAATTCCAGTTCAAGGAGACCCTTCAGACACACATTAAAGCAAAAAATTAATGCACATAAAAGAAAAATAAAAAAATAAAAAGAAAAAATAATATAAAAAATAAAGCGTTTGAGATAGAGGGGAAAATAGGTCTCCAACTTTTCTATTCAGAAGACCCTGTCAAGTTTGTAATTTAATTACATTGACTACAAACAAAATACCTTTAATTTCTCTTTAGGAGTAGCTGCTGCTGTCATGTCTGGAATTACAGACATGCCCAGAAACTTATGGGACAACTAGACTTGAGTACACTGCATGGCTGAAACAACGAGAGAGGACCTGCCTCAGCAAAGTGGAAGAGGAGAGCTGACTCCTGAAGGCTGTCCTCTGACCTCTCTGCCATGGCACCAGCATATCCAAATTTATCCCCTCCCTCTCATAACAAATAAAAATTTAAATATTCAAAGGTATATATAATATACAAAAGATGAAAGTCACTAGTCTAGAGAATATATAAGCATACATATTATTTCTAAAATCAATTATCTTTATTGTCCTTTGTAAGGAAAATACATATAGTATAAAGTTAACAATTATAAAATGTGTAATTCGGTAGTATATAAGTACATTCAAAATATTGTGCAACTCTCACTTCCACTTAGTTATTAAATACTTTCCTTAAGCCCTAAAGAGCTCCTATACCAACTATGCACGATTCTCAGTTCTCTTTCTTTGTCCCTAGCAATAATTAATCTGCTCTCTATCTCTATGGTTTAATGTAGTCTTTGTATTTCATATAATAGAAATTATTAAATATATAAACCTTTGTTCTGAATGATATTACTTTACATAATCTTTTCAAGATTGATCCACTTGTTGACACACACTTCATTCCTTTTTAGAGGTGAATAATACTTTGCTGTATATTTACTATATTTTCTTTGTGCATTAACAGTATTTAGGATATTTCCACCGATTTCTGAGAACACTCTAGCAAAAACAACTGAAGGAAGGGTTTATTTTAACTTACAGTTTAAGGGTATAGTCCTTCATGTTGGGAAGGGTTTTTATTGTTGGAATAGATGGAAAGAGATAGAACAGAGAGAGAAAAAAGATGGAGAAGCTCTTTTATGATGGTCCGGGGACCACACAATGCCAAAGGGAGAAACCTCCCTGTCGAGGTGGTGCGGTCCTGAAGGGAGAATATCCAAAAGGACTGATGAGTTGCTCTGCCCAGCGGAGCTGAGATGAAGTGTCCAGCTCTGCCTCGCCTTGCCTCTTGCCTTGTCTCACCTCGTCTCCTGGAGATGATGCAGTTCTGAAGGGAGAGTATCCCAACAGGACCAAGGAGCTTCTGGCCAGGTGTCCCCAAGGCTGCAGCTCTGTAGGGAAATGTCCCAGGAGAGCTGCTCATTCTTCTGTCTGATGTTCTCAGCAGGCCAGTGACTATTGCTGCTCCGAAGAGAAACAGTGAAAACTGAGGGTTGCTCAGTCCTTTTTATAGGGTTCTGGAGGGGGTGGAGTTATCAAAATGGCCTGTGATCGGTGGAATTCTCAGTTCAGAGAGGGTTAGGGGGCCCCAGCTCAGGATCATTTGTGTTTGTTGGGACCCCTTCTGTGTGCACTGTCAGGTTGGGGAACCCCTCAGCCAGATGAGAGTAGGGTCCCTGATAGTCCCAGGGGGGAGCTTTCTTATGAGGGGTTTCAAGTCCCAGAGCTTCCCAGCTTTGCAGAGCTAGATTCCCCCAAAAGGGAAAAATGCTGGCTCCTCAGTGGTCTTTGACATCATTTGGGGTTCCTGGTGGGCATAAGGAATAGTGGCTGGGCCCCCAGAGTCCCCAGCAGGGTAGCAAGGGAGACAAGCATTAGTCTTGAATAGCAGTTGGACAGTGGGAGAGGCTAGGTTTGCTGGTAAAGTCAACTTTGCTTCCTGGAAGAAACACAGATGGCTGTGAGGGTCCATCTTGGAGGGGGCGGGTGTCAGCCAGGAGTGCTGATGGCTGTTAGGTTCCATCTGTGAGGGGAGGGGTCATCCAGGAGCGAGTACAGTCCTCAATCAGGTCCTCCTTCCGTTTGACAGTTAGCCAGCTGGGGGGTTGGGCCTGGCAAGGGGGCGGAGCTAAGGCAGAGCTAAGGCAGAGCTTCCTTCACAGGGCTGTGGAGGCTGATCATAGATGAATGTGGAAAGGCATGTCAGAGCTTCTCACAGAAAGTGGGAGTCCCACACTATAGACTGGGGGTTGGGCAGAACCTCTCAGAGGGAGCCCTGGGCTGTGGGCTATGTCTGTGGTCAGGGGTAGGGGGCAGAGCTTTCCAGCACAGAGCCGTGCTGTAGACTCTGCTTGTTGCAGAATCCTAACACTTCATAGCAGGGAAATCAAGGCAGTAAGAACTTGAAACAGAAGATCCCATCACATCCACTGTGAGGAAGCAGAGTGGAATGAATGCTTATTGCTGCTTAATTGCCTCTCCATTTACACAGTACAGTATTCTTGCCAGGAAATGGCATCAATTGATGCCAGCAATTGAGGTAGGACCCACAGGACTCCATAAAACTAAAAAAAACCTCTACACCAAAGGAAACAATCAATCAAATGAGGAGGAAGCACACAGAGTGGGAGAGAATCTTTGCCAGCTATAGAGGATTAACATGCAGAATACATAAAGAACTCAAAAAATCAAAGAGTCACAAAAAGCAAATGACCTAATTAGAAAAATGAGATACGGGTCTTAATGGAGAATTCTCAAAGGAAGAAACAAAAATGGCTAAGAAATATCTTTAAAAATGCTCATCATCCTTAGCAATTTAGGAAATGCAAATTAAAACAACTCTGAGATTTCATCTTAACCTCGGTTAAAATGGCAAAATCAACAAAACAACCAACCACATATTCTGCAGAGGATGCAGTGAAAAGGGAACACTCATTCACTCTTGGTGGGATTTCAAAATGATGCAGCCACTACGGAAATAAGTATGGAGAAGTCTCAAAGAGCTAAAAGTAGATCTATCATAAGACCTAACGATACTACTGCTTGGCTTATATCCAAAGGACTCCATGTCCTCTTTCAACAGATACTTGCTCAGCTATGTGCATTGCTTTTCTATTCAAAATAGTTACGAAGTGGAAGCAGTTTTAATGTCTTTCAACTAACAAATGGATAATGAAAATAGGGTACGTTACGTGTACATAGAACACCCTTCAGATGTAAAGAAAAATAAGGTTCTGAAATCTGAAGATAAGTAACTGCAACTAGAAAGTATTATATCAAGTGAGATAAACTAGTCCACAAAGAGAAATGCTGCAAGCTCTCTTCCTTGTGGTTCCTGGCTCTGAATCTTTAGATCTGAGTATATAACCTGGAATAACCATAGTAATAGACAGAATCCATTACAGAAATCTCTACTTGATAAAAATGTGTCAACAACTTAGAACCACTCAGCCCCAATTTATACATCTACAACCTAACCCACAGGGAACTTTGAGGAAAGGAGTAGGGTTATCGTAAGAGCCAGAGAGGATCCAAATTTCTGCTGAGAGCTAGTGTTCTATATATATGATAAAGAAGCTGCATCCGTGAAATGTCAACCCTATGGTTCTCTTAAACAAGACCTGAAAACTGACAATACCAGTTGTTATGCCAATGTGAATGGGATAAATCTCAAATATCCCCATCCTAGATGAAGAGCTACAGTCATTTAATGGCTACCATGGTGGTTTGAATAAGAACAACCCCCATAGGGTCATGTATTAGAAGGCATAGTCACAAGGTAGTAGCATTACTTGAAAAGATTAGAAGGATTAGGAGGTGTGGCCTTGTTGGAGGAAGTGTGTCACTGTGGGTGGGTTTTGAGGTTTTGAAAGACCAGGCCAAGCCCAGTCTCTCTCTCCCTGCTTCTTGTGGATTAGATATAAACTCTCAACTACTTCTCCAGCACCATGCCTGCCTGCCTGCTGCCATGCTCCCTGTTATGATGATAGTAGATGAACACTCTGAAATTGTAGGCTTTCTTTTATAAAAGTTTCCTTAGTCATGGTGTCTCTAAACAGAAATAGAACAGTGACTAAGACACTAAGAGTGGGATAATCAATCTTCTCTAGGGACAGTCCCAAGATATATTATTCAATCCTAAGTAGTCAAATCTAAACACACACACACACACACACACACACACACACACACACACACACACACACATATATATATAAAACATTAAAAGGACTCAGAAGATTGTATTTTTAAGTGTGCATGTATGTGTATATACAAATAATTAAAGAATTAGAGGCAAAGAATTTGAGAGGGTGTTATCATGGGGGTCAAAGGGGAGTTGGAAGGAGGAGAAGGATGGAGAATGATGCAAATATAGTACTTAACATGAAATTCTAAAAAAAATAATAAAAATTGAAAATGATTTGCCTTTTTTGAAATATTTTGCTGTTTTTAGATTGAGCCCAGAGCCTTAGGCATGGTATGTAAATATTTACCCATGAACTGTACAAATGGCCTAATTTCCATTTAGTTTTTACTTTGGGCCATGAGTTACTTAGATATATGTTAATTGTTCCTATTCTGAGATTTTGGCATGTCCCACGGATTTATTGTGATTCCTGATTTAATTTCACTGTGCTCTGAGAACACAGACTCAAATATCATTTGAATCCTGGTAATATTATTAAGACTTATTGTATGACAGTGAATATGGACTACATTGTACATGGAAATCAGGTATACATTCTACTGTCGGTGGTGGGGAATTACATAATTATCAAATAGATGAAATTGGTGCATGCTGTTATTGAAGTCTGTTTTCTGTTTGTTTGTTCTGTTAATATTTTAGAGACAGTGCTTAATTACTGACTTTCATTGGGGATTTGCTTATTTTCATTAAACTACAAATTTTTGGTTCATGTATTTTAAAGCACTGTGATATGTGAAAATATACCACTTAAAACTATGCAATGAATCATTTATCCCTGGTCTCCTGTTCTGAATTTATTGTGCCTAATATCAATATAGTAATTTGAATTTTGTATTGTTTACCACAAAATTATCCAATTTCCATTCTTATAATCTATTTTTATTTTTACAATTAGAATGAGATTCTTTTAGGGAATAAATAACTGTATTATGTCTTCCTATACAATCTGACAATCTCTATAATCAGTGTTTTGACCATGTGTTAATGTGATTACTGATATGTTTAGCTTTAAATCAACAATCTTGTTTCCATTTGTTTCATCTTTTCTTCATTCTCTTTTTCTTTTAATACCTTTTGGATTAATTGAGGTTTCAAAGATTTAATCTCATCATTTGCTTAGCTATAATTTTAACGATTGTTTTGTGGGTATAATATGTATTTTGAATGTGTCAGAACCAACTTTTGAATATAGAAAGAATATTAAAAGTATAAGCATCCATAGGCCTTTGTTCTATAACTGACATAAGTTTTACTGGTACCTTATAAATCCTGCTCTATGTCTTAAGTTGTAGATAGTCATGAGGCTCATAGACTTTTCAAATAACTTTGCTTTCCACTGCCTGAGGTTCAGACAGTAAAAGTTATCATTTTATGAATTTTGTCCAGATTTTAGACTTCATTTAGGGAGGTAAATCTAGGTTCTATTGCTCCGCTTTCTTTGGTGTTATTTTCATGAATGTAGCTTAATGTTTAAATGATAGTCAACGATGAAAGCTTCATTTCACGTGAATGCAAAGTTTATTTATAGGTTGTCCACGTCCACTCTCTGCTTTAAACTAGAGAGTTCATTCTGCAACACTTTCTGTGGCTACATAGTAACCCTATTTTCATTTTTAGAATTTTCCTCGGTGATTTGCAATTGTACTTTGATCTTTTGGGGCAGGGTTTCCCTGTTGTAACTCTTGCTGTCCTGGAACTCACTTTGTAGACCAGGCTGGTCTAGAACTCACAGGGATCCACCTGCCTCTGCCTCCCAAATGCTGGGATTAAAGGCGTGCGCCACCACCACTCAGTGATTTGCAAATTTTTATAAAAATAATTTTATTAAAAATAGCATGAGTGATTATCTTCATTACTTTGGCTCTGTTCGATTGTTAGAAGTATGCAAGCATCTAAAATGTATACTGATTATTTGATGAGTACTACTAAATTTGCATTTTTATCAGTTTTTCCATATATTTCATAAATATTTACTGGATGCCTATGATAGGCTAAGCTTCAATGGCCCAATTCACTTATGCATATATAAAGCCTCTATTTTTTCATTAAAATATGCTTTCAGCCGAACATGGCTGCTCATGATTGTAATCCTATACAACTTGGGAGGCTGAGATAGGAGAGTTGTTGTAAGTTACTGTTGAGTCTGGGCTACATAATGATTTTCAGGCTAGGCTAGGCTTCAGAATGATACCCTGTCTTAGAACCCAAAACATCTACAATGCTCTTTTTGTTTTTCTTTTTGGTTTTTTAAGACAGGGTTTCCCTGTTGTAACTCTGGCTGTCCTGGAACTCACTCTGTAGACCAGGCTGGCCTCCAACTCACAGAGATCTGCCTGTCTCTGTCTCCCGAGTGCTGGGATTAAAGGTGTGTGCCACCATCGCTTGGCTACAATGTTCTTTCAAACTATATCAAACTAAAAAATTAAAATATGTGTATCTTTATACTTAAATACTTTTTTCAGCTGCATTATAGAAATACATATCAGAAATAAAGGACTGGTTCAGTTAAAATGTTATGTGACAAAATCACAATAACAGTGATCTATATTACTGGAGCAATGTCAAGCCTCTTTTTGAACAGTCTTTATCTGTGTGACACACCTAATCGTACTGCATGTTCCTCCATAGAATTTTATTGCCTTTTTGTTGTAAAGAACATTAGGTACATTAGGTTCATTACATTAGGTACAGAACTGATACTTAGAAAAATGCATCCAAACTCTTATATAGACACTTTCTATATATTAACTGCTGTCTTTACTAATTTGCCTTGTATTTCAAGTGCCTGCAAGAGGCATATGGTTCACACTGGGATTTGTTACCTTTCATGATGGGTACTTTTACCTGTTAACTTCCCCTCATTTTCCCAAGTGCAACTGTAATGCTATAGTCTAAGGCAGAGGGTGACAGCCGTGTATATCATGACCAGGTGACAGTCTTTGCAAATTAGCTATACTGTCTATTTCACAACTACTCAATACTGTCGCTGTAATGTAAAAAGTCATAAACTGTGGAAGTTAATTGACATTTGGTGTTCCAATAAAATGTTATAAACACCAAATTAAAATTTCATAATTTTGTCTTACAAACCATTTTTTTTCAACCATCCTTACAGTCCCCCAGATAAACAGGTGGCCTGATTTGGTTATGAGTTATTACTAATCTATTCCAGAATCCCAAATTTTAAATTTATTTTTGCAAAACACTGGCATGCCTAGTATGCCCAAGGTTATGAGTTCACCACCCAGCATCACAAAACAAAATCAATTTTCGTAAGTAAAATGTACTTTTTTCCATGCAATTAAAACCATGATACATTGTCATAATCTGATGTTCAATTCAGCATAGAAGAACAAAAATTTGTTTCAGGTTAATGTGAACTGTTATAAGCCATTGTCTCAGACTCAGTGAGCTACTGCCACATACTTCTGAGTAATCTGCTCATCTAGAAAGGTAACTGCCCCAAATAAATGGTCTTTACCAAAAAATTAAACACGAAGGAATCTAGGTACTCTTGTGGGGCAGGATTCAATACAATGGACCTTCCAGAGAAATCAGTGAGAATCTCTCACTTTGGGGATTTGTAAGTATCCGTAGGTGTCTGGCGTAGGAACCATTGTCCCTACATAGACTACCAGGAAACGATGAGAATAGGGCGCAGTAAACAAGTGTGCGTTTATCCTTTGTCCCACAGGACCTTTGAGTAGAGACATCTTACAAACATCCCCGAATAATTGAAAACATTTTCAGGTTTAGGTTACACATATGCTAAGGAGAATGAAAACTCTGAAAAAACTCACAAACTTATGACCTCATTTAGTTCATACAGCAGCTGTGAGATGATTATTATTTTTGCCTTACTGATAAACAGTAGATACTAGACTTATCTCTTATTGTATTTATCAATAGCACATGCCAGATGATAAACTAAATTTGAGATTATGTCACAAGTGTAGAAAATTCTCATATTGTTTTAATAAGGTTATCATTTAAAAAATTTTCTTTTACATTTTTTAAAGATTTATTTTATGCAAGAGTATTTTGGTGGCATGTATGTCTGTGCACCATATGTGTGCCTGGTACCCAGAAGTCATCAGATTCCCTGGGACTGGAGTTACAGATGGTTGTGAGCCACCCTGTGGGTGCTGGGATTTGGTGCTGGGTCCTTTGGAAGAGCAGACAGTCCTCTTAAGAGCTAAGCCATTTCTCAAGCTACCAAATTCTTCACTAAGTAATATGTGTTCAATTTTGAAAAATGAAGAAATATATAGAAAATTGTTTTCAGCTTTTCCAGTGATCAACATTACTCCATTTATGTGACTGTTAGTATTCTAATATAAATAAAAGATTAAGTAAAAGTACAGAGAATGTCTTTTTAATCTGCTTTATTGGCTTCACAATATGTAATGTGCATCTTTCCATGCAACAGATAAATTTTGCTAACAAAAATTACAGACTGAGTCAAAAACACAAGTTTCAATTAGAAGCTGCAACAGGGAGAGATCCACATGAACGAAGCAATCTTAAAACCTTTTTAACAGTGCATCACAAACATGTAGGTTTTAGAAGCAGGGGTCCCCATATTCTCATCAGAGAAAACCTCAGGACTCACGGCATAAGGCAAAACTCATCATGGTGGTCATGGTGAGGGGGGTCAGTGCTAACCGCCCGCAGACTATGGCTCATCTGCCTTTCCCTCAACTTCTCCATGAGCTGTCTCATATCCTCCCCAAACCTTTCCATGTTCTCCTCTCTCATCCTTGCCTGGGGCTCTCCAACCCTATGCATCAGGTCCCATCTATAGTGCACAATGGGCTGCCTAACACGGAGCCGCCTGCGACTTCCTCTAGGTACATAGTAATTGCCCTCTTTGAAAGGCAGGGCCACAGGCGGCTCCCTTCTGGTAACATCTTGTGGCTTTTCTTCCTTTTCCTCCTTTTCCTGTTGGTCATTTTCCATGTTGAGATTTTTTACTCCTTGATCATTGGACTCCATTTCTCCTAAGAAGTAAGAAAAGGAAAAGATTTCTTGGTAGATTGATCAGAAACGAGGACATAAACTATGCACCTTTCAAAATTCATTCTGAATTTTGCACCTGAGAAGCCCATAGGTTCGCTAGAGGGCCCAATTGGCGCATCTCCCCCAAAGCCCACAATCCTCTCTAAGGCCTCTGCGTCATTAAAATAGAATAGGATGGGAGAAAAGGATGGGGCGGAGGTGGGGGGCAAGTTGGGCTTTGGGGTGTAAGCCTCAGCTATGCACATGCTCCCTTAACCCCTGGCACAGGCCCCCAGCCCGGCCCGGCACCCACCTGGGCCTATCCTTGCCTTCTCCTCCTAGCGATGCTCAAGACCAGGTGTGCCGCGAAGACCTATGAACAACCCAGGAGGGTAGGTTGGTGGGAGGACCTGTGGCGCCACCCTGGGCATCCCTGCCCCTGCCCCTGCCCAGGTTCCTCCCGCTGCGCCAAGTACCCCTGCCCCTGTCCAGTCTCTTATTGCCATCCCAGGCAACCCTGCCCCTGCCCAGGCTCTTCCCGCCACCCCAGGCACCCCTGCCCAGGCTCTTCCCGCCACCCCGGGTACCCCTCGCCCATCGACACCCCTGGGCACCCCGGATGCTGGGGTCTGGCTGGGGTCTGCAGGAAGCCGCCACGGGGCGCAGGCTCCTCCTCCCCCTCCTCCTCCTCCCTGAGGGTCTGGGCCCGGGCCGCCGCCCCCATCAGGCCCGCGCGGCCGCGATCACCGGACAGAAAGCCACCTGCGGCCTCGGCCTGCGCCGCGACAGCCCACGGACAGACAGGTGGGGGCCGCAGGACCCGACGACCACCGCCGCCTCCGCGGGCCCGGCCGCCGCCTCCCTCACCTGCTCCGCTCCTGCTCTCCGCGCCGCCAGGAGCCGCGCCACCGGGAACAGGTGTCTCAGGCGGGGACGGCGGGCTGCAGCCGGTGAACAGGTCCCGGGACCAGCGAGGGGTGTGAGCCTGCGTGTGCTCGTCACGTGGGGCGGGCGTCACGACCCAAGGCCCCGCCCCTCCTCCCGTCCTGAGTGTCTTACAAAGTCCAGGTCCCTACCTCACTTCCAGGTCCCCTTCACATCTTCAGCCTGGGCCCTGTCACTCTGAGCCACGGGCTTTTTTTTTTTTTTTTCTGAATGGGCTGCTCTGTATTCCCAGTTCTCTAGGAGATTGCTTTTCCCTCTTCCTCTGTTCCCCGTTGCCGTTGCCTTCCTTCCTATGGCTGTCCCCAGAGTTACTAAAGCTCTCCATTTTCCCCATCACTGAAATATGTGGAAAAAGTTATCCAAGAAAGGAACTTATGTAGATTTAAAAAAAAAAAATCTTAATGTGCTTCTGTATTGTTCTTTTGGTGTTAAATGAAAAGCATACATCTTGCATATGTAATGATAGTAGAGAGGAAGAGCCTATTTGAGAGTTGGCTGAGAATGGAAGGAGTTTGAGAGAAGGTACTTGGGAAGGGAAAAGTGATGTAATTATATTTAAATTAAAATTAAAAAAAAGAAAAAGCAGGGGAATAGTACCTCTTGCCTGTTTAAAAAAAAACAGCCCTGGGAGGACTGAGGCAGGAGGAGCTCTGGTTTAACACCGGCCTAGGCCTGGGAGATACTGTCTCATTTCAAAAAGAAAAAGAAAAAAAAGAAGAAAAATAACATAGTCCAATTTGAAAAACAGGATTAAATTTGGAAAAAAAAAAACAACCATCTGTCTCTTCTGCTAAGTCATTATATAAATATAGACTCTACAGGCAGCAGCTGCTGTTTTTGGGCCTTAGCAAAAGTCAGGCCAGCTGATGGCTCCCCTTGTGTGGGGCCCCCAGACATGCGAGGCATTTTCATGAGGTGAGCCAGAATATACTGTGCTATAAAACCTTATCAGATTTTCAGAATGAAAAGAAACGAACAAACCTCTTTCAGAAATTTCTGCTTCAAATGGTCCATATGTATTTGCAAGTCAATGAGCATGTATTTAAATAATTTTAAGTTAAGTACAGTAAATCTATTTCAGGACAAGCATTGTTAGCTGAGAGGAGAGCAAGAGGAAGAAGAAGCATCCTGGGAGCAGAGGACAGGGGAAGGCGATCCCCCAGAGAATTGGTAATTCAATGTAAGAAGATTGCGTACACATGATTAATATATAAAATACACTTTTGTATTTTATGTGCTAGGGATGAGCAACTGAAAATTGAAACATATAAGTATGACATATACTGAGCTTTACATGTGAAATATTTAGAAGTAAGCTGTATGCTAAAACTGTAAAACAATGAAAGGAACTAAAGACCAAAACAAATGAAAACATATATAATGGTAATCTTTCTCTGAAACTCAGTATGCCAAATTAATCTACACATCTTACACCTAGAATTTATGTAGAAAAACCAATGACCTAGAACAAAGTAATTTTGAGGGAAAATATCTGGATGATTATACTGTGCTTTCAAGGTTTAAGTTTTCTTAATAAAGGAGTGTGGTAGCACTGGAGTGTTGTTAGTAAAGGAGTGTTCCACTTGGGAAGAACATTGAGTCCAGCAATAGACCTATGTGTATACAGCAAACTCATTTCTTTACAAAGATATCAAGATAATCCATTAGGCAAAGTATACTCTTCAACAAATAGTTTTGAAACAAATGGAATTTCTTCCAAGAACAAAAGGGACCATTTCTTTTACCTTTACTAACACAAACTAGTTGAAAGCAGATCATAGGCCTTAGTGTAAAATGTTAAAATATAAAACTTTCAAAATAAAACATGAAAGCACTGTAATCTTAGGGAACAAAGATTCCTTAGGTGGAACACAAATAACAAATCATAAAGAAGAAAAGTAATCGTAATTATCAAATTTAAATTTAAATTAAATCTAAATTAAATTAAAATTGCCTTTTAAACGACATAGTTTTAAAAACGAAGTAGAGTTAGGGAGATCATTCAGTTGGGAAAGGTTGTGAACCTGAGTTCAAATCCTTAGCACCCATGTAAAAAGTAAGGTGGGTTTAAGGTGTGCCTTTAATCCCAGCACTGGGGAAAGGGAGACAGTAGGGTCTGTTGGCTTTGATAGTCAGTTAGTCTAGACGAAATACCAAGTTACTGGTTTAGTAAGTAGATTTTCTCTTAAAAGCAAAGGTTGAGACAGAGAAATTGAGGAAGACCCTGACATCCACTTCTGACCTCCACACATACACTCAAGCGTATGTACCCCCATACACATGTGCATACACATGAATACACTTGCATATAACACAGACACACACACACACACACACACACACACAATGAAATGGAGGGCTGGGAATAATCCATGTTAGCACTCATCTGGCATGCATGAGGCCCTCTGTTTAATTTCCATCTCTGAAAAAAAAAATCAAAATTTAAAATATTAAAAAGAGCAGTGAAAAAAAAACCAAGTATGGTAGGATGGTGGTGAGCACACATAGTGCTTGCTACCTAAGGAACTTGTGCCCTTAAGTTTGAGGACAGCCTGGGAAATATAGCAAAATCCTGATTCATCAAACACTCAAAAACACAAACCTAGTTTGGAGCAAATAGAAAATATTCATGATACAAATTCATGTACTTGTAGCCAGAAGATGTGTAAATAACTCCTGAGACTCAAATTAAGAAGGCAATAGTACAATGAAAACAAAAAGTACACACACCCAAATGAACTCACTGGAATGGTAAAGATAAGATAAATGACAGTCCCTTCTCCTTTTGGGATATAGAAAAAGAACATTCATTCATTGCTGGTGAGAAGTTAAATCACTCCGCAGGATATTTATTTTGGCAATTTCATGAAAAGTTAAACTTACGTATGTAGCTGTTATGCTACTGTGGTGTCTCACCAAAGATGACAAGGAGGCATTCTCATATGTGTAAAGCCCGCCAGACCTCAGCAGAGAGAACCACCATCCTGACCAGCACCATACTCGTCAGTGGAACGCTGAGCATCTGAGCTCAGGTGTTTTTATTGATTCACAGCTCCTCAGGTGTTCTACTGATAGCACGTGCAGATCGTGACCAATCAAACGTCCTCCACATTAATCCAACACCTGCAAACTGTATATACCACCAAGACCTAGGGAGACCCTCACTCAACAGTTCACAAAACAATTATTTTATACATAACTAAAAATAAACTTCCACAACATACATATACCACATTTTCTGGAAATTCAACTCTTAGGAATCTTCCCAACAAAATTCAAAAATTACTTTCTAGCAAATTTTGGCACAAGAATGTTTATAGCAATATCATTTATGATAGTTACAAGGTAGATAAAAGTGTAATTATGAATAAAGGAATGAATAAACCAAGTTTTATGAATCTGTTCATTTGAACATTACTAATCAAACAGAAGAACAAACTACTCATGCAAACAATGGCAGATGATTCTCAAAAGATAGGCTTAGGGAAATCTATCAGATACAGAAGAGTGTGTTCTAGATGATGGCACTTCATGATTTCTAGAATAAGCAAAAGTAATATATACAATATAAACTGGACCATTTTTGCCTGACTTAAAAGTTGCAGTCTTCCTGTCTGTAAAGGTGTTCATCAGGGGAAAATATTCTATATCTTGATATCGTTTTTGTTGATAAGTGTGTTAAAATATTGAATTATACAGTTTAGCTATGAGTATCTTGGGTGAAGATGGAGGCCAGCGGAAAGGAGTTTGACTACCATGCATGAGGCCCCAGGTTTTACCCCAGCACTATAAAAATAAAATGTGTACATACAATTATAAATTGTATGCAATTTATAGCTCAATAAAGTTCATTAAAATAAAAATCTAGAAATAATTCTAATTACAAATATTCAATACTTCTTGTCTGAGGATTATAAAATAATTTTGATATTCATTAAACAGAAACTAAAATTAGTGTAGAGATATCACTATGATTATTAATTGGAATATAATCTGTATAAAAATCTCAAGAGGGCATTTTTCTTCATACCCAGAATCAAGATGTATATGTGAAAACAGAGAGCAAAATAACCATCATGACAATCTTGAAGATTAAGAAGCATCAAGAAATCTACTACCAGATACCAAAACATAGCATGACACTGTAGTATTAAGCATGGCTAATATAATATTACAGTACTAACTCTTTCAGCCTAATATATTGTTGCAAAGATTAAAATGTGTGCATATGTATTTATGGACCTGGAAAACACACATACCTACATATCTGTCATTTGATATATAATGAAGATTATATACTGTGAGGCAGGGTAAGAATTTTCTTTTTTAAAGGTATTAGATATCCAATCCGTATGAGAAAAAAAAAACATGTACATTGATCCCACCTTAAATAAAACACACAAAAATCTTCCTGGAACATTGAGGCTAGACATGTAGCTCAGTTGATAGAGTCACCCACCAAGCTCCAAATTCCAACCCTACCACCACATAAAAGCAGACAGGGTGGCATAGTGTTAGAATACTAGCACTTAGGAGGCTGGGACAAAAATACCAGAAGTTCAAGGGCATCCTCCATGAAAGGTTGAGTTCATGGACAGCCTGGGTGGCCTGATACCGTGTCTCAAATAAAAAAAAGAAAGGAAAAACTAACAAAAACAACAAAAAGTCTTCCTAATCTAAAAGGGAAAATGAGACCTGTCATATTACTGTGTAAAACAGGAGTTTACCTTTGACACTTTGGAGTAACTAACTAGATTTTTGTTCAAGGGGACACAAAAAGTACAGAACATGAAGGAAACCATTCTCAGTCAATCATACTTGATTAATGTTAAGATACTTCTGTTCATCAAATGATTCCATTAAAAGTACTAAAAAGCAAGTCACAAACTGGAAAAGTATTTCCAGAATATATATCTGACAAATGACTAATATGCAAAATATATAAGGAATTCTTAGACATGAGGAGTTGAGGATGTAGCCTACCATGGAAAATGCCCTGTGTTCTCCCCTCAGCATTACAAAAGGAAAGAAAGAATGAAAGGAAGGAAGGAAAGAAGGAAGGAAGGAAGGAAGGAAGAAGGAAGGAAGGAAGGAAGGAAGGAAGGAAGAAAAGAAAAATTTAGCAAATTAATAAAAAAGCATAAATATAATCCCATTAAATGTAGGCAAATATAATATAGAACAGAACTTATTTCACAAAGTAGAATGATTAAATGGCCAATAATTTGTTAAAATAGTAAATTTAATTAGTTTGCTGAGAAACGCAAATTATAGACAAAATGTGATAACAGTAAACACTCCTCAGAGAGTTTGAAATGAACAAAAAGAAAAAAGCAAAGTATTTTACAAGGATATTGTAGAACTAGAATTATCACCACCAGTTTGGCAAACCATATGACAGAATATATTCAAAACAAATCCATATACAGTCTATGATCCAGCAATTTACTCTAGATATTCCTATAATAAAAATATGATTATCGATCTCCTGGAACAGCTTTAGTACTTAATGAACACAACAGCATGCATCCACATTTATTTTTGGTAGTATATAAAAATAAAAAGTGTATATGTCAGTGGAGTAACATGTTCCATTTTAGTGTATGCATAATTGAGTAATATTTAAATCAGGCAAAACATATCTATCTCCGCAAACATTTATATTACCTTGTGTTTAAAAGTTTCAAAATATTTTCTTCTAGCTCATTTAAATGTACAGTACATTATTGTTTTTGTAGAAACCCTGGTGTTGAATAAAACACCAGAACTATTTGCTTCTCTCTAACTATAACGTAGAACCCATCAACTTTTCCCAGCCTTCCAGTACCGTCATCTCCTTTCTGCTATCCTACCACTCTACTCATCAACTTTTAAAACTTCAACATCTGATTGAGATCATGCAGTGTGCTTTTTCCTATGCCTAGCTTTTCCACTCACTATAATTATCTCCATTTTCATCCATGTGAACACGATTTCCTTAAATATATTCCATTGTCAACCAGGTGGTGATGGTGCATACCATTAATCCTAGCACTTTTGGAGGCAGGGGCAGGTGGATCTCTGTGAGTTCGAGGCCAGTCTGGTCTACAGAGTGAGTTCTAGGACAGCCAGAGTTTCAACAGAGAAACCATGTCTCAAAAAGATATATAAATATAAATATAAATATAAATATAAATATAAATATAAATATAAATATAAATATAAATATAAATAAATATAAATATATATATTCCATTGTCTTGATGACAAAATACTATTAATTTGTGTGTATGCACTACAATCATTTTATCCATTAATCAGTAGATTCTCATTTAGATTGATTATGTATTGACTCTGGTTGATAGTGATGCCTTGAACAGCGAGTTCAGGTATCTCTTTAACCAACTCATTTCATTTCCTTTAGGTGTGTGAGACTGCTTCGTTAGAAAATGCTACTATTTTAATTTTTCTGAGCAGCCTCCAAACTGTTTTCCCACATTGTGGAAAATAGAAACTGGCATTGCTTGCAGGGCTGGGAGGTACACTATCAGGAAGATCTGCATTCAGATCCTCAGTCTCCATATAAAAAAGCCAGGTGAGGAGAGTGAACCTGTAATCCCAGCTAGGAAGGCAGAGACAGGGGGGTGCCTTAAAAGAGTAGCCTGTCTCCACAAGTTTCTGCCTGGATTCAGGGTAGAAGCCAGATGCCTATTCAGACTTTGCAGGCTGTTTCACACACTGAATCTGACATGGGAAGAATATCCACAGATCAATCTCCAGGCTTTTATGTCACATTTGTGGCTACCCAAGCTCCCAAACTGTTAAATCCTACACCCCTGACCCTCCAAGGCCATCATAATTCCTGGATAGGACCAAGGTCCATGTTGCTATGGACTTACCATGGCTCAACTCAGCTACAATAGGTGTGTGTGTGTGTGTGTGTGTGTGTGTGTGTGTGTGTGGTGTGTGTAGGTCAGAGAACAACTTTTGGAAGTCAGTTTTCTCCTCCCACCATGTGGGTCTAAGGTATCAACCTCAGGTTATCAGACTTAGCAACAAGCTCTTTTACCCATTGAGCCATCTCCCTTAACTTCAGTCTGGTTTTTTTTTAATATCAAGCTATCAGAGAGATATAACTTTGTGCCTTCTTTTTTCAGAGCAATTTAGTAACAGTTTTTCTAAATTTGTACAAATGTTCAAAGTACTTGATACAGTTACTTCAGTTTTTAAATTCTATTTTACAGAAAAATACCTAAATATCTGGAAAGATTTATGGATTCAAATATACATTTCAGAGGCTGGAAATACAACTCAGTTGGGAGCATGCTTGCCTTGTGTGCACATAGCCCTGGTCTCAGTCTCCAACACCAAATAAAACTGATTGTAGTTGCACATACTTAGCATTGCAGCACTCAGGGGGTAGAAAGAGGAGTGTCATGCTTTCAAGGATGCCTTTGGCTATAAAGTGAGTTTGAGGCCATCATGGGCTACATGGGGCCCTTTCTTTTACAAAACACACTTTAGTAGTACAAATGTTAAGAGAAACACAATGTAATATGCACAAATATAGATTAATTTAATGTAATTTTCCTATAAAACAACAGAAAACATACCACAAAGGAGAATTGCTGAAGTTCTATTAGTTAAAGGAATATATGGGAAATTAACACTGGGGACAATTAGCAGTCTTGGCTAAATTGAGTGATTCCTGAACTCTGGCAAAGTTACTCATCTGGAATACATCCATACACAAATAAGTATAACACAAAAACACAAAACATATCTGCGTTTAATGTTGGCCAAGTATAGCTAAAGTAAATCTGATCACCTAAATATTTAATGAAAAATTCTTTCATCGTTTAATTTATTTGATTTTGATTTTTTTGAGCCAATGTCTTATGTATCCCAGATTGGCCTTGATCTTTGTATGTAGCTGAGAATGAGCATGAATTCCTAATCTTCTGATCCTCATTTTCTAACTCCTGTGTATGGAGATTATAGGCATGCATATCATCCCAGGTTTTATGTAATGCTAAGGAATAATCCCAGGCAATTGTGCATACTAGGTAAGCATTCTTCATTGAACTACATCCCCATAATTTTGCATAATTTTGATTATTTCTTCAGGATACATGTCTAGTAATGTATGTGTGAGCTCAATGGTGGATGAATAAACTAACACACTTCTATAAAGAAATGTTGATGAACATTGACACTGTAACTTGGAATTAAGCAGGGAAAATCTTTAAGAGGACTGCTCAGCTTGGTGGCATATGCCTGTAATCTCAGTATGTGGGAGGCAGAGGCAGGAGAATCGGGATTTTTAACACCAGTCTCTGGTACATAGGGAATTTAAGGTCAGCCTTTGCTGTATATGATCCTGTCTCCAACAAATCAAAACTTCTCAGGAGAATGCAGAGGAGATTTCCTGGGTTTGTGTCATAAAGTATTTATGCAAAAGCACTTTCAGACAAATATCAATAAATACCTCTAAAGATGGAGTGAGGGGACCACTACCTACAAAGTAACCAGTTATAAGGTTCTATGGCTCAGGTTGCTTTGACAAGTCTCCTCCATACATCTCCCCCTAATTCTAGGTCCTACTTACTCTTTGTGATGCTGGTCCACATATTTCTTGAAGCATTTTCTATTTGGGGCCTACCCATTGCCTTCTCCTATAACCATTTGATTCAAACAGTTTCAACCTTTCTCTAAACTACCATCCAGGGAGAATATATTTCTCAGCAGTGTAGAACTTGCCTCTAAGAAGGTAGTTCTGGCATCATGAAAAGTCAAAGAATAACTGCTGACTTATGCATGAAAGGATGGCAGTTGTATGTAGAAGTTGAAAGAGAATGTAGTGGCAGATTGGGATAGACCTCATCTTAAATCCTCAGCATAGCACACACCAGATAAGTGACCTTGCACTTATCCCCGAAGGAGAAAGAGAGAAAGTAGAAGAATACTAGAGAATCATCTACCCCAACAGTTCACACGTAGGGAGATAAGGACACAACTGGGTGAGTGCCAGATGCAGCTGTCAAAGTGAGTACGAGGCATACTGATTACAGGCATGAGATTACAAGCATGAGAACTAGACAAGGCACAGAAGCAGAGTGTCTGCAAAAATTAAGCAGACAGATTGAGTTAATTAATGTTAATTAATGTTAATAGCACAAGATCTCATTTAAAAAGGAATGTCAGTAGTAACAGAGAACTAAAAAAATTAAATGTGGTCCCTGTAGACATATAAACACAGAATAGCATCATCTAGACAAGGGCAAATCTTTGTTATAGTTACTATTTAAAGTCCTGTGGCTTAATGTCTATGTGTGTCTTGATTTCAAAAGTGCATGTATGTGTACATTTGTTGACATATATTAAAATTATATATATATAGAGAGAGAGAGTGAGGGAAGGGAGAGAGAGACAGAGACATAGGCACACAGGCATGTATACATTCATTCAATATTTTATTTTGATTTTCCCTTATTTCACAGATAATACCCATCTAAGATAAAAGTGCAACAGAGCTAAGATGATCAAGAAGATTCTATACAGTGTTTCACTGTCTAAAGTAGTTCCATGGCTTTGCACATGTGTGAAGCTCCTCATGTGTAGTTGTTCAAGTGTTGATTGCAAAGGAGCATGTCTTTCTTGGGTAATGTAATTTTTATATAATATATTATTTCATGAAGGTATATGTTTGTCGTATATGTTTGAATTTTTTTCATATGTGTATGATTTATTGTATGTAAATCACAGTTCTAAATGTAAAAAAGTAATAACAATTAACAAACACATAGCCTTATGAAGTCACATTTATTACATTCAATGTAACTATAACCCCAGGATGTCACACTTCATTGCAATCAGTACTTCAAATGTCCTTCATTCCAGGAAGTCAATATTCCAACCCTTCACTATAGGCAGAGTTTTCAGATGAAGAATGCTGTGTAAGTGGAATCATATTGCATGTATTCTTTCATGTCTGGCTTCATCTTAATAACCATCTCCATCAGTAGTTTGCATCTGCTTATTAATTCACTATATATTATTAGTTATCCATGGTAATTAATAGTGTCAGTTTGACAACATCTAGAATCACCTAAGAGACAAGCTTCTGAGCATGCTTGTGAGAGCTTTTCTATATCAGGTTAATTAAGGTGGGAAGACCCACTTTACCTGAGGGTACTACAACCTGGGGTTGGGTCCTGCACTGTCTTTATTTTTATCTATTTATTCATTTTTATTTTTTTCAAGACACAGTTTCTCTGCTGTTACTCTTACTGTCCTGGAACTCACTCTGTAGACCAGGCTGGCCTCAGACTCACAGAGATCCACCTGCCTCTGCCTCCCAAGTGCTGGGATTAAAGGCGTGTGCCGCCACCGCCTGGCTGGTCCTGCACTATATGAAGGAGAAAGCTAACTGAATGACAGAATTTGTCTGTCTCTGCTTCCTCATTGTGAATGCAATACACCCAGCTGCCTAAACTTTCTGCTGCCATAACAGACTGTATCTTCAAACTACCAGCTAAGGAAATCCCTCTCAACAGGGCCTGGTTATGCACACCTTTAATCCCAGGACATGGGAAGCAGAGGCAAATTTGAGGCCAACCTGGTCTATGTGGTGAGTTCCAGGACAGTCGGGGCTACACAGAGAAACCCTGCCTTGAAAAAGAAGAAAGAAATCCTTCTCTTAAGTTGCTTTTGCCCCATATTTCATCACAGCATCAAGACAACTAACTGATATGTTATCTATTTTTAATTATAAATTACCCTTATATTTAGTGATGAAAAGTGACAAACTTTTATCGTCTCAATTTCTGTGGGCCAAGGAACTAGACAGTTTAGGTTGGAAAGTTTCACCGCAAGGTCTCTTACAATACTGAAATGAAGGTGTTGATAATGCCAGTGTCATATTAACACTCAATTACAGTGAGAATCACTTCTTAAATTACAAGTGTGTTAGTAGGATTTAGTTTCTGATGTGCTTTTGGACTAAGAGCCTCGTTTCTTCTCTAGCTGTCCACTAGCTGGTTTTTCTACTAAAGATGATCATTCCTTAAGAACAGGTGCAACAAAGCTCTACTTCTTAAAAGATCTCTTCTTCTGCCCACTTAGCTTTTTTTTTTATTTTCTGGAATCATTTACATCAAGCTTACCAGCAGTGATTATATTCACAATGATCTACAGATTTCCTAATAAACAAGTCTGAGGAACTTCACATTTTTTTTTCTCATTGCATATTTTTAGGTTAACAAATCCATTTCTGTAACTACTAAAATACCTAACAAGTAATGTTTGGTGTGATGGGTGTGGTTTCTGTGACTGGTTTCCACAATATGGTTGAATAAAGTCTAGGAAAACATAAACAGAAATATTTGGGAGAAACAAACAAACAAAAAAAAAAGGTTCTGACTGAGGTTAAAGATTTAAAAAGGGCACAACATTCCAGGGAATAAAAGAATATAGAATGGCACAAACTGTAAAAGTGTGAAATGGAGCTAGTAGATCTTTGTAATTGACTTTTGAGCTCTGCATATATAAGGACAGAATGCTGTAGGATGATAGTCTTAGTTATCCATGTGACAGAAGGACTTCACTTGCTCTGAAGTCTCCACGAAAGGGCATGCTCCAACTGCTCTGTACATTTTGAGCTTCTAAAAATGTGCCAGCCTGAAAGGTCTATATTTATATTCTGACTTCATCAGCTGCAACAGGTGCTTGGGTCTTTTTTATCTTCCTAGTTTTAATCTTTTTTTCCAAATATGCATATCTTTGCTATATTTCGAATTATGAGACTTGTGTTTATGGAAAGTTGAAAAATAGGAAGATATCTGGATAAAAGTAAAAGACATAAACCCATTTTTTACCTCATTTTTTAGTTTATCTCATATACTCCAATTTGCTTTCAAAAATTAGACTATAAGGAAAACGATACTTATGTCTGAGGGAGGGTGAGTAGAGGTAAGGCTGATACTTTCCTGTTCTTGCAACCATGGCAAGGACGAATAATCCTTTCTCTCAACACAACCCCTAAAAAAGGAATGATAGTTAGCATAGCCATGAGAAGATGCAGCCCCTCCCTGGTAATCAGAGAAAGGCACATTCCATCCATAAGGAGAAGGGGCCACTTTTGACCTCTGAAATTAGCAAAGGCAAAAATGAGTGACAGGGCCTGGTGTGGTGGGGGTGGGAGGTTAGTAGACAGGTCTACTCCTGCAGCACTGCTGATGGGAGGGGAAAATAGGGACCAGAGTTGGAAGATGACATAATCCTCACGTGATTAGAAGCTGACGCGAGCCCAAGTCGTTATATATCTAGGTTTCTTTCCCCTCTGGATACGAGCTCTTTACTGCCCTGAAGACTCGTGTGCCAAGGAGAAGAGAAGGTAAATTCCTTAAATCCCAGAAGATTGGTGTGCAGAAACCACCAGCACCCCTTGGAGTGGTAGTGGCTGAATGAGACAGAAATTCATCTAGACTTGCTTCCCCATATCTTTGATTGGGGGACCGACAGTTGCATATGTTTTAATTTTTAATTACATTTATCTATTTGCATGCATGTTTGTGAGTGCATGTTCCACTATGTACATGTGGAGGTTAGAGGACACCATGCAGGACTTGGTTGTCTCCTTCTACCATGCAGATCCCAGAGAACAAACTAAGGCTGTCAGGCTAAGCAGCGAGTACTTTTACCAACTGAGCCATCTTGCTGGCCCAATAATTATATACTTGGCAAAGAGCCACAGAACATGGGGAAGGCTTGAGAAACACTTACATATTCAGTGATAACTGAGAAAGAATGGGATTCTCTTGTCCTGGAAAACTCTTGTCCTCTTCCCTGTCTTTCCCCAATCCATTGGGGAACATGGCAGCCCTGAAGTGTGAGTTAATGGAAGGAGAAAGTAAAATCATGGGATGGAGACAATTAAAATTGAGATAATTTAGAAATAGTTCATCTCATTCAATGCTAACCTGCAATGGTGGGGTCAAAATGGGGGGGGTGGGAGATGCAGAGTCATAGAAGGGCCAAGCTTGAGAGTGAGGAGTGGGGAACCGGCACAAAAATTCTAGAGAAATGGATAGGAACAGAAAGAGAACCAGGCAGGCAGTAGATTTCATGAAACTACCACAGTGATGAAAATCCCAGATCCCAGATAATGATAACATGTCTCAATTCTCTCTTCCCTGATCTCTTGTTTTTGTTTTTTGGTCCAGGAATCTGTGATCACAGACAGCAACCAACAGGAAAAAGGAGTGAGAAACTACCCTGCATTTGTACAGGTTAGTGTGTGGGAGTCAGTTAGACTGGGGTTCTGAGGGTGGGAGTTGGGAAAGGACGATACTGGGTGAAATTTGCAGCTTTGCTGGCTTTTTATAAAGGCCTTTCAATTCTCTGCTGGCAAACAGGTCGGTTCACAGTTGAGGGCTGGGGAAACGGAAAGGAAGATTGGACAGGGAGCTGAAGAAGCGGAGGCATTTTCTGTTTCTGAAGGCTGGAGCTGTAGACCAGTCCGGGCTGGGGAAGTAGACTAACACCTTGATTGGAAGAGAAACGGATTCAAAAGTAAGAAAGTAATTCATCTCTGCATTTTATCCCTGGAGTTAAACAGGAAACAACAACATCATGCAAAAGTCCTGCAATGAAAAAGAAGGAAAGCCCAAGTGCAATGAGCCAAAGATGGAGGATGAACATCCCTGTGGAGCATTTGAAGGCCAGCGAATGGAAGGGAATTTCAGACAGCGGCTGCTTCAGTCTCTTGAAGAATTTAAAGAAGATATAGACTATAGGCATTTTAAAGGCGAAGAAATGACGGCAGAGGAAGATGAGATGGAAAGGTGTTTGGAAGAAATAAGAAGTCTGAGAAAAAAATTTAGGGCTCTGTACTCTAACCATACCCATTCTCGGGACCATCCCTTTTAGTGCAGTAGCCTCAGAAATTAGTTTCTGTTATTACTATTTCCACTGCTTTCTGTTTCCCTTTTCTTTATAAGTATGTGTCATTTCATTTCAATCCTTCAGTATTCTTTACAGTCATGTATAAACCTCACGCTGTCCATATCTCATCTTTCAATTCCACCCCACTGATTTAATAAGAAGTTTTGTTCATTTACATAATAGGGCAATCATCTGGCAGTTTATTGTAAACCAAAAACTGCAAGCTACAAAGCAATGTGTATGCTTTATGTGTTCACTTATATATGATATCATGCAGTCTTATTTTTTGCCAAAGAGGTGAATCTGTGATCTATATTCTCTTATTTTCCACAAAATGAATATATATGCATCTGTATTTGTATTATTACTTTTCTATCACAAAAAGGAATACAATTAGACATAAATGGAAGAGATGTACCAATCACTTTTGAAAAACAGTGGAACAGTAAACTTTTAATAGCAGAAATATAAGAAAGGCATGTCAGCTGCAAATTACCTTTGGATTTCTTAGCTAAAGGAATAAACTGACCATTATAAAATATGTATGTTTTTGACTTGATTATTTCATGGGGAAATACTCACTTCACAGGGATTTTGTATAGAAGAATCAGTATGGGGCCGTAGCTCTGGGCTATGTTTGAAGAGACCTCATTTTCACTTGTGCATATGGAAACATAGCTTGTATAGGGCTATCCATTTGAGGGAAGACGTCGCATGTTTCAACATATGCTCAAGAGCAACACCAGAAGGCAAGGGGGGGGTGACCTTCCATGTCAGGCTTTGGGCTTTGAGCCCCACCTTTGTCTCCACTATATCCTGCCCTGGTCTTTTGCTCTCTGACAGCCCCGCAGCTGCTGATGCCATATGTATCAAAACTTCATTTAGTTTCCAATGAATTGATCTCTCAGTGTCATCGTTAACCTCTGTCTGCTTTGTAGCAACGTTTAAGACAGGCGGCACTGCTGGGGTGTTGCCAGTTCCACACTGTCCTGGAACACATTTTTTGTCCTAAATACATATTGGGAAATAGAATCGTTGGAGTGTATGTTAATTCGGTTTCATTATTACAGGAGTTTCTAATCTTCTTATCAAATATGACCATTAACAATGCAGAAGGTTTCTAATTTCTCTACATCATTGATAACATTTTTTTGCTTATACAAGTGTGTGTGCTTGTGCAAGGCCTGGAGATGATGGGTGCCTTCTTTGATCCACGTCCACTTTATTTACCGAGGCAGGGTCTCTTCATAAACCTCACCCAACAATTTCAGGAACTCTATCTAGCCAGCCTGCTCTAGGGATCCTGTGTCTGCATCCCAAGTGCTAGGATTACAGGCAGCTGCCACACCTGTCAGGCTTCTATGTGGGCTCTGAGGATCCGAACTGTGACCCTCATACTAATACAGCAAGCACGTTTATCCAATCGAGCCATCTTCTCAGAGCAACATATTTTATTGCCTAAATGTTTTTATTGCAGTCACCCTAGTTGAAATGAAGTCATGTCTCTGTGGTTTTTTCTTCTTGCTTCTCTTTCTTCATTACCCCCATATTTTACTATATTTCTTAAAGTAATTATGAAAATAAGTGAATGTAGCAGCCTACTATTTTAAGTTAGCTTAAAATTGAATGCTACAAAAAAAAAACCCTTTTCTCAGGGGAATAATGGACACATTTAACTTTCCCAAATCCAAGAATAATTGAACATTTTATTGCTTATTAAATATAAAAATGGAAACAAATGGATTATATTAATGTTCCTCAGAGCTGGGAAATTCAAGGAACCATAATTTTGTTCTATGTACCAGATGTGTTGACTGACATGACAAAACAACTGCCAACACTACTACACTGATGACTTTCACATTGCAGTCTGGCTATTTTGAGACTTATCTGGTATGCAAGGGGATATTGTTATATAATGAGGTGATAATAACTTTTACTTTGTGGCAAATAATTACATATATTTAATGTTAAATGTAGCCTCCTAACTGAAATGATGCAGAACCCCAATATACGAAACAAATTTTAGGAAACTGTATTGGCACTGGTGACTGACACGCGTTCTCTCTACACACACACCCTGGGGGTACGTGGCTCCTTCCCTCTCTGGGAACACTAGGGAAATGCTTGGCAAACTATGCCTCACTACATTTGGATCACAATTCAAAGACTGGGAATCCTGCCAGGGACATAAAAAGGTATGTAAGTGAATCTAAGAGTCATCCACGTGACCACCAGCCCTCCTTGCTCTCTTTTTAGATAATTAATAGGCAGAAGAAGCATGCCTGGTGTTACATGACTTGACTTCTAGCTCCTAAATCTAGTCTTCCTAGATTTTTTAGAAGCCAGAAAATTAATCCTTCTGATTTTGTTAATGCATTTCTCAAATTTGGTGCCACTTTCACTTTTAGAACATAGTAAACCACAATATATCCTCCCAAACAGCAAAGAAGTACCAGTTGGGGGTTCAATATTTTAGAACTCTCTTCAAGAATGAGGATAAAGCATGTCACTCCCAGAAAAACAGAAGCTGAAGGAGATTTGCTTCTCTGACATCTACACTTGCTCAGTGACATGCAGATGAGTGCGCACATAAATAAGCATGCAATAAAAATGCTAATGTAAATACATAAAAAGCCTCAATTGATAAAAGTTTTCACAGGGACTTGGTTTTATTTCCTGCCTTCCAGTGAGATACATTTTCCTGTTACCTTGTATGTCTTTTGGTGAAAATTGAACATTTGAGTAACATGATGTGACAACTTTAACATTCAGATTCTCCATCATCTCCAAGATGTATAGGTGTGTGTGTGCGTGTGTGTGTGTGTGTGTGTGTGTGTGTGTGTGTGTGTGTGCGTGTGTGTGTAAGAGAGAGACAGAGAGACAGAGAAAGGGGCGAGGAGGATTGCTGATTAATACAGTTATCCATTTAATACAATTTAAAAAATATTTCTGCAAACAATGTATTTCTTACTGTTTGACATCAGTGAAGCACCTTCTTTTTCTTAGTGTGTCTTCAGCTAGTGTTCTAACATGTATATTTATCCTAATGATCAAAAAAATGAAGTCCGAACATAAAGCTAAAAACAAAAATACGTCTTTCAGGATTTGAAAATTAACTTAGACGTTGGAGTTTGTGAGAGTTTCTTTTTGAGCATATCGAATTCCTCTTTAAACACAGAGACAGCAGGACCGCACAGGTTTTCATGTGCTCTGTTCTCATAATCACTCTTTTAAATGCATCAACACATTTGAATATAATTTCTTCTTTTGCTCACAATTTATTGATAAGTGTTTTTTTTTTTAAATTTTTTTGTTGTTGGCTTTGGTCTTGCTGGCCTAAAACTCACTATGCAGACCAGGTTGACTTCGGATTTATGGCAATCCTGAATCTGCTTCTAAAGTGATGAGATTGCAAGTGTGTGCAACAATATCTAGAGGGAATGCTACTGTTTAGTCTGAAAACACTTTGGGATTTGCTTACTGTGCTGAAAACGTCTTAATGAGGAACTACCAGATCAGGTCAGCCTGTGCGCATCTTATGGGGCACTGTGTTGTTAGTTAGCTGAGGTGAGAAGAGCCAATCCTAGATATGGGTAACATCTGCTAGTGGCTCGGACGAAATGACATAGAAAAAGAAAAGCTTCTCTTCCTTGCTGGCTTGGCCTTTACTCCCAATGGTGATGTCATCTACCCTGTTGCCGCAACTGCTGATTCCTTCGCTGATAACACAACCCAGTGTCTTCCTGCTTCCAACATGAACTGATGACCAGTGTCTCCCAGGCATCCTCCAGGCCTTTGGTGCAGATTGTGACCACTGCTCTGACACATAGCACAACCTTGAGGGCTGAACAACTGTCAGTTTCCTGACCTCTTGTCCGCTGCATTGTGTAAACCAACCTAGTAAATAAGCCTTTTACGGGCTGAGATAGCTCAGCCAGTAAAAGCACTGGCTGCCAAGCCTGATGACCTGATGGCCTGACGACTATTTCAGGAATCCACAGGTAGAGGAAGAGAAAAAAAAATAATTCTACACGGCATCTTCTGACTTCTGCATACACGCTATGCCATGTACTTGGATAGCTGTGGTGTGTGTGTGAGAGAGAGGTGGGGGAAGAGAGAGAGAGAGAGGTGGGGGAAGAGAGAGAGAGGGGGGAGGGAGGATAAATAAATGAATGAATATAGACAACGGAACATCTCAGAGATGAATCTTCAGGTAAATTCACTAGTTCACTGAGCGCCCTCCCCTCAAAGTGTTTAATGTGGTTCTCATACTCCTTTTGCTTTTGTTTTCTGGAAACAAGTTTTCACTACGCAGTCTTGGCTGGCCCTGTAACTCATTTCATTGTGTAGACCAGTCTGACCTTGAATTCACAGAGATTTGCTTGCCTTTGCCTCCCAAGTGCTGGCATTAAAGGGGTGTGTCACTACACCCAGCAGTTCTTATACCTCTTTCTTATAGGACTCTGGTTAGCTTGCTAAAGTGTGGGTTGTTGCTAAAGTGAAAAAATAACCCACCCACTTGCTTCTTGTTGTACACATATGGCTACCCTCTTATCTAAGTATGTCTTGTACATATGCTGCTACCATTCCATTCGTCATAGTCCATTACCAGAGGCAAAATTGGTGAGAGTGCCCAATCTTGAACCTTTCCAAAGGCACTAAATAAACTGCTTTTAGTTATAAAGTACTCAGAATCAGGTGTCGTGTTATAGCAGTGGAAACTGGACAATGTTAACAGTAGCATAAAGAGATTAATATTTTCTTCTTACACTTTTTTAAAGATTGATTTTCTTTTTATATATTTTTCCAGTACTGGAGATCAAATCCCGAGCCTCTGGTGCTCTATCAACTGAGCCTCCTGTGCTCTTATTTTGGCCATCTTAACATGTATATATATATATATATATATATATATATATATATATATATCTTAAATTCTAATATTTTCTTTCTTATCTTAACATTTACCTGATTAGATGTTTTTTTGTAGCTACACCAGTCTTCCTCTGGATACCACAAGCAAGTATTTCTCTAACATTTTGACTTTGTATGATTTTCAATCCTCACATTTAAAGTGTCACTCTTCTAAGCACCATATGATTTATTATTTTATCTAGAATATTCAACCAACTTAAATTCACTCTTGATACTATTTTTTTCTATTACGTGCATTTGATCCTCATGTTCTGTATTCCTAATGGTTAAATAAAACCACAAGTGCTTAAGAGTAAGTCAGGGATCTCCAAAATTGTGTGTCCAAAGTTTGTGTGTATATCCATTGAGTTAAAATGTGTGAGTGCTCTGAGGAAAAAAGTCTATCATAGGTTTTAGTTTCTACAAGGGACTAGTATCTTTTTAAAAAAAAGGTAATTTGTCACTGAGGCAGAAAACAAAGTATAGCTGGTGCTTTCATTGTCCAGAATCATTTATGTAAATATAGCCAGTCCTCTGTTTTAAGTCTCTACATTGTCCTTGGCTGATCTTGTTAATTTCTGCATCCGTTACTACAGTATTTGGAATGAGGACACTCAATTACACATCTATAACCCAGAACTCAAAACCCTATGAATTTATATAGTTATCTAATGTAACTTCTCTTCCAAAGTCTGAACCAGACATCTGCTCAGGTATGTTCAAGTTGCAGTACTGGATCTGGTCACAAGGTGGCCCTTTATTCTACATTTTAAGTTTCTACAATAGACAACCAAGTTTTGATCAGGAAAAAAATATATTCACTCTTACATTGTATAGCAAGTTAGAGAATATACTTTACTAAATAGTACATATTAATTATTAAAGATGTGTATGCATCAAATCACTGAAGTATTCTGCTTGGACATTTCCTTTTATTTTTTTCTTAAAAAAAAAAAAAAACCCAAACAGAAAATACCTATCTTCTCATTCATTGCTAGCAGATATTCTAATTTTCTGTTGGGCAGCTTTTTGCTGAGTTCGACTTCTGCCTTTTCAGTTTCTGCTTTCTCTTCCATCCATCTTTTTCATAACTTACACTTTCTTTGATGACCTTTCCAGTCCTCACCATCAGGAATTTTGTTTTTGTTTTTGTTTTCCAGTTTGGAGTATCTATTACCTGTGTGAGTTTTGAATGTGAACTTGATTGGATTAATAGACACCTGAGTCATGACTGAAGCTCACCTTTGGATGTGTCTATGACAGTGTTTCCAGAAAGGATTACTGCCTTGAATGCAAGCAGCACCATTGCATAGGCGGAATCTCAGATTGAATAAAGATACAAAGGAGAAAGGTAGCTGGTCACCATGTTGGGTGCTAGTGACAAATCACTGATACTATCCCACCATCATGGACTGGTTAAAAGAAAACACTTCCCCCCTTAAGTTGGTTATTGTAAAATAGTTGGTGCCAGCACCAAGAAATGCACTAATGCAGAAAAATGATGCTGAGAGGTAGGATTATTGCTATGGCTACTTGACCATATTTTGTAGGTTTATTTTGTGAAAGAGTGCATACATAATAGTTTGGAGCCATAAGCTAGAGAACCCCTAACATAGCATAAGACCTTAAAGGGTAATAGCTCTTCTGTAAGTTTAGAAGCTTGTAATGCCAACGGTGAATAGACAGGCCAGCACTCACAAGCTTTCAGAGGAGAATAAGAACTCTATTGGAAACTAGACAGGAGGTTATTTATGCTTTTTTGGGAAAAGAATTTAACTCCATCCTGCCAATTTCCTGAGAACCTGAGTGAGGCTGATTTTAAAAATAATGTACTGATTTGTTTGGTGGGGTAAATTTCAAGGAAGTCTAACATTCAGACTGTGGTATAGATATTACCTCTGCATTTAGTCAGATTCAGAGTGAGAAGAAATGGAAATTGGAGGAGAAAGACTTGAAAAATGTCCATTCTGATGGGGAAAGGAGCATGGATCTGGTTAAAGTTACAGAATGAAATGTGCAATTTGGGGATGAAAGGGAGTCCGAACTTGATTGAAGTTGAAGGCAGGGCAGGTGCAGAAAAAGCATTGGTGATTATCAAAGAGATTGCCATCAGTAAGGAGAAACTTCCAAGTTTTACACCAGGACAAAGGGAACGGTGCCTTAAAGCCAAGATTCCATTCATTTTGTTGTAAGAAGTTGAAACAAGGCCAACTCATTTGAAGACTTTTATTTGGAAAGCTATTACTTGAACAAACAGACACCCAGGGTCATCCTGCTTGAGCAATGTTGCCTAGGTATGTGTTTTCCCAGGTTTAGTCTCAATGGTACAGGGAGACTACTGTTGCTGTGGTACAAGGGGCCAGTTGTTATCTCAAACAGACAGCAGAACTTTGAATCATTCACTTAATGTTGGTTCTTTGGGCATACAAAATGTAAGAGTTACAGGAAAATGGAGGGTTGCACAAAAGTTGTAGGAATACACTGAAGCCAGGCAACATACAGCTGTAACACACACACACACACACACACACACACACACACGTATTTACAAAAAGAAAAAATGTAATTCCACATGTATTACCTTTCAATTTTCCTTTTTCCCTTACAACTTATGTTGGACATTTCACATGTAGTCCAAGCTCACATGGACTTCACCATGTACCCCTGGCTAGCCCCAAACTCACACTATTCCTTCCTAGCTCCCTGAGTGCTTATATTGTAGGAATGAGTTACTATGCCTGGATTCTGAACTTCTTTTGGTTTTTTTTTAGATAAGATCTCATTTTGTCACCCAGGATAGCCTTGAACTCTGCAACACTCCTGCATCAGTTTCCTAAGTACTGGGATTGTAAATGAGAGCCACTACAGCCAGATTTTATGAATATTTAAAGTATTTGTTTTTATTTTTATTTATATGTGTGAGTGCATGCTACATTTGAGTGAGTGTCATTGGAGTCCAGAAAAGGGTATGTGGCCATCCGCTAAGGGCGTGGTCAACCTACCAGGAGCCACGCTCTTAAGGAAAACTGACTCTCCCTCTCCAGATGCCATCAACTGGCAATAACATTGCAGTTGGTGGTAAGGGCTGGTGAGCGTCTTCCTACCAACTGTGCTAGAATGCTGACTGCTTTGATCTTGCACAGGCAACCATAGCTGCTCTGAGTTCATGAAGGCAGTGGTCTTGTCATGTCCAGAAACACTGTGGTTTTTGCTCATGTCCTCCCTGACCTCTGGCTCTTACAACCTTTCCACCCTGCCTTCTACAATGGTCCCGAAGCCTTGGGGGAGACTGTGGGATAAAGATGTATCATTTGAGAACACTCAACAGTCATTTATTCTCTGCACTTTGACAGGTTGTATGTTTCTGCATTCATCTACTTTACAAAGAAACTTCTCTGTGTAGTCTGAATGTTGCATTAATATCAGTTCAGGACTGTTCTACCCCTTTGATCCACAGGACCTGCTAGAGCTATTGGGAGATGTGGAACTCCCCCAGCACTTATAGAGCTAACCTAGGGTCAAATCTGGTCCCCAAATATGAGTCTGTTCTTAATTTTTAATTATATGTATATGTGTGAGTATGGCTTTCTGTATGTAAATGCAGTGTCCACAGAAGCCAGAAAAGGGGCCTTAGATCTCTCTGGAGATGGAAGTATGTTGGTTGGATGCTGCTAAACTTTGGTACTGACAACTAAACTGGCATCCTCTGCAAGAGCTCTCTAAACCACGGAGCATATCTCCAGCACTAACAAGGAATAGTCTTTTGTGAGTGCTCACTTCCTGGTTTACAGATAGCCATCTTATTGTGGTATCACAGGGCAGAGAGAAGAGTAAGAAAGCAAGCTCTCTCATATCCTTCTTTCTCCTCCTTTTGTCTCACTATTCCTTCTTGCATCATTTTGGTGTCCCTTTTAATAGGGGTAATCCCATCCACTGGAGCCTGAGAATCTTGATCTAATTTCCTTTAGATACCATCATACTGGGCATTAGGCTTCCATATACAACTTTTAATGGACATAAATATTCCTTTCCCTTTCATAACTATGAGGTTTGCCTTATTCATCTGCTAATAAAAACCATGAAGGAGAATCCAGAATTTACAAGAATAGACACATATATGTACACGTTTGGGGTTAAGTATACTTTACAGTTGAACAAATTATTTTCCATCTGCTCCTTTATGGCTGCTTTTCACCTTCTGATTCCCACTGTTTATTCATGTTCAAGCCAAAGGATCGATGCTAGAAATTCAGATCTACAAATTTTGTTGTAGTAAATCATTGTGATTACCACAAAATACTTACATTTGGATTTACATTCTCAAGGGGGATACACATTCTTATGTCTGTACTGTCTAGAAAGATAAATGTATTTAGAGTCTGTGATCTGTAAACTAATTAGAAAATTCTTGCTGTAGTACAGAGTATGTCATAATGTGCTTGGATTGAACCTACTGTTAGCCACATCCACTATCAGCAGACCTACATACTGCTAAGAGGGAACAAATGAACAGCAAGAAGCCATAAGATGAGCAGAATAACAAATAGCTCAGGATCTGGGTTCCATTGGACTAATTTCTTTTCTTTCCATCAATGTCTCCTCTGCCCTCTGAAACTTAAGTTAAACTTTTGACGTGAGTCAAGATCCGATATTCTCCTTTCTTTTAGCCTTCCTCTAAATGACCTTACATGAAGAAGGCTCTGTGTCTTTAACTATTCCTTTTATGTTACCCCTAGTTCTTAGGGTAGGAACGAAGATACATGGTGTGTAGGAAGAGAGATTTGGGATGGTTAATCTTGATTGTCCACCTGACAGAGATTAGAATCACCTGGGAGACATGGGCATGTCTGGGCATGTCTACTAGGTTGTTTCCAGACAGATTTAACTGAGGAGGAAGATACACTGAACACTGAGTGGCAGTATTCCATAGGCTAGGATCACAGAGTGAAAACCAAATCAAAAAGGTGAACACGGCACCATCATTCTTTCCCTCTCCCCTCTCCTTCCTAACTACAGACGCAGTTTGACTATCCATCTCGTGCACTTGTAGCTACACCTTCTATCCCATGATGGAGTGCAGGTGAAAGAAAGCCTTTCTTCCTTAAGTTGCTTTGTTGTGTGTTTCGTCTTAGCAAGGAGACAAGGAACCAATGTGGGAGATAAGCTCAATACAGGGAGTATACCTCACCGAGGATCTTTCAATCAGCTCTAAGTTTGGCACAGGGATTTTATTAGTTTGCTTTCTGTTACTATAACGAAATATCCGATGCTGAACACTTTACCAAGAAAAGTACTTTCTTTAGCACTTAGTTTCTGAGATTCAAGGGTATGACACCTGGCTTTGACTTCCACGGTGAGGGCTGACTGATTACATCACAGCATGGTAGATGACAACATGCTGGTATGTTTGTGAGAAGGACAAGCAGAAGCTGAAGAACAATTTAAAGTGAGGGAGATCATCCTTGCCCTTTAATAACAACCCTCTTGTGAGAAATAATCAGGATTCTTTGAGGATTGCATTAGTTTCTATCAAAGGCAATACTCTTCAATGACCCAAAGGCCTCCTAATGGACCACACCTCTTAAAGGCTCCATCATCTCCTATATTACCACATTGGGGACCAAGTTTCCAGCATATAAACGTCAAGGTGTTATCAAATCCCAGACCACTATTTATGGCTTAAAAAGGATGATGAATTCAAAGGTAAGTTTTTGAAGTGAGGAAAAGGTTTCACTTGGAATGCTAACAAAGCAAGGAAAATGAGAGTCTATTGCCAACAAAGACTATTTTAGTGGACTCAGAAAGCAAAGGGGCTTTTTAGAGAAAAGGAGGAGAGGCAATGGGCAGCACAGGACTGTTGACTGCAAACTTCCAGGTATCACCACTCCATTGGCCAGGAATGGGGTATTGTCTTAGTTACTCTTATCTTGGTGTTTTGTAGCTTTAAAGAAGAAACATTGTGCACATTTAGGTGAAATCAGTCTTCTTTAATTGTTCTAAACGAAAGATTTCTTAAATTACTGCTTTGTCTACCTGTGCAATTGAGCAGACATCTGACTCAAAGGTTAAGGTAACCAAAGAGAAGATACAACATGAAGGCAGCAATGCCAAGGTTTTCTGGGACATTCTAGACACCCATTGGGCATGTGTAACCAAGTGAAAAGCCAGCACTTTCACTTAAAGAGGCTTTCAAGTCCCTAACCCAAACAGTCATTACCATCATAAACTTACCCACTTGACTTTTAAAAACAATTAAAAGATAAAGAAGGGCTGGCAGGTGGTGCCTCATGCCTTTAATCCCAGCACTCAGGAGGCAGAGGCAGGCAGATCTCTGTGAGTTCGAGGACAGCCTGCTCTACAGAGTGAGTTCCAGGACAGCCAGAGTTACAACAGAGAAACCCTGTCTCAAAACAAACAAACAAAAAACAAACAAAGATAAAGCTAGAGTGCTGCCTGTTAAAGTGGAACATAATTAAAACATATCGGAACCACTGCTCCATTTGCAGTCCAGTATTTTTTTCCAGTAGAGTCAAGTCATTGAGTATTGAGTTACCTAGGTTTCAGAAGCACTTGCTTCCCAGAGGATACTATTATATAATAGATAATATAAATTCAAGTGAAATAAAATGGGAATAAGTGAATGCTGAAGGTTTTCTGTGAGTTAAGTGGTTTAGAGCAGTAAAGACACACAGCATGAAGACAGCCCAACAATTCATGATGTGTACAGTATTATCTTCTTTAAGAAGAGAGGACTGCTTGCTAACAATATGCACCTAGCAATTGAACAAGTACTGACTGTTCAGGCAGTACAACTTCTTGACAATATCATCCCCAGGGCTCTAGAGTCAGACATTATTTTTCTTCATTTTAAATCGTTCTCCACAAATAACATCACAATATAATAATACTTTAAAAGGCATATACTTTTAAAACATTTGCCATATACCAGACACTAGTCTAAGTAATGTATATGTATAAATTCATGCATGTATCTAAAGTAATTTGGCTGTTACCTCTAACTGTAAAACAACATTACTTTTGGAAAGACTACAGAAGTATTAAGAATAAAGTTTATATTGCCTTCAAGAAATCCCACTCCAATTCCAAGATTCTTCTGTATTTTCCCATTCCTGCTCTACCCACCTGGCTCTGCAACAACAAAGGAGTACGTTTCAGATAAGGGGGAGGGGCTAGGGCAAGATAGATTGGGGGGGGATTAGTGATACTACTGGCTGTTGGGAGTGGAAGACTGGAAAAGCCAAATATTAAAAGAAGCAGAAAAGTTTCCTAGCTCCGGAAAATAAGATGTTCCTCTTTAGTAATCAGAGAACTTAAAAAAAAAAAAAAAAAAAAAAAAAAAAAAAAAAAAAAAAAAAAAAGCAAGCAACCCGCACATTTTTTTTTCCTCCAGAAAAGACTGACAAGCCCACATGTGTTTGGGAAGCGGAGGGGAGTAGACGAAAGAGCAGAGGGCGGGCCCACATCTGCCGCGCTTTTTGTGGGAGTGGAGACTGGGGACCCGAGCTCACTGGTGACGTAGCTCTCATGTGACCAGGAGTCGACGTGTGCAGAAATCCTGCTAGTCTGGTCCTTGTTTCCATCTGGGTACCAGCTTCCTTCAGCCTTGCCGAAGGCGGCGGTGTGAGAGGTCAGCGGAAAGAACCGACAGCTTGCTTGAATTCTGCAGGTTGGTGTCAGAAGGGATATTGTCTGGGATTTTCTAGTGTAGGGTGGTCTAGGGTGAGAGACTTGAGTCCCAGTTAAGTCCGTCCTTCCAACCCTTACCTTCAATTAATTCTTCAGGAAAGGACACTTCTGAAAGGATCTAGAGGGTCCCAAAAGAAAGACAAGGAGACCTGTGACGGTTGAAAAATAATTATTCTCTGAGATTTTTGGACCTATTTTCTGACTCCCACTCGGCCTCCCATACCTTGTCTCGAATCTTAGATAGCTGGGAATAATATCCCTTTCTTAACCCCTGTCTGATGAGAAAAACAAGTAACTTGCAGGAAGGGAAGGAGGAGTCCTGTGGGAAACAAAGGGTGCGAAACTTCCATAAGCAAGACCTTAAATAAGGAAAGCTCGGTGAGCTTGATCCGCGGTGCTGCTCTACTGAGCACTGAGGGCTCGCGCGCCCCACCCCCAACATCCCCTCCCTTTTCAGTTTGCCTGCAGGTTTGTTCTTTGTACGGCTCCAGTCTAAAATAAGTAGGAGAAAGAAACTGACCCGATCAGTACCTGGTAAGTGAGGGGAACTTTATAAAAAGACTCTCCCGGGTGTGTGTGGGTGAAGGGTGGGAGAGGTTAAAAGCCACACTCCCCTCTCCCTTCCCCCTTAAGCAACCTACTCCCCACATTCCGAGGGCCCTGTGGTAGGCCTGTGAGATCGAAAGATTTGTGGAGGGCTGGAGCGGGAGGCGGGAAGGCAGGCCTTGGAAAATGCCTGAGGGAGGGCCTAGAGAGGGGAGGGGGTGGAAAATGGAGGTAAGAGGGGCGGGTACAGGGAAAGCTTGATTGCTGACTGGGCTTCTCAGGTAAAAGGTATTTGGTGAGGTCAGTTAGGCCAAAATGGGAGGGGGAGAGACAGGGAGGAGAAAAAAGAGAGGGAGGGAGAGAGGGAGAAGGAAGGCAGAGAGAGAGGGAGAGAAGGAGAAGGGAGAGAGAGCAGTGAGGAGACCTTTGTGCACAGTACCTGTACACTTACCAAGTCTTCCACTACTGTCTCCTACTTGCTTCCTAGAAATAACTGCGTTGAGGAACAGGCAGGAAGAAGCACAGAAGGAAGAGAAGCATACACAAGATGAAACCCTGCCAAAAAATGGAAGGCAACCCAGAAAATGAGGATGAGCCAAAGCCCGAGGAAGAGCCAAAGCCCGAGGAAAAGCCAGAGGAGGAGGAGGAGGAAGAGGAGGAGGAGGAGGAGGAAGAACCAGAAGAGGAGGAGAAATCAGAAGAAACTTTTAGGGAGAGGCTGATTCAGTCTCTTCAGGATTTTAAGGAGGATATACACAACAGGCATTTGAGCAATGAAGATATGTTTAGAGAAGTGGATGAAATAGATGAGATAAGGAGAGTGAGAAACAAGCTGATAGTGATGCGTTGGAAGGCTAACCGAAACCATCCATACCCCTATTTAATGTAGTTTGCCTTGGTTTCTATTTTATCTGATATTACCATTGCAATATAGCTTTCTTTTTATTAGCTTTTTTCCTGATATGCTTTTGCCCATCTTCCTACTTTGAATCTGTTGCTGTTAGTGGTTTAGATGTATCTCTTCTTGTCTGTATCTTAGTGTTGATTATATTTGAACCAATCCAAAAAAGTCTCTGGCTTTTAAAAAGAGAGCTTTACAGATTTGTAAAAAAAAAAAAAAATGGGCTTCTGATGGGATACAAAATGAGAAAAAGGTTACAAAATAATATGAGAATATCGTATTTTGAAAGACAAGAGTACCTTTGTATGTTACATATATGCACATATAAACTTGTGAAAGATGAATGATTTTTCTTCTGCTTATTTGTATTTGCCATATTCCTAAAATGAACATGCATTATTCTTGCTAAAAACAATAAAGGTTTTATAACTAAAAATAAGCATCTGACAGCACATCAATTTATTTCTAAAGCCACTGAGGCCCTTGTTGTTCACTGACAAAATATTAGAACCATTGAGTTAAAAGATTAAAGTATACATCAATTCTCATCTGCAGAAATAAAGCTTGTAGGAATTTTGCGGTGATCAAATAAGGTACTGAGAGCTATTTGACAGTTTTACCTCTCCCCCGCCATTTCCTTGTACAGGATCCAGATGCTAGAGATTTGTTTCTGCTTTTTTGAGAACAAACTCAAACAACTGTTATGTGAGTGCTACCTATTCCTTTATGCCTGTCTAGACTCCTCTCTAGCTGCTTTTGATAATAATAAGCTATTCCAGCCCCTCTCCTACATTCTGCAAGTTTTCAGTTCCTTGGTGCTGCATAAAATTCTCAAGTACCAAACACTAGAATACTTTTTTGGTACATCCAGTAGGCTAAATCTCCAGACATCAAAAGTGATGGAAAATTTGCCCATCTCTTCTATTTTGATAGATAGTTACCCGGGTCAACAGTGTCTTACGGTTATACCTTGATAGCTTTGGGATCTTCTTTCCTAGTATAAGACTCAGAATGGGCTTGTCTGAGAGTGTCCAGAACACAAGTCTGAATAACAGACTTAGGCTTTCATCAGAATTCCTGCCCTGCAAGTGATGATGCCATTTGGTCTTACTGATGCCTGCTTCCTTAGAATGAGTGATTTCTCCCCTGCAGGTTGATGACTGGTTCCCCTCTCAGGTTCAACAGGTACCCCAATACTTGTGCAAATTTTATAGGAAGGCTGAAGTCAGATTTGGGGATGTTCCCACCACTGGCTGGAAACAGTTATGATAGTATGCTACCTGCATACAATTTTTCCTTTATGATGCTCTTTTTGGGAGTTCTTCATTTCCCTTCTTTAAGGTTGTGACAGCTAGATAGAAGATGATGAGGCTGGAATTCTGGTGGATTAAGGTAAGATTCCAGGGGTGCACTGGGCCAATTTTACAGAAAGAGGTAAATCCTGTTGTCTGTAGCCTGGAAGGTGGTCAGTGGAAAAGGATGTGGTATGGCTTACCCCAAACACACTCTTCTCCAGGGTAGATCTTCCTTTGGTTCCTCTGCTTCAAGCTCCAGTAGGCACCTAATAGGGCTGATGGCTGAGTTGCCATGGGCAAACTTACCTGAAAAGAAGGCAGTTTTCCCTCACTGCAAATCAAAACAATAGACTTCCTTCTTTTATCAGGGGAACTTGAAGGACACTTTTCATAAGAAACAAAGCACTAGCTCAGAATTTACTAAACAGAAACATTGGTTGTGGGAATCTTTATCCCAGACATGATAGTTTTAGATGTAATCAGATAACTTACGTTTGGCGAGAATGACCTGGTGGGAGGGGAAGGTGATTTTAGACAGCATGGATGCGTTTTTACGTTGTAAAAGCTCATGCATGTATTTGAACATGTATTAAATACTTTTGGTTTAAAGCATTTGAAGATAATACAGATTGAGGGTCACGTTATAAACTTTTTTATCTAGATAAACTATTCAAATGATATGTGAGTCAGTTTGGAGAAAAACATTAAGTAGAACACAATGTTAATGGCATTGGTGGTACACAGGCATGCCAAAAATTATATTGATAGGAAAAAATTTCCATAGCATAATTGCTTTAAGAATAGTATCTGCAAGCACCTGTCAGGAACAGTACCAAATCTAAGATTTTATCCTACTCATAAGCTAACGAGTTTAGCCTGCTATTTTTCAGGGGATGTTGGCAGACGACACTAAAGTGCTGGGTCAGAGACTAAGGACCTTATTATAGAAAAGCCTTAACTAGAACTTCACGTTGATTTGTACTGTCCCTCGGATTCCCAAATCTCTTGGGGGTGACAAAGGGCCCATGATAGATGCTTAATCATGTGCTGGGTTTAGGTAGTTTACTATTTTCAAAGAAATCATAAGCCTGTTCTCTGTCTGAGGAAAGATATTGCCTCATACTTCAAGGTTGCTTACTGTAAGCACAACTGAAAAATTATCTGCCTGGGTAAAGAGTGCTCAGGGCTCTGCATTCTTGGCACATGCAGTAAGAAACATACAAGGACACTTGGAGCTTTTGGCAGATTGCCTCTTCTAATAACACTTTGCTCTTCACAATAGATCATGGCGATGTCAAGCCTCATGAGAAAGTCTTTGAGGAACTTCAAATTATACTAAAAGTAGTATGTAGTGCCTATAATCCTAGCACTCAGGAGGCAAAGGCAGAAAGACTGGGAGTTCAAATCAATCTGTGTAACAGTAATTTTAAGTTTGGGTAGTCCAGACTGAAATACCCAAGACCCCATCTCAAAAGAAATTACTATAAGACATAGTTGGCCATATGGCCTGGAGAATGATCTACAATGACTATGTCTCTAGATTTGAATGAGTGGACTTATTAATTATACAGAAAGCTGAAGTAAAAGAATAAATAGCAGTATTAGACATACAAATGATAGACAGAAAAATATCATCAAGTCAGATGCTCAAATTATCCAGCAGAAACCGATTGAGGAAGTGCTCTTGAGACAATGAACTGGAGTTCTCAATCCAGAGAGTGCCCTATCAAGAGTCCCTGGTGAAGCAGAGTGTCTCCACCTCCAGCCTTTCAAATAAAAGAACATATAAGAGCAGGTAGAGATAACATCATCAAGTCAGGAGCTTAAAACATCCATCAAAAATCAAGTGAAAGCAATGAGATGGTCAGCTGAAGTTTTGAATGAGTTTTCTCTCCATGGCTGAACTCCTGGATTCTTTTTTCTATTGCAGGCACTTTTTGTATCTTGTGTTAAGCAATAGTAAGATCTGTTGCAAACTGTTTACCTTCTAGCTGTTCTCAAGGACACCATGTTTTCACTTGGGCTCTTTTGCTGTATTGTTCCTCCTGTTACAGACTCAGAGAGGTCAGCCCTTCCCCAGACAAGAGGCTTTTGGAGAACACTTTGAGACAGATATGCTTGAGTCTGAAATGAGAGACAACCTACTTTCAGAGCCAGATTCTCAGTCATCTCAAAAGCACATGACCATTTATTAAAATATACATTACACATAGAGTTAACATGTCAATTCAAAATAACAGAGGTAGAAATGTTAAGGCCACTGGATTCACCAGGACACTAAAGACAGGACTTAACTTTTGCAAATATTTCACTGGGGAAAGGACAAAGGGTGTCTTTAAAAATCAGCTCCATATCATATAAGTTAATAACGTGTAAAAGTATGGGTGTTTTGCCTGCGTATTTCTATGTACCATATGCATGCAGGGCCAGCCCTCGGAGGACAGAAGAGGCCATTGGATCCTCTGGAATTGGAGTTACAGGTGTTTGTAAGTGGGTGCTGGGAGACTTAGCAAAAACAACACCAATTGATGTTAATTTAGTTGGATAATTGGGTATGGGATAGTTTTTCCACATACCATTCGTGTATGTATATACATTTTTTTTTTTAGATTAGGTCTTACTGTGTGGCCCTGGCTGGCCTGGAACTCTGCAATATAGACCAGGCTGACCTCAAGCTCGCAGGTGACTGTCTGCCTCTGCCTCCAAAGTGCTGGGATTAAAGGTACATTTTTTTTTATTGAAAAACTGTTCATAAAATTTCTGTTCACATCTTCCTTACTATTTTTAGTTGTGGTGTGGTAAAGTAGCTATTTAAAGGAGTAAGGCATACTTGTCAATAGGCCCTGTTTGCCATACATTGTTAAAACCCAAAGCAGGCCTGCTCCCTACCTGGCACAGTGGCTTACAGGGCAACAGCCACGCAGCCTCCTAAGTCTGTCCACTTTTCTGAAGTTCTCTGATTTATGTTAGGTTTTCCTTTTCTTCCCTCTTTTCTAAGCCTGCTTTCCCTAACACTCTGGGCTCCACTCTTTCTCTAAAGCTCCCAGACCCACCATGTGGCTGCCTGCTGCCATGTGGCTGTCCTCTATAGCAGCTTAACCCTAAACAGTATGGCTTTCCATCACACCCTTCCCTCTTTCCCTTCTCCATCTTCCTCCTCCAGGCAGCTGCTGAGATTTACAGCTGTCCTGGCCTGAGGTTTTTCTTTTAAACTCTAATCAAATTACCCTTGAGCTTTTCATTGAGTTCATTCTTAAATTCTTTTATTAACGAGACTAAGAACCCTCAAATAGGATCCTAATTTCCCTGCTGGCAGCAGGAAACCTCTGCTATAAGCCTCAGGTGCCATCGGGGCAATCTTAGACTTTTGGTTAATGGAAGCTAGTGGTCTTCTTCCAAAAACTTCACTGGATGAGTGAAGTTCTAATAAGTATATTAGAACAGACATAGAGGTGGACCAGGAGAATTAAGCGAGCTAAAGGTAGCTGAAGATAAATTTTAATTAGGCTCTAGACCTGCAACACTCTAACCTCTTCAACATGATTGAATTTATAATCAGTATCAGCTTAGAAGAAAGTATAGTATAAGATGTAGGTACAGTTCTTCCCAAGACCTTTCATTCGCACTGGCTCTGGATCTCACTGGATCTGATGCTGTTTTTTTTTTTTTTCCCAACTTTGGGCCTCATTCTCATATACAGTTACCTTGGCCTCCTTTCACTTTAAGAAGGATAAGATATATGAGGTGCTTTGCTTTACTAGGGATATGTGCTACTTTTCCTAGGGATGCCATCACATCACTACATCTTACTGTAAGTACTTTATTTTATTTTTTTATTTTAAAAGGACTCATTTATTTTACGTGTTTAAGTGTTTTGTCTGCATGCACCACGAGTGTGTCCAGTGCCCAGGGGAGGTCAGAACAGGGCACTGGGGGTTACAGCTGTGAGCTGCTATGTAGGTGCTGGGAACCAAACCCTCTGCAAAAGAGCCATAAGTGCTCTTAACTGCTAAGCCATCTCTCGAGCCCAGTGTAAATACTTTCTAGTGGCTTCCATTAAAGTTTGCCTAGAATAGTGTGTTCCCCCTCCTTGCTACGATCTTTGGCCATAAAAACAAAACAACGACCCATTCCAGCTTAAAATAAAAGAAGCATAAAGATCCAGCTCGTGCCCACTTCTGAAAGACAAAGAAACCACCCATGCCAGGTAACAGTGCAATTGACAGGGAGACGTTCTATGGACGGTGTACTCTCTTTTCTGTATTTAAGAAAATATCCAGACCAGCAAACATTTAGGGTTATTGTGTAAAAACAAATGTGGGAGTTTAAATGAATGCTAGGAACATATAAAGAGAGGAGGTCAAGACCGCCAGGGATGAGAAATAAAAGGCCTTGAGGCTGGGTATGAGGTAGCCACACTGACCAGGATAAGAGGAGAGATGGGGCTGATTAATGTGTAACTATAATTCAAGTTGCCTTGGACACTACCCCACAGTAGAGGGGCTGGGACTTGCTACAGCTGGTGGCTGTAGCTATGGGGCAGGGCTTCCCTAGAGTAATCTTTGCTTGGGCCTGAAAGGCCTACATGCTCTAATATACACTTCATAAATATTTATAAAAGCATCTTATATCACAAGAGAGAATCCACTAGGCTGTTCCTGACTTGGGGCAGTCCACTCCAATCTCTTTGTGGAATGTTTACATTGCTGAGCTTTGTTTCTGTGGCTTTGTTAAACAAACTTCTGTACAAACTGGGGTGGGGTGGGGCCACCAAAACAGAAGGTATAGAGTAATAGATGTACCAAATACCAAGATGATGTCCATTAGGTTGCTAAAAGTAAGGGACTTTTTTAAAGTGGCAGTGTGATGTTTTACCAGTTTCTACTTGCCCTCTGGTGGCTTAGGAAATAATAATAGTAATAATAATAATAAAAAATATATATATATATATATAAATTTTCTAATAGGAAATTCTATTGCCTTTGCATTATAAAAATCAAGTTATTGCCTGGACATATACAGACAGAGTCATTTACTTCAGTGAACTCTGAGTCATTTTCCAGATGTTACAGCTAATCTATCAATGTATAGAATGGAATGTGAGGTTTAGCCAAATTCACAAAGCTGTAAATAAAATTCCTGCCTAAGGTAAGGTCAAAATGTCTGCTGGTTTGTGCGTGTGTTTGTGTGTGTCCACTCACTTTGGGGTATATGAACATACATGTGCAGGCCAGAGGTCAAAGGGGTATTGTTCCTTGTGTATCATCCACCTTGGTTTTTTTTTTTTTTTTTTTTTTTTTTTACCTTGTCTCATTGGCCCGACAGGCCGGCCAGCAAATCCTAAGGATCCTTCTGTCTCTGCCTCCCTGGCTCTGAGAGTACGAGCTTGTGCCAGCACACCTGACTTTTTATCTGAGCTCTGTGGATGGAACTCAGGTTCTCAAGCTTGCACAGCAAGCATTTTATTACTGAAATACCTTCCCAGCCCCAAAGCCCTCGCTTTATCTCACTGCCCTGAAACAGAGGACATTTAGTAAATAGCAACAGCAGCGCTGTGCCAGATTCTTTTCAGTTTCCCAATGTTCTTGTTCTTTCAATTCTTGTCTTAGTTTCCACATTTCCCCTCTCTAGAACCAAAACCAATCCCTTGGTGCATGGATAGGCTGCAACCATCTCCTGGGGTTACTGAAAAAGGTTTATAGTTGCAAATATGTTCCTTTGCATCCAAAAAGTATCTCTTAAGAACATAAAAACAGCCTTTAAGAATTTATCCAACAAAAGAAGGCTATGTCTCCAAGACTCATGGAAAGGACAGAATCCTGACTTGATAATTACCAGCATGTTCCCAAACAGAACAAAACAAAAAACCAAACATGACCTTGTCTCCATTAAAACATTTTTTTTAACCTTTTACTTCTATGACTTTACTGAGCCCCTTTTTCCCCTGACCCAGTTACTTACTTTTAGAAGTCACCAATCCTGGAGGTCAAGCAGCTGAGTTATATATTTAATCTCCCACTATGTTTTACTGTACTCTATACCTCTGGCATGTGGGTTACAGGAATAATGGTTGCCTGGGTTACTTTTCAAGGATTTGAAGATCACCTAGTAGAGATTACCAACTCTTCACTTGGGCTGTGGAGTTAGTAGTTTACTGGGTAATTTTGGCTCTCAAGAGGTTGAAAAAGTTCACTATCTCTTGTCATACTCTTAGACCATCATTTTCGATGATATATCCCTCAAAGAGCCATGATTGACTATACTTGTCCAGACTACTAATTGCGTAATTCCAAACACGTTTCTTCATGTCTTATATCTACTTGATAAATATCGCCTAACCCTTATTAAAGAAGTGGATTAGAGACTTAGCTGTCCTACCCTGACACTTAACCACTGTGTGGAAATTCATTTTCTTTTGAGAAACTGTTTCTATTACTGTGCAGATAAATTAGGCATAGTTCACTAATAAAAAAAACTCTCAACCAACCTCTTGGATACTTAGTCTAATAACTCCTATCTATGTATCTCAGGATATGTCTTCCTTCTTTTTAAATAACACCTTTCTATATAATATCTTTGAGAAATGCACTGGCTAGTTTATGTTTACTTGACAGAAAGTTAAGTCATTTGGGAAGAGGAACCTCCATTGAGAAATGCCCCCAACCATCCAGATTGGCCTGTGGCCAAGCCTGTAGTTGCATTTTCTTGATCAATGATTGATGTGGGAGAGTCCGACAGCTGTGGCTGATGCCACCTCTGGGCTGGTAGTCCTGGGTGCTATAAGAAAGCAGGTTGTGCAAACCATGAGGTGCAATCCACTAAACAGCAGTCTTTCATGGCCGCTGCATCTGTGCCTGTCTTCTGTTTGAGTTCGTATCCTGACTTCCCTCAGTGATGGACTGAGATGTGGAAGTATAAGCTGAAATAATCCCTTTCCTCCCAGGTTTCTTTATTACAACAATGATTTTATCACAGCAATAGAAACTGTAACTAAGACAGGAAATAGTGGGATATAATTTGAATATCCATTAATTCACTATTCCACTATTATCCTGTGCTAATATCCCTATAACTGATTTCTGTACATTTATATGAAGTCAAAAGAACCAGGATGACATGCCTAAGCCCTTACTCTCCTGATCCTAAGTAAAACTTAATACACATCTTATCTGTACAATTTTCTCAAATGTATAAAAGTTAGTTTCCCTATGGCTTACTTATCATAACATTCTAAAGATTCATCCATATTGTGGCGTCTATCAGTACCTTGCTTCTCTTTATTGTCAAATATTATTATCTAATTATATGCATTGTCCACATTTTGAATACGCATATTGGCAAGTATATTCAGCAACAGTTAATATTAATTAACTCTCTCATTAATTGCTAGTAGGGATGTAACATGGTACAACTTCTTTGGAAGACACTTTCAGCAGTTTGATCCCCAAAAACCTATGTAAAACCTGGCTTGGTAGCATGTGCTTGTAATACAAGCACCAACCTTGCTCACAGCACTGGAATTACAGAACAGTGTGGGGCTCTTATGTGAGTTCTGGGGATTGAACTCAGGCTCTACGTTTAAGGGACAGGCACTTTAACCAACTGAGCTATTTCCCCAGCATGGCAGTATCACCTTACTGATAATGGTTTTAATAAGGCTTTCCAACTCTCTCAATAACCATGCTCCCCTTAGAATTCACTAATAACCTCTTGATTGCTCTATTGTTCCCAGCAATTCCCCTGGTTATCAATTGCTCTGAAAACTAGTAAAATGTGGCCTCTCTTAAAAGAATTGTTCCCAGGGTCAGAGGCTTTTTGTTTATTTGTTTGTCTGTTTTGTTTTGAGTCAGAGTAGCCCAGGCTTTCCAGACAATAGAACTATTTTTGCTTCAGCCTTCTGAGTGCTGGGACTACTGTCACGTGCCACTCCATCTGCATTAAGGTCAGTGTTGATATTTGTTTTGCTGGTAGGAAGCCTCCTCTCAATCATCTCCTTTGATTCTCCTCAGCCGTCTAGCCAGACAACAGTAAATTATCTTTACCAAATCCGTTTAATTACCAATGGCTGCCACCACAACTTTGAGCAAACTTGGTTTGAATTTCTCCAGTTGGAAAATGAACTAGGTTATCTTGGAGAATAGTAAAAGATATATTCTTTGTGGCTCTTATATCTCCAAGGGTGAGTTATCTGATCAAGGGTTGTGGATCTGGGGACAGGGAGCTTAACAGTCTGTTCTCTGAGTGACATTTCTACTCTTAAGATTTTTCCTCTTCTTGGCGAGAAGTATAGCTGTCTAAAGACCTCTCGGCTTACATCTGTCAGTGTAAAATAATAGCTTACTTAAAGGATGGAAGAAAATAGATTATTCTTAGCCAAATATGAGTGTCAATGTCCCAGAAACCTTGCATTCAAATTAACATAAATGATATGTTCCAAAGTGAAAGAGGTTACATGAACTTTCATAGCTAAAGAACAAGAAAAATGTTTTTAATCAATACATTCAACGAACATGTTGACTTCAGATGTTATCTTCTAGCAGTCTTAGGTTTCTTACCTTTAGGCTTAGTTGGAGACTAGATGTCTACTAAGCTTACTGATAACATTCCAAGAGGTTTACCTAATAGTCAGAAGGGAGTTAAGACAGACACAGAAACTGAAAATAAGTTGCTATTAAAGGGACAAAGATAACCAAGGTAATTTTGTGTCTTGAGCCAAAGCACTCCATCTCTTCACAATCCAGATGTTCTACTTCGACGAGAATTAGTCAGCAGAATTACCATAGATGCAGCACTGTTGGACAACTTTGCTCCCACATTGCCAATACTGGGTGGGGATCATGGCTTCAAGACAAAAAAGGATAAGCAGGGCCCCATTATTCTCTGTGGTTCCACATTCAAGAGACAACCTACATTCTGTAATTGGAGGCTGAATGGAGAAAGGAGCCTCTACTTTTTGATTGCACTCACTCAGTGTTCAACTTTAGTCAAGGGTCAGCAGGGCCAGAATAAGAAATGCTGACATCCTTCCCTTTCCCAAAAGAAAGTCCCAGACTTGGAGTTGCAGGATATTGTTCTCTATTGCCTGGTAGAGTGTAATTTACACCTCCCCACCCCCAACCTAGCTAGGAATTTTGATACAGAAAGAGATCTAGATCAAATGCCACATATTTCCCCCTATTTTATGATTTTTTTTATAATTTTTGTAGACTACATGATCTTTTATTGATATATATCATTTATACTATTTAAATAGACTTGAAGTGGTTGGGTGGTTTTATTTTTTGTCATTTTGGTTTTAGAGTCTTTACTAATTTTACTAGAGAGCAAGACCTCAAAGCTCCTTATGTTATCATGTTTTAAAAAAAACTCACCAATCTCCTAGAAACTTGTTTGTAGAAGACTTCACTAGCATATGGGTGAGGTGTTCTTGCTCTGTGGCCCAGTACGTGCCACTCTCAACATCTACTGTCTCACTTTAGTTAGGGCTCTCCATGATCATATGAATGCCACATTTCCCCCATTCTTTCCATAGTTTCATTGTCTCACCAGAAACATAGTATAAAATTCAAAACGTTGAACTGAATGTATAATTGTAGCAAAGAGCTGTATCCAGGGTATCAAAACTCTAAATTAAGGGCTCAGCAGTTAACAGTGCTTAGTGGTCTTCCAGAGAAACAGAGTTGAGTTCCCAACACCTAAATCACTCACAAATGCCTATAAACTCCAGCTTCAATGGATCCAATGGCCTCTTTTGGCCATGTGGATGCCTGCTTGTGTGTCCATCACACACACACGCACACACACACACACACACACACACACACACCTCTTTAAAACTCTAAATTGGGTGCTGAAAATGAATGGTAGATGTAGGCCTGTGGCACTAGCACAAAATGGGCTCAAATATCATCACATAGTAAGTGTTTAATGAACACAGGAATGAATAAGTTATGCAGAGCAGAAACTACTAACAAGGAAAACCAAGTGGCAGTTTAAGAATATAGATTAGGAACTAGATTACAGGAATTTGAATTCCTATTTTACTACTTCTTATCTGTTGCTTAACTCCACCATCATGATATTCTCATTTGTAAAATGGAGGAACCATTGCATCTACTTCCTAGGATTATTGTGAGGATAAAACGTAACCATTAATGTACATACAATAATGCTTCATATATAGCAGCATTTTCTTAGTTGTTTTATTTTTCATTACTATGATTGTACAAGAAAATAGGTTAGCGTGTATATGCTATTTTATAAGACCTTTTAAATAGAATTATTATTATTATTATTTCTACTACTACTACTATTATTATTATTATTATTATTATTATTATTATTTTGGCGATTCTAGAAATCAAGCCCAGAGGCAGGGTCTCCTTTGTTCCTGCTACTTCGATGTGTATTCCTGTCTCTGCCTCCTAGTTTGCATAGGGGTGCTAGGATTATAAATGATTTTTATGTGAGTTCTATGGTATCAGGGATCAAAATTAGATGGTCAAGCTTGTGTAGCAATTGCCTTTACCCGCTGATTTATTTTTCCTGACCCTGCCGTTACCCTTTTTGACAACCTGAGAAAACACTCAGATTTGAATAGGTCTCTGTTTCTCAATTTTTATAGTAAAACTTTTGGACTAGATTATTTCTAAGGTTATTCTGACTTTCACAATACATGGTCTGTGAAGACATGAGACTCTAGACTATAAGTTCCTACTCTATAAACCTAAAACTAGGTGACAGCCCAGGAAATAGAGCTATAAAACTCAATGTTCATTTTAAAAGTGATAAATCTACTACTTTATTTTTTGGACTCATGATTTATCTCACACTCCTTTTCCAAACCACTGTAGCGACTTTATACATTAATTCCCAATCAGTACACAACTGAGTATTTGTGTCTATGCTAATCATTTTTAAATGCTTTAGAAATCCTTCAGGTAGCAATAACATGGATGGAACAAGGTTGTGGAGATTTTATTCTAAGTTATAGTCAATGTTATTTGCACCTAGCCATTGTACTCAAACAGGTGTTGCTAACATATTGACTGTTGTCTAGCAGTAGGTCAAGAAAGAGAAGTTTATAACAGCAAGTGGTAGGATGGCTTTTAAAAGTGGCTAAAATTTTTGAGCACTTTTCCCGAATGGGGTGACAGTTACATCCCATCTACTTGAATCTTGGAAGTGGTCTTATGATTGTATTGATTGAGCACAGCAGGACTTCCAAGGCAAGACCACAAAGGCCATATAACTGCCACTTTACACACAGGGACTCTTGCTATTCAGGTAACTGTTTTGGATATGCTACATGTGGATTCTCTAACTCTCGGCCATCTTAATTCCAGCATCAGGCTATTTGTGTCATCTATGGGTTTTCAAGTTACTCTAAACTGAACTACTCACTCTATGGTCCCGGACACTGTAGAGCAGAAGAGAATAGTCCTTAGTGTATTTTTTCTGAATATTTGAGCACAGAATCTCTAAGCATAAATATATCACTTATAGTTTACATCAGAGATTTCTGAGGTTGTTTGTTGCCCATCAGTAGTAGGTCACTGGTAGAGTTCATCTGTCATTCTGCAAGCAATAGCACTGTATTAGTTACTTTCTATTGCTGTGATAAAACACCATGACCAAGGCAACTCATAGAAGGAAAGGCTTCTGGGGGGCTTATAAGAGGAATAATAGTTCATGGCCATCACTGCTGGGAGCATGGCATGGCAGCAGGCAGGCAGTCAGGCATGGTACTGGTGCAGCAGCTGAAAACCCACATTTCAATCCACAAACAGGATGCAGAGGAGCTAATTTGAAATAGCCTGAGTCTCTTGAAACCTCAAAGTTCACCCCAGTAACATGCTTTTCTCCAGCAAAGCCACACCTCCTAATCCTCCTCCAATAGCCACCAACTAGTAACCAAGTATTCAAATGCCTCAGACTTATGGGGGACATCTCCTTCAAACCACCACATACACATAACAATCCTGAGTCCTATTTATAATCAAATCAACAAAAGAGAGTTCAGGACAGCCAGACATGGGAGTGCACATCCCTATTTTAAGCGCTTGGCGGACTGAGGCAAGAGGATCGTGAGTGTATGGCCAGCCTGCCCCTACATAGTAACATTGTCTTAAAGAATAGAGTTAGAGAAGTTTAAAGAAAATCAGTCCATAGTTATAAATTAGCAACTTATTTTTTTAAAGAATGAGCTTCACACAGACTTGTATAATTCTGATATCTCCAGATAGATGTTTAGCAATAATGGGCCTGAATTTCGTCAGGACAGTTGACCCGCAGTGTGCAGAGACCATCCCATTTTAATGGGCCATGTGCTCTCAAAATCTGCCACATTCTTGCTTATCAGTCTTCACTCACATATATGGCCTTTCTCACGTTGCTAGCTATAAAACTCCAACTAATAGGGCCCATGGGATGCTAGGGCCCCACCAAGCACCAGAACTGTCAAATAGTCCTTCTCTCCAACACAGCAGTCCAGTTGAAAAGTTTGTTTAAAAAACTGTGAATTCCTGGGGCCAGTGAGATAGATGGCTCAGCAGGTAAAGGCAGTTATGGAAGGAACCAGTTCCTTCAAGCAGTCTTCTGACCTCCACACATGCAAACACATAAGGATGATTGAAATATTTTTAGAAATTATATTTTTTAATGTGCATTTTCCTGGATGAGCCCATTGTAAATGTTTCACATTCCAGAGAATATTAGTAAAATATCTGAGGTTGTTATGTGATAAAACATGCACTGTGTGCGTGTGTAGCATATATTTTTGTACGTGCAGTTTCAAAAGATATGAAAGAGAGACAAGAGAAATTATGGAAATGGGAAAATGGAGGAAAGCCTGTCATTTGGTTGAAGCTTTTGCCAGCAGATGAGCATGAATTCCAGCACATTTAACAACTGTTTAAGGCCTTCTTCGCTTCCCAGCTATAAAGCCTGTATTTTTTTTTTTAGGATTCTCACCAGTGTGAAACCTTAGTTGATCCTGATTTGTTTGTGTTTACAATTTTTCAAGATTCTACTTTTTAATTATGTGTAGAGGGGTGGTGTGCCTCTGGGGCCAGAAGAGGGCATCAGATTCCCCAGGAGTAGGCCAGACACAGGTGCTCAGAACTGAACTTTGTTCCTCTGCAAGAGTGGAATACGCTCTTAGTAGGAGTTATCTCTATTGTGTGTGTGTGTATGTGTGTGTGTATACACACATACATAGTGTGTATATACACATACCATGAGCAAGTGCAGAGGTCAGCAGACAATTTAAAGGAGCTGGTTCTCCTTGACCATCAGGTAGGTTTCAGGGATCCAACTCAGATCATCAGACTTGTAAACAAGTGCCTTTGTACATCTCTTTGTCCAGTCCTGGTTTTATCTTATCAATTATAACTCCATCAAAGGTGCCTCCTGGAAATTTTGTAATTTCACTTATCAGAAACAGAGAAGAGGGGAAAATATTTTTCACCAATTTTTTTGAAATGTACCTTGAGAGTCACAAAAATGGTATATATGACTAGTGTTAATACAATTAATTACAGTTTTCCTTGAGGGGCCAATAGATACACATGGGTGTCTTCCTTTCGTCTGTTTTCCTTTGGGAAGTACATCCACACTTTTCTGCATTGAAGGCTTGAATCACAATTTAGCCTGATTGAGGTCTCTAAAAGATTAGAAAAAAAATTCTTAGACTTATGAAGGTGGCACTGTGGAATTGTGCCTCTTTCCCTTCACTGATGTTATATTGGGGCCTGAGTCTATGAGCCCTCTGAAGCATTATTTATGGCTTTCCCTCACTGTTACTTGCTGATCTGCCCACCAGCCAAGCACGGCTCGCATGTCATCTTTGTTTCTTTGTTTTTGTTTCTCTGGCTAGAAATCCATACTGTGTTTGAAGAGTGCTACTGCTTTCCAAATTTAGAAATCCCTTAGACACATCCATACTATTACTAGGTTAACAGGTACTTGATTGGTTCAGTCTGGATGACAGTCATGAGAGTAGATCACCCAGAGTCTTGAGCCCTCTCAGGCTCCAATAAATATTCAAGACAAGCCTGAATAAAACACATGGAAAAGCTACTCCTCAAAGTCGCACATGCCAGGTGAAAACACATTAGAAACAGCCACTTCTACACTCTGCTAGCCTCAAAATTCTAAAAGAACTTTTTGTTTTATTTTTCCTTCTATGATTCCTAAATGTGCTTGCTGTTTTTCCTATGTTAGGTACTCTCTTCGAAGCGGACCACCTTAGGCAAACGGAACTCTGCTTCACTTAGGAAGAAGTCTAACAAGTTTCCCCTTAGTACTGTCCAAAGAGTTCAAGGCCAAAATAGGTGAATTGAGGCTCCAGAAGTTTTCATTTAATGAGAGGTCGAAATCCCAGCTGCTATGCATGCCTATTTCTTTAAACTTTGCACTGAATGTGACAGTGGTTTCCAAGTCATGAAAGAAATCCTTCTAAGGAGTTCCAGAGGGAAAAGTAGTCACTAGAATACAAGTGAGGACCAATGACTGTCAGTGGATGGTTGGCATTGTCTGATTCAGGCAGGGATATAATCCAGATCTGCAATGGATAGGTGGGTGATTCCTCATCCTGAAACCTACACTTCTTTTATCTCTTTCTTTCAGATACACAAGCAAGCACCAAAAATATAGTTTGACTTCACTATAAATTAGGAAGCAAAAAGCTTTGGCCTCAAATGACACTGAGAAAAGCATTTTCGTCTGTAAGGTCACTTCCTTTCTGCTAGTTAGTTCTTAAAATAGAAAAGATATCACTTTAAATCTGAATGACTAGGTTCATGTTTTGATTTTTATGATTTTACTGTGTATCTACTGAGCCTTATTGGTGATCCAGTTAAACTCTGTCTTTTAGATATAAGGTTTTAAGAAAAGTTATAACATAGCTTGGTATTAAAATTGCTTAATACTATAAAATAAAAACAATTAGATTAATGATTTAACTTACAACTGACTAGCTCTACATAAAAGCTATAATTTTTTTAACATTTTTTTAAATTATTTGAGAATTTCAATGTGTCCCCATCACACCTACTTCCCATTTCTCCCAGGTTCACTCTCCCACCCCTGTGCCCTCCTTAAAAAAACAAGTCCATTCTGTGCTTCTCTATACTCACTGGAGCACGGTAAGATTCCCAGTGGGCAGACCCTTAAAGAAAACTGACTCCTTCCCAACCCCCTCCTTCCAGAAGCCATCAACTGTGAAAAGCTACACTTCTGCATCTCTATCACAATTTTTAAGGACTCCATTCAATAGCATCATGTCTGGACTGTTTGTTTTGGGGGGATTGCCACTAAACTGTTCAAGTTCTCTCATTCTCACTTATGAATCTTCAGTCATCAATACCACTTTGTGGAAAGAGGACTATATGGTCCACAATCCAAAGAGTCTTAAGGGCCTGTCTATTCTGCCTCTGTAACAACTCAAGAGTTCAAACTAAAGCACCACCTTCCTTTCATCTAGTACAAAGGATAGGCACAGTCCAAAGGGAAAAATGTAATATTAAATTAGATTTTATTCAAATGCCATCAAGGATAAAAATATTTCCCAAATATTTATTTAGATTTTTTTTCTGGTATCTCTTCAGGATGGTTAAAGGCCTTCCTCACCCTGGCCAAAAGAACTCAAGAAGCTATTCTGTATAATAAAGCTTCTCACTTTCAAGTCTTGACAACTTCAAGCACATTCTGACTTAAATTTTTCTTCAAACAAAAACAAGAAAACAAAAAGAAGTATAAATACAAAGGTAAGCTCCATGTCTAAACAAATCATTAGTAGTTGTAACCTTACTTTATATTTTTAAGGCACCATTGTTGTAAAATACACTCAGTGAATATAAGTACTACTATTTTCCTTTCAATTGGATTCTTTCAAGTTTTGCCATATACTGGCATGTAACCATCTTTAAGTCCTCTTCACAGTCCATGGAAAATGATAAGGACAACTATCTTATGAGATTTAATGACTTTCAATAGTATAGCACAAGGGGAATCTGCATCATTATTTAAATAAAGTACTATGTATCTAAAGACATGATCACTGGGACAATGTGTCCTCAGTCGTCCAAGATTTTAAGCAAATCCATGTCACATTATCTCTTAAATTTTAATGAGTTGCTAACATCATGACTCTCAGGTACCACATAATTAAGAGGACCTACTATTCTTGATGCTAATCATAGTCATAACAATCTACAGTATTGTTTATGTGACTTGAAATTATGAGCAATGAGAGCTTGTCTTTCAGATTTTCTTCAAATGATGACAACACCCCTCTCCATCTCTAAGCTCTGACTTCTCATGCTCCCCTTAAGACCAAGCAGGTGGGACTTTCAATTTCTGTTCTGCATGGAAAAAATTACCGGACATACATTTTCTGAATCAGCAACCCTCAAGACTAAGGTATCAGTGTCTCAAAGGGAAATTGATGCAGGATAGAAAGATAGAGAAATTATGGGGACATGAGAAGGGAACAATCCTGTTGAAGCCTCTCCACAGCAAAGAAGCAAGAATTCTAGCACAATTAATAACCGTCTAAAGCCTTTCTCCCTTTATAGCATTAAAAAAACCTGCAGGTTTCTAGGAGTCTCATTAGAAATTCCATACACAACCCTAGTGGCTGCTTGTTTTATTTTATCAAATAGTAATTCCATCTAAGACACACCCACTAATACTTTATAATCTCATATATAAATAATGTTAAGATATTTAATTACAACTATCTCTTGAGAAACCTATACTTGGATATATGTTACTTTACCCTACCTTGGAAAGAACATACTCATGTTTAGGAATATATTCTTTCTGAACACCCCTTTCTTATAATCCTCATTCAAGTTGTCTTTAATGTAAAGTGCAATTTTGCTTCATACTGCTTCTGAATTGAAGCCATTGAACCTGATCTATCCTGAGTTGACATCCTTAAAAGAACTCCTTACACTTCTGAAGGTGATGATGTGGAGCTGTGTCTGTCTCCTTGCCACTAACAATATCATCTTCAAGGCATGAACAAAGACAATCTTTTTTTTTTTTTCTGGTCAAACAACTGAAAAAATTATTTATTTTATGTCTATGAATATTTTGTCTATTGGTATGTCTGTGCCCCACGTGTGTGCCTGGTACTTACAGAGACTAGAAGAGGGTGTCAGAAACCCACGGAACTGAAATTGCAGAAGGTTGTGATCCGCTAAGTGGGTGCTGGAACTGAACCTAAGTTCTCTACGAGACAAGTGTTCTTCACTGCTGAGGAACCTCTCTAACCACTGGAAAAAATATTTTTAATAACTCAAATATTTTAATTTTATGTGAGATGACGCTAACAGGACATTTCTAGGATATAACTACTCAATCTTCTCTAAAACAAGGTACTGTAATTTTAAGCTGTGATACAAATTGCAAAGACATCTTAGCAAATTACGCCAATTTCAACACTTAAAACCCATGCATGCGAGTATATATTTGCCCCTATACTAGCCAATTCTGTATTAACCAGTTCCCAAATCTTTGTTTAGATTGTCTCAATTTTAACAAGAACAATCCACATTCTCTTAATCTTCCAATTAAAACTCCAACAGCTTTAATTCACATTTAAAATAAAATTTAAAAAATCAAAATCTTTCCGGTAAACTAAAAGCTTCTCCTATATACTGCCTCTGTCTAGGACTCTGGCCTGCTGTTCCATCAGGCCCTGGCTTGGCTTATTCTTCTACAGTCACACCAACTTTCATCCCATTCCTCAAGTGCAGCATTACTTCCTACTGGTTCTTCATAATTGATAATGTATCTGCTATTTGCCTACCGCTTAACTGACTTCTCTCTCTATCCAAATTCCTACTAGAGACATTTCCTCAAAGAGGCCTGGGTTCCTTGACACCATGCAGCATATGTACTCATAGCTGCTTTCCCTAGTCACCCTTCATTTCATCTCGCTGTTCTTTCTCTAGACCTTATAACTATCTAAAACTATCTTACTCACCTGCTTACTTGCTTTCTGTTTGTACCCATCATAATGTAAATTCTTTGAGTATGTGGGCCTATTCATGCTTTCTGCTCTCTGTTGCATGGGATAGATTCTCACATATTACTTGTTTAAGAAAATTTTAAAAAGATTATTGTGTAATCATATTCCTTATATTTGGTGTTTTTTCTTAATTTTTTTTCAAGGCAGGTTTCTCTGTTGTAACTCTGGCTGTCCTGGAACTCACTCTGTAGACCGGGCTGTCCTTGAACTTACAGAGATCCCCCTGCCTCTGTCTCCCAAGTGCTGCGACTAAAGGTGTGTGCCACCACCGCCTGGCATAGTCATATTTCTTTTAAACTACTTTACATCTTTTAAAAAAACTAGTCTCTCTGTGTCTATTTATTTTCTTTTGACATGAGATAGGATCCTGTTATAAAGACCTGAGTGAGTTGTAGCTTGTTATGTAGACCAGGCTGACTTCAAACTTGCAGCAATTCTCCTGCCTCTGCCTCCCAAGTGCTACTATTATAGTGTGCACCCCCTTACCCATTACTCTAGGAGTTCCTTACCTGTGGTTCATGACCATTGGAAAACACGTATTTCGAATGGTCTTAGGAACTGAGACACTGCTCAGTAGCAAAATAACAGCTATGAAGTAGCAATGAAAGTAATCTTATGGTTGGGGGGTCACCACAGCATGAGGAACTGTATTAAGGGGTTGCAGCACTAGGGAGGTTGAGGGCCACTGCATCATTCATTTTCCAATTGGTATGTGCATATTTCCTTTAAATATAATTGATGATAGTTTTTGCAATAATTTATCATTGGTTTCAGAGGGCTTTTATAGCAAAGCATCACAAAGTGGCTTAAACAGCAAAGATGTGTGTGCTTTCAGACTTCTGGATAGGCAAAATCCAAAATCAAGGAGGCAAGAGAGTTATACTTCCTTGGAGAATCCAGGTGGAATCTTTTTTTGCCTTTTCCTATTTTCTGGTTGTGGCTATCAATCCTTGGCACTTTTTTGGCTTGGAGCTGCCTTACTCCGATCTTTATCTCTCTTCTTACTTTGAATTTTCATCTACTTAATAAAGACATCAGTCACACTGGATTAAGATCTTTCCTATGGAGCCTGGCAGTGGTGGCACACGCCTTAATCCCAGCAGAGGCAGGCGGATCTCTGTGAGTTTGAGGCCAGCCTGGTCTACAGAGTGAGTTCCAGAACAGCCAGAGTTACAACAGAGAAACCCTGTCTCAAAAACAAACAAACAAAAACAACAACAACAAAACAAACAATCTAAAAAAAAAAAGATCTTTGCATATGGCACAATCTAACTTGGTTACCTCTAAAATGACCTCATTTCCAAATACAGTCACACTCACAGGTAACAGGAATAAGAACTTATACACATCATTGGAGAGCATGTAATTCAAATCATAGTGCCTGTGGCTCAAATATTTGTCTCAAAATTTTCTATATCCTTTAAGATAGAATTGGTGTTCTTTGTTACCTTAAATTTTAGCAACAGAATTTAAATAGGAATAATACCTAAGTTTCAATAGTCAAGAGAAAGTGACTTTCTAAATATTTATGCATGATTTTTCTATTTTATCTATATGTCTGTCTATCTATCTATCTATCTATCTATCTATCTATCTATCTATCTATCATTTATTTATTTGGCATTTTCCAGACAGTGTTTTTCAGTTGTAACTGTCCTAGAACTCACTCTGAAGACCAGGTGGCCTAGAACTCACGGAGATCCTCCTGCCTCTGCCTCCCAAGTGCTGGGATTAAAGGCATGTGCCACCACCACCTGGCAAAAATTTTCTATTTCTAATCATGAAACCCAGAGTTTCATGAATGTTGACAAGTGCTTTGCTGCTGAGCTATACCCTAGTTATGCATGCGTTCTCTGATACTCCACTGAGTTCATTCCAAATTTCAAGGGGAAGTACAGATATTACTAACCACAGGCTTGAAGGGTCAAAATAATTCTCTTGGCCCATGTATAGTTTAGCTCAGGTCATGAGTTTAGGAGGTCTCTTAGAAGATCTCTTAGAAGAGATCATGGAGATCTCTTCTAGCAAAGTCCTAAACTACTGTAAAGAGTGACTGTAACACTTCCTTGTCACTATGTATCTTCTGCAGTCCTTGAAATAAAATAATATCCCGCTGCTGTCCAACAGATGACAAGAAGTTGGATATTTGTTGTTTTTACATTCAGATAGCCTAGCTCAACAGTTCTTTTTCCCATTATTTTAGAACACATTTTTCAATTAAACATCTTCAAAATGATCCAAACTCTTGCACAGATACTTTTAAACCTTCATAAGGTCCATTCTTTATTTTGAAGCCCTTGGCATCAAACTTTATAATGGGCATAGCTTATGGGAAACGTGAGGACAGCATGCTTCCCTATATTCTTGACACCCAGCTTCAGTTTGTAATAGGGGTCTCAATGTTGATGAAACGATGAAGCTGAAAGAGGAGTATAGCAACGGAGCATCAGGAAGATACAGAAAAGACATCTAAACAAGATCAGGGATACCTATGATCACAGAGCCTGCCAGTGCTCAGAGCCTTCTCCCAAGCCTAACATTCAACCAGGAGAACACAATGAGAAGAAAATAGAGTAATTAACACGGTCCAACTGAATGCACTCCAGTCAAATGTGTGTGAGTCACATAGTGAGTCATTGTCTCAAGAACAAATAAGCTAACAGAAAATGAAGGACTGGGGATATATCTCAAAGCTTAGAGCCTTTGCTTAGCAGGCAAACATGAATACCCTAGATTCAATCTCCAGTAGTGGGAAAAAAACCCACAAGATTTCAGCAAAAAGCAGCTTCCTCTGACTGGGTGTTAGCTTGATAGCTCCAGAATTTGATTAAAGGATCCTAATAAGTGCAAGTGAAATCACGGAAAAAATAGTGAATCAACAATACGCTTTTGCCACTGTTTTCCCAGTGGGTATGGGCTTAGCTACATGTTATTATTAGTCTTGCTCTTCAGCTTTTAACTGCCTATAGTTATTAAAACCAGCTCAGTCAGACAGTTGAAGATTTGGCTACTTTTGTCTTGAGCAATCAACTGCACTTTTGACTCAGAGTCCTCCTTGCCCCCTCAGGGCAGTTAGAACTGTGGCTCCTCAGTCTCAGGTGTGCGGGACAGAGGTGTTCTATTGCCTAACACTCTTTCTGTGTGTTTGTGTGCTTTGTTTAGTGGTGTAAAAGCTTGCAGAAGACAAGTCTTAGTTCTGGGAATGTAGTTCAGTGTCAGAGTGCTTACCCAGCTTGTTTAAGGTTTAATCTTCACCACTCAGAAAAGCAAAATGAAAACATACCTTTCACCCAAAGATCTGGGGTGACTCCCATGTAATTAATCTCCCATGCAATTGCTACTCCTATGTAACTAATCAGCATTGAAACTCAAGCTAAATTCCTATCGATTCCAATGACGAGGGCACCCACCTAATAAACTCTCTTAGGTTTTGCTGGCATGAAGACTATTATCATATATAATAATAATAATAATATTATTATTATTATTATTATTATTATGTCCATATTGACATTATTATAATATTTAGGTCTTTTTGTCCTACTTTGAAAGTCTATATCTCAAACTTTTGTCTCTTCAGCTTCAAATTTGGACCCTGCCAGCATGGAGGGATTTGTTTTTCTTATCTCTTCAGAATTCGCAACTTTGGAGGAAAAACAACCCTGACCCCTTCTACACTTTGCTACACCACCATATCATATTTTCGCATTGTTCTTCCCAGGCTCCTATAGCATCTAAGTAGTTAAAAAAATCCCAGCACTAAAGCAGATTCATTAACATAATTAGAAATGATTATTATCCCAAAGCTTTGTGCACAATTTTTGAGGCCCCTATTCTCCTCGCTTTGGGGAACACAACCAATCAAATACTGACATTCATAAGTTAGCAGGTAATCCTTTACCTGCTAGGAATCCCAATGACCTGAGCTAAATGCCCAGAACCCATATGGTAGGAGAGAACTGACCACCATATAAGTGTCTCCTGACTGCCACAGGCAACACAAACCATGGTACACTAGAGAGCTAAAGCACACACACACACAAATACAATAAAAAGGTTTTTTGGGGGTTGCACGAATCCCAAACTTAGAATCTGATGTCTTTCTAACTTGGTCTTAGATATTTTGGACATTGTGTTTTCAACAGCTGTTATTTATCTTTAACTTGTCATAAAACTCCACAGCAGGAAAAGATCTCAATCAATTTCTCCCAGTATTTCCATAAATCTATTAGCAATTCCGGGATAGTTTTTCACTTGACTTTCAAATGTTACATTATTATAACCAATCTTCTATATAAAATTTGATTTGAAAGTATATAATACATATGCACGTTTTCTCAAGAAAATTTGGTGGCTGCAAACACTTATCCAAGATGGATCAAAAGGGCAGTGTTCAACCATGCACTCACTGAAACAAATAAAAATACACTTGATAAACTTCATATCCAATTGTTTTGTCCCAGGGATTTCTCTACTTTCAGGAGATTCTTTCAATGTAATCCATTAAGTCTTTTCTATTGTGCACTCTAGCCTCCAGAACAACACCATCAATAACAAACAAGCATGGATGCATTCGTCGGGCAAATATTCACCTACTTTGTAAAAACAGAATACTGTAAATCATTAAGTGTGCAAAGTAGACATGTAGATTTCATAACTTAATATGGCTAAGGAAAGCACTGCACACTGATACTTTTAAAATATTATTAGGAACAACTTAATGGTACCAAAAATAATGAGTCAACTTTTATTGGCAATTTGCTAGACTGTGTGGTAAATTCTTATTATGTATAACCACATTCTAATAATCCTTGTTTCACTATGGAAGCATAAAAACCTTTATGAGTAATAGACTCATAGTTACACATTACTTTAGCAGACCTAATCTGAACCCAGATTTGTCTCATATCCAGTCTTATGCTTCTATTTGGCATACTTCCACTCAATATCATTAACACAGCAGCTGTATGATGTTAAATTAGACAAAATTTGGTCTGCAGATGACTTTATACTTGAATAATCATATAAGGAACTGCAAGGTAACTTCAGAAAAAGGTTAAAGGAAAGCCTAACTTAGGAGTATACTTTTCTAACAAATAGCTCAGTCTCAACCATTCACAGCATTCCACCTTCAGTCAGTAGTTGGGAAGGAACTGTTTTAACCTTGTGTTCTCATTTGCATTTTGTTGAAGTGATAAAACAGCATGACGCAAAGCAACTTGGAGGAGGAAATGGTTTCTTTGGCTCACAGGTTATAACCCAATACTAAGTTAAGCCAAGGCAGGAACTGAAGGCAAGACCAAGGAGAAATGCTGTTTACTGAATTGCTTTTCTGCCTGCTTTCTTATATAACTCAGGACTACCTGCCCAGGAGTAGCACTGCCTACAGTTGGCTGGGTTGGTCCCTGCACATCAATCATTCAACAAGCAAACTGCCACAGGGTTATCTGTAGTCCAATTTGATGGTAGCAATTCCTAAATTGAGAGCTCCTCTTCCCAAGTGATTCTGGTTGTATCAAGTTGATCAAAACCAACAAACAACAACAATAACAACAGCAGCAAAACCTCACCAGGGCACTATGCTTAAAAATAAAAATAAAAGCAAGTACTAAGTTTGTAATCTAATCAAGTTGTCTCTTTACATCACTCTGTTTTCTGTAGATTTCCATTATCTGTCCAAAACACATTGCATGACCATGTTGAAGAACAGCATCTTTGAACTGTTGTGGGGTCCTTTTTCTCCAATTATACCGACACACAGCTTGTTGAAAGAATAGAAAATTTTATTGAGTTCAACCATAAAAAGAAAAAAAGAAAAAGAGAAAGAAAGAAAGTTAGACTGGCCAGGGATGTAGTCTGAAATGAAAGTTCAGAGCTATAACCCTGACTCAAAATTTTACAAACTAAGTTTGAAAACCATAAACATTTTGTGCCAACATAAACAAAAGTTAGTCATAATTTTTAACCAGTCAGAATTCACTAACCATCATGGTCAGAGTCACCATAACCCAGAAATGACACATCTCAGCTCCCAAAACGAGTACTGGACAATTTTTTTTTTTTTTTTTTTTGGCTTTACTGGTGGTTTCTGAATGCTAAGAGCTTTTCTCATTTTCCTGGGAACCTGAACTTTGTCTCTGTTTTAAAATGGATTTTGCAGTTTAAGATGGTGTTGGTGCTGCCATTTCATATCATTTCAGAACCTGTTCTGACTTTACAGGATTCCTGGTTTGTGAATCTTTTTGTTTGTTTGGTTGGTTTTGAGTTTTTGTTGTTGTTGTTGTTGTTCAAATTGATCAGTTTATCTGTTTTTATTTTTAACAAGGAAGTGTTGTTAAGTGTGAGACAGAATCCAGAAATCACTAGCCTTACTTCAAAAGGCAATTTCTGCCTATGATTTTGCAATTTGAGATTTTGGAGCTATATGATAATATTTCTGTAGAGGAATGTTTAATCTTTTAATCTGGCAGCATGGCTGCTCTAGGGTAGAAAGAATGTTGGTATACACATTTAATCCCAGCATTCCAAAGATGGTGGTGGTGAAATCCTTTAATCCCAGCACTTGGAAGAAAGGAAGCAGAGCCCAGGAGTCCATGTCAGATAGGAAGTGACTTCTGAGATGAGTCAGAGTGAAGGGCAGGCAAAGTGACAAATCAGAGGAAGAGTTAGCAAGAGTGAGGACACACCCATTTCTCACAAGATAAAAGCATGCTCTCAGCTCAGAGAGCACACAGAGAGGTCAGAGAGGCAGAGAGGAGAAGACACAGAGACAATGAGGCAGTCTGGCTGAGGAGAGATACAGAGGCAGACAGATGGGGGATGAGACATAGAGACAATATGGTCTGACTGAGGATAAGGTAGAGAAGCAAAGAAGCTAACCGAGGCAGTATGGGGCAGTGAGAGCTCATAGAGACACAAAGACATGGAGGCAGCTCAACAGAAGAAGTCAGTATCAGAGGGGAAAAGAGTGAGTCATTTTGAAACCCAGCAAAGAAGTTAGTTCAGTCTGAGGCAGTCAGAGAATCAGTCAGAGTCTGCAGGGTCAGAAGAGTTCCGTCAGAAACAGTAAGCTGGCGCAGAAGACCAGTCAGAACTAGTCAGTCAGCTTGGAGAAGTTTGAGCCAGAACAATGAGTGAAGTGAGTTGAGTTGAATCAGAAAAGTGAGTTGATCAGAACAGCTCTGAGTTCAGAAGGAACTAGTTGGAATTGATCAGCCAGCAGCAAACCTCAGAGGCTTAAATGTTCTAGATTGTACAAAGGCTGAAGCCTTCTAGTTCTAGGTTTAAGACTAGATTGTACGGGGTCCAAAATGCTCCAGGGCTCAAGGACTTCGGATCTGTGATTGTATTAGAAAAAAGAATAAACGGTTTTTGTCCTGAATCTATGTCTACACATCTCCAAAATCATAATTTTACATGTAATATATAGCTCCCAAACCTTATCACACCACACATTTACACTTTACTTCCCCAGCATCCCATCTCATTTATCAGGGTAGGAGACAATACAGAAGTTTGAGGCCCAAACTAGAAGCAACTTCTTGGTCTCACAATGAAATTGTAAATAACTGTTTTCAAAAATCAATCTTCTAGCTGTGATCATTTATTTTGAGACATAGCTGTGATCATTTATTTTGAGACAGAGTTTCTCTGTTGTAACTCTGGCTGTCATGGAACTCACTTGTAGACCAGGCTGGCCTTGAACTCACAGAGATCCACCTACCTCTGCCTCCGGAGTGCTGGGATTAAAGGTGTGAGCCACCACTACCTGGCTAAGATAATTTTTTTAAGAAGCTGAATTCAACTCCAGGCCTGTCTGGACCACAGAGTGAGACTTTGTCTTGAAACAAGAAAATACACACAGAAACAGACAGTAATTTCAGGGTGTAAGAAAGAGCTACATTCAGGATGAGTTTTGGGTATCAAGATTATTGCTTCATCTATCTTTTGCTTATTTCTAGTACTTTTAGAAACATCTACCCAGAGTAGAAGGTTTGGGGAGTAATTTTTAGATATTTTATATTTCTCATTTCATTATTTGTACGGTGGTTTGAAAGGTTTGGAGAGGAATGGAAGGAATTAAAATGACTGTATTTCCTGAGGACTATGGAATCAGAGACATCTCATATAATACCAGCTGTTGGGAGGCAGAGGGAGCAGGCAGAGGCAGGGAAGATCACCCCAAGTTTGAGGCCATCCTGTTTAATATAGTGAGTTCCAGGTCAATAGGGACTACATAGTGAGAAACTGTCAACAAAAAATCATATAAAATTGTGACTTGTCTCTGAAGGAACTATTCATATCAGTTTTAAAGCATTGGCTATATTTAGGAGGAGTCTCTCCTTTTTTAAATAAAAAGTTGAAAGAGGCTAATGCAGCATGTTTCAAAACGTGTGATACACACAGGTAACATAAACAAGTTTCATTCTGCAGAATGAAACATTTCTTTTGAAACTGAAAACTCACCAGCCTTGGTAGTGCAGGCCTGTAACCTTTAGCTACCAGCGAGGCTGATGTAGGATTGAAAGTTCAAGTATAGCTCCAACAACATAGACAAGCGCTGTCCCCCAATTTATTTTTTTTTAAGTTAAAGTGTGTGTGGTGGGGTATTCTGTGAATATAGCTTAATAAAAGAAAGCTTGTCCAGCAACTATGAGGCTAGAAGATCAATCCCCACCATTCCAAAAACGGAAGGACTCTTATAATTTTGAATTTTCTGAGGCACGCTGATTTTCTTTAAATGAAATAAAGAGAAACATATCCAGTTCACCCCATTCTCCACCTCAGAGTGTCTATGGAGAGAAATCCTGGGGAAAGCATTTGGCTAAGATGGAGAAGAATCTCAAAGAAGGCCAAAGCCAAGACCTGGCTATAGTGAGAGGGAGAGATGGAGGAGGATGCAGACTCACCCTGGTAACAGGGAAGGGAGACATCCAACCTCCAGACAGTGATGCCACTTGTGGTTCCACAGATTGGCGAGGATCTGGATGAGTGACAGGTGGGGCGTGACACGCGCGCGCGCGGCAGGGGGCGGGGGCGGGGCCTCCCGTCGCACCGGCCGCCGGTGCTGGGGAGCGAGCTTGGCGGTGACGCGGGGCCCTCACGTGACCCGGGCTGCAGAGCGACGCAGCCTTGGGCGCAGTCGTCACTCGCGTCTGGCCACCGTCTCGGTGCTTCCCTGCGCGCGGCGGGCTGGCATCGGGCCCCGGGCGAGCGGAGCAGGTAAGGGGCCCTCGCTCACGCCGCGGCCCTGAGGGCGACGGACTCCCGACCGGGCGCAGCCGCCCCGCGGCTTTCCCACCGCGGAGCGGACCGCGGCTGCGCCCGGGGAAGGAGCGCCGCTGCTGGCGCGTGCGGGCGGCGGGGGTCTCCGGGAAGGCGCGGCCGGGCGGGCGGCGGAGGGGGACGCACAGGGACGGGCTGGGCGGGATCACGGGACGGAGACGGGCTGGGCGGGATTGCGGGATCGCGGGACCTGGATGGACTGGTCGGGATGGCGGGACGGGGACGGGCTGGTCGGGATCGTGGGATCGCGGGACCTGGATGGACTGGTCGGGATCGCGGGACAGGGACGGGCTGGGCGGGATCGCGGGACCTGGACCGACTGGTGGCGGCTGTGGGCGGCCGGGCAGTGGGGCTGAGCGGTGGGGGTGCGGCCCCGAGCTCCGCGCTGAGTGGCTCCCATCCCATCCTGCCTGCAGGTCCACTAATCTCGGCGGCGCGGCGCGTCTTGCAGCGAGAATTGAGAGGAGGACTAAGCAGCAAGGGATAGGCCCAGGTTGGTTCAGCGGCGATGTGTGTGTAGGGGAGAGTGGGGGGGCTGGAGGAGTGCTTCGAAAGCCCTGTCTGGGACTCCAATGAGAACTCCCTACCTTATCCTACAACCCCCCCCCATCTCAGTCCTCCATTTTGGTGCCTACAGAGCTCAGGGATGGGATCTTGGGAAATAAAAAATGGTGGGCTTTGGAGGAGGGAGGGAAAAGAGAGAGCTTGGGGGAGGGGCTCCAAATGGAGGCTCCCTAGAGGTTGCTTGGAGACTCTTAAGATGGGGAAAAAATAATGAAAACTCTTGTTAGTCTCTGAATATTGCTGGTCAGTTGCACCAAGCATTCAGTTTCTTTCCTTGCCCTGTCTGATTTGTGTTCAAAGAATAACCACCAGAAAACAAAATCTCATCATGGCAAATATCCACCAGGAAAACGAAGAAATGGAGCAGCCCCTGCAGAATGGACAGGAAGAACCGCCCTTTGGGAGGAGGTGATGGCCACCAGCCTGCAGCAAACAACCACAACCGAAGAGGACAGGCTCGACGACTCGCCCCTAACTTTCGATGGGCCATACCCAATAGGCAGATTAATGAAGGGATGGGTGGAGATGGAGACGATATGGAAATGTTCATGGAAGAGATGAGAGAAATTAGGAGAAAACTTAGGGAGCTACAGTTGAGAAATTGTCTGCGTATTCTTATGGGGAGCTCTCTAATCACCATGACCATCATGATGAATTCTGCCTTATGCCTTGACTTCGGTCATTTTCCATGAGATTCATACTGTGATTCCTGATGAATTCCTTGTCCTTGCATTTTCCTTACATGCCTTTACTGATCTGTTTGTGGTGAGCCTTGTGCTATTTCCATGTGCCAGGTGGGTCTTGTGTGGCCAGCTTCTAAATGGAGATTGCCTTCCCACTCAGTGTAAGTTTCTGTCAACAGTACAGTGTTGCCCATTTGCATGGAAAAATGTAAAGTAAATAAAGCATTCGAAAAGCAACCTGAATATTTATTATTATCTCCTTAAAGCATTTGTAAATGCAGAAAAAAAAAGCCACAAAAGAATCAATTCAACATTATTGGTGGGGACACGTGTATAATTTTCCTTTTATTTGGAGCTTCATAAACTTTTTCAGCGAGTTTACGAATTTAGTGCAGGTTATGTAATTATTTGTTCAACAAACTTAAAAAGTAAACCCTCTTGTAGACACAGTTCCTTAAAATGTCCATATTCTCTTCCGTGGAATAGGGATCGATGGAGTCTTACAAGGCTGTGGAATGGATCAGATCATATATGGGACTAGGTTGGTTTAGCTTTTTCCTGACTTGTCAGCAGTCAATAAGCACAGGCCTCTAGACCTCACTAAGTAGTTAGGGTAAACTGAGGAGAATCCTCAGACCTTGCCCATCCCCCGAATTCCACAAGGAAAAAGAGGTGAATTCCTCTGTGTTATTTGTATGTTGCAGTCCTGCTACTTCGGTTACAGGTATGTGATTTGGGCATACAGTCTCTTACGATTCCTGTTTTCCATACCTATTGATGACATACTTGTAGTCCTCGGCATAGCTAAATCGGATGTGTCTGAAGTCTAGTGACATCGGGTTTGGTAGTGCGGAAAATGCCTTGATAACTTGACTTTTTTTTCAAGTGAGTATAATCCCCATGATTCTTGGCTTTTTAGAAAATAGCCCTTTCTGGTTTCATTTTTGTGTCCCCATTTAAAAAAAAATCTCAGGCATGAGTACACTGGGGCTTAGCCCAATAGATAGCCTAGACTTACAGGGTTATGTCCAGAACTTCATTACTGTAGACCTCTAGAACACAAGCTAACAGCTTTATTGTATTTCTACCCTTGTGGTTTTCCCTAAAGCAGCCTCTCAGCAGGCCTGCCCATCCAGTTTAATAGACTTAACTAGAAGAGTCAATTTCATTGAGGGGAATAGGCATTCTCTGGCTGCATCCTGTCTGTCCCATCCACACCTGAAACAAACTCCACTGTGAGCTCTTAAAAACTAAGTATTTTGTATTATGAATGTAAATGTGTATCTTCTAGACTGTAATATTTTCTTAATTTTACTGTTGAACAGTCAGGGCCTAACTTTAAAAAAATAGGAAATTTGTTGATTTTCCTGATAGACTAAGTACAGTGGACATTTTTTAAGTCCCTGATTGAAACTGTTTCTAGTTGACACTCTGTAGTTGAAGGTTAGTAATCACTGATCTGAAAACTTGAAAGAAGCACCCTGAAGAAAGTCTTTAATCCAATATGCAAAAATTATAGACCTTATAATATGCTAATGTTTAGGGGAACACAAGTCACCCATCTGTATACATAAGGGGAATTTTAAAATTGAATTCTTGTCACTTGGGTTCCCTTCTCAGCTTGCTGTCCATTGTTAGTTAGCAACCTCTACTGGTTTTAAGTTACCCAGTTGATTTTTTTATGTCTGAGCCTTGACAACATAGGCACAAAGAAACTGGCAGAAATCTCACCATTTTACAAACATGACCTGAATTACCTTACTTGATTACACAAGGAATATACATTTCTAAAATTATTAAGTTAGACTATATTAAATATTCAGTGTATGACTATAGTTAAGCTAGTACTGTCTTTAATTTTTAAAATTGTTCAGCAAAGTTACTGCATTACTATGAATAAATTTATGATACCAAAACTATACATTATAATTTCTATGTAGGTCCATGCCCTATCATTAATAACAATAATTTTGTCTTTGCTATCCCGAAGCTCAGTGTATGGCACAGTGCCTAATATAGCATATATTTAATAGCAAAAGAAAGCATGTATTTATTAAGTTACTAATAATTTCACAGTTATTAATTTAAAATTATTTACAGCAATCCATATTTTGTTTCTGGGTGATTCATATTTTATTCACAACAAAGTTTTTATGAAGACCATTTAAAAATTACTTTTTTTGTAAATGTACAGTGAAAGGTCATTATGTATATTTAGCTTGTGCTGAAAATTAAAGAACATAAACAATCCAGTCATCCAGAAATACCATTTGTAATTTTTTGTCTTTGTCCTATATGTAGTCACAATGAAGTCAGATGCAAAGTCTCATAGGAGAAACACTGCCTCTTTCTCACCTTTGAGTTGGATGTGGTGGCACTGGCCTGTAATCCTAGCATTTGAGGGTTGGGGTACAAAGATTTTGAGTTGGAGGCTATCCTGGGCTACATGAGGCCACCCCCTAAAATTGGCTGTCATTTAGCCAAAATGCAAGAGCAATTTTCAAGCCAGCACATTTCAGTTGGCAACTTTTTGAACATAAAGTGTACTTACTTTTGTTTACTAGAACAAGATAGATCTATTTACTTAAGATTAAAAATTGCCCCAGTAACAAAAAAAAAGTCTGGATTACATTAACAAGATTATCAAAATCTTGTGTCTGTTTTGTCTCCTTTCCTGATATCTTTCACATGAATTGTGAAAAAAGCTGGCTTTTAGATGTTCAAGTAGTTTGTACTATAATTATAAACCAAGATAGACAAAGAGGACCCACCTCTCTCTGGGGTACTAGGTAAATATTAAGCACTGTCAAAAAGCACAATTACTATTAAATTATGTCCTTTTGTGTAAAAAGCAGCCACTGGGGGGTAGGGGAGTTGGACTCCTAACTAGCTGCTATTGGACTCTTTCTTCCTGCCCTGCCTGCCTTGAGCAAAAAGGAATATCAGTCAAAGAAAATGCCAGACAAACCTCGATTCTGTCAGCATCAGCTAGCTTGAACACTCCACAGAGGCCTTGAAACAACTATGCAAAGACTGCAGCTGGTTCCCCACCTCCTGGAGGCTCAGTCTGGAATGTCTGAAACTGTTTATATCAGACCTTTCGCTTTTACAAACCTTAATGAACTTTAGACGACCGGGTAAAAAAAGCCTGTAGGATAAGACAGGTCTGCCTAGAAGTATTAAATTAAATTGTCATTCTTAGGACTGTAGTAATAACTGCAAAAGTAGATAAAATCAGCCAAGAAGAACATAGAGACTGTGAGGAGATTGGATTTGCAATGTTTAGAGAAGAAATAAAGCTCAGTTCCTAAGATGTCAAGTTTGTAATTTATCAGAACCAATTAGATTAGAATCTGCATCCTGTCCGCTTCCTAGTATAAGCAAAGCAATGAAAAGTATAAGATGATTATAAAATGTTTACATTCGCTATATGACAGAGAAAGGATTAATCTAAGCAAATGGTGAAAGAAAACTAATTTTTTAAAAAAATGTCACAGAAGGCAATGAATGTTCTATAGATAAACAGGGACATTTAAGAAGGAAATGAGTTAAGGCAATGAGAGTTCTGTTGACAAACAGGGACATTTAATAAAGAAAATCTATCAAACCACCAGGAGTCTCATACTCCTTAGCATATATGCACTTCATGAAAGAATGCTTTACTACTTTCCCTGATGCTGTGATTAACTGGCCTGACAAAAGCAACATGCAACATAAGTGAGAAAGGGTTTATTTTTGTTTACAGTTCAAGACTATAGTCCATCATGGTAGGAAAGGCATGGTGGAAGAAGCTTTGAGGAGGCGACCAGTCACACTGAATCTGCAGTCAGGAAGCAGAGTGTGCTAGATACTGTTCTGTTAGCTTTCTTAGTATTCATGCAATCCTGGAATCCCGCCTGGGGAGTGGCCCCACCCACATTCAGTAGGAGTCTTTTCACCTCAATTAGCCTAATCTAGATAAACCTTTACACACATACCCAGGGGCTAACCTAATCAAGATAACCTCTGACAGACTTTTCTCCAGGCTTGAGTCTAGATTCTGTCAAACTGACAGTATTAACCACCACAAAAGTAAAAATATTAGAATAAAATAAATGCGTAAATAAAATAAAAACAAAAAATACGAATAAAGTAATGATAGGCTACTTTTATGTAACCATGACAAATATATGAACTAATCAACTTAAATGAAGAGAGATTTATTTTGCCTCATGTTCTCAGAGGTTTCTACCATCATCAATTGGTTCTGTTGCATTGGACCTGAAGTTAAGCAGAGGCATGATGGTTCAAGAATATGTGCCAAAGGCTGCTCACTTCCTCTATCAGGATGCAGATAGAGACAGGTAGGGAGCAGCCACAAGTTCTATTTTGCAAGATGTGTACCCACTGACCTACTTCTTTCTACCAGCTCTCAATAAGGTCATTATTATACATTCATCAAGCCGAGGCAGGATAGAAAGACATGGAAACTATTGGGAACATGGGAAGGTTAATGGGCACCCCCTCACCCTAGAACCCAATGGAAGCCTTTTGCCAGTAAAGAATCAAGAACTTCCAGGACCCTGTTATCAACTACTCCTAGTTACCTGCTACTGGACTCTTTCCTACCCTGCTTGCCTTGAGAAAAAGGCCTTTCTCCTTTCCCAGCTGAAAAACATGAAATTTTCTAGCAAACTCACTAAACACTCCATTAACAAGAAGGGACCTGTACTAAATTCCTTGCACAACACTGCTGGCTTCTGGTTTTACTTAATCAGATTATAACTCCACCTAAGGCATCTTTATAGCCACCCTATCATCTCACTTACCAAAGGAGGAAATAAAAGGAATTTTCTTTGCTATTTTCTGAAACCCAAGAGCCACCAAAATACCATATATGGTTAATGTTGACAATTAATAGATTATTCTCCTTTGAGGGGCCCATACCCACCTGTGGGTACATCTAATGCTCTGCAACTCTTTCTTTGAGAAGCTCATACTCATGCTCTCAGATATGCCTTACTTTCTCCTGAGAGCATGACTTGCTCTCAGATGTTATGCTTAAGCCTATACTAAAATAGCTTTAATACAAATCTCCAGCATTTTTTCATAAACTGGCTAGTACTGATGTCCCTTTCAGTGTCAAAGCCACAAAATCCAGCCTGAGCTGAGGTCTCTAAAAGCTTAGGGGAGCTTTTAAGCTACTGAAAGTGGCAATGTGGAGCTGTGTGTCTGTCTTCTCACTGCTGACAAGGAGTGTAATCCATTGATTAGGTCAGAGCCCTCAGACACCTATCATTCCCCCCAAACACATCAACTGTCAGCTTAAACACATTAGCCTTCAGGAACAGGGTTGGACATTCAGATTCAAATCATAATAGATACATTGAAAAATCTATAATCAATATAAGAAAACATACTAAGCTTTGGGTGTATACTAATAAGGAAAATATCAGTAATGATATTAAAGATTTGCAAAACCAATAATATATTTTATCTTATTAACATGTGAAACATAGCAAACAACTGCTGTAAAATATCTTTAAAATGTACATGTGCACTGTGGATGTTGTTCAGTGGTGGAGCGCTTCTCTAGGTAAAAGACCCTGGGATCAGTCTCCAATACCACAATAAGTAAGTAAGTAAATAAATAAATAAATAAATATTTTTGTGGACTACTCCCCAAATTGACATATAAGCGGGACACAAAAGAAGGATCAACACATTTTAAACAATTCAACCTTTCTGAATATATTTTCAGAGCTTTAAAGATAATTAGAATTCTTCAGATGTTTAAGAGCCAAACAATACCGTCTAAATAAGGCTGAATAACAAGAGTATTACAGTGGCAATCAGGTATTATTTTAAATTTAGAAATAGAGAAAATATGACACATGGGTACTTACAGGTAGAAACTAATGCTGTCTTACAGAACATTGTTGTATTTGACTACCCTGCCTTTTACACCCATTTGCTGAGCACTCAGGTGTCAAAGTGGTCCATTAGGAGAGTAAGGCAAGCTTAAAGTAACAATAAAGTCTTATTTCAACAGTGCAAGCAAAAGGTGAAAATGACTAGTGCTGGCTTCACATTGCTGCCATTTTCCCAATGGAAGAGCACCAGAAGTGGGCCAGATGGACTAGCACAGATGACAAGAAGCATCTCAATGCAGAGGAGCCACAAACCAAACCTTCTTGCTTCCTTATTAGCTCATTTAAGCTAGACTTGTGTTCAACACATATATAATACATGTATGTATACACATGTGAACACATGTATAGATGATAATTGGAGGAAACACAGCATTCTGATAATAGTATGAGGGGGTGAAGAATATGGATCTGGTCCTAATAGCACATGAATTCATTTTCTGCATTTGCAAAATAGTCAACGGATCACTTAGTAATCCAATATAGAAACCAGTTACAGACTTACTAATGATAACTGTGCTTGATTTAGGACATTTTAAAAAGTATCATAAAACCACAAAACCATTTCTGAAAAATGTTCTGAGATTGCCCCAGCGAGGTGGCTGTTGTTACTTAACTGTGCAGCTTTGACCGTGCTTGCTCATATGCTTAAGGCTGTCTGAGCATAGACTTAAGGGAGCAGATGCTGATGCAGCCTCTCTTTACTCTCTCATAGACATTGCCAAGGGTGTCCACAAAGAAGTTGTGCCAAGTTTTTCTCTTCCAGTATTATATTAGATGTCATAGTTCTCCAATTTCCATTTTAAAAGAATGTAGCATGAATCTTGCCAAACTCTACAGTTATTCCAGGGCATGTATCAAAGCTTTAAAAAGACCTACTGACTTTACAATTAAAATTTGTATGTCTAATATGCTATTTATATGGAAAGAAGATGGAAAAATGGGGGAATCAGCTAACAATTCAACAACAGTATACTACATTAACAAGTATAAATGATTTGGGGAAGCACGTTATTGTATAGATGTAAAGAAGCAATGTGTAGTTGACTGGAATCGGTTATTAAAGAGATGATTTCTAACTGCATGGTAAATGTTTAAAAATTTAAATGATAATGCTATTTTCCAAAGGAGTCCCCCTCATACTCCAGATGAAGCTTGAGGGTGCGCTTCTATCCTTACTTGCAGGTTCTCATTGTGCATGGCTGAGTTGACAGGTCCCTAACCGTTGGCTCTTCCACCCCAGGACACTGCTCTATTCATTCCTCCACCTAAAAAGAAAAATATACCTTGGGTTAGATACTCAGTTTTTGTACACAGATAGGATCCTTTTTAATCAGTGTTTGCTATGGAGCTCAGGTCCCTACTCCCGAAGAGACCCGTAAACATCTTCATTAATCCCTTTATGAGAAAAACGCTCCCTTTTCTATGTCCTCCAAAGCCCAATGTTACCTATCAGGCACAAGCAACCCTACATTCTCCATGCACACATTTTTTTTCCATATAAGATGAAAGAAAGACTGGCCCTTAGATAGCTTATGTCCATACCTGACATAAATCTCCCTAGGACAGGGGGGAGGGTCCTAAGCTCACTTCCTTGCTGGAAATGCAGGGCTGTAAACACAGGAGGTGATCAACTCGCACAACAGAATGTATTCTCACACATTTGATCTTCCACCATCCTTTCAAGGTGCCTTGGTTGACAGGCTCTTTTTTCTGGCTCTAGCAAGGGTCGGTTGAGCAGACTGCATGCCATCTGTCTCTGAGATTAGGAACATGTGTGTTGTAGTCACACATCCATGAAGAAAGATTAGAAATACCTCATAAGAGGGATTGTCCTGAGATTCAGGGCAGACACCAAAGAGCCTGTGACTGCACTTCTCATTTCAAAAATGTGCTATATAAATAGTTGCTGTTTTTTCTCCCCCTAGAGCAAGAAATGTTACTGTGGCCTCTTGACCTGCCCCCTCAGCCAGTGCTCTTTAGCAATTATGCACATCAGAATCACCACGATGCATGTTTTCTAAGCCAAGCAAGCACTCCCCTTTTGTTAGAAATAGGGTTTCTTCTTCAAAGGCCAATCAAGTTTTTAAGCCACAAGAATACCAGCCCAAGAAAACACACATGCTTATTTGATGCCAATAGTGGCTGTGCAAGTCTCCTTTACTCTAGATATTATTAGTATTTGTCATTTTGGACAATCTGATCAGCATATTTTACCAGACTTGCCACTTTGAAAGTGTCATCTCAGATGGTCATTACAATTACATATTCAGAAGTTCTTCTTTCCTTAGGACTGCTAGATTTAGCAATACAGAAAATGCAGCTGCATTCAAATGAACAAAATAAAAATCTTTGCTACATCCAGAGACAGAGAGACAATGTGTGTGAGTATGGGTGTATGTTGGAGGCAGAGTGAACTAATGCAGATCAAACTTGAGGTCTATCTGCTCATTGTCTCTCCTACTCAAGGGCAGTTGGACTTAGGCTTTAATCAGGTTTCCAAATGACTGGATGGTGCTCACTTACATTATAGAGTACAATCTGCTTTACTCAGTCTGAGTTACCACAGGTTTAAATGTTAACCCATCCAAATACATTGTCACAGAAACGTGTAGAATAATGTTGACTTGTCTAAACAGTAGCCAAGTCAGTTAAACACATGCAATTAATCTTCACACATAAATAAAAAGTATTCACCATTTATTCTGAGCACACATTTGATACCGTTTCTCCCCCATTGGTAACTCTGGAGGACTGGTATTTAAACAAGTTGCTTCAGGCAACAGCCCCAGCTATTCTCCCAGTAGATGCCAAAGCTAGTAGTGAGGCACGTGAGGAGACCTTCTAAATTTGCAGATAAGTAGATCCTCCAGATGACTGCAGCTGCAGGTGACAGGAACTGCATGGAGCAGAGAAGCCAAGTCAAGTCTGAACTAAGCCAATACATAGGCTGCCGAGAATCAACACCTGTGTTATTGAAAGGTATCATCTAAGCAGACATGTAAATCCAAAATGTTAAAGTTTGATTTAATAGTCCCTCATGTTGAGTGTTTCTTTTTTAAAATGAATTAATTAATAATTAGTTTTTCTTCTGTCATATAATACATATCAACACCCCTCCTACCTACCTCCATTCCTCCCAGCTCTCCAATCTTCTCTCTTCTTCTATGATGTACCCTCTCCACTCCCACCCACTCATCCCCCTCACTGCTTCTCCCCATAGAAGAAAGCAGTGTTCCCAGGGCCACCGCTCAAACAGGGCACAAAAAGATAGGACAAGGCCAGGCACCAGTCCCCACATTGAGGGGGGACTAAGCAACCCAGCTGGAGGAAATGGGCCCCAAGGGCAGGAGAAAGCATTAGAGAACCCCCACATACACTCTAGCCTGCAGTTTCTCTGCAAGAATATCAAGCCAGACAACCACATGACATATCTAGGAGACCTGTCAGGTCCTTTGTCTTCTGCATCAGGCTCCGAGGGACCTCAAGAGTGCTGCTCCATTGACTTTGTGGGCTTGTTCTCCTGGTGTCCTCCCCAAGCCCTGTGGTCACCCATATCCTTCTGCGAATTTTCTGGAGCTCTGCTCAATCAATGTTTGACTCTGGGCCTCTGCATCTACTCCCATCAGCTGCCAGAGGAATCCTCTCAGATAAATATTGGGCTAGATACTGATATATGAGTAGAGCAGGGTATCATTAGAAATTGTCTCCTGGCTATTCAGTCTCTAGTTCCTGGCCTATCCTGTGGAATCAGTCATGGCTTCTCTCCTTTGCATGAGTTCTGCCCTTCCATTGTCCCTGTGGGTTCTGTAGGGAGGATGGGTTATAGGTCAAAGGTTTTGTGGCTGGGGTGGTGTCTCAGTCCCTTCACTGGGAGCCTTGCCAGATACAGGAGATGGCCAGTTTAGGTGTCCCATGCCACATTGCTAGAAGTCCATGCAAAGGAACTCCAGTGTGTTTCTACTGCCCTTGGTCTCCAGACGCCTCTCTCCACTTAATGTCCTCCAATTCTGGTTGTCTCTCCATATATTCTTTCCCTCCATCCCTCTCCCCACACCTGGTCTCTTCTCTTCCCATTCCCATCCTCCCCCAGCCCACCTGCACCATCTGTTCCATTTCTTCTTTACCAGGGAGATCCCTGTGTCACTACTGAGCCCTTCCTTGTGGCTTAGTCTCTCTGGGTCTGTGGAAATGCCTTTGTCCTTTGCTTAACAGTTAGTAACCACTTACAAGTGAGTACATGCTGAGTTTGTCTTTCTGGGACTGGGTTACCTCACTCAGAATGATTTTTTTCTAGTTCTATCCATTTGCCTGCAAAATTCATGTATCTGTTTTGTTTTTTGTTTTTTTTTTTTTTTTTTAGCAGCTGAGTAGTACTCCATTGTGTAGATGTTTTTTCATTGGATAAGAAACAATTCGCCCCTTTTGTTCGCTTGTCACATGCCTTAGGATTACAAGGCATCCTTTAGTTAGTGGGATTCTCTTACTCCTGAAGACTTGGTAGGACTTTGTTAGAAATTTGACTGTAATTTGTATATGAGTTTGCATGTGTATACAAATGACAAAACATTTTATCAAGGTTTTTTGAAGGTATTTTCAAGGGGATGTATCATGATATTTGCATTGTAATTAGCATAGGATGAACTTGCACTGAAACCATGTGAATTAATACACTGCTCATTTAGGTTTTAAAATTGTTGTGTGTATATCTTCACCTAATCTATTACAAAGCATTCTTTATAATATCTTTCACTGATATCTCTTAAAGTGTCTATATTTCAAATATATACTTATTCTTTTTTATTACTACTTCTCTTCTTCTTTCATCCATACTTATTCTCTCATTTTATTTCTTAAGTACAACATTCCATTAATTTAACAAACTCTAAAATCCAAGTGCCCTAACAATATCGCAACACATCTTTCAATAATAAACTCTGACTATCAATGGTCTCAGCTCATCCTCCAAAAGACACAGACTAGCAGATTGGATTAGAAAATAGAATCTTAATTTTGCTGCCTCCAAGAAACACACCTTACTGTCAAAGATAAATATTGTCTTAGGGTAGAAAGGATGGAGAAACTATTTTAAGCGAATGGAACCAAAAACCAAGTAGATGTGGTTGCCATTTTAATATCTGACAGGATAGAGTTCAAACCAACTATTGTCAGAAGAGATAAAGAGGGTTATTTCATACTAATCAAGAAAACAGTCTATCAAGAGGGAAAGTACAATTCTAAATATATATGCATCAAATATAGGCTCACCCAATTTAGCAGAGCAAACACTAACAGATTTAAACTCATCACTTAACTCTAAAATGTGAATAGTAACCCTAAAACTCTAACCAAAAGAAAGAAGACTAAAACTAATAAATTTGAGAAGAAAACATAACTTTTATAATAGATATGAAAGAAATTCAGAAAATCATTGTTTTACCTTAAAAACAGATTCCACTTTTGGAAAATTGTAAAGAATTGTATTTCTTTACGTAATTTACGAAAATCAAAAATAAGTGTATTTCTACATGCATATAACCTACCAAAACTAAACCAAGATGATATATAAAATTTTTAAGCAATTATATAACAGAGAGATTGAAATTTCCCAACTGAAAAAATCCAGGTCTGGATAGATTCACCGGGGTTTGATTTCATCTCCCATATGATGGCTCACAATGGTCTGTAACTCCAGCCACAGGAGAGACCCGACCTCCTTTTCTAGCCTCCATGGGCATGAGGCATGCACATAGTGCACAAAAAGACATAAAGACAAAACATCAACATACATAAAATAAATACAAATGAAATAAATTAAAATGAATTTGAACAAAGATAACTTGCACAGGTGAATAATGCTCCCTTTGAAGGCATGGAGTATTAAATGAAAGTCTCTGCCAGGTATTAGATACCTCCCTATGAGTTGAGAAGGCACCCAAGCCCCACCCCCTTCAAGTGAAACAGACTATTGCCATTCCTCTTGGTTGCCCACCATAACTAGACAATAAAACCTTATTGTTGAAGATGCAACATACTTGGGTTGCAGGGCATAGAGAAACCAAGCTCAACTAACCAGGAAACTTCTTTCCTGGTGGCTAAACACAAATAATAACAACCTTATAATGTAAGTATCTATTACACAAAGAAATTTTTCTCAAAGATGGCTCTTGAAACACTGTCTCCTGCTACGAAGATAGTCCTTGCCAACAAAGTCACTTTCGTTGTTCCCCCATGCACAGAGCTCTTTTACAAGACAGCAGGTACCTGGGTACCTGAGTACCTGTGGCCTGTGTGACTGCCCCAACTCAGCACTACAGGTGAATGCATCTGGAAAATTTTGGAATTAATTAGTAGGGAGCCAACATACTAGCAACTCTTAAGTAACATTCTTCAATATTAGCCTTCTAATACATGTAATTTTCTTCTTTTGTCTCCTTGGTTGGTCTGCTAAGGATAATTGTGACTGTGGCCCAACCGCAAATCATAAACTTACTTAAAACATTTTATATTTTTTATTAATATTTCTTTTTGAACTTCACTGCACAGCTCTTGAGCAGGGACTCTGTAGATGATGATGTCATGTTGCAATGTCAAGATTGGACACTCTTGGTTTAGATCTTAGATTTTGCACAAGAGGAATTTTGTTCCACCTAAGCCTTTTGAAGAAAGATATAGGAATACTTTGGGAAACAGTAAGCCACAGAAGCAGAAAAATAGCATTAAGCCTATTAAAATCATCCCAATATACATACACACACACACGCACTCACCAGGGAAAAATCAGAGACATATAGCATCTGGAAGGAAGCTTACTGCCTCTGTGACTGAAGGGGGAAGGTTTGGGTTATGAAAGCGTTTTACAACTTCCAGTATGTCAAATTAGGTATATCATGGGTGACTATGCAGAGAGAAGGAAGGGAGAATGTCCCTAGATGCATACTGGTTAATGGATGCCCTTCTATATGGGAGGAATTACCAGGAATGGAGGATAAAAATTATTCAGAATAAACCAATATATGACTGAATTGGCTAGATTTCTGCCAACTAAACTGTGAGTACATTATTCTAAGACTTGTCTGAAATAATTCTGAGATTCATTAAATGACATTTGTTGATGTTTTCTAGATCATTTAGTCACATGATTAGAAAACAGGGTCTTAGTTTTCAGCTATAGACGCCTAAACATATAATAAGGTGTATGAGCGTTAGATGCTTACCTGAAAGGGATAGTACATCTCCTGGAGCCCCAAGACATTCTTGAGTCTCTTTTAACTTATACTAATCATCCACAGTCAAGATTTGTTTTGTTTTGGACAGGGTCCTTTAAAAGCATAATATATCAAAACAATGAGCTTCACCACGACATGTCCATACACATTATACTTTGATCACATTATCTCCGGTAACTGCTCCCACTTCTCCACAGATCCCATTTTTCTTTCCTAACAGGACTCCTATTTCTATGCTTTTCCTCCTCAGATTCCATTTGTAGATAAATCACACTAGCCACTGTCATTTTCTATTTGTTTTATCTAATTATTTAGTATTTATGTAGGCAGTGACTTTTAAAGAAAGCAAAATTCCTGACCACAGAAACATGCTTGATTTCACTATTCTGGACAGGCTTCTGCTAATTGCCTACTTCTTTGTCCGGTTTCTTTAATGACTTTGCTTTCTCAGGTGGGCTGAAGGGTGATGCTGTTTTGCTTCAAAAAAATGCAAAGACAAGGAAGGGAGGGCTATGGGGGAAGCATTTCCAGTCTGCTGAACATCCTGCGAATAGCGGTTGCCATAGAAACTTGACATCATTAGGGTGACCTTGAGGACTTTTAAATGGAAATCAGCGTGATCTATTGCAGAGAGAAAGGGCCAGTCTCTGGGGGCATGTTTTGTTCACATAACCTGGGCAAAGTTCTTCTAATTTCCTGTGTACCGCCCTACTTTCTCTCAATATGCTTTCTCAGGTAGCCTGAAGGTGAAGGCATTTTGCATTTAGAGAAAGTCTAGGGACAAGGAAGGATTGGCGGGGGCGTCTGTATACAGCAGCCTGTGCATGGTGGTTGCTATAGTACCCTGACGTCATTAAGGCTACCAGGAGGACTTTTTTTTATGGAGTACTAGGTTATCTGGCAAGAAGAGCAGAGGTTCCCCCGCGCCCAAGTATTTGGACTGAGCTGAGATTGTGAGTGTCCTATGGTGGGAGCTGCCCCTCCTTGGACATGCAAAGACAAAGAAAAATCTCAGATCCAAGTCAGATTGGTGCTGCAGTATCTTCTCAGCGAGATGCTGTCCTGGTTGAGGGTACCTTAGAGCCATTGTTTTTTGATTGTGAAAAGGCGATGTGTTCATGACTAATAAGATAAGAAGCAGTGTCTGCTTTCTGCCCAACTCCCCACTCTGTGAAAAGGGGATGAGAATGCTCATCCACAGGCTCTCTGGGACCTAGGTGTTATCTCGGTGATAACACTGTAAAACCATCATCAATGATTCACTCGAATGACTCAGATGGGTGATAACGTACACATTTAGTTTGACGGTCTTGCTAAGAATCTGATTTTAACAGATTTTTCTTGATTTTGACAGAGATTTTTCCTTGTTTACAATGCTGTTGCCCATTACATACTCACTTTTAAAAATTCTGGATGATTACACTTTTAAAAAGTTAGTGTATGTGTGACTATTTGCATGCATGTATCCTGAGTAGGTGCCTGGTGCTGGTGAAGGGCAGAAAGGGGCCTTGTAACCCCTGAAACTAAATATACAGTCATTTATGGCCACCTGTGGTTGCTGGGAACCCAGGTCTTCTGTTAGAGCAGCAAGTGTTCTTAAATACTGGGCCATCCCTGAGTCCAAAATGACTATTTTAAAAAATAGTGATTGCTTTATATTTTGCTCTGGGATGATAATAGACATCTTCCTAGAATCAGATAGGTCTAAGGGTTATTATTATTTACCAACACCTACGATTTTCATTTCTATGTTACTTTGGTTTCCAGTCCCACCCACTGCCAACCCTGTCTGCAGGCAAATACAGCAATCTGTCACTACAGATGAATTTGTGTATCCTGGAGTATATGTAAATGGAATCAGAATCTACTTAGGAATATCTGGTTTGTTTCATTCAATCACCATATATGCTTACATTTATCCATATTGTTGCATGTGTTATTCACTCAGAACACTGACTAGTATTACAATGAATGAGTAAACTACATTTTTTAAAGATTTATTTATATTTTATGTGTGTATGTGTTTTCCTCCTGTAAGTCTGGACACCACATGCATTCTTGGGGGACATGGTGGCTAGAAGAGGGTGTTGGATCACTTGAAAGAGGATTTACAGACACTTGTGAGCTGCCCTGTGGGTGTTGGGAGAACTGAGGCCCTCTGGAAGAACAGCCACTGGGCTCTGCTCTAGCCACTGAGCCACCTCTCTAACTCTGCTGTTTTAAATCTCTACCTGTTGGTTAATGATTTGGTTGTCTTTAATATCAGTCTCTTGTATATAAAGCTGGTATGAACATACATGAATAAATATTCTACAGGAAGAAAGTCTGCTTTTTTTCTCCAGGTAAATGCTTACGAATGCAATGGCTAGATGATCATAAACATCTGAACAAACTGAGAAGTTTGTTCCAAAGTGATTGTCCTGTTTTTCATGGCTGCCAGCAGTGGGCCTGAGTTTCATCCTCTGTAAGCTTGCCAGGGACTGTAGGACAAGCCTTTAATTATGGCTACTCTTGTGGGAGTGTAGAGACTCCCCTCAGTATTATCCCTATCCCTTCCCTAAGGGTTGAGGATGGCATGTTGTGTGTTTGCCTCAGTGGGGCTTCTGTTCACACTTCTGGCCCATTTGCTGACAGCCTTACTAACTGTCTTCTTACTAACTTTTGTGAGACTTTCTCCATCCTGGAAACAACAATTCTTTCATCTGATACACAGTTTTCAAACATTGATTTTCCCAGGGGCTTGTGTTCATTCGTTCTGCCACATACTTGGAAAAGTGTACAGTTCTCACTTTATGGAAGGCTGTTTATATGTGTGCATGTGAAAAGACAGGGAATTGAAGGGGGCGTGAGAGGGAAAGAGCCATTCACACCGTGATCTATCTTGCTCCTTTTACCAACTGTCAGTCAGGAAACCTCAACCAATCCAAGTGATAACCCCAAGATTGCCTGCAGATCTAATGAAACTGTTCCCAGAAACATCTCAAACCATTTTTTCATTTGTTTTTAAACACAGGGTTTCTCTGCTGTAACTCTGGCTGTCCTGCAACTCACTCTGTAGACCAGGCTGGCCTCAAACTCACAGAGATCAGCCTGCCTCTGCCACGAGAGTACTAGGATTAAAGGCATGCACCACCACCACCTGGCTGAATAAGCACATCTAAAAAGTATTCTTTTACCTAATTTGAAAACTTGAATTTGGCTCCATTTAATCCTTAAACCTTCTCAATTATATTCTTCAAGCGATGTAACTTTGAAAGTCACAACCCTCTCTCTCTCTCCTTGCCTCCCTCCCTCTCTCTCTCTCTCTCATACACACATAATCCGCCCCCACACGCACATCCATCTTAATTGACACCTAATCTCAAGTCCACACTCAAGTCTTGCAGGTGTTAAATGTCATTTTTCTACCTGAGTCTGCCTGAAGTATTAATCAGTTCGCTGCTTTGCTTTGCTCTGGCTTGTCCTGGAATGCTTTTCTGAAGCCTAGTCAGGGATTCAGCTTTACCAGAGTGGAGGCCACTGCAGGGACAGGGCACTCCCCGGGCTGTTGTGCACATCACCCCAACACAACCACCACCAAGAGTCCCGGAAAAACTCGCTGAAAAGAACACGCTCTGTTCACCTAATTGTCTTTGTATCTCCTTCAAAAGGCATCCTGTCACACGGATATGGTTTTACTTCAGTCCCCTTCACATTCTTTCCTGCCTTGGTATCATCCACAAGCTCACCGTCTTCATTGCTCTAGGCTTCTAAGCTTCTAGGCTTCTTGGCTTCTAAGGTCACCTTCCAACGTTGTCCCTTTTCAAAGCTGCTTTCAAGCGTGGCTTCTTCATAATCACTATGAATTTCAGAATCAGCCCATCAGCTTCTTTCTAAAATGTCTATTAAGGGTTCTGTCACTATGGCACTGGATCTATGGTCAGTCTAAGGAGATTAGATACCTCAGTAATGCTGAGCCTCCCATCCCAGGAAGACGATGAATGTGTGTATCTTTAGTTTCTCCCAGCAAGGTTTTGTTCCACTCAGTGTCTAGGCACTCCAGAGCAGTGGGCAGATTTTTCCCAATTATTTCATATTTCCTGATGCAATTCTAAGAGACAGGTATTTTAAATGACAGTTTCCACGTGTCTCACTGTAGTCAACTGTCTGCGGGTAGGTTTTAACGGAGGCTGTTGAAGAATCTTCTAGGTTGGTATGTTAGGTTACTTGTGCTACGATGAAAACCTGAGGCTGACATAGATTTGCCTGTGTCTCAGTTGCAGCATTTTGAAGTTGCCCTGAACGTAGTGAATTGTGACACAAGAACGAAATGTCCAAGGCCCAGTTAAGGGGAAGACTTCTAAAAGAGCCGTCAGTTAAATGTTTGCTCCAAATGGAATCTGTGGAACCATAGAGTTGTCTTCCTGTATGTCCCAGCGAGCTACCTCAAGGAGCTTCTGAGATCGAGGGTGGGGCACGGGAAGGTGACACATTTGAATATCTATGTATGTATCTGTAACTCCAGGAGTGTGTGTATCTCGAGGAACACTTACAGTTAATCATCTTCGTAATATCTAGTAAAAGTATTTCCCAACACAAAAAGGATACGCTTAGTGCTTGTGTGTTTAACCTCTAGTTTTCCAGACTAGCACACACTCATTTGCTTTGTCATGCGTTTCTTTATGCATGTGTGTATGTAAATACTTACTACCCAGAGACCCCCATATTTTAAAGGAGTACAATTTTGCCATCAGTGTGTATTTTATGCTCAAATTATCCCATAACTGTCCAAGTGGAAGGACGCACATTCGAGCTGACCTGCTGTTCATTTGTCTCCTGCCTATAATTCCGGACCACCTGACGGCCCTGGGACGGAAGGTGCCCACCTCAATGCCTTGAGAACCTGGAGATAAAGGTTTAAAAATATCAACTTACAGGGAGAGACACGTAGAAAGTCACCAGCAAATGCCAGTTCTCAGGGACTGTGACTCCTCCTTCTGTCAGTGGCGGGTCTCTTCTATGAGACCAACAGGACTGCAGAGAGAGCATGCACCAAGTTGACAACACCCTGACATGTGCTCATGTTTCCAATAGGTTTGAGTAGTCAGTGTCACTGGTGTGTGTGTGTGTGTGAGCATGTATTTGTGTGTGTCTGTTGTCTGTGTGTGTGTGCATGTGTGAGTGTGCATGTGTGAGTGTGCATGTGAGAGTGTAAGTGTGTGTGTGTATGTGTGCATTAGGGGTTGTGTGAGGTGAACAAAGAAGAGGAAAAACGTCACTGCATGGCCTCCACTAGACTGAATGTAGACAGGCTACTCCATGCCTGTATTTCATGTGCTTTCTCATGTGCTTTACTCTCTTTCCCACGTTCTTTCTTTCCCTGTCCCCCGTCCTCCAGTGTAAAATGAGAGGAAGCTACGGACTCTCCATCCAGAACCAGCCCCGAGAGAAGAACTGAGTGTGTGTGGAGTCTTGCCAGCAAGAGTGACAGGATCACATGGGTCAGGACAGGTAAGTCAGTTCCCTTTCTCTTCCTGTCCTTCTGACCAGTGAGGTTCTGTGGAGGCCTGCCGCCATGTGGGAAAGCATCCTGTGGTAGCTACCAGGTGGCAGCAAGGAGCAGCACACTTTGGGACGATGGCTTTAGTAGACTCCCCGGATGTCTGAACTCTGCATGGGTGGCTTTACATTCCCAGTACTCTAATGGAAGCCGCTGACATCAGAACATTTCCCAGAACAGGCCATGAATTAATGTGTCACGTTTGCAGGCAGCGCCGATGACAGTGGTCGGTATCTGAGTCCACAAAAGACGGCAAACCAACCCAGGGAAGTGGGGTGGGGCATACCCACACTCTGACTGAATTTGCAGCTTGCTTCTGATGGCCGTTCACTTTTAAAAAGCATTGCTCGTAGGTTTGCAGTTCTGACGTCTATTATCAAGTCAGGCACTGCTTCATTCACCTTTGCTCTTGCTACTCTGCTCTAAATATCAGTGTCTTCTGCGCTGTGTCAAATAAGCAGCAGTTCCTTCAGTTCTGTACAGAAGTTCAAATATTGACCTCGTTTTTAGGAGCTGGGTTCCTGTATTGAGATGACAGGCAGGGGTCCTGGAGTATCACCTTAGATGGGGAAAGCTCTCAGTAATCAGGAGGAATTGGCAATCGGAAAACTTCATGTGGGATTTGTGCTTCAAAGAGCATAAAGGGAACAGGAAACGGTTGTGGTGGGGATTGTGGTAGGTGCGGTTGTCCCCAGAGGTCAGTTTCGGGAACTGGCATTAGACCTGGGTCCTGAAGGACAAAGAGAAGCAAGGCATGACCAGGCCACGTTGTCGGTATGCTTGCACCACGTGTACTACAACTGATGTAAGAGCAGGGGACAAGCCCAGCGGCTAGCCGACAGTATGTGGACAGGTTGAGTGAGGTGGGAAAGGTAGATGACTGACATGGTTTAGGCCTGTAATGTATTTCAATTGTATTATGACAATGAAAGTTTACAGTAGGATAGGGACAAGTTTTCATTCTTGGTTTTGGAAGGTGACTATGTTGGAGAATTGTCCAAGTAGGAACTGGTGAGACAGTAATCAGGGAGGACTATTAAGAGGAAAAAAGGTCAATGGGAGCCGTGCTGCAGCAGTGGGCAGAGAGAGGGGAACCATTGGACAATGTTGTTCTAGCTAAGGTGAGTGGCACCTGTAGTGACTGTGTGTGGAGGATGTGCAGATGAGGCGGCTCAAAGAGTCCTGGGCTTGTCTGGCTCCATGGCCACATGTAGCTGTTTCCTGTTTCTGATATCGGTTTGTTGGGTGTGTTTTTGAGACATTCTCTAGACAGTAGTTATTGTGAACATTGGTGATTTAATAACACATGAAAGTTAATGGATAAGTTTCAGATATAATAAAATTAAACTGTATTTCTCCAGCACTGCTTAAGCCAATTTTTAAAAAAAAGTTGATAATTTGCCTTTTGAAAAGTAAATACACTACTATGTTCTTGAAAATGTTTATCTTTTTCTTTCTTTTCTTTTTCTTCATATCTTTTCTTTCTCTCTACCTTTCTTTCTTTCTTCTTTTTGGTTTTTTTGAGACTTTCTCTGTGGTAACTCTGGCTGTCCTGGAACTCACTCTGTAGACCAGGCTGTCCTCAAACTCCCAGAGATCTGCCTGCCTCTGCCTCGTGAGTGCTGGGATTAAGGGTGTGTGCCACCACCATCCGGCCAAAATGTTTCTTTTCTGCAGTCTGTATTGCATACCTGTTTTACTGAAGAGGTAAATATGCATGAAGTCAGAGTAACAACATAGTTCTCACATGATTCACCTTTGTCCTTATTTTTCTCTATGCCCTACTCCTATCCTAACCACTGCTGAGGAAAAAGAAAAAGCCAGTTTGTTTGTGGTAATTGGCATTTTTCTGGATCAGTGGAGTACTTTTACTTGTTAAACTGCATCTTTCCATACTGTGTTTACTTATCTAAGAAAAATGGGAATTTTCTAAGAAAAATAAGGATGTCCACAGGAAAAAACAGAGTTGTTAGTAATCATCATGGTTAGTATGCCTTGGACAGCATGGCTGTTATGTCAATTCCTTGGACCTATAAGATGATTTTTTACACTGTTAGGAACTCATGAGGCTTTTCCAGAGGGGAACCACATTTTCTTTCTCTGCCTGAGGCGGCATTGTTTGGGAGGAATGCCTGCTCAGCTCTTCTTTGTCTTTGTTTGGTTTGGCAGTACGAAACGTGGGTGCAAGGGGTTTTTAAGTGAGACAGCAGTCACTAGAGGGATCTCTCCAGTTGGTCAGGACCTGAGCATGTGTCCTTACTGGATCGGCTCATTATATCTGGCAGGGAAGTGAGGAGTTCTCAGGGAAAGTGGTGTGCCTGAGACACACGTGGAAAGCTGTAATTGGCCAGCAGCTGAGAATTACCAGGATTCCTGAAGAGTGGAGGTCAGGGCCCACCCATCACAAGGAGGTGCCCTGGTGGTCCTCTCACCAATCACTTGTCCCTTTCTAATTTCCGAACAGCTCCTCTTCTGATTTATTTAAAATTTTAATTAAGTAATAAATTAACTAATTTATTCATTTAATTCTTCATTTTTTGATACAGGGTCTTATGTAGCTCAACTGGCTTTAAAATCTCTATGTAGTTGAAGCTGGCCTTGAACTACCGTTTACACCTCCCAAATACTGGGATGCATGTGCCATACCCAGCTTCTCTAGAATATCAATTGTAATATACTATTTTATTCTCTCTCTTAGGACTTTATACAATGTACTTAAATCATATCCACCCCTCCACCTCCTCCCACATCCACTTGCACACCTTCAGCCCTTCTCAACTTCATGTTCTTACTTTTAAAAATAACCCACCGGCTCCAATTTGTGCTGTCTTTATTTCCTGGGTATAGGGCCTTTTACTGGAGTGTGGGTGATCTTGTGCAAGTTTTCTATGGGAAACCACAATTGCGGTGATAGCCTGTTGTACTAATATGTGAATATGAAGATATAAATTTAGAGGGTAGTTTGATACTATGTCCACCTATCAGAATCAGTAGTAGTAAGTAGGTTCACTTCTGGGACCTGGGAACTCACTAGCCATAGGATCTTGATAAGATTTATAATACTAGGAAAGCCTTAAATTCAATCATAACATGATTTTGTTACCTCTGTGATATGCATGCCACTATTGCTCCCATGGGCACATCTTGCAATGCTGGTCATTATTGTAGTTCACAGGGATCACAGAGGGATAAGAATATTGATACTTCCCCCCCTCAATAGCCTACATAGTATTTTCTGATATGAATACTAAGCAGTATGAATGAAGCATTTGGGTCAGTGACAACTTGATTTTTCCATGCCTAGAGTGTGATATATTAAGCAGTAGGTTCTTACCATCAAGTTCTTAGGGGAAACCAAGAGCAATGGCAATAACCTGTATTATTTTGGAAGATCACTGAAATGACCCTGACCCTGCCTTCTGGGAGGAATATTATCTCTCTTGTCAGGTAACTCCAATTGAGTGTGTGTGTGTGTGTGTGTGTGTGTATGCACGTATACATATGTATATATACTCATATATACATATGTATATATACTCATATATATACATACACATATATACTCATATATATGTGTATATACACACATATATATATATGTATACACACACACACATATATATCTTATAGAATAGTAGGTTTTATTGCTACTATCACATCCGATCTTTTATTCAATCTATAAGAGAAAATGTTTGATATTTATATGATGAGATTGACGTGTTTCTCTCAATGTGAATGATCTCCACTTTCCTTTGAACAACATGGTTTCATTTTTCTTAATGATTAAATGACTCCACTGGGAATACAGGCTTCCAGGTCTTTTCAAAATGCTTCTTGATATGATAGTTCAGTATACACTTATCTGTTGCATTTCCAACTCCAGGTATGGAATCAGCCACTTTTCTAAGGATTCTTTTGAGTGGGCAATGTTCTTAGTGAACTCAAGCTGAGTAATTGAGTTGTTGGGTGTTAAGTAGTTGATGGGATTTAGTACAGGAAATGAGTACTTACGTATATCTTCAAGAAAGTAAATCTTATCAGCATTTTTCCTGGTTTATTCCATGGCACTCTTATAGGAAACCATTTCTGTCAAGTGGTATTTTAACTATCAATGTGTCCAAAGCACAAGCAACCATATTGCGTGTATCAATTATCCCACCCACAATAAAAGCCCTATAATGTCAGTATCCAAATTTCTGCATTGATGAAAATGTTCCATATCTGCACTGCCCAGCCTAAGTACTAGATGTCTGTGGTGATTGGGTCCCTGGAATTTGAAGAGTGCTAGGGATGAAATGACTTTATAATTATATATAATTAAACATTGCTAAATAGCTAATGTTATTTATTTAAATAGATTTATATAATTTATTAACCTCCACTTGCTACATGTAACTTGTGATGAAAATATTGCACAGAAAATATGTGTCTTCACCTTGTGTTTTCTATTCATAATAATATGTCCTGGAGATTACTCTGTAGAAATATAATGGTGGAATTCATGTTGCCTTTGGTTAGTTTTGTTTTTTTTTCTTTTTCTTTTTGTTTTGTTTTGTTTTGCTTTGTTTTGTTTGGAATAGGATCTCACTATATAACTCCGGTAAAACTTGAACACACTATGTAGTTTGAACTTGGATAAAACTTGAACACACTGAGCTACTATGTAGATCAGGATAGCCTCAAAATGACTATTCTCTTGTCTTTACCTTCAGCATGTTGGCACTACAGACATGCACTATCAAACTTGGCTAACCACATGCATACATATTAATTTGAGTTATAGATATACCTTAGATCACGCCATCTCTCTCTCTCCTCACTGATAGGCATTTCTTATAGTTCTTCTCTTTTGGTGTTATATATTGTTCTTCTAGGAAAGGCTTTGTGTCATCGTCTTTCTTTCTTTATGTTGGATCCTTAGAAGAAAGATTACTGGTCTCAAAAGTACATGCTTGTGTTATTTTATTAACTAGCACCAAATCCTCTCCGTGGGGGTTAATAACATTTGCCATTATCTTCCAGCAATGAAGATGAGTATATATTTCCTCACAGACTATCCAGGAGGAAAAACTGAGGGAAGGAGAGTACTGCATGAGAAATCTTCGATAAGCATTTCACTAAATCAGGAGTTATATGCTCATACTAGGATTTTTGTCCTGTCTTTGTCCTAACGATATGGTCTTTCTTCCTTGCTGTGCCCTGTGTATCTGGCTCTAGTCTTCCAGTGTGAGGAAGAGGAGTCACACGCTTGATTTCACCTCAGATGGACCCCTTAGACAATCAGGTGGGACAGACTGCTTTCTTATAGATCACCCATACTTAAAATTAAGTATGGAAAGACGTTACTCTATCAAATGGAAAACAAAATCAGAAAAGAAATCTACTCCCGACCCAGAAGAACTTCCAAGACAATGTCACACAAGGTTTAGCCTACTCTCCCTTAAGGGAGAGTAGCAGACTGGGGCCTGTTAGCTAGCACTACAGGAAATACGAGTCAAAAGTTTCCTTGGTTTCTCAAGGCAGTATTTTTGTTTTTCAATGGAATCATTTTCAATCATAATTTGGGTTCTAGGACGTAGGTAAGGTTCGACCAGACCTGAATGGAAAGCGGTGCTTTTGAATAATTTTTATGTAACTCTACTTATAAGCACATCAAAGGAGGTTAAAAATGAATTGTGAGACATACAGGTATGGGTTTGGACTGATGATACCTGGTACACAGTAAGCTCCTAACACGTAGAAATAAATTGATGACATAGCTGAAAAAAGTGTGTGTGTATGTGTGTGTGTGTGTGTGTGTGTGTGTGTGTGTGTGTGAGTACCTCCCCTCAGTCTTGTATAATATATGATTTTTTTCAACAAGAATTAAGATAGGTTGGTATTTATTATTTTGATGAATATTTTTGTTTTTGTTCATTTAAAAATGCCATTTTTTATGGTGAAAAACTAGCCTTTTGAAAATATAATCAGGTGCCATCTGGTGATCAAAATGTGAGTTGCAGGACTGCAAGGCAACTATGGCGTTTACCTCTAGGCAGGTTTGGGGCCTCAGAGGGAAGTGCATGGGTCCATATGTTTAGGGCACTCAGAGGGGTCAGTACCTTTAGGGTCCTGGCATCTGAGAATGGTTATGAGAGAGTTACACAAAACGAATGAGTGTTGGCCTGTCTGTAGCTGCCAAAAAGCTGGATCTTATCCATAGAGTAAGATCCAGACTGCTGTGTCTGGTGGAAGCAGAAACAAGTGGATCTCTGTGAGTTTGAGGCCAGCCTGATTTGCAGAGCAAATTCTAGAATAGCCAGAATTACACAGAGAAACCATGTCTTGGAATGAAAAAAAAAAGTTCCAGACTGTAACTTTTCTTTCTGGAAAGTATTTCTGAGGTTTCTGAAGTCAGGTCACCTGGACTGCTTTGATGTGGGTAGCTACACTGTGGTGACAATTCTTATACATGTTTTCTCACACACATATGCCTGAAACTCTCTCCTTAGCAACTGAGACTGCATTGGTTGTGAAAGCCTCGTATTTTACTTTTGGTCAAGGATGCGTAGTTTTTCTACATAGGAAATATATGAAATTTCTCCTCCTCATCATCAATGTGTGGAATTTTCCTCTGTCACATTTTCCATTGAAATGGGGTGTAGCATAAACACAACTTCATTGTTAAGGTTTCCTTTCTAGAGTTTGAAGTCTAGAATTACTCCAAGATGTAAATGTAAATTGTATAATATATATGGAAATTAGATGTAGAAAATGAAAAGTAATTCAACGTTTTAACACTAGAATAATTAGCATATATTAAAATTTCATGAAATGCATAATTTGGCCAACCAGCAAAAAGCATGCATTCGTTTATGGTAATGAGTTAGAATATGCAACCATACGTATTAATACTGTTGAATTCTTGGGCCCAGCCTGACCACCTGAGTTTGACACTTGGAGCACACTTGGTGGAAGAAAAGAGCCAGCTCCTGCAAATTGTCCTCTAGTTTTCATACCTATTCAGTAATGAACACACTCACATATTCACACAATAAATAAATGCAAAAAAAGCTTTTAAAATAATTAATTTTCATACTGTTTGAGAAAGCACCCCCATTTCACTCAGCTGTCCACACCGCTCAAGGCAGACTTGGCCATTTCCCTAAGTTTCCCTACAAGCTTTTCTTCCAGAATCTTGACCCCGAGGCACTGTTTCACAATGTGCCTTCCAACACTGCTAGAGTATGGTGAGGGTAAGAGATTATGCTATGGGAACAGTCTGTTCCTTACGGGTGCTGAGATGAGCAGCCCCTTGCCACACACCTCCATAGGAAGCAGCAGCAGACTAGATCAGGAAAAAAAGCATGAGGAAAACATGGCGGCGACCTTCAGTATTGCTGCTATGCAAAGTGACAGGTAGGCTTGGAATCCAGCACTCTAAAGAATTTCAGAAAGCTCTGGAATTCACAGACTTCCCTGAGCTCTGTGGTATCAGGCCCCACTGTGTTTACAGTAGAGAGATTCTGGCCTCCAGTGTTGTGAATTTGTACATGTGGAGGCTCTGGTTTGGTTTTTGCAATACAGAAGGAGGTCCTGGGTTATTATCTAGGAATTAGCTGAGCCCAGGGCACACCTCTCTGGGATAAAATTGCCTGTCTTCTTTCTGAATACTCAGATATTCTTCAATCTCCATGTACAGTCAGTATCACACATTCCATAAAAAACATTTCAGCTCCAGTGAGGCGTGCCAGTGCACAATTCTTTCATTTTCTTTCTGGTCCCATCAATTGGCTAGATGCTTCTGTTCACACTGTTGAAGGCGAATCTCCTTTATTCAGTTGTCTACTGTGTCAAATAATCTTTTCTAGGAAAAATTTTCAAAGACATCCTAAGAAACACACAAAATCAACTGTAACCATTCAGGATGACAATGTTTTATCTGGATTGTTAATATGATCTTGCTTTCCATGGACCGGCTATTGGAATAATTCTCTTAGTCTTTTCTTGAGATTCCCCAGAGTTGCCAGCTGTAGCAAATATAAGTACTTCATATCCAGTAGAATCCAAATTTCAGATAAGCAAAACAACATGGCATGCCACTACCAATAAAAATAACTCTTTTAGAAGAACTGAAATTGTATTAAGTTGAGTTAAATATGGCAACAATACACACGACAGGCTATGTGGAGTAGAACGAGAATGCTCTAAAGAACAGAGCTGGCTGCTGCACTCCTAGTAGATGCCAGTTCTGGTGGTGGTGTACAGCAATTCCTCTCCAGCTCATTAAGACACAGGAATTTGTAAAGGAGGCTTGTTAAGACTCAGGAAATTCTAAAGTCGGGCTCCTTGAGACACATAAGTAAACAATTCAGGAGTCTCTGGAAGTCTTTAAAACTGACCAGATGCACACAGGCCCTTGCCTCACCAAGATTAAATAAGCAATAAGGGCTCTTAGAGTGAGAGAGAAACCAGCTGAGCTGCTTGGGAGAGAGAATGCAACTGAGCTGCCTGGAAGAGGCACAGACTAGCTGGACTGAGTGGAAGAGACATTCTCCAACTTGCTAAGGTGTCTGCAAGTTGTTCAGAGAGCTCCAGGTTTCCAGCTTTCGCTGTCATTGCCCATGCTGGGGTGGGCTTTCAATTACACAGCTGCACTAGAGTGGTTCCTCCATCTGTAAGTAACCCCTCACTCACACTCCTGTAAGTAACTCTAATAAACCTATTGTTTCACCAAGTTGGACTTTGGTGGTGTCTTTTACTTTGGTTTATCATCTGTTCCCTGTCTGGGGTAAGTAGACATTTGTTCATGTCTCTCTAGGAATAATGTCACACAGTGTTTACCTATGAGAGGGAGGTCCCTGGATGCTTCAGATGTTTGCATTTCTCTACTGACAGATGCCATATGGAGGACCCATCATCTGTCTGTGTCTGGTCAATGTCCAGAAGAATTCTGGAAGATATTCAATAGCTATTGGTTTGTTGAGCCCAAGTGGATATTGAAAATGTGGTTTCCACAAACTTTCTATCTTTTTTTTCTATGATCTCTTACCATAGTATATGTAGTTCTTTACTCCAGATAGGATGGTTGGGACACTGTTATAGTTTGACTATAGCAGATGTGTTAATGTGTATGGTGGGGTGTAAGAATTTTGAACATTTCAATTGCTTCTTAATGATAAAATTTCACTATAATATGCTTTTCATTCTGTGTCTGGTATTTATGCTCTCATTTCAGTTCCCTTCCATGTATGAGACTCCATTGCAATCAGCGGTGTTGAGAGTCTGTACTACAAATGGCTTTCTGAACCATAAGGAAAAACTCACTGCCAAGGGGTTCCACAGTGAGTATGTGATTGGATCAAGAGGTGTTTATTCACTTCAAGTAATGATTTTGAAAGAAATGTCCTGAGACATTTTTCTCATGCTGAGATAGCCTTACAGCAAAGAAATCACTTTACTTCAGCAGAAACAACAAGATTTCTCCAGACGACAGCCTTTGGTCTTTGTGACAGCTCCAACGCTTGCTGGAAGAATCTATACAATCCCAATGTTCGTTAATAGGAAGCGCCTTGCAAGGATGTTTACATCCCATTCTCTAATATCACCTATATAAAGCATAAAGCTGATGTATGCTCTTTATTCTTTTGTCATATGTTCTGGTCAGGTGAAAGGTCAAATTTTTGGTACAAGGGTATATTGGTAAGTCCCTTTAAATAGTACATCAATGGAGGAAGACTATAGACAGTAGGGAACGAGGAAAACACAGAAAAGCATCATGGGCTTGTTATATTGTTTCCCCACCCTACACCTTGATAGGGCGGTTAGAGCAAGAGTGTCTGCAGCACAACTTAGTTCAGAAGTTCTCAACCTGTTGGTCACACGAATGACCCTTTCACAGGGGTCACCTAAGACCATCTGCATATCAGATATTTACATTGTGATTCATAACACTAGCAAAATTACAATTATGAAGTAGTGACGAAAATAACTTTATGGTTGGGGTCATCACAGCATGACAACTGTATTAAAGGGTTGCGGCATTAGGAAGGCTGAGAACCACTGCCTTAGTACCTATGTGGTTGAAAGGAGAAGGCCTGGGCAGTTTCTCCTTCCACCCTCTCCAATCACATAAGTTGTTATTGCTGTGGAGAAGGGGCAAATGTATAGTATGCTAGGTGTGTGTTGGTTACAAATGGAAAATAAGAATTTGTTTCTTGGTTTGTTTTCATTTTTGGGTGATGTTTTAGGTGGTTTGTTATTGTATTGGGTTTTTGTTTTTGTAGAAAGAACTTAAAGTTGGGTAGGTAGAAGGGGGAGAGAATCTGGACAAACTCGGGGAAGGGGAAGAATATGATAAAATATATTTAAATTTAAAAACTTTTAAATAATAAAAAATATGATAAAAAGAATTCCTTGGGATTAACCAATGTGCTTTTGAAATTATTGTGCTTCTCCATATTAAGTGGTCCTATTATCCCAGGCCTGCCACTCTGAAACAACAGTGAAATTCTGGTGCTCCTAAATCAATCAACTTTGTGATTATGGACAGCCTCCTAGGTTTTTTTCTCCATAGATAGCAAACTGTGCATCTTCTGTCCTTTAGAAGGCTAGCTCACCTAAAAGATCGTAGAAGATACTCAGGTCTCTGTGTACCAATAATACTCCTGTAAAGTCACATTTAAAGGAAAAAAGCTTCCCTGAAAATGGGTACTTTCTATGGTCACTAATGTTGGACAACTCTGCCAATTGCCTGTATCCAGGCCTACTTTTTCTAGTGAGTATGTTTTTTTTTTTTTTTGGATGGCCTGGAGGGTGAAGATGTTTTGTTTTCAGTAGAATGAAAGGTCACAGAAGGGTAGACAGGGTAGAGATATTTTCAGTCTGTAGAACATCATGTGGATTATAGCTGCCATGGAAACCTAATGCCATTTTCACATTTTCATGTCTTTTTAATGTAGGCTGAGATGATTTGATGAGAAAGGCAGAGTCCAAGATTTGAACTCAGGTAAGGTATGGGTCTGGGTGACCACAATGATAGCTAAATCTCTCTGTGGATGAGGAGACCCAACTAACCCAAACTCAGGTTGGAAGGTCTTTCTTAGCTATTTGAAATGGTAATATGGAATTTTGCATTTTTATCACATATTTATTATTGTTCCATGTCTGATGAACTAGACACTGGGGCGATGCTCAGGAGATTCACATGAGTCCTCGCCCCAGGAGTAATCCCAAATTGTGGATCCATGGATAACATTCTTCATCTTCATGAGAAGATTCCCGTCTCCAAACTGAGTCCTTATAAGGGTTGCCTGTGCCCATCTAATCATTATAATAATCACAGCAGCTACACCTATTCAGTCTTCCCTTTTAAGATTTAGTTTTATTTTTAATTCTGTGTATGTCTGTATGGCTACCTGTGAAGGGGAGAAGATGTCAATTTCCCTGGAGGTGGAGATACAGGCAGTTGTCAGCTACCCAATTTGGGTAATGGAAACAAAATTCTGAAAGTGCAGTAAGTGCTCTTATGTGATAAGCCATCTCTCTAGCTCTTATTCATTTTTTTTTTTAGAGACAGGGTCTCCTTCTGAAGCCCTGGATGGCCAAGAACTCATTATGTAGACCAGGCTGGCTTTAACTCACAGAGATTTGCCTACCCCTGCCTCCCAAGTGTTGTAATTAAAGGCACACAGCACAGTGCTCAGCCTGTACTTAGCCCAAAATTTCTTAATTCTTAAATCATAATTTCAAGTGATGCATAACAAAATTCTTGGCCACATGTCTGGCCAACTCAAAGCTATATGGTTCCTCTTTAATTTCAACCCTCCCGGGCCAACATTGTTCACATTTGCTACTATGTAAGATTCTAAAAACAATTAGTTAACATTATAGACAGAATTCATGACATCCTGGATGACAACAGAGGTTATAAAAGGCAGGGCTGTCTTGTAGCACCCTTATGAAATCAGGTAGCATAGCATGGACAAGATATAAGGAGTCTGCTGTCATGGTCCACTGGTGCCCAATTCAGGAGACTTCCAAAACTCGTCTGTGGTTTTAGATTTGCTTCTTAAATGGCATTTCTGACTCATACACTTTGTATATACTTGTATCAGTAGACACTGCCAAGCAGGATTTAAGAACGATTGTTCCAGTATATGTTTCCAGGTGAGAACTTCATGTATTCTACATGCTTGCAAACCCTCGGTACCATCCATATATTCCATCTATTTGTTTGTGTGGATGTTTCAGTATCTCATATTTTTAAAAACTGGGGCGGGACATGTATTCCACACTGGTCTTGAATTTGTTAAGTATTTAAAGAGATGGTCTTGAACCAATTCTCCTGTCTCCACAGCCTAAGTGGTAGGATTACAGACATGCACCAGAAAGTCTCGTTTTATGTAGTGGTGAAATTGAATCTAGGTTTTCATAGATGCTACACAAGTACTCGACCAACTCAGATATATAACTCCAGCCTTTGTTTTGTTTGAGAGAGTGTTTGAGGATGACCTTGAATTTCTGATCATCCTGGATCAGCCTCCCAAGTGATGGGATTAAAGGCATGTGCCATTGTACTTAGCTGCCATTAATTTTGGTTTTAAACTTCCAAAGTGTTATGTCTCTTTTAAGTTTAAGAATGTGTGTCCTCCCCAGCCCCTCTCCCCCACAACATTCTGTATTAGTTCATGTTCTTGGGAGAAGCATCCAAAGAGGACCATATAGATGTGATATTAAATAGCTTACACAGTCATTAGGCATTCATGATATGAATAAAAGATAACCTATAGTATAGTGCAGCCTAATCCCAAAGGCAAAGAACCAGAGGAGCCAACTCTGGGATTTCCAGTCAAAATAACACTTTTTCATTTCAGGTCTGAAGTCAGGAAAAGATAATAGCTCAGTTCAAGCAGTCAGTCAATTCAGCCTATTAAGTTTAGTCAGGTCATCAATAATTTGGGTGAGGTTAATCCTGCCTCTGAGAAGGCTAGCTATTTCTCTTTGTTAACCAATTCAAGCTTAATCTCATCCACAAACATCCTCAAAGACTCATCCAAAATAATGTTTGATCAAAAGTCCAGGTACGGCTTGAATCAGTCAAATTGAGAGCTAAAATTGGCCATCATAGTTTGCAACTGTTTCCACATGGGTTTGGCCTCTGTCCTCTGGAGTTTGCTATGCTGATATTGCTGGTTTCATCCTTAGTATGTCATATATTATTTTCCTTGGGTCACACCAATATCTTTTAAATCCATATTGGATTTAGAGGCTACTGCAATTAGATTTTAGAAAACATAAGTCAAATGTGGTGATGTTTATCCACACAATCTCATTAGGTACTCACCAGATCTGGATTTAATCTTAAATTTGAATGGCTACATGTATCTAGCCGGTGCCACAGTATTACATAGCAGCTGCTCTAGACATTTTTCCATATCTTAATTTCTTCACTTAGCAATATACACTGAAGATCACTTATATAGAAGCAGAGAAAGGGAATCATCTTGCTTTATTATATCTGTGTTGTAGTATAGGATGCAGATGTACTTTGGGTTATTCAGTGACTCTCCCACTGGTGAACAACTATTATTTTTGTTCTTCTTCTGCTATGATTTATTTTACAAGGAAAGACCTTATGCTTATTTATTCTGTGTGATATTTGTGCATTATGCCATTGGAATAGAACCTTACAAGAAGGGTGGCTGGTGCAGGGATATTTCTTAATGAGAATATTTGAATCAGAGACTCCAGAATACAACAGTGAGAAGTAAATGTGGGGGTAAAAGATGGCACCATGAGTAAAGTGCTTGCCACAAAACATGAAAATCTAAATTCAGATCCTTAGAATTTACATAAAGCTTGATGAGACAGTGCACGTCGGTAAAGCTAGCACTCCTGTAGTGAGGCAAGAGGTGGCAACAAAACAATCCCTGGAAACTCACGAGACAACTAACTTAGTATATGCAACAGTGAACAAGAAACAATCTCAAACAAGGTGAGGACCAACAACTGAGGTGTGGGCATTTCCTATCTTCTTAAGCTTTTGATTCCCTCTGTTGTCTGCTTTCTTATTTTCTTGCTAGTATGGTATGGGTGAAGAGATTTATTACTGATCCCCAAGAACAACAAGTATCACAATGGAGTAAATAATAATAATAATGGACAGATAATAGGAGACATCAAACCTGCATCCTAGTTGTCATAGCTATCTACAGATCCCAGGACCTTGGCTGAGTGCTTTCCTTGCTGGCCTCTGGGCTCCTAGTATGGAAACAATGGAAACACCTACACATGTACACATGCATGCCCAAACATGCATACATACGAATGTATAACAAATACATTATGAACAAAAAAGAAAAAATTAAATAATACCTTATACTTTGTTATTCAGAATGTGTTAGAAGTCAGCATAACAATTTATATGAAAGCAAAACAGAAACAAGAGAAAAGCAGAATATTACTCCTCTATATGATATTATAAAAATTATAAAAACTGTGATATATATGTTACATTTGTATATGTACATGCACAAGAAAACAACAGAATGAGATTATATTATAACAATTTTAGGGATCATAAAGGTGCCAACTATTAATATGTTTAATTCTACACATGACACACTGTATTGCTTTTGCATGAGTGTGACCAATATACCTGACAGAAATATCCAGGAGGAAAAGTTTCATCTCATTATTTCAGTCCACCACGGAGAAGACTTAATGATCAATTACATTATAACATGACAGCAAGAGTGTGTGACAGAGGAAAAGCATTGATCACATGGCAGACAGGAATCTTAGAGACCAATAGGATAATATATTCCCAAGGAAGCATCTGAAGTGTACTACTTTCTCCAACTAGATCCATCTCTTTAAGTTTCCACACCTTTCCTAAATGGAGCCATTAGCCACAGAACAAACATTTAAATCAAGAGCATGTGGGGAACAGTTTATTTTTCAAACCTAATACACTAGTCAGTGGGTAACCAGAAGTGTCTTCTGTCAATTCAACAGGCTTCATTAGGTAAAGTTCAGGGGAAACTATGTCCTTTTCATGACCATGCACGCACATCAATAAATGTAATTTTAAGTCTTTAAAAAAAGAGAGCATATGTTAACACTTACAATAATACAGGACACCAAGGAAATTAGCAATACAGCCCACGTGTGGAGTTCAGAGGATAACCCATGGGAGTTGGTTCTCTCCTTTCACCACTGCATCAAGTGCTTTACCCACTAAACCATAATATCAGTTCAATAATTCATACTTTCTAAAGAATGCAAATGACATGACTATCATTTTTGATGAAAGTCATATATGAATATTAATCCACACCTATTTATATAAATCACTATCTGTTGATAATTTCCTTGTTATCTGACACTAAGTGATAAGTTATACTTTCAAAATTTCTCACAAGATGCTATTGTTGCCTGACGTTAAATATATGGGAATTGATGCATGCAAAGGGAGAATAAGGCTCGAGTTGAACACAGGCTGTGCAGTTCCAGAATAAATACATCCGGGTCTTTTTGACAATAAAAGTTCCCTATAGTCACAAATATGGCAAGCAAAATTCCTGACAACAGACATGCGTTTGCTTTCTACAAACTGAGCAGAATCCTGCCATATGTCTGCATCCCCTTCTAAGATGACAGCCTGCAAAAAATAAGCGTTTTGCTTTCTGAGAAAGATAAGGGGGGGGGAAGAGACCGTTGTATGCAAGCAGTGCCAGTGTGGAAGATAAAGCTGCAGGTCGCTGTTGCCATAGTAACCTGACGTCATCAAGGCGACCGATAACTTTTTAGTTAGATCTGCGTCATCTACCGAAAATAGGATTCTGCTGCCAGGAACATGTTTAGCTTCCGTAACTAGCGCAGAGTTCTGCTGACAGAATGCAGCCCGGCACATTTTCTCAAATGACTGATTTTTCTGGTTACATTAAGAGTTTTACTTTCAAGGACAGTCAAGGACATGGAAAAGAGGGCCAGGTGGAGACGTTTTAAGTTTGTCTAACAATCTGAGCATCGCTATTGCCCTAGAAAGCTGACGTCATTATAGCGACCAAAACGTCTTTTAAATGACCCAAGTAATCTGGTTTGATGAGCATGGTTCTGTCGCTGAGGACATTTTTTTTTTTAAATTCTGCCAATGGCCTACGTCCCGATCCACTTTCTCTAATGGAAGTTTTCTTTTACATGGTCTCAATAGTGAAAGGTTCTTTGTTCTCAGAAACAGGAAAAAGTATCTGAAGGGGATGGGGGTCGCACACGGAGGCATTTCCGGTTTAGTGAAGACTGAGTGCACCTTAGTTGCCATAGCAACTTAACACTTTTTGTGATGACTTTGAGCACGTTTTGGCGGAGACCAAGGATCCTGGTTAGAAGAATGGGGTCCCTCCCACCTTTTCTGTGGATGCCCTAAGGTGGGCATCCATGGGAGGTGAATAGAGGCAGGGATCACTGATCTAAGTGGACTCATTCCCTCCTTGGAACTCGGACGCTGGATGGCTCAAAAGCAACAGATCGATGTGGGATTCTGTCCCTAAAGGAGTGTGCTATCCTGGGCTCACTTTCCATGCTGAGTAACGTTTGAGAAAGAATAAGACAGGGAAGGGTTCTCTCAGCTCAGCTTCTCCCTCGGTAAAATGGTGCAGGGCACGAGAGAGGTAACTCACAGGATTGCAGATATCTTCTGTCGAACCAGCTTAAATAGTAGTGATTCCAGTGTATAGCCCAGATATAAATATATAGTTGATGAGTAATTTCAAAAATAATAATGTCCTGTAATTTGCTTTATTAAAATTATACAGTTATATTCTCTAACGCAGAGAGATAGACCTCAATATATTGTCATTACTTCCCAGGATATTTGGGGTTGTGTAGCTAGCCTCACTACCTTCCCTAAGACCCTGTACCTAGACAAGTGCAGTATTTCCATTATCATACGATGTTTCTGGGGCTGCTACTAGTGAGACACTGATATTTCCCAGAAATATAATCCCAAAAAGAAAAGAAAACAATCTAAAATATAATCAGAAGACTGTTTGTTAGGTTGGATCTTGGCTTTTTGATTTAGAGTATCTCATCAACAGTTTTTATGTTTAAATTTACCATGCTGTTGTATGTATCAACTGTCCTTATTTTACTTATTTTTCAATGTTGAGGACCTGAACCAAAACCCTTCAGCTTGTTTGGCAGACAATCTACCACTGAGGTATACTGCCAGCTCTCTTCACTTTCTCTCCACTCCCTTCAAACAGGGCCTTACTAGTAGAACCCCCAGCCTTGGCTTACCAAATGCTGAGATTATAGGCTTGGAGCACACTTGTTTTATCTGTTTACCTGTTGATGGAACTTTGAGTTAATGTTAATAAGGCTACTATGAGCATTTGGGAACTGAGATGATACAACATTATAACAATATTGGTTACATTCTAAGAGACTGGAACGTTTGCTGGACCTTACCGCTGAGTTAATAGTACACCTTGAGGTTACTTAAGACTTAAGACTGCTGTCCTACTGTCTACTCAGTCTGTTTGTTTAACCTAGCTTTCAGAGAACGATGCAACAACAAACCTCACTTACCTTGGAATTTTTCCATGCAATCAACTTTTACAACCTTAGATAATGCGGAGCTGTAATCTCCAATTCTGTGCACTCTTTTCTGTGCCACTGACCCAGAGTAATGTATTGTACGCATGTTATGGTAACAAATGCTAGAAATAGCAAATATAGGTTGAAAGCAATCTCACAACCACACAAAATGAATGCCTACCATAAATGTTGATGACAACATAGAAATATTACTTGATGGCATTTGTTTATCTAGATCAGCTGGAATCACTGACTTAATCCCTTGTAAAAACTCTGTTAAAGATTCCTATAAAGTATTCCTCATTCCTTCACCATGTGACTCTGGTTTGTTCAATAAAAGAGAATGAGAGAGGGGGAGGAGACAGACAAAGTCACAGAGACACACACAGAGAATCACAAGACAGCATTCAGGTAGGTACAGATTCAGAGTCACGCAACAGACAGACAGGAATAACAGAAGACACATGGGGAGAAGTGAAAATTCAAATCTGGGCTCACTGTGGTTAAATCTCGACAGGTAGGAAGTGCTTTTCAATTTCTTTTCCTTTGTGTGACACCTACACATTATTAGTGACTCTGTTTATCACTGATGCATTCAAAAGGGTGCAGTGAATAAGTCTTTTCATGTAAATGAGATTTTTCCTTCATCTTAACTTCCTTTCTTGTGCTATCATAAAAAAAATCTCTGACAAAAGCAAAATTCAGGGTAGTGAGCGTTTATATGACTTAGCATTCCAGGTTCCAGTCAGTCACTGCAGGGATGTCAAGTTGGCAGGGTTTGAAGCAGCTAGTCACATCCACAGTTAAGAGCAGAGAGAGAATGAATGTATGCATGCTTCTGCTCAGCTTAATTTCTTCTTCTCCTCTTTCTCCTCCTCCTCCTCCTCTTCTTCCTCCTCCTCCTTCTACCCCTCTCCTTCTCTTCCTCCTTCTCCTTTTTACACACCCAAGACCCAAACCCAAAGAATGGTGCCACTTGCTTTTGGTCTGGTTCTTCCCACGTCTATAGACATAACCAAGACAACTCCTCACAGGTGTGCTACAGGTCAACAATCCCTCATTGAAACCCCTACCCAGGTGAATCTAGATTGTGTCAAGTTCATAATTAAAACTAAGCATCGTATCTTACCTGCATTACATTTTTAGCAGAATATAAATATAAATATAAAACTAAGATGATTACAAATTCCTTGTTTCCTGGCTGGAGGAGAGGCCCAGTGATTAAGAGCACTGGCTGCTCTTGCTGAAGACCCAGGTTCAATTCCCAGCACCTATGTGGTGGCTCATAGCCATCCTTAACTACAATCTGATACCCTCTTCTGGCCTTCACTGGCACCAGGCATCCATGTGATGCACAGACATACATGCAGACAAAACAGTTGTACACATTTTTAAAAAAATCCTAGTTTCCATGTGGTTATACAGCTTTCATTTCCCCAGTACTATGAGTTTTATATTCTACAATTTCATTTTGGCTATGTTTATGGGAGTGTACTAGTATCTTATTCCAGCTTTTATTTATCCTTTTCTTATGATCAAAGATATTGACTATCTTTTCATGTATTTATTTCACATTTTAGTGTAGTATTTATCTAAATATTTATCCTGTTTCAGTTGTGGAATTTTCTTTTCCTTTTTCCTCCTTCTCTCCTCCTCCTCCTCCTCCTCCTTTTCCTCCTCTTCCTCCTTCTCCTCCTCTTCCTCTTCCTCCTCCTCTTCCTTCTTCTTCTTTGGTTTTCTTTTCCAGACAGGGATTCTCTGTTGTAACTCCGGCTGTCCTGGAACTCACTCTGTAGATCAGGTTGGCCTCAAACTCACAGAGATCGGCCTGCCTCTGCCTCCCGAGTGCAGTTGTGGAATTTTCTTATTGATTTTTTTTGTGATTTTTTTTCTGTATATTGGACATAAATGACAAGATATACAATTTTCAAATATTTCTACTATCCATGGGCTTTTCTTGACATTTTGTCAACCATTCATTTGGAACAAATGAAGCTTTTCAACTTTGAGAAATTCCACTTTTTCTAGTTCTTCACTTTTGGACCGTAGTTTAGGTGTCACAACTATGGAATCTTTAAAAAAAAAATTCTTCTCTCATATAACCTATAGAATACATCCTGGCCCCCATCCTACCCTCCCTCCCCTCCCCCAACTCCCCCATTTCCCCCATCTCCCCCAGACCTACCTTCCATCACCATCCACAAATTCTTAGGGGCCGACAAAGACTGAAGCCACAGAAGGGAATCTGCAGGATCCCTTAAATACATCTCATGGCTGTCTGGGTTGATGTTCTTGAAAAACTCCTACAGGCTGGAGTGGGGGTGTCTCTGACCATTTTACATCTATGGAATCTTTAACTAAGTCCCACTCACAAGGATTTTCCAAGATACAGTACAGGAGTAATTTTTTTTATGTATGGATATCCACGTGTCCCTGCACCATTTGTGGAGAGATTGCCCTTTTGCTAACTGAATTGCCTTTATGTTTGTCTAATACCAGTTGTCCAAGGAAGTAGGAATGGTAGTGTGTGTTGTAATCCCAAAATCTTGGTGAGAAGTGGTAAGAAGGTCATAAATTTATTCTAGTCTGATCTATACAGCAAGTTTGAAGACAGAAAAGAAAGCCAGGTCTCAAAGAAATCAGTCGTCTGTGAATTTGTGAGAGTGTATCTGGACTCTTCATTTTGTTCTTTGAGATCTATCTTTTTCTTTTGGTTTTGTGAGACAGTGTCTCAGGAATATCATGTTTGCCTTGGATTCAGTATTTAGTCAAAGATGATATCGAACTCCAGATTCTCCTGCATCTACTTTACAAATGCTCAGATTGTAGGTATGTGCCACCATACATAGTTACTTGTTTATTTTGATGATATATCACACTGTCTTAACTAATCCAGGTTCACAATTAGTTTTTACATCAGTTAGTACTGTTATTTAACTTTATACTTCTGTCTTACTTCATAGTTTAGGTCCTCTGTATTTCTATATAAATGTTTAAATCAGCTTGCTAATTTCTTTCAAAAATTGGTAAGATATTTTTTTGGGTGGGGAGAATCACAGTGAATCTATTGATCAATTTTGAAGGCATAGAAATCATAACTATAGTGTCTTCTGACTTATGAAGACAGTATATATTCCATTTATTCTCTCAGCAATATTTTGTGGTATTCAGTATACAGATATTATACATCTATGTATACATTACTCATGAATATTTCACATTTTGATGTTGCTATACATGGCATTGTTTTAAGATAAACCATAATTGTTATAGTTTAAAAGAACTGTCAGTAGGCAAGTATTTAAAATGCTTGTGAGGAATCTATTTAGTTGAGAGTAGAATGGAAAACATATTTGACATTTAATATGCTTTATCCATATTTGCAGTCTGTGTGAAAAAAAATCTATTTTTCACAGTAGAAAATGCAAAGGACACTTCTTACATGAATTTAAGTATTTTCTCCTTCATTTTACTTTTATTTTAACTGTTTCTTTCATCTGTGTTCTTTTATTTTACATTGTCATAAATTTTATGGTTCTTTGAATTGAAATTTTAGTGCATAATTTTTTGCTTTATATATATGTGGTAGTTTGAACCAGAAATATTCCCTACAGGCTCTTGTATTTGAACACTCGGCCCCTGCTTGATGGTACATGATCAACATATTTGGTCATTGGTCTCAGTTCTGTCCTCGTGTTTATAAACTCATAATTAATATATACAACTGCAGAAAGTCTTTTACTTGACTGTGTATTTTATTGCACTAATTTTTGGTGCTGTGGGTTAAACTAAGGTCTAGCACATGCTAAACTTATGCTCTGACATTGAGATTTTCCCCCAGCTGCAGGTAATCTATTTTATTTGCTCTTTCTTTTCAAGTATTATATAATGCATCATTCCTCTTTTCAGTGTGTGTGTGTGTGTGTGTGTGTGTGTGTGTGTGTGTGTGTGTGTGTTTAATTTCTTTTTGTGCGGTGGTAGAAATCAGGCACAAAATCTTTCAAATGCATTGTAAATACTCTCTCTACAACTAACTTTCATTCCCAGCTGGATATTAATTTTTAAAAAATTATTACACATATTTATTTGTTTCATATGGGTGGAGCATGCACATGCCAGAGCACATGTGTGGAGGAGATGAGAGGATAACTTACAGGAGTCAGGTCTCTCCTTCCACCATGTGGGTTCAAGTTCAGGTCATCAGGCTTAGAGGCAAATGTCATTACTAGATAAGCCATTTTGCTGCCTGCAATATTAACTTCTTAACAAACCTACTTAATACTCTTGACTAGGAAAATAATATTAGTTACTAAAATTGTGATATCTGTTGGCAAAAAAATGGTAGCTCACATATCTATATATCTATGTATTTATCTATCTATATATCTACATATATATATATGTAGATATATGAATGTGTGATAGACATTTGATCTCTGATCTAGCAGCATGGTTGCTCTAAGGTAGAAAAAAATGTTAGTATATGCCTTTAATCCCAATGTAGCACACACCTTCAAACCTAATTCAGAAGGCAGTGGTGGCGCATGCCTTTAATCCCAAGTCAGAGAGATATGCAGGGAGTAGAAGCAGAGTGGAGAAGCAAAGACAGGAAGCAGAGCTCAGAACGAGGTGGAAGCAGACAAGAAGCAGTGAGAGCTCAGAGAGCAGAAGCAGAGTGGAGAAGCAAGGTAGAAGCAGACAGCAGAACTCAGAGAGAGAAGCAAGGAAGAAGCAGACAGCAGAGCTCAAAGAGAGAAACAAGGAATAAGAAGCATACAGAAGAGCTCAGAGAGAGAAGCAAGGTAGAAGCAGACAAGAAGCAGAGCAGAGTTAGTTCACTCAGGCAGTTTGAGTGCAGTCAGCTCACAGACAGTTCAGTTCAGAAGAAGAAGCTGAGAAGAGCAGAGCCAATCCAGAATAAGCTAAGAGATACCAGAGAGTCAGAAGCAGATAGTTCAGAAGACAACTAGTCAAAGTGAGCTCAGTCAGCAGAAAGTCTCAGAGGCTGAAACATTTTAGGTTTTGACTTGCAGATTAGATTATATGGAGGCCGAAGCCTTCTAGGTCCAGCTAGCATCTTGAAGATTATATTTTAAGGAACCTGAAGCTTTCTAGGTCTGAGCTAGCATCTTGAAGATTAGATTGTATGGAGGCTGAAGCCTTCCAGGTCTAGGCTTAAGATTAGATTGTACAGAGGCTGAAACCCTCTAGGACTGGGGATTGAATTAGCAAAGAGTAAATTGTCTTCTGCCACGAACCCACAAGAATAAATAATAAATCAACACACAAACATACACATTTACATCTACAACTACATGTGAATCTTTGGAGAATGTCTGATACATAATATACTATTATGTATACGTATATGTATATGTATAATAGTATATTATGTATCAGACATTCTCCAAAGATTCACATGTAGTTGTAGATGTAAATGTATAAATGTGTATGTATGTATGTATGTGTATATACACACACACACACATATGCCTCTCCTTTGTTCATATTTCCACAAAACATGACATTGCACAAACACTTCAAGTACATTAATTACTTTTTGAAGCAACAAGCTATGATATATTTACATATTTAAATGATAGAAAGTTTTGCTGTGGGACAAGCTACCTGGTGTGGAGGAAATAGCAGTCCTTCCCTTACTACAGTATATTTTGATGTCACTTCTTACTGTATTCCTTTGCTCCCTCTTTTGATAATGGAATAACAGCATGTAAAGGGGTATCTGTTGCATGACACACTGAGATCAGGAGGCCCACATCCCCAATACCAGGTCTTTCCTTGTATATAGGATCATTAGGAGTCACCTATCCTGTGCTAACATCAGCCCTGATATAATAAAAAAGCATCCATCCTAACGATTATGGACCTGAGCTGTACTTACTTTTTACATCTTTCAGACTTCCCCACTTTACCTGCTGTATGGAACACTAGCAGAGTCTACCTTCCAATCAATTTATTTACTCATTCATTTTTATTTCATCACTAAATAATAATTGTGTATATTCTTTAGGTGCAATGCGTTATTATTATCTATATTTTCACACTAGAAAGATTAATCTTTTCTCTCTTGATGTATCTTTTTCACATTGCCAACAGGATGTTGTCATCTACAAAGTTCACACTTGAGAAACATGTAATTGAGTTAAAAGTGCAAATATTATCTCATAATGGTTTATGAAAGTTTACAGTTTTGTGTTGGGCCATAGCTATCCTTGATGCTTAGGTTGGACATGCCTGTGAGATTAAACAGTATCTTGGAGTATCCTCAGGTTAAAAGACAAAACAAAACAACCCTCCCCCCAAAAAAAAAAAACCTTCCCGTTTCTTCAGGCCTAATTGTGTGTTTCATTCTGTTGCATGTATTTGGACTTGGCTTGTACATTTAGAACTTAATGTGAATAATCATGATTAAGGAAACAAAAACCAACAAGAAGTGAGGTTACCAGATCTTGATTGTCCTGCGTTCTGGCTGCCCTTCAAGCTCCTTGGTTGGTTTAGGGATATAGTCTGTTTACAACGTAGTCTCACTTTTGCATTATATGCCTGTGTATATCTTTCCTTTTTCTATTAGTTTTAGTTGCATAAAGAAGTGTTTCAATTATCATGCTGATTGCTCCAGGGACCTTGAGCAGAATGAGTCTGTTACTCAGATTTTCCCCTGAGTCCCTCTGTGCTAACATCGTCTGCTCTGGAAGCTATGGAGCTGAGTGTGATTCCATGTAGACTCTTACCTTCTCTCTCCCGTGGAGTCACTGCTGGGCTAATTAGATAGGTAAATATGAGCTTGGTGCCAACTCAAAGGATTTCATTTGAGATGGGACAGGAGAAGCATGTTGGGAACTTTTACATCTCATGATCTTCACAGATACCTAAGAAAATAAACAGTAGAGAAGGAATGGGAATGAAAGGTTTAGCTAAGAGGTATGCCTTACTTTAAGCTCCTGTAATGTGATTCGATGTACTGTCTTGTGGATAGATACATACATTAGTAATAGACTACCATATTACCTAGTTCCCTTGACTGAAGGATATTTCCCTTCTGAAGTTGTATATTTCTGTAGGAATGAGGCAAAATAAAAATATAGGAAAAAAGACAAGTAAAACTGATGTGACACAAGACATAAAAAAGCCCCTAACCTTGAGATCTAGTTTTCATTTCTTGTTATGAGTCCAGAAACACAACTGATAAAACCAAAATTGCCTACAGAGATAGTAATGCATCTTTTCCTAGAGATATTTCAAGGAGTAACAAATGTACTATGCTTACTTAGGGTCAGAATATTTAGAACCTCAAGTTTTACCATATGAGCACTCCTCTCTCCTTCCTAAATCTGCAAAATGTACTTTGCAAAACCACCTTCCAATTTCGTTTCACAGAAGAACAATTTTTAAGATTAAAATAAAAAGTCAGTTCATGCACTTTTACCTTATTTTTAAACCTCACTTAAATTTAAGCTTTGCTTGTTATAAATTATATGCATTGAGACATATAATTTCAAAACCCACAGCCTCACATATATAACCGTTGTAAAGACACCTAAGTGCAAAAGCTTATGGCCATCGTGTCTTGTACTTATAGTGCATCCTTTGCCTATATGGCTGTCTGTCTTGGTACTTCATCACCTGTATCTTTGCCACACTCTGGCTCATTCTGAAATTCTTTTTCTACAGTGTAACCAATGATGTGGCTTGATGTGAGTGAAAGCCCCTGCACAGGAGGGAGCAGCTCTCCTGGCTTGGCTATATGCCTCTTGCTGGTGACAGGAGAGGCTATAGAGATTTGTTTATGTTTATTTTTTTCTACTCCCAAACCAAGTTCTTTGTTACAGACACAAAAACACTAAGAAATTTATCACCAGTGAATAAGCAGTGTTAATTGAGTGTGTGTGTGTGTGTGTGTGTGTGTGTGTGTGTGTGTGTGTGTTTGTGTGTGTTGGGGTGGGTGGTTGGTCCTGGGAATTGTACCCAGCCACTTGCACAAACTAACGAAGTACCACCAAAGTACACACTTTCAGTTTTTAAAGAAAAATTTCTCTCCTAATATAATAATGTTTGCTAATATAAGGAATATCCTACTCCTAGCTTTAAAAATGGATTACTATTCAGTAATGGAGAATGGAAGCGATCAGGAGAATGCTGCTGTGAGAAGAGCCAGTTCCTTGCAGTCTCTAAGAAGAGTGGTTCCTCATCCTACACAAGTCTACGCAGGATAGTCACAGCTGGACTGACTGTGCCCTCCGAGGGCTACCTTCTGCTTGTTACTCTGTTGAATATAGATGTCTTTCATCCAGTCTACTGACTGAAATGCTTATAAAAATATTCTCACAGTGTTAGTGTTGATATTCAGCTTGGATGAAGATAGAAAGGTTTCCTGGCAGTTGGGAGCCAAGGACCAACATAGCTCTGACATAGGAAGGTGTCCCTAATGTAAGTATTAACAACACTGAAAGGGATCATGGCAGATACTCCCATGGTCCCCAGCAGAATAGCTATGGACCCAATCACCATCTCTGAGAGGCAGTGCGGAGGGCCCAGGCTGCTGGGAAAGGCCAGGTTTGCTCCACAGCAGAAGCACAGATGGTAGTGAGGCAGCAGCTGAGGGGCAGGAAGTGGTGAGATGAGGCCCCCTGGAGCATGTCCATTGAGGGAGGAGAGAGCAGGTGGGGGCTTCTACATATTCCCATCAGACGAACCTAGCCCATTTTTTCCTTGGCTCACTCAAGTTGGCACATGGAAATGGACTATCGCAGCCACAGGTGGGACTGCCTGGTTCCTCAAATAGCGTGAGAATTCAATGCTGTTAATATTTACTGTTGAATCTTTTCTCTTTAATGTATGTTCCACAACCAAAGTGTCTGTTTTTGTAGATCTAAGCAAATCACACATTCCACTAAACTTTAATACTTGCTAATATGATATTTTGGCGTTAGCAAGTTGTATTGGTTTTCTTGTTTTGTTTTGTTTTTCCCTATCATACTTCCATATATACGGCTCAGTTCACATTATGCCTCAGAACATATATTGGAGCGCCTTTAGAGTTTAAAGGGAAACTGTGATGGCTGAATTATGCCTATTATATACTCCAGAGAAAAATGTAAGAGGAGAAAACGCTGTACATTGCTGGAAACAGAGACATATACCTTCCTTGAAGAAAAGCATGACAGCACTGATGAAAAATAAAATGTGAGACTCCCACAACTAATGCCGACTTAGCAATGTGGAGGAGAGAGTCCCAAGCATGTGTACCCCAGAAAATATGTATGAGATGAGTCATGGTAGCGTAACTACTCATATCAAAGTAGTCCCAGATGACCTGACTACAGGCATCTCAGGGGCACTTTCCAGAAGAAAGAAAAGTTGGAATCTGGCTCTGAATCCATGGTTTCATTGACAGCTGCACACATATGTTTAACAATCATATGTTTTACATTATTCTTTCGTAACCACCCCATGAGGAAAATGTGATTGTTTCTAATTTACATGATTCAGAACAAAACTCACTAATGAAGAATCACACAGCCTCAGTTAAGAGGCAGGAATATGATTCAGCTTCATACTCTTCCACAAAGGGCACATCTTAGTCTCCTATATCAATGAAAATGGCCTGCTCATTCAGCAACCCCTGTGTCTGTGGAGAAGCTAATGGAGCAGAGGGCATCCCAGAGCAGGAATCTGTAGACTACAATGGATTGGCTGTAAAGGCCAGTAGCTCATTATTCCTGTCTCTTTTTTTTGTATGTGTATGTTCCCTTCAGGTATCAGTCAGTGAGAATCTACTTTTCTGATATGGAACTAGAAATCAAGGAGACAGAAGTTAATGTGGAATAAAGAAAGAGTCTGACAGTCTTTCCTTCTTAAATCCATCATTAACTTCATCCTGTATCACAATAATGGCTCCAAAGCTTTAATCTCACTGCAAACATGAGTATGTGCTGTTTCTTACTGCTGCATTTCCAGGTGGTCTCTGTGTCAGTCATACTTTTTGATTTCAGCAACTCTCATCATTTCTATGGCAGGAAGGAGAAAGTTGGGCGAGAACAGATTTTGTTGAGGTCCTGCCCTGTACCACATAGTGTGTGCAGTATTTCACTTTTGTAGGGATCCATGGACTCATTTTAGAGAGAAGTAGTGGAAATAAATAGAACCTGGAACTTTCCAAAGCCTTTCCTGTTGTGTCCTGAAGATTCCAGGACCCTGAGTGTGCTGAGTTTCCTGTTGCCCTGAATGCATGGATCCATGAACCTCTCTCAGCTGTCCTAGTTTTCCTGCCTATAGATCAACTCGCTAGTTGGCTTGCCATCCTGCAATTCTCACATGGATCACCAGATGTCACCTGACTCCATTTTAATAGGTTATTTTTTTTCTCACCACAAAATGGTGTAATTCTTATAAAAAAAAACTCCTCAAAATATAACAGGTCAAGTACCAACTTTTTTCCAAATTCTCTGGTTGCCTTTCTCTTTAGATTTTTATTTTTAATTATGGCAGAGGAGTGTTGTGAATGAGAGTTCAAGTGCTCAGAGGTTGAAGTTACAGACAGTTGTGAGCTGCCTGACATGAGTGCTAGGAAATGAACTCAGGTCCTCTGGAGGGGCAAGAAATGCTATTAACTGCTGAATTGTCTATCTTATCTCTCCAGCTCCAGCCCCCACCCAGGGCTCTTTGATAAAACAGGTGCATATGTACACGTGTGCGCTCACGCGTGTGCACACACACACACACTTTGATGAATTCTTCAGCAGCTAGACAAAGGCTAATCAAGAATCCCAGCATCACACATCAAGTAAGGGAAGAGTGTGGCTTCATATTTGCTCCTATAGAAATGGTCCTTGAATTCACAACAGGGACAATATACTCAACAAGGGTGTACACATTACCTGTGCTCTGGAGCGGCACCACAATGTATTCGTACACAATTTACACTTCATCTGTGATGTCATAGCTCAAATGCTGGGCGGAAAAGGGCATGTAAAGGGGGGAAATGTCCAAAAATACTCCTTTGGTGTGATGATGATGAAAGGACATGAAATCTACCCTCATTGAAATGATGGACCACCCAAGCTGTGATATACAGGCAGGGGCTGGGTCAGAATAGCAGGTGGATTTTTCTGGAGCTGGTGTTCAGTAGACTAGGACAATATTCTTGAAATGAAAATGAACAAGTGATATGCTAAATTGTATTACAGATTCAACCCAGCTTGGACTACACGGTGAGTTTCAGACAAATCTGGGCTATAATGCTCCAGTGCCTGAATGAATAAAATATATTTTCCTTAAAGGATTATCACGATAAGATAATGGAAAAGTTGGGTTACTGAGATCATAACTGATATAGATCAGTTTTCTTTATATATCTTTAGCTGTTTATCCAGAACTTTCAAAGCACAAAAATCAGAGAAAGATTGCTGTTCCTCTCACATACAGCATTTTGCTCATGATAATGATAGGCTGTCCTTCCTGATTGGTGGCCCTCAGTATTCCTGTATTCTGGGACTAACCTTTCCACCAAGACTTTCAAAGTGCTCTTAGGTTGGCAATAGTCCCTTCCTCCTATCTCCTTCTCATCAGGCTCTCATCTATGGCTCACAATCCTGTCTTGAAGTGGCACCAGCACACTTCATCTGTTTAATGTCCCTACAAAGAAAACTGTACAATCAGCAGAAAAATATAGCATGAATAAAACCAGTGTATGGGTTGGGGATGTAGATCAGTTGGAAGAGCAACAATATCAAGTGCACAAAACCTGGAGATCAATCCCCAGCATTGCCTTAAAAGTGGTGGGGGAAGGGTAGGGCAGGTGCATACTCCGATCCCAGAACTCAGGAAGCAGAAGCAAAAGGATCAGATGCTCAGGTCATCCTCAGCTACACAGCTAGTCTGACACCATCTTGGGCAGTGTGGGACTGTCATAAAACAAAGGAATAACACCAAATGCATGGGGGGGTGCTCTGGGGATATGTGTCAGTAGATAAAAGTGCCTGCTGTGTGAGCATGAGATTTTGAGTTTGAATACTCAGCACCCTCATACAAAAGATACAATGCTGGCCATAGTGGCACATATACCTGAAACCCCACTGCTGTGGGAGATGGGCTGCTGGTTGGGATCTAATGGCTGCCAATCTAGTTCCAAGTTTAGTGTGAGACCGTGTCTCAAGTGAATAAGGCAGAAAGTCATAGAGCATGGCACCTAATGTCCTCTGTGGCCTCCACATGCACACTCCATGTGCATACAGCACAACACACACACACACACAACCTAAACCAGCCTGAACAAAAATATTCTAATTCTTCCTGTAAAAATGATAAGCATGAAAGAATAATTGTAATACATCCTACAAATACCAGGTTGCTCTTGGAAGTCACCAGCAAGCATAGGGTATTGCAATCCAAGTGACTGACCCAGAGTGAAGGTGTCTGGTAGGAAGAGGTCTGGGTATCTATACCATAGTCTCTCAGAGGGTGATGGAAGGTCTGGGAAACTCATCCATGTTTCAGGTTATCCAAGTGTGAACACCATATTCTCTACAAAGTACCCTTCTATATACAGTCTGCACATCTCACTTTATACTAAGGGATGATAAAATAAATTGGTGAACACTAGATTTGAGGTAATCAGTGACCGAACTGCTCTAGTATACCCGTGAAGCTTCCAAATGAACTAATAATACATTAAACTGGAGTTATTTTCTACCCCGTAAAACAGCAGCCCTTCTAATTAAAATGATGTAGAAATATAGGTTTTCTGTCACATCCTGGGCACAATGAGAACTGCATCTGTGAGAGTCTCAGGCCTGCTGACTCTATAGTGTGGTGGTAGGGAACAGGTTCTGAATAAGACTTGATGGGATCTTACATCTGGAGTTTGGAAGTTTTTCGCCTCTGTATATTTTCCTGGAATATAAAAATGTATATCTTAGATACATCTTAATCTAAACCTGAGATTGGAACCAACCATGGTCTAAGATTAATCTAAAGCAGTAAACGTGAGCTACATTAGAGATGGTGGACCTAGAGAAGTTAGTACGAACACACTCATGCATGCACACACAGAGTCAATTCCATTTGGGCATCTAATTCATTTACTCCATGAAACTGAACACAATGAATACTTTCCCAAAGTATGAAAGGTATATACATCCTTTGTTGTGTTTGTTCATGTGTGTGTGTGTGTAGGACAGGTGTATGTGTGGGTGTGCATGCATGTGTCAGGTGGCAGAAGACAGCCTCCAGTGTTGCACCCCCGGAATTTGCTTGTGTCCTCACCTTCACAGACAAACACATGCCACCACACCAGCTGTTTTTTCCTGCTTTTTTTTCTCTTTCATATCCTTAATTTTGTGGAGATGGAATCAAGGTCTTCATGCTTACAAGGCAAATGCTTTATTGATTTACTCTCCCCAGCCCATTTTATCACCGGGAGCACAAATATTTTTCTATTTTCTATTTTAAAGTACTTTTCCTTCCTGGATCCAAAATTTCAAACAACACACAAAAGCACATGTATTACCTTAGGTAAATCTGTATCTGTCACTGTGCTGAATCCTACCCTTAATCCAAAGGGCTGTCTTCAGAGGAATGCCCCTGTGAATGAGCTATCACACATACTTATATAAGTAGAGTCAGGGTAATCATTTTCTGTACATCTTGCTTTATGTAGTGATAAAGAAGTCACTGTCCTATGAGGAAATATTAATTTTTAATGTGTCTTTGACCAAAAAAAATGTGTGGCGCCACTTGGTTGTGTCTTGTGCCAGATGAAAAGAGTTTAGTTTTCCACTCATAGAACTAAGCTGAAACTTTTGCCACAAGTGAATGGAATGTTAATATTCCTGGCCTCTACTTTCCATGTTTGATGCAGTGTCTCACAGTGTAGCCAAAGCTGGCCTGGGACTCATCCTCCTCCTTTCTCAGCCTTCAGAGTGCTGGGCTTACTAGCTTCTACCACCAGAGCCAGCTCAAGTACTCATTTGAATGTAAGCATTTGCATTCCACTGTGTTTTCTTTCACCTTGGCCTAAGAGCTTTTTATTTCTTTCCATTTTCTACATATGTATTGCTGAATTCTCAAGCAGTCAGTAATTTTCTAATTGCTTGCTTTGCAAAAAGTTATTTTTAAATGACCCACATTTCTTGAAAAAGCATATACTCTAGGGTTGGTATTCTAAGAAGTGTGTCATTTTCTGAGATATTTCTGTTGCTGTTTGTTGGTTGGTTGGTTTTCATTTTTAGACAGGGCCCCTCGATATTACTCATGTTATTCTGAAACTTCTTGGCTCAATTGATCATGTGGCCTCAGTGTTTAAAGTAGCTGGAAGTACGAGCATGTGCCAGACAACGCTGATGAAAACTGTTTTCACCAATGCCTGATGTTTGATCTTTTTTTTAAATGTCTCACTAGAATTATTTTAATTTGTAAATATTTTTAAGGAAAGGAATGCATATAGCTTCCTTAATTATGCACATTCATGTGTGTCTGTGTGTGAGTATGTACACATGAATGCAGGTACTCACAGAGGCTGGGAGAGGGTATTGGATCCCCTGGGGCCTGAATTACAGGCAATCGTGAAAGCTGGTTATGGATGCTGGGAACGGAACTTGGATCCTCTGCAGGAGCAGAATGTACTCTTAACCACTGACCTATCTTTCCACCAAGACTGTAGACTGTTAAAGATGTTAACCATTTTAATGTTCATATATTTAAGGTCACACTGTGTTTTGTTATTGGCTCAATGACCTGGAATTAATCCCGATTCTTCTTTTTGTTGTTGTTTAGATTTTATTTTTATTTTAATTATATATGCGTGCTTGCCTGTCTGTGGATATATGCACAGGAGTGCAGGTGCCCATGATTGACAGAGACATTGAATCCTGCTGGAGCTGGAGTTATAGGTAGCCATAAGCTACCTGGCATGGGTGCTGGGAGCCACACTCACGTAGACAATATGACAATGAAGTTTCTATCCTCCTGCCTCCACTCCCTGAGTGCCGATGTTGCAGGTGTAGGCTACCATACCCAGATTATCAAAGAACCCAATGAAAGCACTCTTCCAGCTGAGCAACACCCTCAGCCCCCCCAATCTCTAGCTTTTAAAATTATCCAGTGACTTCCTTTCATGTTAGTAGCATACTCGTTGAAAAACTACCATGGAGATCAACAATACGGCTGGGAATGCCCTGCCACAGTTATGAAAGGAATAACAATGTCTGGGGATCACTTTAAAAAAATACACAAATGTGCTGTCCTGACATGTGTGCGAGCTTTGTACAGGGTAGTCAGATGCAGTGTGGCTCTAAGTGCTGCAGCATCCATGAGTCCAGCCTCTGACAAGGACACCATGCTCCTGAGAGCGAGTCTCCTGCCAGCAAATCTTGGATACCTGGCTACCCCAAAAGTACGCAACAAGGGTCTGAGTGCCACTGTTGTACTGTCTGTGGCAGTGTGTGCAAAGCCAATGGCGCAGACCCCACAGAAGAATCACAAAACAAAACAAATTGATCAGTCACATCTTTAAGCTTAGTGATAATGATTCAAACGAAAGGGAGATCTGAAAGTACAGTACTGTGTGTAGAGATCCAAATAATGGGGAAAGAAGAATGGGGTCTCCCTCTCAATGAAATGTGAGCGTCGGTGCACTGTTGTGGGGCTGAACCTCTCTGGTGTTATGAAGAGGAAGATAAAGGGGTCTCAGGCCTATCTGACACCTGGGATTCTCCGCTTGGATGCCTCAAAGAGTGAGAAAGATGTGGAGCCCTCCTGACCCCAGCAAGTTTGGTTCTCTGAGCCAAAATATTCTGGGCCCATTTTCTAACTCTAGGCAGGGCTTTTGTGGGAGGATAAGGCACAGTGAGACTCTCTGAGTTCAGCCTCCTACTCTGTAAAAATGGGATGTCAGAATGTTCACCTACAGATTTTGGGTGGCCTTTAGTGAAAGCACCTGCTTAAATACCAGTCAGCAGTTCCTGTTCCTGTTTCAGACGGATATTGAAATATGCATTTTAGACGGTCTTATTCCAGAGAAAAAATAGGGACAAGCAATACCTGTAGCACCCAGTAACTCGTTTTCCTTTTTTTTTGCGGGGGCGGGGGGTTCTCTGTTGTAACTCTGGCTGTCCTAGAACTCATTCTGTAAACCAGGCTGGCCTAGAACTCACAGAGATCCTCCTGCCTTTGCCTCCCGAATGCTGGGATTAAAGGCAGGTTCTACTACTGCCAAATGATACAGAACTGAAGGAACTGCTGCTTATTTGACACAGCGCAGAAGACGCTGATATTTAGAGCAGAGTAGCAAGAGCAAAGGTGAATGCAATGAAGCAGTGCCTGACTTGATAATAGAACTTGGAAGTGCAAACCTACTAGCAATGCTTTTTAAAAGTGAACGGCCATCAGAAGCAAGCTGCAAATTCAGTCAGAGTGTGGGTATGCCCCACCCCACTTCCTTGGGTTGGTTTGCCGTCTTTTGTGGACTCAGATACCGACCACTGTCATCGGTGCTGCCTGCAAACGTGACACATTAATTCATGGCCTGTTCTGGGAAATGTTCTGATGTCAGCGGCTTCCATTAGAGTACTGGGAATGTAAAGCCACCCATGCAGAGTTCAGACATCCGGGGAGTCTACTAAAGCCATCGTCCCAAAGTGTGCTGCTCCTTGCTGCCACCTGGTAGCTACCACAGGATGCTTTCCCACATGGCGGCAGGCCTCCACAGAACCTCGCTGGTCAGAAGGACAGGAAGAGAAAGGGAACTGACTTACCTGTCCTGACCCATGTGATCCTGTCACTCTTGCTGGCAAGACTCCACACACACTCAGTTCTTCTCTCGGGGCTGGTTCTGGATGGAGAGTCCGTAGCTTCCTCTCATTTTACCCTGGAGGACGGGGGACAGGGAAAGAAAGAACGTGGGAAAGAGAGTAAAGCACATGAGAAAGCACATGAAATACAGGCATGGAGTACCTGTCTACATTCAGTCTAGTGGAAGCCGTGCAGTGACGTTTTTCCTCTTCTTTGTTCACCTCACACAACCCCTGATGCACACATACACACACACGTACACTCTCACATGCACACTCACACATGCACACTCACACATGCACACACACACAGACAACAGACACACACAAATACATGCTCACACACACACACACACCAGTGACACTGACTACTCAAACCTATTGGAAACATGAGCACATGTCAGGGTGTTGTCAACTTGGTGCATGCTCTCTCTGCAGTCCTGTTGGTCTCATAGAAGAGACCCGCCACTGACAGAAGGAGGAGTCACAGTCCCTGAGAACTGGCATTTGCTGGTGACTTTCTACGTGTCTCTCCCTGTAAGTTGATATTTTTAAACCTTTATCTCCAGGTTCTCAAGGCATTGAGGTGGGCACCTTCCGTCCCAGGGCCGTCAGGTGGTCCGGAATTATAGGCAGGAGACAAATGAACAGCAGGTCAGCTCGAATGTGCGTCCTTCCACTTGGACAGTTATGGGATAATTTGAGCATAAAATACACACTGATGGCAAAATTGTACTCCTTTAAAATATGGGGGTCTCTGGGTAGTAAGTATTTACATACACACATGCATAAAGAAACGCATGACAAAGCAAATGAGTGTGTGCTAGTCTGGAAAACTAGAGGTTAAACACACAAGCACTAAGCGTATCCTTTTTGTGTTGGGAAATACTTTTACTAGATATTACGAAGATGATTAACTCTAAGTGTTCCTCGAGATACACACACTCCTGGAGTTACAGATACATACATAGATATTCAAATGTGTCACCTTCCCGTGCCCCACCCTCGATCTCAGAAGCTCCTTGAGGTAGCTCGCTGGGACATACAGGAAGACAACTCTATGGTTCCACAGATTCCATTTGGAGCAAACATTTAACTGACGGCTCTTTTAGAAGTCTTCCCCTTAACTGGGCCTTGGACATTTCGTTCTTGTGTCACAATTCACTACGTTCAGGGCAACTTCAAAATGCTGCAACTGAGACACAGGCAAATCTATGTCAGCCTCAGGTTTTCATCGTAGCACAAGTAACCTAACATACCAACCTAGAAGATTCTTCAACAGCCTCCGTTAAAACCTACCCGCAGACAGTTGACTACAGTGAGACACGTGGAAACTGTCATTTAAAATACCTGTCTCTTAGAATTGCATCAGGAAATATGAAATAATTGGGAAAAATCTGCCCACTGCTCTGGAGTGCCTAGACACTGAGTGGAACAAAACCTTGCTGGGAGAAACTAAAGATACACACATTCATCGTCTTCCTGGGATGGGAGGCTCAGCATTACTGAGGTGTCTAATCTCCTTAGACTGACCTACAGATCCAGTGCCATAGTGACAGAACCCTTAACAGCCATTTGAGAAAGAAGCTGATGGGCTGATTCTGAAATTCATAGTGATTATGAAGAAGCCACGCTTGAAAGCAGCTTTGAAAAGGGACAACGTTGGAGGGTGACCATAGAAGCCAAGAAGCCTAGAAGCTTAGAAGCCTAGAGCAATGAAGACGGTGAGCTTGTGGATGATACCAAGGCAGGAAAGAATGTGAAGGGGACTGAAGTAAAACCACATCCGTGTGACAGGATGCCTTTTGAAGGAGATACAAAGACTATTCGGTGAACAGAGCGTATTCTTTTCAGCTAGTTTTTCCGGGACTCTTGGTGGTGGTTGTGTTGGGGTGATGTGCACAACAGCCCAGGGAGTGCCCTGTCCCTGCAGTGGCCTCCACTCTGGTAAAGCTGAATCCCTGACTAGGCTTCAGAAAAGCATTCCAGGACAAGCCAGAGCAAAGCAAAGCAGCGAACTGATTAATACTTCAGGCAGACTCACGTAGAAAAAGGACATTTAACACCTGCAAGACTTGAGTGTGGACTTGAGATTAGGTGTCATTAAGATGGATGTGCGTGTGTGTGGGGGCGGATTATGTGTGTATGAGAGAGAGAGAGAGGGAGGGAGGCAAGGAGAGAGAGAGGGGGTTGTGACTTTCAAAGTTACATTGCTTGAAGAATATAATTGAGAAGGTTTAAGGATTAAATGGAGCCAAATTCAAGTTTTCAAATTAGGTAAAAGAATACTTTTTAGATGTGCTTATTCAGCCAGGTGGTGGTGGTGCATGCCTTTAATCCTAGTACTCTCGTGGCAGAGGCAGGCTGATCTCTGTGAGTTTGAGGCCAGCCTGGTCTACAGAGTGAATTGCAGGACAGCCAGAGTTACAGCAGAGAAACCCTGTCTTTAAAAAACAAATGAAAAAATGGTTTGAGATGTTTCTGGGAACAGTTTCATTAGATCTGCAGGCAATCTTGGGGTTATCACTTGGATTGGTTGAGGTTTCCTGACTGACAGTTGGTAAAAGGAGCAAGATAGATCACGGTGTGAATGGCTCTTTGCCTCTCACGCCCCCTTCAATTCCCTGTCTTTCCACATGCACACATATAAACAGCCTTCCATAAAGTGAGAACTGTACACTTTTCCAAGTATGTGGCAGAACGAATGAACACAAGCCCCTGGGAAAATCAATGTTTGAAAACTGTGTATCAGATGAAAGAATTGTTGTTTCCAGGATGGAGAAAGTCTCACAAAAGTTAGTAAGAAGACAGTTAGTAAGGCTGTCAGCAAATGGGCCAGAAGTGTGAACAGAAGCCCCACTGAGGCAAACACACAACATGCCATCCTCAACCCTTAGGGAAGGGATAGGGATAATACTGAGGGGAGTCTCTACACTCCCACAAGAGTAGCCATAATTAAAGGCTTGTCCTACAGTCCCTGGCAAGCTTACAGAGGATGAAACTCAGGCCCACTGCTGGCAGCCATGAAAAACAGGACAATCACCTTGGAACAAACTTCTCAGTTTTTTTCAGATGTTTATGATCATCTAGCCATCGCATTCATAAGCTTTTACCCGGAGAAAGAAAGCAGACTTTCTTCCTGTAAAATATGTATTCATGTACGTTCATACCAGTTTTATATACAAGAGATTGGCATTAAAGTCACCAACAGGTAAAGAGATTACCCTTTCCACCCCTGAGAATTGATAGAGCACAGACAACTTACCTTGAATTTTGTTCATGAATACCCAGATAGGATTTTGATAGCCACATCTGTGAAAGAATAACAATTTTTTGTAGTTTAAAGCCAATAGAAACAATTAGGTATAGCCAACTAATTAATGTTTAGTTTAAAATTACCTCATTTGTTCTTCATGAGGAACTAACTCAATCCATGACTTTTAATTTTTTTTTTCAAGACAGGGTTTCTTTTAGTAGCCTTGGTTGTCCTGGATATCACTTTGTTGACCAGGCTGGCCTTGAACTCACAGTTATCTGCCTGCCTCTGCCTCCTGTGTGCTAGGATTAAAGTTGTGCTTGTTTTTTTAATTTTTAACTAAAGCAGTTTATTACTAGAATAATGTACAATTTCCTATATCAACAAGCTTTAAATGTTTAGATATCTTACTGCTAAAATTCCAACAGGTTTTCATTTTTTATATGTTACCCTATATATTGTTTCTAAAATATGGACTGACAAATATTACCTTCATAAAATTAATTTTGAATGCTTTAAAACCACTTAATGACCTTTTGGTTATAAATACCATTTTCATTACATTCTAAAACAGCTTAATCTTGTCCTGATAGATTAACACAGTTTCTTTTCCAGGTACCAAGAATTTTCTTAATTTTGGTTTTCTCTAGGCAGCACACACAAATACACACAGTTCACCTTTGAGTATAGATTGTCAGAAGCCACAATAAAAGGACTGGTTTTGATAATGTATCAAGAAGAGAATCAAGACCATCCGACTTTATTGGTCATTGAATAAGTACTGTAATTTTATTTGTGTCAAGATCATGTGATAAAATGTTTTGGGGGAAATATCTCTGTATTCTCTTAATTGATCACCATCATTCTCCTAATTTTCTGCCAGAGAGGGGACATACGGTCACTGGCACCTTGGGTTTTATATTGTTATATCTCTTTGCAAAGTAGCCAGATATGCTTGGAATCCAGGCACTTGGAAAGCTAAAGCACAGGGATCACAAGTTCAAGGATAGCCTAGGCCGCATTGAAAAACTGTCTCAAAATAAACAAAGAGACAAAACAAAACAACAACAACAAAAAACCCAAACGATCAGTCAGATACCACATCAAGTTCCTCCATCTCCAGTTCTAACATCCAAGAAAGCCTTTTAATGACTCAGCCTCAGCTTTCCATGCTGGTGCTGGTGGCTAAAATCAGGGGCCGCAAGTCTGACTTATTGGTCAAATGAACAGGGGGCAAGTTTGCTCTCACTGGAAGTTTGGACTGTGAAAATGATACATAAATGTTGGTCAAGACATTGTTATTAAAAAAAAAAAAAAGATCCCAGCTTGGAGAGAAAAAAACTAGAATGAGTATAATGAAATAGATTTAGGATTTGAAAACTATAAATTTTAATCCCTACTGACAATATGTGTCCTACATAACTCTCAATAATTTCCTTCTTCACATACATGGTACCTGGAATTCTACTTCAATGGAAAATGTGATTTATGCCTGATCGTTCCCACTCTATTCAACCATGACAGTGGCTTCAGGTTGGGCCCACATCAGAGTCCAGGGCTTGTCTGTTGTGACAGAATGTCAGGATAATAATGTCTCCTCATTCTTCTTTGGTTTTCTCACAGGACTACACTTAAGGAGGGTGTTAATTTCTATGGCCCTACTGGATCAGAAAATATAAAAGAAGCAATTTAAAAGAAGGAAAAATTTATTCTGGTTCATAGGTACAAGGACACAGACTGTATTAGCTAGCTCCATTTTTTTCAAGCCTATGGTCAGGTGAAACATCGTGGTGGAAGTATGCAGTATATTACAGGTGGGAACCAGAGATAGAGAGCCAGGGACAGTATTCTGTCTAAAAGATCATGCCCTTCCCCACAGTGACCTACTTGTTCCAACTAAGCCCCAACTCTAGAAATTTCCATCTTCTCCCAATAATACCATCAAATTATGAATCATCATTGAATTAATCCACTGATAATGAAAGAACTTTCACAGTCAAATTGTTTCTCAATGACCGGATCCAGTAACTAGGGATCAAGACTTTAATAGGAGTATTTGGAGCAGGCATTTGAATCCACACCACCACAGATAAACTGAACAGTACTACCTTTATATGGTTCAATAATGTCGGTTCAGTGTTCTGTGTTCTGGACCAGCGCTCCCTTGTCCCGCTTTGTCCTTGGCACTCCCTAGCCAGCCAGACCACAGGAGCTGCTCAAAGCAAGCAAACTGCTCCCAGCAAGCAGAGGCGGGCAGAAATGAGGGAGGGGAACACGGGTTCAAAAGGCCAAAGAGATCCTGGTTGAGACACTGAGAGCCAGACAGGATAAATAAATGCCCTGGGACTTTCATTAAGGCATGGTGAACAAAGTGAAAGTCACTTTATTTCTAGGGGCAGGAGAATATACTGGGTATTGGGCAGGAAGACAGGTAGCCAATCTGCCAATCACTTGTTCAGGGCTGGCTAGGGCATGGATCACCTTGACAAAAGAGGGGAGGGGCCTACTGCTTCCTCTGCCTGTCAGCAGGAGCTGTTTAGTGCCCTCTACCTAGGCCATGTGAGAGGCTATGATCCATTTCCATGGTGCTACACAATAAGGTAACATTTACCAAAGAGATAAATTAGTGTACTCTTTTTGCACCTAGAATCTCTTTTGCACATTTATCTCAGGTATAGTGAAGCGTGGAATGTTAACAATTTCATTGTAAAGACTGACATCCAGAGAATTTCTTTCCTTTATTCCTGTATTTTAGGAAGGGAGACCAAAGATTATAGAAACTACAAAGGATCAGAAGGAAGAAGAGATAATGATTCCTACATACCAATAAATACAGCAGAAGACCTACGTTTTCAAGATGCTCAGTGAAATAAAGCAGACTCAGTAATGTAAAAAGCCCTATGTTATGACTCATATATTGAATCTAGAAGTGAATGTGTGTTCTTGGTGTAGCTGTGTATATGTATGCAGGTCATGAAGCAAGGAAATAAACCATGAGGGGGGAAGAAAGCAGGCTTAAAGGAGGAAGAGGAAAAGGTATAACAAGGAAATAGTGTGACATGAAAGCATAAGGTGCAAATACATGTAGAAGGAAGCACAAAGTAAAAAAAAAAAAAAAGATACCACTGAAAACTTTTTGAGTTAATCAGATACAATATGAGTCCAAAGAAATACATTAAAACGTATGGCATATTTACCTTCAGAAAATGGAAACAAAGGAAAAAATCTTGAAATAAGGTTGAAAGAAACACTCCATTTCTGGTAGAAGAAAAAAATACAAGACATACAACCAGTTTATTATGAGAAGCCAAATAGTCCACAGGAAATGGCACATTATTTGAAAAAGTGCAGAAATAAAATACATATCAAACTTGAATTTCTGTGTCCAGATAAAATATTCTGTAGGATTTTACGGGGATAAAAAGACATTATTAAAAGACAAAACACAAGTGATTATCAATGTGACAAATACTCTTAAGAAGGGCTAAAGGAAGTTCATAAAACAGAAGCAAAACAATATAGGGAACATAGAAACATCTGAAAAGCAATGCAATAAAAAAACAATAAATATGATTAAATAAAGTACAAATTTTCTTTTGCCCTTAAAAGCTCTCAATTCTGTGTGATGGTCGGAGCGAGTGATGTGATGTGGTCCTCTATAGACGTGGAGTAAATGGATTGGAAGACTGTTGTTACAAATGGTGATTGTGAAGGAACTATATACACAGTGACATCAGAAAGAGCCAGGCATGCATGCACTCACCATATTTAAGTAGCAGTATTCTAACACCTACCAGGGAGTTCTGGGAGATCCCATGTAATATAATCACTCCAAAGTGTCTCGGTCCTTCCGTCCATCCGAGTTGACAGCGTATTTTTGCACACGGGATCACATTTAACCTCAAAGAATTGGCAAAGAACAGAAGACAGGATATTGCTATCCTATTGAATAGACAAGGGTGTGGAAGGGAGCTAACTTACCCGCAGTGTCCCCATGTTCTTTACATCCTTTCTGTCTGCCAGACTCCACAGCGCACACTTCCCAGCTCATCACACAACCCTGAACACACACAGAGCAAGGTTTGCTATTCAAGAGGACATTGAACAGGATTGTTATTTAACAGAGACCTGTTAAAGATTTTAAAACAATACAAGGACAGCAGAGTGGCAGGGATTCTGAGGAGAGAGCAAGGCCACGTGACAGATTGGGAATCACACCAGAATGCAAATTAAAATCCCACCCTGAAGTCAAGCACACACAGTGTCCCACACCTGTAATCCCATCCCTCAGGAGGCTGAGGCAGGAGGATCACTGAGAGTTCCAAGTTAGACTAGGATAGAGAAACACTGTCAGAAAACAAAACAAACCGTCAAATTACATTAAACACATCCTCTAACCAACTGCATATTTGCATAATCATCTGAGACATACAGGGTAATCATCGACTACTAATTAGGCCTTACCATTTAATGTCTGACAGATGAGAGGTCCTGGGGTGAGCATTCTCATCCCCCTTCACAGAGGGGGAAGCTGGGAACTTCTCACACCCGCCCCCATTCACAGAGGGAGAAGCTGGGAACAGAGAGGGCACAGAAGCTCTGCTCTCCCTCCTGCTCCCTCCCGCTGAGAACACCCTGCCCTTGGACAATGGCTCAGGCACATCCTGGAGCAAACAGCACCTGTCTGGGAGGCAGAATGGTCCCTAGTCTCTCTCTTTCAGGAGACACACTGGCTGCAAATCCTGAGGCGGGAGTGAACCTGCTTGAATCTGGGATCCCTGCCTCTGACTTCCCGCTCTCAAGGACATTCGGGTGCTCACCCATAAGCTCAGCTCAGTCCAAACACCAGGAAAGCTCCTTGGAATGCATCGCCTGGGTCGCCATGGAAAAGGGCTGCAGAATGCCCTCAGGTTTCTATGACAACCACAAGGCTCCCTCTGTTCAGTAACTGGAGCCGGCCGCGCCCATCCCCCTCCTTTCTCTCAAAGCCTAACACTTTCACCCTCCTTATCACCTGGGAATGCAAACCCATTAGAGAAACTGCTGCCAGCAAGAAAGCCGAGCTTCTTAGCTCAAGCTGTGAACAAACATCCCTGGAGGCATGGCCTCTCTCCTCACCAGACTAGGGCGGTCTCCATGCAAATTCAGTCAGGGCCAGAGGTGCACGTAGTCGTCATGGTCCTAGATGGACGGTTTCAGCCACTGATTACCTACGCATATACGATTTCACAACAGAAAGTTAAAATCTGGGACACCTTGTGTAGACGCAGAGCCTGAAAAAGAAAACTCAAAAGTTAAACACTACTGTCTTGGAAGTGTCGGGGACCCAACCCGAGACTCATCCATGGGAAACAGGAGCTCTTCCCCTGAGCTACATCCTCCCTTTTGAAAAAGCTGAATATGACTTTAAAGCGTATATGAAATCACAGACACTGAAGCAGCGTTCACAGGATCCTCTGCATCGTGTCTTTAGGGAAGATATTATGGCTTCCAGTTTAGTGTTTTTGTGGGATTTATTGTATGAGAAAACTGTCCATCTTCAATAAAAGGCAAAATAATAATAATAATGACAATAACAACAACAATAGTAAATCTTATATTTTTCAAAACATGGCAAATACACAATGATTAATATTTTGAATTATTCAGGCCCATCCCTGATAATTCAATTTTGTGTTGAATTATCAGTTCGTCTTGACAGTCTACTGTGAAGTCAATAAGAGTGTGTTGTTGTACTAGCAATATGGGGTCATATCTGAGGGAACCGGTAGTTTCCTGGAACCTCCCTGACCACACATGTATTTTCTGTTAAAACGTGCCTTCGCTTTCTGGGCTTGGAAGTGTTTTTTCAAACTCTTGGCAGGCTGGTCATCTTGTGTCATAACTTTTCCACACAATATTTATGACTGCATTTATTCCGATGAGTAAGTTTGAAGTCACTGCTTGTTCATAAAACTCTACTGTGCTGCCAGGTTTGTACGTTCCTGTATCTCACCAACTGTGTTGTGAGCTTCTGAAAAGGAGAGGTTTCTTACCATGTGTGCCCCTTTTCACATGTCATCTATGTCTCAACATACGAAATCATCACATAAATATTTGATATCTGTTCAAAGGATTAAAAAGTAAACATAACCAGAGATGATGAAAGGGTGTAGAAGACCGAGTCTTCAGTTAAGGACATCTCGCAGCTTCAACAGTTATTGGAATAGCAAGAAGAATGTAATCAGAACGAGACGTGCTTCACAGCTTCCCGGCAAAGGCAAGCAGTAAGAGCACAGAGGAAGAGGTGGCAAGGGAGAAGGCGAAAAGCAAAGGACAATAAAGACAAGAGGGAAAGCAAGGGAAGGAGGGAGAGACCAAAAGTCCAATGAGGGTAAAGGGGATGAGAGATCAATTTCAGTACCCAGTGTGGCCCAGTCTGCAGGCATTGCTGATAGGTGCTGACACGTGACCTGGTGTAGCAAAATACATGTCAGGCTATCTCTGTGAACCACGATTCTTTTGCGTTACACTTTTGTCTGGGAGTTTTCCTTTCTTTTGTTTTCCTTGTATTGGAAATAGATGTTTTTGGTTATATAATATAACCTGATTGCAGTTTCCTCTGCCTCCTCTCCTCCCATTCTCTCCCCACCTCTCCTCCCATCTGGATCTGCTGCCTTTCAGTCTCTCATTAGAAGGGAACAGGCTTCTAAGAGACAACAGCAAACTGCAACAAAATAAATGATACTAAAACAAAACCCTTCACGTCGACTTGGACCAGGCAGACCAACAGTAGGAAAAGAGGGCAAGAGAAGACACAAGAACCAGAGACCCACTCGTCCACACACTCTGAGATAGTCTCGTAAAGATTCTAGGCTGAAAGCGGTAATATATGCACAGAGGACCTGATTCACATAGGCCCCGGACTTGCTGCGCCAGTCTCTGTGAGTTCACAGGAGCGTGGTTCAGTTGATTTATAGGGACTTATTCTCTAGATAGGAATTGATCTACTTCAAGACCCAGCTAAACCACTCCTGGGCATATACCCATGGGCTGCTCCATCCTTAACAAGGACACTTGCTCAAACGTCTTCATTGCTGCTCTATTCATAATGGCCAGAAACTGGAAGCAACCTAAATGCCCCTCAACAGGAGAATGGATACAGAAAACGTGGTGCAGGTGTACAATGGAGTATCATTCAGCTGTAAAACATTAGATTATGAATTGTCTAGGCAAATGAATAGAACTAGGAAAAACATCATCCTGAGTGAGGTAACCAAGACCTAGGAAGATAAATATAGTGTGCACTTGCTTATGTAAGTGGATATTAGCTGTTAGGCAAATGATAACCAAGCTACAATCTGTGGACCCAGAGAGGTTAGGTATAGAGGAAGTGATTGGGCTCTCCCTCAGAGGGGGAAGTAGAATAGATTTAGTGGGTAGAAGCTAGCAGCAGGAGGGGACAGGAATGGGAGGATATGATGTGGAGGGGAAAGGAAATGAGTTTGAGGAAGGGAATGCAAGGAGAGACAGCAAGAACTGAGGGGATTTGAGAAGCAGTATGGAAACCTAGTGCAGTGGAAACTTCCTGAAACATAACAAGGCAATCCTGATGAATTCTCCAAATAGTGGGAGAGACAGAGTCCCAGCTGGCTGTCTCTTGTCACCAAACAAAGCTTTCAGTACTAGGACTGGCTTACATCCACATGAGTTGCTGGCTGAAATGGGATCCCATGGAAATCCCTAAACAATGAAGGCTGTTGCCAAGAGAAAAGGATGTTCTCCAAAAACTGACAACAAGGCCCCACTTCTCAAGAAAACACACACACACACACACACACACACACACACACAGAGGCACAAGCACACAACTCATTGATCCTGGAGATGTCAATCTGGTACCTACATAGAACTTTCACCCCTATATTGTAATGCCTTTGGTATCTGAAGGTATTCAGCAACCTACATATACTGAAGCATAAGCCCCAAACCAGTCACAAACTCTGTGGTCTACAATGCAGTCCTGTCTCCAAAATATGCTAGGGCAATGGTGGCACAAAGCTTGTGGAACTCACGTATTAACATCTGATTTGCCTTCAGGCCCACTCCACTCCAGGAGGTGGAATCCATACCCCACACTGCTTGGGTGACCAAGAGCTAGAGACTAGATAGCCCAGAGAGACTGGGTAAAATCCAATACTACTGCTCTCAAAAAACAAGCAAACTGGTGATAATATGACTCCCCATGATAGTCTGCTGTATTCATATCAGTGCCTTATTCAGTCAATCATCAGAGTAGCGTCCTTCTGTAGCAGGTGGGAACAAATCCCGAGACTAGCCGTCAGACATTGCACACAGAGAGAAAGAACTTGGAACACTCAGGCCTAAATGTAAATAGGTTGTCTGCATCAAATCCTTCCCCACAGAGCCCAGGCAACCTCACAGAATAGGAGTCAGAAAGAGTTTAAGGGCCAGATGGGAGGACAGCAGGAGAACAAATCTCTCTAAATCAACAGGGCAAAGCTCACATAAACCCACAGAGACCGATGCAGCGTGCACTGGGCCCGCATGGGATGTGCCAGGTCCTCTGCACTCAGTGTAGTATTTTAAGGGGACTCCCGAGTGTGGGAATGAGTGGATCTCTGGTTCTTGTGCCTTCTCTTGGGCTCTTTTCCTACTCTTGATCTGCACTGTCCAACTTTGAAGTGATGGTTTTCGTTAGCTCTTACTACAGTTCATTTCTTTATTTTTTTGTTGTTATCCCAGAAGCCTGTTTTCCCTAAGGAGAAAGAGAAGGGAAGGGGATCCAGATGGGAGGGTAAGTGGCGAGGAGCGGGGTGGAGTAGAGGGCATGGTAGCCACAGTGAGGTCAAGCTTTTATGACAACCATGCTGTGCAGCTGTTCCTCCACACAAGAAATGCCTCTGGAGAAGGAGTCCTCCCTTCTCACCTTAAGTTTCACTCAGCGAGGAAAGCCTGCTCTCAAAGGGTACCAGCTGAGGAGCACAGTTCAGATGATGTAGGCGGGGCTCAGATAATTGAGGAACTCAGCTTTCGTAAATAGTATCTCTTCTCAGGAATTTTGTATGATATAGTAGTGAGCTTATGGAACTACCATCAGCAGGTAGCAAGGGTTGTAAGCGAGGATGATGGGAGATGAGCTAACCCTCTGTAGAGGGATGTCAAAGATGTTCAACCCATCTGTGGCAGTAAATACATAAGATTTGTCTACAAAGGCATGTGTAAATAGCCAAGGAACATTGAAAGAAAGAAAGAAAGAAAGAGAGAAAGAAAGAGAGAGAGAGAGAGAGAGAGAGAGAAAGAAAGAAAGAAAGAAAGAAAGAAAGAAAGAAAGAAAGAAAGAAAGAAAGAAAGAAAGAAAGAAGGGAGGGAGGGAGGGAGGGAAGAAAGGAAGGAAAGAAAGGAAGGAAAGAAGGAAGGAAAGACATTCTGGCCAGATTGGTAGCACAATCCTACAATCCTAGCCTTAGCGAGTAGAAGCAGAAGCATCCAGAGTTCAAGACCAGCCTCCACCAAGTAGTAAACTTCAGGCCAGTCTAAGCTACATGAGACTGAATAGAAGTCACCTAAAGAATCTCAAAACTACTTCAAAGAATCATAATTGACATACTATACTTCCCTTAGTCTACTCAACAGAATCACATTGAGTTATCTTGGAAATTCCCTCATTCTAGGTTTCTCCCTCTGGATGCTCCAAGACCAAATGCAGCTAGAATCTCTACATCCTAGTCTATCACAGTCATCGTTGACCTGATCAGTAATTTTACATGGAAAACGGCGATTGCACAGTCCAGGCATGTTCCTTTAAAAACTAATGGTTGAAGTCTTGTCGTAGCCAGCAAATGCTCTGTTGTGCCCTTGATGGTAGATTTTTAAACGATCACATGCTAAATTTTGTTCTGCTTTTTAAAAAAAACCCTTTGTGTTCAGCAGTTCAACCTCATGAAAAGAAAATAAGAAAATATCATGGTAAGGATGTCCTGCTGCCCTATTACTTTGATCACAAACAAAAGCATGATTGATAGAAAATTTAGCATCATTTATAAATGAATTATTCATGGTCTCATTCAGAAAAAGGATGTCACAGTTTTTCAACCTCCTCTTGTCTCGCCAGATCCCAAATTTCACTATGGTCTTTTCTCAAATATGTTTGAGTTTGTAAGGGGTCCTCCTAAGAATCCCCTCTTCAAGATCCAACACTGAACTAACTTAAAATGAGGGCAAAATAATGAGAAGAATATAATGATTTTGTTCTTTATATATCACAGTGGAAATACAAATATATGAGGATATTCTTATCATGAATGTGAAAATAACCCACACTGTAGGAGCCCTCTATTGCTTCTACAAGGAAAAGTCGTAATGTAGGGTTATGTTATGAAAAGTGATTGACTCTAAGTAAAGTTTTCAGTTCTAAGAGGTGGGTGATAACAAGAATTCCTCATTGACATCCCTTGAACAACTTGTATTAGTTACTTTTTCTGTTACTGTGAACAAATGCCATCTCAAAAACCAACTTATAGAAGCGAGGATGTATTCTGGTTTGTGGTTCCAGAGGGATAAACTTACACCATGTCTTGCAGAAGGGAGACTAGGTATGGCAGCAGGAAGCTGAGAGCTTGCACCTATAAGCACAAACATGTAGCAGAGAGCAAACTGGATGTGTGTCCTATGGGAGATGAATTAGCTGCAGAGGAATCTCTAAGATGCAAAATGCACCTGCAAGGCCACACCTCCCTGTACCCCCTTCAAATCAAACAACGCCAGCAACTGGGCATGCAGTGTTGCTATGCCAGAGTCTGTGGAGGACACTCTCATTCATACCTCTAACATCCCAGGCTCTTGGCCATAACATGATGCAAAATGTATTCAGTCCAACTTTAAAGTCCTCATAGCCTACTGTAGTCTCAACACTGTTTCAAACCCCACTCACTTTTGAGTCTTTAGGCTACCTCTTAAGTTTAACCCTACTTGAAATTGTTAGGGGCAGATGGAAGGAGACCCCCGATAAATCACCAGGACTCAAGATCGATGCAAAAGCAAGAGATTTATTTCCATCACGTTGGGGTCCACCCTCACAGGGCGACCCCTAGCACACTCTTAAGTATTGCTTATATAGAAATTTCAAAGGCAGAGGTTAGCAACAGGGTATTAGGCACGATTCTATTGGTTACATAGTGATGTGAGTATTAACCTTTCAACTGATTGGTGCTGGCATATAGCAAGGTTGTATACACTAGAAAATGTAAACTTAGGGTCTTAGTCAATGTGGGTGGGGGGAGATTCTTAGCCCAAGGCCATTAGTCAAATGTCCATATCTTATTGTCTTAGAAATTGTTTTTTGTACTCTAGTTCTGGGAACTGTTCTGAGTTACCTTGCCCCTGACTTGGGCCTACACAGTTTTGGTGCTCTTAGAAGCCTGACTAAAGTTTGGCTGCTTTGTTCTTGTCCTTTCAAAATAAAAAATGAAGATTATGTGTTCCCAGCATGTAAAATCACACAGTATACATTCACATCCACAAAGGAGGTATGGGCTGAGTAAGGAAATACTTCATGGAAGTAATACTGAAAAACCCTGCAAAGCCAGCATCGAATCCTGTAGTTTCCTGGCTAATGTCTAGGACCTTAGGTACTGTGGTGGTTTGACCAAGAATGGCCCCATGGGCCATTTGAGTGCTTTATCATCAGGGAGTGGCATATTTAGGATGGGTTGGGAGGTGTGGCCTATTGGAGTAGATGTGGCCTTGTTGGAGGATGTGTGTCACTGGGGGTGGTCTTTGGGGTTTCAAAGAGCCTATACTAGGCAGGTTGTCTCTCTCTTCCTGCCTCCTGCAGATCCGGATGTATGGAGAACCCTCAGCTACTTCTCCAGCACCATGTGTAACACTCTCCACCGTGATGACAATGGACTAACCCTCTGAAACTGTAGGCCAGCCCCAATTAAATGATTTCTGTTATAAGAGTTGCCTTGGTCATGGTGTCTTTAACAGCAAGAGAAGAGGGACTACGTCAGTTCCCAAGGGCTTAGGTGGATCACCCTTCAGCTTTCCTGCCTGAGCATGCTTTTCCCTCAGTCTGGTCCCACTCCTTGGTCACTGCAACTGTCTCATGTCTCTAGAATCCCCAATATCTTGGGTCTCCACCACATCTCAGGCTTCACAGCTTTCCCACAATGGCCTCTCAGGGCCCCCTAATCCCTTAGGGTGGTCCTCTCACAGTGACGCTAGCACTGCTGCACATGTTGCCTGGCTTCGGTTGCTCTCTGAAATCTTGGAGGAAGAATCCAGAACGGCCTCATTCTTCCACCCTACGTGCTTCCAAAAGGGTTACCATAAAGAGTCACTGCCAATTTCTCTGCTGCCTAGGATAGACCCTGGCCTCCCTGATTGACATTTGCATCAGCTTCAGTTCATTGCAGCTTTCTAGAAGCAGAAAATCCCCTAGGATTTCTTTCCTCAAGACGGAGCCTTACTGGGGTGGGTGGATGAGGCTCTTGCCCTCTGGGTACCTTTCATATTGTGACTGGGCCGAGCATGAGGCTTCTCTTTAATGGCTCCAACCTATTTACCAATGACAGCCTCTCTTTCAGCACAGGCTTTGCGTAAACCATTGTGTCCTAGCGCACTTCTACTCTCCCAACTGCATATTGCGTGTTGCTTTCTGCCCCACTTGCTCATTTTCCTTGTAGACATGTGTAAGAGTGATCAGTAACAGCTATGCCACAGGCTCAATATGATGCTATTCTAAAACTTCGTATGCTGAAGAAATTAGTCCATTGCTTTTTAAGGTTAGTCTTCATGGAGGAGACTTTCATTTCTTTTAAAAATATTTTTAATGATTTGTTTATTTATATTTTATGTGCATTGGTGTTTTGCATGCATTTATGTCTGTGTGAGGGTATAGGGTTCCCTGGAACAGGAGTTACAGACAGTTGAGAGCTGCCATGTGGTGCTGGGAATTGAACCCGGGGTCCTCTGGAAGAGTGGCCAGTGCTCAAAACCTCTGAGGGTCATCTCTCCAACCCACATCTTATTTTTATGGCAGTTATTATACTGCTTACTTAGCTTCTCATTCATACACCAGAGTAAGAGTTGGTCTTTTTAAAATTTAATTGTGTTTATTTATTTAAAATATAGTTATACTATTTCTCATCTTTCTATGCCCGTCTATTCCTCTCATAGCCCCCTCTAATTACTGGGCCTTTCTTACTAACCACTGTTTGTGTTGTGTGTGTGTGCGGGGGAGGTTGTTATATAGTCTTCTGAGTCTATTCAGTGTTTCCTCCTCATATATGATTCTAGAGCTGACCACTTGCTATTGGATAACCAATTTGGGCCTCATCACTGAAGAAGATTAATCTTCCTTCCCTAAGTAGTTGTTAAATGCTTGTGGCTCTTCATATATGCGTGGGACTCCATGAGATTTCTGACATCTACATTGGGATATCAACTGTTAGAATTGTTTGGGCTTTTTCAGGAAGTCATGTTGCTGAGATGTCATGGTTGTAGCTTCCCTGTTATAGGTTAAAGGCACAGCAGACTGCCTGGGCCTCTGGTTCTTAAAATCATTCTACCTCCTCTTCGTTGATGTTCACTGAGCTGTAGGTACAGGCCTTGTGATGTGTATGTGTCAATTGGGACTGGACATCATGTAGTCAATTCTCTATATTTTGATGACTTGTGCCTTTCTGCAATGTTCTTCCGCTTCAAAAAGAAACATCTTTAATAAGAGGTGATATCTGCACTTACTGGTCAGGACAAAGATAAATACTGCATTTAAGGAATTATACCAATTGAGGACAGTTCTCCTCTCAGGTTTACGACCTCTTCATTCATGGGTGGATAGATGAGTCTGCAGTACTGAGCATGATTTCTCTCCCAGTGACCAATCTTAAATCCATGTAGACAGCTGTTGCTAACTCCCAAGATAAAAGTGCCAGTAGTTCACCACTGTGGAAGGTAGAAGTGTCATCAGACCAGTCCGTGTTGTAGTTCCTAGGCTTCACTCCTGGCTTTACTACCAAATATTCTTCACCCATGGTAGCCTGCCTAGCACCTTCTGATTCTATGAAACCCAGTCATCAGGGATGATGCTGATGGTTCACCTCTAGGTTGATTCCTCAGGCCTTGTGTCCAAAGTGTGTTATATCTTCTGTAATGGGGCCTTACCTTAAAATTCTGGGAAGCAACCAAGCAAGGACAGTGAAATGCCACTGACCAAAAACTTGAGAGAGGATTCTGTGGTAGCTTTTTCTTTAACTAGTCCATGACTTTTGAAGAAAGCATTTTTGTCTGATTTTGTGTGTGTGTGTGTGTGTGTGTGTGTATACATACACTTGTATGTATTATATGTATTATAGGTAAATATAAAATGATGACTCTCTTTTTGTTTTACAAGTATCCATATTGTTATTTACATCCCATCCCTCTCTTAGAAAGTGTTCAAAACTCTTTCAAGTGGGGAAATGCAAATTGAAGCAACTTTGAGATTTCATCTCACCCCAGTAAGGATAACTAAGATCAAGAAAACAACTGACAACAAATGTTGGTGAGTTTTGAGGGAAAGAAGAACTGTAATTCATTGTTGTTGGTATCCAAACTGGTGCAGTCATTCTGGCAATAATTGTGGAGAATTCCCAAAAACTAAAAATAAATCTACCATATGACCCAGCTATACCACTCCTTGGCATATGCCCAGTGGACTCAACATCCTACTCCACAGACACTTGCTCGGCCACGTTCATTGATGCTCTATTTATAATAGCTAGGAAATGGAGACCACCCGAAGTCCTTCAACTGATGAATGAATGGATAATGAGCATGTGGCACACATACGCTGTGGAAAACTATGCAGTCATAAAGAAAAATGAAATTATAAAACTTGTAGGTAAATGGATTAACTAGAACATATTATACTGAGTGAGGTAACCCAGACACTGAAAACACAGATCTTCATGTCCTTTATTTTTTGTGATTCCTAAGTTGAAATCTATAGACAAGAGCAATCTAGAGTCATCACAGAAACCAGGAAACACAAGTGGACTGGGGCAGGGAAAAAGCTTGAAAAAGGGGAATGGCAGGAGGGAGATTCCTCTGTCTTGGGGGCAGTTATCCTCTCGAGCTAAATTATAGCATATCCTTTAGGATTGTTCATAGACCAAAATGACCAGAGTACCCCAAATATCTGTAGAGTCTCTCCCCTCCTCTCTCCCTCCTCTCTGCACACACATATAAACCAGTCATGTAACATTTCCTTGGTTCTTTTACTTTCAGATGATTTTGCAGTAAATTTGCAACGTCTTTACAGTAAAATCTTTTTACAAACACATTTATACTATTTTCATAAAATGTTAGAAAGTAGGAGTCATGATGAGGGGCTCACTTTTCCTGGGACCAGGTCATAACGCCAATATTTTGTTGCAAATCAACATTACAATCATATTAGCAGAGAAATGGAAAAAGTATGCTGGGATTAACTGGAAATCATTAATTATCAATTATCCTTTAACATCACAAAGTGAATCATATTTACATTGTACTGAATATGTCTGTATTCTTGTGTTGGCCTGGACTTCTCATTTGTCCACCATTTCCTGTGATGGGAGACATGACATCTAGTTTTATAGGATTTAAATGTAATCATTTATATATGTGAGTTTTGGGTATCTTTTTAGTATGTTTTCTTCTACTTTTTTATTTCTCCTAAACAGAACTGATAAAAATTTCCCTTTTAATCTAATGTCATTTTATTACCAGAGACAAACACCTTTTCCTTAGAGGTCTCATCTGAAATGCCTTTGCAGTCCTGCCTATTTGGAATGGAAATGCGCAGACGGCCACAATTTCTACAGTTTCTCATCAGTTGACTCCTTGGTTCTATACTAAATCATAAAAGATAGAATTTAGATAATTTCAAGGAAAAAACAAGGACATTTTAAAACTAGCAAGGCACCGTACTTTAGTAACTAGGATAGGTCAAACTTCACCAGAGTACAGTTTTCAGCCATCCTATGTGTCTCTGAAAAGACACATAGCTACAGCATGCTGTAAATTCCCTGGGCACCAGGGGTGAACAGCTTTCTGAGCCTCACGGGAGGTGAATTTCCAGTACTGGGTTGGGCAAACCACTCAGACAGCCTTAATAGCAACATGCTAGAATGCAAGTAAGGCTATTAACTCACGAAATACTGGGCATCTGGTGAAGTATTCATATGATGGTGAATCTACTTCAGGGTGATGCTAACAGACTGAGCAACATATTCTGGTGACATTTCTTCATGTGTCTTAAGTTACTTTCCTAGTGCTGTGATGAGACACTATGACCAAGGCAATCTGTAAAGAAAGCAGTTAATTTGGGGGCTTGCTTAAAGTTTTAAGAGTGAGTCCATGACCATCATGGCAGGAAGCAAGGCAGCAAAGTATACAGGCATGACACTGGAGCAGGAATCAGAGCTGACATCTGATCTACAACCGGGACAGAGAGAGAGAGAGAGAGAGAGAGAGAGAGAGAGAGAGAGAGAGAGAGAGAGAGAGAGAGAGAGAGAGAGAAGAAGAAGAAGAAGAAGAAGAAGAAGAAGAAGAAGAAGAAGAAGAAGAAGAAGAAGAAGAAGAAGAAGGGGAGGGGGAGGGGGAGGGAGAGGAAGGGAGGGGCAGGGAGGCACAGGGAGGGAGAGAGGCAGGAAGATAGGGAGAGGGAGGGGGGAAGAGAGGGAGGCAGGGAGGGAAAGAGAGATAGACAGACAGACAGGCAGATAGACAGAGAACTGTCTTGTAATGGGATGAGCTTTTGAAACCTCAAAATGTACAACCAGTGACACACTTTTTCCAACAAGGTCAAAACAACACCTATAAGTCTACACCTCCTAACACTTCCCAAAGAGTTTCATCAACTGACACCAAGCATTCAAAAATAAGAGCCTATGGGGACCTTCTCATTAAAACCACCACATCAGGTACTGCCTCTCTGTGTTTTGGAAGCTGACTTCTTTAAAGCCCATCATGACAAAGGCAGACTTAACTGTGATAGCCACACATTTTCAATACCTTGGAAATGAAAAACTTTGGTGTTTGATGACAGACTATTGCATTTCTATAGACCCTGGATTGAAACCATGTCTTGCATAACAAAAATGTCATAGTGGATGAAATACATTGTGGGCATGATCTGATCCAATTATCAATCATAGAATATTCTGGAGAACTTAGAGCTTTCTCCAGTCCATATCCCTTTGAGGATACTCTATGTAGAATCAACACTGCAGAAATTCTAGCCTTGTCTTCTTGAACATGCCAGATCTTTTTAACTCAGTGTGATAGTTTGAATGGGAGTGGCCCTGATAGACTCATGTGATGGAATATTTGGTCTCTAGTTGGTAGAACTGTTTAGGAAGGATTCGAAGATGCACCGTTGTTGTGTGTCACTGTGAGTGGGTTTTGAGGTTTCAAAGGACTTTTGCCACTCTCAGGGTCTCTCTCTGCCCGTCTTCTGCTTCTGGGTCAGGAGGTGAACTTTCAGCTGTTTTGACTGCCATGCTTTCACTGGGCCATCATGGACTGTAACCCTCTGAAGCTGTAAGCCCAATTAAACACTTTCTCTTATAGGTCACTTTGGTTATGGTGTTTCCTCATAGCAGTATTAGAGTACCACCCAGGTTCCAGGTCTCTGTGCCAGAGAAATGATGCTGGCTATATTTGAGTCACTTATCAACTAATATTCTCTAAGTTTAAGCCACTCTACCTTGATGAGGAACTCTCTAACCAGGAGAAAGGACTCCTAGAGGTAAGAAACTTGTCTGCCAAACCTTCTCTTCATACACAAAAGAGAGGCCCACTACTCACCAAGGTACCATGCAACTGGAAAACATTGCTAATGCATTATTATAAATCACATTGTTGTTGTTGTAGTTTAAAAAACTCACTTTTGGTGTTTTTTAGTTATCATTGTAAAAACTCCTACTAATGTTCCTTCCCTGTGAGCGAAGATGTTAAAGCATATGTTAACTTAATTGGCAGCTATTTGACTCTCCTGTGCTACCCTGGCTGTCTTGAGCAATAGGATTGTAAGTCAAGCAGGTAGGAAGACTACTCTTAAGCCATCACCAGATGACTTGAATTCTCCACAGATACCTTGAAAAGACTGCAGTTGATTGTCGCTGCTCCTGAGGGCATGGCCAGGCTTGCACGATTTGAAACTGTTTGCAGTAGATTTACTGTTATCACAAGCCTCAGTGAGTCTTAGAAGACTCTAGAATTATTTCCAATGAGCCAGAGGGGAGCCCTTTCCATGATGGCCTTGTAGACGGACTGTAGTTATTGGTGCTGAGAGGCAAGGCTGAGATTCATTTAAAAGCAAAACCTCAGTGATTCTGACTGATGTGAAAAGGCAAGGCTTCCCTGGGACAAAAGGAAACCTCAGTGATGGTGATCGATGCTAAGAGGAAGGCTGTGATCATTTCCAAAAGATGGTTGTAATGGGTCCCTGAATGCCTGTTAGGTTATTTAATCAGGTTGCTCAGGCTTGGCTGGAAGATTCTCTCCTGTTCTGTATGACCTGGTATTGCAGCATTAGACACAAGAATAGGCTTCTCTTGCTTGGTCTTTACTTGCCTGCTTCCAATAGTGTAGCTCATGGTCTGAAGGAAGCACCAGAACAACAACCAAGTAGGGTGGTTCACACTGGTAATCATAGCAATCAGCAGGGGCTTCAGGAAGGTCATCTTTAAATGCTCACCTGAACTGCATGAAACTATTTCTGACACAAAGAGAGTCAGAGAGAGGTGTGCAAAAGAGAGAGCAAGTGATACAGAGGCAGACAGGCAGGGACAAGGAGACAGAGACAGAAGACAGAGGAATGGCAATGACAGCATGGAAGCATGGCCAAGTTGCAAAGGGACTTGGCAACCAGCTGTCTGTACAGCTGAAGAAGCAATAGCTGAACATCTGAGAGGGACCCAGAAAGAAGGAGGGGTAGTGGCCATATGAAGATTAAGAGAGCAAGGAGGGTTAATGCTGAAGAAGGAGGGGACTGTCAGGTGACAGGAAAGGGAAAATGGAAGCCCTGGTTGCTGGAAGGGCTCCAGAGGACTATCTCCTTTTCAAGATCAAGAGTCTTAGAACCTGGGGCCCAGAGCTGCAACATTAGCTTGTATAAAGTTGTAAGGAATACTGAGTCCTGGACCTCCAAAAGAGCTCTAACAGTGACTACTGTTAAGGACTGAGTAGCCCTGAGCCTTGGACTCCCTGGAAACTGTGATGCAAGTTGGAGCAAAGTACTGAGCAATCTGCATTCCAGGGCCACAAGATCTGAAATATCAGTAGGGCTAATGGTCCCTGTGTATATACCAACCTGCATACTCTCATGCCTGACAGCTTACCATCAAGGACAGTGGGAAAGAAAATCTGACAAATAGCACCCCCTGGAGACCTACTATCTAGCCTCACTGATTTCTACCCGGGTGAAGCAGAATGCCAGCAGATCGACAGCACTGCCACTGTTTGAGAAACATCTCCATGAAACAGAAGATGAAACAGGACGAAATCACAGCTTGTTAACTCTGAACACAGCACAACAGGGTTGATTACTCACATGTGAATGATCCTGAAGTCTCAAACACATTTAGAATTGTGTTCTTTACAGTGCATGATAGCACAACTGAAGCTAGTGATAATGGGTGTAAATTTGTGGGAAAACTAAACCAGAAAAACTAAGCACAACTTATGTCCAAAAAGAGACTTAAGAACTAAGAAGGAGCCAGGTGTTGGTGGTGCGCGCCTTTAATCCCAGCACTCAGGAGGCAGAGGCAGGAAGATCTCTGTGTGTTCGAGGCCAGCCTGGTCTACAGAGTGAGTTCCAGGTTAGCCAGGGTTACAACAGAGAAACCCTGTCTCAAAAAAAAAAAAAAAGAAACAACTCCCCAAAAAACCCAAAAACAACCAAACAACAACAACAAAAAACAAAAATCAAAAACTAAGGGACCATGATCCCCTTACTGATAGGACACCAAATGACTTCCCAAATGTTTTCATGTCAGCCAATAAAAGTTAAAAAATAATCAAACATTCTTACACCACAAAGAGAAAACAATGGAGAAAACTGATCATTGCCTCTTTATTACGCATTTTAAGACATATTGATGTGGGGAAAGTCAGAAAAGAGTCTTGGGGTTTTTAATCTCATGAATAAAAAAATTTAGAATAAGAAAGACTTAAATGGAAACTTGAGGCCATAAAAATTTAGACTTATTTATTTTGTGCCTATAGGCTGTTTTTTTTTTTTTTTTGCCTGCATATATGTAAGACTTATATCACTTGAATGCCTGGTTCACAAAGACATTGGAGGAGGGTGTCAGACCCCCAGGAACTGGAGTTCCAGATGCTTATGACCTTCCACATCGGTGCTGGGAACTGAACAAGTGTCTGCTGCAAAAACGAGTGCTCTTTACTCTGAGCCATCTCTCCACGCCCTCGAGGACAATGCATTAGATTTCAAAAGAAGAACCCAAATGGATTTAGAGCACTCAATCCTGCACAAGAATGAGGTTTGGTTCCCAGCATCCACCAGGAGGTTCACACCTATGTACAACTCTCGTTCCAGGGGATCTGATGCCATTTCTGTCCTCTTTGGATACCAGACAACCACATGGTACACAGGCATGCACCCAGACAAAACCCTTGCACACCTAACAATAAATAAACCTAAGGAGGAGAGAGAGAGAGAGAGAGAGAGAGAGAGAGAGAGAGAGAGAGAGAGAGAGAGACAGAGAGCAGCTCTAGAGCAGGTCAGCTGTCAATCTCAGTAGCTTCCCAAAGAATCCGAAACAGCAGAAAAAGAGAAAAAGCTGTATCATTTGAACCAAGGCTGCATGGATGGCACCACATGCTTCACAAGCAGCTGTGGGAGTGAGGGGAGCTTTAGAGAAAGAGTGAAGCTCACACTGTTAGGGAAGCAAAAGGTTTGTGAAACTGCAATTTAAAAAGAGGTAGAAGAAGAGCTGGCAGAGTGGAGAGCCTGTGAATTTGCAGCTCTGAGATCCTGTTAGAGGAGGTGCAGGGTTAAGAGAGGGGAATCACAAGAAGGACAGGCCTGCTCCTAGGCATGGTCAAGGAGAAGGGTTATTGTAGACACAGGCAGAGCAGAGAGGATATGAGGGAGAGTATAGCCAGAGGGACTGGAAGGGTCCAGACTGAAGGTGACCCTGCGCAAGGCCACATGAGGAGATGGGGAAGGGGACAGAGTGGAGAGCCTACCTGCAGTAGCTGGTAAAGGAAAGGAAGGGGAAGGACAGAGTGACCAAAATGGCTGCATTATAAAGGGAAGAGCAGTCCAGGACCCTGGGCAGGAGAGTGCAGGCTGTAGGGCAGAGTACCCCAGCCAGGAGGACCCTGTAGCAGGTAGGGCCTGAGGGGTGCTGGGAGAACCCTGCTGCCAGCCTTGCTTTGAGATGTTAAATAGGCATCTCAGCCATCTCTCCCTCAGTCCTGAAAGCTGGAGCAGGGGTGTGCTCTGGTTCCCCAGATGTGTTCTGAAAGGATGGCAATCACAGCTGTGTTTTCATCCAGGGTCTGATCCTTGCACACTCAGTTTCCCGTTTACAATAAATGAACCATCCTTTCATTTGCCTCCAAATAGAAGAACGTTCCCCCTTTCCATTAGAAAATGTATGAAGATCAGAATAAAAAAAATAAAATGGGAGTGTCATTTGGTGACACAAATTTCTCAATTTTTCTCAAAAATGCACTATTCTGGCGTCCACAGGTAATGTTCAGGGCTAGAAGAACTGCTTCAGTGATTTGCAATAGATTTGAAACAATGTTGCCAAGACGCCCCCATCACACCGCCCAGTACAACTGAAGAAGGAAAAAAAAACGCTCTGTGGTATTCATGAACACAGCTTTTAAACCAACTTTCCAACAAGAGGTGAGGACACGCCTAGTGGCGAGGGTACCAGATTCAAGGAGGTTGTGTGTGACTGGATGACTCTTCTAGAATGCAGGATGGAAGCCTGGTGCTGGGGTGATCACGTGACTTGCCAGTTGGCACGCCCCTCCCTTGCTCCCTGGGCTTTGTCCCAGAGCCATCACTCTGGTCCCTGGGCTCCCCATTATTGCTCTTGCTTCTCTCAGGTCAGTGTGAGGCTTTGTGCCTAGAGGCAAAGGCTGAGGGGTAAGGCCAGCTGGGCTCTGGGAGGGAGAGAATGGAGGTGGAGTTTGGGACAAGGGAGGAGGGTTTGGGTGTAGAGGGATTAGGCCATAGCAAAAGGAGGCTGCTGGGGAGCTTGCAGCTGCTGGGCAAAGAGTAGAGAAGGCAGGCATCCCCAAGTACCCCGCCTGCCTGCTACACCCCACCCCAGTGTCCCCCCTGCTATCGCTGCCCCTCTTCTGCCCCCTTTGGAGTCCCAGTTCCAGACATGGGCTGGGAGGAGCCCTGGAAGACAGGGCTTGGCCGGGGCTGAGGGACACCTTCTGCCATTCATGGCCCAAAAGATGTTCACTAACACTCGGGGGGTCTCCAGTTGCACCCAGAGCAGGGAGATTGGCAGACCCTCAAAGTAGTTAGAAGAGCATCCAGCTTTGGAACTCAAGGCTTGAAAAGGAATGGCGGCTGGGTAGCAGGGAGGGGTAGGGACAAGTCCTGAAGTCAGGACAGTCACTGCTTTCCACTGAGTGCACAGACCCTACCCTGTGCCAGTCTGGGGGCCTCAGCCTGCTGTGCCCAGTTCGCTGGGGTACCTGAGAAGGAGGGGGAGACCTGTTCTGAATCCCTGCAGGTTGCTGCCCAGCAGCAGCAGGGGCAGGGACAGAGGCGGATTTGGGGCTCCGTTGCACACCCCACCCTATTCCACAGTGGTGGAGCACAGAGAAGGTGGCAGGGCCTGCCAGCATGTGCTCCTCTCACATGTGAGGGAGGAGGGGTGCAGGCAGGACGCTCTGAGGGCAGTCAAGCCTGGAGAACTGCTCTCAAGGGGAAGATGCAGAAAGTAAAGGCAGATGCCTTTCCTGCCTGCTCCTCAGGCTCTGTGTCTTCTCCATTCCCTCTCTCCCCGCCCCCACCTCTATCCCTGGACTGAAAACATAAAAATCTGGACATGGAAGAGCTCTCCAGTAGGAACGAAGGAATACCTTCGAAGCCAGGACAGGTGGCAATTGCTAAAGAGCCAAGGGAGGAGGGACAGTCAGAAGTAGCTGGTTCTCTGGAAGACAAAGAAATGCCAGCAAACCAGGCAAAGGCAGGAGGAGCTGAGGGGGGTGCTGCCAAGGCGCCAAGAGCAGCTGGAGCCCAAGAGAAGGGCAAAGCAGGAAGCAGGGGCAGAGAGACAGGCAGAGCCAGAAAGCAGAGGAAGCCCTGCAGGAAAGCGCCCAGCTGAGGACCACCTGCCCAGAAAAGCCAAAAGAAAGAGCAACAGGGGGCTGGCCCACTGCCTCAAGGAGTATAAAGAGGCCATCCAAGACATGACCTTCAGCAATGAGGACATGATTAGAGAATTTGACAGCACGGCAAGGGTAAAGGAAGAGGAGAGCAAGAACAAGCAGAAGATGGGTCGGATCTTTTGGATGCAAAGAAGTTTGCAGGACCCCTTCTACCCCAGGGCCCCAAGGGAGTTCAGGGGTGGCTGCAGGGCCCCGCGGAGGGACACTGAAGACATCTCTTATGTTTAGGTCCTGGGCAGCATTTGCTGGGCATAGTGCTCTAACCTTAGGCTGATGCCTTCAATTCACCTTTCCTCCCATTACAGGCAGCCCATTTGACCCAGCTGCCTTCCATGTTCTGACTTCTGTAGATGTCCTTCACTGCATGGAAAAATAGTCATAGTGCACTGTCAAATTAAGGTCTATAACCCACAGAGCCATGCATTTGACACCAGCCCACTTTGGTAAAACTGCAACAGATAGTAATCTACTTGGAGAGAACAAAGATCGAAAGTTGCCTGTGCAGTTCTTTATCTCTTTGCCATTAGTTTGTCTCCTAAAGCGACTGCTCCTGCCAGGCTTTAGATACGTTGGGGGCTAGTCATAAGCAATCACAAGTACTGTGTATGGTGGAGTTAAGTCCTCGCATTTTCCTTTATTGCTGTCAGGATGTAAAATGGTGGGTGAACCTTGAATTACTTCTGGGGCTCCGTGATGGAAGAATCAATTCACCATTTACTGTTGTAATCCACAGCCTTGGCTCCTGTGAAATAGGGATAAATCGTCCATGTAGGTAGAGATTGGCGAGGAGTGCAGGAGGCACTGAGTATGGGAACTGCCTTGGCTTGCTCCGCTCCTGTTCACTGCACTAGAAGCATTGGTACCCGGGTAGACAGGTGCGGCTGGGGCGTGGGAGGTCTCTCTGTTGCCCATGAATAAGTCCAGATAAGTGAGAGTCCAGGCTATTCTCCCCCGAATAATGCCCTGTCTCCCTGACCCTATGTGTCTAGTCATGGTTCCTCCCTCCTCTCAGGACACTGCTGCTGCTGGTGACCTGGAGGCTTTGGTAAGGGGAGAAATACCTTATCCCAACAACAGGGTTGAGGTTCTCCCTCTGAGGCTCATAGAATTACCGTTCCCTCATTGGTTGAACCCACTCATCATTTGGGTCTTGGTAATCCACGACATTCGTGGGAAGTCTCCTTCTTGGTTTTTGATTTTTCCCACACAGGCCCTCCATGAAACTTAGGTACAGGAGCATGCTGGGGCTAAAGATCTGAACCCCCGGGTGCTGAGCTATTCTCACTGGTAATCTACATGCTCACATGCTTTTCTTCTGGAATTGTTTCCCTGCAAGCTCATGTTAAACCCTTCCTTACCATTTCTTCAGACTCACCACCACCACCAAGTGAATTTTTCCTCTGCCTGTTCTGTATTGTTTTATTTACTTACAGTTGTTTGGAACACTTACAGGTTTACAGAATTGTTACAAAGATGACACAGAGTTTTCATGTCCTCCATAGCCGATAACCACTACCACTAAAGACCTGCATTACTATGATGGCCCATTTGTTATTAAGAATCAATCCATTATTGTTGCCAAAATCAGTATTTCATTCATATTTGTCATGATATTCCTTCTCTATATCTTCCATATTGCTGTATATTATTTTTTGCTATCTGTCCATATGTTGATTTTTTTTAATGTCAGAGTTTCTCACAGTATTTTTTTTCCTTTTTTTTAATTTTTACTTTTTTTGCTGTGTTCGATGTTTTTTTTTAGAAGTACTTGTCATACATTGATTGTCCCGAGGTTTGGATTTGTTTTTTGTTTTTCCTGCGTTTGTACAGACTGTGAATGCAATTCTTAAGAAAAGGCCCAAGAGAGAAAATAACATTCTCATATAAAGTTTATGTATAGTTGATTTCACTTATCACTGTACACGTAAATCTTTGTCATCAATATGATGCAGGATGTGTCAGGGTTCTCTATGGTGATGCTGCTTTTTAAAATTTCTTTCTTTCATAACTTTCCCTTATAAAATAGTTACTATTGGACATCTACACTTGCAGAATGAAGAATTATGCTCTATCTTAATGAAAAGATTATTTAAAAATTAGTTTTAATTCTTCATTGGACACTTGACTCTTCATTTATTCATGTATTCCAGTTATTTGCATGCAACATTATTTTTTTCTTTGGCCATTTGGAGCTCTTTCAGTGGGCTCCTGTATTGATTCCATATGCTTATATTCTGGTATTTATTTTCTATGTTCCTTTAGTACTAGATGCCCTAGCCTGTCATAATGGTACATACCTCTAATCCCAGAGAATCTATACTCCCAGACTATCCTTGGATCCATAGCAAGACCATCAGACCATCCCTCAGAGAACTACAACAAATGATGTTTTAGCCTTACTGTGTATATTTCCTATCAAATTCCTAGAATTAAGCCATTTCTTTAAAAAAAAAAACCTGTGATACATTTTGTCCGAGGATGGTGTTTCAAACCAAGGGTGTAGGTTGGTGTACTAGTGCACGCCTTTAATCTCAGCACTGGGGTGGCAGAGGCAGTGAATTTCTTGTGTGTTCAAGGCCAGCCTGGTCTATGTAGACAGTTCCAGGACTGCCAAAGCTATACAGTGAGACCCAGTCTCAAAAAAATAACCAAAAATGAAACTAAGGGTGTGAGTGCTGATCATACTCATTGCTACAGGATATAATTACAATTTCCCCTTAGTTAAGACAGCAAGCTCATATATGCACTTATGATAAACCGTGGATGTATATATGTGGGATCTACCACCAGCAACTCAAGTTGCCACAACTGGTAGCTTCTCTCCCAGCATCTAGTTGAAAGCCTGGAAAGTGAACTTATGTCATCCATTTCTGTGCTTAGAGTTACATGCTGTGCAGTCATATACATGAATGAAGAGTGGATAGTGCTATCTCACAAGCAGGATTTGTCACCATTCAAATAGACAGACTCATGGGAAGAACTTGAACCTGGAAGCTCCTCTTAAAAAATCTGCTTTGCCAGGCAGTGGTGGCTCATGCCTTTAATACGAGCACTTGAGAGGCAGAGGCAGGAAGATCTCTGTGAGTTTGAGGCCAGCCCAGTCTACACAGTGAGTTCTAGGACAGCCAGAGTTACAACAGAGAACCCTGTCTTGAAACACATAAAAAAAAAAAGAAGAAGAAGAATTGCTTCATAGGTATTAGCTGCTTTCCTCCCTGGAGATGGAGAACGTATGTGGCCTGAGTTACTCAGCTTGGTTGTAGCTGAGAATCACCTTACAATCATTTTCTAAACTTTTAACTGTCATTCCCTTATTGCTGGATATAGGACTTCTTGGTCAAAAGCCATTCGTGTTATTAAGTGAAATAATATCCCAAGAGAGCAGATATGTCCACTTTTCACTGCTCAAAGACATATTTGGGCACATTGAAAAATTTAACAGTTGGTATAGACAGAAATCCATGAATATGATAGTTCCAAACTACAAGGGGTTTGGAGTCTACTGAAGCAGTAATGAGGGGAAATTTTTATGAGTGGCTCACAGAAGGATGTGAAATGAAATGTACTTGATTAATTAAAGTAAAAGTTTCTAGTTAGAGGTTAATTAGATGGTTTCATGTTGGTGAAGGCCAATGCTTATTTTAGTATTGTCATTGGTTTGGCCTTTGGGTCTTTTTGTTTTGTTTGTTTGTTTCTTATATAAGGAACGCAAAGAACAAGAATCATTTTAACTTAATGTTATCTCCTAAATTAATTTATTTAAAAGCACCAGTGATGCACAATTGCCCATTGTCCCTTCATTCTATAATACTGGTCCACTAGGGTTTTCCAGAGAAACAGGAACAACAAAACAAAGGAAAACAATGTATAGAAGTTTAAAACAGAGGATTTGTTGTGGAATGTGTTCATGTGATCACAGAAGCCCAAGAAGTCACATGACATGCTACCTGCAAGCTGGATATCTATGAAGGCCTATGGTATAGACTGAGTATGAAGGCTTAAGTGCCGTCGTAGTTGAGCCTATGGCATAACTCTCTGTCCAATACCGAAGGCCTGAGTAGCTAAGAGTTGCTAGTGAAAATTGCTAGAATTTGAAGGGTCAGAACCCGGAGTTCCAGTAACTCAGGGAAGGAGACAAATGACCCAGCTTCCCTAGAAAGCACCAATATATACTTCTGCTGTGTTGTGCTATACGGGCTCTTAACGGGTTGTATGCAGCCTGCTCACACTATTGAAAATTGATCTCCTTTACTGTCTATTGACTCAAATGCTAATCTTTCACAAAAATATAGAGCACTCAGAAACGTCTCCCCATCTGTTACTAGTGTCAGTTGACTCAGTCACGTTGACATAAATTTAACCATTACAGCCAGACATTGTCAGCTTTTAGCTTCATTGTCAATCTGATCTGCTTGATTTCCAGGAGTCTATTCATTGGAAGACTATTCATAATAGTTGTTAAATTTAGAGATTCCTGAGAGTTGCCAGAATTAGGAAACGAAGATACAGATACTCAGCTAAATGCCAGTTTTTTATTTTCTTACACTTACCATTGTTTGAGGGGGGGGCGGGGGGGGAGAGACAAGGTATGCATGTGGAGAACAGAGAACACGGCATATTTGTTCTTTTCTTTTGTTTTGTTCTGTTCTTTATTCTGTACATTTGCATGGGTCTGGGACTCAAGCTTGGCTTGTCAGGATTGAACATTAAGCACATTTACATTCTGAGTCGCCTGGATAGTCTCTGAATCTCAATTTCAACAAAGAAAATAGTATATACCACAAACAGTAAAAGATAATTGTATAGGATTAAATTTTAATTATTTAAATTACATCTGGCAAATTGAAGCCTGCCCTGGTGATGGAGGCCTATAATCCCAGCTATGTAGGAGGCTGAGGCAGGAGAATCACAAGTTCAAGACTGCAGGTTAAATTTAAGGCCAGAATGGGCAATTTAGTGAAATCTTGTATCTATATTTAAAAGTAGGCAGAGGGCTGAGATTGCAGCTCAGTGATAGACTGCTGACTTTGCATGCAAGAAGCCCTAAATTCAATCCCAGTAAGCAATGATAACCAGATCACCATCACTCGGCAACAGTACAGGCTGTATAGAATAAAGCCAATGTGCTCCTTGCTGATGCATCTGCCGTTGTTTACCTAATAAGCAGACTTTCTCAGATGCCTTGATGGGAGAAGCCATTTTGCTCTGAAACAAAGGCAAAAACATGAAAGGGAGGGCTGTGGGGAGGCATTTCTAATTTTTAAAACAGTCTGTATATCTTGGCTGCCATAGAAACTTGATTTGTCATTATGATGACAAAGGAGAGTAGAGAAACATTTTTTCTAATGTTTTTTAGCAGTTTGATATTTGACAATTTCATAGCTGTATAACTCTCTTCATACCCTTTCTTAACGTCCTTCCATTACTATCAACCCACCTTTCCTCCCTACCAGTCTGATTTATGACTTCTGGTTTTGTTTTATGACTTATTTAGTTTAAGCAGGGCTGCCTATGTGACTATTGGATTAGAACTACCCATTGGAACTTGGTGGGGTCACCAGTGGATACACAACTGAAAGCAATGACTGCCCACCGTCCTGAAACTATCAACAGCAAATAGTTCATTAGTGATAGGCAGGGCTCCTCCTCCATCCATTCCTGGCTGTTGATGGACCCATGGCTGTACAGACCCTACTGCAGTAATGAAGTCTAGTGTGATCAGATGAAAAGAGCAGGTTCCACCCTCTCAGTATTTGGACTCAATTGACAACAACACTTACATCTGTCTGGTTATATTCTGAGACATAGCTGGTAAAGCAAAACCTATGCTATTATTACGTTTTGAAAATGGTGAATTGTACTTGAAATTTTGATAATTTGGTAAAATTCCTAATTTCTTTTAAAAAGCAGTATAGAGTGGATAAAAATCGGCACTACAAAAGAAGGCATACTATAATCTCAATTTTCCAGAAAGATATAACCACCTGCATATATCAGGACCTATCTCAGACATTCAAAGGTATCTCTGATTACTAATTTAAAAGGTGATTTAAGTGAAGGTGCAATGAATGATCTTCTGGGTGAGCATTCTGATGCCCATTTCACAGACGGGAGCAAAATGGAAGGAAAAAAATCAACTTATAAAAATCAGTACTCTTTCTATACACCATTGACAAACACACTGAGAAAGAGGTCATGGACACATTCCGATTTACAATACCCATTGTTTTGGGGGAGTGGTATAGCTCATCTCTTTGTTGGCTTGTTTTTACAATGATAGTACTATTGGTAAGTTTCTAAGCTGAAGAAAAATTTGTCAATGGAGGCGGTGATATGCAAGAGAGTCATTCTTTGTGTAGGAGGGTCTTATGAGAGGGGTTACAGGAATGAATAAGGGCACAAGGAAGGTCTACCAGACAGGAAAAGGAGCAGCTGCTCATTTGAAGGGTGGGAGGGTGCCAGGAGCGTGACACCGACAAGTGTGGTGGTTTAGGGGGCTTATCTACCAGGATAAATGCTATAACACTGAGCTATAACTCCCACCGTCACCCATAGCCTTGAATTTTTTTGTTCAGAGGAGGGGAGAACAACCAAGAGTGTCTACACAGCCATGAACAGTTGGTTAGCCAAGCATCCTGGACAAGTCCTGCCTTCGCAAGTAGCAGCTCTTCCATCCAGCCTGCATCCTTGGCATTAAGCCAGGGTCCTGAGTTTCACATTAACATTCCTTGCGTAAAATATTAACATTTAAAGTAAATGACCAATAAGTATACGGTGCTATTTATGAACAGGGAACTTCATTAGTCACCTTCATGCCCTTTACCTCATTGAGTTTCCCAGCATGCCAGCTCATATTAATGTCTCTGTCTCAGACATAAGGAGACTGAGTTTGCAGTAGACATATTGGAGCAGTCAACTGGCTTCCAAATGGACACAGGGCTGCCTCCAACAGCCCAAAGCGGAGGAATCCCAGTTTTAGGAAGTCCCCTTTCAGGCATCACAAAGTGGAAATAGTTCCTCATAAAGTGGCCCCCACTGCTGCCTGGGGTTAACAGTGAACAATCCCAGCTAGATAGAGGACACCTTCAAAGCAGGCTGCAGCCCGCTCAGATGCTATGCTTCTGGTTGACTTCAAGCTGAAACAGAGAACAGGTTTTCTGCCCCTTCTTTAATCACTGTCCACACCAGAGAAGATAAAAATGAGGTGTGGTAGCTCAGAGGCCGAGGCAGAAGGATTGCTGTGAGTTCAAGGGTAGCCTGAAGTACACAAATGAGTTCTAGGTCAGTCTGGGATACAATGTGAAGCCCTATAAAGACTCACCAAAACAAAATAGAAGGGATTATTACCCCAAAGTGTGCCAACAAATCATGGAGATAAAATTTAAAAGCACAATGGTAGACATGAGTAAGGTTGCCTTTTTTTCCGCATCCTGGGAATTGCAATTTAAAGTTCAGGCTTCCCTTTTTTAGCACAAGGCCAAGAAGATTACACGAGGTTAAGTCTGGCCTGTGCCTTTCCTTGAGAACTCTTGCACCCTAAACTGGCCCCAAGGGGCTGAGCTGAAGGAATTTTGGAGTTTATGTGAGGTCTGGTTTGCTTTTATTTTGCAGGCAGTTGCAAGTCAATGAAAACATCTAAGTAAAAAAATAGCCTGTGTCTTCAGATACCATAGACACACATGTCCCCATTTCCTGACTACCCTGGGACAAAGATGGCTGATGTAGTGCACTTGTCTCTTTTCCTCTTCATGGGTGATTTTTGGTGTGCTATCTGTAATCTCAAAAGGTCATAGTTTGCAGAGTAATGACTTCTGGCTGCAGTCGAGCCTTAGACCGCATCTTATCTCTTCCTCTAGGTTAGATGACTTTGTAACAACCCTCGGCTGACTTGAGGCCATGAATGGATTTCCATCCATGCTGAGCTGTCTGAGACTTTTAATATCTAACTCCTGATGTGGCTACCATTGCTGCTATCAGCCCCTTCCTTCTCTTTTCGTCCACAGCAGAGCCACTTGCAGGTCTTGAGAATTTTCCTGAAATGTTCAACAAGCTGTTTCTACCTAGGCCTCAGTGCAGGCAAGGTGGCTGGTTTCTAGGTGAAGACTTGAATAAAGAGGAGTTAAGGTAGACTATTCCTCAGAGCTCATAACCATTGAGTCTTCAAGGGCAAGGGGAACCATGGATGTGAACCCTGCATCTCCCTCCTTACCTGGAAGCCACTGAGAAGGAAAAAGTATCACAAGCGTGAGACTCAGCCAGATCCCACAACATGGTTCCAGCCCAGGTTTCCACACTATCTCAGCCCATAGTTGGATCCACTCCTGGCTCCACCTTCAGGTCCAACACCCCTGTGCAGTATGGTAGGCAGCAATTCTCCTGTGGAATGAGGCTAAGTCCAAATGTCTAAGTTCAGTTGTAGCAGTACTACTGTGGCTCAGCAAGGAAGAGATGAAGGCATATTCATAGGTAGAATCCCTCAACAGAGGAAACCACTACCGTGGCAGGCACCATACTGGACAGTGGAACGCTGAGCATACCAGATCAGGTGTTTTTATTGATCCAGGACTCCTCAGGTATTCTACTGATAGTTTGTGCAGATCATGTGCAATCAAATATCCTCCACATAAATCCAACACCTGCAGACAATACAAAATGCCAAGACCTAGGCAGCTACTCACCCAACAGTGCACAAAACAATTATTTTATACATAACTAAAAATAAACGTCAACAACACACAGTGCCTTCCTGATCTCATGTAAATCTTTTATGCTTTGTATCTATTTCTTTTTGTCAGATAAGCATAGTAATATACCTTCCTGATACACGGCTTGCCTTTTGTGAGTGTTTATCTTGCCTCTTCTAGCTTAACTCTGGTCCAGTTCTCTGGCTCCCTCAGGCTTCAGATGACTGATAAACAGAACCTATCCCCTCTCTTCCTCCCTGTGGTGGTGATCTGTAATCTTAAAAGGCCCCCGAAGAACTCATTGGCTCCTCCTAAGAAGTATTAACAAGTTTTAACCATCTCATTGCACACTTTGGGAGGCTAGGTCCCTAGAAGCTCTCCTGACGACTGTTGCCAGGAGAGATTAATTCCTTTCCTAGGCCACAGAGAGAAATTACACAGCTGCTACCCCCAGTCCAATGCATGTGTGCCCAGAAGCCCCATCTCTGAAGGATCCTTTGCCCCATGGGCAGCCCTGGCCAGCTCCCATTAGAGAGCTGCCTGTGTAGGGATTGTGACTGGACCCAAGCCTCCTATTTTCCTGGAGGCAAGGCATCCCTTATCCTCCCAGCAAGCTCTTGGTTTGCCATAGATTCTAGACTGCACCGAGGAAATCCCAGTTCCCCCATCCTTAATCTTTCTTTTAGGTTGAAATAGGAAGCCTTTCTTTCATAGCTCCCTGATATTTCATGTTCCAAGGTCTTCTCTTGGAGGGACTGGCAGAGTCTGGGGAAAGATCCCTGGAGGAGACCAACAGGAGCTGGCACAAAGACGGAGGACTCCCAGGTCCCTGCATACTGGGCTGGGACTTAGCTCTAAGAGAGGGGTTAGTCTCCTAGAAAGCCAGAAAGAGAGGGATGTGGCTACAAGAGGGAGACAAGGAAAGATTCTGTCGTGTCTCTCCCCAGACTGGGAATTCCGGGTCTACAACAAGACTACCCTCACACCCTCACACTATCTCAGAAGAAGCTCAGTCTTCTTCCTCACCTGAGAGCTTCTTAACAAATAGCTTGGATCACTTTCAGAGTTAGTGTACTCAAGAATAGAAGTGGGTGTCATTTTCAGATATGGGTTCCCCGAGAACATAGCATTTCACGGCCTTTCATAGACAGGACCTGCATCTTCTCTGCTCTCAGAATGCTAATCTAGATATTCCCATCACTCTCTCCTCCAAATCCCTTCCCTTTCCCAATTCAAGGGACTGTTAAATCCACTGGGAAGAAATAGAAGTTGACAAGTATGAACTATGTTAACCACTCCTTGGGTAGGAAAGCAAAGATGCAGGCCTTATTGTTAGAAATGGGTCTATAGTCCCCAAGAAAATGACCATACAAGTATTTCAGCAAGGCAAAAAGTTTGACTTCTGCAGAATAGCACGTAGTCATGCCAAATCAAGCAGACAAACATACTGAGCAGGGTCCCACTAGGGTTTTTATTTCTAACACAAAAGGAAGCCTGTGCCTTAGTCAGATCTGGGCCTCATTCCTTCACATGGTTAACTGATTTAAATGGCTTAGCTGGTAAATGAAGTGCAGCTTTGATAAGGGGGTGCAACCGGAGTGCATATTTTGATTTCAAGAAATGCTGGGGGAATTTAAATTTTTGCCAAGTGGCTTCTTTACAATTTTTCTTAAATAGAGGTTTTCTCATTTAAACCTTTGATTAAGACAGCTGGCCTTGTTCACATTTCCCACAATCCCCAAAAACCAGGATTCCAGTTCAAGAAATGAGTTCACTACTCAGAGCTGGAGATCTTGAGCCAGGCAACTCTGAGACCTGAGTTTCTCTTTTTTAAAAAAAGCAGAATCAGTGCTATTAAGCATAATGAATGCCTTTATTCATTATCTATTCTGAGACAGGCTCCCATTATGTAGCCCTGATATGCCTTGAACTCTTCCTGCCTCAGTCTCCGGTATTCTGACATTACAAGCATGAGCCGCCACCCTTGGCTCAAGGTCAGGGACCATCTTACATGCAGAATGCCTAGCAGATCCAGTGCTTAATGGAGGTTCAATAAATTCTAGCAAAAAAGATTGACACAACAATGGTAACAATGAACACATAATATGATATTCAAGGTTAATAACTTGGCTTTCCATGTTATATTGTCATCACAATGTCTCTCAAACTGGTAGCACGATTAGTGCTATTTCACAAGTGAGAATAGGGAGATTCAAAGACACTGAGTAACTTGTTCAAGGTCATACAACTGGAAAGTGGAAGAGCTGAGATCCAAACTCAGGAAATGTGACTTTAAAATCTACCTTCCTAAGCTCGCTGTTATAACAGCAATGCGAAACTAAAATTATGCCTCCACTGCTTTAGGCCTCAATTATTCTGTCCATCATATGGATATAACAGTGTTACCTGTTTGTACAAGTATTATGATGAAATAGTAGCATTCAAGAAAGTATCAGGCACACAGTGGACATAAATGTCATCTGCCTCTCCTTCCACACCTAATAGAACAACAAGCTATTTGGGGGCTTTCGGTAGAAGGCTTCACGGAGAATAAGGCTGGTTGATGAAACAGCTGCTGGCTGTTTTGGTAAATGGAACTTGGTTAGAAAGGTGAATGCCACTGCTTCCCGCTAATGTTCTATGCCAATTCTAATGATAACTCAGCTCCTGCACCTACACCCACCACTCCCATTCAATATCCCCTGAGGCCTCAGATTCATGCTTCACTGTGATCATCACCCTGGCCTGCCTTCTCCAGCTGCAAATAATGAAAAGTCGCCTCCTCCTTGAGATTGTTCGATTACATTATCAATTAATTGTTATTCTTTCAGGGGGAAAGGAGAGGATTTGGAATAGAAGGGGAAGTAGTGGTAGTGGGGACGAAAGCAGCCTTTCATGGCCAGTTGCTTCTGTCCCAGTAACTAGCCATGAACAATCTGCACACAGATGGTCAACATCGGGAAGACTCAGGCATCGCCTCAGTCACATATCCTTGAGTTTGAGGTCGGGGAGGTCCATTGGTAGGAACTGGGAGCCTTGGGTAGGAGAAAGAGCACTGGACTAGGAGTCGGATAAGATTCAATTGTTATGTCTTGGACCTGATAGCCTGACTCTCTCAAGGAAGCTCCTATAGCTGAGGGGAGATGGTAGTTTGGCAGGTGTCCAGGAGCTATCTTGGGCTGGCTAGATGTGACCCTCAGTCTCGTAGAAAGACTTCAGCTGCTTACAAGGAAGGATTGCTCAATAGAGAGGAAGGAGTCTGAGACTGGTGGTGAGTTTACATCAGAAAAGGTGTTCAGATATTGTAGTAAGGAATCCCACCTGCATGTGCATCCCTAGCCTCAGCTTCCTTGCACAGCAAAGCAGCCATAGCCACCCGCAGCTGGCAGCCCCAGGCAGAAAGCTGTGTGGGAATCTGGCATGGGTGGTATGGTCCTTCAGTACATATCCATCTGTCTTTGGTCGGAACCCTGTGAGCCAAAATCAGGAAAGCTATCAGAGGGGTGTTCTTCTTTATTGCAGGGATTAGGGTACATTTATAGAGTGCAGACAGGGGGCAGGGTCCTTGGTCCCAAGCATGGGATTCATTGGTTAAGACAAGGATATTGGGAGTAGTCTCATCTGGATGTGGGACTCAAGCCTTCTTTCAGCTACAGCACAGATAAGCACCAACCAAGCCACATTCTTTTGCTTCTGTGAAGCAGGCAATATTTAATATAGCTGAGTACGGGCCAGGACTAAGATGAGTAACTGCTCTCAGGATGAGAAAATCCAGAGTTCCAAGACAACTTCGACTCACTTTTAGCTCTAGGACAGTCTCACAAGATATTGTCAAATACATGCAGAGACTCACTGGTCTTTCTGGAACCCCAGATGCTTATACAGAGTCTGTTGACTGAGGCATAGTGGAGAGTAGTGGAGGGCAGGGAACACTGTGTCATTCCCCAGAAAGGGCAGGAAAGGTTTGGGAAGAAAAGCCTCACCCCAGGTTATGCCCTGAGTCACAATTCTATATGGTACCACAGGAAGTATGTTTTCCATGCCCTAGAAATGATACAGATAAATACTTGAGCAGGAACACAATCCTTGACTTCAGAGACCTATTTTCAGTCCTTTGAGAAGGGGACAAATAGGACATTGCTCTGCTGAGGTTATATGGAGGAGGGAAAAGAACATGGAGAACATGCTAACACCAAGAGAAAGGTGACTCTCCTGCCACAGAAAGGCTAGATGGAGAAGGGGCATTCAATCAAAGCAACTCTACAGTGAAAATGCAGCCAAAAGGAGTCAGTGATGTGCAAGACAGTACCTGACATACAGTAGCAATTTAGTAAGACACAGCAAGGACTCCGCCTCTCCAATCTATGGACATCTAAAGGGGTTCACAAAGGAACCGGGAGGCTCAGTACAGGAGCAGATACAACATGAGACATAGGTTGCTGAGTAGATGGGTGGAGTGAAGACCTATTAAACAAAGGTGTAGCCTCCTGAAAAGGGCAGTGAGGGCCAAGATTAGGAGGCAGAGTCCTAGTATACAGATGGGCAAACTGAGTCCAGCTGATGAAAAAGGACTGGCCCTGAAACAGCCTGCACATGAGGCTAGAGGGAAATTCAGGACTGGAACATGAAACTTCCAGATTTGAACATTTGTAGAAGATGGGTCTAAGATTGAGGAGAGGAAGGAGGAGGGATAGCCTAGGAGGTTGGAACTGGGTTGAAGAGGAAAGGTGAGTCTCCTATGCTGGGGGGACACAGTAGGTTACCTAGGTCCCAGGTGACAAACAGTTGACCAAGAGTACTCATGGTTGATATTATCCACTAAGTGCTTATAATTCTTTCCCTTCTTGCTGCTAGGATGGAGACATGAAACCAATTCTGGCCAATGATGGCAAACAAAGAGAGTGTGGTTGCTTTCAGGTCAGACTGTCTAAGTAGCAAAGTAGTCTTCTGCACTGTCCACCCTTTATACCAGCTGCTCTTAACATGTGGGTTGCAACCCCTTTGGGGGTCAAATGACCTTTTCACAGGGGTCACCTAAGACCATCTGCATATCAGATATTTACATTATCATTCATAACAGTAGCAAAATTACAATTATGAAGTAGCAACAGAAATAATTTTATGGTTGGAGATCACCACACCATGAGGAACTTTCTTAAAGGGTCGTAGAATGTCAAGGATTCCAGAGCCTCAGCCCCATAGGAGCAGCAAAGCCTTCCTGGCTGAAGTTCAGAGAAACTGCAAAGCCTTCTTGTGGTCCAAGTGTGAATGTTGACAGTGTGCACAGAAAATGCCCACCAGAGATATTCCCCATGGATGTTTACAGACTGCAGACTGCCTTCCTACATAGACTGTTTCTATCAAAATTAGCCAAACCCACCTCCTTATTCTGCTGTATGTTAAAACCCCAACTCCCTGTTTAACTGTATAATAAACATGCTGAGCTTCTGAGGAGTTGCAGATTCTCTACAGAGAGCCCAGACCACCCATCTTTTCTGTATGTGTGTCTGTGTTTGTCATTTCTTCATTCCTTCATTGGTCCTAGTTGGGGACCTAGGATCCAAGCCAAGCAAGGAAGCAGCAATCCCCATCACCAGGCCCACCAGAAAACATGATCAAAGATAGATAGCCCAACACTTTGTCCTGGAGGCACTGGAGAACAATATCCAGTTAATCTTTCTGCTTCCAGGAAGCCATTTGGCAATGAGGTGTTTCCTGGCTCATATTTTCAGAGGGCTCCATTCTGGGCTGTGGTTCAGATGCAGCTAGTAAAGAACAATAAGGGGCCATTATCCTTCAGTACCCACAGCCAATAGCCATCTCCTACTGAGGTACCAGCCTCTCTTAGGGTAGCAATAACTACTTTGGCCCAGCCATACTAAAGAATCAAAGGGCACAGTGTATGGTGGATGCTCAGCCTGGATTTGAAGAATGAATGAGTGGTAAGGTAGCTGCTCATCCAAATAGCCACTGTAGACCTGATAATAGGGGGGGTCCATGAACAGAATCTCAGGGTAGGCCCCTACCTGCTCTCTCCTCCTCCTTGAATGTACACTGGGGGGCCTTGCCTCACCACCTGGAATCCACCTCCCCAGCAACCACTGCACCGGCATCTGTGCTTCTGCTGTGGAGCAAACCTGACATTTCCCAGCAGCCTGGGCCCTTCTGCTATGCCTCTCAGGGCTGCTGCTTGGCTCCCTAGCTACCCTGTTGGGGATACCAGGGCCCCTGGCTGCCATCCGCCATGTCCCCCATGAGCCCCAAACAGTGAAGAGAACCACTTGGGAGCCAGCACATTTTCCTTTTGCAGGAGTCTGGCTCTGCAAGGCCTGGTAGCTCCAGGCCTTGAAACCACATAGGAAAGCTCCCCTCTGGGACTACCAGGGACCCCACTCTTGGCCAGCTGCAGGGTCTCCCAACCTGGCAGAGTAGCACAGAAGTGGCCCCAACTAACACATATGGCCTCGAGATATAGTTGTACACCTACTGTGGCAGCTCAGAAAAGAAGACAAGGAGGCATATTCATAGGTTTAAAGCCCTGCTAGACCTCAGCTAAGGGAACCACTATCATGACAAGCGCCGTACTGGACAGTGAAGTCCCAAATGTATCCTCTCGGGGGGTTTTAATGGTACCTAAGCTACTCAAGTGTTCTATTGATAGCACATGCATATCATGAGCAATCAAATATCTTTTACATAAAGCAAACACCTGCAGACAATACAAATGCCAAGGCCTAGGCAGCCCTTTCCCAACAGTGCACAAAACAACCATTTTAAACATAACTAAAAATAAACTTTTGTATCACTGAACTGGGCTCCTCAACCCTTCCCCAGACTATTCAAATAGGATGAAAAAAATCCCACCAATCACAGGCCACCTTGGAAAGCACCCTCCCTCCCCAAATACTGTATAAAGAGCCATATTCTGCTCTCTGCTCAGTAGAGGGATGCTGCTGTCTTCCTCCTGAACACAGGCAGCCGCAAAGCAAAGAAGTGAAGAAGCAAAGAAGCAAAGGGAGAAGAAGCAAAGAGGAGAAGTGAAGCAGAACACTTCAGTTCAGTCTGGGATATTTTCCCTCAGAGATGCAACACCAACACCAGGGAAACTTCTTCCCTCCGAGGGGAGCAGAATGGAGCTGTTGCACTGTAACACTCCTGCTCAGCTGGAGCACCTTCCCACTTTAGAGTTGTGTGGTCCCTGGGCTCCCAACCACCAGGGCACTTTCAATGGGGGAACGTTCCCCACTTCAGAACTGTGTGTGGTCCCTGGGCTCCTGGATGTCAGAGTACCTTCCTGTCAGAGATATGTGGTCCCTGGGCTCCCGACTACCAGGGCAGCTTCCTGTCAGAGCTGTTAACACTTTCATTGAGGACACCCTCCCCATGTGAGAGCTATGTAGTTCCTTGGCTCCTGACTGCCAAGGTACCTTTCAATCTCTGTCTAAGCTGAATAAAGACACTAACACTCAGTCCCAGTTCCCAAGACAACCCTGTACCTGGGACATTACATTTCCCACATGTATGAAAGGAAGTTGAACCACTCAGATGGCCTCTGAAGCCTTTGTATAAGAGGCAAAGGGTTCTGGACATAGAAGGGAAGTTAGCTTCCAAAGCCACCCAACTCTTTGGCTTCTGTAACTTTTACCATAGAGTCAGAGGTGAGGTCATAATATGATACCATGGAAACCTAGAGGCATTGCCACCCAACACTTGCACATGTGCCTCAACATACACAAAGCACACATGTATACATACAAACATGTGTGGAGTCCCATGAACGTACACATGCAATCATAAGCCATATACTCACATGTGTTCCATGCTCAGCGTTGTGGAGCCTTACAGGCAAGATTAGGGAGTGAAAGAAGTTATCAAGTTGATTGCTCAAAGAACAGCTTTGAGCTGTTTTAATTATCTTTTATCTCCCTTTTGATTGTCCTAAATACCATTCTTTGTTTGCTTGTGTATTTGTTTGTTTAATTTACCACTATTGACTCCTCTGCTGTCACCTGTGCAGTGTTAGCGACTCTGCTCATTTTCAGAGAAAAATAAACAGCAGCAACAATCAGCTCTACCCACTTCTTCCTTTGCTTCAAGAAACAAGGCTCTACAAGCCTGCTGGCAGGGCTTCCCAGTCACAGAAATGCACACTAGCTAACCTCGACCCAAGGAAGCCCTGATCAGGCTCAAATTAAAAGGGCCTGAGATGTCACAGTTTCCAAACACATATTTGATTGTGGAGAGAGTGAGCTGAATCCATCCCACTCACCGCCTCTCTCCCAGGAGCCATCTCCACGCTCCTTATAGGCACTGTCACACCATTATTCCCTATACTACCCTCACTATGGTAAGAGCAGAGCATGAGTTAGATTCATCCCCAACACGAAGAATATAGAGAAAGACAAATGAGTAGTTGTTTAAATGTATGAATAAGTGAGTAAATGAAAAAATATCTCTGTGAAACCTGTTTTTAGAGTCTAGCACCCCCATGCATGTATTCAGTCAACCCACACTGAGCACCAAAAGTGGTCCAGGTGCCCTGTAAGGCATTGGGAGTATTGAGTGAAAGGAATCTAGCCCTATCTTTACAGACTGCTCCACAGGTGGCTAGGTGTTCCTGAGCTAAGCTGTGGTGAAGGACGAGTGCTTTGCAGGAAGACAAGAGCAAATGCTTTTATTTCTAAGACGAATCCCCATTTTTCTCATCGTGGCCCAAATCTCCAACCCTGCCCTGATTTTAGAACTCAGGAATCAACAGGAGAGATACTTTATCCTCTGGACATTCCTCTAACTGTGCCTACTTCTGGGCCCACTCCATGTTAGCCTGAGAAGCCCTGAGGCTTCTACATGTGTGCAGGTGGATAGAATACCTCCTGTACAGAAGATCTTCTCTTGGAGCTCACAAAGCGGTGGTCATCTTTCAACAACTAAGTGCCAGCATTAAGATCCCTGTGGCTCTGACATTTTACAATTAAAACAGCCATTAAGGTTTAGACCATGAAAATTTGAGGGCCATTAAATCAATGGCTCAATATTGCTTTCCTTGGTGAATCATGCAGTTATTGTGTCTTTTATTGTTCAGCTGATAAGAACAGAGACACAGATAAAAATCATACTAATGAGTCCCATCCTGTCCCAACTCTGTGCTGCTAGAATTAGCATCCTAGCTTGGACAGGCCTGGACAGCTGGGCCCCAGAGTGCCAGCTGGTCTATGGTGGAAGATCATCTGTTTATTCTTTCCTATTCTCTGCCTCCCCACCTATGCAGTTCTGTCCATTGAACAGAGGTTATACTAGTACCCCAGACCCTTCCTCCAACCCACATAATGTCCCTACACTAATTACAGGCACACATACATTACAGGGTGCTCGCCTGACAGCCCATCAATCAGTAGACTTACTCTGCCATCTGCTTGAATTTGCATGTTTAATCAGTATCTATCTTTTCTTCTCTCAGGGCTCAGGGCTCTGGAGTGGGGAAGGTGATTTGAAGAGTTGGTCCTGTCTCTGTGGGGAGGGTAAAGGTAAAGGTAACTCCTGTCTGGAGTTTGACTGAAGCATGTGTGGAGTACCTGTTAGTGAAGAGATGATCAGATCCTCTCTTGGCTATGGGAGCTGTTGAGGTGATGATAGACCCCTCCCCTATTTAGATCCATAATCGATCCTGAATCTCCATCTCTTCTTCCAGTCTTATGTGCTTTGCTGCTTGTGCCCTTCAAGTCAAACTGACGTGTGAATCTAAGATTAGTATTAGGTACCACAAGCATGCCCTGTCACTGTGTTGAGGGAATTTGGAGCAGATCGAGAACATCCTCTAGCTGTACCAGAGGTTATCTCGGGGCCCCAACATATTATTTCCTTTAGCGAAGAAGGCCTCTAGAAAAGAGAAGTACTGGGCCTACATAAAGAGAGGGATGCCAGCCAATGGGGACAGCTGCATTTCAGTGGCTCAGAGAAAGCTTAAGTGATGTGGAGGGACCAATTGAGAGGACCTAAAGGGGGTTAGCTGTGTTGATGCTAAGAATGGCCGTTAGGGGCACTGGACCAAAGGTGATAGAGTGACCACTCCAACAATGGAAAACAGTCAATGCAGGAAGGGCCTACACTGACAGGGTAGGAGCAGGACCTACACTGACAGAGGAACAAGTGGGAAGATGTGAGAGATCACCTAGGCTCATGCTGGGAGTCAGTAGGGCTGATATGAGATCATCTTAACTGATAATGGGAAACTGTTAGTGTTTTTATTCAGCTGGGACAGAGATGGAAAAGTGGCCTGGCAGTTGGGAACCCAGAAACCACACAGCTCTGACTGGAAGGTGCCCTGCCAGTCGGGAGCCCAGGGACCATACAGTGCTGAAGTGGGGAAGGTGTCCCCAATGGGAATGGTATCCTAACATTCTGGAAGCCAAGAACCACACAGCTGTGGCAGCTCTGAGGCAGGGAAGGCTTCCCCAGCTGAGCTGGAGTGTTAACGATGTAATAGCTCTGCTCTGCTCTGCTCTGCTCAGCTCAGCTCCAGCTCGGCTCTGCTCCACTCTGAGAGGAGGAGCTTCCCCAGTGTGACAGCTCTGAAGGAAAATATCCCCAGCTGAGCTGAGGTGTTCTGTGCTTCCTCTCTTCTCTGTGGCTGCCTCCACTTGGAAGGAAAGCAGCAAATGAAGCTGTGCCCCACTACTGAGCAGAGTCCAGAAGGCTGCTCTTTATATAGTATCACTGAGTGGGGCAGGGGAGGGCCTCTCGGGGTAGCTTGTGATTGGTGGGAATTTTTGTCCTTATTTGGCTAGTCTGGAGAGAGTTGACAGCCCCAGCTTAAGGTCATGTGTTTTAATTGGGGCCATTTCTGTGCTGCTCTGACAGGTTGGGGGACCCCACAGCTGGCTGGGAATGGAGTCCCTGTTAGTCCGGGGTGAGGGGAGCTTTCCTATTGGGAGTGTCAAGCCCCAGAGCTCCCCAGCCTTACAGAGCCAGACCCCCACAAAGGGGAAGTGTGCTGGCTTCCGGTGGTCCTTGGCACCATTTGGGGCTCATGGTGGGCACAGGGGGTTGTGTCCAGGGCCCCAGAATACCCAGCAGGGCAGTGAGGAAGCCAAGCAGCAGCCCCGAATGACAGCTGGGCATCAGAAGAGCCCAGGCTGCTGGAAAAAGTCAGATTTGCTCCATAGCAGAAGCACAGATGGCAGTGCAATGGCAGTTGGGTGGAGGAGGGGTACCAGGCAGTGAGGCAAAGACCCCGGAGCACACCCACTGAGGGAGAGAGCAGGTGGGGGCCTACAGAAACAACTAGGATTCTCGAAGAAGAGAGATGCCTACAGTCAGAACTGTTGGTTTGTTGGGGGCAGCTAGGCTGAGAAGGACAGTTTTTCCGGTTTCTTGAACATTTACAAAGATGGATATTTGAGCTAAGGGAGGGGAAAGCTAGACTAGGTTGGGAATATATGGGTAGAGTTTGGGACAGAAAGGCTGAAGAGTGCTATCTATAGCTGGGCTGGCATAGGAAACGCTGGTGTGAGGTGAAGGAGGATAGCTAAACTAAGATAGGGCAGAAGGACTAGGCCCATGTGAGTACATCTGAGGTGAGGAGGAGGAGGAGGAGGGGGAGGAGGGGGAGGGGAAAGGGGGAGGAGGGAGAGGGGGGAGAAGGGGGCCAGCTAGGCTCCTATGAGTACACCTGTGGTGAAGAGGAGGAGGAGGGCTAGTTGCTCTTTCCTCTACTGCCAGAGCGCGATCACAAGCATGTATTACTAAACCTGGCTAGACTATTTTTAATTCCGTGTCTCAAGTCTTTGCTCTTTGCTCACAGACCAAAGGGAAAACCAGAATTGATTTTAATTGAGGATTATTTGTTGCTCTGGTTTGAATGAGAGTGGCCCCATAGGCTCATATGCTTGAATGCTTGTTCTCCAGTTAGCAAAATTGTTTGTGAAAGAACCAGGAAGTGTGACCTTGTTGGAGGCAGTATGTCACTGCAGGTGGGTTTCAAAAGACTCTGCCATTCTCAGTCTCTCTCTTTCTCTCTCTGCCTCCAACTTCAGGATAAGATATAAGCCCTCAGCTACTGCTCCAGAGCCATGCCTGCTGCTTTCCTGCTGCAGTGCTCCCTGCTCCCTGGCCACACATTCATCCTCTGAAACTGTAAGTAAGCTCCCAATTCAATACTTTCTTTTATAAGTTACGTTCATCATGGTGTCTCTTCATAGCAAAAGAAAAATAACTAAGACACTTATACTCTGCTAGCAAGTCAAAACTGTTCTGAGTGTACTATGTAATACCCTGTGAATTATAAGGTCTTTAAATCTGGCTAGGAAAGCATATACTAGTCCCAAATACGTCAACAGTTGTTCCCTGTTAATCCTTATGGATGTATCATTTCTTGATCCAGTGTAGTTTCATCATAAGTATCTAATGGTATCATCATAGATATCTCTTAAAATAATTAACCAGAAGGCCATTAGGCTAAGATGACTCTTCTGTCATGAGTTCCCATGTAAGCATACTGAAACCCACTTATAGTAAATAATCTTAGCCTAGGAAAACAGAAGTTAAGTTTAACTAGTCATGAACAGGAAACTAACCATTAACTACAGTGCTTACTAATCATAAATCACTAACTAGTTTTTAACTGGGGACATTTAAAATTTACCAAACATTTCCTTTGCCTTGCTTCAGCAAACACCTTATAAAAATATTATTCACACTAGATAGACCCCTAGACTTTTGCGGTTTGATTCTGCATTGTTTATGAATCATTCACTACCTGTTCCATTAAATGCTTTAAAATTCTAATACACTCAAGTTGATCATTGAGGGAATCTCTTTGCATACCTCTTTGGTTCTTTCTCATTGCAGTTCTTTCCTTTTTGGTACATAACTCAGGGACCTCGAGTTTCTTTGGTCTCTCTGGACTCCAACTTATTATAAATCCTGGGATACCACTGGGCTATATATGGATTTGTACTTGCTGCACTGTGGCCTGGGAGTTTTGACTAGGCAGCATGCTGGCATAATCAGAAGAACAACCTCATTTGTTTACAGTCTCTGAGGAATCACTTGCCTATTGTCCAGGGTCTTGAGAACATTTGGATGATACTTTTTTTTTCAAAATTTCTAGACTAGAGAGCAATTCTATTCTTAGAAAGTGCAGAAATCCTGCCATGTCCTTAATTGATGTTTAATGTAGTCATTCTGATTATGGGTATTCTCAGGGCCTTATTTGAATCCCACCTTTAGCTAAAATACAGCCACTTTATTTCCATAGAAGCAAGGGGAGAATGATACATCAAATCAAAACACACATTACATGGTAACAGAAACATTACACAAGAGTCCAGTCAAAATAGCAAGAATACACACACACACACACACACACACACACACACACACGCATAAACACACACACCAACCATAGCTGGCTAGGCCATAGGACCCAATACTATTAATTTGCTAAGTGAACATACTAATGAACTGCCCCCTAAGTTCTCATCTTTATATCCATAGGTTGGCATATCTCTTAACCCTTATCAGAGGAGCTTCTTTTTGCAATAGATTCAAATGCAGAGACCCATGGCTTTGCCAATATGCATAGAATAGGAGACTGTGGAGTACTCAACTGTAAATGGGATATCTCTAATACACCCTCCTCCCAAAGCTCAGGGATCATCAAGGAAACCGAGGCAGAAAGATTATAAGAACCAGAGGTAGTAGAAATCTCCAGAGAAGCAGCATTGGCCAAACATGACAGTGCCTCTACACACACGAACTCATAATAGTTGTGACTGCATGCACAAAACCTGCACAAAATCACACCATGGATAGAAAAAGTCCCAGCCAAGGCTGAGGAGATATTGGCAGCTGACTACTGCCAGGGGCTGGGAGAATCCATTTTATTCAAGGATGAAGCCTATAGGAGGCTATCCATGCTCCAGTAGATGGTCCTACATCCACACACAATACAGTCTTAGTACATGCAGGAAGAAACAAACCCTATCATTCTCATAAGGAAATTCTGCCCATCATCAGAGCTCCATCCCCATGGCTTTATCCTTCCAAAGGTCCCTGTCAAAACACCATCACAACGGGGATTATTTTGTGATGGGTGGGGGGAAACAAATACTCAACATATGGCATTTCGGGTACCTTGCGCATCTAATCTCTGTCCTACCTTAAGGATGGGCACTAATTTCAGGTGTTATCTGCCTGATCTATTCATTATCACACTTTCCATGTGCTTTAAAAAAGATGGTCACCTCTTGTTTTTAAATTTTTTGCTGTTCTTTAAGAGTATTACCATGACTTGGAGATATTTATGGATTTATCATGTTATAGACCACTGCAGTCACCAACCTCTTTGATGTTCACTCTTTTACCTCTGCCCAGTGAAAACCATTTCCACACATTTGATGCTTAGCTGATGAGTCTCTATTGCTTTATTTCACACAATGATGTTCAGTCGGTACTTGCCAAAGAATAACTGCAATCTTCTCTGAGACCATGCCAATCTCCATGTTGTTGTTCACCTGTGTAGTGGTAGGGATGGGATCCTCTACATATTGTTAGGACTGGTCACTGTAAGATGATCATGGTTCATCTTAGCTTCAAGCTTCCATTCTGCATTTCTCCCATGTTCTCCAAAGCCAGCAATGCCTATATATACAGTGGCCACAGTTCTTGGTCATGTCTCCAAAGTCTGCCTGCTCTGCCTCTGTTTGACTCATAGTTCCAAACCATCCAGATCAAGGAGCAACAGACCTTCCGTGGACTACAACACAGTCCCTAGACCCTGAGTTTTGGAGTCAGCAGTGGTGCAGTTGGTGTCAGTGGTCAGGCACAGCCCCGGGTGGTGGCTGCTCTTTGCCACTTCTTCCTAGGGAGGATTTTTGTGGATTTACCCATGCTTGCCTCTTTTCCAGGTGTCCACTCTTCCCTACACATTTCAGCTATGCTTCTCTTGTGTGTTGCTGATGGTCTACTTTTTTTTCTTAAGAATAGAATTCTTTATTTCTTATTTTGACTCTTCTTTTTCAGTAGGTCATACAAAGGCAACTTCTAATCTGCCCAGAACTTAAAATGGAAAATTATTAAGTGTTTTTACCATTATAAAAGTCAAGAAAGAAACATACCAAGAATTAAAAACACTTCACAGAAGAATAGATAAAAATGGCAAGCAAACACACACCAAAAAAGATGTTTCTCACCATTAATTGTTAGTGAAATGTAAATGAAAAATGCAAGGAAATGCCTCTATATTCTCCTAACAATGGCCGTGATTACAAAGACTGACCATAACAAATGTGGACAAGGCTGTATGGATCATATACTACTGACGGGCAATGAAAACAATTTAACTAATTTGGAAGGCATTTTTGAAATTTCTTAAAATGCCAACTTTATATTTACCATATAATCATGCTACTAGATTCTTAAGTATTCACCACTGAAGAAGTTATGTGTCCAAGATACAGAAGTATACAAAGATCTTAAATTTACAAAAGACAGATATGTAAAACAAGGCAAGCTTTGCTCAGCGGTTGGTAATACAGTTGGCCCTCCAAAATCCAGGTTCCAAATATGTGAAACAATCAACTGTGGAGCCAAAATATTTGAAAAGAAATCATAACTTTACTGAAAATGTGCATACTTTTGTAGTCATTATTTTCTAAACAACACAATATAGCATCTGTTTACAGCACATGTATATTATATTTTGTACTATATGTAATTTAGATATTATTCATCATATACAGAATGATTTTATAGGTTATATGCAAATAAAATGACATTTTATAAATCATTTGAACTGCCACAGGCTTTGCTATCTATAAGGATCCTGAATCAGTCCTACCCAAACACCATATCTCTATATTCTAGAATATAAGTCAGTCATAAAAAGGAATCAATGCCTGATACATGAAAAAAAAATCTGATTTCCGTGAAGGAAAGAAGCCAGGCCAATTAAAAAATACAACCTTTGCATTTTCATTTAAATATAATTATAGGAAACAAACAGTAATATAAAATACCAATAGATCAATGGTTGCCTGAGGACAAGAGATAAGGTGTAAGGCAGTGGGAGTCTATGAATATGATGCTGAAAATGCTTTGTCCTGGGAAAATAATCATAATTCTATTTAAGAAATTCTGGTTCTTTAGGAGAATATACTTGAGTTTATTATGATGAAGAAATGTTTATAGTAGTTATTTCAAAGTCTCTAATTTCCTGCTGCTAGCATTTTAAATGAAAACTTGTAAGTTATTTTGTCATTTAAAATTATTACAGGGGTCTGGGGGAGAAAGCCAGCTTCATAAAATGCTTATCACACAACCATGAGGACCTGAGTTCAATTCCTAGCACCCGAGTGCAAAGCTAGAAAGAGTGGCATGGACTTATATATAATATATATAATCTCTGAGATGGAAAGGGACAGGTGGATCCCTGGGGCCCATTGGCCAGTGATCCTAGACATCAGTGAGCCCAAGTCTTAGTTAAATATTGTCTCAGAAAATAAGTTGGAAAGTCTACCTGAAGAACAACAGTCAAGGTTGCCCTCTAACCTCCATGTGTTCACAAGCACACATGGGCACATGTATATGCACTTTCACATACATAAAAATATTATCATAGGATATATAAAAATATGGTGACCAATGAAAATAAAAACCAACAGAAAGAGCTTCTGATTAACTGCATGTTTTTGCATCTTCCAGAGAATAAATGGGGTATATCTGTTGTAAAACCATGTAAATTAGAAGATTTCCTCAAGGAGGACAGTTCATTGCTTTGGATAAAAGAGACTATTTCAAGCCTGGCAGTGTATTCTTGCACTGTATTACCAGCAGGAAGGTCACAAGTTTAAGGCCAATGTGAGAAACTTAACCAGATCTTGCCTCCAAAATAAATATATGTATATATGTACATATATGTATATATGTAAATATATGTATATGTACATATGTAAATATATGTATATGTACATATGTAAATATATGTGTATATGTATATATGCACATTCATGTATATTATATATATTATTATATTATATATATACACATACATGTATATATATACAATATATATATACATATATATTAATATATATGTATATGAAATAAAATCTCTCCTAGATGAGTCTCAGTGGTCACTACAAAGAATATAGCTTTTGGTGAAATCAAATTATACCTGATAAATTTCTCCAATGAAGCATTAAAAATAGCTTGTCTATTTTGATAAATTTCCAAACCAACAGGAACTATTCTACAACATGGAACAATATGAACTTGCTGGAGATGGGCATCAAAACACACCAGGGATGGAAATGGTGGGCTCTCCTGAGTGCTGCTACTCTTCAGATCCTGAGTAGACACTTCAGTAGCCATCACCATCTTACACCATCAGGATGTGCCTCCTTCCAACACCTGCTATGAACTCTATTACCCAATGAAGAGCTATCCAGAGAGAAAGACAATACAGGACTCACTGTGGCTTTATGAATAAAGTGTTTCCAGGTATCATTCGAGGCACTGGCCAGTGGCCAATTGCACTAAAACAATATTGTCCCGATTTTTTATTTAGTTGTTTGATAATATCATATGTGTATATAAAGCATTCTGGTCACTATCTCCCACCCACTCTAGTCTCCCTCCCATTCTTATCAACCATACCTTTTCCCAGATTCATGACTTTCAATTTTCTTATGTGACCCATTTAGTTTTATCAGGGCAATTTGAATGACCATTGGTTTGGTGCTATCTATTGAAGCATTTGTGGAGTCAGTGGGTACAAAACTATATACAACGTATGGCACTTTCCCTAAATCTATCTACAGAAAATAGTTAAGCAGTGATAGGCAGTACCCAATGAGTGCCTCCTTCATCTTTGTCTGGCTCTAAGTAGAACAGTTTTTGTGCAGGTCCAGTGCAGCCACTTGTTGTTGTGGAGAGTTCATGATTGCAATGTCTATGTATTATCTAGAACAAGGTCCTCAACCTGTGGGTTGTAATCCCTTTGGGGTTTGAATGACCCTTTCACAGAGGTTGCCTAAGCCATCCTGCATATCATACATTTACATTACAATTCACAACACTAGCAAAATTACAGTTATGAAGTAGCAACAAAAAACATTTCTCACTGTATGAGAAACTGTAGTAAAGGCTCAAAGCATTAGGAAGTTTGAAAACCACTGAGCTAGATGTAGGCCCCCACCCACTTTCTCCTCCCTCAGTGGGTGTGCATCCGGGGGTCTTGCTTCACCACCTGGCCCCACACACCCCAGCACCAGCCACACTGCCATCTTTACTGGTAGCCTGGGCCCTCCCTCTGCCTGTTGCCTCTTGGATCTACTGATAGCTACAGGACCTCAGGGCACTGGCCACCACTCCCTGTACCTGCCATGAGCCCCCAAAGGTGCCCAGGACTACTAGGGAGATGGCACATTTCCCCTTTGCAGGAGTATGGCTCTGTGAGGCCAAGGAGCTCCAGGGCTTGAGACCACACCATATGAAAGCTTCCTCCATGGCACTACCAAGAACCCCACTCTTGGCCTGCTGCAGGGTCCCCCCAACCTAGCAGAGTAGCACAGAATCAGTCCCAACTAACACACATGGCCCTTAGCTAGACCCCTCAACCCTCCCTCAGACTATTCAAATAGGGTGAAAAAAATCCCACCAATCACAGGCCACCCTGTAAAGCTCTGTACCTCTCCCAAACACTATATAAAAAGCTCAAATTCTGCTCTCTTTTCAGTAGGGGGCAGAGCTTTGGCTGCTACCTTCCTCCTGAGCTGAGGCAGCCACAAAGTTAAGTGAAAAAGGAATGAAGAAGTACACCTCAGCTCAGACTGGGATACTTCCCCTCAGAGCTGCAACACTGGGGAAACTTCTCCCCTTGGAGCAGAGCAGAATGGAGCTGCTATACTGTAACACTCCAGCTCAGCTGGGGACACCTTCTCCACCTCAGAGCTGTGTGGTCCCTGAGCTCCTAAATGCCAGGGCACCTTCCCTACCTCAGAGCTATGTGGTCCAAGGTACCTTCCTCTCAGAGCTGTTAACAGGGACACCTTCCCCATGTCAGAGCTATGTGGTTCCTTGGCTCCAGACTGCCAGGGCACTTTTCTCTCTCCATCAGAGCAGAATAAACACACTAACACTAGAAGATGACATTTCTTAGCCCTTCTTCTGTTTTTTGGCTCTTACAGTCTCTTCCAATCCCATTCTACAAGGTTCCCTAAACTTGAGGGAGGTTGTATGTTGCTCTGAAAGGGACTGAGCATGAAGTCCTCACTTATTGTTAGCAGCTTGTGCAGCCCTAAGACTCTGCCTTTATCACAGTTCATCGAAAAAACAAAAAAAAAGAGATTTCTCTGATTAAGGCTAAAAGTGTAAATTGCCTGTGGGTATAAACATACATATTTAGACAGTGAATTGACATGCTACCAATTTAGCTAAACAGAATTAAGTACCTCCCAAATTATACACCCTTCCCTTGCCTTAGCCAGAGGCTACAATGGACGCCCTGAACCTTTTTGTTCTGTCCTCATCTCTAAAGCCCAAGCATCAAATTTGAGAAAGTGTAATAAATATCTTCAATTCATACATGCACTTGTGAACACATGCCTTGTAATCACAGGCAGAGCAAATAGTCTTAGATATATGTTATCACTGAAGGTGTGGGAATTCTGATGCTTATTTCACAGAGAGGGAAGCTGGGCTTTGAGAGAGCTATCCCTTGTCTTATTCTCCACCAAATACCTACTTATATATGGAAAATGGATCCCATAGACCCTATAGCAGAAGAGCACATTCCTGGGGTCATGAGTGTTCCATGTTTCTCTTCCTTAGGAGCTATCCTTACATATAGTCCCAAAGTAGGAACCATCTGACTTAGAAGTCAGTTGGAAATCCAATGTTGTCCCACCACCATCTGGGAAGAGTCAGCCTCCACTATGAGGCAGACAAACACTCAAATACCTGAGGGAGGGGAACCTGCTCTTCTCAGCAAACAACTTGAGTCTCCATAGATCTCATAATGAAGGCGAGTTTCTATGGCAATTGCAATGGTCACAATGGTCTACATGATGGAGATGCCTCAGAACAGACCTCGAAGTGGTGACTTAAAAATGGCTACACTCTTAGAGAGAAACTCTCCTTCTTCTAACAGGTAACAATTGCCAGTAGCTCCATTTGTAGGGATGGGATTTTATGCCCAAGTTCCATGATGGGATTTGGTGTGGGTTGGACTTCCTTAGGTCTTGTATATGCTGCCAAAACCATGGTAAATTCATATGTGAGCTCATTGAGGTATAGTATATATGTTCCTTTTAGATGTGAGCATTCCCTAGTCTCTTATTCTCTCCACATTGGCCAGTTGTGGATCTACGTGTTAACCACCCTCTACTACAAATGGAAGATTTCCAGATGAGGGTTTAGAGATGCACTGATCTACAGGTAAAGCAAATTATTAGGAGTTTGCTTAATACTATGCCCATTCATCAGAATAATAGCAATAGGCTCTCCTCTAGGCCCTATGACCTGTCTATCCATAAATTTTTGGACTAATGATTTGAGGTTTGGGCTTCATTTTTATGAAGCAGGATTTAAACCCAATCAAAAAGTGGTTGATTATTCACATAACATTCATGATCCTATTACACTACTGGGCCTGTCTTGCCAGGCCAGACTTTAGCTCACTGTGTTCACAGATGGGTATGACAGATGATGACTTTTCTCTTCTGGTAACATATATAGCACCTTCCAGCACTATGAAAGCTAGCCAGCAGAGATGAAGCTTCTAGGTCAGTTCCAGCTTGATTTCTCCGTGTTCTATGACTCAAGTATGTGGTGTCTTCAGCAATAGTGTCTTACCATCAATTTATGTAGAGCAACCAAGAGTAATGGCAATAACCTGAAATGTTTGGGGTGGGAGTTGGTCTATGGGACCTTATTAGCCAACAGCTCTATAAGAGATGTAACCCATTCCTGGCACTGGGGCTTTTATTTGTTAGCCTCTGATGTCTATTAGGGGCATTGCTGCACTGTTATAGGGTAAACCATTGTGGTGGTTTGAATAAAATGGACTCTTATAGGCTCATATATCAGAATTGTTAGTCAACATAGAGTTCAACTATTTGAAAAGATAATAAGGATTAGGATGTGTCATTTTGTTGGAGTAGTTGTGGTCTTGTTGGAGGAAGTGTGTCAGTGGGGGGTTTCAAAAGCCCATGCTAAGCCCAGTGTCTCTCTCTCCCTGCTGCCTTCAGTTCTGGATGTAGAACACTCAACTCTTTCTCCAACATCATGTCTGCCTGCATGCAGCCATGCTTCCCACCATGATGATAATGGGCTAAAACTCTGAACTGTAAGCCAACTTCAATAAAATGCTTTCTTGCCATAGTCATAGTGTCTCTTCACAGCAATAGAACAGTGACTAATACACTCAAAGATAGAATATATATATATATAAATATATATATATTCTTTTACATATATAGATATAGATATATGCCTCTGCAGTAGTAGGCTTCCACATGCTTTTTTTCAAAGGGTCTTTAGTGTTATTTATCACTAGTCATACTCCAAGAATGACATTCAAATTTTAGTGTGATGCTTTACAAAAATCTATGACTATGCATTTGATCAGAAGAAAAATAACAGACTAAGCTTGTGCTTCTCATATTTGTTCAGCATCATAATATTCTGCCAGTACCTCTAACAGTTAAACAAAGAATTATCTTATGTCCCAGAAATTGCACCCCTAGGGGTGTATACCAAAGAAAAATAGACTTCTGGTTGTTTGGCTTACTTTTGTTGCAACTGGGAGATCCCCTCCTGGTATTAACACATTAAGCCTGATAAAAGACAAATATCCAGGATAAAAGTTAATACACAAAGAGTCAATTGTTTTTTATGTATACACATAATGAACAATCAAATTTTGAAATTAAAAATACCACTTATAATACCACACTCCCCAAACACAGAATATAATACAGATATCTTTACATATTATAGACATATGATGTAGCATCACTGAAAGGGATAGAAGAAAAATATACTGACACAGTTACATTTGGAGTTGAGTGAAGTCTAAGGTTTAAGGCAGAAAGAATTGCATATCATATGGCACTCTAATGGGTAAAGTTGTTTCCACAAAGAAAAAAAAGTATGTAATAGAATTGAATGATTAGCAAAATAGATGGTGAACAGAGGGAAGTAAGTTCTCACACTAGAAATAGAAGGTTACAGATGAGCAAAGGGTGCTAGAAGGATATATGTAGTAATTAACTGCAGCTGGTAATGCCAACATTAACCTAGGTTTAGCCATATATAAATTTGGTTGCATATAGGAATATTTGTCCCTATATTTTCTTTAGAAACAAAAGGTTAAACACAAATGTATATGTGTTATTACACGTGCATACACTTGCTCTCTGTTAGATATGGGTCTGAGAAGCAATGATATTCCTGAATATATTCCTGAATATACCTATCTGATGTTAACTTTTAAAATACCATTCTCTGGCAATGTTATGATGTCTCTATGGAGAAGTGATTGAATCTAGAAACTGGGCAGGAAATACTGCAAGAAAATGCTCCAGCATTTTATGGCTGCTGTTTAAAACAGGGACTACTATATAGCTAAGATTGACCTCAAACACTCTACATAGCCTAGTTTAGTCAGTTCAGCCATTCATTTGCTGGGATGATAGGTATATGTACTACCGCACCTTGCTAAGACATCTTATAGTGGCAGAAGGCACTAAAAATCCCACAGTACAACAATATAGAAAATTCGAATACAGAAGCCAATTGCAAAAGCTCCCAATGTCCAAAGTAGAAATGATTTAACTAATGAAATATGTAAAATAGGGCTGTATTACATTCAAAAATATAAAAATAAGTATTTATGAGTCTATACTGCCATAAATATATTACAGACATAAATTAATGGAGGCCAGTCATAGTGGTGCATACCTTTAATCCCAGCACTTAGGAGGCAGAGGCAGGCAGATATCTGATTTTGAGGCCAGACTGGTCTACACAGTTCCAGGACAACCAAGACTATGTTGGGGAACTTTGCCTCAAAAAAATAATTAATTAATGGAGGATAATGTAATTATATTTTACTTAAGTAAAAAATAATATGAATAAATAGAGAACAGTTAACTACTCTGTATAAATAGATTCCAAATGATTTTTGTAAATATCCTGCCACCTCGGAGGTGGAACATAATGCCTATTCTTGAAAGTTGCATAGCCAATGATGACTCCTTTATAGAGTAGTTTGGAAAAGAAGAAAGTATAAATATCAACATCAAGAAACCTGGCAGGCTGGACAGGGTGGTGCATCCCTTTAATCCCAGTACGTGGGAGGCAGAGGCAGGAAGGTTTCTGTGAGTTTGTGACTGAGTGGCCTACAGAGTAAGTCCTGGGCCATGCAGTCTACAGAGTGAGCTCCAGAACAACCAAGACTATATGAAGACACCCTATCTCAAAAAACAACAGAAAAGAAAGAAAGCAAGCACCACCTCATCCTGATGAGCAAGGATAATGGAGCTTCTAATACTGACACTATGTACTCTTTACACGATATGACAAGAATGACTTCTCACTCATGTGATTTTCTTCCCCCAAATTGCATTACCATGTATTATGATGGATAACCTTACTTGTCAACTTGACACCTAGGAAGAGTCTCAACTGAAGAACTGCCTCCAGTAGAATGACCTGTGGGCATTTCTGTGGGGCATATTCTTGATTGCTAGTTGATGTATGAGACCTAGACCACTGTGGGCAGTATAATTGAGAGGCATTTGGGTGTAGGATATACATGAATGGTAGGTTGATGTGAGCCTGGAAGTGAGCCAGTTAGTAACTTTCTGTGTGGTGTCATTTAGACTTCCACTTTGAGTTCCTGCCCTGGCTTCCTTCAATAATGAACAGTAACTAGTAACCAGTAGGCTGAAACAAGCTCTTCCCTATTGAAGTTGCCTTTTGTCATAGTGTTTATCACAGCAACAGAAAGAAAACCAGACTGTGGAAGGAATCGCAAGAGAAACAAAAAGCAAACACATATTGTGGGACAGAAAATATCTAAGTAGTATTTCTCAAAACTGTCAAGATCATCAAAACCACGTGAACTTTGAAAAACTCTCAAACCAGAGTTGGAGCCCTCAAAAATATGTTAAAAAATGTAATGTGGTTTAACATTAATGGGCCCATATAATACGGAAAAAATACTGGAGGATGGGAATATGGCACATGATTGACTATTAATAAAGTGTTAATTAGTACTTGTTAATTTTGGCAAATAGACCATCATAACACAGGACGTGAGTAGTAGTGAATACTTGCAATGGAAACCCCATGTCATCTTTGTAACAATTCTGTAAACCTGTAAGTCTTCCAAACAACTGTAAGTAAATAAAACAATATAGAACAGGCAGAGGAAAAATTCACTTGGTGGTGGTGGTGAGTCTGAAGAAATGGTAAGGAAGGGCTTAACATGAGCTTCCAGGGAAACAATTCCAGAAGAAAAGCATGTGAGCATGTAGATTACCAGTGAGAATAGCTCAGTACCCGGGGGTTCAGATCGTTAGCCCCAACATGCTCCTGTACCTAAGTTTCATGGAGGGCCTGTGTGGGAACACACAAAAACCAAGAAGGAGACTTCCCACGAATGTCGTGGATTACCAACACCCAAATGATGAGTGGGTTCAACCAATGAGGGAACGGTATTTCTATGAGCCTCAGAGTGAGAATCTCAACCCTGTTGTTGGGATAAGGTATTTCTCCCCTTACCAAAGCCTCCAGGTCACCAGCAGCAGCAGTGTCCTGAGAGGAGGGAGGAACCATGACTAGACACATAGGGTCAGGGAGACAGGGCATTATTCGGGGGAGAATGGCCTGGACTCTCACTTATCTGGACTTATTCATGGGCAACAGAGAGACCTCCCAGGCCCCAGCTGCACCTGTCTACCCGGGTACCAATGCTTCTAGTGCAGTGAACAGGAGCGGAGCAAGCCAAGGCAGTTCCCATACTCAGTGCCTCCTGCAATCCTCGCCAATCCCTACCTACACGGACGATTTATCCCTATTTCACAGGAGCCAAGGCTGTGCATTACAACAGTAAATGGTGAATTGATTCTTCCATCACGGAGCCCCAGAAGTAATTCAAGGTTCACCCACCATTTTACATCCTGACAGCAATAAAGGAAAATGCGAGGACTTAACTCCACCATACACAGTACTTGTGATTGCTTAAGACTAGCCCCCAACGTATCTAAAGCCTGGCAGGAGCAGTCGCTTTAGGAGACAATAAACTAATGGCAAAGAGATAAAGAACTGCACAGGCAACTTTCGATCTTTGTTCTCTCCAAGTAGATTACTATCTGTTGCAGTTTTACCAAAGTGGGCTGGTGTCAAATGCATAGCTCTGTGGGTTATAGACCTTAATTTGACAGTGCACTATGACTATTTTTCCATGCAGTGAAGGACATCTACAGAAGTCAGAACATGGAAGGCAGCTGGGTCAAATGGGCTGCCTGTAATGGGAGGAAAGGTGAATTGAAGGCATCAGCCTAAGGTTAGAGCACTATGCCCAGCAAATGCTGCCCAGGACCTAAACATAAGAGATGTCTTCAGTGTCCCTCCGCGGGGCCCTGCAGCCACCCCTGAACTCCTTTGGGGCCCTGGGGTAGAAGGGGTCCTGCAAACTTCTTTGCATCCAAAAGATCCGACCCATCTTCTGCTTGTTCTTGCTCTCCTCTTCCTTTACCCTTGCCATGCTGTCAAATTCTCTAATCATGTCCTCATTGCTGAAGGTCATGTCTTGGATGGCCTCTTTATACTCCTTGAGGCAGTGGGCCAGCCCCCTGTTGCTCTTTCTTTTGGCTTTTCTGGGCAGGTGGTCCTCAGCTGGGTGCTTTCCCGCAGGGCTTCCTCTGCTTTCTGGCTCTGCCTGTCTCTCTGCCCTTGCTTCCTGCTTTGCCCTTCTCTTGGGCTCCAGCTGCTCTTGGCGCCTTGGCAGCACCCCCTCAGCTCCTCCTGCCTTTGCCTGATTTGGTGGCATTTCTTTGTCTTCCAGAGAACCAGCTACTTCTGACTGTCCCTCCTCCCTTGGCTCTTTAGCAATTGCCACCTGTCCTGGCTTCGAAGGTATTCCTTCCTTCCTACTGGAGAGCTCTTCCATGTCCAGATTTTTATGTTTTCAGTCCAGGGATAGAGGTGGGGGCGGGGAGAGAGGGAATGGAGAAGACACAGAGCCTGAGGAGCAGGCAGGAAAGGCATCTGCCTTTACTTTCTGCATCTTCCCCTTGAGAGCAGTTTTCCAGGCTTGACTGCCCTCAGAGCGTCCTGCCTGCACCCCTCCTCCCTCACATGTGAGAGGAGCACATGCTGGCAGGCCCTGCCACCTTCTCTGTGCTCCACCACTGTGGAATAGGGTGGGGTGTGCAACGGAGCCCCAAATCCGCCTCTGTCCCTGCCCCTGCTGCTGCTGGGCAGCAACCTGCAGGGATTCAGAACAGGTCTCCCCCTCCTTCTCAGGTACCCCAGCGAAGTGGGCACAGCAGGCTGAGGCCCCCAGACTGGCACAGGGTAGGGTCTGTGCACTCAGTGGAAAGCAGTGACTGTCCTGACTTCAGGACTTGTCCTTACCCCTCCCTGCTACCCAGCCGCCATTCCTTTTCAAGCCTTGAGTTCCAAAGCTGGATGCTCTTCTAACTACTTGGGGGTCTGCTAATCTCCCTGTCCTGGGTGCAACTGGAGACCCCCCTGCAAGTGTTAGTGAACATCTTTTGGGCCATGAATGGCAGAAGGTGTCCCTCAGCCCCGGCCAAGCCCTGTCTTCTAGGGCTCCTTCCAGCCCTTGTCTGGAACTGGGACTCCAAAGGGGGCAGAAGAGGGGCAGCGATAGCAGGGGGGACACTGGGATGGGGTGTAGCAGGCAGGCGGGGTACTTGGGCGTGCCTGCCTTCTCTACCCTCTGCCCAGCAGCTGCAAGCTCCTCAGCAGCCTCCTTTTGCCATGGCCTCGCAGCCTCCTTTTGCCATGGCCTCATCCCTCTACACCCAAACCCTCCTCCCTTGTCCCAAACTCCACCTCCATTCTCTCCCTCCCAGAGCCCAGCTGGCCTTACCCCTGAGCATTTGCCTCTAGGCACAAAGCCTCACACTGACCTGAGAGAAGCAAGAGCAATAATGGGGAGCCCAGGGACCAGAGTGATGGCTCTGGGACAGAGCCCAGGGAGCAAGGGAGGGGCGTGCCAACTGGCAAGTCACGTGATCACCCCAGCACCAGGCTTCCATCCTGCATTCTAGAAGAGTCATCCAGTCACACACAACCTCCTTGAATCTGGTACCCTTGCCACTAGGCGTGTCCTCGCCTCTTGTTGGAAAGTTGGTTTAAAAGCTGTGTTCATGAATACCACAGAGCGTTTTTTTTTCCTTCTTCAGTTGTACTGGGTGGTGTGATGGGGGCGTCTTGGCAACGTTGTTTCAAATCTATTGCAAATCACTGAAGCAGTTCTTCTAGCCCTGAACATTACCTGTGGACGGCAGAATAGTGCATTTTTGAGAAAAATTGAGAAATTTGTGTCACCAAATGACACTCCCATTTTATTTTTTTTATTCTGACCTTCATACATTTTCTGATGGAAAGGGGGAACGTTCTTCTATTTGGAGGCAAATGAAAGGATGGTTCATTTATTGTAAACGGGAAACTGAGTGTGCAAGGATCAGACCCTGGATGAAAACAGCTGTGATTGCCATCCTTTCAGAACACATCTGGGGAACCAGAGCACACCCCTGCTCCAGCTTTCAGGACTGAGGGAGAGATGGCTGAGATGCCTATTTAACATCTCAAAGCAAGGCTGGCAGCAGGGTTCTCCCAGCACCCCTCAGGCCCTACCTGCTACAGGGTCCTCCTGGCTGGGGTACTCTGCCCTACAGCCTGCACTCTCCTGCCCAGGGTCCTGGACTGCTCTTCCCTTTATAATGCAGCCATTTTGGTCACTCTGTCCTTCCCCTTCCTTTCCTTTACCAGCTACTCCAGGTCCCCTCTCCACTCTGTTCCCTTCCCCATCTCCTCATGTGGCCTTGCGCAGGGTCACCTTCAGTCTGGACCCTTCCAGTCCCTCTGGCTATACTCTCCCTCATATCCGCTCTGCTCTGCCTGTGTCTACAATAACCCTTCTCCTTGACCATGCCTAGGAGCAGGCCTGTCCTTCTTGTGATTCCCCTCTCTTAACCCTGCACCTCCTCTAACAGGATCTCAGAGCTGCAAATTCACAGGCTCTCCACTCTGCCAGCTCTTCTTCTACCTCTTTTTAAATTGCAGTTTCACAAACCTTTTGCTTCCCTAACAGTGTGAGCTTCACTCTTTCTCTAAAGCTCCCCTCACTCCCACAGCTGCTTGTGAAGCATGTGGTGCCATCCATGCAGCCTTGGTTCAATGATACAGCTTTTTCTCTTTTTCTGCTGTTTCGGATTCTTTGGGAAGCTACTGAGATTGGCAGCTGACCTGCTCTAGAGCTTCTCTCTCTCTCTCTCTCTCTCTCTCTCTCTCTCTCTCTCTTCCTCCTTAGGTTTATTTATTGTTAAGTGTGCAAGGGTTTTGTCTGGGTGCATGCCTGTGTACCATGTGGTTGTCTGGTATCCAAAGAGGACAGAAATGGCATCAGATCCCCTGGAACGAGAGTTGTACATAGGTGTGAACCTCCTGGTGGATGCTGGGAACCAAACCTCATTCTTAGTTTAGTGCTGGAACTTGAAGAGGAGATTATTAGAAGGAACCCTTACAAATTCAAACATATTTAGGGAAAGACCATAGTGAAATTTGGTTTCTGGAGTGAGGAAAGTAGATTGAAAAACTGTGGCTTCCTTTTTCTTAATGAGACCATGAATAATTTCTTTATAAATGATGCTAAATTTTCTATCAATCATGCTTTTGTTTGTGATCAAAGTAATAGGGCAGCAGGACATCCTTACCATGATATTTTCTTATTTTCTTTTCATGAGGTTGAACTGCTGAACAGAGAGGGTTTTAATAAAAAGCAGAACAAAATTTAACGGTGCTATCTTTTAAAAATCTACCATCAAGGGCACAACAGAGTATTTGCTGGCTACGACAAGACTTCAACCATTAGTTTTTAAAGGAACATGCCTGGACTGTGCAATCACCGTTTTCCATGTAAAATTACTGATCAGGTCAACGATGACTGTGATAGACTAGGATGTAGAGATTCTAGCTGTATTTGGTCTTAGAGGATCCAGAGGGAGAAACCTGGAATGAGGGAATTTCCAAGATAACTCAATGTGATTCTGTTGAGTAGACTAAGGGAAGTATAGTATGTCAATTATGATTCTTTGAAGTAGTTTTGAGATTCTTTAGGTGACTTCTATTCAGTCTCATGTAGCTTAGACTGGCCTGAAGTTTACTACTTGGTAGAGGCTGGTCTTGAACTCTGGATGTTCCTGCCTTTACTTGCTAAGGCTAGGATTTTAGGCATGTGCTACGAATCTGGCCAGAATGTCTTTCCTTCCTTCTTTCCTTCCTTTCTTTCCTTCCTTTCTTCCCTCCCTCCCTTCTTTCTTTCTTTCTTTCTTTCTTTCTTTCTTTCTTTCTTTCTTTCTTTCTCTCTCTCTCTCTCTCTCTCTCTCTCTCTCTCTCTCTTTCTTTCTCTCTTTCTTTCTTTCTTTCTTTCAATGGTCCTTGGCTATTTACACATGCCTTTGTAGACAAATCTTATGTATTTACTGCCACAGATGGGTTGAACATCTTTGACATCCCTCTACAGAGGGTTAGCTCATCTCCCATCATCCTCGCTTACAACCCTTGCTACCTGCTGATGGTAGTTCCATAAGCTCACTACTATATCATACAAAATTCCTGAGAAGAGATACTATTTACGAAAGCTGAGTTCCTCAATTATCTGAGCCCCGCCTACATCATCTGAACTGTGCTCCTCAGCTGGTACCCTTTGAGAGCAGGCTTTCCTCTCTGAGTGAAACTTAAGGTGAGAAGGGAGGACTCCTTCTCCAGAGGCATTTCTTGTGTGGAGGAACAGCTGCACAGCATGGTTGTCATAAAAGCTTGACCTCACTGTGGCTACCATGCCCTCTACTCCACCCCGCTCCTCGCCACTTACCCTCCCATCTGGATCCCCTTCCCTTCTCTTTCTCCTTAGGGAAAACAGGCTTCTGGGATAACAACAAAAAAATAAAGAAATGAACTGTAGTAAGAGCTAACGAAAACCATCACTTCAAAGTTGGACAGTGCAGATCAAGAGTAGGAAAAGAGCCCAAGAGAAGGCACAAGAACCAGAGATCCACTCATTCCCACACTCGGGAGTCCCCTTAAAATACTACACTGAGTGCAGAGGACCTGGCACATCCCATGCGGGCCCAGTGCACGCTGCATCGGTCTCTGTGGGTTTATGTGAGCTTTGCCCTGTTGATTTAGAGAGATTTGTTCTCCTGCTGTCCTCCCATCTGGCCCTTAAACTCTTTCTGACTCCTATTCTGTGAGATTGCCTGGGCTCTGTGGGGAAGGATTTGATGCAGACAACCTATTTACATTTAGGCCTGAGTGTTCCAAGTTCTTTCTCTCTGTGTGCAATGTCTGACGGCTAGTCTCGGGATTTGTTCCCACCTGCTACAGAAGGACGCTACTCTGATGATTGACTGAATAAGGCACTGATATGAATACAGCAGACTATCATGGGAAATCATATTATCACCAGTTTGTTTGTTTTTTGAGAGCAGTAGTATTGGATTTTACCCAGTCTCTCTGGGCTATCTAGTCTCTAGCTCTTGGTCACCCAAGCAGTGTGGGGTATGGGTTCCACCTCCTGGAGTGGAGTGGGCCTGAAGGCAAATCAGATGTTAATACGTGAGTTCCACAAGCTTTGTGCCACCATTGCCCTAGCATATTTTGGAGACAGGACTGCATTGTAGACCACAGAGTTTGTGACTGGTTTGGGGCTTATGCTTCAGTATATGTAGGTTGCTGAATACCTTCAGATACCAAAGGCATTACAATATAGGGTGAAAGTTCTATGTAGGTACCAGATTGACATCTCCAGGATCAATGAGTTGTGTGCTTGTGCCTCTGTGTGTGTGTGTGTGTGTGTGTGTGTGTGTGTGTGTGTGTTTTCTTGAGAAGTGGGGCCTTGTTGTCAGTTTTTGGAGAACATCCTTTTCTCTTGGCAACAGCCTTCATTGTTTAGGGATTTCCATGGGATCCCATTTCAGCCAGCAACTCATGTGGATGTAAGCCAGTCCTAGTACTGAAAGCTTTGTTTGGTGACAAGAGACAGCCAGCTGGGACTCTGTCTCTCCCACTATTTGGAGAATTCATCAGGATTGCCTTGTTATGTTTCAGGAAGTTTCCACTGCACTAGGTTTCCATACTGCTTCTCAAATCCCCTCAGTTCTTGCTGTCTCTCCTTGCATTCCCTTCCTCAAACTCATTTCCTTTCCCCTCCACATCATATCCTCCCATTCCTGTCCCCTCCTGCTGCTAGCTTCTACCCACTAAATCTATTCTACTTCCCCCTCTGAGGGAGAGCCCAATCACTTCCTCTATACCTAACCTCTCTGGGTCCACAGATTGTAGCTTGGTTATCATTTGCCTAACAGCTAATATCCACTTACATAAGCAAGTGCACACTATATTTATCTTCCTAGGTCTTGGTTACCTCACTCAGGATGATGTTTTTCCTAGTTCTATTCATTTGCCTAGACAATTCATAATCTAATGTTTTACAGCTGAATGATACTCCATTGTACACCTGCACCACGTTTTCTGTATCCATTCTCCTGTTGAGGGGCATTTAGGTTGCTTCCAGTTTCTGGCCATTATGAATAGAGCAGCAATGAAGACGTTTGAGCAAGTGTCCTTGTTAAGGATGGAGCAGCCCATGGGTATATGCCCAGGAGTGGTTTAGCTGGGTCTTGAAGTAGATCAATTCCTATCTAGAGAATAAGTCCCTATAAATCAACTGAACCACGCTCCTGTGAACTCACAGAGACTGGCGCAGCAAGTCCGGGGCCTGTGTGAATCAGGTCCTCTGTGCATATATTACCGCTTTCAGCCTAGAATCTTTACGAGACTGTCTCAGAGTGTGTGGACGAGTGGGTCTCTGGTTCGTTCTTGTGTCTTCTCTTGCCCTCTTTTCCTACTGTTGGTCTGCCTGGTCCAAGTCGACGTGAAGGGTTTTGTTTTAGTATCATTTATTTTGTTGCAGTTTGCTGTTGTCTCTTAGAAGCCTGTTCCCTTCTAATGAGAGACTGAAAGGCAGCAGATCCAGATGGGAGGAGAGGCGGGGAGAGAATGGGAGGAGAGGAGGCAGAGGAAACTGCAATCAGGTTATATTATATAACCAAAAACATCTATTTCCAATACAAGGAAAACAAAAGAAAGGAAAACTCCCAGACAAAAGTGTAACGCAAAAGAATCGTGGTTCACAGAGATAGCCTGACATGTATTTTGCTACACCAGGTCACGTGTCAGCACCTATCAGCAATGCCTGCAGACTGGGCCACACTGGGCACTGAAATTGATCTCTCATCCCCTTTACCCTCATTGGACTTTTGGTCCCTCCCTCCTTCCCTTGCTTTCCCTCTTGTCTTTATTGTCCTTTGCTTTTCGCCTTCTCCCTTGCCACCTCTTCCTCTGTGCTCTTACTGCTTGCCTTTGCCGGGAAGCTATGAAGCACGTCTCGTTCTGATTACGTTCTTCTTGCTACTCCAATAACTGTTGAAGCTGCGAGATGTCCTTAACTGAAGACTCGGTCTTCTACACCCTTTCATCATCTCTGGTTATGTTTACTTTTTAATCCTTTGAACAGATATCAAATATTTATGTGATGATTTCGTATGTTGAGACATAGATGACATGCGAAAAGGGGCACACATGGTAAGAAACCTCTCCTTTTCAGAAGCTCACAACACAGTTGGTGAGATACAGGAACGTACAAACCTGGCAGCACAGTAGAGTTTTATGAACAAGCAGTGACTTCAAACTTACTCACCGGAATAAATGCAGTCATAAATATTGTGTGGAAAAGTTATGACACAAGATGACCAGCCTGCCAAGAGTTTGAAAAAACACTTCCAAGCCCAGAAAGCGAAGGCACGTTTTAACAGAAAATACATGTGTGGTCAGGGAGGTTCCAGGAAACTACCGGTTCCCTCAGATATGACCCCATATTGCTAGTACAACAACACACTCTTATTGACTTCACAGTAGACTGTCAAGACGAACTGATAATTCAACACAAAATTGAATTATCAGGGATGGGCCTGAATAATTCAAAATATTAATCATTGTGTATTTGCCATGTTTTGAAAAATATAAGATTTACTATTGTTGTTGTTATTGTCATTATTATTATTATTTTGCCTTTTATTGAAGATGGACAGTTTTCTCATACAATAAATCCCACAAAAACACTAAACTGGAAGCCATAATATCTTCCCTAAAGACACGATGCAGAGGATCCTGTGAACGCTGCTTCAGTGTCTGTGATTTCATATACGCTTTAAAGTCATATTCAGCTTTTTCAAAAGGGAGGATGTAGCTCAGGGGAAGAGCTCCTGTTTCCCATGGATGAGTCTCAGGTTGGGTCCCCGACACTTCCAAGACAGTAGTGTTTAACTTTTGAGTTTTCTTTTTCAGGCTCTGCGTCTACACAAGGTGTCCCAGATTTTAACTTTCTGTTGTGAAATCGTATATGCGTAGGTAATCAGTGGCTGAAACCGTCCATCTAGGACCATGACGACTACGTGCACCTCTGGCCCTGACTGAATTTGCATGGAGACCGCCCTAGTCTGGTGAGGAGAGAGGCCATGCCTCCAGGGATGTTTGTTCACAGCTTGAGCTAAGAAGCTCGGCTTTCTTGCTGGCAGCAGTTTCTCTAATGGGTTTGCATTCCCAGGTGATAAGGAGGGTGAAAGTGTTAGGCTTTGAGAGAAAGGAGGGGGATGGGCGCGGCCGGCTCCAGTTACTGAACAGAGGGAGCCTTGTGGTTGTCATAGAAACCTGAGGGCATTCTGCAGCCCTTTTCCATGGCGACCCAGGCGATGCATTCCAAGGAGCTTTCCTGGTGTTTGGACTGAGCTGAGCTTATAGGTGAGCACCCGAATGTCCGTCCTTGAGGGCGGGAAGTCAGAGGCAGGGATCCCAGATTCAAGCAGGTTCACTCCCGCCTCAGGATTTGCAGCCAGTGTGTCTCCTGAAAGAGAGAGACTAGGGACCATTCTGCCTCCCAGACAGGTGCTGTTTGCTCCAGGATGTGCCTGAGCCATTGTCCAAGGGCAGGGTGTTCTCAGCGGGAGGGAGCAGGAGGGAGAGCAGAGCTTCTGTGCCCTCTCTGTTCCCTCTGTGAATGGGGGCGGGTGTGAGAAGTTCCCAGCTTCCCCCTCTGTGAAGGGGGATGAGAATGCTCACCCCAGGACCTCTCATCTGTCAGACATTAAATGGTAAGGCCTAATTAGTAGTCGATGATTACCCTGTATATCTCAGATGATTATGCAAATATGCAGTTGGTTAGAGGATGTGTTTAATGTAATTTGACGGTTTGTTTTGTTTTCTGACAGTGTTTCTCTATCCTAGTCTAACTTGGAACTCTCAGTGATCCTCCTGCCTCAGCCTCCTGAGGGATGGGATTACAGGTGTGGGACACTGTGTGTGCTTGACTTCAGGGTGGGATTTTAATTTGCATTCTGGTGTGATTCCCAATCTGTCACGTGGCCTTGCTCTCTCCTCAGAATCCCTGCCACTCTGCTGTCCTTGTATTGTTTTAAAATCTTTAACAGGTCTCTGTTAAATAACAATCCTGTTCAATGTCCTCTTGAATAGCAAACCTGACACCTTTTACATTTCTCAATATCTATTTTCCTGCTGACTTTTATAATCTTTTCTCTATGTTTCTCTATGAAGAAAGAAATTCTTTGTGGTTTTATGGTTCTCAAACTTTTCTCCTAGCCTTGGACTTTGCCCCCCCCCTCTCTCTTCTCTCTTATACATTTGGAAAAGTGGAAGTTTCAAATTTTAAGGATCCCACATTCTCCATTTCTTCAATTATGATTTTTATTTGGTGCAGTCCTTGAAATCTTCTCCTGGATCTCAGTGACAAGGATTTTCTTGTGTGTGTTCTGTTAGACATTTTATAGGCTTGTTTTTTTATTTTTACATCTCCAATCTATTTTGAATGTCCTTTGCATGTTTGTGAGACATCAGTTGTCCAAGAAGTCAGACATGGTCCATATGCTAATAACCCCAGCATGCTGGGCCTATAGCAGGAGTATTGTCAGTTCTTCTTATTCCAAACTACACACAAACTTAATGTCAGCACAGGGCAAATAGAAAAATCTTGTCTAAAAATATGTAGTTGTCTGTAAATGTGTGGGTAAATAAGTAAGTAGTATTTACTGATGGTTTTGGTCTTTCATTTACTTGTCAACCTTGATTCCAAGAGCATGCCGGTTCAATCTCTGTAAGTTCATAAGGAGTCATCCTATTAGGTAATGTTGTTCTCTTCGTTTGCTGCATTTCTAAGTTTTTCCCATACTTTGCATTTATCTATGAAGTTTAGAATTAGCCACTCAATTTCTTTAAAAAATTAGAATAAATTTTATTGTATTGCACTGACTCTCTCTACCAGTTTCAAAACAATAGACATCTCACCTCCAATGAGTTGTCTGAACCATGAATGTAGTTTGCCCTTCATTTATGTAAGCCACCTGCAATTCTATTCATAAACGGTTTGAGATGTTTCAATATAGATCTGTGTACCCAGATTGTGCATAAATATTTCACATTCTTTGATTCCTGTATACCTGTTATTGCTTTAAAATACAATTCCTAATTGTTGCATTTTCTGTGGACTAATTATTAAATTTTTTGTGAACTATCAGGTACCAAATGTCAATATTACTTATGAAGAATCTTTTTGGTTGAAAGTATAGATTATTGCACGATGGAAACTGTATTTGAGGCTTAATGTATATCAGCATTTAGAGGTTAATAACAATCTATTCAACATGTGAGAGAAATGACCCAGCGACCATTCCACAGGCCATCTTCTCAGAAATCACACCGAAAGAACATAATGTAATAGCTTCAAACATCCTTTGTGTGGTTAGAGACACATCTGTCTGAAGGTGTGGTTTTCCTGTTTGACCTCTCAGGAAACACCTTAATGCATGACTGGGAGCCAGGGCAGTGAGAGGGAGAGATTGTGAGATTGTGTGTGTGTGTGTGTGTGTGTGTGTGTGTGTGTGTGTGTGTACAGGAATTACTAGAAAGAATCTGGGTTGGCAAAGAATGATTGCCTGTTGGAAATTCAGTGATATGGAGAGTATGGAATGTGGCAGGCCCAGAGCCTAATTACAATTTGCTTCGTGCCCTCTTTAGCCCATACACAGCCATTCTTGGCCCCTCTGTTTTGGACTTACCTAGCACCTTATCACTAACAGATGAAGTTGGACGTAACATCCTAACAGATTATAAAATATTTTTAGGATATATTACCTTAAAAAAACTCTTAGTTTCTCTACCAAGCAAAGGGATAAGAGTGTCATCACACACAGCTAGTGTCTGTAGCTGAAGTCTGTCTGCTTTGCTATATGGCCTACATAATATTGCCACCAATGTATTTAAGGAGTGTCTTGATTTATGGCTTTCTTTGTTTTGTTACTATAAAAACCTTATGAAACTACTTCCGCATTGTAACACGGAATTTGCGGTAACCTAAATCTGTGTCACTCATATTTGACTGTAGAATAAATCACTCTTACTCCTTTTGAGGTGAGAGCTGTGTTTTGCATTGCTATCTGTGTATATTTGTGCATATACTTATGCATGTCCAGATACGTCTCTGAAGTTGCCAGGAATATTCGTTGTGTAGGACATTCAAGGTTGAATAATGTGCTCCTGTCATTCATAGTCAGAACCAAGCGCATATGAGGAACAAGTTTAGTATACTGCGTTTTTCTCCCTTGCCTTGCTCAGCCAGTATCATTACCTTGTCACCTAACTACCTTCTGTGGGATTTGGCAGAGACTAATAATGTATTCATAAAAGTTGTTTAGATTGCTTGTTGCTATGAGAGCCTTTGGGTGTTCTAATTCTGGTACTGCTTCTTGAACGATTACTTAGTGTTTAATATATTGCTTACTTACTTTCCATACTTAATTATTCCTGTACTGCTTTATATCGGTATGGCTCAGACATCCCCATTTTCCCCAAACTACTATCCTGTCATATTGCCCATCTACAGTTTGGTGCTCAATGTGTCCCGGTATTGGCCAGTGGAATCCATTCAAGGTAGCATCAGTGTTGACCTAATGCCTCTGGAGAATTCCTAAGCCCAACCTTGCACTTGGAGGGAGACCATGTATCGAAGGGAAGTACGGATGCCCACCTCAGAAAATCATTGTGAGGGCTCGAAGAGACAGGAAACAAAAACGTGTGTATTCGGGTGGCACACTTCTCTTGCCTCTTCTGTTCTGTCCATATGACGGCTCTGGCATGATGTCATGACTACAGAGAGGGAGGAAGAGTGCTTGGAAAGGTAATGGAGGATGAACAAGCTCACATTTCCATTCTGCCTATGCACTCACAGGCCTTGCTGTGTGGGTGTTCAGGGTTGTGTGATGAACTGGGAAGAGGAAAAGTATCACCATGGACCTTCCACGGAAGTAGTCTTGTCAGGCAAGGCACTGCCATCCCATCCCCTGGGTTCTATGTGCTTTCTCCTCCTGGTGTCCTCTATTTCATGTGTTTTCTTTCCCCCTGTGCTTTTTTCTCACATAACAGGGAAGGGCTTGATCTCTGCATCCCAGAAGGAGGGTCTCGTAGAGAAGAATACAGTACGCTGTGGAATCTGGCAAACAGAAAGGATGTAAAGAACATGGGGACACTGCGGGTAAGTTAGCTCCCTTCCACACCCTTGTCTATTCAATAGGATAGCAATATCCTGTCTTCTGTTCTTTGCCAATTCTTTGAGGTTAAATGTGATCCCGTGTGCAAAAATACGCTGTCAACTCGGATGGACGGAAGGACCGAGACACTTTGGAGTGATTATATTACATGGGATCTCCCAGAACTCCCTGGTAGGTGTTAGAATACTGCTACTTAAATATGGTGAGTGCATGCATGCCTGGCTCTTTCTGATGTCACTGTGTATATAGTTCCTTCACAATCACCATTTGTAACAACAGTCTTCCAATCCATTTACTCCACGTCTATAGAGGACCACATCACATCACTCGCTCCGACCATCACACAGAATTGAGAGCTTTTAAGGGCAAAAGAAAATTTATACTTTGTTTAATCGTATTTTTCTGTCAATGGTGCTTCTGTGCACTGACTTGCAGGGAATCAAAGCAAGCTGCCCCTGCTTTTCGTATGTCCCAGTGAGCTGGAAACAGCAAGCTCAGACCTGCAGACTGGGAACAAGGGCAGGGCCTGTGCACTTAGTGGAGAGCAGTGACTTCTGAATCCAGAGCTCGTTCTCCATCTTTTCTCCACTACTGTTCCCTGCTCCTCAGCCACTCTTTCTTTTCAAGCCTTGGGCTCCAAATGTGGATGTTCTTTGGGAGTCCGTATATTTCCTAGTTGTGGCAGTTACTCTGGACCACACTTTGGGGGTGATTATCTTTCTGTAGCAGGAATGGCATGTTTTTTTTCCCCATACTTTCTTTTCCAGGGCTCCTCCAAGCCTGTGTGCAGGACTAGAACTCTGAAGTGGGGCAGAGAAGCAGCAACAAGAGCATGTGGGATACTGAGGTGTGGCATAGCAGGCAGGCGAGAGTACCTGTGGGTGGGGTTCTGCCTTCTCTACTTAACTTGCCTTTAAAAACAGCTGAATATGCCCCCTAATCTATGACATACATACCCAGCTTCTCATCACCTTGTCTCCAGCTCTATCTTCTCAAAAAATTCTTATTATGCCACGCATCAAGTCTTAGATGCTTTAAAAAGAAAAAAAAAACTCCAGTAAAAATTTTTCCCACTTGAATCTCTGACAAACACAAATGATGCTGTCTGACTGCTTTGCAAGGTGTAACAATGAGCTCTATTTGTTCTTATGTGCGTAGCCTCTCTCTAGCTACATCTAAGCTTTTGCTGTGGTGCTATTAGCAGCTTTGAAGCCTCATTAATGGAAGGCTGAAAGAATGAATCTTCTTCCAGGTGGAGGCATGCCACTGTCTCCCCAGTTAAGAGTTAATCCAGTTGGGTCAGCCAACCACCTAGCCTGAGAAGGAGATCCATGTTAAGTCACACTGAAGCAATGGGGAGTAATTATCCTTTCATGAGCTAATGTGATTTCCCCTCCCATAACCCCTGCTCCTCTAACAGTATCTCAGAGCTGCAAACTCGCAGCCTCTCAACTCTGCCTGCTTTTCTTCTATCTCTTTCTAAATTCCCTGATGGCTAATGATTATTAACACTTCAAAAAACATTTCTTAGCCAATTTAATTTCCTCTTCAGAGAAATCTCTGTTCAATTTGCATAGCCCATGTTAAGTTTTTTAATTTTTATTAGACATATATGGGTATCTTGCATGCATGTATGCCTGTACCATATGCATGCACTTCCCACAAAGGCCAGAGAAATTATCAAATCCCTTGGGACTGGAGTTATTGATGTTTGTAAACCTCCATGTGGGTAGTGGGAATTCAATGGAAGAGCAGCCAGAGTCCTTGATCATTGAACCATCTCTCTAGTCCCTATAGCACATATTTTAAATTGGGATGCTTGTTTTCTTAGTGTTTAGTTGTTGTTGTTGTTTGTGTGTTTGTTTTGGTTCCTTGTATATACTAGACACTAATTCTCTGTCAAATGTACAGCTGGCAAAGATTTTAAACCATTCTGCAGGATACTTCTTCATTTGATTAGCCACTTCCTTATGGTACAAATGCTTTTCAGTTTCATGAATTGTTGATTGTCAATCTTATTTCCTGGTTGAGCAGAATTCTATTTGGAAAGTCCTTCCCTGAACCTATATCCTGGCATATACTCTCCATTCTAGAAGTTTCTGAATTTCAAGTCTAATTTTAAATTTTGTGTGCAAAGTGAGAGAGAAGAATCAAGTTTTTTTCTAGTACATGTAGGTACACACTTTCTCCAACATCATTTGTTAAAGATCCTGCCTTTTCTCTTATATATATTATATATTACATAGTTTATATTTTATATATATTTGGCATCTTTGTCAAAACTTAGGTACCTTTAGGTGTGTGGACTTATACCTGGGCCCTCAATTCCTTTCCATTCATCAATGTCTGTTTTTGTGCCAGTGTCATCCTGTTTTTTAGTACTTTGGCTCTTTACTATAACTTGAAATCAGGGATGGTGCTACTTCCAGCAATGTTTTTCAGGGTTGTTTTGGTTATCTGGAGCCTTTTGTGCTTCCATATGAATTTTTAGGGTTTTTTATATTTATTTATTTTGTTTGTATAGGTGTTTTGCCTGTATGCATGTATGTGTACCACGTGTGTGCCTGATGCCCACACAGATCAGAAGAGGGCATTGGGTTCCCTGGAAGTGAGTTACTAGTAGATGTGAGTCACTATGTGTGTGTTGGGCACCAAACCCAGCTTCTCTTCAACAGCAGCAACTGCTCTTAACTACTAGATAATCTTTTCAGCTCCTTATTTATTGATATTAAGGTTGTTTTTCTATTTCTGTAAAGAATTGCATTTAAATTTTAATGAGGTTTGCATTGAATCTGTAGATTGCTTTTGGTAGGATGACCACTTTTACAGTATCAATCATGCCAACCCATGTATATGGGAGCTCTCTACATCTTCTGGATTTTTTTTTTCAATTTTTTTTTTCAGTGTTTTAACATTTTCATTGTATAGATCTTTCACTTCCTTGGTTAGGTTTATTACAAGGTATTTTTTTTGTTTTGAGACTATTATGAATAAGACTGTTTTTCTAATTTCCTTCTCAATCTATTTTTGTTTAATATACAAAGGCTATTGATTTTGTAACCTGCCACTTTTCTAAAAGAGTTTATCACCTCTAAGAATTTCCTGGTGAGGTCCAGGATCTGTCATGTATAGAATCTTGTCATTTGCAAATAGGGATACTAGACTTTCTTTCCTATTTGTATCCCTTTTATTTCCTTTTCTTGTCTTGATGCTTTGGCTGGAACTTCAAGCACTATATTGAGTGAGAGTAGTGAAAGTGGGCACCCCTGTCTTATATCTGATCTCAGTGGGAAGGCTTTGAGTTTTTCTTTACTGAAGAAGATGGTGGTTGTTTTTGTTAGGGTTCCTTTGCTGTGATAAAACACCATAACCAAAAACAAGTTAGGGAGGGAAGAGTTTATTCAGCTTCCACTTCCACTTTACAGGTCAGCATCAAAGGAAGACAGGACAGGAACTCAAGAAGGGCAGGAACCTGGAGGCAGATGCTGATGCAGAGGCCATGGCGGGGTGTTGCTTACTGGCTTGCTCCTTCTGACTTGCTCAGCCTGCTTTCTTATATACCTCAGGACTGAAGGGTGGCACCATCTACAGTGGGCTAAGCCTTCCCACATCAATCACTAATTAGGAAAATGTCCTAAATTCTTGCCTACAGGCCAGTCTGGTGGGGGAATTTCTGTTGAGGTTCTCTCTTTCTAAATGACTTTATCCGTGTCAAGGACACAGAAAACTAATCAGTACAGTGGCTATTGGTTTGTCATTACAACAAACCAATTATTAATAACAAACTTATTATTCTGAGATATACTGCATTCATCCTTGGTCTCTCCTGAGTTTTATCATCAAGGGGTATTGGATTTTGTAAAAGACCTTTTCTGCATAGAAGTCGTGATATGATTTCTGTTCTTGAGTACATTATGTGCTGAATCACATTTATTGATTTACATATAATTACACCATCTCTGCATCCCTGGAACAAAAAACAACTTGACCATGGTGAATGATCTTTTTGATGTATGTTTTTGAAATATGGCATACAAGTCTTTTATTGAGAATTTGTATGTATGTACATCAGGAAGATTTGGCCTATAATTCTTTTTTTGGGGGGAGGGGGGTTGGATCTTCATCTGATTTGATAGCAGGGTAAAGCTAGCTTTGTAAAACAAAACAAAACAAAAACGTTTGAAAGTGTCTCATCCTTTTTATTTTACAGACTATAATTTGAGTAGCATTGATGTAAGTTCTTGTTTGGAGGTCTAATTCAATTCTGTGCTGAATCCATTAGGCTCTGACTAGCCATTTCCACTACAACATTTTTACTTTTTTATCTTCACAGCACTCCAGAGGCAGAGGTAAGTAGATCTCTGTGAGTTTGAGACCAGCCTGGTCTACAGAGTGAGTTCCAGGACAGTCGGAGTTACAACAGAGAAACCCTGTCTTGAACACCACCACCCCAAATAATAAATAAGGACAGACTGTTAATAGAACATTTACAGGTTATCATACGTGCATGAAAAATGAAAATGCTCAATTCAAATTTATAAATTCAACAAGTGGTAGGAAAGCAATGGGAAAAGATAATATTTTAAAATTTTCATCTTATTGGGGATTACTTCATCACTGGAGAGATGAGTCAGTGAGTAACACTGTTTGTTGTACAAGCATGGAAACCTGACTCTAAATCCCTATCAACCACATAAAAAGGTCAGGCACAGCTGCACGTGCTTATCCTCCCAGCATTGTGGAGACAGAGACATGTGAATCTATGTAGCTTACTGGCCAGCCAATTTAGCTGAAGTGTCAAGCCTCTGAGACATTAGACCTTACCATAAAAGAATAATGCAGAAAGCAATAAAAGATGACAATCAATGTCCTTCATTGGTTTCCACACACAAGCATGGATTATCCCCCATACACCTAAGATATGCATGTACCGCACTTACACTATACACTTCCCACTTCCCTCCCCAAATTTCCCAAATCATTACTGGGCTGAGATAGTATAACTAAGGCATGACTGCTGTATACAGATCAGATGGCTACTGTGGTAAGTCTGGAGTGGGGGCTCGCGGCTAGTACTGATGGACTGAAAAAACCAAGCCATTGGTCTGAACTTGGCCTCACACTAAATAAAAACAAGATGCGGAGAAAATCCACATTAATGGTCTATTGAACACACACACACACACACACACACACACACACACACACGAGATAGAAGTAGACTCAGTAACATCCTATTGACTAGTATTCTGTAAACTTTACATAAGGTAGTCATTTTGGGAGAGGTAACCTCAATTGAGAAAATACCCCCACTAGGGGGCCTTTGGACACACACAGTTGGCCTGTGGCCAAGCCTGTGGTTCATTTTCCTAAGTAGTGACTTGTGTGGAAGGGCAAAGATTACTGTGGGCAGTGCCCCTTTCTGAGTTGGTGGCCCTGGGTGCCATAAGAAAGCAGGCTGAGCAAGCTATTAGTAGCAATCCAGTAGAAGTAGCACTTCTCCATGGCTGATGCTTTAGTTCCTGTCTCCAGATTCCTGCCCTGCTTAAATTCTTACTCCGATTTCCTTAATGATAGACCTGGACATTTAAGAGGAAATAAATTCTTTCCTCTTCAACTTGTTTTTGGTCATGGTGTTTTGTCACAGCAACAGAAACACTAAGACAAACATATTTTTAAAATGACTGACCCTCTTTAGAATTATCCATAGTCAATTATTTCTACTGCATATTGGCAACTAGAACACCGACAATGCTAAATTAACACACCATATCAAAACTGTGGGCCGCCACACAGTCTCTCCTGCCTCAGCAGACATGCCCTTCCCCAGCTGCTGCTGCATTTGCAATCTGTGCTTTTGCTGTGGAGTTAAACCTGAGCTTTCCCAGCAGCCTGCGCCCTCCCTCTGCCTTCTGCCTCTCAGGGCTGCTGCTTGGTTCCTGGCTACTCTGCTGGGGACCCCGGAGCACTGGCGACTACCCCCTTTGCCTGCCATGAGCCCCAAATGGCTCCAAAGACTGGTGGAGAGCTGGAACATTTCCCCTTTGTGGGAGTCTGGCTTTGTGGGGCCAGAGCGCTTAAGACCCTCCATGGGAAAGAGCTTCCCTGAGAATACCAGGAACCACACTCCTGGCTGTCTTCCGGGTCCCCTAACCTGGCAGAGTGGTACAGAAACAGTCCCAGCTAACATACATGGCCTTGAGCTGGACCCCTCAACCCTCCCCCAGACTTTTCAAATAGAGTAATAAAAAAAAAGGCCCACCCATCATAGGCCACCCTGGAAAGCTCTACCCACCAACACTATAAAGAGACACATTCTGCTGTCTGCTCAGTAGCGAGGCAGAGCTATGGCTGCTGTCCATGAAGCAAAGAAGAATGGGGAAATTTCCCCTCAGAGCTACAATAAGGGTGAAACTTCTCCCCTCCGACTGGAGTGGAACAGAGCTAGAATAGAGCAGAGCTGGAGTGGAACTGTTATACTATAACACTTCTGCTCAGCTGGGGAAGCCTTCCCCATCTCAGAACTGTGTGGTCCCTGGGTTCCCTACTGCCAGGGCACCTTCCGGTCAGAGCTGTGTGGCTTCTGGGCTCCCCACTGCTGGGGCTTCTTTCCATCTCTCTCTGAGCTGAATAAAAACACTAACAGAAACCCTTTACTTGATAAGAAAATATAGCATTATTCATAATTTATTTATATTTTAAAAATCCTAATATACAGCACACGTAGTCATTTGGGGGAATAGCTGCTTCCCAGCATGCAAACAACCTTATACACATCTAGACAGACCCTTCAGGCAGTCACTGAACCATTGCTCATCCACATGTTGGGAGAATGCCTCTTGGTCTCCCAGACTATGAGGCCACAGTGCTTTTCTGTGCAGATGTTAGCAGACCACACCCCTTCCTGCTCATAGGAGTTTGTCACTTGCCTCCTGGGTCCTGATGAGGTTTGTGCTTTTGCCTCACTCCTTTGGGGCACACCTATGGGCTATAAGACTGTTTTGCTTCAGGACAGCCTTGATGCAGGATGAACCATTTGACCTCTTGTTTTTCCCAACAAGGGGATCAAAGGGAGACAGTGGTGGCACACCTTTAATCCCAGCACTCAGGGGCAGAGGCAGGCAGATCTCTGTGAATATGAGACCAGCCTGGCCTACAGAGTGAATTCTAGGACAGTCAGAGTTACAACAGAGAAGAAAGCCTGTCTCAAAAAAAGGAAGGAAGGAAGGAAGGAAGGAAGGAAGGAAGGAAGGAAGGAAGGAAGGAAGGGCAAAGAGAACTCTTGCATTTGCCTACTTACCCCTTTAATGTCTTTGTAAGTCTGGGTGTGAGACTTGCTGTTACTTTCTTGACATAGACTACCTCCCTACCTTCATGGGGGACATCCGTTTCCACAGGACTCTCGGTCTTCCTTTCTTGAAGACACACAGTCTGTCTTTGGTCAACTCTTTCCAGGAAAGAGGGGCTTAAAATGGCTGTGGTTAATGTATCAATAGTAATTTTCTAAAGCAAAATTAGAGAGGCATCTGTAATCGAAATAGCACAGCTGGTGAGATATGCTTGTTTTTATGCAACAAGTATAATAAAGTCAGTTTCCAAAATTTTAGAATAAACATGTATATTGCTAATTTTCATGCCTTCACTTATAACCGTGAATGTTACATCTGGTTCACAAAAACAGATGAATCTAATACTTGTAAAGAAAACGTCTTGAGATATAACATGTAATTACTCCCTGGAATATAATGTATCGCCAGTGTATAAAGCAGCAATAACATATACTAAAAGAGCATCAAATGAAGAGATTTGGTATGTCTGAAGTAGGCTCTAAATGCTTGCATTTTAATCTATACAGGAAACTTTTTAACCATTATGGGTTCACAGGTTTAACTGGCTGCTATTATGTAGTTGACAGGTTCCACCATATATTGTGTTTCTGAATCTCATCTAGACCTTATCTATTCCAGTACCCTCATAATTACTGATATTATATGGCACTGTATGTCTGTACAATGCAGATTAGTGCTATTTTAAATGTGGCTCAGAGCCAGTGAGTGGGTAAAGCACTTTCTGACAAGCCTGAAAATCTAATTCAATCCTTGCAACCTACATGATAGAAGGAGAGAACTAATTTAGCACAATGCCAATACTGTCTTCTGACCTCCATATATGTGCTGAGACAGATAAATGCACACAATGTGTGTGTGTGTGTGTGTGTGTGTGTGTGTCTCTATATTAATTCATATATATATATGAATTAATATTTGAAAAACTACAGTCCAGAGGCTTTGCTTGTACAGATCTCTTTGTGACTGTCAGGCACTCTGCATACATGTATCTGTGGGTCCATTTGAGGTAGCAATAGATAGATACAATCTGAAAAATCTATATACCTTGTCACAATCTAGTCAGTTGGGTGCAGCTCATATAAAGAGAACACCAGATGTCTGCTTGACAAGCAGGCCTTTGTGTCAAGCTCATGAAAATTATGATATCAGCTCTTACTCTTATTAGAAAGCCTTTGTAGTATAATTAACAGTTTGTCACTGTGGCAGTTTGAATAAGAATAGCACCCATAGGCTCATACATTTGAGTACTGGGTTGCTATATGGTGGAACTATTTGGGAAGGATTAGGGGATGTGGGCTTGTTGGAGGAGGTGCATCACTGGTTGTGGGTTTTGAGGTTTCAAAAGACTCATGAAATTCCCAGTGCTTGTCCTTGACCTCTTGTTTGCATATCAAGATGTGAGCTCTCAGCTATTCCTTTGCTTCACTATCATGGATTGAAATCCTCTGAAACCATAAGCCAAATTAAAAACGTTCTTTTATGAGTTACCTTGGTCATGATATTTATGAGAGCAATAGAAAAGTAGTAAATATAATCAATTTTTGCATTCTGTAAATGGAATCCTGCTATAAAGTATATCTACAACATATACACAAGAAGCATGTTTCTGTTTTTATATTTCTCTTACTATTTCACAGGAATTCTACTTTACACTTAAGATCACCATTATAGCCTTTATATACTGCTTGTGGGAATGTTAACTGGTATATTTCTTTTATGGAAGTCGATATGGAAGTTCTTCAAAGAAGTGACAATAGGACTTCCATAAGACATAGGTATACCACTCCTGGGTATACACACAATGGACTCTAAGTCAGAATACTACACAGATATTTGGTTGTCTACATTTCTTCCTTCACTGTTCACAATAGTTAAGAAATGGAACCAGCACAGAGGTCCACAAACACAAATGTATAAAGAAACCATGGTAAAGCCTGGTGATGGTTCAGTGGGTAAAGCCATTTGACACCAAGCCTGACAACCTGAGGTCAGTCCCCAGGCCCTGCATGGTGAAAGAAGAGAATCAGCATCCTGCAGGAATCCTCTGACCTCCACACACACATTGTGACAGAATCATGAGCACATATGCATACACGTACACATACAAAATAAATAAATACATGTAAAAAATAAAGTATATACATAATATAACTTTATGGTACCACAAAGAAAAATGAAAGCAGTTGTAGGAAATGGATGCAATTGGAAACCATGTTTAGTAAAATAATGTAAATTCAGAAAAACAAATACTCCCTGTTTACTCACATATGAAGAGTCTAAAATTTAAATATATCCCCCCCCCGTGTGTGTGTGTGTGTGTGTGTGTGTGTGTGTATCGTGGTCCTTCTGACTCAGTCCTGTGTTTTACCAACCACCGGTCTTCCTTCTCCGCTGCACACTTCCCTAGGTCAGCCTTCTATGGAAAGCCGGACTCACAGATCTGATCAGTCCCACAGCTTCTATGGTAGTACTTTAAGAATGGATCTACAGAAGAATCCACGGCATACTGCCTAAGAGGTCAGTTTTATTACTGTCTATGTATGTTTCTAGACTTCTTTACATGATTCTATGTCAGTGAGAATAAATTTGAACCACCTTCCTGGGTGTCCTGTGTAGAACTAAGTCACACCTGAGTGAATCATGCTCGATAGCAGATCATAATCAGACCTTAGAGATTGTGGAGAGTTGGTATATTGTGGGTCCTGAATCAAATATTATAGGGTCACTTCGGACTTGTAAACAGCCACTTTGGCCATTTTTTCTTTATGACCCCTTTTGCCATGAACAGATGTCAATGTTCTTCCCTACTCAACGCTGATCCTGTCATGATGTGGTGTTCATTTCTGACTTTGTCCTGTAACTCCAGAAATGCCATGCATTGTTCCCATCATCGAATACAGTATTTCTGACAACACGATTCTGTGTTCATGAGACACAGGCATTCGAATGGCTTCAGGAAAGCATCTCCAGGACCCTGCGAAGCTAGGCTTCAGCCTCCAGACCAGCTTAACAGAGCTGCAGTAACTATCAAGTGCGGCACATATGCCACCGTGTGGCTGTAGACTGCCACTGTGGAGGAAGGCAACTTCCATGGAGTTTCCTTCATGGTTGTACTCTGGACCCTTCTGCCCCAGCCATGAGCACTTTGGGTCAGAAGGGTTCAGAGAATTCATTCAAGGACCCTTTTGGACACGTGCTGAGCCTCTTCTCACTGCCCTGAAAACCTCCCTTCGTCTGACCATGCTCAATCGCACCCTCACCAGTGCGTCCTGATTCTCCTGCTGAGCCCCAGGGTCCTCATTCTAAAATTCCATGAACCCCTTCCGGTTCTTTCCCTGGTTCTTTCTGCTCACATGAACTTGTGGCTGATTCTACTTTTTGCATTTTTCCACAGGACAAGATCAAGGAGCCCTCCACCATTACGGGGTCAATGTCAGCTTTTTAACTTGCATGAGCTGGTCTCTACAGGGGTCACCAATGTGGATGTTGGAACTTCTGGAAAGGTAACCACATAGAGCAGCTAGCATCTAGATGCTGAGTCCTGAATCCAGGCCCCTGCAAGGTCACTCGGGCATCATAAATGCTTGGAGGTTATCTTGTAGAAAAAAAATCTCCCATTGGATGCCAGCACATCTCCATCTTCTGATTCCATCATTGTTTATAAGAAGGTCTGCAATTCTTGAGGAAACAGCCTGTCACTGAAAGACAAGGGTCACTGAGGCAGAAGGGTGGAATGTTTGTGAGGAGACCTAGGAATGATCCTGACTCAAAAATTTAAAAAGGAAAGAATTGGAAAGAAAGAAAGAACAGAAAAGAAAAGAAAAGAAAAGAAAAGAAAAGAAAAGAAAAGAAAAGAAAAGAAAAAAGGAAGAAAAGGTTTGGATCATACCTCTACAGTATTCACAAAGTCCTGGGTTTGATTCTGAACACACAACCACTTAAAAGAAACCAAAGGATCTAACAGGGCCTGTGCATATAGGCCAGCAATTCTCATGCTGAGGGGCTCAACCAATTTGGGGCTTGAAGGACTCTGTCCCAGGGTTCGATTAAGAACTGCTGCATATCAGACATTTGCATTAAGTTTGATAGAAGTAGCTTTGCAAAACAACAGTTACAAGTTAGCAACAGAAGAATTTAATTGTTGGGGTTTCTCACAACACGAGGAAGTGTATTCAAGTGTGGCGGTCTTAGGAAGGTTGAGAACCACTGTGTAGAAATAAGTCACACCTGAGTGAAACAGACTCCGTTGCATATTATGATCCGACCTTAGTGATTGTGGAGAGTTGGTACACTGTGGGTACTGAATCAAATATTATAGGGTCAGTTCGGCTCACAAACATCCACGTTTTGCCCATCTTTCATTATGACCTCCTTTGGCATGAACAGATGTCAATGTTCTTCCCAACCCAACACTGATCCCCTCAGGAAAGTAGTGTTCTGACTACGTGCTGTAACGCTAGACACACCATGCATTGTTCCCACCATGGAACACAGTATTTTGGCCAACCCCAATCTGTGTCCCTGAGCCACAGACATTGGAACGGCTTCAGAAAAACATCTCCAGTACCCTGTGAAGCGAGGGTTAAGGTTCCAGACCAGCTTTACACAGAAGCAGTAACTATCAAGTGGGGCTCAAACTAACCATGTGGCTGCTGACTGCCACTGCGGAGACAGGCAACCTCCATGGAGAGTCCCTCACAGTTGTTCTCTTAAACGTTTTACCCCAGCAAAGAGCGAGTGCTCATGTCTGGGGCAGAAGGGTTCGAAGAATTCATTAAAAAAACCCTTCTGGTCCTGTGTTTTGCCTTTTCTGGCTGCCCTGAAAACCTCCCTTCTTCAGATCCTGCTCATTTGCACCCGCACCAGTGGCTCCTGATCCTTCTGCTGAGCACCTGGGTCCCTTTTCTAAAATACCACGAACCCCTTCCTGTTCTTTCCCTGGTTCTTTCTGCTCACAAGAACTTGTGGCTGATGCTCCTCTTTGCATCTTTGCACTAGGCAAGATCAAGGAGCCCTCCTCCATCATGGGTCAATGTCAGCTTTTTATCTTACACCAGCTGCTTCTTGCAAGGGTCAGCAGAGTGGATGTTGGAACCACTGGAACGGTAGCCACATATTGGAGCTAGCATGTAGATACTGAGTACTGAATCCAGGCCCCTGCTAGGGCAACCAGGCATCATAATTGTTCTGGAGGTGATTTTGTAGAAAAAAACTCTCCCATTGGATGCCAGCACATCTCCATCATCTAATTTCTTCATTGCTTGTAAAAAGGTTCTGCCACACTTGTAGACACGGGCCTGTCACCGAGCTACAACAGAGGTTGAAGCAGAAGGGTGGATTGTCTGTGCTGGGAGCTCAGAGAGATCCTAAATCAAAAAACTGAAAGGGAAAGAATAGAAAAGAAAAGAAAAGAAAAGAAAAGAAAAGAAAAGAAAAGAAAAGAAAAGAAAAGAAAAGAAAAGGAAGGGAAGGGAAGGGAAGGGAAGGGAAGGGAAGGGAAGGGAAGGGAAGGGAAGGGAAGGGAAAGGAAAGGAAAGGAAAGGAAAGGAAAGGAAAGGAAAGGAAAGGAAAGGAAAGGAAAGGAAAGGAAAAGGAAAGGAAAAAGGAAAGGAGAGGAGAGGAGAGGAGAGGAGAGGAGAGGAGAGGAGAGGAGAGGAGAGGAGAGGAGAGGAAAAGAAAGGAAAGGAAAGGAAATGATTGGTTCGTACCTCTACAGGATTCACAAAGTCCTGTGTTTGATCCTGAGCACCCAAACTCTTAAAAGAAACAAAAAGTTCTAACAGGCCTGTGCATATAAGCCAGCAATTCTCATGCAGGGGGGCACAACCAATTTGGAGCTTGAAGAACTTTGTCCCAGGATTTGATTAAGAACAGCAGCATGTCAGACATTTGCATTAAGATTGATAGAAGTTGATTAGCAAAACAAAAGTTACTACTTAGCAACAGAATAATTTCATTGTTGGGGTTCTCACAAAACGAGGAACTGTATTAAAGTGTGTCAGTCTTAGGAAGGTTGAGAACCACTGTGTAGAAATAAGTCACACCTGAGTGAATGATGCTGGATAGCAGATCATAATCAGACCTTAGTGATTGTGGAGAGTTGGTATATTGTGGGTCCTGAATCAAATATTATAGGGTCACTTCGGACTTGTAAACAGCCACTTTGGCCATTTTTCTTTATGACCCCTTTTGCCATGAACAGATGTCAATGTTCTTCCCTACTCAACGCTGATCCCGTCATTATGTGGTGTTCATTTCTGACTTTGTCCTGTAACTCCAGAAATGCCATGCATTGTTCCCATCATCGAATACAGTATTTCTGACAACACGATACTGTGTTCATGAGACACAGGCATTCGAATGGCTTCAGGAAAGCATCTCCAGGACCCTGTGAAGCTAGGCTTCAGCCTCCAGACCAGCTTGACAGAGCTGCAGTAACTATCTAATGGGGCACATCCACCACCGTGTGGCTGCAGACTGCCACTGTGGAGGAAGGCAACTTCCATGGAGTTTCGTTTATGGTTTTACTCGGAACACTTCTGCCCCATCAGAAGGGTTCAGAGAATTCATTCAAGGACCCTCTGGACACGTGTTGAGCCTCTTCTCGCTCCCCTGAAAACCTTCCTTCTTCTGACCATGCTCAATCGCACCCTCACCAGTGCGTCCTGATTCTCCTGCTGAGCCCCAGGGTCCTCATTCTAAAATTCCATGAACCCCTTCCGGTTCTTTCCCTGGTTCTTTCTGCTCACATGAACTTGTGGCTGATTCTACTTTTTGCATTTTTCCACAGGGCAAGATCAAGGAGCCCTCCACCATTACGGGTCAATGTCAGCTTTTTAACTTACACGAGCTGGTTTTTGCAGAGGTCAACAATGTGGATGTTGGAACTTCTGGAAAGGTAGCCACATAGAGCCTTAGGGGTGGAGTGAGGAATTCTAGTCAGGCTCTGTTTATCAGGATTGATACCCTAGGAATCTGTTTCCTTCACTCTGAGCCTGAATTCAGGAATGGTAGTCAAGTAGGTGGCAATAAATGAAAGGATTAGAAGGAATCAGAGAGAAATATGATTGTCATCAGAAGTACTCTGACTCTTGTCCCGCCCCTCTCTCTCTCTCTCTCTCTCTCTCTCTCTCTCTCATTCTCTCTCTCTCACACACACACACACATACACCAGTCAGATTCTTGTATCATACCAATTCTTCCAAGATAATTTTCTTAGCTCAGACAGTACATCATGCCACCTTGGGATCAGCCATGTCTACTCTGTCCTAAAAAGTTGCCATTAACATTCTCAGAAAATCACATACATACACTCAGGCACACACGCGCACACACACACACACACACACACACACACACACACACACACACACAATACAAACACACACTCAGGAATGCACACATATGGTGTTTATAATAAAAGACACACACACTCAGGAATGCACACACACACTTGGTGTTTGTAATAAAGATATCAGAATACATAGGAATTCACAGATGATTTTGTCAAAAATTATTTCACAGGTATAAGATGAAATTCTAAAATGAAATAAGAATATAATGAAACAATACAATGATGCCAGTCAGGGTCCTACTGCCTGCCACATCAACAATAGTTCAAATTACTACCAACGTCCAGAGAAACAGACATTATCATAACACATTGATAACAATACACATTAGTAACAATATATTGAATGTATTTTGTTAGTGTAAAATACTATACTTAGTACACATTTCATAGTTTTCAAAGAACATTTTGAAAAACAATGAAGAAAAATGATTTGGAATGTATTTGCTTATATATGTGTTAAATAAGCATGGGTATTAAACTGAAGTTTAATTTTTTAAAATGTAAAAAAATTAAATTTTATCATAAAACTACAGGTAAAAGAAACTTGGTATCCCTTCTAAAGAAAAAACAATTTGGTATAAATTTTAAAATGAAAACTATATTGTAGAGATGTTTAAATTTATTTATAAATAAATAGGGTCATAATAAAGGCAAGAGGAGGTTACAAAGAACATAAAGGGCCTGGATTCATTTTTGTTCATATATCTCTAGTTATCTTCCCAGCAGACCTACTCACAAAAATGAAAATAAATCATTTTGTCCCTCTCACACAGTTTTCAATTCAACACGGGCAGCACTGTCTGTCTGGTGGCCTTAATAGCTTTATACCCTGGAAACTCCTCCCCCCCCCCCCCCCCCCCCCGCCTTTATCCATCCAGACTTCCAGAAAGCTCTACCGGCAGGATTTATCTCAGCCCTCCCTCCCACCTAGCTCAGCAGGCTTCAAGCTGCAATTCAGATGTGTACCACCAGGTGGCAAAAGTACGCTATACGTAGCGTGTAAGTACAAAGAAGGTTCTACAGCAAGCAAGAAAAATGCTAACCCTTAAAATAAGCTTATCAAAATGATTCTAATTCTTTTGCGGATGGGAACTGTATATGTAAAAGAATACTGTAAAATAATATACGTGAAAATCAGCAGGTAATTCTAGCATTCTAGCACAATCAACAGCAGCCACAGGGGTCGAGGGATGTGTTTAATAGATGAACGAGTGCTACAGGCTACAACAGTGTCTATAGAGTCCTAGAGAAAGGATGGCAGAGAGGGGGCTGAGTGACGGCCTAGGGAGAATGTATAACGGTGGGATAATGGAAGTGGCCTTTGTCTGGGAACGCCAGGCTACATCGAATGCCAGGTAGATCGGGAAACAACACGAAATAGAAAATGAAGCTACTTTAATGTATATATGAAGTTTCCAAACAACTGACATCAGAGGAAACGACTCATTTCAGTACACTTGTTAGTTTTTATAAAATATTTTCCTTTGCATTGAAAAGAAAAAGACGTCACACATGCTGGCACACATCTGTAAGCCTAGCACTTAGGAGACTGAGACAAAGGGATTGGCAGGGAGAGGCCAGCCTAGGAAAGCACTGCAAATTCTAGTCCAACCTGGGCTGGACTCTCAAGTCAAAATAAAGATCAAAATGAAAATAAGATTATTAGATATGGATATAAACTGGTGAGCAGAAGAAGGTTTGCAAATTTCCCAGACTTTGAGTAAAATAGGACACAGATTCAGAGCTTGCCTCCAAATTCTCGATTTTTCTGGTACTGCTGAACTAATGGAAGGAATCCTACCAAAACTATCGCAGGAACATCTGCGATGGAGATTGCTTGCTTCCTCCCACACTGAGCTCAGAAGAAAGCGCACCTGGCAGTGCTCAGGCCCCTGGGGGTTAAGGGATGGGCCCAGTCCAACCCTGCCGGACATCTGGAGATGAGCCTGAGCTTGCTCATCTGTGGAAAAGGACAGGACAGGCTTTTCTTACAGAGACGACCTGGGGGTAAGTGAGCAAATGTGCCCAGTGTGCATGTCACAGAGTAGGATGTTAGTGGCTTTTAACTGTTGGGACACAGCAGCAGGGTCTGGCTGAGCTTCAGATCTAAAGCAGGCACTGTGAAAATCACGCCTCTGTTCCTAGCCTAACAGGAACACAGACATCTACAGTAAGGAAGCGGTATCTCTGGGACCCTTTGTGTTCACTGCTTTGGAGTCAGGAAGTGCTTTCTCTCCATGGGTCTTTCATGATGTGATCATAAATGTTTTCACATCATGCTTCCAAGCAAACCCGAATCGGGTCCTGACCTGGGGAAACACAAATGTCTTGATCTATGGAGCTCACTGGTGGTGGGTGTGCCTAGCAGCTGCCCCTCAACTATATACCATGCTAGTTAATATCTGCGTACGAAACCACTAGACCCACCCTATGATCACTAGTCTTTGGATCTATCCAGACACATCACACTACATGAGGATTTCACCCATGTCCTGCCTATGCAGGGACAAAGACCTAAGACAGACATTTCTTTGACACACCTTGGTCTGGTGGAACTTTTCTTATTTGTCAGCAAGACCTACACTGTTCTGTTAGAGGTGATCCACTATTCCCCTAGTAAATACATGAGTAGAGGGATGAATTTGTGGGCTTTCAGCTTGAGAGTCAGTCCTCTCCCCCCCCCCCCTTACATTTTGTACCTAAATGAAAAAAAATCCACCCTAAAGAAAGCTTCTGAAGTAATATGAAACGATGACATTAGCAGGGCTTACTTTTTGTGTTATTTTGGGGGGATGTTGTTTTATATTACTTCACATGTGTTCTAATAACACATATCATTCTTGTAAATTATTAAAGCTACTGAGCACAAATGTTTGTTGTGCTACCTACAGAAAGCCACTTACTCCAGAATAATAAGCTGGGACAGGAGAAAAGATTCAAAGTAGTGCTGCACAAAATACTGCACACCTACTTTGCAACATTCAAAATATGGTTGTTGTTTGTTGTTGTTTCTTTCTTTTATACCTGTGCCCAGACAACTGAGAAAACCAGCTTACTTTCCTGTACCTTGATTAAGAAAAAGGCTGGTATTAGTTCTCGTGTTTTTAAATAAACATTTCTAGAAAAGCATCCAGGGCTCTTAACTACTGAGCCTCTCCAGCCCCTAGTTCTGATATTTTTAAACCCATGAAACTATTAACTTCTCAATTACCATCTTTGGGAAGTCTTAAATTAGTAAGCAGATTCTTGGCATTGATAGTAGTATAGGGGTGCTGAGGAAGTCAAGAAAAAATACTTACCATTTTAATCACTATTTTCATACTGTCTCAGTCACTGTTCTATTGCTATGAAGAGACACCATGACTAAAGCAACTCTTATCAAAGAAAGCATTTAATTAGTGGCTTGCTTATAGTTTCAGAGATTTAGTCCACTGTCATCATGGTGGGGAGCATGGTGGCATGCAGGCAGGAACTGGGGCAGTAGAGAAGAGCTGCATCCTGATGCATAGGCAGAGACAGAGAGACAGAGAGAGAGAGAGAGAGAGACAGAGAGAACACACCTAGGCCTGACATGGGACTTCAAAATCTTGAAGCCCTGCCCCAATGACACACTTCTTCCACCAAGGCCACAGCTCTTAATCCTTCTAATCCTTTCAAATAGTGCCACTTCCTAGTGACTAAGCATTCAAATATAAGAGCTTATGAGGACCATTCTTATTAAAACCACCACAATACATAATTTAATTGTTATGTGGATTTATAATGATAAGCATGGACTGACTTTAATAATTTGAAAATTAGAAAAAGGGAACATGGTGGTTGGAGAGATGGCTCCACAAGTAAGAGCACTTGCTGCTCTTACAGAGGACCCAGATTCAGTCATCAGCACTCATGTGGTAGTTGACAACCACCTGGAACTCTAATTCCAGAGAGTCTGACACTCTCTTCTGAACTCCACAGGCACCATGTGCACACATGGTACACATACATACCTACAGGCAAAATATTCATACATATAAAATAAATAATTTTTTTTCAAACTAAAATTAAAATGAATATGGGTAATGCTATCTGATTTCTGTTTTTAAATAGTTGTATTTGCATAAACTTCAGGAAAATGTTTCAATATGTATTCCAAAAACTCAACTGAGAGGGAAAAATTTAATATTCGTTCATAAATAAAAGAAAACAAACTATGCTGTATGTCTATAATGCCAGCACTTCGGGGGGCAGGGACAGATGTATTGCTGCAAGTTTAAGGCCTGCCAGAGATATGCAGTAAGATTTTTGTCTTAAAAAATTTAAAGACTTTAAATTATATTTTCCATTCTCCAATTTTTATTGACAACAATGAAAATGTAGTAGTAGCAGTACAAAAAAGGGATAAATATTTGCATTCCTTCGTATACAAAAGGTAATACAATGTCTGAAGGAAAAATGTCTAAGCTGAGATAACTAGGTCAGAATGGCTTAGAACTATGTGTGCCTCAACTCACATGGCAGCCTCAAGCAAGCATCTTTAGGGACATTAAGATCCCTAAGGGAGGAGCAGGAACATTCTTCAGATGAATTTGACCTTCAGCAGTCTCCACTAGAGGAAGAATCCATTTAACAAGCTCTCTGTGAAGACTATGAAATGAAACATTCCTCCAACATGCTTCGTGTTGGTCTGTCTCAAATGAAGACCCTTGAATTCTTACCATACTCCTGTTTACCCATCTAGCTAGCTTTGAAGTGACTCCATAAGGAGAAAAGTATGAGGCACTACACTAAATCACTCCATGCTCAACTCCACAGATTCCACAGGGGCAGATGCTGACACAGAGGATCAAAGTTGAGTTGCAGTCTCATTCAGCCCAAGGTCCCAGGAGTAATAAGCACATGGGGATGAGAAAACCTTCCTGTTAGATCACAGGCCGCCTGTGTGCCTCCATCTTCCTCCCAGAAATAAGGCCACAACCCCCTAAGTCTGCTCCTAAAAACAATGCCTGAATGTTGTTCTCTTTTACCATGATGCTCCAGGTAATAGAAGCATATTAAAATAATAATGTAAGGAGTAACAGTGGGAGGCAAAGATGGAAAGTTATGCGTAGGACAATGGGAGATAGTTTGTTTTCATTATTTTTATTAAACAAGCACCTGGGAACTTCTTAAGACTCAAAATTTTAGCTGTCGATTCCATTAATACCCCCAACATCACAAGTGGAAAAAATGGATGCATGTTTTGGGAAGTCTGGAAGAGGATATGTGTAACAAATAAACATACCTGGCAGAGTCCATGGTTTTGATGTACACATTCTTCTTATATTTCTTTCTTCTTCCTGTTCCATGAAGTAGTCAGGGACCTACAGACAACGCTATGCAACAGAATAATACAATATTTTACCTAAAGAGAAACTATTTAAAGGCCTTATGGGTAAAACATCCACAAAGATAACAGAGTAGGTGATACCAGCATCCATTATCAAAAAACTACAATAAGAAGACAGAGACAGCCAGTCATAAATCGAACTAACCACGAGAAAGCTCCAGAGAGGAATCTAGCATCTTTTGCTTTTAGCCAACAGCCATTCTCAAATGGGAAATTCTGGAAGGATTAAGCTGCACGGGGGAAAGAATCTAGCGTTTCCTCTAGCCCTAACATTCCCAGGTCCAGAGTTACAGCACTTCCATGGGTGTCTATACTCTAAACTCAAGATCTACGACAGCATTATGGCCACACACACCTCTGACACAAGACCCATTAGAAAAGTGATCCTCACTCTGCAGGACCATGATTCATGATTTAGGCAGTAGCTCAGTCACAACTGAGGAGACCTGATGTCAGAAATCTAACACCACTCACATCTGTGATCCTATTCTGTGTTGCCTGGATACTTCACAGGCACCTGTGCCTCCTATACTGACACCAATGTAACAATGCACCCTAGGTATCAGCAACAATAGGACTTTGGATCCCAGAGATAAAAGCCCTTTTATCATTAATGCTGTATTTCATTAATGTTGTACCCAAAAGTTTGTTTCATGGAAGATCCATGGACCACATTCATTAGACACCAGTGCCAATAATACTACAATTATCTGTAAGAAGGATGCATCCAATAGCAGCAGAACACACATTCTTCCCCACAATGCATCCAACATCTTTATGGCAAATCATATCTTAGGCCACAAGATGAGTCCTAAAATATTCAAGAAGACAGAAATCATGACAAATTTCTCTCTTCTACATCCTCCTTTGTCCCCTTTCTCTCTTTAATTTTGTGAAAAAGGGTTTCAGTATGTAGCCAAGCATGATCTTTTCAGCTTTTCAAGCACTTACACTATAGGCATATCCCACTACACCCAGCACCAGTATGCTTTTCAAACAAATACAACAGTGTAAAACAGAAAGCCAGTAGCAGGAAGAATTTCAGGAAATTTATATAGATATGGAAATTAACCATGTTTGTAAACAACCAAAGAGACAAAGAAAAATCATAAGTGCAAAAAATGTATTGACACAAAAATGGAAATGCAACATTCAAAAACTAATCCATGCAGTAGAAGCCATTCTATAAAGGGAGGTTAAAGCAATTAATGCTGTTATCAAAAGAGAAGAAAGATCTAAAAATGTTTTTTAAAAAGCTAACACTATATCTCAAGGAGCTAGAAAACAAAGAATGCAGAGGCAGGAGTTTTAAGTCAACCTGGGCTACCCAGAGTTTCAGGCCAGTCAGCTGCACAGCAAGATGTCTCAAAAAAAAAAATCAAAGGGACACTAAGACCAACTTTAAGGGGCTTTTGATATATAGTGCTCAGAAAAATTGAGCAAAAAAATTTAATTGTAACAACAAATGATAACTCTTTAAGCAAAATAATAACCTGAGCCATATTAGCATAAATAAAGCTCTATTCAGCTGTCAAATGTCAATTAATACATGCAGAAGAAACGATGGAATTATAAAAGCAGTGCTTGACAACTAGCATCCAAAGAAGTGATTCAAAAAAGCTTCATAAATGGATGCTCAGTCTGCACCAAATCCCACAGCATTTGCTGAGTAACCATGGTAACCATGATGGCCAAGGAAAGCTGAGAAAAATCAAACATCACAGCCCTCCATTTGCTTCCTAATATGTACTAGGAACTGAATGCAACTGGCAGAATACACAATAATTAACCTTAAATATTTCTTGTGTTAAATACTCTCATAGCTTAATCAATATACACAGATATATAGGTATATATCCATTTACATACATCCTTTTTTCTCAAAACCAAGAACCTAGGAATTCTTCAAGACAAATTTGTTTGGGGATAAATGGTAAAAATTCTACAGTATGATTGTAAAAATCAAGAGCTACTAAACTATTAAGCTTTCTCAGGAACATTTTTCTCCCTAGTTTGAGTATTTGTGAATGAGTTCTAAAAGCTGATGATAGAAGTTTGAGCAAATAGATGCTGTGATGATTAATTATATGTGTCAACTGTGCTATGGTGCCAAGATATTTGGTCAAACATTATTTTGGAAGTTCCTGTGAGGGTGCCTTGAATGAGACTTACATGTGAATCAGTACACTAAGTAAAGCAGATTGCCCTCCATAGTGTGAGTAGGCCTTATCTGTTATTTGGAGGCTAGATAAAACAGAAAGCTGATACTCTCTAGTAAAGACGTTATCCTGTAGCTCACTCTAGACTTCATTCACAATATTGGCTCTAGTGAATCACCAGTAGACTGGCTAGAAATTCAGATTTCAACTGTTTGTTCAGTCTGAACATTTCTGGCCTCTACCACCAAAATTTGAACTCACCAAGTATCCAAAATCATATGAGCTAATTCTCTGGTGTCTCTAGATAAATAAATATATAGAGGTACATATATAGATGGTAGATAGATAGATGAGAGATACATAGATGAAAGAGAGAGAGAGAGAGAGAGAGAGAGAGAGAGAGAGAGAGAGAGAGAGAGAGAGAGAGAGAGAAATCTGCTATTGGTTATGTTTCTCTAGAGAACCTTGTTTAACATAGATATTAAAAAATCTTCTATCCTACAGTAGCCTGTGCCTTTAAACAAAAGAGACATCCCAGTAATTAATGCCAAGCATTTGGCTTCTGACAGTTCAGTGAAACTATAGCATGAAGTAATTGATATTAAAATCCATAAATCCATAAAATTCATAAGATCATCAGACTAGGAAGTGTATGAGAAGAAGCTGTACACACCTCGAATGGAGAATCATAACACTTTTGGTCACATGTTTTGCCAGCAGCCTGAAAGTTCTTAAAAGAAAAAGATATCAAATTCTTACTGCTACCTCCCTTTTAAATTGCCTTTTTTTTAAAAAAAAAAAAAAAGCACCAGTATGTGCTTTTTTTTTTTTACATTGATTTCCGTATTTTATAGAAATGACAGACAGTAGCTTCAATTCTGATGCTATAAGCAAAACAAATAGCACGTGTTTATAAAAGTTGTGTCTTAAAACACTGGTATTTGAGAGCTAGCAGCTAAAGTGGTTCAACCCACGCATCATTGATGCCACAGACTTTGCGGTTATGTCCAACAGCTATTTGAACAGCATTTCCACTTGTCTTTTGTCTAGTTTAACCCTAATTGAATTCTTTTTTTCATGGGGAGAGATTTATGTTCCAAGTGTTGATTATTTTGCCTTGATTGCATAAAAGTATCAAGTTTGATGGAGATAGAAAGTTTAAAGCCAGGCGGTGGTGACACAAGCCTTTAGTTCCAGCACTAGGGAGGCAGAAGCAGGTGGATATCTGTGAATTCAAGGACAGCCTGGTCTACCGAGTGAGTTCTACAGAGAACAGCCAGAGTTACAACAAATAAACCCTGTCCCAGAAAAAAGTTTAATAGTGATTTAACATACAGAGAACTGTATGTTCTCGGTTGGAATTTGTGCTAGCCGTTTGAGCACTAGCTCTGTGTATCTGTGAACTTAATGCTGCTTGTTTTCCCAATCCATTTTGACTTTATGGAGAAATAATCTCACCTGTTATGCAAAGACTAAATTTTATTTTTAGCCTTTAGCAAATGGATTTTTCCAACAGGTATTCAGATACTTAAAAGCAAAGCAAAATTATCTTCAGATATGCATCATTAGACAATCAGAGTTTTTGCTGTCTTTGTACCCGAGTAAAATGATTAAGCTGTTGAACATTCCACAGTCAAAAGTTGTGTAGAATGGTAGAAAATGGGGGATAGTCAATGTTTATTTTAAATAAATAAAATAAATTTTTGATTTTTCTCATGTGTGGTTGTAGTCCATCATATTGGAAAGGTTATCCATTTACTTTTGCCAAGAGTATGTTGCCAACACCTGTCTGTTGTATACTTTAAATGATGCTTGGGGTGTGTCATAACTATATAGTAGCTGCATTTCAGGGAATGGATAGAATATTTGTGGTTTATTGGGTAATTCCTAAATAACGTGTGCTTGAAGTCCTATAGAGAGCTAAATTTGCTATATATGTAGAAAATAACTTAGAAATCAAAAGGGAAGTAAATAAGTTCTTTAAATAGTATTCAGTGTCAGTTCAGAGATGCATGTGGAGAATGCATCCTGTATTTCAAACTTCTATGCATAGTGCAGATGTGAATATGCAAAAGATGCTCATGGTTTGATTAGCTCTGTACTTTTTAAAAGAATTGCTTGTTCTTTCCAAAGCACTATACTATACACTATAAGCCAACTATTAGGTGGCATTCTACCATCACAGTTTAAATGTAAGATGTTTGCGTATCAATCCATACCGTATTTTGTTAAGGGAATGTCTCACTGAGCAGGGAACTACTAAAGTAGTTACGTTAAGATCTGAGTCTTAGTACTCAGTATTCTTTGCAATATGCAAACGCTTGTCTTAGATGCAGAAGGCCTTTTGTTTGGACAAATGCCTATTTTAGCAGAGTTACAAGGAAATGATTGCCATACATATCTCTCAGTGCATCAAAAAAGCTGCCTACATATACGCAGAGCATCTGCACCTAATGCTAAAACATTGCCGAGGGCACTTTAAAAAGACATAGTATCATATGAGTCAGAACATTCAATATTGTTTCTATTATCTTCAAATTCATCTATAGAGTCAGTGCAACTCTGATTTTAAACAAGTTCAAGAACATCCCTTTTTGTTTGTTTTGGGAGACAGGGTCTCACTCTGTAGTTCTGGCTGTCTTGGAACTCACTATATAGTTCAGGTTGGCCTCAAATTCTGCCTCCCGAGTGCTGGATTAAAGGCATGTGCCACCACACCTGGCCTCAGAGTGTACTTTTTAAGAAGAAATAAACAGGTTTATTCCAAAGAACACATGGACATAAAAGGACCTGTACTATGAAAACATTCATGGATTTCAAGATTCATCATAAAGTTGCAATAAAGGACACTAGCTTAACGTCCTCCAAATCAATTTAATTTACACACTACCATAGAATGAACTCTCAGTCTAGATATGCCCTGCCCCACCTTACATGCTACTCATGAGCCCTCGATCATTTTATTTTGTGCTTCTGACCAACCGGTTCTGAATCAAAGTTATCACAATACCCTCTTCAAGTTTGATTAACTTGCTTGGGCAGCTCCAAAAACTCAAGGAAATGTTTTTCATTAGTTTATTTTAAATGATAATATGAAGGACACAGGCAAAAAGATGTATAGCAAGCCTTGGAGGAGGGGATCCAGTGTAACTATGCCTTCTCTAGGCTCCACCCTCCAGGAATTTCCATGTATTGAGCTATATAGTGGATCTCAAAATTTATCCCTTTCAGATTTTTACAGAGGCTTATTTACAGAGATATAATCGAAGGATAGACAAACATGTAGAAATGTGACTGCTCAAACAGTACAATTTATGCTACAGACTGGGTGGTGAAACCAGACAAGGTCTGTCCAGAATTTTTTTGACCATTCTATATAATATTCCCTTCTTTCTAATATGGGACAGAAAGAACCCTTATTGAAATGGGGATAAGATAAAGTTGACCAGAGAATTTCTTTATGGCAGCCCATACCAAAAGTATTAGAGATCATAAGACTCACCTTGCAGAAGAGAAACTCTGGGGTGTGTATACAGCATGCATTGAGCAAGTAATCCTTAAATATGGAGCCGGTTAGCAAGACAAATCTGTCTGACTTTATCAGAAGGAATTTCAGTAGCTCTACCGGCTGAATGAATATGGTAGCTGTGTCCTTAGGGGGAGGAGCTATTTGATGTTTGTTGTTCCTAAAACTATAGTTAGCCATCAAGCCATCAGAGATATGAGCAAGGGTAAATTATAGAATCTAGATGGTCTATGTATCAATTGAAAATAACACCATGCAAGCCATTCTATCATATGTTCAGCTCTATGATGTCACCAGAAGTAGGTATCCATCAGAGATAGAAGTGACAGGGTATATTGGGCACTACTGCACTTCAGATCTGGAGTAGATACTTTAGAAGGCATCACTACACACTGCACCAGAAGACAGCTGCCCAAAAAGAAACTGAATCCAGCAGTCACTATGCTTTAAGGTATAAGATGTGTCTTGGATCATGTTGAGCACTAGTGAGCAACCAAAGGCACTGAGACAATGGAGTATTGATTGTAACAATGGGCTACTCACCAGGGTCTTTTTCTTCTCTTGGTCTCATCTATGCCCTAGCAACAAATCTGAAAAGAAATAGAAAGTAAACAGTATGATGAGAAGCATGAATATGCAAATATCTCTGCAATAGGATTTAAGAGTCCTTTGGTTATATACCCACCTAGATGCTCATTAATAGATAAATGGATAATATAAATGTGGTACATATACACAATAAAGGAAAATTAAATCATAAAATTTGCAGGAAAATGGAATTGGAGATCATAAAAATACCACTGGAGGAGCAACTGTAAAAAATAAATGATGATAAAAATATAAGTAAAAAATTATAAAAAATAAAAATAATAAAAATGAGAGTTTTCTTTCATATACAGATTCTAGATTTTGTGAGTGAGTGTGTGTGTGTGAGAGAGAGAGAGAGAGAGAAAGAGAGAGAGACAGAGAGAGACAGAGACAGAGAGAGAGAGAGAGAAAATTAAATGAAGGAACCGTGAGAAGGAAAAAGAGATCCCATCTTAAGGTGGGAGATGGGGATAAAGAGGATAAAAATTCTTGAGACATTAAATTAGAGAAGGATGGTGATTGGAGGAAGAAGACCAGCAAGATGGAGGAAAGAGAGCCAGGAGGGGAGTTAGGGAGGAAGAACCACAAAAATAATGCGTGAAAATCCAAAAGTGAAACTCATTACATTGTGTGGTAATTTTTAAAACTAATAAAATAAAGTGGCCTGAAATCATACAGGGACTGGTGATCACACAGTAACTACAGGCAGGGTTTTTGGGTGGTGCATGTGTTATTACTGAAGGTGACAGACTTCCTATGAGCCTATGACTTCCGTCGTGACCTTCATTTTACAGATGGTGTAGCTGGGCTCAGAGAGAGGCATACCATGTATTATTCTCTCACAAACACCGCACCCATAACGCGAAAAATGGATCCATAACAGCATAATCTCTGAGTCAATGAGAGTCTCATTCTTCTCCCTCAGAGGCATTTAGAGAATTAACCCAGCACCAAAATCAGAAATGGGAACAAACCAGCTTGGGTCTGGAATCTTGAAGTCTGTCTCTCCACTACCGAGGGAGGCTCAGCCTCTACAACCGGACACTCACACATGCATCTTTGAGCAGGCGTATGAAGAGGGATGCTGTTCTTCTGGCCAGATAACGCTGGTCTCCATCTTTAACACAAAACAAAACAATACAATACAAAAATCACTTCAACCACATAGGTCGTCTCGATGACGTCGGGTTACCATGACAACCGTGAAAAGCAGGCTCCTCTTTTATACCAGAAGTACCTCTGAGGCACTCTTCCCTTGTCAGAAAGCCTTCTGGTTGCAGGCTACTGTCTTAAAAGCCTAATTCGAGGGTCTAGGAAGGAATGCAGACAATTTTTTTCTATAAAACCGACCTTTATGCAGTTTTATTAGTATGCACAGATGTCTCCTGGAAGTCTTGAAAATAAGCTAGCCCTCTGATGAGAACATGTAAGATACGCATACACTCCATCTTTGTAAGAAAACTAAAATTTCTAACATCTTGACAAAATACCCAAGGAATATTTAAAATACTGTCATTTAAGGAATCTCAAAATTATTTCAAAGATGCAAGGCTGATATACTTACTTAATAAGCACAAATTCAACAATTCAATTTAACCATATTGGGCTATGCTGTGGAAATCCTGCACTTCAGATATTTTTCCTCGGATGCTTTTATCTCAGGATCATCTATGACTAAAGAACATGGGAGTTTTCTGCAGACTCCATCTTCTATCATAGGAATCAGTTGGCTAAACATATTTTGGACATTAAAACATGAATAGCTAGTCCATACCCTCTCTCTTCAAAACTCTTGGTTATATTCTTTATTTAGTCAACATACATGTTGCTGTGCCTTTGGGTTTTGCCCTCGGGTTTGGGGTGTGGTTTTCATTGTCGTTGTTGTTGTTTTGGTTTGGTTTGGTTTGTTTGTTTGTTTGTTTGTTTTTTGAGGCATGGTTTCTCTGTGTAACGGCCCTGACTGTCCTGGAACTCACTCTGTAGACCAGCCTGGCCTCAAACTCACAGAGATCCTCCTGCCTCTGTCGCCCAAGTGTTGGATTAAAGGTGAGTGCCACCACCAGCTGGTTTGAAGTATTCTAATAGGCCCACAGCTCATCTTCCCTGTCAGTGTCTCTAAATGCACAGTTATACTATGGTCTTCCTCTCAAATTCTAGAGTCTTTAAGAGGTACCCTAGGGACTAGAGAGATGGCTCAGTGTTTAAGAGCACTAGCTGTTTTTCTAGTACCCACATGGCAGCTCACAACTGACTGCAACTCTAGTTCCAGGGGATCCAACACCCTCACACAGACATACATGAAGACAAAACACCAATGAACATAAAATAAAATATACTGAAAAAGGGTACCCTAAACAACCACTTCTCCAAATACAAGCAGCAAACTAAGAACCACAACAAAAATAGAGATGATATATTAATTTTTTTCTTTTATGTATGAAAATAAAGGGGCTGGCAAGACAGCTCAGGCAGTAGTAGTGGCACTTGTTATCAAGCCCGATGACCTGAGTTTAAGCCCCAGAATCCTAATAGTAGTAGAAAACTAACTCCTGAAAACTTGTCCCCTGACCTCCATATATGCATTGTGACATGCATGAACCTGCGCGTGCACGTACACACACACACACACACACACATACACTAAAAGCCATGAATTATTTGTGCATTAAAATGGCTCACCTGGGTGTTTTGTGTCCCCCACACTGTGTGTCACCTGTAGTTGTAATCATCTGGAGGTTCCACTCCCCTGGAACATCTGGAAACCTCCCTCACATGGGTGACCACTAAAGCTGGCAGCTACTGAAGCTCACCTGGGAGTTTCATCCAGAGCACTTCGGCTCTACTGCACAGAATATTCCAGGTGTACAGTTGTCAGATCAAATTTAATCCACTTAAATTTGGATTTAAGATCACAATGAAAGTGCAGTATAATTTTCTCTATCTGAAATGCAAGTTGAAACATGGTCTACATGTATTTAGATTTGTTAAATCTGACAAACTCAGGAGAAGAAACTGAGTTTGTTAAACAAGAAGATATAAAACGTCTAAAAATAGATGCATATAAAGCAACGGAGCATCAAAAGCTGTGGAGCAAAAGCTGAGAGAACTGACAGCGGAACAGACAAATCCAGTTATAATTGGAGTCTTCATTATTCCTTGCTCAATAATGCAGGGGAGTAGGAGAGTGAAAAGCAACAAGGTTCCAGATGAACTGGATTTCACTGAGCAAGTGGACCTATTTGGTGAATACAGCACATTCTACTTAAAAACAGTGGAATGTACACTCTTTTCAAATGCATGTGGGTCATTCATTGAAAAAAATTATCCTGGGACACACACACATGCACAAAAAGAATAATTTGAAGAAGCTGAAGTCAAACAAAATGAGCTATTTAACAATAATGAATATAACTATAAATAAAAGTATCTAAGAACATAGAAATTAAACACACATTTAACTGACTCATGTGTTAAAGAAAACGTGTCAAGATAAATAAAAATACTTGCAAAAGCATTAAAAGTAAAAGTCTCATGTACAAAATTTGGGAGGATGAGAATTTAGGTATAACCATGGTCGTGTAGAGCACAGGTGTACTTTAAGAGACAGGATGATTGGGGCATGGTGGCGCAAGCATTTAATCCCAGCACTCAGGAGGCAGAGGTAGGCAAATCCCAGAAAACTTGAGGCCATCCTAGTCTACAGAGTGAGTTCAAGAACAGCCTGGGCTATGCAGAGAGCCCCCATCTCAAAAACAAATAGACAAACAAAACTATAAATAAATAAATACAGAAGAGAAGACTTATATCTTGATAGTTGTATATCTTCATTGTTTGTGGTGATGCAAATAGAGCTACATGCCCTTGTCAAGACTTGTGGAATTGTATCCCAAAAGAATGAATTTTACTTTAAGTAATCCCTTACTGAAAATGTACATCCGCGTGAAGAGTATTAATTAGAAAATCAGTTTTATTTTGTGATTCCAAGTTGGTATAAATTTAAAATCAGCTAATGTATAGTCAAATAGATATATACATGTATGTGTATTTCTACATGCATAGAAAAACATATGACACAGTATAGACTAAATGAAAGCTAAACTTCATTGTTAGGGAGCAAGACATAGGAATACAGTCAAAAATATTTCACATTAACAGTGAGATGTTTTGTTTTGGGTTTTTGCTTGTGTTTTCCACAATATGAGCATGGAGCCATGCTATAGGATATTTTAAGCTGCACATAAAATTTCCCTCACAATCCATTACAAGGCAACATGTATGGATGATATTCTGATGAGCAGCAGGATCCTGAGAAAAATGAAGATGGTATTAGTGTACATTTAAAAGGCATTTCTCTCTTTGTTCTATCAAGAATTATTTAGTTAGCTATACATGGTCTCTAATGTAAAATGCAAAAACAAAAACAAAAAACAGAATTATCTCCAGTAGGTAGTTAAATTTTAAATAGATATAATTTATGAACCTTCCAATTTATAACTCATTAATTGAAACTGTTATAGTCTCATAAAGAATAACATGTCTGAGGCTTAAGAGATGACTCAACAGTTAAGAGCACTGGCTGCTAAGACAGAGAACTTGGGTTCAGTTCCCAGCACCCATATCAGACGGCTCGCAGCCACAGGTAACTCCAGTTCAAGGGGATCTGATGCTCTCTTTTGACCTCTGCAAGTAATGTGGTGTCAGGAATATGGAACTTTTGTCAGAAACAGAAAGAGAATTTCTAACCATTTCAGTTTCTTTCAGCCCCATCCAAGGGAAGTGGGGCCATACGTCTCTACAGCCTTTGGCCTATCTTAGTATATCTTGGCAGTCTGACCTGAATTCCAGGTGGACGATCCGTCATTTTGTCCATTTCATTGTAGGCTATGCACTCACGAGGTAGAAGGATCATGAGAGTCCTCTCGGCCCTAGCCACTTCCAAGTCCAATGACAGGCCCTTATCACCAGCTCAATGGCAGGTTTCCACAACAAAAAGGCTGATGTTCTGTTACTTCAATGGCTGCTTTCATACCCCATGTATCCCACTAAATGTCTTTCTCCCACAAGATCTCTTCCTCCATTTTATGGTTCCCACGGAGGTCTTATGCTTTCCCTCTCCGTGTCTCTGTCTCTGTTTTTATCTCTCTCTTCTTAAATCTGTGTTTGACATATGAGAGAAACAATACAGAATTTGTTTTTCTGAGACTGTTTCATAGCAGTAAACATATGATTTCCAGTTCCATTAATTTTCCTGAAACTGTCAGTTCATTTTTCCCTTATGTCTGCATACAATTCTACAATGTATTTGACCCATAGCATACTTCCTTTATCCATTCATTAGTTATGAACATCTATATCGGTTGTACTTTGTGTGCATTGTGAGTAGTGTGCACCAATAAACATCACTGTGCATGTATCTATGCGTTATGTTTACTTAGGGTCCTTTGTGTTTGTGGTCAGGGTCATAGAGGTGGACCAGATGGGCAGTGTCATTTTTTATGTTAATATTTTTATTTATAATGCGTTGTGCCATGGAGTACATGGAGGCCAGAAGACAACTTCTAGTGCTGGTTCTTCTTTCCCACTCCTTTTACGAGAGAATCTCTCTGTTGTTCAGTACAGCATACACTAGGCTGGCTGGCTGACGAGTTTCCAGGGAGTCTCCTGTCTCTGCTGCACATCTTGCCATGGGAGTACTAGAATTGCATTCTAGTGCCATATCTGGCTTTATGGGAGTTCTGGAGATTTAAACTCAGGTCTTCACACTTGCATGACAAGCACTTCACCAACTGAGCCGTCTCCTCATCCCTATTCCTAATAGGTTTTGTTTTGCTTTGACCTTCTATACAGAGTTCTATAGAGGCTGAGCCTGGTTATACATCTCGTAACAGTGTATGGGTACCACAGGGGTAAACTTGAAGTTAAGAAAATTTTCAGTAAAAGAGGGAAAGAAAAAAGGAAACTGAAAAAAAAATGTTTTCTACGTGTATATTGTAGATATTGTATTTTATATCAGGACTCCATGTACAGAGAGAAAAAGTAAGGTGCTGAATTCTAAAATTTAATAGAGAAGCTCTCTAATAAGGGAAAGAGCTGCTACCATAATCTTCACAAGCTGGACACAAGGGCCTGTGTGTGAGCCAAAACGCATCATAGAGCAGTGTGACTTCTAAAACACAAAATGGTTGGACTGTGACAGGGTACATCAACATGGCAGATAATTTTGCTTTTGTTTTGCAGATTGTTCCTATCTGAAGCCACATCAAATGGATCCTCAAGTAAATATTACAAGATATTAAACAAATGGTCACAAGAAGTTCTATACAAGGAAGGATTGGGGGCCCATTTTACAACAGCACTGGTCTTCAATGTACAGATATACAGTGCTATACAGTACACCAGTAATAATGAGGGCACTGGAGTAGATAAGTCTCAATGAGGAGATTCAGAAACACAGTGTATGGTGAAAAGATCCAATTACATAATGGCAGCCAGTTTAATGTTTCCTGTACAGTATTTTTAAAATGTAAGTGTTCCTATTCCAGACATACCAAATCTCTTCATTTGATACTCATTTTTGTTGTTGTTGTTGTTGTTGTTTTGTTTTGTTTTGTTTTTCGAGACAGGGTATCTCTGTTGTAACCCTGACTGTCCTGGAACTCACTCTGTAGACCAGGCTGGCCTCAAACTCACAGAGATCCACCTGCCTCGGTCTCCCGAGTGCTGGGATTAAAGGTGTGTACCACCACTGCCTGGCTCTTTGATAGTTTTTTAGTATATATTATTGCTGCTTTATACACTGGTGATACATTATGTCCTGAGGAGTAATTACATGTTATATCTCAAGATTTTTTTTATGAAATTTTTATACTTTTTTTACTTGAATCTAATGATTCATCTGTTTTTGTGAACCAGATGTAATATGCACTGTTATACGTGAAGGCATGAAAATTAGCAATACACATGTTTATTCTAAAACTTAGGGAACTGACTTTATTATATTTGTTGCCATAAAAGCAAGCATATCTCACCAGCTGTGCTATTTCGATTACAGATGCCTCTCTAATTTTGCTTTACAAAATTACTATTGCTTCATTAACCACAGCCATTTTAAACCCCTCTTTCCTGCAAAAAGTTCTTGCTTTGCTCTCATAATTGACTGATGTTTGCACACTTGGCCAAAGACAGAATGTGTATGTCCAAGGAAGGAAGACCGAGAGTCCTATGGAAATGGATGGCAATGCAAATGTGCTGTGCTGTATTGGTTTTTGTTTTTGTGTTTTTGTCAACTTGACGCAAGCTAAAGTCATCTGAGAGGAGGGAACGTCAATTGAGAAATGCTTCCATAAGATCAGGCTGTAGGCAAGCCTGTAAGGCATTTTCTTAATTAGTGATGGATGGGGGCAGGCCCAGCCCTTTGTCAGCAGTACCATCGCTGGGCTGGTGGTCTTGGGTCTAAGAAAGCAGACAGAGCAAGCCATGGAGAGCAAATCAGTAAGAACCATTCCTCCATGGCCTCTGCAACAGCTCCTGCTGACAGATTCCCGCCCTGTTTGAGTTCCTTTCCCAATTTCTATCAGTGATGAACAGCATCATGAAGTATAAGCCAAATAAACCCTTTCCTCCCTAACTTGCTTTTTGGTCATGATGTTTCATCACAGCAATAGAAAACCAAAGACAGGTCCGGAGGTAGAATACGTCACGAAAGAATCAGCGAGTCTTGCATTTAGATTTACAAAGGCATTAAAAAGGGTAAGTAGGCAAATGCAAGCATTCCCCTTGCTCCTCTTGTTGTGAAAAACAAGAGGTCAAATTGTTCATCCTGCATCAAGGCTGTCCTGAAGCAAAACAGTCTTATAGCCCACAGGTGTGCCCCAAAGGAGTGAGGCAAAAGCACAAACCTCATCAGGACCCAGGAGGCAAGTGACAAACTCCTATGAGCAGGAAGGGGTGTGGTCTGCTAACATCTGCACAGAAAAGCACTGTGGCCTCATAGTCTGGGAGACCAAGAGGCATTCTCCCAACATGTGGATGAGCAATGGTTCAGTGACTGCCTGAAGGGTCTGTCTAGATGTGTATAAGGTTGTTTGCATGCTGGGAAGCAGCTATTCCCCAAATGACTACATGTGCTGTATATTAGGATTTTTTTAAATATAAATTTAAGGTGAATAATGAAATAATTTGTATCACTATAATGATATAAAAGATAAAATGATATAAAGCATTTTACTATGGTATGCCAATTTAGGATTCTGTGTTTGGTGTAATGCTCAATATGCAGTTGAAATCAATAGAAATATTGACTGTAGATAAGCCAAAGAGGAACAGATCACGTGTGGTTAAGAATATACCTCTATCTTTATTGTTTACTTTTGTGTCTTCAATGAACTCTAAATCACCAGTGTGAACTTTTCCAGTTCTTATTTTCATTTGTTGTGAGGATATGTTGAAACCAATGTTCTGGTCCTTCCAAAGCTAGGTCCAGCTCCAGCATAATGACCAAGGCCCTCATTCTAGGCTTGCCATATCAGTGGAGACCAATCTATCTTCCAGTTCCGTCTCTCTTAAAATGTCTAAAATCACAGAAATTTAGGAGATTTGCTATTGTAAAATGACATTTTGCAAATGATGTTTTTTCCATTTTTTTCACTCTCTGTAACATTTATAAAATTGAATAGAGCATTGTTTTTTATGCCTGTATTATGATCTATACAGTTTCTCTCAAGTCGTTGTCTTCCTTTTTACTAGTATGTTATGGCAAATTGTGTTAACCTAAAATACCACATTTGAGAATGATGCTTATTTAATTGGAACAAGTAGCTATGCTTAGCAAATTAAATTTGACATTTGGGAACCTAACAGGGAAACTGCTTTAGTACCTAGCTTATAGGACTCCATCACGTAGTTAAGAAAAAAGATCATTGCTGACAGGCCAAGAACTCTGAGATAGTTTGTAAGCCCTAAGAAGAAAGGACTAGTCGAAATTTTATAAACCACAGGCTAATTCTGGTAGAAGAGTTTCTTGGCTTTTTATTTCCTAGTATTAGGATAAACAAATAGGAAGAATCCTTCCAAAACCCCTTGTGAGCTAATGCCGTAGTTGCTGGGGAAAGCCTGAAAGGTTTTTCAATCAAGATCAGAAATAAGGCTAGAGAGATGGAAATATATATGTGAATGAAATGGATTATGGGCATGACCCACCTAGTAGGCATAGAATACTCTGGATAACTGAAAACTTTCTGTAGTCTAGAGCACTTTATGGACACCATATATAGCACCTAAATTGGAGACACTTCAGTGTCATCCCTTTGAAAAACTGGACCTCCTTAATCCAGGTCCATAGTGCCAGGTGAATGCTGCTGGCCACTGAAGGACCCAAACTCCATTTTGTGTGTACGTGTAAGGTCTCTTGTCTCAGACCCTCATCCTAGGCCCAGTTCAGGCCTTCAGGCCTGCAGTGTATATGTTCAAGCCCCTGCCCCCACCTGAAGGGCAACCAATCAGAGATGAGGGCAACCACAATGTAGCCACAGGAATGCAGGAAGGCCTTATCTCAAGACCGAACACCTACACCTGGTACCCCTACATGACAGGAGGTACGTGAGTGTCTTTTATCTTAAAATTGGCCAATATCAAATTGACTCATGTAAGTGTCTCACTGACCACCAATCATTTTCCCTATTACCTCACCTATGCTAAAAATTCTCTTTACAACCTATAAAATGGCCAGTAAGCCTTTGTCCAGGGTCGGTCATTTTTCTTGGTGCCTGACCCCATGTTGGTTTGCTCTACAGAATAAAAGTCCCCTTGCTTTTTGCATATAGTTTCGGACTCCTGGTGTCTTTGGGGACCTCGGAATCTGGGCGTAACAGCCACTTTATAACTACTGGTCCAACAACTCAGAGCAAAATATTTTCCAGTCCTAAGTCAATCTGCCTTAAGCAGGAACTCTCTGACCTGGAGCATAAGCTACCAGAAAACAAGAAACTTGGCTGGAAAACTTTTGCTTTCAGGTCCGATATAAACAAACTAACACACAGACAAACACAAAATCTCTTTGTGAATCAGAAAATGAAATATGGCACAATCACAGTTTCTAAATACAGAGCATACACCAAAGCAAAGTCTTATTATAATATAAACATTAAATAAGCTTAAATTGGTTTTCTTGTCATTGCTCTAAAATCCTACAAAAAATGCTCTTAAGTTAGGCCAACAAAATGACTCAGCAGGTAAAGTAACTTGTCACTAAGCCCATTGGCTTAAAAAAACACCAAAGTTCACATCTAAATAGCCTCTTTAGAGAGAGAAAGTGAATATCTCAGAAATAGTTATCATTTTAAAGGATATGTCTTTCAGATATCCATAAAACAGATGAAAAATTGATAACATAGTTGTGGAAAATATTAACTAGAATAATTAAGCTCATATCTTTCTAAAAAAAGAGTTAAGGACTCAGAAGAACAGTACAATTGAGGAGTGAGTTACTACCCCAAATGGCCAGGGTTCCAAGAGTATTTCATGCCAAACCATTAAGGGAGATACACTTTGTTCTTGTTAAAGCAATGTTTTCAATTGTGAAGAGAAAAATATCTCATTTTTATTTAAAAGAATACAGTGAAGAAGTTGTGCTAAAAAGAAATCTGAGTAGTCACAATTATAAGGGCAGATATTAAAATGGTACTTCAAATTTTCACCACTTCGTCTGGTATTGTAGGGGCTGCTTCTGCTCTTCCTTCTGCCTGAATCCTCCGTTGTGACCATTAGCCTCAGAATGTTATTGACTACAGCAGTATGTGGCTTTGTAAGCATCAGAGTAGAGATCCTAGTGAAAGGGTGAGCGTGATATTTGTGACATGCATCTCCTATTGCTGTTCATAGCTGGAAATCATTCATTTTTACTTCTGCATTGTAATGCTTTCTAGAGCTATAACATGTTTCTCCTATTGCTGAAAAAATTGTGTGGCTTTAATGGTTATCCTTGTCCATATCTGTGGGTGAGCATAAGGACACCCTTCTGTTGATTGGATACCAGGAATATAACTGCTGAGTGAAGACATGGTGTGACTCTTTAGCTGTAGTAGATATTGACAGTTTTCCAAAGTGACCATATCCATTTAGACTTCCACCTAGTCACTAAGTCCTAGTGCGTGTGCATGTGTGTGACTCTATCCTTACAAAAAATCTTGCTATTTTCAATTTTTTTTATTGTTGTTTTTTCGAGGCAGGGTTTCTCTGCTGTAACTCTGGCTGTCCTGGAACTCACTCTGTAGACCAGGCTGGCCTCGAACTCACAGAGATCTGCCTGCCTCTGCTTCCCAAGTGCTGGGATTAAAGGTGTGTGCCACCACCACCCCTCATATTTTTAACTTTTTGACTGCCCTCCTTCCTCACATATCCACAGATGAACTAACTAATTGGCCCTAAGAGAATTTAAATGGTCTTCTAAAATAAATACAAAGTTTGATTTCTAGACTCCTTTTCACTACATCGAGGCCATAAAATTTTACATTAATCAATTCTAGCATTCAAAAATTGGTTGTTTCAAAAACACTCAGAATATGTTTTTCTGCAATTTTAAAATCACATTAAAACAAAAGTTCACAGCCCACAATGACTAGAATTAAATCTGCACCTAATATGCATCTATAATATAACCCCCTCCACCAGCACATCTTAATGAGAACAGCAGTGGTACAGCATTGGAAAGTGCCTCAGGTTAAAAAAAAAAATGTGTTGGCAAACTTTTTCAGTAAAGGGCCAGATGATTGATATATATATATATATATATATATATATATATATATATATATATACACACACACTTTGTGAAGTATCTATTTATAATATCCTTTGCTCCTGATACATTTTATTTTATTTTACTGCAATGCTACGACTTGAAACTGGAGTCTCAATGACAAGAGGGAAGTATTGCAGCACCAAGTTACACCCCCAGCCTAACTGTTTGTATCAATACTATATCTTTTACACACATCATTCCAGTTACTATTGGTACAGTAAAATGTAATCTAAACTGTAGCATCTTAAAACAAAGTATTAACTTTCAGGAATTGCTCAGCTGCTAGGTTGTTACTTGGGGTCTCTGATGATGTCGAGGGTAGACATCAGCTATGACAACAGTTATGTAAAAGCTGGACTGTGATAGAAATCCAAAAGAGCTCACTCACACACTGGCAGTCACTGCGGTCTAGTAGAGTACAAATAATCGGTATCTGCCCACTGAAGAACATATGCATGGCCTGTGGTGATTTGGATGTGAATGTCCTCCATGGCTCTGGCATTTGAATACTTGGTCCCTGGTTTGTGAAGCTGCTTAGGAAGGCTTGGGAGGTATGGTCTTGCTGGAGGAAGTACATCACTGGGGCCAGGCTTTGACGTTTCAAAATCCACGTGCCATTCCAAGTTCACTCTCTGTTTTGTGCATATAGTTTGAGATGTGCGCCCTCAGCTTCTACTCTCAGAATCCAGTTCCGCTGGTCTGCTGACCTCACTCCTCCAACATGGACACTAACCCTTTGGAAGTGTAAGCCAAAATAAACTGTCTCTTCTATAAGATGCCTTGGTCTTGGTCCTTTATCATAGCAACAGAGAAATAACTAAGACATGAGCTCTCTGGGACAGCTGTCTCAGAAAAAGCAGAAGGTTATATGGTAGCTGTTTTCCCCAATGTAAATACTCTAAGGCTACCATGCAGACACTTTATGGTGTGTTACAGCCAAGTCTGAAAAGTTACGTAATATACTTTCTGATATACAGTATGGATAAGAAAAGCAGTCACCATAAGTTGACCATAGTGGCTCACACCTATAATCTAACCACACAGACAAGGCAGAAAGATTGTTAAAAATCCAAGGCGAACTACAATTCATCATCTCAGTTCTGGGAAGGCAGACATAGGTGGATCCCTAGGGCTCACTTAGCCATCTAGCCTACCAACTTAGCAAATCTAGGTTAGTGAGACTTTTCTAAAAAATTCCTCAGAAACAAATAACAATAACAAGTCAGAAGGAGTTCAAGATATAGCTTGCCTATCACGCCCCAAACTGTAGACTTAATTCTTCTCACCATGAAAAAAAAATAATTATAATCCACATTTGTCTAGCAGAAGAGTGGCAAAGTCACGTATGAAATGATCTGTATCATCTTACAAGTTTACCAAGACTCTCCCTTGGGTGAAGAAATGGGTGTACACTCTGTAGATGTTTACTGAAATAATGTTTTCAATAGTAAATATATGGAACGTTTCTAATATCAATGAATGAGGATTGATCGATGCATGAAATAGTGCTATATACAATACCAAAGAAATGCGTTAAAGATATACTTTATGTGGAAGAACCAAATATCAAAGCATTATGCATAGTATAATTATTATTAATTAAGCATCAAAATTAATATGCGCCATACATTTCCACTTTCTATATTATACACTTGTGATTTTAGAAGCAAGGGTTCTTCTAAGATTCATTTTTATTATTTTTAATTATGTGTAGGCATGTGCATCTGAAATTGGATACATGTATGTGAGTGCAGATGTTAACAGAAGCCAAAGGTCAACTGCCTCTCCCTACCGTCGCTTCCTTTCATGATGCTGCTTTGTCTTTTGTTTCATGAAACTTGAATGCTGCTTGCCTATGGATCGATTTGTGGTATTTTACTTTCCTCAACTTCTTAGATAAGTGACCTGATGTCTCTTAGAAAAATTTCACCATTTACCACTTCAGATATTTCTTCTGCTCTGTACTCTCTTCCTTCTTGGAATGTGCTATTTGCAATTGTTAAGAAGATCTTGGATGTTCTGTTCTGGGGTTTTGTTTTACTTTGTTTTATTTTCTCATTTTTTTTTTCTATTTGCATTTCAGTTTGAGATATTTCTATTGACATATGTCTAAGCTTACTGATATTTTTTTTCATTGTGTGTTTTCGGTGTGCATGTTGCTATGTCATTTAAGGACATTTTCATACAAGTTTATTTTATAGCAAGCATATTCCCTTGAACCTCTTTTTTCTCCCTCAGCATCCCTACATTTATTTAGTCCTCTTTATTCTCCTAGGAAAGCAGTTACACTTTTAATTTCATGTTATATACATGTATATAATTTTATGTGTCTCTATAAAATCAAGGAACTCAAATAATAGAAAACATTTGTAATTTGTCTTTCTGGGACTACTTTGATTCCCTTATTATTATCTTCTGGAAATGACATAACTGTTGTTCTTTATGGCTAAAACAAAGTCCATTGTGTATATTCACCACATTTTCTTTATCTTTTCCTGTTTTGGACATTCAGGTTCACTTCATAAGTTAACTACAGTGAATAGTTCAACTCACTAACTTTTGTTTTAGCTGTGCCCAGTCTGTTATCAGCCCATCAAAGATATGATTTCTGTTTCATCTTTATAATTTTTTATTTAACTTCCCTCCTTCCCTGTGTGTCTCTCTCTGTCCCTCTCTCCCTCCTGTATGTGAGTGTGTGTGTGTGTGTGTGTGTGTGTGAGAGAGAGAGAGAGAGAGAGAGAGAGAGGCAGACAGACAGACAGACACATGTTTGCAGATGTCTGTGAAAGAAGGTATTGTATCTGGAGCCGGGGTGGCAGGCAGTTGTGGGCCCTGGGTGTGTGGGTGTGAGTGCTGGTAACCAAACTCAGGTCTTTTCTAGAAGAGTGTAAAGTGCTCTTAACTGGTAAGTCATCTCTCCAGCTCCTCAGCTTTTTTGTTTGTTTGTTTCTAGTATCTCATTTTCAAACTTCATTGGAGTTTCCATCATTGTCACTGTATTATCTATTCATTTTGTTATCTGCTTTTCCCACTAGTACCCTTAAAAACTAATCAGTTACTTGTTGTCTGGTCATTTCAAAATCTTTGTCATATCTGAGAATGGTTCTGATGGATGTTTCATTTTATAAGCTGCATACAGTTAGGTTTTTTCACTCTAAAAATGTTTGTCTTTTAATAGCTGTGTGTAAATCATTTATTTTAATGTAATCACTGATATTAATAGGGTTACATTAAACATTGCACCACATTCCTTTTTTCTGTCATAAGATCCATGCTAGTCTTCTCAACTTTAATATTTTCTGTTTTCAACATCAACATGAAACTTTCATCCAGCAATTGTTACATATAATCTTAACCTACTGAAGTCTGGTATCAGTTTATACTTTCACACACTCCAGAGATAACACAAGTTTTTTTTACATGCTGTTACTAGCCCACTTAATTTGTACATTTGTAAGTATCAGTTAAAAACACAATAATGTTACTGTTTTATAAAAGTGTCTTAGTTACCTTTCCTGCTGCTATGATGAAATAACCTGAAAAAAGCAATTTAAGGGAAAAGGGACTTATTTTGGGTCCCAGTTCCAGGTTGCAATCTATCATAGCCGAGAAGTGATAGCTCCAGGAACTTGAGGGAATTGGTCACATTTCATCTTTAATCAGGAACAGAAGGAAATGAATGTGTGCATGCTAGTAAATTCTCTTTCTCTACTTCAACATGTCAAGACTCAGCCCTGGAATTGTGGCATACACAGTGAACAGGTCTGCTCATCCCAGTTAACCAAAACAAGAGAAACCCTCACAGGCATGACCAAAGACCCATCTCCCAGATGATCCAAGGGTCTGTCAAGTTGACATAACTACTGGAAAAATATTGTTTTATATCCCTATAGATATTTATCCTTTTAAATTTGCTCATCCTTCCATCTCTACTAAGATAATTTTATCCCTCTAAGATAATTTTTTCTACCTGAAAATGTTTTCTATTATTTCATACCTGCTGCTTGTGAACCCTTCCCAATTTTGATTACTATTTATATCACCTTTGCTTTGAAGTCTATTTTTTGCTGGCTTCCAATTTCCAAGTTTGAATTTTATTTCAAGACACTAGTAGTATTCCATTGTCTTCTCATTTCTATATTTGCTCTTGAAAAGCCCAAACAGTCTAACTTGTTTCTTTGAAGAATGATCTTTAGTTCTGGATACTTTAAATTTTTTTCTCTTTGCCTTTCTATGAACTTTCTCTGAAGTCTACTACATTAGCTCCCTGTTATACATAGAGAATCTGATTCCAGACCTACATCGGGTAATCTGAAAGACCTACAACAGGTATCTGAAACTAGATAGTACCAAGCACTATAATGTAATGTCTTTTCCTGTAACTTACTAAGCACTTGCCATGCTCTGAGGCCATTGAGTTTGTTAGTTTGAGATGCAATACAAAAACTATCGTGAATTTTGTTTTATTTCCTCACAATTTCATGAATAAGAGGTTCCTTTTTTTATTTTTACTTTTGGTGTTAAAGATCGAACTCAGAATCCCACACATACTAGGCACATCCCACACCCAAATGATTTTAGAAACCTAGGCATATGATTTTTCCTTGGTTAGTAAGATAAGAACTCTCAGATTTTCTCTTAAATGAGCATTTTGTGACATTTATTTATCATAAGTGAATTGCAAGCATTACAACCTTTATGCTTTGGGACCACAATTAGCAAATCATCGATTACTTGAACACTAGCACTATGGTAGCACAACAGCAGATATGATAACTGAGATGGAAACCGACTAATATGTAGAGAACTGATACTGTGAGAATATCCTGGGAAATAGATGGAATGGAACAGCATGAAATTTCATCAAGTCAATGTCAATGATGTCATCAATGTCAGTGAAATTTTAAAAAAAACAAAAACATCTTAGGTCATGTTTCAATGAGTATGGGAAAATACTCTCCTATTATTGCTGAGGAGAAAGTGAAGCAGGTGTCTGATATTTGGAGGAAAATAGCCTGGAGATACATATTAGGGAATCATCAGTATTTTGAGGCAAATGAATGAGATCACACAAATTGAGAGCATGTGAACCAGAAGAGACCTAGAACAGAACCCTGGGGACCATTCAGGGTCGCAGTTCAGCTTCCCAAGGGTAACTCCACTAGACACTGTATTCAGGCAAGGCTGCGTGGGTGAGTTGGTTTTGGGTCTTGATGGTGGCAGGACTGCCCTTGAACTCACTAGAGCCCAGGCTTGCCTTCAACTCTTGTTTCAGCCTTCTGAGTGCTGGGATTACACGTGTGTGTTACTGCACCCTGACTTGGTTTGAAAGCAGGTTATTGTGTCTCAAGAGCTGAACACTATAGGCAAAGTCAAATACCATTTGATTGACTATCTTACCTGTAACCTGCATATATGAGAGAGATGTGTGTATGTCAAAGATGCACCAGGTAAAATGCCCTGTAGCCTCCTACTCTTCTCAGCCACCTCCTGGCTTTGCCACACACACCTCCTACAGTCCTCATTTCAGTCTCCCAGGGAGGTGTAGGGTGAGATGGGTCAAGCACTTGGGGGTGGGGGGCGAGCTCGGGTGACGCGGCATTCACGTGACCGGCCAGGCGCAGACGTGGGCACCAGCCCCCACGTCCGCTTGCCCGCCCTTCGGTCTGGTCCTGGCACCAGCTTAGAACCAGCTCCCTGAGCTGCCCTAAGCAGCAGACCAAGCTGCGAGTCGGATTCTGCAAGTCGGAGAAGGCGCAGGCCTGTCCCGCGGTTCCTCAGGTCAGTACTAATAGGCTAGCTCTGCCAGCAGAGCAGGACTGGGGTGGTGGCAGCTGGAATGAGCAGCAGCGGGAGGGGAGGGGGAAGAGATCGGGAGATTGGTGAGGAGGGGGACCAGGCAGGCGGGGCGGGGAGAGGGAGGAGGAAGGACCCTGCAGTCAGCTCCCTTCCCTCACCCCACATCTCATCCGTTTTAGAGCTGGCAGGGGTGAGGGGCCCCGCAGTGCGACGGTGAGACGTAGCTGCGTTCTGAAGTGATCCACTCACACTCACACTCAGTTTGCCATGAAGACAAACTGACCCCGACCAAAAGGAGGGTGGGGGTGGGGGTGGTGCAGGCTGCCTCCAGAGTCCACGGGGGAACGCAGAGCAAAACCGAGTTTGGAGAGCATCCCGATTTGGTGCCTAAGGCCTGAAAAGAAATGGCGGCTGGGGTTTGGGGGTGGGGGGGTGGAGGAAAAGGTTGGGTGATGAGTACGGACTGCCGGACATGTTCTCAGTCCCTGTGCACCCACTGACCACACAGCCCCCTGCCCCTGTGTCCTGTCTACAGGTCTGTGCCTCTGTTGTTCCCAGAGCATTGTGACGTCAGAAGAGTAGGGTCAACTTGCCCAGGATCCCTGCAGGTCAGTGCATAACGGCAACCTGCGCAGGGGAACCGGCAGAATTTGGGACGCCACTGCCTGTCCCCGCCCAAGCTATCCATGTAACGAACCCAGAGCTTGCCATGCTGAAGGAACAGCACGGGGAGGCAGGACCTGCAAGGTTGTCTCAAGGGTGGAGGAGGGGTGCAGGCAGAAGGCACACTTGGAGGTCTGGGACAGCCACTGGGAACACCCCACACACACACACCCGTGCAAGCAGAAGGCACATTTGGAGGTCTGGGACAGCCACTGGGACCCTCCCCATTCAGGGAGCAGACACACTTGGAGGTCTGGGTCAGCCACTGGGACCACACACCCCCACCCCACCCCCACCCCCGTGCAGGCAGAAGGCACACTTGGAGAGTTGGAACAGCCATGGGAACACCCCCCATTCAGGGAGCAGGCATACTTGGAGGGTTGGGACAACCATGGGGATCCCCCCCATTCAGGGAGAAGGCACACTTGGAGGGCTAAACAGCCACTCCCCCCAAAAGGGCCAAATGCAAAGACAGATGTTAATGAGCTTGTGTTCTGCCCAGTGTCAGTCTAGTAAGTCTCTTCTTTGCCTCCTGTTTCCCCACCTTTATCCTCAGGACAGGAAAAGGAGGGAAATCTTGACATGGAAGAACCCCGCGGTGAAAACGAAGGGAAGCTGGAAAAGGAGGGAAAGCGGGAAGATGAAGTAGAGGCCGAAGATGAAGAGAAGTCAGAGGAGAAAGAGAAGCCGGACAAGAAAGCAAAGCCCGCCCGCCAGGGGAAGCTAGAGGAGGAGGGAGGGACAGGTGAGCAGGGGCCACAGAAAGGCCAGGGGAAGCCCGACACCCAGGGAAAGTCTGAAGGTGATGGCAAGCGCCCAGGGGAGGGCAAGCCCGATTCCCAGGTGAAGCCAGCCAGCGAGGCTGAAAAGCGCCCTGCTGAAGATTACGTGCCCCGGAAAGCAAAGCGAAAAACAGACAGGGGGACAGATGATTCTCCCAAGGACTCCCACGAGGACTTACAGGACAGGCATGTGAGCAGTGAGGAGATGATGAGAGAGTGTGCAGATGTGACAAGGGCTCAGGAAGAGCTGAGGAAGAGGCAGAAAATGGGAGGTTTTCACTGGATGCCAAGAGACTCACAGGATGCATTAGTCCCCAGGGGGCAACGGGGAGTCAGGGGTGGAGGCAGGGGCCAGAGGGGCCTCCATGACATCCAATACCATTAATGCCTTCAGCCTTTCGATTCTGACTTCTCAGATGAGAAAGAACACTGCTGGCCCTGCTTTTCCTGGTAGACAGTTGCCAGGCCCTGTGCTTTAACCTTCAGCCGAAACTCTGCTTTAGATATCACTGTCCTTACCAGCAGCCTTTTGACCCAACTACAGTTCTCTCTGTCTTTTAGTACAGGATTTTCACCCGTGTGCATGTACATTGTAAAATAACAATAAAAAAGTTTGCAGAACTGCATATACAGTATCAGCCTGTTTATATAAAATGTAAATATGCTTGAAGAATGATTCTGAGCACAAAGAAAACTATGAAAGTGTTAACAATGTTTATCACTGCAAAACAAACGTGAATAGGTTCCACATGTTCTCAACCATCAGGTGGTTGGAAACTTCCTGCCATTTCTCTGCTGGTTCCCACCCAAACTTTCCTGGTTGTAACCAATATCAATTCAAACTGTGGCCTCTTTTCCTGGATCCTCTAATATCCTATTGCTCTTTTTTATGTTACAGGATATAAATTATGATTGTCATAATAATTTTTAAAAACAGAAAACCATATGATAAGCGAATGAACTATTAAACAAGTTTAGAATGGCAATGAAGACATTTAAAATGCCTATTGTTTGAATGTAAAATAAAAAAATTAACGTTACCTCTGGAACTCAGTGCTAAAGGAATAAACTTGGCATTTATTATCCATTTCTGTAATCTTGTTATCTATGAAATGGGGATAATAGTAGCCTAGCAGGATTGCACAATAGATTAGATGTCATGCCAAGCATGGGTGTGTGGAGTATCAGGATCCTGAACCTTGTCAACTGAGAAGAGGGCTAATAGTTGTCACCTCTTCTCAGGAGCAACTCCTGGCAGCTGAGATGAGGTGTGGATCTTTGAGTACTACCATAACGACCTTGCTGTCCCAACTTTCCCCATACACATTTACTCCTTGCAAATAGCCCTGCCTATAATGGTGTCCTCCTGATGTTAAGGCTCTTCTGATTCCCTACTTTCTCCCCAGAGGGCTCTGTCTGGTTCACATTTGATCTCTAAAGAGTATGCAGAAAAACTTCCAGCTGTAGGTTTTTAGGCGTCTTGGATTTCAGATTAGGGATGCTCAACAGGTGAAACCTAGGCAAATGTTCCTAATACAAGACAGACAAACAAACTCCTCTGCAGCCTGAAGCATTTCTGGGCCCAAGCATTTCTGGCAAGGAATACTTGACCTGTAGTAACATGTTTTCCTTGATAGAATACTGTGTAATGCCTTATATCTTTTTATTAAGTGTTACTAGAAATTATGAGAAAATGTAAAGTTATTTTCTGTGCTCAGCTCACAAAATAGCTCAGTCAGCCTTGTGCTGTAATTTTAAAAGATTATCTCTATTACTTTTCCAAGTAAGGACTTGTGTTCACAATCTTAGAAAAGCTGTAGAGTTCATGTTTCAGAAGGAGAGAGCCCTCTGATAAGCAGCTTTTCCAGACTGTGGGAGAAAGAAGTGTTCACTTCTGAGAGCTATTCTGGAGAGGCAGCATGAGAGAGACCAGATTCATTCTTTCTGTACTAAAGCAACAGCAAAGAAACAGGCATGGGGCTCTCTCATGGTGGATATCTGACTGAGATTCTGTCTGTTTTTACCCATTGGAATGGGTCCTGAGATTGAAATGTACCAAGGTACATTCCCATCTAGATAATCCATGTCTGTTTATTCAGCTAGTGGCATCCATTAAGGACAACCACACTAGAAGGAATTCAATAGTTGACAGGAAGAAATAATTTTTTCCTGTAGATATCATCTAGTCCTTACTATCCTTCAATGTGAGCCTTTGCTCAATAGGCCCAAGCATAAAGTGGCCTTGGAAACAGGAATAGTGCTATAAACAAGATCAACAATATTGATTTCCTTTGCCAACCTGACCAGACTACTGTCATAGCTGAGTTGGATTATGCCAAACACTGAGGCCAATGGTGAGTCTTGAATATGGTACCATTTCCAAAGGTAAAATTGATTACAGTAATGAATGATGTTGAGGAAATTTATTTTTAGTTATGTGTGAAATTGTTTTATGCACTGTTGGGTGAGGGGCTACCCTAGATCTTGGTATTTTGTATTGTCTGCAGGTGTTGGGTTTGTGTGGGGGGTGTTAATTGCTCATGGTTCACATGTGCTGTCAGTAGAACACCTGAGGAGTTCTGAAAGAATAAATACACCCGAGCTCAGATGTTCAAGATTCCACTGTCCAAGACACGGCTCTTGCCCTGATGGTGGTTCCCGCTGCTGAGGTCTGGCAGGGTTTCCATGTCTGAAAATGCCTCCTTGGCTCTATCCTGAGTCATCACAGCAGTGTATTACTATAGAATGAGACCTCCTGAAAAGAAGCTGGATCAGCAGACTGATTAGAGCTACAGTGACATGAAGAGGTTGGAATGTTGCAAGTCCAGAGCCTATTTACCTTATCTCGGATTGTAGCCATCCCCCTCTACAGTCATTCCTTGGCTACCTCTATTTCAGAAATAACAACCTGTGACCACTAGATAAAAAGTATTTGGAAATATACTAACTTATCAGACTACTAGCTTTCAAAACCCCCAAAGCTAAGAATATCATCACATAACATTTGGGCCTGTAGAAAAGCTCCCCCAATCTTTCTGTAACAGCTTCTCTGATGTACCCACCAACATATTTTTAAACTTGCCTTGATTTATGACTTTGTTCTGTTAATCTATAAAAATTCATGAAACTACTTCCACATTGGAACATGGAATTTCTGGGAATCTGAATCTGTATTCTCAGGCCATGATCACTCAAAAGGACTCAGGAATAAACTATCTCTTATTCCCTTTAAGATGAGACCTGCGTTTTTGCTTCAGCAGTGTAAATCCCCTCTATGGAAAGGCAATATTTTATTCTTAAATGAAAATAATTACACATTTAAAAGGATATGTTTTATCCACACTCCTAAAAATTTACCTACTAAAGGTGTACAGTTTAGGGGTGAAGATGTAGCTCTGTTAATGATAGAACACTTACCTAGAACGTTCAGTCCCCCCAGCAGTGCAGAAAAGGATGCAATTCTACTGGTATGTAGTACATTTACAAGGTTGGTCTCCTCCCAGCTTATTTTAGAAGATCATCAGCACCCAGAAAAAGAAACTCTATCCATTCACAGCCACTATGCAGTCCCACCCTCCACCACTGATAGCCCTCATGTCCAGTTAATGGAACCACTAATCTATGCTCTGTCTCTATGGACTTAAATATTGTTGTCAATGGGATCATGAAGCATTCGGAGTTTTTCTAGCTAGCTTCCTTCACTCATAATATTTTAAAGGTTCATCTGTGCTATTAGCATGTGTGGACTTTCACTCTTTTCACCTCACTGTCTAATTATATTAATTAGTGTATCTGTTAGAATGGGTACATTTGATAAATCCATTCATCATTTTGTGTATATCCATATTCTTTTCACTGTTAGTTACCAGGGGTGGTGCTATTCTGAATATTCATGAGACAGACAGCATGAAGGAGAGGTCTCTAAAGAGACTCCAAGCCCAACTGGCAGAAGTAGAAGTCTGTTTTTCTAACTCTCTGAAAATGGGAAGGTTCACAGCAAAAGCTTGTAGATAGGCTACCCGATCCCTAGGCTGGAGACAGAGAATCGGGTGGGGAACCGGATGTGGCACCCCCCTGGTGTACATTCACTTTCTAAGATGATTTTGTGGCACTTCAAACTCACAAACAATGTTTAGTTGGGATGCCTGTCAATGTCTGTGAGGGGCAGACAGCTGCTGCACAGCAGCTTGATTCTGTCACTACATTCTTATACTCATTTTCTTTTCCATTTTACCACAAAGTCTAATTTTACCATGCAAACCTCTTCTGATCTAAAAGCATCCCTTTTTTTTGCCTTTAACTGTCTTTACTAAAAAGGTATTTAAAATCTCTAACTTGGTATATTTATTTTGTATATTTGATGGTTTCTTTCTGTCTTCATTTTTGTAAAGTTTACAAACCTTTTTTTCTCAACAAAGTAACTATATTTTAGTTTTTAAAAAAACTATATCTGAAACACGGGCAAAATACACTTAACAGTTCTAGACACAGGTCTATTTTTCTCTTGCCAATGAATTTAAACTAATCATTTGTTTAAGATTTAAATCATTGTATAACAGGGACTCGGGAGATAAAACTTGCTACAAAAATGTGAACTCCTTCCAGCCTGAAAGAGAAACAAAGGTAGATAAAAGGCTGGCACCTCTGCCTTCATCTTGCATTTGTTCCCTTTCTATGGGGTTACCTGCTTACTCCTCTGCTTAGGTGTGCTGATAACTTAGGAAGTATCTACCTAACTTCTTTCTCCATCAAAGCTGAAAACAGAGAGTTTAAATGTACTAAACCTGTAGTAACTTTGTGTTTCAAGAACAACAAAGTAATCATCTGCAATCCCAGAAACTCGGACAATAATCAGGGAGGCTGTGCCTTCGCTGAGATTGCTTAATTATGCCTTGCACTGTTTTTTCCCCTAAGCTCAAAGCTCATGTTAGTACTCTGAAGACACACGTTTGTGACTGGACCACTCTATCCATTCCCCTTAATGGGGTCACAATGATCAAATACCTTCTCCTTTGGCTTTCACCATTATTCATCTCTTTAGCTGGTGTATTGGATCTGGTGGCCAAACCTAATCCCTTACATTATGAAACAAAAGGAAATTGGACTGATTTAGTGATTTCAATTTGTGTGAGCAGTCACTTACAAGCAGTTTTGTATCACATAAACAGTTTACATAAATAAGCACTTATATACATAATATGTATAATATATAAAAATAATCTTAAAAATAAAGATTTTTTTGTACCTTTTATGTAGATTTAACATTTTACAGTTTTAAAAGTGAGGCTATTGATCCTTTTTTCCTCTCCATAATACTAAGTAATCTTAAAATCTAAATCTGCACTTTCAAAGGTAAAACTCTTAGCATAAATAAGGTAGAAAATCTACATCTTTTACACATAAATAAAAACAAAATGTCAGAAGGAGAAGCTTGCTGTATAGGACACTTAGAAAAAAAAAGCTTCCCTATTTGTAAAAGCTAAGCATAAAAGAGTGAAGCACTCTTACAAATGAAAATTTCAAATTAATAAAAGTTCATAAATTCTGGTTTTTAAGCCAGTACAGTAGTCTGATATTCTTTAGCAAATTCCTGTGTACCCTGTTATGACTCCAGAAACCTAATAATTAGTTTTCAGTCCAGTCCAAGGTGTATAGATAGAATCAGGATCCTCCTCCCCATAGGCTCTTTCTTGTGGGGGAAAAAAAAACAGCGTTATCTTTACCTTTGATACAGAATTTTTTTCTGCTTAGGGATAAATAGGGTAGGGAAGGGAAGAGAAGAGTCTATAAGGAGCAAGGAAAATCAAACAATAGGGGGTTCGAAAATTCAATTCTTTGGAATTCATCTTTAATTCTGACACAGCTTCTATTATTTTATTAATTTTCCATTCTTCAACATCTATCTTCTTTGATAGTTTCAAAATGCTTATTAGTTTTTATATAAATTAACAATTTCACTGTTTCTTTTCTTAGATGCTTTTATTTTACTTAAAATAAGTATATATATATGCTTAATTATGGAAATCTTTTGTGCCTTGAACCATTTTTCCCTCTAAATTCAATATTAACTAAATATATATATTTCTACTGCCTGGGACTTCTAGTTTATCGTAGGGAAAAACAGAATACTCAGTATTCCCCATTTAGGGAAACACAAAGCCAAGTTATCTTTAATTAGATCGCCCCATTTTTTTCCAAAGACTTGGAAGTTGAACTACCATAATTATCAAACACATAGCTACAATATCATATCCATTTTTCCCTACAGTATTCCTCCATCTTTGAATTTCTGCTTCCTACTTTGGTGTCATTTTTCTTTTTTGAAAATTTCAACCTTTTATGATAGTTGGAGGTATTTGTGTTTTAGATCAAGAGAAACCCAGTCTCCCAATGTTGATTCCTCCCATTTCTTGCTTATGGGAACTTGAGGGTGTTCAAGACATTGGGGAATAATGTTTCATGTATGTTTTCTTTCTTGCTGAAACAACAAGGGTCTTTCTAGTCTAGGAATGGGGTAATTTGCTTGCGTTTACCTACAAGGTTGCTTCATGTCCTATAGGGTTCTCCCTGAAATGGCCATTCTGTTGGTCTGGAGAGAACAATTGTTTCTTTAATTCCCTTATTACTAGGTGCTTATGGAGTATCTAAAATAAACAGACAAGGTTGTAATATGCAGAAGGGACCTAGGTAAAACACAATCTTAGACATTTAAAAAAATAACCAAAGAAAAATGTCTGAATGCTAGCATACAAATGCTATGAGAACAAAAATAAACAAATGTCCTATCTGAATGTTCTGATGCAAGCAAATGTATATTCAATAACAAACTCAGAATAAACCAATAAAATATTTACCAAATAAAATGACATGTCAGACCCCAGAAATAACTCATCAATATCCACCCAATCAGACAATATAGATAGTTGGGCACAAAGGGCTCATGATGATACTTGACACCAACTCAGGAGACTTCTACAATATAAGTAGATTGTCCTTGGAATCGTATGTTCATGTTTTAAAACTGCTTATTGAAAAACCACCATTCTTACCTCAAAAGGAACAAGGGAGTTTATTCCAAGCCAAATATAAATGACCATGTCCTCAGAACACAGATTCAGTTTGCCCCAAATAACATGTTTCAATGTGGACATTGTTATATGAGCTTTAATAGTTACAAAACAAAAGATACTCATTAATCAAGGCAGCTTTGAAATACAATGTTGGAAACACGAGGTAGGCAGATTTTATCCAAACAGTAGCATCTCTCCTATAGGTTTCAGAAACCAAAGAAAGACTTTATCCATTAAGTCACATCATCCACCAAAGAGAACTCAGCATAGATGATAAATATAAACATAACAGCTAAACCTTTAGCATAGGTATAAATATTCATGCTCATTTTTGCCTTTTTATGCAGTCTGGGATCATAACCTGTATCACCCACTCTGGTCAGGTCTTCCAACTCTGTAGCAATATGCTGCTGGGCAGCTCAGCAAACAGGACAAGGAGGCATTTTCATATGTGCGAACCCTGCCAGACCTCAGCAGAGGGAACCCCTATCCTGGCCCTAGCCATTCTGGACACTAGAACCCTGAGCATCTGAGCTCAGGTGTTTTTATTGATTCAGCACTCCTCAGGTGTTCTACTGATAGCACATGCAGATTCTGAGCAACCAAACATCCCCCACACAAATCCAACACCTGCAGACAATACAAAATGCCAAGACTCTAGCACACATTGCCTGATCTCACTCGCTCTCTAAAATTGTGGATCAGGATCCATGACACTCTCGCTCTTGTATGCCTGTGAAGCCAGTACCATATAGATGATACTACCAAGCTCTGTTGCCCACTTGAGGTGTCTCCTGGCCCCCTTGGACCACAACTTTATTATCTTCTGTGTGCTGACCCTAGGGAAACACTTCCCTAGACAGTTACCTCTGAAAAGCAGAAAACTCCTTCAGTTTAGGCTTTCTTCCCTCATAAATTTAAATCTTCACAAGACATAACTTCTGATGGTAAGATTTTGCCCCTAGGACACCTTTTTGTGAGTATTTACATGGAACATAAGTTTCTTCATATCCTTTGCTCATATGGAGAGATTCCATATACTTCTTCTCCAAATGCCATTCTCAGAAGTTTTCCAATCATTCCCCACTACCATCAAGCCAAAATATTGGCTACATCCCATGAATCAGTATCTAATCATTGGCCATTTCTCCTTCCAAGAAAAATGTATGGCTATGTAGATTATCTAAAGTTCTGTCTATCATGAAGGTTTTCCTTCGCCAGTATCTTTCAGAGTTTCCCAGAAAGGGGTTAAATTGTTGCATCTGTTCACTTCAGTCTGGTGCTTGCATATCCTGCAGAACCATCTGTAAACCAGGCCTAAGTTTTATCTTGCTCAGCCAACTAATCATAGAGTATACTCCCATGAAGCCATAACTGTATGCCTAGGGACAGAAGGCATTGCTACAGGAATAAGAATCATAAACTTGAAAAAAACATTTCTACAACATCTTTATGCAATTTGTGTATGCCTTCAGGATGTACTTGGGCCTGTTTGCATATATACCATTTCCATTCAGTGATAGATTGCTACTGTACATGTCCAACTTTATGACTTAGTGGATGAGATAATATCCAGTTCATTATGGACAGTTCAGACCATGTGGTAAGTAAGTTGATTACACCCTCCTCTGTCTTCCTCTTCCATCCTAAATTTCTTTCCTTATTATTCTCCCCCCCTTGTGCTTTAATATGTACTGAGTTATTCAAGAAAATTATCTTGAAGGATAAAGTCAAGGGAACATTCAACATTGTAGCAACCCAGGAAGAAATGGGAGTAGCTCGAGAACCTCATTTGTAGCTAGCATATGAAGGTCGAGGTAAGTCTTCTAATTTGTAGAGTCTACCCTTACTTATAAGCAATACCACAATCCCAGGATTTATTTTTTATTTTTTTGCTAAAATGAAAATCTTGATAGTTTTTACATTTATTTAGCTAGTGTGTACACACACACACACACACAGTATTTCGAAGTCAGAGGCAATTTGCCTGTGCTACAAAGCAAGACCTTGTAGCAAAAATATATATATATATATATCTAGCAGGCTCATAAAGCACATTGCTAGGGGAGGGAGAGATATATGATAGTGTTTCAAGAGGCAGATCAGGAGAGCTCTTATCTTCTGTTCTAATGAATAGACCACTCCCTTGATGGATTCACAACACTGTGGCATTACTTGGAGGTGGTGAATAGAAAGAGGTGGAGTCTATTTGGAGGATGCAGGGCACTTGGGACTTCCTTGGGAGCCATGCCTTGTCCTTGCCTCTTTCTATATACGCTTTACTTTGTGTTTTGGCCCTGAAGTATGAATTGCTCTTCTCCACCATGCCACCCTGTCACAATGTAAGGAATCCTCTGAAATTGTGAGCCATAAAAAAAAAACTTTACCCTATTAATTTTACTCTGTCAAGTATTTTGTTACAGCAAATGAAATGAAACTAATAGATCATCGTCAACCAACACTTGGGCTAGAAGCTAAAAAAGTAGATCAAAGCTGCCTCTTTAATAAACTTGGTAGCAGAAAAACTTGTATGAAGGGAGAGTTGTCAATTGGGTGGATGATAAAAAGGCAGAATTTTAGGATAGTTTTGAGAAGGGATAGATACGTCTCCATCAGGAAACTTTCCAAATGGCAGATTACTTTTCTCAGGGATTATCAAAGGGGGTTTTGAGCATTTGATGTCAAAAGGTCACTCAGTAAATAAACTAGTTTCTTTTGTACAATTCCATTATTAAAAGGGCATTTTCAAGCAATCCTTGACTATAGTCTAGAGTATTTTCCTGAAAAACAGTCTAAGAATTTTGTTATTTAAGGAATTTATGTCCAGGCCTTTGCCAATTTCACCAATTTCAGCTCCAGAAATTAACTGAATCATAGGCCATTGTCATGAGTACGCTGTGTCAGATACAGAGATAAACATTTCAGTCTTTCCACAATGTCACAATTTATTGGTTAGCAATACAATCACAGAGTACCTTGGTTTCAGCATCAACAATTTGTATATATTCCTGCTCTCCTTGGTAACACTGGCTAAGATGAGCATGGTTCTTTTTATTTCTGTCTTGATTACAAATATTATCTTTCAAATCACACATCACTCTGTAAACATATACAGACTGACTACATGAGTTAAAGATGCCAGAAGTTTCCAGTGGTTTCTGAAGTAGGCTGATAAAAATGTACAAAGAGTCTGTATTGATAAGATAAGAAGCCCAAAGCAGATACATGTGGAAAGCTGGAGAAGCAGATCACTGTGGCAGTCACAGGTTTGAGAGCAAAGCTTCATAGTTCACTCCAGTTGCAAAGGCAAAGATGAAGAACTAGAAGGGTTCAAACAGAGGAACTGGCAGATGCATGGCTAGCAGGTCTGGATTGGTGAACAGGAGAACCAGTTGGTGACAGTTGAGTAGTTCTCATCAACAGGGGAACCAAGTCAAGCCAAAGCACTGGGGGCAATTTGGAGTTCTCTTCCTGTTGGTTCTTGATTTCTTTTCTCCCTCACCCTCTCTTTCTTTCTTTCAAGACAAGGTCTCTATACAAAGTTCTAGAGTTCCCTAGGAACTCACTCTGTAGACCAGGCTGGCCTCAAACTCACAGAAATCTGCTTGCCTCTGCTTTGAGGGTGCTGGGATTAAAAGCATGTGTCACAATGTCCAGATGATCCTTTATTTAAAGCAGAGCACAGAGTGATTTCAACAGCCATCCAGTTTGTGTTAGAGAATTGGTTGGTGTGCCATGACACATTTGGTGTTAGAATAGTGCCTGAAAATACTGCTTATGTTGAAAAACAATTAGGAGAACATAGATAATCACTGGAGATATAGACTAAACTTCATGCCTGTTAGTTTCTCAGAGACGACCTAAGGAACACAAGACTATTTGTATACCTCCTGGGATCAGAACAAATCCAGACAATTTATACTCCAGAGAGTTGTAGGAAACAATAGAACAATTAGCAGGCAATTAGTGCAGGTTAATACATAAATGTGGTCGAGGAAAGAGACAATCAAATAGAGCTCTGCAAAACCCTTATCCCAGGGTAACTATGAGTTTAGCCAACTCTTTGCTTTCTGGGGGATTGTATATGTGGCTTCACAGTGTTTGAGTAAAATAATCCAGCTAGTCATATAGAAGTAACAAGACCCATGTGTGGAAGGAGAAATATAGTTGCTATAAAACATTTGAAATGTCTTGTTTACAAGCTAGGGATGGTATCAGATGAGGCAGGAGAATTGAGTGTTTGAGGCCAGCCTGGGCTACATAGCAAAACTCTGGAAAAAAAAGTCCAGCTTCCAAAAAGTTATGAAATTTGTAAGTAAATGGAAAGGTATGAAAAAAAAGCAGATGACAGAAACTGTCTGTGACAGGGACTGGAGGACAAACTTAACAAAAACGGAAAGGTATATATTATAAAAAACTGCCAACATAGGATAACACTTCTCTTTTACAGGAAAAAAAAATGGCTTATTCTGAGTTGAATATGAGAGAAGATAAATTGATGAAGATTATGCCATCCAGAAAATTAGTAACAAAAATGCTAAAGAAAAACATGCAAAACCTCAACACTATTAAACACTATAGTGAGTAGAAAATGACTCTCAGTTCTGTGACCAGTTAGAAGACTATGGGTCCTCTGCCTAGCCAGGATTGAAACAAGTGTGGAAGAAGCTCATCTAATGTGTCAGTCCTGAGCCCTGAAAGTCCAAATCTTACAGGTTGGGCCGACAGTACTAAGAGAGCTTATCTTTCCAAGCCCTTAGAGCTAATGACCTATTGCTCCCAGCTTTAGAAGCAAGGGGTTTATGGTTCTAAGCACTCAGGTTGAAGGCATAGTGTGTACTGTGTACGTTTTAAATACTAGCAACCCTGGTAGCTGCAGTGTAGGCCTCGGATTCCAGTAGTAGTAGTGAATGGCAGCAACCAAGCTGCCTAATCATGAGTATTTTGTTATTGCCTAGGATTTGTAGCTAAGCCTGCAAAAGAAACCAATTTAGAGGTAGTAAACATTTCCCATTGAGGGGAATCTAAGGCTGTGTCATCTTCAGTTAGATTTACCAAAACAGTTACGACTTGAAGTAACACATTAACAAACAAAAAACCAACTGCAGCATCTTCTAGAGACACAGCATCTTGAGGGTTGGGACCTCCAGATCCTATACAGACTGTTACACCTCTTAGACCTCGGGTTTCAGGATCCTAGAACTCTGTCAGCAATGGAAGCCCATGACATGTCATCTTCAGTTCTTCACAGCCTTTCTCACCCCGGCCACCTCTACCCTCACATCTGCTCACTCAGAAAGAACTCTTCATCCACGCCTCTACAGCCACTTCCACAAGTACAACAGCTCGACTGCTATGTCCATATTGTGCTCTTCCTCTCACCAGCACTGGCCGGTGTACTGACAACAAGGGTCAAGCGACTATTAAGAGAAACTTTTTATTGACTGTGAGACTGCAACTTGGGAGGTTGTGTCCTAGCTGGCTTAAAAAGTGAGTCCACAGTAAGCTTATACAGTCAGAAGTGGTGGTGCCAGCATGCAGCAAGGGTGTTTGCACCGATCACAGCACAGCTTTTCCTGAAAATAAAGGATTGCTCTCAGTGCCTATGGCACAATCCTTCATGCAAAGACTGTGTTTACAACAGTTACAGGCTCTCTGTCAGAGTACTAGATGAGGTGTTCCCTATCTGACCCAGGTTAAAAAAAAAAAAGGCTATTAGAGTTCACTCTGATTTATGATAGCAAAAATATACTAGCTATTTCAAAGAGCTGTGGCCGGATTAATGCCTTTTGGAACTTGAGTTGAGCAAACAGCTGTGGTTAGAGTATAGCTTTCTTAAAATATCCGTGAAGTGTTCAGAGCAGCTAAGCCGCCCTGAGGACAGTCCCGTCAGCTGCTAGAAGGGATTGTAAGCTAACATTCCTCTACTCAGAGTCATCAGGCACCATGAAAGGGTCTCACAATTGTCAGTTAGGGAGTCAAACCAGTCAAACTGGGGTACATTTTAGTTTATTCCAAGAAAAGATAAACTTTAAAAGGGGAAGTTATGACAAAGGCCTGTCATTAATGTTAACAATGCTTTGATAGTATTTCAAATAAGCCTAATTCCTGTCCCAGTCCCCCATAGAGAGATGATTCCCTTTGATCAATCTCAGTGTTAGCCATGGAAAGGAAATACAAAGCACCTGTGTTGAAAAAGGCATAGTAAACAAACTCCATGTTTGTTCAGGCTGCTATATTAAAACACTATATAGTGGGTACCTTATAAACAACTCTTCTCTCACAGTTCTCGGGGCTAGGGAAACCAAGGTGAAAGTGCTGGCAGATCTGATATCTGGTGACTGCTCAATCTGTGGTTCACAATGCCTTCTAGATATCCCCTCCATGGTAGAAGGAACAAACAAGTCCCTTCAGAACTTTATAACAGGGTTATTTGTGTATATTGCTCTTCTCTAGGGACTGCCAGTACATGGTCTTAGCAACCTAAGCATCATCCTAAATCTTACTTTTCCTTTTAAAAATGATAATTAAGCTCCAATATATGAATTTTGATGGGACACAAGTGTTCAGACAAAGCATTCTCTACTCACAGGTTGCATATAGGAAATCATAAGGAATCCACTAAAATGATATTAAAAACTACCAAATATGTTCAGTCAGTTGGCAGTGTACACTATTAATATCCAAAAATCAAACATATTTCCATATGTTTACAATGACCAGTCCAAATAATACGTGTCGATGAGGGTCAAGAAAAATGGAAACATTCATACTGCTAGTGAGAATGCAAAATGGTAATTCCTCCAATGTTAAATACAGACTTAAGGATAAGAAAGAGCAATAAGCAGGTGAATATGCCAGAGTACATTTATGGATATATGGAAATGTCATAATGAAAACTCTTGCTAATTAATGTACATTATCGAAAACAGGAAAGATTCTGTACAAATAAATAAATAGGGCTGGAAGTATAGCCTATTGTTAGTGTTTGCTTAGCAGCTATGATCCCCTATCACCACACAACATTTAAAAAAATAAATAAAAATAATGAAAAGGGTAAACCACCACTGATCCTCCATGTAGCATTTAAAGGATAGTGTGGAAATATAATAAACTGTTTTATATCAAAGATAAGATAGACTGAGGATTGTGCCACAATCCTATAATTCCCACACTTGAGAGGTGGAGCAGAAGGGTTGGTAATAATTCTAAATTATCCTTAGCTACGTAGTAGGTTTGAAACCAGCCTGGATGATATAAGACCCTGCCTCAAAACAAAACAAAAAGAAAAACTTAATAAAATTATAAAATTCATTGAAAGACACAAACTGTCAAGCTCACAAAAAAAAAAAAGAAGAAAGACTGAGGAGTGGTGTTATCTATCATATCTAAATAAAAACATAAAACCCCTGAGTCATACAGTATCTGATTTCCATGCTGCAAACCACAGACAACTCCAAACTATCAATGTGCCATCACTGAATAAGAATTTAGCAAGAGATAGTAACCATTAATTCTCACTCATTAGTATAAGACAGCTCCTGCACATCACTACATATATGTCTAAGAGAAAACTAAAAATCTTCTGAGCCTGGGCCTGATGGTGCACATCTTTAATTCCAGCACTCAGGCAGAAACAGACAGATACCTGTGAGTTTGAGGCCAGCCTGGTGAAAGCACTAAATTCCAATTCAACTCCTACATACTCTGTCTCGCTGCCCTCTGCCCAAAAAGAAGTCTCAAGAAAATTCTAAGTCCAGATATCTTCACTGATGAATTCTATTGAACCTTTAAGGATGAAATAATACAAGTTTTAAACAGTTATTTCAGGAAGTGGAGGGAGAAGCCTCTTCCCTTTATAACGAAGTAACAAATATATAAGTTCTACAAGAGCCAACCTCATGAATAAAGATGCAAGAATTCTTGTTGCTGTCATTGTTGTTGCTGTTTGGTTGGTTTGGTTTGAAATAGTGTCTTACTCTGTAGCCCAGACTGGCTGCAAATTCCCCATCCTGTTTTAGAACTGGGATTAAATGCATGCACAACCATACTTGATTCACATGCAAAAGTTCTTAATAAAAATATAGGTGGCTGAATCCAGAAATACCTCAAAAATATATATCAATTTATTCTAACCAGCTGAATTTTATTCTAAGACTGTAAAAAAGGGTTTAATATTTAAAAGTCCATATAACTAAACATATTAACAGAAGAAAAATGTAAACTTCTCAATGAATAACAGAGATCTCTTATAAAATTCAACACCCATGCATGTTCAAATCTCTCAAGCATCGTAGTTCAATGAAGATTACTTGTTTACATGAGAACCTGGGTTTGATCTCCACCAGGAAAAGCTTTAAACATATATCGGGAAATTGTGACTAGAAAAGGAGCTGAAACTATGCTACTTAATAGTAAAACTGGTGCATTCCACCTACAGTCAGGCATCATTCAAGAATATTGCCCTTACTGCTGTTGTTCAACAATGTACTAGAAAAACTAGTTAGCATAATTAGACAAAGGGAAACAGGCATGTATATGGTTAGGAAAAAAAGAAGTAAAATTATGTTTATTTGCAGGAAATCATGAGTGTATACATAGAACAGTCCAAGAAGCAATAAAAGATTTTAGAACTATAAGTTAAATTAGCATGATCTCAAGATAAAAGGGTCACAAAATCAAGTGTGTATTTTATACTAAAAATAAGCAGCTCAAAGTTGAAAATATTTAAATGTCATTTGCATTTGCAATTGCATATATAGTAATTAGGGTTAAATCTTATGAAATATGTAAAGATTTGCACTGAAAGACCATAATACATCAAGATTAATTATGAAATGCCTAAATGAATGGATTAGTATGCCATTTTCATGACTCAGAATATTCAATAGTATTAAACTATCATTTCTTCTCAGTTGATCTGTATATTCAGTTTAATTTAATGAAGACCTCCTCAGTTCTCTCTCTCTCTCTCTCTCTCTCTCTCTCTCTCTCTCTCTCTCTCTGTGTGTGTGTGTGTGTGTGTGTGTGTGTGTGTATGGTGTGTGTTATTCAACAAGCTGATATTAAATTTTGTATAGAACTGCAAATATTGTATCTGCCATTTCAGTTGTCTCTTTTGAATATATTATTTATTTCCCAAACATATAATTCCAATAGTTCTGTCATTCATGAAAGTTCTGAAAGACTCAAGTAAAATGTAAGCTAGTAACTTATACAGATACTTAGGGTTAGGATTGGATGCTGATTGTCAAGAGATTCCATCTTTCAGAACCATTTATAACTTATTTCCAACACAGTTTAGCACACTTCCAACTCTAAAAATAATGACCAAGGCTGAAGAAATGGCTCAACAGTTAAGAACACACACAGCTTTGCGGAGGACCTGGACTGGGTTCCAACACTGATGTTGGGTAACTCACAACTGCCAATAAATCTGACTTCAGAAGATATGATGCCTTCCAGGCACCTGTATGCACAGCACACACACACACACACACACACACACACACACACACACACGCATACGAGCACAGAGAGAGAGAGAGAGAGAGAGAGAGAGAGAGAGAGAGAGATGTCGGGAGGGAGGGAGAGAAAGGGAGAGAGAGGGAAAGAGAGGGAGAGTGAGGGAGAGAGAAAGAGCATAGCCAAGATAGCAGGGTTATATGGAGAATGAGTAGCTGTGGGGAGTGGGGGAAGGGCATGAGCTGGAGAAGTTTAGTGTAGGGAAAGAGGCCAGAAGAGATGAGAAGAGTTAGATTCCAGCATGGACTCCAAAATGTATAACAGGTACTTGTGATTCTAAGGGAGTCTAGAGGTCAGCATGTGCCTTGGTGTGCTAATAGGCACCACAGATAGCCATTTGTCCCTTCTGCCAGTGATAAATGGCTCCTTTTGGTAGAGGGGAACTCGCTTCACAAGTTTCTGAGGAATGCTGGCTTTTGTCTAACCATCAGAATTTGGACCTGACAGTCTATACAGTAAGTTCCAGGCCAACCAGAAACACACATTAAAACCCTGCCTCAAAAAGATTCATAAAACATACTAATAACATGTAGCCTTTATATGTTGTGATGAAACAACCCTTTGCCTCTGTTGTCTATTTCTCTAAGCCCATAAATCCAGTTTTACCATGGGGAAAACACCAGAAACAAATTCTGTACAGGGACAGTCTATGGAATGTCAGACCAGTACAATCATGAACGCCATCAAAAGCAAAGAAAAGCCTGAAGTTACACAACTAAAAGTAACACAGAATTATAGATAGGCTCTTGTTGCAACCAGAAAAGAATATGCATAAAACAAAGGTTATTTTGATACATTAGTTAAATTAGTAAGATAGTAATAATGAAGGGAACATGGTGTGAGATATGTGGGAACTCTCTGTACTCTTTTCTCTCCGACTCTCTGTAAATCTGTAACTGTTCTCAAAAACAAGAAGTCTATTTTAAAAAAGAAAGAAAAGGCTGTGTCAAAAGAGAAATGACACAGCGAAAACTTTGTTTTGGTACATTTACTGGCTCTTCCTTTAAGGGTCTTCTATTGTCATTTTAAATTGACACAAATAATGTACCCAGTACTTCTCATGTCATCTCTTATAATGGCTGGAGATATTTGGGGGTGTTTCAGTGTTGAGTGTTCTGGAGCTCAGAATTATAGGACAGTCCAAGTAAAGTTCTGTGTTCCAGACTTATCTGGATTCCAGGAAGTTCTCCAATTGCTTCAGTCTGGAGAATGTCCCCAACAGCCAAATTTTATTCCTAAAAGAAGCCCTATTTCCTGTGGTGGTATGTGAAGTAACAGTGGTCTGGAACTACTTTTACAACAGGTTGACTTGACTTCTAGGGAGACAGAGCATAAACAGAAGCAAAGAGAGGGGTTGGAGGCTCCCATGTATATATCCAGAACCTCTAATTAGTGACTAATACCATGAATTCTTTTCAGCCCCTGGCCTGTTACTGACTTCCTTCAGCCCAAATTTGGACCACCTCTTCTGTCCCCCTGTGTTTTCAAAAGCTCAAGTTGCAACCCCACCCTTCTTCACAGTCCTTTGTTTCTTTGCAAACATGCAGTGTACATTCATGTGTGTCTGTGTGTGTTAGTGTGCATCCATGTATGTCCATGTGTGTCTATTTGTGTATCTGTGTGTCTTTGTGTATGTGTATCTCTGTCTGTCTGTGTGTGTGTGTGTGTGTGCGTGTGTGTGTGTGTGTGTGTGTGTGTGTGTGTGTGTGTGTCTAGGCCCCAGTTAAGATGAGACCAGAAGCAGAAAAAGGAAGGCTCATGTCATTGAATTCTCACTTGGACACTTCCCTAACCCCAGGGTCAGGGGATCAGGAACGCTGAGATAGAAGAACAGGAGAGCCAAAGGCTGAGCAGGGCCTGCTGCTGTGAACAGATGCTGACAGCATCTGATAGCAAAAACTGCCACCATAATGTGCCTTTAGAAAAGAATGAAGAAGAGGCAGCAACAGAGCACCCTTGGCTGGAGGAACCCAGGCTCTGCTGTGTGAAAACAAGGGGCGATTAGAGGGAGGACAGGCTCTGCTCCTGCCACTGGGGCAGGAAACCCTGGACCAGAAATTCTCCCTGGACTCCTTCAGATTCCACCAGAGAAAGTCTGGGGCCTGGCAACTGTTGCCATGGCAGCAGTTATCCAGGGCTGTCAGCCTCTCCTCTTTCTGCATGGCTGCCCTGTCTGTCTTCTGATAACCTTTAGTTCCTGCTTCCAGAAAGGGCCTTTTATCCTGCCTTGGCTGTGTGTGAACATGGCTGGAATCATCCAGGGGCAGTTTTTCAAAATAATTAAATGCAAAACTATTACTGCCACAATGCCTAGGTGTTGTATTTTGCATTGTTTTGTTTTCAGTGCTAGGCATCTAACCCTTCACAGATGCTAGATATATACCATTTCCATATATACTGTGCTTCCAGCCTCTGCCCAGTTTTCCAGTTTTTTTTCTGTGTGTGTTTGTATGTTATATGCATGTATATACACATGTGTATACAAGTATACTCTCCTGTGTGGGTGTAGAGCTTTCAGCAAGCACTTTATCCACTGAGACAGTTCCTAAAAACCCACACCCAGGTTTGATAACCCATTTTGGTGGGCCACTATTAAATTGTATTTCAAATTTATAGAAGCTGTGAAAAATATTATATTTTCTGACATCAAAGCACAACTCAATAAACTATTTCTTGGCCTAAATAAGATGTGTACAACTGAAATAAGTTTATGTTTTTCAAGGTAAAGTAAAATAGTAAATAACTGATTTAAAAATTTTTAATCCAGACATAACCATATGACTTCATTGTTAATATCCTATTTACTCCATTACCACATTGTTTCCATTATTAGTTAGTAGCCATCTATAATAGGTGCCTTCTTTTGTTTTCTATTTTTCTTTTATTGAAAATAGATTTTTCATACAATATATTCTGATTATGGTTTTCCCTCCCCCAACTCCTCTAATATCCTTTCCCCTTCCCTCCCATCCAGATCCACAACCTTTCTGTCTCCTGTTACAAAAAAAAAAGCATCTAAAGAATAACAATAATAAGATAAAACAAAAACAAACAAATCAGAATAGGACAAAACAAACAGGAGAAAAAGATTCAAAAGAAAAGCACAAGAAACACATAAAGGTTCAGAGACACTCAAGTTCGCACATAGGAATCCCATATGAACACAAACCCAGAAGCCATTATATATATAAAATAATGTGAAGTGAGGACTTTTTTAACCTTGCAGGTCATATAACCTTGCAGGCTATATATATAAAAGAAGTCCTGACTTCACATTATGAGACAAAAAACCTCCAAAGATTTCATTGAGTTGGTTTTGTTTTGGCTGGCATCTACTGCTGGACATGAGGCCTGCCCTTAGAGTGGCTTGTATCCCTAGTGAGATTCTGTTGGAGAAAACTAAGTTTTCATTTCTGAGTGGGTCATCCATTGGAGATAGCTTCTGAGTTAAGGATGAGGGCATGTGTCCACTTGTCCTCTCATTACTGGGACCTCAACTGTCGAGCACCTGTGCAGGATCTGTGCATGTTGCCAAATTTCTGTGAGTTAATATGTGTGTTTAGAAGGCCCGTGTCTTTAGTGTCGTCCATCTCCTCTGGTTCTTACACTCTTTCTGCTTCTATTTCTGCAGAGTTCCCTGAGCCTTAAGGTTGGATTTGTTAGAGGCATACCATATAGAACCAAGTATTCCAATCTGCCCCCCACATTGTCCAGCTGTGGGTCTCTGTATTTGTTACCATCTTTCTTCTATCCCTGATGATGGCTGAATAAGGCACTGATCTGTGAATATAGATATATTTGGGGGCATAATGTTGTTAGGACTCATTTTATTTCTGATTCCTTATCAATAGTATTTGGTTTTCTCCTAGGTCTATGGCCTATCTAGTCTCAGGTTCCTGGCCACCTGAGCAGTGTCAGACATGGGTTCCATCTTATGAAGTGGTCCTTAAATCCAACCAGACATTGATTTGTTTTTCCTACAAGTTTTGTACCACTACTGCCCTAGCAAATCTTGCAGGTAAGTCATCATTATAGAGCAAAGAGTTTCAGCTGGGGTAGTGTTTACCTTTCTCATTTGTTAGTGTGCAGAGTACCTTCCAGTATTCTGAATACCAGTCCATAGGGATGAAGGCTGTATGTAGGTACCATCTCAATTTCTCTGTGCTAAATTAGTTGCTGGATTCAGGAACAGTGCCTTGCTGTCAGTTTGTGGGGAGTATTAAATAGCCTTGGCAATAGTCTGGGTTGTTTGGGGGGTTCCCATGGGCTCCTTTGGCTAACAACTCAAATAGATATAGCCCATTCCCAGATCTCAAAGGCTTCTGGTGACAAGAGATATCTCGATGAGGCTCTGTCTCCCCTATTATTTGGTTATTTGATTTAGATTGCCTGTTTATATGTATAAATTTTAGGATGCTTCTACTGTATTAAGTTTCCATATGACCATTAAAATGCCCTTAGTTTTAGGTGTCCTTCCTGTATTTCCTCCTTTGCCTCCCCTTTTGGCACTTCCTGTTCCAGTCCTCTTGCCTCATCCGTTGACAAATATTCAATTTTCCCTTACTAGGGATATCTATCCCTCTCCCCCAGTCCCTTACTAGACCTAACCACTGTAGCTATTTGAATTGTAGCTTGTTTATCAAAGACTTAACAGCTAACATCTACATATAAGCAAATACATACCATATTGGTCTTTCTACATCTGGGTTACCACACTCAGGATGATTCTTTCTAGTTCCATTCATTTACCTAGAATTTCATGATTTCACTTATTTAATGGCTGAGTAATATTTTATTGTGTTAAATGTACCACATTTTATTTTTCTTTATTCAATCATTTATTGATGGACATCTAGACTGCTTCCAATTTCTGGCTATTATGAATAGAGCATCAGTAAACATGATTGAGCATGTGTCTCTGTAGTAGGATGAAGCACCCTTTGGGTGCCCAAGAGTGGTATAGCTGGATCTTGAGGTGGATCTATTCCCAGCTTCTGGAAGGACACCACACTGATTTCCATAGTGGCTGTACAAGTTTGTTTTCCCATCACCAATGGATGAGTGTTGCCATTGTTCCACATCCTTGCCAGCAGGAGCTGTCATTTGTTTTATTGATCCCGGCTATTCTGAGTGGTATAAGATGAAATCTCAAGGTAGTTTTGGTTTTTAATTCCCTGGTGACTAATGATGTTGATATTTCTTAAGTGCTTCTCAGCTGTTTGTGTTTTGTCTTTTGACAATTCTGTTTAGATCTGTACCCCATTTTTTAATTGGGTTATTTGTTTTCTTGATGTCCAGTATTTTGAGTTCTTTTTACATTTTGGATATTAGTCCTCTATTGGATATGTAGGTGTTAAAAAAATCTTTTCTCATTCTGTAGTCTACCACTTTCTCCAAACAATGGGGTCCTTTGCCATACTGAAGCTTTTGGGTTTGGTGAGGTCTCATTTATTGTTAATCTGCTTGTGTTAATCATGTTCTGTTCAGAAAGTCTTTTCCTGTGCCAATGAGTTCAAGACTGTAACCCAATTTATCTCTATTAGATTCAGTGTATTTGGCCTTAACATGGAGGTCTTTGATCCATTTGGAATTGTGTTTAGGGTGATAAGGAGGAATCTATTTTTATGTTTCAACATGCAGCCAACTATTTGTTGAGGATGCTGTTATTTTTCCAGCATGTATTTCATATATATATTTTTTTTCATGTGTCCATAGGTATGTGGACTTATTTCTGGGCCTTCATTTCTATTCTATTGATCAATATGTCTGTTTTTGTGCCAAAGCCATGCTGTTGGTTTTTTTTTTTTTATCACTACAGCTCTGTCGTACAATTTGAGAACAGGGAGGGTGATACTCCAGCAGTTCTCTGATTATTCAGGATTGTTTTAACTATCCTGTTTTTGTTTTTGTTTTTGTTTTTGTGTGCATATGTGCATGTGTGTGTAATGTTTCCATAGGAAGCTGAAAAATGTCCTTTAAAGATTTGTGAACAATTGTGTTGGAATTCTGATGGTGATTGCATTGAATATGTAGATTGTTTTTGGTAGGATCACTATATTGATCCTACCAATCCATGAAAATGGAAGATCTTTCTATATTCTGATGTCTTCTTCAGTTTCTTTTTGGTGTATTGAAGTTTTTATCATACAAGTCTTCCATTTGCTTGACTAGAGTTATCCCAAGATTGTTTTTGAGGCTATTGTGAAAGACATTGTTTCCCTGATTTATTCCTCAGTCCATTTGTCATTTATATATAGGAAAGCTACTGCTTTGTGTTTGTTAATTTTGTATCCTGCTACTTTATTGAAAGTGTTTATCAGCTATACAAGTTTCCTAGTGAAATTTTTAGGGTTGCTTATGCATACGATCATATCATCTGCAAATACAGATATGTTCATTTCTTCCCTTCCTATTCGTGTCCCTTTGATCTCCTTCAGTTGTCTTATTGCTCTAAGATTTCATGTACTGTATTGAATAGATATGTAGAGAGTGAACAGCTTTGTCTCGTTCCTTATCTTGGTGTTCTGAGTTTGTCTACATTTAAGTTGATGTTTGCTGTAGGCTTGCTATAAACTGTCTTGATTATGTTGAGGTATGTCCCTTGTATCCCTAATATACCCAGGACTTTTATCATGAGGGGTGTTGGGTTTTGTCAAAGGCCTTTTCTGTATCTAATGAGATGATCATGTGGTTTTTGTTTTTCAGTCTATTTATATGGTGGATTACAATTACCAGTTTAACAATGTTGAGCCATAGCTACAGCTCTGGGATGAGGTCCACTTGATCATGGTGGGTGGTCTTTTTGATGTATTCTTGGATTTTGTTGGCAAGCATTTTATTGAGAATTTTAATGTCAATGTTCATAAGGGAAATTAGTCTGTAATTCTCTTTCTTTCTTGGGTCTTCATATAGCTAGGTATCATGGTAACTGTGACCTTGCAAAAAGAACTGGGTAATGTTCCTCTTGTTTCTATTTTGTGAAATAATTTGAGAAGATTGATGTTAATTCTTCTTAGAAAGTTTGGTGGAATTCTGGGCTAAAGCCATCTGACTTTGTGGTTTTTTTTGTTTGTTGGTTGGTTGGTTGTTTTTTTTTTTTTGTTTTTTTTTTTTTTTTTTTTTTTTGCGGGGGTTGGTAGACTCTTAATGGCTGCTTCTATTTCACTAGGGGTTATAAGTCTGTTTAAATTGTCTGATCTTGATTTAATTTTGCAAATCCATCCTCCCTCCCACCATCCATCCGGTTCTCCCTCCTTCCCTCCCTTCTTTCTTTCCTTCCTTCCTTCCTTCCTTCCTTTCTTTTGTATTCTGAGAATTGAACCCAATGCCTTATGCATACTAGGCAAGTGTGTCACTACTGAGTCCTAAAATGAGTTCTTTAGACTAACACATTCATTAAGAATTGTGATCCAACAATATCTCCATCACAGGTTATAAATCACAAGTATTAATTCAGACCTTTTCACAGCCCACACCCAGACCCCAATCTCCTCAAGTATTCTACTGAGATCACATGCAGATCACTAGCAATCAAACATCCCCCACAGAAATCCAACACCTGCAAACAATACAAAACGCCCTGGGCAGCCCCTTACCCAACAGTGCATAAAACAATATTTTATAAATAACTAAAAATAAACTTCTGCAACACTTAACCCTTCACCTTACCATATTCTAACCAAGAGGAAATTTTATACAACTTCAAAACTTTAGAGACAATTATACATTCTTCCGCCCTCCATCAACTCCTTCCAGATCCTCCTCACCTTCCAGTTATCCAACTTCATGACTCTTTTCTCTTTCAATAACAAATAAGCAAATAATAACAAACACACCCCCAAAACAAACATAAAACCACTAAATCAGAAACCGTAGTATACAAACAAAAGACTAGTAAAAATTTTTAAATGTTCAAGGCAATACAAGACAAAAATCTACAGAAATACCATTGAGTTCATTTTGTGTTGGTGTCTACTGCAAGGCATGGGGACTGTTCCTAAGTGTAGTTTGTATACCCAGTGAGACTCCGCTGGAGAGAACTAATTTTTCCTTTATATCTTCTATCTGCAGAACCAGAAAATACATGTTCCCACCCTTAGAAGCTGCCCTTAGAAATGAGGGGAGGTCCAGATTGGCAGGGAGAACTCTTGAATGCCTCATACAAGGAAAAGACATTCTTTTTGCTCAAAATCAAAATTTTCTGCCGAGATTTTTCCTGAACTTTGCTGATTCTTTTTGTTGGGTACTACCAGCTGGCTTTAAATGAATATGTTGTAGCAGGTATTGTGAATAACAGAATCTGGATTCAAAGAATGAGGAAGTGGGTATAACAAGTTAATATTCACCCCATAAAAACAGAAGCTTCTCTACTTAAATAATAATTTAAATGATTTTTAAAAGTGTACAAAGTTGGTTTTCAAAAGGGAGGGTACATGATACACTGACAGGGGTCTCAATTGACTACAATCTGAACAGGATTCTTTTGTGTGCTTTGCTATTAACAAAAATATACTACAAGCTATCACCAATTGATAGCCACCTGCAAATGAAAAATTAGTTTTCTCCAAAGGAGTCTCACTGGGTATACAAACTGTTCTTAAGGATTGACCCCATTACCAGCAGTACATGGCTAACACAAAATAAACTCAATAGCATCTTTGAAGGTTTTCCACCTCACAATGTTAAGTCAGGCATTATTATTATTATATTATTATTATTAATCATTATCTTATGGGTCTTTTGCATATATATTGTAGTGTAGTGGAACACTTGGAAGAAGTTTGCTATTTTGGTTTCTTTAAAAACTCAAAATAGCATTTGGATTAGGGTTATGTTTCTATCCCAGGTGTGGTAGATGATTATGAGTTTGGTTTGGAATGCTTGATGCAGGTGGTTATTGTTGGGAGGGTTTTTTATGTTTATTAAGCTGGAACAGATGGAAAAGTGGCCTGGCTTTCATGGAGCCCTGGGACCACACAGCACCAAAGGGAGAAACCTCCCTGTAGAAGTGGTGCAGTTCTGAAGGGAGAATACCTCAACAGGACTGATGAGTTGCTCAACCCAGCAGGGCTGAGGTGAGGTGCCCAGCTCTGCTTCGCCTCGACTCGTCTCCTGGAGATGATGCAGTCCTACAGGGAGAATATCCCAAGGGGACCGAGGAGCTTCTGGCCAGACCCAATGTTGCAGCTCTGAAGGGAAACATCCCCAGCTGAGCTGTCCTCCTTTCTTCAGGCCCTGCTCAGGCGTTATTCATGCTTCCTGGTGGCTGCCTCCACTTGTGAGGAAGTCAGCAGCTAAAGCTATGCCACCTCTCCACTCACTCTCAGAGTCCTGAGGGCTGCTCTTTTATGTAGTCCCTCAGGGGGCGGAGCCTCCCAGGGTGGCCTGTGATTGGTGGAATTCTTTGGCCTGTGATTTGGTGGAATTCTCTGGCCTGTGATTGGTGGAATTCTTAGTCCGGAGAGGGATGTGGGGCTCAGCTTAGGTCATTTGTGTTAGTTGGGACCACTTCTGTGCTGTTCTGTCAGGTTATGGGACCCTGTAGCCAGCTGAGAGTGGGGTCCCTGATAGTCCCAGGGGAGAGCTTTCTTATGAGGGGTTTCAAGTCCCAGAGCTCCCCAGCCTTGCAAAGCTAGATTCCCCCAAAATGGAAAAATGCTGGCTCCTCAGTTGTCCTTGGCACCATTTGGGGTTCCTGGTGGGCACAAGGGATAGTGGCTGGGCCCCTGGGGTCCCCAGCAGGGTGCGAGGGAGGCAAGCATTAGCCCTGAACAGCAGTTGACAGCAGGAGGGGCTGGGTTTGCTGGAAAAGCCAGATTTGCTCCCTGGCAGAAACACAGACGGCTGTGAGGGTCCATCTTGGAGTGGGGGAGGGGCAGCCAGCAGTGTAGTCCTCAATTAGGTCCTCCTACTTGACAGACAGCTGGAGTGTTGGGCCTGGCAAGTGGGAGTGGCTAAGGCGGAGCTTCCTCCACAGGGCTGTGGAGGCTGATCATAGATAAATGTGGAAGGGCATGTCAGGAGTGGAGCTCTCCACAGAAGTGGGAGCCCCATGCTGTAGACTAGGAGGAGGGGGGCAGGACACCCCCCCCCAGAGGGAGCACTGGGCTGTGGGCTATGTCTGTGGTCGTGGGTAGGGGGCAGACCTTACCAGTGCAGAGCCCTGCTGTGGACTCTGTTTATTGCAGAACCCCAACAGCTATAATTTGGTTAGGAGCAGTTGTTTTGACACGTGTATCTTGTTCTTGGAATTGTGTGCTGCTTGGGTTTATGGGAACTTTTGCTTAGAATATAAAGTCTGAAGCCCTGGGAGCCAGGGTGGGTGTTGGTTGGCGGTTCATTGGTTGGTTTGTCCATCCTTAGTGTGTTGATTCTTGCTTAAAAGAACAAAGGTTGGAGAGATTGAGTTTGCAGATAGTGAGCTGAGACGCTAGTCTGACTCACTGTCAGCTAGTCCTCACCAAACTTAGAACAGCCTAAATAAAAGCCATGAAGATTTCTACCTGTCTCTCATTCTATATCAAGGCCACCTACAAAAGCAGTGAAAATTTCTTTTTATCCTTCCTTTCTCTTTCTCTAAATTGAGAGTAAAAGATTGTAGTTAACAACTACATTATGGCTTCCTGTTTTATGTTTTTATGGGATTAATGTGTGTGCAATCCTGTGCGTTTCTGTGTACATAATGCATTCCTTATGCTTTTTCTTTGCTTCTTTTTGTTTGGTTGTCTTGTCCTATTCCAATTTGTTTTTTTTATTTTATAATATTTTATTTTATTATTATTTCTTAGATGCTTGTATGTTTTCTAAGACAGACAGAAGGGTGGGACTAAATGTGAGGGGAGGTGGGGAGAAGCTGAGAGAAGTAGTGAGAAGGGAACCATAATCAGGATATATTGTATGAAAAAAATCTTTTTTTTTTTTCGAGACAGGGTTTCTCTGTTGTAACTCTAGCTATCCTAGAACTCACTCTGTAGATCAGGCTGGTCTCGAACTCACATAGATCTGCCTGCCTCTGCCTCCCAAGTGCTGGGATTAAAGGTGTGTGCCACCACTGCCCGGCTGAAAAAAATCTATTTTCAGTAAAAGGAAAATACTACAAACTAGGTGTCTACAGGCATCTAGTGTCTATACTAGCATGAATAGAATGAAGGGGGTGGTAAAACTACTGTACTTTAAATTAATCAAAATGGTGTTAGGGCAGACGGAAGGAGACCCCCGAGAAATCACCAGGACTCGAGAGCGATGCAAAAGCAGGAGGTTTATTTCCAACGCATTGGGGTCCACTCCCACAGATTCCTCAAGTGAGGCAGGTGGGAGTGACAATCAGCACACTCTGAGCATGCTTTCTATATGCTTTTCAAAGGCAGAGCCCAGCAACAGAGTACCAGATGCATTCTATTGGCTACACAGTCATGTGGGTACGGACGCTCAAACTGATTGGTGCTGGCATACAGCAAGGTTGCGGGCTCCTAGAAAATGCAAGCTCAGGGTTTTATCAATGCCGGTGGGGGAAACTCCTAGCCCAAGGCCGTCAGTCAGCGGTCCATATCTTGTTCATGTCCCAGAAACTGTCTTTTTTATCTTAGTTCCGGAAACTGTTCTGAGTTACCTTGCCCCTGACTTGGGCCTACAGAGTTTTGGTGCTCTTAGAAGCCCGACTAAAGTTTGGCTGCTTTGTTCTTGTCCTTACAATAGGAAGTATTTTCCGGACAGTTACAAATACAGGAGGATGTAAAACCTGTCACCTCATCAAGTACCTGGTTTGATTCAGCTGATCTGGCTGGCTAGGCAGATGTCACCTTATTCCCTCACCATTCCATGTGGATTCCTTCCTGAAGATGCATTCAAAGGAAGAGAGCAACCTTCCATAATAGAAGACACATGTTCTTTGGTCAAGAGTATATGAGTAGCTGAGTTCCCCTGCTAGAACCTCCCAAACCCTCCCAAACCCTGCTCACCAACTCAGGTGAACATACATGTCAGTTCACAAATAGCTGACATAATTAATTGGGGGAAGTTAACCCCTTAAAATTAAAATTGTGTAAGGATTACATAACTATCACATTGATAGGCCCAGTAATTTTGTGACTCAGCCGAAGTTTATTTACATATGGCTGAAAAGGGACCCAAAGAAATGAGGACAAGTTGTTGGGGCAAGAAATAAAAAGATTTATTGGTAATATCAACAATTGAGAAGAAGCCAGGACCTTGCAGGAGGGAAACATTTCACCTCAGTCCAGGTTTCAAGCTCTTTTTTATCCCTAGGAAAGAAGAAATGAATGACTGGAGACTGAGGCACCCCTCCAGTAATCTGAAACAGGGTATTGTGTGTGTGTTGTTACACACAAGTGCAGAATTGTGACACTTATTGTGAACCTTGAAAATATTTTGTTTGCCTTTGCCTTGACATCTACCTAAGAAGGAGAAAACACCAGATTGAAGATGTTCCGATGCATTTCTTATGCAGCTAACATGACTATGTGCCGAGCTGAACAGAAATCAGACCCAAAAGTTAAGCCAGCGAAAGAGACAGATACAACATGAAAACAGAAGCAACAAAGAATTTTTTTAAAACCTTGTTTTAGTCACTATCTACAAGGTCAAGTGAAGAATCAGTACTTTCAGCGAAAGTGGACTTCGAGTCCCTGAAAAGTAACTTCAGCAATGGTTATCATCATAATGCATATGTTAGCGGTGTTATCTACAGTAACACCAGTGGGACGCTCACATTATTCAGCAGTGTGACCTTCGAATGTAATGACTTTTAACATCAACTGAAAGCAAGTGAACCTAGCTAGCTTATTTAGGTTTTCCTTTGGTTAAAATACTTATAATAAATCCCTCCCCACCACCACCTCCTTCTCTTTCCTTTGGATTGGGTCTCCCTATGTAGATCTGGCTGACCCAGAACTCTCTAAGTAAACCAGGCTGGTCTGAAATTTACAAAGGTATACCTGTTTCTGTGTCTGCCTCTACCTCTGCCTCCTGAATGCTTGGATTAAAAAGAGCTGCACCACCACACCGGGTTAACAATACTTAAAGTAAAAGAACAATTAGAGTATTTCTGGTACTATGCTATGCTATTATAACTACCCCTACTATATTAGAGTCAATACCTTACAGAACACCTTCTATATGCTAAGCACTTTGCCACGAGCTGTACATATACTGACTCACTGACTCATTTACTCCTCTTACCGATCCTCCAGGATAGGTACTGTTATTGTATTCAATTTTGTAGATGAAGTCAAGCCACAGAAAAGTCTACTAAAGATTGCTCACTGTATCTCACAGATGGGGAAGGGAAAACAAAAAACAAAAACAAAATTTCCAGCAATTCCCATGGTGTTAAGGGCACCTGTCAGGGCTAAAAGGTATTTTTGTTATTTTGTGCATTTTTGTAACACTCCAGAGGACAGAGCAAGAGCCAATGTGTGTAAATAACTTGGAGTCAGATTTCAACCGAAGGTGGGCACAAATAATCAGCTAATGTATAAATATTGAATGTCAAATATGCAATGGGATGTCTTGTAGGATGCACATTGTTCAACACAGAATGTAAGAAGAATAATGACAGAAATGAATGAAACTGGACTTCTCTAAAAAAGAAACCACACAAATGAGAAACAACCCTTTCATGATAAATCAATTAAGCATGGGTAAATTTGGTTTTAAAGACACACATCACAGAAAATGGAAAAATCTAAATAATTTTGGATACGATATATTAACTTCTTTTTCAATGCAAACTAAATGAGATGCTGAGGAAAGCAACAAAAATCATAGAATTGGATATTTCACATATGAAATATTTCTGCTCAGAAACAAAGCGAACAGCCAAGGTTTTGACAAAAAAAAGAAATAAATTTCAAAATCTTTGAATATCTGATATTTCAAATATGAATTCATGTTCAGAAATATCTCAAAATGGCTTAGGTTTAGAAAAGAAAATAGATTCAGAACCCTCACAGATCTAATGGCCACTTACCCTGGAAGTATAAAACAAAAAGAAGAGTTCCCTCCCTGGAATAATAAATCTACACAAGCAGGGTGGTTGTGACACAAACCTCTAATCACAACACTCGGGAGGCTGAGGCAGGAGGATCTCTGTGAGTTTGAGGCCAGCCTGGTCTACAGAGTGAGTTCCAGGACAGCCAGAGTTACAACAGAGAAACCCTGTCTCAAAAAAACAAGCAAAATATACATTTAAAAATCAAAAATGTACACAAGAACGTGGCATTCATGTGTTTTAGATAGGTGAGAAATAGGCCTAGGGTTAAAGATCATAAAAAGGTACAGCCCAATACAGGTACCATTTGTGATGACAACAAACTATGCATCCATGATTTTAATCCTGTTACTAAATATGTGCTCAGCAGAATTGCTACATAGTTTAATACACAGTGTCTTATCTGCTGCATCTATATTTTGGGGTCCACCTAGCTCAAAACCCAAATATTTGTTAATTAAACAAATTAATTTAAGCCTTTTCAACTACAAGACCAAGAGCTGGCTATTAAGAATTTAGGGTTCCTGTGAAATGTATCTCTTCTACTGTGAATAGTAACTACTGAGTGATGACGATGATATACAGAGTGGAGAAAAATATCACATTGTGCACCAAGTGCTCTCCCACTTCACATAATAAAGAAGTTCTCCTGACTGTTTTGTATATAGATGGACATATGAGTATTTTGATGTATGACAATCAAAGTACAGAGTCTTCAGATTTGCATACTTTACAGACTTAAATCTTTCTAGAGGTCTAGAACCAGATGATTATTAATTTATCCCAGAGTTTCTAGTTATGATATAGTTGAAGGGCTCAAAAATAAAAAGTGGGTTGACAAGAAAAAATGCAATATTAACTCCCACAGAAATGACAGATTAAAAATGAGATGTGATATAGATGTGGATTAAGCACAAATATTAGTACTTGGGAGGTATTTCTTTTTAGATTTATTTATCTTAAGTGTGTTACTGTATGTGTATTTGTGCACCATGTGCGTGCCTGCTGCTTGTGGAGATGGGATCCCCTGAAACGCAGTTATGGGTGATCGTGAGCTACCATGTGGGTATTGGGAATCGCATTTAGGTCCGCTGCAAGAACAAGTGCTTTTAACTGCTTAACCATCTCTCCAGTGATCTTGAAACGTTTTGTTTTGCTTTGCTGACAGATTCTTGCTATGTAGTTCTGGCTGGCCTGGAACTAGCTATGGAGAACAGGCTGCCCTCTAACTCAGAGCAATCCTGTCGTCTCTATATCCTGGGTGCTGGGATTACAGGCATCTGTCACATTGCCTGGCCTGACCATGTTACATTGGTTTATGGGGCTGAAATAGTGAGATTTCAGTGCAGGGTCTGAAGGACAGGGAAACCTGAGGCTTCAGTAGCTGAAGGAGAGTGGAAAATGAGACAGCATTGGAGATGCACCAGGGAAAAAGTTATAATCCTGGGGAACCAGATGCTGATCATCTCTAGTAACCAAGAAAAGGCAAACAGAAACAAAGCTGAGGTGAGTGAAAATTCCCTTTGTGTCTGAGGTCAGGAGACTCTGGAAAGTGCTGGCAAATGGTTGCCAAAGTGGTTACTAGGGATCTGAGCCCAGCAGTGACGTGCGCCCCTCACGTGACCAGGAGCCTATGTCTGCCCAAGTCCCTCTCGTCCTAGTCCTTTTTGCCTGTTCAGACACCGTCTTTCTATTACCCTTTGGTCGGGAAGGAAAGCAAAAGTAAGTAAGTTCCCTGGATCCTCTAGATTTGATGATTGCCAGAGGTGCCTTGTAACCAGTGAGATCATACCTGCATGGCAGAATCCCGATCTTCGGCTAAGCTCCAGCCCCGCCCTCCCCGCCCCGCCCCCGCACACAATTTCGGTGCAGAAAATGGTGGTCTTGGGAGTGGGGTGGGGTACAAAGGACGATGCTTCATGTGAGGTCTGAGGAAGGTGAACCCCAAGGGAGCTGTCTTTGGGGCAATTAGCTGGCACCCAAAAAAGGGGTGTGCGTCACTCGCTCTGCTGTTTCTCCTCCCCTATCCCCGCCCCCTACCCTGTCTGGCATCTATCTGTAGATTTGTGGGTCTCACCCTGCGGTCTCAAAGGGGGCCACACCAGTCGGAGGTTGGGGTAAAGGTGAGCAGTGGGACAGGATTGGGGGAGGAGGGGGACAATCTTTAGACTTTCACTGCTCCGCCTCTGTCACTGCAGCAGACGCCTGGTGGCAAGGCCTGCTGGGAAAAATGGTGGTCTTTCAGGAAGGAGGGGGCGACTGCGCAGCAGTCTGCTGGAGAGCCCAGGAGCCTCTGAGTAAGCCAAGATTTAAAGGCACCCGCCCCAATCATGGAAAGGCAGGGATTGAAACATGTAGCTGGAGTGTTGATTCAGCCCGCCAAGAATTGTGACTTTATTCTGCTTTTTGCTTGTTTCCAGAATAACTGCTTGGAGAAAGAAATTCTCAACATGGAAAACTCATGCAAAGAAAATGAAGAACAACCGCAGAACACTCTAAAGACCGATGAAGAGCAGCCCCCGGTGGAACGGTCTCCGGAGAATCAGTGTTCCGAGGAGGAGCAGTCCTCAGAGGATCTGTCCTCAGAGGAGCAGTCCTCAGAGGACGAGTTCTTTCCTGAAGAGCTCCTGCCTGAGCTGCTGCCAGAGATGCTGCTCTCAGAAGACCGTCCACCGCAGGAGTGCCTCTCGCGGAAGAACCTGTTTGAAGACCGTCCCCCAATGGAGCAACCTCCCTGTGGGGTGGGCAAACACAAGCTAGAGGAGGGAAGTTTCAAAGAAAGGCTGGCCCGTTCCCGCCCTCAATTTAGAGGAGACATACACGGTAGAAATTTAAGTAATGAAGAAATGATACAGGCAGCGGATGAGTTGGAAGAGATGAAGAGAGTACGAAATAAACTGATGATAATGCATTGGAAGGCAAAGCGGAGCCGCCCTTACCCCTTTTAATATGTTCCACCTTTCATTGTTTTGCTTGATAATAGCATCACTACCTGGACCTTGTGTTTGCACCTTCTTAAATGCCTTTTCCCTTCTTAGTTGTAACTTTTTCTGCAGTTTTATTTCCGGTGTTTGAACTGTAACTGGCACAGGATTGCTTTTTTTTTTTTTAACCCTCTGAAATCTGAGTCCTATCCATTTGCATGGGAAGATATACATTATATACGTGAGGTGATAAAAGCAAAAGGTATATACATAGCATCCCATTTTTGTAAAAGGAAAACACACTTATATATTAATATGCAAAGAAAAGCTAAAAATTATATACTTAAAGGCTAACTAATATTGATTATCTGTGTGGTAAAGATAATAGGTAATTTTTATATTTTTTTAGTTTCGCTTTATCTAAAGTCTCACTCTTCATGGTGAATACATTTTATTTATGTTGCACAACAAACAATATAATGAAAAATGTAAAGCAATTCTAAAAACAAAACTTGTTAATCAGCTTATAAAGACAATGTGATCCCTAATAAATATTTATCAGAATGTAAAAATTAATCCTATGTTTCTTCTAAATCTCTTTTCCAAGATTTTTTTAAAAATTTTATGTGTGTGTTTTGCCTACATGTAGGCACAATAGATGTATGCATAGTGTCTGTCACCATGTGGGTGCTGGGATTTGAACCCAAGTCCTCTGGAAGAGCAACAAGTGCTCTTAACCACTGAACCATCTCCTCAGCCCCTTTTCTGTATCTCTTACGCAGAAATATAAATGAGACATTCATTATCAGTAGGAATAACCTTTTCCAAGTTAAAGAGGAGTAAGAAACACCTTACAGTGCTGCTGTAAAACTAAAGGAGAAAAGGATCCTTTGAACTCTGGTTATTTTTGGTAGGCTCCCCCACACCCCAACCTCTATAGATTCCTTTGGAGCACAGGAAATTAATAACTAAAGGTATTCTCACTTGTGCTCACCAAAAATTCCGATGAATTCCTTGTGAGAGCCACATTGTGTTCATGTCCTGCTGTACGCTCGCGCGTTGCCTTACCTGACAGCCACCGCCCTTCTTCTAGGTCCTGCTGCTTCCTCTGGCCCCTATTGCTGCTAATATCCTCAAGGTGTGAATCCTCCCTGTTTCACAACCTCTAGTGAGCCACAGCTGTACTGTGTCTCCTCTAGACCTATAGAGAATGTCCCTTTTTCCAGCTTTACTATGAAACATACCCCAAGTGTATATGGTCACAATGCTATCTAGACTTTGATAGGAAAAGAATGCTGAAAAATATTTTTTAAATTGTTGAACAAAATGGATTTTTCCATGATTTTTCTCTTTTTCTCTTTTCTTCCTGGACTCAAACATGAGGTCACTGAGACCTGGGATAGGAAGCAAGATTTGTAAGATGGATAGCATGCTGTGTAATTAGAACAGAAACTTCCTTGCTAAATATACAAGGTTAACTGTAATTTTGATTGCCTCATCGACCTTAGAGTCAGTTTGCTCTCAGAGTCAGTTTGCTTCTTGCAGAATTGCCTTATTTATTCAGTTGACTGGTATAAAATAAAGAGGAAGATACCAGTTAATGCCCATGTGGTAGCAAATGAAGCCTGTAATTCCAACTCTTGGGAAGTTGAGGCAGGATGGTTGCCACAAGATAGGGGCCAGATTGGGCTACACAATGAGTTCTTGGCCATCATGAGCTACAGAGCAAGGCCTTGAGTCCATAAAACAAAACAAACAAACAAAAAAACCCTTGGGCTCAAACTAGGACATTTCCATCTGCAATAATCCACAGCAATAACATGCACATGAAAGTACACTTCCCAAGTTAAATAGGGGTAAGAGACAACTTACAGTGCTGCCATAAAACTAAAGGAGAAAAGGATCCTGTGAGCTGTTTCATTTTTGGTATTAACTGTGCAATAAAACGTCAGAATGTATTTCTCCTAACTGTAGCATCACATTAATTGACCAATCATTCTCCATTAGCTTCCACACTCCATCCCTTTCAGAATCTTTAAAGTTAAGAAATTTGCATCACACTGGATATGATGTCACATGCCTTTAACACCAGCATACAGGAGGCAGATGCAAGCAGGTCTCTGTGAAGTTTGAGACCATTCTGCTTTACATAGTGAGTTCTGGGCCAACCAGAGCTACACGGTGAGACCCTGTCTCAAAAATGTGAATCACAAACAATATTAAATGATACATGAAAAATTGGAATAAAACTTTGGAAACATATGTCACATATTTACAGATATATTTTAAAAATAAACACCTCAACTTACCCACCGGAAAATAGTCAAATAAGCTAATCCACATGAGAAGCAATACAAATTTTATAGATAAATATCACACATACATGCATATATAAATAATATTTGCCATATATATATATATATATTCACATGACCTAAATGACATTGCATAAAAGATGCCACATCTTGTATTTCATCCATTGAATTTTTTTAACTTAATAATGTGTCCTGAAAATCTACACATTACTTATGAACCCAGTTTAGATATAAATAATGCACATGTTGCATACTCTGAACATATTATAGTGTATTCCCTAGTAATAAAGATTTAGGTAGTTTCTGGTGTTTTACTATTACAAACATGCCACAGTGGCCATTCATTTTAAAAATTTCTATTAAAGTTGCTCTTTGACAATTTCAAACAGACATAAAATGCATTCTGATTACTGTAACCCTCTATCTCCTCTAGTCTCACTTCCATTTCTATTAATCACCTCGCCCTCCTCCACCTCCTTTTCAAAAACTCCTTTTTCTTTTTTTAATAACCATGAAGTTTCACCAGGATCATTGGTGTTACCTTGGATATGGAACCTTCCATTGGGGGCTGGTGATCTCATCAATGGATACAGTGAGGGAAGAGAATGACTGCGCCCCACTGCCAAATCCATCAGTAGCCACGAGTTTATCAGGAAAGAGTTGTTTGTTTTTGTACTTGTTTTTGTTTTCTGAGACAGGATTTCTCTGTTGTAAGTCTGGCTGTCCTGGAACTCACTCTGTAGACCAGGCTGGCCTCAAACTCACAGGTATCCACCTGCCTCTGCCTCCTGAGTGCTGGGATTAAAGGTGTGCGCCACTGTACATCACAATAGCCATTCTTGGTCATACCTTCTTGTGTTTTTATTCATATCTCTATATAATATGTATAATACATATTATATATCATGCATATGTATGATAGATGTCTAGAAGTAAAATAATCAGATCAAAAAATAAATTTAGAGTACACTGTCAAACTAGTCTCTGTAATAGACACATGCCATCCAAATCCTTTCTCGCTGGTCTAGTCTACTTGTGCCTTTGAGGCAAAACCTCCATGCCTTTTCTCAGGTTCCTGCTTTTGTCTAGCATGCCTGCTCCTCTTCTGTTCAGGAAAATCGCATTCCATCCATACCAGAAGTTGTTCGTAACAGCCATCAAACCAAGTTGTTAGGTGTTCTTTCCTAGTGCTTCTAAAGTACCAAGTGACTTAAACTTTTATTATTACTGTTGTTATGTGTTACAACTATTTTAGGCATGTCTTTCCCCTGTAAATCAGTGAACTTATCAAAGAGACCTGTATCTTGAACACCAGAATACCCAGGACATAGTGAAGAGCAAATACTCCTTACATATAATATTCTTGAACCAGATAGCCAAGGGTCTGATGTTATGTCCTCTACTCTAACCTCTATTACCCATACTTAAAGCTGAGGTTGATTGTTCTGAGTCTGGGATGTTAGTGAGTCCCTGGTATTAAGAGTAGCTGCATGTGCTAGAGAACAGCAAAGGAAGCTATCTTGGAGCAAATGTTTTGCTTTGGATTCCAGGAAAGGTGGTAGCAACCTGTGTGGAGGATGTTTCCACACAGATCAAGTGGTGCTCCTGTTATCTCACAAAAACTGTGTCATCTCACCAAATGGTAGAAGCTAATTATTGGAGAGTCATGGTGGTGGTACAGAATAGACTTCATTATGATGAGCTAGGTGATCAGAACTGGCTACATGGTCATCCTAAAAACCACCTGAGCTAACAACTTCAAGTGAAGATCTTATATAGGAACTGAAAATTATTTTTATCTCATATGTATCAGTGTTTTGCCTGTACGTATGTGTGCACCACACATATGCAGTGACTGCAGAGGCCAGAGAAGGGCATCAGAACCCCTGGAGCTGGGATTACAGAGGGTTTTGAAGTTCTGTGTGGGTGCTGGGATTCAAACCCTGGTCCCTCTGCAAGAGCATAAAATGTTCTTAACTCATGAGCCGTCTCTTCAGCACTTAAGAACTTTTTATGGCAGTAGAATTTAGCCACCGATGATTCAGTGCCAGAGCACACATTAATCAGGCAGTAGTCCATTTCTGAGGCACATCCTGAAGGTCATCAGATGTTCTGGGTCCCATAAATCTGAAGGAAGATTACAAGATTACGAAGTCTTATGACCGATGATTCTCTTGTCCCCCTTTCCTGGAATCCTTGACCTTAGAAACTAATGTTTTAATCATTTAAGGGCAGATTTTCTTCATAATTTAAAAAGCTGGGCAAAGGTAACGAAAACAAACAGTATATTTATAAAGGACAATTTGCAAAGGTCAAGTAAGTAAACTCATCAAATTGTTTAATCACGGAAAGAGGCTTCTTTTCAGTATGTTAGCAGTGTAGCATCATGGTATTCTAAAACTAGAAGGTACCTCATTTATGTTTCTACTACAGCCTCATTTTAGAGAACAAGAGAGCAGAAGCAATAAGAGGGGCTGGTGGCCCCAATGTATGCATTCAGAACCTCCACTGAATAATAATGTGAATAATGTGAATTCTGCCCAGGCCCTAGCCTTTTGCTGGGTTCCTTCAGCCAGGATGGGGTCACATTCTCTGTCCCCATATGTTTACAAGAGCTCAAATTGCTACAGAACCCTTCTTCAGAGGCCTTTCGTTGTTGTTCCTCTGGAAACAAGTAGGTGTGTGTGTGTGTGTGTGTGTGTGTGTGTGTGTGTGTGTGTGTGTGTGTGTGAGAGAGAGACAGAGAGAGAGAGAGAGAGAGAGAGAGAAATTTCTAGGCCTCAGTTAACATGAGACCAGAGCAATAAAGAGAAGGTTCATGTCATTGCATTCCCAGTTGGATACCCCGCTCCCCAGACAGGGCAAGGCTGAGACAGGAGAACAGGAGAGCCAATGGCCGAGCAGAGCCTGCTACTGTGAACAGATGCTGACAGCAAGAACTGCCGCCATTATGTGCCTTTAGGAAAGAATGCAGAGGAGGCAGCAACAGAGCACCCTTGGCTGGAGGAACCCAGGCTCTGCTGTGTGAAAACAAGGGGCGATTAGGGGGAGGACAGGCTCTGCTCCTGCCACTGGGGCAGGAAACCCTGGACCAGAAATTCTCCCTGGACTCCTTCAGATTCCACCAGAGAAAGTCTGGGGCCTGGCAACTGTTGCCATGGCAGCAGTTATCCAGGGCTGTCAGCCTCTCCTTTTTCTGCATGGCTGCCCTGTCTGTCTCCTGATACCTTTAGTTCCTGCTTCCAGAAAGGGCCTGTTCAGCCCACCCTGACTGTGTGGGAATGTGGCTGGAGCTCATTTACTTAGGATCAGCTTTAGCATAACATCTCAGCATTATATTCTAGACCAAAATCTAGAAGGTGAAATGGGGGGAGAAACGTCTTCCTGGAATTATACAAATTAGTCAGTGTTTAGAAGGAATAGCTCTTAGTCCACAGACGTGGGTTACAACGTTAACTCTTTTTTGTGATTTTCCAAGTAAGCCTAGCCATTTATTTCATCTTTATTTGTTTCTGTTTTCTCATTGTAAATGATACTAGAAGCAGATTTAAAGTATATTGTCCTTAGCACAGCATGTGCTTGGCAGTATCTTCTCCAAAAATAAAAGAGAATTGTGTCCTTACAGCATGTGCAAATATATATTTGTAAATTTTCAGAGTCTGGTCTGAATTCAGTAATGTGCACAAATGATAGTTTGGACTGTGTTTAAATTAGTGTTGGGTTGACTAATACTAAGGTAACGATGAAGTGTGAGCAATAGAATGTGGGACCAGTAATCTCAATAGTCTATGTAAGTAACAAAACATGCTTACCAAATCAGAAGAATGGGAGAATTGTAGATAAAATCAACCCCCCCTCCCTGCTAGAGATTCAATCCAGACCTTGTCTTACTTAAGTTACTGCTTTTTAAACTCTCAGTCCTTTAAGGTCTGCAAAACAACTTTGATATATCTCAAAAGGACATCCATCTGCTCTTTATTAAGCCACTTCAGAAAGGCCTGGTGTACAAGTCTAAATCTTCTTTCTCTGAATTTGAAACAGTATTCCTTCTCCACGTTTGCTCTACAAGGGAAATTTTTCATGCATAAACAGCTTAGGGGCCTTTTATAACAAGGTTGACCATAATCTACTTCATTGGAAAAATGACTATTTTTACCTATGCACAGTCTGGCAGAAAAGAAATGTCTTAGGGATTTTATTTTGGAGTGACTATAAAGAAATTGAGACACTTATAGCTAAGGATCCATGACTGAATAGGAGAAAAGATCAAAGGTGTTCCAACTGAAGATCTATGTGTACTCTTGCAATGATGAAACCAGACACATACAAAAAGCAGTGGGTCCACAATGTTCCGCAAAAATCTTTTTTTCACAAGCCTGAACTAAACTATTTGGTTGCTCCAGAAATATGTCTGTGTTATAACTGAACTGGTTACTAGTGACTCTCGGTCTGTGTGGTCTATTTTAATGCTTTAGAAATAATGCTTTCCCCAAAGAAAGCCATTTATGTGATGCTGATCTTTAGAGTGCCACACTTAAGGGAGTTACTTATTCCAGAGGCAAGGGTACAGACAAGAAATTCACAAAGTATGTTTGGATCACAGTGATTGGGTGGTCTCTTTTGGCTGGAGCAGAGGAATATCCATGACAAAGTATAGAATTTATATTCAGTCCAGATTCTTAAAAGCTTTGAGAATAAGAGGATGAAATCAGAAACAAAAATTCTTATTGACCTGGTAATAATTTGTATTTCACAAATCAATGAATAAGGGAGATTTAGCTAGCCCCTGTGCCTACGTGAAGCAGCTATACCCATTCCAGATACACGGCAAGCACTCAGTAATGGTGAAGCTCCCAGTGGTCTCTAGAGGAAATACGCTGTCTTCTTGTGGATGCTCTTTGTGTATCTATCAGCCTGACATATTCAGTGTATGTATAAGAAAACATTTTGACTACATTTTGTTGAATGACCAAAATATGAAAATCTACTATCCCCGTCTCAGTGTTGGATTCGATCCCCAGCACTGTAAAGCAAAACAAAAATAGCATTGGTCAGTTCGACATCTAACATCCAATAGAATTATAAGCACTAAGTAATTCACAACTATGTAGGACAGAGGTTTGGGAGCTTTGCTACAATTATATAGAAGGAGAAAAAACTGAATGTCTGATGGGTAATGAAAAGGTAAAATTGCCTTGAAGTTAATGAAGCTTAAGCTTCCAGACCCTTTGATGTCTACAAGTAACTAGATGTTGGTTTGTATAGGCCTTTTGGAAGGATTCTTGAAGGCAAAATATAAGCTGATTATCCAATGGACTCAACTTATGCATGTCCTTACCTTTGATATTAGATGGAATCCATGAATATAATGAGGTATCACACCCATGATCACATTACTTAACAGGAGAGAGTTTATAAATAAAATAAAGGTTCCGACTATTAAGTTAAAAGGGTTATCGCTATGTGACCTTGACCTAATAAAGTTATCTTTTAAAGGAACTGACCCTTTCTTAGGCTAGGGAAATTTAAAACATGAAAACGATCTAGTGTGAGGGGGAATTTCCAGTGCTGACTTTGAAGTTTAAGGAGACTATGTAAAGAATGTGAATGTCTAGGAGCTGAGAATGATCCCTGGTGGTTAGCTAGGAGGAAAGAATGGCCTCATACTTTATCCATGTGTGACTGAGTTCTGCTACAATCATGTAAGTTTTGAAAAGGACCCCAAGCTTCAAATATAGCTTGACACATTGACTTTAACTTTATAACACACTGACAAGTGAACCAAGTCACCCAATACCTGGAATTCCCACATTATCCAACTATCAGCTAAATAAGTGGATGCTATTTTAAGTCTGTAAGTGTGGTACTTTGTGTGAATGGCAATAGAAAATGAATGTATTATTATCTTACATATTTTATCTTACATATTTTATTATTTTCTTACATATTTTTATAGCTAGAAAACTATACAAATGTCTGTGATAGAGTACTAGAAGGAAAGTAGGATTTCATGCAAGACAGTGCCCACAAGTCAAGAGCATCTCTATTGTAACTTTTTTGTTGTTTTTAACCAGAGGGATGTAGGCATGTTGGTGTAAGAGGAACTTGATTGGAGTTGTGTTCAGCTTAGGGTTAGTTAGGTAATTTATTCCTGTGTTCCTCAGTCCCTTCCATGTATAATTAAGTAACTACAAGTTAGGATAATTACAGGGTAGTTGTGGTATCCATAAAATTAAAAGTAGACTTATCTAACTCTAGTGCTGCTGAGCCTTCCTCGGGCTTAGTAAACAACTGCAAATCTTATGCCTCAATTAAAATCATGGTCATCTATCATTAGCCTCTTGCCAGTATTTGATATTAGTTCCCACTTCTTTGCCCAATTGCAAGATACTTTTTTAGTCTCAGTGAACATTACTATCAATAAGTACCATCAGGCTATCAAAATGGAGTCTTGGGCTGGAAATAGTGGCACACACCTTTAATCCACAGGAAGCAGAGGCAGGCAGATCTCTGTGAGTTTGAAGCTAGCCTGTTCTACATAGTATGTTCCATAACAGCTAGGGCCACAAAAAAAAAAAAAACACAAAAAAGAAAAATACAATTTGGTCATATATTACACCATCTATAATTGTGACTTTTCTTAATAATCTTCATAGACTTAATCTTTTTTTTTGGTGATGTGGCTCTTTGTTTTTATTTATACTCACCAAGGTATTATAAAACTCAAAATACATTACCACAAAAATGCCTCGATGTCAAACTGAATTATGTGTATTAAGAATATTTAGTATTTGTTGGTAGGGACTGCAGCTCAGTCTTCTTGCTTATCATACACAAGGCTCTGTATTATATCCCCAGGAAAGCATGTGTGCACTTACATATGCAAGAAGACACATACACACAATTGTTTAGGATCAGTATGTGCACAAGAAAACTTGGAATGCTCTGAAATCTTAAACATAAAAAAAGAAACTTGACAGAGATCATTAATGGTTTCCTCAAATTTAGCAATAATAAAAATTTAAAAATAAATAAAATAAATAAAAATATTAAAATAATAAAATTGTATTTATCACCAATAGCAAACTCTGAAACTGAAAGATTTTGAAATAAATAACAAATAAATGATTATGCCAAAGGAAAGACTGAAGTACTATTTAATTTTCTTTAGGAGGAGTGATATTACCAAAATGTCATATGAAAAGAGGATCTAAGTGTTTTCAGCCAAAAGTTATAGGGGACGAAATTATTATAGAGGTGTGCCAGGCAGTAAGAAAACACATTTTCTCCTCAAATTATGATATTTTTGTATGTCATTGCTAAATTCAAAGTGTATCACTTGTTGTAATTTCTCATTATAAATATATGTTAACATGGGTACCCAGTTGCCTGCATTACCCGTTGGCCACCCTGTCATCCTTTACCCATACCCTTTCAATATTCTTTTGGTCAAAGAGTGTCCTTTAAATTGTAAATTTTAAACTCCTTAACCTGGATTTCACCCTTTCATGGCAAGCAGTGGGGGCTACGAATGAGAATTCCTGGAAATAAATTGCTACTACTAAGGCTGCCTACTGGTTTTGTTTTTATTGTCAACTTGACACAAATTAGGGTCACCTGGGAAGAAGAAGCTTCATTTGAGGAATTATCTTCATCAAACTGGCCTGTGGGCATGTCCATAGGGAATTTTGTCTTACTGATGATTAATGTGCGAGGGCCCAGCCCACTGTGGGTGGCACAATTCCTAAGCAGGTGAGCTTGGATTGTGTAACAAAGCTAGGAGAGAGCAAGAAAAGAAACAAGGAACTAAGCAGCACTCTGCCATGTTTTCTGCTCCAGACTTCTGCCTCAGTTTCCTGCCTTGAGTTCCTGCTATGGTTTCTCTTGCTGATAGATTATAATTGGGACGTCTAGGTCAAATGAACCTTTCCCTCTACAAGTTGCTTCTGTTCTGAATGTTTTATCGTAACAACAGAAAAGCAGATTAGAACAGGTTGACTGACCGATTAAAACTCCAATGATGTGGAGAGGTTGGAATGCTGCAAGTCCAGAGCCAAATTTTTTTGGGCTATCCTTAGCCCCCATAATAACCATTTATCGCCCTCCTTTGTATACAAGCTAACATCTTTATGAACATGAGATAAATTCTTTGGAATGTACAAACAGACCCCTAGCTTCCACCAAGTGAAAGGCTAAGACTGCAGACAAATAGGATCAGAGGCCTATAGCTGACATTTCTCTGCTTTTCTGTAACTTGCCTACATAATGTGCCCACCAAAAGCATTAGAAAAGCATCTTGATTTATGATTTTCTTTGTTCTGTTACTGTAAGACTTCATAGAATTGTTACCACGTTGGTATCTTGGGGAAACCTGAATCTGTGTTCCTGGGGCATGGCCACTCATATTTGGCTCTAGAATAAACTATCTCTTTTGTTCTTTTGAGTTTAGAGCTGACTCTTTCATCGACAGTAACAGGCTTTTAAAACTCCGAAAGCCCAAGTTGCTTCTGCACTGTGGCATCATTTGGCCACAATAGCTGACTTCATGGAAAAGCCTCTCACATACACAGGGGGCCTTTAGGGGAGCTCCAGCTGCTCTGTACATTTCAAACTTCCAAAATAGTGACAGCTTAAGAGGATCTATATTTGTATTATCGCTGAGCAGCAAAACAGGTGGTTGAGTTATTTGCTTACCCACATGAACTCTTTTATCCACCTCTTGCTTCTCAAATGAAAATAGCTCTTTTAGATTTTCTAATGACAAATAGGGTGTAGACTGATAACAGTAAAAAAAAATATTACAGTAGTGGTAAGGAACAGACTGGACAAATAGTGAAAAGAAGTAACAGAAATCTCTCTTTCACTCAGCCTCCTTTCCCGGGCCCTGTCTTTTCTGTGTCTGTATAGGACTGCAAGGGAAGTGGTGGACCTTAGGGTCTTGGGGGTGGGGAGGTGGAGAGTCTTAGGGAATGAGAAAGAAAAAGGATCCATTGTCTATTTATCCCAAGTGCTGATCCTCTCTGATAATCTGAGAAGAAAGGGATTAGAAATTCTAGGAAGATAATATACATTTAATGTCTAGAGCAGAAACAGAAAGGTTTAACGAGTGGGAGGTAGGCAGGGAGGGGTGACTGGGCTCCTGATGAAGTGCTGTCGGGTTAATTCAGAACCTAAGTTCACTGATAACACAGACTTCACTGAACAAAGGACTGGCATGCATTTAAGCTACGGTATAGTCTCAGTCTGCTTTTCCACCTGAGTGCTGCCTCTCTGTTGCCTTGGTGGCAGATGGTTGCGTCCACTAGACAAAAAGGGTAGTGCCTATGCTGTATCTGAAGTCTTTTTAATAAGCTGATGTTAGCTTAAGGCAGGTGCTAGAATAAAGATCACAGTAGATCCAGCCGGGACTGCATTTGTGTTTCAAAGTAGAAATGTATAATAAGGATAAAACAATAACATGTTAGGGAGATATCTGGGAAAGGGACTACACTCAGGTTTGAGCACTGAAAGCAGAATGGCTTCTGGCCCAGGAAAAGAGAAGAAAATGCTCTGGCTCCCCGAAAATCGGGGCGAGAGAAGGAAGGACTTGCAAAATTCTGGAATGGAAAAGGTGTGGGAAATGGATAGCGCAGCTGGTTATGTGCTGCAGTTCTGACACCACAGTTAAGCCCTCCATCCATTTTGTTTCAGAAAATGGTGGGCATAAGGTGGATTGTTGAGGAAGCAATCTGAATCCTGTGTGGGGGCCAGCATCCTTTTGCAGAGGATGTGGGAATGTTGAGCACAAATGGGGGAAAGAAGTAAGCACACTGAATCCCTGTAGGTGGGTAGAAGAGTGGCTGGTGCCTGTAGCTCCCCGGTGGGAGTGGGGACTTTGTAGCTGATCCTGTCCCAGACTGCATTCCCTACCATTTTGACCCACCTCCTTGTTCCTTTTGGTACACACACACACACACACACACACACACACACACACACACACACACACAGTGGCTTAGAGTAAAGGATTATTTCCAGCTCCTCCCACATGCCCAAGATGTATTAGTAAAAGTCAGGGGTGAAAGAGCTCTGCTCCCCTCCTCATGGTTGATTATGGGCCTGGGATGATAGAGATTCACAACTTGGATTATTATTGATCACTGCAGCTGGGGAGATCATTACGAAAACCTCTTACTTGCTACATAACAGTCTAAAGAGAGCCTGTTACTACTACTCACAGCGTATTAGCTAAAACTGAAAAACGTCTAGAGGGTAAGGATCTACAAAATACAATTTTCTGTGTAGGAGAGGTAAACTAAAAAGTTAAGAAAAAGACAAAATATTCATACGAATTCAAGGGGAAACACTTTTCTAATGTATTAAAACACAACAAAAACCGAAGAGAAAATTATGTTTCTATAAAATAAGTAAAAATATGTCCTTTATTCATGAATATCTGCCTTCTCCTTCCTTCCCTCCCTCTCATGCCATTTCTGGAGCTGTTCATGTCTCCAGGCCCTCTCTCTTTAAGGCTATAGCAGCCCTGCTGACAGCTAGTGGGGCTGGAATTCCTTTGGGAGTGAGGTAAGGTTTCTGGGCACAAGGGCCAGGTTTATAATAAGAAAGGATAAATCCAGCCCCTTAGCACTCAAAGGGGGCACTCTTCCAAGAAGGGCTTTCTAATACCACAACCCTCTGTGGGGTGGTTCCACCCTTTGGTGCTCCAGCTTTAGGGGGCATCAGGTCCTCTAGGGCTAATTGTAGGGCTGTTCCAGACCCAGAGGAGGCCAACTATCTTCACTGCAGATCAGAGCACATTGCCCTTCTCCTTGCTGCCCTTTCTTCTTTGGGAATTGTTTTATAGGGGAGGAGAAATGCCCAAAGCTTCTGACTAGAAACAGTGGCTGGGGTTGTCTTTAGATCAAATTGGTGTCTCACTGGGTCTGACCAGACCACTTGGGGTGGAAGCAGAAGTAAATGATCCTTCCCTCAGAGTCCAGTGAAGTAGCCTCTAGCCCAGTAACTGACAAAAAAAGAGGTTAGCCAGCAGGCAAGACCTTGCCTATCTCTCTCCTATCCACCTTGCCCTGACATTCAGAGAGGCTTAGGAGGTGCCCTGGCCTGCTCTACTGATTCTGTGATGACTTAGTTCTTTGGCTGCCTGATGCAGACCATCTTACATCTGAGTCATTGTAGTCTCAAAAGTACAAGAGACCCCAGAAAAAGGAGCTTGCAAAGGCCAGCTATCCTTTAAGTCAGTAGGAAAGGAACCTCTTGTTCAAACACCCCGTGCACCCCATATAGCCCTTCACTTGAAAACCAAGTATGAATTTGTATTTGAAAAACTTACTTCCAGGTCCCTCATCATTTCTTTCCTCACACAAAGGGCTAGTATCTCAATCACATGTCCAAGAACTGGTTTGTCTGGCCAAGTTCTTGACAGAAAACATTGAAGTCTCAGGATCTTAGAAAGAAAGAAAAAGCGTGTGTTGGTGAGTGGAGGTGGAGGGGACATATGCCAACTACAATCACCCTGATCTTAGGAGACAGTACATAGAGGGGAGGCTTCTATGATGAGGTGGCATAGAACAGCTAAGACTCATGCCCCTAGCAACATACTGAGGCCTCACTCAGCAGAAGATATGCAGATAACTGCAAGGAAGCGGTCCCTGTAACTAAGCTTACACAGATGACTCATACGGCTGTGAATCCCTAGACTATGACCTATACCATGACTGAGTACTACTATATTATTAGAACTAGGCCCTTACTGCTTGATGAGGGGTTTCTTTCAGATTTGCTTACATTTTCATTATTCTGTTTCTGATTCTCGTTATTGTCTGAAGCCCTTTCTGCCTAAAGTCTTCCTTGCATCTTTTGCAAGGGTAAGATATGAAACACAGTCTGAAAGCTCTCCTCATCTTCTCCTGATCTCCCCTCCTTTATCCATGAAATGCCTGCCCCCAACTTCTCTTTGGTGTATGTTGAATCTTATCTTGGCATCTGCTTCAAGGAGGACCTGAAATGTAGAACATCATGGTACTTTCACAGATAGTCTAATGTTTCATATTTTCATGTAGCTGTACAAGTTTTCAGAAGCAGGATAGTATCATGGTCGAAAGTACTCAAAAGTAATTGCAAACTGGATTTAAGTCTTAGGTCTGCCATTCTCAGCTGTGTTTCTTTGGCCTCTGAGTTGCCATCTTTGTCGGTGATGATTGAACCCAGAGCCTCACCCAAGCTAAATGTGTACTCTAACCACTGAGCTATACTCCCAGCTGTTTTGTTGCAGTTTGAAATGGTCGTGATTATATAACTACCCCCTTAAAGTTGTTGTAACATTTATGTAGATCACTTAACCCCAATACCTAGTGTGCTGTATGTATCTTCTATGTTCCATGTACAATAGATGAGGTTAGAGAGGGATTTCTACTGGACAGGCTTTCAAGGTTGAAGAGCTGTGATGCTTTTCCCTTAATTGCACAGCTTTGGATAGACCTCTTGAAACTGAAATCAAGAGGCACAATGGGATATCATCTGTTTGCAGCATGAAAAATCTTATTGGTTAAAGAATGGAACTGTGTTGATGGAGTACACTGGAGGTGACTATGTTTTGATACATCTACATTTGTAGTTCATCAAGAAGAAAAAAGATACATGAGTTTTCCAGAGACAGATCAGAAAGGAGAGCAAACTGCTTGGTATTGAAGCCGTTCAGAGAAATGTTTGCGGGTGCTATGAGTCTAAGCAGAGAAACTATATGGAATGCATAGGTGAATGGGGCAACAGCAATAGAATGTTTCCCTTTAGTACACAAATTTCAGTACAGTAGCCTGGAATGAGAGTCTGCTTTAAGTAGCAGCTAGATCCAACAACTTTTGAACGATTTTGCTGTGCTACATGAACTTACAGGCCCTGTCCCGCTAACTTTCTCTTCCTAGCAATGATGTGCAGGTCTGAAGTCAACATCAGCCAGCAGGGAAGGAGGATGTGCCAAAAGAAGAAACTTGGCACAACCCTTACCAGTGGAGGGTCATCTAAAGTTGGTGGGAGCTGAGCAGAGAAGGTTTAACCCTAAATCAAGTTCAGGGAACCCTTTATTATTTGGTACTGGGCATTCTAATCACTGAAGGCTCAATTTGTGATTAAAAGTAATTGTATAGCCATTTAGAGGACAGAAAAGTCGTGAGCCAGCCTGAGAAAAATTTACATTCAAATCCATCATATTAGACAAGTTTAAAGCTGCATTTTCATGATACCTTCTCCCCAGTAGCATTTGTCAACATATTGGCTGCCATTTGCTTGGTACAGTGTCTGTCACGTGCCATGCACCTGTGGATAAATGCTATTAGTGATTTAACTTTGACTTGGCTGTTTTGACTTCCTTCCACTTACTGTTTACCTGCTATATAGTTTTCCATCTTATTTTTATGGTACTAGGAGTTGAACTCAGGGCCCTGCACATGCTAGGCAAACATCCTTCCACTGATGTACACTTCCATCCTCTTTTCCATCATTTCATTTTGAATTTGTCTGGGTACTTCTAATTATACCTTTAAAATAATCCTGAACTCCATGACCTGTAAAATAATCCAGCCTGGGGTTTTCTGTTAATATGTGGGTTTAATTCATATGGATTATTGACATATTTTAGATCTATTTTTGCCTTTGCAATTCTTTATGTTTTCTATTTTCCACTTATTTTCTTTGCATCTTTCCATCCCTCTCCTTCTTGTCTATTGAATCAATGGAATTTTCTTTGAAAATTTGAAACCATTTTCTTTCTTTTCTCTCTCTCTCTGTCTCGGTTTTTCGAGACAGAGTTTCTTTATGTAGAAACCTTTTTATTTTCAAAAGTAGAAAGTTAACTTTATTCAAAGGAAGCAATAGTAAATATTAGAAAAGGATACACTGTCAAAATTGACAGTGGCCAAGATGAGTAAGGGCCCCAGATATAGCCTAGGTGTCCTTTAATGAGGTCTAAAGGAAGAAGAAGTTTTGTTACTTGTACATTCTATTTTCAGTTTTCAATAATTATTAAAAAGTTTTCCAAATTGTTTATCTACCTATATTTTAACACAACCTAGAATAAAATATGTCCCAACCCTATACTCTTTCTTATACAGATTTATATTATATTTTTGAATATATAACTAAGTAATATATATTATATGTCGTATAATATATATGTTACAACATTGGATAATTCTCTATGAAGTGAATTTATTAGTTCAGTCAATTATATACTTTAAAAAAATATATCATTTGATTCTAGGAAATTCTAAACTAAATCTTACCTTGAAAATTAATTTAAATGGCAAAAATAAGGAAGATAAAGGGACTTTCCATTTTTTTTTTTTTTGAGAAAGGATCTTTTAATGTAGGCCAGGTTTGAGCCTCCAACCTTCTGAGTGCTGAGATTGCATGCATGAGCCATCATACCTGGCTTTCTTCAACTCTTCATGGTATCTCTACAGACCCTTACTGGAGACCTCAGGTTGAGAACCATGCCTCTTGAGGATAGATTCCTCGCACTTTTCCTTTGGATAAGGGAGAAAGAAGAAAGAATAATCATTTCTGAATATTTATTCTATGCCAAAAATATGCCTTAGACAAAGTAAACCTTATGTTTAATGGCTACCTTCTTGTTTTTTTTTTAAAGATATTTTGAGGGTTATCTGAGTTATTTTACATTTATCTTTCCGAATCTACATACATTCTCCTGAACAGAAAATAGAGTTATTTGTGCTTCTGCTGATGTTAATGACAATAATAAATAACAATAGCTTTTTATTTGGACTTATCATGTTAACTAAGAGCTAAATGTTGTGGGATTAAATAGGTTCTTAAAACTCCCTTTTACCTTTTAAGCCATCTGGCTAAATAAAACTGTATTATCTATGTAATTTCAATACAGTGAAATCTGCTAAATTTGGGTTCGGGTAAGAATTTAAATATTATAATTGCCTTATTTTTAATGAACAGGGTAGTTCAATTTAGGGCCTAATAAAGTACCCTAGGTCTTTCCTAAATATTCATTAGAACTTTAAAAAAAAATCAAAAAACAAAGTATCCAAAACAATCAGAAACTATCTGTGAATTTAACTACATCGTCTGGCATTGAAATATTAACATCCATGCTGCTTTCCTTATATTTCCTCTCATTTTCAGGATTATAATTCATTGATGAATCCAAGCCTCATGCCTCTGGGTGGGAATAGAGGCATTGAAAGACAGCAAGAGAAAAGGTCAGGGTTCATAGGTCATTTCAGTAGCAGAGATACGTAGGACGGAAGACACACTACCATGGGCCCAGGAAAGCTAAGTGCACCCATTCTTGACAAACAGCACCCTACTCAGAAAGTTGGGAGGCAGGAACTGAAGGTGGGCCATTTCAGAAAATGAGCAACTTATCCCTAACTAGCATAGGCAGGGATCATCTCAGGTTTTTATATCTGATGAGGTCATAGGATGGTTTGTGTAACTATTAGAAATGGGGAGTCAACCAATAACAATGAAATATATTTCCTACCAGCATGCAATTATTTTATTTATTTTCAAAGATTTTTTGGAGATGGTTTTATTATATAGCCCTGGCTTGCCTGGTATTTGCTATATAAGCCAGGCTGGTCTCAAACTCACAGAGATCCTCCTGCCTCTGCCTCCTGAGTCCTGAGATTAAAGGCATGCATCAGTACATCTGGCTATTTTCTTTTATTTTTAATTATGTGTATTCATGTGTGTCTGTATATGAGTATGTACGTATGAGTAAAGGTGCCTGTGGAGGCCAAATGTGGGCATCAGATTTCCTGGAACTAGAAGAGTTACAGGTGGTTAAGTCTCCTGGCATGGGTCTGGAAATGGAACTCAGGTCCTCTTCAAGAGCAGCATGAACTCATACTGCTGATCCATCTCTCTGGTCCCTAAAAGCAATTTTAAAATGTAATACCTATCACATACTTAAGCATATGAGCTAAACCCCACTCCTGGTAAGCTCCTTATTCAAAGTTTTAATAATAAATCCTGTTCATCATTTGGGATATTTCATGAGTATCACTCACAATGTTTCCTGAACTGGTTAAGAGTCCTTCTTAAGAACTTATCTGGTTGGTCTAACCCTAGATGCCACAGAGGACATGAAGACATAGGGTCTCCAAACCCGCCCATAAAGTCACCTGTCAGTTACCAATCAGAATTTGAATATCTTAAGTTATGTGATCCAAAGAATTCACATACCTAAATAAGGCACTTAACAAAGATACAAAGACTATCCTATTCATTGGGCAATTTACATATACTATGCACCAGAGTCAAAGAGTGATGGTAATTTGGCAATCAATAAAGTGCATAGAATTATCAACAAAACCCTTTATTGTTTACACAGGTTCCTCTGTTACTCTTCCTCTGTCCCTTAACCTAAAACAGCTGAAATTTTAGGATTTTAGGACTGATCAATACATAATATGTCTAGTCACTGCACAATGCTTACACTGGAGCTGTGTTCTACTATTTTCTGACAAATATTCTGTCTGAATACCAACAAACATGTTCAGGCAAGTATCTTAGTATCCATTACAAAAGGGATGACTGTTGGGTATGAAATTTGCCTCCCAAGGACCAGCGAGACCACATATGTAAAAAGCAAAGGTACTTTTATACTGCAGAGAAAAACCAGCATGCCGAGGTCAGACACCATGGAGATGACCGACCCTGAACAGAGAATTACAGCTTCTTCTGTTTTTCTTTTGTTTTGTTTTGTTTTTTTTTTTTGACAGAAAAGGGGTTTTCCATATAGGTGAGTGAGTCTGGTTTTTAATTGATGGGCACAGGTGCAGTTACAAGTGTCTGTGTGGCCACATTTTGGGGCAGTACCTAGCAAGTTAGTCCTTAGAATCAGGCATCTGGTTTTATGGCCGTCAGGGCTACCTGGTCCGGTGAGGTAGTTTTATGGCCTTTAGCCTTTAGGGCTATCTGGCTGATAGGGCTAATTACCCTTAGTACAGTCTTCAGGGCTATCTGGCTGGATGAGATAATTTGCCCTTAGAGTGGGGGGTTAGCAGGGTCAGGCTTAGGTCTAGGCCTGGAGCACGTACATAAAATAGGGTCTCTGAGCATATACACAAAACAGGGTCTATGGGCTCTCTGAATAGGGGTTCTTGTTTCTACAATGACAGTGATGGTAGAAAATACTGTTTTGAGAATTTATGTCTAAGGCTACATATGGTGGGGAATGCCTTTCATCTCCAAACTTGGGAGGCAGAGACAGGCAGATCTCTGTGAGTTCAAGGCTATCCTAGTTAGGATTACTATAGCTGTGATGAAACACCATGGGCAAAACCAAGTATGCCGTAAAGGGTTTATTTGGTTTACACTTTCACATCATAATCCATCATTGAAGGAAGTCAGGACAGGTACTCAAACAGGGCTGGAATCTGGAGGCAGGAGCTGATTCAGAGGCCATGGAAGGAGTGCTGTTTTACTGGCTTGTTCCCCATAGCTTGTTCAGCCTGCTTTCTCCAGGACCACCAGTCCAGGGATGGCACCAGTCACAAGCTTGCATACAGCCCAATCTTAGATGGACATTTTCTCAGTTGAGGACTCCATCTCCCAAATGACTTTAGCCTATGTCAAGTTGGCATCAAACTAGCCAGCACAAGGGCCATCTTGGTCTACATAACAAGTTTCATGACAGCCAGAGCAACATAGAAGCTGTCTCAAAAAAAAATTGTCTAGAATAAAGAAAAGCTACTTTTAAAAATTAGCTGTATCTTTAGCTTTACTTTCCTAGTTCACACTATTACTTGTAGAAAAAAATCATTAGGGATCTCAACTATTTGATTTTGTATATGCTATGGATATATGACCATGCTATAGATATATGATCAGGCTATTTATGTGTTTCACAATTTACACCTCACAACTACCTCCATGTTCGTTCATCATGAAGCTATTTAAATATTTATGTACTTAAATTTACCCATTTTTTGATGGGCACTTTGTCAATAATCTGATATTCAGAAACGGCATACCTGAGTCAAGAATATAAAAACGTCTACTTTAGGGCAGCATCCTTTGGTTTCATCAATGAAATGTCAACTATTAATCCACTTATAATATACTTTATAGTAAACTGTAATGCAAAAAAATTACAAACAAAAAAAACCTAACATCAGTCCCAGAAATATTTTCTCAAAATGTTTTTTTTCATTAATTCAAATGTTCCAACATATGAAACAACACACACACACACACACACACACACACACACACACATTTATATTCTATTCCTCTACTTTGATGGCCAAAATAGTTTCAATGAGTGTCATTTTATACTGGATTTTGCTATGCAGCAAACTCCTTAAAAAAAAGATTTATTTATTTTATGTGTTTTGCATGCATGTATATATGTATGGTCCTCAGAATTGGTTATAGACCATTGTGAGCCACCATGTGGGTGTTGGGAATTGAACCCAGGTCCTCTGAAAGAGCAACAAGTGCTCCTAACTGCTGAGCCAGCTCCCTAGGCCCCTCCTTATCTTTTTCAGAATTTTCCCATTTGACATTTTATTTCCATTCAATCATTTTGAAACAATGAAAAAAGACCATGAATTTGACGGCAAGCAAGGAGGGATATATGGGAGGGTTTGAAGGGAGGAAAGGGGAAAATGGTGTAATTATAGTTCCAAAAAATAAAAAGATAATTTTTAAAAGGAAAAGTACCCCCTACACACCAAAAAAAAAAAAAAAATCAATCTGGGGATAAAAACACACTCCTCACATACCTCCCCTCCCCCATCCCTGTCTCTCCTCTACCCCAGGCTTCCCAACATATACTATATAAAATGTCTTTCTTCTCTGGCTTCCAGTTTGGCATAAGGGAGGCTATATACTGGCATGATGCAGAAGTGAAACACGGAGGTTAGCAGTTTCTTTTTAATCTTGGCATCTTTTTTCAGGACTCGTATGTGCATCACAACTGTAAGATGCCCCTTTTCCACATAGCTAATAAACCATTCCAGTTTTTGCCATGCTCCCCATCACCTCCTTTCCCGAGGGTTCTTAACCCCGCAAGATGGGCTGAGTTGTAAGCCCCCACCCCACCCCCTTACAACTCAAAATGTAGCTATATTTCCAAGTAGGGTCGAAGCCATGTCATCGTAGCACCATGATCCTTTATGCTGAAGACCTGAGAAAATGAATTTCTGTTCACCACTCTGTAGCATGGTTATGCCTGCTCAAGCTGAACAATATATATTATGACTCTGCCTCTCTGCCAATAACTTGGGGGAAAAACTCAGGGATTCTGATCCTGTAGAATTCATGATTCTTACTTCTTTGCCCTTAATCACATTTTCCAAAATTTAAACAAAAAATCATACAATACTTTTCTTGCTAAAGGCATAAAAACTACCATTAGGGTGGGGGGGGATTACTGAGAAATACACAAAATCTAGAAAAACTCACAAGTATTTTTGATAGAAATAATGCCTAGGGTGACAACCAATGCTTCTTCTGGTGGGCAAAGCCTGGGACCTGGACAGAGTTCTCAAAAGAAATAAAAACAACAAGGGGCAGTTAAGAGTACCTATCCTGGTATACATGCCAAAATCACAGGAGCATCAGGAACAAACCTGGCTGGTACAAGTGGTACCAGTAAGCAATCTGCTTAGTGAGGCCACAGAGGGGAAATTACTTCACAGGGCATATTCTTATCTGCTACAGCAAGAATTTAAAAAAGATTTTCACTTTTATTATGTGCATGTCCATGCAACTACCTCAGATGGCCAGGCAAACCAAACTCAGGCTCTCTGAAAGAGCAGTATACGCTGAGCCATCTTGGCAGCCCAAGAAAGGAACTTTACCTTTGAGAGACAGATTTCTTCTGTGCCATCTAAATATTTCACGAACCTGCATTTGTCAGTCTCAGCAAAATAAAAGTCACACTACATTTTTTTTTTGCTTTGAAATTTAGAAACAAGTTTTATTTAAGATCTGAAATACAATTCCTAAAATATCAACTTTTCAGAAAACTGTGGCTACACAATAATGCATTGCCTCTATCATGTTAGAACGTGCATTAGACTCAAATACAAAAATCAGAAAACAAACCACCATCCTTCAACAATTTGAGCAAAGATAGAATGAATGCCTAAGGAACAACAAAGATGGATTTGCAGAGGATGGGCTGTTTACGTCAAGCACCATAAAAAAAAAAAAAAGCACAAATGCATGGGTTTTCAGGTATATACATTAAGTTGAACCTTTGGCACTAGGAACCAGGGCATCTCACCACGTAGCATTAACACATATTAGAAAACTGTGTAGTGTCAAAGGGATAGAACCACCAGCATTCAAGCAATGTTGTCAACTAGGCAATAAAATGTTCTACTGAATTTCTTCTTTGTCTAATTACTGCATACACTGGTAGCAACTCTGAAATGAGTAAAGGAGCTAGGCACTCCTTTTATTTTCTGTTTACAACAAAACAGGAAACAAACTGAAACATAAGCCCTGTTTTACATCGACAGTTTTAAAGAACACCAATTATACAATGAAAGGACTAAACAGAAGTGTTTACAGATACCAGACAATAGTGAGTGGTCAGTAGACCTTCACAGGGCTTTGCGATGATACTCAGCAGAAGCCACTTTGTAATCACTGGCAGTAAACAGAGAGGCAGAATTCTTTGCCAGATACTTAAGGAAATCATGCAAATAGCCCAACAATAATGCAAGGCTCTTCTCATCAAGGGGCGTATAGGCCAACATTGCCCCAATTCTCACAAATAATCTCAGTAGGTGTGGCGCCCCGTAAATCTGCGACATTGGCGCATCAGGGTGAGCCAGAAGAATTTCGGCATACTGGGGCCTTTCAAACTTATAGAGCAGCTGAGTGCCCAGCATCACATTGAAATACTCTTTTATCCCTCCCACAACTTCATTCACTGCATACTCCTTATTATCAACATTTCCCTGTGACTTCTTGCAATTGGCATACTCCTCAAGAATGGCATCTACATTCTTTTTAGCAGGGAGCTGGAACAACTGCTTCTGCCTAGTAACCAAGTCCCAGTCCTCAACAAGCCATGGTTTCAATTCTTCAGGAATCTTCACCTTCACTTCCATCCTATTCTTAAATGCTTCCTCACTCTCCACAGTGGGGTCAGCCCTTGCCCTTTTCTTCCGGGGTGGCTGGGGTACTTCGCTGGTACTGCCACCGTCGCCATTGCCAGGAGTCTTCTGCTTGTTCTTCCTTGTCTTCCGCACAGATCCAGAAGGGGGATTCTCAGCAGAGCGACCCCCCCATCTTCCAGGGAGGGCTGGTTCAAGATTCTTGGGCTGTGAACCAGCTGACTTCTTTCCTGAGGCGGCTCCCCTCATCTTACTTCTCTGCATGTTGCTTCGAGTTGGCTTCTTAAAGTTGTCTTCTTCAGCAGATTGTTGTCCACGAGTTTGAGAAGCCTGCTTTCTGGAACTCATTCAACCCTGTTTTTATTCCAACCACTGTAATACATAAGGTATTTTATTTGGTTGTTTACTATGGTGACTTTGAGGCCTGTAAGTGCTCAACACATGCTACAGTCTGTTGGAATATGGATTTCAGGTCCTATATCAGAACCATTTGTAAGTGCATTTCTATCTTCTCCTTTCTCTAATTCTTACTAACACCCACAACTCTTACCTCACCCAATAACTCATCAGATATGCCCACAAATTCTTTTCTTGATGCTATTTAAAAGACAGGAATTTAATTTTAGAGAAAGAGATTGTGACAAAACCATAGAAGGAAGTGGAATTGAAATTCAAGACTTTGGAATAAGAATTTGAAAGAAATAAGGAAAAGTAGTTTAATTGATTGGAGATAAAATGAATTAACAGTAAAAGTTTGTGCATACAAATCCAGGTAGGCCTTAACTAGGGCAACAGAAACTGAACACACACACAACTCACACAAAGGAATAACAATTGGAGGAAATAGTCAAACTGGGCTCTGCACCACTAAGCCTGGGTAGTTAATCGATAAGAGCACAGATTTTTAAGGTTTACTTAGACACTATCAGGAAGCAAGATTAGTCCACTGATAGTTACATGCATAAAACATCTTTCAGTGACGGCTGGAAGAGACGAGAAACTGAGGAGGAGTCAGTGACAACTTTCAGGTTTGAGGATGGATAATCTTATTTGTATCATCATCAAATGAGATGTGTATATACAAGTAACTGCCTAAAGGAGAAAGATGGTTAGTTTTGAACTTAAAAAAAAATCTGGGGCTGTGCAGTTAAACAGAAAATGTCAAACTCAGGTCAGAGCAAAGAACTGAAGATTTAAATTATTGTAGAGCTGGTAGCATATACTATGAGTCAGTGAATCTTTTCATTGAGACTAGAGGCAGAATTTCACATAGGATTCTGGAAAACCAAAGGAAGAAAGGTATTTGAGGAGCTGGCAAGAAAGAGATCACAGATAAAATAAAAAGATGAGATTCATTGAAGAATAAGACTTTTGGAAACTAAAGTAGTCAAGTTTCAAGAGAAAGAATGCTCAGTAAAAATGCATTAAAAGATAAGTCTCCTGCTACTCTTATGGCATGTTCCATTAAACAGTTCCCTTGACTTACACAGTCTTCCTTCTTTCCCTTCCAAGGACTCCTACTAATTTCCCAGATGGAATCTTAAAGATGTCCTAGGATGGTCTGGAAAGATGAGTGGGAATACAACCTAGAAAGGAAAGTAGGTATCTGCTATGAAGATGAACTTTTATGAAAACATGTAAGAAAACAAATTACAAATGCATCATAGAAATATGAAGGAAACTTATATTAAAATGACACTGAAAACTGCTCGATGTCATTAGGTAAATAGAAAAGGAGCCCAAAATGGGCACCAGAAGAATTAAGCACAGTTCTTATGAACAATGTGATCCCATTTATTTCAAACAGGTGTGTAAATGTGCAAAACAGCCTGGCTTTAATTAAAGCCAGGTTTCTTTTGATAATCCTCTACCCAAAAAGCTGGTTAGCCTGTCATGTGGGTAGGTATCATGGAAACCCCAAGAAAGAAAATAAAGACTTAAGACTTGCTTTAAAATGGAAGCCATGAATATTATGCAGTTTTAAGGAAATAGCCTTTAACTCAACAGACATAAAGCTACAAGCAGATTATATAGCAGACTTCAGACCATTGAAATTGGTAACTAGAAAAACCCTGTGGGAATGAAAATCATTATGCTAAGAGATAAAAAAAAAAAACAAACTTGCTCTGTAAAGGTTGTGGTGATGGTAGCTAAAATGCCATATATAGTAAACTCTCATGCTCACAAAATGCTTTTGCTAGTTTTTTTTTAATTGAATTGTGACTAGGACAGAAGGGATATTGGAGAATGGACGAACTCCAGAAGTCCTGGGATTTATAGTAGGGATTCAATAAAACTTAAAAAGACAAACTATCCAGGAACCATTTTGGAAGCCACACTGATCATCACCATTTCCTTACCAAGGAATCTGAGAATGACAGTGAAACTTACTGCATACCCTTGATACTGATTATATTCTTTTTTTTTTTTAAGAGTTCTACCATTCATACTTTCCTATGCTAAATGTAATACCTTGACATTTCTATATGAAAACTCAGGCCACGCCTGTATGGCCAGGATAAATTAAGGCAAAGACACATGCCTGACTCTGATTAAAGCCCTTATACATCTAGCTCCTAAGTGTAATACCTGCTTAAGGCCAGCTTTAATTTTTACTATGCTCCATATCCACCTTTCTCAGTTTAACACCACTCTATGAACTTAAAAAATTATTAATTAGCACACAGTGTGGTTCTTAAATTTTCAATCTTCCAGTTTGTGTCCTTCCCCACCCCTACCCCCCTACTAAATGCTGTTCAGTTAGCATACCTACTCTTTACTCCAGACTTCCTCATTTAAATACCATGCCAAGTTCCACAATAGGGCTTGTGTTATACCTAGCTTTATCTTGGATCTTCTGCAGTAGCACATAGGTCTTAGACCAACATACCAGTTTCCCACTCGATCCCTATATGCTAGCTTTAGAATAAACCAAAGAATAGATTTTTATGTTTGCTCCTACTTGTATATTTAAGTAGAGGTAAACAAATCAAACCTCACCTTACAAAAATCATTTAAAGAAAATTATGTTCCCCTGTTAAGGTTAATATGCATCCTTTGGACTACGAGCAGACATTGTTTCCTCATTCTTTTCAACGCTGTTTTATAGCTAGTAGACAAAGGCTTATTTAAGGCTTTTTATTTTTTTACCACAGTGCTAGATTGCTTTCCCCTCTAAAACTATACTAATTTACAACCCTAACAATGAGTAAAAATGATCAATCTCACCACACCCTCTGGCAAGCACCAGTGAATCTTCATTTTTATTCTTGCTTTGTATGAAAGCCAAGTGCTCCACCACTGGGCTATATTCCCAACCCCCAACAGCTTAAAAAATACCTATTTATGTGTTAACTTAAGAAAATTGGGTTTCAGCTGTCCAGTTTGCACTTGTGTCAATGGAAAACAAAATTCACTCCCATTCATACATGTTTTGTCCTTTGAGTTGGTTCTTGGTAATTTTACCATTTTATAGGTAAATTATTTTTGGCAAATGCTTTCCCCCAGAGGCCCCTTAGTGCCTGATGTTGAGGATTTTAAAGTCCTTGGCCCCATAGATGGTATGGATATTGTTCCAAATATTTCATTATTGCATAGATATAAATAAAACACATCAAGTTCATTCTTCTATCTTCAGCAACACTGGATAAGGATATATTTGGTACTAGGAATTGAAGCTTCAAATATCTTCTCCCCCCCCACCTCCCCACTCACTTTTTGCCATCTAACTTGTAGTGGGGTAGGGTGGAGGGAGTATTTGTAGTGAAGTACTCCGTCTTCATTTGAGTATGTATGATCACTGGTCAGATACCATTTTCTTAATAGGTATTTTCCCTCTTTTCTATTGGGGTACTTCCTGTTTCATACTGACTCATAACAGCATGTTTTTTGTTAAAACATTTTAAGTGTGTTTAATATTGTCTTATGGACTGCATGTACTTATATATCTCAGTAATACAAACAAACCTGCTTGGCTTTTCCTTTTGTAACCTTTGGCATTTTGTTTTCAGGGAAAATAATCGCTAACAAATGTTACAGAAACGAGTTCCCATATTATTTCTTTGAATGGTTTTAGTTTCTCCCAAATTTATAGCAATCTTTCCTTATCAAGAAATACTCTTATAAATGTAAATAAATACTCATGAATTTATGTGCCTCTAAGAAAATTATGTGTCTTTCAAGGGGCTCTCCTCTCAAGCCCACACTGGCCTAGAATTTTCATCAACCGTCCTGCTTTTGCTTTCCAATCATTGAAATTACAGGCATGAGCCACCATAGCCATTTCTAGGCCCTATCAGTGATAATTCAGGTTGTTCTTATAAAAGTACCACATGGTTCAATTATTATGGTTTAAAGGCATAAATGTTGCTCTAGAATTAAACTTGTAAATGGATATAAAAGGTGGCTTATGTGGTATTATTTTAGCAGCAAATTACTGGGGATAACCTTATATTGATTTGACATAATGTGGTATATTCATACTATGGAATATCATCTTAGCTAAAGGCATGTCACTGTGAAAGAAACACCATGAAAGAAAATTAGACGGAAATCTGTGAATGGAAAAAGACATTAAAAGACTTTGTTAAATAAACATAGCTAATCATAAAGCAGTATCTATGACACATTTTGTACAAAAGAAAAACCATAAAACACTTTCATGCATATCTGTACATATTTTTGACAAGTTTGTAATTAGGTCATCTAAAAGGAAATGAAGAGAATTGCTAAGTGATTGACCATAGGGAGTACTAGGGTTAATGAGAAAAAACCTGAGCCATACACATATCTATGACTCTGTGGTGTGGTCATCCATGGATTTTTACATATAGTTTTTATTTTTTACTTCATCACCACTGTAAAATGTATGCTTTACAGGCATACTACTCAGTTCCCAAAGGTTCAAGTCAAGGTCCTTTTCCTGTTAAAGACTTTCCCTGTTTCAGATCTCTCTGGCTCTTTCTCAGTTCCTATTGATCCATTTTCAGCCCTCAATCACTCTCTAAATTGCCTCTCTTCCATCAGGGAAGTCCCCTCCCCTGAAACCTGGCTTTTAAAAAAAGAGAAAAATTAAGGAAATTATATAACTCCTTAAAAATGTAGCTGTGAAAAGACCGAGACACATCCCTTCCTTTTATTGCTTCATGCAGATTCCAAATGCTGTTGTGTGTATATGTAACAAACTCATATTTAAGAATTCCAACAATTTGTACATATAAGGGATCACATCAACTACATCATTTGCTTCATCTCTTGGTCTCTGGCTGAAATCAAGTACACATTAGCCTTCTCATCTGAATCTGGGAATATTTCTATGTCTAAAAAAATTTTTTTTGAGAAAGGGCCTCATGTGTCTCAGGCTAGATTTAAACTTACTATATGGATGAAGATGACCTTGAGCTTCAGAACCTCATGCCTCCAACCCCTAAATGCTTAAGAATGTAGGCATGTGCTACCACACTTGGCTTGTGCAGTGCCTGGGAATCAAACCTGGAGCTTCGCGTATGTTAGGGAAGCACTCTACCAACTGAGCTACATTCCCAAGTCAACAGATTCCTTTCACTCTGAACAAAAGAGAAAAATGATATAAAAAATGCTTAGCATGCTAGATATGAGAGCTTAAATCATAGTTTCTGGAAATTTCCTCCTAAGTAAATATACCTATAACTTTTTTAGATTGACTGGATAGACCAGAAGTCTTAATTTCAGAATTCAGTTCTAGTAGTTAATTGCTGCTTCTGGAAAATGAGAGAAACCAACAATATTAATTAAAAATAAATAATTGCAAGAAAATTATATTCACTATTTTTTAAAATGTGCTTATGTGTGAGTGTATAAAATGTTTCAAGGCTATTAAAGCCATAAGTATTATTACAGCAAACACTTTTATGAGGACATTTTGGAACAAAGGAAGTTTCTTGCTCAGGATTACACGGTAAGTAGCAGAGCCAGCAATCAAATCCATCGAGTCTGTATTTGTTCTCAAGAAAAATAATACAACTTGAACCTGTGAAATTATAACAGAGCACTAATTTTTAGTATTTTTTAATTAAGAGATTAAGATTACACAGGTCTATATTGTTTATCTAATGTGCACCCTTCCCCTTTCAGAATATAGAATATTTTCTCAGATGGAATATTAATCTTCAAAATATCCGTAGACATTTAGGAGGGTTATGTGATATTATCTTGTCTGTGGACTGAGAAGAGAAGGAAGACACTTACCCTGTATTCTGCAAGCAGGAATGGTTCAGCAATCAGGGTCAGATCTCCTGATCCTTATTGTATATCAAACTTAGCTTTTCTGATGATGACCTAGAAGGTCAAACAAAGAGATGGAAAAGAACATAAAAAAAAAAGACATGAGATGGTGATTTTCTTTTCTATCAGCCAATGCAATTTTATCTCACACAAAGGACATCAAAGCTGATAATGTACAAATTTTATTTTTTGTGGTTATATTTTCAAAATGTTCTTTATTGTACGTTTATCAATTTTTGAAAAAAAAACCAACTAATTTCTATTAAAGATAATGTGAAATAAATAAAATTGTAAAAGAACAGCATTACAAACCGAGGCGAATCCATCATCCAGCTCCAACAATTACCAACTGAAGGCCATCTTGTTTCATCTGTAACCCCACCCACTGCTCCCCCCCCCCACTTTTTTAAGCTACTGAAAAAAATGACTCCAGAATTATGAAAAATTTCAAATATATACCAAGGGAAAAGATGAATACAGGAAATCCCATCTGCCTATCCCTCAGCTAAAACGATTATTAATTTAGGGTCCCAATTATACCCCTCCCATCTCTCTCTACCGCTGGAATTATTCTGAAGCAAATCCTAGTCATCCACGTATTTTGAAGCCATTTTCAGACATCATTTAATCCCTAAGCATTTATACATATATTTCTACAAAATAAAGCAATTTGAAAACATAACCACATTGTCACCATAAACGTCTAAGAATCTGACACCGATTGCATTAAAGAATATTAAATCCGCAATTAAAAATTCCCGATGCGTATTAAAGAAAATTTTACAATTGGTGCGCCCGAATCAGGATTCAAACAAGGCCTACTCATCCATCGCATGTGCTTCATATCCAGATCGTTCTGGTTCTCCTTCCCCTACTCCATTTCTTTTTTTACTTTAATGTGGGAAAATTCCAGTCTCCGGCTATTCTGAAGCAATTCCCGGTTACCAAATTATTTTATCGGCAAGGCTTAATATTTATCACATTTTCTTCTAAGAAAAGATGATGTGCAGAAAACGATTACTCTATCGAGCGAATTTGCGTAATTTAAAATTTTCCTCTGCTACGCAAATATCTACCTTTTTAAACAATAGCTAATATCGTTCAGAGACAGGCTTCCCGTTGAATACCTCATACGCATTATTTTACTGTGCACATCTAGGTCCGCGTCTCTGAGACAGATACAATTATCACCGTTTTACAAACATGGAAACCGAGACACAGAAAAGAAGCCTTGCCCGAGTTGGGCGTTGGCGAGCAGGAATATGAATCCAGCTTTGCCTGAATGTGAAGCCACTAGCTAATCCGGTCCACAGCCACGAAGAAAAGAGGAAATCATCGACCCTTCCTCCCCACCCCCACCCCGAAACCTGAAACGAGAATCCAGTTCTTTCCAGCAGCCGACGTGTGACCACTGCTGCTCCTCCAACCGCCATAGTAAAGCCAGGTTTCTCTGGCAACTGATATCCATAGGCAGACACGTCACCCTGGGGGGCGGGCTTAGCCTTTCAGCCAATCACAGTCGTCTTGTCTAAGTTTTAGAATGTTCCATAACCAAATGATTGGACCACCGCCCCCACGTCAGCAGTGACACTTCGCCGCAGTAAAGGCGGGTGCTAGCAACCTGCTTCTTCATGGTTAGGCCCGAAATCAAACCAATTACCGTCCTTCTTCAGTACGGGTTCCGGCCAATGACAATCGCCCTTTTAGGTTCTTAGCCCGCCCTCCAAATGCGCTACAGCCGTTGGGTCATAAGTCTATAGGGCAGCGTGTTCACGTGGCCTATTTTCACGACCCAGAGTTCCCCTGACCGTGGTTTTTTTTTTTTTCTCCCCCCCACCTCCTTTTCCTCGCTCTCTCTTTTTCTCCTGCAGGGAGGCATTATGGGTTTGTGGGTCCATTCCCCCTCCCCCGCCCCCGCACCACTGGGAAAGGAAGTGTCTACGTGGCTTGCGGAAATAGGATAGACGGAAATGAGCTAAGGTTCCCGCGAGTGGGAAGAGCGGGGTCAAACCCGGGGCCACGCCCCCGAGCCTGTTGCGCAACTCTCGGAACAGGAGAGAAAAAAAAGGAATAATGAAGGTTTTGATGCGTGTGCATGTGAGGGTGGTGACTGCCGCGGGTGGATGGCCTAAGAAGCAGGGTGTGTGTGCGCGGGCACGCTCGCGTGGCCGTGAAGTGTGGGTGTGGGCGCGGGCGCACGCCAGCCCTCGTGGCGCCTGGGGGGGGGGGTGTGGATGTGTGTGCGCAGGCGTGCAGCCCTAGCGGTGGCGGGAGGGGCTCTGAATGTGCGTGTAGGTGAGGTGCTTGATATTAGTGGATTTCTGCTTTTTTTATGTTTGCAAACTGCCTTAATGGAAAGGAAAAGAATTAAGGCAAAGTGCTAGTAACAGAAGTAAAGGCCTTTTGTTAGAAAAGGGCTGCCGATTTAATTTATTTACCTTTCTTTTTTCTTTTTTTTTCAGATCAGGTCTCACTATGTAGTCTTCCTGGCCTGGAACTCGTCCTGTAGACCAGGCTGGCCTTGCACACATAGAGATCTCTTCTAGTCTACCAGAGTACTGGGATTAAGGTCTTGTACCACTCTGCCCAGTCTGATTTTATTTTAGGCCCTAAAGATGCTCTTTATTCCCACATTTTAGTCCACCAAAATAAACTCCTCCCATGGTGAATATTCAAAACTATATTAGTAACTTAAAAGGATGCTTCTTTCAAGTTCTCAAGTACAGTGGTCTCCATCATGAGACCTTCCCTTTGCCCCTCACCAAGTTTACAGAAAAATTGGCAGAAATAATTTCTTATGAGAACATACGCAATTAGATTCCCCTATGAGAGAGACCCCTCCAAATTTCTGTGTATGCCTAGCCTCAACTGCCTTTTGTCCTCATCAAGCATATTGATCCTCAGGAAAATAGGCATTTGGCTAGTTTTCCAGAAAGTTCACGGGGTGAGGTTTATACCTATTGAATCTGCCACTAGATGTCACCACATCCCAGGAAAGAATTAGCTGTTGGGTTCCCAGGGATTGTGAAATCTATTTTTCTTCCTTCCTTTCTTTTCCTCTATCCACTTCTTATTTGATGGACTCAGTAATCTCTGGCTATCTCATATATATCTTTAATTTCTAAAGAAAAATAAAATCAAGGTAGGGAATTATATATCCAAATACTTATTTGTGTATTTTTTTCGAGGCAGGGTTTCTCTGTTGAAACTCTGGCTGTCCTGGAACTCACTCTGTAGACCAGATTGGCCTCAAACTCACAGAGATCCCCTGCCTCCAACTCCTGAGTGCTGGGATTACAGGCGTGCACCGCCGCCAGGCCTCAAATATTTTTTTTTGTTGTTGTTAATTTCTTTCCTTAAAAAGAAAAAGAAATCGGTTCTTCTAGCTTTTCTTTCTCCCTTGTATTTTTTTTTTTTTTACTCAGAGTTGATAAATGAGTCTAAATGCTGATACCAGATAAAATCTTTTGTGAGGTGTGGTGGTGCTTGTGTAATACCAGCACATAGCATCTTCCTTTCCTCTTGAAATTTTTATCAGATAGGTGTGTTTGCACCCTAATTGTATGTAGTGGTTCTGTGTTGTGTCGAAAGCAAGAAGGTAGGCATGCTTAGTCGGTATTGCAAAAGTTATATTTTATCATGCTGAGGATCATCACACAAAGTTCCTAACTCCGATCCTAAGCCTATCTCTCCAAGGCTGCTAACCCCTGCACGGCGCATCTTACCTGAAGGCCAGGTCCGGTCTCTAATTCTGGATCCTGGCGGAGACTCTCCAGCTGCAGGGCAGATCAAGTCTCTCCAGATGTGCAGAGGAGAGCTTTGCTCTTAGTTTCTGCTTATATACTGTCCAGTGGGCGTCATCGGAATCTAGTCCTATCTGGTTATCTTGAGTGACGTCAGTAGGTTTCAGGTTATCAGGTACAGCCCTAGGTGTACTGAGGCTCCTGACTAAGCTATTTTTGAATGCCTAAAAGGCATATTTTATTTACTATGCTCTTTACATTCTTCATGATGTGATTATGTCTTTAGAGACAGATAGTAAATAGTTAACTATATTTCATGCTTACCTGTCCTCTATTTCGGAGCAATAATGATGATGTAGCCCTAGGGGTTTTTTTTTCCTTCCTGTTTGTTCTCAGTGTGCAGGAGTGCTTGCCTGGGCATGTACATGTCCAAGTAGAGGTCAGCTTCGTTTCAGCTGTCTTCCTCTACTGTTTTCCACCTTGTTTTTTGAGGCAGGGTCTTCTCTGAGAACTATATGAGTTCTACTGGCCTGTCGGTGAGCTCCCAGGGTCTGCCTGTTTCCACCTACAGTCCCCTTAAAACACTGGGGTTACAGATAATGTGCCCCATGTTCATTTTTCATGTAGGTGCTGGGGAATTGAACTTAGGTCCTCATGCGTGAGCAGCAGACTCTTCCCCTGCTGAGACATCTCCCCAGCCAGACTCTCAATTTTTTTAAATGCTTTCTATATTTCAGATGTTGTATTAAATCCTTCCTATACTTTTTTTTCTTAACAAAATTATTCGACACCATAATCAACCAACAAATATGTGTTTCAGTTACAATGATATGTACTTGTGTACATGTGGGTGAAGGTTTTTCTTAAGATTTTAACTTCATTGTTTTTAATTATGCTGTAGGTATATATATCTGCATGTGGGTATATGCACATGAGTTCAGAGGCCAGAGGCATTGTATCTCCTGGAGGTGAAGTTAGAGACGATTGTGAGACGCCTCACATGAATGCTGGAAACCTAATTCGGGTCCTTTGGAAGAGCGACAAATGATCTGAATTGCTGAGCCATGTCTGTAGCCACAACGGTGAAAGGTTTTTAGAGCAATTCTTCAAATGTATTTCCCAGGCAAACCAGAAGCATCAGTATGACCTGGTAAGTTATCAGAAATTTAGTTTCTTAGATGCTACCTCAAATCTCATAAATCAAAAGTTCTCTGGGTGAACTTTGGCAATTCATGCCACTACAAATTGTTCTAGTGAATCCAATACACTCTAAAATTTAAGAGCCACTCCTTTGGAGGGCAAAGATGCAACGCTTGCTTTTGTATACCACTAGAGGGTGCCATAGGATGTAAAACAAAATAAAAAGGATGTATGTGTTCTGAGATACCCTGCATAGTATCAGTCTTGTTTTGCAGATTAAGAAATGTGTAAAAGTGTCATCATAAGTGTTCATCTTTTAGAGCCTGAAACAATCTATCCATTATAGATTGTTTCCTGCTTTGACTAATGTTGGCTCAACCATCAAGAAGATGGTAGGAAAGCAAACCAAGGATATGGAAATAACTTGAGTTTCATATCTTTCCCCCTTTACCTTCTATAAAAGGGTATAACATGAAAGCTCAGGAGTGGTCTCTTTGTTATTTCTTATTTCTTAATGCTTTCTATTCTGTACTTATCCTTTTTAGTTTATGTCATAATCTTTTATGTATGATAGAGGCCTGAAGGTGGTAAATGAAACAGGGTTCTGAAAACCCATTATGGCTCACTCACTCCATTGCTCTATACACATTAGTCCCAATAATAAGCTTATAACTTAAACACCATTCTGTAGGATGAAAGTGAGTTCTGGTGTCTAGTTATTTTCATTCATCATATAACTTATAAGTAATAAAATCTGAATAATTCCTGGTATTTGTAATTCTAGTATTCTATTAAGCTTTCTAGTTCTCTAGTTCCATTTCTATTTAAATGATTTTTCTTCTTTTTTACTTGTGAGATAGTGCTACTTTTTGACCCAAGAGAAAATGAAAAGGTCTCTCACTTATATTTTGGCCAGTTTTTACTTGACACTAGATATGCACTCTTCAGGACCCCTCCTATAAGCCACTCCAATGGCAGGATTTTGGCTCATTCAAGCACTTTTAGAACCAGTTCATAGAATTTGGACATTGAGTGAGGTTGACCAAGTACACGCCACACTGTGGTGCTTTATAGAATAACGATGTGTTTGAGACCAGAAGTGTGTCACCACATGTTAAATGGGAACAAACATTTTGATTTCATCTTAGAGCCACCCTATATAATACTATATCCAACTCACATATGTAGCTATTTAAATCACAATTCAGTAGAAAAAATAGGTTCAGTTGTTTGTTCTGGCCATATTTCAATGGTAGCTACATGTTGTTACTAGCTGATGTCTAAATTCAGATATAGATCATTTCTACCATCACAGAATGTTCTGCTGGACAGTGTTGATTTAAATGATAGACAGTATGTAACAGGCCCACTATAGTGCATGTCTCTTGAGAGACGTCCCAAAGGTGATTTTTCTCTGCTCTTCTCATGATCAGAGCTGGGGTGCTCCATTTTATTGATAGGGTCAGGAAGGGAAGTAAGTTACCCAAGCTACTTTAACAAAGGTATGTCTGGCACTGGGATCTACATTTCTGACTGCTGCTATTAGTGTTCTAATAGGTTCATCCTTGCGCTTTACTGAGAAGGGTTGGCAGAACAAGACCATGAATAATGTGAATTAGTTTTAGAATCAGAGTGGTAACAAAAGAAATGGCCTAGAAACAATCCTTCCTGTATTCAAGGTAGCACAATACTCAGCTCTTTCCATCTGTTATCTTAGCAAATCCTCACGGAAGCCCAGAGAAGTTAAATAGTCACTTAAAGTTGCTCAACCAGTAAACTGCAGAGCAAGGCCAGACTTGTTCCTGACTTTAAAGCCCAGGCTTTTTCCTGTTATGCTGTGCTACCCCATCAACGTGACTTTTTCCCCCGCAACCTTAACTTCTTAGTGGGATAAAGCCTCAAGTAGATTCCTGACTTACAGTCAGTTCTCAGAAAATGAGACATATTCTTCACAATTTACAGCTGCACTGTTGCCTTCACACGATTTCAACTGGAAGAGAAAGATAACTTATTTGTTTGGTTCCAAACCCAGACAGAAACTATTTATGGTCCCAGTCTTCATAGGACATTCAGTGGCTCCATGAATCCTATATTAATTTGCAAGGCCACCATTAGCTCCTACAATGCCTCTGTGGTAATCAGAATCATAGGACACCTAAGAGTAGACAAATTGTAGAGATGTGTGCACTCTAGTGGAACAGTGAGAAAAATGCCCCTTTCCTTGCCCCTGCTGATGGCTGTAACCTCGCTAAGGCAGTTAGTTGAAAAAGACATTTCAGCCAGGAGCTTTGCTCTCTTAGTTGAGTACCATTGTGTAGCATGCAACCTGCCTGTCAGTATATGTGGCCCTTATTTGCATTACCTTGTGAATAACAAAACCTTCCTTGGTTGGTGGTCAATAGTAGCCAGACTGTTCTATTGTCTAGTAAGGAGTAGACAAAATTGATCTACCTTAAGCTTTATTTGATATATATATAATTTTATTTTACATTTTATTTATTTAATTTGTATGGGTGCTTCGTCTACATGTATGTCTGTGCACAGTATATGTGATAGGTCCTTGGTACCTGTGGAGGCCAGAGAGTTCATTGAGTCTCTTGGACTGGTAGTACAGGCAATTGTGAGTCAACAGGTGGGTGCTCTAACCCCAAATCAGAACCAAAACTTTAAAAATATTTATTAGAAGCTAGAGAGACGGCTCACCAGTTAAGAGCACTTGTTGCTCTCACAGAAGAGTGGAGTTGAGTTCTCAGCACCCATATGGTGGCTCTAAACCATCTGTAACTCCAGTTCCACTGTACTTGACACCTCTTTCTGACTCCTGTGGGCACCAGGCACACATGTGGTGTACATGCAGGCAAAACACTCAGGAAATTTTTAACAATAAAAAGTTTTTAAAAATTGGTTCTGATTATCTTATTTAATATTTAAAATAATGATTCTACTAGTTAATGTACTTGTACAATTAATGTATACGTTAAAAGCAAGTCCTAATATTTCAAGGCCAAGCAAAATGGCATTTCTGTAATAAGGATGTCTTTCTGTGTATACTGCCTTATTCCATAGGAATTTCATAAAGCCAATTCCACAAATTTCTCTAGATTCCTCTAGTTTTTGAGCCCATAGCAAAGCAAAAATAGAAATAGTTAAGGGGAAAGCTTTGTTCTTTTAGTGATAACTGTTTTCTCTTTTGTAATTAAACAACCACCTCATGGCTCCATTTGATGTAGAAAATCTTACTTCAAATGACTAAACCATTGAGATTTGAACCTAGTCAGTGATGACCTTAGATGACCTTGATATTCCAGGCTTGCACATGATCCCTTGTTTTTCTCCTCCTGGGTTAATAGTTTAGCTTGAAACGTGCCGAAATTCATGGTTTGTCAGCAACATGCTTTACTTAGAAGGATCATGTAAAGCCACCTATGGTATACATTAACTCAGAAAGATAAAGACTGATTTTCGCCAGTGATTGTTGATGCCTGTAGTTTGAACTTTGCCTCAAGAGGTTACTTTCTGTCATTTTTCCCCAGCTAAGTTTCTTATGTTTGTAATTTCCACTTATATTCTACATTTCATTAGAAGTGATAAAAGCTATGGCTTTTGAAACTATTTAAAAGGACAAGCCAGTAGTACTTGAAATTACATGTCTGAATTGTTTAATGGTAGACATAGGGTCACTTGGACTATTTCCCTACTTTTGTGCAGTTCAGAATGTTTCCTTAATAAAGTAATTTTTTAAAGAAGAAAAAATTAAAAAGTGCCTTGACATGGGTTAGAGTACAAACATAAATTTCTCTTTAGAAAAGTGCTTATTAGCCAAGATACTGAATGAAATGTATACTCTTTAGTAGGAATAGACCATGTCAAATTTAGGAAGGGAATCAAATTGAAAAAATCAAAACCAACAACCCAAAAGCTTCTTTGCTTGAAGTTGATAAGGTCTCCCCAAAGGACAGTCTCTTCCTACCTCTTCCCCTCCACTAGACGCAGTAAGAAGCCTTGCTGAGTGACTGTAAGTAGCATCTCACAATCCATCAGAAAATTAGGAGCAGAGAGAGGTTGAATACCACAGAAAGAAGCTTCTGCTAATTGGTGAAGCTGTTGGTCAGAAGGCAGGAAAACGCAGGCAATGGAAGCCAGGGGCAAGAGAGAGCTAAGAGTGTGTTAGAGCTCTGTGCTCACCCTCCATGAACGCTGCCTGCAGAAGGCAAACCTCCTAAGGAAAGAGGGGGCCAGATTGTGGAATACGTGACAGAGGACATCAGACCTATTTTTAGAAGATGCTTTTTCCTACCTTATTTACAGTTTTTAAGAGTAGGAAAGCCATCTGAAAGCAAAGATTATGTGTGTGCACATGTGTGTGGAAGTGCAAACGTTTAAAGACAGGGTATCTATCTTACCGCTCTGTTTGGGAAGGCGGGTTCTGGAAACTACACATTGAAATAGTGGTTTTCATCTATTTGCAGTTGTGTTTTTACCATATGGATAAGCAAATGAGGCTGTTTGTACTCTACTGCGAGAGGGCAGACAGGGCTTAGGATATGGGGACCTCAGAGGACATACTCCTTCAAGGCCCTGAGGTTGAGATTAAATGACTAATAATTGAGGACAGAGAAAAGAGTAAGAGCAGTTCCTAAAAGGTACGAAGCTGAGATACACCCAGCTGCTCCTAGCCTAGACTTGTGGGTGGCACATCAGTGGGACCCAGGAGGGTACAGCCAGCTTTCAATAGAGCTGGTCTGTGACACTTGGCTAAGAGGACAGAGGAAAATTGATGTTTGCTCCAGAGAGGGGCTGTCAGCTGTGCTCACCACCTCACCAGACTCCCAGCTGTAAACAAAAGTCCTGGCCCTTCATGGCACTGCAGAGCAGTCCAGGCCGGCGTAAGTCTCTGAGGACAGCTAGACCATTTTCTCATCCTGGCTGACAACCAGGAGACAGAAGAAACAATAGAAGGTGGAGTGGGGGAAGGGGCAGAATTGTAAGGGGGTGAGGAGCAGAGATCATTGAGAGGGAATTATCCATTTCAGATCTTAGGTCTTTGGATGAAAATAGTAGAAAGATTTTAGGGAACGCAGACCCCTTTCCTTGTGTAAACATCCCAAGTAGTAGTGAATCACAAATGAGGCTTCAGAGACTCCAGTGTATCATCCACTCCTTCATTTACAAACATATATGCTCATCACCATGATAGCTATCTTGGGTGATAATAAGGTAATAGAAGATAGCTTACATATTCAAGCATCTTATAAGGAGTTAGGGATATGTGTGAAGTTGAATCTTAACAATACCAAATGTACTTTTTGTTTGTTTTTGAAATGTGGTCTTGTGTATCCCAGGCTAGCTTTGAACTTGCTATGCAGCCAAGGATGGCCTTGAACTCTTGACCCTCCTGCCTCTACCTCCTCAATCCTAGGATTACAGGCATGTAACTCTGTGCTCAGCAAATAATAGGACTTTAAAAATACTAAGTGACAAACTTGGAGTAGAAGTATTGAAGCATCATATCTAGCTATGATCACAAAAGGTGGATTGAAAGAACTATAGTAAGTTAGACAGGATTTGGCTATAAAGAAAAGGCCTTTGGGATTTTAAGCAGAACAAAATTACTGTAAAATTGAGACCTGCTTTGATTAAAGCAGTAGGTTAGTGTGCCACAGATTCTCTTCATTTCTCACCCCCTTATCCTGCTCATAATGACTGATCCAGTATTCAGATTTTTCCTTTAAATATCACTTCCTCACAGTGGTCCTACCTGATCTGTAGGACCAAGTTAAGTATCTTGCTCTGTGTTCCTATAGCACTCACTGCTTTTACCTTTCGAAGATACCACCATTTTAACTTGATGAACTAAGCTTGTTTCTCTACATTTGCTCTCTATGTTGTAAGCCAGGAAGGGTTGTTTTTCCCCCTCCCCCTCCCCCTCCCCCTCCTCCTCCTCCTCCTTCTCCTCCTCCTCCTCCTCATCTTTCTCCTTTTTGCAAAATTCAAATCTGTTCTTTCACTTGCCCTTTTAAAACTGTCCTACTGCTGCTAGGCTTTGGAGGCAGAGGCAGGCGGATCTCTGTTGTTTAAGGCCAACCCAGACTACATGGCAAGTTCCAGGACAGCCAGGGCTATACAGAGAAACCCTGTCTCGAAACAAGCAAATGCCCTAATCCTGACATCTTTGTTTCTTTTGACATTTCTTTTCCTTTCTCTTCATTCAGGTCACAAGTCTCTGACCCAGGAAAGGTTTCTAGGACATCCTCTTTCCCAACTTCCACCACAGATAGATTGTCCATAATACCTGCATATTTTCTCTATTTTTCTACTAACTAACAACTTAGTCATTTTTTTCTCTCCTGATATACTATAGGACCTCTGAGGGCAGGAGGTGTTTTTTCTTCGCTGTGTATTCTATGTACTTAGAATAGTGATAGAAAGTACTCAGTGATCATTTGTGAATGAATCTAAAAGAAATGACACAGTATTGGTAGGTGAAAGCCAGTCTAAAGGTTGATTGTATTCCTTTGCATGAATATAAATCTTTAGAAGTTTTCAATTTTAAGAAGAAAAAATTAAGCTGGGCAGTGTTGGTGCACGCCTTTAATCCCAGCACTTGGGAGGCAGAGGCAGGCAGATCTCTGTGAGTTTGAGGTTAGCCCGTTCTACAAAGTGAGTTCCAGGACAGCCAGAGTTACAACAGAGAAACCTTGTCTTGAAAAACCAAAAAAGAAAAAAAAAAGAGGATAATTATTTTAAAATTGCTTTTTTGTTTGATGCTAGAAATAGAATTCTTATATATGTTAGGCAAGTATTACACTACATTTCTAGTCCCCAGAGAACCACTGACCTCTGTGAAAATAACATAGAGAATGCAAACCTTAGCCTACTCCGAATTCCTGCCTCCCTGTTGTCTTGTGATTTTCATGTTCTCTACTTCACTGTTACTCCCGTGAACCTCACCTCCACAAACATAATAAGATTTACATATCAGTCCTCCTAACCAGAGAGTTCTGGCAATGTGACCAAATACTCAGGTTTCTACAGGTACGGTTACTCATTCAGCTGCTAATTTTATTGTCTAATTTCACTGTACCAAGCATGGTATTGATAGACATAGATGAAGACCTTCTGTCTGTCTTAATGAAGCTCCTAATTGCAGGAATACCTTACACTGGTCACTCAGTGGTAGCTTTAAATTCCTGGTGGAGAGATTTGCCTTACCTGGGCTCAGTGAGGAGGCTTTCTAATACTAGAGCCTGCAAAGGAATTCAGTCTCATATGTATACCTTCTTTGTAACTGTGGACTCAAGAGAGTGGATGCTTATACCAGTTTACAGCAAACTTCCCTCCTTCCCCATAGATCCAAATGGACGTAGTAGAGAATATCTAGAAGGGCATTCAGGCAGTAGCCATTCCTTATTCTTCTCAGAGTGGCCTTACTAAGGTAAATGGTCCAACAAGTTTCATCTCTTAAATCAAGCACAGTAGAGGAACTTATAAGAAAAAGGTTTGGGTTTAACAATAGACTAGAGGATCTCCCCTATACTCTGAGTAACTCTAAAGCAAGAGTGTAGCTTTAAAATAGCTTCCAGGGACAATTAGACATCCTTGCCCTGGGGTAGGTATTAATGCCAGGGGATTCCCTGTTTTCATCTTTGATTCAGGTCCCAGATGGTTAGGAGGATAGCGATGAGGATGTCAGAGAGCCAATACATACCTATCACCTTTCACAACACACACCCCTCAGCCCAAAGATGAATAAAGAGAAAAAGCCTTATTGTAGCTAAAATCCTAACTGGTTATCATTTTGGTTGATGAATAATATCAGGCATAGTATCAGTGACATTTTGAAGACATATTCATTAGTTTTGACCCCTTTCTCTTAGTTGACTCCTTTTCCCTGAACATGACTTTACCACAGGATATTTAGAAGAAAGGTTATGTGTGATGTATGTAACAGATAGAAGCAAAAGAGCTTAACTCTGGGATTAATTGCTCTTCTCTCGTAGGTCTCTTTTGGTCAAGAAAGTTCATAAGCTTGAAATGTGAAATTCTTGAAATGTGAGATAAGACAGGCACTCAACATTGTATATTTCATGAAAGGGTAATGATATATTGAGAAACTACATTGTTTCCTCCCTTAGAGGACCAACCCAAATCTCTGGCCCATCAACTGGTGATAGCAGATTAGGTTCCTACCAGGGGAAAGCTGAAAGAAGTATAAATCTAATGGATCTCTAAATTCATGAAGAACCTCTGGTAAAGGAAACTCTGAATTTCTACAAGTAGAGCTCAGCACAATCTTTTAACACCCATAATATTATCCTGGATCATACCAAAATTTGTACTCTCCTCTTCGTACAGGAACTGTGGCTTTTATACAGGCATCAGGCAAAAGATGAGGAAGGCAGAGGTTGGGGACTAAATTGTTTTCAGTCCACCACTACAAATTACCATTAGCATGAATCTGTTGCAGACTAAACCAGAGCAATCCCAAAATGAACTCGTGCACCTAATAAGTGACACTTTGCTGGAGAACAAAGGAAAGTGAAAACAAGAGCCTGAGTTTTCGGTCAAGCCTTCAATAACGTCAGTAACAAAGAGACAAGATTAAATGATTAGAGAGGATTCTTCTGTTGTGTCAGCTGCTAGAATTATCAGCCATTGTGATCTGTTGACTGGGGCGTCTTACGGGAAAGCCTGTGAGATATTAGTTTTTTTTAAAGAGTCAAATATTTGTTACTCTGAAAATGAGATGAGTGTTAAATGCACTCGAGATAACCAATGAATTACTGTGACCAAAGTCCCAAGCATTCTTCTTGTTCTTCTTAAAGGTTCAAGCTGTGTATCTAACATTGATTCTCCTATCTGAACTGGTTCAACAATAGTGAGAAACTGAGGACTGTTATGACATAGATCAGCCAGTGGACATTGTTAATAAGTATAAAGGGAAGTACATCAACATGTATTCTGGACTTCTATTGGTTGATTGGGTGAAAGGGAATTGCAGTAAGAAAGATACCTAATTACTGGATTTCTTTGTCATGGCAGTTTTTCACTTTAGTTCATTTCCTCCAGTGATGGTTAATTTTCATTCAACTTGACACTTGACTGGATTTAGAATCACCTAGAAAATTCCTGAGGGCACATCTGGGTATGCTTCTGTGAAGGCATTTCCAGGGAGGATTAACTGCAGGGACGATCTTCTCTTAATGTGGGTGGCACCATCCGATGGGCCAAGATCTCAGACTGAATCAAAGGGGAAAGAGGACACCAGAAGAGCATCACCAATCCCTCTCTTCCTCTGGTGGGCCATCAAGTGAACAGTTCCCATTTCAGTCAGCCATGATGTGAAGTACTCTCGCTCTTACCCTCATGATGTTTTACCTAAACACATGGGGGGCCATGAGACCGTAGACTAAACCCACTAAAACTGTGAGCCAAAATAAATTTTTCCTCCCTTAAATAGTTTATATCAGAGATTTTGGTTATGATATTAAAAAGCCAATTAATACATCCCCAAACAAAGCTTTCATATATCAGCCACATAATATTGTTGGAGCACCCCTTGATATCGAATGGCTTATTATCTGAAAGTCATAGACAATTTCAATTTTGACAATTTTAAAGCAATAGCAAAAACAGTAAACTATCTCCTTACTTCCACAAAATAAAATGCTGTATGTAGTAAAGCAATTATATAAGCTAAAAGTAGTGTTACTCTTGAATGTGAATCAGCATGTGTATGTGTGGATGTATTAGAGGAGTGCCTGCTTTTTTTTCCCATAAGACCTTAGGACCTGTTGAAGATGATTTGAAAATCTCTTGCCCAGTTGATAAGGCAATGTTCTGATAAATAGTAAGCTTGAGTTTTGTTTCTGTTGTAAGTAAAGTAAGTTACTTAAATTTTTTGAGCCCTACATCCTTACTTCTTGCCAGGATACCTGGTTATCTTACCTTAAAGGTTTGCTTTGAGGATAAAGTGTTACTAAAATGTTTGTAAGCACCCCCCCAAAAAAAAAACCCCAACACATGCAAGAATGCATGGCACTTGAATAATATGACCCTTTTCAAAGAAAAAATAGTTGTTAAGAACTAGCATTGCAAATGAGTGGTTTAAAATTTTTTTTTAAGGAACTACAATGTTCATTACCTAAAAAATTATTTAGCAAGCACTAATTCATTTTATGTAATAGATTTGATATGGATCATACAATGATAAATACATTTTGATTCCTAACTTCAAATTCAAATTTCTGTGTGAGGGACATAGGCAAAACAGCATATATAATCTTATAATTGCATATATAGAGCTATGTACAGAGTATTATATTGGTGAGTCTAAATCTATCTGAATATTGGGCTTGAGAATACTTCAGAGAAAACATGATTTCTGACTGAATCTTGACAGATGAAAAGTCCCTGAGGAGGCAGAAGTCAAGGCAAGTATATAAACACTAGGGAACAACATGTGCACAAGCAAGAATTGTGAGACAGGATGTCTGTGGCTGGATTCAAGATTCTGTAGGTAGATCACCATGATTAAATGGAGAGTGCATTTTGGAGACAGGAGTGAATAGAAGCACTGGTGAGGACCAGAGGGAAAATCCAGTATAGGCCTTTTATGGAGCATAGGCTTTTTCCTGAGGTGTGGCAGAAGCTGTTGATGGATTGAAAACTCAGATGTGTGAGAAATAGACTGTTTATGGTGAAATTGACAGTAGTGTGTAGGGTAGGAAAACCTTGGACTCAATGGTTGAAGAAAATAAAGTCAGAGAGGATAGAGAAAGAGGGGACTATTTGAAAAGTGCAGTCTTCAAGAGGATTTGGTTAATGATTTATTTGAGGACTATGAAAGGATTTGTTAAAGATCTTTGACTCCAAGATGTCTGGCATAGGTGACTTAAGTCCCATTGTCAGGATTGGGAGGATTAGAGGACAAGATATGGCAAGATTGGAAGAAGATTGTAAGCTATTCAGTTCTAGGAATGTTGAGTTTGGAATATTTGTGGAGTGGAGTTAGTGATTAAGAACCATAAAGCATATTGGTTGTCCTAGCTATGGAAATTGCTACAAACACTGAAGCTTTAGTGTGCAATGAAGAGGGATGAACTCGGTATTAATGCCTGAAGAATAAGAACTCAAGAGGCTGGGGAGATGGCTCAGTATAGAAGACCACTTGCTGTGTAAGCAGAAGAACCTGAGTTAAAGTCCTCAACAGCCATGTTAAAAATCCCAGAATTTACAGGCTATAAATGCCTGTAAGTCCAGCATTTGTCGGGCTGCAACAGGCAGATCTTGAGAGCTGCTGGTCAGCCTGCCTAGCCAAAACGGTGAGCTATCAGTTCAATGAGAGACCCTGAGCCAAGGAATTAAAAGCAGAGAACTAAGAGGAAGACACTTGACATCCTCCTCTGGCCTCCACATGTGCTCATTTAGGTGCATATACCTCCATTCTCATGTACGTACAACACACACACACACACACACACACACACACACACACACACACACACACACACACACAAATATGGTCAGAGAAGCAACAGAGGAAATTGGAGCATGAAAGCAATGGGAGAAAAGATGTGGCAAAGCAGATATGGCAGCTCTGACAGATGTTAGAGTGAAGCATGACAGATTAGAAAGGTTTTGACTTTGTATAGCAATTACGAAGGTAGTGTGAGAAATGTGGAAAGAGCATTTGGAGAATGGGTAGGAGGAAGAGGCAAGAGAGTAAAACGTAAAGAAGAGTAATTGGTGAGGTGGAGATGTGGGAATCGTACGTAGTAAAGGCATTCATTTTAGGGAACTTGATGGTAACTGGAAGTGGGGCACTAGAATAATACCTACAGAGAAATCCAAGGTCACATGGGGAGTAGTTTTTAGTCTTACTTTTGAGAGAGATTCATTCTTATCTCCCTCCTTTCTCTCCTGTTTGATGGTGGCAATGTGAGGTTGTCGTCTACAAATTTGTTTTACCACATTCATACCTATCATGTGACATAGGCAGCCTACTAGCTGCAGGTGGTAGATGCCTGCAACCAAACAAAGCATAGTAAACCTGGCTAAGGCTCAGGGAGATTCATAATTTCCCATGGTTCCATAATTTTTAAAGCATGCTGTATCTTAGTAGGCATCTAGTGTTTTTGAAAAGACTGAAAATACAAAAGAACAGTGATTTTAGCCTGGCCTTTTTTGTGAGTGTGGGCTCAGAGATAAGCTTATACTTATTTTGGAACTTTGAAGTCCTAAAATAGATCCAAATGTTAGAAATTTGACAGATGTAGAAGAAAGACTACTAGACAATAGCTAATTTTTATTTAGTATGTGCCAAATTCTGACTTAAATACCTACACCTACATTGTTGAATACCACCACAACACTATTATCTTCAGTTAACAGATGTGAGAACTAAAGTACAGAGTAGTTCAATAATTTGGTCAAGGTCATGTAATTCCTGTGTTCTGGATTTCTCCAAGTCTTCAAAAGAACTTGTAGAGGAGGAAACTGAGGCTGAGGGAATTGTAATTCCAACCTAGGCTCTGTCTAGTATTAAAGCACAACACTGTCTTAAACACCAATCTCTCATGAATGGAAGCTAGTAAAATAGAGAGCATGCTTGTATTTTTCCAGATCCATTCTGCTTACAGAATGGCCCCTGTATTTAAGTGATGGCAAAAATTTCCCTTATTCCAGGAAGAAGACATGTTTTTAAATAATATACCACACAGTATAACACAGCAGGGCGTTTGTATAAAGCTTTACAGTGAAAACAGAGCCTGCAAAAAAGAGCTACTCAGAAGTAGTGATAGTTGAGTTCTCATGTGACTTCTTCAGGTGGCTTCATGTCAGCAGACTTTCTTTGTCCTTCCATGGGGAGAATTCTGTATAAGAGTGAATTGGCTCAGAGGCCATTCTTCCCCTCAGCTTAAGATCTGCTAACAAGCTGTTCTGACTAATAAGCCATCAGCCCATATTTGTAGACTATAAACATTATTCTAGCTGGAGACTGTGATAGAGCAGAGTGTGAGCCTGGGAGGAACATATTAATTGCTTTCCCTTCAGAGATGACTGTCTCCTCGACAGAAACAACATGTAGAACAGGGAGAAGCAGATGGTTGTGCTGCCTGAATTCCCACTACTGTACTCACTTGTCACTGACAGTGTTTATCTAGTGATTGGGATTTTAATTATAGCTTGATCCCAGTCTTAATATATGGTATATTATTAATGTTTAATATATATCATATATATTATATATAATTCTTTTTTAAGTGATGTAACCTATTGGGCTTTAGTGTCTTCTTAATTTTGTTTCTGTTATACCTGGAGACCACATTGTGGATACATATCTGTATGAACTCTGATTTTGTAAGATTTCTTCCACAGCTCTCTGTGTTTGATAAATTAATGGAAAGGGAATGAGCAACACTTATGATATAGCAAGTGGGAAGATAGGCTTTTATTCTAATTACACATATTGTGTATTACTAGGTACTGTGCAGGCTACCAAGTTGTATAAAATGCATCTCTCGTCCTCAAAAAGCTTTTTCTACATTTCTTCCATTGAACCAGTGAGGGGAACATTGCTTCCTAATCAGTCCCTGGGTGGTTCCTGAACTACATTGGTTCCTTAACAGTGCAGCCTAACAAGATTAACCCCAACATAATGAAGTACAATTTTCAAGATTTTGGTAGCCAGAAATAAGGAGACAAGACTAATAGTGCCAGCACTGATATAGACAATCAAGAGTGGTGGACGGAATACATAAAAAAGTTCACAGGAAGTAATACATTCTGGATACAGGGGAGGCATCTGCATTGCTCGGCAAAAAAGAGAGAGTAACTTTAAATCAGTCTGACGCTTTAAACAGAAGAGTGCATGTTCTTTTACGACAGGTGAGAAAATGCTTATGGGAAAGATAAAGGAATATATTTTATTCAGTACATTTCTTCTACTTAGAAGGCTCCTTTGGCTTCACCTGTGAATTTGGAGAGAGCAAAAGGATCTGCTAGTAGATTAAAGGAAAAGAGGAGGCTAAACCACTGGCATTCCACAAGGCAGAGCAAGCTGTAAGGAAGATGGAGGTACCAATAGCCTTAACAACTGAATAAATAAAACCTTTCCTCTAGAAAAATATATTTATGAAATATTTATCTAACATTAAATGTTAACGAAAAATTAATGAAAATGCCCAAAACACTTTATCTTCATAGGAAGCCCCTTCCCCCCTTTAAAATGCTTTTTAAATCTCAGAATCTCATCAGCTGTGATTCAGGCAGAAAGTAGTATGGGTCTCTGGAGGGGCCAGTACTGCAGAAGAGCTTATAAGTAGACATGGCCTCCAAATAAGACTCTTATATCACCTTGTCTCAATTCATTGGTAAGAAAGACCCAAATTTAATGTTTTTTTTTTATGATTGAACAGAATGCTAAATGTCAACCCCCTCAGTGAGACCTAGCATTTCTCTAGTCCCTGTACATATGTGGGAAGAATAAAGAAAATGAAAGCCATTTGCACCGGATCCGACATTGGCATTATGTAAATACTTCCTCTGCTTATAGGCTCCAGTGAGAAGGATAGTACCTTCCACCTGGCATTGACTCTGAGTGGCTTTGTGAATTCCTTTGGTCTATTATGTTGGTTGGTACTTTGGTTTCTTTGGCACCCAGCACCAGCTGATGCCCTGATCTGAGTCCCAGTTGGACAGCCTTTATTGCTCAGTACTGTAGCTGTCTCCAGGGCATTGTTCTTGAGACTTCCAACAGGGCAGATTTGTGCAGTTGGCCCATCTGGACAAGATCTGTAACAAGTAGAGCTCTGTGCAATAAGCTCATCTCCATAGTCCACCCCCACTATCCCCGCCTCCGGGCTGCAGCAGCCTGACACCCCAGCCCCATCAGGGACAGTATCAAAGAGATACTCTCTGCTCCTTTCAAAGGGTTATTGCTTGTGGCATCTCATTGATTGACACTACCTGGGCAGAAATAGGAAAATAGGCGCTCTCTTCCTTTTCAATTTAACCCCCCCAAAAAAAAAACAGTTTTTAAATTTGATTCTTAGTACGAGTGCTAACGTGATCAATAAAAGTAATTTCTAGATCTGAATGTGGTAGTACACACTTAATCCTAACCCCCAGGAGGCTGAGACAGGAGGATTATGAGTTCAAGGCTAGCCTGAGCTGCAAGTAAGTTCCAGGCTAGCTTAGGATACACAGTAAGAGCTTGTCTCAAAAAAAAAAAAAAATCTAGTTCAGCTACCTTGATCATTCGTTCCAAAGTACTTTCTTCAAAATCAAGGGACAAGGGGATAGCTCAATGAATAAGAAAGATCACACAAATTCAATATGAAAATGGAGAAAGAAGGTCTTGTCTTTGTACTACAGAATTTACATTGACCATTGTAATTATGGACTTTGAATTTGGAATACTATGTAGAATGAAGTAGTGAGGGAGAGATGAGATAGAGAAGAGAGGGAAATGGGGAAAGAGAGAAGGAGGAAAGTTAGAAGGGAGGGGGGATGAAAGCTCAGATTTTATACTTAATTATTATTCTGGGTCCAGAGTAAAGGACATAATATTTTTAGAGATTATCTGTTTGTGTATTCTAACTGCTATCGTCATACTTTAATTTTTCTCATCTCATTTCTGTGTTCTTCACAGTCAGATCACTTCATGTACCCTCATGGCCAAGAGTGACACACTAACTTACTGTAACCTTCCTTGTAGCTTTATCTGAATCCTGTGGAAGAAAGAAGGGAAGAAAAGGAAGCACAATCCAAGTTATGGATCTCTACCTTGTAGGTAGGTTGAGTCAGTATTTGTTTCTCTAGATTCCTAGATAGCGACCCTCTACATGTCCAGTTCCTCCTCGGAAACTTCAAAGGCTACTCTATCCAGAACAAGGTTTCATGGCACCATTATTTGCTTGCCAAGAGGAGGTGAAGGAGAAAGTCCGAAGGTCCTGGAAAATAAAGAGACTTTCGAGAAAAAAGAAAAACTAAATAAAATCAGTAACAGTCTCTCCAAAGATTGTTCCTGTACTCCACTCTTCTTAGGTTTTAGTACCTTTCATCTTACCTTTCCTAGATCATCAAATAAATTTCTTAAAGAATAAGCCTCCCCCCACTGTTCTACCCAGCAGCATAACAAAACCTGTGGCCATGCTAATTGTTTAAGGACTAAAACAGATAAGTCTAGGACCAGGAAGCTTCGGTAGATCTGGAAGGGTAGACTTTCTGAGAGTCCTAGGTTCTTGTCCCAGTTCTGAAAATGTTAGCTTTTCTAGGAGAAGTGAACCTCTCTCTGTTGGACCATATAGCAGTGCCCTAGCCCAGTGCAGCCTATCACTACTACATCCTTTGGAGAAACCTGTGTCTTTGTCCTTCTATCAGTAAGGGCATCTGACTATGTCATTCAGGGCTATTTGTGGACTGAAAGGACTCCATATTTGAGCTTGCAGTGGGAGGGAGAGAGGTGCCAAGTAAAGGTCAGGTTCTGAATGGAAGTAGAAAAGATGAGGATGATAAAACCAAGAATCCAGGAGTCTAAATATTCTTCACAGAGGAGCCCCAGCAGTGATAGAAAGTCATTCTGGCATCAGGCACATGGACAAACAATGAGAAATGACAGAGTAAGCAATATATCTGTATTAGGGTAGATAAGCCATGTTTGTAAGTATAGCCCGCATTGGCACTAGGCAGTTCCCACATAGCTTGGGAACTGACAGTTGAAGTTATGAGTGTGAGGTCAAGAAGGAACTGATGAAGCTCCTATAAAGCCCACCTGGGTGAAAGCAGGAAGCCAGCAGCTGTACACTCTAGCCTCCACCTATTTACAGTGCCTGGTGGATATCTTCTGACCTTAGAACTTTATAGACAACCCAATAGAAGATATTGAAGACAAGAAAAGTAAAAGGGAAGACCGCCCTGGAGATGGTGTCAATTCTCTTGGCTCGGTCCACATAGAGTTTCCGCATGGTTTCTCCCTCCTTTCGAAGAGGAGCTGGAGGTTGGGGACTATAAATGCTGGAACCTTCCATTGGACCCCCATCCCTTGCTTGTAAGCAGTGTCCTAGGCCATAGCCACGAAAATAGAAGCGGCTTTCTCGGATGATGTCTTCTTCCTAGAATTACAAGAGATAAAAGGTGGTATTTGAGGCCAGAGTTCTAAAGCAGGTTATAAAAGCCAGACCACACATAAAGGTCTCATAAGCAATGCCATACAGGCAAAGGGCTTACTACACAGGCCCAAGACATGCTTTTTTGATAACCACAAAATTATTTAAAGGGCTTACTACACAGGCCCAAGACATGCTTTTTTGATAACCACAAAATTATTTAAAAGAAATATATATATTAAACAGCTATATGTTATACTTAAGTTATATGCTGTAATTTCATTTACAGCCATGTACTGAGTTGCATTTTGAAAATGGGTAATATCATTTGGCGTCATCTAAAACCTACTGAAGCCTCCATGTCAAATTATCTCTGACAGGTAAGCAGAACAAGAAAACCACCAGTCAGTGAAGCTGAGATATTTTGACTTGGTGAAATTGACTTAAATGAATTTTAAAAGATTTAGAATTAGTTTGTTTTGTATATAGTACATTTTTAAAATGATTTGGACTTAAAGCTAAGAATTCTATAAGTTTAAATGACTAAGTGAGCTAGGCAAAGTAGGGTAAAGTTGATCATTCTTCTGAAGATCTGTGTATTTCTTTGCAAATTAGCTGACCTGACATGGGAGTCAATAAATCTATGGTAACATTTATTACCCAAATGTGTATTAAATTCATATACAATGCATACCTTTTGATAAGACATATTAACACTGAGGAGGTACATTTTATATAATCATCAAGCAGTATAGAAGCAGAAAGTGCATTAATGCAACAGTTGGCTGACAACATTGAGTAGCTATGAAACAGCTGGGAAGCAGGAAGTAAGGACAGAAAGAAATAAAAGAAATAGAGGGAGAAAGGAGAGGGGAAGAAGAGGGAAGAAACACCCGCTAGAGTTGTACTTATTCAACAAGCCCTCAACTCCGTCCACCTCTGAACTTATTTACCACATTTCCTCATTTTAGGACAGATTTAAGACATACACCCTTCAAATAGAAGATGATTATATAAAGGAAAAGTATTGAATGCTCTGAAGTAAAAGCTTCAGCTAAGAGATTGCCTGAAATGGAATATCCTTTTGTAGTATGATTTCACCTACCAACTCAAGTTTGCCCAGAGACCAGAGTCTCATTGCTACCACTGGAGAAGTCCAAGGTAAAACAGGAAGAATAAGTCATCCTAGCTATCTGATGTAGCTCTATAAATTATAGGAATAGGATACATATATCGTGTATCTTATGTCACGCTTATGTATATGTAAAATGTGTGAAGAGGTGTTAAACATACTGTACAATTTGAGGGACATTTTGGGATCTTTATAACAAGACAGCAAGGCCTCTGCAGCTACAGAAACCAGTAAAAAAGTAGTTTTGTAGATGAGATATTGGTATGGTTGGTCATAATAACTCTTGATTATTACATCAAAACTGACCTGTTATAAAGGCAAGCCTGGTCCTGGGCATCAGTGACAGACAAACTCAGGCCAGGAATTCACAAACAAACCCGATTCCTTTCTCTGCCATCTGTTAACTCATATATAGATTTGTTCACTATATTCCCAGTGACAGGCACCATGCATGGAACCTGATAGATACTCAATAGATGCCTGTTGAATGGACCACTGGGCTACTGAGCCACATGCTTTAGGATATAAGGGATGGAGTGGCTTTTTTTTCTTGTGATGCCAGTATTTTGTCAGGCTCCCAAACTAAAATGTCTCCTCAGAAGAAAATCTCATTTGGCATGAAAAACAATTACTATTTGCCCTACTTTACAATGGTTCAATAGCCTTTGCCTTCTACAAAGGGAGCAACCCTTTGAACATAGGGAAAAAAATAAAGTCTTCCCATCAGAGAGCTTTGCTCTCCTGTTCTTCATTTCTCACAGTCTTCACAAAGAGTTGTGCGTTTGTATGTCAGAGGCAGTTCACTATCCTAGCCCTTCAACCTTTAACTGTTAGAGTGTGGCAGCCTGAAGGCTCTGTTCATTTATCATTTTGGCTTCTTTTAGCAAAGATCTTGACTCATCTCACATGTATTCTATAATTAATTTTCATACTCTTTCTACAGGGGAAAGGTTTGCTGGGCCCATTTTACAGATTGAGAACCAGAGGCATGCAAAGTATCTCACAAACAATTGAAAAACGAGAATGGTAAGTAAAGATGAGTAGCTTAAAATCCAAGGATAAAGAGGCCTGGCTTTGGATATTAGATATTTAGGACAAATTCTGAGTGATGAGTGTTTGTATATGCATTGGGGAGGGACAATGTGCCATTAAATAACACTTTACAATTTCCATGGTTATTGAAATAAGTTGAACTTTTTTCTACTCGTCTATGAGCAAAATACTGAGAGGCTAGAGAAAGAAGCTATATCAAAGCCAACCTGGGAAGTAAAGGGCCAGTGTAGAAGGTACAGTATGAAGATAGGGAAGAGTGATAAATATTGAAGTGAGACAAGCAGAAAGAAAAGAAATTGGACATGCAGTAGGGTACTCAGTGGAAGGTGGAGAGCCGAACAAGGTTCTGAAATAAGTCCCTGAGAAGTTTTCTGGTATTTTGTAATTTTTCTAGTTCTCAAGTTACTGCGTTAATAATAGCAAGAATTTTTGTCTATCCAGTTTGACAGCCTTTGCCTTTGGCTGCTATGTTCAGAGCCAGGGGCTAAACCTGCAGGGATGATGAACAAAAGGTTTCACCCTTTCCTCTGAATCATTTAGACCATCTGGGAAGACAAAGCAGAAGTACATGCAAAACATATATCATTTTAGGCAGTGCCACGGAGACCATCATACAGGGGAGACAAGTGGTTGAAGAAAGATTAGAAAGAAAATGACTAGTCATAGAGCTGGATGGACAGTTGACTGGCTCCTGAAGAACCCCATCTTGATCTTGATTCTGGGATCCTGAGAATTATAAGATTTCTCTCCTCTTCCATTGGGTTTTTCTCAGACTGAAGACTCCTATTCTTTTACTGGAATATCTATGCCCCAAAGAGGATCTAGACACATATGAGCTCACTATCAATTTGTTCAGCCTATTTGGGGCCTGTAAGATTCCTGGATAGTCCCACTGGGATTGTATTAGCTGTAGGAAACTCAGGAAAGGGATATTATTAATGGCACAGTTTGGTTTTCAGGTTTTATTCACATTAATTATAAGCCACAGTCCACTTTTAGGCAAGCTACAGGGTCCTAAGTAGACATCAAGCAGCTGCTAAATAACTTAATAATAACAGAATATTACAACATTATGAGGTCATGGGCAACCTGCATATAAGCACAAGCAGATAGAATGTGGGCAGTAATTAGTTGGATGGGTATAGGGTAGGAGATAGGACTAGTGTCAATCTGAGTAGCTCTGTAGTAACTGTAGTAATCTTTGTTACTGGGACATCAACACAGGCATTGTAGGTAGGAAGGGGACTCTGGACTATTTGACAATGTGCTCTTCTTTCCTAGGAAGACAATGTCAAAAAACATCAAAATCAAAAACTCCTAATGGATCTCAGATTTTGGTACCTGCAGAGAAGTTTCACACAACTAAGAACAGGCTGAGATAGTTATTTTAGATAAGGGAGTATCCGGTTTTCTTTTTATCTACTAACTTCTTAGATGTTTGCTCTACCCCCAGTATAAAACAGGGAAGTTTTATATGAAAGTCTCTGGAAGAATTAGTCTTCCATCAGGAATCCTAGGTTCTAGTTCCAGGGTGGTGACAGTTAAATACTTAGTTTCTCTGGTTCTGTTTCCTTATCTATCCAGTGGGACATTCACTCCTATAAGACAGTAGAGGGGTTAAGAGTGTGGCACTTAAAACCTGTTAGCCAGGGCTAGGCATAGTGGCACATGCCTTTAATCCCAGCAATGACATCTGTGCAGTTGTGAATCAATCCACTAGAGGGCTCACTATTTAGGAACCATGAAAGAACTAGAGAGAAAAGAATAGGTATTCAGAAAAAAAAAAAAATCTACATGAGATAGGAGCCCTGTCTTTACCAGAAAGGAATCATGCCAATTTCACAGAAATGTGAAATTCTGTAGCTAGTTTGTGTGATATCAGTGGAAGTCATATGGTAGGGGTGCACCAGGAGCAACTGAGGTCAGAGTTGAGTGTTAGGAAGAGCAAAGAGTCCTTGTATTAATATGTCTCAGATAGGCTAGAGTCAGAATTTGTATATCTGTGTGTGTCTCTGTATGTATGTGTGTTTGTGTTACTGTGAATCAAACAAGATTTATGCAAATGCTAGGCAGATACTCTCCCACTGAGCTATTTCCTCTGCCCTTTAGAGTCAAGATTTTAACAGCAGGTTTAGGTAATTTGTTTTCTCTCCTCCAAAAGTAATTATGTGCTTGGCCTTTTGGTTTTGAAGCCTCTGGATTAGGCAGAAAGCATGGGAGCCAAAGCTCAAGACACTGTGTCTCTGAAGATTAAGAACTAGTAGCAGAGCTTTCAGCTTTGCTTATAATTGGAGCTTGCTTTTTTCAGGATAGCCCAGGCACCTCTGTTGTCATGACAACTTACCTAGTGCCTTTTGTCTGGGCAATTGAGGGAAAACTGCTTCTGTTGTCATGACAACTTTCCCTTCTATCTCCCCTTGGTGATCACTCTGCTAAGGAAGAAATGGGGCTAACAAACAAGAGTAAAGAAGAATACCACCTCAAGTCCAACAACTCTGAAGTTCCTGGTGAAGCTCAAGACAAATTCCAACAGTCAGAAGAGGCAAGTAGTGATCTTTCTATTCCAATTCAAATATGGAGACCATTTAGAGTGCTCCCCTTGAAAGGTACCAGTGTCTGACTCTGAGTTCTTAACAGTAGGACACTTGGTGTACCTTCCTTCTTGATGTGAGGAAAACCAGAAACAACTATTATTACTTCTCAAAGCAATGACATCTATGCTAAGCCAATGAGATTCTAATATTGGCCAATATGCTTTTGTTTATTTGTTTGTTTTTTGAGACAGGGTCACTATGTAGTCCTGACTGTCCTGGAACTTACTATGTAGACCAGGCTGACCTCAAACTAACCGAGATCCTCCTGCTTCTGCTTCTGCCTCTGCCTCCTAAGTGCTGGGATTAAAGGCACGTGCCGGTATGTTTACTCCTGGCTAACATGTTTTAAGTGCCATACTTTTAATCCCTCTACTGTTTTATAGGAATTAATAGATAAGGAAACAGAGCCAGAGAAATTAAGTATTTAACTGTCACCAGCATGGAACTAGAATCTAGGATTCCTGATTGTCTAGTCCTAGAGCTCTGAATTGGGACTTAGTTTGTGGGAGGAAGGAGTCCAAAGGAGAAAGGAAGTGGGCCCCTTCTTGTTGGTACTCACCATGTGTTGGCGTCTCTGCCTTCTTCGAAGTCTCATAAATTCCTTATGTTGACGAGAGACAAAATTGACTGCAGCATACTCAAGCAAGGCAGCAAATACAAAAAGCAGGCATACAGCCATCCAGATGTCAATTGCCTTCACATAGGATACCTGCAACATCCATCAACAGAGCAGTTATCCTTTCTGGAGTCCTTCCATGGTCTATCCACTGGATTTCCAGTCCATATCAATTGCCTGTTATTGTTCAGTTTCATCCTGAATCTTCTGTGGTTTTAAGCAAGTCTATCATATGTATCTTTATCTGAAGGCCTATGTCAAAGAGATTGGGCCATCCATCATCCTTCGTTTCTCTGCAATCTCCACCTCTACGTTTATGATCCTTTCCTCCTTACTCTTCATTTCCTTTCTTTATTCTTTTTGCATGCCTGTTTGGCCTTCTGTTTTTTATTCTTTATTCTGACTTTTATTTCTTCTGATTCTTCTCTTTCAGTAAATAGCAATCAATGATCAAAGTCCTATTTTTTTACCCACGGCATACCCTGGGTTTCTCATAGCCACAATGAAATTAGGGAGGGTTCACAATTCCCATGTGACATATGTGGAGACATTAAATACTCAGAGAGAAAGGGTCTTAGCAGAGATCACTTGGTTAAAAGGTGGTGTTAGGACCGGGGAGTTCTGAGCTTTCAAATCAGAGGCCTTGATGTTTACCTAGGTTGCAGCCTCACTGGCAGACTAAGAGCTCCTACATTTCTGCTCTTCTGTTGACCCTGTGGAGTTTTCTGCTGCCTTTGCAAGAGTCACTGCTGAGGATGGAGTGCAGTGGTAAGCTAAGGCTTCATCTCTCACCTTGGAAAGAACAGGGCAGAATCCTGATGGAATGCTACCTAGCCCTCGTCATGACACTTCAATAATTGCAAGACACTCTTGGCATCCACCCATCTGGTTCCTACTGTGCTCCTCTTATTACCTGCCTTTGGCAGCTTTTTTTAGAGCTCCCACTTCCCTGGTAAAGGTTGAACACAAACCTCGCCAGGAACAGAGTACAACTGGATGGATCTCAGAGAAGGGACAGAACGTCAGTTTATTGAGGTTCTTTCACTTCCTTAACTGGAGGGATTCCCTGTGTAGTTCTGAGCTCACTTCATATAGCTTCATATCAGGAGTAGGATTCATGAAAAGTGACTTCATTTTATCAGCTTCTGCATTCTAGGACACTGAGAGTTCTGGAGATCCCAGGTAAGGAGAAGGTTTCATGGGATGGATTCTCTACTTGGTGGCTCTCTCTGTGATAGTGGAGATTGAACGCGTGACTTCATGCATTACAGGCATAGTGCTTTATCAGTAAGCTACATCCCTGACCTTCCATTTCAGAGGTTTTTATCTGGAAAAAAACTGTTCCATCCACAAGAGCATTTAGCAATGTGTGCAGAACATTTTGGCAACACAATTTTAGAGTGGTGATAGCTACCGGCATCTAATGGGTAGAAGACAATGTTGCTGTTAAACGTCCTAAAGCATATACTATTCCTCCCTCCAAAACATGCACACCCCAGAATTATCTGCCCCAACTGAGGTATTAACGTTTTACTTAATTTTTCTGCATTTCCACTGAAAGGAGTTTAGTAGTTGGCTGGGTAACTCTAAGAATTCCTTGGTGGTGTCTCCACCTACCAAGAAGGCATCCCATTTAACTGTCAATCGCCTGAGCCTACTGGGATCTCAAGGATTTCAAATGCCTGCTGTGAAGATCAGTAATGAGGCAATGATAAGGGATAGTCATGAAGGGAGTTAGACTATTAATGAAAAAGGCACCTTATGTATTTGTGACTTGTTAATGATAAATGTGTCACTGATGTATTTTAAAAAGATCCCTGCGATCATATCACACACTCCTACAACCCTTTAAGGGGTTCTCTATTACTCTTGTGATCTAGATGTGTTACACTTTGGCCTCTGCCTACATCTTCAGCCTCATTGTGCCCCTTGTATTCTGTCACATGCCACAGTGAAATACTTCAGTGTTTTTAAAGAAGCCAGTCTCCTCTCTTCTCTCTGGATGACTCATCCTTTAGCTTCCACTTTAGACATCATATTTTTGCGAGGCCTTTCCTGGTCATCCTAGTATATATTTTCCTTCTGTCTGTGCCTAGCTTACCCATAAGCATCCATCACATACCTCACCAGTTCCTCTACTAGACAGTGAGCTTCTCCATGTCAGGAATTACTTTTATGTTGTTCAGTGTTCTATCCCCAATATCTGAGTGCTTAGCACACAATCAGTATTTTTTGAATGAGTGGATAGAAGGTTTAGCAATGTGTTTGTCTCTCCTGGCTCCTACTTTCCTTCTCTACTCTTCTTTCCTTTCTTTGCCTCATGAGCTAAGGGCACTATACAGAGGATTGGATCCTTCTTCCCCGGTATAGCTTTATACCTTATCTTCCCTTTTGCTTTTCTTGTTTCCTGAGCCTCTTGCAGCTATGAATATCAAAAGCTGTGGATATCAAGAGCCTGGCAAAGAGATAGAAATCGGTGCCTTTGGGGTACTGCATAAGGCAATGAAGGAATGGTTTCTGGAGACTATGGAGAAAAAGTACTATAACTGAGTTCCCTTACAAAGAAATCTCTTTGACTCTCATCCTAGATAGTAGAGTTGTGTTTTGGGTGGGAGTGGTTTTGCCATCAGATGCCTCTGGCCTGCTTCCATCTCTTTCCTTAACCCTCAAGCAAACCTAATATTTCACAAACTTAAGAGTGAGCAAGAGCTCCTTGACTTGCTGATTCCTTTGCTCCATGGATCTAGCTATGAGTGAGACTATTCATTTCAGGATACATGCCTGGATATTTTGCTTGCAGACCAATGAGGCTATTAAAAAGTCATAAAAATATGACAAGAAGGTACTAAATGCTGCAAACAACCCCTTAACAGAGTCCATTTTTCCAAATAAGGAAACTACATGATACTGAGGAGCTGATGGATCGTGCTCACTCACAGGAGGGGACCAGAAAGGAAATTCTCTTGGCAAGAAGGCATAAATTGCAGTATCTTCCTGGGTTATGAAGAATTTTTTTTGCTTGACAAAGATGAAAAATTGGGGCAGGGCTCTTAATGCAGCGATTCCCCATGCAAGGCTATTATAATAATGCAAATACCATAGCCCAAGCTGTCTGTATGACTCTCCTCTAGGCATAGTCCACCTCTAAGAACCCCATTCGTACCCCAGTTCATTTAAAAAACACATACAAGGAAGGGATTCTCAGGTGCTTGATCCTAATCTGAACTTGGTCACTGTTTATCTCTGCAGGGGGCTTTGGAGTAACTCAAAGGTTTCCTAACAAATGAAAAATCGGTAGGGGAAATACCATCTGCTTTATTCCCAGATCCAATACTCATTCTTTTTTGACTCTGACACCTGATAATTATAAAAATAATTAGCATTTATTGAGCAATCATTATGTGCCAAACACTGTCCTTGTATGTTAATACATAATTTATTTTTTCACAATAATCCCATGGAGGAGGTAGCATTCTTAGTCTCATATTACAGGTAAGGCATCTGAGAGACAGTTTATCCAGGGTCAAACTATTAGAAAACAATTTAAGACTGAGATTTAAACCTAAATCTGCCTAACTCTATTCTCCTACACTTAACCTCCCCTACAGCAATTTCATAAACATGCCATCAGTATCCACATTACACGCTGCTTAAATCTCCAATAAAAGAGTCTTATTTGGAACAAGCAATGAGAGATAGCATATCTCAGGGTGAGGTTCCCAACAAATCAAAATAAGAGGAACTATGTTCAAGGCAAGATTCATTATTCTTCTGTAACCAAGAACAGTACCTGGTACACAGTACATGCTCAACAAATATTTATTGAATGAAAAAAAGAGGCCTTACTCCCTGATTTGCTCAGAGCCTTGCTGACTATTAGGACTTTGAAGTGACCTTTAAATTCACTACATGAATACACGATGCAGAGACAACTGTTCTTGGTCCCATCAGCACAAATTTTTCTGCATAGTCAAAACATTAAGAGGCCCCAGCTGATCAGAGTCTACTGTCTTTAATTGCTATATATTTGCAGGCTCAAAGTATTCTCCTTCCTCCAAAATAAACACTATATTTAAAGCATTTTGTAATAGTACCTTATTTGTTATAGAAAGGACAGTATTTGGTTAAAAAAATTCTACCATTTCTTTGGTTGTTTTCTGGTCAGCATTGATCTTGGAAGTCATTTAACCTCTCTGATCTGCATTGTTATCTGTACTGTGAGAGAATGGGACTTTCTATGTGATAAGGGCCTTTCAATATCGAGCATGCTAGTAGTTCCCAAAGAAAAGTTAAGTACGGCACTGTCTCTACTCATTCCCTAGCCAGCAGCATTTCCATTGTTATGCTGTTATTAATAGTATGTTATGGAGAAGAGGAAATGTTAGATGCCAGGTATAGCTTATCCACAAATTACAACCTTAAATCCAGGGTAAAGAGGGAGTAGCATAACAGGGAGCATGCGATGAATGGGAAATAGGGGGCTTGATGTCAAGCAGGGTCTCTTGCATATCTCTTCACCTTAGGCAAAGAGGCCCTGGATCCAGAGCTCTGGGTTGTCATGGTGAGGACAGTGGTGATGCCGAGGCCTACACGGGCAGGGGCAGCATCCATGTTGATCCAGAAGGAGACCCAGGACAGGATGACGATGAGTAGGCTGGGAATATACATCTGAATCAGATAGTAGCCCATCTGCCGCTCCAGGTGAAACTTTACCTCAATGCAGGTGAATTTTCCTGTTTGAAAAGAAATGAAGTATTAGTTTCTGAGTCCCCAGACTGTAGCTTAACCTGAAGGAGTGCAGGTCAGGAGTAGGGCAGCCCTGCTGAACCAACCTCTGGGATCCTTAGCTGGCCAATAAATGATCTTCCAAAATGGTCCCAGGTAGTGCCAGATGCATGTATTATGAAAGCTCTCAACTTGGCCATGAAGATTGCCTTCTTGCTCCCAGAATTTTAACTTCCAGCATAAGATCTTTCAGGTAACAATTAGAGAAAGAGGATAAAGAGTAAGAGGGCTCCTGAGGGCTGGAGAGATGGCTCCGTGATTAAGAGCACTGGCTGGCTGCTCTTCCAGAAGACCCAGGTTCAATTCCCAGCACCTACATGGCAGCTCACAACTGTCTGTAACTCCAGTTCTGGGGATCCGACACCCTGACACAGGCATACATGTAGGCAAAACACCAATGCACATAAAATAATAAAATAAACAAATAAATAAATAAATAAATTTAAAAAGAATAACATTGGAATCCACGATAGAGACCCTGGTAAGGACCTCTAGCAATGGAGGTAGGAAGCCTGAACAGGCCATCTACTGTTACTGGGCAAGGCTCCCAGTAGAGGAACTGAGACACCACTCCAGCCACAAAACCTCTGACGTATAACCCATCCTCCCTTCAGGATCCACTGGGACAATGGAAGGACAGAACCCCAGGCCAAAGGAGGGAACCCATGCCTGATTATGCAGGGTAGGCCAGGAAGTAGAAGCTGGATAGCCAGGAGACAATTTCTAATGATATTCTGTTCTACTCATAGATAGGTACCTAGCCCAGTTTCCATCAGAGAAGCTTCTTTTGGCAGCTGATGGGAGCAGATGCAGAGGCCCTGAGCCAAACATCATACAGAGCTCAGGGAACCCCACAGAAGGGGGGGATTGTGGGGATCACAGTGGTTGAGGACACCGGGAGAACAGGCCCCACAGTGTCAACTGACCAGCACTCTTGGGGTCCTATGGAGCCTGAAGACACAGACATAGAATGTTCAGGGTACCCTAGATATGTCTTGTGATTTTCTGACTTGGTGTTCTTGCAGAGATCCTACAGGATATAGTGTATGTGGGGTTCTCTGACCTTTTGCCTGCCTTTGAGACGCATTTCCTCCTGCAAGGTTGCCTAGTCCACCCTTGATGTAGGGATTAGTGCCTGGCCTTGTCCCATCCTTTAGTGCCCTGTTTGAGTGGTAACCCTGGAAAGACTGTTCTGTTTTCTGGGGAGAAGCAGGGTGGGGATGAATGGGCAGGGTTGAGGAGAGTAGATTTGGAGAAGAGGGGAGATGAGGGGAACTGGGAGGAGGGGAGGGAGGGATGGAGAGGTGTCCAGATGTATTATACATGAGAAGAAAAACAAATAAATTTAAAAAGAAAAGAAAGGTATGAGTGGACCAGGAGGAGGAGAGGGATAGAAGGAGAAAATATATGGAGAGACAACAAGAATTAGGAGACAATTAGGGGGCCATCCGGAGACCTAGTGTAGTGGAAACTTACAGGAATCTATGAGGGAGACCCTAGCCAGGATCCTTAGTAATCAGGGATAGGGAGTCTGAACAGGCTGTCTCCTGTGGCTAGGCATGGTTTCCAGTGGTGAGACTGGGACACCATCCCCGCCACAAAACCCCTGACTTATGGCCTATCCATCCTGCAAGATCCCCATTGACAATGGAAAAGGCAGAACTTCATGACAAAGGAGGGAACCTCTGCCTGAACCTGCAGGACAGGACAGGAACTGGAGACTGAATAACACGGAGATGATTTCTAATGCTGTCATGCTCTGCTTACAGATTGGTACCTAGCCCAGTCCTCACCAGAGAGGCTCCCTCAGCAGCTGAGAGGAGCATCTGGAGGGGCCCAAGGCCAAACATTGTACAGAGATTGAGGAACCCCAGGGAAGAGGGAGAGGAGGGATTATGGAGACCAGAGGGGCTGGGGACACAAGGAGAACAAGCCCACATTGTCAACTGACTAATACTCTTAGGGGCCCACAGAGACTGAAGCCATAGACACAGAACCTGTAGGATTCCCTAAATACATCCCATGGCTGTTGATATTGTTGTTCTTAAAACTCCTACAGGCCGGAGTGGGGGGTATCTCTGACCATTTTACCTGCCATTAGGGCCCATTTTCTCCTACCAGGCTGCCTGGCCCACCTTTGATGTAGCGATTGGTGCCTGGCCTCATTCCATCCTGCTTTGCCCTGCCCTGATTGTGCTATATAACCCTGGAGGGACTGTTCTTTTCTGGGGAGAAGGGGGAAATGTTTATAGGTGGTTATCTGGATAGATCTGGGAGACAGAGAGGAACTAGGGGGAGGAGATAGGGAAGGAGGGAGTAGGGATGTATTCTATAATTTGTATGGGAAGAAAAATTAAAAAGTAAATAAATTTTAAAAAAGAAAATTAGAAATTACATTGGTTAAAAAAAATCTCTAATATCTTGTTTTGTCAAGCAGATTCTGTTTTATTTTTTAGTAAACTGTTTCCATTAGATTAGTATCAATCAAAAGCTAGGGTTCTGAGTACCAAGGGATGTGTGCTTTTAAGTAACTTTCTGTTTTTATGTGAACTTCAGTTCCCAGTTTTATAAAACATAAAGCTATATTTGTGAGACTAAAATAGTTTTATAAAACTTGTGAACAAAAGAGGGGAGGGAAAGGGAGAGAGAAAGAGAGTAAGCGGGCTCCAGAATCAGACTCTCTGAGATTGATCCTCAACTTTTCACTTAACAGCTATGTGATCTTGAATAGGTCACTGAAGCTTTTTGTTTGTTTGTCATGCTTTTTGTTTTTGAGACTAGGTCTTTTTATGTAGCTCAGGGTGACATAAAATTTGGAATTCTCTGCTGTGCCAACATGCCAAATTCCATCCAAGCTTTTTGAACTAGTTTTCTTACTTAGGAAACAGTGATTACTAATATCAACTCCATCATTGGGCTATTAGAAAAGCTAAATGAAATACTGTAGTTGAGGTGCTGAGCACAGTAGCTATTTCTAGTGTTATCATTATTAAGAAAGAATTAGTTTGGACTTCGTTTGTATCTCACCATCCTTGAACTTGCTTGTATCTCGGAATCTCTCTAGCAACAGCTAGAATCCACCTTGCCTGTGTCTTAAGCAAGTGAGAAGAATGAATTAATATACAACTGGAAAGGACATACAACAGAGATCAGCTCTGGACACTGGAAAGCTATTTCTTATGAGTATCAGGAAGCACTATTATGTGCCACCATTTAAAGAAATGCATCGGTTCTAGGCACATCTCAGTGCTCTTCCTCTTCCCAGGCCAGCCCTTTTTACTTTATCCTTCTTCCCATGGCTCTGAAGCTAAGAAAACAGTAGTTAACAGCTTCTCTCAAAACCAGAGGCTTGGGATAGCACAAAATGAAAAGGAGAGAATTTGTGTAGCTATCTCTAAGTATCTCCTAGAAGATGGCTTTCAAGGCTGCCTCTTCCCCACCAGATAGCAAAATATGTGGATGTTCAAATGCCTTATATTAAAAGTGGCATCGTATTTAAACTATGCATATACCCTTCTATATAATTTAAATTAAGTCTGTATTATTCACTTTAAGTATTTAGTTTTATGTATGTGCGTGTGTAGATGTGTGCCATAGCATATGTGTGGAAGTTAGAGGACAATTTTCAGTAGTCAGTTCTCTCCTTCCACCATGTGGGTCTTGGTTGGGAACTCAACTAAACTCATTTGCCCACTAAGCCAGTGGTTCTCAACCTTCCTAATGCTGTGACCCTTTAATACATTAATCCTCTTGTTGTGGTGGCCCCCAACTATAAAATCATTTTTGTTGCTACTCCACAACTGTAATTTTGCTACTGTTATGAATAATAATGTAAATATCTGATATGAAGATGGTCTTAGGCGACCCCTGTGAAAAGATCATTTGACCCCCAAAGGGGTTGTGGCCCAAAGGTTGAGAACTGCTGTACTAAGCCATCTTGTTGGCACTAGATACTTACAATGTAAGTTCTATGTCAGTTGTTGTTAACACTGGATTTTTTAGGGACTAAGGGTAAGGAGAAGTCTTTACATGTTCAGTACAGATGAAATTAATGATTAATGCTTTTGTTCTGAGGGTGGATGGACCCTTGGATGTGGAGCCTGGGAACATGGAGAGCCAACTCTTATCTGATTACTCAAGACCAGTGATTTGAATCGTTGCTGTTTGGGCTTTGGCATGCTGTGTGACACTGTGACCTTCTACTCTTCCTGTGACAAGCCTTTACTATGTACACATATTTTCTTTCCATGCTTTCCTTCATCCTTTTACTGTAATAATACTTTAGGTTTTAATTATAAGATTAGCACTTGTTTAATATAGAAAAGAATGAGAAAAGAAGTAATAGCATTCTTAAGCTCATATTTATCAAGTCACTACTAAGTGCCTGTACTTTTTATACTTTAAGTAAATCCTTTAAGTAAAACCACTTTTAGGGTAGGTAAAATAATTATCTCTCATATTACAGATAAGGCTACTGAAGCATAAAAGATTAAACTATATTTCTCAAGGATATCCAACCAGCATATAAAGAAGCTCAAATCTAAACTCAAGTTTATCGTACTGCAAAGTTCTTTCTTTTATCCATTGTATCACACTACTTTAGGGACTTTTAGTAGTAGTATTTCCTTTCAGGACTTTTAAATACATATTTTTGATTTGTTCTTATCACAACATAGTCATGCTTTGTATACAACATTGAATCTCATCTTATTTGTACTTTCCCACAAAGATAAAAGAACTGTGAAAGTATCATGTTTATGACTGGATACTATTTTACCAAGTAGTTACACTGTATAATTTATTTCCTCCATATGAGTGTATATTTAGAGCAATTCCAACTTTTTGCTAGCATTAATAGTGACGGAGAAACCTTAGTGACTAAAGCTAGTGAGATATTTTGTAATACTTTCTTAAAATACATTCTAAAGAGTAGAATTCCAGTATAAATAAGTAGGGGGGGAAAAGCTTCTAAACTAATATTTATCAAATACAATGTCCTGAACTACCTGCATCATAAGCCTCGTGATACTTGTTAATATACAGATCTTTAGGCATTTCCTCTAGTATATGTGATCAGAATCTCAGAGAGTTACAGTCTAGGAATCAGTGTTTTTAAAAGAATCCCCAGGGGAATATGTTGAATATAAAAGCTTGAAAACAAATCACCTACATACAGATTGTCATCTCCCTTCCCAAGTTTCTACCAATTTCTACTTCCAGCTGTATTTTCTAAATTTGAGGAATCATTCTTCCCCCACTTCCACACAGCTAAGTTGCTAAAGGAGATGAGGAACCAGCAACCTCAGGAAAGCTGAAGGAGTGAGCTGTCCAGCAGTTCCTTTCCTCTTCCCATATCCACAACCAGGGAAAGAAGTCAGTTCAGGAGAGCTAGGCAATGGAGGTGACTATGGAAAGTGTGTGTGGTCAGCTGCCTGCTGCCCTCAGGCCTGTTTCTTCTCTGTTTGAGCACAGTTATTGGCAACTCCCAAATGTCGATTTTCCAGCTTTCACACAAAATTGGCCCCAGGAAAAAAATGAGACACTTTTGTTGCTCATTCTCATAGGCCCCTTTGCTCTGCAGCATATGGGAGAGAGATGAACATGGGCTTTGGGGTTAGATCTGGATTTGAATTCTAAATCTGACATCTATTAACAGTTTGACAACTGATTTCAATGCTAGCCTCCTCCCATTCTTTTTAAACATTCTTTTACAATTATTCATTTTTTTTCTATGTGCGTGAGAATGAGCATGTCACAGTGTGGGGGCGGTTTCAGAGGACAGCTCATGGGAGTCATTCTCTCCTTCCACCATGTGGGTTCTAAGAATTAAATCTAGGTTGTCAGTTTTACCTGCTAAGCCGTCTCTCTAGCCTTTCTGTGTTCTCTTTATGAAAGTTGTGTTGATAGCCTCTTCCATAAGTGTAGGAAGCATGTGGTATCATGTCTCTTCTATTGAGACTCTAGTAGAACCTGGTTACCTTGTCCCCTTGTCTCTCTTCCTGAGACTCTGGTGCCTCACAGACAGTACAGACTTGCCCGATTCTTACCTGTATTGTAGTGCTTGGTGCAATAACCTAGATCCTTCTCATCCCGCAGAATAAATTGGGGTAGAGTCAACCCCTCAGCCACTTGGACAGCAGGAGCATCTTCTAGCCACTCAAACACAAGGTCATTCATGGTGTAGCCAACTGTAAGTGACAGAAGTTTCAAAGAGCTTTAGAGTCTGTGTTTTGGGTGAAGATAGAGGTGGAATTAAAAGTTAGCAAGGTTACATCATTGGGGGGCAAAATTTAGTGTTTAGAAATAACACACTCAGCTTGGAAAAGGGAGTGCTTCCAAAGAGGGTTTTTCCTCAATTGTCTCATGGGCATGTACCAAATGAGTAATCAGAAAGAGGCTAGACTCCTCTATGTATAGGTGTCAACCTTGAGAAATACCTAGAGAGAGATTACTCCAGCAGACTTAGGATAAAGGCCAAGAAGTTTGGAAAGATGTCAAGGACCCCAGCTGGGAACCTCCTGCCACATCTCAAGCCCAGAGGAGTAAGCATGTATACCAACCACATGGCCTGAGCTGAGCCTCAGAGACAGGGCTTCTGCCACTTTACCTCAGGGAAGAGAGAGCTATTTCTGTCCTTCCAGTCATGCATGGGAGAATGTGCAAACCACAGACTCGTAGCCAGGGACTTGAACTGGATAAAATTGAGAGTTAATAACTAAATATGTCAAGTTGCTCACAGATTGCTTGCAGTTCATGAAGGCTTATATCACATACATGACCATGTTCCTACATGTAAGGGGAGACTGAGGTTTACAAAATCTAGTGTAAGGTCCACTATAGCTGTGTGACTTCAGGTAAGTCATCTACTCCTCTGTAAAATGAGGCTAGTAGAGACTGCTCCACTAAGTTTTTGAAGTTGTGAGGGGTAATGGTTACCAGCCTTGTAAAGATGGTGTATGAATTCTGGGGGAGGACCACAGAGCACTTTCTTTGCTTCACTGTCCCTGTGTTCTAGAAACAATACTACAGGTTTTCTTCTCTGAGCGATATCTTCTGATCTAACAGTTTCCTCTCTCACCCAGGTGACATGTAAAGGGTGAAAATAAATGGTGGCCCATGCTTCTCTGCACATTCAACTGCCCATACAGGTTTGCCAGAGAGGAGACCTTGGCTGACTTCACCTCTCTAGGTACTGTTCTATGTCTGAAACTGTCCTCTCTTTCTCTGTAATGATTATCTATATCCATGGAGAATCAGAGTTCCAAGAGTACCTCCATCTTGCCCCAAACTGGAATATATATGAGCATGTTCAATGTCTTAATTCTGGGAAAATAAAGGTGAAAGAAACTACATCAGGAACTGCTATAAGAAATTTGGGCAGAGGAAGCACCCTTCAGATAGTGTTCCCAGGGCCAGCACAAGCACATTTCTCTGTAAAGCTGGGCATCATTATGTTTCCCAGCTCTATGGACCAGTCAGCTCAGCAAATAATGTGGGGACACAGAAACCACACTGGGTTGGGTGTCAATGAACCTTGACTTCTATTCTCATCCATGACAAGAATTGATTGTGTGTGCTTGGGCAAGTGCCTCCTCCCCTGTCTGAAATATCATTGCAGTGCATTGTAACTAGCTGTTACTCTAGGCCTTGTCTTGTGATTCACTAGAGACACTTACAACTTTCCAGCTGCATCGTGCAGGTCTGGATATCCATTGGGAAGTTCTTGAGATCCATTGGGCAGGACAAAATGAGGGTCAATCTGGTGGGAGCAGTAAAAAAGTAATGACATCAGTTTATTGGGTCCAGTACCGTATAGCTCGGACCATCCTCCCACCCTTCCACCTCCATCTGGCTTCTTCCTGATACAAAATCTCCTTGCTATACACTAAGTGCACCTGATGCTGTAGAGCACATTCCCATTCTTGAAGATGCGCAATAACTTGTTGTCTGTGGTCACCTCGTGGAAGTTGGCCCCTTTCTCATTGGCAAAGAAGAGGTCTGGCTTCCAGATAGAGTCGAGCATGGAGGGGTCTAGGTCCAGAGAGTCATCAGGATATTCTCGGTAGGCCAGACGTGGGTCATTCCACTGCTGCCGCAAGAAGACATTTACCCGGTAGTCCTGGAAACAGAGACAAGAGGGCCTATCAGAGGCAGTGCTTTTTAAAGGAGTCTAGTAAAGTCAACCTGAGCAGAAGGGCCTTGAGGAGCAAATGGAGATGCATCTTGGGGGCAGTAGGCATTTTCCAGTAGAGAAAGCCCACTTTGGGCAATAATGGCAAAGGTGGGAAGGGAAAAGACATTATTTAAGTTCCTACTATGTGCCAGACTCTCTGCTAAAGTGCTTTTCTTGTAAGGATGGAGGTTAAACCCAGGTTCTTGAGCATGCTAGCCAAATATTGGACCACGGAGCCACATTCTCAGCTCTAAGTGCTTTCCTCATATACATCATTTCATGTAAAACTCACTTCACCCTTCTGTGCAGAATGGTTTCATGATCTACACTTTACATATGAATAAAAGAGAACAGGAAAGTCAACCTGCTTAACATAGCTAGTAGGTGGCAGAGTTGGGTTTTGAACTTAGGTTTTTCTGGTTCAAAAGCCTGTGCTCTATATTGGGTTACTTCACATATTTGATGAACTGTTTTTAGACTAGTTTGTATTTAGCTAGGGAAACCCTGTACTAAGAATTCCTCTCAATCATCAACTCAAATGTCTCGTGGCTTCAGCTGTGATCACAAAGCAGGAAGAGGAGGGCAGAAAGGAAATGCTCGCTATCTGCTGAGCTTCTCCCATTCACACTTGAGTGGAAGTGGGCAATAGGAAGACCCCTTACCATGGTGGTCTCAGTGACGGAGCCAAAACTGTTGATGAAGATGTTGCAGGTCACATTCACAGGTGGGCCTAAGGGTAGCAAAGCACAGCCCATTGGCAGAGCATTCCAGAAAGCTGAGTGCAGGTTCCAAAAAGCCCTCTCTGTGCTTCAGATCAGGCCACTGCTGGGAAAAGACTGACAGCTACAAGGACCCAAAGGCAAAAGGGAGTAGAGGCTCTTTCTGAGCTGTAAGATCTGACCTTGGACTTCTAGCCTCCTTCTTTACAACCAGCCAACAAGTACTGGCTAAGCAATATCCCACCCAAAATGGTAAGCACAGAGGGGATTTAGTTAGATGGACGTTTCTTACCTTTGAAATTGGGCCGAATCCTGGCATCATAACCAGATGTTCGTCCCATAAGCTTGTCCAAGAAATCAGAGGGAGACATGAGCTGGGACCCTTTGGGCCCAGATTTGACATCCTCTTTTGCCAAAGCCACACTGGATGGAAGAAGGAAAGAAGTTTGAGTATAGTTGTTTTCTACATTTATCCCCCTTTGATGGATCTGCCTGTCAGGCAGGAAGATAAGAGGGAATGGGTCTTTGGTGTGCTAAATGAGAACAGAATAGTTATGAGCTGGCATGTCTGCCCAACAATAGTCCTGGGAAATGGCTTTCATATAGATTATATCTTTTTTATTCTTTTTAATTTATTTAGTTTTGATTCATCTGGACCCCCTCCTCCCCTCCCTACATTAGAAATGAATATCGTTCTACTCTTAATTCTCAATAACAGGGCATTAGGACTATTATCTCCATTCTACAGATGAGAAAACACGCTTAAAGGGTAGTTACTTGCCCAAAGTCTCAGAACTTCTGATTGAGACATTCAGGACTCAAACACTGGACTAGGAACCTATTTAGTATTCCCTTCCTGAAGGTGCTTTGAAAGCATTCAAAGAAGAATTACATCTCACCCAGTGTGTTGCTAATATGGCCTAGCCAAGGATAGGAGGGGCTTTAGGACAAATAGCTTCCCTGAGAACTGGTATCAATTGCTTGGGATTCGTGTAAAATTTGCAGGACTTAGGACCCAGCATTTTTTTTTTCTTTTTTTGCATGGCAGGAAGCTATGTAAGTGTAGGGTGGTGGCTACTACAGGCAGGTGAACTCAACTATAGTAATTAAGCAGGGATCTATAGTCATGGAAGACTTTCCCAATAGAGTGAGCATACGGAGATGAACTCCAATTTTTCTCTACGTAACAGCTTGATTTGGGGGAAGATGTTAGTATGTGTTGACCTTGCATAGGATCCAGCCTCTTTTCTTTTGTCAGTTTTTCTCCTATGAGAGCCAAGGAGATAGATCAGTGGATAAAATGCTGGTTGCACAGGCATGAGGAACAGAGTTCAGATCCTTAGCACCCAGGTAAAAAATCTGATGGACATGACAACACACTTGTAATCGTACCACTGGGGAATCTAGCTATTCTGTGGCAAGCTGAATAGCTAGATTAGCTGAAACTGACTAGATACGGGTTCAGCAAATGATCCTGCCTCGATATATAAGATAAAAAATGATTGAAGAAGACACTTGACATCAACCTCAGACCTCTACACATAAATGCACGCATGCATATCAGTGTGTATACACATGCATTTGTGCCCACACATACACAAACATGTATACATGCATACACACAAGTTTCCTTCTAGGAGCAGAAAAGTCTCTACCACATTACCCACTTACCAGCATGCTAGCCAACAGAGGCCAGGCACCAGGGACTCAGAAAAGCCTTGGGAGCAGAGGTAGATCTCAAGACTGAACTCAGGACAGACTTCTTGCTAGACCAGGTACTTTCTTGCTGCATCTTACTGTACCAGATATTATAGTCATCTCCACAACTGCCATAAATGCTATATACAGTGGGCCCGAGCAGCAAGATAACAGCTGCTTTTCTGTGTCCTAGTCTCCTTTAAGCCATGAGTCCTTTTCTCCCATTAAGTCTGTGTTCTCATCAGTGACAGGTAGAATCATTAAAGGAGCTAAGGCACCACATTAAATACTTCACAAGCCTTATATAGGTTAGTTCTCACATCAGTCCTCACTAATCAGTGAGGACTCTATTACAATTGGCTCTCTGTATCCATGGGACATTGTTTCTAGGACCCCTTTGTAGATAACAAAATTTGCAGATGCTCAAATGTTTTATATAAAATGATGTAGTCTTCGCATATAACCTGTGCATATCTTATTGTATACTAGTGAATCATCTCTGGGTTCTAACACCTAGTGTACTGTAAATGTTATACAATCAGTTATTTAGGGAATAAGGACGAGGAGAATCCCAATATGATCAGCGCAAGTGCTAGTAAATATTTTGGATCTGTGATGCTTGAATCTGAAGATGTGGAACTGATGGATATGAAGGGCTAACTGTACATAAAGTAGGAGACTGGGGATCAGTTAGGCAAAGGTGAAGTGACTTCTCTAAGAGCCTATAGAGCTAGTGAATGGTAAAGGCAAAATTCAGAGCCAGAACCATTCACTTCAAGACTCAATGTGTCTATCATAGTACTGTCACAAGGCAAGCAGCCCAGGATTATCTATCAAAGAACCAGAGTGAGGAGATATCAAGACCTGTCCCACTGTGACTTCCTAGAGTTCAGTCACCAAGGAGAAATCCCTTGCCCTGGGGAAAGAGGCTACCCTGTCCTCTGGCAGGAGTAGCCAGAGCAGGTGGCCTAAGCAGGCTGTGGAAATCCAAGGAGGTTGGTGGTGATGCTGGGGCAGGCAGAAGTCTGTAGACACCATAGGATGTCCACACTAGCCCAGGTGCTTCTGCTGCTGATGTTGTTGCTGCTGCTGTTAGCCATCTGCCACCTGCCTGCTGGGAAACAACCAGACCTCTCTACTGTCCTCAACCTCACTCGGGTCACCTCTCCACTAATCCCTGTCCTAGAACTCTGAGATAGGCTGTGAATCTTCTGTCTTCAGAACCAAAACCTGTCGTAGTCCCCCATCTTCCGAGATTATCTTGTCTAAGGAACCAAGACTAAGAGTTTCTTTGTAAAACCACTTTATCCATCCTCTCATTCCTGGAAAGTTTCAAACACTAACAGGACCTAAAAGAAGCAAGAACTGGCACTCCTCATGCAAGGCCCTGGGGTGCTATGAAGAGAGAACTCTGATCCAGTGACTGGGTACTTGAGCAACCTTGAGCAGGTCACTACCTTTCTGTAGGCTTTAGTTTCCATACATACAACAAATAGCTTGAACTTAGTACTCTTTGAGAGCCCATCTTGCTCCAATTGCATCCAGTATATAAACACACATGGTACTCCCACCATTTTTTCTTAGATCTTGAGGCATTCTCTCCTCTACAAGGGTAGCAAGGCCCAACTCAATGACCCCTTTATGTCTATTATGCCTGTATCCTGTCAACTACCTCTAAGCTGTCATCCCACTTTGAGATGCTTTTCACTTCTAAGCATAGTGTCACACTCTGCACCCCTTCTTGTCTGCCGTCCAACATGTCTGCAAGCAGTGAGGCAGAAAGCACCTCAAAAGCAAGGTACTCCGGGACGCTCCTGGCATTAAGAGGAAGAAGACGGCGCTCAAGCATTCACTCTTCCTACTTTGTGAAGTATTCCTTTGAAGACAAGTTCGGCTAAGCCATAGCCATCTTTTCTACTCAGCGTACCCTGTCAACCTAGACTAGCTCCTGTTATGAGACAGGGACAAATGGTCAGGGACATTTACAAGGAATCCCAAGAATTCCTTGCCTGCAAACCCAGGAAATAACTGCTACCTGGTGCCTCTCAAAAGGACAGTGAGCAGCTATATATACAAGGACAGGGTGACAGCGGGAAAGCTAAGGTTCAGGCAGCCCAGCTCCATCCTGCTGTGGTCTTGGGGCAAACCTATGCCACCTGCAGCCTCTTTGGCAGGCATCTGACAGATGTTTCTTTCATTTTTAGAGATCCAGCTGATAGAGAGATAGGGTTCAGTGATAGGACAAATGACCTCCATTTTAGGGCTCAGCTACCTAGCCCCTACCCAGGCCCATGCATTTCACCCATTCAGGAGCTTTACCACCCACACTGGGGCCCTACATCTGAACTGGACAGCTCCTGGGTCCTGACTGAGGAGGGTGTGTCCTCCCCTGATGCCCTCCACACTGGTTTTTTTTTTTTTTTTTGCAAACTTAGAGGAAACTGTGCCAGCTACCCCATCTGTTACCACCCACCCCAGTCGGTGTTTGCATGCACCTCCTCACCCCACTGAGCTCACCTGAGCAGGACCTTCCCTGGCAGGGTCCAGAGAAGAAGAAAGAGGGTGGCAGGAACAAGAGTTGTCATTCTGCAGGGACCTTGGAGTCCTTTCTCAGCCTTGCTGCCAAGGTGAGAGCAGGTATCCAGGTGGGAAAGCTAACAGTATAGAACCCTTGTCCGACTTGGGCTGGAATAAGAAGCCTGTGTGGCTGGGCTCGGAGTTGGGCTCTCTTTTCTCTTCTGCCTCTTTGCTGCCTTGTCCTTAGCAGTCAGGGTCTAGAACTATTCCCCTGGAACTGACCCTGACACAGATAACCCTATCAGCTCCAGCTCTGCCTTGGGCTTGTCTTGGACTGAGGAGGGCCTCAGCCTGCCGGTCAGGGAGCCAGAAAAGATTCTCTTTGGGTAGCAATCACTCTCCAAACCCTGGAGAGTCTTGGAGGGGAGGGAGGAAGACCGGTAGAAAGATGTTTCCCTCCCTCCCACATCCCCCTAGATGCACCCTCCGAAAGCAGCAATTTAAAGGCACAGTCGCCAGCAGCTGGAGTGGGGTTCCCAGCTTGTCTGAGTACTGGGGAGGAGCTTGGGCTGCTGAGCTGCCGCTTGGGGAGAGCAGGAGGTGTTAGGTCCAGCCTCCAACTCTAATAGGAAGAATGCTCACATGTAGGCAGCCTTGTTACCCCTGTACCTAACCTCTTTCTTTTCAGCCTGGAGTCAAGACGGGGCTCTACAGTAAAGTCTTAATTTTTTTCTGAGGGGAAAAAGACCTCAGGGGTTGTTGAGAAGCCACAGGGTATCCAAAAGATGCTACCTTCAAGTCAAACAGAGATGTGGAAGAGGCTGACTGCAGGGACTGGTTTTCGGTACCCTCTGGGTAGAGGATGGCAGCCCACAGTCTGTCTCTCTCTTTACCCACCCAGTCCTATCACTCTCCTATCCCCTTCAACCTGGTAGTTGCATCCATTCCCCTGCTTGGTTTCCCTCCCTCAGGTGATCTTTGTGGAGCCTGTGACCTGTTGTAACTCAAAATCCTTCCTCCTCAGTTGTTCCCCAGGCCTGCTGTGGGAAGGGACAACTGTCCTGGGTGGAGGTAAGGGTGGAGTGTGGCTGGGACATTGGCTGTAAGCTTTAGAGGAATGACAGGTAGGAAGTGAGGTGGGGAGGAGAGCTCCAGAACCCTGGGTGGAGGAAGAGAGACAGACAGTGTCACCTAGCTTCCTCCCTTGCTCTCTGCAATTTGCCTATGGCATCCAGGTGCTTAAGCAGCTCCCATTTCTCCTGTTTGCCTGTTTGCCCAATTTTCCCTGTGCATCCTCTAAAGAAGCTCTGGGACTTCCCCTAGTGCCTCTATCCCTGCTTTGCTCTCCTCTATTCCTCCCCTCCCACTGAAGTTTTACATCATCCACCTTTTTTACCTCAGTTTTTCTTCCATTCCGTCTCTGTGTCTTACCGCCTATGTCTGTCTCTCTCCTTTCCTCCCTGTCTTTCGTTGTTTTATTTTTCTCTAACTCCCCTATATCCTAAATCTCTCACTCGCTCCTAAATTATAGCAGTGAGAAACCAAGGGCTTTCTTTTCTTCAGTGGAAACTCTGCTACTAGCTCTGCAGAGTTTGAGTGTGTGCTAGGGGACGAGATCAGTGCCACTGTGTACTGGTCAGTTTGTCATCAGGCTGGTCCCTAACCTCTCCAGCCTCGCCAGAAAGAGGTTTGAGAATATTGCCCAGAGGGCCTTATTGCCTATTTAGAGGGATTAATAACAAGGCAGTCATGTGTAGAACATGTGCAGAATCTCCCTTTTTTTGCTGTGTTATTATTAAGAAGAATATTTTTCAAATTAAAGATGAAAGCCAAAGAAGAGAATTTTCAAGAATAAATGCTGAAATATTGATGAGTGAGCTGAGCTTTTGAAATTAGGACTGAGAATGTTATATGCTTCAGTGCTTATATGGTGGGTAAAAGCAAAATACTAATTATCCTGGTAACATCTTTAGCCACTCTTTTACCTGCTCACCTTTTCGCTTAAGCGTCATGTACCCCACTTTTGGGCAGGAATAGAGCCCTGAACCTTTCAGGGCAGGGCTCCAGGCTGAGGAGCTGAGAACAGGGTGTTACTTGCCTCCTTTGTAGAACTTCCCCATCCTCTGACAACCCTGACCCTGTCTCTTCCCTTGCCTCAGCAGCACCCCGCTTCTCTCAGGCTGCAGGACAAGACCCTGCAAAATTGTCTGGTCATATTTCTCGTTCCACTGATTTGTCTAATACTGTCTGTTCTGTGTTTCCAGTTTGGGAGTATTTTCACATGTTGCCTACAAAGTATTCTTCCCTATATTCTTACCCATCTGGACTCTGTTATTGCTTTGCCAAGCAAGACTTTTGGAACCACCTTTGTTACCCCTACTGCCTTTTGTCCTGAGTTAGGAGACTCTGTGTATTCTCCTAGGTCCCTCCCCTTCCATCTCCTCAGCATACCACACTCTGATTCCTTGCAGAGGCATATTATCTGCCAAATCCACAGCATGGGATAGGCGATCAGGGAACGTTTTTTAAAAGATGCACCCTTGGCACCCAGATCCTCAAGCTTACCATCTATGAATCACTCTCTATCAAGTTAGAATGATAAGTTTGACATACAGAGAAAAGACCAGCATGAGGCAATGGTAATAAGGAGAAATGAGGAAGCGGCTTTTATTTACTTGCCCCTTGGGCATGTGGCCTCACATTCACTCATCTGGAATTCTTGGCTAATGGAAGGCATAGTCCCCCGGGAACTGGTCCACTGTTGCAGGTCTCACCTCCTCTGTGCCCCATGGGATCCCTGAGAGCTGAAAGCATGGCAGGGTCAGCTTCCTGGGAGGACAGATTCTTTCTCATGAGAGGCTGCAGCAATGAGCAAATGTCTGGCTGGTCTGATGAAGAGGTTCAGCCTTCCTAGGGTGCCCAGGGGCAGACTCTGAATAAAGAAGGGAACAGAAAACTGAGTTTTGGCAAGAATCAGCTGAGGTGATAATTCTGAAATTTGCTATACGAAAAAGAAAGCCATTTCTCTGAAATGAGGGTGGGTGAAGGGTACAAAATTGTGTCCAGCCTCGGCTTAAAACTGCTTTTCCTTCTTACTACAACACTATGATGCAAATGAATCTCCATGCCCCAAAATGTACTGTATCTTTTCCAGTTTGGCAATTGGATGCTACATTGTCATGAGAATTGGCTTCCATGCATTGCTGACGTGGTATAGACGTTATAATAAAAAATGTTTTTCATGGTTTGTCTTAAAAAGTTACTTTTATAAGTGTAGCTATGTTAGTGCTAAAAGTACATCGAACACATTTTCACAAATGTTTAATTCCATGAAGGGAAGCCATTAGTTTCAATCCTATACAGTGAAAATTGCAGCTGTACTTCACTGACAAAGCAGACTTCCAGAATCTTCCATATGAGGATCAGCATTTCATTATTGGAATGAATATTCTCTGTAAATTCTGTGACTTCTGGGTTACATTTAGAGAGGCAAAATTGGAAAATGGTTTGGCATAGTTTCCTGAACCTATTCCAATACCCATGGATGCTGTGGTCCTGATATTGCCTATTTCACTTATTGAAGTTGAGAGTAGACAGAGACATACCTCAAAAGGTAGGCTGTATTCACAGTCTGAGAAAACTCCCGGACTTAAGCAAGTTTTTGGAAGCAATGGAATAGGAAGTTGAAAGGGTGTGTGTGTGTGTGTGTGTGTGGAAATAAGACAGTTTCTAAGAAATCTGATGATGATGATCAGAGCATTTCCATTAGATCTCCAAGGAACAAGCCTGTATCTTTTCTGTATGTGAAAATTTCTTTTCAAAGCCTTTTTTTTTTTTTTAATTTCCAGGGATGTGACAGTTTACTTGAAAGTAGGAGCTTCACTTCTGGTGCTTAGGAGCATTGGCAGCAGAGGCAGGAGGACCTGTAGCGCCCCTCCCCACCCAGGTATTAGAAGATGGGGCATAGAGTATGGGGCAGAGTAAAACATCAGGGTTGCTGGGAGTCTCACTGTGCTAGATTCAGGGGTGGGGGAGGAAGAACAAAATTGTATGTGTTAGATATGTTCGGAGTTACCCCAAGCTTTGGAGAGTGACTGATTCAAGTCTGATGCTTTCAAAATTTGACCTCCTTTTTATGAAACATTTTAGGCATAGACTTTGCAGGTATAACTTTGGATTATAAACTTGTGGGAGGCCTGTGGAGAGGTTAACTGAGATCCTTTCAGTCTTCAAGGACAGGGTAGCTCTCAGCACCAGAACAACACTAGGGAACAACCCCTGCCTTTATTGTTAGTTTCTATATTCAGTGCCCAGGATATAACTATAGTCCTCTAGCTAGGGATATGTTTTGACTAGCACTGAGATGTGCATCATTTCTCCCTTGCTACATCCTCAGGATCATCATTCACTCCATTAGTCACTTGAGTTACTGGCTATGCAGAAGTTTCATTAAGGTTTCCCACGGAGTTTGCATTGACCCTCCTCATCTCATCTCTTGGCTTTCATAACTCCTTCGCATCCTTGTTCATAGTTGATAGGACCATGTTATGCCTCTCCTCAATGCTAAATTTGTTTTTGTGACCATGCTTGTGAATGTCTTATTTCACTCATTTGCACATTGTTGATAACCTGTGGCTGTATAACACGAGAAGCCCTTGCATAGTAACAAAAACAACAGAACATGGGAAAATAAATATTTACTGTAGCAAATGGATTTCATTTCTACCAATTCATGCATTTGTTCAACAAAGATGTGCAAATCATACAGCAGATGTCCTAGGTGCCAGAAATGTGATAGTGAAAAAAGCAGAAGTCTGTGCTCCTGCGTAGTTTGTATTCTAGTGGGTTAGTAATAGAATTCCTTTCCAAGAGGGCTTCTGCATGGATAATCAGGTCCAGGCCAGAGTGCCTCTCAGCATCTGAGCAGGTTACATATCACAGGGCACTGAAAACAAGCAACTTTTCAGCAGGCTGTACTGAGCTTCATTTGCATCTATTGTAGAATCTACCTGCTAGTGATAACATAGCTCATCACGCCTCCTAGAATGCTTATACTCTCTAGTAATCCAGCCCTAAACACTTTCTCCTCCTTGGGAGAGTCAGGTGAGATTAGCAGTGTTGTTTGCTGTGGGGCCTCTCTAAGTGCTTTCTAATTATTTAGCATTGTGAGTCCCTTCTTCTTCCCTCCTTTTCCACCTTCATTTTAGTTTCCCATTTTTTCCCACCATAATTTAATTAAATGTCTGCTGTATTAGGACATCAGACACCGAGGCAAGGAAAACTTGGCTTGGTGACTACATAGAGTTATGTATAAAGTTGAATTTGATTTGATAGAGCTAAATCTGAAATTTTTATATGCTAAGAATTACGAATTTAATTGAATGAACATTGTATTAGCCTAACCTTGCACTCCTGTAGGGCTAATCATCTAAGTATGCACACATATGTACATACAGACTAATACACAATCCCCTCCAGCATAATCTGAAGGTGATACCCCTGCTGCTAGCACTTGTCATCCATGAGTGACTGATTATGGCTGAAGAATTTGGATTTTGATGAGCAGACCTTTTGATTTGTGGCTGTGGTTCCTACATATACTGTGCTAACAGAACCCCTTAACTTAGCCAGAATAATTGGAATCCCTAGGTAAGGTGCCAGATTGAACCACTTCTTTTTGCACCAGGAGTGATTATTCATTTTGTGACGTTATACTGCATATGGTTCCAAATGAAAAATTCTAATAAATGTCAAGCACTTCAGAAAAATCACCAGAGATGCTAATCAGACAACAGGCTCCTCCAAATCTCAGAAGGTCACACACATCAGCTTTTGCTGCCACCTACTCCTGCAGTGTCAGCAACATCGTCGTTAGACACCGAGAAATCTGACTTCTCTTTTCTACCCATTGTCAGTTTCTTTCTGTAACCTTCACATTTCTTTTCTACCATGCACTGCATCCCACGTGTTCTATAATCCCCTCACTTTCCACACAGCAGTGTGCCCACTGCTGAGTCAAAGGTAGGTGCTCTTTCACAACTGCAAACCCAGTACAACTAGCCTCAATTATGGTCCGGTTTCAGGAGAGACAAATAGGATGCTGAGGTCTTGATATTTTCAGGCAAGCAATAGCACGGAGGCAGGAAATCTGCTCAGCTGTATCACCTTAAGCAAAAGGACTTGGGGGACCATGTGTTCTCCATGTATATTGCCGGGTCTATAAAATGATTGAATGGAATAGAAGAAAACTGTTTAGAAGGCTCTCTGAGTAGGGATGGACATTTTAGCACTGTGGGGAAGCACCCAGGAGAAAACTGGGAGTGAGAGCAGGGGAGTTCAGCTTGTGCAGGTGTCCTGAAAGGAGAATTTTCTTTTCTTTTTCTTTCTGCTTTTTTAAAATGGGTCTGATGCTAACAAGATGTTTGCTGTGAATCCATTCAAAATCAAATAGTAGTCAGCAGCAGTCTGAAGATAAAGCTAAAGGGATAAGCCTCAGATTACCATATATGTCTGCATTCTCAGCACTTAGAGACAGAAGCAGGAGGATAGTATGTTTGAGGCCAGTCTGGGATACATAGAGACTATAAGGCCAGTTTCAGCAACATACCAAGACCCTGTTAACAAAACAGATAATAAACACACAAACAAAGCAAAACCCACAACAAAGATCACTCTTCCCCCACCACTAAAATACCATGATTCAGTCTCTGGGAGAAGATTTTAATCACTGCTGAAATGGTCAGTGTCTGAGGATTCTTTGCATTGATTGAACCCTGCTGCTGGATTTAGTCTACTGTAACCTCTAAAGATCCCATGCCACTATCCTGAGTAGATTACCATAGCATGTAGAGACTAAAAAGAAAATATAGTTATTATGAGAGTAGTTTCAGGCATTCAAATGTGCTCAAGTTGTCAGAGGTAGGGAATTCTTTGTTCCAAGTTGGTGGGATACGGAACAATTTTCTGATACATTTCAACATCCCGTTTCAATCTGACATGCTATCATTGGTCTTTCCTAGATTAATTTTGTAGATGGGCAAACAAAGACTCACAACACTATACATGTCTATCTTATACTTTCACTATTATCCCACTTCAATTTCCCCAAACATAACTATATAATGTTTACAAATTGGCAAGAAAATCAAGATAGGTAGTAGAAGAGATTATATAAAGCTTCTAGTCTGTATCTAGTGACCAGGAAATATTTAGATATCTAATGTTCAAGTCTGTACCCTGTCTCTCCACTGCTCTGTACTAACAAGCTGTTTCAGAGTGTCATCTTCCAGAGATGAACTGAATTTTTCTGATGCCCTGCGAGGGTCAAAGATAATCTTTTCGTTTAGCAAATGAGGCAGTAGGGAGTAAAGAATGTTTGATTCTTCTTTGGACTTTATTCTACTGTGCATCTCCCATGGTCTCAGGAGGTGAGTAGAAAATAGAGAAGAGGCAGCATTCAACTTTAAAGGAATGTAAAGCCATCCTGGAGGCTTTTACACAAAGAAACTACACCTTCCAGCCAGTGTTCCCAAGAATGTGGCTGTGGAATAGACTTTTCTCCCAAAGGTCCAACAAGTTGCTTGTGAACTCAGGAGATAAAGTCAGCCAGGCTTCTGACTAGCTATTCAAGGTCAAATGAGAATAAACTGGATTCTTAACATATGCTTAAAATATTAAGGGTTAGTAGTCAAAATCGGTGCCTGCTTCCTTACCAAACTTTTCTGTAGTATCAATCCCAGGGAAGATAGATATCCTTTCATCCACGAGATGAATTGTGGATAAAATTAACTCAGTTGTTCTAAAGGTCTTATTTCTTTCTAAAGCTTTCTCCTCATGATACTAGTCCCCTTCAGTGGTGCCTAGTAGCTTGCCTTACTTCTAACCATGATCAGAAATGTCAGTAAAATTGACTGCCCTCTTAGGTGATTTAGATATGCCTTCTAGCTTCTGCTTGATGGCTGAAACATTGTTTCAGTGAAGAATGGTGGAAAAGACTAAAATTTCAGAGGAGAGGCTTTTCCATGTGGCAAAGGAAGAAAGGTTAGACTTCCCTATACTTTTCAAAATCTTATGCAGAAATCAAGTGAGATGTGCCAGAGCCAGGCGGTGATGGTGCACGCCTTTAACTCCAGCACTCAGGACGCAGAAGCAGGCAGATCTCTGTGAGTTCGAGGCCAGCCTGTTTTACATAGTAAGCTCCAGGACAGCCAGAGTCACAACAGAGAAACCCTGTCTTGAAAACATCCAAATAATAAAGATATGGCCAGCTAGGAGATAGTGGTGCACTCCTTTAGTCCCAGGACTCGAAAGACAGAGGCAGGAGGATCTCTGTGAGTTCAAGGCCAGCCTGGTCTACAGAGTGAGTTCCAGGACATCCAGAGTTACAGCAGAGAAACCCTGGCTCAAATAAAAAAAAAAAAAAAGATGTGGCCAGATCTTGAAGACCAAATGTAAGTGCGTCTTTTCAAAGACCACAAATGTGACCAGAAGAGTCACTGAAGTGAAAGGCTGAAGGTGATCCAAGGAATTAGTGAAGATGTCGGATAAGGTCTGTGAAGTTTTGTGTTCTGTGTTATCTGTTTCTTGTCAGAGTGTTTCCTCCTACCCAAAGCTCAAACTAGTCTGCTTTATGCTTTTTGACATTTCAACTGTTTCCTCCCTCAAGACATGCACATACACACCTATGCTATGTACTGTGCTTCATAGCCATGACCTCTTTTTACAGCACAAGTTCAGGAAATCTAGCCCTCTGAAGTTCCCAGATTTTAGGAAAGGGTCAAGGTGTTTTAGATTAAGCTACCAGTCAGTCAAATTATGCATCTATAACAAACATTCCCCACTGCTTACTCAGTTACTTGTTCTAAAAAAAAATCAGAGCTAAGACGATAGGAGGAAGCAAGAAAGAGAAACAGAATTGGATAGCTTCCTAAAAATCTCTTGGCATTCTCCCTATTTACCCAAATCATATTGTGTGTGTGTGAGTGTGTGTGTGTGTGTGTGTGTGTGTGTGTGTGTCTGTCTGTCTGTCTGTCTGTCTGTCTATCTGTGTATGTGGTGGTTTGAATGAAAATGACTCCCATATGCTCATGTATTTGAATGCTTGGTCCCTGGCTGGTAAAAAGTCTTTTAAGAAGGATTAGGAGGTGTAGCCTTGTTGGAGCAGATGTGTCATTGGGGTTGGGCTTTGAGGTTTCAAAAGCCTATGCCATTACCAGTTAGCTTCTCTTTCTGCCTTGTGCTTGCAGATCAGATATAAGTGCTCAACTACTGCTCTAGTGCCATGCTTGCCTGCCTGGTGCCATGTTACCCACCATGATGATTATGGACTCACCTGGAACTGTAAGCAAGCCTCCAATTAAATGCTTTAATTTGGACATGGTGTCTCTTAACAGTAATAGAAAGGTAACATAAGATACTGTATGTATTGTATGTGTATTATGTGGTATGAAGACATATCTGTGTGAATGTATGCAGAGGCGAAAAGAAGACATCAGGTATCTTCCTTTATTGCTCTCTGCCTTATTGTCTACCTTAGTATCTTGAGATGGGGTCTTTAACTGAACTGGATGCATACTACTTTGGCTAGGCCAGAGAGATCAAGGATTCCCTGTCTCAGTACCCCAATGCTGGGGTTACAGGAATGCACAGCCATGCCAGATATTTTATGTGGGTGCTGAACATTCAAACTCAGGCCCTCACATTTGCACAGACAACCATTCTTACCTACTAAGCTGTCTCCTCGGCCTTCTGAACCATTTATTTAAACTGTATTTTTTTTAGGCATCCTTTCTTTCTGGCATGCATTATCTCAGTACAATGATAATGGTAATTGTGTTGGCATTGCCTTTATCAGAAACCTCCTCAGCATGGTTTTGGAATGATGTGTCATGCTCCATAGTGGGCAGAGAGACTCTTCTTTAGCAACAAGAAGTAAGCATCTGTAGCAAGGTGCTTCTTTCTCTGAGAGACAGGTAGGTACATGCCATGAGCAACTTTTGAGTTCCATGCTTTAAGAAAGCCCAACCTTGCTGGACATGGTGGTACTGGCCTGTAATCCCGGTATACAGGAGGTGGAATCAGGGGGAATCAGGACTTCTAAGCTAGCTCAGCTACATAACAAGTTTGAGGCTAGCCTGGACTACATGAAACCTTGTCTCTAAAAGCAAAAAGCAAAACTATAGTGGAACACTTGGAAGAGGTTTTTGATATTTTGGTTTCTTTAAAAACTCAAAATGGCATTTTGACTAGGTTTACGTTCCCACCCCAGGTGTGGTAGATGTTTATGAGTTGGATTTGGAATGCTTGATGCAGGTGGCTGTAATTTGGTTAGGTGCAGTCATTCTGGCACGTGTAGCTTGTTCTTGGGATCGTGTGCTGCATGGATTTATGGGAACTTTTGGCTTAGGACATAAAAGGTCTGAAGCCCTGAGAGCTGGGGAGTAGGGGTGTTGGGTGGTGGTTTCTGGTTGGATTGTCTGTTAGTATGTTAATTCTTACTTAAAAGAACATAGGTTGGAGAGATTGAGTTTACAGATAGTAAACTGAGATACTAGTCTGACTCACTGTCAGCTAGTTCTCTTCAAGCTCAGGACCCGGCAGATCCATTTTATCTCAGGGAGAATGCAGCATCCCTGTTTGTTGTATTGGGAACTTCCCTGTGTAGAAAGGATTCTGCCCCTACAATGTTGGCCTCTGTGTGCTAGACACTTTATATGGCACTTCCATAGCAATTGTTTTGTTTGACTCATAAATATCCTTATTTCCAGAAACGAGCTCGGAAATGACAATTGAACATCCGGGTCTTTCAGACAGGACTTTTGGCCCCAAACAACTTTTCCTCAAGTATATGTGGAGCTCTAAGATCACCAGAACTAGGCTTATAGGGAACACTAACTGTATGTGTGTTTGGTGAATTAAGAATGAGTGTTTACAGGAAGTGTCTGGAGAAAGAAGAGGCTCACAGCTAGGATTCCTACACTCCTTTTCCGCTCTACTTCTCCTGTGGACCTCAGCGGAATACATGCTGTTTTTTTGTTGTTACCGTTGTGTGTGTGAAAGGAGGGTGTTCTATTTATTTTTGTACACCTTTTTATCGGCCAACACATACTTCAAATAGTGCTGAGTAATGTGTTTTCTTTGAACTCCAATATTCTCATTAAGTAAGCCAAGACAGTATGCTCCTTAATTCCCTTCAGAAAGTAGACAAAATAGACAGGCTTTAGGTAGCCTACTTGGGTTCAAATCCTTTTTCTGCTCATTATTTTTACAAGCATTTTGGTTTCTGTGTTCGCTAGTTTTTGTCTTGTTTGTTTTACTTTGTTTTTAGACAGGATCTTGCTATATAGTCTATGCTGGCCTGGAACTCTGTGTACCCTAGACTGCCTTGGGCTCATGATCTTCCTCCCGGGCCTCCCAAGTGCTGGGATTACATGCATGCATCACTGCACCCTAATCTCTGCCCCTGTTTGTTAAGTGAGAAAATAAACTCCATCAGGGTTATTGTGAATATTAAGTGAACTAAAAGACATTAAGCACTAGAGCAGGGTCAGACACATAGCACTTGATAAATGATGATTATTATTCTCAACCCTGGAGTCCTTCTTCCTTTTGATTTGCTCTGTGGTCTGAAATGGCTTTGTTATACTGTGTCCCTAGCTTAGTGGTAAGAAGACACCGGAACTGAGAATGTGGCCATTAGAAGGAATACCGTTTAGAGCTCAGTTAGAACAATAGCCAATACTTACTAGACTATTGCTACTACAGCTGATAAAGCATCCTGGGTGAGGGTGTGGCTCTGGCAGAAGAAAAACAGAAATATTGCGAAGGGTACACATGATTGGAAATTGGGAGGACAGAGGAAAAAAAGCATATGAGACATAATAGGGGAAAAGAAAATTGGCAGACAGGAAGAAAAGGTTTGCAAAAGATAGTAAAGGGGTAGGACAACTAAAGAGACAGTACATTGTTCCTCCTAGAACATTAAGCATAAATGAGGAAAAATAAAATTAACATCTTTATTGAAAGGAAAATCAAGGAAGTAGGAAACATCCTTGTTTAGGCAAATCTCATATAGAAAGGAGCAGGTGCTGGGGGCCTTTGGAGGCTGGTTACCATGGTGATACTATATGTCTTCTTTTCTATTACCTTGTGAATATGTCAGCAGATGGTTGCTTTCTGCTTTAGTTTCTAACACCAGGGCTTACCCATTGGTAAAGCATTGGTGTTTCCATCTCCATTCCTTTTGCTACGCTGTAGGACCTACTGGCTGCTGTCTGGCTCCATTTCAATAAGCTGCAAGTCTAGGAAGACAATGGAGAAATTATGTATTGGGAAGCTGGGGGCAGAAGCCTGTGTAACTCTTTTCAGATGAATGAGAAGGCAAGTTTAGCAGGTCAGGAGCACCCCATGGATGGGCAGATTTGAGAAAATTTTATAACACTTCCCTTTTTAAGATAAATTAAGGTGAGCACTTCTCTAGGAAACTTGCATCAACAAACATCCTGGTTTGTTCAAGACTAAGGGATTTCCACGGAAAGAGAATTTTTTATGATATAATAAAACTGAGCAGACACTAGACAAAAATAGTTGGATCCCCTATGAGAAAGACCTAAATTTCAAATGGATATGCAAGGATTAAAGAAGGCTCCTGAGACAAACTCACATTTTGACTGTGGTATCAAACATGGGCAATGACTTTCTAATTTGTTTTTTGCTATCAACGTGTCATCCTCATCTTATTCATTATACATAAGGTGGTTCTCTTGAGTTCAAATATTGAAACCAACCGGGGAGTGGAAAAATGAAAACTTCAAGATCTCATTGTGATCTGCATAATCAAAATCTCAGTCGCAGTGCAGCCCAGGCATCTGTCCTTTCTCAAGTGTTCCATGATCAGTTCCACAAAATCTGACAGGAATTCACATTGGGGGATGCTTTCTAGACAATTGAAACCCAAGGGGCACCCAGACTTCAGAGAACTTGATTCCTCCAATACAAAGTGTTTACAAACACCTTGACCCCAGGATGGAGGCCTGCTATACTCTCCATCTGTACCTGACTTCTCTCTATACTTGCCTGAACGTTGCTTTCTTTTTCTTGGGAATGAGGCTTGAACATCATCTCTGCAGAGTTCTTTCCTGGCCTCTTGTCTTACACCCTGTCTCTTTGTTTCAATGCACTTTTTGGGATTTGTACTCCCACATTCCTGTATACATAGTGCCCTTCCTTGGACTCCACAGGGTTGAGGCCAGGTGTTTCTCTCACTTCTATGTACTTACAGCATTTAGCATGGGAAACATGACAGCTAAGTATTGTTCAATCAATACATGAATGAGAGAGTTGACAAAGAGACACTGGAGCCCATCTCCACCCTAACCGAACCCAATGGAATAATGCTGAAAGGCAGTGTTTCCTTGGTACTAGTCCTATAGGCTCTCTTTGCAAGGCCTGTAGCAAAACCACCTTCCCAGATGGGAAGATGGTTATGGGCCCAGTGTGTCCTAACATGGGGGAAGAGGGCAGGAGAAAGAATGAGAATTTCAAGCCTGTTCTCTTCCTCCTCTTATAACACTAATCCCATTGCGAGGACCCCACACTCATGGTCTCAGTGAACCTTATTAACTCCCAAAGGCATTTTAAATATCATCATGCTGAGTGAGGGCAAGGGCCTCAGCTTATGAATTTTATGAAGGTTCTGTCCACAAATTGTTAATGATTCTGAAGAGATGGCTCAGTGGGTTAGAGGGCTTGCTTCACAAACAAGAGAACTCGACTTCAGATCTGTGTAGCATAGCTGACCATTTCTGTAACCCCAGCACTGGGGTGGGGTGTGGGTAGAGAAAAGAAGATCTCTGGGTCTTGTGGGCTGCCAGCATAGCAAATAAAATCTCCAGGTTCACTGAGAGACCTTGTCTCTAGAGAATAAGACAGAGAGCAATAGAGGCTTCTGGTCTCCACACTTGCACACCCACACACCCAGCCCTCCCCCCCCCCGCCCCCACACGCTCATACACACAGAAAAGTATAATCAGTTAAAAGGTGACCAAACAAACGAACAAAAGAAAAAGAACCAAAGAAAAAGTACAGATAGAAAGCAGCTAATGCTGGGCACCTTCTCCTAGGTTTCAGTGTCTAAGTACATTTTTACATCGCACCCTAGAAGCACAGCAAACAGCAAAACCAACATCTTGGAAAAAAGAACATGGAAGACCCACAGCTCCTGCTGGCCAAGTAAATACCTGAGGGCAGGGGCAGGGAATCAGCTGCTTCTTGCTGCACATCTTAGCCTGCCTGGTCAGCATTCTCGGCCCCTGCAAGAGCCCTCAGTATTTATTGCCTGCAATCTGATGAGAGATGGAAGCACTGGTCCCTGCATAGTATTTTCACGTCTGCATATATTCTGAAGGGCTGCCTCAGGCAACTTGCAAGTGAATGTCATGTTCCCTCTGCAGAGACAGCTGAGAGCACCTTGAAAGGTGAAGCTCTAAGGATCAAGGGTCTCTGGCCTCTGATGACTACCCAGCACTTCCGAATATTCACCAGGGTCCAACACTGGCTGCTTTATACTTGTCTTCAGCAATCTTTGAGGTAGGTGCTACTGTTTTCCCTCTTTCACAGATGAGGGGACTGAGGCTTTGGCAAAGTAAATAGGTTGTTACCATCACACACTCAGAGGAGCCAGACTGGACTATGAGCCTCATGTCCTAGCCATAGAGCCCCTGATCAGAATCCCTTTCCAAAGGTGTGTGCTGTCTCCTATGTAAGGAGAGAACTCAGGCAAAGGGAGGCTAGCCATGGTAATGGATTCAGACAGACAGCTAATGTTAGAGCTTGAGTCAGCAACTAAGTCCCGTCCTCTCTATCCAATGACCTCAGTGTCTCTAACTACACTAGTGATAATTTGTCCTGTGTCTCCAGCCACATACGCTGCAACCAATCTAGATGGGGCACTGAGGTACTATCTAAGTCCCAGGGCTAGATCATCTGCGAGCGCTTGGCACTCAGGACATTCTGGGACTGAGTCCATGATGAGAGCAGGCCTTCCAGGTTGGACCAAAGTACTGGAGAAGGAGGTCAGCCCCAATCAGCAGCATGGTCACCCCACAGTCACTCTGTGGCTGCCATCTTCCAGAGGTTCCTTTCAGCCTTCCTTTCTGCATCATCTGTCTTCTGCTTAGGTTTTCCCTCTGGCGAGCTGAAGGGGGCTGGATGGAATTGGTCACCCCCACCCAGGGCTTTTAATGAGAGATATTTGGTTATACCCAGGCGGCAAAAATGAATAATTCAGCAAAGGAAGCCCAGGAATGTTAGTGTTTCAGAACAGATTCCCTTGACAATGGGAGAGGCAGAGACCCACTGCATCTTATGGGGGTGGGGTGACAGCAGCAGAAGGAAGGCACAGGAAGGCTGCACAAGAATCACTAGCAGAATCTAAGATCCTTGTGGAGATCTCTTTGCCAGTTTGGAATTAAGCCGATTTAGGCTACTATCAAATCTCCACTAATCTGTGGCTTTTGCACTGTAAAGCAGTGGTCTCTTCATGACGATTGCCTGTCTTCAAAGAGCAGTGCTGTCATCTCTGGGTGGCAGCTAACCTGCTTTCTTAATTCATTGGACTTTCAAAATGATGAAGAATGCTAAGAGGGGAGAGAGTACAGAAGGGAGGGATAGGCATGTACTCAAGTTTTGGGTTTTTTTAAAGCAATATTTTAATTCATTCCTTGGGAATTTCACACAATGTATTTTGAACTCCATTACCACCCTTTCCACTCTCACATGCTTTCCCACCCAACTTTGTGATTCCTGTGTTTTTACCCTCTTTCCCTATCATGTCTAGTTTGTTTTGCCCAACTGTTGTTGGGAGTGGGGCCTGTCCTGCTATGGGTCAATCTACAGGGGTTGCATCATTGAAGAAAACTGACTGTCCCTCCCAGCAGCTACCAAGTGCCAAAAGCTCCTCAACTAATGGCGGGATTTCATGGCTACCTTCCTCTATACGTAGGATTTTGTATATACATGGGATTTTGTCTGGCTGGAGCTTGTGTGGATCTTGTCCATGCTGTCCCAATCTCCGTGAATTCATATGTGCAACTGCTCTGTTACGTCTGGAAAGCACTGTTTCCTTGATGTTATGTCTCATTCAAACTTTTTGTTCCCTCTTCCATGAAAATTTATATTACAGCCCTTCTCCCAAGGCTCAATTTCTTCTTTAGGGGCCAGGGTAGAGAAACAAATGGCATAGAAGCATCTTTGCTGCTCGTAGCGTGTCTGAGCATAAGCCCCTCCATTTGGCAGCAGCTGTTGAGATCATTCTTCGACAGTACCTTTGAGGATAAGACATAAACTGATTCTCCTACAAGGTGATGTGATGTAATTCTGTTAGAGCATGGAGAGTTTCTTGCCAATTGATAGCTTAGGACACAGCACTGAGGCCTTAGCCATTGTGTAGATAGAAAGTGACAGTCTCTTAGTAGGGATCAGCATGACAAAAGCAGCGTTTCTAGGGCTTTTGGTGCCAAGGAGATCCAGTCCAGTGCCTTAGGTTCCGGTGTTCTAGAATCAGAAAAGAATGGATTTGACCCCAGCTTGACTACTGCTTAACCTTCAGGAATTGGTGTAATGTTCCTAAATCTCAATGTTGTTATCTGTAAAACAAGTAACAGCAGAACACCCTTGGACTATTTGATAAAAGAAGATAGGTGTGTGTGTGTGTGTGTGTGTGTGTGTGTGTGTGTGTGTGTGTGTGTGTTTAAAACTAAGATTTGACCCTTGTGTTTGGGATATTTGTAGGTAGAAAGGTACATTCAATAACCTCTAAGTTCTCACCTGAGACCCTTTGGCCAGACTGATTTGCCAGAGTTCAGAGCAAAGGGTGTGGCTAAGGAATTGTTTATGTCACAATAACTGTCATGTTAAGGTGCCAACTAATGACTTTACCAGTGACACTTTCCCATCACCAGATATGCAGGAGAGGGAAGCTTTAGAGTCTAAAGGACCTCAGTTTGATGCCAGGCTCTGCCATTTATTAGTCAACTTAATATCCTTGAGTTTCATTGTTTTCATCCGTGGAATGGAACTAATAATGCGTTCTACCTCTCATTATTTTTCTGAGTATTTAATTAGAGTGTGCATATGTCCTGATGCATAGTAATTGCTCATAAATGGTTTCAGTGTATATATGGTATACATATATACTAAAGTATTTTAGTGTATATGTATACAAAATATATGTATACCATATATGTATAGTATACATATTGCTATTTAAAGTGATCAATAAATTGCTTTATACACATCATAGGCTTAATTTTGAAAATCTTCACTGAATATTTACTGTGTACCTAGAAGTACTAGAGAAAGTGGTAAGCAAAATTATTTGCTTTCACAGAAAGTCTAATGACTCCTGACAAGTGAAAGCAGAATTCCATACATGCTCAGAATGATATGTACGGTATTAAGGTCCTAGAGGTTGTGGCTGAAGAGATGATTACTTTTTCAGACTGTGCAATTCAGCTATTCACTAGGGATATGTGAAAAGTATGTAGATTATATCAGGCACTTGAGGGGGAGGAGCACAGAGGAAGGGAGATGCATTTTTAAGGAGGAAGCTGTGTCTGTTTGCAAATGAGGACATCAACTCCATTAAGAAAACAAAATGAGCAAGTAACAGTTTACTAGCTGTGCACATGAACAAAGCTCCCACCTTCCCACCTCCCCCCCCCCCCCCCCCGCCGGGGTTTTTCCTTCACAACTTAGAGCCTTCTTTGTTAGAGCATCAAGTTTGGAAAAGTTAGGAATTCAACCATACCTCTTTAGTATAAGACCAGTGAGAGCTACCAAAGTATTAGCTTCATGTTTGATTTGTAAGTCAAAGCCTAGGTCATAGTGTGGGTCAATGAATCTGCCTCTTACTCCAGGCCTACCACTACCTTTAGCCTTAATCTCTTGGGGCAGGTGGTTACCCAAGCAGTAGCCAGTGAAAATAATACAGCCCATGGTATTTACTTAAAGACTGCCCACCATGACACATGACAGTCCATCCATGAGGCTCAGTGCCCTGTAATGGTCAAACAGAAGCAAGTAAAGGCTGTGGCAGTGGTATTATTGGGAAGGTTGGTAAGGCAGAGTTGGAAAACAAAGAAACTACATTGTCATGAATATTTCCTGAGGAATGCACTTCTCCATTTCTTATCTTCTTTTACTCTATTTCCTCTTCTTGCTTTTGGCCGAAGAGGGAGCATAATGGCTTTGTTCTGGAAAGAGCTGACTGGTCACCACATATGCTCCACCTTTTCTTTTAGGCTGCAGAATCCTTCTTTGGAGGCTTAGTTTCCTAAACTAAGAAACATAGAAACATAGAAAATGATCAGGGTTGGTCTTCACCAAGTCTATTGAATTTTAATGCAAGTTGGCATTGGAGGCCCTCACCACCTTCCCAAGAGAATTCTCTAGGGGCGTTGCCTAATGAAAGCCTGCAATTCCTTATCTCGCTCTTCCCTTTTCTCTCTCTGGTATTTCCCCTCCTTTCAGCTTTCATAAGTCCCCAGAACCGGCTTAATTTACCAAGTATTGAAATCATCTCAGGCAAGGCAAAGCAGCCAGCTTCTGCTCTCCACTATCAACTGGGTTGAAGACTGAGGAAGCCTTGAGGCTTACTGGTTGCCATGGTGAAGAGTAGGCCCTGAGAGTATTAAGAAGCCAGGAGCTTGAGCTTTTTTGTTTGTTGGTTTTGATGAGTTCTGTTTGCTTTATCCCCCACACCTCCTTCTCTTCTGCTCCCCTCCTGCCTACCCCTTCAGAGTCTCAAATCACTAAAGCAGAAAGAGATTACTAGGAGCAAAATCAGGTCCCAATGCGGGCTGTACTAAACACAGGCTGCTCTGCTCAGGATAATTGGGGTGTATTTGACAATGCAGACTCCTGGGAGGGACAAGTTTGGAATGCAAGTTGGTATACCTTTGTGGCAAGGTGCAGCATCCTGAGACAGGGAAGGACTTCAGTGGGAAAAGGGAGACAGCACAACCCTGGAAGTTTTTGCCTGTACCTTCCATATCCCAAGGGATTTGGGGTTTGGTTTGGTTTTGACAGGTCCAGGCATCCAGTCCACACAATCATTCTCCATTAGCTATTTCCTTTCCCACTGCTGACCAGGATAGAACATATTTGTAGAGAATGTGTGGGTTCCAGACGGATGCTCACATTATGTAATAATTATTGTTATCCCTATTATTATTATTTTATAAATAATTCCCTTCAGTTCAATCCATGTTTCTGAAAAGGGGAGACAGCTGACTCAGGAAGATTTTGTGGACTGGACTGCAGTGAAAACTGACCTCGCTTCCTTTTTAATTGGTACCCTGGGGCTGAAAGAGGAGCATTATGAAGGGAAGGAAACCCTGAGTACACCGGCAAAGGCAGATCATGGCATGTGTCGGAGTCTCTGTGTCTGTTCTCTCTTGCACTCTGTGCTAATTGCATAATGCTACCTGAACTGGTTGAGTATAGCAGAGTAAAGATTTCCAGCGTTATCCTCATACCCTTAGTCCAGCTCTTTTATCCATCCCAGCCTAGGGATAGGCGCTCCTTTTTAATTCTCCAAACGTGTATTCTCAGCTTCTAAGTTCTTTCTTTTTTTATCTTCACCTATTTATGAATTTGTGACTACGTACCCTCAAATCCTTTTCTTGTATCTATGTTTATTATCTCTAATAGAGGGCTTGTTTCCCCAAAACAAGCTCTGTACCATGAAATCCACCAGACTCACTCTCGAGGGATTTAAATGCCATAGGAGTTCAGGAATGCGTGTTAACTTACTGCTTAAAATCTAAGTGATGCAGGGAAGGCCTATGCTACGTATAATGAGTGATTTTGGGAAAATTCGTTTATTACATAGATAAAATAGGTTGAATGCTTATCACTTGCTAAATCTAAAATAAAGTCTAGAAATATTGAAGACTAACATGAAAGACAAAATTGTACAATTATTAGTAGAGTAGGGGAATTTCTTTATTATGTTAAGGTTCAGAGGTTTTCTTAAAGTGTGGAAAGTACAACCCATAACGGAAAAGTGGACGGATTTTACTGTAGTCCATTAAAAGTAAAGATCTCTGTTCCACTGAGGAATAGATGTACAAGAAAAAGGAAACCAGATAGAGAAAGCCACAAATATACAGACAACTTAGAAAAGGAGAAGTGCAAATAAACTAAAGAAGCCATTCAGTCTCATAGTCAGAGAGAGACAAATTAAAGTAGCTACAAGATGCTATTTTATACACATCAGACTGGTTAAATAATTTTTAAAATATATGATAAATTTTGGCAACAAAATAGGGGGATCAGGATCTTCACATACCTTTAAGGATATACTGTTAAGGATTATGCAAACTCATACAACCATTTTGGAGTAGAGTTTGGAAGTATTTGGGGAATTTGAGTTTTTTCTAACCCATGACAGATAAATCCTATTTCTGACTGTACACACAAAGAACTCTGCTCAGATTACACCAAGTGACTGTTGTAGGATATTTTATAGTTATGGGATCATACTCCTGTATGCTGTATGGGGGAAGGGTGCTTCCTGATGCCTTGCAGCATGTAAAGGAATTGCTTCCTACCTGTTAACACCTCTGTGCTAAAAGACAATGGAGTAGCCTCCCCACATCTCCATATGAACAGGCCATTTGTTTACCTTATGCAGATGAAGGTTCCCTATCACCATCAATGCCTGCAGTCGGGTGATCAGAGAAGACTCTGACTCACCCCCAGCTTGAACACCCACTGGGATAGGCGACTGTCTGCTGGCAGACACTGAGAAGTAAGTGTTAGGTTCCATTCATTTGTATAATGAAGGCCTGTGTGGAGAGCCAGGGAGTTTTGAATGAATAAAGAAAGCACCTAGGGGCTGAAGCAAAGAGAGGATCAGATGAGCAGAGATGAGCTAAGAGAACCATCTGGAGAACAGTGTAAGGAAGCCATGGAGAGGCTATGCAGTGAGCTTTCTTCCTAAACTGCCTGGATATTGGATCTCTGAGAGTTGCCATGGCTCAATATTAATGTATTGACATTGTTTTAATAAATAATACTTTAACAGTGACTCCCATGAAAATGTTTCTTGTAATGTAATAAGGCAGATTAGAATTAACATAAATATCTACAAATGAGAATAGATGAGTAAAATTCGTCATCTATAAAACATGGTGTGCTATGCAGTAGCTCAAACACACACATTAAATCCATATGTATCAGTAGAATTAGCTCAATAAGTATTGTATTACATGAAACAAACAGCAAGAGATGTACAGAATCATGCTATTTAGGTAACCCAGAAGAGTATTGCCTAGGAATGTCAATGTGAATGGGAATGATGGTAAAGACAGAGATAAATATACTTCATTGAAGAATAACTAGAAATAAACTGTAAATGAAATGGGCTATGAATGAACTAATAGTGACAGTGTAACTCTACCAGAATTTTAATAATTGCAAACCTTTGCCCCTGAAGAACATCTCTAGTCCTGAAAAAGGGAAGGAAAGAAAGGAGAAAAGAAGGAAGGAAAAGTATTCAAAATAGTATCTGGCTACAAGCATTTGCTCAGTAAGTATTTCCTTTTTTTTCCTCCTACATCTCTCTCTTCTTACAGTGGGAAGTGGTTGTGAACCATGAAGCTAAATACTTGGTACCTTAGTATATTTTGTGCTGCTGTAATAGGATACCAGAGACTAGAAAATTTAAAAAGAAAAGAAAAGATCTCATAGTTTCCAAGGCTAGGAAGCTCAAGTTAAGATGCAAATGGGTTCAGCCTTCAGCTTTGAAGTGTCACTTTGCTGTTGCATCCTCCATAAATGAAGACTATTATTTCCTCACATACAAGAAAGCAGAAGGGCCAGAAATACTGACTTAACTCCAACAAACTTTTTTTATAGTGCTATAGTCCATTCATGAACGCCACCTCCAAACATTGTTTCTTAGACAATTAAGTTTCTAATACATATATTTGAGGGGACACATTCAAGCTAATAAATCTGGGTACATGGATATGTCCTTGGATGTCAGTTTGTCTCCTGGTGGAGGTGTCTCTGCTGAAGGGCACCTAAAGTAAAACAAGGTGCCTTAGCTAGAGACCTTTAAGGACCCTCCTCATCCTGTATGTGTCTCATTAGAATGTGAGCTTTGGCTTTTCATGTTCGCACTCTCTCCATCTCTGTTGTGAGAACTCGAGTCAAGAAGCCTAACAAATAGGCCTGTCTCTCTGTTTTCAGTGAGGGCAGCATCTTCATTTGCTCAAGGGAAGGGAGAAACTTTATCTGTTCTTCTCAAAGAACCAGTGCTGTATCCGCCCAAAGATTTCCCTCCAAAGCTACCCCCATTATATAGGGTCATAGGAAATTAACACAAGCTGAAGGGTCTCAAGAAGGACTGACTCACTTGCCTCAGTCTCTATTGCTGAAATTCTGTCTGTTTAGGCAAGTCTGGCTGAGCCAGAAGAGGTTCTGGAGGTAGAAGCCCTTAGAGGCTTGTTGGAACAAGAAGAGACGTGATGGGAAGAGCCCTTGTCCCAGGAGCATCGTTTCAGGCCAATCCATGAGCCCCTGGTTAATAACAGTGGAGGTAACTGGTCGATGATGCATATTTCCAGTCTGGCCCTGATCTGTTATAGAACCAGGAAATACCGCTCTGTTGCAGTGGTCCCAAGACAGAACTATGCCAATTTGCTACAAACTAGGAAAACAGTATAGACAAAAAGAGCAGATAAGGATACATGGGGGCATAAAAGGAAAAAGCTTCTAGAAAGGGCAGTTATGTCTCAGTTTTCTTTTCCTTTTTTTCTGAGTCAAGTCCTCTAGTTAAGATTTTCACTGAATAACTGTGAGGACTTGACACTGACCTTGTTTTTTAGTGACATTAAGAGAAATAGGAGTCCTAGCCATACCATACTCCAAAGCTGGTCATCTGTCTTTGCAGGAAAACAGACATGTGGTAAGCATCCATATTTGTGTACACGTGTCTCCTTGCCTTAACTTTTCTTTCCACTGCCTCCCCCACTCCCAAGCTGTGAGGCCCTCAGTCCTCCTGGCCCTACATCTGTTGTCTTTCTGTCTGTCTTTACCTCCAAGGTCAGATGATTGGGATTTGCTGATTTTTAAAAAATTGTATATATTTTGTAGGCTGTCTGCCCAGGAACACAAATGGCACAGGGAGTGCCAGTCTACTTTGGATACTCTATTATCCAATGTCCTTGGTGGAGCAAGGGAGGGAGGGAATGGGCTAATGCCAGATGATAAGGGAGCACTGCCAGTTGTGTGTTGCAGAGTTCAGTTTCAGCTTACGTTATCAATTTCTCTCCTCCTCCTCCTCCTCCTCCTCCTCCTCCTCCTCCTCCTCCTCCTCCTCCTCCTCCCACTGGATTCTTCCTGGAGAGAGGCACTGGGTATAAGAGATTGCAGAGAGAAAGAAATACCGATTGAGTTATGGAGTGGAGTAACTATAATGTGTCTATAACCATGAGAGGAACTTTTTTTTTTTAATCTGTTTCACTTGATGCTCACCATGGCTCTAAGAGGTCAGTAGTATAATCTTTTCCTGGGTTATAGTTTAAAAAACTGAGCTTCATAAAGAATAAGCCACCCCCCTTGGGGTCTCATGGACAATAGCTTGTGGAGCTGTGACTCAGACCCAGGTTTATCAGATTCCAACTATCTTGTTAGCCCCAGAATTGCCACATTAGGAGCATTAACTTATGTTCCTGGCCATGCCACAATATGTATAGCTAGTAATAGAAAAATTTTCCTGGGCCTCAGTTTCTCCTTTGTCACCCCAAGCTTGGGAATTGTAGTAACATCAGAATTGTCCCGGGGGTAAGGGATAAGAGTAATTCCTTTGGATGGGAAAGAGGGAATAAAATGTACACTGGTCCCAGATCTGGGTGCCTGAGTTTCAGTTTTCAGTGATAGCATTGCCTGTCACTGGTTCTCTGGTGTTGGACGAATCATCACAGATTTCTGGGCCACAGCATAAAGTGAAGAAGGTGGCTTCGAGTGTACCATCCAGTTCTGGGGCTGTCTGATCATTTCCCTTGTTTTGAGCAGGCTACCTGATGCTAGAGTGACTTGATCCCATTCAACCTCTTTCTTTGGTGTGCTTGTAATGACTGAGTCTCAAATGGTTTGGAATGAACAAGGAAAGGTCGCTGTCTCTCTTATTACCCTCTCCTATCAGTCTTGATCTTAGAAATTACTAATACTCTCACCTCCTTGTTATTAGTCAGGGAGGAAATCTATGCCTTGGGTCAATCTTATGTCTTAGTGCAGTTCCACTCCTCTATATTCCGCAAATTAAAATGAATGTCATTATCTTCATTTGGTGTCATTTGGTGCTGCTCTTAGGGAAATGGGAAAGACCCAGTCTAAGGCATGGGTTGTAAAATAGAGGCTTGTCAATTATGTATAGTTCAAAAGTGCTATGCTCCTAGTGAGATCTTTATTTCACACAACATGATTCTATGGCAAATCTACTGTGTACAAAGAACTCTGCTTGGCACTAGGAAGGGAGCCATCAGGCATATAAGAAGCTTGCTAGCTGGTGATGAAATAAATGATCCTCCTAGCACATTTCAGCATCCTGTGTACTTGACCAGGACCTTCAGAATTCTTATCACCTTCTCAAAACCTTTTAGGTAATAGAACAGTATCTTTCTCATTTCTCAGATGAGAAAACTAAACCACTTAAGTATATAATACATGTGAACCAATGTGCCTATGAAAGTAAGAGAGCTTCAAAAAGAATGTCAGTTGCAGAGATGTTTAGTAGAATGTAATATACAGAGCCACTGAAAGAGAAACATTCGAACAGTTTACTGTTAAACTACCTTATTCTTCAAGAACTGGGCATCACTAAAGTGTGGACTTTTACACAGAGGACTGAAAACTTGCAGAACTGATGGGAACTGAGTAGGGTAAGCAGTCAAGAAGAATTGGGACTTCTTCTGGATATGCCTGTTGAGCCTGACTTGGGGTACTATAATAGAAGTGCAGCAGAATTCCTACAAAATTATGCTCATAGTGTCTTGAATGAACCAGTCCTGCTGAGTAGCTGATTGTTTTCTCAGCATCTGTCCTCATAGAAGGTGTTCTCTGAGCCCCAGGAGTTCTGCAGGTCATCCAGCCCCCAACATTCTGCCTTCTTTCAAAAGCAGAGCTGGAGGGCACATCTGCCAAGTTCCTCTGCTAACAAGCAATCTCTTCTCTGGTAGCTCTTCTGCTGGAATAATTGAGCACAGCAGCGTGTGCATGTGATAATGTGCATGTACTCATATGTGAGGAGAGTGGGGTCAGCAGCTGATTGCCTGGGGTGAGATGAGCTTTCTTTCTGCTTTCCAGTTTCCTTGCTAGCTGCTTCCTTCTCTAGGTATTCAGTTTTGCTCCCTTACTTTCTTTCATTTCCTGGTTCTCCTCACATTCATGGTAGGCACTCCCTGTGCCCCTAAGGCCACACTTGCCCAGAACCTTTCCAGGGTAAACTCTAGGACTTTCTCCAAAATGGATGATGCCTCCTGGAAATGGGGAAAGGTCCTAAGTAAAGAAGATTAAGACTAACTCAGGAGGTAGAGGCCGTAGGAAGGGCATTCTAGCCAGGTGATATGTCTCGTGGTTAGGGATGTAGGGTTCAGAGGCAGATTATTTAAGTAAAAAGTTTTATGTTCTCCTGCCTGTTATATAGCTTTCCATGGATTTAAATAATTTGGGTCTGCCTTTTAGGAGCAAGGTTCGGGAGAGTTTGTTCCCAACTTCCAAACTCCAGGAGCTCTCATTAGACACATTCCTGTGCAGATTTAGGGCCAGGACAACTCCTAAAGGCTTCTGTCTGAGGATCAGAGCCTCAGCTGCAGTCCAATGTGATCAGCATTGAAGCTGTGTGGATCTTTAAGAAGTGCTTCCTGGGCCAGCTCCAGTGCTATCATCGAGGGACTTCTCTACCCAGTGTACACAGTTGTCTCAATTATGGAAAGGTCTGTAAGCCTTATAGTCAAGAGCAGCAGGAAAAACAGGAGGTTGGAGTGGGGAAGGTGGTCATTTGCCTGCAGGAACTGAGGAGAAGCTGTCTCTATCCTCAGAGCAATTCTCTACACCACCACCCACCAATATAGTTCACACAAAGTGGTTATCTCAGGAGGTGTACCAGCCTGGAGCCTAAGGGAATGCAAGAGCCTCAGATCAATGCTAACTCCAGTATAGAGGGAAGAGACAAAACAGATGAGAGATCCAGGAGAGAGAGAGAAACAGAGAGAGAGAGACAGACAGAGACTCAGAAATAGAGAAACAGAGACAGAGATGGGGAAAGGGTTAGGGACTAGAGCTAACCAGGTTACACAAAACTTTTTTTTTAGGACTGTAGCTATAGTGCAGTGGTACAGCACTTGCCTAGGGTGCAAGACACCTTAGATTTGATCCCCAGCACCACAAAAAATAGCATGCTCCACTTGATGGCCAATTACCCATCTATATACTGGCAACACTAAGTGGACTCAGTAGGGTTTTAAAAAAGACCACAGAAAACTGAGAGAGAGGACTCTTACGGGCATAGGGGAGGACTTGGAGAGGAGAGAATGGGGGATAGGAATAGATTTAATAACTTACCTTTTAAAACATAAAACTTAAATAAAAATCCTTAAAAGACAAGAAAATAAACATTTATTCTTTCCCCAGGAATAGATGGATGAGTATGAATTCAACCTTTCATCCTTCTGTACCACTGTCCACAGTGATTATGCAGTACCCTTCATCAATGATTTCTTTGCCACCAGAATTGTCTTTGCAGTCACCACTCTCCCCCAAGCTCTCTGCCTATAGTAGTTGTAAGTTCTTTCTTTGCAGAGTACTTGGGCATGCCTTTCTGCAACAGTCAGTGGTATTGCATTGGCTGGCAGTGAAGATAGTATGAAATTGAACACTGAGAATGGAATGGGAGCTATAGAGTACTGGCATATTCCAACCACACAAGTCAGATCAGAGGACTCCAGAGGATGTGGAATAGTCAGCCACGTCTAGAAGAGAGAGACACAATTTACCCTACAGAGCCTTCTAAGGAGGCAGGTACTCAGTAGAGTGTAGCTTCACTTGGGGCTTTTGTATTGGTTTGGAACAGGAGAGTGGAACATCAAATAAATGACTAGTTCCTAAGGATGAGGTAAAGAAAAATATTGCTTAGGAGACACTAACGAGTAAGAAGCTGGGGAGACAGTAATTGAGACAAGTTCTTGCCAAGCCAATCATTGTTATCAGAATTTGGGAAGGAACTACAGAAACTACTTGTTTTTATAAGACCTTAGTATTATTAGGCATCACATAGTGTGTCAGGGCTTCCCTGTAATGATAATTGTTACTCTTCAAATGAGCATCTACTATGTGCTGGGCACTTTCTGCATATGGTCTCATTTAATCTTTCCACCAACTCTGTGAGTTGGGCCTTAACATCTTAACTTTTAAATCAGACAACACAAACTCAGTAAATTTCCCATTATTTCACCACTGGTGTGTATTGGGATTTGAATATAGTTCTGTCTGACTTTAAAACTGGTGCTCCCTGTACTACACTGTCATTTCTCCAGGTAGACAAACACCTCTAAAGTTTTTCTCCCAGGAGAAGCTATAGAAAAAAGAAAGAATGTCCTGATTATATTGGTCTTGGTAAAATAGGATAAATATTGTAACAAATAGCACCCAATTTCAGTGCTTTAGTACAATCAGTAATGAATTCATAGCCTAGTTGCAGTCCAGTGCTGCTTAGAAAGGGAAGAGATGGGGTGACCTGGTGAGCTTTAATCTACACAGTCATTCTGGGATCAAGCTCCTTTGATACTATTGCTTGGCCATGTTTTATATCTTTGGGGTTCTTTACTGGGTACTCTGAATTCTGCCAACTGTTGAGAAAGAATTTGGATGAGGCATACTGCGCTAGTATCAACTCTGTTGCTGTGACAAATGCTGTGACCAAAAACAACTTAGGAGTGGAAAGGATTTTTCTTTTTCTTTTCTTTCTTTCTTTTGTACTTCAGTCACAGTCCGTCATTGAGGGAACAGGAACAGGAACTCCAGCAAGAACTTGAAGACAGACCTTCTTGATATTCCACACAGCATTACCTCTAACTAGGGAACTGGGAGCCAAGGAAGAACAGCAGAAGTCATGAAGAATTGCTGCCTGATGGCTTATTCGCAGACCCAACATAGCTACCTTCCTTATACAGCCCAAGATCCTTTGCTCCACAGTGCGCTGGGCCCTCCTTATATCAATTAACAATCAAGACAATCCCGTACCAACATGCCCACAAGCCAGTCTGGTCTGGGAAATACGTCAATTGATACTATCTTCTCAGGTGTGACTCTAGGCTTTGTCAAGTTGACAGTTAAAGGTAGCCAGGACACATACCCACTCTTAATTTCTTCTGGTTAAACAGGACTGAAGCACCACTACTCACATTCTGAAGATAAACCAACCTCTTCCTTGCAAGGGAGTCCAACCTTTCACCATTCTGTGGAAGTATCATAATCTGAAACACTTTGGGAAACTCTGCTTGCTCCAATGAGGGGCTCTAATAAAATTTATCAGTGCTTTGGGAATATTCGCATTGTTTTTTACTGTTAATTTCTCTCCTATTCATTATCTTCTGTTTGGAGGGGAGGTAGAGAGAGGTTCCTCTTTTTTGTTTGTTGTTTGTTGTTTGTTTTTGTTTTTGTTTTTGTGACAGTGTCTCACTGTTTAACTCTGGCTGTACTGGAACTTGCTATGAGACCAGTCTTGCCTGGAACTCACAGAGATCCACCTGCCTCTGTTTCATGAGTGCAGGGATAAAAGGCATGTGCTAACACATCCAACCTAGGTCCCTTCTTAAAAAATACAGACTACCTTCAAAGGATCAAGCCAGCCAAAATCCTAGTATAGATGGGGGAGGGTCTCATGAGGCCCCATCGCTAGCAGAGAAGCCATTGACACAAATTCAGTGGGTATTAAATTAAGAAAAAAAAGTGCCTGAAGTTTGGGAGGGAAATGTGGTAGAAGGGATAAGAGAGGAATTAGAGGGGATGGAATTGGGGATGGGGGTATGTGGATCAAAACACATTATATGCATGTATGAATTCTAAATAAAATATTTTTAAAGAATAAATGCAGACTAAATAGGTTGGGCTGGAGAAGGACAACGAAGAATTGTGTCTTTGTTGAGGTCAGAGCTTTCCACTGGAAGGAACAGAAACCAGACTGATAGTTGTATGTGGTAGCTGTGAAATAAACAATAGACTAGTAGGTAGTTCAGATGAACAATGACAGCCCTCCACTCTAATGAGGTCTGGAGGGTGAGATCTCAGGGACACGTGGGTCATCCTAGCTATCCCATGCCTCTCCTTTGTCTATGGCGTTCTCTGTTTAATAGAAGAGAGCCATGCCAAGGAACTGTGCTAGTCTATGGTCTTGTGAGGAGAGACTCCCCTATTCTTAAAACCTCTGCATGTGAGATCTACTTAACACAACTCCTGGCCCTCTGACTGCAATGCCTTTATGGGAAGGTCCTGAACGTGGTCTTAGGGAGACCACAACAGCCACTGTCCCACCTGAGTCTTAAGTAGGATCCTCTCTGTATCTGAAGTAATTTGATCCCTAGTGGCATCTTCTCAAGACTCCAGACCCTAGCCTCTTTCATAACACCTGAAGGCATGAGTAGCTGGGGGCAGCTCCAGTTCTACTCTAATGTAAGCCATCACCTGCTTGTCAAGCCAATCCAAACTAAAGAAGGATCAAAATGAAGTAGATAAATGTAAATAAATGCAGCCTCTAGGCAAACCTCCCTTATTCTCCTAATGCACATTTTAGATTGCTGTCCCCAAGGCTCTGCTGAATAAATTTTGTCCCCCCCACCCCACCCCATATTCCTCCCTAACCATGGAAGCTTTTGTGCATGGTAGTTATCCTAGGTCAATGAGGCCTGACACTTAGTCACCTAAGTAGGAACACTTATGGCTGGGCTTCATGCCTACATCAGCCAGTTCATCCACCCTCCTTGTCACTAAGAACTTCCTTCAGCATTTCAACACTTGTTTCCAGTAGTTGGGAAGGAGAGAAGAGAAGGTTTTCTCCATTGGAGGAGTCTCAGGTAAGCTCCTTGTAGCAGAAATCATGTCTTACACTTCTTCCTAACCGGCAGTACGTATTGTGTTTATGACGGAGTAGGCGGGAGGCTGACAGCAATGAGGATTCACTCCATCCTTGTTGCAAGACTAGCTGTAATTCTCCTCCATCAGCACTAAATAGGCATTCTGCAGTGGTAGCTCTTGCCCCTCCCTTCATTCTCCCTGGAAAGTCCTGTGCTGAGCCAGCAACAGCCCCACCATGGCCTGCAGAGCTCCTAACCTCTAGCAGTGCCAGCCTTGAAGAGACCTAAAAAAAGGAGCTTTTCCTGGCTTTGTACTGTGCAGCTACTGTCACAATAATTCTATTAACCAGGTGAAACCCCCAGAACAAATCAGGCAACACATCAATATGTATCACAAACCATTATATATATATATTTATATATATATATATATATATGAATGTATGCGTGTATGCACACATGCACACACATACACCATTTTTCCTTTTTAAACTTTTTGATTAGCATACAAAAATAGATTTCATTGTGGCATTTTCTTAATAGTGATTATATTTTATTATTTGTCCTCACTGCCCTTCCTATCTCCTGTGTTAACCCTTTGCTGGTCCCCTTCCTCCCACAAGGTCCTCCCTTTATGCTTTCATCTCATATACATTCCATTACTCTCTCTTGTTTTTTCCTCTTTTAGTTCTCTCTCCCCTCTCACAGTTCCCTTTCTATTTCCATGTCCTGAATATATATGTACATATTTGGAGGGGGTGGGAGGGAGGTACCTTTTTAAAATGCAGACTATATCAAGTATTATATAATTAAACTTTAATTCTGCATGTGGGAAAAAACATGCAACATTTGCCTTTTTACATGTGGCTTACTTTATTTAATATGTTTCCAGCTCCCTCCATTTTCCATCAGATGTCACAGTCTTTTTTCTTCACTGCTGAATAAAATTATATTGTGTATATGTATCACATTTTCTTCATATGGATACCTAGACTGCTTCCGTATCTTGTAAGTGCATACAGACACAATTTAATGGCCCACTACTATGATCAAGACTGATTGGAGCATTTAAATTGCTGAGGATAATCTTGATGTATTTTTTATTATTTAATTTTTAAAAGTATGTATGGGTGCATATGGGAACAGCGTAGAGATGCTCAGGGAGGACAGAGGAATGTGTCAGATCCTCTAGAGTAGGAGTTACAGGAAGTTGTGAGCCTCCTGATGTGAGTGCTGGGAACTAAACTTAGTCCTCTGGAAGAGCAGTATGCACTCTTAACCAAGTCATCTTTCCAGCCCCTGGCAAGGCCAATCTTAGAGGGCATAGCATGAGCTTAAGATGTAATTTATTAGGAAATGGACTTTTCTTTTGAGGAACTGCCAGGCATATTATAGAATTTCTGCTTATGCACTCATTTTAAGAGCAGGGTAGCATAGTGCAAAGAGCAAATCCTGGATTCTTGTGTGGGTTTCTAACTTTACTCTCTGAGTAATTTGAAGAAGTTATTTAAAACTGGAGTCTCATGTTTACTACCTGCAAAATGGAAGCAATAAAAATGAAAGAATGTATGTGTTACTTATTGCAGCAAGAGAGAATTAGGTTATGCCTTTATTAAGATGGTATAAGGGATGTCGTATAGGGTTTGGGATTGTCTTAATGCAATGTCGAGGACCAATGGAAGCAAATCTTTGCTCTAAAATGGATGCTTTGAGGAAGCAGGGTCTCAAATCCGGCCCCTGCTGTCCTCTCTCTCTCTCCCTTCCTCCTTCCCCCTGTGTATGTATGTACTTTATATTTGTGTACGTATGCATGGGTGTGCATGTGTGTACTTCAGACATTGGGTATCTTCCTATATTGCAACCCACTTTATATGTGTGTATGTATGTGTGTGTGTGTGTGTATGTGTGTGTGTGTCTGTGTATATGTGTCTGTTTTCCTAAGCATGAATACATGTGCATATGCACGGTATGTGTATGTGCATGGTATATTTACTCATGTAGGTGTATGTAGAGGCCTCAGCAGCTGAGATCAGGATATCTTCTTAAATTGCTTTGGCATCATAATCTTTGAGTCAGGCTCTCTCATTGAACCTGGGGCTGACCATTATGTCTATGTAGCTGGTCAGTAAGTCTCAAGAGATTCTCCTGTCTCTGTTCCCTAGTGCTGGGTTTACATGCATGTGTTACTGGGCCTGGCTTTTTTCCTTAGGTGCTGAGGATCCAAACAGAAGTCTTCATGTTTGCACAGAAGGCACCTTACCTTTTGAGCCAACTCTCTAGACCTTAGAAACTTTTGAGACAGGGTTTCTTATTGAACCTGGACCTTACTGATTCTGTTAGGCTGGTAGGCCGATGAGCTGAAGGAATCCTCATGTCTCCACTCAGGAAGGAGGTATTTCTATAGTAGGACATGTCAGTAATGTTCTGCTGTAAGGAGGAATATGAAAGCAAAGATAAAGTAGCAGCAGTTGTTCATACTAATGACAATAGTGACAAGTTCAGTCATGTCTATGGTTTAAACATTGTTCATATTTCGTCTGTATTCTGATCTGCTAAGACCATAGTATTGACCTTTTATGGTCACAGAATGACTTTATCTGATGTTGACAATCTATGACTTTGTTTAACAGGGGACAGCAAGGGCCAACTAGTAGGACCAGGGCAGGTTCTGGCTTTAGGGAATGTTTATTTTGTAGTTCCTCATTTATTACCAAGGGCAAGCATAGTCAGACTGTAAGACTCTCAACACTACCAAGATTTTGTTTCAAGAACATAGTGAGCAGTAAGTGGCAGTCTATTCTGTTCCTTATGTTTCAGGATAAGATGTTGAGGCCTCTCATAAGACAGTGGGTGTGCAGCAGCATTTGAAACTAGACACTAAATAGCAATTACTAGCAGTTTTCAGAAATGAAACTGTTTAGTAGTTTTGGAAACATAACTTTTCAAGCCTTTCAACTATTTTATTTATCTCTTAGCATATAAGCATGGCAAGAATTATTTGTTACTGCATAAAATTTCCTTAGCTGGTTAAGAGGAAATCAAAGTTAGTAAGGATAATGTGACTACTCATAACAACCATCGATTCTGAATTTAGAAGAGTTTGTTGTGTTTTCAGAGGAGAATGTTATGTATGACTTCTACTAGGGGTCGGAAGGAGTCATTCCTGTCAGTTGTATTAGTCCTGTCACTAGGTTCACAGCTTGTATTAGTGGGTATGAAGACGCAATCAGGTTTCCCTCTGGGATTTCTAAAAAGAATCCCATGTGTGCCTTACTTTGCAGGCAATTGGGTATTTGAGGGTAATTTTAAAAAGAAGCTAGGTATGGTGACATATGCCTTTAATCCCAGTACTTGGGAAGCAGAGGCAGGCACACCTCTATGTATTTGAGGCTAGCCTGGTCTACACTAAGTTGCAGGCCACCCAGAACTAATAGCGAGAGCCTGTTGCAAATAACAACAAAGAAGATTATTTGAAAAAAACTATCCTCTGGAAGTCTGAATTTCTAAAACTATCCAATAGTCTGTAAAAACTATCCAAAAGATACAGGATAAAGTAGGATGTAGTATTGATGTCTGATTCCTACATATGAAGAAGGACATAGATTGCATTGAGAGCAAAAGTGAATCCATTTTATGACCCTCCAGTCAGTGGCTTCTCAACCTAATGCTGTGACCCTTTAATACAGTTCCTCATGTTGTAGTGACCCCAACCATAACATTTTCATTGCTACTTCATAAACTGTAATTTTGCTACTGTTAAGAATTATAATGTATATCTGATGTGTAAATGGTCTTAGGTGACTCCTGTGAAAGTGTTTGACCTCCCAAAGGGGCCGCGACCCACAGGTTGAGAACCACTGCTCTAAGTTAATCGATTTGTGGTGCTAGGGATGGAACCCACAGTATTATACTTGCATTGTAAGTGCTCTGCCTACCCCGATTACTTAAAAATTTTAGTAGAGTAAACTGGTTCCTGTAAAGAAGTGTCTCTGAAGATCTGTACAGGCTAGCAGCAGTGACTACGATGAGGAAGCACACTCATGTTTAGAGCACACCAGCAAGTGTGGAAGGAACACTGATGATGTTTAGTAGGTTTGGCATTGAGCTGAAGAATGACGAGAGTCAGTAGCACTGAGTTTGCACAACATAGAGAATCAGTATTTGAGTGGAAAGCTGGAACTAAGCCAGTTGAAGTTTTACACATCTTGCTGTTGCTGTTATGGCTCTCAGTCAAAGTAGCTATATCTTAGCTCCTTCATATATTGAAAGACTAAAATATGTGATAACTTCTGACCATTCCCATCAAATAAATACCCTTAGCACCTACGCATAAACTTTATAAAGAGAAATGGAATATAAGTCTCTGAACTAAAATCCCAAGGAAGAGATTTTGGAACACAGATATTTTACAGTCTTTTTTGTTTAAATATAAGTAAAGTTTTTGAAAAGTATGCAGTCACTGAAATATGCTTGTAGGTGATGAATTCTACTTCTAATTTGTCAGATTATTTTTATACTAAGTATGACAGACAAAATTGTTTTAATAGTTGGACTTAATTCAAAGAGAAGCTTAGATAAACCTAATTATCTTTTTACTCTTTCTTTTATAGGGTAAAATGTTAAATCATTGTGTCACCTAAATGGCCATGTTAGAAAACCCAGAGATAGCATAGGCATAGAAACTATTTTAATGATTTTACTGTTTTGTAATCAGGAAGGTATACTAGGTACTTTTCTGTTGCTGGGATAGAGTGCCATGACCAAAAGCAACTTAAAGAAGAGACAGTTGATTTGGGCTTATGGTTCCAGATGGCTAGAATCCATAATAGAGGGGAAGGGACGGTGTGCTGGCAGGAACAGGAAGCTACCTGCTTACATTTTTGTCCACACGCCATAAGCAGAGAGAGAGCAAGCAATAAGTGAGGTGAGACTATAAACCATCAAAATCTGCGTCCAGTGATGGTCTTTCTCCAACTTGGCTCTACTTCCTACAGGTTCTGTAACTTCTCTCAAGCAGTGCTGCCTCTAGTAGACCACCTGTTCACATACATGAGCCTACCAGAAGCATTTCTGTCTCAAACCACCACAGAAAGGTAAAATTGGGGCTCATTATTCTAAGGGACAAAATGTAAGTCATAAATACCTTAAGAAAGATTTATTGCCAACATTGAAAAGTCATTCAGCAATAAACAATAGCTACCTGCATGCTAATTTTTGGTTTACTAATAAGGGCTTTTTAAAAATGATTTCAAATTCTATAAAAAAAAAAAAAAAAAAAAAAAAAAAAAAACGCTCTGAGAGGTAGAAGAACATTTTGAGGCCAGAAAGGAACTACAAGTAATCTGGATGTCAAATAATTCAGTTATTTTATGTAAAAGTGACGCAAGTTGAAATTTTACTCTTTTGGCACTTTATTCCTGTAAAATTTATAGAAAAGACAGTTGGTCGAAGTGTCCTTGACAGCATGTGCATGTGAAACCCGCAAGCCAGCAGTCAAGCTGCTGCCCCTTGCTAGATAGGCAACATCACTTGAGTTCTCTGGTGCTCATATTTCTTCTGTTAATTATACATCAGAACAACATCCACTCCAGCCTGCTGGGAGACCTCAAAACAAAATTTGTTTACAAGCAATACAAGAGAGTTTGATCACTAGAACATATTTTTGAAGTCGCATCTACATGAAACAGCTCAGGAATACTGTGACCTAGTAACTCTGTAGGGATGCGATTTTGCTGTTCACAGAGAGTTTTTCAGTGCTGGCTATGGGAGCTGGTGAGAGGAAGAAGCTATAGCTTATAGCAGATAAACATTTTCCTCACAAAGAACCCCATGTGGGAACACCTCTCCGCCTACCATCTCTGGTATATATTTTCTCTCTAGTTGTCTTTAATACATAATTTAGTACTTTCTGAAATATTTTTTCTGTAGCAATATCTTTGGGTAATGAAAAGAGCACTAGACTTTTAAGGGCTAGGATTGAATTCTAGGTCTTCCCCAATTACTTCAGACTCTTCAGTTGCTCATGTGTGAAATAGGTTTAACAGCCCTGCCTCATATGTTGCTGGATCAATATCGATTATGTTTGTACCAGAGTAATGTAATAGAAATATGATTATTCCCTCAGCTGACATCAAACTTTTGCTTAAGGAATTTCTTTCCTGGGCTTTGGTAGTGCATATCTGTGATTGCAGCACTTGAGGAACTAAGACAGAAAGATCTCGAGTTCAAGGCCAGCCTCTGAAACAAGGAGCGACTGTCTCAAAATAATGAGAGGAAGAATCTGGTGGAAAGGAGTGGAGTATAGTACATATGGAGCTAAGATGTTATTCATTAAGAAGTAAACATGGATTTGTGATGAGCCAGAGAAAAACTGAAAATGAGAGACAAGAGAAAGGAGCAAGAATGTATCCATAGATAAACACTGGAGTTTACAGAGAAATTTCAAGTGACAACAAAACGTCTAGTAACATTAAAACATTGGTGTTAATTGTTTATATTATTATAACATATGTCTCCTCCATTTATGTAAACCTTGACAGAATATGTCAGTTACAAAAGCCTTCATATGAATGGGTTTTTAAAAATTATAAATCAGGAAAAAACAGTGTTCTTGATGGTTTCTGACAGAATCTGACAAGAAAAAAAAATGATGAATAGAAGATGAATTGTGAAATCTGGTTTATTAGAAGACTAAATTCTGAGCCACATAGGATTCTGAGCCCTTAATATTTCCATGAAATCTCGAAGGAAGACACTAAACTTTCCTGGCAAGGGTTATGGTGGGGACTTGGACCAACTTTATTTGAATTTGAAAGGACAGGCTGACCCTGTGCTTAAGTATTCACCTAGCACAGGTCCCACCACTGGCTTGGTCCTCTGTTAGGTGTATCTGGATCTCCATTTGTTTAAGTGTTTCTAAGTTTTTAAGTTTCTAAGTTTAAGTGTTGCTTAAGTGTTTAAGGCTTTCCAGATGAGGCCCTAAGCTCTCTCTTGGCAAGGGCTACATCTTCAGACCATCCCGTTGCTGTGTACTTCCCTCAATGTCTGATAATGCCAGGTATAAGCCATGAAGGGGAGAGAAAAGAGAAATGGGAGGAAGGTAAGGCTCTTAAGTATTAAGAATAATTGTCTCTTACTGTGCTATGGCCTAAGCTGGAGTGCGTTAGGAACCCAACTTGGTTGGCCACAAAGCCCCAAGTCCCAAGTATTGTGCAGCCTGTCTCAGGGCCCATCTCAATTTCTCATACCCTAGGTGAGCTTCCCTAGATCAGAGTAGGACTGAGAGTCCAAGCGTGGGCCCACCAGTTGAAGGAACTGGGGCTGAAATTCAGAGTACAGTGTCTGTCTATATACAATGTCTCCCTAATACAGAGAACTGTATTTTTGGCTGGAGGTTTCCTTAGCAACTCTTCTGGAACCTTCCCCACAAGCCAGCTTGGCTTTCGTTGCCAGCTGTCTGCCCTGACATGTAGGATTGCTAGATTAACAAATCAAAAGATATTTAGTTACATTTGACTTTCAGATAAACAATAGGCTTAAAAAAAAAAAAAAGTGAAGCATGTTCCACCCAGCATTTAGGATACATATATTAACAATAATTCAGTTTATCTGGAATACAAATTCAATTGTGTATTATGCATTTAATCTGGCAACCGTGCTTTGTCTGGACATAATGTTTCAGAGAGTAGACGGATGGGAACTTTGAAGATGTCATATACAGTGACCTCCACACAGGGAAGCTTTGTAACATGCTCTGACTGAGACAACTGCTTCAAGTGCAGCATTTGGGTACTTTTCCAGCACTGGTGGAGGCTAACCAACCTGTCCTGGGTTCCCCAGGATGTGTACCCAGTTTTCACGGTGAAAGACTTGCATCTTGGGAACAAGTTTCCTGCTGGCAAATTGGCGGACGGTGATGGTTTTCAACTTAGTGGAGCTCCTGGCTTTGGGAAACAACAAATGGATTATGAAACTGCTAAGTGAGTCCCAAGACATTGCAGCGTTCCTACCAAGCACATTTCCTAATTGCTGCATTAAAGATAGGCAAGTTTGGAGGGTGGGGGATGTCTAGAAGCCCTAGATCTGAAAGGTGTTGATACCAGAGACCACTAAAGTTCAGCTTCTGATTGTTAAGTATTTATCAAGCATTTCCAGAGTGCCAGTCCCCTCATCTGAGTATTATTATGGCTGTCTTTGTAGCATAGCATAGGCAACGAACTAAGAATTTTATGTTCATTATCTTATACAAATCCTGATAATTCCTGTTAAAAACAATAGAAAAAAGATCAATCATGAAATCTGAAGTTAGTAACCATTTAAGGTCACTACTATTGTTATATCTTTTTAGGAATGAAAAATCAAAAGACTCAGAGAGGCTCAATCATGGCCTAGTGTCATAGAGCTGATATGCTAGCCCCAGCAGGTCTGACTAACAGTATCTGTGGTTGTTTCAAGGAAAGGATGCTGGTCTTTTGTTTGTTTTTAGTGACAGGTACTGAATTAATGGCCTTGCTGTGCTTGACAGAGAGTTGATCACTGTGCTCCGTCAAAAGTGCCAGAATGTGTTTTAAATCACTATATTCTATGTTCAGATAGAGCCCTGATCATGTGGAAAGCCTACTTGACATCTACCTAAATCTTGAATGTTACTATTCAAAGACCTTTTTGCTCAGTTATCATGGATAAAGGATGACTACTAGGAAACCAAGAAAAATCAGTTTCTCTAAACCTAGCTTTTGGGGAAAGATCCAGACACACTGAAGCCTCCACTAGCAGTCTCTCTGATGAACAGCTCCTGACCCCAAGATGGGGCTTTTTAGATTTAGGTCTGGTGGTTCTTCCTAAGGTCAAGACCTTAGTGGAGGTTTCTTAAGCAGTGTACTGTACAGACTTTCTAGGCCAGACCACAATGATAGACACAGTAAACATGCATCTTGATGAGGATTTTCTTGTCTTTCTGATGGTTCAGCTTTGAGCAGGCAAGAGAGGCTGCAGGAAACTGCTGCCATTGTACCTGCTGAAATCCTTCTAAGAACTGCTGGATTCAGTCTGTGGAAGTGATCGCAACACTTTTGAAATTCTGAAGGATTTTAAAGGGTAACGCAGGGAGCAGGTAAAGCCCTCTTTGGAGGGTCCTCCAAGAGGAACATTTCTTAGCCTTTGTGGGTTTTGACAATTGCTCTTTAAGACAAGAAAGTGTTATCCTCTGAGAGCCAGGGTGCACTCAACCTCAAAAGTTAGGCGAGGATAGAGGATATATTAGCACCTCCCAACTGAGGAGGTCAACTTGGCAGGGCCACTATGTGAGTTCAGCTCCAGGGCCCAGGGCCCTTCATCTTACTCCTAGTTTCCCAGAGAAAATCCAACAGCAGTGTAGTTCTTTGTGTAGCAGTAGTTGGAGAGTACTAGAACGCAACACAGGCAAAAGCCCACCCCATCCTACCTAGAGACAGAGGAGTCCTTGTCTTTCCTTGTGCCAGTTTATAGGCTTTCCCTGGGCCCAAAGCAGCTGCTCAGGCAGGGTTTAGGTGGGGCATGAGAGGGAGATGGGAGAGCAAGGACTCTCTGTGGGACCCACTTGCTCTAAGCTCTAGCAACATGACATGCACTTACCTGAGGCGGTTAGCTCTCAGCAGGGAGGACTGGAGTTTCCCCTGCTTCTTCATCTAGCTATTGGCCTAGTTTCCCAGGAAAGATACCTTAGCTTCAAGGTTAGACAACCTGCTCTGGAGCACCCCAGCTTTAAGTTGCAGTGTCACAGCTCAGAGTGACCCCTTTAGCTGGCTATGCAGTCAGACACTTGCCCTTGTTTCTCGGAAAAGCCCAACAAATTGTATTATTGCTTTTGTTGCATCAGAAGAGGTCAGTTCATCTCTGTAAAAACTGTCCAAGTGGCATCAAAAAAATGTCTAGGTACTGCTAGAGCCAGTCCCTTGAGGGACAGATGCAGCCCTCAGTGTTGGTGGAACCTGTAGGGAGGCAGGAATGCTTTGTGCTTCCGGCAGGCTACCTCCTGGGTGAAGGGCTTCTTGGATAGCATGGGTGCATCTTTTCTCCCACAGGGAGCAGAGTTAGGGCAGCTACTCCTTCTCCAGCCAGCTGTGCCCTAAGAGGGTTTCCTGAGAGCTCTCACTTGCCTCATCAGCGTTGTGATAGGATATGGTGGGCAGAAGGGAGCGGGCAGTGTGAATGTCAAGTGGGACAGCGGAGGCCAGCCTAGCCGTTGTGCTGAGGGCTTCCTGAAATCAGTGGAAGAGACTGGAGGGACCTCTGGACTGCTGTCTGAAGGAGTTTGCAGATGAAAATTTCAATGAAGTCGACATGAAATGTATATAATTACCAACTACAGCCATGCTAAAGAATGTAGAGTAAAAAGGCTTCCCTTAATCTCTAAATTTCCACCCCTTTCTCCAGAAGCAGCCACTTTTTACCAGGCTAGGTACGCTCTTCCAGAAATAGACAACGCTCTTGGGAATGTTTTCCTTTTTGTTTTTGGCTTAGTCTGAATTTTCACTGTAACAACTCTTCTTTTTCTGACCTCGTATTTTAATCATACACGAAGTAGAGAAAATAATGGAACAAGCCTCCATGTTTTCATGCAGCTGTAATAATTATCAAAATCTGGCTGACATTATTTCACTAAATCTTGTTACTACATTTTTCTGGGGTGGACAATGCTCAGGAATCATAACATTTAGCCATAAAGATTTCTAAAAGAAAGACTCTTTAAAAAGCGGTTCTACAGCTGGGATGCGACTTAGTAGTGTTTGCCGAGAACACCGAGGCACTGACTTGGATCTCTAGCAACACACACATTCACAGTCATTCCTGGTGTCATGATCACACCTAACGAGCACACCAACGGTCTTTTCTGTCGTGGGCTCTCTTTTGACTCCCACTTATTTCAAATCCAACAAGATTCATAAAAACCACTGTATCTTGAGCAGTCACTTTATACTTTGCTTTGAGATATATGAAGGGTTAGAAACTTGGGACATAGCCACCAGAAGCCTGCCCATCCTCTCCCCCTGTCTATTCTTCTTCACGAAAGAGGCTCTGTATTCAAGCATTCTTACAGAGCAGAACAATTGTCCCAGCAAGTTCCAAGCAGTGAAACAGACAGAGGTGTTTTCTAGAGGTAGTTTTATCTTTTGCCTATTAGGTGGTCCCGGGAAAGCTGCTTCTGTGTACCCCATTACTGAAATGGAAAAAAATAAAACGTGTTCCCTAGATTTAGGTGAGGATTGACAACCACAGAAGAAACTTATTGCTACTGTTGTTAGAGCTCACACATATGCACTCTCTACAGGGGCTGCCGGCCAAGTTTTCGGGATTCTAAGTGGGCTATGTGGACAGCTGGTTTCTTCACAGTGCTGCTACTGGCTATTTGGCATTCCTCAGGTACTCTTTTCCTGGGTTTGTTTATATGAATATTCTGGCTTCTAAACTACTTTCTTAACTCTATCCCAAGCCATTAGCATCTCTCCCTTATAAATACACTTGCAATTTACCAGTCATCTCTGTTCATGCTTGCATTGCAGCACCTTGCACTCCCAACCACACACCGTATATGATCAAAGAATGTGGCATCTCTGGGCCTCGGCCTTCACTTCTCTCGGCCAGAGAGGCATGGCCAAGCCAGTCGGCATGGTGTTGGGTGTGGAAAGTTCTATCTGCAAATACGCAGGACTTGATGCATTTCCTGCCATTGTGCCAGTCTTCTGTGCCGGGACTGGAAAAATCTGTAAAAGTCAGCTACTCACCTTTGCAGATTTGGCTTGTAATGACATGGTCTTGGGTAGGACAAGAAAAGCCTCAGCTCTAGATGCTCAAGTACTGCCAGGTGAGCCCAGGAACTCACTGGTACTGTGCCTTCTCTGTTTCCCTTTCCATCTTCTAAGTGGACATGGAGAAGTGAACCACCAGATTAGAAACTACATGTCTATTCAGGGAGAAAGTCACTGGACTTCTCTGAATGTCCTAATTCAGTGGAACCAAGAAAACTTGCTTACTTTCTGGCCTTCATGAATCTGGTACTATGGGATGATAGAAGAGAGAATGGAGGTAATATCCAATGTATTATAGTTAATTGAAGACAGTTGCACACCTAAACCAAGCTATGATCAAGAGTGCCCAGATTCCCTGGGGGTACTACTAGAACCGTGTGAAGCATGCTGTTTATTAGTTTAATACAGTCCTGCTTTGTTCTTCCCTGCAGGTCCTCAAAGCAACCAGCAGACTGCAACCATGAAGGCTATTGGTGCCCTCTGGAGGAATTTTTGGGCATTGCAGAAGCCCAGCTGGAATGGAGAACATCTTGTTCAGCTCACTTACAAGACCCAGTAAACGCAGAATCACAGAAATAGATAGGGTGAATGGAGTTACAGGAACAAGGAGCTTCTTGAAGACCTGAAAGAAATGCAATAAGGACTGTAGGGAGGGCTTAGAAGAAGGATGCAGAGGGAGTGTTCAGGCAGACTGTCAGATGTACAGAGTAACTGCAACACACTAGATCGAAGGGAACTGGGAACGTTAGGGCACTGGAGAGAGTGTGACATAATCACCTGGCTGAGCACCTTTCCTAGCCATTGGCATGAGAGCAGGGCAGAAACAGGAAGGTGTGCCCGGTCAGTGAGGCGAGAGGGAGGGAAGGAAGGAAAGAGGGAGCGACAAGAGAAGAAAACAGATAAAATAAGGAGTAAGATAGTAGAGATTATGGAAAGGAGAAAAGAGGCCTCGGGAGAATGTGCTAGATAAGTTGATATCTGTGAGTTTACTGGGGAAATATTTTCTTCTGAGTAGTTTAGTCAGTCCCAGAGACACTGCTGAGAATGTATGGGATGTCTGAGAGGACGCAGTCTTATGGATTTCCTCTGGACATAGAGCTGCCTCTGCTATTGAAGGATCTTCTTTCTCATGCCCTGCAGCAGGATGCCCAAAATTTAGGGTCAATTCTTTTTGCCATCATCCCCCTCCTCCAGGGCCAGTAATATAAGGAAGGTTTTACAACTACCCTTCAATGGCAGGCAGAGTCTATGTCTGGAGGGCAGACCTGGGAAGCTGTGGTCTTAAGACCTTTCACAATCAGTCATGGCCTTAGCCTGGTCTGCCCTGGGAAGCTACTACTTTACTGTTATACAAGAGGCAGATACAAGGATCCTTTCACCTTGGAACTTGTATAAGAGCAAAAGATTTGTTCTAAAGATAGCCTCACACACCATACAATTCTGGAGTCCAGTGGAATCAGCCAGAAACATATGGAAGATCACAAACCCATAAAGCATAATACAATATTTGTTCCCTTCCTCCACAGAAAATTTTAGATTCTGCTCAGTTTCCCCCTTCTGTTGTCTCTTATTTCAAGATAAAACCATGTTCAGGAGGACATACCTTATTTCTTAGGAGTACAGAGATGAGAGGCTCCACTCTTGTTATAGACCATTGACTTTCCTCAGAGCCATTCAGGAGTGGACTCTTGCTTCTAGATCAAGAGAGTTATGACTGTCTGAGGCTTCTGGAGTAGGAGAGAAGATTGACAAAGAACCCACATAAGCACAGCTTAAGGTTTACCTGTTCTAGAAAACTTTTGCTGGTAATCTCACCTGTTGTATTTGGTACTCAGAGACCTTCACAGACTTCAGAAATCACTCTTACCAGTATAGATGTTTCATATATTTTCCCCCCGTTTTTACTGCTTGACTCTTCTTTCATCGTATTTTCTCTGAGACAAGGACTCTATTTCCTTTCTGTACTCCCAACCAGTCCTTGCTTCCCTTAACCTCGTCTTCACATTCTGATGAGAACACTACATTTCCTGGATAGGATTTTGACTAGCTGATTCCCAGATTATGATAAATGTCTTGTGTCAAAGTTAATTCTCCATGGAAATCACCTACATCCTCCACTCTGACCTTTTTTTTTTTTTTTCTGTGAACTTGGCACAGATCTTACCCTCTCCTTTGTGTCTCTGTTATCTAGCTATATAATCATGATAATTCTGGCCTCCCGAGCGAGCTTGGTTACAGTCTGTTCAGGGAATCAACAACTTGTTTTGTCGTCATTCTTCTAAAAACAAAGGTTTTAGAGAAATTATTTTAAATGACAAATTTTTCTTCCCTATTGTGTTTCTAATGCCAGGAGGAGGAAGAATGCTTTTTGCTAACAAACAGAGGGAGGAGTAAGGTTCCAGAGTCAAGGGCAACTAGGAGTGAGGGATGTGGGGCATATTTGGTAGCATAGCATGTAGGTTTTTGATCCAGACCTCCTCATCAGGGCTACCACTTCACATGGCTTCCCATGCTTGGACTAAGGTATAACACATCAGATAGACCCAAGGATCAGTTGGAGTATTCCAGGACCCTTCCATTTAATCCCCATCCCCCAATTCACATTTTCAGATATCTTTGCAGCAAAATGAAATTCCAGAGAAGCTTTAGAAAAAAAGAGAGAGAAATGAAACAATTGGAAGTGAAAGGCAGAAAGAGAAGATGGAACCCTTAAAGAAGGGAGTATCCCAAAGGAGGTGGGGACAAGGGGAGGAGAAGGGGAGGAGGAGAGGAGGAGGAAAGCGAGCCTGTCTCTTTAAGGGGGTTGGCTGTCAATCAGAAAGCCCTTTTCATTGCAGGAGAAGAGGACAAAGCTACTCAGAGAGAAAAGTAAAGAACAGAAGAAGGAGACTGGAGAGACCAGGATCCTTCCAGCTGAACAAAGTCAGCTGCAAAGCAGACTAGCCAGCCGGCTGCAATTGGAGTCAGAGTGCCAAAGACATGGGTGAGTTTCAAAAACTTTAGCATCCAAGATGCAAGTTCAGGAATCCAAAAGAGAATTTCCAACTTTGGGGCTTTGGGTTTTTAGTGGTTTAAATAAGTTATATTTTGGCACTTGTGTCCTGTTTTAATTCCTTAGCATTTAATTGTATTAACTCCTTCTCTGCCATGCCAAGCATAATGCTTTATTGCTGATGAATTCCAGCAGCACATGTGGAATCCCACAGATCCTCGGAGAGAATGTCCATCAGGATGGATGTGACAATGTTGCTTCCTACCCCTTCACATCCTTCTACGTTCTCCTTTCCCCTGATCTTTAGGCCCTGGTTGTGGTGGGGTTATTTGGAACCCCTGGTACCACTGGCGGCAACTTGGATATTGACTAACCCTTGTATGTGTCAAATACCTGCTTCCCTGATGGAAACTTCAGAGCCTGTGGGAAAATGGAACTCAGGCTTGGCAGTGCCTATTGTGGATGTTCCAGGTTCAGAAAATAGAAATACAGTTCATAATGGTTTTACCATGGGGAATAGATATGGATTGTGTATGCTTGTGTGTGTGTGTGTGTGTGTATGTGTGTGTATACGTGTATATGTGTGTATGTGAGTGTACATGCACATCTGAATATGTGTATGCACATGTGAACACCAACACATAGGTTCAATATTTCTAGTAACAGTCATGAACTTAGCCTGAATCCCTGCTGTAACAAGCAAGCTTCTATCAAAGGGCTTTTGTCAAGTTGATTGAAACCTGAGGGATTTTCTATGTTCCACAAGGATAGAAATTGTGAAGTTCTGGTGCCCAACAGTGTCTATTCAAAGTAAGGTATGTGGAACATAGAGTCTTTGCCTAGGCAAGATGCAACAGAGATAGATACAAATGGCTCACGTTTTGGAAAGTTAAAAGTAGTAGCTTGAACACATCCCTAATGAAAGGAAATTCAATTGCTCTGTGTATTTACCATGAAACATAGTGACCAGTAAATTGATAAGATCCACAGAAGGGTTTTTCAGTTATACTGAACTGTTGTTAACCTTGGTTTTTGGTTTTTGGTTCTTTTCATCTCGAGTCACTGAGGGAACTGTTAGAAGAATCTATGTAGGTAGGATGGTTAAGAGGGTGGCATACTAGACTATGAGTCCAAACAACCAGGTTTGGAGCTCAACCCAGTCTCTAATGAACTCCACAAAATTGGGCACGTCCCCGTGAATCACCTCTTCATCATCTGGAAGACAGGGGCAACAGTAACTGTTTTGTCTACTTTCAGGATGGAAGATCAAGTAATAATAATGTGACAGTACTGTCAGTGTTGACAAGTTCTGTCACCATTGTGAATTCTGATGTCACCAGCTATTGCACAACAATGCATGCTTCCTCTATCCAAGGTTATCGAGTTTTCTTTGTGCATATCGTGTATTCTTGTATAAGAGCCATTTGATTACCTAAGTGGGACAGGTGAGAAGTTATGTGTGAAGAAGTCAGTTCCTGCTGTGGACCCAGGAACCCTATCTAATGTGAGGGCAACTGATTGAGTAGGTTGTTCCTTCAAACATAGGGGGACTGTAAGCTGAATCCTACTTCCTCAGGGGATAAAGCCTTAAAGAAAAGACAGGAAGAAAGAAAATGATCACAGAAATATTTCTTATAATAGAGGCTGGATGACTTCCTCCAGAGGAAGGTCAGCACAAATTAAGATGTCACTAAGAATGTATATTTGGGTAAGCAATACATGGACTAGGGATACTTGACAGAGTGGCCATTGTCTTTGCACCCACTCAATAACACAGTATCTGAGACAGTGTGTTTTCAGCCATCTCTGGCAAGGCAGTGAAATGCTATTACTTCTGATGTGCAGTAGATTGCTGTTTAACTATTGCAGTAAACAAGTCAAATAATAGAATCTGGAATTGAAAGGAACATTGGAACTTATCTGAGGCTGAGCCATGTGTGTTGGCACATGCCTAGGATACCCTAGGAAGCTGGTGGCACACCCTAGGAAGCTAAAGCAGGAAGATCAATAGAAAAAGCCAGCTAGATGACAGAGGGAGACTCTCACTCAAAAAAAGTTATCTGAGCCAACTCACAGTGCAGAATTCATTTCTGTGACAATACATTAAACATACATAAGTCTGTTTAATCACCTCCAGAAACAGGTACCTTATTACTTCAACCACAAAATCTCTTAGGATTGGAAATGAAGAAGAGTACTGAATTCAGTGGTGTCTGAGCAAAACGTTTATGGGCAGTGTAATAGCTTATTAAAACTCTGTCCAGACTTGGCAGGGAGATGCTCCAAATGAGCCTTTGGAATAACAATGGAACTGAGAAAGGGCCAAAGAGCCATAGTGAATATTTTCTGCTCAATAACAATGCCATCACTGAACAGCAAAACATCGACTTCCTCAAGCTTGTTGTCATCTGAGAACAGTGGCTGTTACCCTGGCAACCAGACTGAGATGCTTCCCTCTGAGAGAGGCTTGGAAGTACAAAATGTGGAAGTAGAGCAGAGTCTGAATTCTACCAGGTACCTGAAGACTATCTGAATCCCATCAAAGTGACACCACGAGGATGCCAGGAGATAAAAAGAAAGCAGATTTCGACCTAGGTACTAAACTGACTCTTCCTAGAGACACTGACTAAAATGATGAAAAGTAGCCCTCACTGCACCACTTCCTATCTTGCTCTGCCTAGCCAGGAGCTCCTGGAAAGCTAGAGAGATTAAGTGATTTGCTCTCCTTTGAGGAGCTTCACCTTGGCTCTGAGCCAAGACACCCAAGAAATCTTGTTAACATCCTGACAAAAACATTCTCTCAGAGCTCTCTGTGTAGTAACATCTTTAACCCAGGGAGGGGGATAGGAACAGTAACAACTTCAGATCTCACCAAACCAGAGATATATTTCAGTGTGTGTGTGTGTGTGTGTGTGTGTGTGTGTGTGTGTGTGTGTGTGTTTATGTGTATCATTGTATAGCCTTGAAAATCATTCCTTGGGTACAGTTCTTTTGTCATGAAAGAGACAGAAATATTGTCTCTTCCCACAGAACTTCAGGTCTAGAAAAGATCAAGTCAGGACAGAGACCCTGATAAGGCAAGGTCATAAGCATGGTCAGTGAACAGAGATATCCCATCTTTTCGCACTCACAGGCCCTACCCAGTGTCAAAGTTACAACAAAGATTCGACAAGTCCTTCCTTAGACTTTCCAGATGATGAGTAATCTCTCAGAGCTCTTTGCCATGCAAGACATTGAAAAAGAGTCAGTGGCATCCCAAGGAAGAGAGTGAGGTCCTACAGGTCAGCATCACATTGTAACCAAGGTAGCATAAGGTACAGCTATTCTTGTCTCTAATGACAGATTGTTCATTTCCCCACAACTGGACAAGGTAGAGACAATGTTAAAGGAACAGATTTTAATAATCAAGCTTGTATTTCAACCTCCAAATGTTTGCACATGAATTTCTCCCCCCCCCCCCCGCCCCGTGTGTGAGTGTGTGTGCGTGTCTGTCTGTCTGTCTGTGTGTCTGTGTTTCTGTCTGTGTCTGAAAAAGAACATAGGAAGTAGGAAGTAAGGTGGTCAGATGCTGTTCCTGATGGTGGTAGTAGTAACTACTAATAGTAGCAGTGGTGACTGATACCCGTCTAATGAAGAGGTTGGAGTTCTTTTTTATTTAACCTTTTTAACCTTGTCCACATGACTTGACTATCAAGCAGGCTTGATTTCCCAGACCCCAGTGCCTATAGAGCCCCTTTGAGCTCTTGAATGTGGTATAAGTGCTAATATAATGCAGGAAAGACCAAGTCATAGGCAGGGCTTTGTCCTAACAAGATGAGGCCAGAAGCAAAAGTCTTTGTCTCTGTTGCCTCCTGATAATTGTTATTTTACTTCTAGAACCCCCACCCACTGATGGTTATCTATCCCTAGTACCAGTCACGGCTACTCTAGTATCTTGGCCATGTTAATGGCTATAGGCCCTGATCAAGGAAGCCTCTGTTCTTGGGTTGAGGTTAAGGGGTGGATTCTGGGAGGAGGGGAAGACTGCAGTGCAGATTAGAGACTTAGGGAGATGGGACCAGTTTCTCACTCAAAGAGCTTGCCTGTTGTTTAGCTCTATTGTATAGGGTTCTTCTATCTCTCCCTTTGTCAGCTGGATTCAAGAGACAAGCTGGGAATTGTGAGGGTACAATTGGTCTCTTTCTACCATTCCTTTCTATGAAAGCCCTTCCTCTCCTCCCTTTGATGAGTTCCCAGATTCACACTGAATTTCCATCATGGAGCCGGTCCTTGAGGTGTGCCCAGGGCATGGGAAAGAAGGGAGGGCTTTGGAGTACTTTGCTCCTGCTTAAAGGACAGCATCAAGATCAGGACAGTCAGTGGAATGGGCCTTAATCTGAGAGTCACAATAGGTTGATCTCTGACAGAGAACATTGATGAGAAGGAGGTTCTCTTACAAACTGATCATGTTTCTTTGGGAGATTTGGAGATAAATATAACCAATCATGAACTGATGTCTTATATTTTGACCACAGGATTTGGTTCCATCCATTTTAACACTAGATAATTGGTAGCTTTGGCTTTCAATTTAAGATATAAATTTGTTCTCCCAAACAAGATCGGATATGTTCTAAGGAAAGGAATTGGCCTACTGATTTCTTTTTGTTTCTTGCAGCATCTACTGTTACTACTAATGTGTCTGATGTTTGTCCTCAAGCCCCTCAAGCACAAAGGAAAAGAAGGCGCATTAATATTCTCTATGATCACTCATCAAAATGAGACATTTAAATCTCATTGAGTAGCATTAGTATTACGTAATTCTTTTATACTGACTCTTCCATCACAGCTTATACTTAGCTAGAAAATGACAATGCCTTTTGACATTCAAAACCCTGTCCACCCTGAGGTATTCTGAAACAGAGAGCTTGTGGTTTCATAGGCTGTTGCTCACATGTTCTCAAGCTCCTTTTTTGGATTATGAAAAATCTAAATGAACCCAATGGACTTTTATTCAGAATTTTTTGACTGTCAACTGCTTTGATGAAAAGACAATCTCTTATACGTTCTGAGTTTTCCCCTGTTGGGATTCAAAATTTGACTTTTGCTTGAACAGACTAGCTGAGATTCTTTACTTCTGTTGAACTTAAATGCCCTTAGAACAAACATTTCATCTGAATTTGGGGATATTTAATATCTGATACTTGTTTTGAAATTGTTGAACTAGTTTAGAACCTAACAGTGTTAAGTTTGCCTAAGGGCATTTGTATTGGATTCTACATTAGATACTCACAATGTCTGTGTCCCTGTTTCTTGCTTTGAACATCAAATAGAGCAGAAAGAGAGTGTTAAGTTATTATCTGAGCTCTGCAAAAGTAGAGAGAAATAAGTGTAAAACTTAAAGTATCGGTTGATGATTTAGAGTTGCTCCCAAAGTTTTGTCACCCAGCAAAAGCACTAAACTGACATTTCTAGTTATTTTGATGACCACCAAATGATCATATGTCCAGGATGATGGATCATTCTTTTTGTATTTCATCACTTGGTGATAAGAGGGAAAAGTCATCCTTAGTGTAGATGATAGAGAGGGGACGTCAGGTAAAGTACTCAGTAGATGTCTCTGGCTGGCAAAAGCACATGTTCCTGATCACACCTGTATCACCATTAGACCAGGCCATAGTGAAATGCTGGGGTGAGTGAATGGGCCCAGGATGACCACTTGCTAGGGTAGATGGCTTGCCTTACCCTGGGCTAAATAAACAGTCCTGCCATTGTTTACTGGATCTGACCCCCTCCCCACCCCCAGGCCCACAGGGCCTTACAGAATACCAATGAGGATCCTGAGATCTCAGGAGAAAACAAGGCTTCTTTGTCTGGGGGAGTTATGGAGGGCTGTGTCCAAGGCTTGACCCTTTGCCGGAGAAAGAGGGAACAGTAGGGTCAGTGACCTCCCCTCCCCCACCCCAGGCTTCAGAGACCTTCTTTACCAGAAGAGTCTAAGAGTTTGAGGGTGGAGAGGAGTTAAAAGGGCAGAGAAGGAAAATGGTAGTGCTGTTTAATTCCAAGTGCCTTTTCTTGACTTATGGGATACATGTAGTATCCTAACCTAATGATAAAAAAGATCTGTTTCTGGAATATCTCCCACAAACACTGATTAGTTTCAGCCGTTTTATTTTGTTCCAGAGTACACATGCATGTATCGTACACATTTGTGCAAGTGTGCTCACACTTACATCATAGGCCAGGAGTGAGCATCCTCTCTTGCAAAGTTCATGTCAAGTGAACTCAGCCTCTACTCGCAGCAGCACAGCTACAAACTGATTGCTTCTGGGAAGACTATGTCTTCTGACAGGGGTGCTTCAGTTGGAAAGTTAAAGGGACCCGCTCCTGCTAAATATTTGCTACATACTTTGGCTTGGGCTTCTAAGCCTTATCTCTAATGTAATGTACAAGGATCTTCAAAGAAGAGACTCCTTGAAGGCTGGAAAAAGGCCTCTATTTCAACTTTTCCACAATACACATATTTAATCTTTCAACATCTGTTGACATTGTTCAACTTAGCAGTGGAAATCACAACATTTTTAGGCATTTAGGTTATTTCGTTTTGTTTTGTTTTGTTTTGTTTTGAGATAGGGTTTCTGGCTGTCCTGGAACTCACTCTGTAGACCAGGCTGGCCTCAAACTCACAGAGATCCATCCGCCTGCCTCTGTCTTCCGAGTGCTGGGATTAAAGGTGTGTGCTACCATCACATGGTGACATTTGGAGTTTAATAAAACTGAGCTCATATTAAGGGGATCAGGCAATGGATTTCTATTTCCCCTGGTACTCTGTGGTAGATAATTGAACTTGGCTTGGAGAAATACATGAATATAAAAGTGTAAACTTTAGAAAATTATTTTTGTCCTATAAGGAGATGAGTTATAACATACTTATCACACACTTGTACTCTCTCAGGCACATTTCCTGATTATTTGTAGGTACATTCACTATAAGAATAGATGTATAAAAATCAACTGGCCTATATATGCATGTTTGTATATGCACACATAACTAAATATATGTGTGCATTTATATTTTATATATTATATATACAGATGCATATACCGTGTCCATATACACTATCATACACACAAATTCTGTTTAAAGATCTCAACAGTTTCATTTTTCTATCTTTTGCAGATCTGGCCAAGAGACCAGAAAGAAACACATATATCTGTCTCGTCAGTCATCTACTTGGCATTTGATAAGTTTCATTTCACATAACACCAGAACTTGGAACATAGCTGTTTCCAGAGTCTATGACTGTTTTATGTATTTTTCCTGTTTCTCAGCAATACTGGCACAAGGCTGAGGGGTCTGGGGATCTCAGGTATTCTTATCACTTTAAGACACCTGTGTACCCAGGTCCTCTGTGTTTTGCCCCATGCCAGAAAGCTGTCATGGCCATTACAGAAGGTCTCTCTGTGGCTATACTGATAGAATCTCAAAGTAATTCTGAGGGAACAGAGAACTGGCCAAGCTGCAGTGGTGGAAAGCAAGCATGCAAAGCATTGAAAACTCACCAAGACTGAATTAAAATATTTTTTTTTTGTAGAAGAGGGCATCAGATCCTCTGAAGCTAGAGTTACAGGCAGTTGTGAGCTGCCTGACATGGATTCTGTAGACGAGCAGTAAGCACCCTTAACTACCACACCATCTTTCCAGCCCAAGCCTGCACTTTTATTGTGTGCAAACGCACCCTTCCTATTATTCCTCCTTGTCCTGTGCCGGTTTCCTTCTTCTCTGGGTTTCTCCCTTCTATCTAGATTAAGAGGGATTCAGCATTCCTTGCAACAAATATACCTCATGTGTGGAAACATTCAGAAGCACGCAATTTCCATCATATCTTCCACCTGGAATGCTCTTTCAGATCAAACTGTGTCTGAAAATACTAACATCTATACTAAGCACTCATTCCTTCTGAAATTCCAAATGTATCTACCCTCTGTAGCTGCTGACTTGGTTTCCTGGAATTGTTCGTGGAAACTATTACATCTATTTCGTTGATCCTTCCCTAGTAAACTAAAGACTCCAGTCTGGCAGTTTGTGCCTTCTCTGTTTTCATATCCCATGTGCAATGCGAGGCACATTTATTCCACAGTTGGTGAATAATTAAAACAAATCAACAGACAATAAACGTAAGAAAAGATGGGCTGATCTTATCACCTGTCTGGATTGCTACTTGAATTATTTGACTCCTTTTGAAAATCCATGCATTCTGAGAATTGAAGGTGAGGGTTCATTTTTAAGAATGGGACAAAATAAGGATTCTGCATCAATCTCACATTCCAACGGCTAAAACCTGTAGCTTCTCCTTTAGAATTCCCATGACAACCAGTCTCAGTGCTTGGCAACATAAACTGCCTGGCCCAGCACTGGATGAGTTAGCTATTATACATACCTGACTTTCCCTCCTCCTCCTTCTTCCCTAGGCTTGTTAGAGTGCTGTGCGAGATGTCTGGTAGGGGCCCCCTTTGCTTCCCTGGTGGCCACTGGATTGTGTTTCTTTGGAGTGGCACTATTCTGTGGATGTGGACATGAAGCTCTCACTGGTACAGAAAAGCTAATCGAGACCTATTTCTCCAAAAACTACCAGGACTATGAGTATCTCATTAATGTGTAAGTACCTTCTCCTCCCTGGACACATCTCTTTATTTCCCTCACCCTGTCTTGGAGGTGTAAAACTCATCAGCACCTTATTGTCCAGTAAGGGACCAATGTGGAGCCATATAGAATTCCTGACACATCCTTCTGTGTACAGATTCTTCTGTGCCATGTTGGAAGCTCTAAGTAAAGGGATAATGTCAGGTTTAGAAAGGGGACATCTGCCTCCTCTCCTGTTTTCTCACACATGATCTAATTTCTGCTAGGTATATTTAATGTTGCTTGAATTGTCTCCTCAGTGGCAGGAGGGGGTCCAGTGACTGGGCAGAATGGAGTCAGTCCCTGATCTCGATCTGACCAACTGCTTATTGTTCTCAAGCTTAGTAATAAGTGCCCCCTGCTCTTAGAGCAAGTCAGGCTACTGTTCCTTCACACATCTCCTGGCTTGTCTAGCATATGTCTCCTATGGAGTAGCACTTCTGAAGGGTAAGGCAAGGAATGGCAAGCTTGGTTCTCTAGAGTGCAAGCTAACAAGGAATAGGGGGAGAAGCATGTGCTCCTGGACACCTACTGTCTGGCTTCATGAAGAAAAGGTGAAGGAACACAGGAGCCACTCAGATGTGTGCCTTACTGACAAGAAGAGCTGTGTCCTCTAAATAAAGTTGTCTGGACTTTTCTGTCTGTCGTTGCAGGATTCATGCTTTCCAGTATGTCATCTATGGAACTGCCTCTTTCTTCTTCCTTTATGGGGCCCTCCTGCTGGCTGAGGGCTTCTACACCACCGGCGCAGTCAGGCAGATCTTTGGCGACTACAAGACCACCATCTGCGGCAAGGGCCTGAGCGCAACGGTAACAGGGGGCCAGAAGGGGAGGGGTTCCAGAGGCCAACATCAAGCTCATTCTTTGGAGCGGGTGTGTCATTGTTTGGGAAAATGGCTAGGACATCCCGACAAGGTGATCATCCTCAGGATTTTGTGGCAATAACAAGGGGTGGGGGAGCAATCGGGCGTGAGTCTGTGGCCTCATCCCCACGCAAGGTTGGGTCCTCTCCAGAGGCCTGGCTTTTGAGTGAGGAAGTGATGGCTACAGCCGAACGAAATGGTCAGGAAGAACGTGGTGCCTGTCCTGCTTAGCCTCGCCTTTCAAAGGTTCCCTAGAAAATTTCATCTCAAACTGAAAAGCATGAATTTTGTAGATGCTTTGTACAATAAGACCATTTCTAACCAATCTGTTGGTGTCCCTTTATTTTGTTCTTAGCAAGGACTACAAGAGTGGACCAGACTATACAAGAATCTAAAATGCCAGTCATGGCATAGAAACTTAGACACCTAACCTGAAATGTGGGGTGGATCATAGAAATTAAAGAATTGACTCCAGGTTACAATGTTCTGGTATCCTATACTACTGGGGAGTCCCAGAGAGAATTAGGCTAGATCTGCATATTTCATGTTTACCTTTTGGCTAGCCATGTTTTAGAAAGACATACATCAGTTTTCAGTCTCTAGAGTTAAAGATCTTTTGGGGTCTAAACATGTGTGTGTTGCGGTGATGACTTTTTGTGACCAGCAGTTAGCTTAGAATGGTTTTAGATCTGAAACTTAAATCTCCTATTGGCTTTGTTTGGTGACTGGGGAACAAAAATCCTGTGGCAAAGAACGTCTTCTAAGCTCAGCCTAAGGCACAGAATGGCACAACTTTCTTTCAGGACTTTTTTTTTAATGTTTTTACCCCTTTTCTGCCCTCCAAATCCCCTGAAGCCCCTCTAACCCAGGGATCCGCCTCACTCCAACCCCCACCTACTCCCTCTACCCTCCATCACACTTGGGCAGTTCTCTAAGAGATACTGCCAATGATACTTGGCAGAAGTGCCCTGCTCACTAATTTCATTTGAGGGAGATGCCTGGAATCTGATTTCATTGGCACGTTGCCACTCCAGGATCTTCCAGTTTGTGTTTCAAGGTCTTCGAGTCGATGCTGATTTTTAACCACCCCGTGTCAATTGTTTTAGTTTGTGGGCATCACCTATGCCCTGACTGTTGTATGGCTCCTGGTGTTTGCCTGCTCTGCTGTGCCTGTGTACATTTACTTCAATACCTGGACCACCTGTCAGTCGATCGCCTTCCCTAGCAAGACCTCTGCCAGTATAGGCAGTCTCTGCGCTGATGCCAGAATGTATGGTGAGTTGACTGTGGAGGATTTAGATTCCCTAGAATATATAGAAGCAACAAGTACTTGTTTTTGTCTCAGGGTGAGGAGGATGGTGATTATGGAAATATTGTAAGCTGATGAATAAGCACATCTTAGTTTATTAATCTCTTTCCACTGAAACTGAGGATGTTTTTTCCAATGGAGAGGGAACATGAAAGTATGGGGAATTTTTTTTTTGGCTACTCTCACTCCCTTTCTCTGATTGACTGCTATTACCAACCCAAAGCAGCACATTTCAGTACTACAAGATCTGACAGTTAATTCAATACTGTAACCTTTGCTTTTATGTAAATTTTTAAAAAATGGGATCATGCTTATTGTCAATATCAGTTTACAGCCAGGATGGAGAAGGTAGAAAGGTTCTGGAGAAAGTCTCCACATGGCCCTACAGCACTATGAAGTGTACTCTGGTTGATTTTTGCACCTTAGGTGTTCTCCCATGGAATGCTTTCCCTGGCAAGGTTTGTGGCTCCAACCTGCTGTCCATCTGCAAAACAGCTGAGGTAAGTGAATGATTAGGGTTACTTTGAAATAGATTGGCTACTAACACAGAAATCTCTACCTATAACTAACAAGCTTCTCCTCATGACCTTCAATTTCAAGGATTATAGTATCGCCTTGTCAGACTTTGAATTAGAACATTTTCCTTCTACAAAATAGTGGCTAAGTGTGCCTGAATCAATGAACATACTGATTCCAAAGTAAAAATATTTTCCTGAGACCTGTATTGAAAAAATCTTATTTTTCCAAACTCCTCTCATTACAAGGAAAATGTATAGCTTCAGCAAAGATAATACTTAGTAGTAAAATTTTCCAAGTGAAAATTTTCATTTTGATTAAAAACCTATCAAGAGGCCATGCACAGGGACACATGTAAGCTCTACAAAATACTTTTAATTTAGAACTACTTAATCTCCAGTGAGAGGTGAAATAAGTACATTTGAGAAAAAAGAAAATGCTTCATTGAGAACAGACATATGCCAGCAAGGCAAGGCAATAAAAGCAAATCCTGGGGCGGAAGCCTGAAAAACATCTTTGTAAACAACAACAAGAAAAATGACCTTAAAATTTGGGATCCTGGGCACAATGGTAGGAAATGAGTTAATTACTTGGGAGCATAAATCTCTTTCCTGAGTCTTCTGGATGCTGTGGGTACAAGCTGGTCTGAAAGGCGGTAGCAGGTGGGAGGCTGACACTTGAGGAAGTGAAAATGTAGTTAGAGACACAAAATTAACATACAGGAACGATACTGCCCATCCAGAGAACTGCATTCACTATTTACAGTGGACCATGCCTTTTATTTTCTGTCATAATAAATAATTCTCTCTCACACATTTTCCTGCAGTTCCAAATGACCTTCCACCTGTTTATTGCTGCATTCGTGGGTGCTGCAGCTACACTAGTTTCCCTGGTAAGTTGTTTTAAATAATACTAGAAAATAAATGGTCTAGGGAGAGCTTGAGTAGAGTTAGGCTGAAGGACAGGAAGAGAGACCCCTTCCAATCTTGAAAGTCTGGAGAGAAACTATGAGAAGGGACAGAGAGGTGTGAAGCTACATAGCTCTGCCATGGGTTGTTGAGGCACACTGACAAGAGTGTGAAGTATCACTAAACAGAATTTGCTGTAGCCCAGGATTCTCTATAGTATAAACATCTTAGATAATCTCTAGTGGCTTTAAGTACTCTCAGAGAAACTGGAGCGCCCTCCTCACGTTAGAACCGTTATGACTGTGGTGCAGTCCTATGCCCCAGGACCTGCAGGTTGTGTTAGGGCTGTGCCAGTGCAGTGTGCTCACTGTGCAGACATAAACCTGAGGGCACTAAGCGGCAAGGTGGTTTACCTGAAGCCTCTGGTGTGGCAGTTAACTACAAGGACGATCTCACAGACCCCTCCTTAGTACTGTGGAGGCTTTCACAATAAGCGAGCTTACTTCCACTTTGTAAAGTCATTGATGCATAAAAAGAGAGGTTGAAGTAGCTGTATGTTTATAGCAAATGCTTTACAACTCCAAGTCACTCAGACATGTTGATGTGACAGCACAGGCATAGTCAATTTCCTTAAGGAAAGGTCAGTGGTTAACAGAACCTAGCTGTGGAATGCATCTTTATTGATTAGGTTATTTGGCAATGGGCTATTGTGGAAGTGTCTAACAGAAGATTTCTATTCACATATATAGAAAAAAAAACAGGGGTGTGCTTTTTATTTTATTTTATTTTTTTGCAGACAGAATATTTTCACTTACTTGGTTGTGATTTTATTTCAACTCTCCCTCATTCCCAAAAGGTTTTGAGTACAGAAAGCTTCCCTTTCTACCGTCACTCATCTTCTCTCTTTTGTTCCCTACAGCTCACCTTCATGATTGCTGCCACTTACAACTTCGCTGTCCTTAAACTCATGGGCCGAGGGACCAAGTTCTGATCTACCATAGAAATTCCCCTATGTCTAATAGCGAGGCTCTAACCACACAGCCTACAGTGTTGTGTCTCCTGTCTTAACTCTGCCTTTGCCACTGATTGGCCCTCTTCTTACTTGATGAGTATAACAAGAAAGGAGAGTCTTGCAGTGATTAATCTCTCTCTGTGGACTCTCCCTCTTACGTACCTCTTTTAGTCATTTTGCTCCATGGCTGGTTCCTGCTAGAAAAGGGGAATGCCTGAGAAGGTGATTCCCCACCTGCAAGTCACAGAGGAATGAAAGCTCTAATTCAATTTGCAAGTATCTCCTCAAGACTGGGATGTGCTTCCTTCTCAAAGAGCACTTCCATTGAGAAAAACAGAGTAGAAAGAAAGATTCTCAGGTAGAGAGCAGGAATGTCCTTGGTCTCCTTGCCATCAATAGGAGCCAGATTTATTCTCCTTGATGCACAAAACCAAGAACTCACTCTTCCTATTTCCACTGAAGACAGAAGAAAATAAAAGAATACTAGCAAAGCAATAGCATTTGCCCAAATTTGCCTCTTGCAGCTGGGAGAAGGGGGTCAAAGCAAGGATCTTTCACCCTTAGAAAGAGAGCTCTGACCCCAATGGCAGTGGACTATTTAAGCCCTAACTAAGCCAACCTTACTTACAGCATAAGGGAACACAGTGTCTGTGTAGACAAAGGGGGCATCATCTGTCCTTACACCTCATCAGGAAGAGAAACAGGGTGTTGTCAGAATCTTCTCACTCCCTTCTCCTTGATAACAGCTACCATGACAACCTTGTGGTTTCCAAGGAGCTGAGAATAGAAGGAAACTAGCTTACATGAAATAAGACAGTGACCTAAGGAGCAGCAGTTGGTGGAGGCTAAAGGTGTAACTTGAGATGGCCCTCGGTAGATGCAAGATAGTTAACTCTTTGGATAGCGTATCTTTTTTTCTTTTTTCTTTTCTGTCAATTAGTTGTGTCCTCTGGCCTCTGGCATATCTTCACAATGGTGCTCTTTTCCTGGGTTTTATCCGTTCACTCATAGCAGGTGATTTGAAGATCTTGATTAGTTTCAGAATGAGTAATTAGTGTTACACATTTTCCAATTATCTTTTGTTTGAAATGGTATCAGAAAGATTTGGAGAATGATTCTTTGATTATAGTTCTTTTTGAAAAAAGGAAAACTGGAGAGTAGGCATTAGAAAAATATTTGAAATTGTCTTGTTCCACAAATTTATTGGGATTTTCCACAAGTATCCTGCCATCTGTAAAAATAGACTTGGTAAATTCGAACCTCAATTTGAATAACCTGCACTATTTTCTAACGAATGACAGATAATTTTACTTGCTAATGTTATCTTGGCACTTTGAGAGTTAGGCTTAGCATAGAGGTTATTGTCTCTTGGTATATATAGGTCACATAATAGATTGCACCAGCTATCAGCTGCTCAGCTGGTAAGCTTCCACAGAGACATGGAGAGAATAGACAGAAAGAATTTGAACTCTCTTCTGAAGAATTCCCAGGTTTCCGGTTTGTCCTGAATGTGTTAACTTTGGGTTAAAAAAATACTCTGATCTGTTTTTATTGAAGGAAAGGTTATCGTAGATCTTTTATTGTAGATTTGTGTTGTCCTTATTCCCCAAAGTGGTTTCCACTATGTTGAAGAAGATACAAGACTTTATAAGAAGACACTTTGAGACTTGTTCTTGGGCCAGTGTATAAGCTAAACTAGCAGGATGCACAAGAATGAGGAGAGGGAAAAGGATCTGTAAGAAACCAATCAAGATAAGGAAAGTGAAATAATCTATATCCTTTATTTTGTTTTGATTTAATAAATAACAGATAAGCAGCCATTCCCTGGAAACCTCACATGCATACATACACAAACATACACATACAAAGAGAGTTAATCAACTGCAAGTGTTTCCTTCTTTTCTGATGTAGAATTTTGATTTTAACAACATAAAGAATAAACTTTTAGAAACTCATCTTACAAAATGTATTTTATAAAATTAAAGAAAATAAAATTAAGAATGTTCTCAATCAAACATGGTGTCCTTTGAGTCAGTTGTTCTGTTTGACCTTACCAACAGGAACTTAATTACTGCTAGCTCGAGGTGGTCGTGTATTTTTCAGCCCATGTAAGTTATTCTTACACTACTTCTATGAAAATGTAATAGATGCATACATCACTTCTTCTTCTATACATAAATACACTATGAAATAGATGCAAACTGCAAAACAATTTACTTAAAGGAACCAAATAAAACCATGTCTGAACTTGAATATGTTTTTCCTGAGACAGAGTTTCACTATGTATCCTTGGCTTTTCTGGAACTCTCTCCATATAGAGCAGACTGGCCTTGAACTCATAGAGATCTGCCTGTCTCTGCCTCCTGAGAGATGGAATTTAACATGTGTGCTACTATGCTTGGCTGATCTCAGGTCTCTATATCAGTTCATTTCATGTTTAACAGTTTATTTTCTCTTGGGTTTCAGAATATTCTGCTCATGCAGAATCAATATGGTTTACTTGCCCAATGCCATGGTGTTGTCCCAACACCTGTTGTACTTACTATTAAATTATTTTTACCTTTTCTCAAAACTTGCTTAGCTATTCCAATAAAGATACCCTGGTTCTTCACTGATAAGGCCAGCTTACCAGTTCAGACGGTGCTGGATCGGGGGTAGACTGAAAACCGGAACACGCACACACTGTACCTTGAGCTCACAGGGGCTGAACTGACCTTATCGTTTATTTTCAGTTTCTTATACCCTTCCCCACCAGAAGCATGTGTGCAGTTTCCAAGGCAACGATCACAAGGGGCGAACCAGGTGCGCTTGCAAGCACAAGGTTGATCACGAGGTAGAAGGCATAGGTACACTCACCTGGTTACAATCAAGGTAAATCAAAATATATACAAAACATTATTGTTCTGTAGTTAACCATAAAGCCATCATCCTGCTTTGTGAGATTAAGAAGAAGGTCTCTTTAAGTAATCTTTGACTTCCCTGAAACGAGCTGCCTCTGGGCTTGTCTTTTTATAATTTAGCCTCGCTCAACAGCTGTCCCAATGAGATTTAACCAAAGACACACAGCAGAAACGTGAGCTCAAGGTCAGGGGGCTCTCCACATTTCACACATGACTAATACATAGTTTCACTTGGGAAGTACTAAATGAAAAGTTTGAAATTGAACATTTACAGGGCTAAGAAAATATAACAAGGACAATGTGAATTAAACATGCTATGGTAGTTTAGGATTAAAACAAATTAATGACACCTACTACCCTAGAGAGTTTAGTTCATGTGCCCACCTAGCATAACCTGACAGCAGCTTGAAGAAGGCTAACTTAAAATTAGCTGTAGATTTGTCTCATAGTCGTGGCTGACAAGCAACATGAGAAAGGAGACTTTAGCTGTAGGCAACGTGTTAGTCATCAGTTAAGGAGCTCTATTCAAAAGAAGTTCAATTGTAGTCTGATTTCTACTTCACCACAATTAATATTCTGCAAGCAAGTTTGGTTGAATGACTTTAAGACAAAGAGAATAAAAATATGATTTATTTTTAGACACTGGAAAACAAGGGCACAACACCACAATTTGGAGAATTGACTCAGGGTGCTACAGAGCGAATGTATTTTTTGCCTGAGAGGAGCAAAAGCCAGTTCCCAAGAAAGCTGTGTTTTCCATCTGCCCTTATTTAGTTCTGCCCTCTGGGATGGATCTATAGATGGAGTTTCCAGGCTCTCAGAAGCTGAGAGCATCTCTAGTTCATCAATTGAGCTCATTGTTCTTAGCTCTCCCACACACCATAAACCTTCTTTCTCTGAACTGAAAGCTCTCTTTGTGCTCAGATCAGCTAAAAATTAAAATACAGCAGTATAAACAAGAAACATTTTCTTACAACATCAGTTGTATGGCTTTTCTTCGGGGTCATAAGTGTAGTTTTACTTTGTGTGGAAGCTGCCATTTTTTTTTCAAAGAGACATGCATTCATTCTGCATATATTCATTGAGAAAACTTATTAAGCTTTGCACTAAACCCCAGGGGGTTCGCGTTTTGGGTTTTTGTGGGTAGAACAATCATAACATGGCCTTGTACTCAAGGATCTCTCTCACCGTTAGCCATAGCAGAGGGGTCTCTCAGATTAGACTAGAGTGGAGGCAGGGAGCATGGAAAAACTGGCTGGCTGGCTGGCTGCTGTGAGTATCTGATTCCTCCCTTTAGTATGTGGGAGAGGCAGTGGTTAAGGATCATGACTTCATGTGGCTTTGGTTTTCTGGAACCTTGATAAAAACAAAACTTCAATTTAGACTTGCTGGCAACTTGTGACTTGCTTTATGTCAGCCTGCTTCTTGCCTTACATGTGACAGCATTTCTGCATACACTGGCACAATGTGTGTGCCTGCTTCCACCCACTTAGTCATTTGAGGAGTCAGAGGGCACATGGATCAGTATTTATGTAAACACGGGCTATTCAGCCTGCCTCTTTCTCTCAGTCAAGGCTAAATATAAGAAGCAAAGGAAACAAAGAGTCACATGATAGAAGATAGACATGCAAGTACATGTGCAGAGAAAAGAGGGCTGATGTGGCATGATATTTAGCATTGAAAAATGTTTAATATCCTTGAACTGTTTTGCTTACCAACACGAAGACTAACCCAGATATGGGTTCCAGAGGAACCAGCTTCATTGATACTATATGTATTATGGGAAGCACTGTCTTGAACACATCAAAAGGAAAACCTCAAAGTTGGATTCTCAGGGTTGCAATACCATGCCAATTAATACTTGAAAGTTCACAGATGTTTTGAGTCCCAATACATGATGAACTCACATACAGTACATTTTAAAATGAAAGGTAATGTGACCCATCCACATTAATGAAAAATAAAAATGTAACATAAATATCATCCTATATCAAGAACTAATGACCTTATAGGCATGTTGTGCCACATACATATACCTGCGTTTGCACGTACACATTATTCACACACACACACAATAATGAAAAAAATTAAAAAGAAAATAAGACAAGTTAAAAAGGGTCCAGTACAATAACTTGCCAAGTATGCAAGCCTAATGACCTGAGTTCATTTCCTAGTTCCCACATAAGGTAGAAGAGGACAGACAACTGAATCCACAAAGTTGTCCTCTGACCTACATATGTGCACCATGACACATAAATGCACATACTCAGACACACACACACACACAATAATAGCAAAGTGTACAGCTTTAGGAATAATGCTATAAGAAGAGCATACCACCAGCTACAATTGGCTCAGCTAATTTTTGATAGAAACAGAGCCTACATGTCATTTTTTTTAAAAGTTTGTCATTTAAGCATTCTCAATTTCTTGCGTGAAAACATAAGTGATTCTGTAGACCAAGCACATAGTGATATTTCTCCTCTGCTAGCTTACCTAGGAAAATACAAGTAAATGATACATATCTTGAAGAATGTGGTCTATGGGTATTTACTGATTTTGTGTGGGTGTATGTGTGTTTTTAATAGCCGAAATGGTTTTAGCCAGTTCAGATATTTTTCTCAGCCTAAGAAAATTTAGTCACACTCTGACATAGTAATATTTTTATGGTTATTTGTCTTAGTAGTAAAGAAAACTCAAAATAATTGTCTTAAAAAAATCATAGCCCACTCCATAGGCAACCATTTACAACTATAATAACTGCATTTTACTGAGCATAAGATGCTGTCTTAGGGTTTCTATTGCTGTGAAGAGACACCAATACCGTAGTAACTCTCATAAAAGGAAAATATTTAATTGAGGCTAGCTTACAGGTCAGAGGTCTAGTCCATGGTCATCATGGCTAGAACCATGGTGGCGCACAGGCAGACATGGTGCTGGAGAAGGAGCTGAGAGTTCTACATCTAGATATTCAGGCAGCAGGAAGAGAGAGGTACTGGGCTTGACTTGAGTATCTAAAACCTCAAAGCCTGCCTCCAGTGACATACTTCCTTCAACAAGGCCACACCTCCTAATAGTGCCACTCCTTATGAGACTATTGGGGTCATTTTCATTGAAACCACATTCCATTCCCTGGCCCCCATAGGAGTGTAGCCAAATCATAATGCAAAATGTATTTAGTCCAACTTCAAAAGTCTCCATATTCTATCACAGTATCAGCACTGTTTAAAAGTCCAAAGTTCAAAGTCTGTTCTGAGATTCAAGACAATCTCTTAACTGTAATCCTCTATAAAATCAAAATCAAAAAGCAGATCACATACTTCCAATATATAATGGCACAGAATACACATTACTGTTCCAAAAGGAGGTAATGGGAACATAATGAGGTAATATATTGGAACAAAGCAAAACAGAAAACCAACTGGGCAAACTCCAAACTGCATCACCATGCCTGATTTCAAATTGCTCTTCAGATCACCAACTCCTTTCAGCTTTGTTGACTTCAACTCCCTTCTCTCTCAAGCTTGTTCCACTCCCTGTAAGCAGCTCGCCTTGGCAGGTATCCCACAACTCTGGCATTCCTAACATCTTGGGGTCTCCAAAGGCAGTTCAGTCTTCACCTTCACAGCTTCACACAATGGCCTGTCAGTGCAGGGACACACTTGACACACAAAGTTGTCACACAAAGCCTGTCCTCAGCAGCTTTCGTTAGTCATTGAGGAAGATTCCATAACCCCTTTCTTGTATCCTTGACTCTAAAGCCAGAACCATGTGGCCAAAGCTGCCAAGTTCTGCTGCTTGCTGGGGCTGGAACATGGCTTCCTTGTTCACTTACATGTTCATCAGCTTTCTGTTTGCTGTGGTTTCCTTCACTGGCTAAGCTTGGCTGAACTAGAACTCACTCTGTAGACCAGGCTGGCCTTGAACTCAGAGATCCAACTGCCTCTGCCCTCTGAGTGCTGGGATTAAAGGTATGTACCACCACATTCATCCCTAAGCTTTTCTTTAATCCCTTGTCACAGATAGAAGCTGAGCTGGGCGGGGTCTTGCCTTGAGGTCACCGCTCCCTTTATTCCAATCAGCATCAGACTTGTCTTGAATCCATTTACACTTCCTGGTGCCCCTTTCCTCCTCCAAATGTACATTTTGTATTTTTCCCTGGTCAGCTTTCTCCTTTTCCTTATAGATCTGCATAAGCATGGCCACTACTAGCCACACAACACAGTCAATGTTAGGTTATTTGGAAATCTGATCTGTCAAAGCTGTTAATCCATAAGTCTTCAATTTAGCCTCAGGCAGATTTTTTTTGGGCAAGGGCAGAAAGTAGCCACATTTTTTTTTCCCACCAAAATATCACAAGAACAAGTCTCTAGGCCACATGCTAATATTCTCCTTTGAAACCTTTTGAGCTAGGCCCCCACGGTTCAAATCACCCTCAGCACCACTGTCTTCCATACTTCTACTAGGATGGATGGCTCATTAAGTTTTGCTGAAAGCATTCAACAACTTTTCTAGTCCAAAGTCCCAATGTGTTCCATATACCTCCAAACAAAAACATGGTCAGGCCTACACAGCAATACCGTAGTCCCTGGTACCAACCTCAGTTAGGGTTTCTGTTGCTGTGAAGAGACACCATGACCATGGCAACTCTTATAAAGAAAACCTTTCATCAGGGCTGGCTTACAGGTGAGAGTTTTAGTTCTTTGTCACCAGAGCAGGAAGCATGGGAGGCATGGAGGCAGACCTGGTGCTGGAGAAGGAGCTGAGAGTTCTCCATCTGGATCAGCATTTCATTTTCATTGAAACTGCCACAGATACCATGCACATCTTATCCCACATTTGTCCTATAAGGCAGGAGCAAGTTATCCCTCCACCCGATGCTAGACCATGTGCCCCTTTCAGTTATCTCTAGTCCCACATGGGGATGGTGATCTTATTCCAGCTCAGCCTACTGATCAAGCTGGAGAGAATAGCTGTACTGACGCTTGCCAGTGTGTTACTTTTCTGTTGCTGGGATAAAACACCATTGCCAAGGAAGCTTATCAAAGGAAGGGTTTATTTTGGCATGTAATTCCAGGAGTTCAGGGTTCGTAATGGTGGGGATAACATGGCAGTAGGCAGCAGGCACGGCCACCAGATCAGGAAGCTTAGATCTCAGATCATTTAACACAAGCATGGAGCAGAGCGTATATTGGGAGTAGGGCAAGGCTATATACTCTCAAAGCTCACCACATATACCTCCCAAAACAGCACCACCCTCTGCGAACAAAATGTGTTAATACCCAAGCCTATGGGGCACATTTCTCATCCAAAGCACTGCATTTAAGACGTACAAAAGCAGTGATTGCAGCTCAAAATCTTCCAAAACTCCAGGGAGAGAAGCGAAGGACTGTTGTCAATTAATTTTCCTCAGCAATCTCCAAACATATTTTTAATTGTCCAATCCTATTAATAAACATAACATTGCTGCTGAAAAATGTGGTGTGAGGATAAGCAGCTGAGAAGAAGCCAAATTTATATATATATATATATATATATATATATATATATATATATATATATACACACACACACACAAGCATACATCCCAGGATGAATTGGGATTTTCTGTGTATAATCTTATAAGATGCATTAAAATATATAACTCACCAGTCTTTATGATATTAACAATATATTCCTGTACTGCTGTGTTAACACATTTAATGTAAAATAATATTTTATGGTGTGACATAAATGTTAAATTATTTGTTAAATACATTTTCTTTGATGGTAATAGAATATATCTCTTATTTTAATTACGTTGTTATTAATATTTTAGTGAGGACAGTATGGCTGACTTTGCTTTATTAACTATGGAATCGTGCTTTATATTCTAGAGCCCTGTCTTGAATGGATGTCATGGCTGAAAACGAAACCTTACAAAGATTCATGTACCTAAATAGATACATGTGCTCAGAAAACTGTGTCACTGAATTTTTAATCTTAGTACACAGTTGTTTTAAAGTATTATGCTGAAATTTGATTTATTAAATTGTATTCTCCCTAACATCTAATTAGTAACTCTTACCAAATTAAAAAAAATAATCATCAGTTTACTTCCCATACCCCTAGTGCTTCTAAAAAAACTTATTTTAGAAATTAATGTACATGGTATTAGATATCATTATGACATTTTCAAGCAGTCTGTTTTAGAAAACTGTAAAACACTTCATGAATTTGCAAGTCATCCTTGGGCAGGGCCTTGTTAATCTTCTCTGTATCATTCCAGTTTTAGTATTTGTGCTGTCAAAGTGAGCACCAAAGTAAAATACTTATACAAATGAGTTTAAACTATTGTTATGGCTACTTTTAGGCAAGTTAAAAATGCCCTGTTACTCTTTTTCTTTAAAGTTAGGGCAAATAGATAGAGAGATGGCTCAGTGGTTAAGAGCACTCAGTGTTCTTACAGAGAACCCAGGTTCAGCTTCCAGCACCCCCATGGTGGTTTACTATTGTCCTCAACTCCAGTTCCAGGGGATCTGGTGCCCTCTTCTGGCCTCCTTAGGCACAAGGCACATACAGACAAAACCCATACACATAAACACATAAAATAAAAATGTTCTTTCTAAGTTGGGCAAATAGGTGACTCATAGTTTTCAGCAACATCTATACAAGATGATATCTATGTTCAGTTTTACTTTTTTAAGCACTACTTCTACATCTACATGTGGCTGCCTGCTTGTATGTCTGTGCACCACATGCATGCCTGGTGCCCACAGAGGTCAGAAGAGGGCATCAGATTTCCTGTAATTGGAGTTAGAGATGCAAGCCACCATGTGGGTGCTAGGAACCAAACCTGAATTATTTATAAGAACATTAAGCATCTTTAACTGCTGAGCCGTCTCTCCAGACCCCAAATATGTTTTTTAAATTTATTTTTATTTTCTGAGTATGAGTGTTTTGCCTGCATGTATGTATGTGCTGTGTGTGCCTGGTGCCCAACAAGGGCATCTGATTCCCTGGAACTGGAGTTACAAACAGTTGTGAGCCACCATGTGGGTACTGGGATTTGAACCTGAGTCCTCTAGAAGAGCAGCTAATGCTCTTAACTAAATTTCTCTAGCCCAAATATCTGGTTTTAAATGCTTTCTCTATAACATATGTCTATCTAAAGGAACTATCTTTTCAGTCTTTGCTAAAAACGCCTTTCCTTGACAACCAGAATGAGAACAGAAGAAACAGTCTTTATATTTAATAATAATAAAACAATGTTCTGAATATTTAAAATAATATAAATACCTACTTGCAGTATATCATGTTACAACTTATGTAGAGTCCACGTATCTCACATTAGGGACTATAATGTATTAAAAAATTTTCAAGTCCTTTTAAGTATGAAAAATGTCTTTCTAGCCAAGTGTGGAAGCACACATCTGTAATTACAGCACTCTGAAAGCTGAGGTAGGATCATCTCAAGTTAAAGATCATCTTGGGCTATGTAGCAAGTTCCAGAAAAGCCTGAGATATATAGAAAGGCTTTATCAGAGAGAGAGAGAGTGGGGGGAGGGAGGAAAGAAGGAAGGAAGGAAGGAGGGAGGGAGGAAGGAAGAAGGAAGGAAAGGAGGAAGAAAAAAGGAAGGAAGGATCCCATCTTTTCCACAGCCATTACAATAGTGCTTATAGTTCTAGTGCACTGGTTGAGAACACATTTTAAAATGTCCTTGAGTTTTAAAACATGCTTTGAAATATTTACTTTAAACATCCACAAAAGAGACTCATGAGCCAAACCTAATGTTACCCTTACTTAATTTCAGCAGCCATAAGTATTCGGTAGGACTTAAAATTGAGTTAGTATTTTAATGATGTTTATGCACACGGATGTGCCTTACCTATTCAGGCTACTAACAGTCGTAGATGTCCAGGTGCACATGGAGATTCTTTTTATTCCCAAGCTTCCAAAGGTGTGAGGAGCAAAGCTTAGAGCCTAAAATATCTTCCTGATTTCAGCCAGACTAACAAGTATCAATGTACGAGAATGGCTGCACAGTGGCTGTCAAAGAATTATCTTTAAAGCATTTCTCTGTTTTGTGATGTCAGTGGCTTACGGGAAGGGTTATTTTTCAAATGCAGCTCTACACTCCAGAGGCCCTGCTCCCAGTGTTTTTGCAATTCACTCATACTTACCAAGGGAGCAGCAGGGCAGATGCTACTCTTACAGTCTCCATAACAAAACAGTTGTGCTTTGAATTGTTGAGTTCTGTATGAACTCTATCAGTATCATCCCTACTGATATAGTTGCATGTAGACATCCAATCATGTTGGGTGCCCAGTGTAGCCATAGATTCAGGATAAAGGGCAGTTTACTCTTTGCCTAATTCAATCACCAATCCTAGTCCTAGAGCCCTGGAACATTTTGGCCTCCAAATAATCTAGTCTTAAGCCTAGAACTGGAAGGCTTCAGCCTCAGCTTCTATACAATCTAGAATATTTAAGCCTCCACTGCTGACTGAGCCACTCTAACTAGCTTCTTCTGAACTCAGAGCTGAACTGAACTCAACTGACTCTTCTGGTTCAACTCAACTCACTCTCTGTTCTGGCTCCAAGATGACTGGTTCAAACTGACCTTTTGAGCTGCCTGAGTGTTATTGACAGAACTCTTCTGACTTTAGCAGACTCTGGCTGACTCCTGCAACTTCTCTGACTAAACTGCTCGGCTTCAAACTGACTCACTCTTCCCATCTGATACTGACTTCTTTGGCCGAACTGCCTCTGTGTCTTTGCCTCAGACTCCTTTCCTTGCCTGTGTCTTGTCCCTTTCTGAGCTCTCACTGCTCCATACTGCTTCAGTCAGCCTCTCTATTTCTCTGCCTTATCCTCAGTCAGACTGCTTCGTTGTCTCTGTGTCTTGTTTTCTGTCTGCCTGTTATCCTGACTTTCTGAGCTGAGAGCCTGCTTTTATATTGTTAGAGTTGGGCATGTCCTCACTCTGACTCACTACTTTACTTCCTATCTGACACTGACTCCTTCTGAGCTCTGCTTCCTGTCTCCAAGCACATCATCTGAATACTGGGATTAAAGCTATATGCTACCACTACTTTCTGACTACTGGGATTAAAGGTGTGTACCAACATTCTTTCTACTCTAGAGAAGCCATGCAGATGGATTAAAATGTTAAATATCCCTCTACAGTTGTGCTTTGGAAGTTGAAAGTGGGCACATCAATTGCTTTAGTAACAATCTATTTCTGAGTGGTTCAAATTATTTTTAAAATCAGCTATTTTGTCAGGTTCTTCAATCTGTTTCTCCTCTTCTTTCTGTGACAGTGCTCAAGATGGTCAGAATTGAAAGAAGACAGTTCTAGATCTCTTCTTCCATAGCTTCACTTCAAGCTCTATAATTCACAGACCCTTAAAGTATTGAGCTTAGATGTTGTTGTTTGTGAATTAAATAAATGGACTCAAGTTTGGTGAATTTTTATTTTAATTTTAATTTCTGTTAACCAGACTTGAGTATGTTTGATGTTCCAGCCCAAATAAGGAACTTCAGGAATTTTGCTCACTCCATTATTTGAACATGGAAGGGATCCTATCTGGAAAACACTTCTGAAATACTTGCAAAGTGGAATTTAAATGGCAGAATGCTCCCAAATCTTTACTCAAAGATTTATTCAAATCTTTACTGGCAAAGGCTTTTGGTGTTGTACATTCCATTCTGCTTAGAGAAAAACCTACCAATGGCTCATTCCCAATGCTATTTTCAACATCTTTAAAAAGTTCAATTGTTTTGAGGGACATCAGGAAAATGATAAATATAAGATTTTAATACAATTCTATTTTAAAGTCATATATTCTAGCATATTTTAGATAAACTAAAATAAAACAAGAAGTGGTTTTCAATTTTAGAATATTTGCGTGTTAAACTTTTAAAACAGAGTTACCACAAGCATGGATCTATTGTAGGCTATGCACCAGGTTCTCTACCTCTGCTTTCCTGGGCTTACAAATGAGTATAATGTCCACAAGAATAGTGTTTCCGTTTTTTTAATGGCCATGACCCCCTCCACCATTATGTTTAGTTTCCCCATTCGCCAAGCCTGAGTACCAGCCCAGAACTGTCCCTATTTTAACTCACATTCACATATATTCCTCTAGTCTTCTTGCTGTATGGCTCAGACTTGTCCTTACCCAGTGGTCTCACCTAAGTTTCTTATTCACCTTAAGTACTTCCTAATGACCACTGCTAACCTGCCTGAAAGCCTATGAAATTTGGATACTGTTGGGCCTTGATCCTGACATCTATTCACCTTACTGGGTGTGACTAAATAGATCTGTTTTTCCAGGTGATCCTGGAATATGACTGACAACTAAGCATAAATACAACAAATACATTATTACCACTATTATAAGCTATCATTACTTTTTATTACTTTGTGGATTTTCACTCATAATAAGCCAGCAGTGAGTACTATTATTGCCAGCATCATTCTGATTTTTTAAATAAACAAATTAAGGCTTAGACTTGCTAAGCACATTGTCTGTCTCATACTGAAAAAATGATAAAACTATGACATAGACTAGGTAGTCAGATTCTGTAGGCTCTAAAGTCTGGGGGAGAGGCGGGGGAGGGAAGAGACTGAAGAATAAATACAATAATAAATAAATACTATAACGAAATTTTCTTGTTTGTACTGAGAAAAAGCTCAACAAGGTCAAAATAAGATTTGTAAGACGGGAATGCTAAGGACTAGAAAGATGGCTCAGCAGCTAAGAGCACTGGTTGCTCTTTCAGAGGACAGAGTTTGATTTCCAGCCCACATGGTGGCAGGCAGCCATACATAATTCCAGTTCCAGGAGCTCCAGTGCCCTCTTCTGGTCGCTTGGGGTATTGCATACATCTGGTGTCCAGACATACATGCAAGCAAAATAACTATACACATAAAATAAAACAAATGAATCTTTAAAATATAAAATGGAAAATAGAATGCTGGGGGTCAGAACATGCTAATTAGTACTTAGATTACTGAGGAAGAGTGTCATAGCATAAATGTCACTATGCAGAGGAGAGGTACCGCCTTATGTGTAAACTACAATTAAGCAAACAGTCGCCCTGGAATGACATACTTTGCTCTTAGGATTTTTACCATTCACAGCTTTGCTGGTTGGGAATGGAGAGTTACACCTCTAGGATAAGAATGACTGAGAAATAGGACAGTTCTGTGCAGAAATGAAACTTGATTTAGCTTTTGTTTCACTGGAACTTGACTGGGTTGTTCTTTGCTTCTGCTCAGCTTTGCAGTTAGATGGGACAGACTAATGTGTGACAGATGAGTTTCTAACAAGTTTATGGAAATATAGCACATACAATTGGTCCATTCTAAATAGTCAATGGGTATTGTCATGCTCATAAGTCCACAATACATTTTAGAACATTTTCATTTCATTTGCAACATTGAGGACAATTTGAGAACAATTTTCGAACGCCGACAAAGAAACTCCATGCTGGTTAGCAGGCACTGCTCATGCTCTCAGCGACGCTTTGAGTCCCAGGCCTGCACTGATCTGCCTTCTGTCCCCATGTCGCTGTCTATTCTAAACAGTTTGTATAAACAGCATGGAATGACATAAGATTCTTGTGAGTGTCTTCTCCATTTGCATAGTATTTTTGAAGTTTATATCAGTACATTATTCATTTTATTGTCTAGGAATGCATCCTGAATCTTCTGAATAGTGTGTTTCTACCATATGGACATGTCACATTTTGTTTCTTCACTTAATGTATACTTCTGGTTTCCCCACAACTTTTATGTGTGTGTGTGTGTGTACGTACGTGCTTTCTGTTGTCTTGGATTTTGTTCTAGTTTCATTTCTATTGCTGTGATAAAAAAAACAAAAAACAACACCCTGAAAAAAAAACAGCTTAGGGAGGTTTCCTGGGTAGTTTTATGTCAACTTAACACAAGCTAGAGTCATCATAGAGGAGGGAGCCTTAGTTGAGAAAACATCTCCACGACACCGAGCTGTAAGCAAGCCTGTGGGGACATTTTCTCAATTAGTGATTGAATTGGGGAGATCCCAGTCCATTTTTGGTGGAGTCACTCCTAGGCTGGTGGTTCTGGGTTTCTTAAGAAAGCAGACTGAGCAAGCCAAGGGAAACAAGCCAGTAAGCAGCATCCCTCCATGGTCTCTGCATCAGCTCCTGCCTCCAGGTTCCTGTCCTGATTGAGTTCCTGTCCTGACTTCCTTGCAGTGATGGACTATCATATGGAAGCATAAGTCAAACAAGCCCTTTCCTCCCCAAGATGCTTTTGTCATGCTGTTTCATCACAAAAAAAAAAATAGTGCCCCTAACTACAACAGTGAGGAACGGTTTATTTGGCTTATAATCCCAAAGTTCAGGTCATCATTTTCAGGAAGTCATGGCAAGAATTTAAGCAGCTAGTCACACCACATCCACAGTTAAGAGCAAGGAGACAATAAATGCATCCTTATTTGCTTGCTTCAGCTAGGTTTCTTCACTTCTGAACAGTTCATGTACCCAGACATGAAATTGTGGGCAGCACCATCTCATGGGCTGGATTTTTCTACATCAATTATCAATCAAGACATGCCCAGGGGCCAACTTGATCTAACCAGCCTGTCGTTGAGGTTCTCTTCTCACGTGATTCTAGATTGTGTCAAGTTGACAATAAAAACTAAGCAGCACACATGTGGACCTAAGAGTCAAACTGCACAGCTGTGTGCTCATTTTATGCTTAGCTTTTTGAGAAACAGCCAAACATTTTTTCACAGTAGCTTCCACATTCTATAAGAAGATTCCAATTTCTCCATGTTTTCATTAACACGTACTATTTGACTTTTTGAGTGATCTCAATAAGGTTTTGATTGTATTTTCCTGATGACTAATGTTAGACTTAAAATGTCCATGTATGTGTTTATTGAACATTTGTGTATCTTTAAGAAATGCCTAATACCTATTTAGTAGTTTATTTTTACATTGGGTCATCAATTTTTTTTTTTGTCTATGATTTAAAAAAATTTTCCCTTTTATTAAAAATAGATTCTTTTCTCATATAATATATCCTGATTACAGTTTCCCCTCCCTCTATTCCTCCCAGTTCCTCCCCACCTCCCCTCCCATTTGGATCCACTCCCTTTCTGTCTCCCATTAGAAAAGATCAGGCTTCTAAGAGGTAACAACCAAACATGACAAAATAAAATATAATAAGATGAAACAAAATCATCACAAATCGCCTTGTTGGACAAGGCAAACCAACACAGGGAAAGGAGCCCCAAGAGAAGGCGAAATAATGTAGCTCAGTTGATACAGTGATTGTGTAAGCACGCATAAAGTCCTGGTTTCAACCCCCAGCAGGACAGAAACTTGTCAAGGTGATTCATGCATGTAATCCCAGCACTTCTGAAATGGACTTAGGAGGGTCAGAAGTTCAAGGTGGTCTTCACTAGGTAGTGAGTTCAAGGCTAGTCTAGGCTGCATCATGAGACCCGAAACAAGAAAGAAAGAAAGAAAGAAAGAAAGAAAGAAAGAAAGAAAGAAAAGAAAGAAAGAAAGAAAGAAAGAAAGGAAAGGAAGGAAGGAAGGAAGGAAGGAAGGAAGGAAGGAAGGAAGGAAGGAAGGAAGGAAGAAAGAAAGAAAGAAAGAAAGAAAGAAAGAAAGAAAGAAAGAAAGAAAGAAAGAAAGAAAGAGAAAGAAAGAAAGAAAGAAAGAAAGAAAGAAAGAAAGAAAGAAAGAAACAGCAAAGTTAAAGACTTAATAAGGCTTAGGCCTTAACCATCACTCATTATTATTTTAATACTTTTTTTTTAATACCTCTTTGTAAAAGAAACATTGCCTCTATGTTGTTAGTTGTGCTGGAATTATTGACTCCCTTTCTTATATTATATATTATATGTTTATTTATTTAATCAAAGTTTTCTTGCTTTTCATGCAACACATCACAACTACAGTTTCCTGTCCCTCTATTCTTCCCAGTCCTCCCCTACCTTACCTCTCCCCCAGATCCACTCCACCTCCATTTCCCCTCAGAAAAGAGCAAGCCTCCCAGGGGCATCAACAGAACATGGCACAATAAAGTACAATAAGTCTAGGCAAAACTCTCACACCAAGGCTGCTTGAGGCAACCCAGCAGGATGAAAATATTTATTTAATTTTCAAATTTCTTATTTAAAAACATTTTTCATACACCCAGCTGTCAAGAGGTTTCAACCAGATTCCAACATGAGTGGGTCCTTTCCATCCCCATGTTTCCTAAATTTTCCATCTTTCTGTCTTGCCCCAATAGGATTATATGGAGGAGATAAAGGTGAAGCTGGAAATGAAAGAAAATCAACTCCAAATTCTGGAGAAACAGAGAAATGTGGTTGTTCCCATACATACTTTATCCACACATACTATATCCATACATACCGTATATGGAATGCTTATTTTCCATACTATGGAATAAGTCTAAGAACAATCTGTCTCATTGTTTCCTTAGTGATTCAGAAAGCAATTTTGGCTTACAGCATCCAGGGGCCAACATTATGAAGATCAATTCTCTTCATAATATTGAAATATAAAATTTCAGCAAAGAAGATCATTAGACAAACGTACTCTCAGTACTATTACTAAAATTATGGTGAGAAAAAATGGCACCAAGCAGAGATATAATAATTCCCATACTCTATTCAATGTGTAAAATACCTATTAAGACAAAGATTCATAATAAGAGAGGGGAAAAATGTATCTCTTGTATTTATAAGGCACTGGTCCTATTACGAGGACTCTGCCTTCATGACCACTTTCATCCCAGATCAACCCCAAAGGCCTTACCTCCAAATACAATCACATAGAGGACAAAATATGAATTTTAGGGACAAACTATGCAGTTCATAGCACCTATCAATTGCTGCATAGTCACCACTTAAGCAGAAATTTCATGATTGATTGTCAATAACCATTTTTCTTCTTTTATCTCTACATAAAGTATTGAATGAGAGAATGTGAGATAGGATCTTGGAAGTCATCCCAATCAGGGACTTTTTTCTTTTATAAATTTTTATTTGAACATTAAACCCTATTTTGCTTAGAATTGAAAACCTCCCATTCTTTGTCTCTCTTGTTTTACTTCCTCCCCATAGTGTTTCTTCCTTCCAAACACATTCTTAGCATTCTGTTGTAGTTAGCCACTGTGTGGGATCAGCAAGGAGACAAGGAGGCGTTCTCATACATGGAAGCCTTGTCTAACCTCTACAGAAGGAAATAGCAGCATGGCCAGTGCTGTACTTGACAGTGGAACCCTGAGCATCTGAGCTCAGGTGTTTTTTATTGATACAGAACTCCTCAGGTGCAGATCATAAGCAATCAAACATCCCCCACAGAAACCCAACACCTGCAAACAATACAAAGTGCTAAGGCCTATGCATCCTTTTTCCAACAGTGCACAAAAACAATTATTTTAAACACAACTAAAAATAAACTTCCACAACAGCATCCTGAATCCTCCTGCTTTAAAATCTGTTCCAACATTTACTCTAAAATGGTACACATTTTACCATGGTTTCTGTGGAATCACGTATCATTTTTCAAAACTCCCCTAAGTAACATATTTGTTTTAAAGAGAGCATTTTGTAACCACCAAATTCTGCGATCTTTTGCCAACTATGATACAAGGATCTGTTTAATGAAGTTCACTTTGTTTTGTGGCACTAGAGACTGAATCTGAGGTCTCTTGCATGTTAAGCACATACCCATTGAGCTATATCACCAGTTCTTTTGAATGTTTTCTTTTGAGACAAGCTGGAACTCATCCCCCACCACCCAACCCCAGTAACCCACAGCCTCCCAAGTATTGAGATTACAGGCTTGTGCTAAGAAGACCAAAGGGAAGTTCTGTTCTGTTTTGTTTTTTCAAGGCATGCTCTGGCTGTCCTGGAACTCACTCTGTAGACCAGGCTGGCCTCGAACTCACAGAGATCCACCTGCCTCTGCCTCTGCCTCTGCCTCCGCCTCTGCCTCTGGAGTGTTGGGATTAAAGGTGTGTGCCACAACTGCCTGGTGAAAGGTTCTTTATAATAAAATTTTACCTCTAAATACATTAAAACCCAATAATGCAGCAATAACCATGAGATTGTAAAACATACTCTGGTATCTTTAATTTTTATTTTTAATGTAAAAATATATTTACTAATACTAGTGAGGAGCAGATGATAGACATTTTTTTCTGTTTTTTTTTTTTTAAGATGTTTTACTATTTCGCTCAGTCTGGTCCTAAACTCATTATCTGCCTGCCTCACCTTCCTAAGTGCTAAGATTTCAGGCATGTATTACCATACCTGATTCAGATTAATATCTTGAAGGATAAGAATCGGTGATGTATCTTGTACTTATCATTTCTAGTAATACTCACACCAACTAGATAAGAAAGACATCATTTTCCCAGGTAGAAAAAAATAAGCCTAGCAAGGTTATATAATTATCATAAGATATCAATCATCCCTTGAATCTCAGGACTCTGTTTGAGCTGGGGGAAAATAGGTTTTTGTACAACACTGTGAATATACTATATATAGGTGAACTGTATATCTTAAGTATTTAATGCTATCTGTGAGCTTCACGTCAACAAAAAAGGTAAAACAATTTTTGTAAGTCTGAAAAAAAATGTGTGTTTAGCGTTTGAGTCAGTTCAACTAAGTCATGGTACTGTAAATGGGAAACTGCCTTGGACACAGGTCTCTGTGACCTTGAACAAACTGTTTAAGTGCTTTAGTGTTCAGTTTCCTTGTGTATAAAATAAGAGAAAGGTGGGCTAGCTAACTAAACACTGTCTTTGAGTCTCCTTCACTCTGTCTAGGTTCTAATGTCTATGACAGAACTCTAGCAAGTCTTTATTGTCCCCTTGTGGGTAAAATCTGAAGTTACTTTCACTATAGTTTATGTGTTAAGAACAATCTGTTAATTACAGCAAAAACTAAATCAATTCAAACCCTGTTTGACACTTTTAGTAAGGCAAAAGAGTATTTTGATATCTGTTTGTTTTTTTTTTATTATGGTGACAAGTACTAAGATCCCCAGACCTTCTAAAGAAAAAGAGTGCTTATAGTTTCAGATATGATCAAGAGCAAAGAGGAAATCGGATAGGGATTTCTCTAGTCCACATCTACCACAGTTTCCTATTTTTCAGAACATAAGCTTTTCAATAATTTTAACATATTTGAAAAATACTATTAACAGAATTAAAAGGTGGGAAATATGGGGAGGGATTACAAAATGCAAGAATATGGATACTATTAAAGGTTAAAATTCACAATATAAAAATGAATTTCTAGAATTCTATAAAAAACAAAAATGAGAGCTAAACCTCAGAGACAGAGTACTTGCCTGTACTCTGTAGGCATAGGCATGTATTTTATTCCCAGCACAACAACAAAACAAAATAAGAAAAATAAAACAAAACAAAACAAACAAACAACCAAAAAAAAAAAAACCATGCCCCGAATCCCAAATAAGCTAAACAGCATAATGGTCCATTTGCTTATGAAAAATAAAAATGATCAATATGTATCTGCACAGCTATTACTCTCAGATAATAAATGCAAGTGCAAATGTGAGTTTTTACTTTCATTGGCTGAAGTGGATGCAGTTAGAGAGGACGATATGTAGGGGTGTTGAGAAAATCAGTCTCTTATTCTACTAATGTTGATATAATTTGGGAGGACTTTCTAATGGGCAATTTGTCATTATATATTAAAAGCCATAAAATATTCATATTCTTTTTGATCTAGAAGTGTTATTTATAAGAAATATGCACAGATCTGAAATAAGATTATTAGTAACCTCCTCCCCTTTATTTTATAAAAGGGCACAATTTAATTACAAGTATTACAGTACATTCTCTAATAGAATATCATGTAAACATTAAATACAATCCCTGGAATAAAAAAAAACGTGATTGATGGAAATACTCACTGTATATTAAATTGCAGTATGTGTGCAGTATTATATCCCATTTTCCCTTTATATAAATATATTAAAAGCCCACACAACAAAGATAAATCTGCTGATCTTAGGATAATATTATTAGAAATGAATGTTATTTTATCCTGCTTGCCTATTTCCTTCATTTTCTGGCATTTTTGCCCTAGACACATAAGTCTGCCTCCCTCCCCCAAATAAATAAAGACAGGCTTCAAAATGTACACTGGTGTTCTCCACCCAGGAACAATAGAAAAAGAGAAGATTTAAAGCTACCAACACATGTTTATCTATCAGCAAGCTGTTAAGCCATATATTACAGGCCAAATGGGCTGTTTTCAAGGCTGCCGGGAACAATGTAAAGGACAACAGAAGATTGGAGCTTGTCTCTTGCTTCCTCACCAATGCACCACAGGAAGTTATGATTCAAAACTTTTACTCCAATCAATAGAACTAGCAAATGTTCAAATGAGTTTTCATTAGGCAGCATTTCCCGATTCCTTTTTATCAGCCAATTCAGAAGAAACAACATGGCTTGACAGTCTGCTTAAAATTCAGTAGTGCTGGAGTGAGACTCATTACACATTTATCAATAGTTGACAGGGCATGAAAGGGATTGACAGACCACCTTAAAAATACCCATCTGCACACACAAAGCACACTGTTTAAAAAAGCATTTGTATGTGGATGAATCATAATGTTCTGTTTTCTTAGAGCAGACAAAAAGATTCATGAAGATGCACAGTTTACTTCTGCAATTCCTGTATGACTGAAGATCACAACATCTCATCTTATTCTCACTGGAAAAACACCGAGTTACCCCCAAATCACTACAGCCACCACTAGCAGCTAAATAAAAGGCAGTTCCCTGACAGTCAGGGTGTGTAAGCTTATCAGTAAGACATTATTGGGTAATATTTAGTTTTTAGATTTAGTGCATTTTAAAAATTATTCGTATGCATGTGAGTCTCTGTGTGTATGTGTATGATGTAACTACAGATGCCCTCAGAAGCCAGAAACTTTCAATATCTAGGGAACTGGGGTTACAGGTGGTTGCAAGCCACTTGACATGGGTGCTGGGAACTGAACTGTTGGGATGTCTGCAAGAGGAGCATGCACTCTAGACTACTGAGTCATCTCTCCAGCGGCTAATATTTCTTTAAAAAATAGTATTTATTTTATTCTGCGAAACATGGCTACCTTCTGTCATTCTCTTTTAAAAAGCAGACTAAACAATGAAGGCTCTATTGGTGTGAAAAGTTGGGATAATTAAAAATATTTGCTTGGAAGAAGGGAACATTAGTGAGTACCCCAAAATATACACATATTAACATGTATGCTATGATCCTAATGTTTCTGTTCACTAATTCATGTTGGAATCCTAACTTACCAGATGAGATTGTGGTGCCAGGAGGCAGAGGTTTGATGAGATGATTAGTTTCTGAGGGTCATGAGGACATTATTTATCTCCATGAATGGGACTAGAGCTTTGATTAAAAAGAGACTGCTTCTGCTTGCTGCACAAGATGCCATCTGTAAATGAGAAATCAGCAGACACAGAATCTGCCAGTACCTTGATCTTAGATCCCCCAGCCTTCTGAACTTATAAGAAATACAATTTTGTTGTCTGGAAGCCACCCACCTGGTGGCATTTTGTTGTAGCTGTCTGGGTTATGACAATACATCACAGATTATCTTCCCTGAAATTAAGTATAAGAAAAATCATTCTCTGTGACAAATCCCATCTCTCCAGAACAAGGAAAGAAATATGTGAAATGACTATCTAGATCATTAATACAGAAAAAAATACTGTTTCAGGATTGCTTTACGTAATTAAAATGAAACAGAGATGCTCATCTCCGTTCCCATCATGAAATTGTTCAAACGGATGCCTCGAGTTCCCAAAGTGTTTTTAATATTCAATTTTAGGATAGAACAGAAACAGTATTTTGAATACCCTCCATTTTATGGGAAAATCTCAGCTACTGTCCCCCAAAATGAGACTTCATACCATATCTTAAAACATCACAAAAAGATTTCCCTGGAAATGGTGATTGCGGCAGAAAAATGTCAGAAAGCGCGTTTTTTTGCTTTGAAAATAGCAATTCTGGACAACGAGCTTGATCTCCCATCCTTCTTTTAGTTCAGAGATGGGGATCAAACCCAAGGCCTCAAGCACGTTACGGGCACTCTTCCATGGAAAAATTCTTAAGGTGATTAGAAATTTATGACTTTCTGTAGTCTCAAAGTCGTATCATTGTAGAATTTGGAGTATTGTATTTTAAGTATGATGTACTAATTCTGGAGCAAAAAAAAAATATTTTTGGCTTCCCAAAGGTCTGATAACCAAAAGTATGTAGAATGGATGAGACTGCTAAATCTGTAGCAGATGGAATCAATGTGATGAATCATGTATGATGGAGAGTCTTACATCCATAATTTAAATGTCACTGGACCAGCAAGATGGCCCAGCTGGTAAAGGCACTTGTCACCAAGCCTGATGATCTAAGTTTGAAAGTTGTCCTCTGACCTCTACACACCTACTGCGGTATGCACGCACACATAAATACATGAATGAATGAATGAATGAATGAATGACTAAATAAATAAATAAATAAATAAATGTAATTTAAAAAATCACTATTATATATGTTCTAGCCATTTGATGCTTAGTGTAATATTAATGGCAGAATGTGGGAGTCAAGAGAATAGGACATTTTTGTATAAAAAACTATATTTTGTTTTCTGACATGTTTTTCTATATTTTCATATTTTTCTAATGTCTAGGTAACTTATCAATCAAGAAAGGATATGTGAATGTGGATATTTTGTTTATAATTCTCAATACTTCAAAAATTTTTAAAAAATATAATTGAAAATGAAGTAGAAGTTTAGGATCCATATTCTGATCCTAGTACTCTCCATGCTTTGCAGAGGGGTCTAAAATAAAACAGAAGGAATCTCCAAACTCCAATCATCTGACTTTGTTTCCCAATCACTACTGAATGATAAATAAGGAGGGCCACTTTGAGTGTCACATAAATAATGATCCTGAAACCACATCAGGTACCGTCTGAGAGAGGGACTTGACTGACAAGTATTTCTGCTATTCTGACCAACTACTCAAAAGAAGAAAAGGAAAGAAGCCCCACAAACATTGTATGTTGGTTTTTCAAAACACACTTTTTATTCACTTTGACACAGATGATTTTTTAAACAACTGGAACAAAATATCTTATACACAGTTTTGAGATTTTTAGCAGCACCTGCAACAAGAGGATTGTGGAATACCTCAGAATAAAGTAGAGATGGCTGAGGCAGGCACACGTACACCTGAAATTCATCAATCCACTGACGACATATGGAATCTGAGGCCCCCTGAAAGCCAATACATGGTGACAACCTAAATAAATATTCTGTATGGTATTTTAATGGACCATTGAAAACAGTAGGCTTCTAATTAGAAATACATTATTTCAAAAATCTAGTGCTCCTTAAAAAACACCTATTGAAAATATTTCACTGCACATTCTAGGTGCACAGTCAATTTTTAAACTCATATGCACAGTTCCTGGTGCTCACATATGTCAGCTTTTGGTGTTTTTAATCTTATGCAAACTATAATGTCAGCACCCACTGAGTGTTTCTCACTAAAATGCCACTGTTTTGTCACTTGCTGTTAAATGCTTGACCGTGTGAAGTAACTTGGCAAAACAAGTAAGTGTATGACTACAAAGAAAGGGGATTCAGTTTACCTGCCAATAAAATTAACACTTGTCTTGATGGACAGGAAGGCCTATGAATTGAATATCCAATGTACTTTTACTTTTACTCAAATGACCACATGCCACTCTACAGAGACAAATACATTTTGTGAGCTGATGGAGATCTTTATGAAGGCCTGAGATCTACAAATAGAAACTACTATAAGCAGAGTGCAAGTAGAAAGAGAAGGCCCCAGGTCTCATGCACTTGAAAAATAGTTACCACTTATTTAGTTCTGACACACAGATTTTTCACCCTAACATGATTGTAGCAAAATGACTGTAGAACTTCGAAACCAGTGTGGCTGGCTATAGGCATAGGCAGGATAGGAACCAATATTTAAGAGCTGTGGGGTTCCAGTTTTGGCTTTGAATTCTGGCATCTAAATTAATTGGACGATAGGGTCAGGACTATACAATAATTGGAAATGCTAAGTCTGGGTTGAAATACTGTCCACCTCTTGTCTATGTGGCCAAAAAGGTACCAGAGTTCTAAAAGCACATGAGGTCCCACGTGTAAGGCTGATTCCATGTGTGGCTAAAATGGAGAATTCTAGGCCGTATTCCCATGAATGTTCCTACCCCATCCTTGGCCTAAATCTCTTTGGGGGCCTTATCTAACTGTCCCTCTCTACACTGAGTCACAATTTTTATCATACATATTTTGAAGCACAGATTAAAATCTATGCTGATCAACCAATAAAAACCAGATGGCACACTCATAATATAGTATATAATTGGCAGTCATGGTATTCAAAAATTATCAGACCATTTTTGTTTTGAACATGGTGTCTTTGGGATGTTTTCTAAATAGTAGTTGTTGTTAAAGGCTAATCCCAGAATGGCTTGAGGAATTTTTAAGGCCCTCTCTATAGTCTTAATTATTTTCAGATAAATCCAACCAGAACATGTCACTGACACAGTTTGTAAATTCAGAACTTAAACCTGAAGGAACCCTATACCAAACATGTAGTGAGTACAGTAATTCCTTTTACGGTATTTTAACAGATGGCCATCCAGTGACTACTTTTACTGGGAGGGAGCTCACTATTAAGGCAGTCTATTCCACTTTTGAACAAATCTAATTATGAGAAATTCAGTCTAATACAAGGTTTTAAAAACATCTGCTCTTTTGCCAGTTTTAATGTCCTAGTTTGGCCAGCTGAACATTCGGTGAGACGTCCCCCAAATCAGATCCTTCTTCTACAACAAACAACCGAGTTAAGGAACCCGTGAGAAAAGCCCATCACTCTCCAATCTTTTCTGAAGCCTTCTTCATGAACCAGCATGGTGAACCATAGAACCATCTAGGTTGTAGGCAGAGAGCACTGCACCCAAGGCCACGGACTAAGCAACATCACTAAATTGATAAGTTTTCAAGGAAGCAACATCTCTAAGCAGCAGCAGTAGACTTATGAAAGAAAAGCAGGCCAGCCATGTATTTGCAAAGGTAGTTGGCATATTTAAGCATAATCCATTCACTAGTGTCCTGTGACTCAAATACATGGATTAGAATTAATCTCCAGTGTCATTAGAGAAATTCTTACTGAGATGATTTTTTTTTTTAGTTCAGATGAGAGTAAACCATACATAAGGATTTGAACAAGTCAGTGTGTATTTTTATATATCTACATTCCTAATCATCAGCCATTTTTCGAATTCATGCTTGGAAATCCTTGCTTCCTTTATTATTTTTGCTGTAATATAGCTCAGAATCTTATTTTTCCCTTTGGTAGAAATGTCATAAACTGCTTGCCAAGAGTCTGATGGTGGCATTTGCTAGCTGGTTGATGGAACACTTTAAGTTCTCCCACTCCTTCATGCGGCTGGGTTCTAGGTTTAAACTGTGATTTAATAATACTTAAATCTCTCAGGACTAAGACTTTCTGAAATGTCCTGAGACACACAAGAAGGGAAAATAGTAGAAATCACACAAAATACACTTGGCTCAATAAAGCTTTTTTTTTTTTTAACCGCTTTACAACTTCAATTTGAAAGGTTCTGTTTTTTAAAACAGAACCTTATCTTTTACCCTCATCTCTCTCCCTCTCTCTCGCTCTCGCTCTCTCTCTCTCTCTCTCTCTCTCTCTCTCTCTCTCTCTCTCTCTCTCTCTCTCTCTGTGTGTGTGTGTGAGTACATACTACCAGAGAGCACTGTAGTTCTTACACTACGGACTGACCAACTTAGTGCACTCTTTTGACTAGAGTCTCTACATCTAACAGCATGAAGAACTTGCTTTGGCGCCACTGTTCAAATCAATGGTGTGACCTAACATGCAATGTTCCAGCTGTTCCTCTACAGCTAACACCTGCCTAACAGCTTCTTCAAAGGCCACTGTCACATTAGTATCATCTTTGGCACTTGTTTCCAGATAAGGATAATTTCCATTCTCCATACACCAGGCTTGTGCCTCCTCAGTCGTCACTTGCCTATCCTCCTTGTCTACCTTGTTACCCAGAACCACAAAGGGGAAATGCTCTGGGTCCTTTACATCTGCATAGTAGATGAATTCTTTTTGCCAGTTACCAAGGTTCTCGAAGCTCTGCCGATCATCCACACTGAAGGTCAGCAGGCAGCAGTCTGCTCCCCTGTAGAATGGTGTTCTAAGGCTCTTAAAACGTTCCTGCCCAGCAGTGTCCCAGATCTGAAGGGTCACAAAACGTCCATCTACCTCCAGATCTCGATTTAAGAACTCTACCCCTATAGTGTGAAAAGCCTGGGAGTCGAACTTGTTGGTGACATAGCGGTTCATAAGTGAGCTTTTCCCGACTCCACCATCACCCAGGAGAATGACCTTTAAGAGAAGGGATTTCCCACTCATCGCTGCAGCACCAGTCAAGGAGAAGTTTGTGAACAAAAGAACCTGAAAATACATGAAAAAGTAGGAAGGAAAATAGTTAAACCTGAATCAAATCAACTTCATAGAAAATTTCCCTGAATAATGAGGCCCTCAATTTAGCTTTTCTTCTTACATGAATCATTACTTGATCTAAAACAGGGGAAAAAACCTCTTTAAGTAAAGGGGGAAAACTGATCTTGTTTTTCTGAGGCTTCTTACATGGCCAAGGAATGGCTGAATGCCATGAGTAAAGAACTAGCAGAGGGCTCCATAATTTGTTCATTTTGACACTATTCTAGGTGAGAGCCTCGAACAAGTATGCCACTCAAATGTGTGACCATATTAGCTTCCAGTTTGGATGGTTCCAAACAAGATGTAAAATATTATGAAACTTCTTTGAGGTTTAATGTTTGTCTGAGAGACCTAAGTGTTACTGAAAGATATGTGAGCTGTATTCCTCATTTTGTCAGTTGAGATCTGGGTCCCAATTAGACTGGACCCAAGAATATGTTAAAGAGAAAAAATTCAATTTTCTCTAAGCCTTTACTCCCATTATATTTGCACTGGGATGGTTACTCTAATAAGCAGCTAATCTTCCTGGATCTTTTTCTTCATGATACAATGGCACTTAAGTTGATCACAGTTGCCTAATATCAGTACAACAGGTATAATCCAAAAGAGAATCTTATGGCTTTTGAATTTAAGTTTTAATACCACAAAAACCAATATATGAAAACTCATGATAAAATCTGAAGTGCTAATAATCATGTAGTACCTTTCTTGTTACCTACACAACATATTTATACATGGACTACCTAGAACACATGTTAAACTGAAATATTCGGTTAGGTACCTGTCACACTAGGACTACAGTGGAAACTCAACAATGACAATATTAATTGGATAATATTTATGTAAGAGCCTCAAAAGAAGGAAACAGATGCACTGGTCAAATAAATGCATGCTAAAGAGATTCTGGAAGCACACACATATAAAAGATAATTTGAAAATCATAATATTCCTTAAAATTATTTTGGAATGTATCATATTTATAATTATTCACTTTAACAGGTGAAAATGCAAAATATCAAAATTCATAGCATAATCTCATGAATACCTACCCAACTGGGCTTTTTCACAATTTCAATCTTCTTCTTTGTCCCTTTTGTTATTTTATTCTTTTTATTAGGTTTCTAAAAAACACAACAGGAAACAGATTTTTAATAATCTATAATAAAATGAAAGGTCTCTAGAAAAAAAAAGCATATTCAATTCAGGGAGAAATCCCATAGCGATCTCAAGTAACCTGTGGAGAATTCTTCTCACAAATACATTTAAGAGTTCAAAATGTTACAAATGTTTAACATAACCAAAATAATTTTATTACCCAAACTTCAACTTACTCTAATTTGGTTGTACTTTGTGTGACTTAAAAAAAAAAAAGAAAGAAAGGAAGAAAAAAAAAAAAAAGAAAAACGTTTGTGTTGTCTTTCTGCTGAATTCTCTATTCAAAGTAAAAGTTAATTAAAGAAAGTAGGTGCTATTCCAAGAGGTGATATTTAGAAAAAGGAAAGTGGAGGAATTTAACATAAATCAGAGATGACTTTCCCTCCCTTTATGCCTATCACATTCCCACCTCAAAATCCACCAGTGCATTCACCAATCTGCCTTGAGGAGGTCTGCAATTGATTCTACATGAAGGGAAGAAATTACTAATATGTTTATGAAGTTACAGTATACTTTCTTAGCTAATTATTTTATTCATTAGTTGATGGTATCTGTCTTGAACAGATTTCTGATTGGTTTTTGAGGCAAGGTCTCTCTATGTAGCCCAAGATGATCTGCAGCTCTCTGTGTAACTTGAGATGGCCTTAAACTCCTGATTCTTCTGCCTCAACTCTTCTGAGTGATGGAGGGTACAGGTATTCACAACCATGCCTAGCGTGAACACAGGTTTTAATATTTAGCTTTCTTAATGAAGCAAAACTAGAATGGTGGTCCAAAAAGACAAATATTTCCTATGCTTGTTAAGTATGCTTTCTTGTTGAAGAATTGTTGGGGGCCGATGATACCCAGGCTGTGGACGTAACCAGCTTGACAAGGATCCTGGTTTTTCCCTTAGCTAGGAGTCTGAAGCCCACCAACTGCCCTGCCCCTTTCTCATCTTTACTGTTGTTTATCCCCCTTTGTGGAGGCCAAGGAAACCCGAGTAGACTAGAGCTGGACTCGACTCCCACAAAGAATAAAGAAGCTGTTTAAAAACAGCTCGTCTGCTTAATTATCTTATACTGTGTTGCAAACCTAATCAGGTATTTATTGACTATCTAAACCGGTAACTAAAATGTAAGCGATCTCTTAAGTTCAGCTTTATCCTCCTTTTTAGGCTAAACCTATTCTATAGAATCTTAAATCTTAAACATTTCTGCTTGGTTTTTGTCCATACTTTTCTGCTTTCAAATTTCTGTCTTGAACTAGCTCAAGTGGCAAATATTTCTTAAAATGATAGTGAAACAGATGTGTTGGCACACTTTTTCATTCTCCTTTTTGTTTGGCTTTGCTTCTAATACGCTGGGGAGGGACACGGGGCCCCAGTGGGCTGGGAAAGACCTCTACCACTGAGCTTCGCACCCACTTCATACTTTATTTTTAATACTAGTATATAGTATACTTTTGCAGTTCAAAACTTTTCAACTTTCATTTTTATAAGCAACAGAAGGAAGTACAAATTTGTGTATACTATAAATGGCTGGGATTAATGGTTGATTCCAAATGACTTTCCTTAAGTACCTAGAAAACAGGTGTTAACACCATTAAATAGCTCACTAACTCTACTTTCCAAGCTGTGGATAAACTCAGTAGATGGGCCAAAGACCCATCTAAGTACATAAACAATATGGTATAGGGAAAAGAGGCAAAAGAGCATGTTCCTTGCTACCACACCATTCATTTGTTTTATGAAGATATTAATTCCTCATTGTTCTTTAATGTGTAACAATGCCTATCTAGTTCCCTAACAATTTCTGAGCATCTGCATATGGCATAGAATCTCAGTGTTGGCTAGGAAGTGGTGGGGCACACCTTTAATCCTAACACTCGGAGGCAGAGGCAGGCAGATCTCTGTGAGTTTGAGGCCAGCCTGGTCCTCAGAATGAGTTCCAGGACAGCCAAGTTATAACAGAGAAACCCCGTCTCAAAAACAAAACAAAACAAACAAACAAAAAAAGAATTCTCAGTGTTGAAGAGATCTTCAGGATCTTCTGGTACAATCCTTCTATTGATGATTGAGAAAGCACTGAGTACCTGCTATGAACCTCTACATCAGTGATTCTCAATTTGTGGGTCTCGGCCCATTTGGGAGTAGAATGACCTTTTCACAGAGGTCACCTAAAACCATCTGCATATCAGATACTTACATTACCACCATAACAGTGGCAAAATAGAGTTATGAGGTAGCAACAAAAATAAATGTTATGGTTGAGGGTCTCCACAACATGAGGAACTCTATTAAAGGGTCACAGCATTAGGAAGGTTGAGAACCAGTGGTCTACATCCTTCCCCACCATTACCAATGCCCATCTATTTGCTGAAAGTAGAAAGATACCCAGTTTACTCTGGTCTCCTTGCCTTCAGTCACTATAACCTACTAACATTGCCCAAAATACCCATTTCTAGTACTCTACTTCCACCTCCATTTTTAAAATAAAGAGTCCCACTATGTTGCCTAGGCTGGTCTCAGACTTGTGGTCTCTGGCAATTTATCCTCTTTCCCATTCCATGCTTCAGAGTAGGTGGGGTTATAGACATTCATCTCTGCACATGGCTCTGCTGCCATTTGGCTAGCATCTTTTCATATCTAAGTTATGAGAGCCTTTTGGATCTTTTCTTCCTGCCCCTGGTTTCTCCTCACTCAATCTACTTTGTAAAATTTTAGCACTTGAACACCGAATAGATGTAGATATGTTTGGAAATGTTTAAGGCAAGGGCTTGCCTATAAGGAATTTGCAAATTAATATCTAAGCTTCAACCTCACGGTAGGGACTGAAGATGGAACCCAGTGGTAGGAGCACCTGTCTAACATGAATGAGGCCCTGGGTTGGATCCTCAGTGGAGTTCTATTTCACACTAGAGAAAGAGGGTAGGATAACTACTGCTCAAAGCAATGGATTATATATTTTAAAATAAATAGGAGAGGATGTACCTCAATTGGTAGTGTGTTTGAATGCCCTAAGTTTGACCGTCAGCACCATATAAAACCAGGCATGGTGGCAGATACATATAACTGTAGCACACAAGAAGTGGACAGAGGAAGATCAAAAGTTTAAGATCATACTCAGCTACAAGAGTTCAAGGCCATTCTGGGATTCATAAGGACTTGCAGAGAGGAGTGTGTGCTTGACAGGTATGAGAAGGAGATAAGAGAGGGCTGGAGGTGAGAATAATCAGGATGCATTATATACCTGTATGGAATTGTCAATGATCAAGTTTAATAAAAATTTAGACATTTTAAAAAGGAAAATGAAATATATTACATTGAGTCCTTTATAGAAAAAAGAACAGAATATGAAATTTCACAATACATATAAATGATCAATATTTAGGGAAATGGAAGCAATTATTACCCTGATTGGATCATTATACATTGTATATTTGTATCAAATGATCATATTATACTCCGTAAATATGTCCACATTTTATGCCTCAATAAAACATCTCATTCTTTGCCGTTGATACTATGACACTGCTTGACATTGTTAACAGACTTCTTTTTTTAAACTATGTCTGTCTTACACAATTGATTTAAAAATTTTCAATGGTGGATCCTCTACTTGTGTTTGTCTTTGAAGCCCCTTCAGCATGTAGTATAAGAATCTATCATAGAAATAAGCAATGCGTATTTATGATTTAACAGATTAGGTAGGTACCCAGAATTAATGCCTTGGAATGTGCCAACAATCTATCCATGATCCTGTAGGATATCCAAATGTTATCACATCTAATGCAACTAAAAATACAAATTATGGATTTATCTGGATCCCTTTCCAGACAGGGCTTGACAGCAACTCCACCTGTTGAAAGCCAGTGGAAGCTTCTTCACTTTCCCTCTTGCTACCCTCACCTTTTAAAAATAAGTATATATTTCCAACAGTATCTCCATTCCTACCCAAAACGAGAGAATAATGATCTCCATTTTGTTTTCAGTAGATGCTGTCATCCTTGTTATTATGTTTGAAGAGGACGATGATATTCAAATTTTAAAAACGGGCACAATGTAAACATAAATGAAATCAAATTCCTTCCCCCAGGAGATGCCAAATTTGATTCAACATAAAAGAAGGAAGCATTAAGCAGAGAGAAGACTTTTTTGACAACAGCAAATATATCTAGCAAAAAGGTGAAATTTGGTATGGCTCCCATATCATACTAGATCTGAACCAAATGTTCTTTTTTCTTTTCTTTTCTTTCTTTCTTTTTTAATCCCTGGTACTGGGAATCAAACCCAGGGCACTGCACGTCAAACACTCTACCACTAAGCTACACCTTCAGCTCTTGGACCACAATATTTATTCTAATTTTGATCCCATTTAGAGAAATATCTGGCTTTCACTCAAATATTGTCTGGAAAATAATATGAACTGGGAATTCATATAACCAATATTCCTAGCTCTTTATTCTTCAGCGCACTTGAAACCTTTTTTAATCAGTTACGTTTGCACCCACTCAGGCTTATTAAGATTACCATATTTAGTTGGAGGTGATTGAGATTGGGAGCAGAGGTAATAAAATAAAGGTTGAACCTTTTAAAATAACGCATTTTATTATAAATGACCGTGGAGAGAAAAAGAGGCAAACAAGCAACCTGGCAACGTCAGTTCAATTGCCATGGGGTGAAATGATGCACACAATCAGTAACACAGGTTGTCTGGGAGCAAGTCTTGACTGGGGTGTGTACTGCAGGGTTTGGTGAGGGAAGAGCGGGGGCTGGGGGCTGGACAATGGATGTGCGTGGCCCTGATGGAGGTCTACACAGGGGAGGGGACATGCTTGGAGCTGTGAGGAAAATCTTGTGGCGACATTCTGATTAGGGCTATTCAGTTTACTGTTTAACCCTGAGATAATATTCAGAAATACTGCACTGAAGAAATGGGTGTGGCTTTCTTTAATGTATGTAAAAATCAACACAAGTAAGAAATAATTGATCATCGAGACCCTCTAATTAAAATGGTGTAGGTTGCTTCTCATACAACCTGATGCTTTTTTTTTTTTTAACAGCGGGGAAGCCCTGTGACGCACTCAATTTAGTTTGCAGAGCGCAGTTATATCAGCTACACCCATGCAATGAAGTCTAGATGCCATGGCTGTCATGCCACCGAAAGCTATTCCTAACTTCATGCTGGCACTTACATCATATATGCAATTAAGTGTTCAGTGTGGAATTTCATGTCTAATCTTTCATTCCCCATAACAGTTCTGGGCCAATAAGCCCAACACACACTTGATAGGAACTTGGCACTGTCCCCAGGCCACGTCTTCTTTAATAGGCTGCCTGGAGGTAAAAGGTTTTCAGGACACTTAAAACAAAAAACAAAAAACGTCTTTAGGAATGTTGGCATCTCTACAACAGGAACTCTGTTTTAGTCTTGGGAACTTAGAACGTGAAATGTCACATATAGCCCAAACTACCTCAGACCCAGGTCCTCTCACCTCATCCTCAGCTCCCGAAGCCAGTCGACTGTGGCGCATGCGCAGTGAACCACACCCGCTCCCCACGGAGCTCTGCGCTGCTGCCCCGCTCTGGCAGCCAGTCCAGATTACTCAGCAACGCCCCCCTCCACCATCACCTACCTCCGACTGCCACCTCGGCAGCTTCTAGGCCCCTTTACTGGGGCGTGAGGTAGCCCCAGCGATGACCTAAGCTGCCCTTTCTCCCTCTCCCCACGGGCCCCCCACCTCCCGGCCTCCGGGATCCGGCAACCCTAGCCCCCTCTTGCTGCCCACGCGCAGACACCTTACCCAGCACAATGGCAAGGAGAGAGGACCGGGCTACAGACACCGGGCGGGCGGGTCAGCTCTGCGTGCCTCTAAGCCTGGCTCCTCGGCGCCCGGGTCGCAGCTCGCGCTGCCGCCTCGTCCTCAATGGGGCAGCAAGTGCAGCTCGGGCCTCGGTGGCCTGACAGCTGCCGCTCGCTCCCGCCGCTGCCGCCGCGCAGCGTCTCGGGCCCGCGCCCGCCCGGGGAGGGGGCGGGGCCCGCGCCGCCTCCTCGTGCCCCCTTCTCGGCGCTGGGGACCCACTGTAGCCGCCTCCCGCCGGCTCTCGTGGACGGTGCTCCCTGGCTGGCTGGCTCTTCCTTTATGCTCCTTATCCAACCCGGATCTTCCTCATCTTTCTTCCCCTCCCAGCTGATTAGAAGTCACAGTGACAATGGACCATCAAATAATTGCTCTCGCAGCTTAGCTTCTCTTCTGCCTAGGGCTTAAAGTCTCAGGTAGAGCTGGCTATAGCCTCGTTTCCAGCAACGACTCTTGTATTTACCTCATTTACCAAAGAAACCAATCTTTTATTATTATTTTTTAATTTCCTTGTTCTGTTTTATTTCTGTGCTGAGAGATTGGTACATGCACCTTGCTTCAAATAGTACAGGAAAACATATGATCGCAGCACATTAATAAGCCCCATCGGTGTTTATTGCTCAAAAAATTCTCATGACGCTCCAAAAGGGGAGATTTACACCTGGAATTCAGCCACAGAAAACATACAGCCCTTTACCCCTCCTGACCAATAACCATTCTAGAGAATCAGAGGCAGCAGTACATGTAGTTTCAGGAAATGTTCTAGGAGAGAATTCAATGTTCCAATTATGCCCAGCCTCCAAACTAGTTCCTCCTGATTTCCTGTGGCCTTCTGGTATCTTCAGCTTTTTTATGATTACCCTCTCTCTCCACCCTCATAACCAAAGGAAGGCAAATCTCTTGGAGTTACTTAGCCTGCACTCCACCTATTTCTCAGTTACATTCATGTCTTAAGCTTCATTGCTTTCTGAACACCCTTGCGTATATGGCACTGGTCCCTCCCACCAGATGTTCCACTCACACACCATCTCTCCATCTATGCCACTCTCCCTCTGTCTTTTCATAAGGCAAAACAGCCAGTCGCAGCAAAAGATCTGCTTAAATGCCACTTCTCAGGATAGCCTTTCTCCATAATCCCATAGTGAAGACAGTGCCTCCATTTATGTTTTACAGCCTCTTTGCAGCTGTGCTTTTACTTCATATCACAATCATATATGTGTGATTATATATATTTAATGCATATTTAATTGGTGACAACTGCCTCCCCCACTGAACTATATTGCACTATGGGTTCAGATACTTTAAGTTCACAACGTTATCCCCCCCCAAATCTAAATGCATATTGTGCACTAAGAAAGTATTTATTAAATATGAATAAATCATATCACCCACAAGTATCACTCACAAATGTAGATATTTTAAAATGAATGGATCTAATGCAAATTCCTCACGTGGTTTAAACCCACGTCATTTCTCACACGAACACACTTTAATACTCTTAGGACGGAAAGAAGATGCATAGCATCCTCTAAACTGATTTTTACTGATTCTAATTTTCAATAAAAGAACATTACTGAGAATGGCCCTTCCACAGCTTGGGTATGGTTTGTCCTTCGATGGTCCCCAGTGTGGTGGTATTAGAGTTGTGGAACCTTTAAGAGGTAGAGCCTGGTGGAATGCCATTAGGTCCTGAGGGTAGAACCCTCAGGAATGGATTAATGGGTTAATGATGATCTCACAAAGTGGGTCGGGTCTCTCAGAAGAGATCTCAAATCTCATGGGTAGTGAGATGCTATAACTAAGGACACACCATGGACTTTTCTCCTTCGGTATGTCCTTTTTTACTCTTTCATCACGTTGTTACCCATCTAGGGACCTCTCATTAAGATACTAGTGGCATTCTGTTTGGATCCTGTAGCCTCTGCATTAGTTCAACAAAACAAGCAGCTTCACAAGTTTCACAAGTTTCCTCGGGTATATTTATAGTAGTACAAAATGGATTAATGTCTAAATATTTTTATGTATATATTTAATTTATCCATGCATAATATTTAGACATACATACTTTATGTTTACTAGGTATTATTTTATATATACGTAAAATATACATACTAAAAATACTCCAACATAGAAATTGTGAAAGAACGACAAGGTAAATATGTTGTTTATTTTCTGCACCCCAATGAAATGTTTTGTAAACAGCCCTAAACAAAGGTCCTTAGTAGAATCTCGTCTTAAGGTATAATAATCTATACTCATTAGATTACCTCCGAAGAGATGCTGTTTTCTGACAGTTTTTAACAGTTTCTTAAGAATCTTTCAAACCTCCATAAAGGTGTTAAAGGCTTTCTTATTTCTAGGCTTGGATACCTAGTCCTGTAGTCAGGATTTCATGACTGCTAAAGACATTACACTGTTGGAGAATGTTGGAAAGCCTAGGGGTAAGCAAAACCTTGTGTTAATCCAGACACTTCTAAAGGCAAGTTTTATATTAAGAAGATTTATATAGTAAATTTTCATGATCGTGAAGTAGGCAATGAATTATTAGATACGATACCAATAACAAGAGATAGTTTGACTCCTTCAAAATGAAAAAAAAAAAAAAGAATTTATATGCTTCAAGAGATACCATCAGAGTTCTCTCTGAGATAGCCTCCTCCACAGTACAGTGACTACTTGTACAGCATCATCAAAAGGAAAATTTTTAATCTTTTTTATCAGTTTTTTAAAACAGTTTTTTTTAAAAAAAAACTGGGCTTGCTGGTTGCTTTGTATCATGTAACATTGCCTCAATTTTCTAATTTGTAAACATGGGAAATAGTAATACTGAGATAATCTTGTGAACATAAATGTATACAAAGAAGTGTTTGGGACTTTAGTAAGTAATCAGGCAATGTTGGTACTATTAACATTAAGGAAATATCTTAGATATTTAATTTAATTTTGAAAAAGATAAGGTGTTATCAAGTGGCTGGGGAGATAATCATAAAGTGAATGACATGAAAGCATAAGAGTCTGAAATTAGATTCCCAGCACCCATGGAAAATGCAAGGCATAAACCATGCCAGTGTGCATCTGTAACCCCAGCTGTGGAAGGCAGAAGCAGGCAGTTCCCTGGAATGCATTGACAGTGAGCCCAGCCAATCTGTTAATTCCAGGTTTAGTGAGAGACTCTGTCTCAAAAAATAATCTGTAAAGCAACCAAGAAAGACATGTGAGGTCAACCTCTGGCCTTCACACACATTCACATGAAGAGAGACCTGCACAACATACACACACACACACACACACACACACACACACTGATAATAATAATTAATAAAAATATTTTTAAATGGAACCTGCCGAGCATGGTAGCCCACGTCTTTAATCCCAGCATTCGGGAGGCAGGAGCAGAGGGACCTCTATGAGTTAGAGGCCAGCTGGCAGGTGTACATAAGGAGTTCCAGGCCAGCCAGCATTATATGAGACCCTGTCTCAAGACAAATGAACAAACAAATAAAAGAACCTGAGTTTTTCAAAAAATAAATGGGCTCGGTGAGTGGTGGTGACACATGCCTTTAATCCTAGCACTTGGTAAGCAGAGGTAGGCAGATCTCTGAGTTTAAGGCTAGCTTGATATACAAAATAAGTTCCAGGACAGCCAGGGCTACACTGAGAAACCCTGTCTTAAAAAACAAAACAAAACAAAACAAAACATAAAGAATAAAAATGAGCAGATAATCTGAGTATACTTTTTCCAAAACATGTAAAAATGAATAGTATTTGAATATATGAAAAATTCTTGGCATAATATATCAAGTCTTTTCTTTTTTGTATGTTTAAAGAGGGGAGAATGAAAGTATTTCATTCTTATTTGCCCCATTCTATGCTTGTATGAACACATCATATTTTTGTTTCTCTAGTACTTTAATCCTGGTTTTGTCTAAAAGATGGACATAAGAATCCAAGTCTCATAAAAATATAACTATTCACTCTAAGAAGGTAAATTAGGCATGAACATAGTGTAATTGATTAATATGCTTCATTTTCTTTAAGGTTTCTGGAGCTTGTGAAATGAGATACATTATCATATATCGTGCCCTTCACTACAGGTCCTCTATCCTTAGAAGCCCTGCTAAAGTTGAAAACTCACTTCCACCTCATCTCTTCGGAACTCACTTCATAAATTGTTGCTCTGGACATGCATATTAAAGGTTCCTCAATCTAGTGATCCCTAAACTAATTGCACATCAAATTACATAGAGAAAACTACATACAGAAAATTACATTCAAAACTACAAATTCCTGTTCTGTGACCTTGAAATCTCTGTATTATATTTTTAATAAGTTCTCTGGACAGTTCTAATATAGCCCATGTGCATGCATTTAGGAACTATGGACTTTGTGTATCCTTTTAGCAACTTTCAGAATCTCCTCTCCAATTCCTGGATGCATAGGTATTCAGCTTCTGAATAAGGGCTTCCATCATTTAGAGCATGTACTTCACCAGAAAGCTCTTCTTATGAAACAATAAAATCTGCAATCTCTTAACACCCACACATTTTAGTACTAGTTCTGACCTTAGAGATTACAGTTAGATTTGTTTTTGTTGAACTTTCTCTTAAGAGAGTACAAGTTCTTCCTTGGAGGAAGGTAAGAAGCTTCTAAAAATACATTGCTTGTCAGCAAGTATGAAATTCAAAAGGAAAAAAAATTCAAAATACATAGTGTTCAGTAACTGTTCACGAAGTCATTGCTCTTCCCTCAAATAGTCCCTCTTCTACTTTCATGCCACATAAACTTTAATCCCAGCAATCAGAAGGCAGAGGCAAAAGAATCTGTGAGTTTGAGGTCAGCCTCATCTACATAGTGAACGTTGTATCAAAAACTCAGTTTATATTGATAGTAAAGGAGTCAAAATAAGGGTTCATCTTAGAAATAAAATGCTTTCCCTAAATCTTACATATAGCCTTCAAGTTTTTTAAACTAAACAGTATCTTGACAGTTTAAGTTCATTTACTGCTTTGGATCAATTGAAATTTATTGTCTCAGTCACAATGGAAAATACTCTGGTGTTTGTTGGGAGACAGGAGAAGCAAGGTAGATATGCACATCAATGCAATCCTTCTTCAGTGTAGTAGACATATCCAGGATGCTCTCACACACTCTTTTTATGTTCTTTTCCCTGCACTAAGCATCTAGAACTCTTTAAGTCATTATTCACGTGTACCTGGTTTCTAGATGGCTTTCTTTTCTTTTTATAAATTTTATTTATTATTGGTGTGTGTGTATGTGTGTGTGTGTGTGTGTGCTGTCTTTCTGTGTGTATGTGGGGTGTGTGTGTGTGTGTGGTCTCTCTCTCTGTGGTGTGTGTGAGTGTGCAGGCACATGCGTGTTATAGAATGTGCGTGGGGGTCAAGGGACAACTTTAGGGAGTGGTTGCTGCCTTTCATCATGGGTCTAGGGTATTGAACTTAGGTCATCAGCTTGCACAGCATTTACATTTACTAGCTGAGCCACCTTGGTGACTTTCTTTTATTTCCTTTCTCACCAAACACTGAATACTTTGTCATTAGCAAGATATGTCAATGCAAACATGTTTCAGCCATATTTATAGTATGAACAGTACTTATGGAAAATGGTTACTTATTTTGCTTCAGAAGTGACCACTTTATTTGAGGCCTTTTCTCACATTTGTGGTGCTAATGTGAAATAATTTGTTTTAAGATGCCAGCCTTCTCTTTAAATTTAGTGTCACTTAGTAAATCAGTGAGCATGCTCTTGTAATTTAGGTACTTATTTATTCGTTTAGTAAGGACAAGTGATTGCCTAATCTGTTCCTGGCCCCTACTTTAAAACTTGACAGTGTGGTAGAGAACAAAATTATATTATGTACCTGTAGGAGGAACAAGGTCTGCCACTGGGCAGGAACAAAGACTGTTGCTAAATAGCGCACATGAGCGGCTGGGCTTCTGAATAGAGCTGGTCTGAGACCTGCCTGGACATGCCCAGAGACTGATGGCATCATATCAAGTGACGAGACACAAGCCAATGCGGAAGAGCCACAGCAGCAGTTTGCAGTCCGGGAGCCAATGGGATGCTGGGCAGGAGGTATAAAGGGGCTTCTTCTTCTCGGAATAAACTAGTCTGCTTTTGCCACTTACCTGACACCCAGAGTCTGTGCCATTGACTCTGCGCCAGCTCAGCCCTGCCCCCAAGGGTCCTGGGAATGGGTTCAAGCAACAAACAACAAATCAATAACACATTAAATGACAGGCTGGAAGTGATGTTAAAGGATTCATGGTCCTACGTTAAAATATATAAATGGGATAGGGTATATATGGGTGAAATGTATTTCCATCATTATTTGGAGAAGGAAGATGATATCACACAAAATATCTAGAACAAGTTTCAAGTATGTGTGAATCTCAATGAAGACTAACTCTGACATACGGGGTATGTGACAGCTGTGCTAAGTGACTCTTGACCACCATCTTTTCATCTGTACAACAGCGATACCATTGCCTCCCCTGAAATCATTATAATGTTGCTGGACCTATCTAAATGTGATGAAGTCCACTAAGAACTTTGGAAAACAAAAAGCAGTGCAGCTGCCTACCAGATCTAGATAGATAGAAAGCCTTGTAGCTAAAGATATCACACACTTAGTTGCAGGACAGAGAATTCAAACTAGGACTAAGGTGGTAGTTTCCTCCCTGGTGGCTAGCTTTCAAAGAGCTGGAAGGTTCCTCTCAGGCTGTTGGGAGAAAAGTGTCATTAATGATATTTCCCAGCTAGAGACCCTGCATGCTACAGTTCTGACCTTCCAGGCAAGAGGCACCCACTGGTACAATAATAGTTGCATGACTACTGTGGGGGTAGCCAACCATTTTCTGATAAAATTTGAAAGTCACTCTACAGGAAGGAATTCACATCTGGTATGTAAGGCTGATAAAGCGCCCACGGTTGGGGATGTCACAGTCCCTAGGGGGAAGTTACTACTATTGTTTTGCTGTCAAACTGCTAATCATGTTCATATCAAGAGATTAGTGATGCTCTCAGCTTTAGTCAGGAAGGCTTTTTGCACTGGAAAGCAGTTAAGGAAGTGGCTCATAACTGGTCAGCATTGAAATAAGTGATTGTTGAATGTTCAGCCCTAAACATAACATATATATTAGCTACTCTAAGACTCAAGAAGCATCAAGGAGGGGGAAGAAAGAATGTAAGAATCAGAGGAGAAGAAATGTGTTGCAAAATGCTGTTCTTGACACAACATGGCTTCTGTACTCATGAACTCATTTCAGCTATTATTATCTACAAAAGACTGTGCCTACTAAGCAAGCTCAATGGTATTTTTGTAGATTTCTTGTCTCGTTTTGCTTTGTTTGGGCATTTTTGCCTTATTGGTCTTTTGCATGTCTATTTTAATTTCTGTTTTTGTGGGGTTTTATTATTTTGTGTGTGTGTTTCTTGTTTTTTATTATTTGCATGATTGTTTTTTAAAGAGAGAGAAAAAAGAACATAAAGTTGGATGGGTAGAGAGAAGGGGAGGATTTGGGAGAAGTTGAGGGAGGGGGAAATGGGAAAAACATAGTCTGTGAATTTTTTTCAATAAAAATACAAGTTCTAAAGCATATGATGAGTGTCCCACAAATATATTCGTCTTTCATAATTTTCTGTCATTACCATTCTAAATTTATGATCCCTATTTGTGGCCCTTCTATTCATTTATAAGGTATCAAAATAGCACAGTACTGGACATCAGGAATTATATGTTAATTACTTGGTATTGGTGCTGGTGATAGTGTCCAAAGATAGTCTATATCCCTTACTCTCACACTCCAATGCTATAAGCTACACCGTAAGACACAGAACTACAGTCCAGTATGGCAGAATGGTTCCGTGGGTAAGGCTTCTTATTGCCAAGCCCGAGAACTTGAGTTCTATCTACCAGGCCTACAGAGTAGAAGGAGAGAACTGATTCTCCAAAATTGCTCTCTGATCTCCACAAACAGCATGGTGCACACACAACACACCACACCACACACACGCGCAGGCACCTAATCTAAACACAAACATTTTAGCATATATAATTAGTACACTAGAACAAGTGACAGGGATCTGAAACGTTTGTGATGTGAATCAGTGGCTTTTGGAAGTTGCTAAAGACTTAAAGCAATTCAAGGAATCTTTATTGAAACAAATCATCCAAAAAGCAGAATAGCAGGCTGCATAGAATTTTAACTTATCCTATTCTCATAGTCTCTCTTTCCTTCTGTGGTAGCTTTCCAAGTTAACAGGCTGCAATCACAGCCAATGCAGAGCTTCTGGGTCGGAAGGCTAAGTAAGAATGGGAGTTTAGAACTTTTTCCAAGCCTCATTCCTAGAGAAATGTCATTATATGACCTATCTGGCAATTTTCTGTAAAGCCTTTCTCATGGAGTTCCTTTGTTATACCTGACACAGAGCTTGCTCACAGCAGAATACTCTTCCTCAAGGCTTTTGTGTAAAACAATAAGTGGCATTTGTGTACCATTTCAGCTCCTTCTGGCAAGGATAACAATTGAAGAGAACAGGAAATTGACCGTAAGACAGTAACAGGGAAGTTGAGGAATGAGGGAAGTCTGAAGGCAGCATTAATCATTTCAACAGCCATACAAACAGCAGTTCACAACAATCCAATATGCTTTTATTGATTTGAAACCAACACCCAGAAAACTAAGAGAGGAATTCAACCACATAATGGCATCTATGAAACTCCACAAGGAGCATCATATTTAATAATAGAAAACTAGAAATGTTCTGCCTACATTCGGTAACAAAATATGGAGGTCCACCCTTGGTGCTTAAGCTAGGCTGACCGGCCTTTTGAGCCCCAGGAACCCCCTGTCTCCACTTGCCCAATGCTGAAGTTACAAGTAAACACCACCATGCTTGGCTTTTTACAACATGATGGGGATCAAATTTAGATCTTCATGTTTGAGTGGCAAATACTTTATCACAGGATCTATTTCCCTAGACCTGCCTTACTGGTTTTTGAAAAATTGTGTCATTAGTACCTAAGTTTTATAACATAACATGGACATAGGTAGATTCCTTAAGCAGCAAGCTCCAGGTTCTACTGAGAGATTTTGTTTCTGAAAACAAGCAGGTGAGGCTGTTCTGGTCTCCACACTTATATGTCTGCACACACACACACGCACTTGTGGGTGTTCACCTGTACACACGTGTGCATCTCCACACGTGAACAAACCCTCACACACATATACACAAACAGCCAGCAAGGCATATAAATAACTACTTTCTTTTAAATCTGTCACCACAGGCTTAGAAATCATGCATAATCTTGCACGGATACGCAGTTTATCTAGGAGGTTCACTTTATGTTTTCCTATGGTTCCTGTTTCAAGTTTTGCCTCCTTTGCCAAACCCCACATATCTTCTCCTTTCATTCACTTCTATTGACATTGGTTCATATTTTATTTTGAAAATGTGTCATTACAGAAAATTTCACCTTCTTCTACCAAATCTTACAATCCTGTCTACAAGTGTACCCATATTTACCCCCTACTTTCTCTTAAAAGTGAGTAAGTCTATATCTGCTTTCCATGCCAGTTTTTCAACCTGTACTTTGCAGATTGTATCTCTTACCTCTCAAAGGCCTTGATTTTTCATTGTTTATTCTCTGTCTTTTGCATTATTCTCTCTGTTTCTATATAAAAACAACCATTAGCAGAAAACATCTATTACTCTTACTGGAGAAAAGTGTAAGTCTTGGTCCCCCTTCAGGCACTGTTCTGGTTCTATGATCCTTTTCTTCTAACAAAACTTCCCAGTAAAATTGCTTCTAATCGCCATTTTCCTATGTTTGTCTCTTCATTTCTCCCCAGTCTACTCTTTTCTGTTTTGATCACTCTATAGAGTCTGTTCATACTTTCCCCAGCATGAACAGACTCAGTAGTGATTGTTTTATTTTCATTTATTTAACTCCTCAATGGTACTTCTTTCTTCTTTAAACCTTCTCCTATTTGTTTCTGTTTGAGTCATCCTGAGCTTCTATAAAAGACACTGGAGACTTGTTGGCTTAATCAATAGGAATTTACTTCTTAGTTATGGAGACTGGGAAGTTCCAGATCAAGGTATGGCAAGGCTCAGTTTTTGGTAAGGATTCTTTTTCTGGTCTGTAGATAGATGGTCACTTGATCACCATGCCCTGACCATGACAGGGAGGGTAGTGGATAGAGTGTACTGAAAGACCTTGAAATACCAAAACTGTTGCCTTGTTTGACAAAGTGTACTTGGAGAATAGTACATAGTTGGAAGTGCAAACCATGAGAATGTCAAAATAGGGAAAGTCTGTTCATTGAGTGCATTATAAGGAATGGAACCTTGTCTCTCTTTGTCTTATAAAGGCAATAACCCTTTCAGATTTGAGCTCCATTATTGTAACCTCATTTAACTTTATTTACATCCTAATTCCCTGTTTTCAAATGTAATCCCATTGTGGATTAGGGCTTATATTCATCAGCTTCCCATTTCTGCAACAAAATACTTCGGATAATCTTGTAGGAACAGAGTGTTTTTGTCTCCTTGTTTCTAAAGATTCTAGCCCATGATTTGGATAGATTCATGCTTTTGGGCCTGTGGCAAGGTCACACAGCATGGGAGGAGTGCATGGCAGAACGAAGTCGCTTGCCTCTTGGTGGACAGGACGAAAAAGAAAGTGGCCATGCAGAGTGTGGAGTCCAAAGCGTCCTCCGAGAGCATGACCTAAAGGCTCAACTTTCTCCCATTAGACCCACCTCTGCTTTTTGTTTGTTTGTTTGTTTGGTTTTTGTTTTTGTTGTTGTTTTCCTGAGACTGGGTTTCTCTGTTATAACTCTGGCTGTCCTGGAACTAACTCTGTAGACCATGCTGGCCCCAAATTCTCAGAGATCTGCCTGCCTCTGCCTCCCGAGTGCTGGGATTAAAGGCGTGTGCCACCACTGGCCAGCAAGTAACATAGTCTTAAAAGTAAAAAGTACACTAGAAACTATCAAGAGACTGACAAAGAATTCCCCACTGTACCAGAGGTTTCAGCTCATCTAAGCCTACTCTTGTTGGGGAAGTTTATTTCTAGTTTTGTTTATGTAACTTTTAAATAATTGTTTTGTATATTGTTAGGGGAAGGGCTGCCTAAGCCTTGGCAGTTTGTATTATCTGCAGGTGTTGGCTTTATGTAAATCTGTGATTAAGATGGTTGTTTACTCATGACTTGCACCTGCTCACTCCTCTCTGGCAATGCCATTGTGGAAGAGAAAAGTTGATGTGAAAGAATTCTTGCAGTCCCTCTCCCATAGTCTCAGGGAACAAGGAGAAACACTTCCCTTAGGCCTTGAGTTCCCCATCATAGAGGTGACATAGTTCGACTGCTAAAGGATTGTGGGATGAGACTAGACTACAGGTTTACTTCATTATGCAAATAGGCCTTTGGATGAGGGGGCAAAGTTCCTGTATCAGTAGACCACCTGAGGAGCTTCTGTATCAATAAAAACACCCGAGATCAGATGATTGGGGTTCCACTGTCCAGTATGGTACCTGCCATGACAGGTGTCTCCCTCTTCTGAAGTCTACATCTTCAGATGTAGCTTGCATCTATGCATCTACAATAAGTTTGCATCTATGAAAGTGTCTCCTTATCTTTGTTGCTGAGTTCACACAGTGGTTATCTGCTACATACTCTAATTGCTATCTATCCATCTGTTTGTTCATCTGTCTTGACTCAGAGGCACCTTGACTCTTATAGCAGTGGTTCTCAACCTGTAGATTACTATTCCTTTAGGGGTCAAATAACCCTTTCATAGGAGTTACCTAAGATCATCTACATACCAGATATTTACATTTTGATTCATAACACTAGCAAAATTACAGTTATGAAGTAACAAGGAAAGTAATTTTATGGTTGGGGGGTCACCACAACATGAGGAACTGTATTAAAGGGTTGCAGCATTAGCGAGGTTGAGAGCCACTGCTCAATAGCCTCCATGGTCTTATATCTTACCTCAGCAGTTTGACTCAGCACTAAGGCTTGGTTCAACTATGAACCTGTGGCTTATCCGTATGATAGCACATGCAGCAGCTCCTTAACAGGGTTCATTATCCAATCACCACAGATATTCTCTGTATATGTCAATTAGCCTTTTGCCTATGCCTTCAATAAGGTTGCTTTGAATTCCTTGAACTTTGCTACAGTCCTATAATGCTTTTATGGCCATCTTCTAATATATATATACACATATATATGTGTATATATATATATATATACACACACACATATATATGTATATATATACACATACATATATATGTGTGTATATATACACATACATATATATGTATATATATATGGAGAGAGAGAGAGAGAGAGAGAGAGAATGTGTGATTTGGGACTTAATATTAATAGTTAAAATTGAAATAAAAAAACTGTGCTTGCCAACAGCCAGCTCTCAAGGGAAGTTGAGATTACTTGACAAATTGCTGCTACAAAAACCTGTTGTACATTGTGAATTTACTGTTATTCAATAAATTCTGGCATTGTGGAAAAATACAATAATATCTGTCTACATTTCTGATGGCACAGTACAATAAGAACATAGTTGAAGCGACTATTTCCTTAAGGCTTTTCCTAAAACTCTGGACAGACCTTCTCAAGCCTCTTGTGGTTGGGGAAAACCATTATGGTATTATGTAACAAGCCTTAAATCCTACCTAGTCCTCATCTGTCAACAGTACCCAACATACCTGACTGCCCACTACGATGGCAGCTGTTTATTCCCTCATTCTAGATTCTGACTAGACCTGCACCAGCATCACAATTCACTCTGTGTTATCAGCCTATTGTTTTCTGACTCAATTCTCTCAGGGCTCTAGATTCCTATATTCATTGATTAGATGAAATATCATGCCATCAACGAAGAAAATAAATTAATCATAGGAGAACTGACTTAACTCAAATTGTTGTCATGCTGTGTATTAGTTAAACACACGAATAGAAACCACAAACATCAAGTCATTTGTATCTACTTTTTGGTCCTTGAGAACACTTGAAGTAGTGAGCATGGTTTGTACCTGAAATCTTGGGAAAATTCAAACCAGAAGACTGAAGAGGAACCATATTCTTGAAGATCAAGAAGGAAAAGACATAGGTGAGGTCCTAAAGAGTGAGACACTGTAAATATAAATGATGTAAGGAGTCTTAGAGGAAGCAGAAGTAATGGATTAAGAGTGAGATAGGAACAATTGGCCTTGTATAAAAGGGAAAATTTTCTAGTATGCACCCAGTCTGTGACTCAAGAGTCTTAAAATGCAAGTCATCACCTTTATTCTGATGTTTCCTGAAATAAACAATTAAGATGACATTTCAAGAGAGATACAAAGCATCAGAAGGTCATTTAAATGTTTATATTTATCACATTGTCACTTTTACTAACTACCAAAACCTCCACATAATGCAACATAATATATTTATAAAATAAAACACCTAATATGTAATCAACAATGCTCTTTATAACCTGTGGTTCAGTAACAAGATATAGTTTAAACTCTGACAAATTTCATATTCTTCGATCTTCTCAGTTTATCTCTGAAAATGAAAATTAAAAGTCTGCATAGACCCCTTAAAGAATGTAAGACCTGGTTGAAATAGTTCTTCCTTTTCACAGATGTGATACTTCTGAAAGAGTAGGCATAAAAGGAATAAGAGACTGAATACCACCACATTCACACACACACACACACACACACACACACACACACGCACACACGCGCGCGCACGCGCGCGCACATACACACTATTTATTTGTGAACATGCATTACTCAGTGTTCTCTAGAGGAACAGAACTTATATACTGTATATGTAAGTGATTTATTAGATTACCTTATACGAAATTTTCTAGCTAGTCTAACAATGGCTATTTGGCACACTGGAAAACCTGAGAACCTGGTAGCTGCTCAGTTCATGAGGTTGGATGCCTCCACGTCCCAATTTGGTGCTGAAAACCTGGAGGATTGATGCAGAGATAACTGATGTCCAGTCCATGTTGAAAGGCTGAAGAAGCTGAGTTCCCATGTCAATGAAGGATGGCAGCAGCAGTTTAGATATACTCAGCAACAAGGAGTGAATGCAGGCAGACAAAAGCAGCTCTGATTTTCCCTCAGACCTCTTTATACCTGGGCCAGTTCAGGATGGTGCTTCTCATTCTGTGAGCAGGTGTTTCTCCTGCCAGGTAATACTTCTTTCGAATCCCCTTACGCACTTGATTGCGGGCTTGTCTCTTCTTGTTTGATTCCATAGTTAATCAAGTTGAAACCATTAGCCATCATAATACAGCATTCATCTTCAGATCTTAAAAAGTTCTTTAAAGTCTGAGAATGCAGTAGGGCAGTGGTGGCATACCCAGTGCACCTTAATCCCAGCATTCAGGAGGCAGAGGCAGTCACATCTGTGAGTTCAAGGCCAGCCCGATCTTTTGGAGTAAGTCCCAGGACAGCCAGAACTACAAACAAAAATCTGAGATAAATGTTTTTCCTTGGTTTTGTTTTTGTTTTTGTTTTTTCGAGACAGGGTTTCTCTGTTGTAATTCTGGCTGCCCTGGAACTCGCTCTGTAGACCAGGCTGGCCTTGAACTCACAGAGATCTGCCTGCCTCTGCCTCCCCAGTGCTGAGATTAAAGGCCTGCACTACCACTGCCCCACTGACATATCATTTTTATAGGCAAAGAATCTCAGAGTATTTGTGGCTTCATTAAATTTATATTGCTGGCAGTTGTTAAGACTCAAGAGCAGATACTAAGACTCCTTCAGAGTTATTGGACCACATGGATTACCTCTGAACATTGGGAAATAGGGTTAAATTCTATCTGCCCAACCTTAGTTGAGGGTACTATTGCTGTGATGAAACACCATGATTAAAGTAACTTTGTGAGGAAAGGGCTTATTTGTCTTACACTTTCACGTCACTGTTCTCACTGAAGGAAGTCAAGACAGAAACTCAAACAGGGCAGGAACCTGGAGGCAGGAGCCAATGCAGAGGCCATGGAGAAGTGCTGCTTACTGTTTTGCTCCCCATGGCTTGGTCAGCCTGCTTTCTTATAAAACCCAGGACTGCTAGCCCAGTGATGGCCCCACCCACAATGGCCTGGGCCCTCCCTCATCAATCACTGTAATTTAAAAAAATTACAGGCTTGCCTACAGCCGATCTTATGAAGGCATTTTCTCAATTGAGACTCCTTCAACTCTGATAGCTCTCGCTTGTGTCAAATTGACATAAAACTGGACAGACAGCCCCTATCTATTGAATATGAAGGAGTGAAACCTGAGAGTCTGGGCTTTTAATAGGAAGCCACATATAGATGATTGCTATTGTCAGGTAATTTTAGGACATTGTACTAGCTTGTAACTCACTGATATTTCCATCTTGACACTTGACCCTCAATATCGTAATTGCTGACATTTTAAAGTCAATCAGGAAAACTTAGCTTTAATAATCCAAACTACTGTGATTTATATCCAAGCTGAAATACTGCAGCTTCTCAGTCTGTGTCAAAATGTTCTGAACCTGATTTTTATCAAGGTTCTTTTTAGTATCACATTAGCTTTCTTGATTTCTGAGAACCCTTGGACTGCAGGTGCCCCAGAGTACTCCTAGGAAACTTGGCCATGAGAATTTAAGTATTCCTTCATTCCGCTTCAAATTTGCCACTAAGATCTTGTCTTTGAATAGAGACCACTTTCACAAAAATAGAGCCTCAGAATTCGAATTTTATTCATGAGGAAAACGACACTCGGTGAACCTAAAGAGGTGTTACTCATGATCATTCAGCGACAGGGACAGAACACAAACTTGTTCATCCGTCTTGCATCTACTCCTGCGAAATATCTTCACTGATCAAGATACTCAGCCAAAGAACACTTAGTCCTTATCCGTTCAAGGTGAGATCTTTAGAATGGAAAATATGTTAAGCACCCTTTGCCACTAACGTCATTTGAACTGTATCAAAGTAAATTGTTTTTAATTTGGACTCCTGTATCAAAATGGTCCTTAAGACTTGTACTAGTTACTTCTAATGTTTTTACCACCAACTTACCTGACAAAGAACAACTTAAGAAAAGGAAGATCATTTTTCTTCCTGCTTTGAAGCTGTAGCCTATGAGGTGGGAAGGCGATCACAGTAGACAGTTCCAAGCTGTGGCAGCAGGGACATGAACGTGTTTGCTTACAGCTCTATGATCAGAAAGGGGAGAACAGGGAGTGCTGGCTATTGGCTGGCTTTCTCCTTTGTATCATTTTTTAAAAAATTCAGTCCATCGCCTCAGCCTAACGGATGGTACCCTCTACGTTAAAACCAGCTCTGCTCTCTGTAGTTAATCAGCTTTGGAAATGTGTTCAGGGACACATGTGTCATCTTGATGACTCTAAATCCAGTCAAGTTGGCAATGACTCATCACATGACTGCTGCAGGACATAGAACGGGTACAAAATTTACCCGAGAGTCTTCTTTTGTTTGGCCTACGTGGCATGCGCATAAATATTATTTGAAATGGGATTATGCTGCCTAGGGTTCCTGATCTCATGTATTCAAGCGGCTGTCTTGCCTCTGTCTCCTGAGTATCTGTGGCTCCAGGCATCCACTACTGAAGCCAAGGTGGCACTTACATATTTTATACAGTCAATTAAAAACTGAGAGCATTCACATTTTTAAAATATTGATGTTTGGATAATCCTGGGGAAAATTAAACAGGAATCTGACCAGTGTTCTCTTGTGGAAGTAATGAGATATTGACTGCTTTATAAGGGCTTGTGATAGTTAATTCAATTAGCACCTAACCAGCACCTTTCAGTCATTGCTACTGCCTACTCAGCACATGAAGGATTTGTCTTCTAAAGCAGACTAATTTCTGGGTCTACTAACTGTATGAATTGTGTCTAACAGCAGGTGGCATCAGTAAGCTGCCATTATCACTTCTCCTCCAAGTATGAGAGATGTGATTCAGCAGCAGGCTTCATTCAGGGACCATTCTTCTTTTCTTCTGAAATACTTCCCCATCTCTCTAGAAACGCAACATTGCCATATTTTAGTTGATATGTATTTTGACAAAATAATTTATAACAAAAATTTGGTACTAGTAGTGATGTAAACAGGAATGTGTAAAGTATGAATAAAAAGCACTCTAATAATAAAAAACACAGGGAAACAATCTTCAATTTAAGAGGACACATCTTTTTTAATCTTAGCACTTGGGAGGCAGAGACAACTGGATCTCTGTGAGTTCGAGGCCAGCCTGGTCTACATAGTGAGTTCCAGGACAGCCAGAGCTACATAGTGAGATTCTGCCTCAAACGAACCAAACCAAACCAAACCAAACAAACAAATAAAAAAAAGTGCTAAAACTAAAAAACTTTTAGGAGAAAACATAGTAGGTCTTTGTGGCTTCAGACTCGGCAATGGTTTCTTAGATGTGACGTCAAAAACACAAAGAACAAAAAGACAAAAACCAGATAAATTAAAAAAAAACCAAACCAGACCTCATCGAAATTTAAATTATTCTTGCTACAAAGTAAGAAAAGGAAGAGACAACCTGTAGATCTGGAAAAGCATTTCAAATCACATATCTTGTAAGAGATTTTAAAGGACATTTAAATGATTTTTACAACTGAATCATTAAAAACAAAAATAGAGGAAGTGAGGTAGCTTAGCAGGTACAGGCCCTTGCTTCCAAGTGTGACAACTTGATTTTGATTCCTGGAGCATACAATGGTGGAAGAAAAGAACCAACTACCACAAGTTGCCCTCTGATCTCCACATGTTCATAGTGACCACACACACACACACACACACACACACAGACACGAACACACACACACACACAGACAGGCACACACAGACACGCACACACACACACAGACACGCACACACACACACACACAGACACAGACACGCACACACACACACACACAGACACACAGACACGCACACACACACACACAGACACGCACACACACACACACACAGACACACAGACACGCACACACACACACACACAGACACGCACACACACACACAGACACACAGACACGCACACACACACAGACACACAGACACGCACACACACACAGACACGCACAGACACACAGACACGCACACACACACACACAGACACACAGACACGCACACACACACACACAAACACACAGACACGCACACACAGACACGCAGACACGCACAGACACACAGACACGCACACACACACACACAGACACACAGACACGCACACACACACAGACACACAGACACGCACACACACACAGACACACACAGACACACAGACACACACACACACACACAGACACGCACACACACACACACAGACACGCACACACAAACACACACACAGACACACAGACACGCACACACACACACAGACACACAGACACGCACACACAAACACACACACAGACACACAGACACGCACACACACACACATACACAGACACGCACACACAGACACGCAGACACGCACAGACACACAGACACGCACAGACACACACACACACACAGACACACAGACACGCACACACACACAGACACACAGACACGCACACACACAGACACATACACAGACACGCACACACAGACACGCAGACACGCACACACACACACACAGACATAAAACATACACTAAATAAATAAATACATGTTTAAAAATTTGAAGGAGAAAAATAGTTCAATTTAAAATTAGTCAAAGGATCTGGATATACATTTTCCCAAAGAAGAAAACGGCAATAATCAGATAAAATGTATTCAATCCCATTCATCATCATAGAAACGCAAAGCAAAACCACAATGAGATACCATACTACCCACTCCATGTAAAAATTCTAAACAGATATTAACAAATGTCAATTATGTGGACAAATTGGCAGCTTTGCTAATAGAACTGCAGTGGTAACGGGCTTTGGAAAAAAATGGACGTTCCTCAAAATGTAACCTAGAAAATCTACTCCTAAGTATACAATAATAATAATAATAATAATAATAATAATAATAAGAAGAAGAAGAAGAAGAAGAAGAAGAAGAAGAAGAAGAAGAAAACAAGCTGTCAAAGCTCTCTTGACCAAATATTTTTTACTTTATTCTTAATGAACTGGGAGGTGAGTAAGAGAGCAGCGGGAGAGAAAATAGACATAGAAGGAAGGGTGAAAGACAGGAAGAAGAAGAACTCAGTATTTCATGGTGGCCAAATTAAACATGTACTGGACAAAATGATAGCATGGCTCTCAGTGGGTTGCAGACAAATGAAGCCTAAAGTACCAAGGTTCAGTCATCCCACACAGTGGAGCAAAGCACATGGTGGCTAAAGTCGCTATTCAGAGGGGATTTTGAAAAAGACAGAATGCCCAACAGAGGGAACTTCAGAGCAATCTCTGAATCAGGAGGCTGAATCAAAAAGCTTGCCATGAGTTTGAGACCAGCTTGGGCAACTTAAGTTCAGAGCCAGACTACGATATACACTGAGACCTTATCTCAAAACAAAAATCAGTCTCAGGGCTACAAATCATGGCAGCAAGATCCGTTCTGGAGTCAGGAGCCATAGAATAAACACTATCACCAAAGACATTGACTACTCGAAGTGAACTGGTTTCTTGCAAACGTCTATAAAAATGTCTACTATATGCTTCAGGAGGCTGATGTAAACATTTCACAAGTGTTCCTTCACAAGTATGCCCACAGGTTCCTTTTTTTGGAAGACTTTGTTGTTTGTTTGTTTGTTTGTTTTTGAGACAGGATCTCACTGTGTAGGCCTTGCTGGCCTGGACCAGGCTGGCCTTGACATTGTAGACATCCACCTTCCTCTGCATTCCCAAATTCAGAGGATTAAAGACCTGTTCCACCATATTCAGCCTTTCTGTTCATTTTTAATTGTAATTTTATAGCCAATCAGAAAAGGGACCCAAGAACTGTGCATGATAAGAGAAATGAGTCAGTATTTCAGTGCTCCACATTTTAAAATGGATCAGGACAAATGCGAAATGCTGCCTTGTAGAAAGCAAACATAGAAGTGAGTGGGGCTACTTAATGGCTCACGTTGCAGATTCTGACATTAGATGGACCTCTTTGTTCTCTGGGGATCTCATCCATATCTAGATAGTCATCACAGTTTGCTGGTTTGTTTTTCTCACCTAATGTACCGCACATCTGTCTCTCTGTTTTTGATCTTATCATGGCTCGATTAGACCAGGTGCTCACCAACTCATGCTTGAAAAAGAACGTGACTAATTAATAGGGAGAAAATGAAAGCGTGGGTTTTTAGAGTTAAATAAGTGTAAATTTTCTCTTAGAGAGAGAATTTGTGTTTGCTTTAGCTGAACACCTAGATGGGTTGTTTTCATTGCTCAAACATTACAGCATGGTTGGGATAAGCCTAGAGTTGAACTGCACTGATGAGAAATCAGTGGTGATGGCTTGGTTGGGAGGTGTAATGGGTTGGTTGGGGGGAAATCTGTAATGTATGGGAAAATACATTACATGTATTTTCTCTCCTCATGGGAGAGGATGACAGGATAATGAAGGAAAGTTGAGCAGCATTGGGAAAATCAAATCCTTTGTGGCTAAAGAATTCTAAAGGAAACAGATCGCTATTATTTAAATGTTTTAAAATAGATTTGATTTATTCTTTTAGAATTTCACAGATGTATACATTGCAATTTGATCATAGCCACCCTTTACCCCTGATTCCAACTCTTCTCAGACCCCAAACCACAGCCTTTTCCATAACCCTTCCCAACTTCATGGTAACCTATAGAATCTAGTGCTTCCAGTATGTGTATTGGTATGGTGTCAGCCACTGGAATATGTGCAAATTGGCAAGGCCATAATCCCCGAAGGAAATTGACTCTCCCTTCCCCATTGCCAACCATTAACTACCAAAACTCCTCAGCTAGTTATAGGGGCTCTATGAGTCCCTACTCCATCTATGCTGGACTGTTGGCTGGCCTGATACTGTGCAGGCAACCAGAGTCACTGTGAATTCATGAGTGCAATGGTCCTGTTATATCTGGAAAACAGTTTTGTCTTGGTACTCCCAAACCTCTGACTCTTATAATCTTTTTGCTTCCTTTTCCATGACAGTCTCTGAGCTTTAGAAGTATGGAGTGTGATGTAGATATCCCAACTAGGGCTGAGCATTCACAGTCCCTTACTCAATATACTTTGGACAGTTGTGAGTTTCTGTCTTAACTACCACGTGCTGCAAAAAGAAAGGTCTCTGATGAAGACCAAGAGCTACACTACGCTGTGGGAATTATGTTTAATCTTAAGTAGTTGTGGCACTCAACACTTCAGTAGGAAGCGTTCAGTAGGAAGTGTTCAGAAGCAACTCACCCTTCAGTAAAAAAAAAAAATCTGTATGAATATAATCATTTACAACTCAGGAGGAAGTGGAAGAAACGAGGAGGAGGAGGAGATCATCAACTCTGTGCCAAAGGGGAATCGTGCACTCGGCATGAGGTGAGAATTAAAACATGGTAGAAATAGAAAAAGGCAGCCAGAAGGAACACAAGGAACGCACCTTTTACGGAATCTCCTAAATCCTAAAGGGCATGCACACATGACAGAACCAGGCTTGGGACTATGCAGAGCCTGAAAATTAAACCACACTGTCATTAGCTCTAAGGCTGGTTTCCCTTCTCCATATTCTTCTTCCCCATGGTTTGTGTACTGGGAAACTGACTCATAAAATCATCAATAGGCTTTCTTTTTCAATTTTATTTTTTTATTTGTGTGTTTGTGTGTGTGTGTGTGTGTGTGTGTGTGTGTGTGTGTGTGTGTGTGTGTGTATGTATGTGTTTTCCCACCATGACACACATGTGGAAGTCAGAGGACAAATTTCAGGAATCAGTTCTCTCCTTACATCAAATGGGTCCTGGGGATCGAACTCACATCATCAATCCTGGTGACAAGTGCCTTTACCAACTGAGCTCTTAGCCATCTGGTCCATGGGCTTTCTTATGTTGTGGCTTCCTGTCTGGTTGCACACTGGAAGCCTTGGCACTAGTCTGAGGGAGAAAAGTTGATGGTGGTCACTGTGTTTGTTCCTTCAGCTCCATCCATCCATCCCTTCAGGGAACAGCTAAATTAATTCACAGTGCCTGTCAGGTGACCTTATCAATATCTCCCTGTCACATTAACTTCTACTTCTTTCTCTCTTCCCTCCTAAAAGACAAAGAGGGATAAATGTGTCACTGTTATCCATCCTGGTGTTCCATACTGCTCTTTTCTTTCCTTATACTGTGGGCACATCTTTGTCAATAGTTTCCTTACTAAATTATCTTCAATGATATACCATGAGTATATAATTTATTTTCTGCCAGAACCCTAATCAAAACACTCTTTATCCCTTTGTTTCATTATCTCAGTCAATCCCGGCCACTAAAATATCACATATTAACTATCTTACAGGTGTAAAAATATGAGACAAAAGGCGGTTAAATAACTTGTCTAACTGCTTTCTGACCATAACCATTGATTTCCAGATAGTGGGGTTTTGTCATTTGTTTGGTTCCGTTGCCGTGTTTCCTTCCCAATCTTTCTCTCCCTCCCTCTCCTTCCCCCCCCCTTTTAGATTTTATTTCTTTTTATTTTATGTGTATAGGTGTTTTGCCTGAATATACGCCTATGCACCACATGCATGCAGTGCTTGAGGAGGCCAGAAGATGGCAATGGATCCCTGGGACTAGAGTTATAGTTGTTAAACCCCATATCCTTGCTGGAAATTGAACCTCTGTCCTCTGGAAGAACAGCCAGGGCTCTAAACCACTGAGCCATCACTCCAGGTCCTCCCTGTTTGTACATTTCTTTATTTCCAATCCAGTTCTATGCTTGCATTCAAATTCTTAGCTTGTTAATATGCTAAATTCACATTATTCTTTTTGTTTTGAGACAAGATTGCACAAAATACAGGCTGGCCTTAAACCCACTGTTGTAGCCGAGGATGATCATGAACTCTTGGTCCTCCTGCTTCCAGTCCAAAGTGCTGAGATTGAAGGCATGTTCCACCACATTTGACTAAGTTATTCTTTCTAAAACATTTTTTCCAAGGTCCCTAGGATTTGGCAGCTACCAACCTTTTATTATCCTTATACTTTTCCCTTATACAAGTCTTACAGCCAAACTAAACTGGAGTACTCAATTTTCCATAAAATCACCTTATTAATACATTATTCTTCTCAAGGTGCTCCATGTCCTGACTTTCTTCATTACCCCACCCTGACTTCTTCTTTACGAGTTTATATTTTAAGAGTATTAGAATAACAGCAATTTATTTTCCCACACTTATGGGATGCTGAAGTCCAAATTGAGGCTAAATTCATGGCATCAACAGGTCCAGTTCCTTCTGGGGTTTCCAGCGAAGAACACACTTCTGGAAATTTACCAGCCACAAGATGCTTTCTGGCATTTTTGAGATTCTTGCCTAATTCCCATATCTGTTCTCATTTTCTTTCTGTTCTCAAACCTCCCTCAGTTTTCCATTTGTAAGAATACTTGTGGTTTTTAGGGATCAGTGAATAATCCAGGATAATGTCTTTGTCTCAGGACCCTTAATAATGTCTGCAAAATGCCTTCTTTTATATAAGGTAATATTCATAGGTTTCAGTGATTAAGACCTGGTTTTCTTTAGGGGTAGTTATTGGGTACCACATTATTCTGTGATGATTTCAATTTTCTTTTCCTTAAAAAGTCAGCTAAAAACCCTCCCTCTTCCATAGAGTGTGGCTTTCTTAGTCTTGTTAATTTCTACTAAGTGATCTTCTATGAATCATCCTTACTTCTCTGAGTTTCAGCTGTCAAATCCATATTAGTTGCTCGTCTATTGATTACAAATACTAGTATTTGCAGATGTCAAGATAGTTATCAACTGGGCTGCCCAGCCTGGAGGCTCATCAATGTCAACAACCCCATCATGCTTTTGTAGGAATTGTCTTGCTATGCACACTTGCTAAATTTTTATTGGCCACATGTCATCTGATTTGCTACCCTTTTGGAGTTGCCCATCCTCTGTATCATACATGCTGGGAGCCTTTCTACTCACCATATCCACCTGCAGGGTACATGCACATGACTTAGCTGCTTAGTTCCTTTCCAGAACTTTGAATATGAAAAAACTGTCTATAGGTGTAATTGTAAATTTTTGCTAGTCATAATTCCACCATTTTACTCAGGATATAGCATTTCTTGATAATTCTCAAGTTTTCGTATGGATCATAAACTTGTTCTTGTTGGTAGTGGTGGTGATTGTGGCATCTGTATAGGGGGCTAGTCTTGTTAAAATGCCATCTCTTGGGACCTACACAATATGATCAAATAAGCATCCTTGGGAAGTGGGCACAGGAATTTTACTTTACAAACTTTTAAGAGCCTTGATGATTCTTATACACACTTCAAGGTAAAATAATGGCTCCAAGAGCTCTGTAGATAATGCATTGTTTGTGCCTTCTTAACTATGGCCTCCATTTCCCTATTTTACTATTTGCTTCTTCAGAAGACAAGATCTGTTTTCCTTCCAGAAACTTAGCTTTACTCTTTTCCTGAGAATGATATTTATATTACTCACATTCCCACACACACTTTCCTCTCTGACATGTTGAAGGGTAAACAGGTTTTATATGTCTTCAATCGTTTCTTGCATGTTTCTTATTCCTCTAAGAGCACAGATTTGCTTAGTCTCCATAAACCTCTTCCAAGTTTCTGATCTTTTTTAAGAAATTAATTTAGATTCTCCCCAGAGGATCTCAGACTAGTGATTTTCCTTTACTAATAAACAGCATTTTATCTCTTCTTAGGAATCTCACATTGTATAACAGCATCCGAATCAGTGCATAATAATAAATTTCATATTTCTTCGCAGTTCCTGAAAGTTTTGGTGATAAAGAATATCAATGATTCCATTAAAATCAAGCATTTCTAGAAGTTGAAACATAATCTGTAGTCTGATTCATGGGATTCAGAGAAAGTCCACATGAACCAGTATATCCTATGGACCAAATTGTGTGACCAACTGGGAAACAAATGCCCCTCCACTTTACTTCATGTTGGAAAAATCATTGCAGGCTGAAAACTGGAAAATAAGTTCAAAGACATATTCCTGAATGGTACTGTAGTTGTTGCTAAATCTCCTATGAGAATTGGTATCTTCATGAATCTGTTTATCCTAAATTTACTTCATTATAAAAACTAGCTCTAATATTCCAATGGAATCTTATTCAGGATGGACAAATATCCTCACCATTTTCAGACAATGGGAGATAGACCATATTGCTTATAAACCAAGTGGATTTTTATAGCATTGGTTGCTTCATTTAGAAGATGCAGTTTGGAGAGCATCTAAACCTTGTTGAGGAGAAATAGAATAGCTTAACCTGATTATAGATTAACCCAGAGCAATCAGAGTAGTTGTAATTTGAATTTCCCTAATGGCAAAGAAGTTAAACGTTTTTTCAAATATTTCATTTTCATTTAGATTTTACTTTTCAAAAACTCTTTGCAGTTCTTTTGCCCATTCATTTCTTTAAATATGTATTTATTGTATTTATAATCAAGTATGCACATGCCCAAAGAGGCCAGGAGAGGGCAAAATGTCTCCTGTAGTTTGGATGGTTGTGCATTACAATGTGGGTGCTGGGATTTGAACCCAGATCCTCTTTAAGTGCTTTTAATCGCTGAAGCACTTCCTTCACCTTTTTGTTTGTTTGGGTGTTTTGTTTGTTCGTTTGCCTACTTATTGATTAAATGGTTTTTTAGAAGTTTAGTGTTTATTTTTTCAGTTCTTATATCCTAAGTATCAATCCCCCATCTGATAAGTAGTTGGAGAATTTTTTCCTAGCGTGTAGGCTGCCTGTGCCGGTGATTGTTCCTTCACTGTGCAGAAGCGTCTCAATTTTATGTTAATCCCATTTGTCAACTTTTAGGATTATTCCTCTGTTACCAGACTCTTTTAAATAAATTCTTGCCCATGAATCTGTCTTTAACAGTTTTAACCATTTTTTCCTCTAGCAGTTTTGAAGTTTTGAGTCCTATATTAAGGACTTGGATACATTGTGAACTGATTTCTGTGCAGAGTGAAAGATAAGGATTTGTTTTGTTTCTTCTACACCTCAAAACCTAGTTATCTCAGCACCATTTGTTAAAGAGGCTGTCTTTCTTCAATGTATATTTTTAACACACTTGCTTAAAATTAGGTTGATGTTATTCTCCAGTTCTTCCCAACCTCTGGCCTTAATATTCTTTCTACTTTCTCTTCCATATGATCCCTGAACTTGTGAGGAGGGATGTTATATGTATGTCCCATTTGTAGCTGAACACTCCAGAGACATTTATTCTCTGTACTTTGAGTAATTTTGAGTTTCTTTGTTAGCTGAAGTCCACTGCAAAAAGAAACTTCTCTAATGAGTTACGAGTGCTACACAAATCTGTGATTATAGAGATAGGAATTAATAGGGAAGTTTGATTTTATGTCCATTTAGCAAAATAACAGTAACAGGTTTGCCCAGTTTTATTTAAGGGTGTGGTCCCAGATATAGTTGAAGGGGTAGTCCCACATCATTAAGTATATGAACAGCACAAATTAGACTTATATCATAACAAAACAAGAGGACATGGAAGTTGGAAGGGGTAGGGATGTAAGAGGTAAAAAGAGACAGGATCTAGAAGTAGTTAGGGGAAGATGGAGGTAAATATGATCAAAATATATGTATGAAATCCTTAAAGAAATAATAAAAATCTTATATTTAAAAATATCAAACAAACTGTTGCGTCTAAAATAACTTATCTTATGGATCAAAGGGTGGAAAGCCAAAATATCAAGTAAGATGAAGCCCCAAACGGGCTGGCACGGCTATTTTAATATCTGATAATGTAGAATTTAAATCAAAACTAGTTATATGAGGTAAAGCAGGGCACAGAATATTAATAAACAGAATGTCTCGTTAAAAAGATATAACAATTTTAACATACATGTGCCAAACACTGGGGCCATATGTTTTAAAAATAATGAACATAAAAGGGGTTTCTTCTGAACATAGCATAACTACTGTATTCATTGAACTCTCAGCTACTGTGGTTGCCTTCATAAGACCTACAGGATATCAAGCCAGTCAATATTCCTGCATGAAACGGGGAGGAGCTCACCTGCCATTACCCCTGGCTGAAGAGCCATGGAGAGTTTGATGGCTTCTGGGGAAGGGAGAGTCAGTTTTCTTCAGGGATCTTGCTTTTCTCTTTTTAAAAAGAATTTTCTACAGTAGTATAGACCTTGCTTTTCAATACAGTCAGTCTTCACCTGGTGGTGACCTGTGTCTACTTACATTTAAGATAACTATTGAATGATGTTTATTGATTCCTGTATTTTGTTTGTTTGTTTGTTTTCCTGTATGATTGAATTTTTGTTTGTTCTTTTTTTTCCATCTCTGTTGTTACTACTAGGGCTGCTAGCTCATTGTGTTAGACATGCTAGATTACTTCTTAGCTCTCTTTTGTTTATATGCTCCTCCAGTAAAATGTATTCTCACTTGTGCTTTCATGATTGAAGTGATCTTTTTTCCTTCATTGTGTAGTATTACTATAACTGTTTTCTTCAGTGCTGGGTTTCTAGTCAAGATGACTAGTTTTGATTGTTGAGTTGACACAATAGAAACAGGAAGAAAATCTCAATAAAGAATTGTCTCGATTAGGCTGGCCCATAGACATGTATGTGGATGATTTTCTTTTTTTTATAATACTTTTATTAATAATTTGAGTTTCATACAATGTATCTCTATAATATCCTCTTCCCATTCCTCCCTTTTCAACCCTCCCATCTCTGCACCCTCAAAAAAAAAAAGAAAAATTAAAGGAAATTACATTGATCTTGTATGCAAAGAGCATGGGTCATGGACATCTTCATGATCCCTGGAGGCAGCAGGCCGCTCTGACCATGGACATCCGCCTGCCCTCTACTAGCCCAAGACAAAGCAGGACAAAGTTTGACCTGAAGTTGTGCCTCACTACCAAAATCCAGACACCAAACAAGCCCCCTGGCATCCTGCAAGCATCAGGGCATCCTACAGACCCCCAACATCCCATAGAGACCAGGGCCTCCTGCAGGTACCAAGATTCCCTCAGACACAAGGACCTCCTGCACACATCAGGGTATCCCACCAGCAGTGGGTATCCTGCAGGCACCCAGACATCCCACATACACCTAGACCTCCCAAAGGTACCAGGACTTCCTGTGGGCACCAGGACATCCCTCAGGTGCCCAGTCATCCTGCAAGCACCAGGACTTCCAGTGGGCACCAGGGCATCCCACAGACGCCTATGCATCACACAGGCACCTGGTCTTCCATGAAGGCACCAAACCATCCTTCAGGCACTTGAACTTCCAGCAAGCACCTGGGCATCCCGCCAGTAATTGGTCATCTGCAGGTTCCCAAATATGTTACCAGCTCCAGGACCAGTCTCAGGTTCCAGAGCTTCCTGCAGGTGTCTGGATATCCAGAAGGCACAGGACATCCCCCCAGGCTCCAGCGTATCCCACAGATGCCCGGGCATTATGCAGGCACTGGGTCATCCTACACACACACAGACATTTCACAGACACCTAGGCATCCTGCAGCTGCCGAAACATCCCATAGGCATCAGGATGTCTTGCTGGCACCAGGGCATGCTGCAGACACCCAGACATCCCACACACATCCAGACATCTCTCAGGTACCAGGACTTCCCATAGGCACCAGGACCTCCTGCAGGAACCAGGACATCCCTTGGGTACCAGGGCATCCCACAGAATCCAGGCATCATGCAGGCACTCAGCCAACCCACAGACACCCGGTCTTCCCATAGGCACCTGTACATCATGTGGTCACCCAGACAGCCTTAAGGTACCCAGACAACCCACAAGCACCAGAACATCCAGAAGGTAACCAGTCTTTCTGTAGGGACGCGGACATCCCACAGGTACCAGGATGTCCTGCAGGCACCAGGGTATCCCACAGGTGCCCAGATATCCAGACGGCATCAGGATGCCATCCAGGCTCTAGGGCATTCTTCAGATGCCCAGGCACCACACAGGCATCTGACCAACCCACAGACACCCACTCATCTCACAGGCAAGCTGACATCCTGTAGGCACCCAGACATCATGCAGACATCCAGACATCTGGCATGTACCAGGGCCTCCCATAGGCAGCTGGACATCCTGCAGGCACCAGAGCCTCTGGCAGGTATCAGGACCTCCCACAGGCCTCTGGACATCCTAAAGGCACCCAGACATCCCACAGGCACCAGGATGTCCTGCAAGCACTAGGGCATCCTGCAGATGCGCGGACAAAAAAATTTCTCAATTGAATTAACTAAGGTGGGAAAACATACTCTGAATGTGGGCAGCACCATTTTATGAATTAGGCCCTAAACTGAATGAAGAGAGTGAGATGAGCAGTGGCATGCATGCATCAATTCATTGTTCTCTTCTCAACTGTGGGTGTAATATGAGTAGCTGCTTCAAGTTCCTGCTCCTTGATGTTTGTGAAACAATAGACTATGACCTGAAATTATGAGCCAAAGAATCCCTTTCTTCCTTAAGTTGTTTTTGTTAGGTTGTTCTATCACAGCAACAGGAACTGAACTAAAACTGCCCAGGTTTTTTTGTTTTTTTTTTTCTTGAAATGTCCCTTTTCCTCCATCAGTGTTGAAAGACAGCCTTTCTGGATCTAGTAATCATAGTTGTCAGTAATTTCCTTTCTGGCCTTGAAATATGCCACTCAGCAACAACAGCAAACAATACAAGATATATAGAAATACAGTTCAAATCAATTGATGTCTATTAATACATCAATAATAATCATGAAACTGAAAGTGGAAAAACTTTTGCAGACTATGCTATGAAGTTAAAAAATATTTAGGGTGGGTATGGAAATACTAAGTGAATGAGAAAAATGAAAGAAGCAAAGGAGTGGAAATAAAGAAGAAATGTGGTTCAACAAAAGAAAGGAGAAAAAAAGCAAAGGACAAAATGTGATGGACTGAAAGAAAAATAGCAAGATACTGCAAAAATATGGAAAAAAGAAAAAGCAGTTTAGGGAAGGAATTAAAAAGAAAAATGGCAAAGGAAAAATGCTACAAAAATGTAGTTGGTGGCAGGAGGAAACAAAGAAACAAAGCTAAGGAAAAGAAAAAGCATCACATAATAGTAGGGAAAGTGCCCAAACAGAATTAGATGAATATATGAGGGAGAATAACCAATAAAAATTATTTTAAAATACAATAAAAGTAAAAGTCCTGATAAATGCAAATTTAAGAAATGAGAGCCCTCTAAAGGCTTCTGAATGGGTAAAAGTATTTACTGTACAACTCTGACTATTGAACTCTATCCCCAGAACCCATAATGAAAGTAAAGAACCAAATCTCCAAAGTTGCCCTCTACAATATACGGAGACTAAGAGATTTTGGAACACTCAGTCCTAAATGAAATGTCTTCATTAAATTCTTCCCCTCTCAAGGATCTATGCACAAGAGGACGCAGAAAGATTGTAAGAACCAGAGGGGATGAATGGCTACAAGGAAACTGTCTTCCAGACACAACAAGACTGATGCACATATAAACTTACGGAGTCTATGGCAGCATGCTCAGGACCTGCACAGGTCCAAGGCAGATGTTTTCCCAGTGCTTAGAAGGTAAGTGGACAAGTGCCCCTGGCCCTAACCCACAAGCTATTCATATTGCTTTTGTGGGCATTTTCTGTGCTACTTGTCTTTTGCTTATATATTATGGTTTCTAGTTTTGTATTTTTATGTGTTTCTTGTGGTATTTTTCTTTGTTTGTTTGTTTTTTTAAATCTGATTTGCTTGTGGGTTTTTGTTTGTCTCTTAGTTTGCTATTTAAAGAGAAAGAGGGCCCCGGTGGTGGTGCACACACTTTTAATCCCAGCACTTTGGAGGCAGAGGCAGGTGGATCTCTAGGCAGGAGATCTAGGCCAGTTTGCTCTACAGAGTGAGTTCCAGGTCAGCCAGAGTTACAACGGAGAAACCCTGTCTCAAAAAGCAAAAAAAAAAAAAAAACCATAAAAGTGGGGTGGGGGGAAGGCCTGGTAGGTAGGGAGATGGGAAGGATCTGGGAGAAGTTGGGAGAGGTGGAGAGAAAAACCATGACCAGAATATGTACAAAAAAAACATTTTTTTCAGTAGAAAAAAGGGAAAAAGCTGTCCTCTGTTATACATCCTCAAATAATAATAATAAATTTTAAATAATCATAAAAAATTCAAGTTGTAGCAGCTTCTTTCTGGGTCTTTAAAAATTGGAATCTGTCAGCTCCATGCATGGAATGGATGTGGGTTGAAATTGTAGACTCATTTCTCCTATATTTCACACTGTTTCTGAGTCTATATTGGACACGCATCAATGTCTGTCATAGCTGTCTTCATCTCGGTAAAGTTCTTTCTTTGCACAGCAGGTGTCTCTTCTGGCCACACTTATCTTTATTGTTTGTGGCTTGTGCATATTCCTCCATCTTTCCAAGACTCCTAAGATTGTGCTCTTGGGGTAGCTAATATCTTAGCTGGACAGTGTCCACCAGTGTTTTTGGAGTGTGGAGAACAACAGCAGCACTAAGATCTGTACAGGCAGAGCACCTGTTTTGTCATCTCTAGACAGTCAGAGAATTACTCATGCTGCTGCTGTAAAGTACGTCCCAGGAATTTCAGAATTTTCAGTCTCTATGGTAGTGAACAACAGATAAGTCACCTGAGCATTTGCTCTACCTACTGTCTACAGGCTCAGTTATCTAACTTGACAGTCATTCTCAAGTCGCCAAGGGTATGACTTTCTCTCTATGGACTTTCCAACCTGAGACAAGCCCCCTGCTTCCAAACACTTTGGCTTGTATGTGGTGGGCATTCTGGTCTCCACAGCTGCCCCTCTGCAAGGGTTTCCATATCCAAGAGCTAGGCAGGCCGAACTGAGACTCTGCAGCCTATCATCAGTACCTGGGGCAATCTCAGATTTTAACATTAGAGTCTCTCTCAAGATGGTGCTTGGGTGCTACTCTCTGAGTCATATAGAATGACAAAATAGGGTTTCTCTCCATTATTAACCCATCTGATGGAGGAATCACTGTCTCACCAATATCTGAAGATTTGAGGCTTGTGGGGACTATGGACTTGTACTGGGGAATAGGACTGTCCATCTTATATCTGTTTTTACTGCTTAGAAACAGCTTCTTTCTCTCCTGCAACTAGACATCTGCATGTCTGAGGCTGTGCTTGATTTACTTCTCTGCTTTGATGGTCTTTTTAAACTTAGTTCAGGTATCCTTTCACTTCCCTTGTAGATTTTCAAGACTCTTCCCCTCTATTTTATTTGGAATGTGGTCTGTTTTTTCCTCATTTTATCTCTCTTCTTCCCTGACTCATACAGAGGTACCTTTTATTCAGTCATCTTACACAGAAGACCTCCAAGCTGGACCCTTTTGTCTTATTTTTTTTAACAGGAAAAGGGAGATGCAAAGGGAAATACTGCTCCTTCTGTTTAACTTTCAGTGTGGCAAAATAGATACCAGAAGAAATTTTCATCATAAACTGTTATCATGTATCTTTGTGATTCATATTAACATTACAAGAATGGACCAGGTAAGAGGCTGGGGAGAGCCTGGGTGGTGATGGTGCATGCCTTTAATCCCAGCACTTGGGAGGCAGAGGCAGGCAGATCTCTGTGAGTTCGAGGCCAGCCTGATCCTCAGAATGAGTTCCAGGGCAGCCAGAGTTACAACAGAGAAACCCTGTCTCAAAAAACAAAGCAAAAAAGGCTGGGAGATATCTCAGTAGGTAAAATATTTTCACACAAGCATGAAACCTGAGTTTGGATCCCTTGTATCCCTATAAAAAGAAACCCAGGTGTAGTGGTTCACATTCATAATCCCAGGACGGGAGAGGCAGAGACAGAAGAATCCTTGAGGTTATTTAGCAGTCAGCCTAGCTTACTTACTCAGCTCCAAACATGTAAGAGACCTTATCTCAAAAAAAAGGCAAATGGCTCCTTAAGAATGACATGCGAGGTTAACGTCTGACCTCTAAATGCACACATGTAAGCACACACATAAACAAATAATGGACCGATTAATTATAAAAGGAAATCTATGGCAAACAAAAGTCAAATCCTGTCTGGAAGGTCCAATCTATAAACATAGGCTCTATCAAGGCTGCTACAAAAGTACCTTCCCAAACATGCTCATATTTCAGAAAATGTTACCTTTGGGGAAAATGGAAACCATTGTATAGACTTCAAAACCTTAAAGAGATGCCAGTGATTAAGCGTGGTATATCCCATGGGTAAATAAACAAGGAGATAGGTGGAAAAAAAGCACACGAGGGCTGGGGGTGTAGCTTAGTTGGTAGAGTGCTTGGCTAGCATCCACAAGATACTGAGTTCAAACCCCAGCTGAATAGTGTGAAAGGATGTGAGAAAAGACCAATAGGAAGTAAAGTATATGATACAACTATACCAAAGGGGAAAAGTTAGTAATAATGAGAAAATAATATTCAAACATAAATGATTGGTAATTTTCTAGGAAAAAATCATTAAACTTAGAATTTATATCTGGTTGCCTCATTTTAGTAAAAGCTACAGGACAGTGACACACAGACACAACTAGAAGGCAGAAGAGATGTCATGTTGTTACACAATATACCTGTCTGTGTCCGAATGACATAACACATGTTGAGAGAAAAGAATCATCCTTCTAGAGTTGTATTCCTTGCCAAAGTATCATTGAATGATGAAGTATAATAGATATGTCTCTGGACTTCTGGGAAGCTCCTTCAAGAAGAGCCCTGCTTCTTCAGCTCCTCAGTAGCAGTCACATGCAAGAGGCCAGCTAGAGGTGCCTTTAGCTATGACCTGCACCACAGAAAGCTTATTTCCCCAAAATCACACATTTCCAAATAGATCATTTCCAGGACTGATCCAGGCAAGTGTAGCAGTGTCATTTGTTCTACCTAAATGCACATGAGTTACTTTAGGCATTTACCTTGGGATCAAAGAAGGCTTTTGTTTGGACTACATTAATGATACACAACTGCTTCTGCCAACACCCACCTCTTACCGTCTTTTTATCCTTTCCTTAGACCTCAATTTTAAATAAATTTCTTCTTTAAAAATTATCTATATCTATCTATCTATCTATCTATCTATCTATCTATCTATCTATCTATCTATCTATCATTACTGAGGCTGGAGAGATAGCTCAGTGGTTGGGAGCACTGGCTGCTCTTCCAGAGGCCCCGGGTTCAATTCCCTGTTCCCAGAAGGCAACTCACAACTGTCTGTGGCTCCAGTTCCAGGGGATTCTGTGGGACCACCATGGGGCTGAGGAGTGGGTTGAAGTAGCTGGGAAGTGCCTTGCCCTCCCAGAAGGTGAGAGAGTTGGGCAGCTCCTCCTCTTTTGGCCCTGGCGAGATTGAAGCTAAATATTAAATATTGCCTGCTTCACAGAAGCAAAAGGAAATTAACTTGGTAGGTGTTCATCTGCCCACTTCCCTCTTTGTCTCTGTGAAGACCACAAGGCCAGGTGCCCACCCCGCATGCAAATAAGACTCGCCACCCTGAGTACCCAGAACCCTCCCCTCTGGGGAACATATAGGTAGGGGAGATTCAGCATTAAAGGGTGTACTGCTTCCACCAGAAGAGACTCCCGGGACTGATTCATTGCGTCTCATTTGTTCATTCTCAGCACAGGGGTCAGAGTCTACCAGGTCCAAGAAACCCAAGGCCCTTCCTTCCCACGCTTCTCTGCCACTCCCCCAGTGTGGGTTTCCCACTAAACTGGGAAGAAACCCAGCAAGTTGCGGGGTGGGTCGGAGCAGAGACAGCACAGGAGGACCTTACCAACCGGATTCAACACCTCACACTGACACACATGAAAGCAAAACAGCAATGCACATAAAAATAAATATTTTTAGAAGTAGGAGAGAATTAGAGGGTGATTGGGAGACCTAATGTAGTGGAAACTCACAGGAATCTATGAGGGAGAACCCTAGCAAGGATCCCTCGTAATTGGGGACAGGGAACCTGAACAGGCCATCTCCTGTGGCCAGACAAGGTTTCCAGTGGTGAGACTGGGACATTATCCCAGCCACAAAACCTCTGACTTATGGCCTATCTGCCCTGCAAGATCCTCATTGACAATAAAAGGCAGAACCCTGTGCCAAAGGAGGGAACCCTTGCCTGAAACTGCCGGACAGAACAGGAACTAGAGACTGAACAACCTGGAGATGATTTCTAATGCTGTCATGCTCTGCTCATAGATGGTACCTAGCCTAGTCCTCACCAGAGATGCCCTCCTCAGCAGCCGAGAGGAGCATCTGGAGAGGCCCAGGGCCAAACATCAGGCAGAGATTGGGGAACCCCAGGGAAGAGGGAGAGGAGGGATGGCAGAGACCAGAGGGGTTGAGGACACCTAGAGAAAAAGCTCCACATTGTCAACTGACTAGCACTCCTAGGGGCCCACAGAGACTGAAGCCATAGACAGGGAACCTGCAGGATCCCTTAAATACATTTTATGGCTGTCTGGATTGGTGTCCTTGAAAAACTCCTACAGGCTGGAGTGGAGGGTGCCTCTGACAATTTGCCTGCCCTTGAGACCCTTTTTTATCCTGATGGGCTGGCTGGCCCACCCTTGATGTAGGGATTGGTGGCTGGCCTTGTTCCATCCCACTATGCCATGCCCTGATTGTGCTGTAACCATGGGGGATGGTTCTTTTATGGGGAAAAGGGAGGATGTTTGTGGGTGGTGGTAGGGGTAGATCTGGGGGAGATGGAGGTAAATGTGGGGGTGGAAGGAAAGGAGGAGCAGGGCTGGGACGCATTCTATAAATTGTACAAGAGAAGAAAAATTTAAAGAAATAAAAATGTTTTATTTATTATGTTCTTAAATTTTATATATTTTATATGCTTTATATATTTTATACATATTTATATAATTTAATTACATATTTTTATAATTTATATTTATACAATTATATTGTATGTAAATATATAAATATGTAAGTATAAATTTACATATTGACATATAAACCATATATTAAAATTACATATATTATGTATCATATATAATTATATATCGTATATTATATATTATATATAAAAGTACATAATTATTATATGTAAATTATATAATAGAAATGTATATTATATATTTGTATGTATATATTAATATATAAAATATTTATATATTATATATAATTAATAACACACATATATTATTTATTATATATTGAAATGTATTTATTATAAATAAATCCATATTTATTTATTTAGTGCATGAGTACATGTATACCTGCATGCCAGAAGAGAGCATTAGATCCCATTATAGATTATTGTAAGCCACCACGTGGTTGTTGGGATTTGAACTTAGGACCTCTGGAAGAGCAGTCAGTGCTCTTAACTGCTGAGACATCTCTCCAGCCCCTCGGATAAATTTCTTACATACTAAATTCCATATGGAATGCAGCTTCCTGTGAAGTCATGCTGGTTTGTTTTTAAGTATTTAGGAATATATATGTACGTATATATATATACACACATACCTACTATATTTATACTATATATGAATATATAGACATACATGCACACACATATATAAAGTACTTCTGTGTGTGTATGTGTGACAAAAATTAAAGAAGATGTCATAAATTTGAGAGCGAACGAGAGAAAGACCACGCGCGCACTCAAGGGGAATGTGTGGGAAGAGTTGGAGGAAGAAACGAAAGGAGACAAATGATGTAGTTATAACATATATATAATTTTAAATAAATTTAAAAAATTTTTTAAAAAGAGTAATGGCCCAAACTTACTTAGATAAATTTCTGAGACTTGAGTTACTGAACTCAGACTCTTGAAAGGAGCCGAAGCTGAAATATGTGCACTTTAAGGATTTTTTTCTTCTTTGAGTCGTGTCTTTCAAAGCCGTAATGGTGTGACTTCAAGTCACCCGACATAATCTTATAATTTTATGATGTTCCGTTGGGTATCTTCTTGTCACAGAGAAGGCTCTAGGGTTACATTTGCCCTGAGTGCCCATGCTGACTGGGTAAGGCGTGTTGCCAGGTCAAAAAACCATCCAATCACACGCAACCTGACATTTTCTTGTCCAATCAGATCTCAAGTTAGTCCATCACGTGGTATGCTGCATGTGCATAGTGCGTTTCCTCAGATACCGCCATTTTCTAACTTCGGGTCACAGCCGTTCCGTCCCGTCGGCCATGGCGGAGCCCTCTGCTATGGCAACTGCGGAGGAGCCAGCTTCTGATTCTTCTGAGGAGGTCGTTACAGTTCGACAGCCTAAAAAGGCCACCTCAAAGGCCAAGAAGAAGAAGCTGCAGAAGCGAAAGAAGCCGAAGGCGAAAGCGGAGGAGAAGGCTGATGAGAATGCGGAAGAGAAGGCAGAGGAGGAGGCTGATGAGAAAGCGGAGGAGAAGCCTCCGAAACGACGCCGCTCACTTCGTCTCCTTCAGCGACGCCGCATCAGAGATGATGAGCGGAGAGCAGCCCGCCTCATTCGACGCCGCAGAAACAGCTTCGCCAGCTATTTCCCGAAGGTGCTAAGGAATGTTCATGTGGGGTTCACACTGTCCCAGAGGTCCGTGAGCATCTTGGACTCGTTCGTGAAGGACATGTTTGAAAGAATCGTTACTGAAGCAAGCGCCTTGGTCCGTCAAACCAAAAGCCGAACCATCAACTCCAGAGAAATCCAGACAGCTTTGCGTCTTCTGCTTCCTGGAGAGATCTGCAAGCGAGCAGTAGCTGAAGGCACCATGGCGCTGCTCCGGTACATCACCCACAAGTGAGCAGCTTCATCTTCCAACCAACAAAACCCAACGGCTCTTTTAAGAGCCACCACTTCTCCTAAGAGACCTGTGGCATCAACTCAAGTTTGAAAGTAGGAAGCCTCCTGCCCGTTCTTCAGGGGTTCCCAATTAACTTACAAAATAAAATGTTGTTTGTTAGAGTAAACGTTGTCACATCTGACTTATTTGGGTTTCCGCTGGCAAAGTGATAGTTTTTTCTTAATTAGGTTGTATTTCGTCACTTTTTTCCCTTTTATTGAAAATAGTTTGTTTTTTTTATTCTCATATAATATATCCTAGTTATGGTTTTCCCTCCCTCTACTGCTCCCGGTTCTCCTGACTTCTACTTCTGTCTGGTTCCACCCCAAAACAAACAGGCTTTGAAGGGATTATAATAGTATAGTATAATGTAGTACTAATATTTGAATTGGCACTAGAAACAGTCCCACTCGTTCGCATTCAGGAATCCCACAAAAACATTAAACTTAAAGCTGTAATATATACCCATGAAGGACACCTTGGGTAAAAAAGAAAAAAGAAAAATTATATACATTATATTATAATATATAATATTATAATATAATCTATAATAATAAATAATATATTATATTATATATAATATTATAATATAATATATTATAATATAATCTATAATAATAAATAATATATTATATTATATATAATATTATAATATAATATATTATAATATAATCTATAATAATAAATAATATATTATATTATATATAATATTATAATATAATATATTATAATATAATCTATAATAATAAATAATATATTATATTATATGTAATATTATAATATAATATATTATAATATAATCTATAATAATAAATAATATATTATATTATATGTAATATTATAATATAATATATTATAATATAATCTATAATAATAAATAATATATTATATTATATGTAATATTATAATATAATATATTATAATATAATCTATAATAATATATAATATATTATAGATTATATTATATTATATATTATATATAATATAATAATAATATATAATATGATATATTATAATATAATATATTATTATAGATTGTATTATGATATATTATATTATGATATTATATATAATAACACATATTATAATATATTATAATATATTATATAATACATATTATAATATATTATGATATTATAATATATAATACATATTATATATTATTATATAATGTAATATAATATATAATGTGATTAAAAATATAATTATACAAGTATTATATATTATAATATACTTAATATATAATATTTTTATTTTAGAAAATTAAATATAAATTTTTTTAAAGAAATTATCTGACACGTCATTGGGAGATAAGGAACCTCCAAAAATTCCATTGAGTTAATTTTCTGTTGAACATCTACTGCTGGATATGCAGCCTACAGTTAAGAGCAGTTTGTTTCCCCAGTGAGACTCCTCCTAAGGAAACTAAATTTTCATTTGCAAGTGGTTATCCATTGGAGATTGCTTCTAGGTTAGGGATGGGGGCAAGTGTCCACTTCTCCTTTCAGCTCTAGGGCCCCATCTGGTGCAGACCCATGCACGCCTCAGTCTCCGTGCTTTCCTGTAGGTATCAATCACATTTATTTAAGAGGGCCTTGTTTTCTTGGTGTCCTCCATCCCCTCTGGCTCTTACTCTTTTTCCTGTTCCCCCTTCCACCAGGTTCCAAGATCCACCAGGGGAGGAATTTGATGGAGACATCCCATTTATGGCTGACAGTTTCAAAGTCTCTCACTTTCTGAATAATGTCTAACTGTGGGTCTCTGTATTTGTTCCCATCTGCTGTAGGAAGAAGCTTTTCTGATGATGGCTGAGCAAGACACTGGTCTATGAGTATAGCAGAATGACATTAGAAGTCATTTGATTGCTACGTTCCCTTCATAGAACTGTAATATTTGGTTTTATCCTAGGTCCCTGGCCTATCTAGTCTTAGGTTCTTCGTCATCTTAGCAGTGCTGGGTATGGGTTCCATCCCATGGTGTGGGCCTTAAATTCAATATGATACTACTTGGTTACTGTACTAGTAAGCTGTTGTGTGTTCAGCAAGGATAACACGGGGGCATTTTTATAAATGGAAGCCCTGCTGGACCTCTACAGTGGGAACAACTGTCACGGCCAGTGCTTTACTCGACAGTGGAAACCCCTGTAGAGGTCTAGCAGAGCTTCTACCTATAAAAATCCCACCATGTCATACTTGCTAAACACACAACGGCTTACAACTACAAATGGTACTCAACATGGGGCACCATTTGTAGTAGTGAACTGCTGCTGGGGCGGCTCAACAAGGAGACACGAAGGTATATTCATAAGTCCAAACTCTGCCAGACCTCAGCGGAGGGAACCACGGTGATGGCCAGTGCCGTGTTCAATCAACAGTGGAACCCCGAGCGTCTGCGCTAAGGTGTTTTTATTAATTCTGAACTCCTCAGGTGCAGACGCTCGGAGTTCCACTGTTGATTAATTGCAACTCCTCGCAGTCTCTCCCCTCCCCTAGGGAACATCGAGTCCAGTAGTGCTACTCCACCCCCCACCCCCACCCCACCCCAGTTGCTGAGAACAGGCTTACCAGAAACTTCCCAACCTCTCTGTGCACATTCTTAGTTTTCCTACCTCCTCACCCTTCCCTTGTGATATTGGTCACACCAGTCAATACCTACCAATCATTTTAGAGGTCAACCCCCTGGGGCCAATCCGGAAGCACCAAGGCATGTAAGTCCCTGTTTGCGTTCTTTTCCTATATAAACTCAACTCCTCCTGTGAGCAGGGCTGCCTCTGCATCTGCTGGGGGGGGGCGGGGGGGGGAGCGGGGGGGCGGGGGAGCGTTCGGCCTGGGCTCGAGTCTGAAGTAAAAGAGACTCCGTGTGTTTTGCATCAGATCGGACTCCTTGGTGGTTATTGGGGTTCTGAACATGGGCACAACATTTTGGGGGCTCATCCAGGATACCCAGAACCTTCTAGGACTCCCGGATCTGAGGGTCTATATACCGGCCAGTGAGTACTACAGACGCCTTGTCTTTGTCTCTGTGTGTACGTCTTATGTCCCTGACACTGGATCCAGTGGGTCGGTACATTTGGACGGTCCGAGGAAGGCTGGGCAGACTCACGGTACAGTCAGGACCATGGAGTTCTTGAGGAGCCCGAGACTCCTGAAGTGGGAGAGATACCTGTAGCTCTCCTGGGGGAGATTGTGCAGACGTGGAACCCTGCCAATCTGCCCCTCGATAGCTTTCCTGGGGGAGATTGTGCAGACGTGGAACCCTGCCAATCTGCCCCTCGATAGCTTTCCTGGGGGAGATTGTGCAGACGTGGAACCCTGCCAATCTGCCCCTCGGTAGCTTTCCTGGGGGAGATTGTGCAGACGTGGAACCCTGCCAATCTGCCCATGCCAGTTTGGTTGAGGAGGGCACAGATTTTCTGTTTGGCGGCCGCTGTCCTGTCCTTTGTGCTATGTTGTCGATGTGTTTTGTGTTTCGTGTGTTGACAGACATAATGGGACAGACTGTTTTAACTCCCCTGGACTTAGTGACTGCTTATTTTAAGAAAGTAAGAGCTAGGGCTCATAACAACTTAGGAGTGGACGTTAGGAAGGGAAAAATGATCACCTTTTGAAGCTCTGAATGGCAAAAAGACTCCACCTCTGCCTCTTCTCTTCACCCTATTTTACAGGACTCCACCCCGGAGGAAGTTGTATTCCCCCCACCCCTGTACCACCCACAGGTGCCTGTGGCTCCGCTCCAGCAGCTCCTACGGCTCCAGCAACTGCTGCTTTCCCCACCCCTGCACCCGAGCTGACTCCTGTCCCAGTACCATGGGCGGATGCCCGCCCCCATGAGGAGTCCTCCGATACTGAGGATGATATACGGCCTCCTACCCCGAGATGCACTAGAGAAAAAAAAGAAGAGCAAAAGAGGGGTCTGGGGGAAGCAGGGAAACTAGATTCAACTGATCCTGTTCTGCCCCTCAGATAGGCTGGATCCCCTGATAAACATGGAAACCAGCCACATCATTATTGGCTGTTCTCCACGGCCTACCTATATAACTGGAAAGCCCGAAATTCCCCTTTTTCAGATAATCCCAAAGAGTTAACTAATCTTCTTGAGACCGTTCTTTTCACCCATCAGCCCACGTGGGATGATTGCTTCCAGTTGTTACAGGTCCTCTTCACAACTGAGGAAAAAGAAAGAATTATCCAGGAGGCCAGGAAATTGGTTCCTGGTCCCACTGGCCAGCCTACTACAATCCAAGCAGATACTGACGCTGGCTTTCCCGCCCCCGTCCTAATGGGGACCACAACAGGGCAGAAGGTAAGGGGAAGCTCTTGGTTTTCCGCCAGACTCTATTACAAGGTCTTTAAGCGGCCACTAGGAGGCCCACTAATCTGACCAAAATTTATGATATTAGACAGGGCTTAGAGGAGTCTCCTGCTGCCTTCTTAGAAAGAATCATGGATCCATTCTGACCGTACACTCCATATGACCCTGAGAAACCTGAAAATCTCTCCACTGTTATGCTTGCATTCATAAATCAGTAGCACCTGATATTAAGAAAAAAATTACAAAAATTGGATAGGCTAGGAGAAAGGTCGCTCAGGGATCCATGGCTATAGCAGAAAAGGTATATAATAGCCGCGAGACTCCAGATAAAAAACAGATAAAAGCAGAGAAGAGGCAGGAGCTGACCCTATAACTGTCAGACAATATCCAATGACATGGAAGGCCTATGCAGGAATCACCCCACACATCCGTTGCCTCCTAGAGTCTAGAGTACTAAGGCCTTGCCAATCTGACTGAAATACACCCCCCTACTACCAGTGTGCAAACCTGACACCAATGACTATTGGCCTGTCCAGGACCTCAGAGAAGTAAATAAGCAAGTGACTGATGTCCACCTAACTGTACCTAACCTATATACTTTCTTGAGCCTTTTGCCACCAGATCATGTCTGGTATTCAGTGCTGGATCTTAAAGATGCTTTCTTCAGCTTGCCATTGGCTCCCAAGAGCAAAGAGTACTTTGCTTTTAAATGGACTGATCAAGAGCGAGGAATTAATGGGCAACTCACATGGACCAGACTGCCTTAAGGATTCAAAAATTCTCCAACCATTTTTGATGAGGCCCTCCACACAGATTTGGGTGAGTTTCGAACCATTAACCCTTAGATAATATTGCTACAGTATGTTGATGACCTCCTAATAGCAGCAAAAGACGAACAGGCATGTCTGGAGGGGACTGTGGACCCTAGAGCAATTAGGGTATCGGGCCTCTGCAAAGAAAGCCCAATTATGCTTACCAGAAGCTAAATACCTGGGGTACATCCTAAAGAATGGACAGAGGTGGCTGTCAGAGGCCAGGAAAGAGATCATCCTCAAAATCCCAACCCCAACTACTCCACGCCAGGTAAGAGAATTACTGGGGACAGTGGGATTTTGCAGGTTATGGATCCCCAGGTTTGCAGAACAAGCTAGGCCTCTGTATGAGGCCACAAAAGATAATCCACAAGGATGGACATGGACAGAGGAACAACAGCGGGCATTTGAAAAACTAAAACAAACCCTGTTGTCCACACTAGCTCTGGGAATGCCTGCTGTGACTAAACCCTTCCACCTCTTCATGGCCGAAAGAAGGGGAGTAGCCAAGGGAGTGCTAACACAAGCACTAGGCCCCTGGAAACGACCAATGGCTTATCTGTCCAAACACCTTGACCCAGTGGCTGCAGGGTGGCCCTCTTGCCTGATAATAGTCGCAGCCATCTCTGAACTAGTCAAGGATGCTGATAAATTAACTTTTGGACAGAACATTGAGGTGACCACTCCTCACACAGTGGAAGCAATAATCAATCAGCCTCCTGCCAGATGGATAAGTAATGCCAGAATGAATCATTATCAATCCTTGGTTCTAGATCCCGGGAGGGTTACTTTCCGCCCATCAGCCACTCTAAACCCAGCTACCCTGCTGCCAGACCCAGACTTGGACTAGCCCTTACATGAGTGCAGCCAAATACTGGATCATACTCATGGGACAAGGCCAGACCTAAAGGACTCCCCCATGGGGAATGTGGATCACACCTGGTTCACAGATGGAAGCAGTTACATGAAGGATGGAGTCCGGCATTCGGGAGCTGTGGTGACCACCGAGGTAATTTGGGTGGAACCCCTTTCCTCGGGCACCTCTGTCCAACAGGCTGAACTAATAGCGCTGACCAAGGCCTTAACCTTGGGGCAAGAAAAACAATTAACATCTACACTGACAGTCGTTACGCCTTTGCCACAGCCCATGACCATGGGGCCATATATCAGGAAAGGGGCCTCCTTACTGCTGAAGGCAAAGCCGTCAAAAAAAATGTTGGACTTGTTAAATGCTCTGTGGTTACCTAAAAGGATGACCATCATACACTGTCCTGGCCATCCAAAGAGTACTACACCAGTGGCCAAAGGGAAGCAATCTGGCTGATTCCACAGCCCGGTCTGTAGCTACTCAACCTTTGGAGATCCTCCCAGTTGCCCTCCAGATCTGGGGGACCCAGGATTGCCGTCCCACCCAGAGTACAGTGCTAAGGACTTGGACTGGATTTATAAACTACCTATGACCCAGAACATCGATGAATGGTGGAAGTCTGCTGATGGTAATTGATCCTGCCTGGACATCTAGCCAACAATATGCTCCAAAAAAATCCACCACTGCACCCACATGGGAGCTAGATGAATGATGGACCTGATTAGACACTCTGAAGTAAAAATCCAGAATGGTCAGGGAACAATTGATAGAATTATAACAGAATGTAAAGCATGCCAGCTTACAAATGCTATGCCTCACTCAACCAGTCAGGGACACAGACTCAGAGGTAAGAGACCAGGGGCATATTGGGAAATAGATTTTACAGAAGTTCAGCCTGGTAGATGTGGTTACAAATACCTACTGGTGATGGTGAACACCTTCTCTGGATGGGTGGAGGCTTTTCCTACAAAACAGGAAACAGCCTCAGTCGTAGCCAAGAAGATCCTGGAAGACATCTTGCCCAGGTATGGATTTCCTCAGATGATTGGGTTGGACAACGGACCGGCCTTTACCTCTCAGGTAAGTCAGGGACTGGCCACATTATTGGGGGCAGATTGAAAATTACATTGTGCTTACCGCCCCCAAAGTTCAGGACAGGTAGAAAGAATAAATCAGACCTTAAAAGAGACCTTGACCAAATTGGCTCTTGAGACTGGCAGTGACTGGGTGGCTTTCCTTCCCTTTGCCCTCTTTAGGGTCAGGAGCTCCCCTACCAGATGGGTCTGATCCCCTTTAAGATCATGTATGGCATTCCACCCCCCATTATCCCTTCCCTCAGACCTGAAGTACTTCAGGAAATGGAGGACAAGACCTCCTCCTGGAGATCCAAGGACTTCAATGGGCTCATAAAAATGTCTGGCCTAAATTACATGCTCTTTATGAAACAGGCCCCACCCCTGAACCCCACGAGTTCTGGCCTGGAGACTGAATATTTGTTAATAGACATCGCCAGAAAAAATCTCGAACCTCCTTAGAAGGGACCCCACATTGTGATCTTGACAACACCCAGAGCTGTTAAAGTGGACTTGGTTATCACAGCCTGGATTCATCACACCCACGTCCAGACAGCAGATCCCTTCTCCATAAAAGACAAGTCTGCAGAAATCCAGACAACCTGCTGAAGCTCAAACTTTCCAAAAACTGATCATTCTGTGATTCCTAACTGTATGTATTAATGCTTAACACCTACATAGCCCTAAACGGATCCTGCCCTGATCTTACAGAATCCTGCTGGCTATGTCATGATTCACAACCTCCTTTCTATGAAGGAATAGCCCATGTTAGCAAACTATACACTTGCTAATAATGAAAATAGTTGCAGATGGCACCAACACCCACTTGCTAAACTTATCCTCCAACTGATATCCAGGAGTGGAACCTGCATGGGTACTGTACTGGAAACTCACAGAGGCCTCTGCAACCAGACCTTTGATACTGAGGTAAATCAAGAAAAGTAACTCATACCCCCTACTAACACTTGGTGGGCCTGTTCCTCCGGTCTGACTCCTTGCACCTATGGTAAACTACTCAAAGATTCCCATTGTGTACTAGTACAACTGGTTCCCAGACTCATATATCACAGTGATGAAGATTTCTCGATGTTCTTCGAGCCCCTGGTCCAGAATACCATAGTAAGGGATAAAAGAGAGCCCATCATGACCCTCACCCTAGCAGTTACGTTAGGACTAGGGGCTACAGGAGCAGGAACAGGCATTTCCTCCCTTGTCCTCCAAGAACAACACTATGGCCAGCTCAGAGCATCAATAGACGAGGATATTGGGAGACTAGAAAATGCTGTCTCCCATCTTCAGGACTCACTAACTTCCCTGGTAGAGGTAGTATTGCAGAACAGGAAAGGACTAGACCTTCTCTTCCTACAACAAGGAGGCTTATGTGCCAGCCTGCGCAAAAAGTGCTGTTTTTACATGGATCGCTTGGGTATAGTCAAGGACTCTATGGCTAAGGTCAGGGAAAGGCTAGAAAAAAAAAGAGAAAGAGAACAGCAGCACCCTTGGTTTCAGTCCTGGTTCAACTCCTCTCCCTGGCTGACTACCTTGATCTTCACCCTACTGGACTCCCTCCTTATTCTATTACTAACCTTGACCTTCGGACCATTCATTCTCAGTAGATCAATCAGATTTGTCAAAGAAAAATTAGGAATTATTCAGCTTATGATGATGAGAACCCAATATCATCCAGGACACACTGAGGACATTAAACTCTCCGGGGCCTAAGATTATGCCCTTAAGTTACCACTAGGCGGGGGAATGCGAAGACTCAATCAAGAAGCTTCTCTGCTTCCTTGTCCTTGAAAGAGAACAAAGAGTAGAATGTCAGCTAAAAAGCTAAACTTAATTGTAACTCCTCGCAGTCTCTCCCCTCCCCTAGGGAACATCGAGTCCAGTAGTGCTACTGCACCCACCACCCCCACCACCCCCCCATTGCTGAGAACAGGCTTATCAGAAACTTCCCAACCTCTCTGTGCACATTCTTAGTTTTCCTACCTCCTCACCCTTCCCTTGTGGTGTTGGTCACCAGGCCCTGTCAATACCTACCAATCATTTTAGAGGTCAGCCCCCTGGGGCCAATCCTGAACCACCAAGGCATGTAAGTCCCTGCTTGTGTTCTTTTCCTATATAAACTCAACTCCCCCAGTCAGGAGGCCGCCACCACACTTGCTATGTGTGTGTGTTGGGGTGGGGGGTGTTTGGCCTGGGCTCTAGTCTGAAGTAAAGAGACCCCATGTGTTTTGCATCAGATCAGACTCCTTGGTGGTTATTAGGGATCTGAACGTGGACACAACATTAACATATGAAGCACATCTGAACCAAACAGACAACCCTACAAATTCCCATTTGCAATAGGCTCTGCTTTCCAGGCATTCTTCTATCTGTGGTCCTGGAACACTGTAGTTCAAACGAGTTGAATTTTCTTTGAGAACTCATCAAAATCACATTCCAAATTTCATCATTCTTTTTTCCTATCTTTTCCATTTACATTTTATTTTTTATAATATGTTTATTAATAATTTGAGTTTCATACAATGTGACTTGATACTACCCTCCTCCTATTCCTCCCTGTTCTACCCTCCCAGCCCATGCCTGGAAAATAAAAGAATAAATAAAAGAAAATTAAGTTGATATTGTGGGCATTACCATGGTCTTTGGAGGCAGCAGGCTGCTCTGATCATGGACATTTACCTGGCCCATACTGCCCGAGACGAATCATGACAAAGTTCAGCCTACACTTGGGTCTCAACTCCCCAACTCGGACACTAACCAGCCTTCCTGGTATCCTGCAAGCACTGGGGCATCCCGCAGGCCCCTTAACATCCTACAGGCACCAGGGCCTCCTGCAGGTACCCAAAAATCCTGCATGTTCAGGACTTCCAATGGGCACCAGGGCATCCTACACATCCAGGCATCACACAGACACTCAGACAACCCACAGACACCTGGACATTATACAGGTAAATTGGTCTTCCCACAGGCAGACATCATGCAGGCACCCCACCATCCCTCGGACACCAGGACATGTAGCAAGCATCAGGGCATCCCATAGGCAATTGGTCATCCTGCAGATACCAGTATATCTCACCAGCACCAGGACCTCCTGCAGGCTCCAGAGCAACCTGCAGTTGCCAGGGCATGTAGCAGGCACCAGGACATCCCCCAGGCTCCAGGACACCCTGCAGATGCCCAGATGCCCAGGCATCTTGCAGGTACTGAGTCGACCTGCAGACACTCAGACATTTCACAGACACTGGGGTCTTTTTACATTTTATTTATGTTGTGTGCATGTGTATGTGTGTTGGCACTTGCTACAGCACAAGTGTCAAGGTCAGAGGACGACTAGTTGGAATTGGTTCTCTCCTTCTACCATGTGAATCTTGGGGATCAAATTCATGTTGTCAGTCTTGCTGTCGAATGCCTTTGTTCACATACCCATCTCATTTACAACTCTTTGTCCCTTCCTTTAAAAAAGACTATCTGCTTCAAGAAATCAGAATGCAGCACCACTTGGTGAAGTAATTCCCTCCTCACCTTAGGGAGCTACAGATCATTGCTCAGCACATTAAGGTAACCTAATGTGAAATAATTGTTTGCCTTTTCATAGGGAAATAACCATCTTATTCTTACCAATAACCACTTTCAGTAGTGAAAAGAGTGGAATGTATAATTGTGCAGGATCAAATAGGTAAGATCATAAAGTCTAGTCATACTTCCATTGAGGGAGAGCTCTATGAATGGAATGAAGACATTTCCTGGGAAATGAGGATTTGTAGATCACAATAGTTGATAGGGAAATAGGAGTACTTTACTTTTGATATCTTGTTCAAGACTTATTTTCTGTCACAGTGGTTACCTTTGTTTCCTGGAGATAAATGTTGGAATTAAGTTTCATTTATGGAAAGAGGAGTGTCGGTTTGGATTCTTGTAGTGATGTGAGTCAGTGGGACTGGACTATACTACATTAATAGTAATTAAAGGCACAAGTTTTGGATTTGGGTGCAGTCTGGGCTCCCTGGATGTGCCTCTTACTTAATTTATTATACTGGGTAAATGACTAGATCTGTCTAAGACTCAGCATTCTCCTCTGGAGAGCAGGGGGTGGGGCTACCAGTTGTTATAAGGTATGGGCAGAAAGCATATTCTGCCACCAGTAGTGAATAATGACTATCCAGACTCTCAGTTCTGAGATTCATGCCTCTGGTGATTAAAAAAAAAATAGGTGTAGACTCTGTTCCAAACAGCTGTGTAGATTTACTCTTGGCTGCCTGGGCCCCATCTGTTTGCTTAGGACTGACAGTTGAGATAAGGAAGAATAACCTTTTCTCTTCTGAGCTTCACTTTAAAGCTTTGTGTTAGAGAAATTGCATAGGTAAGCCTGCTCTGAGCAATGATGGGTAGTTGCTAAGGAGATTTGGAAAGTGCTTTGTTGCCTCACTAGCTTTGAGCATTGCTGACTCAAGGTTTTGTGATAAGTAAGCCAGACCTCTTCACCCTCATGAAATCTCTCCTGCTTCCAGTGCCTTCCTATATGAAACATTTTATCTTTCAGGCTTTGGCTCAAACCCTGTGTTCTCTCTAAAATATTCTAACAATTCCAGAAAACAGGGCATACTATGAATTCCTCCCCTACATGAAGTCTGTCTTTAGCATTTGATGAAAGAAAAAGGTAGTGTGCCAGATGAAGTATCCTCTTCTTCCTACTTTTTGGGCCTCAAAGATGTATGCTTCATGACCTTGATGAGATGCTGTCTACTATTGAGAGTCACTCAGTAAGTATTCCTGAGCAACTTCAACTGTAATGCCACAGAGGCTAAGGGCCACATCTCATCTTCATATTCTAAGATTCAGTACTACAATAAATGGTAGAATGATCCCCTTTTCACTGGACACATTATACCATACAGCTGGCACTCTGATACTTTATGCATGTAGTGTCAGCACTGGGAATGGAGCAAAGGAGACAGGAGTGAGAGAGAAAGAACTATGTCCTAACACAAGTCAAGTAAAAGCCTCTTCTAATTCCAAGGAGAGCTGGAATGCTCTGGAGGTAAATGACCCATCAGAAGTACTGGATCCCCTTGGGACAGTGGCTTTCAACCTTCCTAATGCTACAATCCTTTAATACAGCTCCTCATGTTGTGCTGACCTCCAACTATAAAATTATTTTCATTGCTACTTCATAACTGTAATTTTGCTACTGTTATGAATGGTGATGTAAATGTCTGATATGTAGATGGTCTTAGGCGACCGTGAAAGGGTTATTAGAACCCCAAAGGGGTCATGACCCACAGGTTGAGAACTGCTGCCTTGAGAGGAAGTCATTATCTTTATGCAGAAAAAAGGCCCAACTCCAATGCCAAAAAAAAAAAAAAAAAAAAAAAAAAACCAGAACAAAATCCCTCACTTTCTCACAGTCAGACCCTTACAACCTGAAGCCTAATCCAGTGACTGGAGATATTTTACACAAATAATCAGAGCCTAACTCCTAATGACTCTTGGCATCTCATTCCAAATGGCTAGTCTCAGGGAAGGATCAATCAAATGGTGATATAAAATTTACTACTCAACAAGATTGTGAGCTGCCCATAGCTTATCTACTCAAATTAAACTATGCAAATGGTCCAGAAGACTGGGTCAATTGGCTTCTTTTTTAAAAATATTTTAAATTTATAATTTGAGGATTTCATACACGGATAAAATATAAACTTATCTGCCTCCCACTCCCCTCTACAACTCCTACCAGATAGCAACCTTACTGCATCCTCCTTCCAATTGACTGTTCTCCTTTTTCATAACTCAGAGAGTCAAATTAGTACTGCCCATATGCACATAGTTATAGCACCATCCACTGGTGCATGAGTAATCTATTAGGGGCCACATTCTGAAAGAAAACCAACCATTCTTCTGCCAGCAGTTATCAACTGCCAATAGAACTTCAGCTGGGGGTGGGGCCTCCTGAGCCCCTCCCAACTCATGCTGGAATTTTGATTGGCATGTTCATATCCAGGTCTTTTGATATTCCTTAACTGCTCTAAAAAGACTCTATTTACTCTCAATGGTGTCATTCATTCATTCATTTTTCTCCTTCTCAGAATTTGCCCACTGTGTTTGTATCTACAGCTTCTATTCTTCATTAAGAATTTTTCATCAGTTGCAGTCTAGTAAATTATTTTACTTCCACATCTTGGATCATCTTTTCTGACACAATATTTTAGTAGCCCAGCTGGGGAACTCTTCCCTTGCCTCCTTAGGCCTCTCTTCACTGTAGTGTTTTTATGGTTGTCAGTTAAAAATCTCATAGGTAAGTAAAAATCTCTAGCTGGAAACCACTCTCAAGTGAGATATAAAGACCTCTATGCTGAGACTCATAACCTCTTGGCCACCATCACCATAAGGATACTAGCCACAGAGTTCATTTCCATCCCTTCCTAAATGAGAAGTGTTTAATTTAGCTCTTTGGGAGCCATTCTCGTAGCATGTGGCACAGGGACAGAGATAGTTTGTCCAAGGCAAGTCTACATATATTATGATGATCTTTGTGTTAGGCATGAGATACCTTCCTATGAGTTATTGGTCACGGATATTCACAAAACAATATAGGCTGTTGCAATTGATCTTGCTTTCACACCATAACTAGATACAAGATCCGCTAGGTGAAGACACCATTCACTATGGATGCAGAACATAGAGAGATTAACTTCAACTGACCAGGAAAGACTCCCCCTGCTAGCTAGCTTACATAGTACCAGAAGGTACTATATAGGCTGCTAGGGGACAAAAACTTCTAATGGTCCTATCCAGTGCCAGACATTGTAAGCTACAATATTGGCCTGTCTGGTAAGATGCACCCACTAGTGCAGTATTGGCACAATGGTGATCCAAATAACCAAATACTTTCTGAGAGGATATGAGGCCTGTTATACTGGAAGAATTTTGTGCTGGTGCTACAAATATGATCAAAAACTCATGACCTGGGGAGCAGGTTTTCATTGTAATTTTGCTAAATGGTCATGCTCTCAAAATATATTTTATTTTATGTGTATGAATGTTTTGTCTATACGCAATATGTGTGCCACATGTGTGGTACCCTTGGAAGTCAGAAGACAGCATCAGATCTCCTGGATCTGGAATTAGAGATGGTTGCGAGCTACCACTGGGTGCTGGGAACTGCACCCAGGTGCATCAAGTGCTCTTAACAGCTGAGGTATCTCTCCCTACCCTCTTAAATGCCTTCTAAATACTTAGGTTTATACCCCTAAATATTTGCTGCTCTCAACTTCGGTCAGAGTAGCTTCTTTTTATAGTGGGTAGTGGTTAATGCAGAGACCCATAACTGGAAAAATGCTAAGTATAAATTACTGTGTATGGTCATCTATAGTAACCTCCTATTATCCAAGGCTCAGGGAACTTCATGAAAGATGGTCTGGAAAGAATGTAAGAGCCAGTGGATGAAGAGAAGAGCTTTGAAATGCTGACTTCTGGACCGGGTATGGCTGTTGCAAACATCAACTCGCCGCGGCTGTGGTTATCTGAAAAGGACTTGCATGAAATCAAGCCAGTCAAAATCCCAGCACAGATAAAGGAGGAACCCCCAACATCTCTGTCAGAGAAGCTATTGGCAGTTGATGGCTTCTGAGAGAGGGGGAGTCACTACGCTTTGGCAATGTGGGTGTTGGTAGGGTGTTCATGTCCCAGTGTCCACAGACTCGTGTGCGTATTGGAAGCACTAATTAGACTCAGTGGTTATTACTCACAAAAAATGAGGACATGAGGCTGGGAGTGCGATGGGGTGCTGGGCAGCAGGGAGTAGTTGGAAGGAATTAGTGGTGGACGGATGCAATCAATATACATTTTATAAATGTATGGAACTTTCAAAGAATAAAAATATTATTTTAAAAAAGAGTTTAAAGGTCCTGGTAAGGTGTCTTAAATGGCTGAAGCTTGAATAGCACATTTGTAAAACCTTTAATGTATCAAGTTGTCTGCTGATCCAGGTCAAGATGAGAATTCTGGCTGGAGACTTCATTTTGTAACACTATTGTATTTGTTCACATTTTTCTGTTGGGTGCTGTCTTAGTTTGCTTTCTATTGCTGTAAGAAATACCATGAACAAAAGCATTGAGTAGGAGAGTGTTCGTTTAACCTCACAGTCCATCATTAAGGTAAGTCAGGGCAGGATGTCAAGGTAAGAATCTGGAGGCAGGAACCAAAGCAGAGACCACGGAGGGATGCTGCTCACTAGTTCGCTCTCTGTGACTTGCTCAGTTTGCTTTCTTATAGCAACTTCTGGCACAGCCATGAACCATAAGAAAGCAGAAATACGAAGCCAGTGCAGCTGTTCGACACAGTCCAGCAAAGCTGAGTTAAATGCTGTGCTGCCATGGGGTCCGTCATTTATGATCTCTACATGGTCGTATTAGGGAGTGCTTCACACTGTGATTCATTTATGTTTTTACCTAAGAAATTTATTTCTGAGTCTCTTTAGGGAAGTCTTAATTATTACAGCCGCTTCTGATTTCAGAGAATTATTTAGGAATTTTCCTTAAGCCTTGGAGACTGAGATAAGCATAAAAAATGCTAGGAATGTATGATGTTATATAGCTAAAGGACTCTTCATGTGTTAACCCCTGAACAAACTCAGGACTGAGGCAATACTGACAATATAACTCGAGGATAAACTCTGAGGCATTCAGGGAATTGTTTACTTGAAAAAAGCTAATAAGGAGATGTGGTCTCCTTCTACACATGCTGAGAGTTTCCTGGAGATGTAGCTTATGAGACTGGGGGAGGGCACATATGTGGCATGTCATCAGAGAAATAAGAACTAAGAAACAAAGTTAAGGTTGGCTAAAACAATCTTTACCCTACATACTAATATGGTATTTTTTTAAAAAATTAGACATAAGAAGAAAACTAGCTTACAACAGGTTTTATGTGTGCTCATTTAACTAGGAAACAAAAGGAATTCTCCTATACAAACAGAGCTTTATAGAGATCATAAAATCAAGTTACTGCAGAGAATTTTAGCCTGGGAGAATCTTTTAAGATTATTCTTTAACCACCAAAGTTTTACTACACTTAAAACAAGACTTGGGGACTTACCTAAACTGGATCAGATATTTACAAAGTGACATGAGTTGTAGCTCCTTGGAGTATGTCTTTGTCTTGTGAAGTCTGTATAAATAATGAAACACTCTGACTAGTGAGCAGTCAGAACCAACAGTGAGAGCTTCAGTCTGAGCTGCTGCACTCAGAGCTGCAAAATCATCACAGCCTCAGGTTCTGATCCATCTCACTCCCTTTGCCTGTTCCTTACATCCATCCTCTCTGAAGTCCTGTGCAGTTGCCTAGGCTGGCTTTTGGCAAACCTCCATACTGATTTCTAAAGTGGGTTCACTAGTTTATACTCACAATAGCAGGATATATGGGTTCCCCTTTCCCAGCATGCATGCCATCATTTACGATTATCTGTATCCCAGGTGGTGCATCCCTGAAAAGAAAAAAAAAAAAAAAGAAAGAAAGAAAGAAAAAAAAAAGACTTTGTCTCCTAGTAACCATCAACTGCCAATTTGATCATTTTAAAGTGTTTATTAGCCATTTGTATTTCCAGTTTTGAGAATTTTCTGTTTTATTCCATATCTCCCCTTTCTCTTTTTTCTTTCTCTTTCTTTTCTTTTCTTTTCTTTTCATTTCTTTTCTTTCTTTTTTTTTTTCTTTCTTTCTTTCTTTCTTTCTTTCTTTCTTTCTTTCTTTCTTTCTTTCTTTCTTTCTTTCTTTCTTTCTTTCTTTTTCTGTTTGTTTTTCAAGACAGGGTTTCTCTGTTGTAATTCTGGCTGTCCTGGAACTCACTCTGTGGACCAGGTTGGCCTCAAACTCAGAGATCCCCCTGCCTCTGCCTCCTGAGTGCTGTGGTTAAAGGCATGAGCCACCATCGCCCAGCTCATATCCAAATTTTAATGGGGTTGTTTGTTGGTTTTTTTTCCTATCTAGTTTTGTAAAAGTTTTTTGGATATTCTAAACACCAATCCTGTCAGATTTACAGCTGGCAAAGATTTCTTCCTACTCTATAGACTACCTCTTCACTAGAACGACAATTTCCTTTGCTGTGCAGAAGCTTCTTACCTCATGAGACTCATTTGTCAATTGTTGGTCTCCTTATGCTATTGGAGTTGTATTCAGAGCTTACCTGTCCATCAGTATTTTAAGTCCAGCTCCATACAATATCCCAACACCACTGCAGCTCTCAGGACAAACTGCTAGCCAGAAGCCCCCTGACAACATCTTGTTAGATCTGTTAGATTAGTGTTATGGTGATATACGTACTTTCCTTGCTCTTGTAAATATAATTTGAACGTATCTGCCTCCCACTTGCCACCGCAACTTCTACCAGATAGCAGCCTTACTGCATCCTCCTCCTAACTGTATGTTCTCCTTTTTCATACTCACTAAGTCAAATCAGTACTGTCCATTTGCACATAATTATAGCACCATCCACTGGTGCATGGCACACAGGAATTATAATACAGTGCCAAAATCAACATAAGCAAATATCAGCACAATGACGGTAAAAAGTTTATAGGATGTTAAGCTGAGACACAAGCAAGAAAGATCTGGCTGAATATTCATCTCTATTTGGGAACATAATATACTACATAAATTAAAACAGAGTCACTTGCTGGAAGATCAAGATCTTGATTTGTGGTTTTCAAAGATGCATGTCAGTCATCATTAGAATGATTAAAATGTTTCCTCAGGCATTCTTATCAAGCTCTATTAAGTTATGTGGTATGAGTTCTTATAAAAACTTGTAATTGTAAGTCCCATTTTAGTGTAGTTAGTGTATCAGCTGAGTAGTTTAAATATTTCCATATTCAGACATAAGAAAGAAGCAATGGAAAAAATAATGCTCAAATCTTTGATTTGTTAATGTTATTGTAACAGATGCATTTAATTTTAAACCATTTCCACAGCGCTGAATCCTTTACTCTATTTAAGATTTGTGTAGGATTTTTAAAAAGAATTTAAGAATTAATGAAGATTTTATCTAATATTTTTTATTGAAAGTTCACTAACACTAACATTGAAAACAGTTTTAGAATTTAAATGTTAAGAATTAGTCTTAAACGTGATAAAATCTAATTAGATAAATGTATCCCTGGCTGCCCTAGAGCTCACTATGTAGACTAAGCTGCCTTTGAACTCATAGAAATCCTTCTGTCTCTGCCTCCTGAGTGGTGAGGTTAAAGGTATTTGCCACCATGCCTGGATAAAAGCTAATGGTGTTTTATAGTGTTTAAATAGCCCTCTTTCTCTTCATTTGGCTTTACCAAATCTCCTTTCACTGATTCATGGTGGTTCTTACACAGAACTGAATGCTTTAGCTGAACAGCTAGGGCCTTTCATTTCCAAATAGGGGAAAGTCATCTGGGCCTAGCCTCAGTTTCAGAGCACCTGTGAGGAGCAGCAACTTGGCAAGCTCACAAGCCAGATGGAGATTAGTAGCCCATGATACAGAGGCCTTTACGTTCTCACAAACCCAGGCATTACCTTTAGCCTAGAACAACTGAAGCCCCTTATAATATGCCTGTCTGAAAAGAAGCCAGCACCCTGAAATTGTCTAGGGGTTCCAGCATGACCCTTACTACACACCCACTGAAGTTCTGAAAGGGCTAAGTGGGCACATGCTCATAGGTAAAGGACTTTATAGCCAGGTACCCACTACAGAGGACTGAGTACCCACCTTAGCAGTTGCTCATGTCTGCTTCCCACGTTCTTCCCCCTAGGCTACTCCGACCTCCCTCTTACAGCTTGCTGCAGCCCACATTCCTGTGCCCTCAGGACTGCCCCGGATCTACTGCCTCTGAGGGTTCAGCTTATTTGGATAGTGAGCATGGCTTCTTAGAATCTTCTTTCAGCCTTCAGATACCTCACTGACACCCCTGGATCCCTCCAGCCACTTGCCCTGGAAGTTCTACTGAAATGTGTCCATGCCTGTGATTCTCTGATTAAGAAATGAAGAGATCGTGACTGGCTGAAGCTCTGATGACTCCAACCTCAACACAACCTACCCCACCCACAATTATCCTTTCATGCCTCTGCCTAGTGTCCATATGCTTTTTTTTCCTCACCCCATTATCCCACAGAACCAATATAAGCACTTCAAAAATCACTAAGCATTAATGCTTTCCCTTGGTTTGCTTTTCAGTAAATCAAACCAAGAGAGTATGACCGCTCACTACGAGTGCATTTTACCCAACCAGCCACTGAAGCAAATAATCACACTTCCTCGGATTCACTTCCACCCTTCAACTCCATTATTTTTTTCACTCTCATTCAGTCTTATCTCTATCAGTCTCATTATGCCTCAGTTCACATACCCACTTTGGGCTGTATTAATGAATGCTCCTATTTCTCACCTGAATTTACAAGGGCAAAGTACCTATATCACCATAAGATTAATCTAGCAGGTAAGTGTGATGGTCATTTTCGATTGTCAATTTGCTTCAATTAAGATAAATTCTCAAACATTTACAAAATCCTTAAAGAACTAATAATACTTAAGGATTTATTCATACTATACTAGAAAAAAAACATGAATATTTACATTTAAATAAACAGAAGAGTAAAACAACAACAAAGCATCCCAGTTACTTGCCCGTCTCGTAATTTCACACAAAGGGCAAGAAAAGCACCTTATGCTTAGCTCAGGATTCAAATTTTATATCACTGGAGTTAAAAATCAACGAAAAAAAACAAAACACAGGTAAATAATCACAGTGTGTTTCACCAATCTCTAGACTGAAATTCACAGAGAGGACCTTACTGCTTTAGCCCAACAGTCACTGGGAGGGAACCAGTGCCTCAGAGGCTACAGGTCTCTCTGATTGGCAAAGCCAGCAGAAGTTGGGACTTGGCATGTTCTCATGAGATAGTCCCATCATCCATGCATAACTCTACAGCATGAAGATGTTTCTTAAAAGCTAAGAAGTTTTTCTAAATTTACATTTACAGTAGTAATTTAAGACTATAAGAAGATTGAAACATAAATTGTTCCTGGAAATTTGGATTAACTATGTTCGCTATGGGTCTTCATTTCTATATTAAGTCAATTCTGTGTGTAAAATAATTTTTAATTGATTGGGGATGCTTAATTTTTTTACCTGCGTCTGCATCTTTACTGGTTGCTATATTACATATTAAGTACTCCTGGATAATTCTACCCAACACCTCTAGGAAAATCAGAGAGTGAAAAGGGTTTCTTAAGGTTTCTATTGCTGTGATGAAACACCATGAACAAAAAGCAAGTAGGGGAAGAAAGGGTTTACTAGGCTTACACTTCCATATCCCTGCTCATCATAAGAGAAAGGCACGACAGGAACTAAAACAGGGCAGGAACCTGGAGGCAGGAGCTGATGCAGAGGCCATGAAGGAGTGCTGCTTACTGGCTTGCTCAGCCTGCTTTCTTATAGAACCCAGGACCACCAGCTCAGGGGTGGCACCACCCACAGTGGGCTGGTCCCTTTGACATCAATCACGAATTAAGAAAATGCCTTACAGGCTTTCCTATAGCCCAATCTTATGAAGGTATTTTCTCAATTGAGATTTTCTCCTTTTAGATAACTCTAGTTTGTGTCAAGTTGACATAAAACTAGCCAGAACAATTGACTTCTTGTCAACTTGACACACAAACACAACACTGTTAAGTTATAGCCTCTCATTTTTTCTTCTCCAAGATTACACAACAATATCAACATCACAATATAAATATTTCAAAATTTAAAAGTCCCATAGTCTTTAAAAATTCAAACACTTAAAAAATCAGTCCTTTTAAAATAGTCAATTTCTTTTAAAATCCAGTCTTTTCACATTCAAGTTCTCTCAACTGTGAGCTCTTGTTAAATCTAAAATAAATACTTTTTTACTTTAAGAGGGAAGAATCAGGGCACAGTCACAATAAAAATCAAAGCAATAACAAACTCAAAAAGCATAAATAACTCAGTGTTCAATGTCTGAGATTCACTCACGATCTTCTGTACTCCTCCAAGGGACTTGGGTAACTTCTGTGGCTCTGCCCTCTGCAGCACACACAGCCTGTGTTCTTGACTCTGGCTGGCTCTACTCCACTGCTGCTGCTGTTCTTGGTGGTCGTCCCATGGAGCTGGTATCTCCAAAATCCTGAGTCTTCTGTTGCAACTGGACTACTCTTTCACTGATAGCCTCGCATAGGTTCTCTTCATGGTTCCAAGTCTCAACTTCTCTGCATGATTCCTTCTATCATGGGTCTTCAACTGCTACTGAGGCTACACCTGTATCAGTGGCCTCTCCTGGCCTTTCACAGAGCCAAGCCTCAGCTGTTTTCCATGACTCCTTTTCATGATTTCATGATTTCATGATTTTCATGATTTCAAAACCAATACCACCTGAGTGACCCTTACACTACCAAATTCTCCTGCAAGAAATGCAACCTTTGCTATCTCTATAACACAACTCCTATGTGCTGACTCTCAGAAAATGCTTCCCAGATTTCATCTCAATGATGCTAGTCTTTTCTTAATCACCACTAATTTTTCAGCTCCAGCTAACTACCTCAATTGTCCCAGTAAAACAAAGGTTTTACTTTAGTGGTTCTGGTCTCTTGTTAATTACAGCTGATTCTTCAGCTCTGGCTGACCAGATACCACAGATTCTTCACACAAAGTGCCTGGTAGAGTCTTTGCTTCCCTCTGAAATTTCACAAGCCAGACTTCCATCATCTCTCCTGCTCTCAACATTCTTATCTTCCAAGCTCCTACAAAATAGGCCACTGAGTTCTCAACATTCTATGGCCAAAGTTCCAAAGTCCTTCCACAATTCTCCCCAAAACGTGGTCAGGGCTGTCCCGGCAATACCCTATTATTCTGGTACCAACTTGTCCTTGTTAGGATTACTATTGCTGTGGTAAAACACCGTGACCAAAGCGACTTGAGGAGGAAAGAATTTATTTGACTTTCATGTCCGCATAACTGTTCCTCATACCTATGCATGTATGTTTGTAACAATAATAAAGAAAAAAAGCCTGTCAACTTGAGATTGTTTGGCATGGTGGGAAAGGTTAAAGGCAGGGTAGCTGGAAGGAGTAAAAGGGAGTAAAAGGAAGAGAAAAGGGATGCAGTTTTACTTCTATTTAAAAAAAGAAAAAAGAAAAAATGTTCTTCACAAATGAGTCAAGGATATTTACAGTTTTCCGGGAAAGGCTAAAGCTACCATGGACTTTCCTAAGTGCCTTTGGAAAATGCATTGTCTGGGGTGGCAGTGGTGGCAGTTGTGCAGTTGTAGCAGTGGTGGCAGTGGTGACAATGTGTCAGTTGTGACAGTTGTGTCAATTGTGTCGGTAGTGTCAGTCGTGACGGTTGTGACGGTTGTGACGGTTGTGTCGGTTGTGTCAGTTGTGTCGGTTGTGTCAGTTGTGTCGGTTGTGTCGGTTGTGACGGTTGTGACGGTTGTGTCGGTTGTGTCGGTTGTGTCGGTTGTGACGGTTGTGTCGGTTGTGTCGGTTGTGTCGGTTGTGACGGTTGTGTCGGTTGTGTCGGTTGTGACGGTTGTGTCGGTTGTGTCATTTGTGTCGGTTGTGTCGGTTGTGTCGGTTGTGTCGGTTGTGACGGTTGTGTCGGTTTTGTCGGTTGTGTCGGTTGTGTCGGTTGTGACGGTTGTGTCGGTTGTGTCATTTGTGTCGGTTGTGTCGGTTGTGTCGGTTGTGTCGGTTGTGACGGTTGTGTCGGTTTTGTCGGTTGTGTCGGTTGTGTCGGTTGAGACGGTTGTGTCAGTTGTGATGGTTGTGTCATTTGTGTCGGTTGTGTCAGTTCTGTCGGTTTTGTCGGTTGTGTCGGTTGTGACGGTTGTGTCAGTTGTGACGGTTGTGTCGGTTGTGACGGTTGTGTCGGTTTTGTCGGTTGTGTCAGTTGTGTCGGTTGTGTCAGTTGTGACGGTTGTGTCAGTTGTGATGGTTGTGTCAGTTGTGTCAGTTGTGTCGGTTGTGTCAGTTGTGACGGTTGTGTCAGTTGTGACGGTTGTGTCGGTTGTGTCGGTTGTGTCATTTGTGTCGGTTGTGTCGGTTGTGTCGGTTGTGACGGTTGTGTCGGTTGTGACGGTTGTGTCAGTTGTGTCGGTTGTGTCGGTTGTGTCGGTTGTGTCGGTTGTGTCGGTTGTGACGGTTGTGTCAGTTGTGACGGTTGTGTCAGTTGTGATGGTTGTGTCATTTGTATTGGTTGTGTCAGTTGTGTCAGTTGTGACGGTTTTGTCAGTTGTGACGGTTGTGTCAGTTGTGATGGTTGTGTCATTTGTGTCGGTTGTGTCAGTTGTGTCAGTTGTGACGGTTTTGTCAGTTGTGACGGTTGTGTCGGTTGTGGCAGTGGTGGCAGTGGTGGCAGTGGTCGTAGAACTGCCTTGTCTCCTATTTGAGTTTTCCAACTAATCTCCTCCGGCTCTTGTGAAATGAGGCCCTTTCAAAAGATATGTCAAAGACTGGATCCGCCTTCACCCACAGAAATGCTAGTGGTTATGAAGGATGCACCATGGTGACTGCTGAAGCATGGGACCTATCAGTATTTGTGGCCTTGCCCCATGTCAGGAGCCCATTTAACATCTGACTGGATAGTCAGTAAGCTTACTAGTAGGTGCTTAATGTGGCCGATTGGTCCTTCTGCTCCGCAACAGGCTGACAAGTCACCATAGAAGGTCTTGAGGCCTGGTGGTAGCGTGTTGTTTCACAAACTGAGGTTTCTGATAGATGTGGTTTACGTGTGTGAAGCTCAAGATGTTGTGTTTGAGATCTATGGAAGGGTATATGTTTCCCCTCGGTGGTGAAAAAGAACACCAACCAGCTAGAATGTTTCAACCTGAGATTCTTCCCACTGACCCAGGACCCCCTGGAAGCCATGGTTTAGAACCAAAAAGCACCTTAAGTAAACTGTACAGGTTTTTTTCCCCTGCAAACCTGTCTACAAGTTGTCCAGGATGAGAATTCCACCCCACGAGGGAACCCTTCCTACAGACAAGGACTAGTTATTTTTCATGCAAACCAGACTCTATCTTAAAGTCTGGAAACTGTTTCCTCAGGGTCAGCACACAGAAACTGTCTTCTAGAACTGGCGAGTTGGTATCTTATGCTGGTAGCTGAACACCTGTAAGAGGCACCCAGGTGTTACTAGTTTTGAAGGCATGAAGGGGTCATGGAGAGGAACTGAGGCTTGGCACCATGAAGAGAGCCCGGGAGAGGCTATTAGTGAAGGTGCAGCCAAAGTAGCAGTTGAAGGTCCAGACTGTAGAGGTCATGCAGAGAGGTTGAGGCTTGGCACCATGAAGAGAGCCCAGGAGAGGCTATTGGTGAAAGTGCAGCCCAGTTGCAGCAAGGGACCCTGGCAGTTTTTGAGATGCCAGTACCATGGGATCTGCAGCAGCAGTGGTTGTGAGCCAGCCAGAGCCTGGAGGACTAGTGTGTGTGCTGCAGAGGGCAGAGCCAGAGAAGTGACCCAAGCCCTTTGGAGGAGCCCAGAAGATCGTGAGTGAATTCCAGATAATTGGACATTGACAATGTTTTTTGCAGTCCAAAGACATTGTGAAAGTTTGGTAGATGTTTGATTTTATTTAGTCCCGTGCTTTAGCAACCCTCATGATTATTTTTCTTGTAAATTGTTTTGCTAATGTACTGTAAAATTGTGTTGTAAAGGTAAAGCAATTTTTTTATACAGAAAAGGGGAATTGTTGTAGAAGTTTAATTTTAGTTGTGTTTAAAATAATTTTTTTTGTACACTGTTGGAAAAAAGATGCATACGCCTTGGCATTTTGTATTTTCTGCAGGTGTTGGATTTCTGTGGGGGGTTGTTTAATTACTAATTATCTGCATGTGCTATCAGAATACCTGAGGAGTTCTGAAAGAATAAACACACCTGAGCTGAGATGCTCAAGGTTCCACTGGGAGTATGTCACTGGCCATGATGGTGGTTCTCTCTGCTGAGGTCTAGAAGGGCTTCCATCTATGAAAATACCTCCTTGTCTTCTTGCTGAGCTCCCACAGTGGCTAACTACTGCAGGGTCAGCTGATGAACATGTTCATTTTCAGTTGTATAGACACTTTTGCTCGGCACCATTACAAGAGCTCCCCCTCTCTCCCCTGCCTCCTCTCCCCACTCCCCATTTTATTTCTCTTCTCTCATATGATACATCCCAACATCCCTCCTCCCATCCCTCCACTCCTCCCAGCTCCCCTGTCTCCCTTCTCCCCCAGATATCCCCCCATCTTCCCACCCCACCCTTGCCTCTCCCCAGAAAAGTGCAGTCCTCCCAGGGTTACGGTTCAAATAGGTCAGGCACTAATCCCTACTTCAAGAGTGGACTAGGCAACCAAGCAGGAGGAGAAAGGGCAAAAGGATAAGAGACAATCCTCCCCACTCCAGTCTGTCTGAGTTCTGCAAGAGCACCAAGCCAGACAGCCTCAAGAAACATTCAGCAGACCCTGCAGGTTCTATGTCTGCTGGAGGTAGCCAGGAGAGGATTTCTAAAATATCCTGCTCTGCTCATAGATCGGTGCCTAGCCAACTCCCTCTTTTTATAAGGCTTCACTCTTAGAACTTTATTTAACTTCAATTACCCTTTTAAAATGTGATCATCAGGTATAAGTACATTGGGAGCTAAAGATATAAATTGGGAGAGACACATTTAAGTCAATAGCACTTAGGTTCACTAAGAGGATCAAAATGCCCTATTGACTTAATATGGTGTGTTTTAGCAAGTGTCTCCCGCTCCTTACCCATCCAACTCCAGATTGGGGTGTTTCCATTAAGTTGAAAAACACTCTCAAGAAAGCAAGGTGATCTTTTTACATCTTATACAGATCACTTAAGGTCCTATGTTTTCATTCCTTCATTCCAAAATAAGGGCATTAGTTCTCATTACCTCCTCTCCCAAAATTCTCTATGATTCCAGTTTAGGAAAAATACCTAACATCACCAAACCATTTTTCCAGATTTGAACAAAAGAGAGAACATTTCACATATGCATAATCTGCTCAAGAGGTTTTTCTTCAACCATTTTTAGTCAGAAAAAAAGTGCCCCTTTAAACATCAAGAATGTCCCATAGAAAGTTTGTGATTATATTTAATTTAATGTTACATTAGAAATGAAAATAAATTTGAGGCGCTCCTAAAGCATGCAACTTTGCAAAGACGACAGAGCAATTAAGACACCCAGTGGAGGTTAAAGTCAGCTTGCCTTGAAGCAAGTGAAAACCACATGCACCAAGGCCAACAATGGTACAATTACTGACACGGCAATTTACACACCAGTGGGCAGTTGAAAACAAATTTAATGATCAGTGGCAAATACTGGCTTTTCAACCAAGGTAGTAAAAGTGAAAATCTATCATTAACTGTCTAAAATCTCTACAGTCACATAGGTTTACAGAAACAAGCCCTAAAGCCAAGACTGTCAGCCAATGCAATGTCAAAGTTGCTCTTGAAAGGTGATCTTCCATTTTATGTTCTTTTAGTGTACTCTTTCTCCTGCTGTATAGCTAAGGATAAAAAGAAACATAAAAATAGTTAGGAGGGAATTGTTCTAATATGTTTAGTTTCTTCCTAGAATTCTTTGCTCCCAGACTGTGGTGGAGCTCAGTAGTAGTATAGTGCTTGCTGTAAAATCAACCATTTTAATACCCATTAGAATCTGAAGCAACTATGGGTTTTACAGTCCACTTGAAGTAGATTTATTTGTGCTGTTGCCATTATTTCAGACTAAACGGTAAATGAAGTATTGCCTTCCGATATATCTATCACAATACAATAAGGAAATGACACTTAAAAATAATTTTGACTAGTTTTTGGAACTCTCAAATAATGTTGATGTAACAAAACGTATAGCATGACATTTGTGATTCTTTTTTTTTTTTTTTTTTTTTTTTTTGAGATTCACCAGTAAGATGTAACTCTGGAGAGTAACACTGATCCCCTGAATCTAGGCGCATCAAGTGTACTCAAGATCTGAACTTACTCCATTTTATTTGTCATTGGGTAGAAAAGAACAGAAGTGCAGCACCTGCATACTTCATTCGGGGGACAAAAAAATCATAGACTCGAATTTGTAGAAGCAGAAACCACCACATGATTAAAAGTGTACATAAGAGTTTGTTTGTTTGTTTTTTACTGGTAAGTCAAATATTTGAAGATTGATTTTAATGCTAATTTTTTTGGTAATTTTCAATAAGAAAGTAGTTTTCATTTCTCTATACTATTAACTGATGCTTACAGGAACCACTCACATATATCCCCAATAACAAAATCAGCTTTTGGGTATTTTAAACTGTTAAGTATAGTAAGACACTGATTATTATTTACATTGTGAAAAATTTAGTAGAACATAGGCTTGTTAACTAACTATACCACCTTTCCCCACTGTTCACCTCAACTAGAAACCCCCACGACTTACTTTCCTTTGATGGAAGAGTATTTTTTTCTTCAGTATTAGTTTTCTTCAGTTTAGATCTGTCAAATGTTTGCACTTCCGACAAGTCTGGCTTATCACTCATCTTGACTGAAAGGAAGACTGAAAAACAAAAAGTTACCTGCTAGAACTATGATCAGATTAAGAATCACAATTTTAAAAAATTCGTTTACTATCAATAAGTATTTTCCATGCTGATTTTCAACAGGAAAACAATAGATCTTAGAATGTCATGTTGTTCTTAGATTACCCTGATTGCAAAGCATTAGCCCATGTCTGGTGGCAATAAATGACAGCAGGTGAAGATGCTCTAGAAACCGAGATACCCTTCAAACCCAGGGCAAAAAGGCTGACTTTTAAAATCCCGGCAAAGGTAAAATAAAGTCGAGGAGCATTAGGAGATAGGGAGAGAAGAGCAAATAAAGGACTAGTTTTGACTAGGGATGGTTTTGTAACAGAAGACAGGACTTTCTGAGTACCTTCACCTTCTAGCCAATTACTTTTAGGGTATTTGGGAGTGGTGATGAGCACATACACAAAAAGTGTGGCAAACAACGCTGGACTAATCTCTATTTGAATGTCCAAAGTCAGTACATTAAGCACTACAATAAGAATGGGAAGGGGCTTAATCTAGTTATTGTCAATAATACGTCTAAAATATTTTTCTTGTTGCCTCAGTAGACACGTAAGAGGGAGAGAGGAGCTGATTAGGCTCAGAGTCACTGAGGTAAGCCACATAGAGTTAAGGTCTGTTTTAACCTCTTTTCTCTGTTAAGGGAATAGGAATGATGCAAAGGTTGGACATGGTGAAATCCCAGGTGCCCTCTAAATTTCACAAATGCATCCGAGGGGGACAACAGAAAAAGACCCCAAAGATCAGAAGGAAGAACTCTTCTTTGCCACCCTAGTGGGGCTAGGACACAGTCTAGTGCCCCAGAATGGAGAGCCACCCTCCTCACCAACCTCAGCTTCCACACGTCCTAAACACACCGCCGTTGAATCAAAGGTGCCCCGAGACCCTCCTTTACCGAGTGAACAGAGCCAAGCTCAGAGCTGGGTAAACCGGGATTCACACACTTGTAACCGCAGGGCGGGGCAGGGGCATCTGTCTGGACTCTGCCATTTACAAATAACTGTCACTGCCCAGCCTGAGGGGCAGAGGAGCGAGAGCCAACCCCAGAAGGCCTTTACCCACCCGCCCCGACTCTCCTCCTGGCCTTCACCACCTCCCCAGACCCGCCCATCCCCCTGGGGCCTCCCAAAGTGGGACCCCCTGGACCGCGATCTGTGGGCCGACGAGACCGCGAAGCGAGAAACAAAGCGGCTGCCACAGACAGGACTGTGGGCCTGAATGCGCGCCAGCGCTGGAGTGCGCGTCAGCAGTCGCCACCCACCGCGAGGCCACACGTTCTTAGCTCTTACTTGTAGTCTCCAAGGCTGTGTCAGGCCAACAGTTGAGTCCGCTGCTAGGTCTCGACCAGGCTGCTGCTGATCCAGGGTACAGCCTCGAGCTTTTAAACTCCGCAAATGGGCCCCCCCGCCCCGCCCTTTTGTGATTGGACAGACGATCCTGCCGCAAGCTAAGCACGGGCCTCTCTGATTGGACAACAGGTCCTTCTGAGCCACCCCCTCCTCAGGTCTAGTGGTCTTTGTGGCAGCCTCCGTTCAATTTAGTACCTCAGCTTACCGGCGTACGATCATGGTAGGTAGGGCTTGATGATGTTATGGACGATATCTGATGGCTACAGGACAAGTTCCTGAGGAAGTTCAGTTCCCCTCCATTTCCAAAGCTTTAGCCCCTGGGGTCCAAGATTCCGTCTTTACAAATACTTTCTTTCACCGGGTGTTGGTGGCGGGCGGCGGCGGCGGCGGCGGCGGTGGCGGCGGCGGCGGCGGCGGCGGCGGCGGCGGCGGCGGCGGCCACGGCCTAATACCAGCACTAGGGAGGCAGAGGCAGGTAGGTAGATCTCTGTAAGTTCGAGGCCAGCCTGAAGTTCTAGGACAGCCAGGGCTACACAGAGAAACCCTGTCTCAAAAACTCAAAACACAACAATAATAAATCAAACACATTCATTCCTCAGATAATTTAGAAGCTTCACATTAAACACTTACATCTTATAAAGTTAGATTATACTTATTTTCCGGGTTTTGTTTTGTTTTGTTTTGTTTTTTGGGGGGGGGAGACAGGTTCTCTGTTGTAACTCTGGTTGTCCTAGAACTCACTCTGGAAACCGGGCTGGCCTCAAAACTCAGAGATCCACCTGCCTCTGCCTCCAAACTGCTGGGATTAAAAGGCTTGTGCTACCATCACCTGACTCAAAGATAGATTTTAGTATCTGGGCTTCGAGGTCCAAACTGAATGAGTTGTATCCTGCATTCTTAGCATTTTATAGCATTTGGAAGGGAAGTAAATTCTGATGACCAGTAGATTGAAACCTATCCTGAGTGACATCCGTTCTAATCCCTGGCCCACTCTTAGTGCAGATGTGAGGGCCAGTAATTCAGTGCCATCTCTCCACAAACATTTCCTATGTAAGAATGTGACATTTTATTCTTTTTGTGCCATTGACAATTAATTTAGAATAATCACAAGAGAATCTGCTGGTACCACCTTTCAACTAGCACTTAGCTTGGCCCATAAGAAACAGAAGAAAAGACTGTGTTGATTGAAGCTACCTCCTCCCAAGGCTCAGGGACTGTCACAGAAGAGGACCAAAAATATTCTAAGATCTAAGATTCTAAGAGGCAGTGGATTACTACAGTGAAACAGTGGTTTCTGAGCTTAACAGGGAAGTTGCACCATATAAACTGACAGTTGCTGTGACTACATGTACAAGACCCACACAAGATTTAATCAGACAAAATGCCAGCGATGAGAGGGGAAGGATCCCATATCTGAGAACTACTGACAGTTGATGGCTGTAGGGAAAGGGAGAGCCAGTTCTCCTCAAAGATGGGGCCCCTGAGAGGCTACCTGTGTTCCAGAAGATGGCCCTACTCCCACACATATACTATTAGCATTAAATTCACTCCCTGTTTTCTTTTGTTTTAAAGAAAATACATGAACTTGGGAAGGAATAACTGTAGTGAAGATAGAAGAGGAACTGGAGAGAATGGGATGGTGTCCTTGTTCAAAAAACATACATGGGTAAGAAATTCTCAGCCAACAGAAAAGAGAATAATGATGACAATGATGATGATGATGATGACGATGATACTTAATAATAATAAGTGATAAAGCACAATTTTGGACAGCACCCCTGCCCATGTCTACTGGGAGAGAATAATTACTGCTGTTAGGTATCCACTAGAGAAGACTGTAGGGCACAAGTGTAAGCCAACAGAAAGTCTTTATTAGCCACCCAGAGACTATACTGGGTGTTCAGAATCCCAATGTAGCTCTGAGCCCTATTCAGGATGAGCTTTTAAATATAAAAAAACATGTTCTGGATTGACATACTTCAGTTAACAAGAAAAGTTAGTCAGAAGCAGAACTACAGAAGCCAAAAACCAAGGTAAGTACCTCTAGAGACTTTAACAGAACTATGGACTGTGATGAATTAGGCTTTTATTTCATTTTGGCTGGTGGTGCTGTCTATGTTCTGAGTTTGGAGTCAGTTGTGCTAAGGTCTCAGGGGCCTACTAAAGTCTGGGGCCTGTTACATTCCCCACTGGTCTTAATGAATGAATCAAATTGTGGCCTCATCCTCCTCCAAAGAGGTGTAGTTAGTCCTAAGGATTATTAATTTTACTGAGCCGATACATAATTGGCTGTATAGTTTAAGATGCAGGGTCCCACCATTAATCCAATTGAAATTAGAATTAAAGGCCCAGCAAGTACAGATAGTAGGGTAGTTAGCCAGGAGACCAAGAGAATGGAGACTGACTGGTACCAGTTATTTTATGTCTTTGTCTTTCTTTTCGAGATTTTCCCCAACCATGACGAGATTTTTTTTTCTAACTACTCCTGATCAAGTATCACAGAAACAAAATGTTTCTCCCAAAGCCATCTCCCAAAGTCCCCCTTATCTCATGAAAAGTAAGTCTAAGTCTGAGACTCTGTAGGACCATTTCTTCAAGGGAATCTAATTGTTATTTTAATTCAGAAATGAAAACTTTTAATATCTGTATGTCCTGATAAACCTGCCTAATTAGTTTGGTAAAAATCAGAAGAGGCACATTTAGTCAAACCTTTAGTATGTGCCCACCAAGTAGTCTCAGGGGCCCAGTAATATTGCTGTTGTCCAGATGAGTCAAACTGCAAGGCAGAACAGCAGACATCAGCAAAACTGGGAGTGCCTTGGTTAAAGGATTTGGATATGAAACAAGTTCCAGTCCCTTGTGAATCCTCTAACGTTAGTCTGGGCTGCCCACAGTCACAGTGAGTTCCATCAGTCAGTGGGCTGATGGTCTGATTAGTTCCTATCCCTATGTAGTATGGGGGCAGAATGTCTAAACATTACTAGCAATCCTGGCCAGTTTCTGGCTGGGAATGATTAAGCAGTGGACCTTATCAAGAGTAGAAAATGGGGATGGGGATCCCTCAGCTTCCTGGACAGTGGTAGGTGTGTTAAATGGCTCTGGCTGTTTTAAGTGCTTTGGAGAGGAGAGTTGACTGGGGCCTTGGCATGAGTAGATCTTTCTTAGGAAACAAAAGTCTGGGGATATTAAAAGCAAAGAGAAAATCTTGGCCCTCCTAGAGAGTATTTGGCTTCCCCTATGAACTGCTGTTCTCCACTGCCAAGGACATCAAAAAGAGGCTCCCCTAAGGAAAGAGGTAACAGGGCCACTGACCTGGCTGCCTGAGACCAGTGGGGCCTATTGATATTCTTATGGTATACCCTGACCCGATATTGCCTGAGACTCCATGGTACAACTAAAAGGAAATAGAGGATGCAAAAAGAAAAAAATGGACATCTTGAACCCACAGGTTGGTGGAGGGCACCAGAGAGAAAGATCATTCTCCCAGGAACAACTGGCAGGACTCTGGTAACTGACCTTCACCAACCTACCCATCTGGGGTCCACAAAACTTTCTTAGCTGTTCAGACCAAGGTGTGTTATACCTAGACTGGAAAGCCTGGCTCAAGATTCCAGGTTGGTGCTCAAGTAAGTCCAAAACTTCCCTTACCAAGGAAGGGGGCCCAATGAGAGACCAACACCCTGGTGGACTCTGGGAAAAGTGACTTCACTACGATCTGACCTTCCAGGGAAGGATACAAGTACTTGCTGGTCTTTATAGATACCAATAAGGATAGAAGTGTTCTCCACCTGGACTGAAACTGTTCATAGAGCAGTTTAAAAAGCTTCTCCAGAAACTGTGCCCTTGATTTTGCACCTCCATCCCCGGCAATGGGTTTTGACAATGGCTTGGCTTTCATAGCCAAAAACTCTCAATTAATAGCTAAAGCTTTAGATATAGATTGAAAACTTCATTGTGCATGTAGTCTATGGAGTTCTGGGCAGGTGAAAAGAATAGATGGCATTAAAAGAAACTCTAACAAAACTCTCATTAGAGTCCAGTGAAGGATGGATAGACCTCCTTCCTTTGTTTTACCTTGGGCGCATTGCACCTGATATAGGGAGGGATTTATCCCCTATGTTTGGAAGACCTCCCCCACTGCTTCCTGTGCTCAGAGACCAGCAGTTGGCAGAACTCAAACCGTCCCTTTCTCAAATTGCTACAGGTCCTCCATTCTTCCACAAAGGCTGTTCATTGGACTGACTGAAAGACGCAGTCTACCTCTGAGTCCACCACCAGTTTCCCCTTATTTGAGTCCAGTGGTACTGTCTGGGTCAAGCAGGTAGCCGAAGGGGCACTGAAATCAATACACAGTGATTTTCTCTACTCCTTTTGCTGTGAAGGTAGCTGGCATTACACCATGGATTCAGGATACCCAGGTCAAGAGAGCAGAAGGGATGGATGATGATGCCAAATGGACTATCTCCAGACTATGGACCCATTAAAATTAAGTTTTAATTGGACCCCAGGCCCTTCCACTTCCCGCCTCTCCACGTCCTCCTGAGACTTATATTTGGTATGGATACGGGGTCACTGCCCAACCCCAACTGTCTTCAGGCCTAGATCTGGGAACTGAGATAGATACAGGGTGGGGGTGATAGCTAATGTGGCTCCAGGCCCGCAACCCATATTTAATATTGACCTTTTCTTACTGATGCCTCCTTTAAGTGTCTGGACAGCAAAATGTGAGAGTTTATCTTTTGAGACAGGAATGCAGGGTTTGCAATTCTATGGCCTGCAGCTGTCCCCCATAGGTGCCAGGAACAAGGGAGATCCCATTGGAAAAAATATTGTTTTGAAACTGAGGCTTCTTGAAAAATTCCTTAAGAAGGATTATGGCTTTGGAAAAAAGAGAAAACATGGGCAATCAAACTCTATGCCACAGGAAGGTACCCTGGTGATAGAGATAACCATTCCCAGCCAGAAATGGTCCAGAGTTACACTTAGACACCTGTCCCCCATACTACATAGGGATAGGAACTAACCAGATTGTCAGCCCATTGACTGACTAGGGCAGCCCAAATTAATATTAGAGGACTTAACCTAGGTACCTCCCCTTATACTGATGCCTTATTCTGCCTTATGAGTTAATTCCTCTGGATAGCAGCAATAGTCCCAAATCCCTGAGACTGCTTGGTGGACATGTATTAATGGTATGACTAAATTTGTTTCTTCCAATGCTTTTCAAAGTAGACGGGTTGATCAGGACCTAGAGATATTAAGTTTCCATGTTTGAATTAAAGCAACAGTTAAATTCCCTTACAGGAACGTTCCTACAAAGGGGGTCTATGTATAGCTTTGGCAAAAACCAGTTGTTTCTTTGATAATTGATCAGGAGTAATTAGAAAAAAAAACTTGTAGTGGTTGAGGAAAACCTCAAAAAGAGAAAGAGATAAACCCGTAAATCAAGTAATTGCTACCAGTCTCTGCTCTCTTGGTCTGCATGCCTCCACTATCAGCACTGGCTGGGCCTTTAATTCTCATTCTGGTTGGAGTAATGCTGGGGCCCTGCATTTTAAACAGTTTAACATTAATCCAACCAGAATTAGGAGGACGAGGCCACAATTTGAGTCATTCATTAACACCAGTGTGTAATGTAACGTGGCCCCCGACCTTAGCACAAGTTACTCTGTGACAGAAGTACCATTTAAGCACATACAGAGCACCACCAGCCTGGGAAAGTCTCTACATGTACTAACTTTGATTTTTGGCTTCTGTAGTTCCATTTCTGGCTAAGTGTTCTTGTTCAGTGAAGTACGCCAACCCAGAAGATGGTTTTTGTGTTTAAAAGCTCATCCTGAATAGGGCTCAGAGCTACATTGAGATTCTGAACACCCAGTATAGTCTCTGGGTGGCCAATAAAAGGTCTTTTATTAGCTTATACTTGCGCTCTAGTATTCTTCTCTGGTAGACACCTCACAAAAATATACAAATTTCCCATATATTCCTTTTCAGTTTTGTAATTAAGTTGCCAAATTCTGTTTTTAAAAATAGACCTGGTAATAGCATTTGTCAGAATACTATTCAGTTTGTAGATTAATTTAAGAAATGTTGAAAACTTATTATCATGATGTACTCCTTCCTCCATCATGTATTCAGTTCATAATGGAATATTGTAGACAATGACAGCCTACTATGGGCACTGGGCATCCTTGTTATCACTGTGTGTGCCAAAAATATAGGGCACTGATGACTCTTTGTTTCCTAGGGTCATGTTTTCAGAGCAACTCTGAGGAATGAAAAAAAATAATCTATACATCTTTTTATATAAATATAGCAGGATCTTCCTTTCTTATAATGCACCCCACTGATTTTTGTTTTTCATTCTCTCCTTTATCTTTTCTTTTGTTGGAAAGGAGAGAATGTGGCCACATTAAGAGGAAGAAATAAAGGAGTCCAATGATCCCAAGATGAATGTCTTAGTTAGGACTTCTATTATTGTGATAAAATATCACGACCAAAAGCAATGTGAGGAAGAAAGGCTTTATTTCAGCTTGTATGTCTGGATCTCAGTCCCTCATTAAGGAAGTCATGGCAGGATCTATGGAGGAATGCTGCTTACTGGCTTGCTCCTTATGGCTTCCTCAGCTTGTTCTCTTATAGAACCCAGGACCACTAGCCCAGCGGTGGCCCCATCCACAATGGCCTGAGCCCTTCCACATCAATCACTAATTAAGAAAAATGTCCCACAAGCTTGGCTGCAGGCAATCTTGTGGAGGCATTTTCTCAATTGAGAGTCACTTTACCCAAATGGCTCTAGTTTGTGTCAAGTTGACATTAAAGTACTTTTAGTTTTAAATAGCTGGAAAATTGGACAGGGCACAAAAGAAATGTAATTTCACTGTCCTGAACAAGGTGTAATCCTGCCCATAATTATCTCAGCCACATTCTTGCAAAGTGGTCCTAAATGAAATGTCCTCAGTGCTTGAGGGACAAGGTTGTTGTCTTACTTACTGTTCTATCCCTGTGAAGAGACACCGCAAACAAGGTAACTTATAAAAGTTTTTAATTAGGGGCTTGCTTACCGTTTTGTCTATGACCATCACGGTGGGAAGCATGGCAGCAGGCAGACAGGTATGGTACTTGAGCAGTAGGTGAGAACTCAAATCTGATCCACAAGCAGGAAGCAGAGAGTGGGAGACTGGGTCTGACATGGAATTTTGTGCTTTGGCTGTGTTGGAGTACTCAAGGCTTGTAGTGGGATGGTTGGGCTCTGGTGGAGACATATTGCCTTGGTTGTTATTGATTGTGTTCTTATAGGTGTTTAAGCATCTGGGATTGGGGTAATTATAGGTTTAGGTGCCAAATTCCTGAGTCTGTCTTTGTTGGTTGTGTTTTGTTTCCTAGATTCTTTTTCCTCTCTTGTCTTCTGTTCTTTGAAGCCCCATCAGGGGTCTCTGGCTGAGGTGGAGGCTGAGACTTAGTAACTGTACTTCTGGCTGGCTGGCATGATCTGTGATGGCATGGGCTATGCTGGGGCTGGTTCTTCTGGATAGCATGGGCTGTGATGGCACCTGGATGTGCCATCTCTATCTCTGGAGTGGGCTGTGATTATGCAGGGGATGCCCTCCGGAGTAGGGAGATGGATGGCATGGGATTTTGAAACCTCAATGCCTACCCCTACTGACATACCTTGTCCAATAACGCCATACCTACTAATCCTTCATAAACAGTTCTGTCAACTGAGAAACAAACAAACATATGAGCCTATGAGGGTCATTCTCATTCAAACCACCACAGCTGTCTTCAGGTGATTATTACTTCTTCTCAGGCGTATCATGGATAATTTCTCTCATCTGGGTGGTTTGTCATGGGTGCTTATGCTATTCTGGAAATCCAAAGTGACTAAAGAGGAAAGGTTAAGGACAATAACTTATTTCTGTACCTTCAGCACAGTAAAGGAGGCAGATACAGAAAATGAAGGCAGAGATATCGGGCTTTCACCCTGCTTTTAGTTCCCTTGTGGGCCTAAGTCGTAAGTCAATGTTTGTTTGGCAGAAGTAGCTTCTAAGTGCCTGCACAATTTCATTGGTGCACTATTAGGCAAAACACTGAAGCAATGGTTGCAGTGGCTCACACCTAGAATCCCAGGATGCAGGAGACTGAAACAGGCGAATGAAGACTTCCAGACCAGCTTTGGCTATACAGGGAGACCTAAGATGTCTGATTTGCATTCAGATACAAAACTAAGTAGGGTCCCAGACTGTTGAGTATGTCAGTTGTCTCATGTTTTAAAAAGTAGCCTCTTCTTTAGTGTGGCTATGTACATCTTTTGTCCTTCACATGGACTGATGAGAGTTGTCATCCACCGGATCTAAAGGAGAGGTAAATGGTCAAAGTTTCTATGCTGATTAATGTGATTTATTTTCATTTAACATTTTTGCTTTGATTATTTCTTACTCTGTGACAAATACGTATTTTTTTCCTTGAAATTAAAAAGAAATGCTTAGCCTGGCAGTGGTGGTGAACGCCTTTAATCCCAGCACTCGAGGGGCAGAGGCAGGCAGATCTCTGTGAGTTCGAGGCCAGTCTGGTCGACAGAGTGAGTTCCAGGACAGCCAGAGTTACAACAGAGAAACCCTGTCTCGAAAAAAAAAGTTAAAACAGAAAGAGAAATGTTTTATTTGTAAGAAACACAATCCTTTCATGAGAATGTCCTTTGTTGTCAATAATTTGTAAAAACATAAACTACTGGGGCTGAGGGTAAAGTGCTTGCTAGGCAAGCATGACATAGAACTGAGTTCAGATCCCTAGTACCATGAAAAAAGGCCAGGTTGGGTAATTCCCATCAGTAACACCAGTGCTGGGATGCAGAGACAGGAAGATCCTGAAGGTTTGGTGAGACAAACGGTCTGTTCAATTTGGAGAGTTTCAGGTTTAGTGAGAGATCCTGTCTCAAAAAGTAAAGTGGAGATCAATAAGGAAGATCATTCAATCATAACCTCCCACGCACACACACCAGAGAGGAGGTAGAGGAGAGGAAAAACATAAGCAACTAATAAAATCCAAAACATTTAATTGTGAGGAAGGGAATGGGGTGATAACTCAGTAAGTACTTGCTGGGTGAGCATGAGAACCTGCATTCAATTCCCAAAAGTCACAAATTAAAAAAAAAAAAAAAGCCAGTTAGAGCAGCATACACCTTTCATCCTAGCACTAGGCAGGTTGATCCCTCAGGCTCGCTAGCCAACCAGTCTAGGCTACTTGACAAGTACCAGACCAACATGAGAACTTGTCTTTAAAAAAACAAAAAAAAACAAGGTGGATGGTATTTGTCCTCTGGCCTCCACACACATACGCTGCCTATGCATACATGAATATGTGCACACACATGCAGATGCATTTAATAATTGTTTTACACACACACACACACACACACACATGCACTAAAGAATAGTTTGAAACCTTGAGAAACATTAAAATTAGATTCTCAAACATATTAACATTAAAATAATAGTTTTCCATTTATTTGTCATGGTGTTGAAAATTGAACACATGGTCTTCTTTGTGCTAAGTGATGGGTGTTCTACTAACTATACCCACAGTCCTTCTCTATAGCTACTTAATGGTAAAATTAAGTCTCAGTATCTTTTGTAGAAAATGAAATCTCTGTATTTGATTTTGTAGATAGTGATAGGAGCATTTAAACTCTGGAGGAACAAGAATGTGGGAAGACTTTCCCTACTTTGCCAAGATTTCTTTTTAAAGCTACAATAATAAGGCAATGGATGGAATGGTGGCACAAACTTATTCATGTAAAGCAGTGCAACAGAACAGAAATAAATTAGCCCAAGAATAAATGGATGCTTCGTATCTGGCAGAATTGTATCATAAATTAGTATGGAGAGAAAGGCCTTTCAACAAATGATATCAGGATGCTTGTATCAAGAAAATATCAAAATGGACCTTTAGCCTCATAGTGCTTCCATGCTAGGGGTTGAGCCTAGGGCCTTGGACATGCCAGGAAAGCATTTTATTTCCAGCCAGTATCCTCCCATCTTAGACAAAAAATAATTCCAAGTATATTGGAGAAGTAAATGTAAAAGGGAAAACTAAAAATATATACTCGAAGAAGGATTTCTTTGTGTGTGGAGGAATACACGCACACACGCACACACACACACCAAATACTTACTGTAAAGAGAACAGAATAACAATGTGACTTATTATAATTATCAAAAGAAAAATAAGTGGCCAAGTAAGGAAAGTTGTATGCAACATACATAAAAGACCAAGGACTAAAATTAGAACAAATAACTCCCATAAATAAATGTGAAAAAGTGACAAAAATCCGATAGGAAAAACTGGACAATGTCTTGAATAAATTATTCACAAGAGAAGAAATTCTATTGTCCAAAGAGCATATGAAAATATGCACAGCATAATTAATAATCAGGAAAATAAAGCAGGAGACTATTTTACTGCCACTGGGCTGGAAAAATAATGCCGGGTAATAACGAGTGATGGCCTCCAGATGGAGCAACAGGAACTATTGAACATGGATTCTAAGGTTATAAATTCCTGCATGCCATTAGAAAATGTTAGGCAGCATTCAGTTAAATTGAAAATGTGCACACTACACAAACCAGTAATTCCATTATTAGGAAAACATCCCAGAGACATATGTGTTTATGTCACATGTTGCAGTTCTTTATGGGTGAATCATATTTTGTATATTTTTGTCTATTTTTAACCCATTTACATGTTTGTATTAAACTCTAGATTGAATAAGTTTTTAAACCAATATAGGCATTTATTAACTCCTCATTTTGTAGATCTCAAGTCCTAAAAGTAAAATTTCAAATATCATAAAATGACTAGATTATTATCATAAAATGAACTATTAATGTTGACATTTAAATTCACTAGACAGTAATTGTAGTCTTAAATTTTATTCAGGAGATTTAAATGGAAAAAAATTGATAGATCTATGTCATTTTACAACATTGCCTAGATTTTTATATGAACCATTTTTTAAAAAGCATATACATTATGCCATGCTTTGGTTGTAAATCTTTGTTTATAATTCCATGGCTTCAAATTTCAATATACACATTTAAAACTTGAGTATGTGTAAGGCGATTAGAGTACATGTAAACAATTCCCACAAGTTAGTCTTAAAACATATTATGCGTGTGTTCATTTTATAGTATTTTGCAATCAGGGTTGGGGAATGTAGCTCGGTTAAAGTGTTTGTCAAGCTTATACAAGCTCTGGGTTTGATCTCCAGCACCACATAGGTGTGACATAGTGGTGCACTCCTGCAATCCCAGAACTTGGAAGATGGAGGCAGGAGGTAGGAAGATCAGAAGTTCATGGTCATCTTTGTCAATACAAGGAGTTCAAGGCTGGCCTGGGCTAGAAACTCTGGGTTAAAAAGTTGCATTTTTATGCATTTATTTATTTTGCAGTGCTAGGATGTCCTGAGGATGCTAAGTGCTCTACCACTGAGCTACAGTCCGAAAGAATTATCATAAAGATGAAAGATGGCCTTTTTGAAAGAACTTGAACGTATGAACATCATATCTGGAAGCATTAAAAATGAACTATGGGTCAGGCAACATGGTGCATGCCTTTGATCCCAGCACTCAGGAGGTAGAGGCAGGCACATGTTCAATACATATGCAATCTTCCCCAAAATATTTTCTATTAATGATAGTTGAATGCACAGATGCAGAATCTGCAGGTAAGAAAGGCTAACAACACTGTCCTGGCCCACTCACATTTACTGTGTGGAAGTTCATCTGCAACTCTTCTGGAAGGCCACTTTTCTGTTGACCTTCTTGTCAAATACAAGCTTTCTTATTTGTATGGCCTACATACGAATAAGTATGTATTCGGTAGTATTCAGTGATAAATTCCAGTCCCTAGACAAATAGGTCATTTTAAAGTTTCTGGTTCAAACGGGGAGGGGAGAGGGGCTACAGATAGAAGAATTTGTCATGATATCATGTATAAAGCAAGAACTTCAACATATGCCATCTTAGAAATACCCAAACTTCTAGAGCTGAAAGGAGTAGTACAGCTGTGCAATGTAATTCTGTTTGTGAAATTTTGATGCTATAGTCCCTATAATAGCAAACATGCTGTAAATAATACAAACTCACCAAATATTTTCATTGAATGTAATTTTATTATTATTATCATTATTATTATTATCATTGTTATTGTTATCATCATTGGCATCATCATTTGCACAAAACTAAATCCACTATTAAAACAAAACAAACACATCCTAAAGGAATGTGTCTTGTTGACAATGAGTCAGTAACATTATCTTCACGTAATAGGGATAGCACCCTGAGGATATCGACTATATCACAGCTTGAGAATCAATTCGATAATTCACCAACTTTATTGAGCACCTAGGCACAATGGAGGATTTAAAAATGCATACAAGAATCCCTGCTTTCAAGAAGTTTTACAGTCTAGTAGGAGGTATTGAAGAACAGCAAGAACACAGAGCCACATGGGATCAGTGACATAATGGAATCAGTGCATGTTGATGAACGTTGGAAGAGGGTATGACAAAACTAATGTCACATTCAGTTGTGGGTAAATATAGAAAGGGCTCCATACAGACAGTGGCATCGGAGCTGGAATTTTGGAGACTGGAGGTCTTTTAGTGAGGGGTAAAGGCAGTGCAAGTGGAGACAACAGTGTGGGCCAGAGTATGGCCTTGGGTAAGTCCATGGCATGTTTGGAGAGTAGAAAAACACTGCATTTGGCTGGCCTAAGCCGTCCACACATGCAGTATGATAATATGCAGAAAGTTATATGGGGTCCATATTGCCAATGGCTCTGAATGACAGGCTAACATCATTATGCTGTAGTTACTCTATTTGTGCACATCAACAAAATTAGCAGTGAATTGTGAAGAGATATGATCATGTTAGTTCCAGGTTTCTTATGGAAACTTAAATGGCTTGTAGGCAAAACATAGTCACTTTACTATTAGAAAATAAAAACAAACAGTCCTAACAGATAACACCAAGCCATCTATAGCAATATTCTTTTCTATTTGGCATGTAATTAAATTAGTTAAATCTCTTGCTTCAAAGCATTTCTTCTTTCTATCCAGGCATCAAATCTCTTCTCACTTCCATCGCCGGCATCATCAGTCCTGCGGCACCTGATCGGTTGAAGTGTGCCTAATAATCTAGGATTTGTAATCAGAGCAGGTACCCTGAGAGTGGGACCCATAGCTTGAAGTGAGAGTGCCTGTGACAGAGGCAGTGAGCAATGGCAGGAAAATATAGGCATCTCTGAAGTTGTCCTCAAAGTCTAGTACAGTTGTTGAAATTGGAGTTTCACTCAGTTTGGTCAGGAGGACATGAAGGAGGACCCCAGACTCACAGTACCTGATTAGGGTCTTCTTTTAAAGTTTCCTCTTATTAAAAAAAAAAAATTCCTTAAAGAAACGACATTTAATCTGGGCTACAGCTTATTTAAAGGCTCCAGGTTCTGAGGCTACTGAAGCTGTGTATAGACTAGGGAGACTTTCTTTCTTTGATCAAGGAATCCTGATAGGTTTTGTCTGTGACTAACGGGTGAAAAGTTAGGAGCGTCTCCCATGTAGCAACAGTTTACAGATATTAAATAATGGTGGTTGTATTAGGTAACCAAGCCAAAGAAGTATACTGTACACAGCCAGCGACTGAAGATTTAGAACAAAGATGCCATGGCCACACTTCAGTCTTTCACCTCTTTCTTAGTGCGAGCCTTTCTCTGCAAGAAGTCATGGATAGCAGTAGTGAGGCCCCATGTCACACTGGACCTGAGGATGATCAGGGATCCTCCTCTATAAATCAGGAGTAATTTTCGACCTCTAGTGTCCCACACATCTTGTGCAGAGGCCCACAGGCTGGGCATTCTCTGCCAGCCAATATGAGACTGCATATTGGCAACCAGCACAATCAGAGGATACAGAACCAGGCAGGTGATTGTTCCATTGACACTACCAGACACCAAAGCAGGAACCCAATGGGGCAGGCCTTGCCTTGCCAAGCCATCCTGGATAGGATCCTTGAAGGAGAAATACAGAGCACTTCCCAGGCTGTTTCTGGCAAGGACTGGCCAGAAACCACGATAATAGCCCAGTGACAGCCGACCCCAAAGTCCATAGGAATTGAATTCCTTGAGAATGCTCAAGGTGCTGGGGAAGCGAGCTTGCTTGCGAGCATCCTGAAGCACATTTTGTACTCTTTCAAAGGGACTGAGTGCCACAGCTTCTACCACGCCAGACATGAGCCCCGCAGCCCAGCGCTGTCCAAGGGAGTGTGGCCCAACAGGGGAGAGAAAGCACAGCAGACTATCATAAGTGCCAAACAACAGAGTCCCTTGCAGGGTCTTGGAAAGAAGAGGGGGGTAGATGCCCCGGTAGAAGTACTGAGGACCTTCATGCCAAAGCTGCCTCACAGCCTCTGACACCGCCATAGCATGGATCTGCTGCCGGAACACAACCTTGTAAATAGGAAAGGTCAGAAAAGTAGACATAAAGTTGGAAATGGCCCCGAGGGCGTAGGCCTGTGAATGCCAGCTTCTCTTTCCTGGACCTTCTGCCCGTGTCTTGTGTTGAAGCTCCTTCCCAGCAGAGTTGTTCTGCTCCTCCATGATGAAGACAACTGGAAGCAGACGAAGAAACTAGCAAAAGAGAAGAGGTCAGGCTTACCATTTCAATGTCTTGGCAAGCATTCTCCTGCTTGATCTGACACAGATCATGAGAAACTCAGGTGTCAGGAAACACTTTTGACAGTTTCTAAGAACAGACATGTGTTTGGAAACTGATAATTCATCAACCTTAAAAGTTTAATTTATTTTCCTTGATAGTCACCTTTGTGGTTCTTTGGCAAAACAGTAAAATTCAAATATTACAAGAATTATGACTGAGAATCATAGAAATGGGGAGAAAGGAGCTTTAAAACATATTGCATTCCATTCCTACCACAAAACTTGTATTTTTTAAAAATGTGTGTACATGCATGTGTATGCACATGTACCCACAGAGGGTAGAGGAGGCCACTGGGTCTCCTGGAGTACAGGCAGTTTGACTCACCTGATGTGGAACTAGGAACTGAACCTTGTCCCTCTGCTGAGCTTGCTTCATCCCTATTTTTTGCCACACTACAGATTGAACCCAGGCCTTGTGTGTATCAGGCAAGTACACGACTAGATTCACAGGCCTCATCCCACAATGTGTGTGTGAGTGTGTGTGTATAGGTGTACACCTGTGTGTGTGTGCATGTGTGCATGCCCATGCATGTGGACGAATGTGCATCCAGGCATATACTTGTAGAGGCTATACATTGATGCTGTGTGATCTGGGAAAACTCAGGAACGTCACTGTCTCACATTCTTCAGCTACAAAGTGTTGACAATAAGGCCTAACACAGAAGGCCGTTGTAAAGATTAGTAACATAAAATGAGATAAGGTTGTTGGAAATCTATGACTTGGTGACTTTAATATCTTAAAAGTATCAAAAAAGATTTTTCCCAACCGCATTATCTGTTTTCACAGAGTACATGTTCCTGAAGACTAGCTAGACTCTTGCTGCTAGAGCCAAATGAAGTGGCATGCTAGAACATATCCGCTGTTCCTATGGGAGCCAAAGAAGATCTTTCTTCTGTGAATTCAAAGGCTTGACATAATCCTCCAGGAGAACCTGGAACCCTAACATTAATTTCAAAGTATAGGATGGAGAATGGGCTTGGAGCCTGCCTTGAACAGTTATCATCTAAACCCTATGATCTGTCTCCTAAGTCTAAAAACCTAATCAAATGAGCGTATGGGAACTAAGACTGCCCAGGCTAGTCTAGTGAGGATGGGCATCCTACGAATCAGCCCTGCTTCTGTCTGTTCATGGAGGTGGTGGAGGGTTCTCAGACAGTCCTTTTGTCAGTTAAAAAACACATATTGATCATCTTTTAAGTTGTATAAATCACAATGGAGCTAAAGATAGATAGGATTTTGTGGATGTCCTCAAGAACATGGGAATTTAGTGAGGTAGACAGTTCAGCAACGGACTAACCCACAATGAAAAACAAAATAAAAATAATCGCAGTCAAAGAAGAAAGACAGGAACAACTTATTTTACACAGGACAGGGAAAACTCAATGCTGGAAACAATGTGGAGAAAAGACAACCATTATGCACTGTTTATGGGAATGTAAGTTAGCATAGACACTATGAATATAGGTATGGATGTTCCTCAAAAATGTCAAAATAGATAAAAGCAGATGGTTCAGCTATCCCACTCCTGACTATAGTATATAACTGGAAAAACTAAAGTGAGCCTACCAAAGAGACACCTGAATTGTCCAAGTCCGTTGCTCTACACTATCCACAATGATTGTTACACAGTCAGTCTAAGTGCACATTAACAAATGACTAGGTGATGAAAATGGAGTGTGTAGACTAGTACCATGGAGTATTGTTCAGTCGCAAAGAAGAGTGAAACCTATCATCTGCAGCGGAATGGGAAGAACTGAATGACGCTGTGTTAAGTGAAAATAGTCAGGAACGGGAAGTCAAATATAGCATGCTCTTTTTATATGCGGAAACTTTAAAACCTGTAGACCTGTAAGTAGAAGAGTAATTATTGGGGATTGGGAAGGTAAGAGGGTATAAGGAAGATGTCTCAATATGATCGATGCATGCCGTGCTCATAGATGGCAACATTACACTGAACCTCACTCAAATGCTAGAGTTCTGCAAAAGTCAGGAGTCACTGTCTCTAGAGGATTTTTGAAGACTCCCCAGTGCACTAAAATGTACAATTAATATGTGCTAATAAAAATTTTCTCGGGAAAGATGTGACAACCTTTAAATAAGTCACCTCTTGCTAGGCGGAGGAGTGGAAACAGGTGTTTTTGGCTGAGGAAGAGATCTAAGGAACAGAAACTAATGTTGGCAGGGGCAGGTTCTCCTAGAACATTATGTTTGGCATTCACATTCATAGAAGAAACCTTCCCTGGCTCCCATAAGAACATTGGATGTATTCCTGAATGCCACTTCATCTGGTTCTGACTGATCTTCAGGAATATATACTCTGTGAAGACAGAACACCCCATGTTGCTGGTGGTAGTTTTTTTTTTTTTTTTGTTTTTTTGTTTTTTTTTTTTAAAAAGACAGAGCAGAGGCTAACAGAACAGAGTCATACTGAGGGCCACGTTTATTTTTTCCATTGATGTATGTTGTAGAGAACAAAACACTGGAGTCAGACCACCCTCAGTTTGAATTCTGCTTTGCCACTCCCTAGCTTTATGACCTTGGCCAATTCTCAACTCTTTGAACCTTACTACCATTACTGTTTTAATTTATATTTCTTTTTTTTTTTAAATGGGGGGGATGTGGTACAGCATGCCTGTGGAGGTCAGGGAACACCCGGGGCACTCAATGTTCTCCTTCCACCCCAGGGGTTCTGGGGATTGAGCTCACGTCATCAGGCTTGGTGGCATCATCTCACCCCCTTTTAAGTGACTTTCATGAAGATTGCATTTAATAAAGTATATTAAAAGCCAATGCAGTAAGTTTCATTTTTTAAGTGAAGTGGTAGCAGCTAAGGTCAAATTATGACAAAATTGCTCACATGTTCGAAATGGCTGCATTAGGATCTTGTATTAGAATAGTTTCTTTTATCCTGCTTTTTTTTTTTCTGTTAGGGATCAAGATCAGAGTTTGTCACATACTAGGAAGATACTCTTCCACTGAACTGCATATCCAGCCCTGCAGCATGCACTTATGCTTTTTTTCCCCTTCAACATAAAAAATGAAATATTCATAGTTTTTGGAGTTGGCAGCCCTGAGCTAGCATCCCAGTGGCTCCACTTCTGAGTAGTGTGGCCTTAGGCAAGCTGCTCCATCTCCTTCAAATTCAGTTTTCTTCTCTGAAAAATGGTACGAGATGCCCGTGTCAGCATGGCTGCCAAGAAGTTTAAATGAGATAACAGATGGAAAGTTGCTGGCACGGAGGAGGCCTGCTGCCAAAAGTAGCCACTATTATTTCATCTGAAAACTTTACCTCCTAACCTTCAAGCTTTTAATGTTTATTTGTCAAAAATGGAAGATGTGGCCTCATTATAAACATCCTTTGATGCACACTCCCACACATGTGGCCGGAGATAAGAGATGCTCTGTATCCCAAAGGACCTTGCTGGTAACTTTGCTCTAAAACATTCTTGCTTCAACCTGTGAACCTTTGCACAATCCATTCTTTTCATTATTTTTATAGGAATGCTCAAGTCTATCCTTAGTTCCATTTGATCCTCCCCACCAGGTCCAACATAATATCGACTTTGGTGATGAAGCCAGTGGAAACACATTGGTTGTGAGGTTGTGATCTAAAGTCATGGTGCTAGGGAACAGAAGCAAGAGTATGAAAGAAACCCACCAGGTCCTCTCATCCCCACCCCTAACAAGCCAGGTGAACCACCTGCCTCCTATGTGCCTCCAATGCCTTCTACCTTTCACCACCACTACCCCACTGTTCCATCCCCAAGAGAAAGTCTATAACATTAATATGGAGGGTGCTTCCTTCCAAATCTGAATTGCTAATGCAATTGTACTCATTACAGTTGTAAATAAGAAGGAAGACAGGAATAGGTGAAATACCTTAGCAGGTTGAAGACAAAGCCAACAGCAACTGCAGGGTTTCAAATGGTCCTGTGCTTCCAAGCATCAAGAGTCAAGCACAAAGCCCTATAGGGGCCTCCTAGCCATAAGAAAAGTGATACCTGCTGTCTAAGAATCAGAAGGCAGGGAAAATGCAGCAGGTTTTCTAGCTTCTGGCTTCACGGGCCATTCGCTCTGGACAGCCTTGCATGCCGTTTCCATGGAGTTGCTCCTTCTCTGGGGCCAGTGATGCCAAATCCAGCAAAGGAGAAGTCCCCTGAAGAGCTCACAGAAGGGCAACCTAGCAACCTATCCTTGAGCCAGGAAATGAAAGAGCTATATCAGCGGCAGAGAGCTGTGGTGTTGGGGGTTAGGTCGAATGGTGTTTTGTTTCTCACAATTCTTCCTCAAGCAGGTGCAGGAAGAGGAAGATGTTTTGAAGACTGTAGGGCAGTTGTTCTTAACTGTTTAGGGGCCACAGGCCCATATGAAAATTCACAGAGCTGTGGTATCAGAAAGAAGTGTTCAAATTTTTTGTGTACAAAGGACTAGAGGTAGGAACTTCTGCTTTGGGGTTAAGTCTCATGACAAATAGGTTGTAGACAAACATCTAAGTGGCAGACCCATTTTCTGATAATCCTTCAGCATGGTGTGATGTTCAGAACAGTGGTTCACAGCATCTCTACAGCCCAGAATCAATTATAGCAACATTTACAAATGACATTGTTCATCCCCAATTCCAGTAAAACCAAATCCCGAGAGCTGAAGCCCAGGAATGTGCATTTCTAGCAAGCCCTGGAAAATGATTCTGTCATATCCAGCTGGGCACCCATAGTTTGTAGCATGAATTCTGGATTGAGAACTCTGGCTTCCCTTTGTAATTTAAGTCATCTGGGAGTTTGATTTCCTTTGGGCTCATATAGAAATGCTGCTATTTTTATAAACAGGTGGTTTATTTTTACTGTAAAAATGTGAGCAGAAAAGTGTCTCAGTTTCCTCCTCGGTATAATGCATATCATAAAAATTGCCCCTCCTCTCCTTTCCCATCTCTCCCCAGTCCCCCTTCCTCAGCACAACCATCACTTTAGCAAAGCTGCTGAGATAGTTTGTGGATATGTATGTAAGAGTGAAAATGCTCTCTCCGGGCAGCCCAGCAGGGCAAAGTGTTGGCATCAACACAGAGGAAAATGCTGGCATCAACAGAACAACACACTGGGGTGCAAAATCTAACGCTATTAGCTTATTTACTGCATGATACAGGACAAGATGCCTCATGGTGGCTCGGTTTTCTCATCTGTAAGATGCCGACAGCAGTTCTTGGTCATTAATTTTATATAGCTCTAAACTGGTCCTTTCATTCTCATTTTGGCTTTTCTTCACTAATCCTTAATCTGAAAGTAGGGAGAAGTATTTAAAAGACGCGCAACCTGTGAGGTTAGACACCAAGGCTGAAGTGTGAACTGTTAATTCTGAGCTTCCTACCCATACTGCCTAGGTGCTTACATCCCCCTCTCTGTTAAATGGGCGCGCTGCTACGTTTTCTCACAATACTGATGAGAAGAATAAATGAGATGTCCGTGCAAAGCGCTCGGCAAATGCTCCCCCCTTCCCCCTTATGCAAAGGTGAAGAACTCTCATTGTTCACTTGCTTTTGGTCCGACCTCGTGTTTAAGGCATCCGGTCAAAAAGCAGCTGGGGAGAGCCAAGGCGGAAGGTAATAGGAAGAAAAGAAGAGAGGGGAAGCTGCAAACTCACGAGTGAAATGTAAATGGGCCAGGTCCGTGAGTCCGAGCCGCACTTGACGCCGCGCCCGCTCCCGCGCCAGTCTGCCGCAACCCCCTCCAGCAGGTTCCCCCCTCTGGCAGGCATTAGCATCCCGGCCCAGGCTTTGCGGGAAGGCCGCCCCCGCGCACCGCTGATTGGCCACGCCACTCCTCTCGTCATGCTCTTTTGTCTCAATGGGCAGAGGCTAAAAGCAGCAGCTGCTGCTCTGCGGGCTGAACTGGAGGGCGGGGGCAACCTCAGCTGCCTTGGAAACCGGGGCTGCGACTCGGCTACCCTTGGCTGGGCAGCCCTGAAAAGAGGCTAGCTCTATTGGGTAGCCTAGACAGCTCAGTGGTTGAGACGCCATCCTTCCCCCTGCAGGGCCTAAGAGACCAGACAGCTATTCGCAGCGCCTGAGCATTCATCCTCTGCCCTTCTGCAAAGTCCAGGTAAAGAAAGGGAGATGCAATCGCATGGCGCGGTGATGGGAGGATGAAACCTTAATATTTTGGGCTTCAGAACTGGCAACTTCGAGGCAAGGACGTGAACACCCTAGAGGTTGGGCTACATGGTGGGAGGAGGTGAGCTTCACCTGGATGCTATCTACTAGTAGAATTTGCCTGGATTTGAAGAGGGGACATTTTTTTTTCCAGAAAGGTGGCAAAGGGCAGGGGGAAATATTCACAATCTGCTTGTCCAGAAGCCCCCCTTTCTCTCATTTCTTGCTGGCTAGAAATACGGAGGTGGGAGGGTATCCAACTTCTCTTCTTTTTCTCCATGGCAGCCCATCAAAGCCGATTCCAAACTTGAATTCTGTGTGGCTGATTGCGGAGCTGGTAGGCCTCTGGTTTCCCCCGGGGTGAGATGTATTGGGGGAGGGGTGAGCCCTTTGGCTTTTATTCTGAAGGTAGGATTTTTCCTTCTGGCGACAATGGAGCTGGTGAAGGAATGAGACTGCTTCTGACGTCTCAGACCCTTCTCTTCCCTTCCCTTTGCTGTGGCGCAGTCTAAAATACAGCCCAGAGCATCCGGAGCTGAGGATTCTGTGGACAGCGATCAACCCTCCCCAGGACCAGAATTCTCACGGAAAGCACCTGTTGCAGAGGCTGAGCTTGGAATAAAGGTAAAGGGCAGTTTCTGAGCTCTGGTAAGAATAAAAAAAGGGGGGGAGGGGCGAGTACCTTGCGACCTAATATCTTTAAGGCCTTACTCATTAACATAATTCTGTAAGGCTTACTCTATTGCCCTCTATTTTGAGGGCCTAGTATGGGCTCCAAAGTCTGTTGCAGCTAGAATTCCAAGCAACAGTTTTTGTCTCTCTTAGAGAACAGGCAGCGAAGTGGGGTATAGTGGGGAGAGACTAAATGTGACTCTGACAAAGGCCCCGCTAGCACAGAGAAACCTTATTGCTCTTCAAGGTTGGTAAGTACAAGTTTCCTGCTGAGTAGTCTTAGGGCAGAGGGCAAATATTCAAGGCTGTGGAAAATGTGATTAGAAACTTGTTTCCAAGTCCACTGTGTTATTGAACTTTTTTTTTTTCCTCTTACAGTTCCTACACAAACACGAGAAAGATACTGCCAGGGAACGTTTCTTTGGAGGATTCTGCAAATTGGACTGGTTCTGTTGCAGGAAGCCCAAGCATCTTGTATTCAGATAACCAATTGTTATTAGGCATGGCTAGTATCCTTGCTCGGATGGGTAACAGCCGTAGGCAGAATGCAGCTTTTCTGCCTTTGGCCCATTCCATGCTGAGGGCTCTTGGGAGGAGTCTTGGTCCTTTGATAGCCAACATGGCAGAGAGAAACATGAAGTTGTTCTCTGGGAGGGCAGAGCCAGCCCAGGGGGAAGAAACCTTTGAGAACTGGCTGAACCAAGTGCAAGAGGTCCTGCCAGATTGGCATATGTCTGAGGAGGAAAAGCTCAAACGCCTGATGAGAACCCTTAGGGGCCCTGCCAGAGAGGCCATGTGTTTGCTCCAGGCTGCCACTCCCAATCTAAGTGTTGCAGAATTTTTGCGGGCAATGAAGTTGGTGTTTGGGGAGTCTGAGAGCAGTATAACAGCACATGGTAAACTTTTAAACACCCTGCAGGCACAGGGAGAGAAACCATCCTTGTATATGATCCGTTTAGAGGTGCAGCTGCAGAATGCTATCCAGGCAGGGGTCCTTGCTGAGAGAGATGCGAACAGGACTCGCCTGCACCAGCTCCTTGTAGGCGCTGAGCTGAGTAGGGACCTGCGCCTCAAGCTTAAGGGTCTTCTCCAAATGCATGCACATAATGAGCAGGAAGGCCTTCCTGACTTCCTGGAGTTAATCAGGATGGTAAGGGAGGAAGAAGATTGGGATGACACTTTCCTTAGACATAAGCGGCCCAGAAGATCTGCGACAGTAATGGAGAGGGCTGAGACAATAATGGAGCGGGCAGCCAGCCCTGTAGTGTTTCAGGGCTCCCTGCCTATAGTGATAGGCAGTGCTGACTGCAATGTCATAGAGATAGATGATTCCCCAGATGACTCAGATGAAGATGTGATCCTGGTGGAGTCTGAGGACCCACCACTGTCACCCCCAGGTGCCCCATTCTTCGAAGGCAGAGCCACTACTCAAGATCAAATGCTAGTTATTGACTCCCCCAACAATTTTGATGATGAGTCTCCTTCTACTAGCAGTGGTTCTGGGCAAAGGGATAATGGGCCTGGGGATCTACGTGGAACCAGAAAGCGAAAGTACCCAATCCAGTGTCCCTATTGTGGTGAAGAGGGCCATGCAAAAGAAACCTGTGACAGTACCAGCAATAAGGCCCAGGTTTTTGAGAACCTGATAGTCACTCTGCAGGAGCTGACTCATATGGAGAGATCAAAACCCTCCACCCCATACTAAGGTGTGAGATTCAGCCCCAAATCAATGTTTAACCGCTCTCCAGAAGCTAATTCTGAAGGAAATGGGGATGGAGTGTATTTCTAATTGCAGGAATTAATTCAAAACCAGTTTTTTTGGGGGAAGAAAAAGCAGACTCATATACCACATACTGGAGAGGGATGGCCCCACATTGTTGTTCCTTGCTCGTTCCTCTAACTGCTTAATGGTCATTTCTCTGTGTGTCTTTCTCTGGTGATTTGAATCTGTTCATGAAGTGGTACCTTGTTGAGCTTCCAAATGAAATAAAAAAACTAAAGTACACATTACCTGAAAATCTCACCCTGATACAATCATTGTCAGCCCTTTGGTAAATGTCCTTCTGTGTATTTCCCAGTACCTGTGTGCCTAGATATGTATGTATAGATAAAGGTGATCAAATTTAAGTGCTGTTCTATACTATGTATTTTTTCATCAAGCAGTGTATATTGTGAACTTGTAAATAAATGGATATATAAGCATCTAATTTAATGTCATGCATACTGTATCTTTGAGGAAGGTAAATAAAAGCTGAAACCAAGTGCAACAGCTATAATAGGGGTGTTTTACTTACAGGTAAGAAGGGAAGCTGAAATCAGCTAAATATCTCTTCAAAGCCTCTTTTAACAACTGGCTTGCCTCCTAGTTCATAGAGCCATCTGCACTAACTTCTTAATGTCTCAATGTCCTCAAATGTATCTTTAAAACTCTGACCATGGGCCAAAAGAGGGGCCTTCCCTGCCCATCTATTTCTGTCCCGTCTCCTGGCCTGAGATGAGAGGCTCAAGGGGACTTCTGATGTCTGTCTTTAGGGGTCTTCATTGTGGGTTTATCATCATCATCATTATTATTACTATTATTATTATCTTTATACGGAAAAGACTGGAGAGTGATTTCATATAAGGCTGACAGAAGAGCGTAATGAATGCTGATCTAAGGATCTAAAGCATTTGTAAAAGATGTATTATTTGAATTGTAGGCCTTTTTGCCTTGCATAAGCAGAAGCCAGAAGAAGGTGTCAGATTCCCTGTAACTGGAGTTATATAGGATTATAAGCCACCATATGGGAAGGTACTAAGAACCAAATCTAGGTATTCACGGGCATAAAGTGCTCTTAACTGCTGAGTTGTATCTGCAGCCTTAATTAGAACCATTTTACCCCAATATAATAGGGTTTTCACAGGTCTGAGAAAAGAGAGTGTACAGCAGTGGCAGCTGGCATGTCAGAGAGAAGAAGCAAACAGCTGGCCAGGTAAAAACAAGGATGAAGAGAGCATATGCTGATCAGGATGGAGGGCAGGCAAAAACAGGAAGTGTAGCAACAATCGTAGACAGCAAGTTTCACACAGAACCTAGGAGACTGTGGTCTGCGGTTGAGACTCTGGTTATGTGAGTAGGCTTATATGGCCCACTCAACAGGGACAACAGGAGGTCAGGCTCAGGTCCTGAGTGGGGAGTTGAGGTCAGGTGCTACACGCAGCCTTATCTGGGATGCTGCGCTGACAACTTGCCCTAGAGTGCTTCTCCTAGAATCACCTTACTTGGCTCTGCTTGGCCCTGGCCTCTTGTCCTGTTCCATCCCTACCCCCACAATGCCATTTTGCAACCCCCTTTGCTGAAGCCACACTCATTTCCTGGTGATGAGGGAGGCTCAAGCTTCTGTGTTCTGCCCATCACCACCTCCCCTGCTCCCAGTACTTCATGTTATCTTTAAGCCCCAGCCTCCCTAACCTTCAAAGCCAGAAGGAGAATGGAAAGCCTGTGTTCCTGGGATCCTTTGGCTGAGACTTGTCGGAGGCCAAGGTTCAAGGGCACCATTTCTTTCATCCTTCTGGAACAATTCTGGGCTTTGGGCAGTCTCTTTCATCCCTTAGGAGCCAAAGGGAGACCTTCCCCTACCTCTTTCTGCCTAGGTCACTCAGGCCTACAAAACCACAGGGTCCTCAAACCTCTTTCAGGTTTTTAGCTCTCCTCTTTTCTATCATTCTCAAATCTATCCTGGATCCCAGAGTAGAAGATTATCTCTGCCCTGGCTGCTCACCTTTTCTCCATCTTACCCTATGTTTTGGGGTGAGTTCCCGAGGTTTCCAGTTTCTGCAGCCATAATTTTGCTCAGAAAGTAGATAGTTTTAAAAAGAAAAACATGCTATATCCACCATTGCCATCCTTTTCACTGCAGTTACTTTGGAGATTCAGTATGGATCACTGATTTGAAAACCTACTCTGTCACTTCTTAGAACTATGTAAACCTGAAAGTGTGTGAATTTTCACTTCATCAAAAAGGATGCAAAAAGGATCACTCTGTGGGGCACTGAATTTTCACTTATTCAAGATATATGTACTACCTGGGCATAGTGGAGATTTGATTCCAGCATTCACACTCGGGAGGCAGAGACACGCAGATCTCTATGAGTTCAAGGCCAGCCTCTTCGATGTGGACAATTCCAGGACAGCCAGCACTACATAGAGACTCCTTCTCAAAATAAGAATAAAAAAATTAAAAAGAGAAAAATATATACCTTCTCTAATAGGAAGCTATCAAGAGGAGAGAAACCTGGCATTTCTGCCTTTCTTTTCTGTCTGTCCCTTTTCCTTTGGGTTACCTGCTGACCTTTGCACACAGGGATGCCAATCACTCAAGGAGTGCGTCAATGCATTCACTCCTCTTCAAGGCGAAACACAGGGAGACAAGTCAGTGCCCTAAACCTGCACTCACCATGGATTCTAGGAACAACAGAACCTCACAAGAAAGACATCCCTTCAGATGAGGGCAAGTCTCTATGGTGGCACAGCTGCAAACTAGTACAGAAGTAACCAACTCCAGTGAACCAGACTGAATCTCTCAAGCAATTACAGCAATAAGGACTTCTTCAGACCTCTGTGCAGAACCAGATCTGAAGCAATCTGATCAACTAGGCCACACCCAGAGGAGGCTGCTTAATGATGCGCACCTCCTGGCCCTTGCCCCAGTCCTCCTCTATTTAAATTTAAAGCTCATGTGGGTACTCAAAGATGGACTTGGGGATATCTGTTCCTCTTCCCAAAATGGTCACACTGAATAAATCTCTCTCTGCACTTCACTATCACATGTCTAATTGGTGTTTTAGGGATAGATAGATACTCTACCTTATTGAGAAAACCCAGCAATGCCTGTCATGTTCCTATTCCTCTTGGCTTCTCTGAGCAGCACAAATCCCTTTGGAATGAGGGTCTTATAACCTACTCTCGGTAAAAGATAATCAGTGTTTCTTCATGACCAGATACAAGGCAGAAAGTCAGGGAAAGATCAGTGCTTCTAAGAGTCAATTTGGAAATGAGACAGTTTAGTTTTCTAGCCTAGAATTATGAGCTATGAATCATGAATTATATATATGTACATATACATACATACACACACACACACACACACATTCACACATACACACACATATGATGTGTGTAGAAAAAAATACAGCTCTCAACTCAAACAGGAGCCAAATTTGAGTGACCATGGTCTTGAAAATGGGATTTAGGTTTCCTCAAATCCATGTTCCAACCTGGAAGGAGTTTCATGGAGCTTTTTTATAGTAACAGAACAAAGGAAGCTCTCTTTTTTTTTTAACACTGTGTGTACACACATTCACACCACAGCTTATAGGCGGAGGTCAAAGTATAACTTGAGTGAGCTAGGTCTGTCTTTCTACTATGTGGGGTTGAACTCAGGTCATCAGGCTTGCTGGCAAGTGCCTTTACCTGCTGAGTCATCTCACTGGCCCAGCACTATGATTAAAGGAGCAACCATGGAGTTGATCAATTCCTTGTTTCCATTGCTTTACTATTACAAGTCCATTGAGAAGAGTAGCCCATCCACGTATAGGTTTGTGTATGTAACTTATTTTCTGAGAATATATTCCAAGGAGTGAAGTTGCTGGGCCAAGGACTATAAAGTGGAGTGGAGAGAGGCAGCCCTTGGCATGACCTACTTAGATAGCACTGCTTCACATTCAGGGCTCTTCCTTATTTCTTATCTTGTCTTTAAATACTCTTAACTCTGAGCTATTAGAGACTATAATATGAAAGATTCAATTCAGCTTTACAAAATCCTCCAAATTATCATGCTTTCAAATGATTATAAGTATTGTTTTTCATAAAAATTTCCAAACACACAAATGTAGGGTCTTTCGGCATAGCCCTGGCTGTCCTGGAGCTACTCACTCTGTAAACTAGGCTGGCCTTGAACACAGAGATCCACCTGCCTCTCTTCATGTTTTAATGCTGGGGGCGCATGCCTTTAATCCCAGCACTTGGAAGGCAGAGGCAGGTGGATCTCTGTGAGTTTGAGGCCACCCTGGTCTATATTGTAAGTTCCAGGCCAGCCAGAGCTACACAGTAAGACCCTTTCTCTAAGAAGGCAAAAGCAACAAACAATAAAAAGGAATTGTTTATGTTTCAAATAATTTTATCATCTATAATCTTTTACCCTCTGTTGGATTAATTTTTTAATTAGACAACATGAAAAATGATATTATATACTGTACCCATAATATATCTCTTTTATTGGTCATTTATTGGAGTAAGCCACATTTCACATTTTAAACATTTTTAGTGGATAATTTCAGTGACATTGCATACATTTACAAATATTTTTTAGTTTATGCATTTGTCTTTATTTGTATTTATTTTTCCATAGGTTTATTAAATCTGACTTTACAATTTGACTTTTGGATTGATTTTCACATCATTTGCTTTGTCTTCCACCAATCTGTACTCTCTTCTCTCTTCCTTAAATTATTATATTGGAAACATGTTACATTTCTTTTCAATCTTCCTTCATTCCCACAGTTTATACACTTTGACCATAAAATTACCATTGGGGACTGCTTGAATTGCTTGTCTTCTACAAGCTTATGTGAAAGGCAGAGTTTTCATTATGTGTGTTAGTATTCATCTCCACAGTATTTCATACATTTTCCCAAAATAGCGTGTTCTAGTCTATTCTTTTTTAAGGACTCCAGACTCATATAACCCACTGTGTATACCACACACCTTCTTGGAATTAAAACAATAAGCAACTTCCAAACACCCTCAAAACAGAACTCTTTAAAAAAAAATTCTCCCTAGCCTAGAGGGATGGCTGAGCAGTTAAAAGCACTGGTTTATCTTGCAGAGGACCCAGATTTGGTTCCCAGCATTCACATCAAGCAACTCATAATTGTCTTTAGCTCCAGCTTCAGGGAATCTGATGTCATCTTCTGGCCTCCAAGAGCACTTGCATGCACATGGTACAGATACAGAGAACCAAGCAAAACACTCGTACATACAAAAACAAAATTTAAATTAATTCTTCAAAAAGATCTGCTCCTCTGTTATTTCCCTTTCAATTGTCTCTTTTTCAGCCACTGGTACAATAGTTCACCAGCTGTTCAAATCAACAAGTTTCTTTTTGATGCTGGAGATTAGCCCAAGGTCTTATGCATAGGCACACTTGTACCCTGCTTTTGCATAGCATGGTGGCACACAGCTGTTAATTCTAGCACTCAGGAGGCTGAGGCAGGAAGTCTGCCACGAACTCAAGGTCACCCTGGGTTACACAGCACATTAAAAAACAGTCTGGACTACACAGTGACAATCTGTCTCAAAAGAGAGCACATCACAGAGTAAAAGTGTCATTTTTCCTCTCAAATGATCTCTATATACTTATATATGTATATGTAGTTTAATATAATTACTATCAAAATCTTGCTAAGATTTCTCATATATATACATATATCCAAGCTTATTCTAGAACAAATAAGGAAGAGTAAAGAAATTATAATAGCCAAAACATTTTTGAATAAATAAACTAGAGATAATCACTCTATCAGATGTTAAAATTGATTGTACAGAGAGAGTCTATTGAGATTGTGCTCCTGGAGTGGCATAGAAACAAACTAGAACTGAATAGAAAAGCCATAAACAAACAGAAATGCACCCACCTGATATTTGGCAAATGGAAGAAGGTTGCACAAAGCGATGAATGCTGGTGCTTTGCTCAGTTTCTCCTTTTTATTTGGTCTGGGACTCTAGCTCATTGGATATTGTAATGTTTATTTAAGGCAAAATTTTCCCTTCTAAGGTAAATCTCTCTAGACCTGCACTTCTATACAAGCACAGAGTTGTCTACTAGGTGATTCTAAATCCCATTAAATAGGCAATGAAAATTAGTCATTATAATTCCACTTCCTGCCAATCCAACAACCAAACATATCACCTTAATATTCTATCCCAATTACTAAAGTCCTATGTTATCACAGAACGCATTTAGTCTACCTCTAAAAGCCCCCATAGTCTTTAACAATTATAGCTCTGCTCAAAAGTTCAAAGTCTCTTCTCAGATTCAAGCCCACATCTTAACTTGGAGCACCTATAAAATCAAATTACAAGTTGAATACTTCCAATGTGCAAAAACAACGAATAATTAACCCTATTCCAAAGGGGGGATAATGGAAGAACAGCAAGGGAAGGTTGGATTAAAGCAAAACCTTAGCAGAACAAACACTTAACCCTACAGCTCCATTCTAGCATGAAGGGCTCATGATGGAATCATCTAAGCCCTAAATCTGGCAGCACCAGCACTCCAGTCCTGCCACCGACAGCACATGTGACTTCTGTCTTGGGCTTGCTCCACTTGGTGCTTGCAGCTTTCCTCAATGGATAAGCACAGTTCTAGCATCTCCAACATGTTGGTCTCTCCACTGTATCTTAGGCTTCACTTTCCCAGCTCCATGCAGTAACTTCTCTGGTTCTCTTTCCAGGTAACCCAACCATGCCACAGTGCCTGGATTCAGGGGCTTTCTGGAACCTTGGAGCAAGTCTTCATGACTCCATCTCACTTGCTTCTTCTATGCCTGCAAGAGCAGAACCTCCAGTGAATGATTATGCTGAATTCTGCTTCCAGCTTGAGATATAGCCTGGCCCTATTAGATCACAGTTTCAGTGGCCTTGTGTGCCTTTGATGTTGACCCTGGGGAAACATTTCCCTGCGTACCCACTCTGGAGCAAGGAAGCCCTGTGATGACATTCTTGGTTTAGGCTCCCTCTTCCTTGGCAAACTGTACCTTTTCCTATCTTTCTGCTTCACTTGCTGCTCCTTCTCACTGTAATGGTATTCCAGCCTGAATGCTATCCTGCCTGAAAATTCCCTCTGCTGAACAAAGTCCATTACTTTTTTGTCCATTACTTTTGAATTCAGCTTCATTTAAGTTTTCTGGACACAGACAGAATGAGGGTATATAACACACATACTATTTAAAATTAAACAAAATTAAAAACTCCTTGTTTTATAAAAGACTCAGAACAAAATCCTAAGGTATAGAGTAGGAGAATATATTTAAAGATCAAATATATATGAACATATTGGTATTTAAAATATTGTTCTTGCACATAGAGTCAATACATTTCCCATAAAAATTCCAACAAGATTCTCCACAGCACTAAAAAGAAATCCTAAAATTCATATGGAAGCACCAAAGACTTTGAATTAGCCAAAGCAATCTTGAGCAGAAAGAACAGTGCTGGAACTATCCCGATATCAAATCTCAAATTATGTTACAAGGTCACAGTAACAGAAACAATATAACAGGCATGAACTAGAAGAAGGGACCCATAAATAAACCCATGCAGATAAAACCACTTGGTTTTCAACAAAAGACCAAAAAACATACAAGAAATAGTGCTGGGAAAACTATAAACAGAGAAAACTAGATTCATGTCTCTCACACTGGACAAAAACTAATTCAGCTTGGATCAAATTCTGAAACTGGAGAAAAACCCAGGAGACGCATTCCAAGAGATACCCATACATCCCAGGAGGGTAGGCTTCTTGACTATATTGCATCAAGACTGCTTTAGTGTGGTAGAGCAAATTGTTATGCAGAAGAAGGCAAGGAGCTGGAGTTGTAGCTGAGGAAGATGAAAGCCCGGAAAGGCAAATAAATCATCACTGTAGCTCATGTAATAAAGGTGTTTATTGTTCTGCTTTTTTAAAAATATATAGGCATAGGCAAGAACTTTTTGAAATGGATTCAATTATCAAAGAAAATAATCCCAAGAATTAACAAGCGAAACATCATGAGATTTTAAAGCTTTTCTACAGCAAAGGAAAAACTCAACAGAGTCAGCCTAAAGGATGGGAGAAAAATCATTGCCAGCTTACATAGAAGAGATAGATTATCGAGAATCTATGAAGAACTCCAAAAATTAAACTCCAGAAATATAAGGCAAATGAATTGAACAGACAGTTACCAAAAGAAGAAATAACACTTTTGTGGGACTATGGGTACAGGTCATGAAACTAGAAACAGGACCATGACGCTAACCCTCCCTGAGGACTTATATGTAGTTAATGCTGACGGAGGAGGGATAGATTTTTTTCAGTCATATAGCCACTAGTAAGGTACCCATGCTCCTGTAAACAAACTCTCACCAATGTTCCTATAAAACCTAATGAAATGCACTGATTCACATATGAAATATGAAAGTGGAATGCAGGCTAGTTGGGGATAGGAAGAGGATTAGAGGGAGTGGGACGAAAGGATAACAAGGTAAATATGATAAAAATTACATTATGTACATGTATAAAAATGTTCATACTGAAAGTCATTACTATGTATAAATAATATAGGATAATAATATTTTAAAGACACCATGAATGAGAAAAAGAAGTTTGAATGGTGAAAGATGAGTAGGACAATAGAATACATGAAACATGAGAGTTAAAAATAGAGGACTGGATGGATGGCGGGTATAAGGTAGAGATGAGGAGAAGATTGGGCAGGGAATATCAACAAAAACAAGCTATTCTAAAATGCTCTAATGAAAACTGTCACTTTATACATTAATTTAAAAAACTAAATTAAGGGGCAAGCAAGATGACTCAGAAGGTAAAGGCATTTGCTGCCAAGCATGCATGCACATACAAACTCACAAACGAATAATATACAAATAGGTAGATAAATGAACGAATACATTTTTAAATTAATTAATTTAAAAGTTCAATACCCTTAGAAGTCAGAGAAATGCAAATTAGAACTGTATTGAGGTTGGAGTAAGATAGTTCAGTCAGTAAATTGAATGCTGCAACCTGAGCTCCTTAGGACCTGTGCAAAAGAACCAGTACAGTGTCATGTGCTTACAATCTCAGAGCTCCATGGAGGCAGAAATAAGAGGATCACTGGAGTTCGGCTCAACTGGGGAGGTGCAAGTTCACTGAGAGATCCTGTCTCAAAAGAATAAGATGGACAGTATGATGATTTGAATTAGAATGCACCCCCCTCCCCACCTGCTCATATATTTAAATGCTTGGTCCCCAGTTGGTGGAACAGTTTTGGGAAGGATTAAGAAGTGTGGTTTGGTTGGAGGAGGTGTGTCGCTGTGGGTGGGATCTGAGGTTTCAAAAGTTCATGCCAGGCCCAATCTCTCTCTCTTCCTGCTTTTTCTATATAAGATATAAGCTCTCAGCTACTGCTCCAGTACCATGCCTGCCTGCCTGCTGCCATGCTCTCTACCATGAAGGTCATGGACTCACCCTCTGAAACTGTAAGCAAGTCCCCAATCAAATGGTTTATTTTGTAAGTTGCCTTGCTCATAATGTCTCTTCACAGCAATAGAGCATTAACTAAGACAGACAGACAGTGATAGAGGAAATCACCCAATGTAAACTCTGGCCTACACACACACACCACACCACATACACATGCACGCACAAGTACACACAAATGACATGCTCTTGCATACACATGGACACACACATACATACTACACACATACCCCAACAAATAAAATATTATTTCATCCTTTTTTGAGAAGTCACATCTACAGGCCGGCAACTTCGTTCTTTTCTAGCTGTACAAAATTGCTGACTCACTACCTACAAAATCATAGCCAATAATGTTACAATTCATGCTGGAATGAAGCTTATCTAATTATGGTCTCCGTGAGACACACTACATCTTTCTGGCGATAGCATTATTGTCAGTGGCTACTTTAAGCGGTGAAATTACCAACAAAGGTGCAAAATGTAGCATTAAAATGACCATGAAAAGGACATGATAACAAATATGAGAAAAGCAGTGTGTTCCCTATTCAACCTTAGCTGGGAACATTTAGTTCCTGGCCCTCTGTGCAGGTCCATGAACCATTATGAAAGTACTGCAAGTACTAACTATGGGAGTACAGATAAATCTTAGCAAATAGGCCAGGTTACAAATACAAAAAAAATTTAAATAATCATCAACTATAGATATAATAAAATACATGTACCATTAAAATTATGATCAAATTGTTAATTATCTCTTTATCTTTTATTTTTATTTATAGATAGGTTGTAACTGTACCTCGGGCTGGCCTAAAATTTACTATGTAGTCCCAGTTGGCCTTGCAGATATTCCACCTTGCAAGTATCCTGCCTCACCCTACCTAGCACTGAATTTACAGGTCTTAGCATCTACATTTAACCTTTTTATTTGCATTTTTAATAAGCTAGTAAGTTTTGAAGCTGGATGATAGATATGCACGGGTTCACTGTAATAGTTTGTCTAAATTTATGTATGGCTACAATTTTCCATACTAGATGATTTAAAGAGGTTTATTGTTATACTGAGTTGCCTTTCCACTCTCCCTTGATGTATCTTTTCCTTATTAGCATGTGGAAGTCTGCAGATATCAAAGGGGAAGTCAAGGTGTTTTATGTTACCTAAAGCCTCTATTATTCTGAAAGCCCACTGAGTCCAAAGCAACTCTGTGGAGGTATGACTTAAATGTATACACATGGCTTTAGCAGAAGGTAATCCAGTTGCTAGCCCAAAGGATACCAGTTACTTCCTGGCTTGTAAGTAATCCTAATAAAGAGCATTGTCAACCATTCTTGGGATATCAATTAATTTCTACTTAACCTTTATATATTCTCTTGAGTCTAGTACATGGGGCAGTTTTATATTTTTAAAGATCCATGAGAGAGCAAGCATCTCTGCTTTAGAAGCTGAAGTGTACCACCATTCTTATATCAATATCAGTGCCATCACCAGAGTTTGGATCTCATCTTCCCTTCTTAGATACCTCATACATCGGCTATCTTTCTTCTCCCTCTTCTACATCTCTATCCTTCTATCTCCTAGCTTTTCCCCATTAACATACACACATTCCAAAGCACCTGCCATCATTATAAAAAAGTCCTCTATTAAAATGTACACATACCCAAGTATCGACCATCATTATAAAAAGTTCCGTCAGGGGCTAGAGATGGCTCAGCAGTCAAGAGCACCTTCTGCTCTTCCAGAGGACCCAAGCTCAATTCCTAGCACCCACATGATGGCTCACAAACATCTGTAACTCCAATGCCAGACAACTCAACACCCTCTTTTGGCCTCAGCAGGCACAAGGCGTGCATGTGGTACATAGACATACATGCAGGCAAAAACACCTATACATTAAAATAAAAATAATACAAATAAATAAATTATGCTGAACTGCTATTTTACAAAAAATATTCCTTTAGTGCTGCTATCAGATCATTCCCTTATGTTCTCACTACTTCAACATTCAATGTCCTATACACTGTTGTAGAATAAATCACTCCCTAAATTGGGTCTTAAAATAATAATTACCTTAGTATACTCATGATTGGGTAGGTGAGGAATTTGGATGAGAGACTTATTGTAAAATTACTCTGCTTCCTATCTACTGGGCCACTCCATGGTACCCACTTGGTTGGCTAACTGGTCTGGAGGGACCCAAATGGCTTCCTTCATATGCCTGTCCAGACCTGGGAATCTGGGCTTAGCTAGGATGCTCTCTTTCCATGTCATCTCAGGGCCCCTCCACTTGTCCTGATTGGCAAGGTAGTTAAACTTCTTACATGGTTGTCCACAGCAACAAAAGGCCAAAGAAAAAGTTGCAAGGCATCTTACAACCTCTTTTGTACATCACTCCCCCTCCTCCCTCTTCTACTTCTACCCCGGCTCCATTCAGGGCCTCTCCTTTATTATTGTTACATGTATATTCATATGCATGTGTGCGTGTACATGTTTATATAACGTACTGAGTACATTTAGTTTTGCTTGTATGTACATGTGTCCAGGACTGACCACTTGGGATTGGACAACCTCTGTGAAAGCATCCCTGGGGGAGACTGTCCACCCTATCTCAGCAGTCAGTGACCTAGTCATGAACTAGGGATGGGACCATGTGGAATTTCTCCTATTCGTGGTGGCAATAGTGGCAACTCGTGTTGCCATCATGCTGGTCTTGTTCAGGCAAACATATTGCTGAGAGTTCATAGATACATTTTTCTGACATGTGTATACGCATACGAGACACTCTATAATAGCAGATATCCTGGTCCTACGGCTCTTACAATCTTCCCACCTGTGCTTTTCCCCTGAGCCTTAGGTATAGGGTTCTGTTCCAGATGTATCACTTGGAGTTGCACACCCCACAGTCACTTATGCTTTGCATTCTGACCAGTTATAATAGTCTTGGTCTGTTGTAAAAAGAAGCTTCTTTTTGTTTACTTATTTGTGTGTATATGTGTGTGTTACAGAAGTTTATTTTTAGTTATGTATAGAATAATTGTTTCATGCACTGTTGGGTGAGGGGCTATCTAGGGCATTTGGTATTATTTGCAGGTATTGAATTTATGTGGGGGTTGTTTAATTGCTAATGATCTGCATGTGCTATCAGCAGAACACCTGAGGTATTCTGAAAGAATAAAAACACCTGAGCTCAGATGCTCAGGGTTCCACAGTCCAGTCTGGTGCTGGCCAGGATAGTGGTTCCCTCTACTGAGGTCTGGCAGAGTTTACACCTATGAATATGTCTCCCTGCCATTCTTGGAGAGCCATCACAGCAGCCTAACTACTACATGTGTGTGCATGTGTGCATGCGTATAGACAGGGTCTCACTATGCAGTGCTAGCTGGCCTGGTATTTAATATGTAGACCAGGCTGGCCTAGTCTAACAGAGATCCATCTGCCTTTGCCTTCCAAGTACTGTGATTAAAGAAATGCACCACCACACCTGGCTAAAAGGCTGGCTAAAAGGATTAGGGGTGCGGGCTGCACTTAGCTGTAAACTTCATGAAGTCAAGCACCATCACTTCCATACATGCTTTCAGCTAAAACTACTTATAGGACTCACCAAATTCAAGAGCAAAGGACCACAGAGGGGAATGATTACTAGGGAGAATGGTTTAGCAGGGGCTTCATGATGCAGTTTACAACCCCTGTGAACTCCTTAAACCACTGGAAAATGGTTGTGCTCCCTGCCACTTCATTCAAACTACAAACAAGAGATGAAGATAGACCTTTTGATGTTAGATCTGATATATGTCATTCAATTCTTGTTTTTATAGAATTGGACCCTACTGAACACTAATGGTTTGAAAATCTCCTCTTTGGCTTCTACATACAAACATTTCGAATTCACCATTTACTTTTGTAGCTACTTTTCAGTTTCTCAAACTGACCCATTTATTATCCTCTCCCTTTTAACCAGGCTTTTCTATCATTTCTCTTCTCATTTGGCACATTCTATCTAGCCATATCTTACCCACAGCCTCATCTAGCACTTCTCTACTGGTCATTTCTCAGTGTGTATCTCTATTCCAGCGTTCTTTCCAGTCTTCCAAATCCCTATGCATCTTTCCTAGATGCATCACAGATATTTCAAACATTGCCAAAGCTCAAACATCTTCTCCCTTAAACTTGCTTTTTTTCCCTTCTTACTCCTATATTTACCATATGTCTAGGTGCCCAAAGCAGAAATTTGGGTATCATTATTCACACTACCTTCCCATATATGCATTGTGTCACTCATCCCTATTTAATGTTTTAAACAGCTTGTCTATTTATCCCCTGCTTCCCATCATAGACATCATGTCTGGCAGAAGGTTATGTGGGAGTCTTGCTTAGTACATCTGACCTACAGACTGCACAGAAATTACAGTTTACTACAAATTTAACATTGCTTTTTAATATTCAGAGATATTATAGTAAGGGATACCTGATCCTTAAAGCTCCTCATGGGAGAGGTACTCAGGTTGCTTGCAGCAGAATTCTACCTATTTAGGATGAGACTATTTGAATTTATGAGACCCTTAAGTGGGCACTTATCAAGCTTCTCATTCCTCCAAGCATGCCAACTAAAAATGCATCACCTTCATCTTACATGGTTATGAACCCTGCCTATATCAAATCACATCATCTGAATCAAACATGCAGATCTCAGGTATACATTTTTGCTGCAACCACCAGAGTGTTCATGATATATGTAACACAGGTTATATAACACAGCCCACACTGGTTGTGATTTCTACTTAGTGGCCAAGTAGCTCCTCTGAAACTGACCTTTGTTCAGATATAACAACTGCATACTCTGGAAAAAATATTTTAAAAAATTACATGAAAGCATTGACAAGAAACTTGAAGTAGTAAGAAACTGAACAAGAACTGGCATTTCAAAGAAAAGGTCAGGACTAGATCAGATCGCCATTTTTTAAGGCTTTTAGCCACAATATTGCCCTAAGTCATGTTTCTGATCAGTAGATATAAAACTGAACCTTACTGGCTTGAAGATCAGAGGACAGAGTTCAGGATTTTCATATCAGCTGGAAAGTGTAAAAGGTAAAATCCTAGATTGGAAGGAGCTATTTTAAAATAAACAGCCCTCAAAAGACATTTCTTTAAAACATGCATACATACATATGGTCAATAGGCATATGAATAATGCCCATAAATAATACTGATGAGGGGGCTCCATATCTCCATGAGGGCACTGGTCAATGGTCAAAATCAGCTCCAATTATTATCAGTGCTAATGCTTATGTACTTCTGTAGTGTTTTGACTTTTTCCTATTGAGAGGAATCCTTGCTATTTGGTTCAGGCTGGCCTGGGACTTGCTATGTACCTCTGGCTGCTACAGAATTCATGAATCTAATGCCTCAGCTCATGAGTGCTGGGACTAGAGGAGTGTATTATCAAAGCAGACACAGCAAGTTTTGATTATGAGCACTCCTTCTGTTGCTCATTGCATTCTGACAAGCAAAGACACTGGTGGCAAGACCACTGACCCTTTAACTGGAAGTTGTTGAACTCCTTTTCTCCTGTGTTCCCCTGCTTGCCTTAAGGGGAAGCTTGATGCCTTGAGATTGGCAGGCTACCCACATACCAGTATAGCTATTTTGAACACTCCACAGAGGCCCTGAGGAAGCTACACAGTGATTCTAGGTGCTTGCTATAGCTTCTGAAGGCGCAACCCCAGCCAAGACAGTTTTAGTATGGAGGAGACCTTTGCTGTTACAGGTGTCTGCATGTGACACGGTAAGTGATCTCCCATGATGAGTGAGCTGTCTTTTCCTCTGGTGCCAATTTCTCTGTCTAGTCCTCTGCCTAATGCACACCCACCTCCACAGACTGTCTGCCTGAGGAGATAAAGTAACCTTGGGAAAATTTTGCAGTGAACCCTAGATGGCTCAGGACCACTTCCACCTTGTCACGGAGAAGCACTCCCCCTGGTGGTCTAGCTGGGGACCGCTGTTATCAGTGTTAAAGACAGGAGGTGTCAGGACCCTTTACTCTGTAAGTGGTACTGATTTTTGTTTATGACTGGGAAACAAGGGATTCCTTAGCACTCTGTAGCAGGTTGCTTTGCAGCTTTGCAGCAGGCCTATGTATTGGCATTACCCCAACCTTCACATCATGCAGCATTACAGTTTGAGGTTTAGGGTGATAGAAAGGGCCCAAATTCTGCATATAAACCAGCCACGTTTCTTGCTGACCTCTGAATTATGCACATGCAGCAGCATTTCTAAATAGCATGGATAAGGCTAAAAGAGCTCAACACCAGTTCCTATTCACAAAGGCCGAGTATGGTGTCTGAGTTCAGTCCACTGGACTACCTGCTAAAACATAAAATATCAACCTTCTTCATAGGGACATAACCATATCCATATTCTGTTACAATGACTGTGAGACAAGTCAGAATGATAGGATTTACACAGGAAACAGGAAAATGTGACCCATAATGAAAAATAAAGACACTCAGAAGGATCAATCACAAGATGACCAATATGCCAGATTAGCAGACAAGGATTTTTAAGCAGCTTTGTAGCTATGCCAAAGCTATAGAGGGAAATATGCTCATTTAAATAGCGGACAGTAATCCTGCAACCATGTAAAGATGACCATCCTGTAGGTGTGAGCAGCTGCATAACTATCTAGAAGAATGAGTACAACAAACCTAGCCAGGGCTACAGTAGCCTCTGATGTTGTGGTTCTTCTGTCAGTTTTCAAGTAGACTAACAGGTTTGCAAATTGTCTTCTGGCTTTTGGTCACTATTTATCACAACCCTTCTGACATACACACAAATGGTAAACATCTATCTCATAGGCTCGTTGTGAGGATTTAATGAGAGAACTCATGTGGTTATTAATAATACTATATGGCTCACTGAATGTTCACCACTGCTTTTAGGACTTACCTATTTTAACTGCTATGGATCTTCAAAGACGACACCTTCCCCCACAACCTAAGTGTCCCTTCACTTCATTTCGATGATTTCTGTCCCCAGTCCCATTCCTTCATAGGATCCCCTATGCTGCCACAGCCTGAACTTTGTAAAACCTTGCTCTGACTAGGTCAATCCTATCTAAAAACCACTGATGACTCTCCATTATCTACAAAATGTAGCCCAGGGTCCTTTACTCTGATAGCTAACCTCTTTTTTTTTTTTTGAGGGGGGTGGATCAGGACCTAATTAGTCTTTCTGGGCTCACCTCCTGCCACAACGCTGTAGATCTCAGCCACTGGGCACTTTTCCTTACCTTCACTTCTCTATCAGACTGTAAAGTGTCACATGTTCCCTTCCCATTCACTCCTTCCTGAAGCCTTTCCTCCTTTGCCTGCAATAATACATCGGTTTTCCTTCACTCTCTATGGCTATTCCTTTTCTATTTTCCTCTTGAGCTTCCCATTTTTTCAATTACTCGATAAATGCAAGGGTTTCTTACAGTCTCACTTTCTGTTTCACTACATACTCTGTCTGTAAATGACGGCTTCTAATTTTAAGCCCCATCTATATGCTTAGGACATTGATTTTTATTCCTGACTTCTTTCTTAAGTTTTGATTTCCCAAATCCTGAGAGATGGCAAATTCCTATCAACCTTAGTATGGCCAAAACTGAACTGATCTCCCCTAGCCCAAACTTGCTTCCCTGTTTCGCTCTGAATCAAGGGGTACCACTATTACCCAAGCCTGAAGCTCTTCATTCTCCACATAGAAAAGGTTTCCAAATTGAGCCAACTTGCCTTCTCAGTAACTCTCCATCCTGTCCTTTCTTCATACTCACTATCACCACCCTAGTTCTGACTTTCATTCTCTCTAGTGTGGACTCTGCAATAGGCTCCTCCCTGCCTCCAATCTTCCATGTTTCCAAAACAGCTAGCAACCTTTATCTACCTCCAGTGAAAACTTCATCATGGCACAGCCATGCTATAAAAATTTCACTGGTTTCCATTGCCAAGTTAGACAAAAGTATACTGCTTCCTACTATCTACCAGCAACTATGCTAGGTATAAGAAACTCAGTGTTAAAGATGAGTGTTAAAGTCCTAGTTAGGATTTCTATTGCTGCTACAAAACAGCATGAACAAAAAAAAAGCAAGTTGGGGAAGAAAGGGTTTATTTGGCTTACATTCCCACACTGTAGTCAGGACAAGAACTCACACAGGGCAGGAACCTGGAGGCAGGAGCTGATGCAGAGGCCAAAGAGGGGTGCTGTTTACTGGCTTGCTTCGCAAGGCTTTCTCAGCTTTTCTTATAGAATCCAGGAAAACCAGCCCAGGATGGCACTACCCACAATGGGCTGGGCCCCCCTCCATTGATCATTAAGAAGATGCCTTACAGCTGGATCTTGTGAAGGCATTGTCTCAATTGAGGCGCCTTCCTCTCTGATGACTCCAGCTTGTGTCAAGTTAACACAAAACCAGCCAGTATGTGCTTCCTGCCTTTAAATGAGGTTACCAACAGTCTGAGAAGACAGGTGCATAAACACATACTAATAAGGTCTATGATGGATATACTCATAGAGCATTATAGGAACAGAAGATAGGACTCCTTGAGGACAAAGACTATGGCTTCCTAAAATCTGTAACCCAACAGGAGGACTGATTCAGTAGAGAATTTTACATGAATACTGAACATCTGCTCTTCTCTGATCCTGAGCTTCCCTCTACATAAAATACCTCATAGTTCACACTCCAAGTGCATCCAATGTATAACACCTTGTCTTGGATCATGATTCAAATAAACCAACTGCAAACTTTTTTTAAAATGACATGCTCAAGTAAGTCTGAACACTGGCCAGATATTTGATTATAATTTTGTGGATTTTAAGTTTCCTATCTGTATTGCTATTTAAAATGTCCTATCTTCTACTAGAGGTATGGAATAAAGTATCCTAAAATGAATGTTACCTTCAAGTTGTTTGAAAATACTACAGGACTGTGGAGTTGGGGGCTTATACTTGAAACAATGCTGTCAATGCCTAGTCAATAACTGCTAAATCAAGGTGATAGACAAAACAACAAATCAATCTTTCAGGGTCTCATATTTTCATAGCAATTAAGTTAAATTATATTATATTTCTGATTAGAGTACCTGATATCTCAAGTAGCATTTGTTTTGCTTTTCTCCACATCCTTCAAATCCACCCCTACGGTGGCAAATCCAGGGATGATCAGTGGCATGGGAACTAGGATCTCAACAGCTGAAGAACAAGAAGCAGTCTCTGTATCATTTCTCTCTTCTACCTAGCAATGGCAGAGCAGGCACAGCATCATCTGGCTTCCAAAGCAGCTTTGGACAGGAATGGAAGTGTTCTAAAACCAATGGAATAAAGAGGAATCAAATCACCACTTTTGTAGCCAGAACAGGAAACCTGATATAGACACAAACATGGCCTCTAGGCTGGAATGAGGCAGTTCTTGGCCCATGCTGCTTAAATCCATGTGCAGTTTCGCCACCTAGTGGCGGTTTAGCATCACTTCAATCAGTTGCTCTAATCATTTTGTTCTGAGAACTCTGACTGCATTTTAGAAGTTTCTGGAAAGGAACAAAGCTTCTGAGTGAAATGTTAAATGAGACGTTTAAAGTTAATCATATACTTCTTTATATCTTAAAGAGTTTCTTGAGGATCAAAAACTGTACTTACAATTGGGAGTTGAAATTGTTTATCCATGGGGTTTGTGGAACCTCTAAGCTGTACTTCTTGAACCAGGTTCCCTTCCCAGCACCCCTATGGCAGCTCACAATTGTCTGCAACTGCAGTTCTAGAAGGCCCACTTCTGGTCTCCATGGGCATTGCATGGCACATGGGACACAGACACACATGCAGGCAAAACACACCTACACATAACAATAAATCTTTTAAATGTGGTTAAATTGTCTACCTATGAACATTTATAAATACATTTTACAAATTTATTCTTGCAACTTTCATGCTAAAAACAGATACTGAGTTAAGCACAGGACACAACTGAGCATACCAAACAAAGAATTAAGCATGCACACAGAATTGAAATGGCTATTTTTCCATCTACCACAACATATTTATATTTGGCAGTGGGGACTAAATGGAAGATTTTCTATTTCCTAAAACATATTCACCATTATTATCATATTTAACATTTGTTGAGTACATAATGTATGTCAAGAACTTAAGTCTTTAACATATACTTGTGCTATCCTATTAAAGTCTTGTAACTTTTAAAAGATATGTTATTATCCTCATGTTACAGATAAAGCAACAGAAATACAGAACAGCTAGTTAAAGGCCCACAGTCACAGAGCTAGGGAATGCCAAAGCCCAGATTCAAACCTGGCCTGGGTTCAATACATGCACTACTTTAAAAGAAACCAACCACTGCATCTCTAACCCCACCTTGACACCGTGGAGACTGAATAAGTTAAAATCTTGAACCTCCTAAACACAAGGGAAAAAAACCTCCAACAGTAGGAAGTAAAGGTAATCAGGAACTTGGCTCCATTCCTATGAGTTTCATCCGGCTCCCGAGGACTGTCTGCAATTGTGATCCCTGTTCTATTACAGCTCCACATCTTCCATTCCCAGACTGAGTGTTCTCCTGTCTCAAATGTATATAAAAACCACTCTACATGATTCTTGTTAACACAATCGAGACACACTGGGATTTTCAAGAAGATGCTAGTAAATTCTAGAGGCAGCACAGGAAAAAAAAAAAATCAATTGCAGGAAGCATTCCAAAACTGTTTCATATGAGCACAGTTGCATGTGCCTATAGTCCTAGGACCCTGGGAGGCTGAGGCAAGAGGATAATGTGAGCCTACTAGTTTGAGGCCACCTTGACAAAAATAGCAAGACATATCTTTTTTTAAAAACAAAAACAAAACAAAAGTCTCTATTCCAAAAACACTTACACGGTATGATGTTCAAACTTTGTGTATTTGGTATCTGGATCCGTGGCTGGATACATCAATTAAGAACGTGATTGCCCTTGAGGAACACTTACTCCGTGTAAGACATCATACTTTGCACTCATGATTCCTTCTTTATCTTCACTATACTGATAAGGTGGGCATATATTCCTACTTTGTACATAAAGGTAATAGAGCTTCCGTAAAGATACATTAATTTGCTCACAATTATACAGCTAATAAGCTGAAAATCTGGAATTTGAATTTAAGATATCTAATATCAGATAATGGGTGTTGGTCACTGGCATACAATGCCTCCTCCTCCTTATTGTTTGATCATTGTGTAGTCTCTAGCTTTTGTCAGGGATAATCTTTGACTTTATCCTCGCAGTGGCTCACTGAGGAGAATTAACAGAACATCTCAATGCCTTGCATTAAAATTTACTTACTACTCACCACCCCCTTTTCAACTAATTAGCTTCTACTTATTCTTGCGGGAACAGAAAAAAACTCAGGGCCCCTACAAGAAGCTTTCTCTGATCTCTCAAGCTTTACCCTGTTTTAACACTGGATTCACTCACTTAAATTCTTTCCGAGAGAGAAGTTGTATAAGAAAATGTCTGGGGAGTTTGCTCCACAGTAAAAGGAGCTGGTAACTTATGTCAAAGGAAGAAATACGGCTCAAACATATATCTAGATGTTTTTACATATCCATGGTCAAAGAACTTATCTGTTAGGAGCAAAATAACACGGTCTCACTCAGGGTCTCACTCCATGTGAATGGTACTCATCCAATAGCCTGCTCATGAACACATTTCAGCCTCAGCTCTTCGACAGTCTTGTACAATTCTCAAGACATAAGAAGAAGCTGCATTGTGCTTTTTTTTTTTTTTTTGTTTAGTTTTACCCCTGAGTACTGCTAGGAAGTTCTGATTCAAACATCCACACATAGCAAGATTATAATTTCATATAGAGATCGATTGCATCCTAAATAGAATAAAAACTATGCATAGGGACTTTCTGAATGGCAGAATAATAACCTTCCCATACCTTCCCAAAACAGCAATGACTGAGTTGGAGATGTATGCTGCACTTGCCTAGCAGGCATTATGGGCTGGGCCAATTCCAGCACTGCATATGCATGCGTATGTGTATACACACACACACACACACACACAGACAAACACAGCAGTCACAGTATTAGCAAAAGTGTTGAAATCAACATTTTCAATGTTCTGGAAAATATCCAAAAGCTTAAAATAATCTAATAATTATGGGAAAAATTAAATAATTGTAAAAACACTGATCATTGTAGCCTTTTACCATTCCTTAGTCCAATTTCCGTTCCTTGGTCACTCTTGAAAACCGTATAAGCTGTGGAAACTAAATGTTGACAGCACTGGACATCTACCTGGAAAAGAAGAAAGCATACATGTAAATCTCGGTAAGTTTAGAAACTGCCATGAACTTTTAAAATGAATGAAACAATAGACACTGTGTGTCCCATCTTGATGAGGTCAATGGGTAGTGGTATTCTATAATTGATATCTCTGGGTGTTCACTAACTAAACAATTCCAACAATAGTTCTGGGAATCTCTTCTTATTAACAGGAATAGTAAAGTACCCACAAAAGCTATTGATATATACAAATTGAGAAATAATTTTAAAGTGAACGGAAGTCAAATGTGGTGGTGCATGCCTATAATTCCAGCACTGGGGAGGCAGAAGCAGGAATACACTGAGTTCAGGCCAGTCTGGGCTACACTGAAAAATCTTGTCTCCAACACACACACACACACACACACACACACACACACGCACAAAATCTAAATTCTTTCACATCAAGACAATGAAACTTCCATACCTGTTATTGGGCTCACTTATATTTTATCTCAAATAATGATTTAAAAAGTGAGCAAATGCTGGAGCCCTAATACCCTGGTGATGAGGTTGAAGTCTGTCGACAAGGTTCCAGACTCCCCAGCGGGGAACTTTGGCTTACCAGCCATTCTGCCCCTTCCTCCCCTTTGCTGTAATGACGACAAAAGTCTTTCATTATGTCTGCATGGCCTAGTGATACCTTAGCTGGCTGGTGTTAGCTGAGAAAGAGAAGCAGCCATTTTTTAAAATATCTTGCAGGCTTCTAAGTCCTGGCATGTGTAAAGCTACCCATTCATATTGATAGTAACAGACAGAAGCAAAAGGGGCCTAGATAGAGAAAAAATAAATACGCACCAAACAGCTAAAAACCATAAAATAAAAACCTTCTTTGCCTACATGGCACTCTGCTCTGTTTGAGGCAGACAGAGATATTATTCAGCTAACAGTACTAAGTCAAATGTTCTTTCTTAGCAAACAAGATAAGTTGCAGGAGGAAGGACTCCCAACCCCCATCCTGGGGTGACTACATCTACATACGAAACCTGTGAAGGCCTGAGCAACATCTGCATACCAAAAAACTGTTTGGCTTTTTAAACCTCTTCCCAGAGCAACTCTCTCTCTTTCTGGTGTGGCCCTTTCCCTGGTAATGTATATTGTCAGTCTCTCCCTCCTTCTCTTCTTGGTGTAGTTTTTCCACTGACAAGGCACATTGCATTGTCAGTCTCTCTCTTGCCCCTCTCTTTTCTTAATATGTATACTGTTAATTCCCCTATTAAAAACGCTCCTGCGTTTTACTTCTAAAGCATGTTCCACGTGTCATTTTAAAGCGTGATCGTGCATGTCATTTCCTTGGGTCCCATAAGGAATGAACTACCCTGTTCATTTGTCATTCCTCATTTTTCCTGCGCTCGTACTCCCTCCTGCGTAGTTTCCGTGAACCCATTTGTGGGAAAGGCTGGTTCCCTCCACAAGCAAACATCTCTTTTAACTTCTAGTAAATAAGCACTGTGACTAAAGAAAATTGAAAAGCCAAATGTCTTCATAGATGTATTCCCTGAGACATATGTTCCCAGAAGATTCAAACATCCTCCCCGACAGTCAATTTCAGGATAAAGTATTACATAGCCAAATATTCTCCCAAGTTTGCTTTATCTTCCCACACAGATAGTATATGGAGTAGGTGAGCATTAGGCAGAGGACTAGGATAGAGAGGAGAAATCAGCACCAGGGGAAAAGGGAGATCACTCCTCATGGGAGATCACGCACCATGGCATATGAGACATTTGATTACATTGCAAGAGGGGTGTGTGTGTCTGTCCTTTCTGCTGACTGGCTTGTAATATGATTACTGCACACAATAGAATTCGAAACGACAAAGGTACTTACTATCCATCTAGTTAACAGATCCTCCAGCTATAAGGCCTGGCTTTGGGCTCAAATGCTTGCCTGCATTAATAAAAAAAAAAATCAATCTATATAAAACAGGCAAATTAATTTACTTAGAATTTTGGCCAAAGCTGAGGAGAAAGAAATTCTCAATACCTCTGCCTTGCTCTTAGCAGTGTTACAACTTACAGAAAAGATTCAACACAGTACAGCTCAGTAGTAGAGTGCTTACCTAGCAAGTTTGGGACTCGAAGTTAAATACATGTTACCTGTAAAAAAAAAAAAAGATGAAGCAAGAATCAGGAACTATGCATGTGAAGATCTAGCCATAGGCCCCTTTGGACCCGTTACCTGAACAGGAAAATAAGTCTTTCTCCTAGTGCCAAATACCTGAGCTCTTCAACAGGGACTTTCTCATTTCAACCTGCACTTCTGGGGGCAGTTCTTAATTCCTAAAACATGGCTTCAATCTTAGCATCTTCCTGACCTCCTGAACAGAGGTAGAACAGACCCATCTAGGCCAGCTTGGATGTTCTGTTGTTATTTTATGTGTTTCTGTGTGTTTGGGGTTAGGTTTCATTTGTTTTGTAGTCTGTCTGGGGAGAGATTTGTCAGGGGGCCTGATGGGCATCTATAATGAGTGAAATGTGTCCTGGTCATTTTCAGGTTGGTGGCAGGGTTTCAAGGAAGGGTGCAACTGTGGGCTGCCTACTTCCAGGGAACTGTTTAAGGCCAATCTGTGAAAGAAGACTTCAAATGAAGATCAGCTCCAATTACATTTCTGCTTCTGTGTTCCTGAGTTTTAAAAATGATTATATCTTCTGAAGAGAGAAAGAGGTTTTATTGTGAGTAGGAAAAAAAAAAAAAAACATTTCCTACTCTACCTTCTTGATTCTTTCTCTGTCAATTATTCTGTCACAAATTTATTTTTCTACAGAATTTACCAGAAGTAAGAAACACCCTTGCAAGTAGCTGATGACTCAAGGGGCAGCAGGAGTACCAATGTAAATGACTACCTCTTGAATATAACTCAGAAAGGGACTTTAATTGAAAATGGGTGATTTCTCATTTTAAACTTGTATGCTACCAGGCAAACTTGAAGGAAAATTCATTTGTTTAATTTAAGAAGAGGATCATTGTGCCAGCATCCAAGCAGACACCAAAGGACAACAAAAACAATTCCACTTTAGTACAGGCAAACAAAATATCAACAACTGAAAAAAAGAGACCTAAAAATCATTGGAGAAAAACATGACATTACTCTGCACAATTATTTTGAGGTTAGGATTTAACCAAAAAGTAATAAAAAGTGGCTTAGATAGATGGGAGTACAACAAACTAAAACACTACTGCATAGCAGAGGAAACAAAGTAAAGAGATAACCTCCAGGTCAAGAGGAAGTGTTTGGAAGCCACAGGAGGCTGGTGCTAAAAATCAATCAAGAACTCAGTTGAAGAAAAACAAATGACCCAATTTTAAAATAAACAGCCCTCAAAAGACATTTCTTTAAAACATGCATACATACATATGGTCAATAGGCATATGAATAATGCCCATAAATAATACTGATGAGGGGGCTCCATATCTCCATGAGGGCACTGGTCAATGGTCAAAATCAGCTCCAATTATTATCAGTGCTAATGCTTATGTACTTCTGTAGTGTTTTGACTTTTTCCTATTGAGAGGAATCCTTGCTATTTGGTTCAGGCTGGCCTGGGACTTGCTATGTACCTCTGGCTGCTACAGAATTCATGAATCTAATGCCTCAGCTCATGAGTGCTGGGACTAGAGGAGTGTATTATCAAAGCAGACACAGCAAGTTTTGATTATGAGCACTCCTTCTGTTGCTCATTGCATTCTGACAAGCAAAGACACTGGTGGCAAGACCACTGACCCTTTAACTGGAAGTTGTTGAACTCCTTTTCTCCTGTGTTCCCCTGCTTGCCTTAAGGGGAAGCTTGATGCCTTGAGATTGGCAGGCTACCCACATACCAGTATAGCTATTTTGAACACTCCACAGAGGCCCTGAGGAAGCTACACAGTGATTCTAGGTGCTTGCTATAGCTTCTGAAGGCGCAACCCCAGCCAAGACAGTTTTAGTATGGAGGAGACCTTTGCTGTTACAGGTGTCTGCATGTGACACGGTAAGTGATCTCCCATGATGAGTGAGCTGTCTTTTCCTCTGGTGCCAATTTCTCTGTCTAGTCCTCTGCCTAATGCACACCCACCTCCACAGACTGTCTGCCTGAGGAGATAAAGTAACCTTGGGAAAATTTTGCAGTGAACCCTAGATGGCTCAGGACCACTTCCACCTTGTCACGGAGAAGCACTCCCCCTGGTGGTCTAGCTGGGGACCGCTGTTATCAGTGTTAAAGACAGGAGGTGTCAGGACCCTTTACTCTGTAAGTGGTACTGATTTTTGTTTATGACTGGGAAACAAGGGATTCCTTAGCACTCTGTAGCAGGTTGCTTTGCAGCTTTGCAGCAGGCCTATGTATTGGCATTACCCCAACCTTCACATCATGCAGCATTAGTTTGAGGTTTAGGTTGTCGGAGGTTTGACAGCTCTCTGGAACTCTTCTAGCAACCAGGCTCTTTACACCCTTCTATATTTCTTCAGCCTCAGTCCTCCTGCTGAGGCCTATGAGTATCCCTGATGCTAAATAGTGTCTGCCTGTCAAAGATCCGGATTCTTTAGCTGGGGAAATATTGTCCATTAGCTATACTGCTCCCCTTCCTTGCTGAATTTTCATCTTTAAAGAGAATGTCTACATGGCCTGCCCGAGCTGACCTTGGTGGCTGGGAATGTAGCTGCTTCGCGCGGAAACCTTGCAGGCCCTTTCTTCCCTAAGCCCTGGCAAACTGCCCCTGGACAGGTGTTACTGCTCCAGGAAGAGATAGCCTTTAATATCAGCACACCAAAAAATGAATCCGCACCAGAAGAGCTGAATTCAGCCAGCAAGAGCCTCCAAGCCATTGGTGGCTCAGCTGTTCCTTTCAAATGCTCTTTGTAATCACCTCAGGTTTTGCAGGTTTGCAGGCCGCCAGGAGGAATCCTAGACCCAGCCCCATCCCAGATAGCACCTGCATACCAGGAAGGCCCCTGCTGAGATGACTGGCCCTTCAAATCCTCAGCAGGCAGCAAATCTCCCTCTCTCAGCTTGGCTCCATTTCTAGCAGTGTGCTCTCCTGCCCCTTTCTCCCCTTGATATGTATGTACATTGTTAAATTTTCTTATTAAAAATGCTTCTGCGTTTTTATTTCTAAAGCACAATTGTGCGTGTTATTTCTTAAACTGTGTAAGCCTGCCATGTCTGAGTCCCATAAAGAATCAACTACTGTGCTCATTTGCCATAAAGAACGAACTATCTTGTTCGTTTGCCACACTTTTCCTTTTTGCCCGTCTTCCCTTCCTGAGTGGAGTCCCGAGAACCCATCTGCAGCAAAGGCTGGTTCCCTCTGCATCCTCCTACTTCCATGACCCATTCCTTCCTGCCCTTTCGAACTGTTAAGCTGATTATCCTCCAGCTGTCATGCAGCCAGCTGCCTTGCCACTTTTGTAACTTGGCCTGCCAACCTCACAGCCCTGTATCTTGAACTATCAAGCAGCAAGCCACCTTGCCACTCTTGACAGCTGCTGCTCTACTGCTTCTTTCTTCTTGTTACAAGTGCAGTCCTCACATTGAGGGGAAAACCAATGACCCCTTGAGAAGAAGCCTTTTATTAGGCCTGATGTTCCAACACCAGAGGAAGCAGGACAGGAGAATGTCTCCCATCTTTCACCTCTTTCATCAAGTAAACCAAAAAGCCTACTTATGTCAAAAGGGGGGTGATTTCTCCAACAATATATATAGCAAACTATACACACAAATGAAGATTTCTTTGTATGTATCTATGTGCTGTATGGCCATCATAAAAAGATGAGAGGCTAGAGTTGTAGCATGTCAAGACCCTGAGTTTTATCCATACCAAAAAGAGGGCTGCTGAGATGGCTGAGTGAATAAAGGTATCTAGCACCAAGCCTGACTACCTGAGTTCAATACTCAGGACCCACATGGTGGAAAGAGAGAATCACCTTCTGCAGGTTGTCCTCTGACCTCCACGTGGCTGCTACAGCCACAGCACATATTATACATACACAAACACACACATGGCACAATAAATAAATAAACATTTAAAACACACAAAAAAGTTGGGTAATGGGAAAGATGTGAAGAAGGGGAACTACATATATTATAAGTGAGAATGTAAATTTTTGTAAATTTGTAGTCTCATTACAGAAAACTATATACAGTTCCTAAAACTTAAGAACAGATGAACCATATAATGCTTCCAACCTAATTTTTGTGTGGTGTAAAGGCTCACACCAAGGACCTTCCACTTGTTAAGTAAGTGTTCTATCACTGATTATACCCCAATCCCACTTTTCCCACACTCAAATTTGAAATCAGCATACGGAAGAGATACATGCATCCCTATATTCATTGCTGTATCATTAGCAATAGCCCATCAGCCAACTTTAGTGTCCAGTAACAAATGGATAAAGAAAATGCAGCATATCCATGGAATGAAACACTTTTTTTCCTTATAAAAAATTTTCTCCCCTTCAACATTATAGATGGAACCTGGCATGAAATGAGACAGCCATATAAGAACAACAAATACTAGGACCAGAGAGGTGCCTCGGTAGTTAATTGCACTTGCTCTTCTTTAGAGACCAGAGTTCAGTTCCCCATACCCATGTGCATGGCTCACAGCCACCTATAACTTCAGCTTCAGTGGTTCCAACATGCAGTCTTGGCCTCTGTAGGCATCTGCATACATGTAACACACACTCATACACACATTTAAATAAATAAATATATATATATTATATATATATTATATATATATATAATTTAAAAACCAGAGAGGAAATGACAAATATCATAATAATATTTGAGAAATCTAAAATCTCTCATGTTCCTAGAGACAGATGGAGAATGGTGGTGACCAGAGGCTGCAGAATGATACAAATAGGAAGATGGAGGTCAAAATGGGGGAAGATAAAGGAGTAATAGGTTTTGAGACCTATTATTTAGCATGGAAATTATACTTAACAACACATTATATATTTCAAAACTGCTGGCAGTACATTACAAATGGTCCTACCACAAAAGCAGTATTCCAGGTGACTGACATATTAATTGGCATGGTAGACGTTTATGAGTTTGATTTAAAATGCTTGATGCAGGTGGCTATAATTTGGTTTAGGTGCAGTTGTTCTAGCACATGTAGCTTGTTTGGGGGATTGCATGCTGCTTGGGTTTATGGGAACTTTTGCTTAGGGTATAAAAGGTCTAAAGCCACAAGCGTCAGGGTGGGTGTTAGTGGTTCATTGGTTGTGTTGTCATTGTTAGTGTGTTAATTCTTAAAAGAACAAAGGTTGGAGAGATTGAGTTTGCAGATCATGAGCTAAGATGCTAGTCTGAGTCACTGTCAGCTAGGCCTCTTCAAGCTTAGGACAGCCTAAAAAAGACTGTGAAGCTATCTACCTTTGCAGTCTGCAAAAGTGGTAAAAATTTCTTTCTATTCATATATATATATATATATATGATCTATTTGATTTCATACCGACTTAGTTCAGAGCTGACCACTGAGGATGCAGTTAGCCTTTCTTACAGACGTAATTCTGCAAAATGCCCCAGGAATTGGGGTCCTCTCTGAAGTACCATGATTGAGTGAAAAAGGCCCATTTTCAAGATCCCTGGATCTTGGAGGCTGATGCCAGTAGAAAATGCAACTTCCTAGTTCTAATAACTTGATGCACAGCTAAATCTAGAGATGTTTCTTGACTTGACTTGATCTATTCTATGCTGTAATACTGCTTGTGCATGCCAGAGAAAGAAAGACTAATGAATTTTCTCTACCTTGTGTTTTAGTAAAAACTAAATATCTTCATTTGTTCCAAATATTTTCATGTTTTAAAATTTTATTTATTTTATGTGTATAAGTGTTTTGCCTGCATGTATGTCTGTGCACCTTCTGCATGTTTGGTGCCCACCAAGGCTAGAGGTGTTGGATCCCTTGGAACTGAAGTTACAGATGGTTGTGAGCCACCATGTGGGTGCTGGGAATCACACCTGGATCCTCTGCAAGAGCAACAAGTGCTCTTAACTGCTGAGACACCTTTCCAGTCCCTTCCTTTATTTCCTAATGTGAGCACACATTCAGTCTCAGAACAAACTCTTACGGCCTGGGACTCTTATTTTGTTGTTGTTGTCGTTGTTGTTTGTTTGTTTATTTTTTGGTTTTGTTTTCTGAGATGGGGTCTCATGCAGCCTAGCCCTGCCTCCACCTCCTGAGTGCCCTCAATTTACACAGTTGTGGGAATGGGAATATGCAGGGTTTCGTGCATGATAATTATTTTACCAACTGAACTATATCCACAGCCCTCTAGCTTTAAGTTTCCTTGTGTCATCCGTTTAGATCACCCACTGGCTTGGATTATCTGCTATCCAGATGTTTCTCTGGTTAACAGCAGCAGGTTTTGATGACTCCAAATCACTAAGATTGCTCGCTGGTAGGTTCATAATTCCCTGCTATGAACGAAGCTTTCAACAACACCGAATAACTAGCACAGAAATATTTCATGTACTCAGGCCTGGAAGGAAATGAGCCCTGCAACAATGTCCTCACCTGAAATTACAGGTTCCATGGTAAATGGAGAATTTGCCCTGGGCTAAGACTGATTCTCCCACTCTTGCAAGGGAAAATGATCTGACAACCAATTAACTAGTTTGGACCTTAAATGGTACTTAGTCCAACAAATGGCATCTGGAGATAACACCAGGAAGAAGCATACCTGCCATTTTCCCCTCCAGCGTGTCTTTCCTCCTTCCTTTGACCTTCCTTCCATTGTCCTGTTCCTGTTTTGTTGTTTTTGGACAGTCTTGCTATGAGGCTTTGGCTAGTACTCATTATGTAGCTAAGGATGACCTCTCACTCTTGGGACTCTTCCTACATCAACCTCCCATATAATGGGGCTTACCTTCTATATCTTTTTTTTTTTAAACTTTCTATGTATGTATGTTTGTGGGAGACAACACCTGCCCATTGAGGCCAGAGGAAAATTTAGGGTGTCCTGATCTCCATTCTGGACATTATTCTCTTGTGAGATGGAGTGTCTGACTCAACCTGGTGATAGGCTGGCTGTCAGCAAGTCCCATGGATCTTCCTGTCTGGGATGCCACTTCCAGCTTTTTATGTGGGTGCTAGGGATTTGAACTAGGGCCCTCATGTTTACACACCAACAGTTATTTCCCACTGAGCCTGATGCAAAAGAAATTCAAAGTGATAGAATCGATGTTATAAAGGGTTTACTAGCAGATTTGCTTAGGAGACATTGAACCATACAAATCAGAACTTAGCGAAGGGACTGCTTCCTCCAAAATATCCATAAAGATTAAATACTATGCTAACCAGGCCTGTCTGAGATAAACAAAATTATGACTCTAAGATGTACATTTCTGTTCATGAGGATGTACATTCTGCTAATGACCATATATTAGATCCATCTCCAAAGAACATGTCTCCAACAGGCATCTGGGGGGGCGCTATGCAGAATCACAAACATCATTAAGTCCTGGTCTGCAAGTAGGTCCCCTGTGCTCTTATCAGGAAAAGGAAGCTGAACACAGGTATCAACTATTTGAAAAGAACAACACTGGTGTGCTTAAAAACTATTCTGGCAATCTTTGCTGTGTAAATCTCCCACCTGCCCAAGTGGCCAAAGTTGCAGCCCCTTGTCTCTTGAATTGTTCAAAATATAACCTGGGTCCCAGATACAAATGAAATGTAAGCATTACAGCAAATGTAAAATGAATAAGGCAAGGTGTGTATGAGTTAGTAATATCTTCTACTGGAGGCCTGCTCTTCTTTAGGCATTAGCAACAGCTAGCCAAGCTTTTCCAGTAAAGAGCTTATCCTTTCTTTATTAATCTTTAAGTGTGTGGGGTGATTTCTCACTGTGAAGACATATTATTTCTGTAACAAGCTAACTCCCCAAACCCTCGTCAATGTATCTTAAAGCACCACTCAGACCCATTTCCAGGGTAGCTTGGTGTCAGCAGCAGGTGTCTTGGTATCTTCTAACAGAAGACACACCACCTTCTAAACTTTGACATGGTTATTGGACGGTGACTAGCAGGCTGTAAAGGCCAAGAATAAATCATTACTTCCTTTGCCTTTCCAGAGCCTCAAATGCAGTACTCAGCCAGGTTTGGCACTCAGAATTTCCCCACCAGTATCAGAAATCAGTAACCACGAAATGCATCCAAATTGGCCCCCAGGAGCGTAGATTCTGGTCAGCAACAACCTTCTCCAGAATCTCACATTCCCTTCAACAGTTCGCAGCCCTCCTCGTATCAAGAACAAGTGATGCTCAGTATCCAAGCACTGGAAACAGCGAAAAGTCCCCTGCACGAACATCATCAATGGTCGCCTAGAGTTAGGCTCATCTTTTCCTCCTCTCAAGGTCCCTTCTCGATTCGGTTCCCCTCTATGAGCCCTTAGTAGCTGGACATTTCTGGCATTGAGAGAGGAAAAGAAGCCCTTTGATCCCCTGTCTGGTCCTGTCCCCTGAAGCTTCTGGGTGCAGCAGCAGTGACACTGGCCGCACCGACTCCCACACCACCCCAGATCTAAGGAGTCTAAAGGAAGGTTGCCACTAACTAGAAGGATGCTTCAGACACAGCATGAGGGAGCCACCTCCAGCTACTCCAGCCATCTTCAAACTCTAGCTAGGCTTTGACCCTGGGAGCTCCTGTGCATCGGCCAGCCAATTTGTTCTTTGCATCCGGTCATCTTTTATGCTAAAACAAAATGCTGGGCTTGTCTCCCTTTTATCTGTTGAACCTGTCCCCTAATTTATTTGGAAGCTTATCAATCAGAATAATTTTCTTATAGGAACAGTTTATTGTGGTTCATTTAAGCTGCTGGACCAATTCCAGCTTTCAATGTCCCATTTTTGATATATTCATCTTGAATTTGTAATGTTTCCCATTTTTTGTCTCAACCCTGCATGCATGAAACACAGGGCCTTTCTGAAAACAGAATTTCTAGGTTGATCTTTCTTCTCACTTTTGATCTAAACCATAACATCTTGAGCAAAAATTTGAAGCCTGCTATTCCATTGCTTCCTTGAACCCAGGTTCAATTCCAAGCACCCAAAGTCAGCTCACAGCATCTGTAGTTCCAGTCCCAGGGGATCTAGCGCCCTCTTCTGGCCTTTGCAGGCACCAGGTACATATCAGGTTCACAGACATACAGGCAGTCAAAACACCTATGCACACAAAACAATTACATAAAAATTATTCTAAAAATCATTTATCCTATTTGAAGCTTTTCATATTTTGACCATCTCCTCTCTACTCCCCTCACCTTCTAGTTCCCAATCCACACCACTCTATTTTCTGTCTGTGACTGTAATGGATTTAGATTACAGACAGGTTAGAACATGCAGTATTTGCATTTCTCTAAAAGCTTGGCTTGCTTCACTTCATGTAGGAAGTTATCTGTAAATGTTGTACCTCGTGTCAACTCTGGAACACGGGCATACATACTAGCAATACATACCTCCAATGTGCTAATGAGGAAAAGCAATGTACTAAACTAGAAATTATAATTCATGAAATTGACAGTATTATCTTCTCACAGAAGACAACCTTCTGTGAGAAGATAATACTGTGGGAGTAAATAAAATATTATAGCTAAACTAGGAGTTGCAGACAGTAGAACAGTGCTTGCATACTCATTTTTTGTTAACCCCTAATACATTTTGATGGTTGTTAAATATACTCTCCCATTTCTTGATGATGTTTTGGTGGGAGTTCGTTTGCTTTTGCTGTTGTTGGAAGGTTGGTTAACTTTGTTTTGCCTTCATTTGACTTTTTTCACTTTTTTTCACTGTTGGAAATTGGTAGAGTCTTGTGCAACCCAGCCAGGTGTTCTGCCACTGGTTTACAACCCCATCCTCTAGTTTTTCCCTAAAAACCCTGAAAACCCACTGAAGTGTGATCTCAATAACTTGTCCAGAGTTGCTGATATCAAGGCAGATAAACTCAGATCAGCTCAAACAGATAAATTCAGTTCAATCTTGAAGTTGATTAGACCTCCTGTGTCACCCCCACCCCCAACCATGTAAAAACACTGGGACCTCCTCAAAGGCTTGCTCCTTGCACTGCAGTATTATATCTTGTTATCCAGAGAACAATTTGCCAGTGTTACTATCTATTTTTACTTAAACTCCACAAATCTCTGACCTTAATCAACATACTCAGTTAATGAAATGAAGAAATGCTTCAAGATTTTGTTATAAAAGCAGATGTGATTGTCCACAGTGAATATATTGGATAACTTCCCCTTCCAATTGCACCTCAACTGTCTACCATTTCTGTTCATTCTATAGTCTCTGGATCAAAAGAAATACTTTCTCTACTATTCTACTTATCTTATACAAACCACCTGCTGCTTTGTTAATTTTAGCCCACTATTTAAATTAACCAGCCTCCTGCCTGTTTGGTTTCTTATTGCCTCCTAATAAATAAGTCTAAAACACAGTGGTGTAAAACCTTCTACTTATTTTGAACTCAGAGTCTGTGCTTCTAGAGTTGAGAGCTAGTGGTTGCACATGACTTTAATCCCAGCATTTGGGACGCAGAGGCAGAAGGAAAACTGTGAGTTAGAGGCAAACCTGGTCTCCATAGCCAATTCCAGTTCAGTCAGAACTACATAGTGGGACTCTGTCTCAAAGGAAAAGAGTTGACACGAGGTACAACATTTACAGATAACTTCCTACATGAAGTGAAACAAGCCAAGCTTTTAGAGAAATGCAAATACTGCATGTTCTAACCTGTCTGTAATCTAAATCCATTACAGTCACAGACAGAAAATAGAGTGGTGTGGATTGGGAACTAGAAGGTGAGGGGAGTAGAGAGGAGATGGTCAAAATATGAAAAGCTTCAAATAGGATAAATGATTTTTAGAATAATTTTTATGTAATTGTTTTGTGTGCATAGGTGTTTTGACTGCCTGTATGTCTGTGAACCTGATATGTACCTGGTGCCTGCAAAGGCCAGAAGAGGGCGCTAGATCCCCTGGGACTGGAACTACAGATGCTGTGAGCTGACTTTGGGTGCTTGGAATTGAACCTGGGTCCTCTGCAAGAACAGCCAGTTCTCTTAACTGCTGAGCCATTTTTCCAGCCCTACCCAGAAATTATTTTTGAGATCTCTTATCAGCATGATCACTATGGTAATAAGAGGGTATTGGACTTTGAAGATCACATTTCTAATGTTCATATCATTGGACTTTGAAAATCACATTTCTAATGTTCACATCATATAAACTAAGTATGTCAGGTAACGGTTATATTAATTTTCTTAACTGAATCATACTGAGACAAGTTCAAAAATCACAGAAAAGTAGGGAGATGAAAAGGGAAGCACCACACCCCAGAATCTGAGAATAAGGAACTTCAGCACAACTGAGGAAATACAAGTTGTCTACAGAGATAATGCCCCTATTCCCAAAGACATCTCAAACAAGGCTGGTAAATCCAATAAATGAACTGGTTACCTAAAGCCTTGATGTTTGTGATCTTGAGTTTAACTATATTAGCATTTGTCACTGTCAACCCTGAGTAATACAATGATAAAGCACCTTAACAATTATATTTAAAAAAGGAAAATATTTAAGTAAAGTAAGTCAACCAGCTCATATTTTTTATTTAATTTTAAGCTTAGCTTTTAAGTGTTACTTAATCCTTGGACTCATTATAAATTATATCCTCTGAGCACTTAGACAGAAAAAAAAAACATATGTATATCTATTGGTAAGTCTTAGGGGAAGAGGAAGGAGACAAGAGAGGGTAATGGGTGGTAATATCAAAATAGGTTGTGAATAAGTATGAAAATGTCAGAAGGAAACCCACTGTCCTACATAATTAATACATGCTAATAAAAACATAGTGTACCTCTCCTGCATGATATGTCCAGAACTATGTCTTATGTGTATACTGCCGCCCTGTATGCCCATATTAAATATGCAGTATGTGCTACTCAATATCCCTACTTCATAAGCATCCTAGCATGTTTTATTAAAGCGCATCCTGAAACAATTTTCAGTGTCATAATCAAGTATCTGGGATGAATCTCACTGCCTACATAGGCAATTTCTATATTGTATACACGTAACATGACATCATGTTGAATCTCATTAACATATTTAATTTGTTAACATTCTTGGAGATACAAATGAAAAAAAGTTTTCTATCCAGTGTGTAACAAAATCCATCTGTCTTTGTCTCTGGTATAATTTCACTGAGATATGACCACTGGCAATGTGCCTAGCCATCCAAAGAGATGTCCTTTAGTAAGGAGCCCCAAGAAATGAAAGACTTGTCAGTGAAATGATCCACAGCAAGAATCATCCTGATTGGTACCAGGAGAAAGACCTGTTTGGTAACTTGCAGGATGAAAAGACATGGAAATTTATGGGGACGTGAAAAGGTAAAGGAGGGGCAGGAGAGATGATTCAATGGTTAAAAGCACAGCACCTGCTGATCTTCCAGAGGGCCTAAATTCAATTCCTAGTACCCACATGGTGGACCACAGCTGTCTGTAACTTCAGTTACCGGGGAGCTAACTATTCCAGCTTCCAGGGCAACCAGGCATGGACATGGTATACCGACATAGACACAGATGACAGGGCAACCAGGCATGCACATGGTATACAGACACAGACACAGATGACAGGGCAACCAGGCATGCACATGGTATACAGACACAGACACAGATGACAGGGCAACCAGGCATGCACATGGTATACAGACACAGACTCAGATGACAGGGCAACCAGGCATGCACATGGTATACAGACACAGACACAGATGACAGGGCAACCAGGCATGCACATGGTATACAGACACAGACACAGATGACAGGGCAACCAGGCATGCACATGGTATACAGACACAGACACAGATGACAGGGCAACCAGGCATGCACATGGTATACAGACACAGACTCAGATGACAGGGCAACCAGGCATGCACATGGTATACAGACACAGACACAGATGACAGGGCAACCAGGCATGCACATGGTATACAGACACAGACACAGATGACAGGGCAACCAGGCATGCACATGGTATATAGACACAGACACAGATGACAGGACAACCAGGCATGCACATGGTATACAGACACAGACACAGATGACAGGGCAACCAGGCATGCACATGGTATACAGACACAGACACAGATGACAGGGCAACCAGGCATGCACATGGTATACAGACACAGACTCAGATGACAGGGCAACCAGGCATGCACATGGCATACAGACACAGACACAGATGACAGGGCAACCAGGCATGCACATGGCATACAGACACAGACACAGATGACAGGGCAACCAGGCATGCACATGGTATACAGACACAGACATAGAAAATGCCCATACACATAAAATCTTTTTTGTAATAGAATAAAAGTTTTTTTTTATATCCTTTGATCTAGTTTGCCTTTCCTGCTGAATGAGAGTCAAAAAAAAATTGAAGAGAACTGCTAAAGACAAATAGCCTACAAAGAATTCTCTGTAGATTTTCCTAAAGTCATCCAAATAAAGATGTTAAAATAATTAATCAATTATACTTATTAAGGCCATAATTTTTGTAGCCTTAAGTTTTACCATATAGCACTCATCCTTACATCTAAACAATGCACAGCATATAACCATCTTACAATTTCATTGGCAAAGGAAATTTTTTATAATAAAAAAAAAGCTCATATATTTTTAACTTGTGGTGCATGCTTGCAATTCTAACACTTGGGAGGTGGAGACAGAAGAATAAGAAGTCAAGGATGTTCTCAGCTACATATAGAGTTATTAGCCAGACTGGGCAACATGAGACACTGTCTCAATCCCTCCCCCCAATTTTTTTAATTTTAAGACTTAATTAATATTTAAACCTTGTTGTAAACTACATCCTTTAAAGATAGCCATTGTGAATTGAATTGAAGACCCAGACATAAATCCACACACCTATGGACACCTAATTTTTGATAAAGAGGCAAGAAATACACACTGGAAAAAAGACAGCATCTTCAACAAATGATGCTGGTCAAATTGGATGTCTGCATATGGAAATATGCAAATTGATCCACTCTTATCCCCCTACACGAAACTCAATTCCAAATAAATCAAAGACCTAACATAAAACTAGATACACTGAACCTGATAGGAAAGAAAGATAAGAAAGTTCAAGGAATAACCTTGAACTCATTGGCACAGAGACAATTTTCTAAACAGGACACTGTTAGCATAGACACTAAGATTGACAATTAATTGGGACCTTATAAAAATAAGATGCTTCTGCACAGCAAAGGACACTAACATTTGGACAAAGCAGAAGCATACAGAATGGGGAAAGATTTTTACCAAATATACATCCAATAGAGAGCTAATATCAAAAATATATAAAGAATTCAAGAAACTAGATATCAAGAAAATAAATAACCCAATTTTTAAAATGGGATACAGATCTAAACAGAATTCTCAAAAGAGGAAACTCAAATGGTTGAGAAACACTTAAAGGAAACATTCAACATCCTTAGCCATCTGGGAAATGCAAATCAAAACTACCTTGAGATTTTACCTTACACCTGTCAAGCTGGTGCCTTCATCCCTATGTTTCAGCAACACTGGTACAGAAGGCACTCTGCACACTATCAAAAGAGTAACATAAACACCAAACCAGCCACAGAACCTTTATAATGGTGTAGTGCCTGCAAGATATGTTGGTGTAATAGTGGTACAAAAGTTAAGGGAGTAACTAGTGGTATCTTATTGAATTTAAAGCCCACTCCACAAGATGGAACCCATACTTGACACTGCTTGGGTAACCTAGAACCTGAGACTGAGATAGCCCAGCGAGCTGGGGAAAACCAAATAATACTGGTCTAAAAAAAAAAGAGAAAAAAATGTAGTGATAAAATGACTCCTAATGATGTTATGCTATATTCATGGGATCCAATGCCCTCTTCTGTTTGGCTTCTAAGGTATGAATACGGTACAAAATACACAGGCAGACAAAACACCCATATATATTACATTTGAATGTGTGTTTGTATACCACATGCATCCCCAGTGCCCACACATGCCAGAAGAGGCATCAGAGTCCTGGGACTGGAGTTACAGATGGTTGGTAGTCACCATGTGGGTACTGGGAATCAAACTCGGGTCTTCTGTAAGAACAGTAAGTATTCTTAACCACTGAGCCATCTCTCCAGCCCAAAATAAATTTTTAAAAATTAGAGTAGGAGAATTGAGCCCACAAATTGTCTTTTGACCACTCTCCCTGTGGTAACACAAGTTACGAAATATTCACATACATGCATGTATGCACATGCACACACACATAATAATAAGTAATTTTTAAAAATTCTTTTAATGAAGCAGAGCATTCTCACCGATGCCAAAGCATTACAGCCAGGGGCTTTGGTTAGACATTAAGGTTCAGTTAGGTCAGATTTGTTCAGATAAGAATGTCTCTTAGTGTGATCCTAAAGTCAGTAGTGTTTTCCTCTGCAGGGAACCCAGTGGCTCAAGCTTTAACTAGCTTTGTAGCTGATTCAGAAGTATGGAGAATTTTAAGAATCACTGACTTAGATTGCTTGCGATAGTACTGATGTCCTAGTTTACAAAGCAGCAGGCTGCATAATTTAGAAGAATTAAAATTTTCTGGTAGGTATACAACTCCCTGATGTGAAATGAGTTATTTGAAAAATGCAAGTGCACACAAATTCAGACCAGTAAATTTGTGAGTTCTGCATTGTGTTGACCTAACTCAAGATCATAGGCTGTACCTTAGAGGGGAGACCTTGTGATTGGATAAGATGGATTTCTTTACTTGGATCCTTCCATTATGTGGGAAACACTCTCAACCAAATACCTAAACAAAATACTAGTTTGGGCTTACATGCTGCTCAATTCTCCAAGTGGCTGTACAAGGAAGCAAAACTAGAAATATCCAAGGCCTAGGGGGAAATTTCCTGGAGGATATTTTTATCTTTATTCTGTTTTTAAAACCTGTTGAATCACTACTTAAAGGAAACTGTGCCAGACCTCTTCACCAATGTAGTCTGGTGGTCCTCAGTAAGGTTTCATACACAAAATATGTATCTGAGACCATTGAGGATCCACTTCTGGCTGGGGTACTGGTCACATGTCAAACACTAAGAAATGTCACTATCAGTATTAATAATAAATTATTTAGCCAAGTGGTGGTGGTGCACGCCTTTAATCCCAGGAGGTAGAGGCAGGAGGATCTCTGTGAGTTCGAGGCCAGCCTGGTCTAAAGAGTGACTTCTAGGACAGCCAGAAAATCTGTTTGGGTTCTGCAACAAGCAGAGTACAAAGCAGGGCTCTGTGCTGGAGAGCTCTGCCCCCAACCCGGACCACAGACACAGTCCACAGCCTAGAGCTCCCTCTGTGGGTTTCTGCCCCCCCTCACAGTCTACAGCATGGGGCTCCCACTTCTGTGGAGAGCTCCACTCCCGACACGCCCTTCCATATTTATCTAAGATCAGTCTCACAACCCTGTGGAGGAAGCTCCGCCTTAGCCCCGCCCACCTGCCAGGCCCAACCCCCCAGCTGTCTGTCAAGTAGGAGGACCTGAGTACTGCCCTGCTGGCTGCCCCTCCCCTACTCCAAGATGGAACCTCACAGCCATCTGTGTTTCTGCCAGGGAGCAAACCTGACTTTCCCAGCAAACCGAGCCCCTCCTGCTGTCAACTGCTGTTCAGGGCTTGCCTCCTTTGTCACCCTGCTGGGGATCCCAGGGGCCCAGTCACCAACCCTTGTGCCCACCCAGGAGCCCCAAATAGTGCTGAGGTCCACTGGGGAGCCAGCATGTTTTGGGGGGAGTCTAGCTCTGCAAGGCTGGGGAACTCTGGGACTGGAGACACCTCTCCCCTTAAAAAAGCTCACTTTTGAGGACTATCAGGGACTCCACTCTCAGCCGGCTGCGGGTCCCCCCAACCTGACAGAACAGCACAGAAGTGGTCCCAACTAACACAAATGACCCTAAGCTGGGTCCCCTATCCCTCTCTGGACTAAGGATACCACCAACCACAGGCCACCCTGGGAGGCTCTGCTCCCTGAGGGACTACATAAAAGAGCAGCCTTTGAGACTCAGAGAGAGCAGGGAGGTGGCGCAGCTTCAGCTGCTGCATTCCTCCCAAGTGGAGGCAGCTACCAAGAAGCATGAAGAACACCTCAGCTCAGACAGAAGAAGAACATCTCAGCCAGGGATATTTCCCTTCAGAGCTGCAACATTGGGGACACCTGGCCAGAAGCAGAACTGAATACCTCACCTCAGCCCTACTGGGCTGAGCAACTCAGTCCTGCTGGGATATTCTCCCTTCAGGACTGCACCACCTCTCCAGGGAGGTTTCTCCCTTTGGTGCTGTCTGGTCCTGGGGCTCCTGAAAACCAGGCCACTTTTCCATCACAAGATAGTTCCAGTTTTACATCTGTTCCAGCCCAATAAAATAAAAAAAAAAAAACCCTTCCAACAGAATCCCTGTCTTGAAAAACTAACTAACTAAATAAATAAATATTTTAAGTTTATAGTGTGAGGACTCTTTTTGCTGTTAATTTTCCTGTAAATAAGACAATAGCAGATGGGGGAATGTGACTCCCTAATTGTCAGTTGTTGGACTCTCTATTGCTGCCCTCACTGCCTTGAACAAAAGGTCAGCCAGTCACATAGCCAGCTGGAGGACTCTTATGTCAGCAATAGACCTTTGGAACATTCTAGGGATCCCTTAAGAAAACTATAGGATGGTCCCAGATGATTTCTCCTGATTTTGAATGTACAGTCTCACCCAGAGTTGTCTGAAACTGTACCAGTTGTTTTGCTATCACAAGGCTTCTTGAACCTTAGATGACTCTGAAACTACTTCCACCTAAACCAGAGGGCGTGCACTTCCCTTCATGATCAAGAAAGGGGACTGACTTTTGTCACTGGTATTAAGTTACAAGGCTATGAATGGTCTAAAACATAAGCCTCAATGGCTCTGGCTGTGTATACAGGTTGCTCAGGCTCACTTACTGAGTTGGCCATTAGACAAATCCTCCTGTGTTTTCTTGTTGTGTTGTAACTTCAGGTCCAATAAACAATTTTTCTCAAGTGGTCTCTTCTTACCTACATTTGGTAGTGCAGGCTGAGCTCATAACAAAACAGCAGCAGAGAGTGAGGGACAAGTGCATCTCAAGTGGACGCTATCACGCCAAAGCAAGATGGTTAGCTGTTATCAGCTGAAGAGAAGCTGCTGAAAAGTTCCAGAGAGGCCAGGGCAAGAAGTAAACCTGCAGAATGAGAGACAAGGCAGAGTTGATTCTGAAAAAGCATGAAAGCCAGTAAGAAGCCAGACGGAGAACATGCAAGTCCTAGTCACTGGGAGAGTTCCAAAGGGCTGTGAAAAACGTACAGCCAAAGGAATCAGACTCTGAGTCAAGAGCTGTAACATAGGCCTGAGTTAAAGGTTAAGGAATCCCAACTTACTAGGTCAATAAAAGAACTGCAATAGATTCTGAGGAAGACCGCATGTGGCTCAATGGGTAAAAGCATTTGCCATCCAACCTAAGGACCTAAGTTCCATCCCCAGGGACTCATGATGAAAAGAAGAAAATCAACTCCAGCAACTTGTCCTCTGACCTCTACCAGCAGACCATGGCATGCACATGACCACTTACATTTTTTTCTAAAGACCAAGGATTCCAAATATATTCGCTTATCTGAATGCTTTAATGCCAGGAGGAACCAAGGGACAAGAAACCCACTTGTCTTGACTACATAAGAGCTGTATATATAGCACTTGTAGGGTCAGCATTTGAGGTACCTAAGACCTGATGCTGTTAAGCACTGAATGCCAGAGGGCAGTACTTGAGGTCACTCTCTGTGTTTACCAAGTTTGGGATCTGGGTAGAACAAAAAGAATTACCATCCAAATGATAAGTAAATATTCATTCTTAGTCCTTGTGCTGATTGCCTCTGTTTAATATGAGATGACAACCAGAAGGATGTAAATGTCAAGAATAAAGCCCAAATCCTATCTAAGTCAGAAGCCTCTCCAAAGGTCAGGCTATAGCAGGATTCTCAGGAGCTTGTTTTATTTACAGAGGGGTTAAAAAAAAATGTCACATAGTCCAGGCTGTCCTTGAACTCCTAACCTGTGACCACCACCCAAATGCTGAAATTACATGCACGAGCCACCATGCCCATCATAGTACTCAGTAACTATCTTTAAAAAAAATAGTGGGGTTGAAGAGATGGCTCAGTAGTTAAGCCACTGGCTGCATTTTCAAAGGATATGGGTTCAATTCCCAGCACCCACTTCCGGTGGCTCACGCAGTCAGGCTCCTGGGTATCAGGCACCTCTTCTGAACTCCATGGGCACTGGATGCAAGTGACGCACAAGCATATATGCAGGAAAACCACCTATATACATAAACAAGAAAACATCTTCAAGGTTTTTTTTTTAGTGTGTGTGTGTGTGTGTGTGTGTGTGTGTGTATGGCATTCAGCCCTCTGGAGTTTGGGTTTCAGGCTGTTGTTGTGTTGAGTTACTGGCTGTTTTGATCCAGCAGAAGTAAGTGCTGTAATTTTTTTAAATGTGTGCAGGAGGGGAGTGTTTGTGTGCATGAGGGTGCACATGTGTATCAGTGTCTGAGGACTCCAGTAGCCATCTTCAAGGAAGCCATCCACTTCCTTTGAAACAGAGTGTCTTATTGGCCTGGAGTTCATCAATTAGACTAAACTGGCTGACAAGTGAACCCTAATAATTTTCCTGTCTTTATCTGCTTTCTCCAGAACTATTGTTACAAGTGTGTATATCTACCATGCATTTTTTATATAGGTTCTGAACTCAGGTCCTTACACTTGAAACAAGCAGTTTAGTGACTGAGCTATGTCCCTGGCCCTCTTCAGTAACTTCTAATACAAATGAGTCACTGCACTAGTGTCTGAAAAGTAGGATCAATCAGGTAAAGATACTCATTCCTGGAGAAATGCTACTCAGGAGTATGAGGAAACAGCAACATTTTCACAGACTATCCTCCATTCATTGTTTGCCACTGTTCCTTCCCATCCTGCCAGTGACAAACAGAAAATAACCCAAAAATGCCTCATCACATAAACATACTGGAAACAGCTCACGCCTCCTGGGGACATCACCAATAGTTTTCCTGAGTTTGGTCCATTTCTCACTCCCTCTCCTTGTCATTCCCTCTCACTTCCACCCCCCACCCACCCCACTCCTTTGCCCTGGGTGACTAGGCCAGTGTGGCTTTGAGCTGGGAAAATACCCTGAGATCCTCTGCCTCCTCCTCTCCCTGGTGTTGGTGCTCTACTGGTCCTACCCTATGACCTCCAGGGCAGTAGTGGTGACACTGGCCATACTGGCCGTTATGGGAAGCCTCGAGAATGGTCATCATCAGTGAGAGCTCTGCATACTTCAAAGAGTGGGCAGGAAGTCTAGGAAGCATACCACCTGCACCCCTATCCTGCTCCAACCTCCAGCTGGTTTGATCCCCAAAGTTTTGGTTACTTCCAGATTTTTACTGCATACCTAACAAGCACAGACATGTTAAGCCACAGATTCTAGAACCGAATGGCCAATCTGTCACTAAATAAGCACATGAATTGGGAGAAGGAGAGTATTTGCTATATAGCAATTCCCTGTGTAGCTCTAGCAATTCACTCTGGAGCCTAGGCAGGTCTCAAAACAGGTAGTCCAGGTACTGAGATAACAGGCATTATGTCACAACGGCCCTTTTAAATTGCTTTGGTTTTATTGTCTTGTTGAGTTCCTGGTTTTCCTTTTACGTTGTCTCATTTATTTTATTTTAAGTTTACACATTATCACCATGTACTCCTCACTGAACTGGTAATTGTTAAGCAGTCCATGGAGCCCTGATCCTTCTGAGTGTTTGGATTATGCTACTGTACTACTGCACCTGGTTCAGTGGATTTCTTTGCTTTTATTTGTTGTGTGTCTGTTTGATCTGGGCTTTCCTTTGTTTTTGTAACTTGCCTGGACAATGATCTGGAAGGCAGCCTGAAAGGAAGGCAGCTTAATGAAATTTCTAATAAAATGACTTGACCATTTTCAGGTTGGCAAGAGAGTATGAAAGGTAGATGTAATTATCTGCCATTTTCCAGGAGACTTACTAAGAACCAGCCTCTAAAAGGGGCTTTAAATGAAGTTGGCTGCAGCAATACTCCATGCAATGCTTGCTTGCCTTGCAAGAACAAGGACTTTAATGCTATTCTTAGAACCAAAGTACAGAAGACTGAACTAGGACACTATGAAGAGGTCTCAATCTGTAAAGTGCCTGTCCCATAAGCATGATGATCTGAATTCAACCCCCAAATCCACATAAAAACTCCTGAAGGGATAACTTGTAATCCCACCCCTGGGGAGGTAGAAATAACAAGAGCCCCAAGAGTTGCTGGCTAGCCAGACTAAGTGAATCATGAGCTCCTTGTTCAGTGTGTGATTCTGTCTCGAAAAATATGACACTGGAGACAACAAAACTCAATCTCTGACCTCAGTATGATGCATATATATGTGCATGCGTGCCTGCGTATGCACACAAAATACTGCCCAGTGGTTAAAGGCACTTATTCTGCACTCACATGGTGGCTCACAACAGTACATAACTCTAGTTCCAAGGGATTGAAACCCTTCTCCCCAACCACTAGGTATGCATATGGCACACAGACATATAAGTGAGCAAAACATTCATTCATATAAAACACATAAATCATTTTTTAAAATGCTGGCCCAAGGGGGCAGAGACAGGCAGATCCCTTGAGTTCATGCCTACATGAGTGGTTCCAGGCCAGTAAGAGAGTCTATCTAAAAAACAAAATTGTAGATATGGTCTGAAGACTGATGTGAGAGATTGCCCTCCAGCCTGAACATTTATTGTGTGACATACTTTTACTGGAAAGACACAAAAAACACATGTCTATGCACCTCAGAAAGGGAACGTACAATAGTCTAAAGTAATGATTTTACCAAAGTCTATCTTTGTAAACCATGCTTTTTACCAAGAGTAAAGGTGAGGGGGCACTTACAATGACCAGAAATGACTCAAAAGCAGCCATATCACCAAAGCTCAACTCGACATGGGTGACCATTCACAAAGGTGAAAGCAACCCTGGAGCTCTCTTCCTAGCTTGCAGGTAGCTTGATAGTCCAAGAATCTCTTCTCTCTGAGGCTGGCTTTACCAGTCTCCACACCCAGAAATTGTTTATTCCTTTCTAATACTGCTGGGGAGGGCCTCAAAAATCTTCCAAGTTTCTGTTCTCTTAGACATTTGTCTGCTCATAAGACTTCCTGCTCCCTCTGGACAAAATGGTTTGGAGGAAACCACCATACAAAAGCATGCAGTGCACATTTGACTACAATAAAAGGGATCCCATGCAGACACAAGCCCCCCCACACACACTTACCCTACCACACCAAAGAAAGTTCTTTCATTTGAAACTGCATAGATAAAATTTGCATGGAGGGAAAGCAGTCAGGCCTTCACAGGACCAATTCTCTATCTTCTCATATGTTCTAGGAATCTAAGACAATCATATTCATGGTAGTAAAGTTGAATGATGTGCCTGGAGGGTATGGAAAATAGAGATTAAGGAGAATGGAGAGATGGTAAACAAAGTGGGTTGAATTTTCAATTAGATGGGGTATTATTTGGGATTATTGCAATGTATGGGGACCAGCATTAACAACAGAGTGCCATATTTTTCAAAATTGCTAAGGAAACATTTCAAATGTTCACATCAGAAAACACTAGTAATTTAGGTGTCAGATAAGTTAGTTCTCTTGATTTCATCATTCTGTATTATACACATTTAATACTATGCCCCCATATACATATACAACTTTTCAATGTTCAAGAAAATACTGTAAATAATATATCAAAAGTTTCTATGCACAGTGAAAACAAAATTATTTGCCTCCTCTCTAGTGTTGCTAATCATTCATGTCTGACTAGTCGTCCACACAGAGGTCCTGTATAAGGGGGCTAGGAATCAGGATTACTAAAGGAAATAGCATGCTGGAGTGAAAAGGAACCATAGAAGATAGCCCTTCTCCCCTAGCACCAGGAGCAATACTCATTTCCTAGTTCTTATCAATTAATCACAGCTTAGTCCACAAGGGACCACAAGTGAATTTTGTTTCTTTTTTTTTTCTTTTAACATCACTAAGGAAAATGCAAGACAAACTGAGAATTCTAGTTCCCCAGATACTGCCATAGAGTAAGATTCATGGGAGCTAGAGAAATGGCTCAGCAGTTAAAAGCACTCGCTGCTCTTCCAAAGCACCCAAGTTCAGTTCCCAGAACCCACATCAGGTGGCTCACAACTGCCTGTCACTTCAGCTGCAGAGGATCAGACCCCTCCAACCTCTGAGGGTGCCAGTGCTCATCTGCACACACTCACAGATATACAAGCACCAACACATATAATTTTTAAAATAACAAAAATATGATCTTTCAAAATTTATTCCATATCTATATAATGTCTTATCAATTACTTGTGTTAATGTGGAAGACCATTCTCATCTAAGTCAGGCCTAAACAGCCATTGACTCCAGTAACACTTCAGGTTCTCCAATGTCAGCTCTGTTTAGGACATCAGACTAGTAGTGGCATCTCCAGGGACTTTATTAAAGATTTACATTCAGGTGCCCACTCCACAACTAACCAAGCCAGCACTCTTTGTAATAACTAGTCCTCCTGCTGGTTTGGAGGAACAGAGAAATTATCTGTTGAACGAAGCAGCATGTTGGATTATTCAAAATAATTTAAAATGTTTTTAGACTCTGGGGCAGATACACAGGTCACAGTTGCAAGTTTGAGTTGGCTAGAAAAAAATGTGAATGATTTCAAATGCTCATATGAGCTAAATCCATCCCTGAGTTCCTGTATTGCTGCCCTGACCAGAGATTATTGGCTCTTTGTGGAGTGGAGACCCTATCTATCCTCAAATAAGATAGATTCTTCCACATGGGTCCTGCAATTTCATGGGCAAATGGTCTGATCAGGATTAAGCTGTTTTGAAACAAAAATATACCCTTTCAGTCCAAGTTGGTGCATAGGAAACATAAATTTTGCAGAAACCTGCCTGAAAGAAAGTTTTGCCATATTTTATTTCCAAAATACGTTTATGCACCACACCAAAGTTCCTGTCACAGATTCCTTCTGCAGGGTAGCCTGGTGGTCCCAGATAAGTTTTCCTTACACAGGATAGATCAACCTCCAACCGTTGTTTTTATAGGAAGTGTCTATGCTTCAAAGCAGATGGCAACTGGTAGGCTGCAAAGGGCAAAAACAAAGTGTTAATCCTTTTGGTCCTCCAGAGTTTCAAATGCAGTACTCACAAAAGTAGCCAGCCTGGCACTCAGTACTTTTTAATACAAATCAACCTGCCTACCAGCAGCAGAAATGAAACTAAGGCACTAAAACTCATTCTGTTCAGACACAACACAGATATGTGTGTTCTAGCCAGCAATGTCTTTCTTACTGATCTTATCCTCCCTTAATCTGTCCACTGATGCCCTCCCTTAAATCCCACCAGCTGTTCACCAATAACTGGAAGATGCTCCAATCTCATCAACGCATGAGAAACAGTGATATGCAGCCTCGTGAGATTTCATCACAGGTCACAGGGCTCTGGTGCTGCTCCGCCTCTTCCACTTCCTCTTTGTAGTCACATCTCACTTTGGCTTCCATGTCTTGGCACCTCTAATAGCTGGATGCGCCTCTGTCTTCTGCTGCCAGCTCTGGCCTCACTGGCTCCGCTCAGAGGCCTTTGGGAAGGTTGCCACTACTAGAAGCATACACCAAACAGTCAGGGAATCACCACATGCATCCCCAGCCTGTTCCAACCTCCAACACAGGTTTGAGCCTGCAGAGTTCCTGGGCATTGGCAGCCAAATGATTCTTGCACCTGGGCATCTTTTATGCTAAAAACGCCTGGCCTGCCCCTCTGTCATTTGCTAATATTTCCCCAACTCTGTATTTAAGGTGCACTTCCTTACCATTCATTCCGAAGTAGGAATTCATTTCCCTCTTTGGTGAGCAGTCTAGCTTGAGCAGTATATATATTAGCTGCTGAATCAACTCCTGCTTTCAATGTGCTATGTTTAATGTATTAATTGTAGCTCTTTACATGATCTTGTTTGACTTTCATTATATACCTAAGCAACAGAGATGTTTTATAATCTTAGTTCCTGGGAGAATCCCCATTGGTCCACTATGTTTGTACATTTTTTGTTTGGTTTGGTTTTAGGTAAGATGTCAACAGGTACCCCTGTCTGCCCTCAACCCCAATCACCTTTCTGCCTCATAGTCCTAAGTGATGGGATTACAGGTCTAAACAGCCACATGCTCAGCTGATAGTTTTGACAACACAGAGCCATCTGATTTGTTAAAGCCAAATATAACATACCCAACTGTAAAACAACTAGACAAGAAGGAAGAAAATGGCATGACATTATTTACAAAAATTTTTGGATTTGAATCCCAAAGCAACAAAAGTAAACATAGATAAACAAGATTATTCCAAATTAAGGCACTTCTGCACAGCAAAGAAAGCAAGATGGTAAGAAAGTTGAAAAGATAACTAATAAGTTTGAAAATCAGTATCTATAAGGAACTCAATTCTATATACAGCAGGAGAAAAAAAACTCAATTTAAAAATGACTAAAAAAAACTTCAACAGACATTTATTTAATATATACATATAGCATACATGAAAGCAATGCTCAGAATAATAAGACAGATAAGGGGCACATATCTCTACCTGGGACACTGAACATATATTAAACATTTTTTTTTTTTTTGAGACAGGGTTTCTCTGTTATAACTCTGACTGTCCTGGAACTCACTCTGTAGACCAGGGTGGCCTCGAACTCACAGAGATCCTCCTGCCTCTGCCTCCTGACTGCTGGGATTAAAGGTGTGCGCCAATACTGCCCAACTCATATGTTAAACATTTTTAACTGGCTGATAAAATATTAATACTATAACAGATCCCCAGTCCTTAGCACAAATGACACCATGTTGGAGGCACCATTCTGACCTTAGAACCCAGCAAGTAGGCCCCAATATCTGCCAAAACGGGAACAAAGACCTAATCCGTCAAAGACCTAGTCTGTAGTTCCATCTTGCTAACTGAAGTGTGACAACCGGGATGTGGGTTTTGTGCATAGAAAACAAAGGGCTGTAAGACTTAGGAATGCATGATTTTGGCACATTCCCTGTGTAGCCGCCAGCTAACAATAAAGACTTTCTTTTAGGCTTTAAGTGTGTCCTTGTGGTGGTCTCCAGTGGGTCTGCCTTGCAACAATATCACTACTAGTGTTAATTATAAATAGTTGGTTTCTTTTTTTTTTTCAGACAAGTTCTCCTTACATAGGCCAGATTTGCCTTAAAATGGTGATTTTCCATCTTCAGCTTTCCAATGGCTGACATTATAGGCATATGAGACCAGGCTCTGCTAATGATAAGAAGTTTCTGGATTTTTTGTTTTGTTTTAGACAGGGTCTAAACTGGCTGACCTGGAACCTGCTATGTAGACCAGGCTGGCCTAAAAATCCCAGGGATCTGACTATCTCTGCCCCCTAAATCCTGGTATTAAGGTGTATGGCACCACACTTGGATTTGTTTCTGTTCTTATTGAAAACACTCCTTTTGATATTAATTTTCCTGTCAATAAGTGATAGGTCGGTGAATTCCAAAATTTTCAGCTACTGGACTTTCTCTTCCTGACCTGGCTTCCTTGAGGAAAAGGATTGACAATGAAACAGCCAGCCAAGCTACCTTTATGCCTGTAGTGTTCACCCTTGTAATCCACAGAGATACTAAGATGATCTAAGCTGCTAGCTCTGGATCCTAAAGGTGCTGCCTCAGCCGGGACACTTCCACATAGTTTTGTATTATACTTTTTCCTATCAGCTAACTTGGTAAACTGAGGATTGACCTATAATCAGTGACAGTGAACAGTTCCCCTGGTGACCTAGGATAAGCCAGGGTTCACTATGACTGATGTTAAAGTAATTGGTGTTAAATGCAAGTCTTTACTTCTGATATATACATTAAAGTCATTTGATTTAATCACTCTGAAACATTATATAGTCTCCCCCTCAAACATGTAATTTGTTAATATACAGGAAAATAATATAAGTAAAAATTAACAAAAGATTTTCTATGGGCTGAGACAGCTCACTCAGTAAAGTGCTTGCCATGCAGGCATGAGGACCAGAGTTCTATCCCCAGAACTCACCTAAAAATAAAGTATGTGTGGTGGTCCTAACAGTATGGGACAGAGATAAGCAAATCCCTGGAGCTGGCTGGCTAGCCAGCCTCCGTTAACTGGTGAATCCCAGGCCTATAGGAGACACTATCTCAAAAATAAGGTGAACCTGGGTGTGGTGGTGCACACCTTTAGGAAAACACTCAGGAAACAGAGATAGAGGCAGGCAGATCTTTTTGGTTTGAGACCAGACAGAGCTACATAATGAGACCCTGTTTTAAACAAACAAAAATAAGGCGATGGTGCCTAAGGAAGGACACAAAGGAAGGACCCTGGGCACACACAGGATCATATGCATACACATACACACAAAACTTTTTTTCCATATTATGTATAAACAAAATCCACTTGGGGTGCTCTACAGCTGCCCACAGGTATGGGTCCCCAGGAATTAAGATTTCCACAAGAAATACCATTTGGGTAATGGGACTGGATCAACCAAAAGGTCCTGGTACCTACCTGGTACTTGGGATGTGGAGAAGATCTATTTCCTGGTTCTTGTACCCTGAGCCCATAGCTCAATGTATAGACACATTATTTCCTGATATTTGCTTCATCTTTTCTATAATCTGTAGCATTGCTGTAGGCAAGGGGGAGACAGATTGAGAAGGTCGTTCCTCAGTTTTAATTAAAACTGTGAAGAAATTCAGTTCTGTATATGTAAATAATATTTTTTTTCTTATTAATGTGAAGGAGAATTCTGACCCAGATCAGCAGGAACACTGTTTGGTAATTTGCACTGGAGTCCTCCAGTAACACTTTGAAGTTTACATATCAGCTCTGTTCCAGGCTGTGTTCAAACATTTGGCATTCTGGCATAAAGTTGTGGTCTAGAAATGTGTTGGGCCACATTCATAGCTAGGCTGATAACACATGTTGAGACACGGGATGGATATGAATGGTAGCTCAACAGTTTTCCAAGGGTGCTCCTATGGCCAGTGCTGTTTCCTGAAAATTGTTAGAAATTTAAATTCTGGGAAACAGTCCCACAAAATTGATGAAGGAACTCAATTAGTGAGACCCAGTAGTCTGCGTCTTAACAAGTCCCCAAGATCAAAAGATAAAAAGGATGCCCAGAGAAATTTAAGAAGCAGTAGCTTGCATTACCTGGTACACTCCTGCTTCTCTTGTTAACAAAGCAGCAGCTTGGACCATTCAGAATCATTACAAGTTTGCTTAAGGTTTTGATGAGTGCAGGATTAAATGCTGTCTACTGACTTGGCTTACTAAACAAGAATGAACACAGAAGAATTTCAATTTCAGAGTACTGCGATGTCCTAACCAGACTACAGACAGGATCCCAGTGCAAGGGTGGACTTTGACCTCAGATAAGACTGATTTTCCCAGAGAGAGTCTGCCCTAACTAGCAAATTCTCCCACTAACAATAAACTATTTTGGGCCTTAAGTATTACTTGACGGTTCCCACCTCCCACTCCCGCCAAATAGTTGCACGGGGAGCTAAAAGGCTCGAGGAAAAAAATGCCTGGAGGAAAGCTTTGCTTTATTCTCTGTCCAAATGATGTGAAAGAGGTCCAATCAAATAGAACGCTCTGCCGACCCTTTTCCAGGGGCAGTGTCCAGGTCGCCAACTCTTTGTGTTGTAATTGCTCCAATTCAAAATTAAATGACAACAGTCAGAACGTAAAGTCCGAAAATAACGCCTATTTTTTTTCTCCTGCTCACAGCCGATTATGGGATCCACAAAACACAGCAGGAGCAGCATTCGATAATTTGTACCACAAAACAACCCACCAGAGGCCAAATGAATCTGAAACCAAGGGCCCAGATGATTTCATACGAACGCGACCGAGGTGTGTAGTACCAGCCAGCAACACTTTCATGCTGAGATTATATCTTCGCTTCATCTCCTCCGTCCTTGCCTTCCGCTGGTCGCTAATAGCAGTGAACCTACAGGAACAAACTCGCGTCACCACGTCGGAAACGGCGATACGCCCCCGCTGTGACATCATCAACAGTCGCCGGAAGTTCGGTCTTTCTCTTATTCCCCACTTACCAGTTCCCCTCTCTTTGCGTCTTTGGTAGCTGGACATTTTTATCCTTGAGCCGGAAAGCGCTCCCCGACATCCCGCATTGTCCACTCCCCTGAAGCCTACCGACCCAGCCTGACGGCCTCCTGGGACAGCGGCAGCGGCAGCGGCAGCGGCCACACTGGGCCGGGTCCCAGAGGCCTTTGCGAAAGTCGCAGCCACAAGAAGCTCGCGGCATCCTTCCGGGGTCACCTCGGACACCGTAGCACCGAACATTCTGCTCTCTTCCCCAGTCAGTTCTAACCCTCCATCCGGCCAGGGTTTGACCCCGAGTGTTGCTAGGTGTTGGTGGGCCAACTGCGTGTTGCAGCCGAACGTCTTTTATGCTAAAGCATATAAAAGGTCTGGCCTGCCCCTTTCTCATTTGTTCGAAGTTGACTCACAAGGTTATCAATCATTCTGAAGTTGAACTTCATTTTCTTGTGCGGTAGTTTGTCGTGACCTATTTAAACTGCTGGACCAACTCCGGCCCTCAGCGTGCCAATTCTGATGTGTTCACCTTGAACTTGTAACTCTCTGCCCTCTCTTTACCATCTTTATCGTTCAAGTGTGACTTCAACTTCATGAGTGAAGTGCAGGGGCTGTTTATTTTATTGTTTGTGGGCGAGTGTTCCAAGGCACCCTTATATGGTTGCCAGGAGACACTCAGTAGGTGATTCTTTGCTACTACCTTGTGGGATCTGAAGATTGAACCCAAGTCCTCAGGCTTTCACCTGCTGAGCCATCTTGCTGGCCGTAGGGGTTTTTTGAACCACAGTATCTTCATTTCCTCTCACCTACTATCAACCACAGTGCCTTGTGCAAATTAAGTAGGTATTTAATTGGCTCCCTCTTCTATAGAATAAGAATACTAGTGGTGCCTACTGCTAAGTGTGCTAGTGAGAAGAGAAACATTTTGTAGCACAAAGTTAAGCAGTATATTAAAGTAGATATAATTATTTTTAAAGTAATTTTAACATGTAAAATTAATATGTATAGGTATCTTGCTTGCATTTATGTCTGCACCACGTAGGTGTCTTGTGCCCACAGAAGCTAGAAGAGGGTGTTGAATCCCCTGGAACTGGAGTTATAGAGGGTTGTGAATACCATGTAGGTGCTGGGGATTCACTCAACTTAGATCCTCTGGAGCAGCCAGTATTCTTAACCACTGAGACGTTTCTCCAGCCCCATAATTTTTTTAAAAAAAGGAGGGAATCTATTCTTTTTATTTTCTATGGATGTGTGTTTTGCCTGAACGTGTGCATGTGCACCACATGTGTGACTGGTGAGCACAGAGGCCAAAAGGGGCGCTACAGATGGCTGTGAGCCACCATGTGGGTGCTGGGAACAAAATTTGGATCCTCTGCAAGAGCAAGCCATCTCATCTCTCCAGACCCTGGCAATTATTCATGAAATTGATGGAGTTACAGTCTCACCTAACTCGGGGTTGCCCATGAATAATAAGGCTAATAATGGCTATTGGGAGAGCTATGGAGCAGGCAACGGGACAATGCAAAACATGATTGTTGCTTAATCCTCACAATAACACTTTGGAGGTAGTTTAATATGTTGTCTGTTGCTCTCCTCCTCTTGAACTTTTTTGTATGGGTATTTTGTTTGTTCTTTTTGCCCTGTGATGGGAATTGATTCTATAGCTTCAGGCATGGTAGGCTAGTGTTCTCCCATTTAGTTGCCAGCTAAACCTGTTGATTTTTGAAACAGCAGGTTTGAAAATTCATTTCAGTCAGCTAGCAGCAAAGTGAATGTCCTGCTAGTTGTCACTGATCAAAGATAATTGGAGCCTATGCTTTAGTGCAAATAAACTCAGGTGTGGCTGTGGAGATGGGCCAGTCAGTAAGCAAACTTGCTGCAAGAATGCATGAGATCCTGAGTTCAAATCCCCAGCTCTCATGCGAAAATCTGACAAACCTGTATCCTCACCATCCAGGCTCAGTAAGAAATCACTCTGTCTTATGGAAATAAGGTGCAGCATAAGAGGGAGAGAGGGGAAACACACGTAAATAAAGAAAAACTCAGATATACCATTGCACTTCTCAAATGTCATCAAGAAAGGGACCATAAAGTCTTTTAAATTGCACACACATGGGAGAGGGTTTTAGTAGAGGTTTAGGCACCTGGGTTTTCTTTTGAACACAAGGATAGCTACCAATAAAGAACCATCTTACCTCGTGAAAGCTGGTCACCTAGGAGAGAAGTAAAATAGTGTTCGCTAAGAGCTCACCTACCAACTTCCCTTAGGCCATGCAGACCTCAATACTGCCTATTTTCCCTCAGGCTACTGGGAGATAAAGGTTCAAGATCCTCACCCCACCCCATTCTTTATAGGCCTTAAAGACCAAGATAATAAACTCTTTTTGTCTCCAGCCAATGTGGTAGTAATTTCTATAGTATCAGATATCCCTGAGGAAACAGGGAGTCCTGTTTTTCCAGGATTAAAACAGGAAAAAAACTGATTAGTTTTGCCAGAGTACATCCACAGTTCCAGGATTTCCTTATCCCTTCACTACCACTCACTCTCTTTCCCAGCTTATCCTCAGGCAATCCAAAGTGCTTTTCAGTGAAGGACTGGTAATGATGGCACAAGATCTGAGAATATAAATCCCCATTTATTGAAGGTAACAAAGATATACTACTTTGCCCCCATCCTTGTAATCCTTTTTGGCATTTCAGGACCCACTTGCCTACACACCAGCAAAGTGTCTGAGTTGGAATTGCACATAAATGGTGCAACATCCTACAATATCACAGATAACAGGCTTTGATGCTCCACTTAAAGGGGCTAATTTTAGGGATAGCATGGGAGGCCTTTTCACACAGGTTTCTCCTTATTTCTAGCTATTGTCAAACCAAAAAGGTCATTCCAGTTACAGAATCAAAAAAAAAAAAAAGAGGGAAAAGATCCTGTTTCAAATGCAAACTGATGGCCGTGGAGAAACAAGCAGAGAAGATGTCTCTCTGGCCAGTAGAAGCATAGAAAGTGAGAATGATGAATGCTCTGTTCACCTTCAATCCCAGAACCCTACTCCAGACTCTTTACCTTCTGTTAATTTCCCTAGCCAACCAGTTATTTGACTTCTAGACATCTTGACGCTATCACAGAGTGTAGCAGCAGGTGCCCTGCCTAGCAGAATGGGTAGATGAGGGGAGATCTTTCTAAATGCAATGTTGGTGAGGGAGATACATTAAAGTATCTCTACTTACAATCATGATCTACCTTTCAAAGCAAACTCACATATAATATATATATTCATGTTCATTGGTGCTTTCTATAGTATGTTTTAGTATGATTCTTAAGGACGTTCCCTGTGTTGTAACTTGTGTATGACCATTCCACTTTATAGGGAACATACCCTGCTTACGACCAGTTTGGGTTCTTTTCAAAGTATGAGAGTCCAGCCTCCAACCGCTGTAAATGCTAGTTGATAATTTCAGCTTCTCCCTTCTCTGGAGAATTTAATTCCATTAAAGAACTTCCCTGCCTGTAAGACTGCCACACCACACTGCCACCCTGTGCACACATGGACCTGTGTCTAATATCTGCCTGACAGTGAGGGTTCAGGGTACAAGGATTCCCTGTCTTAAGAATAATCAATCCAGGTGGTGCTGCTGCACGTTTTTAATCCCAGCACTCAGGAGGCAGAGGCAGGCAGTTCCCTATGAGTCTGGTCTATACAGTGACTTCCAGGACAGCCAGAGTTACAACAAAGAAACCCTGTCTCGAAAACAAAACACAACAAAAACTCATGTTGCATTACCTATTTCAGAACCTCTCCTCAAATAATGGCAAAAGCAGTTTTGGCTTGCCTTCACACACACACACACCCGACCCTATCCTGTTTTTCAGCGTGCCCTCAAATCCTTTTCCCTTGACCCTGCTCTGCTCTATTTTCAGGTAATCCTATGAATGACCCATATATATCTCATATTTTTCAGAAGCTGTATAAAGAGGACCTATGTAGTTTCCCTGTGTTTGCAGAAAAGCTATATAACATTCCTAGGTGTCAGAAGTGTGCTAATGTACAAGTGTATAGACTTGAACATATGGGCTAACTTTAAAATGAGGCTCACTTTGTTCTGAACATCTCCTGTCTTGCTGAAACCTATATTCTGTCAAATTGGAAAGGAAGATTGTATGTGTGTGTGTGTGTGTGTGTGTGTGTGTGTGTATTCTTTGCCACTATGGAACATGAAAAACTCTTACAATTATTAGACAGAAGTGGTTGTTAAAAGCTTTAATTATATTACAAATACTTTGTGATAGCTGTTCTTGTTATAATAGAAAAGATAATAAACTGATTTATCAGTTTTTGGTTGTTTTATTTCTGTAAACTTCCAGACTGATTTTGAAGACACAGAAAGGTACACTGTGATAGAATACTTGATAGGTAGGAATGCCCTATTCTACAAACATTAAAAATGACCAAACCAGGTCATCAATTTTTAAGTAATAAAAATACACTTTTACCAGATGGGCTGGGTGACACATTCCTGTGATCCCAGCACTTATTAGCAGAGGATAGCAAATAGAGAGTTCAATGCCATCCTCAGCTTCATAGTAAGTTCTTGGCCAGCTTGGACAATTTAAGAACCTGTCTCAAAAAAAAGCAAAAACTAAAAACACCACAAATACATACACATATGAATGTATTTGTATACATACATATACACATATACATGTATACACACACCCTGAGCCACACATAGTGGCACAGGTCTATAATCCCATAATCAACGAGAACAACGAGGTAGGAGGATCATCAATTTCAGGCTATCCTGGGCTATATAGAAGACATATTTGGTTAGCTGTGGGAAAAATTGATCCCAAGACATCACACATGGTAGCATCCGCTCTACAACTGAGCAAAAAAAAATGTGTCCAGTCATTTTTGTTGTAGTGCTAATTTAGCAAATCAATTAGGATTTACAAGTTGTAGCAGCCCTCTTTCTAAACATCAGTGAAGATATTGTAGATGTGTACACATATTGGGTAAGACTAATGGTAAGACTGAAAATGCAGGTTAAAAAGTATCTGGTTTTTAAAATATGTATTTACACCCATGAAAATTTCATGACATCTGGCATCTTATTTACTTTTCCCCCAATATGTATATTAAATTACATGGGCCCTGTATAGTTTCCCATGTTAAGCTCAGTTAATCAAAAAAAGTACCATAATAAAAGACCCAAGACAATAATTTTTATTGGGATTATCCTCCCAAATAACTTCCATCTATGTAAAGAACCCAGTTTCATCTGAAAAACCTATTTCTGAATATATTTGGAAATATTCATTTTGGTATAACCTCTTGTAATTAGTTTTTTGTTTTTTATTTATTTATATTTGTTTATTATATTGTAACTTATTTTAATCAATTTAAATGTTTTGTTGTTCTCATCCTCAAAATAAGATTGTGGAAATATTTCTTTTGGTTTGGTAACTGAAATAAACAGTTTTCATAAAAAGAAAATACAATTAAATTTTTAAATTGTACTTATCATCTGGAATGTTGGAGTCTTTTAAAACCCTCCAGTAGTAGTTGTAATAGTTTTCTCATTTATGAAAGAAATTTGGTTCTTGGTCATAATAAAACCTTCTCTTTTGTTTTAAGTGTTTTTCTGTTACTTTCCAATAAGTACCTAACTCTTGTTTCTCATCACTAATCTAATTGTTCAAGTTTCCTGACAGCTTTTTTCTTGCTAAGATGATAAATGTGAAATGGAATATCATTCAAGATGGTGTTTATAAGTAATAACCATTTTGGATACTTTAAGAGGCTCATGGATGGGAATAAAGAACTTATGGCTTTATCAAAATAGAAGTGCTGGAAACAATTATATTCACTTGATGTATCAACCAATCAGAAGAGATAGTCAATAAAGGGTCAGCCCATGGCAAGTGTGTATAAAAATACTATAAAATTTTCAGAAAGTATGTTTTTGTGGGAGATACCTAGTGATATCACAATTAATCCGAGTACTGGTGATGCTTTGCCTGATGACGGAGGCAACCACAGCAGAACGCTATCAACCATAATTTCAGTTTTAACTATTATGAGTATGTGCTTGGTCACAGTATTTTATTCAGCTTAATCTAGTTTCTTTCTAGGTCAGAGCTTTTCAACTAGGTAGCCACAGCAAATTGAGGATATTTTATTGGAATAAAGATTTTTTTGGATCTGCTGGAGAATAACTAAAGCTTTTAGTTGTTGTTATTGCTAGCTTCTCAACAATATAATTTTTCTATATATTTGATGTACCTGTGGCATAGTATGTAATTGTATACCAAGGTATTTACATTCTAAGGTTTATGCATTTGTAAATGTATTCTATATCAGCAATTTGGGTGGCTGAGGCAGGAAAATATGTGTTTGTGGCTTACCTGGAATAAATAGGGGATTTAAGGGCAGTCTGTGCAACTTCATTAGCAAGACTCAAAATTTTTTAAAAACTGATAAAAGCAAGGGCTGGGAGTTTTACTCAGTGGTAGAAGGGTAATATAACATGTTCAGGTCCCCCAAGTTCAATCCCCAACACCAAAACACAAAGAGGAAGTTTCATTTTTTAATGTTAATATTTTGAGATAATAATAAAATTACAACTTGTTTTGAGCCAAGATGTCACTTAGACCAACTGGCCAAAAACTCCGTATGTAAGCAACAATGGCCTTGAATCATAATCATTCTGCCTCTGGTCTCAAGTCTTCATTGAAATTAACTCAATTTTTGTCCTTATAGTTATTTTGTAAAGGCATGTTAAATTATCTTTATCGTTGGAATTGTCTATTAAATCATCTCATACTATTTATTTGTCTTATAATAAAAAATGTGTATTTCAAGACACTGAAAATGAACACTTGCCTAGTATGTGTAAGGCACTAGGTTCAAATCACAATAACAACAAAATAAAATACCTGAAACTCTAACCATTTGATCAGGATTTGTTTCTTTTCTCTGCAGCCCTCTTAATTTCATACCTTATAAGGGGACTCATAAGTAGAACAAGCTCTATATGCTATGGTTCAGAGAATAACAAGGGATTTAAACGATGCTCTGTGGTAGATTGAATAGCACACATTTCAAAAGAATGTGTGGAAACTGTGAATAGTACTATACATGGAAAAATAATAGATTTAATGAAGGATTTTGATTGGAGGACTTCAGACTGAATTATTTGACTCTGCTTGAAGCCTAGTAACAATAGGGTTAGAGACATGAGACAGAGGGAGATCTGCTGAACATGCACAAAGGTAAATGTTGTGAAGACTAAGATGTAGAGACCAGAGGAAGGCACAAGTGCAAGAATTTATGTGCAGCCACCAGAAACTGAGAGAGACAAGGAACCATCTCTCTTGCTAGCAATTCTGGAGTGAATGTGGTCCTCCCAGATTATAGACTTTCAGCTTCCAGAACTGTGTGAAAATCAATTTTTGTTATCTTAAGTTACCAGGTTTGTGGGAATTACGTTAACTTCCAAAATCTAAGACAGCAATCAAAACTAAAGAAATCCTTGCCATAGAACATCATGAAATTTTAAGGCCTTGGTTAAGAATAGTTACTTTAGGGTATGAGAATGATTCTTAAGGGAGAATGTGGGCTGCTTTGTAAGAAAAAAAAAGGAAAAAGAAAAAAGAAAATGTACTGCTTTAATCCCTGGAGACGAACTCTTACTTTGGACAGTTTTGTTAATTACCTCATAGCTATTTCTGCAGACTTCAGATTGGGCATGAAACCTATTCCCTTGCTTTGAGCATCATTCTTAGCTATAACTTCTATCACAGTTGTTACAAAAATTTGTCTGCTTTGCAGTTTTTAGATGTGTGATTTTAGATGTGTGATTTCCCATTACATCTACCACTCTGTCTAATGTTCCAACAAATTGTCATATAGCATGAAGCACAAAGAAATCTGAAACGCAGATTTGAACAATACTCCAAACATGGAGGTCTAAATAGCCATAGATGAGAGGTTGATACATCATTGTGACACATTGAACAATAGTGAAGATATGGAATTATTACACCATGTTATTTTATTTTATATGCAGGGCCTTACAGTGCGGCCCAGGCTGGACTTAAATAAACTCTTGGCAATTCTCTTGCCTCAGCCTCCTAAGTACAGTGATTGCCTGCATGAATCACTATGTCTAGCTTACACCCTGAGTTTTTAATAGTTTCTTCTTTAGTTTAGGCAAAATCTACAGTACACAGGAGAGACTGAGAACAAAAGCTTCCTAGCTGCATGCTCAGCTTCTTATACAAATTCAATATGAAAGTAAATTTACAAACTGAGTACAGGATTTTCTTTTGAAAGTTAATATGACTCATGATATTTGCTGAAATAAGACTTCCCCGGGAAATGTAAACATACTAGTCATTGGCTAGAGCTCTTGGCCCTGAGAATACTGCATAAGGGATCATGTGAGGACTCCATCTTCTCAACACTTATTTTCCAAATACTGCAAACCTTCCTTTGTATAAGCTATGGCTCTTTCAGCCTCACTAGTTCCAGACAGACCTCTGGTTTGGTGCACTGGCAACTATGATGCAAAACACCATAGTTTGTTCAATTTTTAAATTAGCCAACACAATTAGATCTTAAGGAGTGATAATTTTGATAGCCACATTCTAAATGCAATGCATTTTCTTACAATCTAAATAAAACAGCCACATTCAGTAGGTAGTGAATCCCTGCAGCCAGAACATAGAGCTGGCTATACACTTCTCTGGAATCCACATCCTTGGATTCAATCACTTTGGGAGGAAAATATTGGGGAGGGGAGGGCTGAGACTGATGCCACTCTGTGGTTGAACAGTTGTGAGGCATGCTCAAGCCCCTGTGTTCAATTCCCATCATATAGCGTTGGGTAAAACATGTTTTTTAAACATGCAGATTTTTGCTATTCTTCATTTATACATTCTAGAGATGATTTAAGGCGTTTTAGGAAATGTGTGTAGATTATATACAAATACTATGTCATTTTTATATGAGGAACTTGAGTTTCCACCAATTTCCCCATTTTTAGGGATCCTGTAATAAGGGTTAATCAGAATTATTCTAGGGAAAACCAGGGATTTGTATATATATTTTAAAGGGGTACTTAAGAAGCTGAATATTAAAACAAAAACATGCCTCCAAGATTTGGAATTACTTGTCTAGAACACAGATAAAAGTGAAGTGGTAGGAGAAAAGAGTACCATGGATAACTAGTAAGTTGATTTAAGTCGAGGAACTTAAGCTCTGTAACATCAATGGAAGCAGGGTTGCTGGACATTAACAGCAGGAGTAAGTACATAAGTCTCCTTTGGGAGATAGGGAAGGCTTCACTGTGAAGATAGCGCTTGAGCTGGGATTTAAGGATTAGCAGAGGAGAATGGCAGGACATTCCAAACAGAGTACACAACCGAAAGAAAGCACTGAGCACAAAAGAACATTATATGTTCGGCAGCTCTCAGTAGAGCGGCTGTATCATGGAGGTTTTGGAGAGAGGGGACTTACGGGAATTTTTTCCCCCTATCTCTATAGCCTATTTCTCTTACAGCCCATTGCTTTGGAAGGGCACACATACTGCAGAGCTCAGTACAAGTAGAATCGAGACTGGGTGGTCCCACGTGCTGGCGGTGTTCAAGGGCACCTGGAACTCGTTTTTCACATACTCCCTCAGTGTGACCTTGGCTAAGTCCCTAGTTCTAAGGATTACAGTTGTTATCTGGCCAACGTTGTGTTCTTGGGTACCAGCGGGAAGCCCATGGAGGTTGGTTGAGGCTTGGGCCCTTCAAGCATCCCCCGAATCCGGGAGCGCGTAGAACACGGGTCCCGGGCAGGTTGCCCAGGGTTTTAGCCACCGACATTCAGTTCCTCCTCCACTCCGGCAGGGGGCAAGGGCAGCGGCTCCGGGCCGCCCTGTAGCTGGCGGCCGCCGCGGGGCGGACCGAAGCCGCAGCGGGCGGAGAGCGCAGTGGGCGGGGCGGCCGGGCCGGGCGGCGGCGCTGCAGTGACTCGCTGGGCCCGGCGGCGGCGGCGACGGCGACGGCGGCAGTGGCAGCGGCTGCAGCGGCTGCGGCGGAGGCTTCGGAGGTTTCAGAGAAGCGGACTGGGTGGCCGACGGGCTGCTGAGGCCTCCAGAGATCTCTGTGCAGAGCCTCCCACCCCTCCGGCGGCTGCGGTGGGCATCCCCGGGGGCGGCGGCCGCCACCGCGGACAGGTTAGCGTGGGGGCAGGGGCGAGCGTCTGAGTAGCCCATCTCCAGCCAGTTGAGTCCTAGCCGGCCGATCTCCCACCATGTCCGACGAGACGTCGGCCACCACTTCCTATGAGAAGTTTCTAACCCCAGAGGAACCCTTCCCGCTCCTAGGAGCCCCCCGCGGGGTGGGCACCTGCCCTAGCGAGGAACCCGGCTGCCTGGACATCAGCGACTTCGGCTGCCAGCTCTCCTCCTGCCATCGCACGGATCCGCTCCACCGGTTTCACACCAACAGGTAAGGAGCTCTTCCGAGAGACAGCAGGGGCAGACTTCCCGCAGCCCCGCGGGCGGCCGGAGGACGCCAGGTCGCGCTCCCGCCGGGCTCCCCGTGGTCCCTCGTGCCGGGCTGAGCTGCGGGCTGCCCCCTCCCCCATCTTCCTTTGACCAGCAGCTCTTCCCAGCTCCTCCCAGTTTTCACCCCCTGCCCTCTGATTTTTCTTAAGACCGGCTTCCTCGCGCCTTGCTTTCTTCTCCCGGTTTCCTCTTTGGACTCTAGTGATTCCTCCCTTCCAGATTTTCTCCTTTACGTCTTCATGACCCCTGCCCGCATCCGCACGCTGAGAATTCTAAACCCCAACTCCTGATTTTTAGATTCATCTGCAAAAGTTTAACCCCTTTCATTTCTGGCGCACTATAGAGGAGAATTGAAAGCCCGAAATCGATCTTAAATGGATCTTATGAAAGCACTTTTAAAGCTCGAACCTCCTTTCTCAATTTTTAATCTCGTCCTAAACTAAATTGTACCAGAGCATTAAGAAATTAGTCTTTTTTTTTCTTGTTGCTTTGAGACCAGCATTTCCCTTAGCTTACTTAGTCTATCAGCCAAAGTGGCTATGTTGTGAGGATGACCTTGAACTCCTGATGCTGCAGACCTAGCCTCTGGGATTACAGACATTTGTGATATTCAACTAAGCTTACTGTATTTTAATCAATTCAAATTTACATTTATATATATATATGTGTATGTATGTATGTGTGTGTATATATATATATATATATATATATATATATATATATATGTTTGTTTTTTTTTTTTTTTGCGGTACGGTGGGTTGAAACCAGAGTCTCATGCATAGTAGACAAGCATTCTACCAATTGAGCTAGGCTAGAAACTAGTCAATTTTTTCTTCCTCTTTTATGAACTCCTTGCCTTACTTCTGTAGTCTATCCCAAAATGTAAACTTTGGAAGATTCCTTTCTGTAACATTCCTCCCCTCCCCCATTTGCATCCCAGGTGAGGGAAGTAGAGCAAGTTTAAGATGGGCTGATTTTTACAGTTTCCTCAGAGGATTTATCTAAATTATTTTAATTGGAAGGCAGTGTTCTGGAGAATTCTCTCTTGCAAACATTTAAGTGGTATACCTAGTATGGGCGATTTGATTTTCAATATAGCCTCAACTTTTAAAAATGATTTATTTTATTTTAAATTGTGTCAGGGGTGAATATGTGCGTGTGAGTACAAGTGTCTATGGAGACCAGAGGTATCAGACTCCCTGAGACTGGAGTTACAGGTGGTTGTGAGCAGCCTGTATGTGGATGCTGGGAACAGAATTTGGGTCTGCTGCAAGAGCACTATGTGCTCTTAAGCACGGAGCCATCTTTACAGCTCCTCAACTTCACGTGCAAGAGGGCTGGTAGAGTGTGGATAAGAGATGAAGAAAACCATACATCTATGGATAATAGAAATAAGGAATCCAGTTCTGGTTTATGATCCAAGTTTGCTAAGTGAGTTTGGTCACATTCTTCCATATTTTGCACATAGTCCTCTCCTATCCTTAAATCAATGTCTTTACGGTGTAACCGTACAGTGTTATCCGTGCATTTTTATATATAATGTGACCTTAAAAGATAAATGCATAGTTTTTGCAAATGTAATGTTACAGCTAAATAATCATTTAGAATATCAACTCATTTTAAAACGTGGTGACAGTGAGTTTCTTACAAAAATTATCATTGCAAACTGAAGAAACTGAGGCCCAGAGAGAAAGACCCAAGTGAATCCCTAGTCAGGTAAAGGCTTTGCAAACATAAGGTACTCCTTTGGAGCCAGTGATGAAACTTTGATTAGAACTAAAGGATCTAAAGTTATCAGTTGTCACAGAACTTTCTAAAACTGAGAGAAGCCTATTTAGCCCTTGATGTAAGGACCATTCATGTAAAATTGACAGAATTAAGTGTGCTTAAGGTATTTACCTTTTGAAGTACTAGATGAAGTAATATCCCCCAGGAAATTTAAATAATTTCAGAATTTGCAATCTCTGGTAACTGAGGGTAAGCAGTTGAGTGAGAGGTTAAGGTTAAGCTTTGCCAAAATCTGGTGATAAAGTGTAATGGGATCGGGTGAGAGGTTGAGGGGCTGGAGAGACGGCTCTGGTTAAGAGTGTATACTGCTCTTGGGGAAGACTCAAATTCTGTTCCCAGTATACAAGGTTTTTTTTTTTTTTTACAATTTGTTCTCCTCTGTTACCATCTCCTAAAGATTCTTTTAAGGTCAAGACTGTTTTCCAGAATAGGTCAGCCAGGGTGGAAAGGGGAGGCTCCTATTAAGGCCCAGTTTTCTGAGGTCAAACATTATTTTTCCCACTCACTGTCTGCTTATTTATTTAATTATTGTGTTTATTTCAGACAGGGTCTTATTCTATAGTCTAAGCTGGTCTGGAACTTACCATGTAACCCAGGCTGGGCTGGAACTTGAGACAATTTTTGTCTGGTATCCTGAGTGCTAGGATTGGAGGGAGAGCCACCAAACCTGGATTGACTGTTTCATTTCCAACCCAACTTTTCAGAAAGCTTGAAAGCGTAAGCAGGCATCCCAACTGTGTATATTTTTCATCAGAAAGTCGGGAAGAAGAGTTGGTAAGATATGTACAGCGGAATGATGTTTTTGCCCTAAGATACCTTGTTTTTTTTCTTACTTATTATTTTTAATGTGTATTTGGCTACTGATTTGAGATAAGGTCTTATATAGCCAAGGGTGGTATTGAATTTATGATCTTTCTGTCTCTCAAATGTTGGAATTATAGGTATATATCACTAAACTTGGCTTTTTTCTTTTCTCTTTCTCTCTTTCCCCCTTTTTCTTTTCTTTTCTGTCTGTCTTTCTTTCTTTCTTCTTCTTCTTCTTTTTTTCTTTTCTTTTTTTTTTTGAGAAAGAGTTACCCAGACTGGCCTGGACTTCACTATACAACCCAGGCTGATCCTAGATTCATGGAGATGCCGCTTCCTCAGTGTGAGCCCTTGTACCTGGTTTGCCTTTCTTGTCACCTTGTGCAATGAATGATCTGCCTTCTTACCCTTCTGTAAGATGGTGTTTGAGGAGATCATATGCCTCCAGCCCATTCTTTTCAGGGAGAAGCAAGCAGCTAAATCATATCTGTTGGCACGTTTTATTTTGGGAGTTCTTTGATTTTGGAGTTGTATGTATTACTTTTTTCTTCACACCATTTGCCAAGTCATGCAGTAGTCCATAGACCAGGTATGAGTAGTTGAGCATGAAAATTCTACTTAAGATTTGTTCATTATAAAGTAGACTTTATTGCATCTAGAAAGTTTGTCAGTTAGATATTTGGTTTATTTTTATTTTGCTTCCTGCTTGTTACCAGATACGGAAATAGTCAGACTGTTTAAATAATGCCTTTGATAAGGTCCTTATTGGTTTATTTTTATTTTGCTTCCTGTTTGTTACCGGATTAAAAAAATAGCCAGATTGTATAAACAATGCCCTTGATAAGGGCCTTGTGATGATGAGAGTTTTGTGCCTACCATTTATCAGATACCAGGCTATCTGCAATCTCAAAACTCAGGGAGCTCCAGCACTAGCCTCTAACTAAGGTGTGTGTCCATTGGTCTGAGTCACAAGATCCATGGGGTTCTGAAGAGGGTGTCAGATCCTCTCTAGCTGGAGTTAGAGGCAGTTAGTTGTAAGCCACTTCCTATGGATGCTGGGTTTTTAACTCTAACCCTCTACAGGAGCAGGCAGGTGCTCTTAAACATTTAGCCATCTCTCTAGCCCCAAGAATTTGCAATGATTGCCATCAGCTTGACTGCCATTACTTTATCCAAAGGTTCAGGCTACCAGAGGGAGGTGGGAGCTGTGGAGGAATATGTACTTGCTTTTCTTATTTTTGTTATCGTTCATGCCATGATGTTTGTCGTGTGCATGTGTGGAGGTAGGAGGACATGTTTCCAGAGGTGATTCTTGGGTACCTCAGGTGGAACTAAGGTCTTCAGGCTTGTGTGCCAAGCACTTTAACATCTGAATCATCTTGACTTATATTTTTTGCTTTGTTTTTCTAGACAGGGTTTCTCTGTTGTAGCTCTGGCTGTTCTGGAACTCACTCTGTAGACCAGGCTGGCCTTGAACTCATAGAGATCCACCTGCTTCTGCCTCCTGAGTGCTGGGATTAAAGATGTGTGCCACCACTGCCCAGCTGTTTGTTTGTTTTGCTTTTTAAATACAGAGTCTCATATAGTCCCAACTGGCCTGAACTCACTATGAAGACCAAGCTGATCTAAGACTTGTGTTGGGCCTTCTATCTCTGCTTCCTTAATGCTGGGATTACAGCCTGTACCACCATGACTAGATCTTTTCTTAATTTTGACATTTTTCTAATTTAATTTTTGACATAGTGTTTTGTACTGTAGCCCAAGCTGGCCTGGAACCCTCTGTGTACCCTAGGCTCCTCTTGAATTTATTTGTAGCCCAGGCTAGGCTCAAACTCCTTCAGTATTCCTTCCTGCTGTAGCTTGCTGAGTACTGGAATCACAGGCATGAGCAAAAGCACCCAGTTTAATTTTGGCATTTAAATGAGTACTTATCAAAATAATCAAGCCCTTAATCCAAATATACTCTGAACAGCCTTAGGAAGAAACGTTATTGGGTTTACTCTTTTTTTTTTTTTAACTAAAATTTGAACAGCAAGCTTAATTGTTAAAGTCAAACACCATAAATATTGGGACTTTTGTCAACGTTTTTAAAGTTTTGGAGAAAGTCTCTCTTGAGAGTAATGTTGATGTATGGCTGCCTTAGTGGACTAAAATGTAAGGGCTCAGGCTGTAGAGATAGCTCAGCAGTTAAGAGCACTAGCTGCTCTTCCAGAGGACCCGGACTCCAACCATCCCCAGCACTCACCCACATGGCAGCTCATAATCATCTGTAACTCCATTGCTAAGGGATCCAGTGCTGCCTTCTGGTCTCCATGGGTACCAGGCATACACGTGGTTCGCAGACATACATCAGGAAAACACCCATACACATAAAAATAAATAAATAATTAGGAATTGTGAAGGCTTATACATTTGAGTAATTAGTGATTCAGTGTTGAACACACACTGAATATTCATTGTGAGTTCAAAAGCTATCAGAACAGTGTAAAAGAATCTTAAATTTTTATTGCAAAAGCTCATTACAGAAAATTGAAGAAAAGTTACAATGACCATGCATCTCTTTTTTCAAAAAGAACACAGCACTTGTTTTCATTTCATGAACAATCTGTATTTTACGGATTGAGGATTGCTTATGTGAAATACTTGGAATCAGATATGTTTTTGATTTTATATATTTTTGGTTTCAGTATTCACATACACATGACATAGATAAGAGAAATGACCAAAGTCTAAATACCAAATGTATGTTTTACATGTGTATTGCAGACATAGCTTGAAGTAAATTTCATATAATATTTTTAGTACACCTGTATTTTGAATGCATCCTATCATGTGAGGTCAGGGTGGAATTTTTCACTCATGGTATAAAGCTTGCCTGCAAAAAGTTTTGGATCTGGGGACACTTTAGATTATGGATTTTTAGATTGGAGATGTTTGACCTATATAAGCCAAAACAAAACAGGATCAGGAAAAAAAAAAAAAAAAATATATATATATATATATATATACATATATATATATATATATATATCTCAAACCATTTATTGTAATTATATTAGTATATACTTTCCTGTTCTTTTTCTTGTGTTTATGTGTGTGTTTATTTGCATTCATGTATGTGAGTGTGTGTGTGTGTAGGCCCAAGTGATGTTGACAATTGTTTTTGTCTGCTCTCCACCTTGTTCATTCAGGCAGGATCTCAACTGAAGCCAGGATTTGCCCATTCAGTTAGTTTGTCTAACTAGCTTGTTCTGAGGATCCTCTGTCTCAGCCTTCAGAATGCTGGGATTATAGATGGACAATGATGCCCACCCACTCTGCATATTTTCACGGGCTCTGGGATTCAAGTTCTGGTGTTTGGGCTTATGTTGCAAGTGCTTTAACCACTGCATTATCTTCCCAGCCCAGTACTTTGATTTTCATTAGTTTGAAAATACCATTATTGAGACATTTCAGTTATTCTTCATGCTTTGGGGTACTATTTTTCTGTTTTGCCAATTATTTGTTTCAGCGGTGAATCCTGTTCACTTGCTGCTGATGAACAAGGCAGCTGTGTCTGAGAGTAGAGCCTTGTTCAATACACACAAACCTGAGAACCTGAGGAACATAGTAAGAATACAAAAGCAAGCAAATGCCTGACTCGTCAGTGATTGACTAGTTGGACTGTTAAGTGTGACAGGCTTTTGTGAAGAATGTCATTATTGCTCAGGGAGGCAAACATGTTTCCACAGGAGTTCCACAGGCAGAAAGGCAATTCTAATTAAAAACCATCGGTTGCAGCTTCCCCCAGCAACTGAAGATAGTATTTGGCACTTAGATGTTAGTGACTAACAAGTGTTGAAGGGGTGAATGAACAAAGGTAGGGAGTGGTATGGAATCACATGGAATGTGAAGACAAGAAAAAAATAGTTTGCCCAGTATATTATTGCACACGGGGCAGAATTTCTGATTGTTATTTAGAGCTTCTGTTGCAAGACCTGGTAATTTGGTTAAATAAACTGGGTTGTTTATTATTACTAGAGTATATATGTGTACTTGTTCATGTGTGTGTACATGTTCATGTGTATAGAAGGATTGATGTCAAGTGTCTTTTTTCTCAATCACTTCCTACCTTATTTTTTAATTTCTTAAAAATATTTATTTTATGTGTATATGAGTGTTTTTTTTCTACAGAAGAGGGTGTCAGAACCCCTGGAACTGGAGTTTACAGATGGTTGTGAGCCTCCTTGTAGGTGCTAAGAGCTGAACCCCAGTCTTCTGTAAGAGCAACCACTGATACATCTCTCCAGCTCCTAATTTATTATCATTAATATTATCGTTATTTTAATTTTTGAAATAAGCTATCTCACTGAACCTAGACTCACTGATTTGGCCAAATCAGCTGGCCTGCAAGACAGAATCCTCCCATCTCCACCACCTCACCACTGGAATTACATGCTCATGTTGCTGTGCCAGTCTTTCTTATATGGATGCTGGGGCTAAAGCTCAGGTTCTTACACTTTGTACCACGGGAACCTTACCAACCAAGCTGTTTCACCAGCCCTATTTGTTTTCTAGTAACCATATGATAAAACTAAGTAATATGAGAAAATATTCTAGGATCTGGGGAAGTAACTCAGTAAAGGACTTGCTGAGTTCAATCCTCAGAACTCAAAACTTAGTGCAGCAGCATGCACTTGTAATCCCAATGCTGGGGTGAGGGACGCAGGAAGATTCCTGAGGCTTGCTGACCAGCCAGCCCAGCCTACTTGGTGAGTCCCAGCCAGCTGAGACCCTGTCTCAAAACAGTACCTGAGAAATCACACAATGTCTTCTCCTCTAAACACACACATGCACATACGTTGAATCCCCTCCCACAAACACACACAAAACAACAAAAACGAAAGTGTTCTAGAATTCTTAGATGAATTTCATATTTATGAAAGTTTGACATCTGCTCTTTTATTTATTTAGCTAAATTAGTGTTTGTGTTTCAGTGCTGTAATCTATTTTACCTTTAGCTCAAAGGAAAATACACCATGCAATTTTTATTGCCTAAATTTTGTAATCCATGAACGGTTGTACTTAAGGTTAACCATACAAAACAGATGAGGATTTTTTTTTCTAAATTACATAATTCAAGAAAAGCTGGATTTAATGAAGGTTGAGGATCAACCTAATAATAGACTTTTCTTCAGGAAGTCATTATTCCAGGAGCTTATTTGTATTGGAAATGCCAATTATTATTTTAAGGATTAATTTCCTTTGCTGCTGTCAAGGCAACTTAAGTTTATGTTTGATCTTAGTGGTCAATTATATAAAACTAGTGGAAATTTACAAAAGGAAAAAAAAAGACCCGATATATTTCAAGATACTCTACTCTTCAGCCCCTCCTGTAACATGCACTAGTGACAAAATGTTATACCCTTGAATATCTGAAATATAAAAGCAGTAATGAAACGTTAACACACATAGCAGAAATATAGCAGTTATGACTTTGGGGTGTGTGTGTGTGTGTGTGTGTGTGTGTGTGTGTGTGTGTGTGTGAAACAGAGTCTTAATATGTATCCCTGGCTGGCCTGGAACTTGCTGTATAAACCAGACCAGACTTAAACCCACAGAGATCCACCTGCCTCTGTCTCCTGAGTGCTGGGATTACAGTAACCACCATATCTGGCCAGATACACATTTTAAAGCAAATTAAACAAAGCTATTTTATTTATTTATTAAATGTATTCATATTACTGTGTGTATGTATATGTATGTATGGCATAGATGCTATATGAAAGTCACAGGACACCTTTGTGGAGTTAGTTCTCTCCTACATTTCTATGGGTTCCAGGGATGGAACTCAGGTCATCAGGCTTGATTTACCGTCTGAACTATCTTGCCCATCCCAGAAATCGATTTTATTAAATATACTATGAACCTTAGAATTGTACCTATTCTTTGATCTAGTAGTTACCTTTCAAGCAGCCTATCTTAAGAGAACTTACTTTTGGCTAAATAATTATGAGCAAAAAGCTAATTTCAGCTGAACCGATGGCACAGGACTGTAATCCCAGCTATTTGGGCAGCTTAGTCAGAGAGATTGCAAGCTCAAGACCTCCCTGGGATACAGAATAAGTTTTGATCTCTGCAACTTAGTGAAATCCATCCTTAAAATAAAAATGTAAAAAGACAGCCAGCAATATAACCCAGTGATAGAATGTCTAGCCTGTGTAAGTCTCTAGGTTCAATTGCTTGTATTACAGACACACACACACACACACACACACACACACACACCCCAAAAATTCCATGAAACATTTGCAATGTTAAAATATGTTCAGTCTCCAAACATGTTAGGTAAGATATGTTTATGTTTTACTTAAAATGTTTAGTATATAGTGAGTGGTGAGTAAAAGCAGGATACACACACACACCGGAAAATGTACCCAAGAAGACATGTAGCAGGTATTGCTCGATAGTGGACTTAAGTATGTTAGTCTTCTTCACTCCTTTCTTATCCCAGCATTTTTATAGTGAGTCTATATAACATTAATAAAAGTTATTTAAATGGCCAGAGAAATGGCTCAGAGAAATGGCTCAGTAATTAAGAGAACTTGCTGATCTTCCAAAGAACCTGAATTCAGTTTGTAACACTCACATCAGTTAGCTCAGGTGACTCACAATGGCCTATAACTCTAGGTCCAGGTGTCTGACACCCTTTTCTGCCCTCTGTGGGCACCTGCACCACATATGGAGCACTTTCTCTCTCTCTCTCTCTCTCTCTCTCTCTCTCTCTCTCTCTCTCTCTCACCACATATGGAGCACTTCCTCTCTCTCTCTCTCTCTCTCTCTCTCTCACCACATATGGAGCACTTCCTCTCTCTCTCTCTCTCTCTCTCTCTCTCTCTCTCTCTGTCTCTCTCTCACACACACACACACACACACACTCGGAGCACTTTCTCTTACACATACACACAGCATTTTCTCTCTCTTACACATGCACACACACACACACACACACTCAGAGCACTTTCTGTTACACATACACACAGCATTTTCTCTCTCTTACACATGCACACACACACATACACACTTGGAGCACTTTCTCTCTTACACACACACAAACACTTGGAGCACTTTCTCTCTTACACATACACACACACACACATACACTAGGAGCACTTTCTCTCTCTTACACACACACTTGGAGCACTTTCTCTCTCTTACACACACACTTGGAGCACTTTCTCTGTCTTACACACACACACACACACACACACACACACAGAGACCTTTCTCTTACACACACACATACATATACACTCGGAGCACTTTCTCTCTCTTACACATACACTCTCAGAGCACTTTCTCTCTCTTACACAGAGAGAGAGAGGTGGGGGGAGAGAGGGAATATGAATTTAAATTAGAAGGCACTTGAACTTCTGTCTGCGTTGTGTTCCTTTTCTGTGGCTTGAAATGGTTCACCTCATTCTTTAGTAATAACTACAATGTATTGAGCATTTTTTGTATGTGTTAAGCTTTCTGGGTACGTTGTCATATACTCCTCACAGCAACAGCCATCTCTCCATCCCTTACTATGTTTCTTTAAAAGGTAAAGACTTTATAAAACAATCACACTACCCTCATACTGTAATCGGCATTCCTCACAAATATAAGTGGATTTTGTTAACATCTTTGACTTGTATAGCTTCCGTGATTGCTGATGAAATTTGTGTCTTTGAAGGTGGAACCTCACTTCATGTGGAACAAGTGTTGCGAGCTCAGAATGTAGTGAGGAGCTGTTTTCATCAGTTTCTGTTGGAGATCAAGATGAGTGTTATTCCCTGTTAGATGATCAAGACTTCACTCCTTTCGACTTATTCCCAGAGGGAAGTGTCTGCAGTGATGTCTCCTCTTCTATCAGTACCTACTGGGATTGGTCAGATAGCGAATTAGAGTGGCAGGTAAGTTTTTCCTTCTTTTTGTTAACACCATTATTATATAAGTAAAGTGTACTATATTATATATAAGGTGTACTTCTTTCAAATTTTTCATTTTTCTACCTTCAAGTATTTATTTTTTTATTTTAATTTTATTTTTTACATGTGCTGCTCACCTCTTATTGGACATTAGTTCTCAGTTAAGATATGAAAAGAGTCAGTCCAAACTGAATTCTTCATGTTTAGGAGCTGGGCAGGAAGTCACTTTAAGGAGTGCAGTGTGCCTTCTCTTCTGTTTCTCTTCAGTGTACTTGTGCCATCGCTCATGTTTGAGTTCCTCATAAGAAACACATTTAAGTTATTAGCTCTAAGTAGCTGAAACATTTATAAGCTAGTAGTGTCATGCTAACCTAGAGATCTCTTTGCTCATTTTGACATTCTTTTTGTAATACTGCTCATAACCAATCTGAAATGCATCAGCAATGACTTTGGGGATGAAATGCCACATCTGTATCCATAGGGCAGCTCTCCCAGTTTAATATCCATGGCCTTCTTATGACTGATGCCATCTTAGAGTCCTGGTGATGTAATTTTTTTTAAAATTTTTTGAAAACATGTGCAGTTAGGAAATAGATGGAATTTTGTGTTTTTGCTATATGTGCCTTTTAGACTTCTGATGCTACAGTTACCTTTCTGTAGATTTTCATGTATTCAATAATCAGTACTTTCCTATGCAAATTTATTCTCCCTGCTTCATAATTGATACCAGTAATGTGCTTAGACACATATCAGGATCATATTAGATATCAAATGTGATAAACCATTTCTTATATAGGCACATAACTTTTGGTTCTCATATCAGAAATACACTACAGTCTGTCATTTTATATTCCCTTTGTATGTAGATGTTTTTCTCCCCACACTTTTCTTCCTAGGGCATATGTAACATGTAAAATATCTTTGTGGCAAGTTGTTTGAAAATACGGCATTGTAATGAGTGTGATTTATCAGAAAATGTATGTTGTTTTATTGTAGCATCCATTTTGTGACTGTAAAAGAAAATAACATTAAGAGAAGCTTCCTTTGCATATACCATGTTTTAGTTAACAGATAAACTTGAATCCCTGCTGTTTTGAAAGTCATCTTAAGTATGTGAAGTTGTATTTTTAAAAAGGGCTCAGATATTATTTATTTGATTTAAAACTTTTTTCTTGAAAGTATCAAATAACTCAGGGTGGTATAAATTAGAAGTCTCAAAATCCTACTCTGATTATCACTGTGAAGACCCTTTAAAGAGACGAGTGTGTGTTCATATACAAAAAGGATCATTTTTCATTCAGTATTTATCTGTGTGATTTTTTTCAGCTAATGGAATATCTCATTCATTTTCAGAGCTGCATCCGTCATAATGTTTTTAAGTTGACTTCAGTTTGTGTGTGTGTGTGTGTGTGTGTGTGTGTGTGTGTGTGTGTGTGTGTATACTGTGTGTGTTATAAATCGTGTTACACTGAGATAAGAGGTTTTAAAGAGAAAAAAATAATTCACCCCCATTTTTATTTTCATGTTATTTTAGCTTCTGTGTTACATACAGATGTAAATATACTTCAGATAAAAGTATATTTTGACTTTAAAAAATGAATTCACCATTTAAATGATTTAAAAACACATTCATTAATATACTTGCAAAGATGTGTAAGCATCACCAGTAATTCAAGAGTTTTTCTGTATGTACACACACATACACACAACCTGCCAAAAGAAACCGTATACCTGTCAAAGCACAGAGTTCCATCTCCTCTCTGCTGTTATCACCTGGAAACCATCAATCTATTCTATGGATTTATCTCTAAAATGTTTATTGCTGTGTGTGTGGGCGCACACCACAGCATGCATATGGAGATCATAGGACAACTTGTAAGAGTGAGCTTTCTCCTTCCACTGTGTACATTCCGGGGTCAAACCTAGATTATCAGGTTTTAAGTTCCTTTACCTTTTGGACCTTTGATTGAGTTTCTTTTTATATAAATGGATTTACATAATTATATATGGTTGTTGTCTACCTTATCTGTTGCATTTGTTTTCAAGGTTCATCCATTTTGTAGCATGTACTTTGTTCCTGTGGCAGGTTTCAATTTCTCTATATTTGTCTGTACTTGATGTTCACCTTTTTAATTTCAACCATCATAGTGAGTGTGAACTGTATTATATCATATTTATACCTTCTTTAAAGAGATGACTATTTAAATCCTTTGCCTATTTTTATTGATGTTCTGATTAACTATAAACTCTATATTTTTCTTAGTAAATGCACAGTTTATTCAATTTCCCCTTTTGGAGATTGTCTTTTCACTTAATAGTGTCTTTTAATTTGATAATATCCTTTGATTAAACAAAACTATTTATTTAGAGAGGATCTTGCCATGTAACACAGGCTGACCTTCAACTTAGGACCCACCTGACCCAGTGCTAGTCTATCAGGCTTCTCCTACCATGTGCAGCAAATGATTTTTAATTCAGATAAGGTCTTACGCATGTGTTTTTCTTTATTGTTCTTATGATGTTGTATCTTAAAAAAATTGCTTCACCCAGGATTGTGAACATGACTCATTTCTTCTTAGGATTTTAGAGATTTAGTTCTTACATGTAGGCCTTTGATATATTATTATTGTTATTGTTATTATTATTGTTACTATTATTATTATTGCATATGCTTCCCTTCCCTCAAAGAAAAAGTGAAACTGGGAAGCCTATCTTTATCTTTTTCCTAGTTGGAAGAGAAAGCTTTTAATCTTTTCCATTGATGTAATGTTACTATAGTTCTCAGTAAATTTCCTGTGTGATAGAGAGGAATTTATTAGATTGGCTTACATGATGTAGTCTGGGTAGTTCACTGTGGCTGAAAACCTGGTAATTTCCCAGTCCATGAGGATGGGTGTTTTAGCAATCTAGTTAAGCTTTTGAGCAAATGTTTCCATGCTACTATAGTTAATATAAATGATTCATAGATTCTTTAGAAGGTTATATTTGACTTGTCATACTTTGAGAAACCATTTCTATTGTTGAGCAAGAAAGCTTAGAGAATGCAAAGAGTGAGTAATTCTCCTGTCACACTTTAAACCTAGAGGTGCAATCTGAAATTACAGATCTACTGTTAAAGAAATGAGGCTACTCAGAAATTCTGCTGCATCTTGCAGAAAATATGACAGAGGTTTGATTTAATTTCCTCCATGTGTCACAGCTACTGCTTATGGCATCAATAGACTGAATATAGTCTGAAAAAATATAGGCTAGGACTTATGAAGCGTTTTTATTCTTATTCTGAATTATTTTATCAATTATAAAGTGGGAAATTGCTGGCCTAATAAATATACAGGAGTCCATACAATTAATTGTGCTACACAACTGCTATTCTAGTCCCATGTGTCCAATTGACTACTTGACATTTCCACCCGGATGACCTTATTATTCCATAATAATCCATTATCTGTTGCTGAGTCCTGATCAGTGATGTCACTTGCAATTACAGTGTTTCCGTGGAAAAAAATACATGAACCTTTGTGACACATCTTACAGTACAGTGAATAATGGCTGTTGTCTTTTCAAATTGTATTTGTACACCCTGTTTTCCACTGTTGTCTTTTCAAAGTATATTTGCACACCCCACATTTCCCTGCTGTCCATATCCCAGACTGCATTTTTTTCTTATTTCATTATACATTAAAGGCCAGGTTGCCTGGCACATTTGAAAACACTGAATCTGTGTCCTTATTTGGACATGGTCACTGGTTATGTGTCTCTTTTCATACCATTTCCCCCTTATTTGTCAGAATAGGTTTATTAAGCTAGAAGAATTTTTAATTCTTGAAGACTTTAAGTATACCTTCCTGGGTGGGTTATATGATCATGAAATATCTTCCTCTGGTCTTAATATTGGACTCCTTGTTAACCATTTAGTTATCAAACAGCTCTTTTTTTTTCTTAAGGAAGGGTTTCTCATTTTTAGTTTAAGAGTACAGTCCATGATGACATGTAAGTCCTGGAGTAGAATCTCAAAGTAGTTACTCACATTGCATCAGTAGTCAGTAAGCTGAGAGCAATGAAGGTTCCTAAACAATATGTAAATTATTTTTTCTCTAATCTGTTTTGTTACATCAAGTTCTTGTCACTTAGAAAATGTGTTGTGACTACTCTGACATTGCACAGGACTGCTTCTAGTTCTTCTTCAAATCCTTAGTACTGATTTTACCTTTTTTTCTTTCTTTTTAGAAATTAATTAATCAATCTGTTTATTTAAAGACAAATCTCTCTACATAGTCTTGACTGTCCTGGAGCTCAGTATGTAAACCAGGCTGGCCTCAAACTCATAGAGATCTTCTGTCTCTACCTCCCAAATGACAGAATTAAAGGCATGCTATACTGCCTGGGTTATTTTTTATTTACGTTAGATTTCTTTTTTTTTTTTTTTTTCTTCACCTGTGTTTTTGCCATCTGTGGTTTTACTAAATTATTTTTCTTTCCCAAATGTTTTTTTCTTTTCTTCTGATGTCATTAAACACTCCTTGTATAAACCAATCAATTTGGCAACACAGGACACCTTCTATAAAAACTTTTATTACCTTTTTAGCAGTCAAAACATGGAAAGAGATGGAAAAAGAAAATACATTTTACCAAGTTATCATCTGTATTCTCTAAGTAAGCCTGAGTCTCATTTGAAGCTGATGGCATCAACCATTTTTTGCTCAAATCCTCAGCACTGATTTTCCCTTTTTCATTGAGTCAGAGGAAATTACCTAAAGGAAATTATCTAAATTACACAAGATCACCAGGTATGAAGACACTTCCTTGTAATTTCAGAACTTGAGAGCCTGAGGCATGAGGAACAAGGCAGCCTGGGCTACATACTGAGAGCGCCAAACATATAGTGTGAGATCTTGTCTCAAAAAAAATCAGACAATAAATAAATAAGTTACACATGATCTTACTTCTAGTGAGCAGTGGAACTAGGTTTTGTATTCTAGGGTGTTTTAACTTCTCCCTGAAATAAACTGACCAAACTACTATTCATTACTATGCTGGGTAGTTTTATTTCAACACAAACTATAGTTACCTGAGAGGAGAGAACCTTAATGAAGAAAGTGCCTCTGTAAGATTGGGCTATAGGCAAGCCTGTAGAACATTTTCTTAATTAGCGATTGATGGGGAGTGGTGCCACCCCTGGGCTGGTGGTCCTGGGTTCTATAAGAAAGTGATCTGCCTTTATTCAAGACACATAAAGTAAAATTTACTTCAATACACAAGATCAGAGGCAAACAGAAGATCAGAAGATCTTTCAGTTGAGATTAATATTGAACCACACACCAAAAGAACCATGGAAATCAAGCCATTAAGCAGCACCCCTCCGAGGATATTTATGTGCATATTACCTTGATGTAACATGTTTTGGCTTAATGGGTATATGTACATGTTCAGATCCATCAAATTATATACTAATTGTGTAGTTTTTGTTTATATAGTATACATTAGTAAAGCTGTTTGACACACTGTAGAGACAATATATTCTTGACGTTTTGCCTCTCTTTAAACTGATGTTGATTTGATTTTTCTGTGTTCCGGGTTTAGTTTTTATTTCTCCTTTGTCTACACACTGTCTTCTATTTTCTCATTTGCTTTTCTAATGTCTTTAAATTGCTTTAGTACTCGAGGGAAAGAATTCATGGAATTATGTGTCTTGAATAAAGGCAGATCACTCAGGTCTCTGGTGATAGAGATCAGTACCGCTCGCTCTTGTTTTCTGGATTCTAATAATATTGTGACTATAAATTTAAAACCTTAGTGATTATTGAAGCTTAAATTGCATTCCAATAATTCTTAGTTATGACTTATGCTTTTTAGAAAGTATACTTTCATGGGATATCTTCAAAGAAAATACCCTAACATTGGTTCTTTTGCATAAAATTGGTGTGTGGTTCAATATTAATCTCAACTGAAAGATCTTCTGATCTTCTGTTTGCCTCTGATCTTGTGTATTGAAGTAAATTTTACTTTATTTTTGACACATGATCTTCTCTACCCTTGGGTGATATGAGATTGGCTTTAGCTTTAGATTTAGCTTTAGCTGTCCTTAGACTACTGATCATCCTCCCTCTACTTCCTGAGTACAGATTACAGACATGTATAACCAGTCACACCTGGCTAAAGTAACTTTTAATTGATGTATAAAATGTGTTACCATATTTAAAATGCAGTTTTCAATTTTTACTTTCCCTAACCCCTGTACTTCTTACTTTTATAAAGTTACCAGGCAGTGACATTGCCAGTGGAAGTGATGTACTTTCTGATGTCATACCCAGTATTCCAAGTTCACCTTGCCTGCTTCCTAAAAAGAAAAACAAGCACCGGAATCTAGATGAACTTGCTTGGAGCGCGATGACAAATGATGAGCAGGTAAATATGTTGGCATTCTTGGATGTTGACATTCTTAAGTATATGTGGAAAAAATGCATGTGTAGAGAGGATGTGAAGCCCCCTTTGTTATAACTCTTTGTAGCCAGAATTATGTGAATTGTTTAAAAAGTCTGAAATTGAGTTTTAACTTTTTTTTCCAGGAAACAAGTGAAATTATGACATCTTAGCATAACTTCGGAACGACTAACTTTCTTATTCAGACAGTGGTTGTTTCTTTATTGAATCCTTGGACAAAATAATTCTTCTAATGTCTAAAAAATGTGTCATAATTCACATATTAAAGGACAGGCTTAAACATTCATATTGTTTGTTGTAATTTTTCTTCACATAGGTGGAATATATTGAGTATCTGAGCCGTAAAGTCAGTACTGAGATGGGCCTCCGGGAGCAACTTGATATTATTAAAATCATTGATCCTTCTGCTCAGATCTCTCCTACTGACAGTGAGTTTATTATTGAACTTAACTGTCTCACAGATGAAAAACTTAAGCAGGTAAGTAAAGTAAATATAGATTATGTACTGAAGATGCTACCATCTTATAAAATGTAGGCTTATGTAATCATATGTATACTCATATAATATGTATACATATATACATATGAAATCATATATATATATATATATAATCACTGCAGTGAAATGTGACATTAGAAAAAAATGATAGTGAGGTAAGAGTTGTAGCTTAGAGATAGTGTAGTATGCACAGAGACCTGAATTCAGTCCCCAGTACTGCAAAAGAAAAAAGAAAAAAAATGACAGTAATATTTGAGAGCATATGGTTTTCAGAAGTTTTATTTGTCTTATTTAGCAATACCATCCTGGTCAGTGAAGCTCTAGAACCCACTTTTAGTTATATATCAGTTTTGAGACTGAATTTGCCACTTGAAGGATGGCGAGAGTAAGGTCCAGACAGATTTGTGCTAACTCACCAATGGTAGGAGGCTCAGAAGTTCATGGTCATCACTGACTAGTTAGAGACTTCAAGGTCAGCCTGGAATTCATGAGATCCTGACTCAAAGCAAAAACAAAACAAAGTCCTACTTAACAAGAGCTGCACTTGGGCAGGCAGCTGGGCTGAGGGATTTGACTAGTCTTGTGGAATAACTGAGCCTCTGCAGAGTGAAAGCGAAGGAATTTTCTCTAGGGTGTTTTGAAGTAAGTGTACATTCCCAAACTGTTCTAAATATTTTTGCTGCACCTTTTCTCTGGCTCATCTTTTATTTTTTTTAAGATTTATGTATGTATTTTATGTATAGGAGTGCTCTGTCTGCATGTATGTCTGCATGCCAGAAAAGGGCATCAGATCCCTTTTATAGATGGCTATAAACCACTGGGAATTGAACATAGGACCTCTGAAAGAGCAACCAGTGCACTAAACCACTGATCTATCTCTCCAGCCCCCTGGCTCATGCTTTAATAAAAAGGTTTTCAGTTCTCTACTTTTGGTGTTTTGTGTTTAGCATTTGTGAAAATTCTCATTTCTCACAACAGAGAATATTTTTCCACACTTCAGCTAGTTTCTCTAGTATAGTAAGTTGATGTATTGTACTTAATCAGGTAACATTGTCCCCCCACTAAAATTTAGGGGGGAAATGCTAGTCAGATATAGAATCATTAATTTACTTAAATCATCTATAATAGAAACCTTTAAAAGTATATAACTATATGTTTTGTTGCTTCCATTTCACTATTCTTTTCTTAAAATTCAAATTCTGAAGGCCAATAGAAGTTGCTAAATTTTATATTTTTAAAATATAGGTCTGTGTGTTTGCTAAAGTTTTGAATATTACTGATAATTTTGGTCCTCCGTCCTTTCCTCTCTTCTTCCCTTCCCTTCCTTCATGCTGTTCCTCCCCTGCCCCCTCTCTTGAGTATTGTATTGAAACAGTCTCAATCTATACCCCAGACTGGCCTCGAATGCAATATTAAGCTCAGGCTGGGCCGAAACTTGTAACCCTCCTGCCTCCTCAGCTTTCCAAGTGCTAGAACTAATGGACCTGACTTGGTATTTATTTCTCTATTTAGAAATTTCTTAGGACCTTCTATTTCACTTCTTTTATACATCTGAAGCACTTCAGGCATCTTTCTATGATTTTTTTTTCTCCAGCATCTATCAAGGTGAATACTTACCAGTGCTTGTCCATGTGTCCCAAGGTCAGAAACTATATCAAGGAGCATAGCCCTCGCCAGCGGCCTGCAAGGGAGGCCTGGAAGAGAAGCAACTTCAGCTGCGCAAGCACCAGCGGAGTGAGCGGTGCCAGTGGCAGCAGCAGCAGTGCCAGCATGGTCAGTTCTGCAAGCAGCAGTGGGTCCAGTGTTGGCAACTCTGCTTCAAACTCCAGTGCCACCATGAGTCGAGCACACAGTGACAGCAACCTGTCTGCAAGTGCAGCAGAGCGGATTCGGGATTCAAAAGTAAAATGTCTAATCAATACGAAACTGTGCCTTTCCATATTAACATGAGTACTCCTTCATTTAAACCTCTTGAAAACTAAAACTTGTCTGTCCTTCTAGGTGCCTGCGGGTTTTGGTTTTGGATTGAACAAGCAGAATGCTCTGCTGTTGAGCAAAGCACTCTAGGCTGAGTGCTTTCAAATACTCTTTAACCCACAACCAAATCACCTTCAGTCCTTTATTTTCATTTTCAGTAAAAACAAAATATTGGACATATGAAAATAATAGCTTAATTCTCAAGGTTGCAACTCACTAGTGGATCTCACTATGTTGCTGATGTTGCTGTCTATTAACTCCTGAAACTGCTGTGTGTATCTTTGGTGTGTGTGTGTGTGTATTTTAACTGTTTTCTTGATGTTTTAACCTTAACTATTCTTCAGCTAATTTAAAAATATAATGCTTCCTATAATTTCTCTCTATTCATTCATAGTTGACACTTAATGTTGAGCACTAAAAGAAAGCAAAAGTGTATGTGGAGTGGTTATGTGGCTTAGCATGGGAGTATGTATGGTTCTTTACAGTAGCATAGAGTGGAGCCAGTTTAAAGATGAAAAGAGAATCTCCTTAACTCTTTTGGGAACCCAGTGGTGATCAGAAGATACACAGTGATTCCTTCCTCATTTTTGTTCTATTTTGCTTTGTTTTGGTTTTGTCAAAGTAGAAGATACAATGCCATCTGTGATGGTTACCAAGAGACTTTACTGGATATATGGTCATTCTCTTTGGGTATTGACAAACGATGAAGATTGAGTATCCACTGGGTTCTTAAACAGGCTGTTAAAATAGCATTTGCATACTATTAGGAAGGCATGATTATTTCTCAGCCATATGGAAAATTTTTAGTAGTCTGGGGTAAAATGCACCTTGAAAGCATAAGCATTAGGGATTTGGGCAATGTTTTCTCTTTTTATATTCAGTATTGTGCCCTCATATTTTATTTTTGCTATGTTGATACCAGTATATCCCAATTTGATTTTTTTAAAAAAAATGTAATTCTTCAGAGTATCTCATTATCCATAGTTAGCCCAAATGATCAAGTATAAACCTTTCCTAGCCAAAAGTCACTAGTCAAATGCCATAAAAATAGAATCTTAGAGAAAAAAAAATTAAAATCTAAGCCAATGGCTTACTTACTGGTGTATGAATCATTTTGCCGAGAAATTTGAACAACTCTTTAAAATTTAGAAAATAGGATTTGAGCCATAAAACCCTGGGCTGCATATAGCAATATCTAAACCCTACTGACCTTACACTTTTCACTTTGACAGAAGCGATCCAAGCAGCGAAAGTTACAGCAGAAGGCCTTCCGCAAGAGGCAGCTGAAGGAGCAGAGACAGGCCCGGAAGGAGAGGCTCAGTGGGCTCTTCCTTAATGAAGAGGTGCTGTCTTTGAAAGTGACTGAGGAAGACCACGAAGCAGATGTTGATGTTTTAATGTAATAGGGTGAATTTATCATCATTCTTTCTAAGCATTATTCTGTCCTCACTGGTTTACATGTATCTTGACCAAAATTTTGGTTAAGTTTGTGCTGATGTACCATTAATAATTTAAGCCAGTGGTTCTCAGACGGTAGCTGCTCCAGGACCTGCAGCTTCAGCAGCACCTGAAAAGATGTTAGAATTGAATTTGGGCCCCGTTCCAGACGCATAGGAAGTGTGAATTTGGGGGCAGCACTGTGTTTTAACCAATGCCAGGTTATTGTCATTCACATTCTGATTTAAGAACCACTAATAATGTTTTAACTATTTTAACTTTATGGTGATTAGATGGACTTTTCAAAGACTAGTACATTTACAGTCATAGGAATTTCAAATTACTGATAACAAGTAATTTATTTTGTCAGTATGTGTAAGGTCCATAATTCAGTTCTTCTTAATGATAAGATTTCTTAGTTTACTGTTTCAAGAGGGCCATAGTATAATTTTTAGTTCCAAGGGGCAAGTCTTTTTTGAGGTGAGGGTGCACATTAAAGTATGCAGTGCTGTTTACAATAGTGCCTTCATTACGTTTAGTTCCATTTTCATTTTCATTAATTATTAATGCAAAGGTATAAGAAAAGGCCCTGATCTTTTCCAATTAGTTGTAGGGGTTTTTTTCTATAATTTGTCAAGTGAGAATCATTCCTGCAAGTGATAACTACTGAGAAATGCTACATTGGTGAAATTTTAGGCTTAATGATGTGTTGATTAATTTTCAAATGGGGACTTTAATTAAGACAATGGTACCAATCAAACGTTTCCATCACGTCCTTAAATTTTAGGCTGTCAGATAATCTCTGAACTAGAACTTTGATCTGTTCTCTCTTTAATTTTTTTAATGTAGCGCATCTCCAATTTTATATATTTGGCTTAACAGCTATAGGCATGTAAAACAGGTTAATGTTCCAAATGAACTGACAGACCACTTAGAGTTCTACCAAACTTCAGGAACTGCTGAGTATACAAAACAGAGGGGTATAGAAAACATCATTGTTGGTTCCTAATAGGACTCTGAGTCTAAATGTGAAATCCTGGAGTTTCTTTACTGTTTTTGAAGAATTCGCTATCATGAACTTAGACATAGTCTGATTCTTTTTCATGTCGTTGTGCATTCACATAGGCTAGAGAAGATAGAAACTGATACTACTGACAATCACCTTGCTTTCTGACTTTCGTGATTTTCATTTTTATTATCGCATTTAGAAAGCAAACTGATTGTGTATCAGTGTTTTGAAAAGACTACAGAATTTGGAATAGGGTTCAACAGTACTTAACTTTAGATCTTCAAAAAGATTAACAACTTAAATTCTTAATTTTCAGTTGATATAAAGGCTTAGGTTTTGCCAAATTAAAAATGAAGATTTAATCCTGGTATGTTGGCATATGCCTTTAATCCTAACATTCAGGAGGCTGAGGTAGGGATTGCAAGTTCAAGGCCAGCCTGGGTTACATAGTGTTACTAAAATTTGTGTACATTTAAAATTTTTTATTTTATTTTGTTTCTTGGAAGGCTAAAGAATTGAAACCGGGGGTAAAATGCTTACCTTGTAGCTTTGCTGAGGTCTGTGGTCTGGCTATAACTGTTGGATGCCTACTAAGATCAGAATGTAAAATGCTACTAAAATAAAAGCATGAATATGTTTGCTTTCAGTCATAATATTTCTGACTTTCCTCCTACCTCCTTTGGTACTCCAGCCTAGTTTAGAGGGACCAAAGAGATCTTGGGGTCAGACCTAGAATACTTGATAAAAGGTGTACAGTTTTCCCTTCCAAGTATAGAGAGAGAAAAAGAAGAGAAGTGAATACGTCTAAACTCTCTGTCTCCCTTAGCAGTGGCAAAATCCCACAGAGGAAGTATCCAAATGTTCTTCCTGTTCTCTAAGGAACGTGGGCCACATTGAGATATAGAGAAACATTTATCCACCACATACTTGCAAACTATTTGTTGTTACTCAGTTAAGGAAAATCCAAAACCAGTCCAGGATATAATTTAAGACCAATTCCTCTATTCTCCCAAAATTAATGTAGTCTTTTTTATCTTAGATTTAACTTAAGTCACTATTTAATAAGTTTACCAAAGTGCCATCCATGGGCAGATTTTTAATGTTTATAAAGGTTTGCGTATTTATAGAAGTGTGTCATTAAATTTTGTGTAAGTCCAAATTCCCTCTATATGTTAGAACTGGCATGTAAAGTCAAGTTGGAGGAGATTGAAAATACTACTTTCATTTAAAAGGAAAAAAGTGGAACTACTGGCCTTGTTTATTATCTGAGAGAGAGAGATTAAAGTCTTTCTCTTTCCCTCCAAAACAGAAGCTATCACAAAAAGGTGAAAGTCTCTTTTGTCTTTGCTAATGTGCCGTGGTCTGTTATCTGTTGTGAAATTTCATGTAGATAATTCAGAGAGAATTGTTGAAATAGGTGGTAATTTAGTAAGTCTAGGATCTCTATGACGTAAATTTAAAACAAATTCAAGCAGTATCTTTTTTTCTTTTTTAATGGAAAACCTACTTAATCAGTTAATGAAAAGAAATATCAGGGAAATGTGAATCAAAACTGTTGAGATTTTTATCTTACTGTAGTCACAGTGGCTATTAAGAAAACCAAAAGCAAATACTGTTGAGAATAGAGAGTAGAAAGGAATCTGTATATACTGTTGGTGATAATATAAATTAGCTATACCAGTGGAAGTCAGTATGGAAGTTTCTTTTTAAAAAAACTACAAATGGAACTGTCTTATGATCCAGCTATACCATCTCTGGGTATATGCTCAAAATAAATGAACTCAGCATATGATAGGGGTACTTGTACTAAAGTGTTTATTACAACACTGTTCCCAATAGCCAACAAATGGATGCCCATCAGCAGATGAATAAAGAAAATGTGACATACATACACAGCAGAGTTCTAGTCAGCCAAAAAAGAAGACCGGAATTATGTCATTTGCAAGAAAATAGATGGAACTAGATGGAGACCATTATGTTAAGCAAAGAAAGCTAGACTCAACAAGACAAACCTCACATTTTTAACATGTGGAATCTAGGTTTAATAAAATGCAACACATGAAACTAGAAGGGGGCACTATTTGGGAAGAGGAAAGGCTGTAGTGAAAAGGGGGAGGGGAGGGCAAAAGATGGTGGGTGAATATGATCAAAGTAGAATATAAGTGTGTATGAATAAATAATGAATGAGAGGTCCAGAATTTATTCCAGTGTTGGTTATCTTCTATACAAAACTGACAGTGGAGTGAATATGTCTCCTCATCACAGATTTATCCAGAGACTTTTTATTAGAGATCTTGTAAGAGTGTATCAGTCCTTATTACAGCTTTTTAAAGTGTGAACAAAGCTAAGCAAAATGGCATGTATTTTTATACAGTTTTGCAAAATGATTAAAGGAAGGTGCTGTTCTAGAATGTAGCGGGTTGTAAAGGGCTAGTTCATTCAATCTTACCAAGAGCTTAGAGTAAAATGACACTTTTTTCTTCGTTCTTTGGTGGATAATGGCAGTTCTTTGAGGTCTTCTGTTGTTTGGGTAAGTTAGATATTGCTGAATTAAATCTCAAAAACTGACTTATAAAATAATGACCTATAGCATGAGTAAATAGCTCTCTCTTTCTCGTTAGCTTTTAAAAGTGGTAAATTCCCTCAAAAAGGAAAAAAAAAATTATAAGAAGCTATTGTATAAAGGTATCCAGATTCTGATGAGCTTTAAAAATTATAAAATGTATTATATATCTTCATATTTAAGCCAAAAATGTTACTACATTAACTTTATAGAAGTCTTGTTTTGGGTTGTCTTAGCAGACTTTTTGTTTATGGCTTCTCTATAGCCTCATGTGCCTTAAAGGTGGTAAACTTTGTAATTTTCATCAATGTCAAACTTTCCCAAACTCCAATAATCAGAATGTTATAATTTGGTTCGTATAATGCTCACGGTGTTTGGATATTAGTAAGCAAAACTCTTTGAGTTAAACCAATCAGTAGTAATAGACTATGAAATGAAATAAAAAACTCCAGATCTTAGACTCATTTGCTTAAAACTAGTTTTGGTCCACCAAGATTATTGAAGAGCCTTGTATTTACATAAAATTTTGGTTAATGTTTGTTTCTCCCACTGGGGAAAAAAGTCTGAGACCAAGATAATTTTTATTTCCTTTTTCTTTTTGAGACAGGGTCTCTCTATATTCTCCAGTCTGGCCTTGAATTTGCTATGTTGTCTAGTCTGCTCTGGAAGTTGTGATCATTTTCCTTTAGCTTCCCAGGTGTTTGGGATCCAGGCATGCCTGGAGGTGTACACTTTTTTAAACTAGGTAACTTTTATCAGGAAAGATAATTTTTAGAGTCTAGACAAAAACACTTCAAGAACAAAGATTACATGGCAAAGTGTTTCTTCTGTTAACTTTAGGGCTTTTTAGGATTAATTTGTGTAATCTTTGAAGTACCCTATCCTCTTTCCTTTAACAAATTACCTCTTAGCCCTCTGTCTTCAAGAATTCTTCTTTGGAATTTATGGAGGTGAAGTCATATAGTTCTGTTGTGTTCAATAGTAGTATTGATGTTGAATGCACTGACTTCAACATATTTAAATTAGAGATAAATTCTATCTTGAAAAGGACTATTAGGAAATAAATATTTGAGTAAAAATCTACTATGGTGACTTTGCAGTACATTTAAGCTTTATAAAGCGAGATAAATTTTATCTTAAATTTGAACATTATTAAATGAGTAAGAAGCCTCTGAGGTACTTTGAGCTAAGCATTTCTGGTCACTGTGTACTTGGAGCACAGTCCTTGGAATATTTAAATTTGGTCTCTGAAAAATAATTTACATTTTCTAGGAGACGTAGAAGGAACAATTCCTCTAACTAACTGTTAAGAGTAAGGAAGTTACATGGCGTAGCTCAATATCCAGGTTGATTCACTACAATTAAATTTCCATTTCTTAAACACTCATATTTGTTTGCAGCTCCCTGCCCAATTATTTTTTGAATTGAAATGATTAATGTTTTAACCTAGACCAGACAATGAGGAATTGCATTTTAATTTGACATTCATGCCAAACTCAAAAACCGGTGTGGTTATTGCTGATTTTAATATGTAGTAATTTTTCTTTATTGTCAGGTTTCTTCTGTTACATCTTTGTGGTGAATGGTACCTGTGGAAATCTGTGTTCTTTTTTGTGATGTCAGATTGGGTGAAAAAGGGAAGATTTGCATACTGAATGCATATCTGTTTTGACTGTGTCAGTGTAATTGTAGAATTAACATGTCCAGATGACAAGTACAGACTTACAATGTGGAATTGTTCAGAAGAGCAGCCATGGCTTGTTCTGCGAAGTTGCTTGTTCTTAGATTGAAATTGACCTCTTGGATTTATTACATTGCAATTTCGAGGCTTTTAGAGAATGGAGCTGATAGTGTCTGTTCCCGTAGTGGGTGAATTTTTATTTCCTGTTTGAGTACTCTAATTAACAATAAACACTAGTACATGTAAAACATTTCACAGATGGTTAAGAGTTGCAAACTGTGGGGCTCCCCCCCCCCTTAGTTTCAAAAATTAGTTATGTAGCATCAATATCATAACCAAAGCAAGTAGGAAGTTGACTAGTTTGGAGAATTTGCAGATAGTCTTAAATACTGTAAAGTATCAGATTGTTAACCAGGACTTTTTCCTGTATTCCTGAAAAATGTATTCTATATTAATGCACTGTGTATATATGACAGTCTTCTGTACATTCTGTACTTACTACAATGTATATAAAGCCTGGTTGGTTTTCTTGAAGCTGTATGAAGGGATAATGACAGTTATAACACAATTGTTTTCTATTTTGAGTTCCTTATATATGAAAATATTTTAACAGTTATGTCTAAGTGAGTCTGTCTGTTATAACTGAAGCTGGCTTTATGGCAGAGCTATCTTTTGAATCTGATATCAGAATGAAAAACTCGTTTTGGTTATTAAGAATTGTGATCATACCACTTTAATTATCTTTTAAAGACCCTGCTGCTGTTTACTACTTTATACTTTGAATCAGCTCCTCTCGAAGTTCCATTCCTGGAAATTTAACAGACAATTGCCCTTTTCTTTGGTTCATAGTTTGATTAGACTATAAACTTGTTTTGTGAGAGTATCAGTCTCTCAAAAGTCATGAGCAAATACATTTTTTCCTAGAGAGATCAGATTTTTAGGGAAAGTATCATTCACACAGTAAGTAAAAATTAGGTCAAATTTTTGTTGACGAAAATGATATTTTCCTTATATATTGCTGTAGAATCTTTTAAAGTTAAGTTTCCAGAAAAGAAATGTCTATGATCAATTGTATGAATAGATTCAGGAGACATTCTGGGTGTGTGTGTATGTGTATTTTTTGTTTTTATATTTGATTTGGTTTGGTTTATCTTTTGGTCTGCAATGTTATCTCTTGCCACTAGAGGGACATCTATGGTTGAAAAAAAATCTTAGCTTTTTTTTTTTTTCAGTTTCACAAATTGGCATAGATTTATTCTTAAAATGTTTTGTGTTAGTAAAATGTTCATTTATTAGTCAAAGTTAGATTGATTAAGCTTGTTTGATGAAGAAGGCAGTCTTCCTCATGCCATCTGTAATCTTCCATTTTTAATAAATGTGAGTTAGATACTAAGTAAAATGTATGTGTGTGTTTCTTTTTTTTTTTGGTACTCCAAAGATGTACTGCCCTTATGGTAGGCATATATGTGACTGCGTAAATGAATTAAAATTAAACGAAGTTTGAGATTTGTCCCTCAATCTTACAGGAATACTTCAAGTACCCAATATCCACGGGTGGCTTTAGGTTACTTTTTGTTTTGGAAAACACAGGATCTAAAAATGTTCCACAATGCTGGCCACAGAGGGGTGGTGCATCTTTAATCCCAACACTTGAGTGGCCAAGGTAGGCAGATCTCTGCAAATTTGAAGACATCCTGGTCTATAGAGTGAGTTCTAGGATAGCCAGAGCTACATAGTGAGACCCTGTTTCAGAACAAACAAAATTACAAACATTCCAAAATCACAGAATTCTTGTTGCTATAGAGATTGAATGGTTTCTCTGGTGGTCATTATCATTCTACCAGTGAACTGTGGTTTTCAGTGGCTAAGAACTGCTGCCTACAAAGGTGGTAATAATTCCTGGGAGAGGGATTTCTGTTTCATTAAAACCACTGTCAGAGTTGGGAAGCTGGTGGCTTAGTGGAAGAATTTCTCTAATATTGACTGTCATTTGACCATGAGAAAGATTTAATGTTTGAATAATGTGACTAAATTGGACACACTTTCTTGGGTTGGTTGGTTTATCCTGTTAGGTGTTAAACCTATCCCCTAGAACATGTTAAACCAATGCTCTTACTCTTGAGCTATACCCCTGACCCTCCAATTTCTCGTTTATTATTACAGAGAGGCGGTCATGCAGCTTTCTCTGTGAGTTCTTTGTACAACATAAATCTGTGAGAGTGTTAGGATGCAGAACCGAGTGAAGACATTTTAAAAGACAATCTAATACTGAGTGCTCAACCCTGAACACATACACATGCAGTCAACACTGAACAGACTCCAGCAGGTTGCTTTATATGTTGATTTGTGTACAAGTGTATGCAACAACAATGGTTAAAGAAGAGGCCACAAATTTAGAGAGGGTGGTCAGACAGGGAAGGGTAGAGAGGAGAGAGAAATGATGTAATTAAATAGAACTAATCTTACAAACATAAAGAAATGTTTACTACAGAATTAGTGTTTCTTCATTAGTTCTTGTGATAGGAGATTCTAATAGTCACTGCTTCTTGAGCCTGACAGTATTCTCTCTTGCTATTAATTTGCATATCATGGCAAATGGAATGTTTTATTGCATTGCCTGTGTTTCTTGATGATACCCTGGCAGTTACTAGATTTAGGTCCAGTGTTGCTCAGTTTATAAAGAGTAATGATTTTCTTTAGCATGACATTATTCACTACGATGCGGTAATCACTATATATTCTTTTATCGTAAAATTAGCAGCTGACTGGGTTTATGTAATTTCAACTTTGACCTATTAAAAAAAAAACTTAAGGTAGACAAAACAGAACAATGAGTCCCCACAATACCCATACCTACTTCAACCTTATCATCCCAGCCAATCTTATTTCTTTTGTTTCCCCTCATGGATCCACTTTAGCTACTAAATCCGGGTGACAGAATTTTATCTCTGTCTGTTAATCTAATTTTTAAAAGATTAAATGTACTTCTGTTATATGTGCGTGTGCCTGCATGTGTAATATACTGTAATATATTGTAATATATTTCCTTAATGTCAAGTATTCTATTTAATTGAAATAAAAACCATAACCATTATTGTTACTAATTTCAAAATAATTCTGTATGTTGTGGCACTAATATAAAATGGTTGCTTTTTCTACTGCTTGAGGAGTTTTGGTGGTGTCTTGATCTCTGTCCTTTCTTACCTTTTTCTCTTACTTTTGAAGACAAGGTTTCATGGAGTTTGTGCTACCCTTGAGCTTCTGAAATTCTTGCCTCCACCTTACCTCCTGAGCACTGGCATTACAAGCATGCACTAACACACCTGTTTTTTTGCAGTGATAGGATTGGAACCCAGAACTTCATGCATGCTAGGCAAAGCACTCTATCAAATGAGCCATATCCCCAGGCCCTTGACCTCCATGTGTATTGAAGTATGACATCTATTGCTTTTATATAGAAACAAATTCCAGTTGTTTTTCTTGGTACTTTGTTAAAAGTCAGAAGGGAATCATAGTTCACAGTAACTCAAAGTAAGTCTTTGCTGTTCCATGTGCCTCTATAAAAGAATTTTCTTATGAGCTAGGGAAGATGGCTCAGTGGATGAAATGCTTAAAATGAAAGCATGAGGACCATAGCGGATCTCCAGAACCCATATGAAAACCACACAAGCCAGACATCTGCCTATAATCCTAGCACTTGGCAGGCAGAGATGGGATCCTTGGTGCCTGTTGACTAGCTAGACTAGCTGGAACCAGAGAGTTCAAGGGTTCAGGAAGAAACTGCCTCTGTAAATAAAGTGGAGAACAATCAAGGAAGATACCTGATAGAACTTAAGACTCCATACATGCACTCACAAGTACACTTATCCTCTCTACACGTGTGTACCCACATACATACGTGTATGTACATCACACACAAAGAATTTCCTTAGTCAAAATTAGCCCAAATGGTGAACGTTTAATTATAAAGAATTTCATTAGGATCATGTGAAAAATAGAAGGGAGTGCAGTTTTTTTTAATTTTTTTTTACCCCCTTGTGTTTAAGAAGTCTTAAAGCATGTTTAACTTCTCAGAGTGTATAATTACCAGTTAAATTATGCAATGTGAGAGTTTGCAGGAATTTTGTAGATCATCCACTGTGGTGGTTTGCAAACTTAAGTAGTGTATTGTAATTCCTGGGAGGCTTATTACAGCAATATGGTAGCCAGCCTTGGAGTTGTCTGTAGATTTAGGCTGGGCTTGAGAATTTGCTTTTTTTCTGTAAATTTTTAAGAATGCATTTTTTCTGTTAGTGAAATTTGTTCTTTTACATGTATGCTTTGTATTTTTGGTCCCTCTTTTTTCCCACTCCCACATTCTCCCCTTTTCCTCCTGACCTTACCTGCAACGCCATTCTAAATCTCCTTTTCCCTGTTTATTTGTTTGTTCTTTTGTGTTCCATGGAAAGTTTAATCAGGACAATCTGTGTGATCCTGAATTTGGAACTAACCTTTAGAGCCTGGTGGACTCACAAATGGGTACACAATCTGATACCATGCCTCTTCCCTCCTCCCAGAATCTATTGTTTGTCAAGATATCAGCAGTGTGTGGTAGGTCCCCATGGGTCCATTCTGCCTTTTTAGCTCACTGTTAGGAGGGCCTAACTTTTGTGGACTTTGTACCAGATTCACAGCTGGTGTGACTTAGTGGTTCCCGTGTATGTATCCTGCTTAGAGAATGGTATTTTTCAACCCCCTCCCCATCCTCCAGCTCCTATATTTTTACTTCCTCCTTGTTCACAATGTTTTCTGCTTTAAGCAAGTGCTCTAAATGTCTAAGTCTGAGCCTTTAACATTTCTTTATACTCAGCATCTTGTGCAGCCGTAAGTCTTGGACTTTATCTTCAGTTACTGTAAGGAGAGGCTTCTCTGTTAAAGGCTGAGTGTAGGATTCTCCTGGATATAAACGTAGATATTTGAGGGAGTAGTTCATGATATGTCAGTTCATCTAAGCAGCCATCTTAAGTGTTCCTTCTCCTCCCCTCCAGGTCAAAAGTTCCTGTGTGACACTGGTGCTGTTTGTCCAGTTATCAGCTGTGAATACAGCACAATCCTTTTTCTCCCTCCTTCCACTATAAAAATGAGAGAATTTACAGCTAAGCTGAAAATGATCATCTGTTGCAAAATGTTTAGTGTCATAGACATACCCAATTGAAAGTTGAACTATCTTTTATACCCTCAGCTCAAAGATTTTTTCTTATAAATTTACTTTCTTTGGAGTAGATGGCCCAAAAAGGTTCATTCTCAGGTTCCTCCATTTGAGGCTTTTTTTGGATGGTGGCCAATTTTTGTCTATGTAGCTCAAAAGGCTGTCCAATCCGAAACAAAATTGTTGGGGTTGAAGAGGTAGCACAGTAAAGTTCTTGTCATACAGTTAGGACCTGAGTTCAATCCACTAAAATCACTGCCGAGCCAGGCCAGGCAGTGATGGTGCACACCTCAGGCAGGTGGATCTCTGTGACCTTGAAGCCAGCCTGGTCTACAGAGTGAGCTCCAGGACAGCCAGAGTTACAACAGAGAAACCCTGTCTTGAAAAACAAAAACAACAAAAATGCCCAACTCAACTGCACAAATAAACTGAAAGTTTATGTATAAAATGTTTTATGTACTGTTGGGTGAGGGTCTGCCTAGTCTGGCGTTCTGTATTGTCTGCAAGTGTTGGATTTCTGTGGGGGATGTTTGATGGCTTATGATCTACACCTGAGGAGTTCTGTATCAATAAAACACCTGAGCTCAGATGCTCGGGGTTTCATTTTGGGTATGGCACTGACCATGATGTTGGTTCCCTCTGCTGAGGTCTAGCAGGGTTTGCAGTTATGAAAATACCTCCTTGTTGTCCTTGGTGAGCTGCCACAGCAGCATACTACCACACAGAACTATAATGGGAGGAGAGACAGATGGATCCTGGGGACTTGCTGGCCAGACTAACTGAATGAGTTCCAGGTTCAGTGAGAGACTTGTCTTCAGAAAACAAGGTGGAGAGTGATCGAAAAAGAGCACTCAAGAACACTCAGCAACAAATTCTGGCCTCTTCACACACATATAAACACATACCCATACATATGCACCTACCTCCACGGTAAGACATGCACACACACAAGCATGTGGACTAGCAAAATCAGAATCATTTTAGAACTTGTAAGAGGCTCAAATTCTTGGTCTCTGTCCCAAACCTACTGAGTAATAAATTCTGGGAGTAGGGTTCAGCAAGCTGTTCTTTTTCAATCTGGTATTGGAAGTCAAACCCTTGTTCTAATGCATGGTTGGTTGGTGTTTGACCAGCTGAGCTACATCTCCAGCTCAGCATTCTGTGTTATAATAAGCCTTATTTAAATCAGAACCACTGGAATAGTGTTTCCTTCTCCCTACTGAACATCAGAATCATGTAGAGATCTTTTAGAAAATACTGGTTCCTCCTCTTTGTATGTGTGTATAGTGTTCACATGTGTGTTCATGTGCTTGGGGTACACACACTAATGCATACACATATGGAGGCCAGAAATTGATGCTGCGTTTCTTCCTGTTTCCAGGTTGGTTTCTTCTTTATTTTGAGGCAGGCTCTCACCTCATAGACCTGGCTGCCCTGGAACTCCCTATGTAAGATCACGCTGGCCTCAAACTCACAGAAATCCTCCTGTCTGCCCCCTCAGTGTGGGGATCCACCTTAGTTTTCAAGATAGGGCCTCTCACTGAGCCTGAAGCTTGGTATTATAGCTAAGCCAACTAACTGGCCAACAAGCTCTAGGGATCTACGTGTTGCCCTCCCCAGTGATAGTATTACCTGAATATACCACTGCACCCAACTTTTACATGGGCACTGGGGACCTGAACTCAGGTCTTAATGCTCACACAGCAAACACTTTACCCACTGAGCTACCTCCTGAGTCCCTAGTTCCTTTAATACTTTGGGTCATGATTCAGTACTATGTTGTTATTCAAGCTTTTCTGGCTTTGGACAGCATACTTCATTTCATTTCATTTCATTTGAGAAAGGGTCTCATGTAGCCCAGCTGGCCTGGGACTCCTGCCCCTACTTCCTGAATGCTAATATTTTTATGGTATGCTGGGGATTAAACTCAAGGCCATGTGCATCCTAATCAAGTGTCCTACCAACTGAGCAACATCCTCAGGCTTAATTGAAACTTATTTTACTTATTTTAACACATAAAACTACATATTTATGGAATGTCTTGTAATGGTTTGATACCCGTATATATTATTACATATTTAAACTAGGGTAAATATGTAGAAATCAAATATTTATGGTGAATACATTCAAAGTTCTTTTTTTTAACCTTTCTGAAACATAGTCATAGTCATCCTACTGAGCAATAGCATACCAGAATTTATTCTTATCTTACTATAACTTAGTCCTTTGATCAACCTTTGCCATGCCCTGCCTCCAACTTTCTCCCACTTCTAAACATCCCACTAAAACATTAGGTTTCACACTGAGTCTGTGTGGTACCTGTCTTTCTGTGCCTGATCTGTTTCACCTGTCATGTGTTCTCTGTATATGCTGCTACAAATAACAGGGCTTCGTTCTTTTATATATTCCATCATGTATGTATCCTACATCTTTTTTATTCATTCATTGATAGCACTTGGGTGATTTTTATTTCCTGGCCTTTGTAAGTAGTGCTAATAGTGGACACAGGAGAGAACGTCTCTGTTCAAAACTCCAGGTGACTGTAATGCAGAAAAGGCTAATTCTCTAATTAGAGCAAATGCTATTTGGACCTGCAAAAATTTGCATCTTCTTTGTTTCATCCCTCATTGCACCTTACTCTTCTTGTTTAATCTTCAGTAAAGCCATTTCCTTCCTTAGCATCATATTTACATTATGATTCATAACAGTAGCAAAATTATAGTTATGAAGTAGTAATGAAAATAATTTTGTGGTTGGAGGTCACCACAATATGAGGAACTTTTAAAGTTTTGTGTTAAAGAGCCACAGCATTAGGAAGGTTGAGAACCACTGATCTAGAGCAGCACTGAAACTAGACTTTTTAGCAGGTCTTGTTAAAATGCAAGTGCTGATTCAGTAAGTCTGTGGAAGGACCCAAAACACTTAAGCAAATCTGCAGGTGGTCTGAGTGCTACTGATCAAGGAACAACAGTGAATGACAGCAAGAGGCAAAACAAAGTCCAGAAAACACAGGCTGTTGCTAGGTTCATCATCTGCCTGTTTCCCCTCTATTTTCCTACTTCAGCTTCTGTGCATTTCTTTACACCATGTTCAACTCATCAAGTCCACTCCACATTTGTCCTATGCAGCTTCTGATGTATTCTCCAGAAGATCAGGACAATTAATGTCCTTTTATACTCCTTTTCTCTGGGATGTATGTTGGACCTGGTGACTACTTTGTAATTAACAATGCACCAAAAAGAATTTGTAATCCTGTACTTGGGAGGCTAAGACAGGGAAATTGGCACAACTTCAAGACCAGCCTAGGCTACATACTGACCGAGTTCCAGGCCAGTCTGGGCTACAGAATATGACCTTATCTCCCCAAATAAACAAAACAGCAAAAGTCATCACTTTTTGGATATAACATCTGTGATTAGATTATGGGAGGAAAAGTGTTGACTGTTGTATTCCTTATTCTGTTAAGTTTGGCACTTTGATCTATCCTCTCTCCATTGCCCATTGATAAAGTAAGCACCTATGCTGTGTGATACCCTGGGGAGAGCTGAAGGAGGCATGTGACAACATCTTGTAGAGAACAGAGCCATTGAAGCAGTCATATAAGTAAGCTACAAAGTGGATACTTGCCATTGAAGCCTTTTGAGAAGTCCTGAGACAGAGTACCCATCTCCGCATATGTGGAGTTTTGACTCACAGAAACTCTGCTAGAATATAATATGGAAGTAGTGCTGAATTTTGGGGTACTTTTTATTTGGCAGCAGGTAACTGATACATAATTTATGGAATAGAAATGAAACAACTTTCTGCCAGATCTTTCTCATTCTCCAAAGGCAAATACAGATGTTGCTTCCTCGTTCATAGATTGAGCAATACTTGTGGAATGCCTACTAAATGCTAGGCATTGTGTTAAGCTCCAGTGGATGAGTGGTAAACAAAACACACATCACTGCCTTTTGCTCTGGTTTGCAGAGCCTCACAAAAGAGAGAAGCAAGACACATTTCATTAAATGGAAAACCTTTAAAAAACTTTAAAAAATTAAATGGAACAAGTGTCATTTTAATCATTTTGTTAAAAATCAGTGAAGACTTTATTCTAGTTTGGCCATAGTTCACATACAGGTACTTCCGAAGTTCTGGTCCAGATCATCTTAAGGCAACCCTAACTTACCTTAGAATGTATTCCTTCTAGACACTACTAGAATGTCCACTTTACATTTATTTGCCTTATATGTCATTCTTCCTTCCAGCTAGGATTCTTTTTCTGTCTTCCCTACAGTCCTCATTTTCTCTTTTACATGTACATGTGAAGTATGATAGTGATTTGATATTAATTATGGCATTGTTCATCTGAGTGCTGTCACCATTTTCTCCTGTTTGGGAGGAAGTAATTTTTTAAGGCCATGAACACATTTACTTTTTAGGTCTCTGTTCCTTTCTAAAGCATTTAGATTATAATGGTACCTAATAATGTTGTAAGTCCTAATCATCACAAGATAAAGCAATAAATACATTACTGACATTCTACACTAGTTTTCTTAGTATAACGTTATTCAAAATTTATGCAAAATATCCTGTTATTTTGTATGTTTGCATAATTATTATAAAGTGTGAAATGTATATAGAAAGACATCATAAATGAAACATGAAATATCATGCAATTAATGACTGCTTCTGGCAAGAATGAGCTTATCAGCTTATAAATTTAGAGCTGGCTATGTGCCTGGTGAGGGAAGATTGGTCTCTTAGTGAGTCTTGGCACTAATTTGTGGTTAATCGGTTTTCTTGGTGACTGGTCCTTGATCAAGTTTGTCCAGCAGCATTAGTTGTATTTATTCATGTGCATTCAGAAAATTGTCTTTTCAGCAGTAATTATGAGAATGTCTAAAGGAGACATACCTTGAAGTATCTTCCCCACACACTAGAAATACAGTCATTTAAAAAGCTAGAAAAATTAAGATAGGTGCTATATATAGTAGTTATGAAAAAAAGGTGTAGCCAGACAGAGACAATCTGATTTCCTTAATTTCTAAAAGAAATATTTTCAACTGCAAATTCAAATTAGTCATGTATCCTTCTATAGATCAACACATATATTTCTTAAAATATTTAGTGTTATCCTCAGTGTGTGGCCCAGTAAGATTTTGGACTTGCAGTCCTTCTGCCTTTAGCTTTCTGAGTGGCTGGGGTTACCAGGCTGTGCCACCAGGTCTAGCTTATCCTCAGTTTTAAATTTTCTACTTGTTCTACTTTATATATGTTTGTGAATCTTTTTCTTCTGTTTCTGTTGCTGTTTCCAACCAGCATCTCATGTATCTGAGGCTTTCCTGAAACTCCCTATGTAGCTGAAGATAATCTTGAACTTCTGATCCTCCTATCCCCACCTCCTGAGCATTGGTATTATAGATGCATTAACATCCATTTTAACTTTTGTTTTAGAATTTTATACGCACATATAATGTGCTTTGGTCAAACCCACCCATCCGTCCATTCTATTACCTATAAAACTTCCCATATATGCCCTACCACTTTTTCCTCTCAATTTCATGTATTCTTAAAAAAAAAAAAAAACTTAAAAAAGAAAAGCAGCTTTAAATATCTGTTTCAACTCCTCCTGCAAATAAAAACAATAAATGAAAAAAAACCCCATAGAGTCCACTTAATGTTTGTGCATGGGTCAGGGACCATCTTCTGGAGCCTGGGTAGCCTCACAGGGTCCTCATCCCTAAAGAAAACCAAAACTGACTCTTTCCCAGTAGCCATCAGTTGTCAATGTTGGCACTAATATAAAATGGTTACTTTTTCTATTGCTGGGAAAACTATAAGTTTTATATAAGGTGTGTGTGTGTGTGTTTATGCATATATGTGTGGGTACTTACATAGGCCAGAAGAGGTTGGCAGATCCTCTGGAGCTGGAGTTACAGACACTTTTGAACTTCTATGTGGGTGCTGGGAATTGAACCCAGGTCCTCTGGAAGAGCAACAAGTGCTCTTAATTTAACCACTGAGCCATCTCTCTAGCCCTGTAGAGTATAAGTATTAATGATCTAGTTTATATGTGTGTTCTCTGGTTAAGGAAGAACTATTCATATCTGGTTCAAGTTTGAATTAACTGAGATGAAAGGAAAGGATGCAACTTATAAGACCCATCGTCAGAATTTCAGAACTTCAGCTGGATAAACGACTCAGTTTTCTCAACAAAAATTTCAAGGAAAGCAGGAAGACAAGAAGACTGTGAGGTGCTGGTTGTGTCCCTGCCCATTAAGAGATACATGAGGGACTGGGCATGGTAGTGCACACCCTTAATCCCAGCACTTGGGAGGCAGAGGCAGGTGGATCTCTGAGTTTGAGGCCAACTTGGTTTACAGAGTGAACTCCAGCACAGCCAGGGATACATAGAGAAACTGTCACAGAAAATCAAAAAAACAAAACAGAAAATAGAAAGAAGGAAAGAAAGAAAGGAAGGAAGAAAGAAAGGAAGAAAGGAAGGAAGGAAGGAAGAAAGAAAGAAAGAGAGAGAGAGAGAGAGAGAGAGAGAGAGATGTATGAGGAATGAATCAACTGGTTCCAGTGTAGATCCCATATTTGAGACCTGATTCAAGGACTTTTTTTTATTTAAGCAATCAGCATTTGTACACACTGACTGCATAGATGTTCAATGATCCTAAATATTAAAGAAATATTAATTTTCCTGGTGGGGTACTGGTATCATGATAATCATTACATTTTTGGACACATAGCTCGGCCAGCTGTTAAGAGCTGACTGCTTTTCTAGAGGACCCAGGTTCAACTCCCAGAACCCATTCAGCAGCTCACAACTGTCTGTAACTCCAGTTCTAGGGGATCTGACACACTCACACAGACATACATGCAAGTAAAACACCAATGCACATTAACTAACTAAATAAATAAATAAATAGACTTTGTCTCCAAAAATTAAAAAAAATAAATAAATAAAAAAGAGTATAAGAGTTAGTATATTTTTTAAAAGATTTAAAAAATTTGTATGTGTATATGTGGGTGTCTGACATATAATGTACAGTTGCCCAAAGAGGTCAGAAGGTAGTATAGGATTCCCCTAGAGCTGGTGTTATAGCTGGTTGTAAGCAACCCTATGCAGGTGCTCAGAACTGAACTTGGGTTTTCTGCAAAAGCAGCAAGCACTCTTAACCACCGAGCCATTTCTCTAGCCTCCAGAGTGTATATTTTTAATGTAAATATTGAGGGGGCAAAACACCAATACATATAAAATAAATTAATAAACTAAAAAAATAAAATGGCCAAATGAAAGCTGTTGTTTTATACACTAACTATAATATAAAAATTAGGATAAATAAATTGTTGAAGCTGCTATTTTCTTGATTGGGTATGAATTTTTAATGATAACAAAATAAAAACATTTTCAGACTTACAAATAGAGACTACTACAAGAAATTCTTACTAAATAAAGTTCTAAATAACTAACTCATTAGAGGAACAAAAATGTAATTCCAGAAGAATATCTGACACTCAAAAAAGAAGAATAGGGTTCAGGAAACGTGTCAGTGACAGGGTGCTTGCCTAGCGTGTGTACAGCCCTGGATTCATCCTCAGCACTAGAAAAAAAAGCAAAGACAATTAATTACACTTTAAGATGTGAGATTTGTGTGTTTACTTGTATGTTAATTACACTCCAGAAACAGTGAAAAATAAATATAGTGGCAAGCTCCAAAAGGAAAATATGGGTGGAATCTAAAACATGGAGATTTATTTATTTATTTATTTATTTATTTATTTATTTATTTATTTATTTATTAATTTATGGGCACGGTTTCTCTGTTGTAACTCTGGCTGTCCTGGAACTCACTCTGTAGACCAGGCTGAGCCTTGAACTCACAGAGATCCACCTGCCTCTGCCTCCTGAGTGCTGGGATTAAAGGTATAGGCCACCACTGCCCAACCAGAGATTTAAAAGTATCTACTTTAAAAAAAAAATACAAGTCCTAATATAATGATTCAGGCCTTCAATCTCAACACTCAAGAGACAGAGACAAACATGTGAATTTAAATGCAGCCTCTGCTACATAGTTGGTTGCAGGCCAACCAGGGCTACACAGTGAGACCCTGTCTTTTTTTTTTTTTAAGCAAGCAATAACTTACATAGCTTAAAAAATAGCATAGAAGGTATGAAGGATGTGCAGGAACCAGAACTTTGAAACTCAATTTAACAATATTGACTAAGGCTGAATATGTGCATATCTTAATGTTCCATTCTTAGATTTTGGGGAAGTTGTCACCTGTGCTACAGGGGCTTTTCTTCAAAGCGGTTGTTTCAGGAGTGAGCCTAATCAACTCCCTGGTTTATCAATCTGGACTTGGGTGGAATGCTTATGGTCTGTTGTTGTCGCCATATATGTGTTGAACAGACATTTGTTCACATCTGCTCAGGCAGTTACAAAACAGTCATCCTCAGAACAGTCTCGCATTGTGCCATGGAGAATGCAAATGGCCACATGGATTAATCTCACAATTATAATGGGAACAAAATACTCTAGAAAAAGAGGAGCAGATAGTATATGATTCCACTTGTAATGTGTGAATTTCAAGCAGAGGCACAAATAATCTGTTTTTTAAACAGCACTTTTTTTAGGTTAGCATATAAAAGATTGGGTTTCATTGTGACATCTGCATATGCAGTGCCATTGTGTTGTGCTCTTAACTCACTGTCCTGCTTCTTTGCCCTCCTCCTCCCCTGTCTCCTCCAGCTGATGCCTTTCTTCTCCTAGTTTGTGAACTTTGTGCTCTCCTATTATATGTAATCCATTACCTGCTGTGTTTTCACCCTCACCTAATCCTTCCCCTTCATGATGTACTTTCCAGCTTTGTTACCTACAGACACATATAAACACACACACACACACACACAAACCTAAGTTTAAAATTATGTAAATATATATATATATATATATACACACACACACACACACACACATACACATTTTTTTAAAATTTGGATTCCCCACATGAGAAAAACCATGGCACTTGCCTGTCTGTGGTCTGTTTTTTACTATTATCTTTTTATTTTGATTTTAGTATTTTTTGTGTGTATGGGTGTTTGGACTGCAGGTATATCTGGGCACCACATGTGTGCCTGGTGCCCATGGAGAACAGAAGAGGGTGGTCGGGTGCCCTGGAACTGGGGTTACAGACACTTATGAGCCCTCATGTAAATGCTGGGATAAAAGAAAAAATCTGGGTCGTCTGGAAGAGCAACAAGTGCTCTTAACCACTGAGCCACCTCTCCAGCCTCTCTTTTGAAAGGTGAGGATGGTGCTAGCATTTGAAGAAGAAAGAAACGGAAATTGGGGATATTGGGGAAACACCTTGGGTGCTATTGAGGACATCATGGTGCTTTATACATCCATAATGATTTTGTGGCAATATATTCAACTGTGCATTTATTTCTTGTGTACCTTTCTGTAAATGTTATAATTTAAATTTTTTAAATTAAATAAAAAAATTTTAATTAAAAAAAAAATCTCAGCTAGGTGTGGTGGTACATGCTCCTATTCATTAGTCCCAGACAGTTGAGAGGCTAAGACTGGAGAACTGAAGACCAAGAATTTGAGACTTGGTTTAAAACAAAAAAACTAAACCTCAGCTGGGCTTGGTAGCACAGCCCTATAATTCCAGCTGCTATAAAGGTTGAGTCAGGAGGGTTGCAAGTTCAAGGACTGAGGAGGCTACAAAGTAAGTTCAAGGCCTGTCTGGGTAAAGCAGTGCACTTCTGCCTTAAAAAAAGTAAAAACAGGGCTGTGACTATAACTCAATGGTAGAATGCAGGATTAGACTTCGATTCTCTCATCCAAGAGTCTATGCTTCCACCTTCTAATCGTTGGTTATGTTTCCACTCAAATGGTAGCATCTACCTGACACCCGTGCCTGAAAAATGCTTCCTTGTTTCTCAAGGTCTGTGTCTGATGCAGCCTTCTCTGTAAAGCCCTCCTGCTGCTATGGGATGGGTGCTAAAACCAGGGCTTACCAAAGGAGTGAGTTCAGATTTTATCTTTATCTTCTTAATATGATTGCTAGTGAATTTTACATATGTGGTTCACTTTAGGTTTTCATTGAACTGCTTTGCTGCACTGGAGCACTGGGTGCATACTAAATCACGGCCTTTGCTTGAATTGGAGATTAAGCAAATGGGTCATGATGCTAAAAAGCTTACAGATTTGAGTACTTCAGTGGTAAAGCATTTGCATGCTATGCATAAAGGCCCTGAGAATCAAACATTTCGTCCTAAATTGTATTTAAATTAAGAGCTATGAAAGAGGAAAAAGCATTTCTAATTCCTCAATTAGAATTAATTAATTAGGAAACCCAAAATGGCAGGGCAGTCGGTGGAGTCTGATAGGGCTCTGGCCTCCTGCCCTGCTGCTCCACCAACACAGTCACCTCCAGTCCCTCACTTCGCCGACATGGAGAGACTATTCCGTCGCCAAAGGGAAAAAGGAAAGATTGGCAGAATTCAGCAAGGTACACAGCAGAGATGTGGAGCTAGAGTCAATGGCAGGATCAGATGGGGGGGCTGTCCCCTGGGAAGCCATTGTCTCCTCCCCACTCACCCCAAGCGCCACAGGCAAAGAAACTCACAACTGGAGGTGGTCACAAACAAGGGAATGGTGGAAGGGGTAACAATCCTCCGCTACTACCAGACCAGAGTCTCTGCTCCTGTGATTGCAGCTGCTGCTCATAGCGCCCTCCCGCAAGGGTTGAGGAGAGCATAGCAAGCTGCCCACAGGCTCAAGGCCTGAGGTAGCAGGACAAATGGTGCTGATGGCAGGGCGGGGCCCAACAACCTGCAGTCTCAGTAGGACCTCCCTGAGGGCATGCAGCCAGACCATAGGATCAATAATCAGAGCAATTGGCAAGATATCCCTGCTAAAAAATGTTTCATCTTCTGAGCTAAGTCTCCTTACAACGCAGCAGCCTTCCTGCTAACACTAGACCCACCTAGCCACTTCACTGCCTGCCATACCAGAGCCACGCTGCTGCTTCTATGGCTGTGGCTGCTGCTTATAGTGTCCTCTTTGATGGGGTGGGAAGGGCACAGACTGTGTTGATGCCTGAGGGCTGCGGGTGCTGGGGTTGGGGCGGGGCCCAGCTGTCTGGAGTCTCAGCAGGTCTTGACCCTGGAACGTGCTGCCAAACAATAGGAACATCCTGATCAAAGAACGCTCCATTTGTGGGGGATTGAGCTTCTTCATTTTGGGAGTGGTTTTGAAGGCCTTAGGATGCTTATGTGGTCTAGGATGGTGGGAGGTCCATCTGCATTGCTGACCTTGCCAGAGTTTACCTGGTGCTGGACTGGCTTCGTGGGGTGCTGACTCTAGAAGGCATTTTGGGTCTCTGGATGAAGGAAGAAATGGGAAAAGGATGTTATGGAGGTACATTGTGTGAAATTCAAATTATTAATAAAAGTATTTAAAGAAGATGGTGGGGGCAGTAGCCACCTTGCCTCCACTCAGGCTCATCATGCATTCATAGACCCAGAGAAGCTATTCTGGCATGCAGTCCAGCAGAGTAGGGTGAGCCTTCAAGAATTAAAGGTGGTTGGAAAGGCAACAGATCTGGAAAATCGACTGGTCAAGTAGATGTGATACATTGTATGAAATTCTCAAATAATTAATAAAAACATTATGTTAAAATAATTGATTAAAGAATAATTTATACTATGTTAAGATTATGTCACAGAGATTAATGGTCATGGTGAGGATAAGGGAAAATATAGGATGGCTTTGGAAATAAGCTAGTAGTCTAGTTTGAGATAAATGATACAGCAAGAGAATCAGGCACGGTGGCATATACCCATAATGCTAATATTTAGGAGTCAGAAGTAGGAGGATCACTGAAAGACTAGTGTGGTCTATATAGTGTGTTCCAAGCAAGCAAAATCTGTATGACAACAGCCTAACTCCAAAAAAAGAAAGAAAGAGGTGCCAGGAGTGGTGAATGCCATTAGTTTTAGCATGCAGGAGCTAGAGGCAAGCAGATCTCTGTGAGTTAGATGCCAGGACTGCATATTGAGGCTTTGTCTCAAAAAATGAAAATGAGGACAAGGAAGAAAATCTCTCAAAGTACAGTAACCCAGACTTGATGGCAGGCTGAGGTAGGACCCCAAGACTGTTCAGTACAGTGAGTCTCTCCAGTGAGAACATAGAAAGCAGGATAAATAAGCCAGAGACTGACTGAATAGGTCAGTAGGATAAAAAAATGTCAGAATTTCATTTTGTAAGTGTAACACGATTTACATGGCTAGCTTTAGAGTCTAGGGCAACCTGAGACAAGTGGAGGATAGAGATTTCAATTTACCCATTTAAAGTGGTAAATGAGATAGTAATCCTTAACTGTCTATTGATTCAAGGCCAATATTCTAAGACATGCGGTGATAGTTACAAATGGCAATAAGGCATAGTCAAGTTATCTTCTGACATCAGGTACTTGTGTTTTTTGGTTCTCGTGTCCTCATTGCTCATCTTCCTCCTTGCACTTGTGACAAACTCTTTTCAAAAGCATAACCCATTTATAGTTGCTGAACTTGACAAAGTGGGTAGAGAAAGAACATGTAAATTATTTCAATATTATTTAAATATTTTACTGTCTAAGACACTACAATGACTGAGACAGAAATCTAGGAAAGTATATAACTACAAGGATTTACTGAACTAAAAGTGATTAGTATCAGCTCACAGCTTGCAGGCCCCTTTATGTTGATTTGAAACTGCATAAACCCATGAATGATGACAATGCTTAATTTAAATTACTCACAGCAAGTGCTGCTTTTCAGGACCTGTCAAACATCATGCTGCTCTTTCAACTGATCATTGCACATACAAAGGAAATTAATTTGCATGCAAACACTGGTAATTTAGGTCAGTTTGCCAGTGTATCTTTTCAGTAAACACTGTTGGCTTAGACTTAAGTGGTTTTAATTATGCATGCAGTGTACTACATGGTTTTCTACATATATGGTCCTGTTGAGAAGGCAGGATTCTGACCCTCCTTCAGAGACTGAGCCAAAAAGGTACAGGGTGAGAAAGTAGAACTGCAACAAAACTGATCTTGGTGAGGGGACATCTACAACATGATCATTTCACCAGTAATTTCATATATCTCAAGCAGTCAGCTTTATCAAAACTGTTGCATGGCAAAGAGGGCCCCAGTGGGGACACATGAATCTCACTGGGAAGGGGAAATAGAACAGACCATGCAGGTGAACTGGGGGAGAATGGGTAAGGGAACAGGAAGGACCAGGTAGGGGCAAGGAATGGAGAGAGAGAATATAGTGAGAAACTACTGGAATGGGAAACATTCAGAGGGTGATCTGGAGACCTAGTGCAGTGTACAGTTCCTAGAATCTACTAGGGTGAGCCTAGGGAGGACCCTTAGTAAAGGGGGATAGGGAGCCTGAACAGGCTATGTCCTGTAACCAGGCAAGGTTTCCAAGGTTATTTTTTCTGGATTTCTATGGGGAACTGAAAATCAACAAGAAAGCCTTGTTTTTGTTTATTTCTATCTTTTTGGTGAAAAGACTGTGAAAATATTCATGAGTCCACTTTTCCTCTCAAATTTAAGAAATCTAGCAAACTGGATGAAATGCTTGATTGAAAGATTATGTATAAATCAAAATGACAAAAACTGGTTTGAGGTTTATCACAGTCATGTGTCTCAGCTGTGGCTTTGGCTCAGTTATTTAACCTCTTTGAATGTAAGTTTCCCCATTCACAAAAACAGTGGTAATCATAATTCATGCAAACTGCTTAGTACAGTATTTTGAATATTGCCAGCCTTCAGAAAAATTTTAATTGTTACCATTATCACTATTATCATTTATTATAGGTACAATGGGGAATCAGGAAAAATTAGACACTAAGCTGGAAAGACCAGGTAATAAATATACACTCAAAAACATGGATACTGGGGCAGGGGAGATAGTTCAGTGGGTAATATGCTTGATGTGCAAGTGTGAGGACCTGAGTTTCAACCCTCAGAGACCACATAAAGCCAAGTAAATGCAAGACCATGAAAATGCAAGTAACTTGCATCTGTAATCTCAATGTCTCTCTGGCAAGATGGGAGATAGTAGAATTCCTGAAAGAATGTATTTCAGATAGCCTGGTGTACCCAGTGTACCTGGTGTACAAAGAAACCTTGTCTCAAACGAGATGAAAGCAAAAACCAACAACTAAGATTTTCTGATGTCCATAAATGCATGGTGACACATCTGTACCTGCATTCACACACACAAATGACAAACGTGCATGTACAGATACAATACACATATACCAACACACACACACACACACACACACACACACATACCATGTATACTCTCTGCACTCTACTACTAATTTTTTAAATGCCTATCATAGAGTAAGAGTATAATGTACCTCTGTATTCCACCCTTTTGTTGTTTTTGTCTTTGAGACAGTGGTCCTGGAAGTTGCTCATGCTTGCCTGGAACTTAAAGAGATCTGTTTGTATCTGCCTCCTGAGCAGATGTATTCAGCTTTTAGAATTTTTGTTAGGCAATGTGGCTAAGATACTAAGATAGTCAAAACAGCTATTCCTGGAATCTACAAAAACCTACACAGAATAATATATTCACTAAACAGCTAAGTGTCAGTGGGATGCTATAAGCTGTGGAGGCTCTTATCGAGTAAGAGCATATTTCAAGCATTCATAAGGTTTATGAGATGGAGATAATGCCTGGATGAATGAACTTGGTAAAAGAAACAAGAACAAGGAGACGGTGAAAAAAAGGACAGGCTCCAAACAGGCAGTTCCTGAATAAGCTAGAGTAGGAGCAAGGACAGAATAGCACAAGGAAACTATGGATCAGAAATGCACATGGTATGGGCATCTATTATGACACTGTAGTGTCACAGAGTCAGGATGGAGACAGATTTCTTGCTAGAACAATAGATGGAAAAGATATGGGCAGTTAGTCTCAATGTGAGCTTACTCCTGTCTAAATGATGGTATACAGCGCAACACTATGTAAATAGCAGCAAAAGCATATACATGGAAATTAAAGTTTAAAAAGACAAATAGGAAAAGAAGTACCTCCTGGTGATTTGCCTTTGGGGGGCTAAATATATGTACAATCCATATGAACTCATGTTCTTGGCAAATGTGATTCTTTTAATTGAGATATTGAAGTCTGATATTACATTATTCTCCACTCAATGACAGTCCTGTACATCTATATCACTGAGAGCCATCATAATTTGTTTGTACATTATGTTTGTACAGTGATGAAGTTATGTTTAGGATGAAAGAATTGAGTCTGGCTTGCCATCAAAACCTCTTCTGCTCTCTTTATATCTCTTGTACAAGGAGAACTGGAGAGAGACTACTTTTTTTTTTTAGTAATTTCTGTCTGATCGATTGTTTGGTTCCTCAACCAAGATCCAAGATTCATAGGCCTGGAATGGAAAATTATATTTGAACCCTACATTTCTCAGAGTCCCTAGTGCTCAGTGGTGGCTGTGTTTCTGAAGGGTCCAGGTGTATCAGTTATGCTGCCCATGCCTGTATGCCACTTCTTCAATTACTTGTGTACCTTTGTTTGTGAAGCACAACAGAGTGTGCTTTCAGAAGGAGTCTTTTTGTATTCCTAGAGTCTAAAAATATTTGCATGTAAATGTTGGGAATCCGGACAGTCTCCTTAAGATCTACACTTTGCATGGAGAGCCATACAGAGCAGTGAAGTTCACTTGAAAATTATATTTTGACCAATTGTACCTTAAGTACTGGCCCCACAACACCAGAGTGACATCTGAGAAGTAGAGACTGGCATTGATCGAGGCAAAGCATAAATAGCCTCATTTCAAAGTGAATACAAATTGTATAATGACAGTTTCCAAACTATTAGCCTACTTTACAAAAAAAAGTTAATTCAACACAAGCCTAGAGCTGGCTGCTGCTTATGTGTTGTGGTGCCAGTTGGCAGACACAGCTTTCCAAGGGGATTGGGGGAAGTGAGGGTTATTGTAGGGGAAGCACACTCAGTCTTTTGTGAGGAGGGTACACATTGCATCACTCTCTCAAGCCCCCGCGGTTCAGTGCTGGAGAATGGACACCAGGATACTGCATGTCTTCAGAAGAAGTTGCTTACTTTTCCTAGAGGTAAAATGGCCCAGTGCCTAAGCTTGGGGAGGAGATTTCAGTCTCTTTAAAGAAAACATTCTGGGAAGGTGGAGGGGATAAGCACTGAGGAGCTGCTGTATCTGGGCTGTTGCGTGCTTCTCCTCATTGGGCAATCTTGGGCTCCAGGGGAGCACAGGATCACACAAAGGCTAGCCTTTTCTGGTGAGAAATCCCTGTGCCATCCTAGACAGGCCATTGCACTTTCCCAGCCTTGTGCAAATGTACAAGATGGGTGACCGTAAGCCCCTAAAGTCTTTTCTTTAAATTGGGTGTCTCTCAGCAGAAAAAACAAACAATGCTTACAAGAGTAGTGTGAAAGAATAGGGCTGGGTTTCTGTTCTCAGTCTTTCCCTAAGGGACTCAGGAACATCCATCCATCTGTCTCACATGGGAAATTAAGGTAATCTTGTGTGAAGATACCTCAAAAGAAAACAATATATTTGCTAGGAAAGAGATGCTGGACTAAAGGCTCATTCTCTTGCTGGCTTCCTACTACCTTAACAAATTGAGAAGGGTGATAGGAAAGTCTCAGATAAACCCTCCTTCCCTAAATATCTTGCACTGTTTTCAGGAAAGGGGTTTATGATGAGATTTATTTATATCAAGATAGCAGTTTCTTCCAGTGAGTTTGTCCACTGAAGGTTCGAGAACTCCTGGCCAAGCTTTATGGGCCAGATTGTACCAACTTTTCATCATTGGGAGACCCTGGGCTACAATAATTAAAATGAAACTATATATATATATATATATATATATATATATATATATATATATATATATATATATGTGTGTGTGTGTGTGTGTGTGTATACACACATATATATACATACATGCATACACACACAGATATATATATATATATATATATATATAGTGACATAATCTTCCTTTTAGCTGGGACATCTATAACAACTGGCTCTTCTATCTGAAAGGAAGAAAAGGAAGCAATATTTTATGGTTCTTTAAATTTATTTTACTTTTTTTTGAGACAGGGTCTATCTATGCATCCATGGCTAGCCTGGAATTCACTGTATAGCCTAGATTGGCCTTAAAATCACAGAGATCTGCCTGCTCCTACCTTACCAGTGCTGGGATTGAAGGCACAAGCCATCACCTCCAGTCTATTATGGTCTTTAAAAATGTTTTAAAATTTTATGTGTATGTGTGATGCACATTTATTACTGGTGTGCATGTGTCACAGTGCATGTGTGGATACCAGAGGATAAATTTGGTGAGTTAGTTCTTTTCTTCCATTGTGAATTCCAGGGATTGAAGTCAGGTGGTAATGCTTACATGGTTAAGTACTTTTACCTCCTGAGCGATTTCTCTGACCCCTTTTCCAGTCTTGATGGAGCCAGCTCTCATTTCTCTCAAATGGCAGACTATAGGACCAGAATGACTCCAATAACCACCTCGTCCACAAAATAAAAAGCATTAATTTATAAAATTAGGGCATTGGTCAGGTGATTGGCTGCTATCTTCTCTTAAAGAGTGGTGAGCAACCTTCTAGAATGTTTCAGAGTTCAGGGTTTGGTGAGTTCCTTTGATTGACTACTTGGAAATGACTGTTTACTTCCCAGAAATACTTCCCCCAAACCATCTGGCACATGCATATGCTCTCACCTGGCAAAATTGTAATGAAAATGGAGAGGGCAAGAGAGAAAATGTGTTACTCCATTTGGACACCTGAAAAACTCCATGATGAGCATGGTCTATTGAAAGTAACTTAGGGATGCTCTCTTATAAAAGGAGGCCTCTTAACATTCTGTTTAAATTTCATTCCCTTAGCAATTTCCATCCATACCCTTAACCCACTATGACTCTCAAAGCAAATATGCTGCTAATCCAAAATTTTATTGAACGTAAATTCACACACAACTTTATAGAAAGAAAATGGCATGAACTTTGTACACACTCTCATTTAACACTATTTGCTGAACTGGTTTGAGAACACTTTTGGAAAACGGATGTAGCTTCAGTATGAAGGACCTGCAAAATGGCCACGACGGGTCGGGTCATATCTCATAGGTACATTGGGCATGTAAACATTAGGTGGCACAAATGGCCAGGGAAATGGAGGTGGAGGGGGTGGCCTAAATGGTAAAGGCACCCTGAACGGTGGAAGGATCCTGGGTAGATGATGCAGCATTTGAGGATGCAGCATTTGAGGATGCAGCATTTGAGGACGTATAGGCTGTGGCACCACAGGGTAGAATTTCCAAATAACCTCCACAACAGGGATGGGACCATAGCGATTATCCATGAATATGCCCACAGGGGGACCCATGGCAACTGGAATCATGTGTCTGAATAGTTGTGCCCGCTGATGTCGTCTCCACTTGGCCCTTCTGTTCTGAAACCAAACCTTCAATCAGAAGGAAAAAAATATTTGTTTAGGATATTGGACTATTAATGTTATAATAGAAAAAAAGCACCACATGCTACTGAAATCATAACTATTAATTAAGCCTGGTGTAGAGCTTAAAATATTGACAAATTTCTCTTCTCCCCCTTTAATTTTCTTTAACGATTTTCTGAGCCTTATATGCAGGTATAGCTGATGAACTATACCAGGTCCTTGCTGGTAATGCTCCCATCTAGGAAACAAGGTAAGGAAGTGTTGAATTAGTTATCCAGTTATCTCTCTCCCCTTTGTACTAGGAATACTGTCATCCTATGGTGGGGAAAGCCAAGCTTGTAAAAAAGAGTGTTGTCTGACTCAAATCACATTGAGGATAACAACTCTGTCTGTAAAATAAACTCCTTTCTTCAATCAGAAGAAACTGATATTTAGGAGTGTCTTTTGAACACATTTCCTCAAGGTTATTTAAGGGTTCATTTTTCCCCTAAAACTCTTGAAAATCAAAAAGGTGGTGCTAAGTCAAAGGAGGCCCAACCATGGAGTCCTAATAGTTTTATGGCTTGTTTTGCTGGAGCATGGAAATCTCCATTTGGAAGCACCAAATCTACATTTGAAGAAGGTGTTAAACAACAGTGCAGATGAAAGAGTGATCACAAGAAAGGCTTGTCCCTGAGCACTTAGCACTTGCTGACTCTAAACACACAATCAAGTTTTCAATTAGTTTTTTATCTTAGCAAACTATAAAACAGTTTTCACTGACTTAATTCTTTTGAAAGCTCTAAACCTGGAATTTTTAACTGAGGCAAAGAGCCTCTTCCTGTGGCAACCTGTTTTCCCTGTCTCATCTCAGGATTTGATGATATTTCTGAAGTATGAAGTCTGTTTTGGAAAGAGGCAAATGTACCAACCATCAAATCTTCCTGAGCATAACCAATGGCAATGGACAGAAAACTTTGTTGAGAGGACATAATAAGACAATATTCCCAATTCTGGTTTTCTAAAACAAGTCTATTTTATTTTTAAAAATAAGAAAGAAAGAAAAAGACAGGTAGGAAAACTGTGGGTTATAAGTTTCCTGGGAGAGATTTAAGCTGTGGGGTTTCTAAAGAGTTAACATTTTTCCTTTCCATATTTGTGATTTTCCGGTACTTCTTCAGAAATCTGAGAGGCTGAGAAAACTTAAGGCCTGGAAGATGGTGTGTGTGTGTATGTGTGTGTGTAAGGTGTCACTCAGAAAAAATATAAGTATTTACTTCCCTCTGAATCTACTTTGTTGGCCTCTCAACTTGAGCTAGGCCAGCCTATAGGTACAGCCTGAGGCATCACGATGCCATAATCCAGTGGCCAGTTTTGTTGGGGGTGGTTTTCTTGATGCCCCCAAACAGATATATAGCTATTTCTACCACACAGCCACTCTATGGCAAAACTAAGAAGCCTAACTTTAATTTCCTTTAAATGCTTATTTGAGGTCACTATGTTTTAAACATCTTCCCCATGGCTCTACATAATCACCTTTTTATTTCATGAAATAGAAAATTTATCAAACCTGAATAAATGTAAAAGGTATTTAAATTAACACAGATAAGAAGTTAGCCTGAGAGGAAAGCCAGTCAGATTCCAGATAACTTACATTAAAAAAAGAAAGAAAGAAAGAAAGAAAGAAAGAAAGAAAGAAAGAAAGAAAGAAGACACCACCAAAAAGCAAAACAATCTCTTAGATGTAAGTAATTGTCTTTGCCTTTTGAAAATCCAATTAGGCAGATGCTTAATATGCAATGTTATTTCTGGACCCCTGGACCATATGATCAATTAGGTTACCATTAAACATAACGAACATTGTAGTAAAATAAAACAGCCACATCATTTGGACTCTTAATAGCCTTTCTGGCAATTTAGGAACTAAAATTTGCTCTTTAAACTAGGAAAAAACGACATTTCTGAATAGAAAAGTTACTTGAAATTTATTTGTAGTTTCATGAAGTTGAAATGTGTATGGAATGTGCAAAATTAGAACCTTTCTTTCCTTCAAAGGTCAGTGAAACTATACAAATTGTTATTCTGTTTTTATGGCTTGAGATTAGCCCTAAATCTTACATATGCCAGGAAAATGCCATGGATGTAGCTTGGTAGTGAGCTAAATTCCCAGCGTGTGCATGCATGCATGCATGCATGTGTGCGTGCGTGCGTGCGTGCGTGCGTTCCTGCGTGCGTGTAAGGCTGTGTGTGTGTGTGTGTAAGGCTACACAGGAAGAAATGTAACCTAAAATGTGTTTTTGACTAGCCATCCTGCCTAACTGATTTACAAAAATTTACTAACCTGCACTCTAGGTTCAGGCAAACCCAGACGTTGGGCAAGTTCCATTCTGATGGGAGAAAATAGAAAATGGTTAGTATTTGGAGTTGTGGCTAACCCCGCCTCCCAGTGCAGTTTTCTATAATACACAGACTTGATTTAGGGGGTGGCTTCCTATTTAATTTTTTAAAAAAGGAATATATGTGAAACTGTCTGGTAGTTAGCTAAATATGACCTTTTCCCGCTGTGAAACAGCAAATAATCCTAGTTCTTGAGTGGTTGTTCTGTACAAAAAACAAAATGCCAAATTATCCATAAAGCGCCACCCCCAACACTACCTGTATCTTGGTGCTGCAGTGTGTTTCCTAGACAAGAACTCTAACAGTGAACTAAAGCCTTAACCCAAAGTGGTGTTTTGAACTTGAATATTTCTGTTTATTTTAAGAGAGTGAGGTAAACTCTCAAAGAAGTAAGTACAAAACTACTTAGGCCCAAGTGTGCCCAATGGAAATTATTCTTTTCTGTTCTGAAGCTGAAGGCTGAGTACCGCGAAGTCAGAAAGCGGCTCTGTCTTCACTGCCTGCCTACACCAACTGACCTAGGTCCCTCACATAACCCGTCCAAAATTGGTAGTCCTTTCCTCTTCCTCAACAGCATCAGTACCACGGAGCACCCCAGATTTAGGAAATTTCAGCACTTTTCAGGATGGGGTGGGAGAAGAGCACCCTGTGTAGCCGCGTCCTACTGGCGTCCACAGGGGTGCTCATCTCGCGCACAGAATTAAAAAGGGCTTTAAAAGTTCACAAATGCGGGAAAGCACTATTTTACTGTAATATTTAAAAATGCTAAACTGAAAAAAATTATGCTAAGCGCTCTACCAACATTTGAATTCCAGCTCCGCTGCGAGCTTTCCCGCCCCTCAGGTCCGCGCCCCCCGCCCCCCCCCGCCCCCCCTCCCCCCCCCGCCCCCCCTCCCCCCGCCACTTCCAGTTCCAGCCGGTGCGCGCCCGTCTGGTTTCAAGCCGCCAGACCTAAAATGGACCCTAGGCTCTTGGCGCCCCCTAGCCGGCTTCTGCCTCCGGAGAGCTACGACCCAGCAAAGCCCCGTGCTCGCCCGCGAAATGGGCACCACCTCGGGGAAAAGCGGCTCACCGAGCAAACACGTCGGGGTACTGGATGCGCTGGAAATAAGCCTCCATTTCCTGCAGTTGATACTGGGTGAAGGAGATGCGGTAGCGGCGGCGCTTGGGCTGCTGCATTCGCTGTGGCAGGTTCTGCTGCTGGGGCTGCACCGGGGTCGACTGCCGGGGCTGCGGCAGAGGTACCGGGGTCGACTGCCGGGGCTGCGGCAGAGGTACCGGGGTCGACTGCCGGGGCTGCGGCAGAGGTACCGGGCTCGACTGCCGGGGCTGCGGCAGAGGTACCGGAGCGGCTGCCGCCTCCTGTGGCGAAGAAGCATCGGGTTCCAGGAAGTCGCCTCCGAGCTCGGAGTTTTCTATCCCTTCCGCGGCTCCAGGTACTTCTTCTTCTCCACTCCCGGGTTCGAATATCGCGTTTTCATGGCAGTTTGTTTCATCCAGAAAGGTCGAAGACAAGGGGAAGCCAGACTCTGGGGAAGGGGAAAGGTTAAAAAAAAAAAAAAAAAAAAAAAAAAAAAGCGGCGGGTTGGTGCCCTAGACGCACGAGGGAAGGGGGGAGGTGACGGGCTCCCTCCAAAGGTGTGGCGGCCGTGACCGCGCGCCAGTCGTGCATCTCCCCGCCGCGTCTCGCCCCGCCCCGCCCCCAGTCCACGCACCACCAGACGGTGGGCTAAGCCCGAAAAAAGTTGCCCTCCCCTGTCCAAGACACTGACTCTGCATCTTCAATTCTTCTTCAATCTGGTCATCCCCAAAATTGGAGAGGGAAGTAGATTCGAATTCTGAAATTTCTTGGAAGTCTGCTCCCGCCACAAGCGTGGAGCTCAAGCTAAATTGTGTATCTGGAGAAGGAAGAAAGAGAAAGAAAAAAAAAAAGGAGAAAAAGAAGGAAAACCGGGGCGTTGAAGCCCAAGGTGATAGGACGGGAAGAGCGAGGCACAGCAGCGACCGCGAAGGTCGTCTAGCTTGGTCCTGGCGCTCGGTTAATTTGCGCGCGCTCGCGCGCAAAAAAGTTTTCTTCCTGAGTTCTCAAATCTGCCCGGGTCGAGGCACTTACCCTCGAGGCACTTACCCTCGGATGAGTCCTCCTGCACTGGCACTTTCTTGCAACAGCAGCAGTCGCACTTGTTCTGAGGCTCCATGGCTGGGGCTCCTCGGGTGGAGTCGCGGGCTCCTGCGGATTCCTTCTTGGCTCCTGTACGATGCGGAGGTCTCGGGTAGAGGAGGAGCCGGCGGCTGCTCCGGGACCAGAGTGGCGCTAGTTCGAAGTCACACCCCCTTTTATACTGTCGCGTGCGTCGAAGGGAGCAGGTTTTACGTGGTGTGCCTCCGCTAGACGCCCCTTACAAGAAATAGGAGAGCATCGGTTTGGAGTGGGTGGGACTTATTGAGAGTGCTCTAGCGACCTGGTGAATGAGTATTAGTGCCGGTCGGACTTTGAGCTCCCTACGCGGACAATGGCTTCCGTTAGCAGTTAACTAACTTCCGAACTTCCTCGGGGTATAGGAAGGGGCTGCTCGAGGTTGTGAATTCCAATTTAGCGTTTACGAGGCCACACCAGCTTGCAAAATCCTAAGCATTTACCAAGTGTTCCTAACTCCATTTTCAATGTTCTGAAGCACGCACTGGCTCCTTATCATTTACTTCCCCAAAGGAAAAGACGCGGTCATAGGGCTGGGGAACAAGCAGGCTAACAAAACGGGTCAATTTTCTTTCTTTGAGTACTGGACTCGACCCTTCTTTCCAAGGACTAAGGAGGGCTTCTGGTTCTGTTCTGCTCTCACCTGGAATCTGTGAATTGGATCAGTGTTTAGGCGGTAGGCTGCTTGAGGCGCTTTTAAAAGCGGAGTTCACGGAGCTTTCTCAGACCGGAGCGAGTTCGCTTTGCAGGCGAACTTGCCGTGTATGGGGCCAGCGCGCGTAGGTCAGAGACGCCTTGCAAGAAACCTTATGTGCTAATATCAAATGCTCCCAGTGCTTCGTATTTTTAGAAATGAACCCGCACCAGACTTCGTAAAAAAACAAAAAACAAAACAACAACAACAAAAAAAACTGCCAAAAGCTTAACGCACGCAAGAATGCTTATGTTACTCGGGACCATTCTTTTGGTTCCTGGAGCTTGGCGCCTTTGCAGAGCTAGGTCGCTTGTTCTTAGTAACGGATGCCTCCGCAGAAACTTGCTCTGCTTTGCACGGAGAGCGCTCTTGATTCGGGGTTATCAAAGGCGGGAGAGTGCTTCTTCGCCCGTCCCGCCCTTCCCCCTCCCTTTTCTGGGACTATCTTGCCAGTTTTTTTTTTTTTTTTTTCCCAATCTGGACAATGGCGAGTCGAATTTGAAAGGGCTGTATAATTTTCCAAAAGACGTTTGCAAGCGCTTCACGGTGTGTTAACATCCTTAATATTAAAATATCTTATAATTGTGGCCCCTGTGTTTATGGGCCCAGTGTTTGGCACCACGGGATTTATCCTTTTTACCTTTACGGTCACTTCTTGTTAGCGTTCTCACTTAAAAAAAAAACACAACAAAACATAAATGGAGCCTTCCTTTCACAGGAGACCAGGCAACTTTGCAGTTTCACTACCAAGTTCGTGCACTTTTCACTGTATTAATTATCTCTTAATTCAAAGGAGTAATGAGGATATTGAAGGCAGAAGTGTAGGGGTATTTTGGAGAAGACCAGAGGGAGAGCTAAGGCCCACGCCTCTGGGGAGCGCAGATAGGCTCGGCTCTTTTCAGTGGGGGAAAAATAAATTAAAATACCCTTGGGTGGGATCTTCAAACCCGGATCCCGGGCTATGTTTCCCCAGGCTCTTTCCCTTTGTATCTGAATCTTTTCGAACTGGGAGGTCTGGGATCCAGTAGTATGGGATTTCTAAGCCTCTGCTTCAGTGCAGACCCTGAATGCATTTTCCCCCACTCTGTGGAGTCTGTTTCACTGGCTTTTAGCTACCTTTCATGACCTCCAGCAAGGACATATTCTGTTGAAACTTCTAAAATAATTCATAAGTTGAAATTTCTGGGCTACACAAGAGTATTCTGAGAACATTCTGCGGCTGACCTGGGAGGTAAATTATCCTCTTGTGGAACGTGTCCCTGGAAGTTACCTGCCTACTGGATGAGTAGTAGATGTTTCATTAGAGAGGCTGATGTGATAGCTCAGTGCTTACGTTCAGGAAACCCTTACTATACTAGATAATGGTCTCAGCAAACAAAGGGAGTGATGCTGGCAGTTCTTATATACCAAACCAAATCCATAAACTATATTTGTAGGTAAAAATTCCTTTTTAAAATGACAAATATATTTATTACACTTTATAGGTTATATGCATAAGTAAAATTTATCTATAAAATTCCCCAGACGTTTAGATAATTGGATCTCAAGAAGCCAATTCAGAAGTCTTCTGAGTTGGTGTGGTGTGGTAGTGAATGTCTTAATTCCAATATAGTTGAGAGACAGAGGCAGGAGGTTCCCGAGTTCAAGGCCAGCCTCAACTACGTAGTGGATTCAATGTCTGTACTTCATGAGATCCTGTCTTAAAAAAAAAGGTTTCTAATTCCCTAGTTTCACTTTCCTAAAATTATACTTTTAAAAAATTAAATCTTGCTGATTTCAAGTTACACACACATACTCAGAAATGGAAATTTTACTTGTCTGTACACCTTTCACAGGCTTCGACAACACTTAAAGCACCACTAAGGAAGACTCCAACGTCTACAAACAAGGTGCTTTCCCAGAGGGAAAGTCCTTGGAGCTTTTCTTCCGTAGGAGATGCGGGGAGAGAAATGATCCTAGAAAAGGGGAGAGAGAGGAAAAAGAAATGGTAGTGGAGGAGGCAGGTAACTGTCCTTTGGAGCTAAGACCCAAAAATTATTCAGAGATGGGCCTGTGCCTGCGGAGCAAGCTAGTAGGAAGCAGCAGTAAGGCATCAGGTACCAATGGGAAGATCCGTGTAACATAAGCATTCTTGGTGGCATTAAATCTTTCTTTCTTTACATGTCTCACACGTGGTGGAAAAAAAAGAGGCTTTTGTTTCGTTTTGTTTGTTTGCTTTTTTTTGTTGTTGTTTTGTTTTGCGCATTCGTGAGGCCCGAAATGCTCCGCGGTTTCGACCTCAACTCAGAGGAAGCTCCTTAAAGGTAGATTTAAAAGAAAAGGAAAACAAACAAACAAACAAAAAAACAAAAACTAAAGCAGAACACAGAGAACAAAACAAAGAAAACCCAAAACCACTGCCAGACGCCTCAGGCTCAAAAATGCAGCCCCCTGGTCAGAACTGAATCGCTCCCTTTAGGGAGCCCTGAGAGTGTTTGTTTTTCGCCCCGGTGCTCAGGGCAAGAAATGTTAGCAGTTTTGATGGGCCGCGAAGCCTCAGCCCTTTCTTCAGCTAAATTTCTTTTCTGTGGACTTTTGTGTGTTAGCATCCAGTTTTATATTGAAATTGAACTTTATTTTCTTCCTTTAGTGTTCAATAGTCCCTTCTGTCCTTATTAGAAAAGTAGTATATGGAAAAAAGTATTTTTTTGTTTTTTTAATTTTTTTTCCTGAGCGAGGGTCTTACTCTATGGCCCAGGCTGGAGTTACAGATATGTCCACCACACCTGGCAGAAGAATATTTTTGTTGTTAAGAAAAATTATAGGCAAGAGCCAAACTGCCCAGTCTAACATTAGAAATTACAGGCATGAGCCAAACTTCTCAGCCCAATGTGAGACTTCCACTTTTAAAATTAGTTTTTAAAATTATCATACACGATACTGGTTTTCATTTTGAATTTTTCATATGTGCTTTCTGGTTTTGTTGTCCCCACTAGCTTCTCGATACCGCTCCCCAAACCCTCAACTTTGATCTTCGGACCCCGAGATGGAAGGAAAGAACTGCTAATTCCTTTCTTTTCTCCAATTACTACTTCTGATTTCATGTCGCATGCGTTTTATTACCCTCTTCCTCTTTTTAAGATGTCTGTTTTTAGTTCGGTGGTGGTGGAATGAGCCTTTAATCCCAATACTGGAGAGGCAGAGGCAGGTGGATCTCTATGAGTTCCGGGCCTGCGTGGTCTACAGAGTGAGTTCCAGGACAGCCAGGGCTACACAGAGAAACCCTGTCTCGAAATACCAAAATAAATAAGTAAATTATTAATTAATTAATTAATAGAAAAGTCAATTATTTTCTTCTCATGGTCCTATGTCTTGTTTTAGCTGCATAAGAATTCTTAGCCAAGGTTTTACACATTTAGTGCTGAGAGTAGACTCTCAAGGTAATAGTTTTCAAAAGTCCAATGAATGTAAATTTATTCAATTATTTTTAAATACAAAAAGGTGAAAAAATTAAATCTTAATTTTATTTTAAACATATGGGTATTTTGCCTGTATGTATGTCTGTGTTCCACTTACATGTCTGGTGCCCACAGAGACCAGAAGATTGCACCAGATCCCCTAGGTTGGAGTTACCTCCTATCAGAGCCTCCATGTCAATGCTGGGAATCCAATCCAGGTCCTCTGGAAGACCACCTCCCCTGAAAGTGTTCTTAATCACTGGGTCATCTCTCCTACCCCATAGTGGAAATTCCTGCATTAAGAAAAAGATTGTGTGCTGAGATTGCTGAGATGGAGGCTAAGGGATTCCTTTTATAAGAAATGGTGGTGAAGAAAACAGGAATTCACAGTAGTTTTGCTGTCATCACTCAGATTGTAAAAGTTACAGCCAAAGTGTGTGGAAAGTGCTGAGGGACGGTGTAAACTGCATCAAGTTTGTATATATAAAGGGCACTGCGTCAGGAAAAGGACAGTTGCCAGACAGAAGAGGTTTCCACTGGAAAAGATTAAAGAAATGCTGGAGAAGCTGTTGGTGAAGACAGGGTCATATTCTGGCAGAGTTAAATAATTTGATTTAGGACCAGAGAGGCGACAGCTCACTGGGTAAAAAAGCATTTGCTGCTCAGGCCTGAGTTATCCATATGTCCCAAGGTAGAAGAAAAGAACTGACTCCAAAAAATTGTTTTCTGACCTTCATACATGTACTGTGGCTGTGGGTGCTTGCTTCCACATGTCATACCCATGTACACAATAATAAATCCATAAAGTAAATATTAAAAAAGAACTTAAGGAGGAAAGATACCATTCAAAGTGCTACTTCAATTGTGATGAAATCATAAATTTGAAACCACATTAATAAATTTTGAAAGAGAAAAGCGTATTTACATGACTTTTGTTTACATATTGCCACAATTATTTTATTATTACCTATTACTGTGCCTAATTCATAAATTAAATTTATCATAGACTAGAGAATGTGTGTATATCATAGGCTCACTAATTTTTGGTACTATATGAAGTTTCAGGAATCCATTGTTTTAGATACGTTTTTAGAGGAGATGATTTAGAACATATCCTCTGACAATAAGGTGAGGCAATGGAATCATGCAATATATGACTCTGACTGACACCTATCACTTATCTTGTGTTCATGTTGTAGTATTTATCCATAAATCCTTCCTTTCAGTGACTGAATAAAATTTTATTGTACAGATAAACTACATTTTGCTTATCCATGCACTGACTGAAGAATGTTTTATTTGTTTTCACATTTCAGTGATTTTTAAACGGTACTAGTATGTGCATTTATGCAAGAAGCTTTGTCTTAGTACTTGTTTGAGATTAATTTGCATCATATACAAGTTCTGGGTTATCTGATAATTCTTTTCATTTTGGAAGTTGCTAGACTGTTTTGCATATCAGCTGTAACATTTCATTTTCTCATTAGCAGTGGTGGGGATGTACCTCAGTAAAACCACCTGCCTGTCGAATCAAAGCAAACACTAAAAAACCCACACCAGGGCCTGGAGAGATGGCATAGAGGCTAAGAGCATTAGTTGCTCTTGCTGCAGACCAGACTTCAATTCCCAGCACCCATGTGGTGGCTCACAGCCCTCTGTATCCCTAGTTCCTAGAGATCCAGTACTGTCCTCTGGCCTCTGCGGGCATCATGCACGCATGTGGTGCACAGACATGCACACAGGCAAAACACTCAGACACGTTTAAAAAACAAACAAACAAACAAACAAACTCCAAACCGAACTAAAAACCACACTGCATCTGATGTAATGGTATATGTTTATAATGACAATGCTTGAGAGATGGTCCAGCCTGGGCTCTACATAGCAAAAATAAAACAAGCAGCTGCACAAACAAACCCCAAGGCGTTTCAGTAAGCATTGGTAAAGGATTTTTTTGGGGAGGGGTTGTTTCAAGACAGGGTTTCTCTGTTGTAACTCTGGCTATCCTGGAGCTCACTCTGTAGACCAGGCTAGCCTTGAACTCACAGAGATCTGCCTGCCTCTGCCTCCCAAGTGCTGGGATTAAAGGCATGCACCACCACCACCTGGCTGGTAAAAGATTATTTTAAATTATTATTATTGCTATTATTATTATTAGTGCTATTATTATTGTTATTGTTGTTGTTGTTGTTATTATTATTATTATTACTATTATTATTATTATTATTATTGTGTGAGTGTCATGGCCTGGGTATGGAGGTCAGAGTTGGTTTTCTCCTTTCACTATATATAGTTTTGAGGATCAAACTCAGGTCAGCAGGTTTGCAAGGCTTTTCTGTCGAGCCATCTGCTAGCCCTTTTGAAGGGAGAGTGATCTCTTTGAAGTCTTCTAATTAATTAGTGTGTATAAGAGTGATAAGAGTGGTTGCATACTCCAGGCTAGCTGGCCTATGAACTTCTAGGCTGTTATCATGTCTGCCTCTGTCTGTGATAGGAGTTATGGGATTCCAGGTGTATGTCATTGCATCTAGCTTTGTACATGGGCTCTAGTGCCCGAACTCAGATTAGGCAGATGTGCTTTTACCTGGTGAGCCATTTCCCTGGCTTCTCTTTACATCCTTGTCATTTGTTATTTTCTTCTTCTTTTTAAAACTAATATGATCTTAGTAGTTTTTGTTTGTTTCTTTGTTTTGTTAGGATTTCTCTATCTATGCAGCTTAGGGTGGCCTTAGATTCACGATTCTCTTGCTTCCTGGTTGTAATAAAAAAAAAGTCTTCTGTCCCAGCTTCCAGATTGTGATTTAGAACACAGATGGACTAGGGGTAAATATACAAATAACCTCAGTTTGTCCCCCGCCCCCACAAGTGTAGGAAGATCTTAAGAGCCTGATGGAAACAGAATTGTGGTTCTCCAAGGGTGGGTAAGAGAAGCCTCAATGTGCCATATATATATATATATATATATATATATATATATATATATATATATATATATATATATATATATATATATTATTTTTATTTTTTTTAGAAATTATGTTGAGTTTAAAAGTCAGGGCTAACAGTATCTCTCAGTGGTAGAGTGCTCGCCAACCATACACAAAGCCTCCTATTAAAAAAAAAGGGGCTTGCACAAAATGATGGATTCTGGCATGAATAAAATTGTATATGTGATATTTAATAAAAAAACCCACCTATCAGTCTTTTGTAGTTAATAATTGGGGTGGTTATTTAGGGCCTGCACTGAAAAGGTTTTAAGTGTTTGGCTACAGAGTGTTCCTGTAGGGAAAAGAACTAGAAACCACACAGTGCTGTGAATGGTGAATAGGCTTCTGCTGGCCTCTCACTAAACAGAAAGCCCCTCCAACCTGCTGTCCACTGATGGTCAAATAATTCACATCATTAGTGGGTATGAGGCTGCAAGAGACAATAAAACCATCTAGTAATTGTCTCAATTCGCAAACCATAATAAAGACTTTTAGTGTGGAGTTAAGAACTAAATGTCAGAGGCATAAGGAGCGGACTAGTGGACACTGTTGTGCTCTGCTAGAATCCCTTTTCTAATTCCTGAAAGTCTGGTACAGGGTCCTGCTTAGGTAGACCTATAGCCACGGTTAGGGACTATTGACTGTAAATAAAATAAATTACAAGTTGAAGCTTTTATTATTTATTTTATTTATATGAATGCTCTATCTGCATGCACACCTACACACCAGAAAAGGGAATCTGATCCCATTATAAATGGTTGTGAGCCACCATGTGATTGCTGGGAATTGAACTGAGTACTTCTGGAAGAGCAGTCAGTGCTCTTAACTGCTGAGCCATGTCTCCAGTCCCCAAGCTGAGGCTTTTAAAATATACTCTTTAGTATATTCTGAGTTCATACTTGTTCATCTAGAAGCATTGCACAATGACTCTGGGAACTTCTGTAGTTTGGGAAAGGGGATCTGATTTACATTATGGCACGCTAAGATGGAAATTCCCTGTATCATGGCATATTCTTCTTACCATGGACACTATTGAGAGGGAAAAGTAGAGCTGAACTTTATTTTTTGTTTCCTTGCCTTTAAATAGGGCACTATTCATAGATGGTTCTATACCTATTTACACACAGGAAGCACTAAGTGGATTTGGGGTTAAAAGAAAAAGAAAAGGTGCTGGAGAAATGGCTCAGTGGTTAGGAGCACTGGCTGCTCTTGCAGAGGACCAGGGTTTAAATCCCAGCACCCAAATGGTAGCTCAATTGTCAGTAACCCCAGTTACAGTTTTCTAGACAGGGTTTCTCTATTGTAACTCTGGTTGTCCTGGAACTAACTGTAGATCAGGCTGGCCTTGAACTCACAGAAACCCACCTGCCTCTGACTCCCATAAAAAATAAATTATTAGAAGAAAAAAAAAAAGAGAAAGAAAAGAGCACATGAAGTTGGGAGGGGAAAGTGGCAGGGGAGATGAGAAGAAGAAATTGAGAGATAGGGAATGAGGGTGGGTTTGTTCAATACACATTTTATGCATCTATGAAATTTCCAATAAAATATAAGGCAGTCTTGGTCTAAGGATGTCACTCAATGGTAGAGTGATTGCCTTGCATTCCCACAACCCTGGGTTAAATCCTTTGTGCTGAAAAAAAGGGTAGTCTTGTGGGGGAGGCTAATAAAAAGCATCTTTCCACGTTTACAATGTTTTGTACATCACATTAAAGAGCACACTTTCTGTGCTGCTCTTGCAGAGAACCTGAGTTCAAGTCCCAGTACCCACATTGCAGCTCACAACTGTCTATAACTCCAGCTCTAAGGGATCTGATGCCATCTCAGGTCTTGGAGACCACCAGGCTTGCAGGTGGTGCTCGTACATACATAGAAGCAAATACTCATTCACACGAAATACAAAGACTTTAGAAAAGAACATAATTTCTGACTACCAGACACAAAGGATCACAAATTTTGAAGTCATATCTCTATCTTCATAGAAATAAAAAAATATAAAAAATTTTAAAGTTAGATGATTGTCAAAGATATATTTGTAATATGATTACAAAAAGAATATAAACAGGTTTCAGAATAGCATTTATTTATATAATATGATGATGACACTACATACATAAGAAAAAGGGAAGCATCTGAATGGAGATTACCAGTGATATTATATATATGATTAGATTATGAAATTTTCTATAATAAACTTGTAATGAAGGAGAAAGAAGACTATGTTTTCTGAGCTAACGAGGCAATTTATTTCTTGTAAGCGTTTGTTTTCTGAATTTAGGCATCCCCTAGTTTTAATTCAATCACATTATCTGGCTAGATTCATAAGGTCTGGAAGTTTTATGGAATTGAAAAAAATTGAGGAAAGGGGCAAGAAGAAAATAAAGGTTTCCTTTAATGTGTGAATGGGGTCCCACTATTCTACCTTCTTGGGCTGAGTGAGAAACCCCACCTAGAAGCTTTACTGAGGTTTCTGACAGGTGAGAGCAGACTTTGGCCCTGGTACCCTCGTAACGGTAAACCATCTTTCCTCTTTTGAATAGTGTGCAATATTCTAAGGCAGGAGAGACTGATTCTGAAGAAGTGAATGGTACTGAATCCATTCCTGTGGAGAGCCTGCTCCCCACCACTTGAATGACTAGGCTTTCTGTGGCTAAGATTCCCACTGTTAAAATACTCCTCTAGGAGTGAGGAGGTTCTAAAATGTTATTTTATGATGTTCACGAGGACCTTTCCCAGGGCTTTTTCTTTTTTAAAAAATTATTTATTCAGTGTGTGTGTGTGTGTGTGTGTGTGTGTGTGTGTGTGTGTGTGTGTCTCAAAGGACAATTTGTGGAAGTCAGTTATCTCCTTCCATCATGTGAGTCCTAGGGGTTGAACTCAGGTCATCAGGCTTGGCTGCAAGTGCATTTACCTACTAAACTATTTTGCTGGCCCATGGATTTCTCTTTTCTTTTTCCTTTTTACCACTACAAACACTACGATGTCATCATTTAATAAATACTTTCCTTTCAATTCATTTAGTAGAGAATCATCTTTTTTATTTATTGATGGTTTTTTAGTTTAGTTTAGAGGATGAAGAGATGGCTCAGCAGTTAAAAGCACTGGCTACTCTTCCAGAGAATCCAGGTTTGATCCCTATCATCTACACGGCAGCTCAGAACCTCCTGTAATTCCAGTCCTAGATTCCAACAGTCTCTTGCGGCCCCTACAGGCACCAGACATGAATGTGGTGCACAGATATATAATCAGGCAAAATACTCATACGTACAGTTTTTTTTTTAGAACTTTAAAGATAAAAAGAAACAAATAAAATGTAGTTTAATTTTTTAATTTTATTTTTTAACCAATGTATAAAATGTTGTACATAGTTTTGAGTGTCATGTGATTTTTCTTTTTTGCAATTATTAACATTTTAATTAAATCATTTCTCCCATCCCTCTCCTCCCTCCAGCTCCTCCCATGCCCCTTTCCCACTATCAAATTCATGGTCTCTTTTATTAGTATTATTGCTATACATATGTATGCATAAATATATACATACAACCTGCTGAGTCCATTTAGTGTTACTTGCATGTATATTATTTCAGGGCTGACCCCTTGGTATTGGATAACCAATTAGGGAGCTCATTCCTGGGGAAGATTAATTCTCCCTTTCTCAACAGTCATTAGTTGCTTGTAGTTGTGTATGGGTGAGGCCTACTTCACTATATATAATTCCTAACTATATTCTAAACATTATCCTTATCCACAGATAAATGTATCTTTCACCCCTCATGAAAGAAGCTTCTCTTTGCAGAAGACAGAGACCATTACAGAAATCCATAGCTGGTCAAATGCAGAGAACAACTGATCGTGGAATGCCCAGCCTTAGTTAATACATGTACAACACAACTCCAGTACCTAAGGCTCAAGGAACATCTGAGAAGAGGGAGTGGAGAGATTGTAAGAGCGAGAGGACTGGTAGTCTGCTTCTGGATTGTGTCTCCCTCAAATGACAGGGGAGCTACACCATGAGTACCTCAAGAGTATAGCTGCCTAAACAAGAAGTGAATAATAACAATACCAACAGACATGCTGATGTGGAAGGGAGAAATATCACGAGAATTATCTTTTAATTGCCCCCTGTACTAACTCAGATTCATGGCATCACAGTTTGAAGTAGCAGTTTTACTCTTGTCAAGCGTCCCAGGACTTCAAAATAAAACAAACAAAACAAAACAAAACAAAAAAAAAAAACAAAAAAACCCAGAACTTTCTGGGATAGCCTCCCAAGGGGAAGCAGTGGGCTTGGCATACAGCCTCACTGAAGCTCTCACATTTTCATCAATACCTGCAGGCAAGGAGCCCCTGTAATATGCTTTCCTACCTGTGAATCTCTATTCTGCTGGGTTGTTTGCGGGAGTGTGTTTGTAAGGGTTGCAAAATTCCTTCACGGGGGTGGGGGGTGGGGGGTGGGAGGGGCTCTGCTTAGAAACATAAAAGACCCTTCTCATGGAGTTTCCTCTTCTCCATAAAGACTTGACTGTAAATGTGATTCAGGCATCCTGGGGGTGACATTTATAGCAGTACAGTTAGTTTACCCTTGAGGGGATTGTAAACCTTTCTGATTCACTCTTTCTTTCTTTCTTTCTTTCTTTCTTTCTTTCTTTCTTTCTTTCTTTCTTTCTTTTTTCTTTCTTTCTTTCTTTCTTTCTTTCCTTCTTTCTTTCTTCCTTCTTTCCTTCCTTCCTATCTATCTATCTATCTATCTATCTATCTATCTATCTATCTATCTATCTATCTATCTATGTGTGCATGTGTGCTAATGCACATGTGTGGTCAGAGGACAACTTGCAGGAACTGTTTCTCTCCTTCCACCACATGGGTCCTAGAGATGGAACTCAGGTTGTCAGGCTTAATAGCAAGTGCCTTTACTCACCAAGTCATCTCACCATCCTTGCCCCTGTGCAACTGTAAAGGTTCTCACTATTAATATTAATGACAGTTCTTTAAAATGATATTTGTAATCACTCACCCTGGGTGTCAATTTTCCCATAAACAAGGACAGATGTGGGAATGGGGCAATTTGGCTCTCTCATTAAAAGCTATTAGACTTTTTCTTGTTGCCTTGGCTGCCTGAGTAAAAGGACTGTCAGTCAAAAGCAGCCAGCTGGACTACCTTTACCTTTCCATGGATGCCTTGAGACAACTATGCAAGTGTATTTAGCCAAGAATATTTGTATCAGACTTGTGGCTATCACAAGCCTCAATGAATTCTACATGACCCTGCAAGTATTTCCACCTTGGCTGGGGTGAAACACTTGCCTGATTGCCTAATAAGATAATTGCTGTGACAGACACTGGGAAACAAGATAGTAGCTGGGTGTGGTGGTGCATGCCTTCAATACTAGCACTAGGGAGGCAGAGGCAGCTGGGTCTCTGAGTTCCAGGACAGGCCTGGTTGACAGAGTGAGTTTCATGACAGTCAGGGCTATGCAGAGAGACTCCCCTGTCTCAAAAACAAACAAACAAACAAAAAAAAAACAAAAAACAAACAAAAACAAAACAAAAAACCTATATATGGCTCTGTAAATAGAGGCACTTATTACCAGACAAGTCGGATGACCTGAGTTTTGCTCCACAAGCTTCAAATGACTATAATTGGTGCAAGAGTAAGGCTGTAATTGGGCCTAATAAGACACCTTCTTCAGGCTGTATACACAGGCTGCTTGGGCTCATTGAGTGAGCTGGATGGGAGGGAGGAACTGTCCTATCTCTTCTGGTTTATTAGGAAGACAGATTTTAAAAGGCTATTTTATTTTAGTTGACATAGTTTCACTAGATATCTCATGATCTTGCTTCAGTCTCCCTAGTGCTGGAGTTATAGGTTTATGCCACCAAGATTGTCTTTAAAAAGATAACATTTATGTTTATTAGTTTTTTGAGAGTTTTAAACATGTCTTGACCATATTCATCCTTACTATTTCCAGATCCAGTCTTCTTCCCTATTGACCAAACTCTGTGTCCTTTTATGGAAACCAACATGGCAGTGCCTCAGAAAATTAGAAATCAATCTACCTTAAGACCTAACTATACCACTCTTGGGTATATAACCAAAGAACAATCAGTCCAACCACAAGGACACTTATTCAACTAGTCTCATTGTGGCTTTATTCACAATAATCAGAAACTGGAAACAACCAAGATGTCCCTCAACCTAAGAATGGATAAAAAAAATGTGGTACATTTATTTATACAATGGAGTATTACTCAGCTATTTCTTAAAAAATGACATCATGAAATTCGTAGGATGGAACTAGAAAAAAATCATCTGGAGTAAGGTAACACAAAGCCAGAAAAACAAACATGGTATGCATTCACTTATAAGTGGATATTAGTTTTTAAGTAAAAGATAATTAGCTACAGTTCATAGATCCAGAGAGGCTAGGCAACAAGGAGGGCTCTAGAGGGGGAAACATGGATCTCCCTGGGAAGGGGAAATAGAATTTGCAGATGGACTTGGATGGATGGAAATGGGAACAGGAGGGATCAGGTGTTGGGAGTGCGGTGGGGGAGGAGGTGAGGGGAGAGATTAGTAGAAGAGATTATTGGAATTGGGGGACATTTTGAGGTGAAGTGGAAAATTAGTGCAGTGGAAACTCCTTAGAATCTACAAGGGTGTCCCTAGTGAGGACTCTTGTAATAGGGGATACAGAGCCTGGGCAGGCCATCCTGTATAACCAGGCAAGGCTTTCTCCAGTGATGGGATCTGGTCACCAACCCATCAGGGAAATCTTTGACCTACAGTCTGTCCTTCCTTCAAGGTGTGGCAGAGAAAGAACTAGGGAGAGTGGCCAACCAATGACTGGTCTAACTTGGGGCCCAAGACAGGAGAGGGAGCACATGCCCTACACTGCTTGGACGGCCAGGAACCAGATGCTGGGTAGCTCTACATCTAGGGTAGAACTAAATAAGACTGGGAAAAAAATCATTGAAATGATACCTAATGATATTCAGCTATACTCATAGATTGGTGCCTAGCCCAGTTGTCACCAGAGAGGCTCTCGCTGGCAGCTAATGGGAGCAGATATAGAGATCCACAGACAAAAATCAGGCAGAGAGCCCAAATTAGAGATTTCCATTTGCTTGCTCTCTTCAGAGCTCAGGAATCTCACAGAAGATGGGAGAAAGGATTATAAAAACCAGAGAGGTCGAAGTCACCAGGAGAACATGGTCCACAGAATCAACTAAGAAGGATGCATAGGGGCTCGGAGACTGAAGCAGCAATCATGCAGCCTGCATGGGTCTCTACCAGGTCCTCTGCATATACATTATGTTTGTTAGCTTGGTGTTTTTATGGAACTCCTGACAGTAGGAATGGGTGTGCCTCTGACTTTTTTGCCTTTCTCTGGAACTCTTTCTCTTATTACTGGGTTGCCTTTTCTAGCCTTGATATGGGGGTTAACATTGTGAGTGGGTGTGTCTCTGACCCTTTTGCCTGCTCTTGGGACCCTTTTCTTCCTACTGGGTTGTCTTGTCCAGCCTTGATATGAGGGTTTGTGCCTAGTATCTTGTGCCCTGTCAGTTGATATCCCTGGGAGGCCTGCTCTTCTGAAGGGAAGAGGAGGGGAATGAAACTGGAGGAGCGAGGAAGGAAGGGGGACTAGGAGGAGTGGAGGAGGTCATCAGTAGCGATGGCCAGTACTTTTTTTTTTTTTTTATCACCGAGTCACACTGGGCTCCAAGAGTATTTTTTTAAATAATTTTATTTTGTGCGTATAGGTGTCTGCCAGCATGCACGTCTGTGTACCACAAGCACACCCAGTGCATGAGGAGGCCAGAGGAGGGCATCCACTACCCTTGAACTGGAATTACAGAAGGTTTTGAGCTACCATGTGGGTGCAGGGAGCTGAACTTGAGTCCTCTGCAAGAGCAGCCAGCTCTTAACCTCTGAGGTATCTCCCCAGCCACTCTAAGACTGTTATGATTACAAGCATATATCACTATACATGGCACATTTCCTTTCTTTTAAAATATTTTTTGAGATTATAATATAATTACATACCCCTTCCATTTCCTCTCTCTGAACTTTCCTGTATACTCCTCCTTTCTCTTTCAAATTTATAGCCTCTTTTTTCATTTATTGTTGTTGCATGCATATATGTATATGCGTATACATATATATTCCTAAATACAACCTGCTCAGTCTGTATAATGTTACTTGTATGTATGTTTTCAGGGCCGACCACTGGTATTGGATAAACACCTGGTGTGCTCTTCCCCAGGGAACACTAGTTCTCCCCTTCTGCATTCCCTACTTGCCTGTAGTTCTCTGCATAGGGTTGAGGCCTCATAGTCTTCCCCGTCCACCTTGACATGTCTGTTGTTGTTGTCCTTGTTCGGCTCATATTTAGGCAGTTGAGCTGATGAGATTTTATGGGTGTAGTTCCTTTTACATTTCTAGGAGACACAATCTCACAGCAAACACCCCGATCCTCTGGCTCTTACAATCTTTCTGCCCCCTCTTCTGCAATGTTCCCTGACCTCAGGTACCAGAGTTGTTTTGTAGATGTATTCACTGCGACTGAACTCCATAACTCTGCAATTTGATGGGTTGTGGTTTTCTGTCATGGTCTCCATCTGATGCAAAGAGAAGTTTCCTTGATGAGGGGTGAGGACTCCACTTATCTACGGGAAAAATGACAAATATTTAGAGTGTAGTTAGAAATTATACTGGTTTGGTTGTAGGTATGCCTCCATGATCCATGACTTTACTAGCCCTCGGTTTCCAGTACCAGGCATAGTTTCCCTCTTGCTATGTGAGTCACATTTCCTGTTCTTTAAGAAGTTTACACCAGAGAAAGCCTGTCTCAAAAAAACAAAAAAAAAATTTAAAACTACATTTATGCTTGTCTGGCTGTATGTCTGTATATATGTATTTCTCTCTTTCTCTGTATGTTGAGTGCCTTGGCACACAGATAGAGAGATCAGAGGACAACTTACAGGAGTTTGTTTTCTCCTTCAATCATGTGAGTTCCTGGGGATTGAATTCTGAAGGTCAGGCTTGGTGGTAGACGTCTTTACTTGCTGAGCTATCTCTTTGTCCCTCAAGAGTGTTTTTCAAGAGTGTTTTTTATTATAAGCACACAGCACCATGCTTTGCATATTTCTTATTCTTTTTTAAAAATAAAATTGTATTTGTTTATTTAGAGAAGAGAGGGGAGGGAGGGAGAGGAGAGGAGAGAGATCATGCCATGGTTCACAGGAGGTCAGAGGACAGAGGTCTCTCCTTCCTATATGTGGGTCTTAGGGATGGAAGGTGGCCAGGCTTTATACCTAGTGAGGCATCCTGCCAGCCCATATTTACTATCCTCATCTTTTGAGAATGACTGTTGGTACACACAGGTGTAGACCTCTGAATCACCAAAGATTTTGAATCCTTATTTCCAATATGAATAGGAAAGTTTTATCAGCCTCTTTGAATCTCAGGCACTTCATCTGTGAAGTGGGGGAAAATACAGTTTCTGCATCACAGACCTGTTTGGGAAGTTAAAGCAAAGGTAAAACATTTAGCATTGCTCAATCAAGTGTTATATAATTAAAACAAGAATTTTTTTTTGGAGGCATTTTGGTACCTCATTTAGTGCTTGCTGCAGATGCTACTGTCTTCCTCCCGTTTTTGCATCTTAGATTATGAACTGAACATGTATCTTTTGGAAGGACACCTGTAGCTGGCCATGTACCCTCACCAGTTATATCCAGTTACTTGTGCTGGTGTTGACAAAGGACAGGTTTTCTTGAGAAGAGGTAGTGTTTTGGCAAAGCTGAGAGCCAGCCTGCAGTTTGGAGTCCTTAGCTGCTAGACTCACCTGCACTGATCAGGAGCTCCCTCTGCTGGACAACTAGGCTTCAAGCATCAGTCTTAGTTCGAAGATTGGCAGAGAGCTTTAACTTCCACTGGAGAATCAGTTCCAAGGCTACAAAGAAAAGGAGCAATGAGTGGACAAATATAACACATAAATAGGAAAAAAATACAAATATACAGACACGTGCCAAGAGATCTTAGGTTATACAGAGCTCCAAATACAGCCAGGATCTTTTGCAGAAGAGACTGGTGAAATAAGGGAGCAAGCCGACTAATGAGATCAAGGATTCTTCAGACATGTCTGATGTCTGTAGTGGCACAGCAGGAGGATGAGCAGTGAGAAATAGTGGAACAATCGACTGGAAGACAGGAGTATATCTCTAAAAAGAAAGATGTCACAGGGAGTGGGAACACGTGGGTTTAGTCTTGAAAAACAAGCTGGTATTCTGGTAGGCAGGAACTGCGCAACCTGGCTTAGCTATAAACACTGCTGTAATAATTTTGGGAATATTCAGATGTCTCTGTTTGTTACATCACACTGCCTTTCTGCGTGAATGAATACCCACAACATATTTCTTATGGACCTCGGTCATTCAAGTTAATTAAAGGACAAGCTGTAGGATAAGTTAAATATTAGCGTAGAAGAAAGTTCATTCACAAAGATTATCTCTGTGTACTACTTGTTGCTATTTGCCTTCCTACATTTTAAGGAATGTGGTTCTAATTGGGTTTAAATAATAATTTGGCATTACAGGATTGAGTATGTGGTTGGTGTTTGTCAGTTTGAAGTGGCATGTTACTTTATAAATCCTTCACACTAACTCCCAAGTCATAATTATGAATTTACTCATTCAAAACACATGATACCAGATATGTGCAAATATTAGGTAGTCACATGACTTTTGGTATAGGCTCCTTGATGAAAGACACACATTCCTTATCCTCTAGGTGTTTGTGACCAAGAACATTTACCTCCACCCTCAGTTACAGGTGTTTACCCTCACACTGGCCTCACAGGAAAAAAAAATAGTGATTTTGTAATTCTATCAGTAGTCGATGGGCACCAGACATTTTAAATCTATTATTCTGGAAGATTAAAATTTTCTTTAGTAGATTTTGATCTTTGGGTAGTATCAATTATCCAAGGAGTTCTAACCCATCCTTCCTTTCTGCTTTAATACAAGCAGGAGTATGCTTTGGGAGATGGAGTAAAGGCAGTTACAAAAGAGTAAACCACCTGCTTTACAATTGTGTTGATGTTTTACTTTATTTTGAGACAGGATTTCACTGTATATTCCAGACCAGCCTTGAGTTCACTGTGTAGCCCAGGTGGGCCCTGAATTTGGATCGGCCAGCCTTCCAAGTTCTGGGATTACAGATATGCACAACATTCCTGATTCATTTAAGTTTTTCTTAGGCTGTGGTAATCCTGGTGATTTGTAAAGCCCCCTACGGTGTATGGTTTTTTAAAAAAATTCCATCTTCTTCTCTGCCTTTCAAGCTGGTACCTTTCTAAACTTTAGTATTTAGCTCCGAAATGCAAATCCCTCACAACTCCTAGTCACTCTGTTTCCTTGCCTTCCTGGCTCTCCTTAGGCACTTGTGGTGTGCTTTCAGGGAGGGATGAAGGTGGTTCCTATATCCTCCTTCATCAGCTTGGTAAGGCATAGATTTCTGTCTGTATTCAAATTTCCCATGAGAGGAGTGCCATTCTGCCACCATGATTGCCACCACTATCAGTTTCTTGCACTGCCATGGTTTTGAAAATCTTTGCATATATTTTATTTATTGATTACTATGTGTAGTAGTATGCTGTGGGGGCTCAGTAAGGAAGAGACGGGGGTATATCCATACGTGGAAGCCCTGCTAGACCTCAGCAGAGGGAACCACTGTCCTGGCCAGCGCCATACTCAATCGACAGTGGAACCCCAAGCGTCTCAGCTCAGGTGATTTTATTCATTCAGAACTCCTTAGGTGCAGATCGTTAGCAATCAAACATCCCCCACAGAAATCCAACACCTGCAGACAATACAAAAGACCAAGGCCTATGCATGCCTTTCCCCAACAGTGCACAAAAACAATTATTTTAAGCACGCCTTTCCCCAACAGTGCATAAAAACAATTATTTTAAGCACAAGTAAAAGTAAACTTCCACAACAACTACGCAAATATTCATTGTTTTGCCTGTGTACCACCTGTGCTTGTGGTGCTCCAGGAGGCCAGAAGAATGGATCAAATGCCCTGGAACTGGAGTTACAAACAGTTGTGAGCTGCCATGGGGATGTTGGGAATTGAACCCGAGTCCTCTGGAAGGACAAGCCAGTAGTCTTAACCACTGAGCCATTTGGCCTCATTGCACTGCCATATTCTGCTGCTGTGATTATCACTGACATCAGTCTTACCCATGAGTGAGAATCCCTGTTTTGGGCCAAAGCGTTGGAAAAAGAGGCCAGAGTCAAGAAGAACAAGAGGTGTGGGGGAGTTGAAAGCGCTTAGTGATAGGGCAAAGGGGGCTATGCTGTAATGCATGCAGCCCACACTGAAGCTGCATTTTCGAAGACATCTTAGCTTTGATAAGTCCTTTTCTTTCTGTCCCATCAGGAAACTGAGGAGAAACCTGAAGATAGATATTTCAGTGTCACCACTCCCGCAACCTTCCTTCTAAGGTGCTGGAAATTCGGGAGTTAGGAAAAAAGTAATTTTAGCATGCCCTCGTGTGGTCAAATGGCACCCTGCAGCAACTGTCTATCTGTCTGTCTGTCTGTAAGATGTGTGGCACCGCATCCGACTTGCAATGACTTTTGATGGAAGTTGGCATGTTTTACGGACATTTCGGAATAGGCAGTGGTGCTTGACAAGTGGGTAAGCACCCAGCAGGGCAGCTTGCATGATGTCACTCTCCTCTTTAGGGAACTGGTTCTTAAGATGTTTGGGGATAGCAACACCCTTTGAATAATCTTGCCAGGTTTATTTTTGAGATCATAGTGAAGTTACTTTTTTGATTTAAATCTTATTGTGTGCTCTTTAAGATAAGCGGGACAAACAGACTAGAACAAGGAGGGATGATCATAGATATTTTAAACCTAACTTGAATCGTTTTAGATTCATAGAACACTTACAAAGGTAGTGGAAACAATTCCCATGATAATCCTTGCATAGAGTCTCCTTAATTTAACATCACATCACATTTACTTTATAATCACCTCTAATTATAAATGCATATATTTTAGCTGTTTGAGAAGACATTCTCCTTTTTCCTTAAATTAGTGTGTTTTTCTTTTTCATAAGCAAGGATATTGGCTTATAAAACCACAGCAAAATTACCCAAAATGTAACTTTAATACTATTCTTTTTTAATTTGCAGACTTTTCTCAAATTTCTAAATTATTTCTCTAGGTCTTCCTTCATAGATACAAATCAAAGTCTGGTCTAGTGTCATTCACTGAACCCTCTTTCTGTGCGCACTGAGGGTGTACCCAGGGCTTCAGAGTCTCATACAATCTGTGCAAGCTTTCTAAGGGTGAGTTAAATCTCCAGCCCCTTTGTTATGTTTTTAAATTAACGTTTAAATAATATTTTATTTATTTGAAAATTCTTACATGTACACAATTGTTACGTCTCTCTGACCCTCCTGAAATCGTCTTTCATGACCATGGCATTTAAAAAAAATCAGATGGGCTAGAGAGATGGCTAAGTGGTTAAAAGCCCTGGCTGCCCTTCTAGAGAACTCAGGTTCGATTCCCAGAACCCACATGGTAGATCACATGTCTATAACTCCAGTCCCAGGAGATATGACACACTCTTCTAGTCTCTGTAGGTACCAGGCACGTTCATAGTACACAGGTATACATAAAAATAAAATATTAAAATAATTTTAACTTTTTATATTTAAAAATAGTGGGTTATCTTTACATTCACCAGACTTTTGAAAACTGTGACCTCAATATTTCCCCCTCACTACTAAATGTGTAAAACCTTGGCTAGTAATTCTTATGAAGATAAAACTAGAAATAGGACTAGGAGAAGAAAAGAAGAGATGTTAAAGAGGGAGGGGATAAAACAATAAAAAGGGCCAGGCTAAGTATTTTTTTGAAGAATGTTTCTGAATTTGACTGCTTGATGTATACTCATTATTAGGTTCATGTTATTACTTGTAGCAGGAGTATCACAAAAGTGACATTCTGTTCTCCTGTTGTTATTATTATTAATATTATATATATTTTTAGATTTATTTTTATTTTATGTATATGAATGTTTTGCCTACATGTATGTCTGTGCAACTTGTGCATGCAGTACCCACATAAGCCAGAAGAAGGCATAGAGTCTCATGGAATTGGCAGACAGTTGTGAGCTGCTAAGTGGACCTAGCAATTGAATCTGGGTCCTTTGTAATAGCAGCAAGTGCTCTCACTTACCCCTATATTGGATTTTTTCTTTTGAGATAGCATCTCACACTAGCTTTGTCTGGCCTGGAATTTACTGCAATTCTCCTGCCTCAGCCTCCCTAGTTCCAGGATGACAAGTGTTACGTGTTTCTCAGTATACCTTAATGCCTCTTTGTTTGGACCACAGGTATTGATATGTAGATTTTTCAGAATAATGAATGTGGAAAACTATGAATGCAAATAACGTCCCATTCCCTGTGAGTTCATGAAATTTTAATTATTGTATAAGTCAAAAGCAAGGAACTGGAGAAACTGCCCACTGCCCAGTTTTGTGAATGATGTAGGCTTTTAAGAAATTTGGGGTGAGAAAAGGTAGAATTTGGGAAGAGGGATGTTTTACTTTGTGAAGTTTTGGATCATGGAGTCCCCAGGATCTTTTATTTTAATCAATTTTTGCAAATCGGATGCTGGGGCTTTGGGGTTATTGCTGTGTGACCCTAGGGAATAGCTAGGCAGTTCCTTTGCTGGTTGTATAAGGTATGGTCATTCATAACGGAAGGAGACGTTTTAGAAAGATTTGGCTAGAGAAGGAGCAGGAACCACAGTCACCGTGCTGCCTCCTTTCAGGACAGGAAATCAAGTAGAATCAGCTTAACATGTTTTTATAACCTCCTTCTGACTGTTAACTTACAAGTAAGTGCTTGACAACTCACAGACATCTGTATGTATGAACTTACAATGGACTTGAAGATTTGAAACCGGTCATATAATGTCAGTCACTGATAACAAAGATTTAGCCTTTCACTGGGTAATTTGAGAAATTCTATTGTAGTAGGTGTTTTAGTTAAACATGTGGAAAGATGGCCTTTAAAGTGACAGCACCAGTCATAGCTTTTTAGATGCTGGTATTTGGCTGCATGTGACATTTTTATTTAGTGCACATTCAATTTTGTTGCTCATTGTTTTTGATAACGTGAATTCAGAATCTATTAAAACTTTAATTCCAGGCTGGTGAGATGGCTCATTTGGGTGAAAGTGCTTGCTATCCAGCTGAAAGATCTGAATTTGTTCCTTGGAACCCATTGTGGAGGGAGAGAATTGACCTCCATACACACATTGGGACACTGCTCTCTTACAATAATAATAAATGAAATGATAAAAAGTTTCATTTCTAAGATATTTTCTGAGCTGTACATGTGCAATATGACTGTGGTGACAATTATCTAAAGATGTGCCATGTTTCTAGCTGCTGATAAAATGTGATAACAGCCTGAATGGATATTTGGTTCCTTATTAATGTCTCTGACAGTATATTTATAATTTCAAACTTTACTTTCATGAAACTGTGTAATATTTAATCAGGCTAAACTGTCAAAATGAGGCAATGTAATTTTCTAGTATTTGCACAGATGTGTTTTTTATGGTTTAAATAAAAGATTGTATGTCAATTTAGAAAGGAAAATTTTGCATCAATACAAGACCAGATCGAAGTTTCAGCATATTAAAGAAATTTCCATAGGATGGTTGATAAATACTACCCTGATAAGGGACCTCATTTATAAAGTAAGTAAATTTACTCAATAATAAATATGACTATCAACAATATAATCCATCCTCTTAATTTTTTTGTTTATTTATTTCCTTTTCGAGACAGGGTTTCTCTGTTGTAATTCTAGCTGTCCTAGAACTTGCTCTGTAGACCAAGCTGGACTCGAACTCACAGAGATCCACCTGCATCTGCCTCCCAAATGCTGGGATTAAAGGCGTGTGCCACCACCACCCAGTGCATCTTTCTTATTTATATATTCTGAATTCACAAATTTCAACAACCTTGGGATCATAATATTTGGATAACAATTGCATATATACTGAAGCTGTATAGACATTTTATTGTCATTATTTTCAATGCAATACAGTATAACAACTATTTATGTAGTTTTTATAATGCATTAAATATTCTAATAAATATAGTGATGATTTGAAGTCTGTGGAAGAACATACGAAGGTTATATATGGATACACCTTTTATATAAATGGCTTATAGAATTAAAATATTATTCCAGGCAAGAAGCCCTGGAATAAATAGTCCATGAACACTGAGAGGTGAGTATAATAAATAAGTTTGATTATTTAATAAATATACAGACTACCTGTTCTGGGCTATGCATCATACTGTGGGATGATATGTTGAAGAGACAGAAAAAGACAAATGAATGAATACAGCACAGGGTGTGTTCCGATAGGACAAACATGAGGTCCTGTGACACATAATCCAAGATTGGAGAAGAAAACTCAGAATACTTTGTGGAGGAAGTGATTTATTTTCCTTCCTTTTAATTTTATCTTTTTTTTATCAACATATATTAATTACATACAATAATCAGTTTCATTAGGATGTTTACTTCTTTGGGGGCTTAAATGAAATACTTATTTTTATTTTATGTGTAAGAATGTTTTGCCTACATGCACTATGCGCATGGCTGGTACCAGCAGGGGCCAGGAGAGGGTACTAGAGGGCACTAAATCCCTAGGAGTGGAATGATGAAGCTCCCTGCCCCCAGGTCCTCTGCAAATGCAGCAAATGCTCTTGACTGTGGAGCCATCTCTCTAACACCAGGGCTTCTTTTGAATTAGTGTCCACATTCACTATGAAGCTAAGGATAACCACTTCCACAGCTACTACATGCAGTGCTGCAGATTGAACCCAGAGCCTTGGGAATTCCAGGTAAGCACTTTGCCACTGACCTACATCCTCAGTCCTGGAAAAAATGATTTCTAGTGTACACTATTCTGGTGTCTCTTCTTTTCAAAGTACATCACAAATATAGCTAGATTTGTCTCCCTGCACTGCCTCATGCTTTACCCAGCTCTTCATTACCGTCTTAATCACTCCACAATGGAGCATCATTAGATTGCAACCTCCGAGAGAACAACCACTTTTGTCTATTTTGTTTCCTGAGGGATCCTTAACAATGCCCAGCTCCTAATGGGTAATTAAATGGTACGCATTGATGAGTAAATAATTTCGTATCTTACATTGTTGGGACATAGTAAATCAATAGTGAAAGTAATATTTTAAGAAGATGTAACTTGTAGGAGGCAGGTAGTGAGATGGCTCAGTGGGTAAGAGGAGCAGAGATTGAACGCCCTGCACTCATGTAAAATGCTGGGTGCAAATGTACATCCGTCCCTGTGACACCAGCATTAGGTGCACTGGATCTGATCTGTCACTCTAGACAAAAGACTAAAAGTCTCTGTCTCAGGGCAATAAGGCACAGAGCGAATGAGGAAGACCTCTGGTCACTGTATGTGTGTGCACACATGTGCATTTGTGCATACAACACATACATATCATGATACCACTCCCAAAACATAATCTCTTAATTTCCTGATCACTTCTCATCTCCTTACTTCCCCATTTATTTATTTATTTATTTAGTAAAATGTTTGTATGTGTGGGGGTGGGTGTGGGGAGCATGCAGTGTGAATGCAGGTGCCTGGAGAGTCTATAAGAAACTAACTGATTCTAGTCGTTTGTTGGCCACCCATCATGGGTACTGAGAACTGCCCTTAGGTCCTTTGGAAGAGCAGGAAGCACTCTTAACCATTGAGCTGTCTCTCCACTTTCACTCTTTTATTATATGCTCCAGAAATTCTGAGGATGAAAAGAGACTAGTCATGGAGCTGAGTGGGGAAGGGAAGGGACAAGATGGGGAATATGATCAAAGCACATGAATGCATACATGAGAATGCCATAACGAAAGCCAGTATTTTGTACAATGAATATATGGATAATGATAAAAAATAGAATGTTAATGTCATGCACAAAGAAAGGAAATATGTAAGCTGACACCCAACAATGATTTGAAAGAGCGGGGCAGTCAGAGGTATGCAAGAAAATCATTCCAGGATAGAGAACTCAGAGGATATAGACTCTGAATAACGGAACAGCCTTACTTACTGAAAATAGTGGATGAGGTTAGAATAATGTTAGTGAAAAAGGATAGGAGTAGGTTAGCACAAATCTTGGTCGGTGTTTGTTAGGTTGTTTCTCTCCCTCTATTCGCTCGGCGTCCTGCTTCCCTTCCCAGCACATGGCTGGACCATATGGCCACTCAGCCTAGCCCCGGGAAGGAAAGCACAGAACATGGGTCAACACATCCAGACCCGTCCCAGGTCGGGGACTAAGAGTCTATGGAGCACGAGGGATTCTGGGAGTGTTGTCAGAGGAACATTCTCTCCTCCAGTTTAATGCGAGGGTCATAGGTTTATCAGGTTGGGGGTGAGGGAGGGTCTTTTGGTATTCAGGGGTAAGGCCATTGGTTAAAACAGGGATGCTGGGATAGGCATTTAGTTAGGTAAGCAATTCTGCCAATCGTAGCCCGCCCCTTGAAGGGGGTGGAGTTTTGCTGTCACTTCTGGTGTCAGACATTGCAGAGGGGAGGGGCCAGGGATCCTGCCAGCTCCTCATTTCAGGCTGGGGTTCCAAGCGCGCCCTCGACCCGCTGTCCCACTGCGGGGACTGTGACCGAATTCATGAGGGCGCCACAGGTGTTTTAGTGCACAGTCAGGAGTTAGCTATTACTCTAAATGAGTGGAGAACCTTAAACCATTCCAGCATATGTAAAACAAATGCTGAATTTCTTACTGTGGCCCATCAACCCTGCACAATCTTTTCCCTCATAAACCTTTCTTTCTTTCTTTCTTTCTTTCTTTCTTTCTTTCTTTCTTTCTTTCTTTCTTTCTTTCTTTCTTTCTTTCTTTCTTTCTTTCTTTCTTTCTTTCTTTCTTTCTTTCTTTCTTTCTTTCCTTTCTTTCTTTCTTTCTTTCCTTTCTTTCTCCCTCTCTCCCTCTCCCTCTCTCTCTCTCTCTCTTTCTTTCTTTCTTTCTTTCTCCTTTCTTTCTTTTTAAACCAGATATCCTGCTTCTATTTTTGTTCTGTGAACTCATGAAGCCATCTCTGCCTCAGGACCTTTAGAGGTGCTGTTCGTTGAGTATTGTCTCTGATCCAATATTCCCTTACTCCTCATTTTTCAAGGTTCAGTTTAAAATGAAACTACTCAGGAGACTCTCTCTGGGTATGTTCATTTCTTAAGACTGCTATAATAAAAATAACACAAATGAGTGGCTTGAAACACAGGGAATTATAGCATCTTTAGAGAGTCAAAGTCCAAATTTAAGTGTTAGCCTTGTTGGTTTTCTGGGGGTTCAGGAGAATTTGTCCTTGCTTCTCCTAGCTTCTGGTTGTCCAGGTGTTCCATGGCTATGCAGTCCGCTCTAGTTTGCTTACATCATTATTAGGCTGTCCTTGGTGTCTCTGTATATTGTCTTCTTTTCTGTCTCTTGTAAGGATGCTTAATATTGGACTTAAAGCCCATCCTAATCCAGGAAGATATCATTTACGCTTTTAAGAACTTTAAGAACCCCCCCCCATGTGTGTGTATGTGTGTGTGCGCACGCATGTGGAGGTCAGAGGACAACTTTTAGGAATAAGCCAGCTCTCTACTTCCCCTTTGTTGTTCTCAAGGATTGAACTCAGGTCATTAGACTTGACAACAAGGTCATTCATCTGCTGAGCCATCTTGCAGGCCCTCCAGGAGGGTTTTTTCTTGAGATCTTTACATAAATTATATCTAAAAATTCTATTATTCCAAATAAGGTCAAATTGTAAAGCTTCAAGTGAACATGTTTTAGGTTTGGGGAAAGAGCTGCTGTTCAGTTTCTCTCCATTTATAATCCTTTTGTCTCTCTTTTCCGCTCCCCTTTCCCCCCATCCTCTCCCTCTCCTTTCACCTCCCGTCACTGTAGTAGTTCATTTACTGCAGCAGCTCACCAAGGATCACAAGGAGGCATTTTCATAGACGCAAAACCTGCCAGACCTCAGCAGAGAGAACCACCATCATAAATAGTGTCGTACTAGACAGTGGAACCCAGAGCATCTGAACTCAGGTGTTTTTATTGATTCAGAACTCCTCAGGTGTTCTATGATAGCATGTGCATATCATTAGCAATCAAACATCTCCCACATAAAACCAACACCTGCAGACAATACAAAATGCCAAGGCCTAGGCAGCCCCTCACCCAACAGTGCACAAAACAATTATTTTAAATACAACTAAAAATGAACGTCTACAATACTTTACCTTGTTCTTTCCTTTCCTTTCTTATCTCTTCTCCTCCCTTCCCCTCTTCTTCCTCCTTTCTCATCTCCCATTTCATTTTCTCTTTCCTTTCTTATTCCCCCCAAAACACATTTCTACTCCCTCCTAAACAAGTTGGGCACTGAGGAAATTCACTTTCAGGCTACTGAAAGTTCTGGAATAACTAGACTTTTTTGTTGTTTCTTCTCAGAGAGTGTTTCAAAAGGACAACGGTATTCCAAATACCTATCCCTTAGCATCTCCTGTTATTTTCATCAGATGATATTATAACCAAAGAAACTGAGACCGGAAACAGTATTTCTTATCTATAGTTCTGGGGCCACTCAGATAGCTAAGAGATGGCTGCATATTATTCTTTTCTCTTTTTTGGTTTTTGCTTTGCTTTGTTGAGACAGAGTCTCAGTATGAAGCCTAGGCTGGCAATGAACTCACAACCCTCTCACTAGAAGTTGGCATTAATTTATACCCATAGTATCCTGAGTGCACCTTAACTCATCAGGTGCTCAGGTTAGAGGTGTGCTCTACCACACCCAGAAGGCACACCAGTTCTGTGATTACTGGGCCTTAGAGTTTACCAAAACAGCAGAGATGATGCTTATGAGGTAAGCAAGGGAGCAGTCCATGAAGGTCAAACATGTATTATCAAAAGTATGCAGGTCATACTCAAAGTCAGGTAGATGTGATACCCAACTTCTGGCAGTTTATCTTAGATTTGTCAAGCGGGAAAATTTAAATTATAAGATTTAATTAACAGTATGCTTTTACTGTTTATATTTGAGCAGAAGGCACCTGGGAATCCACAGTGCAGGTTAATGAACACTTGGTAGGAATCAGGTGCTTTCCCAGTGTGCCAGTTCAAGTCAGCATAGCTTTGTACTGAAATTCCATGCCTTATTTTTAAGAAAGCCCAGTTTGAGCGATGATCCTGGGAGGACTGCTCTCTTCTATGCAGAGAAGCAGGAAGGAGGTGGGGGTGGGGGAGATGAGTGATTGGGATGGGGAGGATACATAACAGAAGGAGAAGGAGGATGGAGGAGCTTGGAGGAATGGAGGGAGGGTAGGAGGGGTGTTGATATGTATTATATGAAAGAAGAAAAATAAATTAAAACAAATAAATAAAATAAAAAAGAAAGCATGGTGAATTTTCCTTTAACTCTATATTATTTTTGAGATTGTTTTGATATACAAGCAATTTGTCCCCTACCCTTTACCTCAGAGGATAAAATGGATGCTCCAAGGAAGATCTGTGTGCATCTTGGCTTCTTACATCTCAAGTTCACTACCCTCAGTTGCAGACGTACTTTTCAGTCCTCATGAAATCATTCCTCTTATCCAAGGGGTCCAAGGTGTTATGTAACTAAGTCAGTGTCTCAGACTTCGTATGTGTAGAGGCAAGATTTGAAAGATTTCCCAAGGATTATTCCTAATACCTAATAGTCCTGAAGGTTATGAGGGTATAAGGAGCAAAAGATTCTGCCTTACCATTCCACAGGCTTAGCGAATAATCAAAAAGATATTAGTATGGAATCATTTATAATTCATGCCTGAAAGTAGAATTAGAAATGCTGGTCTGAGGAAAAAGTTTTGTCACCATAAAATATTTGATGAAGGCAACCTTCAATGTTCATAAATCATAGTAAGATGATGGAAAAGCAAAGCCCATATCTTGTTGGACAAGTATTTTATGAGTTGGAAAAACAGCCCTTCACATTGGACTATTATTGGTTTTGGGGGCCCATATGCTTGAACCTCTCCCAAAACTCAAGATGCTACTATGCAGAGTCAGAGATATTTCAAATTGAAGTTCTCATCTTTACCTATCCTCCCTGTGCCAGGCCATGTCTCATCACGTTTTGCCTTTAATTTTCAGCATCTAATCATACCTGTGCCTGGAATTTCCTAAGAACAACAGCCACATACCAGTCCTTCATGGTCAAAAGTAGGTTTGTGATCATCTTCAGATCTCCAATGTTTTGGCACAAGCTTCTATATGAACCAGAAGGACACCAGGTAAGAGTATGCAAATGCCCAACAACTTCATCTTGGTAGGCACAAAGAGCTGCACTGAGCCAGGGGAAGGAATATTTACCTTGCTTGCTGTCTTTTGTGCGCCAAACCTAGCTGCCACCACTACAGGTGGACTGGGAAGGGTCTGGCTCTTCAGAGTACTGCCTGAAGGTGGTTGTATGTATCACAGGGTTTGGAGGAGACAAATGGCTTCTCACATATTTGTTCTCATTTTTATTGAATCCGTATGCCTTCTTGTCTCTGCTCAGCTGGGATGTTTGAGAAGATATTTAGCTCTTACTGGCTAGCACTTGCTGTTTCTGGCTTCGGATAGACTTAAATAGACTCTAATAGGGACAGTTGCATTTCTTCCCTTTCTAGAGCTCTAGTTTTTATACAGGTTAAAAAATGCACACAAAATTCCAACTTCATTATGCTTCAGTCACAGGCAGGAATTTATAGCAAGATCCCAGATGTTTGCAGCTCATGCCAGAGTATTTTGATCCTAATGTAACAGAGCTCACATTTTCAAATTGGAAAACAATATTCAGAGGAGTTGACTTCAGAGTTTTCAGGTTTCCAGGCCAAGGGATGGGTTTCTGAAACTATTTTGGGACACTCTTCCTTCATATCTCATACCTTCCTCATTCCCTCATGCTTTTCCTTCTTCACCTTCCTTTCCTGGAACTGGGTCTATACTGTGCAATTCTCATTTAGGCACATATTGTTCTAATACTCTTTTTGGAGGACAAAGAAATCTCTACAATTTTTTACCTTAATTTTTGCTTTCGTTACTCTTAAGTTTCTGTCAATTGTGCTTCATACATTCAAATAATACTAGGTGATGTAAGCGTAGATGTGAGCGTTGATTTATTATTTATTCTCGTGGGCAATGGCAAAATACAGTTTATTCTTTCTAATTCAATTCCTGGTCCTAGAAGGTTTCAGCCTCTATACAATCTAATCTGCAAACCTAAAATGCTTCAGCCTCCAAAACTTACTACTGACTGAGCTCACTCTGACTAGCTGTCTTCTGAATTAACCTCTTTTCACTGTGGTTGTATTGTGAACTCCAAACTGCAAATTGTAAACCATCTGCTTCTGACTCTCTGCTTTCTCTCTTAGCTTATTCTGGACTGGCTCTGCTCTTCTCAGCTTCTCCTTCTGAAATGAACTGTCTGTGAGCTGACTGCACTCATACTGCGTGACCGAACTAATTCTGCTTCTCTGAGCTCTGCCTCTTATCTTCTTCTACCTTGATTTTACCATGCTTCTCTCTCTCAACTCTGCCTCTACTCTTTGAGCTCTGCCTCTCTCTTTACTGACTGTTCCTTTTATAACCCGAGAATTGGGATGTGCCATCACTTCCTTCTGAGTTGGGATTAAAGGCATGTGCCTTAACCACAAAAATCCCCTTCACCTAACATTATCACAGAGGACAGGATTAGTCTGAATATCATTCTTTCTGCATTCCAGCTGGATCACACAGGCCTCTGAAGGTGATCCATTGCTCGAGCAGTCATGTTGCTGGATTAAAGGATTAAATGTTCCTCTACAAGGTATAACTCTCCTTTCTTGGGCACAGGGCAGGTCCTGTACCAAACGCATTCTGTGTATTATCTCTTTTGATTCTTTGGACACCCTCTCAGGAAATCACTGTTATTGCTTCTGTTTTACAGATGGGATATTTTGAGGCCTATAGGTGAACTGGCTTCTCAAGATCACACAGTGATATTTACGATCCCAGTGCAGCTCTGAGCCTTTCTCAGGATGAGTTTGTAAGCACAAAAAAACATGTCCTGGGTTGACATACATAAATTAACAGAAACAGTTAGCCAGACGTGGAACTACAGAAGCCAAAAAGCAAAGTTAGTGCATTTTGAGACTTTTCTAGGTCTGCATGGACTTTGGTGGATTAGGCCTTCATTTTAGTTTTGGCAGGTGGTGCTGTCTATGGCCTGAGTCTTACAGCCTGAATGGTACTTTCATCACAGAATCAGTTGTGCTAAGGTCTCAGGGCCTACTAAGGTCTGGGGCTCTGTTACAATGGTACAATGATAGGTGAATGTTAGTTTCTGGGATTGTGCCAGCAACGTCCTCATCTAGAGCCAGTTACCTGTGCTTCTGGAAGGGCATGTATAGGAGAGTTAAAACTCGCAAAGTCTGGGATGAAAAGTTGGCTCAGCAGTTAATAGTTCTGGATGCTCTTGTGGAGGACCTACGTTCATTTACTAGCACCCACATGGTGACTCACAACCACCAAGAACTTCACTTCCAGAGGATCTGCCACCCTCTTCTGGCTTCCATAGGCACCAGGCATGCATGTGGTGGTGCATATATAGACAAATGTTCATACATGTAATATATAAATAAATGTTTAAAAATATCACAGTTTTTTTTTCCCCGAACAGGGAATTTTTCTGTCACGTCCTGAGTCTTCCAGTTTCATTGGGAAGATAATAATGTTCACAGCAAACACCCATGCTATGCACCATTCACAGCGCTTTGCAGTTATTAACTCATTTAATTTTATTTGGAGGATTGTGTGTTGGCATCCCCATCCTAGATTTTTCATGTGGCACCACTTTCCTCACCAATGGCTAAGTCCTATTGATTCTGCTTCATTAATATGCTTTATAGCCATATGTTTTCAATTTGTGCTTCCTTCACCACTGTTTTGGTTCAAGTTTGCAACAGTTCCCACCTGTAGTGTTGTAACAGCAGCCATCCCTGGTTTTGAGAGCAATACTGAGTAATAACTCCTTGACTGCTTTAATCCCAGAACAGCCTGCCTTCCTTCCTTCCTTCCTTCCTTCCTTCCTTCCTTCCTTCCTTCCTTCCTTCCTTCCTTCCTTCCTTTCTTCTTTCCTTTCTTCCTTTTCTTCCTTACTCTTTTTGAGACAAGATTTTCCCATGTAGGCTGTCCCAAGACTCACTGTGTAATCAGGCTGACTTTGATTTTCTCATCTTCCTGCTTCAGCCAGCAGAATTGGGATTATGGGAATGCACTGATACACCCAGTCCCGTAGGCTTCTTTTTGTTGGTACTAGTCTTGCTGTTTTGGTTCTTAGTCTTTATTACTCTCATATTCTCCATAGAGTCATTCCTCATTTTATGTCTTTAGTCCACATTAATTTTCAAGGTTTGGCTTTCTTCTGTTACTGATCAATCATACAGGAGTGTTATTAATGTCTGGTGGAGGAGGGTGTAGATAGGAACTCCCAATGTGATATAAATAATTTCCCTGTGGTTACTCAGAAGTGATTTCAGGATTTCCCATGCCTTTTAAAAGCCCAGATGAGGCTCAGAACTACATCCAAGCAAAGGAGGCTTGGGAAAATTGTAGTTTCTGTCTGCATTTCCACTGAACCAATGGCTCTGAAAATGGGAAGGGACACCAAGAAAAGAGACTTGCATGGATGAAGCTCAGTTTTTTTTTTTTCTCAAGGAAAGGTCAGTGAGTGATGAATCAGACCCCGAACACCCAGAAGCACCAAGCTCAATGTCACCATTAGCTCTCTCCAAGTCATACTGATTTCCAGGTAATGGCTCAGTTTTAGGTCTTGTTCCCCAGACGATTTAAGTGGAGAGGGGGTAAAACTGTCCCCAACACCCAAAGTGCAATTTTACCGAGGAGATTTATTTTTACATTGATACAGAATATAAATACTGTAAATGTCTTCCACTCTGTTAGCCTTCTTTTTTTTTTTTGAGCTATAGTTAATAGGCTAACTTTCTGTCTTGCCACTTTATCAAGTTGATGGAACTGTTTAATGAAACCCATGGAGATTGAGCAATTTAGTCTAACGGTCAGTTGCAACCCTTGATGTAAGTAATTTCCAGCAATACTGTATGCATCAAATGTCCAACCTGCCAGTGGTTATCAATATCCATTATGCTTTTGGTTGGCGTGAACCATTAATAATATGTCAGATTAAGCAATTAGGCCGTCTCTACTTGCCAGAGGAAATTGTTTTTCCCTAACTGATGATATTGGCTTTGTGGTTGTGCAGATAAGTGCTTGGTCAAAACGTTTGGCGCATTCATAGGAGGGGAGTCACTCTTTTTGATAGATAAGGAGCAAAAACTGAAAATCAAGGGGCTTAGAAGAGCCTACAGACATTTTCTAAGGAAAGCATCTTAGCCATTTCTTCTTTTTAAAACAGGAACGGCTTAATTACTGTTGGTGCTGTCTAGCAAGGAACTTCATTTGGTGTGTCATTCAGCTGGGAGCACACGCCTCTGTGGAGCTCCAGCTAAACAAGAACATTTAAATTTTGATAGGAAATGTGAACAATCAAAGATTACTTAGAAAGCACAAGAGGAAGACTTTTTGGTGTTTTCCATTTTTTTCAGACTTTGAAAACGAAGATGAAAAAGAGAAGGGGACGAGTTCAGTGGCAACACATTGTAAGCTCTAGTTTATATGCTTTGTTTTGGGGCCCTCCAAGATTTCCTTTTAGCTTTATGATTTACCATTTGCATTTTATGTAACAGTATAGGGACACTTGTAACTTTCTACCATCTCAAGTTTATGGATCTTCCTCACCTTGCCTGCTGTGTCCTGCTTTCCCTTGTTTCCTGTTTGCACACATTGACCAATTAAAATTGTGCTTGGGAACCATTTCCAAGGAACCTTTCAATAGTAGCCTCACCTTTTCTGATTATGCATTTACTCAAAGTGTTCCTGTTACTCTGTCATCTTTCACATTTACTAATATATTAATTTTATGTTGCTTTAAAAGTTTGTTCCCCCCCCCCACAAAACACATATAAGCCAAAGGGAGAAAATCAGTAACAAATCACCCATAACCTTACTGCCTAAAGATAACCCTTTGGTATATATTATTTATTTATCAATTTATCAAGTACACATTGAACAATGATTTATTGTTCCTTGGGTAAGCTTTGGAAGCATAATAGTAAACAAAACAGTCTCCATGGAGCTTAAAGCTAATGAGGATTTATCCATTATCACAACATTAAACATGCAGTGAAATGCTATGATTCAAAGATACTCTTTGCCCCAAGAATGTTTAAGAAAGGGAGCCAATCTGGCTCTAGATGTAAGAAAGACATTTCTGACAAAGCATGGTCACTAATCATCTGGCGAAAGATTTTTTTTGTTCTACTCCGATAGAAATCATGGGTAGGCAAGGAGAAGCTCTTTAAGTGCTTGTCACAGGCAGCTTTCCTTTTCTTTAGTGTTTGGCAGCAGCAAGCGGCAGTAGCAGGTGGACAGAAGCAGCAGCAAATAGCATCCGCCAGTGTTACAGTCTCTGTGTAGGCCTTGGGTACTGGGCTCAGCCTTTCAAGTGTCACACTCTGCATGCAGACCTTGGATATGGTGACCTTTGATCCCTGTAACAAGCTAGTTTTGGAGCTCTAAATCTAGGACCTGAGACCCTAGGATCTGAAGACTCAATGATATGTTTCTGGAACTCTTCTGGTAACCCAGTCCTTTAGTTTTCTCTCTGCTGGCTTCACAAAGCCTTTATGTCTTCAGGCTCAGCTCTCCATCCTCTCCTGCCTCATCTTCTAATGCCTTCTTTCTGCCCTGGCTGCTTTTTGAACTGTATAGCTGCTGTCTTCCACTCTTAACCAGTTGGCTGCCTTGCAGCTTTTGCAGTGTGGCCTGATAACTGCTCAGCTATGGCCGCCTCTGTTCTCGAGCCTGTGCTGTTCTGCTGCCTCTGCCATGCTGCTTCTACCCTGTTGCCGGATCAGCTTGCACTACTAAAAGTAAAAAAGAAAGTACTGCTCTAGAAAAGCCACTATGGGACCTCATGTTGCCACATCTGGAGTGGCAGCATAGGAAAGAGTGTTTCCCAGCCAACTAACCAACCGATGCATTGTGTGAACCTAAGCAGCATGCCTACAGAGTCCTAAAAGTGTGTTTGTTTGGACCAATTGGCCATTTATTCTACTCAGGCCAGTCACAGTTTTGCCATTTAGCATCAATCACAACCCTGGAGACCTGTGTTTTGGACCAATCACAGCCTTGTCTCTTAGTACAAGTCACAATAGTCCCTGTGCCAGATCACCAGGGACAGTGCTCCCACTCTGGCCGAGGTGAAAAATGTTGCATGGTCATCGAAAGTGTACTTAGCCTTGAGGAAGCAAAAAAAAAAAAAAAAAAACTGCTCTGAATAGTTTTAAACAGCTTTGGCTGAGACGGTGTCCTCAGGAGCTGGGGAAATCAGCCATGATCATCTTATAGTTTTCTCAAAGCATCCCTGGAGTGTTCTAGAGGTCTGGTGCTGGCATGATGGTGGTCCAGCTGGCTAAGGCAGCCAGGGCAGCAAAGAGAGAGTCCAAAACAGCTGCTCATTAGGCAGTTAAATTTCCCTTTCCCCAGTGTCTTTGCTCATAATACAGGAAAGTGAGCTTTAGAAAGCATGCTTGCAGTGTAAACACAAAGAACTTATCATAAAAGCTATTAGTGATTTTAACAATTCTAATAGTGCATAACACCTGCCCCAGTGCTCTGGGGAGACGTGAGATCCCTTTAACTGTCTCAGCGCCTTGGGTTGCAATAGTAAAGATGATTAGAAAGTGTTCAGGTCAACCTCGGGAAGAAGAGATTGGGAAAAGGAGGGTGAGGAGGGAAGATTTTCCTAAGTAGATGACAGTATATAACTGGAGGGAATATGGGATGATTAAGGACAGGGTTGGGAAACTATGATCAGAGAATTTCTAGTTTTTGTAAATGAAACTTTAGCCGATAACAACATGCTGGTTCATTTACTGAACATCTCTGTTGCTTTGGTGCTAGAATTGCAGAGCTGAGAAATTGCAGTGTTGAGCTGCTCCCACAAAGACCATATGGTCCTATTGGAAGACCTAAAATATGCATTTGTTCTCTGTTCTTTTACAGAAAATGTTTGCTGACACTTTTTCTGAGACCTCAAAGAAAGCGAAGGTACAATAAAGAGCAATGTGGAAAACGGTGAGGCTGAATCTTAGGCAACACCTGGACAGGTGATACAGGTTTTTAGTTATAATCTTCATTTACGAAGAATGGAAAAGAATGGGAGAGTTTTAAGCAAGAGCCTAAAAAAGAGCTGTCCTGAATCTGGTTATGAATGTCTTCTTGTTTGTTCATTTAGTTTTGAGACAGAGTCCCCTGTAGTCCAGTTTCACTTTGAAATCGCTATCTAGTTGAGGATGACCTTGAACTTCGGATCCTCTAGCGAGTGTTCAGTTTTATGAAATGCAGGGGATGGAATTCATGGCCTTGTGCTTCGTGCATGCTAGGCGAGCAAGTGCCACGCTGAGTGCACTACATCTTCAGCCCTTAGTCTTGTGTTTTACTTGACAGTTCATCTTGTATTACCTATTATTATTTAACCATACATTTCATAACAGTATGGATATGGATTTGTTGCAACTGAGAATTTTATGTGGCTTTGGAATTATGCGAAGAACATCCTTGTTCAAATCGTTACTACTCCGCTATGATAGCCTGCTAATTGTTTCAGCAAGTATATACATTTCAGAGGCCTTTGCTTTGCTTTTATCTACAGTCTTCCAAAAGCAGCATTTACTACCTAGTAAGGTACAAGTGTGCCTGATTTCCACACTCTCAAGAGACATTTAAATATGTTTGGTAATTTGATGCAAGAAAAATAAAGTTTTGTTTTTGCTTTAATTTTCGATTTTGTGAATATTGGAGAACATGGCTTTTCTACCTTATATGCATTTCTTCCTTTATAACTGCTTATTCATATACTTTGCTATTTAACTTTTATTATTGATTTTTTATGAGTTGATTACATATTGGGGAGATTATTTGTTTACTGTCACATTGTGGATATTTTTCCAAGCTTGTCTTTTAGTTTTAACTTTCATTTGTGGTATTTTGACAGAATTTATAAACATATAGTTAACAAATCATTTTTTTCTTCGGGTTTTCTGAGCTTGGGGCTATGCTTGAGAAGACTAAGCACCGAGATTATACAACAGCAACAATATATTTCATACATTTGAAACTATATTCCATTATATTTTAATCTTTAATTCATATGATATATATTTTGTTGTAGCAACAGAAAGAAATTAAATGGCCTGATTTTCAAAAGGAAAATCTCTTTGAGGAGAGGAAGAAAAACCTCTCAGAGAAGCAAGGATCTCTTTGATTAGAAACCCCATGCACTGTAGGTAAGAAAGCAATTCTCTGGATTAGGAACAGGCATTTCAGACAATTTCAAACCAAGCAAGTTTGTTTATTCTAGAATGTACACATATGTTTAAAATAATCAATCATCATTCTCAAGTGGATGTCCTCAAACCACTCATACCTCAGAACACCTACCATCTTCATGTCTTAATCCCGATTAATGTATCAAAAAGGATATGAGTAGCTGGAGAGATGGTTCAGCAGTTAAGAGCACATCCTCCACTTGCAGAGGTCCCAAGGTTTGATTCTCAGCATCCACATGAAGGCTCACAAGTATATGTAATTTTGTTTCCAGAGGTTCTGATGCCCTCTTCTGGCCACTGCTGGTACTGCATGCATGTGGTGCACAGATGGACATACAGACAAAACACCCATCCTTATAAAAAAAGGATATGAACTTTTGTGTGTGAAAAGTGCTCGAGACATATTTTAATCTTTTATATGAAACTGTCATTTAAATAAGTTTCCCTCTTGTCTTAGCCATTGTTCTCTTGCTGTGAAGAGACACCCTGACCAAGGCAACACTTACTAAAGAAATCATTTAATTGGGGGCTTGCTTACAGTTTCACAGCATTAGTCCATTATCATCAAGGTGGAGAGTGTGGCAGCAGGCAGACAGGCATGGTGCTGGAGAAGTAGCTGGAGGTTTACATCCTGATCCCCAGGCAGGAGAGAGAGGGGGGAGAAGGTGAGGGAGAGCTCTGGCGATAGGGATATTGAGGGGGGGGGGGGAGGGGGAGAGGGAAAGGGAGGGAGAGAGAGGGAGAGAGAGGGAGAGAGGGGAGAGGGAGAGAGAGAGGGAGAGAGAGGGAGAGAGGGGGGAGGGAGGGAGGAAGAGAGAGAGGGGGGGGGGGGGGGAGAGGGAGAGAGAGAGGGAGAGAGAGAGAGAGAGGGAGAGGGAGAGAGAGAGAAGAGATTGATTAGGAGAGAGGGAAGACTGGCTTGGCATGGCTTTTGAAACTCTAAAGCCCACTTCTAGTGACACAGTTTCTTCACACGCAGATAGCTTCACTAACTAGGGACCAAGCATTCAAAGATACGAGCCTATGCACTCCAGTCCCATTCAAACTACCACACCTCTCCTCTTTGAATCTTTCATGGAAGACTCATTGTTTTATTTATTTTGGACACTTCCATGTTACTTATTATATAGGAGGCTCTAAAAAGTCCTTTAATGGTATTAACTAATTCATTCCCCTTAACTGTTCTATTGTATTTTATAGACAAGGAATTCAGGAACACTGAAATTCAGTGGCCTGTTTGAGGTCACTCAGATAGTATAATGGTTAATATTGACATTAATTATTGATATTAATATTGATAGGGTCTAGAATCATTCAGGAGACAAATGGGCATATCTATGATGAATTATACTAAAAGTCTGCAGCACCATTTCCTGGGCTGGGGTCCTGAACGGACAAAGTAGGAGAAAATGAGCTGAGATCAAGAACCCATTGCTCCTTGCTTCTTGACTGTGAGTGCAATTTCTTAAGCTCCTTCACCTGTAACTTCCCAGTCATGGTGGACTTGAACTATGAGCCACATAAAGCCCTCCTTCCTTAAGTTGTTTTGTCAGAATACTGCCAACAGGAAAAGTAACTAATACAGGTGGCAAGTCACAACCATATTCTGTTTCCTTAAATGACAGAACAGGATAGAATACTTTTGGTTGTGTGGGAAATCTCCTTGGTGGAGGAATAACAGATACCACCGAAAGACAAATGAAGTCTGAACTGGCCACCATTATTTTTTTTGTCAAAATATAAATCATATAGTTTAGAGGCTATTGTCATCATATAAGATTATTTTATTTTATTTTATTTTTTTTTAATTTTTGGCTTTTCAAGACAGGATTTCTCTGCTGTAACTCTGGCTGTTCTGGAACTCACTCTGTGGACCAGGCTGGCCTTTAACTCACAGAGATCTGCCTGCCTCTGTCTTCTGAGTACAGGGATTAAAAGCGTGCGCCACCACTGCCCAGCAATTATACAAGATTTTTAAAAGATATTTTCATCTCTAATTTCCTTATCCAGTATCCATGTCCAACACTGCTTACACATTGCACGTGTATTATTATTTTTAAGCCATCTAGAACATCTTTAGATATAGGCAGGTATAAATTATACTACAAAGCCTGAAATGTTTCTGTAAGTATTTAAGCTGAAATAATATGAAATAGAATAAATTAATTTATAAACTTAAAAATTAAATAATTTGTACAAAGGCTAATAATTGTAACGTGACTCTTAAAAGCTAGAAATAACTAAATATCAGTAAGAGAGGAGTGGATAAACAAAAATTGTAGCACGTCAATGAGATGGAGTGACACATGGCTATTCAAAATCACAAATGAGGTATTTCATATATGAGTTTTTAAAAATTTATTTGTGTGTATGTGTGCGTGCTTGTGGAGTCCAAAAGAGGGTGTTGGATCCCCTGGAGCTGGAATTACAAATAGTTGTGAACTTTTCTACATGGGTGCTGAGAACTGAGTTCTGGTTCCCTGAGAGAGCAGAGAATTCTTTTAACCACTGAGGCATGTCGCCAGCCCCTCTGTGAGGTTTTGGAGACAGAGTCTTGCTACATAGCCCAGATTGGCCTTGAACCCATGATGGTCCTATGTGAGTACCCCTGAGTTCTGGGTGTGTCCTGCCATGTCAGATGTGAAAATTTTATTTGAAGTAACACTAGACGAAAAATACAGAAAAATAATAGGCACAATTATGTAACACTAGGTGAATACAGATGACAGTAATAAGACTATATTCAAAACTGTTATTAGAGCTTCTTGCATGGAGAATTTAAAATGGTAATTAAAATGACATATTTAGAAAAGTAAGTCAGCGATAACAGGGTTGCTTTCCTGATATTCACTATCATACTTTGGGCTTAGGAAAAGGTCTCAAGGCTTTTTTTAGACATGCTAAGTTCATCTTCTCTCTTATATTTTCCCAAGTGGGCTTGCCACTTTTCTGTGCTCAGGATACACACTGGGGTCTCATAGTTAGTAAGAGTTTGGTTCAGTATTCTTGTCATCATCGGCTACAAATGGAGAGGGCCACTTAATGATAATCTTGGAAGAATGCAAGGGATCAAGCAAGGGTAGCAGAAGTGATACATGAACTACAGTCTGAGAGTATCATCTCCCTATACTAAAGAAATGCAGACAAACCTCAACCATATTTGAAATACATCCAGTGGGCTCTCCCACATTCAAGCAGGTATAAGTAGAATTAGATTTGGCTTCTCGGAAGTGGTGCGACAAGAAGTATGTCAGGTATGTGAAAGCCACAAATTATCTGCAACACAGGAAATAATAGTCTTCAGTGCTGCTGTCTTAGTTTCATTTCCTGCTCCTGTGTTAACATACCTGAACAAAAGCAATTTAAAGGATAAAGTTATTCAGTTCACTTTTCCAGGTTACAATCCATCATTGTGAGGAAGTCAAGGCAGCAGGAAGTTGAAGCAGCCAATCACAAAAGCAGAGAGCAATGAATCAAGTGCTCAGCTAGTTTTCCTTGGGAAGTGGCTCAGGTAGTGAGATACTGAAGGCTTCACCAAGCAGCTACTAGTGGGAGTTCCTCCAGCCCTCTCAGGCGACTGCAGCCCTAGTCATAGCAGCAGTCTCTTCAGAGGGCCGGAGCCTAAACCTCATGCTTTAGCTGTGTGTGTTTGAGCTCCTGAGCGTTTGGTTCATTTGTTATGCATCAGCAGATAATAATTCATACAGTAGCTCCCATGGTATCTGATTATAATACAAAACTACCTGGAACTTTGGCCTGCTACTGGGGAACTGCTGGTATGGGAAGGGGCATTATACACATATCTAAATGTTTACCCCAAACACCTGGTTTGCGACAGAGATGGGCGATGAGAACAATGGATAATAGATGCTGAGTATCTTATGTATACTTCGGAAAAGTGTCCACTTCCTTTATCTCCATGGGGAAACATCCCAATCACTTAGTCTTCTAGTACAAGGTATAGTTCATAACATTAAAGCTATACGAAGAATTGTGGCTGGACTGGAGAGTGCAGAGCAAGTGCGCCGAGCACAAATAGTAAGCCTAGAACTAGTTACTAGTAAGGAGGAACCCAAGGAAGTCAAATCCGAAGGCAAAGCTGAGATAGAAGACTAAGGATGATAGGTGTGAGGACAAGCTGCTAGCATGAGGATCAACGGAGGCCAGCAAGAGGTAGAATGAGTTAGTTTGGATACCTTTAACATATGTAGGTAACATTTGATGCCACGTATCAAGAATAATGTCCTTATATTTGGCTCAGGCTCTTGTGACTGTGTTAAATCCGTGTGCACTATGACAGGTTGCAGAATATAACTTAGCTTTTCTTCTTAAAGAAAGTTTTATTTATTTTTATTTTATGTGTATGAGTGTTTTGCCCACCTGTATGTCTATGCGACACATATATGCAGTGCCCTTGGAAGCCAGAAGAGGGCATCAGATCCCCAGAATCGGAATAGCATATGCTTGTGAGCCAAGTAGACACTGGGATTTGAACTTGGGTCCTCTGGAAAAGCAGCCAGAGCTCTTAATCACGGAGCCATCTCTACAGTCCCAAATTTGCTTGTTTTAATGGCCAGAACTGGGCTTAGAGTAGTTCAGCCTAAGTTGATAATCTATTTCTACTTTCCCCTGCTTCAAACATTTTTCATCCAAGGAACATAATTATGAGGGGTAAGATCTATGATAAGGCCTTCATTGGTGGTATTATTTCCTGTTATCTTAGAAGTATAGCTAGACTTGTCTCTGGCAGCTGTTGAGGGTCTGACAAGCCAGCCCTTCCTGGGAAGCTTACATCTGGAGATGGTGAACATCTCTAGAGAGCTGAGCAGCTGGTGCTGAAATACGTGTTCAAGTGTCTGCTAATTCTATTGCCTGAATGTTGCATGGCCCTCTCAGCAGAATGACATTTCACAGTTTTCAGCTGCCATAAATCACTGACCTCAAGAGCCTCAATGTTCAGGACCTAATCCATCAGGCTAGCCAGGCACTTGAAGCGCTTTCAGACTTTGAATAGAAATAGACCCAAAGACGTGCTGTCCCCCAAAGCCATTCCATTCCAGAATGATTAAATGTCTGTGCTCCCAGAGGTTTTCTGTGATAGTTTAAAAGATTGGCATGAATATACCCAAAGCAATTTTTTTGCATGTGTATTCAGGCAGCAAAATCCTGATGGAGATGGATATAAGCAACTTTCTTAGGCTATCTTTAAGATGCAATATCTTTGTTTTAGCTGAGCTGCTATTTGGGCATTAGATCCTCCAGAGGAGGGATGTGATACTCTGAGGTCAAAGCCCATATTTGAAAATAACCATATTTTGTGTTTTTGTGTAGCTTGCTAGCAAGTAGATACAGAGCAAAGTAGGAGAGGGAGAGCCAGCTGGCACCTTTAGCTCACTGAGTGCTGGGTTCCATTCTTAGCTAAGCTCCTCACTGACACAGTCTGCTACAAAACAACTTCCTATTCCTTCTGGTACAGGTGAATGGTGTGGCCAGTCTCTGAAAAAAAAAATGATATGGTAAGTTGTTTCCAAGGTTAAAGTTCAGCTAAGTGGGTTTGCAGAGTCAGCTTACAAGTTCATGTTGCATGGCAAAGGTGGCTTGAAGTTTATTGTTGTAGAAGTTTATTTTTAGTTATGTATAAAATAGTTGTTGTATGTACTGTTGGGTGAGGGTTTCCCTAGGTATTGATGATTTGTATTGTCTGCAGATGTCGGATTTGTGTGGAGGATGTTTGATTGCACATGATCTGCACATGCTATCAGTAGAACACCTGAGGAGTTCTGAATCAATAAAGACACCTGAGCTGAGGTGCTCTAGGTTCCACCATCCAGTATGAAGCTGGTCAGGATAGTGATTCCTTCTGCTGAGTTCTGGCAGGGTTTGCAATTATGAAATATGCTCCTTGTTTCTCTTGGTGAGCCACCATAGTGGCTACCTACTACAGTCAACATCCCCCATGTCTAGGGAGTTGTCATTGGGATTAAATTCAGAGGTCTGCTTATATCTAATGTGACTAATACTTGCCAATGGAATGTGAACATGAGCATTTTTTTTCATTTTTATAAGCAGTTACTCATACAAACACAGTGATCTTGGAATTGTGTCAAAGATGCAAGATCAAAAAATGTAAGGAATCTGGGCTCCCTTCATTGCCATCTAAAAAGTAACCTGCTGACCAGGCATACCCACAGAGGACTGTTAGATGAGCAATAAGTACTAGGCTTATTTGTTAAAGCAGCTAGCATTACCTAACAAACATACATGAAAATTTAAACTATTTGAATAAAATGTGATGTATAATATTATGATTAGATAGGCCAAATTTTTGGTTAAACTGACATTACACTTAAATGAATGCCAATAAAGTAGGCAAAATTTCATTCTGAATAGTTTACTACTACCTCTTTTCCCTGCTTTATTTTTCCATTCCACAAAATCATATTGAAGGCTTATAATATATCAGGTACCATGGTAAGCACTGGTAACACAATAGTGGGCAAAGTGGACATGATCTTGAAACCTGTGTAGGAAAGTTAATGTGTTCCTGAACTTAGATAATAGAACTGACTATGTAAGGAGACTAGAGAGGAGAGGAGGCATTAGAAAAGTTACTATAAGGTTAGTCCTTGGACAGTAAGTTTTCCAAGCACCCCGAAGTCTCTAAAAATAGTCATTTCTGGTCCTGTCCCTACCAAACATGAGTAAGGAGGACTAAGGTAGAGTCTAAGAAACTTTATTTAAAATAATATCTTCCAGTAGACTTTGGTGCACAATTCCTCTGCCAAGGATTAGGAGGAAATAAATGACATTTAGGTCCAGAAATTAAAGATGAGATGCCTTTAATGATGACAACTTGCAAATTATAGACAAGAGAGGAAATAATTAGGATTTGAAGATAATATGGAGATTTCCAGAGTCATCTGTTGGTCTGGCAACAGTTGGTAAGTACTTGAAATGAACAACTCGGGAAGATAAGCAGACTTCTATCGAGGCTGATCTTTGGATTTAATGCATTTGAAGTGTCCATGAACTACCCATTAGAGAAATACACTACAGTTGCTCCTTACCATCTATAGATGTTTCATCCCAGGAGTCTCTGAGATTGCCAAAATTCTGTCCCTTAGGTAAAATGACATGACATTTGCATATAACCCATGCATATTATCCTATATATATATAAATCTTTTCTAGATTACATATAGCATCTAATACAGTGTAAATGCTGTAAAATAGTTGTTATATCTTATTATTTAGAAAAGGAGAAGAAAAAAAACATGTCTGCATATGTTCAGCACAGATACAAGTTTTTTTTTTCAAACACTTCATCTTTAGGTGTTTGAATTTATAGAAACAGAAGCCACAGACACAAGGGGTTGACTGCATATTTGACTCTGTGTAACAGAAGTAGACAGTGAGCGGGTTGCAAGGATAGCAAAATTGGGTGTGGCTATTAGGTAAGAGATGAGATAATTTCAAGTTACTCACACAGGTATGAATTCAAAGCAATTTATGTACTTCCAATGGAACATATACCATCCTTTGGAAATACTACAATCTGCCATCAATGGGACAGGAAAGGGAAGGCATGTAAGTGCTTGAATTATACTGTACCATCAGTAGCCTTCACAAAACAGCAAATTAAAAAGATTTAAAAATCAATACATAGAAAAATATAGATACATATGCCTACAAAACCACCAGACCGGCGATGACAATATTTAATTTGTAGGAAATGAGAAAATAGATACATGTTATCATTTGTATTGAGACAAGGTCTCATATATCCAGGCTGATCACAAACTCCTAACTGAGGCTGACCTTGAACTCACCTCCCAAGTACTGGTATTACAAGTTCATGCTACCACATCTGGGCTGTAGCCCAAATATTTGTTTTTTCAATTTCAATTTGATTTAATTTTTTTGTGCATGGGTGTTTTGCCTGTATATATGTCTGTGAACCTCATGCATGCATGGTGCCAAGGGATGTCATCTCTGACATTGAATACTCTAGAACTGGAGAAACAAATGATTGTGAGCCCATGTGGGTACTGGAAACCAAACTCAGGGCTCTGCAAGAGCAGCAAGTGATCTTAACCACTGAGACATCTGTCCAGTTTCATGTATCCCAATTTTTAAAACATTATGGGACACAAAGAAAATATTTATAGAGTTCAGCATGATTAATAGATGTAATTCAGAAGGAAAAACAAGTATTTATAGCAGGGCCAGGTTATGGTTCAAACTATTCCGTGTCTCAAGATTACTCATGCAAATGCATGCATGATAATGCAGTATAAAACAATTTCAGTAGTGTGAATGATAAGCAAAGGGCTCTTGAGACTAACAAACATTGATGCCCAAGGCCTCCTGTGACTAATCTCTGATCTCAATCCATTCCCTGAGTATCCTTGTTGAAGAAGCCCAAATGCTAACAGCAAGATGTACTCTTATTAGAATTCTACTTGTACCTGTTTCTTGGCTTTGAGTATCTAGTGATCAGTTTTGCTCTCAGAATTCAAGATGTGCAGGCAAATAACCTCCCACTCTGTACTGCCACTTGAATTCTGTTTAGAATCTCATTTCCTGCATAGCACATTAATACTGTGACCTACATGCCTTAATTTGTCTTGCTGTGTGATGAGACATCTGTGATCTGGAAACACCTAATGAACACAGTATTAGAACTCAGAATACAATAAGCCATGGCTCAGTTAACTAGGCAGTGTCAGCTTGGCAAGGGCCAGGACTTGGAAATAGATCCAAATACTGGCTGGAACAAGCAAGAGCTTGTAACTATACAATAGATTCATTGAGAGAGGGAAACAGGTGTATGTAATAGGTCAAGGTTATGACCAAAACTAATTATTAGTAGAAGAGATCGTGAATCTTTAACATATACCTTCAGTTAAGTTTTCTCCTTAACCCTCATGTATGCATCTATTCCACTCTTTGAAATTCTATGGTCGCTTCAAAGTCAACACATAGCAATTTTCCTCATGAAATACATATACTAAAGCTGCTTCCCTTTGAGTCCTCTATCTTAGGGGAAGACCTTATCATCTACCCACTTACTCCAACAAGGAAACTGGAGGTGCTAGTTGGGTTACTATTGGTGACACTCCTTTTCCCTGGATATTAAATCCCCCCCTCAAGTCCTGTTAATTTTACCTTTTCAATGACCTTCCAAACATTTGCCTTTCTTTCTGTCCTTATCGATGCCCATCTAGACTCAAACACCAACATTTGTCGCCTGAATGTCTACCATAGCCACCCAAATTGTCGTTTTTCTGTCTCCCCCAGCACGTTCCGCCACCACCCTATCCCAGCCCGGAGCTGGCTGGGAAGCCGATTGGTTCTCCGCCCTGGCCAGGAGCGAGAAGAGGCAAGCCAAAAGCCATGGGGAAGCACCGGGGACGCTTGGGACGTGGGTTCCTCGCTTGGGACGTGGGTTCCTCGGACCGCGTGGTGTCGCCTGGCCCCGCTTGCTGAGAACGAACACAAGATGGAGACGGCGTCTGGTGGACCCGAACTCGTTTATTCCAAGGGATCAACCCAATAAATAACCTCTCCCCATAAGGGCGTGGCTTCTCCCTTCGAGCGGGGAAGCCTTAATTAGCATGGCAGGGGGAGTGTTCCTAAGCAAGGGACCCGCCCCAATGTAGACAAACATGTTCCTTTAGCTTCTTGTGAAGCTAGCAAGTTATATTATTCTGGCTAGGGACCTTCCCGGGCTGGGAGATCAGGAGTCTGCCAAGCGTCTCATTCTTTATCACCTTTTTCAGGGAGTAGGGGCACTTGGCCTTGACTTCTACTGCTTTCCAGCCCCCGGGTCCCACATCTCCTCCTTTGTTTTTATTTTAAAGGGGAAATAGGATATCATTATTAGTCCCTGATTGGGAGATAATTCGACCTTGGATTATAGCCCAAGGATGGCAAAATTGGACATGTTTATGTACATTGAAGGGATGGTATAACTGAGGGCTTGTGGAAACCTATGGAGATTCTTGCAGTTGGGTAGGTGCCTTATACTTCCCGGCCCATAGTCACTTTATTCATCCACCCCACCCCACAAGTTCTGTCCAGGTGTGGAACTGCAGAGCTGCAGATCTGCCATTGGTCTCTGGATGGCGTTGTCTCCAGCTGATCTCTGGATGGCGCTGTCTTCAGCTGGTCTCTGGATGGCGCTGTCTTCAACCGGACTCTGTGGGTGGGGGGAACGGGTGTCTGTAGTCCTTGTTTCAGGATCTTGGCTTGGGCTGTATAAACCTATGGATACTCTTTGAAGGGATTTGAAATCCAGGAGAAGAAAGTTGGTACCAGGACTGATAGGTCTTTGGTACCAGAGAAGAGCAAGCCTTGATTAGGCATAGATTTAAGAAATAAGTTGAGATGCAAGGTATAGCATCAGAAGATTTTATATAGGTATTAGGGTTTTGAGAATTGAGTGAGACTCAGAGAGACAGGTGTCTCTGAGTGGAGATCTTAGGGGATCATCTTCTTGTGATTTCCTATAAAGAAGTTTAAGTTTGTTAATATTAGAGAACTTTTCACCATGTTTGAAGTCTGTAATCTCTTGTCCAGTCTTGGCTTCTCTCATAGAGAGCAAAAAGTTAGATGTCAGGCTGTTTTCACCATGTTTGTCTTGGCTTCTCTGATAGAGAGCGAAAAGTTAGATGCCAGGCTGGAGTGATGTTCCAGCCACTCCTGTGAGAAAAGGAAGGGGAAGGGTTTGTGGATACTAATTCTTGGGTGTTGTTCCTCTTCCTCAGTTGGCATTTTTTGCTGGGACCCAAATATAATTTTTTGGGTGGTCACGAAGTGGAACCTGTGGAAATGAAGTGATTATTGAGGGTTTGAGTCAGCCAGGTGGGCATGACTGAAGTTTTGCTGATCAAGCCTGCATGGCTGAAGTTTCTCTTTGGGTATAAGATTCCTGTAGAGAAATATTTTTAAGTTATTACTGGCCTTGAAGTGAAGTCTGGTTCTTCTTTCTTCTGAAGAGAGTCATCTACTTTCTTGGATCTACGTGGATTTGTTGTGACATCAGGATTGCAGACCTCTATAGGGAGATAGAAAACCCTTTCCTCTGGGGAGGACAATTCCCCATTCTTTTATTTTATTGACTCCAATAACGGAGTGTCCAGTGGTGCTGCCACTGGTTGGACCTGTCTCTTGCCTCATCCCTCAGGTGGGGAGATACTGGCATGCTTGAGAACAGATCAGATTAAGACCTGTGAAAAACCTTGAGCCAAAGGCATATTGCCTGTTGATAGAGCTGGTTTGATATTAGAAAAAAAAAACCTTTTTGTTTACTTCTTGGAGATAGCCAATGGAGATTTTTTATTTTGTAACCATGACACTGGCTTTAATAGCCATTTGGGACACTTCTCGGTGTTTAACCAGAAGGTCTGAGTTCTTTAGGGCTTATTTATGAGACTGTTTTGTTGTTTACAAAACAGCATTAGACTCTGAAGTGAGGCAAACATTAATTAAACTCTGAACTGTTGGAATTCAACCATCTTTGGATCATTTATATAACTTAATTCTTTATATTATGCCTGTATTAATCACCTGTGCTTAGGAAAGTAAGCCATAGTAGTTGGATTGAGTACCTATACAGGCCGGAAGGCTGACTTAAGCTTAAAAAATCCTAGCATTTAGTATAAGCCAATCAATGTTGTTTAAAGTTAGACTATTTTGATAATAAACTCAGTAGCAACATGATTTTGATAAATTTAGACTACCTGCTTTTAATCTACTCAAGAGAATTGTGAATCTGAGCCGTCAACTTTGAAAGACAGTTGTCAGCGTTGATTTTAAAACCGGCAGATATTTTCCTCTGAGAAAAGCGGCTGGTAGCAGGGCGTGGCCTCAGCCCAGGGACCGCGCAGCTGGAGGTCCGGCACAGCGACCCGCGCTGTGGATTTTGCCTGCACAGTGGCAGTAGCCTACTGTTTTTTGTTTAAAATTAACACCTCTGCGCGTGAAGGCAGCTTGCGTGGGGGAAGGGATCTGCTGCTTGGATTCTCGCAGCTTTCCCCGGACACGCGGACTTGCTGAGGTCCAACATGGCGGAGTCCATGTGGAAGTCACCGGTGAGAACGGTTTGATCAACCATCGTTTGAGGGAGGCGGGCATAGTTGCCTATCTGTGATAGAGATTGGAGGTGACCTGCGACCGTCCAATCGGCTTTTAGGATGGGCGGGCCATCTGGTCCTGGCTTGAAGCCTCTTCCGCCCTCATGGGGCATTAGCATAAGGTGCGTGAAAAGTTTAAACTTTTGGATTAGGGATTGCCTTGTTATGGCGTACCCTGGCACCCTGGTAGGGCTTTCGCTTCTACCGCTGTTGTGCTAGAAGCTGTCCGAACGCCTGTGCACCTTGGAAAGAAAATTTAAGGGATAGAACATCTAAAGATTGTACCATTGTTAAAGGAGAAAGTAAAAAACATGTCTCTCTCCAGTCTTGCTGAGCATTTAAGCTGTAAATATGACCCTTGAAGGAGAGATTCCTAGTCTGCTGGCTCCATGCTAGCCTCAGCAGCTGTGCTAATTCCCTGTAAGCCTGTGACGGTAGGAGCCTTTTGTGAATCCACAGCAGGAGGCTGGGGAAAAAATCTGTGCTAAGAAGCAAACGGACTGATCCACCACGTTTAAATCGGGCACACACTTTTCTAATGTAACTGTTTCCCTGCGTGGTAAAAGCTGTGGCTACAGCCTGAGTTGCTGCATTGCCTGGTGAGGTTTCTTTGTCTCAGGCTGGAGTTGAGCCACGTGACTCCATCCTAAGCCCACTATCTTCTGATACCTTTTCCCAGATATTTGAAAAAAGAAACTGGCAACCGTCTAAAGGATTTTAATTGGCGTGGACAGTAGTTATTTTGATAAGAGAGATTGGAAAAGAGTTTAGAGAGAGTGCTTGTTCCCTGCTAGGGATTTCAAGCGGTAGCTCCTAGCTGGAGTTCCACGTGCGAGCCGAAGAGAAAAGTTTGGAAAGGCTTAGAAAGTTGCCCAATCCCTGATGGAGATCGTAGGCGGTAGCTCTTGTATCTGGAGCTACATAAATGATAAATGCGTTACCCCTCTGGACCCGTGCTTGCGTGTGTGTGTGTGTGTGTGTGTGTGTGTGTGTGTGTGTGTTAAGAGGGGAGTTCTCACCCACTCCGCGTGTAGATCGAGGTGGTACACTAGCGATCCAGCCACGTTGGCCGCCAGCTGTCGTTTTTCTGTCTCCCCCGGCACATTCCGCCACCACCCTATCCCAGCCCGGAGCTGGCTGGGAAGTCGCTTGGTTCCCACCCTGGCCAGGAGCGAGAAGAGGCAAGCCGAAAGCCGTGGGGAAGCACCGGGGACGCTTGGGACGTGGGTTCCTTGGACCGCGTGGTGTCGCCTGACCCCGCTTGCTGAGAACGAACACGAGACGGAGACGGCATCTGGTGGACCCGAACTCGTTTATTCCAAGGGATCACCCCGATAAATAGCCTTTTACCAGGGAAGGGTGGGGGAGCCTTAATTAGCATGGGGCGGAGTGTTCCTAAGCAAGGGACCCGCCCCAATGTAGACAAACATGTTCCTTTAGCTTCTTGTGAAGCTAGCAAGTTATATTATTCTGGCTAGGGACCTTCCCCGGCTGGGAGAGCAGGAGTCTGCCAAGCGTCTCATTCTTTGTCACCTTTTTCAGGGAGTAGGGGCACTTGGCCTTGACTTCTACTGCTTTCCAGCCCCTGGGTCCCACACCAAATGATTTATCTATCTCCGTGTTTGCCTGCTATTTTGCTTATGGAAACCAGACTGCCTCCAAGTATTGACTATGCACATCCTTCTTCGTTTCACATGAAGACCCCTCAGTGGCTTCTTCCATTGTCTTTTAGATAAAGACAATTGCTCCCATGTTCTTAAAGGGCCTACACGGTCTGCCTCAACACATGTCAACATTTTAGCATTGCTTCATAGTTCTTTTTCCTGTACTCAGTGCTAGTATGACATGTGTTGCCCAGGTTTCAGTAAATGAAGCTACAGCTCTAGATTAATTAAATTTTAATTAAGAATTCTACGAAATAGAGCACAATATCACTTGCAAGTCAATCCAAAAATCTTTCATCTTGAGAGGATTGATGAAAATAATGGGGTTATTATAATGCTGGGTTGCCAATTTTATTAAATTGTTTGTCATGTAATAATGACTACTAGAAGGCAATTAACAATACTATTTAGTGCTATACATTTAGATCAGACTTTTATGTTTCCCCTTCAAAGTATATGTAGTTTTGTTCTCACCACACACAGGTGGAACATATAAGGCAGATGTAGTTAACCACCTTAGGTTTTTGTATCTTCAAGGGAGTCTTGGAACCACTCCTCCATTGGTACTAAAGGAAATTGGTAATTTTCTTCCATGCTTACAGATAGAGCAACTGAGAGCCAGAGTTGTAAGGTGAGCATCACATTAGCAGCGATCCTTCTTACTTGCAAAGCATGGGAATTAAAAGTAGATATAAATTTAGGAGTAGTATATACTGCTAATGAAGTTTTGACTATGTGCCAGACTCTACGCTTATCTGAGTACTTACATGTATTCTCTTACTTAATCATTGCAACCACTCTGTTCTACCATATTTTAAGAATGAAGCAATGGAAGCTTTGAGGTGTCACTCAGGTATTCAATGCGACTTGCACAACATACTTTTTTTTTTGCAGTGCTGGGATTGAACCTAAAGTCTTTTATAGATTAGGCAAATTGCTCTACCACTGATGTACATGCCAAGCCCTCATAATATACTTGAGTCCATCTTAATTTTCCATTTAATTTTCAGTGTCCTGCTTTTGTTCTGCTCAGGGCATACATGATCTAAAATACAGAAGGGACATCATAGCCAAATGTATATCCATAATTAATTACTGAGGTTTTGGTTTTCAAATCCCTCTTCTTTATGGCTCTAGGACACCTGGCCAAATTGTTGACGTGCCTTGAGAATCCTTCTCTTGCTTTAGCAAGTAGTAGCCTTAAGAGACAAGGTACTCTGAGATTATCTGTTTTTCCAAAGTTCTCCTGGTTCCACTCATTTTACCTCTTGATTATACTTTACAAAATGTCAGAAGAGAGAGGGGGTGGAGTGGAAGAGGGAGAGACAAAGAATATGAATACCTGTGAGGGAAATGACCTTAAACTTCTCTAGAAGTTAGAGTATATGAGCAAGGTTAGCAGTGGAAATACCAGAGAGCAGGTAGCACTGTATCAGCTACTGAACAGCAAATCAGAGCTATTAACCCAGATTTGGATGGGTCTGACATTAGCTAAGCAAGATTTCCTATAAAATTGGTTGGGATATTAGATTCCCTGAAACAAGAAGGTGATAACTGTGGTGAACCCTTCATACTCTGGGCCTGGACCCTGCTGTGAGCCTCTGGCTATTGGGAGATCTTCTGAGCTAAACTGAGTCATGAATAATTAATGACTGCCCTAGAGCGGCTTGTTTACAGGGAAGCCAAAGCCCCCTGAAGGGATGCTTCTTCTCTGGCTAAACATTTAACTTCATCCAGAGAAGCTCTTGTCCTAAGCATCTAACTCCACTGGAGAGAGGTGTCTCCCCTAGGTAAGCATCCCACCTCAGCAGGGAAGATGCTTTGTTCTGATACCTATCTGGGCTTCAGGATGTTTTTACCTATGCACTGTCTCACCCTGTAATTAACACCTTGGTTCTAACCCCTGTAGCTGCACATAGCCCCCTGATGAAAGGGGTATAAATTTGGAGAGAAAAATAAAATTTCAGCTCCATTCCATCTGAGCTCAATGATGTTATGTGTGTCTGGTCTATTACCTTCTCTTCGCGTTTCTTTTCCCCTCTCCTCATTAGGCCCTTCAGTCTCACCCCCATCCAGGTACTGTCCAACTTGCCAGGCCGGCCCTGGCAGATTGGTGCCCCGAACAGGGACCTGGAATACCGGGAATCAGTGAAGACCGCCACGTGAATAAAGTGAGTACTCGGTTAATTGAAGGTTGGTGGCAAAATGGGCAATCAGAATGGACAGATGTTGTATAAAGATAGGCTTCGGGTCCGTGGAGCCAAAAGTAGGCCAGGCACAGCTGTATCATTTTCTTGAGTTTGTAGAAAAAGTGTGTCCTTGGTTTCCTCATAAAGGAACCATGAAGTTACAAACTTGGTTAAAAGCAGGAGAAGCTTTGCAGAGATACCAGGAACAAAATAAGGAGCTAGATATGTCTGATGATTTTAACCTATGGGAAATGATTAAGGATGACTTAGAAGAACTTCTAGAGCCAGAGGTAGTCAGAATAACAATGGAAGATAAGGCTGAATATATTGTGGAGGTTATGTCTTTTAAAGGAGGTGGAATGATGATCAATTAGATCCAGGAGATGACTTTGGTTTAGAAAAAGTGAGGCTGCCAGATACCATGATAAAAGAACAGCCTTCACTTCAGAAAGTTGTAGGAATTAAGGAGACAGTACATCTTAATGCTCCTCATAGACCATACAGAAATTCAAGCCACCTCCACCCCTATCTAGCTCTGACTGCCGCCCATACAGGAATTTGCGGTTGCTGTCTACGCAGTTGCTCCAGCTGATGCCAGTTCAGTTCTGGCACGGCCACAGCGGATAGCATGATCTCAGTTGTTGATGCAGCTAAGCTGTTGGCGGAGCCACAGCCACTGGGTCAGTTATAGCTGAGGTTCGGTCCCCGTCTCTGATGTAGCTAGCGCTACTGGCGTGGCCACAGCCTCGGGGACAGCCACAACTGTTGGTGTAGCCTACAACCATAGGCATAGCTTCGGCCACTGAGATCGCCACAGCTGCTCGTGTAGCCTAGCTGTCAGCAGAGCCACAGCTGTCTGTAGTCTCAGCGACCGATGCAGCCTCAGTTACATTCCAGCAACCAGCGGGGTCCCCATCTCTGCCGCTTATGCAAAGCGAAAAGTAACAGCCTAGCTCCTGCTTCTACCAAGCGGGCACAATTAAAACCTGCTCCACCTGAACTAATTAGTAAACTGTTTAAAAATGCTTTAAAGTTTACAGGTCTGAGGGTGTGAAAGCCTAAATAATTGGAAAGGGTCAGAAGAAGTGATTTAAAGTGTATAGGTAAAATCTGGATACATGTTTTTGTAAAGTTCTGATAAACTGAGCCTACTATTAGCAGGAACAAACTCAAGATTTAAAAAAATTTTTTTATATAGATTTTAAGTACTTTACATTGGCACTAACAATGGAGTTCACAATTGTTTGTACCTCCAGTTCTAGTGGATACAATGCTTTCTTTTTTTTATTTTTTTATTTTCTTGCTTTTTTTTCGAGACAAGCTTTCTCTGTTGTGACTCCGGCTGTCCTGGAACTCACTCTGTAGACCAGGGTGGCCTCGAACTCACAGAGATCTGCTTGTCTCTGCCTCCCGAGTGCTGGGATTAAAGGTGTGTGCCCCCACCACCCAGCCTACAATGCTCTCTTTTGACCTCCACAGGCACCAGTCATACATGTGGTACAAATACACACATGTAGGCAAAACACTCATACACAAAAAATAAAAAATCTTACAAATTAAAAAAAAAATCCTCTATACCTGTGTGTGTATGATGTGTGTGAAGGGGAGGGACATGTGTAGGCAGAGGACAACTTTGTGCAGTTTAGTGTTCATCTTTTGCCTTGCATAGGTCCTAGGAAACAAACGCAGGTTGTCAGGTTCTTGAAGCAAGTCCTGCTGGGTCTTCTTGCTGACCTTTGTTTGTTTTATCGCTGAAATATTTACATTCGCCATTGAAGGGAACTAAGGGCACACATACCACTGAAGAGCCTGGTGAATGTGGAAGATAGTACAGAAGAATGGTTAAAAGTGTGGATTCTAAGGTTGGATCACATAGATTTAAATCCTCACTCTGTCATTTCCTTCCTAAGAAGTTGCCACTCTGAACTTATTTTCTCATTTGTAAAAATGGATATAATAGTACTGTCTAATGTAAGGATTCAGTGACTTCATATGTATAAAGTGCTCAGAAGAGTGTCTGATACTTTTGATTTTGAGCCTGTTGAAAAGTATTGAGTGAGCAGAGTTTATAGAAGGGAGATCGATGGAAGGGGAAAACTTCTATAAATAGTGACTAAGACCCAGTTCTGGTACCCAAGGACCATTCTGAGCTCCTGAATGAATCATATGTGTATCTTGGTATTGTGTACATATGACTTTCTTTGTTCTATGACCAAAGCACACTGTTTTTAAAAATGTAGACACACACACACACACACACACACACACACACACACACACACACACACATCTTGTTAAGAGACAATGCACATTTACCAAGAGTCAGCCTAATTCTCCAGTCCGTGGTAACACAGATTGAGTTAGCCCACCCTTGATGTAGGGAGTAGTACCTGGCCTTGTTCCATCTTGCTAGTCCCCATTTGAGAGGTAACTCTGGGACGACTGCTCTTTTCTGGGGAGAATGAGGGGGTGGGATGGGTGAGAGGGTGGGGGCAGGGGCAGGGGTAGATCTAGGGGCGAGGGGAGGTGGGGGGGAGAGGGGAGGAGGGGAGGAAGGAGGATTTGGATGTATTGTATGAAAGAAGAAAAATATATTTTAAAAAATGCTGTCTACATTTGGAGAGCCTCCCGTCTGGCTGGGCAGATGAGAGTCACAGTGTGAAACATACAAGAATACAAGGGAAGACTGAGTGCTAAATGGTATGGTGGAGATGACAAGTGCTGCGAACACTCAAAGAAAGGGGAGGACACTTCTTAAGGGTGATGTTTTGAGCTCGGCTTTAAAATATCAAGAATGGGGATGATCTGGCTGGGCAGAGGGAAGGGGAGCTGAGAGGTTCTTACCATGTCTCCGAGACAAACCTTTAGTGCTTTAGAGCATGTACTATTGGGCTCAGTTTTCACAGTTCTGTTTATACATCAGCATTTCAGGTTTTGATTTTGATTTTTTATTATTATTTTTGAGACAGTGTCTCATGCAATCCAGGCAGACCTAGAACTCACAATGTAGCTGCGGAAGACTTAAGTTCTGGTAGATACCTACTGTCGGTATCTCCCCTGTGCTAGAATTACTGGCATGTGCCACCATGCCCAACTTATGAGGCTCTGGGGATCAAATACAGAGACTTTTTCTGTGGTAGGCAAGCATTCTACTAACTGAGATAGATCCCTTGTCCCTTGGGTCTTCTTTCCTTTTTATTACCAAGCAGTTATATCTCATTGTTTTAATATTTTAGACTTTAAATTATTTTATTTGTATCAGTGTTTTGCTTGCATGTATATATGTATACTGCATGTGTGTGTGTGTGTGTGTGTGTGTGTGTGTGTGTGTGTGTATGTGTGTGTGTGTGATGCCTTGGCAGGTAAAAAGAGACTATAGGATCTCCTGGAGCTAGAGATACACACAGCTGCGAGCCTCCATGTGGATTGTTGGAACTGAACTCAGGTCTTCTGCAAGAGCAACAAGCAATTCCTGCAGAGCAATCTCTCCAGCCTCTAGTGTCTCCTTCTTTTAATTTCCTTCTTTTCTCTAGGAATCTGTTTCATCATCTTTAAAATTAAAGACCAGAACTCAACAACCTTAACATCCTCTTCTGCTCTCAATGTGGCTATCATAGAAGCTATGATTTATTGACTGTTTATTGTGCATAAGACAACGTGAATACTGTTTAACTATCACATGGCATCACAGCACTGTAGGCATGGAATTGCTCATCTCACCCTTTAACAGATAAGGACATGGTAATATATTCAATGCCAATAAATCATAGACACGTACTTGTAGGACCACATGGAGGAGATACAGCACAGGATTTGTGCGTGGGCGGTATTCATAAGCAAAGTAACGGCAGAATGCATACAGTCCCCAGAAATCTCATTACGTCTCTTCACAGCCCAGACTGAGATATTCTGTAAGCACTGTGAGTAGTCTAATTACCAGCATCGGTAGGCTCGGCCCAAGTTTACATGTTAGATTCGAGACAGAGAGTACTGCAAGAAGAGTGAACTCTGACACAAGCATGCATCACGCAGATATGGATCTTCTAAGAGGGGCTGAGAAACATGCCTAACAAGGGATTTCCCATCCCAGAGACACACAATGAAACAAGCATGTGGAGGACCTGTGTCTGCATACCAAGGAAAAACCTTGTCTACTGGGAATAATGATGATATCCAAAGGTCTTTACTTTTGGAAGACAGGCTCAGTGCATTGAGTCCCCTTTCTACTACAATACCTAAAACAAGAGGGGAATGAATCAACAAGGTCATATACTTCCTGTCAAGGATTCCTGAAAAGACTAGAATATATTTGTGCTGGCTATTTTTATGTCAAATTGACAGTGTCATCAGAGAGAAGGTATTCTCAATTGAGAAAATACCTCCATAAGATCTGGATATAGGCAAGCCTGTAGGGCATTTTGTTAATTAGTGATATGGGAAGGCCCTGCCCATTGGGGTGCTGCCATCCCTGGGCTGGTGATCCTGGGTTCTATAAGAAAGCAAGATGAGCAACCCATGAGAGAAAGCCAGTAAGTAGCATTCCTCCATGGACTCTGCATCAGCTCTTGCCTCCAGGTTCCTGCTCTGTTTGAGTTCCTGTCCCGACTTCCTTCAGTGATAAATTATGATGTGGAAAGTATAAGCCAAATAAGCCCTTTTCTCCACAACTTGTTTTTGGTCGTGGTCTCATTATAGCAATAGAAACCCTAACTAAGGCAAAACTCAAGCAGTGTGATTCTAGAGTATAGTCTCTTAACCAAAAACCTAGGAAGTGCAAATTCTCATACCATTGGTAAGATCATATGGTGCTCTTACTGTGTCATAAAGAGAGCAATTTAGCTTTTTATTATTTTTATTTGCTTTATGGACCCCAGCACTTCAAAATGGCTAAGTAAACACTCCTCCACTAAACTATAATCCCAAACTCTTTAAATTTCTATTTTTGAGACAAGGTCTTACTAAGTTGTTCACACTGGCCTCAAACTCGTGATCTTCCTGCCTCCACCCTCTTAGTATCTATTATTACAAGTATGTACCATCATACTTGCTACAGGTTAACTTTGTTTCAGTGGAACCTGAAATCAAATCCTGGTTATCTAATTCATAGATGTGAAAGTTTGGTTAAATGACTTAATCTCCCTGAGATTCTTCATGAGGAAAACAACCCTTCCTTTCCCTACTATCCAATCCTGTAGTGTTGAAATACTTAATGTAAAGTTCATAGCTTTGTACCTGGCATATAAGAAGTCCTCCATGAAGCCTGGCTACTGTTACCTTCAGTGGTGCTCTTTCTGTTACTGGCATTCTTTCCCAAAATGCTCAATTCTGAAATAATCCACAAGGTGTCCCCCTCTCAATAGAAAGTTCCACAGCACAGCTATGTGAAGAAGTATGCATGTCTGAAGATGCAATTCTTGAAAAATGGCTTTCACATCCATGTCTGCCTGTGAAAAAAACATATTGAACCATGTGCCCAGGAGGAAATCATACTTGGCTTTGGAACTGATGCACGTATGGCTCATGGAGCAGTTCTAAGGCTAGCAAGTTGTTTTCCAGATTGCGTGTGAGTGATGACTACATGCCTGTAGTACAGCCGAAGCATGGCAGGGTGGGAGGGGTTTGAAGTGGTTACTCTCTTTCTCAAGTCCCAGGAATTGTGTACAGTTCTTGAAGAGTAAGAGTGTGTGTGTACACATGTGTATATTCCCACGATTCGTAGCAGGGGCAGAGCCTGCTGCTTTTAAAATCTCCCTCAGGCATGGAGACATTCTTTCACTTCTTGCTCTTCTGTGAATTTTACTTTTGGTAGGTCTTTGTAATACAATATAAGCCCAGTGATACCTTCTGCTGTTTTATATGGAACATTTAATAGCAGAGCTAGAATATTTACCCACAGTCAGGCTGGCAGAACAATAAGAAATCTCAGTGTGGAGGCTGCACTTGTAGCAGAAGAAATAGCTCTCGCGTCATTTATTTTTTTAGCCAACTGAAAAATCTTTTCCTCTTGGTCAACACAAGGAATAAGAAAACAGAACAGCTGTTTCTGATTCCTTTCCCCTTCCCATTCCAATCATTTGCATACCGAGCAAAAGGCCCGCAGGCTGGTAAATGTTTTTTGCCCATTAGTTTATTGTGCACAGGTTTGTGTCTCCTAAAGATAATTTTCTTTGTTGTTTTTGAATGAAGGACGAGAGTGTCTGAGCTGCTATTGTTGCATTGCATTGCTTTGTGCATATTAAGTACTTGATGGGTAGGAGCTATACTCCTATCTTTAAAATTTGGAGGATATTTTGCAGTTATATTTGCAGGATTCAGGTTAGTTGCCACCAAGAAAAAAGTGATAGTCTAGCAAAAAGCATATGCTTTCCTTAGTTTTTGGCTCCTGTACTTTATGTAGATATGTAGAATCATGGATGCATTATGACATAAAAGTAGAACTAATACTGTCTACGGTGATGTTCTCAACCCTCCTAATGCTCTCAGCATTAATACAGTTCCTCATATTGTGGTGACCCCCAACCATAAAATTATTTTTGTTGCTACTTCATAACTATAATTTTGCTACTGTTATGAATCAAAATGTAGATATATGACATACAGATGCTCTTAGGCGACCCCTGTGAAAGGGTCAGCTGACCCCCAAAGGGGTCGTGACCCACAGGTTGAGATCCACTGGTCTAGGGAGACAACAGCGGTTGAGATGGGGGGAGGTAATCAGCAACAAAAGGTCTTTTCGTTGTCACTCCCCAGGATGTAGATATTTGAGGTAAAGTTCCTGCTTCTTCTGCTTGGGACAGAGCAAGTAGTCTGGGTTGGGACTGCTAAAGCATACGTAGTTCTGGCCCAGAGTACTCTGAAATTGGGATTCACACATGCAAAAAGGGTCTTCAATGCCCTCAAATCACTCCTGCCATCCCAAACCCGGAATGAAGACCCTGTGTCTTCACATTGACCTCATCTTGACTCATTGTTTCACTAGACTAGACTTTCCTGGAAAACACTTCAGTTTTTTTTTCCTCAGCTCTTCTTTCCTTGTTGGCTGTTCTTCTGTGTCTTGCTATCACTTTCCAAAGTTCGTCTTTAACTTAATGTTTTTCAGAGTGAATGATGCGAATCCTCACTGTGTGTGTGCAGCTATGTACAGCTTCTTTCTGGACTATCACTTACACAAGAGAAAGTTCTGGAGACACCAGTGAATATTAGCATTGGTTTTTAGTAAGACTTCCTTCTGGCTTATTAATGACTATATTCTTTCATTGCTGTACATGGCAAGAAATGGTTGCTTCTTAGTTTGCACAAGAGGAGAGTGCTCTCTGGTGACTCTATCTCTTCTTATAGGGATATTGTTCCTATTAGATTAGCGTACCTGTTAAAGTATTATTTATTAATTCCATGGCGATATATTAATAACAAACCATGACACCTCTCAGGGATGCCATACCCGGGCAGCTTAGGCAGAGAGCTCACGCCGTATCCTTTCCATGGCCTCCTCACCCCGCTCTCCTCATGGTTCTGCTGTGTTCATCTCTCTGCTCCTCTCTCTGCTTCTGCCCCTTGGTCCTTTATTCATTCAAAACTCCCTCCTCTCTCCACACAGGCCTTAATTATACAAATGAATGGAACCTGACCCTCTCAAGGTCTGCCAGCCGACCTGTCACCTGTCCAAGCTGGGAGTGAGTCAGAGTCTACTCTGATCACCCGACTGCAAAACATTGCGGGTGATATGGAAACTTCATCTGCCTTAAGACAAACAAATGGCCTGCTCATAAGGAAATCTGGGGGACTACTCCATTGTTTTTAGCACAAAGGTGTTAACAGGTATTGGAAGCAAATCCTTTACATGCTGGAGGCTCAGGAAGCACCCTTCCCCCATACGGCATGTATACAGGAGTATAATAACTATACAATATCCCACAACAGGTAGCATTCTTTCAACTTCATTTAAAATTAATTGCTTTTTAAAAATTATTTTTAATGTTTTTGTACACACACACACACACACACACACACACACACACACGCACACACTATGTTGAACACGTTTCTCGTCTGTGTTGTGGCTGCTATCCTACCTCAACCATTGTTGTCTCCCTTGGCAGTTTTACTTCTAGTTTTATGTCATACATACATCCATGATTCTAAGTATCTATAAAAATATAGGAACCAAAAATGAAGGAAAGCATGTGATATTTGTTGAACTATCGTTCTTTCTTGGTGGCAACTAACCTGAATTTGGGGTAGCCTGGAAAATATCCTCCAAATTTTAAAGATAGAATTATAGCTCCTACCCATTAAGTGCTTATGGTGTACTGTCTGCTAAGTTCTGCTGCACAGTAACTAGTTTAGCCTGTATCCCATTTCTATGAGAAGGGTTACTGTTTCTGTCTGTATTTTACGAATGGAAAATGGACCTGTCTACAGTCAAATACCTGACTATACACCAGTCTATGCTTTTGGCTACCATACTCCGTTCCTGGCTCAGGACACGTTGGCTTGTGCCCTCCAGACCTAGGGAACTCCTTCCACTATTAAAATGTAGCTGTGCAACTTATTGGATTTATCATTTGAACATTGGAGTGAGATAGTCTTCAGTTAAGGGAATAATTTTGATATTCGATTTGGAGGCCAGTGGCATGTCAGTGGATGAGGTATCTCTTTGTACCCTCTTTTCTAATCAGACTAAATGCTAGTCACTTTCTTTGGCTACGGGTAAGATCAGGGTATAAATAAGGATAGCAAGTATGAGTTTTCATCAACATTATAAGGGCAATGCTGCAGACTAAATTGTGACTATATTTGGAGATAAGGCCTTTAAGGAACTGATTAAGGTTAACTGAGGTCATTAGTGTGGTCCTGAACTGATAGGACTGGAGTATTTATATGAGACTGAAGAGAGGCTGGGGTCCATCCTCCCTTCTCCTTCCTGCTCTCTTTCTCTTCCACATGAACTTCTCTCCATTTCCATGAGCTCTTTAGGGCTTTTTTGTTGTCAGAAAATTGGGGGAGGATTGAGTCTCTTGTGTGTAGTGATTTCATCTTCTCTGTTGCCCCCTGGCCTCCTAGAAGTGTCCATCAGGTGCAGGTCTTGTGGCCTATCTTTGGCATTGACAAGTTCCCCTTATCTCACAGGCTGCACAACAGGGAGAAGGCTAGATTTGACTTTTGGGTCTTAGGTTGTTGAACCTGTGGTTTAGACTGTTGCTGCATAAAGTGCAGGGGGATGGACAAGCAGTTCTAGCAGCATCTGGAAGCTTGTTAGAAACGCAGAGCCTTTTGTATCACTGCTAACTTCCCTAATAGGAATTTGAACTTTAATAAGACCCTCCTTCCCTCAGTTCAAGTTGGAGAAGTAGTAAATTAGAAATCTAATGCTACTCTCTGTTTTGTGGACACTGGGAAGGGGAAATCAGATGCTAACATTACTTATCAGCTTTCTCTCCTCAATAACACCCAATGCCATGTCAACATTGGGCTGCCTGACCTGATTTTTATCTCCTGCTCTTTTTTGGTTGGGGTACACCTTAATAAATGTGAATCATAACTAGCTTCTCAGTAGTCATGCTGATGCACAGATCTTTAGCTCTTGACCTCAGAATGAATCATTTGATATTTTTGGCACATCTACTTTCCTAGTTCTAGTTTACTTCTTTTAATGAGAAAGTTCCTATTGGTTGAGTTGAGCACTGAAAGAATATTAGGAAAGAGAAGGCTTTGGGGGCATTCTTGGAAACAAGATCAAAACAGCTTGGATATAACATTGTTTTCTGTGGGGCCTGGAGAGAAAGCTAAGTGGTTAAGAGCCCTGTCTGTTCTTCCAGAGGACCTGGATTTGATTCCTGGCACCTACAGAGTGGTTCACAAACATCTGTAACTGCAGTTCCAGAGGATCCAATGCCCTCTTCTAGCCTCTGTGGGCACCAGGCATAAAAGTGATGTATAGAAACACATGCAGGTAAAATACCCATACACAGAAAATAAAACTAACTAACTAAATAAATACATAACTTTAAATTTTTCCTGTGGCTAATTCCCACAGCATATACAAATTCAGCAATATTGTATATGGTTCATTGCTATGGAAAATTTCAGCAAAACTGTCAGACAAATTTTTTGGAATTGCACATAATTTCAGACAGCATGCTTGTTTTGCAAGCTTTTTCTTAGTATTTTTTTTTCATAGGCGAAAAATAAAATGAGTTTGTATTCCGTTAACACTCATTCAAAAACAGAGGAAATTCACAGGCATGGGCAGAGGTGTGGGGGATGTTTTCTTGAGATTAAAATTTTCCGTTCAGATAATCGGTGAGACACTGTGCTACAACCTCCTGAGGTGAGAGTACATAGATAATTCAAACATGAGCTTGACTTCCTTCTGCTCTTTGCCATCTTGCTGTGTCCCAGGTTTCCTTGGTAAATTCAAGACCAAGTTTCTTATCACTAATTATCAAGGATTCTTGCCTAGACTTGCAGGATCCCAGTATTGGGGAAGCTGAAGACAGACTCCTGCTTTTCTCTTCATTCCAAGTCTTGTGGTCGTTAAAGTTTGATTTCCATTAATACACTAATGTCTCCACTCCGCTGAAAATGCAGCTCTTCTGCATGTGTTTTGATTACCTTGTCAGAGGCCAAGCACGAGGCGGTGGAACAGCAGTGCTACTCCTGCACTGTTATTTCTGCTTCCATTACTTGTCACAGCTGTCATTTTCAGGGGCAATCATATCCATGGAACCATTATTTTTAGTACTTTAATTATTTTGAATGTCTAAGGACACAATTAACATATCATCTTGGTCATATTGATGGGCTGCAAGGGATTCGGGTTTAGAGGGTGGGTTCCCAGGGCGCTTGCATGTGGCAGATTGAATGGGTAAATTCCATGGGCTCTGAAGCAAGTTTCCAATGTTCATTTTAGCTTCCAAAAGCACGTTCAAGAATCAGATCTGATGGTACATGTCTGTAACCCCAGCACCAAGGGGGCTGGGCTCGGCATAACTATGAGTTTGGAGGCAGCTTGATTTATACAGTGAATTCCAGACCAGCTTGGGATACACATAGAAACCCTGTCTCAAAAACCAAAAACACGTAAACAAACAAATCACATTCAAGCCAGGTGTTTTGGTGCATGCCTGAGATCTCAGTAGGCAGAGGATTACCACAAATTTGAGGCCAGCCTGGTCTACATAGCAAGGTCCAGGCCAGGCAGGACTCCACAACTAGAGCTTGTCTCAAACAAACAAAAATAGCACTTTGAAACTTTTTCATAATCTCCGAATGTTCATCACCTTTTTAGTCTCTTTACCACAAACTCTGATTCCGCTTCATTTTCCTTGCTAAGGGTTGCTGCGCTAATCTCAACTTCTGGTACAAAGAAATAACAATGGCATTTGACCTTTACTGAGTGTCTTCTCTGTGCCGGGCACCTCATAAATACTCTCTAAATTAGCCCTCTCACAAAGCATCTACATTGTCATTGCCATCCCCACTTTATAGACAAGAAAACTGAAGAACAACATGCTTAAGGCAACATAAACAAACGTAAAGAGTTTGTCTGAGATGTGGGTTTTGGCTGTAATTTTATTGTTTGTACTTTGTACTTAGTTTTTATTTTGGGTGGGTTTCTTTTTATGTTTTGCCTTTTGATAAATCATGATTGTGCATAATTCCAAATGTACTCAATGATGTTACCCTATATGTACATAGTACAGGATGATTGTGTATATCTAATTAACATATCCTTCAGCATAAATATTTTACTTTTAAAAATTATTTCTTTTATTTTTGAAATTACAATATAATTACATCATCTCCCCCTTCTTTTTTTCCCTCCAATACCCTCTGTATTAGTTAGGATTACTATTGCTGTGATGAAACACTATGAGCAAAAGCAACATTGTTGGGGAAGTTAATTTTTAGTTATGTTTTAAAATGTTTTTATGACCTGTTGGGTGAGGGTTTGCCTAAGGCATTCTGTGTTCTTTGCAGGTGTTGGATGTATGTGGGGGTTGTTTAATTGCTTATGATCTGCACGTGGTATCAGTAGAACACCTAAGGAGTTCTGAAAGAATAACATCTGAACTGAGATGTTCAGGTTTCCACTATGGAGTCTGGTGCTGGTCATGATGGTGGTTCCTTCTGCTGAGGTCTGGAAGGGTTTGCACCTATGAAAATACCTCTTGTCATCCTTACTGAGCCACCCAGCAGTAAGCATACAACTAACTACAAATGGTGCCTGCAATGTGGGGCCTGACATCACGCCAGTTAATCCAATGTGGAGACAAGGAAGAAGAGAAAGAAACTCCAGACCTCAGAGTCCGGTAAAGTACACACAGGGCAGCTCTCAGAGGACAGAAATTATATATTTGCAAAAATGAGTAGAAGTCTCCTGAAGGAAGAGGAGAGTGGGAAAGGAAAGCTCTATAAAAGCGTTTTAAGTGAGGAAAAAAGCTCAGAGGTGAGAGCCACAGAATTGAGGCCCTTAGAGATAAAGAATTCAGCTGGGAGCAGGAAAAAGCAAAGTTCTTCCTGCTTTTCCTGATCATGGAGCTGATGCTCCTTCCTGATACAGGTGGTAGTGTGCTATTTCACAACCTGAGTTTTCTGGTAGCTGCGTTGTATGTATGTGAAGCTCAAGATGTTGTGTTTGAGATCTATGGAAGGGGTTGTATGTTTCTCTTTAGTGGTTGTGTAAAAGGATGCCAAACTGCCAGGACTTTGCCAGATATTCTTCTCACAGGCCCAGGACCCCCCGCTGTTCTGGAAACTGAAGCTTAGAGCCAAAAAGCTGCTTAGTTAAACTGAACAAGTTTTTTTTCTTTCTGTAAACCTGTCTACAAGAGGTCCTGATAAGACATGTCTGCTATGGTGATGAGAACTCCATCTCATGAGGGGACCCTTATTGCAGCAAAGTAACCAGTTGTTTTTCCAGCAAACCAGACTCTATTTTAAAACCTGGAAAGTGTTTCGTAAGGGTCAGCACACAGAAGCTGTCTCCAGAACTGAGTTTGTACCTCGTGCTGGCAGCCGATCTTGGTACTGTAGGAGTCACCCAGGAGTTGCAGGTTTTGAAGGCATGAAGGGGTCATGGAGAGCAGCTAAGGCTTGGCATTGTAAGAAGACAGGAGAGGCCATTAGTGAAGGTTCAGCCTCAGTAGTAGTTGAAGGCCCAGATGAGTTATCACGTAAAGAAGTTGCTGCTTGACACAATGGAGAGCTGTTATATTATGTTCAATGTTTTAATAAGAGTCCATCATTGAATTTTCTCAATGCTTTTTATTAATTACATGCCATGTCAGTTCTCAGGGATTCAATACCCGGGCTGCTAGGCAGAGACTTCATTCCATCTTTCTCCCTCCTGCTTCTTTTCCTGCTTCTCTTCCTGGTTCTCTTCCCTGCCCCAGCTCTAGGTGCTTTTTCATTCCAAATCCTCCCTGTCTCCACCCAGTCCTCCAATATATCCAAAATGAATGGAGCCTCACCTTCATCTGCATTAAGGTTAAGGACTGTCCTATTCATAAGGAGAACTGGGTGGCCACTCCATTGTTTACAGGTGGGAAGCAAATCCTCTATGTGCTACCAAGGACAGCTTACAGGAATATTATCCATAACTATAAAATATCCCACAACAGAGAGCCCAAGATAGGCTAATGCTGAAAGTGCAGCCCCATTGCAGCAGAAGACCCCAGCAGTTTTTGAGATGCTAGTACCATGGGACAGCCACCAAGAACAGCAGCAGCTGTGTAGTGAATGAAGCTAGTCAGACCCTGGAGGACAAACTGTGTGGCTACAGAGGTCAGAGAAGAGAAGTGACCTAATGAGGAGCCAGAAGATCGTAAGTGAATTCCAGATAAGTGTTCATTGAATGTTTTTCTGCTGTCCAAAGACATTGTGAAAAGCTTGATGTTTGGTTTCATTTGGTCCTGTGCATTAGCAACCATCGTGATTGTTTCTCTTGTAATGTTTTTGCTGGTGTAGTGTTAAATTGTGTTGTACAGATAAAAAGCAATTTTTGATTGGCTTATACAGAATAGGGGAAATGATGGGGAAGTTTATTTTTATTTATGTTTGAAAATGTTTTTATGACCTGTTGGGTGAGGGTCTGCCAAGGACATTCTGCATTGTTTGCAGGTGTTGGGAGGTTGTTTAATTGCTTATGATCTGCATGTGGTATCAGTAGAACACCTAAGGAGTTCTGAAAGAATAAAAACACCTGAGCTATGATGCTCGAGTTTCCACTATGGAGTCTGGTGCTGGTCATTATGGTAGTTCCCTTTGCTCAGGTCTGGCTGGGTTTACACCTTTGAAAATACTTCCTTGTCTCCTTGGTGAGCCTCCTCAGCAGCAAAATACTACACAACATGGGGAGGGAAAGGGTTTATTTTGCTTACAGTTCCAGTTAACAGTCTATCTCAGAGAGAAATCAGGGAAGGAACTCAAGCAGGGCAGGAATATGGAGGCAGGAACTGAAGCAGAGGCCATTGAAGAATGCTGCTTACTGGCTTGTTCTTTATGGCTTTCTCAGCATGATTTTTTAAAAAATAGAACCCAAGACCACCATATTGGTCTGGGCCCTTCACGTCAATCACTAATTAAGAAAATGCCCTGCAGGCTTGTCTGTATCCTAATCTGATGGAGGTATTTTCTCAATTGAGATTCCTTCCTTTCAGATGACTATAGCTTTTGTCAAGCTGACACATCCTTGCTCTATTTAAAATCCATGGCTTATTTTTTTTATTAATTGTTACTACATGTACACACACACACACACACACACACACACACAAGAATTTCTAAATATTAACTGCTAAATCTGTATAATGTTCCCTGTTTGCATATTTTCAGGGCTATTTGTTATTGGATGATCAATTGGTGTGCTTTTCCTGGGAAGACCATTTCTCCCACTCTCAGCTTTCTTTGTTTGCCTGTAGTTCTCTGTCTAGGACTGAAGCCTTTCGTCCACATTCGCATGTTTATTGGTATCATTCTTGTTCAGGTCATGTTTAGGAAGCCACATTGGTTTAAATTGTGAGTGTGTGAGTGTGTGTGTGTGTGTGTGTGTGTGTGTGTGTGTGTGTGTATGTGTGTACACATGCACCTGTGAGTATGTGTCTGTATAAGTGGAGGCCAGATAACAATGCTGGGTATCTTTCTTAATTGCTCCTTACCTTATTTCTTGAGTCATAGTCTCTCACAAACCAGGAGCTCACTGACTTGGCTTTATTTATTTCTCCTATCCAGCTGAACCGTTGTAACATTTGACCAATAGCTACTGGTCTATTCTGCTTCTGTGAGATTGATTGTTTTAGATCCCACATAAAGAGAGAAAAAATGGTTTTGGTTTTCTAGTGGTACTTGTGCTTTCAGCATGCTATACTGTTCTCAACTCAGATATCAATAACTAGTATTTACTGAGTGCCCACCTTTCCAAGTACTGTGCTAAGTCCTTCATATGTATCAACATATTCACTCAATCCTCTTAATGATTCTATAGCATAGATTTTATTACTACCTCTAAATTTCAGGAAAAGAGACTGTTGTACATAGATATTAAACAACATCCCTTAGTCACACTGTTAAATACTGACAGGCAAAAGTAACCTTCAGACACAAAGTAGTCCTTTCCCAGAGCCTAGACTCTTATGTCGCCTTCCAGAGGTCTGTGGGGGCAAAGTGATGGGTGTCAAATAGTGAAGTATTTCCTTTTGGAGAGACACAGAGGGAGAATAGATAACCTCTATCAATTTTTATTAGCTTGTTACCATGAGGAATGTGAACATTACTATCAGGGCCACTGGATTTTAAGAGACAAACCTCATATATGGATCTTTATATATAAACTTCCTATTTTAAATATTGGAAACAAATTGTAATTCTTAAAAAGCACCATGCCAGATTGAAAATATTCATTGACAGGAAACACTGAGTTATTAGTAAGGATGCTTAATTTTATATAGTTATGGATCATTTCCTGAGTGCTTTTATGAAAATTGTGTGAATTCTATATGCTATTGCTCATTGTAAACCTCATGTTGTTATTAAGAAACTTACTCTGTCCCTTACTTCACTGGCAACAAATAAGTTTCCAAGATGATTTATGTATATTTTACAGTTTAATTCCTCAGTAATGTTATATAACTACTGAAACAAAAAATGCAGATATTTAGAATTTAATGTAGCAAAGTTGCATGTTAAATTCTTGAATCTTTTTTCAAATGTAAATAATTTGTGTTTATGAATAAGACTTTGTAAACTTTGATTGCAATGAGCAATATACACAGCCTACACACACATCACTCACATAGATGTATATGCCACATATTTATGAAATGTATGTGACCTGCCAGTTTCCAACCCGTGGACTGCCAGTTTGCAACCTGTCTTAGGAGACATATCATTTATTTCTTACTTCTACCTGCAGTTGTATAGCAGGAGGTGACTACATAATGACTTCATGTGCTCCCATTCTGGCCTACACATGTCTCAAACATACTGTCTCTCAGGACACTGTTACATTTCTCTTGCTGATTTTCTGAACTGGCATCCATTTTTTTTTCTCATTTACAGGGAAATTCCAAGCCAGACTGTCTTATGAAGAAGCTGTTTCCATGTAACAGCTTTCAAAAGGTGGAAGAAAGGGCCAGCCCAGGAGTTTTCAATCCTAACCGTATATTTGAATCACCCAGAGATCTTTTTAAAATGCTGATTCTATAGCCCTGGCATCAGAAATTCCGATTTAGATTGTTTATAGTGGGACTCTGGGCACTAGTATTTTTTTAGAAAAAGCTCCCTAGATATGCCGATCTGCAGCAGGGTTGAAAACTGGCCAAATTGATGACTATGTGTTTGTCAGAAGGTCCCAAATATCCACTTTGGGTCGTGATTGATTGCTTTCTCCTTTGCTAAAATCAGAGACTTTTGTAAAGTAAGGAGCCTGAATAGGGTAATTGTACAATTATGTATTGTTTTGTTGTCAACCAGATTACTGTTGTATATAATTTTGTAGTAGCTGGTTAAATAGGCAAGAACATGGGCTAATGTGTATATTTGTTGTAGAGACAGGCATGGCAGACAACTTCTGAAGTGAATTTAATGATTCCTACCTTCTAGTCGTCATATCTTTGTGAAATTCCATTCCCCCCATTGCATGTACGCTGGGCCTAGTTTCTGCATTCTAACAAAGGTACTACCGCAAAAATAATGGGATGTTGATTTCATTATTAGCTTACAGGAAACTGTGACGTGTTTTACTGCTTCTTTTCGCCCTAGTTCTATTTGCTTGTTCGTGCTAATGAAACATGAAATAAGTTGCTATATTGTGAATGACCTGTGGAGAGGCCCGCAAGGTGTGGAAATGGGGGGGAGGTTGGCTACTACTGAACAACTGGTGAGGATCTAAAACCCTCAATTCAACAGCCTATAAGGGACTGAATCTCCCTAATGGCCATGTGCGTTAAAGTTGCTAGTAGATCTTGCACTTGTCTTGAGAGGACTGTAGGCTGGACTAACAACTTAATTTCAGTCATTCAGGGACCCTGAGCCAAAGGACACACATAATCTGTGCTTGTCTTTCTGACCCAAAGTGATAATGACATAAAAAGTATGATGTTTTAAGCTTCTAAGTTTGGGAATTATTTGCAACATAGTGATAGATAACATATAATGAGGTGATAATAGATTCTGTTTAAGCACTAGACTGTAGATGTGGTTCTCAAGCTTTAGTGTGCACTGGTTTACCTTGGCCAGCTTGATAACAGTACAGATTCCTAGGCTCTGCTCTCAGATGTTTTGATCTAAGATATCTGAGGGGTTCTGGAATAGATCTTTATCATGTAGCTCATATGTTACCCATGTAGATGCTCATGGGGATCACATCTCCAGACCCATTGACAAGGGGGTGGAGTTAGTCATTGGAGAAGCAGAAAACATGTTGGAATACTGCTGTGAGCCCCAATACCCTTGTAACATGAATGAAGTCTGCATGACAAGGTTCCAGGCTTCCTGGCCAGGGGATTTTGGCTCACCAGCCTTTTTGCCCCCTTCTCCTCTTTGCTGTAATGGTGACAAAAAAATCTTTCATAAATAATAATAATGTCTGCATGGCCTAATGATGCCTGAGCTGTCTGTTGTTTTCTGGGAAGGGGACAGAGCCATTTTACTCAAAAGTAATTGTTATTGTAAAATACCTTGCAGGCTTCTAAGTCCTAGCATGTGTAGAGCTATCTATTCATACTGATAGTACATTGTAAAGGCTATTCCTGAGGTGGGCCTTGGTCCTCCCAGGAAGAGACAAGCCTTTAACAGATAGAAACAAAAAGAGCCTGGAAGAGAGAAAAAATAAATATGCACTGAAGAGCTAAAGCTATAATAAAAACCTTCCTTGGTGCCTACATGGCACCCTGTTCTGTTTGAGGCAGATGGAGATATTATTCAGCAAACAGTAACAATCAACCAATTATGGGTTATTGAGTCAAATGTTCTTTCAGAGTAAACAAGATAAACTTGAAGTTTGTAAGTCACAGGAGGAAGGACACCAGGTTCCTTCCTGGGTGATCTGGTGATCCAGGAGAGACTACATCTGCATATCAAGCCAGCTCCTCTAGAGGCCTGACCAACATTTGCATACCAAAAACATGCATTTGGCTTTTTAAAGTTCTTGCCAGAGCAGTTCTCTCTTTTCTGGCACAGTTCCCCCCTGGTAATGTCCATTGTCAGTCTCTCCCTCCTTCACCTTTTGGTGTGGTTTTTCTGCTGACAAGGCATTGTCAGTCTCTCTCTTGCCCCTCTCTTTTCTTAATATGTATACTGTTAATTCTCCTATTAAAAACACTCCTGCGTTTTACTTCTAAAATGTGTTCTACATGTCATTTCAAAGCCTGATCCTGCATGCCATTTCTTTGGGTCCCATAAAAGAATGAACTACTCTGTTTGTTTGTCATTCCTCCTTTTCTCACACTCGTACTTCCTCCTGCATAGGGTTTTTTGTGAACCCATTTGTGGAAAAGGCTGGATCCCTCCACAGAATACCAGTGATTATTATAGTATGTAGGCCCATTGGAGCATGATTTTGGGAAGGCTTATGGATTATTTGACATGTGAAAGAAGCACTGAATGTTGAATTGTGGAAAGCTATGGAGGTCAGATTAGCCCAGTGGATGTATACTGTATTGCTTGGAGGAAGCGATATTGAAGTCATGGCTTTGAGCCAGAATATTAAAATTGAGGAAAGGCAGGAAAGGCATGGAGTATATGTTAGAAATGACTAGAAGACTATTTAGACAAGAACTGAAGAGGAGAGTGATTTCAAGCCTCAGTGACTGTAAAACAGTGATGTCATTGGCAAATAGACAGTTTGGGAATGGAGTGGGTTTGGGGGATATTTCTTTCTAGGACAATTTAGTGCCCACCTACTTGAAGTAAATAAGATCTGTTCTGGGAAGATGAGATACTCAGCAAGTGGTACAAACGAAGGTAAAATACCAGCTCAGACCACTGGGCCTCAAAGTGTGTTCCCAGACCAGTAGCATAATTATCACATGAGAATTTGTTAGCTATGCTAACAGTGCTAAGGTTTATGGTATCCTTGTACTTACTTTTATTAATACACGACCAGATGCCTTGGGATATAGCAGTCCAGAAAATAGAAAGGAGGGAACACAGATTGAGGAAGAGTGACTGCTCCTGATGAGTGAATGTTATCAACTATCACTGATGAGAGACAGACCTACATATTGCCATGCTCTCCTCTTGTGAGAGTCCAGTCCTAAGCTGATATAGTGCTGTGGCTTTGCACTGAACTGTGGGGACTTAAGAATCATGCATTCACTAGCTAGACCATTGGGGTGCTCTAAACCATCGTAGTATGAATGGACAGTTTCGACAATGGTCAAATGATCATGGCAGGACACATAATGTTGGGCTTCATATGTTCTGACAGTCTTCCCCTACAGATGATATTGGAAATTATGCAGAACAAATTGTTTTCTTATTTTCCCACTGTACATATTTACCATTGGCCCCTCCATAAAAAGCTGCCCTACTGAAGGAGAAGGAGCTGGGTTTTAGAGAGAGAATGCATACCAGTATTTTCAACAGCTGTGTTATGACAGAAAAAAAAATGGTTCAAATCACACTGAGTGTGAAAACAAAAGCTGCTGCTACCACCAGATGATTCATCAAGTGAAGCCTAAAAAGCTGTCTTTGGCAGGTCACTGACACCATCCCACCATGTCAGCCTTACAGGAACTATGCCCTGTATATTACAACCCCTTTGCCATAGGGTTCCTAAATCAGTGGAATGCATGTTGTTATGTAGGCCAAAAATGTGGTTATCTCAGAAATGAAGTCCAATATTGAATGAAAAAAATTTAACCTCAATTCTAAAGTTAACAGAACAGCCTCCTTTAAGAGAATTTCAGGACTAATCCATGGGAATACATGCCTGTAACTCCAACTTTATGAAAATTGGAAAGAAGTTGGAAAGAAAGTTGATAGAATCTGAGGAAAGAAGATAGAAAGTCCCTCCCCACCTCTCCTTCCCTCTGGAGCCACTTCTTTTCTGTTTCTCGTTAGAAAACCACAGGCTTCCAGGACATAGCAACCAGGGACTGGGAGGAATTGAGGGAGGGGAAACTGTAATCAAGATATATTGTATGAGAAAAGAATCTATTTTCAACCAACAAGCAAACAAAAATTAAAACGCTGATTTTGAAGCTACCTGTAGTTCTTAAATCTTTGGGAGTCTGGAGTGGAATATAGTGATTTGAATATGTAAATAAATAAAATAAAAATAAAGTGGGAAGTCTAAATAAAAAAAAGTTAGAAAGTTCTAGGCCAGTGTGAAATCCAAAGTGAAACCCTATCTAAAAAAAAAACAAACAAACAAAACAAAACCCTATGTTAAAAAAAAAAAACCAAAAACAAAAACATTGTGCTTCACGTCCTAAGCTTCCCTGGCCGTTGCTCACTCTTCACCCCATTCTAGTCACACTCCAATTAGACATAAACAGCATTCTTCTAGTTCCATACTGTACTCTCTAGAAATGCCTGTGTTTGGTCAGAGTAACTGTGTCTTTACATCCTCTATTTCTTGCCTTAAGGGTAATCTTGGACCAAACTGGGCAAAAGGTTAGATCTCTTATTGCTCCTCTACATTATTTTAGTGTCAGTTTTCTTCATCCTTTCTATAAATCGTTCACCCCACTCCTCTTATCTCTTTCCATTGCTATCATCTTCTAAGTTCCTGGTTATTTTTTCTCATTTTTTTCAAGACATGGTTTACGACTTGCTCTCTTCCTCTCCTTCTCACCATTCTCAAGGACTTCTACATCATGATTTCAATAATTTCAAAGCTTTACCTTCAAAATGAGACCTTTATTTGAAAAAAAATGTTAATAAAAATTGAGAGATGAATTGTCTACAGCAGCACCGCTGTAGCATGAACTGGGCCCTCTGTAGCTGGTTGCAGAACACAGAGGAAGTGTAGATCTCTGGAGTATCTGCGGTCTGTGCCCTGATTCCCTTCTCTGGGGAGCTTCCCTTCTACACTTTGACACCCTTTCCACCCAGACTATGATCACCGTCCTTGGTGACTTCAACATGGACATGGTTGACCCTTCTTCATTATAAATTTCCACTTCCCTGACTTATTTGTTTCACTGATATTTTTTTCCATTCACCCCAAATAACTAAATTTTCCGTTCATAAACTGGACCTTTTAATTACCAGAAACTGCAGTCTCAGTAGTGTCTCAGGCTACATTCATAACCCATTGACTCCCACTAAATTCTCTCTCTCTCCATTAGTTCACCCTCTCTCCATAATTTATCCCCCAGCTTGGAATACATAACATTGGTATCTATTTCTATTCTACATACCTATTGCCTTGTCATACCCTGACCCACTGTGATCCTAGTCTCCTTTTCTTTATAGCAGAGACTTACACTTACGGTCCTCATTCACTAACAACCGGACAGCCTATCTCTATTATCGTTCATTTGAGGTTTTTGGAGAAATTATCTAAGCAATTATCAAGATGAACTCTTCTCCATCTCTCCTTTGACTTTTTCCTTCTACCCTTCCTTCTGTCTCTTACCCTCTGTTGACTTCACTTTGTATAGGACTGACTAAAAAGAATTTGGAAAATGAGAACATTGTTATTTTTGCATATCAAACATACCCTGACAATTCTACTAGACTGCAAGAGCAGTAGACCTCGGATATCCTCCTGTTTCCATCTCCCCAGGATGATAAGCACGTGCCACTATCCCTGGATTTTTATGTGGACGCTGGGGATATGAACTGAGGTTATCATGCTTGTATGTTAAGCACTCTTCCCACTGAGCCATCTTTACAGTCTGATAATGTGTTCTTATCAGAGGCCAGTCACTTCTAAATTCTTTCCACTGTTGCCTCCACAGGATCTTGTTCACTTATGTGATTTCCTCCATCTCCTGTATTATCCATTTTTTGTTCTCTTCTGGATCATGAATGTCAGTAGTTAACCATATTATAGGACTTCTATTCACATAAACCAAAGTCTCTTCTCTGTGACTCTACATTTTTCTCTATTACTGCATTTCCGTATTCCTCTTCAGAGTCAACTGTCTTGAAAATTTTTTCTTCCTAATATCTTCCTTCCTTCTCAATTCTCTTTGAACCTTCTCCGATTTGGTTCAAACCTAACTATGGTGTCTCTGAAGGTTTGAGGATCAAATATACACTGAAGCTTCTGAGCTCAGTCTATGAGAACATACAAGGAAACTAAACTCAGAGAGCCCAAGTGATTTGCCTAAGCAATACAGATAGTATGCAGATAAATTTTTATTGAATCAAAAGTCATTCAATTCTGAGAGCTCATACATTCAGCATTCTTGTCACTAATCACATATTTTCTATGCTCAGTCTACCTATGGTAAAACTATCATGTTGAATTGTGATTTTTTGGTATGTTTCCTTATGGGATTATTATTATTTCTAGGACATCAACAAAGCCTAGGTATTCAGTAAATGCTCGTTGAGTGAATAAAGGGCATTATTATCATTTGCTCTAATTTTGGTCTTCAGCAGAAATGCATCATTGCTAATCAGCACCATTGCTTTAACATCATCAGAGAATCCTGCAATTTTAAAGCTGCAAAAGGACCTTAGAGATAGGAAATTCAGATCTGTAGAGGTTAAATACTATGACCAAGGTCACTTTACTAGTTAGTTGCAGTCCAGTGCTCTTCCCATGCCATCTTCAATAGGTGTTAATGTTCTTTCCCTCCACATTCTCTTTCCCAGCCTAAATAACCCCAAAGTTAAGCAGCATGAAGATGATGGAAAATCAGTAGAAAGACATATTGTGAATGTGATGGGCAGGCAATGCGGTGCTTTTAGCATTAATGAACACTTTCATTCTTGGTTCATATGGGTACACGAGAGCTGCTTTGCTTTCAGTTTAAAATACCCTTTTTCACGAGATCCTGTCTTATGTTTCTGTTAGTACTTTGGTTACTTTAATGAGATTTTCTTATCTCCTATTTATAAAACCAGACATACTTTTTCTAGTGTTTTGTTATGTAGCTTCTACTGTAGTGTGATTAAAAAAAAAAAAAACCCTTAGCATTCCCAAGTCTTGTTCCATTTCATTGTTCATTGTTCTTTGTACTTTTTATGTTTATATATTGTGAAGTGCATTTTAAAATGCAATCACATTGCTTGCTAATATGGTGCTAGACAAATAAGTTCCTCTTATAGGAGCGAAGAACAAGCTTACTGGAACCCTCAATAAACCAAAACCCCGATAAAAGTAGCACAATCTCTGAAGTGAGTTATAGTTGTTTATAAACCCTTGCTTTGCTATTAATTGATGGTGTGACTATAGGCAAATGGATTAACCTTCATATTGAAATGAGAACAGTTATAGAGTTTTTATTTCAGAGAGCAGATGTAAAGAATAAGTGAAGTAATATGCAAACCAAGGTTTTTAATTCTCTTCCTTATATATATTGGTTATAGAGTGATCTCAGTATTTACTTAACTGTTTTTGGCCTCAGTCTCCATCTTTGTAAAATAGGCACTGTTATTAATAAATATTTACTGCATAATATAGAACCTCAAAACTTAGTGCCTGACACCCATTTATTTGTAGGTTGGTGATTTGGGTTGACTTGATTGCAACTGTCTGATCTTTATATGCCAACTGTGTTTACTTATACACTTTGGTCAAGAGGAAGTCTGTACCTCAGTCATATATATAGCAGATACCTGGCTATTGGCAGGGATGATGGCAATAACTGTGCCATGTTTCATTCACCATCCTGTGGAACATTGTAGATCTATTCTTCTGGTTGTGGATATACAAGCACTTTCTACTTCTGGTTGCTTATATTTGTTATTTTCCTGTTGACAAAAGCAAGTCATCTAGTCAAATCCAGAGAAGGTGTGGGCATAAGGAAGGATACCCAAAGGCCATTGATTAAAGTAATTATTGTAGTCATTTTTAGCCAGTATTATCACAGACTTAATAATGCCTATTTATAGGATCATTGAGAAAATTGGAGATAATGCATATCAAACACTGCATGAAATGACAGAGATTGTAGGTGCTATGGAAACAATGCTTAAACTACTTATTGTCCCTGGTACACAATATGCACTTAATGGAAGTTTCCTTTCCTCCTCCTCCTCCTCCTCCTCCTCCTCCTCCTCCTCCTCTTCTTCTTCTTCCTCATCTTCTTCTTCCTCTTCCCCTTCTTCTTCCTTCCTTCTTCTTCCTCCTCCTCCCCCTCCTCCTCCTGTCCCTCCTCCTCCTCCTCCTCTTCTTCTTCTCCTCCTTCTCCTCCTCCTCTTCTTCTTCTTCTCCTCCTCCTCTTCTTCTTCTCCTCCTTCTCCTCCTCCTCCTCTTCTCCTCCTCCTCCTCCTCCTTCATTTTTTTTTGTTTGTTTTTGAGACAGGGTTTCTCTGTTGTAACTCTAGCTGTCCTGGAATTCACTCTATAGACCAGGCTGGCCTCAAACTCACAGAGATCTGCCTGCCTCTGCTTCCCAAGTGCTGGGATTAAAAGTGTGTGCCACTACTGCCTGGCTGGAAGTTTTCTTTTCTAAAAATACTTTTTGCCCATATTCACTTCTTTCCTAATTATTACTCCAAGAAACCATGACTCAACAAACACGAAAGAAGTGCCCAAGCAATACAAGACAAACAAAAACAAACAAATCAAACCTAAACAAGAACTAAAACAAACCTTAGTTAAAACTGACAATATCACTCCCTCCAAGATTGAAGGAGGACTGAAGAATGGGCTTTTTGAAAGAAACAGACGATGGATTGGGAAACTGTGAAGTGCCAACTTTTGTGTGTGTGTGTTTTAACCTTTTAAATATTTTATGTGCATGGGTGTTTTGCTTACATGTGCATCTATGCACCATGTGTGTGCAATACCAAAAGAAGCCAGAAGAGGGCGACAGATCCTTCCATGTGGATGCTGAAAATTGAACCTGGGTTCTCTGGGAGCAGCCAGTGTTCTTAATTACTGAGCCATCTCTCCTGCTCCTGAAATGCTGTCTTAAGGGCATGACATGACACTCATGGACTCACAACGGCTATGGTTGCATGAATAGAGGCTGCACAAGACTAAGTTTGTAAACATTCAATCATGGGTTGAGAAAGGACTCACTGAGGCCATGTCATACCCAGGGGGCATAAAGGAAGTAGAAGACTTCTTGGGGAGAAGAAATTATTACTTTAGTTGTGTAGCCACGGGTGAGTTGCCCATGCTCTACTAAGTGACTCCATACTCATGCTTCATTAGGTGGCCCTGGTTAAACCTAGTTAATAATAAGGCAAACAAACAAACAAACAAACAAACAAAAACCACAACTCCCCTGGGAATATTATGGGGATTTGGTGACAGGTTGGGAGGGGCTTTGCAGAAGTAGGAGGGGGGATGGAGAGTAACAAATGTGACTAGAATGTATTATATCTATGTATGTATTAATTTTAGCTGATCAAAAAGGAAAAATCAAAATCAAGCTAAGAAACCCATAGCTCTGCTTGAAGTATTTTATGAAGTAAAGTATATCCAGAACAAAACACCAAAGAAAATAGCCTCCAGATGGAAATAAATAGCGTATGCTGAGAACAAACACACACTCTTCATTCCTAGATGTGGGGTCTGATGAACCTGAGGTGACACAGGATGTTGTAGCTGTCCTTGTAACACGTAAAGGATTTGCTTCCTACCTGTAAACAATGGAGTGCCCACCCAGTTCTCCCTATGAATAGGACATTCCTAAACCTTAAGGCAGATGAAGGTGAGGCTCCATTCATTTTTATATTGGAGGGCTGGATGGAGACAGGGAGGATTTGGAATGAAAAAGCACCTAGGGCTGGGGCAGGGAAGAGAAGCAGGAGGAGAAGCTAAGGATAGAAGAGGAATCTGGAGACAACAGGGTGAGAAGAAACATGGAATGAAGTCTCTGCCTAGCCGCATGAGTATTGAATCCCTGAGAACTGACGTGGCTTGTAATTAATAAAAAGCATTGAGAAAATTCAATAGTGGCCTCCTATTAAGCGATTGAATGTAATTTAACAGTCATGTATCATGTCCCTTTTGGAAAACCCCCTTGTACATTCATGGGAGGATAAGTAAAAATGGTAAATAAAAGAATATACAGGCTTACATAAGAGCATGGTCTTATCATGTACCATGTGCCTTTTGGAAAACACAATTGTATATTTATGGGAGGATAAGTAAAAATGGTAAAGTCTTAATATCCTTAATGAGTTGTGGAAAATTCCAAGGGTCTGTGGACCACACCTTGTAAATTGTTGTTGTGCAGTTGTTAGAAAGGAGTTGCCCTGCTAAAGCATTTGGAGACCATATGATCTAGTGTTAGGTTCAATCTTAGACATATAAGATGAATTTCCTAATCTATACTGTGGGTTGATAATCAAATTTACCTCATATAGTTGTGAAGATTAAACAAAATTAGGCAGTATATCTCACCTATGCTGACGGACTTGCACAAAACTTGGCGTGTATCAGGATTTCAATAACTGTTGTCTCATCTTTGAAAAAAGACCCAATAACTCCCTGCCTCGTGAGGCAGCTTATTTAGGCTCTGGGTTTTTCAAAGTTTTCTCTTCTTGCCTCTCTATAACTCTTTTCCTTACCTTTACTGTGTATTCTTCTTCACAGAATAAAGCATCACCCTTTGCATTTTAGATAAAAGCAATCATGTATCTTCTTTTTATGGTCTTCTTTCTTATTATCAGTACCAACTACTGATAATTTTTACTGAATATAGTTGGTCATTTGGTAAGGAATTAGTGAGTGCTTGTGTGCTATGCACCACCAATGTAAAGAAATATTACTGAGTTTGTATTCTAGATGTCAGAGGTAGACAGAAAAAAATCAATTACTAAGAAAGAATATGAACAGATGTGGTAGGTCCTACCATGGTAATTGAAGCAATGTAAGAAAACAGATAGTGATGGAGATGATGTCAAAGGAGGATAAGCATGCAAGCATCTCTCTGTGGAAAGGAGACCTCAATAAGCAAGGTGCCAGCCAGACTAAAGTAAAAGTAAGTGCAAGTTTTGAATTTTTTCTGATTGTTATCACAACCTATTGGAAGATGAAGTGCTATGAATTATGTTTTGAAAATATCACTTAGCGTTTTGTGGAGAAGAGAGGACAAGAATAGAGGTGGGGAGAACAGTTAAGTAACTCGAAATAATTCAGGCACGAAGTGAGGGTGCTTTGGAGGTGGTGAGAAGTTAGACTGAGAGAGAAGGCAAAGTCGACAGGATTTACAGATGGATCAAAGCATTGTGTCAGGAATAATGAGGAATCCAGGATGGCACCCTGAAGTTTTTGGCATGAATACTTGGATGGGAGGTTGTATCATTTACTGAAATGGGGAAGACTGAGTGAAGACCAGAGTAGAAGACAGTATCTAGAGTTCTGTTTGGGGTATATTTTAAATTTAAGGTGCTTATTAGAACTATGTAGACAGATAAAATGAAGGATCTCGAGTTCGAGAGAGGATCATAAATTGCCATTTGGAGGTTCTCAAGAACTGAGTCCCAGAGAACTTCATGTTAGACTGATAATACAAGTAAGAACTACTGAGGAACACTGGGGAAAAGTGGTTGGAATGTAGAAGAATATAGTTAGAACACTGCAGCAAGAAGCCAAGGTATATTTCAAAATAAAAGAGTAATCAGCTAATTCAAATATTGCTGAGAAGTTTAATATGATGGGAAGTAAGATTTGAATTTGTCTTGAATGAGGCAATTGGTAATTTTGTTAAGACTGCTGTCAATAGTATGGAACTAAAGGTTTCTTTTGGTGGTAGGGATATAGATTAGTTGTTAGAGTGCTTTGCTTGCATGCCAAAGGCTACCCTGCCCTGCCCTGCCCCACTTCCAACACAACACACCCAGAGAGAGAGAGAGAGAGAGAGAGAGAGAGAGAAAGAGGGAGGGAGGGATACACAAGGGGGGATTGTTTTGGGTAGGTTGAGGAAATATATTGAGAGTTGATGAAATGGAGAAGACATTGTAGAGAATGTTTGGGTGAATTTTGTTATGAAAAGGAGAAAAGAAATTGTGAAGAAACTGAGAATGTGTGGCCAAAGAAGGTTTTTGTTTAAGAAGCAATGTTGTTGTCCATTTATTTATGTGTTGATGAATGAATATCCATTAGTATGTAATGGAAGAAGAAACTGGTGCCAGCAAAGAAAGGCAGAGTAACTGATTAAGCAACACACTCAAATAGTCGAGTGGAAGGGATCTTGTGTGCAAGTAGGTGGATTGGTCTTACATGGGAATATGGAAAGTTCCTTCTGAGTAACAGGGGGAAGGCAGAATTTGTGGGTAGGAATGCAGGTGAGTTGATAGACATGTTGGTTTGATGATGGATAAATAAAAAAATTTTCAGGCAGTTCTGAAGGCTATTGTCTTACGGTGATTGTGTTGGACCCCCAAAGGCCCAAACCGGGACGCCGCACCCCCACAGAGACTCACAGACGGGATATTGATGCAAATAGCAAGAGGATTTATTCCAGTGCACTGGGACCATTCCAACACGCAGGATAGAAGCGGCCTCGAGGAGCAAAAAGCAAGCCTTTTTATTTACTGTTCAAATGGTTGCTAGGCACAAACTGAGTTGGTACGAGTTGATTGGTTCCCGAACTATTCTGATAGGTTGGGGCCAGTCAACCTTTAAACTGATTGGTGTTGGCATATAGCAAGGTCGTGGGCACCAGGAAATGTACACTTATGGTCTTAGTCAACATGGAAAGTCCCTTGCCCAAGGCTATTAGGCGGCAGCTGCAGCTGCCTTTCATACTTTAGTTTTGGGAATTTGGGCTGGGTCACAGTGCCCTTGAATTAAGCCTGACAATAATTGTTTTATGGTTTCTGGGGTGGGCTAGTTCTTGGAACAGGGAGTTCTGGAAAGTACTCAATAATTATTGTATTGAGTAGAGAAAGCCTAAGTTCCTATTAAGAGTTTAGGATTAATGCCCAGGGCCGGGGGTCTCTGGCCTCACAATTGCTGTGATAAAAAACCATGTGTTTATCACTGTGATAAAACACCATGACAAAAATAAGTCTGGAGAGGAAAGAGTTTATTTCATCTTACAACTTGTAGTTCATCATGCAGGAAAGTCAGGGCAGGAACCTGGAGGCAGGAGTGGATGGAGAAGCCACAGAACAGTACTGCTTACAGGTTTGGTTCCCATGACTCGATCAGCCTGCTTTCTTATAATACCATCCAGGACCACCAGCCTAGACATAGCACTACCCACAGTGGGCTAGGCCATCTCATATAAATCACAAATTAAGAAAATGCTCCCCACAAAATTGCATATAGGCCTGATTTTAGAGACATTTTCTCAATTGTGGTTTCATCATCTCAGATAACACTAGAATGTGTTAAGTTAAAAAAAACCCCCCGAAAACAACAACAACAAAAACAACTAGCCAGCCCAGCTGTCTTTCTGCTTAAATACGTATACTAGGACTGCCATTATACTATTTATGTGGAATTATTCATAATTAGAGTTAGGTGTAATGAAGGAGGAATGTATAGAGACATTTACACTATATGCAGTAGGTATAATGGTGGGTGGGGCCTTGGAGTTTGAGTAGGGGTGGAAAGTAGCCATATGAAATGTTGGCAATTGCTGTAGTCTGTAGACTTTAAATATGCCCTGATTTGTGAAGGAAGAGGGAGGAGAATGTTTGTTAAGCCAACAAAGGAGAGAGAATGACAGGAAGTTTGTGGGGGGAAAAACACCCAGGATATGAGAAAGTTGCACAGAAGCTACCTTGGGGAAAATGTAGGATTCCTTTAGAACAAGAAACTGCACAAGAACGGGGCTGGTGTTTAGTAGTAGAGCCAATGTCTAGCACGTAGGAGGTCCTGGGTCCAAACCTGACAATACAACAAAACAAAGGAAAGAGAGAATCTGAACAAAACACTGACATTACAGAGGAATATGGTGATGGACTTTTGAGTTTCAAAGGACACAGAAGAAGAGCATGAGGGGTTCATTGACAGCCTATTGAGTCAGATTACAGACCATATGGAGCCTTAAGGAATTCAAGGTACTGGTACAAGCTGGAAAATTGGGAATTTGGGGTGATTATGTTAAACAGGGAAGCAAATTATCTTAGAAAATACTTCTGCTGGTTCTTAGGAAGGGGTAGATGGTCAGTGTTAGAACCTCCTTCTGTGCTGATTTTTTTTTGTCCTCTTTGAATTGGCAAAGCTGGTTAGGGATTAAGTGTCTTAATTAGAGTTTCTATTGCTGTGATAAAACACTAGAATCATACGCAACTTTGGGATGAATGGGTTTATTTCCTTACATCTTATAAATCCATCACTAACAGAAGCTAAGGCAGGGACCCAGGGCAGGAACCTGAAGGCAAGAACTGATGCAGAGGCCATTGAGGAATGCTGCTTACTGGGTTGCTCATTATGGCTTGCTTAGCCTGTTTTCTTATGGCACATGGGACCACTAGTCCAGGGTGGCACCACCCACAGTGATATGGGCCCTCTCGCATCAATTATAAATCAAGAAAATGTACCACAGGTTTGCCCACAGGGAAATCTGATGGGGGAATTTCCTCAATTGTGTTTCCCTCTTCTGAAATGATTCCAGCTGGTGTAAAGTTGACACAAAACCAGTCAGCACAATAAGCTGCAGGAGATGAGTTTACACAAGGAGGTCTTGATACCCACTGGCCTCTTTTTAAAGTTTGGGTGGGTAATTTGAAATCTGGGTTAAGAAAATTCTTAGGTAATTTCATTAATGACGGTACTTTGTGAAAAACATAACAGGATCTCTAGATTCCCGTTAATCCCCAAGAAAGCTAAGTCTAATAAATAAACGATGTAGGTGAAAGATGTGTGCTTGTTATCTAAATACAATTTTTGGACAATTCCCATAGGCACTCCAATCACCTTCCAACTAAACTATTCCACTAGGGACACTTTTTTATTTGTTATCCATTTATTATGGAAATATTCAAGGCCACTCAGAAAAATAGATTTCATATAATGAGCTCTAATATGCTCTACTACTTAGATTTAATATTTATTAGCATTTCACATACTTTCTTCACCCATTTTCTCTTACTGAAACACCTTCAAGGGAATTATAGGCATTATGAATACCTTATCCTGAATATCTCAGTAAGCTAAGTCTTCTACATAGAAATTCTGAAAATGATAGTGTCTTTCAAATGTGATGCCAAGAGCTAAATAAGAGTATCCCAGAGGCAGATTGACTGGCCAAGTGTACAGAAAGAATGTCTAGAACTTATTTTGGTTAATATAGATTACAATCTCTAAAATTATTCATTGTAGAGGCCCAGTACATTATTGACTCAAGTGCATTTGTGGTCAGCTAAAGTCCTTGAGTTCTTTGCACATGAACTGCCACTGTCAAGTCTGGCTTCCCTCATCTTGTATTTGTGTAATTGAATTTTTGTTGGTTTTAGCCTATTGAAAATATTTTGAATTGGTATTCTGCCCTCCAGTGAATTAGTTAATCCCTTTTTGCTTTGGTTCATCACCAAAGTTGATAAGTAAACCTTTTATATATTCATGCAAGTATATAGCAGCTACTTTCTGAAATAGAAGCTTATGCTGCCTCAAAATTGTGGAAACTGCAATAAGATCAACTCAAGCATTAAGAGTGAACTTTTTGTAGGAAAAATGATTTGAGTGTTTCTGATAAATGACTGAAATCCATCCCTGTTGATGGTATCTGAGTTAAAGTTTCCTGACACATTTTAAATCATTCCACAGTGACTTTTGAATATAATCAGTCACCAATGTTTTCTTTCTACAGTCCTCGAAACACCTACATTGTTCCAGACAGTTAAATCTCAGGGCGAGGTTGGCTTTCTGAGAACTCCATGGGTTCACTGGGTTGATTGATCTCACAATTACAGAGGAAAAATCTTAAACCTAAGAATATTCATGTGGCAAGGGAGCTAAATGGACGCCCCTGGCTCTGCTTATACTTAGAAAATGGGGCTACACTAGGAGCATGTCAACTGTTAGACAAGTGATATTTTTGTAAATTTCCAAACTGGATATATAATATGACTCAGCAGAAGGCAGAATCTTGGCAATATATAAAGCTCGAATAGCAAATCAGTATTACAGAACTCTATACTCAATATAGTTCTCAATTTTTAGGTATTTCAGAAGGAGAGATCTCTGACATTAGCCTTAAGGAGAAGCACTATAACATATAAATTAAGATCATAGTTACCTAAAGCCTGTCTATTATATTTATTGATTGTGTGACTTAGGCTATTTGTTAAACCTTAGTAGAGATTAACTGCCTCATCTACTAATGATGAAGCTAGCACTAGCACTAGCACCGAGATGTTGTGAGGATTAACAGGGCTAATTTAAGCAATGTTTTCAGGAGGCTAGTCACCTTCTTTGTTTAAATAAGTACAGAAGATACGTGTTTTACTCTAAGTCTAAATCTACTTCAGGGCCTAAACTTGCACTAGGTGTCATGTCTTCTTAGACTTTCTCAATATTTGACAATTCTTCAGTCTTTCACTGAATTTGTTACCTTTTTTTTCTAGTTCTGACAAGATTTTGTACATTATTTCTCCACTGTGAATTTTTCAGTATTTTCTCATGAGTAGGTTGAAGGTAGTAATTTGTTGGGAAAGTACAGTACAGTGATGATGGGTCCTTGGTATATTTGATCAAGGGTTTCAGGATGTTGTTTATGTATTACATATGATATCATCCTTGGGAACTTTGTCAGTGTGCTGCTGCTACTGTAAATCTATTTTCACCCTGTAATTACTAAATATTTTGTTTATATACATGGGTGATTTTTAAGTCTCTTTTCACTCTCAGCTTTTGCTATTGGAGTTTCTTTTTAAAAAAAAAAGATATGTTTATTTTTATTTCATGTATATTAGTATTTTGCTTGCCAGGTATGTCTGTGCACCATGTGCATGCATTTACAGTGGAGGCCAGAAGAGGGCACTGGATCCCTGTAGACAGGAATTACAGACAGTTTTGAGTTGCCATGTGAGTGCTGGGAACCAAACACTAGTCCTCTGGAAGAGCAGCCAGTGCTCTTAAACTTTGAGCCATCTCTCTAATCCTCAATATTTTCTTTTTAAAAAGATGTTTTCTTTAGCATGTCCTAGGATCATTGTCTATTTTATTTATTTATTAGATCTCTAGAATCAACTAGTCCTTCATTTACTGGTGAATTTTATTTGAAAACCATGAACCATGTATTGGATGTACTTAATTTACTGTATCAGAATCTTGCTCATCTTGGTGGATATTTCTATAAAATGCACATGTGGACTAAGATGTACTCAAAAATATTATCTATCAAGTTTACATGAAGAGTAAAATCTCATAAGTCGTTATTATAATCCTATGTATAATATATATCTATATAACTATATCTATAGTGATATCTATCTATCTATCTATCTATCTATCTATCTATCTATCTATCTATCTATCTACCTACCTATCTACCTCTATCTGTGTGTGTGTGTGTGTGTGTATCTTGTTGTGTGACCCTGTAACCCTATATCCAGGGAGATGTGAACAGATGTCTCCTCAATCCAGACAGGGAACTGATGACCAACCAATGTAAGGAAACCATTTAAATTCAGCTTGGTAAACCAATGTATGTTATTGGAGTTACTTATAAGAGTGTTGGTGGAAGTTTTCTTACAGGAGCATAAATGACTCAGACAGCTACATAATCAAAAGCTCCACCACAGCATGGGTGATGATGGCTCATAAGAGCCAGAACTCTGGGGTCACTGCATAAATTTCAGGTAGTTCAACAGGTTGGAAAATGTCTTCTTCAGGTAGTTCAGTTGGTCTGATCCTCTGGCAGGTAGCACAGCTGGTCTTTTCCTTTTCTAGGAACTTGGTTGGCCTCTGCTTCTTCCAGGCAGTGCAGTTGGTTTGAGACTATCTTTCAGCAGTCTTTACTACTTATATATGCTTTGGAAGGATGGACTCTGGAGAATTTAATCAGTTTCAGAGACTTCCTGAAGCCTTTGAGTTGTGTACTTCCTAAGTGTAAGGTTCTTACCTGCAGGAACATCTTCCCTTTAGAACATCCTTTGTGCTATTGAGCTTTGCTCCAAGATGGAAAGAGACTGCTAAACAAAAGTCTCTAAACCTGCATCACAGTGTTTCTTTTAGTCCTTTTTTGTTTCTTTATAGTTTTTTTCCTTAGATACTGAAATGCCTGGTCCTTATTATCCAAAATATATTTACTCAAGTTTCAGCCTTAGTATACAAATCAAGTAGTTTTATAATTCCTAATCTGCACTTGCAATATAAGTATATTGATAATGGTAATGTGTTGCTTGTGCTTGTTGAGAGCCAACTCTACAAACAAGACATGGGTCCACTTTTTTCAGAGCCAAGCATGTTTATTTCAAATATCCTCCAAAACTCCTGGCACTGTAACAGGAAGAACGAAGAAGAGCAAACACCTAAGAATATTAAAAAATATTGTTCCATAACTATATAATTTTTGTGCTACTTTGGTATAGTTTAATGACTCCCAAGTTTGAACCCTCCGTCACTATTTACTCAAAGCTCCCAATTTTGGGCAAATTGGATACATTATTTTCTCCCAGAATTTCTTGTAATTTCAATAGTGATCTATTAAGTTCTATTCTAGCTTCTTGCTATTTAGATTAGGATAAGCCCTGGATCACACACCTCTCCTGAAACAAGTATGCATGAGTACAGCATAAGTAACCTTCAAGCCAGGCACTGACCCTGTTTACCAACCCCTAAAATAATTTCCTTTATAAAGGTCATCGTTTAAGGAGATATCATTTGTATGGCTAGAATTAACAGTGACATTTCTAATGTAAATTGAAAGTGTTCTTATGTAATCTATTTTTTTTAATATAGTAAATCTATCAGCCGATGCAGAACCCAGAACTGCGGCCATCAGCATCACTCTTCACAGCCCAGTATCAGTCATTTTTCTCTAGAAGGTTTCTGTTAAAATACACAGTTTTAACCTGTGAGGGAAGACTTTTAGCACATTAGCTAGCTGTCACCTCACAGAAATCATGGATGTGATCTCAGAGTGGCCTCTCTCCTGGCACCTTCTGCCACTCTGCAAACACTCATTTCTGTTTCACTGACCTGCGAGCTCTTAGAGTGAAAACATAGTTTAAGCATATTACCAAAGCCTGGGACATAGTAGGTCATCTATGGATACTTATTGATTGGATGAATAAATTCATGACATGATGCTTTAGGATATAGGCTGGGAAATTCGAAGTAGAAAATGAGCACTTAGGGCAGGCTAAGGAAGGAAAGGGCAAACCTGGGAAGAAGGATACAACAGGATTATGTATTTCCAGAAAATAGAAAAACTGCAGATTGTTGTGGGAACAGTGCACAACTAAAGATAGGATTTGACTCAACACTGCTCTCCAAGTTTAAAGCTTCTGGGAAGCTGTGGCTAAAGGGGCAGGACCTGGAAACAGAATAAGTTAAAATCTTAGGCTGCTACTTCCTGTTGGAATTTGAATTTTACTATAAGTAAGTTAGAGATCAACTTGGGAGCAGACTTTTAAGAAAAAGAATGACTTGATCTAACTTTTATTCCCATAGGATCACTTTGGTTTTGGTATTGGGAGTAGAATGAGAAAGGAGGGCAAGGACGGCACCAGAGACATTAGTAAAGAGGCTATTCAGTATCAATATAAGCCAAAGACGAGAGTGGCTTAGACTGGATCCAGTGGAGGTGGTGAGGGATTGTCTGATTTAGCACTTGTGATAAAGGTAGAGCTGTCAGGGTTTCATATTGACTAACACCAGATCTCTTTCATTTATGCTGAATGAAACAAAACAAAATTAAACAGTTTGCAATGCCTGTGAATTATAACATAGATGTTGGTGTTAGAGATTTAAGAACTTATTTTCCTGTAGGACTAAGCTTTCTTTATATGGGGCTAATGATGGGCTCAGTTATGTCTCCACTAGGTGACAGGAAGTGTTCATGGCTTTTTTTCGATGTGTTTCCATAAGGACTGTCAGCAGAACATCATTTACATTACCTCTTTCCTGTCAATTGAATCTGTAGCAAACAGAGCAAAGTGTATAATTTTATCTCACTCGAGAGAGAGAGAGAGAGCATTTCTAACCACAGAGCCGTTTTTCCTTATGTAGGGAATAGAGTCTATTCAGATGTAATTCTGGCAGGGAAAGCTTTTACCCAACGAGGTAAATATGGTATGGAATCAATTTACTCAGATAAGGACTCAGGGACCACACACTTTCAACCTATGTACACTTTCAGCTGCACTTATTTTAAATGCAGTTCTTTGGCCCTGATATGATAAGGCTGTCATGTTTATTGTAACAATTGATATTCTCTTCCCTGGGTAAGATTTTCATTGTTAAACCTCTAATGACTTTTGTAGGATTGATTTTATAGGGTTTGTAGGATTGGCAACAACTACTCTGAGAATGGACTTATCAGTAGGAAAGCCTCTGAACAAAATATTAGTATGTCACTCAAGTGAGAATTAAACTTCTCACTTTGTTAATGCCCCTCAGACTAGAACCCAATCTCCTGCTCACACTGACACAACTGTGGATGCAAGCAGCAGCAAGGAGACTTGAATTCCTCAGATGTGTCGTTTCCTGATTGAATATAATGGCAATTGAGAAACATAATCCATCGGTGTCCTGGGTCCATGGCAGCATTTGAGAGCAGTTTCTTGGTGTCATGTGTGCCTGGGGAGATCACCAGGCATGGAAAACTGATGCAAGTAGCTTAGGGCAGTTTTATGAAAATTTCTTTTTCTTTTCTTTTTGCAGTGGTGACATTTGATCCATTGATCATTTGAGGCATTATTTGAGGCAAGAGACAGCAAAGACCTTGTGAATTCTGTCAGTGTGCCTACCTGCGGGGTAGTAGCCAAAGGCTAAAATTTGCAAGTAAGAGGGTGTCTATCACTAAAATACTTATATCCCAGGTTGCCTCAAAGTCAGGGACAATTCCATTTTGACGATCCCTTTAGACAGGAGTAAAATTTTTAAAGCAAAGTTGTTGAAGATATAAGTGATATTGCTGGATCATTATGAATTTTATCATATTTTAGTGTGTTGTGAAAAACATAGGAAAGTACAATTTTGCTCTTCCATCATTAGTCAGGTAGATTAATGTTGTTAGCACATCACTGAGCGTATTACTAATTCCTGAAAAAATCTACGCCTATAGAGTGATTCTTATGCATATATGTTTATTCACCACATATATGACAGCTAGAATAATATATGAGCCATACACAGATTTTGACAGTTGAGAATCAAGATTTAGGCCTATGAGAAAACAGTTCCATTAATTCTTTATCGAACAAATATTTTTTGGGCAAACACTAGGTGCTAAGGATAAAAATACAAAGACTAGCAAAATAGATAAACACTTTAGCTTATAGTCTTTGTGGTGTGGATGAGTGTGAAATATGTGGTTCATAATAAATGATGTAAGATGCAGGATGATTTCATAAAGACAAAAGGTTGGGTGGTTTTCATGAAGTTACAAATGATATAAGGAAAAGAAGGTGGGATTTTATGGCAGACTGAATTGTAAGTGTGTGTGTCATGAGCCAGGCCAAAATTACTTAGGCAATCAAAGAAGGCCTTTCTCATAATGTGACATATGAGTTGAGTCCTAAACAACAGTATGGGGTACAGTATGCATTGTTCAGGGGAAATCAGCTTCCAATCAGAAGGACTACCAAGTGTGAGAATTCTTAGGATAAAGTTTGACTTGTCTGGTCGAGTATAGAAGTAGGGAGATCAGGTAGACATTCTTGTAGTGCTGGATGTTTATGGAAGTGGTTTAAACCTTTTTTAAAAATTATTTTATGAGTGCCTTATCTGCATGTTCACCTACATGCCAGAAGAGGGCATCAGACCCTATTATAGATGGCTGTGAGCCACTGTGTGGTTTCTAGGAATTGAACTCAGGATCTCGGATCCTGAAAGCCAGTGCACTTAACCACTGAGCTGTTTCTCCAGCTCCCTGTGGCAGTGGTTTTAGATTAAGGAGGGAGTAATGGAGAAAAGTGAATAGATTTGAAGTATTTTGGTGGAACTGATAAAAGTTGAAGGTATGTTAGATAGCAAAAGCAAATAAAAGAGATTTAAGGTAATTTCTGGGTTTTTGGTTGAATAGGTAGGTGGGTAACATTACCACATTAATCAAGGTAGGAGACCAAAAGGCAATTGTATCAGTGTATGAATAAAAACCAAGAGACACTTTTTGTAATGTTAAGTTTAAGATGTTGATTAGATATCAAAGTGGTTGCCAAAATTTCCTCATAATAAAGCTCATATTCAGGTTGAATCTACTTCCAGTCTATGTCATAACTATCTCCATTTGTAGTTTACATACTGTGGCGGTTCCCCAAGAATGAGAAGGAGCCATAATCATAGGTGCAAACCCTCCCAGACCTCAGCAAAAGGAACTACCATCATGGCAGGTGCCATACTCAATAGTGGAACCCCAAGCATCTGAGCTCAGGTGCTTTTAATTGATTCAGAATTTATTAGGTGTTCTACTGATAGCATATGCAGATCATGAGTAATCAAACATCCCCCACATAAATCTAACACACGCAGATAATACAAAAACAAACAAACAAAAAACTGCCATGACCTAGGCCGCCCTTCATCCAACAGTGCACAAAACAATTATTTTGTACATAACTAAAAATAAACTTCCACAACAATTCTCCTTTTCTGTATAAGTAAGTCAAAACAATTGCTTTATCTCTACAACACAACTTAACAGTACACCAGGAAAACTATTTACAAGAGGAACAATCAGGAGGGTTGCTAATGCACAGGACCAAATGAAACTAAAGAGCTATCAAGTTTTCACAATGTCTTTGGACAGCAGAAAAGCATTATCAATGTGTGATTATCTAGAATTTACTCACAGTCTTCTGGGCTCCTTCATAGGCCTTGGGTCACTTGTCTGGCTCTGCCCTCTGCAGCACACACAGCTTTTCCTCTAGGCTCTGGCTGGCTCCACTCCTCTGCTGCTGCTGTTCTTGGTGATTGTCCCATGGTACTGGTATCTTCAAAACACTGGGGTCTTCTGCTGCAACTGGGCTGCACGTTCACCAATAGCCTCTCCTGGGCTCTTTTCATGGTGCTAAGCCTCAACTTTTCTGTATGCCCTCTTCAATCTGGGCCTTCAACTGCTACTGAGACTGAACCTTCACCAATAGCCTCTCCTGGCCTCTCACAGTGCCAAGCCTCATTTGCTTACCATGATCCCTTCATGCTTTCAAAACCCAGTACCTCCTGGGTAACTCTTACAGTACCAAGTTCAGCTGCCAGCATGAGATACAATGTTGGGCAGTTCTGGGACACAGCTCTGTGGGCTGTGTGCTGACCCCGAGGAAGCACTTTCCAGATTTTAAGATAGAGTTTGGTTTGCAGAAAAAACAACTGATAATTTTGTCTGCAGGAAGAGTTCCCTTGTGGGGTGGAGTTCTCATCACCATAGCAGATGTGTCTTGTCAGGACCACTTTATCTCACCAGTACCTGGACACATTTGCAGAAAACAAAAGAAAACAAAATAGACCCTGTGAGGTCTGGAGTTTCTTTTTCCTTCTTCCTTGTCTCCATATTGAATTAGCTGGCATGATGTCATTCCCCATGTTGCAGGCACAATTTGTAGTATTAACCCACTGTGTGGGGTCAGCAAGGAAGAGACAGAGGCATTTTCATAGGTGCAAACCCTTCCAGATCTCAGCAAATGGAACCATTATTCTGGCAAGCACCATACTGGACAATGGAACCCTGATAGTCTGACTCAGGTGTTTTTATTGTTTCAGAGATTCTCAGATGTTCTACTGATAGCACATCCAGATCATAACTAGTTAAACAACCCCCACATAAATCCAACATCTGCAGACAATACAAAACGCCAAGACCTAGGGCAGCCCCTCACCCAACAGTCCACAAAACCAAATTTTAAACACAACTTCTACAACATCCATTATTTTATGCACAGATTAAATAAATGTATTTCTCTGATTTTAAGCCAAAAACAGATTAAAAGTGAGTCTTTTCTCTCATCTGTGCACCAGGTTACTTATATCAATTGCCTGCTGACAATATTCACTGCAAATCTAGCATTTCCAGAGATAAAATTGTCATCTTGTTCTTCACACTAGTTCCTTCTTCATTTTGTTTCTTGTTTAGTGATTTCTTTGTTCACTCTGTATCCCCAAAATTATTTCTTCTATCTACACCTTCTGTGGCCCACCATTCAAAGAATAACTAAGTAGTGTTAAATCCTCAATCCTCCCTACCCATTCTCCTATTCTCCATATAAGCTGCCATTACCATTCAAGAAGATGTTACTTCTTTTTTTTATAGTTTACTATAGATGTACACGCTGCTAGAGGGTTATGAAATCCTCCTTAGTTCTCCACATTTTGGGTAATTCCTTTATATCCTTCAGCATTTAGTTCATCAATAATATCCTCTGGGAAGATTTTCCTGACATCTTCAACTTGCCTCATACGTACATAGATTAAGTAGCTCCTCTTGTATGCATCTATACTTCCCCTTATTCACTTCTGTCACAGCACACACCATACCATGTTATAATTGCTTCTTTGCTCTGTCTTTGCAACTGCCTTGTGAGCTTCAAGATGTCAGAGACTGTAACTCTTATTGTCATATTTCTCCTCCCTAACATGGTGTCTGAAACATGATTGCCATTCAATGACTGTTTGTGACTGAATGAAGGCTCAGAGCAAATTAGAATTGCTTGCCAAAAGGCAAACTGTTAACAGTAAGGAAGGGTAGTTTATAATTCTATAAGTGAGAAAGAAAATGAAATCATCCATGAATTTTCCAAAAGTGTGGGGAAACTTCAAATAAGAATAATTAGCATCACTATATGGTATTGTAATTTTGTAAAATGTATAATGCAGCATAATAGAAATTGTTTCACTAATTGTCAAGATACTATAGAATACAGAAAAGACTAAGTCATACTTATTAGGTTTTGCTTAGGAAATGTAAGAACATGGACTATATAACAAGGATTATGAGTTGCAATTTGTGCAGAAAATATATCAAATCTGGTTGGTGGCAACTGATTATACATTGATAATTTTCATATAACCAGTTCTTATAACTCACTGTGCATGCAGATCGGGCTGACCTCAAATTCACAGAAATCTGCCTGCCTTTCCTTCCTGAGTGCTGAACTTAAAGCATGCACAACCACACCCGATCACAACAAGTTCACTTATTTCCCTCAAATCTGATTTTCAGTTTTATATTTAGATGTGGAAAAACATAAATTAAGTCCAAAACACCATTTAAGTTTTTCAGAAAGGATTTATTAGGTTTACTTTATAAAACAATCCCCTTAATGCCTCATGTAGTGGAAATTAGAGAAAATATTTTAATTTTGAAGACTTAATTTTCATTGTTTAATTGTATGTATGTACGCATGTCTGAGTGTGGGTATGGGCATGTGAGTGCTATGCTTGCAGAAGCAAGAAGAGAGTGTCATATCTCCTGGAGTTGCAGTCATGGACAGTTGGGAGCTGGCTGATATGGGTGCTGGAAACCTACCTCTGGTCTTCTGTAAGAGCAATATGTGCTCTTATCTACTGAACCATTTCTCTAGCTCAACAATTAAATGGTTTCTTTAAATATCGATGTCTTCAGAACATCCACAACTTGTATATGAATTATACATTAAATGAATTATCTGTGCTTTGATGAAAAGTAGCATGGAATAGATGACTTGTGCATAGACCTTCTGCTTCCTCGCCCAGCATCACTGTACTCTTTCGCCTTATTTTGCCATCCCAAATGATTTCCCTGAAAACTCTATTATCTAGGTAAACACATTGCTCAAATGTACAAAATATACAAAAATAAGCAACAAATATTTGGGCTACTTTGAATCTATATTAAGTGGTTAACATCCTCCTAAACATTTGTTTAATAGTGATTTATGATCATTACAGTGGGCAATAGAACAAGAATGAATTGCTTGGACATAGTCCACTCACTGTTTATCCTTACAGGATGATCTTTTGTGGGGATAGTTGTGTGAATCTGGGGTAAGTGAGCACAGATTATGGGGAAGATGGAATATTGAAAGCCAATAAAAAAGGGGTGAAGTCCAATCACAAATTCATTTTGTACATGCCACATATATTTATTTCTTTATTTTCTGAGAAGAAAAGGATACCACTGAGGAGAGAACCCTACAGTCTCAATATGGGCAATCAGTGTGGGATTTCTGTTGTTCTGATTTCAAGACAGCCTAAGACAGTGACAGGCTAGATAGGATTGGAGAAAGTGGAGAGAAAAACTTCAGGGGCAGGCTATAATTCATCCCCATCTTAAAAAAAATATTTTAATGTGTGTTTGTTTGTACATGAAAATGTGGGAGAATTCAAGAAAAGGGCATTGAATCCCCTGCAGTTGGAGTTATGGGTGCTTGTGAGCTGTAGTACATGGGTACTGGGACCTGAACTTGGGTCCTTTACAAGAACAGTGTGTGCTCTTAACTGTAGGACCATCTTTCCAGCCCCATCCTCATCTTTTTAAGGTCAATATAAAAAAACCTAAAAACATAGAAATACATAGAAATTTCTCATGCAAATGACAAAACAATCTCCCTTGTATAGTTCCTAGAACTATAGGAACTACACAGGAGTAGTTTGATAAATATTTTTGTTTCATGTAGGAACCTTTAAGTCATAGAGAGACACTAATATTTATGCAGTACCTTCTTTGTATTATGCTTTATGCACTCTTCTCATCCTTTAAAAATTTAATCTTCATAACAAGCCAAAAGGTGGATACTGCTATTATCCTATTTCTCAGGTGAAAAAATTAAGCCCTCCAGAGGTGGTGATTTTTGTACAACATATGGCAAGTAAACAATGGAGTTCTCATTCAGAAACAGCTATCTGAAACTCATAAGGACCTGCATTTTCCATTGAAAAATATTGTTTTGTTCACTCAACAACATTTCCTTTCTCTTTACATAACTCTATCCATGTTCCTGGGAGAGAGAAATGAACCTGTCTTTTCAAAATGGAATTTTGAAAGCCAAGATATGGATTTGGGAACACCTGGTTACAATTCTGTACCCACAAAAGTTCCAGGAATGTTTGCAAGACTTTCTAGTCCGAGAGGCTTGGAAGACTATCTCACTAGCATGATGCCTGGGCTTAATGGAGCCATATTATTTTTACTTTAAAGATTTTATCACGTACATACAGGTAACATTATATAAGCAAGTTCTATCTATATGCTTAGGAACACACATACACACGCACACACACACACACACACACACACACACACACACGTAAAAGGCAAAAAGTAGCTTTCATTTATTTTATTTTAGGCATATGGGTATTTTACCTGCATGTATATCTGCATACCATATGCATGGTTTGTGTTTATGGAGGATAGAAGATATGTTGGATTCCCTGGAATTGGGTTTAGAGACAATTATGAGCTACCATGTGGGTGCTGGAATTTGAATCTGGGCCATGTGGAGGATAATTTAATGCTCCTCCTTAACAGAGGAGCCATCTTTCCAGGCCCTAAACAATTTACTTTTAATTATTTGCATAGTGTGTCTGTGCATGAGAATGTTTACATGTGATTGTAGTTACCCAAAGAATCCAGAAGAGGGCATTCGATCCCATAAAATGTGATTTACAGGCGCCTGTGAGTCACCCTTGCATGGGTTCTGGGAACCATTATGGATGCTATGGATGAAGGTTTTCTCTGCACTGTGCTGTTCAAGTTGAAGGAAAAGCTGTTGGAGCTAGTTCCTTGGAACCAAGATGGGCTTTAAACAGAGTTGTAGCAGATTCAGCCACAGGGTCTGATGTAGCCAAAACACAAGTCTACCTGCCTGAGGTTTTCTGTCTTCCCTAGTTCTCGAGTAGGACCAGAAGCTCCATCTTTGGGCATTCAGCCTGGGACCAGAGCCTAAGGGGCTCTGTCCAGTATTGCATTTCACCATGGTGGGCCTGGTGCTGAGTTCTGCCCTTAATTATCTCTTCCTCTCCTAGGTGAGTGATATTTTTCTACGCTGTGCTACGGTAAGGAGACATGGGTAAGGAGACATTCTTCCTTTCTTCTTCAATGCATCTTTTATCGTTATTTTATTAAATTATTATCATTATTTTATTAAATTTATTAAATCTAAGTATGTTCTCTCCCCTGCTTTTATCAGTGTTGTGAAGACACTTTTGGGTGTAGTGTTTATGAGGAGATAATCACTGGAGGGTCTTACTGCCCCTCCATCTTTATATGCCTCTGGCAAAATTATCAAGTACTGGGTGGGAAGGAAAGATCTGTAGGAGTAAGCAAGTAGTACTGCTGAGTCCTTAGCTGCACAGTCATGTGTACAGTGCAGTCCTGGAATATGCTTTGATGATGAAGTTGCATTAAGGCTCCGGCATAGAATTATGTGGTTTATATATATATTTGTTTCAACCAAATAGAGTACCTCTCATGGTTACTAATGGAAATGCTAATTCTAGTTAGAACAGGGTTTTTGAAAAGAACTATCAGAATGCATTTAATGTTTTGAACTGGAAAGATGACAATATTTCTTTCAACTGAGATAGAAACCAAAATATTTCAGTCACTCCTGTGACACTAATGAATCACAGACACGGTGAGCTTGCCAAAGATACAGAAGCAAAATATATTCTTTGTGGTGCCTGAGCATGTCAGGATATAAGTAAATTTTCGTTCAAGCTCCAACTGTGAGTGAATAAATGAATGACAGGTATCTCGGAAATTGTTTTAAAAAGTGTTCTCTGTTCTGCAAATTTTGAAAACATTTACTCAGAAACAGTGTTAGAATAGGGTTATTTTTGTTAGTCTGTAAAAAATACACCAGTATCTACGAGTATATGCATATCAAGAACAACATTAAACACAGTGTTCTAAGCACTTTGTCATGTGGTACCTAAACACCATATGGTTACTTTTGTTGATATTACTTTACATATGAGTAAGTAGTTTCAGAAAGGTTATTTGTTGGTCCAGGCTATGATGGCTCCTTCTACTGAGCTCCAGAATTATCTATGAATACTCTGAAACTGCTTTTTTAATACCTCTTGGCCCCAACTACATACTGGAGATGAAGAAACCCTTTTGTTAATTTTCATATTATCATTGTTGTTGTTGTTGTATGTGTGTACGATGTGTGTGTGTGTGCGTGTTTGTGTGTGTATGTATACCATGGATCATGTGTGGAGGTCAGAGGACAGCTTTGTAGCATTGGTTCTCTCCTTACATCTTTGTGCAGGTTGAGGGAATGGAGCTCAGATTGTGAGGCTTGAAACATTGGTTGGCAAGCACCTTCATTCACTAAGCCATTATCAACAACCCTGACACTGGCGGTTTTCTTTGACTATACAGCACACTCCCTTTACTGTGTTTTGCTATTTCAGAGTTATATGTATGGAGTACTGTTAAGCGTCTAGGCCAAGATGACATAGGGGGTGGTAGAAATAAAGAATTGAATTCTGGCAGTCATATGTTAGGAAATGAACATCTAATTACTACCTCAACTGTCTCAGAAGTGCCAGACTAGCAGGAGTAATTAAGCACCTTAAAATAAAGAAGGGACATTCATGTAGGAAATATGATTATGAAGGAGTAGAACAAGCAGGGAATGATAAAATATGCATGCATAGAAAGATATACTGTGTGTAATGTTAGCACTATCCTTGGTTGTCACAACATAGGAATGAAGGGTGTGACACCTATGTATTTTTAACTCTGCTAAAAGTACATCATTGCCCCACTCAAAAACCTTTCTTGTTTACTCACTCCCTGAAGAAACCAAGTTCTGATTCCATGTTTGGTGATATTTCATGTTATGACTACTATCTAGTCGGCAGTTTGATCCTAAGTTGTTCAGCCAAACTGTGGACAAGCTGCATTCATACTCTTTGAACAATTACTTTCAATCTTTAAGCTTTTGGTTAGTTGTCCCCATTCCACATTGATCTTAGAAGGTATTTTCCCACCTGCTTCTCTTGACTAGCTTGTAGCCATAGATTCACCAGATGTAGGCATCGATTCAGGGCAAATCTGTTTATTCTTTGCCTAATTCACTGGTCCTTAGTCCTCAAGCCCTGGAGTTTTTCAGCCTCTGTACAATTTACTCTTAAGCCTATAACTGGAAGGTTTCAGCCTCAGCCTCCATATAATCTAGAACATGTAAACCTCTGTACAATCTAATCAACCTCTGAGGCTTACTGATGACTGAGCCATTCTTACTAGTTCCTTCTAAACTCTGACTCTTTTGGTTCAACTTACTCTCGTTCAGGCTCAAACTCTTCTCAAAGGTGCCTGGTTCAAAACTGACCTTCTGAGCTGGCTTACTGTTTCTGACTGAATTCTTATGACTTTGGCAGATTTTTGGCTAACTCTCTGACTGCCTCATACTTGGCTTGGCTCTGCTTGGCTTCAAAACTGACTCACACTTCCCATCTGATACTGACTTCTGTTGAACTACCTCTGTGTCTCTGTGTCTCTCCTCAAGATGGCCTGCTTCTATAAATCACTGTTCCATTGTGGGTGTCGAGTCCAGCTCTAGTCCACTCGGGGGTCCTTGGCCTCCACGAAGGGGGATAAACAACGAAGTTATGACAAGTGAGCGCAGTACCTCACTCTTTTATGGGACCCTTTGGTTGATACGCTTACGCGCTTTAAAGAGACACATAGAATACACTTTATGATGATAATGACATGCAAGAGTGTTCTCTTTAATAATAAAAATAAAGAAAATAGAAGTAAGGGAGAAAAATTAACAATGTGTACACACTGGGGAAAAATTACAAGACTCCCCTCAACACAGAAATCTGTTCTGACTCAAATAGCAAAACCCTCCTAACTTCTTATCTGACAGGAATGCAGATGTACAGGCATACAACAATGTAAGAGTGTTCATCCCCTCCTGGCTGCAGGCTTCTAATCTTCAAGGTTAATTCTAGTGGGTAGCCTTAACTCGATAGTCTATTAATGAATAGCTGAATTTTAGGTCTGTATGCTTGCTACAAATAAAGGGGGGCAGGCATTCAGGGGTGAATTATCTATTTGCTATTTCAAGTTTGCTAACATACCATTGAGACTCTGTTTCTGTTCTTGACTAGGCTTTGTCTCTATGGGAAGGTCAGTTACCAAGAATAGTTTTTTATATCTTTACAGAAAGCATAAATAGTATTCACACATGCCAAAAAACTTGAAGGCCAGTAAGACTGTTACAATTGCTTAGAGTTAAGATGGCAGTGTTCCTCTCCCAGCCAGCCCAGGAATAAATTTGAGTCTTACTATAAGGCCAAAATAGACAATATTATTGATGAGAGGCTTTTGTCACCATACAGTAAAGATGAGAAAGGAGCAAGGCAGTTGGTGGGCTTCAGACTCCTAGCTAAGGGAAAAACCAGGATCCTTGTCAAGCTGGTTATGTCCACAGCCTGGGTATCATCGGCCCCCAACATTCCATAATGCCTCAGTCTGCCTCTCTGCCTTATCCTCAGTCAGAACACTTCATCGTCTCTGTATCTTGTCACCTGCCTGCCTGCTTCAGACTCCTTGCCCCATATTGTCTGCTTTAACTGACCCTCTCTGAGCTGAGAGCCTGCCTTCATATCCTGAGAGTTGGGCATTTCCTCACTCTGACTCTGCTAACTCTTCCTCTGCTTTGTCATTTTGTGTTGGGGCCCAGGTTTCCCAGGCTATGAAATGCTTTAGCGTGACAAGGTTCCTGAAGCGAATTCACTGCCGGGAACTGGAATTCCCTAACTGCCTTGCTCCTTTTTTGTCCTCACTGTACGGTGGCATATGTTCTCTCATCAATAATAAGTTCTGTATAAGCCAATAGTAATAGCAAAATCAATCCCTGAGCTGGCTACTGTGGGCTGGAATGGAACACAGCCATGCTATCCAGAAGTAAATTGCAATAAAGCAACCCAGGTTTATTGCAAAGATTTAAGAAATATAAAACCCAGAAAATTCCCCTAAGTTAGTAGTTATTAGCAGCTTCTCCCCACCACTCAGCAGGGATTCTTTCTTCCCCAGAATACCCAGGCACCATTGCGTCTCAGGTGCAGGCGGCTACCCCCACACCTGACCGACGAGGTTGAGGAACCAATCAAAATAGCCCAAGACCAGGGCTCCGGGGGACCCCAATAAAAGCCCTGGCGGGGGTCGCTCTCTCTCTTGCTCTCTTGCCCTCTTGCCCTCTTGCCTCTTGCCCACATCTCCCGCCCGTGCACGGCGGCCGCCCCAAGCCGCCGCACCTGTCCCAAGCCGCCGTGTGCGCCAAGTTCATTTAATAAAAAGGCCTCGTGCGGTTTCAACAGCCACCAAGACTGTCTCGTGTTTCTTTGGGGTTTACCCATCCTTCGTGGAAGAAAGAACCCCCATTTTCGCGGGGGCCAGAGCTGGACCGCCAGGACCCCTGCAGGTGGCGCCCAACCCGCCAGGACCCCCGCAATTTTGCTTACCCTTCTCTGACTCATCTCAGATGTCACTTCTTGTCTGACATTGACTTCTTCTGACCTCTGTTTCCTGTCTCCAAGTGCACCACCACTTTCTTCTGAACAATGGGATTAAAGGTGTGTACTAACATTCTTCCTACATTTCATCTGGGCCATACAGGCCTCTGAATGTTCTCCTTTTATATAGACCCCTGGATGTGATCCCTTCATATAGACTCTTGGATTTGGTTCCTTTCTACAGACCCTTGGGTTTGATCCCCTCCTTGCTATCACACAGGCCTCCCAATGTGATCCTTTCCCAGAGTAGCCATGTTGCTGGGTTAAATGACAAATTATTCCTCTCCACTAGCTGCTCTCAACCATTCTACCTGTGAAATCATAGTTCTCTTTTGGTGCTTTCTCAGATACCAACTCACACAGTCTTTTCAAATTAACCTGGAACATGAAATGGATATAATTTTACTCTCCTTAGAACATACTAAACACCTCTTATTTATTAATTTAAGAAAAGTTTTAATTCACTGTATTTTGGTCACATTACTTTCCTTTCTCTAATTCCTTCTAGATCTTCTGCATAGACCTAACTTCATGTTCTTTCTCTTTATATTAAAAAATGAAAATCAAAACAAACACCCAATAAGACAAAAATACCAAACCAAACCAAACCAAACCCCAAGGGGTTTGTTTTGTATTAACCAAACTACTCCTGGTTATGGAGCCTGACTTGGAATGTGGTTGATTCACCCAGCAGTACTCCATTGGAAAAAAACCTGATTTTCCCTTTTCCAGCAGGCATCAATTGCAGATAGCTGCTTCGTTAAGACTAGGACCTTGTGTCCACTTCCTCTTCTCAGTGCTGGAACTTTGTTTGCTAAACACATGTTTTAACTTTTGTTGTGGTAGGGTAGGTATGCAATTTATTATTCAACCAGAGACACTTGTGATAATGATAGGATTTTCTCCTAGTTCCTATAATTTATCAATCTCAGGTATTGGAATCACTAACAACATCAGATACGGGAGATACATGTTTTATGGAACAGGGCCTTAAATCCAATCCAAAGATGGTTTGTTACTCCTATAACATCTGTGCCACTTTAGCACCAGTGGGTATATTTTATAGGCAGATCACTATTATGGCTCACAGAGTTTGTAGATGGGTGAGACTAATAATTGCTTTTCCCCTCATTAGTGTGTATAATACCTTTCAGTGCTGCAAATGCTAGTAAATAGGGGGTTAAGCTTCTAGTTGAGCACCAGCTCAATTTCTCTATATTGGATACATAAGTATGTGGTGTATTCAACAATATGGTCTTACTGCCAGCTTGTAGAGGTAAGCAATAACATTGACAATGGACTTCAACATTTGGAGATGGGTCTATGATACCTCTTAGGCCAATTCAAAATAGATGTAACCCATTCCTGGTTTGGGAGTTTGATTTTGTAGCATTTGATGTTTAGTTGGGACATTATTTTCTTCCATTATATAATACACAGAATGGCTTGTTTCTTCTTGTTTTTGTATGTGTTTTTTTTGTTTGTTTTATATGGTTTTCGTGGGCTTTTTTTCCCAGAGAGAAAGAATATGAAGTTGTGTGAGTAGTGAGAAGCATCTTGAAGGAATTGGGGGAGGTGGAAGAATATAGCCTAAATATGTTTTTCTGAAAAATTTAAAAGTAAAAAAGAGAATGAAAGTATGTGCTGATAAAATGTTAGCATGACAATTGATATAAAGTATCACTAGTCAGAATACTCCGGGCTGGTAACATATTTATTATTTTTGTATTCCTTATATTTTGTAATCCTTATATTTAGTTGTTTTCAAATACAATACACTCCTTGATATAATATTAATAGTCATAGTTCCTAACACAGTGTTTGAGCAGTACATAAAAGTCCTACCATGGTTATTTCTACTTAGTTAATTGAAAAAAATCAGGTTACATAAAATAATAAACAGCTCAGGTATGTTTTAAAAGTACTTTTTATTAGGTAGAGAGACAGCTCAGCAGTTAAGAGTGCTTGTTGCACAGTCATGATGTCTGGGGGTTTGACTCTCAGCACCCATGTGTGGTGGTTTGAATGAGAATGGCCCCATAAATTCATATATTTACATGCTTAGTCTCCAGTTGGTGAACTGTTTGGGAAGGATTAGGAGGTATGTCCTTGCTGGAGGAGGCGTGTCACTGAGGTGAGCTTTGAAGTTTCAAAAGCCCATGCCAGGCCCAGTGTCTCTCTCTCCCTCTCTCCCTCTCTCCCTCTCTCCCTCTGTCTCCCTCTGTCTCCCTCTTTCCCTTTCTCCCTCCCTCCCTCCTTCCCTTTCTCTCTCCTCTCTCTCCCTTCCCCCACCTCTGTCTGCCTGCAGCCTGCTGATTATGATGTAAAGCTCTCAGCTCCATGCTGCTGCCTGCTGCCATGCTCCCCACCATGATAATAATGGACTAACCCTCTGAAATTATGAGCTAGCCCCGATTAAATGCTTTCTTTCATAAGAGTTGCCTTGGACATGGTATCTCTTCATGGCAATAGAACAGTAAGACACCTTGCACAAAGCCTGACATCTGGAAAATGCTTGTAATTCCTTTCATGTGATAGGATTCAATATTCTCTTTTGGCCTGGACATGTACATAGGAATATACAAATGCATATGTGCATAAATGAAATAAATCTAAAGTATTATTTAAAAACATATCTTTTATGGAAACATAAATGTTTGATTACTCATTAATTCTTTGATTTAGGACTTACCATGACTTTTCTTTTGAGGATGTCACCTTACTAGTGTTCCATAGCCTTTTTCTTCTTACTTTCTGTTTTTGGTAGATGCAACATTTGTAATGCATTGTCTCTGATTTCCACAGATCTCACTTTAAAATCCACTGATATCCTAAAGATAATTGCAAGGTAACAAGTAATAATTTTCGTCTTGATTTTTACAGTTGTCTTATCTCCAACTAATTGGACATCATTTTGAAAAAAAAAAGATTCTACTTTAACTAGACTTACCAAATTTTAGAACTCTTCACATTTTTGTTTATTTAGTTTATTTATTTGCATAATGGTTTACTAAACCACACAGTGAAATAACAAATAGAGTAGGCTGAAATAGGTTTTAATTTTTACTTATTTATAAATTTATAGTGATTCATTTATATTTACTTATGTGTATGAATATTTTGTCTGTATTTATGTATGCACATCACATGTGTTTCTAGTGCCTATGGAAGCCAGAAGAGGGTGTCAGATCCCATGGAAATGCAGTTACAAATGGTTGTGAGCAATGATGTGCGTCCTGAGAATTGAACCTAGGTCCTCTGTAGAGCAGCAAGTACTTTTAACCACTGAGCCATTTCTCCAGCTCCTATTTGTTTTTGTTTAGTTTTATCAAAAGAAGCTTTCGAAGCACACTCAACTAACCTTTGGTAAACTGAAAGTACTATGGATGGGAGCTATCACACTTGAGAAAAGGGGCTCAGCACACCAAAAAACATAGCTCAGAGAACTTCATGCATTAGTCATTAGGTTTTCTACAGGGAGTGGAAATCTGATGAGTTGCTATGGGGAACTGGTTAAGAGAAAATTTACTATAGAAAGTTCTAGTCAATATTTAAGAAATTTAATTGAATCTGTAGAATGACTTTTAAGCATCCAGTTGTATTAGAATTTTATCTGTGGTGTCTATGGAAAGGGAAATGCAGATAGGATGACCAGTTTTATTAAAATTAAAATTACAATTTGAAGTCTATGCTCATAGGCAGCAGTTTTGTTTTCTCTGTAGTATACACTGAATAAGTAAATGCACAAGGAGTGATTGTAGAAATCATCTAGGCTGCAAGATACCGTTGAATGTCCTAATTTAATATTCCATTGCTTACAGGTCAAATATATAACTACAGTCACAAAGAACTGGGTTCCATTCACATTTCTCACTCTGTATTTGCCATGTGAATTTGGGCTAATTACTTAACTTTTCCACACTTGTTTTCTCATGTATAAAATAGGGATAATAATTATGAACTATAAGGTAAACGGTGGAAATTCAATGAAATGATGCCTGTAAAGCCGTAGTGTAGTGTTTAACACAGAGAAATTTTGTATTGGTCAAAGTTTACAAATGTAAATCACTTCAAAGGTTGAGCACTGACGGATTTCTGTGGTATTGGAAATTGAATTGAAGTCCCTTCCATCCTACATAAGCGTTCTATCCCTGAGCTACATTCCCAGCCCCTGAGATATGTATTTTTGGAGACAGTTTTATTCTACAGCCCAAGTTGGCCTTAAGCTCAGAGTCCTCTTGCTTCAGCTTCCCGAGTTTTGGGATTACAGGTGTGTGTCATGATTCCTAGGTCCAAAATAGAGGGAATTTAATGCACAAGATTTAGTAAAAGAGGTGATAATGGAATCGAGAAATCCAACAGGGAACAGGAAGATAATGCATAGATTAACAACTTCAGAAATCCAGAACTTGCAGGAACAGTGGCAAAGGCAGCATTACCAGAGTCCAGAAAAGATCTTGAACACATGTGGGAAGCTAGAACTTTTGTAGACCTGTCTGTAAGGAAGTAAACTGACAGGGGACATTTACCTTTTATAGGTGATGCCACTCAAGGTAGCAAGCAAGGGAGAGAAATGCCCTTGTTTCTCCGTTCTTGGTGCTTTCCATTTGTCTTCTATTATCTCACATCCCCTGGACATGGTTGTAATTGAGCTTACAAGGGAACCCAGGGAGGATGGTTTGCAGAGGTAAAGCCTTCTTGTTTGATATGGAGCAGAGCTGAAGAAGGATGAAAAATAGCATGCTGTTTAATCAACAACTATTATTGCTGTGGTTGGCCTCCCTAACACAATGCTGAGCTAGCTGGCTAGAGGCAGTCTGTTACATAAGGAAAAATGTATTAAATGGTGAATCAGAGACAGATTTTTGTCATGTTTAACTCCGTTTAGATTAGTCATAGTTTGGCTGACTCACAAAGGACTGCCTGAATATTTTAATTTCTGAGGTTCAGCACATTGTGCCTCTAAGTTTGTTTATTAAATGTCAGCTATGGACACAAGCTTTTCTCTAATCAGAATCTTAGGCTACTTCTACATTTCACATGTAGAAGTAGAATGTTACTTACAGTTCCATCTAAAATTAATGTAAACTGAAATGTTTAATTTTTTGATGTTCATCTTAAACAGCCCAATTATGGACTAAATTTAAATTAAAAACTCGGCAGGAATCAGATGGCTTATGTCTCTGTGTGATGGCTTTTATATTAAATGGTTTACATGAATGCTGTTGTTTATCTTGGAAACAGGTTGTCATGCATATTAATGAGACCCAGGTGTTAACTTCATGCTGATTTTTTTCCCAATGAGGAAAATCTTTAAGTATATTTTACAAGTATTTATTATAATAATTATAAGAAAGTGCTTTACTCATCACAACATTTACCAGGCTCTTTCTTCTCTTAATTCCAGCTCATTTCTGAACTCCTGTCCTTTCCCATCGAACATTTGTTTTTGGATGCTGAGGGATTGCAGAAAGACATGATAGAGTGAAGGTTCAGAGGTACTTAATAATGATAAAATTCATCCAGGAGTTCTTCCAATGGCAAGGATTCATGTTTGCCCAAGGTAAATACTGTACTCAGCCCTTGCTGAAACCAAGAACAGAGAATGACCAGTAGATGGTATTTTTTTTAAAAAAGCAATTCATTTCCTTTATCATTTTCTAATTTTCATTGGGCCGTGTAATAAAAAAAAAAAGACATTTTTTTGTCATTTCAGGGGTCACTAGGAAGTGTGTTCCTGGGTGATAGCACAAAGTCAAGGCAATAAGAGTAAACACTGTGTAACTCAGCAGATCAGTGTATACTATGGGGTTATGGTTGGGGCAGGATGTTATGGGAAAGACTGAGAAAGAGTTGCAGTTGGACTGTGGAAGACCAGCCTACAGTGCTGTGAGGGGGTGCTGTTTCTTGGGGTAAAGGTATGATCAGATAGAGTGAAGTGGAGTAGTAGGGTTTAAGTAAGAATATGGGTTTTCTCTGAGACCAGAAATGAAGTATGAGATGAACAGTACTTTATTTTGAAAGCCAGCATATATGCCCTGAGGCTTCTGTCTCTGAGTATGAGTGTGTGAAGATGTTTTTCAATCGTGACAAAAAAAAAAGCTAATATCCAAGGAACTCAATTTTTAAAATAACATTTATTACATTTTTAAAAAAATTTTTCAGATACAAATGAACAAATGTTAATTTTTAAATTGTGGAGAATACAGGAAATCATGAAGAAGAAAATCAAAATCACTAATGATCCTGATACTCAGAGATGAAACTGTAGGTTTATTCGTGGGGGTTCAAGGAAGAATGAAGTCCAATCTAATCTTAAGTCTAGGCTTGGAAGGTTTCAGCCTCCACTCAATCTAATATTAAAACCTAAACCTAGAACATTTCAACCTCCAAGACTTACTGCTGACTGAGCTCACTCTGACTAGCTGTCTTCTGAACTCTGAACTGGAAATCATAAACAGTCTGCTACTGACTCTCTGCGTTCTCTCTTAGCTTATTCTGGACTGGCTCTGCTCTTTTCGGCTTCTCCACAACTGTCTGTGAGCTCAATGCACCCAAACTGCCTGACTGAACTAACTCTCCCCTTCTCTCTGAGCTCTGCCTCTTACCTGCTTCTTATCTGCTTCCACCTTGCGTCTGGCTGAGCTCTGCTTTCACATGTGCTTCTACCTTGCTTCCTTCTCTGAACTCTGAACTGAGAATGATGAACTGGGAGCTATGAACTGAGAACTGTGACCTGTGTCTGAATTGCCTGCTTCCTTTTATATCCAAAGAGCAGGGTTTAAAGGTGGGTGACACCATTGCCTTCTTAGTTGGGTTACTTAAAGATGTGTGCTGCATACCAGTCGGGTCACACAGGACTTGAATTGTGATCCTTTCCCAGAGCAACCATGTTGCTGGAGTAAAAGATTAAATAATCCTCTACATAGAGGTAATGTTTTTTAGTATTTGGGGCTTTCCTTCCAGTCATTTCTGTACACACAAACTAACATACGCGCACACACACACATAATGTGACTCACACATGTATATGTTTTATGTAATTGGAATCATATTAAATATATTACTTTTTAACCTGTCTTTTCACTTAAAATTGTATACTAAGCAGTCTTCCAAATTATAAAGCATTCTTTTAAAGCTAATTACAATAACTATGCATCTTAGTCAGTTTTATTGCTGTGAGGAGACACCATGACCAAGGCAACTCTTATAAAATTATTTAATTAGGAACTTACTTACAGTTTCAGAGGTTTAATATTTCTTTATTACCATGGTGGGGAGCATGGCAACAGGTATGACACTGGAGCAGTAGCTGAGAAGCATCTTTCCCTGCAAACAGAGAAGGGGGAGGGAGAGAGAGAGAAACTGGGGATGATGTGGGCTTTTGAAACCTCAAGGTCCACTCCAGTGACACACCTCCTCCAACAAGGCCATTCCTACTCCAAGAAGACTATATTTCCTAAACTTTGCAAACACTTTACCAATTGGAGACTAAGCATGCAAATATATGACCCTATGGGAGCCATTCTCATTCAAACTACCACACTACGCCATTAAACTTATATGCAAATTAGTTATTCCTTTTCTATTACTAGGGAGTTATTTTCCTCACTTGTCTTGTTATCATACACAGGGCTGTGAAAATCATCCTTCTCCACAAATATTTGTATACTGTACTGATTATTTTCCATTGTACTAATTCTTATAAGTGAGTGTATATTTTCTCAGAATTTTAGTGGACTTGGCTAAATTGTCTGCTAGAAATAGTCCACTTTTACATCTACTTTTTATAAATGTCAAAAGAGTACTGTTTGCTTTTCCACACTTCTGCACATTTCATAGGTGAAACTGGTATGACATTTGTTCTAGTTTATTAGCTCAGTGGTGAATTTTGCAACCTTTTAAATACTATCAGTCATTTGTGTCTGTTTTGTGAATTTCCCATGTGTAGCTAGAGTTACATACAGCTGGAAGAGAGGTATAGGAAGGAGTGGCTGGAATCTTAGGCAAGCTTCTATTGCTGTTCCCTATCCTCTTTGTCTATGAAAGAGCAGCAACAGGCCTTATCTTTAGGGTTTCTTGTAAGTAGTCACAGCTGCTCTGATGGAAATGGTAATAATGGCCATTGTATTTTGAGGATAGCATTCTACAAGACTTGTCATTAGGGTTTCTTTTCTTACTTTTATTCTTTGAATAAAAGTTTCTCTAGTATTAGTCATATTTTTTCTTTTTAAAATTTTTTTACTGAAAAATACTTATCTTTCTAGTTTATGTAGAATTTATTTGACATATAATATTAGAAAAGACTGAAAAAATTTTCAAATAGTTTGTCCATTACTTCACTGTTTATTAAATAATTTATCTACTTTCATTCCATATTCAAATAACAGGTTGCTGTACATCTAATACTCATGCAAACCCATATCTCTTTCTGGACTTCTCTTGTTCTGAACTCTTACTGGAATAGATATTCTTTACAATGGTTATCGATTTATTAGACATTTAATATTTGACTGTGCATGTTCTTCCTTAATAGTCTTATTTAATTTTTTGCTAGTCTTTCCTGTTTGTTACTTCATTTAAGTTTTAGATTTATTTTGTATACTTTCTGTAGTAATAACCCAACTACAATGAAATTTTTTCTTTTAGATTTATGTATTTTATCTTATGTGTATGAATGTTTTGTCTACATGTATGTTTATGTGTGGGGCTGTCCTACAGCTAAGAGGGGGTTGAAGTGCTTTGAACTCCGGAATTCTCACCCTAAAAGCGGAAGGTGTTCAGCTGCCTGCTTCACTGCAGGTAACTGACAAAGGAATGTGGCCTGGTTGGTGCTTATCTGAATGCTGTAGCTGGAAAGGCCTAGGGCTGATTCCATTTTCTGATAAGACATCTTCCTCTTTTCTGTGAGACCACACCTTATGCAGAAGGTGCTTTTACAGGACTTTGACCCTTAGACAAAGAGCCCCACATGCAAATGGGGGATACTCCAGTATCCCTGTCTTAACCAATGGCCCTTGTTCCTGGGTGCCAAAGACTCTCCCCTGTCTTTTCCCCTATAATTGTAACCATTCTAGCTTCAATAAACTGAGATGTTGCATTGACAATGATCTCCTGAAATTTCTGTTTCCCCGTAGTTCTCAGCCTCTGACCAAAAACCTGCCTAGACCTGACATAAATCCGCCCTGCACTTTCTTCCCAGGAGCTGAGCCAGTGGCCAGTGGCTTAGCTACTTCATATGTATCATGTGTCTGCCTGGTGTCTGTGGAGGTCATAAGAGAATGTCAGATCCCATAGAATTGGAGTTATAGACAGCCGTGTGCCACCATGTAGTGCTGGAAATTGAATTCAGGTCTTCTTGCAAGAGCAGCAACTGTTCTGTTCATCTGAATCATCTCTCCAGCCCCAACTACAGTTTTTTATTAGAATTATGATACAATTCTAGGGAAAGGAGTTGACCTTTATAATACATGGTTTTTTTTTTTTTTTACAGCTAAAAATGTCACAGTACTTGACCTCAAATGCATTATAGAGCTATAGTGATAAAGATAGTCTGATACTGACATAAAAACACACAGTGAGACCAGTGAAATAGAATAGAGGGCTCAGAAACAAAATGGCAAAGCTACGGGTACCTAATTTTGACAAAGGTGCTAAAAGCATGCAGTAAAAAAGAAGATAGAGTATTTAACAAGTGGTGCTAGCAAAACTTGATAACCATCTGCAGAAACATGAAAATAGATTCCTATCTTTCACTTTGTACAAAAATCAATTTGAAATGGAACAAATACCTTAATTTAAAACCTGAAATGCTGAAGCTGCTAGAGAAAAACAAGGACATACTCTTCAAGACTCTAGAGTAGGGCAAGAATGTTCTGAACAGAATTCAGTAGCACAGAAAATAGATGTAAGAGATGGGACTTATGAAGTTTAAAAGTTCTCACACAGAAAAAGAAATGATCAGCAAAGCATAGACATAGTGTGCACAATGGGAAAAATATTTACCAGCTATACTTCACACAGGAAGCAGATGTCCAGAATTTACAAAGAACTGCAAATTTAAACACCAAGGTAACAAAACTTCTACTCACCAAATAGACTAATGAGGATACTTTTCAAAAGAAAAAAACCACAAATGGCCAATAACTACTTTTTAAATGTGTTCAACATCTGTAGTATCAGGGAAATGCAAATTAAAAATGCTTTGAGATACCACCTCACCCAGTCACCAAGAAATCTGAGGACAAATGTTGGAAGAAATATAGGGAAAAAGAACCTTATTCACTGCTGATAGGAATGCAAATTAATACAGGCATTATGGACATTGGTTTGGAGGTTCCTAAAAGCAGTAAAACTATAACTATCACATGACTGATTTATTCCACTCCTGGGCAAATACCCAGAGAGCTCCAGGTCTCAGCTAGGGCTTACAATACTGTGATAAAACACCATGACTAAAAAGCAACTTGGGGAGGAAAAGGTCCATTATTCCTTACAACTCTCAGGTCGTACACCATCATCCAGGGATATCAGGACAGGAACTCAAGGCAGGAACCTGGAGGCAGGTGCTGATGCAAATGCCATGGGGGGAGTTGTGCTTTCTGGCTTGCTCCCCATGGCTTGCTCAGTTTGCTTTCTTATACACCTCAATACCACCTCCACAGGGGTGGAACCACCCACAGTGGGTTGGGCCCTGTCACATCAATCAAAAATGAAGAAAATGCCTTACAGACTTGCCCATAGAAAATCTTTTATATTTTGATCATATTTTTCCTCACCCAACTCTTCACAGGTCTTTCCCACTTCATATCCACCCAACTTCAAGGCAGTCCCCCCCTCTCAAAAATAAAACAAATCAAAAAGCAAAATGAAAATCCAAACAAATAAACAAAAAACAAAACACAGATAAGACAGAAAATTTCAAGCCAAACAAAAAAACACACACACACGCACAAAATGGGGTCTGTATTGGCCAACTACTTCTAGGCGTGTGTGTGTGTGTGTGTGTGTGTGTGTGTGTGTGTGTGTGTACCCTTGAATGTGGTTGCTATACCAAGTGGCACTACGATGGAGAAAACTGATCCAGCAGGTATCAATTTCAAATAGGTTTTTGGCTAGGGGTTGGAATTTGTGTTCACTTCCCCTGCTCAGTGCTGAGATTTTGTCTGTTTTGAACCTGTGCAGATCATGTGCAGGGTATCACAGACTCTGTGAGTTTGAAGTATATTAGTCCTGTTGTGTCTGGAAGATGCTGTTTTCTTGGAGTCATTCACTTTCTGCCTCTTACTATCCTTCTACCTCCTCTTTCACATAGATCCCTGAGCCTTGAAGGGAGGGGTTTGATAAAGACATCCCATTTAGGGCTGAGTGCGCCAAAGTCTCTCATTCTCTGCATAGTGTCCAGTTGTGAGTCTCTGTGTTAGTTACCATGTACTTGAAGAAGAAGCTTCATTGATGAAGGTTGATGGAGCTATTGATCTATGAGTATATCAATATGTCACTAGGAGTCATTTTACTGCTACGTTCCTTTAGCAGAATAATAGTAGTAGGTTTTCTTCCCAAAGGCCCATGAGTTATATAGTCTCAAGTTCTGGCCACTTTAGAAGTGTCATGTATGGGTTTCATCTCATAGAGTGGGCCTTAAAATCAACACAAAAGTTGTTGGTCACTCTCATAACATTTGTGCCTCCATTACACCAGTATATCTTGCTGTTGTAGGTTACAGGGTTTATAGCTGAGTGATATTGATGACAATTTTTCTCGTTTGGTAGTGGGCAAAACACCTTCCTGTACCATAAACACTAGCCAGTAGGATAAGTTGGGCATCCCTGGATTTCTCCATCTTTGTTGATATAATTAAGTTGGATAATCTTATGGAGTCATTTTTTCAATTAAGATCCCATCTTCCCAAATATATCTAGATTTATGTCAAGTTGAAGAAAACCAACCAGTTCATTTCATATCCTACCGGAGACAACGCACACTCATATTTATTGCTGCTATATTTATGACAGCTAGGAAGTGGAACTAATATTGATGTACATCAACAGATGGATGAATAATGAAAATGTGCCACATACATATAATGGAATATTAGTCAGCTGCAAAGAAAAATGAACTCATGAAATTTGTAGAAAAATGGATGGGCTTGAAAAGTATATTACTTGAAGTGACCCAAATTCCACAATTAAAAAAAATAAACACACCAGGTTGAATTTATTTATATTTGTGTATATACATAGATATACACACATACCTGCATATATATTTATGTAACAATAATGAAGAAAAAGATGTTATCAACTTGAGAAGGGGAACATGAAAGCTGCTGAAGGAAAGATAGCTGTGAACGGCTAGAGGGAAGAAAGGGAGAGGGAATGTAATATCAATCTATTTTAATTTTTTAAAAAGGAAAAACTATAAAAAGAACCCCATGTGTTCTGATTCATATGGAGGTCTTAGCCTATAATGTATATATGTAAATAACTAAGTGTAAGTGGAGTCTAACATTTAGAAAGGAAAACAAGAGAGGGTACTATTAGGAGATAATGAAGGATGAGGTGCAGGCAGAAGGAAAAAGGAGTCATCAAAGAGGATAGAAAGTGAATTTGTTTTTCTAGTTTCAACTCCACCATAGTTTTTTTTTTTCTTGAATTTTTGGTGGTTGACAAGTGAATACCAAAAAAAATGTAACTGGTACTGAAATGGTAAAAGTCTAAGAGAAGCTCTATTGCTTCAGAATAGAGATTCTAACTGTATATAACTGTTCACTGGGTGAACAGCGTGTGGGACTGGGTAAATGTTTGTTTGAGAGGCTATGTTGATCAAGCTGTGTGATGTTTCTGTGAGTTAATTACAATAAAAGTGGCTTTATTTTTAAAGGAATATTTGGTTTTGTTATTAATAAACACACGATTATTAAATATGTGTTAAAAACAACTTTAAAAGCTCCCTTATTCTTTTCTGTGAACTAGTATTAACAGATTGAGTGTGGATCCTGTGTCTTCACATTGAGGACAATTGGTTTGCCATCTGGCCTGAGTGAGCAATTGACAACTGCAAACACTGGGAAAAAATAGCTCAAAATGACTGGTAAGGCCTTTCTGACATTTATCCCATTGTGTTTCTCAGATATTTAAAATTCTACACATTCTCCTAGGTCATTTTAGACTTTTATCTTGAAAAAGGTACCTGCTCAAGTTTTTTGACTGATACAGAAGAACTTGGAGTTTTCTGAGAAAATAGCAACAGTAAACACTTGACTAATGAGAAGAGACCTTACAACACAAAAGAACCAGAGACGTGCTGGGGTTTTAGGCAGAGACCTGATTTTAAAGCACAACATGTTGCCAGGAAAACTTCAAATGATGAGATTCACTAATTTGGTTGTTATCATTACCAGGCACAACTACACAGTGTCAAACAGAAACATATTCAAGGACACATATGCATTTAGATATTTGAGTGGTTAAAGTTAGAACAATTTCACTGTTGAAAAGGGAAAAAATGTAACTTTCAGTATTGTATCATTTTATCCCATTAAAAAATTGGAGATACTAAGAGTTTGCTTAATTGGGGAAATATGAAGATTGGGGGGAGATAATCTGGGAGTGGGAAAACCCAGTGTGGTGGTTTTGATAAAGATGACCCTCATAGGGAATGGCACTATTAGGAGGTGTGGCCTTGTTGAAGTAGGTGTGGCCTTGTTGGAAGAAGTGGTCACTAGGGGGTGGTCTTTGAAGTTTTAGATGCTCAAGCCAGATATAGAACACTCAGCTACCTCTCCAACACCATGTCTGCTGGTGCACTGCCATGCTTCCCACCACGATGACAATGGACGAAACCTCTGAACTGTAAGCCAGCCCCAACTAGATCTTTTGCTTTATAAGAGTTGCCATGGTCATGGTGTCCTTTCACAGCAACAGAAACCCTAACAAAGACACCTAGTCTGAAGTAAATAAGCAACAGTGATAAAGGCAATATTCACGGTTACTTCAAAGAATAGAATTTCACTGGCTAAGTGGATTTGATTGTGTTTTCGGGAACATAATTAAGCTCATTATTGGCTCTGTAGTAATAGCCTGGAAAAATTGGCAAGGTAGTGATCACAATAAGTTCCACTGTATTTACATAAAGATGTGAATCTGTGTTTGACCTCTGTCATACTTGAGGTGTCAACAGGATAGAGTTAAAGGGAGGTTACACAGATAGTATCTCTAAAATCTCTGAAATTGTGAGGTAAAGACCTCTAAAACCATAATGTCCCTTGGAAATGCTTTATTCAGTGTAAAAAAAAACCCAGTATTCTGGCCACTTATGTGAACTTGACAAAAGCTAGAGTCATTTGGGAAGAGAAAACAACGGAGAAAATGCTCTCACCAGATTGCCCTGTGGCATTTTTATGGTTAGTTGTAGGGCTTCCAGGCTAAAGAGTGGCCCCATGGGGCCAGTAGGATGCACGGAGACTCCTTCCCTCTGAAGCCCAGGAAGCCACTAATAAGCAGATTGGCAAAATGTCTGCCTGCCCTGTGGTGAATTATACGCCTGGGTCTCTGCAAAGGCCATGGATATTGTGGGGGTTGGCCAGGTACGCCCCTCCCCCTGCCATGCTAATTAAGACTTCCCCGCTCGAGGTGAGAAGCCATGCCCTTATGGGGAGAGGTTATTTATTGGGGAAGAACCCCTTGAATAAACGAGTTCGGGTCCATCAGACGACGTCTCCTTCATTCTGGACTCCCGGGCCTTCTTTGCGGCTCGTCACACATTTCTCAGGCCCGCGGGTGGGCAGCTCTGTGAAAGGTTACCGAACCACAGATCCCGGGGCCCCACCCCGCCCGTCACTTGGGTCTGGGTCTACCCGCCCCGACAGAAAAACGACAGTTAGTGGTTGATTGGAGAGGGCCCAGATCACTGTGGGTGAGCCTTCCCTGTGCTGGTGAAGCCTGGTGTTATAAAGAAGTGGGCCGAGAATCCATGGAGAATAAACTCACATGGCTTCTGCAACGGTTATTGCCTCCAGGGTCCTGCAGTGCTTGAATTCCTGTCCCGACTTCTCTCAATGATGGACTGTTACCTGGAATTGTGAGCTGAAGTAAACTGTTTCCTTTCCCAGTTGCTTTCGATTATAGTGTTTTGTCATGGCAATCCAAGCCCTAAGACAGTCACACAAGAGGATGAGACTACCTTTTATATAGTGCCATTTACATGAAATGACCCAGATAAGAAAATCTATATACATTTAAGCTAGATTATTAATTTCCCCTGGTTTTTTTTCCCAATAATTAAGGGCTCCCTAAGTAAAGGGCAGAATGCAGGCAGAATGAGGAACAACTGTTTTCATGTGAAGATGTGGGATTTCCATTCATTGGTGATGGAAAATATCAAAAATTAGATCACATGCCAGGAAACCACTTTTTTTTTTTTTACTTTTTTTATTTTGAGAGAGTATCTAAGTTATGTAGGTTAGACTTGCATTTACTGTGTGGTTACTTGCAGTGCTACTTTAGGCTCCATGTAACTGGGACAATAGGCTTGCACCACCAGCTCAGGAGGTTTTACAAGTTTTATAATATATTTAACTTTCAGTAAGTCTACTTTCTTCATCTATAGGTTCAACTATGGACTGAAAATAATTTGAGGGCTAGGAAGATAGCTCAGTTGATAAAATGACTTGTAAGCATGAGATCTGAGCTTGAATCTCAGGACTCATATAAAATTGTTGAGCATGGTGGCATGTCTGAAATCTCAGCATCATGGAGGCAGAGATAGATGGATTGTTAGGGTCACTGTCAGCCAGCCTAGCCCACTTTGGGAGTTCCAGGCCAGTTAGAGACCCTGCATCAAAGAAAAAGAAAAGGAAGGAAGGAAGGAAGGAAGGGAAAAAGAAAGAAAGAAAAAAGAGAAGAAGAAAAGGCAATGTCTGAAGAGTGACACATTGATATCCAAGATTGCCATCTGACCTATTCTTCTCCTCACGTACAAAGACATACAAACCTGCTTTAAAAATTATTTTTCAGTGTGTGTGTTATGTACATGTGTAAGTTCATATGGAGGCCAGAAGAGGGGCTTGGATCCCCTGGAGCTGCAGTTACAGGTGGCTATCAGCTGCCTGGTGTGTGTCCTGGGAACGGAATGCAGGTCCTACAAGAACAATATGTGCTATTAACCATGAGCCATGTCTTCAGTCTCAAATATGCTTTATTTATGCCATACTATGTTGTAGAACTAAAAATGGAAAATACTTTAAAAATTGCATTGGTGTTGATCATGTAAAAGTATGATTTTCCTTCAATCATTCCCCAAGAGATCCATCAACATAATTGTTTTTGGAGCATTTATATCATATTAGGTATTTTCAGTAGTTTACAAATGATTAAATGTTTACAGGAGTATGTACATAGCAACATTATATGTACTATTTTATACAAGGAACTTGAGCATCCTTAGAATTGGGCTTCTTCAACTGCTTCTGTGTGTGTGTGTGAGTGTGTGTCTTGTTGAGCAAATGTCTTGTGGATACTGAAGGAATATAGTAAAAACTACTGAATTATACACATTTATGATGGTTAGAATGGTTGGTGTTAATGTCAACTTGACAGAATCTCGAATCACTTGGAAAATGGGCCTCAAGAATGATGTCTGTTGGGGGTCATCTCAATTGTATTAATTGATGTGGGTGGCACCATTCCATGGACTGGGCTCTAGCACTGAATAGATGGAGAGAGGGAACTGCATCTTCTGATTGAGGATGTAATGTGATCACCTGCTCCAGATTCCTCTTGCCTTAGTCTTACCCATCATGATGAACCTTGAACTGTGAGCTAAAGTAAACCCTTATTTCCTAAGATTGTTTTTATCACAGCATTTTGTTACAGTAACAGAGAAGAAATGAATACAAAACTGTTAGCAAATTTTATGGCATGTGAATTAGATTTCAATATAGGATGTTTTTATGTGTGAAGAGAGAAGAGAATAAGATTTAGCACATTTAGTGATTGGACTGATAGCAATCACAAAACTCCTGGACTCTCTTGTTTTCTTCATCTATAAAAACAATATTGGCATAAGACAGTTGCTCTGAAAACTAAATGTAATTTTAAAAGAACTAAACTAAACAATGGGCACATAGTGTTTTTATAATGTGAAATAGGCCAGTGTCAGAAAGACCAATATCACGTTTACTTTCATTTGTTGTTCCTAGATTTTATATACTCATGTAAATCATATTTATACATATGACATACAAGTGAAATTATCTATCTAGAGAGACAAAGGGGACAAATGAGAAGAAGAGTTATTAAAAAGGGAGAATGGGGGATATAGAGGGAGGAATATATACATTGTACAACACATACCTGTACAAAAATAAAAGAAAAAATCAAATTAAATTAAAAAGAAATAGGCAAGGTTTTGAACTAGGTATTATGAAGCAATAGCAGATACAGTGGAGTCAAATGTTCAATCAAGATAGAAGATCCAAGAAGTCAGAGACTGAGTAGAAGTAAGTATAGAGTTGGCACCCATCAAACCCTAAAGTCAATTCCCTTTATATTCCTATCTGGGTTGCGTAACTTGTGTGCAGTGTGTATGTGTGTGTGTGTGTGTGTGTGTGTGTGTGTATTGGGAAGGGAAAGGACAGTGTCACCTAGTGATCTTAGATCAAGACATGAACCTCCATATAAGTCCTTAAGGAACAACAGATAAATCCCTTACATTTGGTGATTTCTACAAGGATCCTGGTTGTTCTTGTTAATATTCCCATCAGATGGAAAACATAACCTTTGCATTGAACTTCCTGTCCTGTCACCAAACTTAGAAGCTCTGCTTTTCATGACGTGAAGGAAAAATTTGTGAGTTGTGAGCTGAGAGTTTGGCCTAGGACTATACTTTCCAATGTGCGTGCATGTGGGAATAAGCTTTCATTTAGTAATCATGCTTATGCCTCTTCTAGAAACAAAGATAGGCCATCTTTCCCATTCTTGGAACTCTCTGGTCTATCTACTTGGCTTTCCAATGATAATCACTTGCTTGGTCAGCTTCTGTTTGGTGGTGAATGGGAACTGGGGTACTGTTGAACACGTCCTTGAGCACTTGTCTGCAGCCAATATAGCTATTTCCCTTTTGCCAATTAACTTAATGAAGTTCTTCACGATGGCTCCTCTGAGGTTTGGTAAAAGTAAGAAGGAATATTGAAACCATTAAGCTTCAGTATTGAAAATATAACTGGTAGATGGATTGTTACCACTAGTGTTGTGGGATATTTTATAGTCATGGATAATATTCCTGTAAGCTGTCCTTGGTACCACGTAAAGGATTTGCTTCCTACCTGTAAACAATGGAGTGGCCACCCAGTTCTCCTTATGAATAGGACATTCCTAAACCTTAAGGCACATGAAGGTTAGGCTCCATTCATTTGTATATTGGAGGGCTGGATGGAGATGGGGAGGATTTGGAATGGAAAAGCACCTAGGGCTGAGGCAGGGAGGAGAAGCAGGAGGGAGAAGCTGAGGATAGAAGAGGAATCTGGAGACAACAGGGTGAGAAGAAACGTGGAATGAAGTCTCTGCGTAGTTGCCCAGGTATTGAATCTCTGAGAACTGACATGGCTTGTAATTAATAAAAAGCATTGAGAAAATTCAATAGTGGCCGCCTATTAAAACGTTGAACATAATTTAACACAATAGTGACAGGAGTGGCTCAGAAATTTGCCCACAAATGATCATAATTCAGATGGTAGAGAAACAGGCAGGTGGGGTTCTGTAGCTTTTCAAGTTGAAAGTAGAATGAGAGAATGAATGCTAGTCAGAAATATTTTTTAAATCCCTTTCACTTTCCTCACCATGGCACCTGTAGAAAGACTAACCTCTAAGCAATGAATACTACTTTTTATGGGCTGTATCCTGCTGCCCTTCATCTTAGTTGGTATACAATTAGCTTGAATTTTGGGTTTCTTTTTTTAAATTAGATTCTGTGTATGCGGATGTTTTGCTTTGCATGCATATAAATGAACCACATGTGTGCCTGAAGTTTGTAAAGCCCAGAAGAGGGCAACTGAATTTCTGGAACAGGAGTTCCAAATGGTTGTGAGCCACCATGTGGGTGCCAGGAATTGAACCCTGGTTCTGGAAGAGTAGCAAGTCTCTTAAACATTGAACCGTCTCTCCAGCCCTGATTGTGGAGTTTTTTTTTTTTTTTTTAAAAAGAAATGTTGCAGACATGCTAACCATTTTTATAAGATTACGTGGACCTGCCAGTCTTCTTGACTGATTAATAAGTACTATTACTGAACTGTGATGTGACATCTCTGTAATTTTATATGGCAGTTTGATGACAAATTTTTGGCTGAATGATGATAAAGTAGCTTAATGCTTTAGAGCCCTTCCTCCAGTGAACTGCTATGATGCAGGAAGTTTTTCAGAGTTTTATGAGGAGGAAACAGTTAGGAGGAAGAGCAGGGAAGAACTAACTCTGCATGGTAGTAAAACCGGTTTGGCAAGATATTAGTAGTAGAGAGTAGAGAAAGGCTCTTTTGGAAGTTAATGTCAGAACACAGCCTAAGGATTTAGTTTGCTGTCAGTGGAAGGTGGGTATGACACTAAATAAATACTGCTGGGAATATTTAAGCTAAGGTGACACACTTCAACAATGTGTCCCTTTAAGCAGCTCAGTGTCTTGGAGGAATTGAATAGCAGTTCTCCTTCTTTTACTTTAGGGGAACAACATGATGGAGAAGAAACAGTGTCAGGCACCCCTAGGTCCTTGACCTAGTTTTTATTAGTTACTTCCTATTGCCACTAGGTTTTATCTAATTAAAGCGTGTGTTGAGTAGGGTACTAGACTTCTTTACTGATGTTATTTGGAGGAATGTCAAGTGTGAGAAGAAATATTTATGTTTGAATCCTTTGATTATCAAGGTAGAAAGTAAAATGGGATTGGAACCAAGGTTTATCAGATTCCGGAGCCTGTAACTTAATGGTGAAACTGTGCTTGTCTATTTTAACATGGGCTTGTGATTTTCATGAAACAAATAAGACTTAGCAGTTCACTCTTGTGAAGTATAGTGTGTCTATGTAAGTAAGAGCAGTCTTCAATTGTCCATAACAATAACAAAATTGGTTTTCTAAGTTGCATTGTTGTGGTTAACTAAGACTATTCATACATATTTATTACCTTCCTTGTTCACAGGAAGAGGATAAATCTCAATGCACAAGTCTTTTCTTCATGCCTTGAAATTGCTATGGTCACATTTTCTAGAAGATATCAAATGGCCAAGCTCAGACTCGAAGCATAAAAATATAATACTGCTTTTAATGTAAGAGTAGCAAAGTCATAAAGAGATGTATGTATAAGGATCTCTGGGCAAACTGGAGCTATTACCAAAACAATCTGCCACATTTACCTATTTGCTGTTTCACTGGAAATAGGCCATACGTAATTGCCCCATTTTCTCAGGACATGTCAGGCTGTTTTATGTTTCTTTACTTTGACTTATGGTATTCCCCATTTAACATACACTCTTATTTTTCATTATAGAAGTCCATTGTATATATGTAGCAGGTTTTCATTATAGTTCATCAGCTGATAGATATGTATGATGATTTCATTTCCCAGCTATTGTGAATAGAGCAGAGATAAACATGGCTGAGCAAGTATCTCCACAGCAGGAGGTAGAGTCTAGAAGTGAAATAGTTGGATCACATACATTGTAGTTCTATCTGTTGCTTTTTGAAATATTGCTGCCCTGATTTCCACAGTGGCTTAATACGTTTGTATTACCATCACCAGTGAATTAGTATTCCTCTTTCTTAACATCCTCACCAGCATTTGCTATCATTTTATTGCTTGAAGGTAGCTATTTTACTGGGGTAAGATAGAATGTCAAAATAGCTTTAATTTGAACTCATTTTAAAAATGTTTTTTAGTCATTTTTTATTTCTCCTTTTAAGAACTCTTTGTTCAGAGGTATATCCATCTTTTTGAATGAGTTGTGTTTTTTTTCTGAATGTTTTGCTTTGTTTTAGTTCATTGTGTTTTCTAGATATTCATCTTCTGTTTTACATCAGCTGGCAAAGATTTTCTCCCTTTCTGTAGGTCTCTTTCTCAATTAACTGTTTTCTTTACTGTACAGAAGGTCTTGATTTTCAGGAGGTCCTAGTTGTCGATTGTTGGTCTTATTTCCTGAGAGACCAGAACCCTATATAGAAAGTCCTTATCTATGCCTATATCTTGAATGTGTACTCCTTACTTTTTTCTAGCACTTTGGTGTTTTCGGTTTTACACTTGATACATTTGGAGTTGTATTTGTGCAGAGTCAGAGATAAGGTTCTAGTTTCATTCTTGTACATGTAGAATCTTGCCTATTGATGGGTTCTGTGGTAGAGCCTGGCACTGTCTTCAGTGTTAATCTATCCACTGGCGAGCTTGTAAATCTCCAGTGGATAGTTTCCAACCCATGGCCATACAGATGGTGCTGGTTAAACTCAGAGGGTCACAAAGCAAAAAAAAAAAAAAACATGGTTATAGGAAAGAGTGAGTAAACAGGGGTTGTATGAAGATAAGAAAGGTTGAGGGGGTGAGAATAATTCGAGTACATTACATACTTGTATGAAATTGTTAAAGAATGAGTTTAATAAGGGTTGGGAAAAATACCCTTAAGACCAATATCTTCCCACCCCACCACTACCCAGTTGTCTAATACCTATTAATTTCTTAACTATCATCTATTGTTCGTCACTATCTTTTGTATTCTGTGTGGCTTTCCATCAATACATTCTACTGTATTCATCTGTTTACATACCTATCTCTTTCTATCATGCTTTAGTGTTCTAGAGAGCAACTGCTGTTATTTTATGTTTCCTGCACTCATCTGTGGACTTACTACACAGCAGGTGCTTAACATATGTGTACCAAATAAAGGACTCAGTGTTTTTGTAGTAATGGCTGCTGGTTTTCTTAAGACTAGTTTTGCTGAAGTTTTGCATGTGTCTAATTTCCTCAAGATACTATAAGACTTTCAAAACTTAGGATATACTTTCTCAAGATTTTACAAAGCTATTTCGAAACAATGGGAGCTACTGTAGGATGTTATCAAAACCAGTGTTGAGAAGCACTTAGCCAGAACTATCACCCTGCCTTGCTAAGGAGACTGTTTCATATCTCTCATTTGATATGAAAATACGTTCTTAAAGACTCATAAGTACATATTATTAAGTAAAGCAGCAGAAAGGGAGGTGTGTTGCTTAGCAATTGAACATATGTACCACATACGCTATTTGTGTTCTTAGATGGCAGAGGTCAGCGAGATAGCTAACGTGGTAAAGAAGGACAGGCATTTGTGTCAAGAGTTAGAAATGAAATGTGCTTCATGATTTACAGGAGGCAATGAGAATAATGGGAAATCTGTGAACTTGTATTATTTCACACCTGTCAGCAGGTATTTTTCTCCTTCCTTCAAAGTGCTAGCTTTTTCATAATTAGTCTTTATTCTTCATCCCCTTTGGACAAAAAAAGCAAACAGGAAAAAATTAACCCAGCATTTAATAGCCTTCGCTGAGAAAGAAGTGAACCCATTCCAGCTTGTCAGGTACATACTTAGCCTAGCCTGGCAAAGGACTTCCTTTTGATGGCTGCCATGACAGACTTTAAGAGCTTTGGCTTCCCAGGGATTTCAAAGGCTGTAAGAATCCCAGGTATTTTGTTTTTCACCTGTGCCATCATCTCCAACAAAGGGAGCATTGGCCTCAATGAGGCATTCTGGCCTTGCTCTTTATTGCTGAAAGCTTCACATTCTTAAGTTCCTGCTCAAGCTTTACCTCTTAAAAAAGATTCAAGTCAACTAATGTTCCCCCTGGTTGGATATTACCTCCGCCTTTTTCCTCTAATGGTAGGAGTGTATCCAAGGGTGTAGTTCAGGCTCCTGAAAAGAGCTGGATGCTGAAATGAATGCAAAGCTTGGAGTAAAAGGCTGCAAAACCAAATGCTGTATTTTCTTTTCAACATATGACCTTCAGTGCTCAAAGAAATCTTTGCTCCATCTTAAAACTGCCCAAGGCTCGGACTAGAAAGTAGCTGGATCTTGTGTGGCTCTCATTCAGGTAACCACAGCAACCATGAATCTATCCACGCAACAGTCATGTCATGCCCAAAAGACACCATTCCACAGCAGTCCTCTCAATCATCTCACATTCGTTTTTTCCTCCCCTTCCGTGATGTTCCCCGAGCTTTGGTGGGGGCTTTGTTGGCAGGATGAGAAAGGTGTCCCGTGTAGGGTTGAGCTCTCACAATAGCTTATTCTCATCACTTTGGCCAGCTATGAATCTCCACATTAACCTGTAACCACTGCAAAAGAAAACTCTTTGACTAAAACGAGAGATATATGAATCTATGAGTAAAAACAGAAATATTTAGAAGGCAGTTTGATGACATGATCATTTAGCAAAATAATTATTATAGGTTCCCTCCTGCCACTAGAGCTTATGTCCTTCTAGCCATGGGTTCTCCGCCTCCCATATCTCTCTTTCTTTTATTTTTACTGGTTCTGAATTCTGTCCTCTGGAGTGGTCTTCATATTTAATCAGAATGGTTATCCCCATGATAGTCACGCCACTACTGTATCTGTGAGCACATCTTGCCTGGCAGGATGGTACTATAGCACGTAGGATCAAGCATTGGGTGAGATTATAGACATCCTTTCTTTCTCACTGTCCTGCATATCATCTTCTAGCACTATGAAAAGTAGCCAGCAGGAAAGTCATTTTCTGGTCAGTTTGAGACTGAGCTTTCTTTTTTCTTTAATGTCCTGAAGCCAAAGTGTGAAGTGATTTGATAGCTACTTTTACTAAACATTTTGGCTTTCCCTGAATTGCTAAGTCAATTTATTGCCTAAATATCAGCTTTCTAATTTAAAAAAAGTTGTTTTTAAAAAGAGATTTGCTTTCTTTTCTCTGGTTGTTATCTTTCATTTTCTTTGTATTTATGGGTGGGTGGGTGTGTGTGTGTGTGTGTGTGTGTGTGTGTGTGTATGTATGTATGTATGTATGTGTGTACATATTCTTGGAAATGCCTATAGAGGGCAGAGGTCCATGGCAAATGTATTGTTCTATTGCTTTTTAACGTTTACAATTTAACTTTTATACTTATTTAGTTACTTTTGTGCCCATGTGGAAATATGTGGAAGTTAGAGGACAACTTATAGGAGATAGTTCTCTTCTTCTATCATGTAGGTTCTGGGGGACCAGTGAACTCAGGTTGTCAGGCTTGCTGGCAAGTGCCTTTAACCACTAGGCTATCATGCTGGGCCCTCTACCTTATTTTAGATTTTTTTGAAAGCGAGTCTTTCAACAAACTTTGAGCTGTCCTTGGCTAGACTGACTGGCTGGAGAAACCCTCCGGGTCCTCCTGTCTTCACCTCCCCAGCATTGGAATAGGTGTATGTAGCATCACTCAGCTCTTATGTGAGTGTTTGGGGTCTGAGCTCAGATCCTCAAGCTTGTACAACTAGCATTTTTATCACTGAGCCATCTCACTAGCCATACCTAATATGGGTTTTTCTTTGTAGAGTTCTTGTCATTGTCGTGAGGGCTCAAGAGAATGCAGAGGTAAATTCATATGCTTAGTGACCTTTGTTTTGCCACAATTCTGAACATTTGATAAAAGTTAGCTTTGCATACAGACGATGTGTCAATGGGCTTCTTATGTGCCCTATTTGCTTGTAAAAGCTTCATCATGTTTTGCTGCCCAGAGTGATTAAATTTTCAAAGATGGCAGGGTGACATTAGCCAAACTGCCTCAAAGTGAATAACTAAATAATTTTAGTCCCCTGTAAGCCTATGATTTTTCTCTAAAGTTATAAAAGGGCAGAATTATTGCATGCTGGAGGTGGAAGAGAATATATAGATCATTGATCACAGGATTTCTCAAGTTATGATCTATGGAACATTTTTTCCTTAACGTTGTCTGAGAGAAAAGGGTTTTGTGGTCAAATAAATTTAGGAAACATTCTGTGGTTAGCTTCACTTTGAGATTTCACAGATTTTTTTTTTTTGTCTCTAAGAAGTTGGAAGAAACTTTCACTTCAAACTTATGGCCAACTTTTCTGAACTGGCACAAAAGGAAGGTTTCTACAGTGGCTAAAATGGTGCTGAAAACAGAAGAATCTCCCCAGGTAACTTGGGCATTGCATGGGTTCTTTCTCAGAAGCACTCTCTCACCTCTAGAGATCTTGAGCTCTGATCCCTCTTAAAAACTCTATTTAGAATGGGGACCAGGAGTTAAAGCCTAGAGTCAAGATAGCCCTTTCATTTTGTTTTTTTTCCCAGGAAATATTGAAGCTGGAATCTCAAATGTTGCTTCCTCAGCGTCACTGTGAAAGATTACTAGTGGATGAAGTTGAAAACGTATATAAAAACGTTTTTGTAATAAGAAAACTAGGTCCAGATTGTTTAAAGGAAAGTTCAAACACTTACTTAGACCTTTGTAGTCTAGACAAAGTATAACGAGGTGCTGGGTTGGTGGTAATTTACCATTTCTGCTATGTGTGAAGCAGCGACAAAAGGGAGGTGAGTTTGAGGCCAGCCTGGATAACATGGTGAGATTTCACTTTTGAATCAAAAACAAAAACAAAAAACAAGAGTTTGAGGCCAGCCTGGTTTACAAAAGAAGTATCAGGAGAGACAGTCTTACATAGTAAGAACCTGTCTCAAAAAATTATACTTATATACTTCAACTGCTTCTGCAGGACCAATGAAATCTTGATAACAAAATCAGCTATGAATATTTAAAGAAATATAAACTATAGGACAACATTCTTCATGAATATAAATTTTAAAATTATTGACATACTATAAAATCGAGTATAACATAGTATAATATAATTCTTCAGAATGAAACAAATGTAGCCTAAAAGTGTGAAATTGACTTAGTATTAGAAAAATCAGTTTATATAATTTACTGTACTCACAGAAAATAGTGTGTGATGATCTTAATTGATGTGAAACAGCATCAGATAAAATTCAGTGTTCAATGATTCAAAACAGAAAGGCTTTCTAAGCTAGAGATAAAAAGAAAAAGGATGTAACTGGAATTGCAATTCTGTAAAAATCCTACATTACAGATAATCCTGATGGGGAAATATTGAATATGTTTCCTTTAAGTTAAGAAATAAGAGAAGAATGCCACTCTCATTATTTCTGTTTATTCAGTATTATGCTGGAGGTTTTTATCATAGCATGAAACAAAAAAAGGAAAAAAGAAAATGAAAACACATAATTAGGAAAAAAAGAACATATCATTTTTATAAGATTTTTCTACTTCAAGGAACTACAGTTTCTAAGAATAAATTATAAAACCAATAAAACTAATATAAAACTTAGCATAATTCAGGGATTTAATTAGTGTGGGAGCTGGGAAGATGGTATAGTGGGCAAGAATATTTACTCTGCAAGTATGAAGACATGAGTCCAAGTTCCCAACACCCGTGTACAAAAGCCAAATATCACTGCACATGTCTGTAACCACATGATTGGGGAGTAGACATAGGTAGATTTCAGGAGCTTGCTGGCTAGCCAGCCTGGCCAAAATGTTGAGCTCCCAGTACAGTACATATTGCTTTTGGATGAGAATAATAAAAGACACTGATGTTGACCTCTGATCTCTGCATGTGTACAAATTAGGGCATGTACCCTCTGTTGTATACACTCATGCATCATCCACCCATCTTCTCAAAGCCCCAAATATTTGCATAAATTAACTGTATTTTTGTACACTGGAGCAATTATTTGAAATGGTAGAAAATATAAAGAATAAAACATTTGGCAGCAAACAAAAATATAAGGAAGCCAAGAATGAAAGAGTAAAGGTTGGAAATCCTCTATGGGGAACACCATGAGAATGAGGAGATAGACTATGGGTATAAGACTTGATACCAGGCTGGGTAGTGGTGGTGGATGCCTTTAATCCCAGCACTCTGGAGCCAGAGGTAGGTGGAACTCTGTGAGTTTGAGGCCAGCCTGGTCTATAGAGTGAGGTCCAGGACAGCCAGAGTTACAACAGAGAAACCCTGTCTCTGAAAAAAAAAACCAAACAAACCAAAACCAAACCAACAACAGAGTTGATACCAGAAAACAGTAACTTATCCCCATGTTCAGCTATAGAGTTAACATAGTTCCATTAAATTCTCAATAGGATTTTCTATAGAATTTGAAAAGTTGCTTCTACAATTTCTCTGAGTGAGCTGAGGGCTAATAATTATATTCCTAAAGAAAAATGTGTGATTGAGGCGGTCTTAGGCCCTTGCTTGCAGTAATCTACTGCTGATGCTTTTATGAATTTGTACAGCATCAAAACCATGTTCAAAATATGTGTTTATACTCACAAATAAAGGCTACTCTCAGCCTTTAAGAGAAGCCTTTCCTTGTTGTGAATGGAGGTAAATTCAAGGACTTAAGGATGCCATTTTGCCTAGGGTGGCCATCCAGAGAGCTTCTGGAATCCACCTGTGTCCACTCCCAAGCAATGAGGATGCAGACATGCACAGCCATATTTTTCTTTTATACATTGACATTGGGAACTCTAACTCGGGTCCTCACACTTGGAGAATAAGTGAGTGCTCTTACCCACTAAACCATCCTCCCAGGCCTCCCAGTTCTTAAACCTATGAATCATGCTAAGTTTTTATTAGTTCTATAATTTAGTCTTAGAAATTTTAGATCTTCAAAGTAGAAATTTTTTTTAAAATTTATTTTTCTTCTTTTGTATAATACATATCAACCCCCATACCCTCCCTCCATTCCTCCCAGCTCCCCTCATTCTCCCTCTCCTCCTATTATATATCCTCCCCATCCCCACCCACTCATTCCCACTCCTGCTTCTCCCGGTAGAAGAGAGCAGTCCTCCCAGGGTCACTGCTCAAATAAGACACAACAACTGGAACAAGGCCGGCACCAGTCCCCACATGGAGGGTGGACCAGGCAACCCAGCTGCAGGAAATCGGCCCCAAGGGCAGGCAAAAGCGTCATAGAACTCTCATATACATTCTAGCCTGCAGGCTGTCTGCAAGAACCCCAAGCCAGACAACCACATAACATATCCAGGAGATTCTTCAGACTCCCTGTCTTCCCGCTTCAGGCTTTGAGGGACCTCAAGAGCGCTGGTCCATTGACTCTGTGAAGCCTACTCTCCTGATGTCCCCGACCCCTCTGGTCCCCGAAATGCCTCCTCCTCATCTTAATGAGAATTTTCCGGAGCTCTGCATGATGTTTGGCTCTGGACCTCTTCATCTGTTCCCATCAGCTGCTTGCAGAAGCCTCTTTGATGGAAACTGGACTAGGCACCAATTTTCGAGTAGAACATGATACCATTAGAAATTGTCTCCTGACTATCCAGTCTCTAGTTCCTGGCCTACCCAGCAGAATCAGGCATGGGGTTCTACCCTTCCATTGTCCTAGTGGGTTCTGTAGGGAGGTAGGTTATAGATTGAAGGTTTTGTGACTGGGGTGGTGTCCCAGTTCCTCAACTGGGATCCTTGTGGGCTACAGGAGATGGCCTGTTCAGGTTCCCCATCCCCCATAGCTAGAGGTCCTCTCCAAGGTCTCCATCGTGGGCTCCAGTGAGTTTCCAGTGTCCTCGGTCTCCCAGGAAAAAGGTCTTAAAAAGGTATTTTCTTTCTTTATAAGATCTTAAGAAAATTCTTTCTGCATATAACGTTCACACCCTTTAATAATTATCCCTTCCAACCTGAAGTCCTCTGCTGGGTGCCACACTCATTCTTTATCTTTCTCCTATATGTAACTAAGTTTCTGTGAAGAACTTTCTGCAGTTTTCTTTTGCTTCCCTCATGCCTTTCTCATTTGTTCAGCCCAGTGCAGTCTGTCTTTATTTCCAACACTGTACTGCACGGTTCTCATTGAGGTTATTGATGAGTTTTATGTTGCTAAATTAGAAGGATAACCTTCTATGCTTACACACCTTAGAACCCATGGTGTTTGCTTCCTGGATCACCATGTCCTAGGGAATTTGTCCTTCCTTTGAATCTACCCTATTTTCATTTTCCTTATTGTATGTGAATTCTATATGTGAATTTCCATCACGTTCTCTTGATAGACACCAGACATACAGTTGAATGAATGCTAGGTTTGCTGTATGAGAGAGGACAAACAGAATTTTCAGTGTTTTAAAAAATCTGCTCTGGTAAGTACCTATGCTTTCTGACTAGATGGATTCCAGGGTTCAGCTCTTTCACAGCCAGCAATAAAGGCCAGTTCTTATAAAACAACCTTTTAGAAAAATCACTCAGGTTTTCTGAGTCTTTGTTTCCTCAACCATAAAATGAATGATACTAGTATCTCTCATACTGGGTTGTGGAAAAGATCACACTAATGAAAGATTGAATGCACAAAATCTTCTTGGAATTGGTTTTAGCCCTTGGTGAAAACTCATTTAGTGAATGTTGACATTATGTATTATTATACATATTATTGGCATTGCATTGTTTGAATTTAAGTCTGTTACTTTTTAAGCTTAGCTTCTGTTAGCTTGTTACTTTTTCAGTATTGCTTTTTTTTGGTCAGTAAAGTGGGAATAAAAATAACATTCAAGTACTATGTATATGCATATTGTGGTGACCACCAAATGCAACCATGAAGATACCTACATATTTTTTCTGTAAAGGGGCAGATAGTAAATATTTACAGCATTTGTGGGCCATATATCCTCTCTCTCAAATATTCAGCTCTACTATTGTAGCACTCAAGAACACATGGGTAATATGTAAATGAGCAAATATGGCTATATTCTGTTACAACTTTCTTTATGCTTTATTTATGGATACTTAAATTTAAATTTCATATAACTAATGTTTTGTGAAATTCCATTCTTCTTTTGATTTAAAAAATCATTTTAAAATGTAAAACCCATTCTTATTTTTTTTTTTGGACATACAAAAACAGGCAGGGATGAATTTAGCCTAAGGGCCATAGTTTATTGATCCCTGAAATAATGCATGCAAATTGGAGACTGTAGCAGAGGAGTGGAAGTACTTGTGTTTGCTTGACTGGAGAACAGTTATTCTCGATCTGGGAAGGTTAGTTCAAGGAAAGGCGACTACTGGGCTTTTCCCATAAGAGAACTAGTTCTGGCCCTTATCATTCCTGCTATGTGGAAAGAAGTGGGAGAGAATAATAACTAGGCTTTGATGATTTTACTTCTAGGAAACATGGCCCACCTCATATTTTCCATAAATTTAACCTGCCAGATTTATAGTTCTCTAATCTAATTAAGAAAATAAAGTTAGTCTTCTGTGACTTTTCATTTCAAATCTAACCTGATTACAGAACAAATTTCTTTCCTCACTTTCTCCCTTCTTCCTAGGCATATTTTTTGGGTAGCCACCATTTCCAGGCACTGTTATTAGCACTAGACTTTGAGGAGGAATGTGACAGGCAGGATTGTGTATTATTTAGGGAAATGTAACTGGCACTACTGTACTTACATACAACACCTTTCTCTCCCATGACTGGTTTTCTGTGTGAGTATGTTTATGTGACATAGGTGTTTGTTTTCATGTGTTTGCATCTGTATATGAAGGACTGCACACCCATTTGCATGTCTAGGCCACAGATTGACATTGGAACGGTTCTCTCAATTGCCCTCTACCTTCATTTTTGAGACAGGGTCTCTTCACAGAACCTAGAGCTTGCTGTTTCAGCTAGAATGGCTGGCCAGTGCAGCCTGTGGATGCATCTATCTTCACCTCCATATGCTGTGAATACAGATACTCGTGGACACAGAGCTTTCTACACAGGTGCTAAGGATCTGAACTCAGATCATCCTGCTTGTACAGCAAGTACTTTACCCACTCAGCCTTCTCTGAAGTTCCTCTTGATTGCTTTTGGTTAATAGATGTTTATAAAATCTACTTCATATCTCTACAGGAATGTCTTAGTAGTTCCACAAATATGATATGATCCAGACAGAATTGTCTCTACATCACTTCCAAATTCAGTCTTTCCCAAAGCCTTCCCCATCTTTGATAGTTCTACTCAATTTATTTAGCTAGAAGGGCGAATCATCTTTATGCATCTCTCTCTCTCTTGTATCTATTATATCTGGTAATTCACCAAGTTCTGTCCATATTTGTCACTAGTATTGATCCAGACTCTGGTCACATCTTGTAACTTGTAGCATTGATAGCACCCTATAAATCACTATTTTTTCTAGTCTGGACTATTGTAGAAGCCTGCAGTTCAGCCTCCAAGCTCCCTCCTTAGACCTTCAGACTTACCATAATGGGAATAGAAATCAGATCATCTCTCTCTGTCATTACAGTAAAAATCCTCTAGTAGCTTCCCATTGCACATCAAATAAAATCAAAACACTTTCATGGCTTTCTACTTCCAGTGCAATTTGGTGACTGCCTACCTCTCTCACCTCACTTTACACTATGTTTTCATGCCCATGGAATCTCTTACTAACTCTGTTCTACTTGCTTCTCCTATTTCTTTGGCACATTAAGCTTTTTCCTGTGACAGAAAGTTTATGCTTTTATTCCTTATGCCTGCACTGCATTCTTCTAGTTTTTCTCATAGCTAGTTCATTATCATGCTTTCAGTTCTCAGAGTTAAAGGTTACCACTAATCATGTCTTGCCTAACCATTCCATTTAATGTAGTTATACCTACCTATACACATCTCATCACCATCTGTCTTAGTTTGCTTTATATTGCTGTAACACTACATCATGTACAGCTCATTATCCAGGGAAGTCAGGGCAGGAGCTCAAGGCAGGAACCTGGAGGTACGGACTAATGTAGAGACCAAGAGGGAGTGCTGTTTACTGGCTTGCTCATCATGGTTTTCACAGTCTGTTTTCTTATATTCCTCAGTACCACTTGGCTGAGGGTGGTGGTACAATCCATGGTCACTGGGACCTCCCACATTAATCATCAATCAAGAAAAGATTCCACAGACTTGCCTACAGGCCAATTTGATGGAGATATTTTTCTCAGCTGCAGTTCCTCTCTCCTGGGTGACTCTCACTTGTGTCACGTTGACGACAAACCTCACCAGCACACCATTGCATTCCCACAGGTTTTGTTCTTTTCTGCCTAATATTGAATTTCCTTGTTTGTTGTCTCTATTAACAAATAAGCTCTCTCTAATATTTTCTATTTTTTGTCTTACTTTGGACATGATAATATCCACGTACCTAAGAGACATACAAGTAATAGTATTAAGGAGGCAGTTGAATATATCCAATAAAATGCTTATGTTAGTGATGCCTGACATGTAGTTTATACCCAATACCCATTAACTATCATTACCATTTTCATCACTGCCATCATTAGTATCAGTATTACTTTCATCATCATCATCATCACCACCACCACCATCATCATCACTACCACCGCCACCATTATCATCATCATCATCATCATCATCATCATCATCTGTCATTAATGGAAAAAAGTAGCCAATAATCTTTGGTTTTTATATAACACATCAGTCAGTCCACCCAAATTAACTAAGTACCAAGTGGTCAGTGGTAGAAACACATACCTGAAGACAACACTTAACAGACTCAGCAGGTTATATTTATATGTTTACCATTTATATGTATATGTAACAACAATGGTTAAAGAAGAAACCATGAATTTGGAAAGGAGGGGTGAGGTCAAACATGGGAGGGGCATGAGGGAGAAAAGTGAGAGGAGAAATGATGTAATTATATATTAATTAAGCAAAACTATTGCAACCACCACCCCTCCCAAATAAATAAAAGCTCTTTGAATTTCTAGAGATAACTTTGAGATAGATAAGAAATAATCTGAAGAAAAAGACAGCAAGCTAGGAACTCACTAATTATCCAACAATTACTGCCTCGTGAGTGGAGATAAGCCTTTCTGTAGTCAGATTTGTTATTCCTTAAGAAAACTAAGATAAGAGCTTAAGTTTATAGTTCATATATAAAATATATCTTATAGATTAAGGTACTGATGCATAGGGTAGGAATTAAATCTCATTTAAGGCTTTTCTGTAGGGAATAAATTTTAAAGATAAGAAAAACAAAAAGAAACAAAGAGGGACAATTATTAAGTGTGACACCCACTCCAAAGACTATCAATCAATAGTCATTGTGCGGAACGTGCTAGTCTTAGAAATGGATAACTTGATAGATGGGATTAAAGAAACAAATATATGGAGCTGTGAACAGACAATGGTGAATGGGTACAAGAGTGCATTTGAGTGGGGATAACTTCTGATGTTCTATAGCAAAGCAGAGTAAGTATGCTTGACAAAAATTAATAATACATTTCAAAATAGTTAAGACTAGACTTTGGGTTACTTCAGATGATATAAATGCTAAGAGCCAAGGGTGCAGTTCTTTGGTAGGTAGAACTAGCATGAGTGAAGCCCTGAATTAAATCCCCAACATCAGAAAATAGCATGGAGAGACTATTAATATTTGAGGGCATGAACATGCCCATTCCCCAAATTTAACCACTACAATATATTTACATATATATGTATGAATGTATTGAAATGCACACTACCCTGTAAATGTATATATTTATTGCATGTCAATTAAAACTTAAAGCTGACTCAGTGAATACTTAGATGGAATTTAGCAACTCTTCTTCCTACAATATTTGTACTAAACAGGAACAATGTGTTTTAAGGCTGTGTTTGTGTTAGCCTTAGGCACTGGCAATTTGGAAAGGATGTTTCTTTCACAGATCTTGTTGCTGCTTATAAAATTACCATCATTTTCTCCCTTCTGCTTTCAATTACATATTACCATTCCTTTATGTTTGTGACACCTGTATTTATATAAAGTACTAGATAAAATATGGAAAGTATGGATATATCAGCATATTTTCAATGCTTTAAAGAAGTAAAATAAATTCCAATAAACTTACCTTTTCTTGTGACATTAATGTTTAACATGGAATAGCAATAAGTGTGAAGTTGACTCTCTTCTCTGTTACCTTTCTAGGAACAGTTGCTTCAGAAAATCTTTGGAAAAAAAAGCAAATAATTCTTCTCTGCATGCTGAAACCTAATCACTCATGATTCTCTCTTTTGCAACACAAGAGAGGTAGGAATGGCTAGACTGAATTTAGGGATCAGGCAAACTTTCTAATGGACAATAATGACACTTAGTGATTTGGAAACCACACAGAGCCTCACACATTAGTAGCAGACTATAGTTTCTGACATAGTTTTTGCTCTGTGAACTTCAACATATTATTTGAAATTTTTTAGTTCCCTCATCTACCATGTGAAAAATATATTTTCTTGAGTTTGGAAGGATAAGTGATGTGAAGATATCTGGGAACTGAAGGAATAGAGGATCCATGAGAGTCTTTTTCCTCTATTTTCTACCTAGTCATCTATAGGACCTGCTTTTTAAATTAAAACTTTATTATAATGAACTTGAAAATAGAAACATCACACACCAAAATTACTGAAACCCAGAGTATAGACATCTCATTGAACCTTTATACAATTAGAATAACAATTTTGCAGCTGCGAGCCTTAGATTGAATTTTATACTTTCACCATCAAATGTATTTTATGCACTTATCTACCAACAAGCCCCCCAAATCCATGACGTAGTTAGAACTAGAAAAACTATTAGCCAATTAGCTTTATATCTTCTTTCTTGATTTCTCAAGTATCTATTACCTGTATTCAGTTCTTCCTCATCCCATAATATTTTCTTTCTTTTTCTCCTTTACACACGTTATACTGAACCCACATGTACATTTGTTTACACACACACACACACACACACACACACACACACACACACACACACACAGACTAGAATACACATATAAGGGAAAACACATTTTTTTTCTGACATGTGGGACCACACTTAATATTATACATTCTAAACCCACACAGGACATATATAAGCATATATTATTTGACTTCCCACAGGTCTGTCATCTATCTTCTTCCAGTTTAGGTACCTATAATAGTTGGGGTTCTCTAGAAGAAGAGAACTGATGGAATGATTGGGGTTCTCTAGAAGAAGAGAACTGATGGAATGAACACATGTTAAAAGGCTATTTATCACATTGTCTCACATGGTATTGTCTGGACAGTATAACAATGTCTGTTTCACATTGGATAGGCTGAGAAACTGGTAGCAGCTCAGTCCAGAGTGCTAGATGCTACAGCAGTCCCAATCTGGTGCTAAAGGCCTTTGAGCAGTGGTTGTCAATCCTCCTGATGTTGTGACTCTTTAATACAGTTCCTTATGCTGTGGTGACGCCCAGCTGTTAAATTACTTTTGATGCTGCTTCATAACTGTAATTATGCTATTGTTATGTATCCTAATGTAAATATCTGATGTGCAGATGGTTTTAGGCAATCATTGTGAAGAATTGTTTGACCCCCAAAGGGGGTCCCAAACCACGTGTTGAGAACCGCTGGCCTAGAGGATATCTGGAGAGCCATTGGCCTTTTACTCAGTGTTAAAGTTGGAGAAACTGGGCTTTGAATTCAGCAAAGGAATGCAGCAGTTAGAATCAGTAGCAACAGAGTAGATGCCAGTGTGAACGAAGGCAGACAAACTAGAGCAAACTTTCTGTATTTGATCCTTGATCTGAGATGCCACTGGAAGGTGCTGCTGTCTACATCACTCTGAGGGCCTATCTCAGGGTTAGCAATCAATAACTGTTAATTATATCTACTACGTATAATAATTGTTGCCAATAAAACATAACCCAAACAAAAATGTGATTTCCAATCCATCTAGTCTTGTTTCTCCAACTTTCTGATCAAGAAAATCCCTCACAGGTATTTTCAGTGGCTTGCCTTCTATTGACTTCAGATCCATTCAAGTTGACAATCAAGATTGACCATCATAGTACCTTAAGTACTGTTGATCATTTGCATAAATGGCCAGTACAACATCCAAATCATTACAAATGACCCATTTTCTTCCTAATTCCATGAACCAACCATAAGCATAGATTAGTGATGACTAATATATGGATTACCTCATCTCTGTGATCTTAAATTCAGAGGTACACAGAATGAAACTTGTAGTCTTTCAAATTTCTTACTCTTTCATTCACACTGACCTTGTCCTTTTTGCCTCATGTCAGTTCTCTAGCTTTGCATTCTTGCCTCCATTCATGACATTCTTTTTAGCTGTCCTTACCTTCTCCTGCTTACTAGAGGCCCCGTATCCAGCCATGCCACTAACTTTTGCTCCAATGTTCTTGAGTCATATACCTTGTGACTCTGTCCTATGTTCAATGGAGCAATCTCCACCCTGTAATCCCAGCATCTGTGTGATGATAATTACAAAAGGAAGGCATGAAAATTCCTTATCTACTTCCTGCCATCTCTACTTTAGTCAGCAGTTATTATATTCATCCTGTTGAGACCCTATCACATTCACTACAATGGATGTTTTAGATATTTCCGTGTACAAACTCTGGATCCTAAAAACATATACACTCAGCAGATGATCTTGCTTGGTACTTTATGAGAGCAAGAGAGTTGTTCATCAGAGAACATCAGATACTTCTTGTTGCTTATATTTTTAATACTCTCCCCATATAGTCAGAATTTCTGTATATTTTCAGTTTCTTGTAATTTCTCTCCCATTTCTGCCAAAGAAGTACTCTTATTCTTTTTAAAGCCAGGTATTCCATCCGAGTTGTTAATTTTCGTGTTCCTTCCAGAGGTGGGACTATACACTCCATCAATTTTAGCTTATTTACTAATGCCATCAGTATTTCTTCATTACTTTCTATTCATGAGTTCTCTAACATGAAATAAAATCCCTCCATCATTCATAACTTCTTTCTTATCTCATTGCTTCCTTTTGTTGCCAAGTTCTGAAAACATCAATCATAATATCAGCTGTTATTTCCTTACAACACACTCATTCCTTTACGCTTTAATCCGATTTCTTCACTCAGCAACTCAGAGAGGCCTTTTTTTGAGCACAAAATTAATGGGGTACCTCCATTATTCTGTGCCTCTGTATTAGTCAAGTTCCACAGTGAAATAAAACCAAGAGAGAATGTTTGATCAAGGAACTATATTTTAATTAAATAACATTAAACCAACACTGAATGAAGGCAGTGGAGTATCTAGAAATGTGCTCTCATTTGTTCCAGAGCATATAGGACTATGTAGACAAATGGCTCAGCAGGGAGGGGCTGATGAGTCTTGTGAGAAAGGTCTGAAATTTGTATGACAAGTTAGGGGAGTGGCAGGAACAGTAGTTGCAACATGTCTGCAAGAGGCAAAATTCAATTATGAACGAAACTAAAATTACTCATCTCCATGGCTACAAACATAGCACCAGAGGAGGAGGAAGGGGGAGGGGAAGGAGGAGGGGAAGGAGGAGGGGGAGGAGGAGGAGGGGGGGAGTAAGGGTGAGGGGAGACTAGGATGATATTGGCTTTCTAGATTTCAAATGGCGGATTATAGCCCTAAGTAGTTCACTGAATGAACATGGGGGAGAAACAAGCTTAGATGGATTGGAAATCACATATTTTGGTTTGGGTTATGTTTTACTGGCAATAATTATATGTAGTATATAATTATGTAGTATGTAATTAACAGTTATTGAGTGGTGACTGTGAGATAGACCCTGTGATGAGTGTGTATATTAGTCAGGGTTCCCTAGAGTAACAGAAAGTACATAATGAATCTCTGTACATATAGAACGGGGATTTATTAGAATGATGTACAGACTGTGATTCAGCTAATCCAACAATGACTGGTTGTGAACAGAAAGTCCAAGAATTCAGTAGTTGCTCAGTCCACAAGGCTAGATGTCTTTGCTGGTCTTTCGTATATGCAGGGATCCTGAAGAAGTAGGCTCTAGAGCCAGTGAAGGAATAGACTTGCTAGCGAGGCAAGAACAAATAGGAAAAGAGCAAAAGCTTCCTTCTTCCATGTCCTTATAAAGGTTTCCAGCAGAAGGCATGGTCCAGATTAGAGGTGGGTTTTCTACCTCAAATGATCTGGATTAAAAGTGCTTCTTCCTACCTCAAAGATCTGGATTAGAAGTATATCTTCCCACTTCAAAGTAAACAACAATTCTCTAAGTGTGGCCCTCTCCATTTTGGGATTTTAGTTAATTCCAGATGTATTCAAGTTGATAGCCAAGAATAGCCATTACAGCATATTATGCTCAATATCTCATCTGATTTTCATAGACAGGCTGCTACTATCATCGTGTTTTATAGTTGAGAAAGCAAAGAATTAAAGGATCAAATTTTTGGTTCTTAGTGTTTGATGGAAGATAGAATTTGAGCCAGAAGTCACACTCCCTCATCCTTCAATATATATAACATCACAGGTAAAAACATTTAGCAAGCGTTTCTATGAATGAACCTGAAGTTCATAGAAAAGATCTAGGATTGAAATCTGGATACAAGAATCATGAGTATGTAGCTGTTAGTAGATGTTTTCTGAATTGATGTGATCTCCACTGGAAAATAATACAAGAAGAAAAAAATAAAATATACACTACTGAGTAACACCCATGTTTACATATGGGTAAACTGAGGAAAGAAAGTAAAAACGTGCGGTTAGAATGGTAAGAAGACTACCAGGAGGTTATATCACAGAAGCCAAGGCATGGAGTTGTCTAGAATCACATGTTGTGGAGAGGTTAAGAGCTGTGAATGATCCATTCAGAAGCAAGAGGACTTTGGTGACTTCAGGAGAACAATTTCTTTCTTCGAACACTAGGAATCAAAGTCAGGCCATAGGTTCTAAAATGAGTTGGTGGTAAGGAAGCAGAACTATTGTGTATAGATCATTTGGTTGGGAAGACTCTTGTTTGCTGAACATGACAGAGACTTGCAGATGTTTTGTGTGCAGAGGAGAATAAGCCAATCAAATGTGAGAGGTAAAGGCCCATCAGGATGGAGATAGGATGAAAGTTGCCTCTATGCTAAGGCTTGTCTTGAATTAGAAGTACTCTTTATTTTCTGTAACAACTAAGATAGCTATAATTATAGAAAATAAGTGGCAAGCATCCAAGAGATTTGGGGAACTTTTACCCTGTAGTTTTTATTCTTTGGGATGGGGCCAGGAAGTAGGGAACCTATTGAGAAATGTATTGAGAGAGAAATTTGGGCTGCTTTGAGGTACATTCCTTCAAGCATCAGTTTTGGAACATCAGTGTTTTCCTAGAAACCAAGGGAGAGACCCTCAGCAAATATATGGTTTAGCTCAGGGAAGAGACCATCCATCTGGTCAGTGTTGACCAAGAACCTTGTCATTTCCTAATCTCTGAAGAACAAAGGGCCTATCTGCTTTGAGAACAGAATATCAGCATTGCCTAAGTGCCCCAAATGGAGGAAAATGCTGCTTACCTTATTTAATCAGTTACCACTTTGGATTTCTTCAAAAGGAACTTTCAGGAAATCAGTGACAGAGAGACAGGGAACACATGGAAATGAGCAAAATATCAAAATATCGAGATTCTTTATCAAACATAGAGATTCCTCATTTGAACTATGCATGACAGTGTACCGATTAATTTTGCTGATTTCTCTTTCAGGACCTTCACCACGTTCTGTTTCTTTGACTTGCCCAACTTCTATACATGCACAGTGACTCTCACTCCACTGCAGGTGGATTGGACTGGGGAACTCTTTCTGCATGGTAAAATCTATAATTTCCACAATATCCCCTATTCCCAAATGCCTTCCATCTTCAGCCTAAATATTGCTTATTCTTTTAAGTCTCTGATAACGTTCCCATTTGCTCAGAAGCCTCTCGGAGACGCTTATGCTGTGGTAATCACTTACAGCTGCTTCATACCGTAAAGCAGTGGCTCTTACCCCTCGCTCATCACTACAACTACCCGGGCAACTTCTAAAAATGTTGTCTCCAAGACTTCATTCTACAGATCCAGATTCATTTTGTATGTGGTGTGGTTTGGGATTTCAGGAAGAGCTCCTTCTAAAGGCCAGCCAATGTTGGAAACTCCTACCTCATAGGCTTTCTGAGAAGTAGAAGATTGAGTAAACTGGACAAATCAGCTAAGCAGCCAGAACTGTTCCTTAGTCCCTTTGGTGACTTTTGACACTCATGTCTAAAAACTGTCATGGATTAATTGTACAAAGTAATGGTCATCATAGAATTTTCATAAATGTGTGTAGTGGCAATCAGTTTGGCATTCATTCTGGACTTCCTTTGGTATTCTGATACGGTTAGCAGTGATGTTTCTTTGCCCTGCCAGGCCATCCTCTACCTGCCTTGTTTAATACACTGTAAATTTCAGATTCTTATTGTGTCCACTACCTTCTCATTTCTTGGCTCCGGGTAGGTCGTTATGAGTTTCCCAGATTTCAGGTTTACCTTCATTTGTGATCTTGATTCCGTGTATAATCTTCTGACATAGCCATGTAAGAACAGCCCTCTCCTTTTGCTTGTACTCAGCAGCTCAAACCGTGGGACTTCCAACTCCATGTGTTTCGTATTTTATTACCTTAGCATGTATATTCTTCAGAGCTTTGTACCTTACCTTTGCTGAGCCTGTGCATTCATCAAGTCTCCAACGTTTGCTGCAAGTATCATCTCACTGTCACTACAAGCTGCTTGAAATTTACAGAACTCAGGCTGATGGGCAATCTTTTCCTTCTGGTAGGTAGTTTTGCTTAGTAATTGGTCACTGGGCTTAATGTTCAGATGTATGCACTTAAGAAGTTAGGAGAAGTTTTGGATTCAAGGTAGGCAACGAACTAGGCTGCCTGTGCCTCTGTCAGGGCACCTTCGAGGTCTTTATCTAATTCAAATTCATGATGGATTATAGGAAAATAATTGCTTGATGTTTTACCTCATTTTTTCAAGTAATCATATTTGTTTTTATCAGCATATAACTCAGTTTCCACAAGTAAGGAGAGATGACTGTTTTTAAAAGATTTTTTTCTTTTAGAAAAGAGGTTAATGTTCTTATATCTCAAAAAATGTTTTCAGAGAAAGTTGGAAAACTGATGAAGAAAACCCTCTCCTTCCATTTAGTCCCAAACTCTCTGCTAGTCCCTTGCTGAATTCCCACTGGATTGATTGCTGAATTTTTTGTTTTTGTTGGTTCTAACTGAACCAAATTTACTCATATAGTCTCAGTTCTTTGCTGAAACACATGGTGCCATCTCGGGGTCTTTTCCATAACTTAAAGAGTGGAGTAGATGGAGGAAACTCTGATCCCTCCTCTACCACTTTGGATCAAGAAGGGTGTGGTGGAGGTAAAATGGCCTATTAGTTCAGTTTGTGGCTTGGATTTTTTGAAAACTATAGTCCATAGTGATAGTTCTGGGTATCTATGGTTAAGTCCTTAGCAGACTTAAGTATTTAGTGCTGATCGTCCCCAGGAAATACCAAAGACATTGGCTCTAATAGAACCCTTACCCCTGCAGTTGCCTCTTTCGTACATTATTCTTTCCACATGATCCAGTTACACGTGTGAAAATTCAGGCAATTTCTGAGGTACAGTTGCTTGTACTGAACATATAGGAGCCCTTCCTCTGGTCTCTGGCACTCACACATTTTTTTTTAAGTAAATGGAGTATGCTGAGTTATTATACTCATTGAGTCCATTTCAATCTGAACTGCTTCCAGGATCCTTCTTTTCTGGAAGCACAGTAAGCAGTTTGCTGGTTGCCATGGAAGGGAAGAGGCACAAGGACAGTTACACAGCACTCACAAGCACATTACCAGCTCATTGTCCTGGGATCTCTGATCTAGGACTCCTTCATAACTGAACGAAAAGCTTCCATGACTGAACAAAGTAGCACACCGCCCAGGTGACTCACGTGGACAACAAAGCGTAGAAAGATTGGGTGAAGAAAGGAAAGGCTGGACTGATGCTGTGGGTGTAATCTGTCTTACTGAACAGAGACTCATCTTTACAGTGTCCTACTAAGTGTGGAATGCTACGATTGCTGCCACAAGGCAGCAGCAGATGGGGGAGTGACATAGCTCTCAGCAACTATGACTAGATATAGAAATATATAGAACAGTGGAGAGGTGATTTTTTTTTAAATCAGCACAAAATAGAATTTATTCAGAAGTGCACGTGAACTTCTGATATCTAAACAGATGAAGCATAAAAGGTGCTGAGCAGCTGCCCTAAACTGTCGGTAACAGTGAGTCAAACATTCACAAGTTTAAAGCCAGAATACAGTCTATAGCCTTGAGGCTGAATTTGAACTGTGACTATCACCCAGTGGAGACAGTTGTGTATACTAGACTCTTCCATAATCCAGCAATACTTGAAAGTGCTTTGTGTGTCTGTGGGATGAAAAGCCTTGGTTAAAGTTCATGTGTTGAATTTTCTTTCTTCATAGTGACTGGGCTTATTAAATTGGTTTGATGTCAACTCAGCAAGAAGTAAGCATGAGGATTGACCACGACCCATCTATTACTTTAATTTCAATTTTGAATCCTGGGATAAAGTTTTAAATCACTGACATTATAGCAGATCTAGTAACCCTTTTTCAAATTTCAAATTTTAAGGATTTAAAGACTCAAATTGTCAAATTTTCAAATTTTCAAAATTTAAATTTCAAAATTTAAAAGGGATTTTGTGTACCCTGCCATAAATGAGAGAGAAAAGTATATTTTTCTGACATTCAGAATGTCTGGGATCTTTATATAACAGCAATTGTCTTGGTCAATCCCCTGAGTTATGTGCTCTATTTAACTAAGAGGATTTATTACTAAGATTTAGGAGAATAAAGAAATATGTTGGCAGTAGATTCTAAGGACATGTCCAGAAACTCCTTTAGATTCAAGGTCTCTGAGAAGAATTAAGAGAAACCATCATAGGAGTGCCTAACACATCAGCATGGAGGAGTAAAAGCAAAGGGATGATAAATAGGTTAGTGAAATAGAGAAATAACCTAGAGATGAGCCAGAGAGAACATACTACATATCGGTCAAGAGCCACACAAATTTCTGGTAACTTAGAATTACATTGCTTTAGGCTTAGAGAAGTACCTGAGGCTTATAGTTGGGCCAGGATCTTTATGCTCTTTTACTGTTGGTAGCATGAACCAGGAATCTGACTTTTTCAAATAAGTCTGGTATCCGTGATTCCCACCCCCAGCTTATTTGTTTATTTTTCAACAGATATTTGACAATCGATGAAGAAACAAAAATCCATCCTTTAGTGGTGGTAGACAATAAACACATAAAAAGATAATTTCAGATGATGACAAATGTTATGAAGTAAATATAGCAGGAGCATGTAACAGAATGACATATAATGCATTGTATATATGCACATACTTACATTAATATAGTCTGGATAATAAAAGATGACATTACTAACGAAGGTGCATTTGAGCAGAAACTTGATTGACACGAAAGAATCTGCCCATCAAACCTCTGGAGGAGATACATTTGCTATTGGGGGAAAAACATGTAAAATGGACACGAAGGCTGGCCTTGGATATCACAGAGATCCACCTGACTCTTCCTCCCAAGTGCTGGTATTAAAGACATGCACCATGATGGCCTGGCGCCATTAGTGAATTTTATGTATCAGTGTTAAATATGGTTGTTTAAATGATCACTCTGTTCATTTTTGTGAAGAATGAATTGTAATAGGGCAAGACGAGTGACAGGAAGACCAATTTATAAAGCATTTGGAAAAATCTTGGCAAGAAATAATGATGACATGGACCAAGGATGATGGTAGTTAGAGATAGCTACTGGGAGGATATGTATTGTAAATGTATATGTGACAAGGCTTTCAGGTGAAATACACATTAAATACGAGAGAAAAAGAAAATCAATGACAAACATGTCACCTCTCATTTATAATACCAATAATTTCTTTGATGTGTGGGTTTGGTTTTTAGCTCTGTTTTAGGAAGCAGTATAGCAGAGTGGTTAAGAGGGCAATGTGTGCTCTCAATGTTTTATGTCCTAGAATTCACGTTGGACTCTTTGTTATTTACTAACAAAGTGCCTGTGGGCAAGTTGCATGATATTTTAATTTTTTAAAGATTTATTTATTTTATCATTTCATGGGTATGAGTGATTTGCTTGCCTACATATATGTATATCACTTGTATGCAGTGACTGCAGAGACCAGAAGAGGATGTCATATCCCGTAGAACTGAAGTTACAGAAGACTGTGAGCTGCCACGTGGCTGCTGGGAATCAAGCCTGTCCTCTGCAAGAGCAACAAATACTCTTAACCACCGAGCAAACTCTTTAGCCTCAAGTTATGTAATTTTCATAAGCCCAATTAAAAAACATTTTTTTTCATAAAATGGGATTTTAGGCAAGGCAAAGCAGATTCCTATCAACTAGCTCCTGTTATGGCAGGAGAATTCTATTTTATGTATACTGAAATCAGGGCAGAAGTACAAATGGAGACTACATCCCATATTTGTAAATATTGAATCACTATTAATCTAGTCAATATAAATAATTGATATCTTGTCTGATCCACGTGTTATCTAGGCCTATATGTTTATGTTAAGAATGATGAATACTGTTTAGTATTTCAAAAGTATCCTAAGCTGCCATGTGCAACCATTGCCAACACTGTGATAATTTATGAAGACTTCCAGAAGTATAGATTGGGGAACAAAGAGGAAAAAAACACAATTAATGAGTTACACTTTTTAGAAATACTACTTCCATGCATTCATGTGGATGACTAATTTGACAATTAATTTGCCATTTCCCTTTCAGTACATCATTGCTGTCCAAATCCTCCCTTTATGATAACGTATTTCAAGCTCCAAAGTCTTCAACGGTGCAAATCCCAAAGCTGAGTGGAATTCTCGCCTGAGTTCCTTCTGTTTGGAGGTCACAGAATAAGTAGTGTTAAAGCCATTGACTGAACAGCAGTTGCCATGGAGTGGATATGTCGGGTTATAGAGCAAGTTGTGACAATGGTAAATTCTAGATTTGGAGCAACAGAGGCAGCTATAAGCACCTCCAAAAATGCAATATATATCACGTCTTCTGTATCATAGGCACTATAGGTTCCCCTCTTATCCAGAACTAAGAATAGAGCTGATCAGCACTTTATCATAGGTATTGTGACATTGCCAATTTGTCTTCCACAGCAGACTGTGAACTGCTTATTCATATTTTGTTCTATGTCTTTATTTCATTGCTTCTACAACATCCCTGAGATTAGGCTGCCATCAGTTATTACTTAAATCACCACAGAAGTATTTCTGTAGGTCTCCACATTTGCCTTTTCCAAGCTGTGTTCCACCTTGAGGCTTACAATAAGACATCTCTAAGATGTACAACTCCTGTGGGCAAAATGCTAGAACTCCTATTAATAGCTATCCTTGAGTATCTGTGGGTGATTGGTTCCAGAGACTCCCATAGATATAAAATCTGTGGATGGTCAAGTCCCTTATGGAAGTCTTTCCATCAAATATATGCAATCCTTTTACAATCTATACACTAATTATAATACATAAAAAGGTAAATGCCATATACATAGATGTTATACTGTATCATGTTTTTTGACATTTTAAATCTAATTTTTTAATTTAAAATATTTTTCTAGGGCTGGAGAGATGCTCAGCCATTAAGTGCTAGGCTCTCAATGAAAAATGTAAAATATCTTCCTATTCTTAATTGTAATTGAAAAATAATTGCATCATTTGCCCCCTTCCCTTTGCTCTGTCCAACTCCTTCTGTGAGCTCTCCCTCCAACTCTTCCCATGTCCTTCTCCCTCTACTCCCTCTTAAATTCGTGGCCTATTTTCCTATTTTCTTTGACTATTATCAGTTATGTGCATACATACATGCATATATACATGCACATATATGTGTGTGTAAATATATAAATACAACCTGCTGAGTCTATCTAGTGTTGCTTCTATGTACATGATTACAAGACTGATTATATATATATATACACAAATATATACAACTTACTGAGTCCATTTTTGTGGTTCATGTTTATATGGTTTCAGGACCACATAAAAGAGTCCTTAGATGAAAGTAAATGAAAAGCAACAAGGATTCCATTTATATGTAATGATAGTATCATTATTTTACAAAAGATTTATTTTTATTACTTTTGCTTATGTGAATGTGTGTATCTGGGCATGAAGGCTATGTGTGTATGAGTTTGTGTGTGTATGTGTATGTGTATGTGTATGTGTATGTGTGTGTGTCTGTGCATGTATGTGTGTGTATGTGTTCCCAAGAAGGCCAGAAAAATGTGTTGGATTCCCTGGAACAGGGTTATAGGATCCTGGTTATAGTACCAGCTACCAGATGTGAGTGCTGGGAACTGAATTCTGGTCCTCTACAGAGCACCAAGTGCTCTTAACTGTCCAGCTATCCCTCCAGTTTAATTTCTGTGGAATAGCTCACTCTGTACTTTCACTTTCAGTCTCTGTCTTTAGAAGTAGAGCAAGTTTCTTGTAAAGTGGGTCACAGATTTTTTAATGCCATTAAATCAATCTACATCTTTTAGTTGGAGGATTTAATCCATTTGCATTCAAGCTAATTATTAGTAGGTGAGGTCTTATCACACCTTATTTTCTCTTGCTTTCAAGTTCTGTTGTGGTTCCTTTCCTTTTTATTTCCCCTGCAGTCTCTTGTAGTCTACTTCGGTGGCTTAACAATTCACTCCAGTGGTGTGTGTATATTGCTTCTTTGCTTATTATGTTTTTTCTTTGATAAAGTTGCATTTTGTGGTTGCCATGAGGCTTATAAAAGACTTTTTTTTTAATGACAGCAAGCTATTTTGAAATGATAGCAACTTAATATGATTATAAAGATAGGATCAGAAAAACAGGTAGATGTCCTAATAGACAACTGTGTGCTTAGCCCCTTCCTTCCCCCATTTTGACTTTCATGTGCCATTTCAGATCTCTCTCTATATACTACCTCTTAACATTTTAGTGCAGCTATTAGACTTCTTAATTTTTGTTATCTTCACACTGTGAGCATGTATGGTTTACACATGTTTCTAATTGTTAGCGTATTATAAATGTGTTCACACTCTGGCCACTCAGTTTTATGCCTTCCCACATTTTCTTCTTACTCATTAACATTTATTTCTTTCAGCTTGAAGAACTTCCTTCAGCATTTGTTGTAGGACAGATCTGGTGTGACTCCATTATGTCAGCTTTTGTTCATCTGGAGATGTCCTTATCCCATCATTATTTACAACGACAGCTTTGCTGGACAGTATTCTTGGCTTCCATTCTTTTCACCTCATCACTGGAAAAACCTCATTCCACTGTCTCTTGGTCTACACTGAGAAGAATAGAGACACTCATATGAGCCATTTGTCTCTTTTCTTATGGAGCCTTGAGAATTATCTTTTATAATGTTTCACCATTCATTATAAGATACTTTATGGCAGACTTGATGGAACTAAATATGGATGTTGACCATATTGACACTTCTGTACCTGGATATGCGGGTCCTTCTGTATGTTTGGCAGGTATTATGTCATCATTTCTTTCGGTATGCTTTCTACATCTTAGGTCTTTCCAAATTCTGTTTGAAACTCTATATCCAAATTTCATGAGCTACTTTTCTCATTTCTGCAACACAATGGCTGACAGAAGCATAGGAAGAAGGGTTAATTGTGACTTACCTTTTAAAAAGGGACATCATCCACCACAGTTGGAAGTCATGGCAGTGGCAGTGTGAGACATCTGATTATGTGGTGTCTGCAATTAGGCAGCAGGGAGAGATGAATGCTGATGCCCTTCTGCTTTTTCCTTCTTTTCTCATTTTCTTTAATCCAGGACCCTAGTTTATGGGATGGTGCCACCTATACTCAAAATACATCATCCTTCCTTAGTTAGACCTGCCTGTCTACAAATCTCCTCATAGACACACCCTGTGTGTCCTACATGATTTAATTAGTCAAGTTGAAAATGAAGATAAAGCACCACACCAATTATTCGCTCTCCCCAAATTCCTGTAAACGTTTGTCATTCCTCCTCATTCCCTTTTATATTTTATTTTCAAACTGTGCATTTTTAGTAGTCTGTCTTACAGATTACTCATTTTCCTTGTATTTGATCTTTTCTGCTATTGATACCTTCTTTCTCATTTTAAATTTCACTGAGTGTATTTCTTAACTCAAGAATTCTGTTTCATTTCACTAATTACTTCCATATCTTTACGAAGTTTCTCTCTCAAAGTATTGGATAGTTTCTTTGTTTTCTTCTAGTTTATCAAATTTCCTTAGAAAGTCGTTTTTAAATTCTTTATGCAAGAGATCTCCTGTAATGTCTGGTCAGCTTCTGACACTTAATTTAGAGTAAGCAAGATCGTGGTTCTCCATAAGATGTTAATACTTATGGTGTGTGATATTATCTGTGCATTGAAGGACTTGTTACTTAACGAGGCTTTATCTTTGCCTGATTATTCTAGAAAGTCTACATAAGCTGCTCATTTATTTTGAATCTGTGGTCACTTCCACAATGTTAGCACTCGGGGGCGACAAGGTGCAGGTTGGTCACGAGTCCAGGTTGAGCATGTTATCTCTGTTTTCACCACTAGAGGGCGAGCCACACTCGGACTTGTTCCAAACCCACAGTGGGTGTGTTGCTCAGTGAATCAGAGGAGTACCTAAAAAGTAATCAGTGCATACAGCCATTGCCTGGAAGCACTGGTAAGGGCAGGTATCTCATCTACAGCAACAGATCTACGGTCAGGCATTGTTGGATTCTGCCAGGGATCACTGTGAATGAACAGACCACCAACACAGACATACTGTGTTACACTGTGAGCCACCACTTCCCAAGACCAGCATACTATTGGAGTAGGACCCAGGCTCAAGATGCTATAGGCTTCCAACTCCTGAATTTATGGCCCAAGGACAGCTACAGGTGATGACGGCTATAATATAAGAAGATAGGTCTTTCCCCATTCCACTGTAGTTGTTCTAGAAGCTCCATCCACAGGTAAGCTTGGAAATGGAGGCTATTAGGATTTTCTCATTGTTATACTTTGCCAGTCCACCACAAAGCTTTTGAGGGGAGTGTTGGGTTTACTGCCTATCCTACCTTAGAGAAAGGGGTCTTGCACCTTTTTAGCTGCCTGGATTGGGCCTAATGCGATGATGAAAGCGGATTCTTGATCACCTAGGCTGATAATAAACTAGATTGTACACTATCACAGGATACGTACCCAAGTCTCTGTCACATTTGATGCTGATAAAACATCAAATCTCATCTCCACCCCAGTGGCGTTTGTGTTGTTTGGCATAGATTTTCTGGAGTTTGGGTTGTGCTACTCAATATTGTGGGACTGGTAGTAGACACAGTCTCTTGGCCACCAAGGCTCATGATAAATGGTCTCATCTGAGCCTTACAGCCATCAGGACAGAAAATGTGTCTCTATACTGTACTATTTGGGGAATCATAACACCAAAAAGTTTGTGCATATTCAGGGCACATCCACCTGCCCAGTATTTTCAATTTTTGGTTACTTGGATATGAAGCTGCAGAACAAATATATATGGATGGGTGACTTTTTAGTCATTGCTTACTATATTTGTTTGTGTTGTTATGTGACTAATGTTATTATAGTTGTTTCTCTATACAACATATAAATTAATAAATGTATATGTAAATTAAAGATGTATGCTCCAGTTCTTTGATTTCACTCCAATGAGATAGGAAAAAGTCCCAGATACAACTGATGTTTAGAATCAAGTTCAGTCTCCTTATGACATGTGTGGGCCTGACAGTGTGGGCCCTGCATGATGTGCTCCCATCCTCTTTCTCACCAAGGGCAGCAACAAACCCTAGACACCATATAGTGCATGCGATGAAACCAATTATAATTCAGCAAGCAGAACACAGCACAACAGGGTTTGGCAGGTGGTATTCCTGACATATCTACTGTGTCAGGTTTTAACCCAAAGGGGCATAGATGTCTTGACAGTTGAATGAAACATGATTACAGAAATATAGAAACATGTTCTGAAGATAGAGCCAGGCTGGTATTTGATCAACACCATGGCAATCTGTCAGGTTGTAGTAAGGACTTATCATTAGACTGGACTGGGGGTCAGGGCCAGGACTGGACTCCTTGGGAATAGAGGACTGATGAGAACAAGGCAGTGGTCTAGCTCTTGGGAGATCCTGAGGCTATGGAGTTACCAGCACCAGGTTTAGAGGAAGGAGAAAAGGTTGTAGCAAGAAGTGAGGAAGGGTCACTGGGGTACTTAGGTCATAGAATGATTTGCAGGACATGGACTGGAGAAAATAGATGGAACTGTGTGTCATCATAGTCAGTGGAAATAAATCACAACTGGAAATACAAATACTGCGTGTTATTACTCATGCGTGAGACCTGTATTTTATTGATATGTCTGACATGAATGTTAGAGGAGATTATTTGGGAAGAAGAAGGCTAGTTAGAGGTAGACTGGGAAGGGTGATTATGAGCAAAGCAGGCGATACGCTTTGATAAGAATTTCATTTGTACAATGAATATCAACATAAAAAAAGAAAGGCTGTGGAAATAGCTCAATTGATAAAGTAAGTGCCACTTAAGCACTTGACCTGAGTTCAAACTGCAGAATCTTTGTAAGATAAGAAGCAGGGAGGGTAGCACACACTTGTAATCACAGACATGCAGATCCCTGAGGCTTGCTGGACAGGCAACCTAGCTTATTTTGTGAGTTTCAGGCCAGTGAGAGGAGCCGTCTCAAAAAGGTGAATGACACCTGAGGAATGATGCTAAAAGCTGTCTTCTAGACGACTCTACAGGCAGGTGCACCTACACATTCACGTGCATCCCCACCCATATGCACACACGCACATGCATGAACATGCACAAAATGCATATACATATACACCGAAAGTCAATAAATAACTACTACACATTATTGCTTATTAAATCATGTGAGATAAAAATCAAAGTTAAAAGTGAGCAAATAAAGAACTAGGTCTTGAGGTTAGGGATGAGCCAGTGACAAGGGTGAGCTGAGGCAGAGGTCCACAGTGCTGGGTAGGGTGAGCACCACAACCTCAGGCAGATCTGAGCCTTCAGCCGACAAATGATGGTGCCTCACACAGCTAAAGTCACGGCGAAGGATCACAGAGACACTGAAGACACGAAAGGACTTGATGCCATATTTTTCTCTAAGACTAGACTTCAAAACCCTTTATAATTTATCCTTATGTATTAATTGCCTTCCATTAATATAACCAAAATGGAAATATTAGATATATAAAGAGAAATTATAGATTGTGGCTTATGGATTTTGAAAATTTCAATCCACGGTCAATTGGTTTTCTTACTTTTGGGCCTCTGACAACCCAATACATTGAGGCAGAGAGCAGAAGGCAATCATTTGCACCATGGCTAAGAATAAACAAGAGACAGGAATGGGGGTGGGTGGGTCATTTATCGCTTTCCAGGGCATGCCTCTGGAGATTGGAAGGTCTCACACTAGGCCCCGTGTCTTAAAGTTTTGCACCACCTCTCAATAGCACCAAGCTGGGACCTAAGCTTTTAATCCACTGTCCTTTGAGCAACATTTCAGATCCAAGGAACAGCACTCCTCAATAGTGATAACAGAGAACATCAGGCAAGTATGTCTATGTACCAGCCCCTGTTCCAAGTTATGTGTATGAGCTCACCGAATCCCCAAAACACCCTTGGGATGACTATTCTATTCCCGTTTCCAATGTGAGGAGAATGACACCCATGTTTAACAAGCTGACAGGGTTATGTTACAAGTGGTTAGAAGAGTGAAGGCTCACCCAGAGGCAGTCTGGCATGAATCCATGCTCTTGAACATAGCAACCATGCTCCTTTTCCATGAAGCGTGTTAGCCCTTGTTCTTAGCACACCTCATCATACACTCGATCTTTCCACCAAGGTGGACCCTTCACTGCTTCCTAGATATTTTGTGCTTCACTTACTGACGACATTCTTATCATTCTTTTGCCGCAATTATGAGTGCATTGTCCTCCATATTGCTTTCAGTTTGACTGAATTATACTGGTACTCCAGGGCCCAGCTAAGTTTGTCTTCTTTTCTCTACACTTACTCAGTAGACTAGCTGAGCTTATGACTGAGATGCAAGTTAGCAAAGAGGCAGAGCTCTAGTTGCAACATTGGCATCTGCAGCTCTGTGTGTGTGTGTGTGTATGTGTCTGTGTGAGGGGTGTCCCCAAGTGTGCTTGAGGAAAATTGTATTTAGGCTGGGCTTCCTCTGTTGTTTTTGGACAGCAGTGTGTTCCCACTCCCCCAGGAGTGTTGACTCTCTGATAGTATCACTTGTGTTGGTTCCCAATAATCTTTACAGAGTGTCTAATTACAGACTGGCAGCAGAGAGAGTGAATGCCAAGGCAACTGCAAGCTAAGACAATTTCTAACAAAAGAGTACTTCATGCAGCAAAGAACAGCTGTAACAGATGCGGCTCAGGAGAAAAGGGGCAGGAGCTTGGCTAGTCGTATCCAAGAAAGAGTGACACAAGGCATGCCTCCTCTGAAGCATAGAATTGTGCAACCTGAAGGGTTTTTCACAGTCAAAAATTTTTGTATGAGGAAAAAAAAAAAAGGAAAATTACCCTTATAAACTTGGTGTGGTGGCTTATGCCCTTAATCACAGCACTTAGGTGTAGAGACTGGATGATCATTTTGGGACCAGCCTGGGTCACAGAGTGAGCTCTGGAATAGCCTGGGCTGCACTGAGACTTTCTTGTGAAAAAGCAAACAACAAAGAAACCAAACCAAACCAAACCAAACCAAACCAAACCAAACCAAACCAAACCAAACCAAAATCCCTAACTGTTGTGGGTGCAGTTCAGAGATTGAGCACATGGGGTAGCATGAGTAAGGTCCCGGGTTCAATGTGAACCCTGCAAAAACATAAGCACATGCAAATGAATAACCAATTGCAGATCTGTTAATATGTTACCAGTGCATCCCTAATTCTTTCTCTTGTCTTTGTGTGGCAACCCGAGCATACTTGGTTTTCCGGACTCACACTTTCCATGAGATCAGGACCACCAGATGCTGTTTAGATAGACCGTATGATTTGAAGTATTCTGTGACTTTCTCACAAGTTGATGAATTGGTTCAGGCCACAACCATATCTTCATTCCTAAGTTTTCTATTCCCAACATTGCATCAAAAACATACTAAGTGATTACTCACTGGATACTTTAATCTGACTACACTTATTTACAAAAATTTCTTCTAGGAGAGGCTCATAAAATTATTCAATGGAAAGTCAGAAATTGGTAGTGGCAATTGGATACAAGAGTCATCCACATATGTATAGACATTTGGATATATTAAGTACTGTATTTTTGACAACTGGATATTAAATACTCTACTAGATGTTTACTATAGTCCAGTACAGTCTATAGAAAGCATGTAAACCCCAGCCCTGTTTGTGTTACTGGTAAAGCTGGTGGCATCCTCTAATAGCCCATTATTATTTCTGTCAAAAGTCTTTTTTCCCTCCACAGGATTAGGCACATAGTAGATGTATATATATATTTATACATATACATATATATATGTGTATATATATGTATATATATCTTATGCATAATAGCACTCACCATGTTTCTTTTCAGAGGAGGAAACTAACTAAACATAGAAAAGCCAAGTAACATGTCCAGATACATATACCTAATAAGTGGACAGAGTTGGGAATCCAATCCAGCAGTCCATCCCTGACATCCATGGATAATGCATCTTCTTATACTGTACCACAGTGTGAGTTTTAGTCATTCATTTGAATGAAGGCATTAGAATCGTTACAGTAAAAGCAAATATCTGGGGAAAGCAATGCTTGTATCCAGTACTCATCATCTCTTATCAGCATATTCATAACTGAAAGTATTCCTTGACTGCAATATGTTGTCTATACATGTATGGATATGAACTGGCTAACTTACTCAATTTGATGTTTAAACATATGTGAACCATCATCAGCACCAAGACTAGGAATATATGCATCACATCAAAAACTTTCCCTGTGCTCCTCCATAAATTCCTCTCTTCATCCTCTTTAATTCCCTACCCTAGACCTAGACAATTAGTGATCTCTTTGCTATGACTACAGATTATTTTGTGTGTTCTCAAATTATATATAAGTGAAACTGTAACAAATTCAACAAAATGGATAATTCTTAAGATAGCAACAATGAAGGTAAGATAAAATTTGTCACATATTAAAATACCTAAACTTGTTAATTACTATGACAGTCAAAAGAATAATCAATGAATGAATTTTGATATGTTTATGTATATTAATAATGTTGTTCATTCATTATTATTCATTATTCTTTTGTTAGATACTGGGTTTCAAAATATGAAGTAAATTGCAAATACATTGTATGAACATTTATGAACAAAATCTTGTTTATTTTCACTTAACTTGTGTAAATAATATTTTGATTAACTATCAAACTGATTTTAAAAGTTTGTGCATTTTGTATTCCCGACAGTGATTTATGAGAATTTCACTTGCTATACAGTATTCCTATCAACTGTTATAATCATTAAAAAGTTTAAGCATTTTAATATGTTAGAAATTATATGACATTATATTTTCAAGTTATATTTCTTAGTGATATATAATTTTGAATGAATATCTGTAAATGTGCTTCATAGTCATCTAAAAATCTATTTTGGTGAAGTGCTTGTTCAGGTATTTTGTCTATTTTTAATTGGGTTATTTTGTGCTATTGAGCTTTCACATTTATTTTTTAAATAGTCTATTATTTCCAAGGTTTTGTTGGGTGTACAGATTTCCTATTGCTGTGTGACAAATCACCATGAACTTACTAGTTCTAAGACCCTTCATTTGTTTACTCAGATGAGTTCTTTAGGTCAGAAGTTCAGAACAGTGCAAGTATATTTATTTGCTGAAGTCAAGGCAGTGGTGAGTCTGAGGTCTTATGAGAAGGCTCTGTGGGAAAAAAATGCTTCCAAAGTTATAATTGTTGGTGATTGCAAAGTTCAGTTCCTTGTATTTGTAGGGCTTAAGTCCCCATTTCCCTGCCAGTTAAGAATCATTCTCAGCTTTTATAGGACACTTACATTCTTTGCTATGTGAAATCCTTTATTTGCAAATACCAAGTTTTTAAACAAACTATTCTTTCTTCCATGAAATTCTTTTGTTTTAAGACAATAAAAAATCATTTAGTTTTGTGCTATTCACAAGTTAGAAAATAAGAAATCATCTTAGGTGTCCACGTGAATGGAGGAACACCCAGGAGGCTTCAATGCTACAAAAAGAACTATAGACTACTAAGCATGCTGAGAGTAGGAGAAATAGTCCCAGGGAACAGCATACCAATTGGGTATTCCATACCAAGTGGTCATATGCATACACATATGTATGTAACAATTAATGAAACAAGAGGCCATGAATTTGAAAAAAAACCAGCAAGGAAGGTATAGGAGAGGGTTCAGAGCAGGAGAAATAGAAGGGGGAAATTATATAATCATATTCTAATAGCAAAAATAAAAAATAATAAAAATAATAATGACCAGAGACTATGAAGAGTAAAGAATAGGATTGTAGAGAGATTCTGTATAATGACTACTAAAACATATATAAATAGAATAAGTTCTGTTTTTTACATAACAGCAGGGTGAATATAGCCTCTTATGGTTCATTATATATATTTCCTTAATAGGTAGAGTAGAAGATGTAAATGGTTCAAGACAAGTGATAAAGACAAAGAAATTTTAATTACCTCAATTTGATTAGTACGTGCTGGACATATATGTTAAAGTAATGACTGAAAATATGTATGATTATTACATAATAATCAACAATATTATCAAACAAAAATCTTTAATGTGAATATATTTCTAAACTTTCCTTTCTGTTGTATTGATTTGTTTGTTCATATTTATGACAATACCAAAGGGTTTTAGGTTGTGTTTAATTGTTTTAAATTCGCATAACAGAAGTCCTCCAAACACCATTGATTTTTGGACTTTTTTTCAGCCATTCTAGGTTGTACTTCCACATAAATCTTTACACCCAGTTTATTTGGATTGTGTGATAGTGTTGAATCTGCAGATTAAATTGAGACAACTTACATTTAACATTCCTCAGTTTTCTTATCTATTAACACAGTTTATTTCCTCCAATCATTTAAGTCTTGGTTTCTATCACCATTTTTTTTATAATTTGGAGCATATATATTCAAGGCTATTTTGTTACCTTTATCCACAAATATTCAATATTTTGATGGTTTTGTGGATGGTATGGTTTTTAAAATTTTCAATTTTCTATTGTTAGTTGTTAGATATAAATTATTTGATATATTAATATTGCATTGCTGAATGCTGCCAACTTTGTTCACTAATTATAAAAGCTCTTATGTAGACTCTGTAGAATTTTCCTACATAGACAATCATGCAATCTTCAAATAGAAACAGTTTTACTTATTTCTTTCTGATTAGAATGACTTTTATACCTTCTTGCCTCATTATATGGAGCAAATCTTCAGTACAATGTTGAACAGAAACAAAAATACTTTCATTCTTTCCTTGATTCTAATTTTAGGGAAAAGCATTTAGTTTTTCAATATCTATTTATCTATCTATCCATCTATCTATCTATCTATCTATCTATCTATCTATCTATCTATCTAGTTTTTCAATATTATTTATGATATTAAATAGAGATTTTTTTCTCATATATGTTTCTCATATAAAGGAAATTGTTTTTTCCTGTTATAATGAATGTTAAACATCAAGATTAGATGTTTTATTTTTTCAAGTATCTTTTATGTCTCGATTTAGGTCAGCAAATCTTGAAGATATTCTGTCAATATAACACATTACATAGATTTTTATAATAGTAAATAAATCTTTCAGTCCTTGTATATATCCCAATTGATCATGATGGATCAATTTTTTCATGTTGTTGAATTCTATTTGCTAATTTTTCTTTAGATTTTTGCATCTATGTTCAAGAAGGGCACTCATCTTCGATTTGGTTCTTTTCATGGATTTTTATGACTTTGGTATCAGAACAATGCTGACATCTCAGAATGAGATGGACAGTATTCCTGCCTTTTTAATTTTCTGCAAATTTTTGGATAAAATCAGTGGTGTTTCCTTCTTAAATGGTAGGCTTCATAATAGTGCTTTTGGGGGTTGAGTTTTCTGTGTATGAAGATTTTATAATGACAAATTAAATTTCCTTATAATACACATAGGGCTATTCATGAGGACCAGGAATAGGGTGCAGTAAAGGAACAGTACCTTTTAGAGTCACACAATTCTTGGGAAGAGTGTAGCTTAAAGCCATCAGGATGTTGATACTCTTATCAAGTGGAAAATGAATAGTTTCACTCTCAAGGGATGCTTTCAGAGAGGTACCATAGCACTCAGTACACTGCTCAAAAAGCCAGTTCATTTTATGGTATTGATAGGAACATTTTTCATTTCCTGTATTTATAAAGATTTAGTTTACTAATTAGTTAATTTATGTGTGTATTTGTTCCTGCACTAGTGTATGGACACCACATGAACTCAGGAGACCAAGGAGCATCAGATTCTCTGGAACTGGAGCTGTAGGCAGTGGGGAGGGTGGTGCTGTGAACTCAACCTGGGTCCCCTGAAAGAGCAGTAAGCACTCTCAAGCACCAAGCCATCATTTCAGCCCAATTTCTTATGTTTATAAAAGAGCCTTCATATTTTGTAGTATTGATCTATAGGTGAACTTCAGTGTCTATTACAGTCGAGATCCTCTTCTTCTTCAAAATAGTCAAAGCTTGAATATAATACCCAGGTCCCAATTATAATTCTTAAAGTAAAAATGTTATCTCCCATCATAACCTCAAGGCGACTGAATATATTAGAGGACCGTTTTCACAGAACTGGGTTTATGGTCCTGGTATTACCAGAGGAGTTATGTCTGAGTAGGAAAATGACTCAAAAAGGGGAATAGAGGTCATTCAAAGTAAGTAGAATTGTCTCTGTACCATTTTCTAGGATTTGCCTCCCTGTGTGCTTCCTGGACATAGTATTTAGGCAATGGATTATTTTTCCCACCTCTCACATAACAGATAGTGACTTTTATTTCTATTTCATGGTCCAAAGAGAAATAAAAAAAAACAGATTGCATATCATAGTGCCAAATTTGAAAGTGCTAAGGAACATTTTGAGGGGATACCCTTCACAGCTTGCACCCACTACTGCCTGTGAGTAAAAGGGGCACTCTCCACACAAAGACGTTGTTTCAATTTCAACAAAAAGAAGGACCTCCTCAAGTTAACTTTGTCTGAAGAGATTCTGTCTCAGGCATGAAGGCACATGCTTGTAATTCAAGCACACAGTGGGGTGAGGGCTAAAGAATCAAGATCAGCCTGTGCAACACAGTGGGCCTTTGTTGACATAGATAGGTAGATAGATAGATAGATAGATAGATAGATAGATAGATAGATAGATAGATAGACAGATCTATTGATTCAGATGTGATATAATAATGAAAAATTTATCTAAGAAATCTGTTTTCTCTTGAAATGCACTGAACTGAAACAACTTAACCTTATAGCTCTAAAATGTAGCATTCTTTCTACTTTGATTCCCGACCCCACAGCCTAGACTGCTGTTTGCATAAATGTGCAGGTTGAATGCTAGCCCATATGATCTGTCAGGAAGGGGAGATATTTGGAATCTTTGACTCAAAGTATGGAGTCCAGCATGAGGTTACTCTTGTAGTTGGCTTCCTAATGGATTCCTATCATGGAAAATGTCCAGCTTGATGGAGTTGTGCCTTTGTGCTTTCCTGTCCATCTGGACCCCAGGGCCATGAGAGTTTCAAGGGCACAGTGATAGGATTCTCAGTATATTGTGCCTTCCTGTTCTACACACTGCTCTACCTGCTGATCTTATACACCTTGGGGACTGTGGGTCTCACTGGATGGAAAAATCCCTATAGCTCAGTTGTTCCTATACCAAAACATCCTGCAGATTCCCCTGCTGGTCTAGAATTTTCCTGGCATAGCAGCACAGCAAAGAAGTTAAGGCTACTGGGGCTAGTGCCAGCTTCTCTAGATTTGAATTTTCCACAAACTTGCTGTGTGACACATGGCAGGTTACTGAACCGTTTTGGACTTAGCTTTTACACTTAACATATGTCATAACAATCTGCCTTATGGCTGTTGAGAAAAGTGCTAATCATGGCATGTACCATATACTTACTGAGGACTCTACAAACATTGGCTCTTACATTGAAAACTTACTCTAGCACAGTAGTGCCCAACCTTCCTAATGCTGCAACACTTTAATAGAGTTCCTCATGTTGTGGTGACCCCCCACTCATAAAATTATTTTTTGTTTCTACTTCATAACTGTAATTTTGCTACTGTTATGAATCATAATGTAAAAATCTGATATGCAGCATCCTGCATCTTAGCTCTAACATGTAAAGCCCAGTTGAATTTGTCTTATGTTTTTTCTCTTGCTTTTGATAACCAGATCCATTTAATTTGACTGTATACAGATAGACCCATGTCTTTATTTCTTACTCAAAAAAGCAGTAAGGTAAAGGCAATAGAGTAGGTATAGCCTCTGCTTGGTTGTGGTGAAGCTGTAGTGTTCTAGGAGGAATAACAAAGGATGTTCTCAATTATTTTCCACGAGAAGTATTTGGATTTCATTAATAGAGCAGAGGGAGGGGTGAACCCATACATTCTCTATTGGATTCCAGACAGAAACTATTCTGGGTACCAGGTCAGTTGGGATGACAAAGGCACCTATCTAGCTTAGTGTTGAAGATCAGTGCAGCAAAAACCTAATGAAAAGAGCTTGCTTATAAACAAGGCCAAAAGTTCATTAACGATGGAACCAAATGGCCCAGAAACCTGCCAAGAGTCCAGGTTTTTAGATTCCTTTGGAGTGTTCCAGGACTCCAGGAAAGTGATATGGCAGAAACCCAGGCCACTGAGAGTCTTATCTAATCAGTTCCTTGGAAGTCCTTTTTGCCCAGGCAGAGATGGCCCAGCATAGAGATCCACACTGATAGGATGAGTCAAGGACTCCAAATAGCTTCTGTTTCAATCTTGGAGCCATTGGCTGAAACCCTCGCTATTAATTATTTATCGGGGCGCTTTAAGGAGACATGTTCATTCTAGCCTAAAATGTATTATTTGAATCAGGGATAACAAATCAATAAGGATTGTTCAGTCACTAACTCATTAGTTCCCATGAACTCACCTACCTCAGAGAATGGGAGCCTCTGACACCATGACTTAGATGAGATCTGAGATGGGTAAGGGTGGTTGTGAGAGCAGGGTGATGGGAAGAGTCAGATGGAGACAGTTTTGACAGCGTGGGCCTAAAAAAATGGAAACTCATTTTAGCATCTGATGAGCAGAAGATAATTAGGGAACTTAAATCTGCTAGAGGGGGAAAAAGGAAAAAAAATTACACAACACCTTTCAAAGCCAAATTGAAATAATTCTTAGATTTTTCACAGTTTTAGATGAGCTGTACCATGGCTAGCTTTCATTGGTAATGAGCCCAGAAAGAAGAGTCTATCAGTGAACAGAGCTGTGTATAGAACATGCAGGGATTATGAGGAGTGCTTGGGACACCCTGCCTGTGTGTTACTCAGTCAAAGTCCAGATAGAATAAAATGGATGCCCTCTCCCACCCAGTTGTCTTGTCTTTATAGTCTTGCTCAGCAGCTACCTCTTCCTTGATACCTTTCTCGTTCTCACTGGTGTATAGTACCTCCCCCTTCTCCTGTGAACAGGTATGGAAGCTGATCTACTTATAGAGAATCTGTTCATGAATACATATTCTGTCTCAACTGAAGAGAACTCCTTGGAGGACAGGGCCCATTGCTCATTCAAGATTCTAGCTCTGTGGCATCTGCCGCAGAATCTGCTCAGAGCAAACACTGAAAAGCTCGTCTGAGTGAACTTGCACCTTCAGTTTTGGCAGCAGAAGTACACATAAGATTTTATTTTCTATGTTCTTCTTTATTATAAATTGCATACATGGTATGTAACCAACTTGCTGTTATAAAATTTCAAGTTTTGCAAATAGCGTTGACTGCTGCCCTAATCTCAGTCTTCTTTTGAGACACATTTTTAGTTTACAGTTTCATAGTTATCTTTATAGACATTTTTCTTTGAATATTAATAAAGATTTGGAGATTTGTGAGTGATCCAACAAATGGGAATCATGACTACTATTCTGTAACTTATTTGGGGAGGGATTTAACAACATACATACATTGGAGATCTTCCCAAGTTAACATTTCTAATTTGTTTCATCCCTTTAAACTGATGTGTTGTGTTGTGCTGTATAGCTTGGACACATTGAGCCTCTATTAATGAATAGTTTACTTCTAATTTTAGTTAGATTGTTATGAGCCAAGAGTAATGAAAAATGCTTACACATACTCCTTGTGGATACATGTGAGTGTTTCTCTAAAGCCATATTAAGTGGAATTGCTTGGTCATAGGCTTTGAACTTAAAAGATTGGTGATGATTTGCCACATGAATCATGTAGACCTTTCTATCAAATGTAGAAGCAGTTCAGAGTGTCTCCTAACATATGTCGTTTGTATCATCAATAATTACTTAAAAAATATTTCCAATGATGAGACAATAAAGCGTATGTACAACTCATTTCCTGTTTTTTTCTGGCTGTGATCTGGAGATTCCTAAACAAAGACATTTTACTGCTGTTGGAACATCTTTCCACTGAACTCCAGAGCAGCTTTTGGGATGCTAAAGCAACAAGCAGCTAGGCTAGTAGCAGGTGAGTTAAGGATGCTAGCCAAGGCATTTTCTTGAGGTCTCTTTCTGGAGGAGCAGATTGCTTTGTTTTGTGCTTCAGAAAGGCAACTGACAAACAGGTATTTATCTTGACAGACAGTAAGTGAATACATTAGTAAATTAAGGGACAAATTCCTTTACATTTAGTGGGGTAAAGTCCAGTCTTGGTGTCAGTGGAATGGTCCAGATCAATGAACACAAAATAATACTTTAAAAATAAATGTCATGTCAGCACTCACTGTAGCCCAGTGGTTGACATATCTCTAGCATGCATGAAACTTCCATCACTGCATACAAACAATTCAAGCACCTACTACCACCATCTCTGCAACAGTGATAGTAACATCAACAAAACACAAATTACAAATTTGTAGAAAATAAATATAGTTCCACTAAAAAGTGCTCAGCCCTGAAATTATGTACCTACAAGCAACACTAAATGTACTGAGTAGGTTCTATTTATATATTTATGCATTTATATGTATATAATAAGAACAATTCAAGAAAAAGAAGCCATGAAATTGGCAGAGAGGGCATGGGAGGGGTTAGACTAAAGAAAGAGAATGGGAGAAATTATGTAGTCATATTTTAATTAAAAACAAATTAGTAAAACTACTTATTACATTTTGAAACAATCTTAGATATGTGGATGTACACTGGGTTTTAGATGACAGCAATGATTTGTTCATGTTATTTTGTTTCTGTCATTGTAAGTGTGTAATAAAAATTGTCTACACAATTTATAGGTGCATAGCATGGAAGGCTTTATTGATATATGTGGATTTGTTTTAAAGCACTATAAAAATACAAAAGATAAAGTGAAGTAAATGTTGTTATGTTTTGTTACATATCTTAAGGAATAGCTCCTTATGAGTTTCATTATACTATTGTACCTACATTTCTGTGCATTTGGAAGTGTTCCTGATGTACATTTATAAAGAAAGCAATATAGCACTTGCCTATAATTTTAGCACTTGAGAGGCTGAGGCAGAGGGGCAGAGGCAGAGGCAGAGGCAGAGGCAGAGGCAGAGGCCAAGGCCGAGGCAGAGGCTCATAAATTTGAGGCCAGCGCTATCCTGTTCGAGAAGCAAGTAAACAAGCAAACTGCCTGCTGCCATCTCGAGTTCAATCTGCAGCTCTGATCCTCCATCCCAGACTCCTCTTACACTTGCCTCCTCTTGGGCAGCACCTGTGGGCTGAATGGGGGCCCTGGCTTGTCAGGTAGCTATGGTGCCTGGCAATCCTGCTCCCGCATTTCTCTGTTGTGGTTTCTGACTCTCTTCTTCAGTCCTGACTCTTCTCCAGGCCCATTCCTCCATGCTGTGGGCGGAACCTGTGGGCCAGTGATCAGAATCAGTGGGCAGAACTCATGGGCATAGTGGGAGCCCCTGCCTTGCAGGCAGCAATGGGATACCACAGACCTGCCATGCAGAGGTGCTGCTCCACCAGACTCTGCTCCCTACTTTCTTCTTCATTGCCACTCGACGAAAATAGCATCTCATTCTACCATGCAGATCTGTCATCAATGCTGCTGTGGTTTTTCAACCACCCTGGAATCTCATAGTTCTCCTTGATGGACCAGGTACCAATGTAGCATCTCCCATTCCATGAACATGTGTGGACATCTTGAGTGGAGGCAGCAGGGCAGTTGTTCCAGCCATGACAGACTCTTTTTACTGCTCCGGCGCTATCTTGAATCCACATCAACATGAAAGATCTTAATCAGGGAGGGGAAATTAGCAGTGGGACCTCCTCTGGCCTCCTGAATAACTCTTTGACCATGAACTTGCATTGAGGTTGTTTTTGGATTTAGAATTTTGAACTAATTGCTTACCTATTATGGGAGTGATCAGTGTTACTCTGATTCGGTTAGTACAATAACCTGGAATGTGTTAGAGATAGCAGGAGGAAGCATTGTTTTTTATGTCCTCTCGTCAAAATAATGTTCTTAAGAGCTTCATATTGGATCCTGGCAAAATTATAAGGTGATTGGACTGAATTCTGGAGAACCTCTAGGCCTTTCTCAGAACTTTCTTTAAAATAAGGTGTGTTCACAAGAGTCCAGGAGCCTGGGTTTCCCATGCTGCATTGATAAATCTTGGCAATTTTCTGTATCCTGTGGCCTCCCAAACACATTTCATTTCTTTACAACCTAATGTTCATGAGGTGACAACAAGCTGATGTGATTTAGAGACCATTTCAAGTGTTTTCTGGTTGTTATCTGCTACCTTAGTATTGCTGTGTGATTTCTACCTTTCAACATGTGTCTTTAAAACATAGCATTCACTAAAAGGAGTGATTATAATAGTTGACAATTTGGGCACATAGTTGAGCAAGTGTCCTTCTGGTAGGATAGAGCGTCTTTTGGGTATATGCCCAGGAGTGGAATGGCTGGGTCTTGAGATAAGTTGATTTCCAATTTCCTAAGGAATTGCCATATTGATTTCCATATCGGCTGTACAAGTTTGCATTCCCACCAGCAATGAAGGAGTGTTCCTCTTGCTCCACAACCTCACCAGCACGAGCTGTTCTTTATGTTATTGATCCTAGTCATTTTGACGGGTGTAAGATGGAATCTCACAGTAGATTGCTGTCCTTGAAAAAATCCTACAGGCTGGAGTAGGGGTGTCTCTGACCATTTTACCTTCCCTTGAGGCCCTTTTTCTCCTGTTAGGCTGCCTGGCCCACCCTTGATGTACAGATTGGTGCCAAACCTCATTCCATCCTGCTATGCCATGTCCCGATTGGGCTGTAACCCTGGGGTGATGGTTCTTTCTCTGATGGAGAATGGGGCTGTTTGTGAGTATTTATGGGGGTAGATCTGGGGGAGATAGGGGAATTCGCAGGGTGGAGAAAGGGGAGAAGCGTGTTGGGATATAAGTTGATGAGAGGAAAAATAAATGAAAGAAATGTTCTTCTCTCATACAATATATCAGGACTTGTTTATCCTCCCTGTATTACACCACCATCCCCCACTTCCATCTTTTTCATAATTTCCACTCCTCCTCTGCTTCCCTTTAGAAAGGAACAGGCCTCCAAGGGATCTCAGCCACACATGGCACAACAAGATGCAATCAGACCAGGCACCATCCCACATATCAAGACTGGACATGGCAACCCAGTAGGCAGAGAAGTGTCCCAAGAGCAGGCAAAAGAATCAGGGACATCCCCCACTCCTACTGTTAAGAGTCCCATAAAATCACAAGCTAACAACCATGACATATATGCAGAGGACCTAGTACAGACCCATGCAGGATCTGTGACTGCCTCAGTCTCTGTGAGCACCTCTGAGCCCTGCTTAGTTGATTCTGTGGGCCATATTCTCCTGGTGACTTTAATCCTCTGGTTCTTATATTCTTTTCTCCTTCTTATCTGTAGGGTTCCAGAAGCTCCATGGATAAATCCAGTGGAAATTTCTTATTTTCCTATTTGGACTTTCTCTACTTAATATTTGGCTGTGGGACTCTGTATCTGCTCCTGTTAGCTGCTAGTGGGAGCCTCTCTGGTGAAGACTGGGCTAAGCACTGAACTATGAGTATAGAAGAATATCATTAAGAATCATTTCAATGATTTTATTTTTCCAGTTGCGTTTGGTTCTCCCCTAGGTCTCAGGGACATTCAGCCTCCAGTTCTTGGTTTAATTGGATATCTGCATGTGGAAGAATGCAAATGATCTGTATTTATCACCCTGCACAAAACTCAAGTCCAGGTGGATCAAAGACCTCAACATAAAACCAGATATACTGAACCTGTCAAAAGAGAAAGTGGGGAATAGCCTTGAATACATTGGCACAGGAGACAACTTCCTGAACAGAACACTTATAGCCCAGGCACTAAGATCAACATTTAATAAACGGGACATCACAAAACTGAAAATGTTCTGCAAGGCAAAGGACACCATCAATAGTACAAAACGGCAGCCTATAGAATGGGAAAAGATTTTCACCAACTCCACATCTGATAGAGGGCTAATAATCAAAATATATAAAGAACTCAGGAAACTAGATATCATCAAATCAAATAGCTTAATTAAAAAAAAAAACAAGGTACAGATCTAAACAGAGAATTCTCAATAGACGAATCTCAACTGGCTGAAAAACATTTAAAGAAATCTTCAATATCCTTAGCCATCAGGGAAACTCAAATCAAAACTACTCTGAGATTCCATCTTACACCTGTTAGAATGACTAAGATCAATAACACAAATGACAGCTCATGCTGGTGACGTTTTGGAGCAGGTGACCACTCCTATATTGCTGGTGGGGAGGAAAATGTGTACAGCCACTATGGAAATCAATATGGCAATTCCTCAGGAAATTGGGAATCGACCTACCTCAATACCAAGCTATACCACTCTTGGGCATTAGCTAAAGGATGCCCCATTCTACCACAAGGACACTTGCTCAACTACGTTCATAGTGGGTTTATTTATAATAGCTAGAAACTGGAAACAACCTAGATGTCCTTCAACCAAAGAATGGATAAAGAAAATGTGGTACATTTACAGGATGGAGTAGTCAGCTGTTAAAAAGTGACATTATGAAATCTGCAGACAAATGATGCAACTAGAAAAAATCATTCTGATTGAGGTAACCTGGTCTCAGAAAGACAAATATAATATGCACTCATTTATAAGTGGATATTATCTGTTAAGTAAAAGATAATTATGCTACAATTCACAGACCCAGAGAGTCTAGGTAATAAGGAGGACTCTGGAATTGATGCATAGACTTCTCTGGCAAGGGGAAGTAAAACAGATTTTGTGGGTGAACTGGGTCAGGTGGGGATAGGAACAGAAGGGTTCAGCTGAAGTGGAGAAGAGGAGGAGGAGGAGGAGGAGGAAGGGAGAGAGAGACAGAGAGAGAGAGAGAGAGAGAGAGAGAGAGAGAGAGAGAGAGAGGGAGAGGGAGAGAGAGAAGTGAGAGATGATTGAATTGTCGGCATTTCAGGGGAGATGTGGAAACCTAGTACAATGGAAACTTCTTGGGCTTTATGAAGGTGACCATAGCAAAGCCTCCTAAAACTGAAGGATATGGAGCCTGAACATCTTCTGTAACCAGGCAAGGCTTCCTTCAGTGGTGGGATCGGGACACCAACCCAGCCATAAAACCTTTGACCTACATTCTGTCCTTCCTGCAAGATGTGCTGCGGCAATGGTGGCACAGAACTAGATGGCGTGGCCATCCAATGGCTGGTCTGAGTGCCGTGCCATGAGAGGTAGTCCAAGCCTGACACTGCCTGGGCAAGCTGTGTTTCTTTAATGTGATTAAAAATAAAACGGGCATTCATTTTTTCATTGATTATAATCCATAGAGTTTTGTACATGTACTATGTGATAAGGTGGCAACCTCCAACTTGGGTGAAGTGTCCTTTTCCCTGTAATGACAGAATGAATGAATGCTTAAATTCTTTTTGTATGTGATTATCCGCCCCAGAGCCTCTCTGTAGGCTCAGCAATCAGTTTCCACACTTGTCTGTTACTTTTTGGGAGTGATGTACACTCACCTGAGTATGAATTTGAAAACCTTCACCCTAAGACACAAAATTATCTGTATTGTATCATTTAAAAATACTACTAGGTTGAAGTGGGAAGGATGATCTGGGTTTAATTTATCTGAAGACTTGGTACTGGCAGAGGGAGTTTAAGTTAATGTTAATAACAGAGTCTCTTGAAAAGAGGTCAAGGGGGTAACATAGCTTTAAAATATTCTGTTTCATAATCCTGTCCATTTAGAAGGAGGAGGAGTGCAGTTTGTCTGAAAGAGGTAATGGGGAGCCATGGCCTCCGGTCCTTACTTTGAACTTCTGAGCTTATTAGCAAAGGGAATCAATATTCAGAAAGATTTTTTTTTTTTTTACCACAAGTTGTAAGAACTTGGACTCTTCCTTCAATGTGATTATTTCCTACCCTCTAGCTGTCCATAAGAGAGTCTCTTAAACATGCTGCTGAGGTCTGATCAAAACATTAGCCAAGCTGTATGATGGTTGGACATGCTAAGCAACATCGGAGTCATTAATCAGGGGTTAACTGACAGGTGCTAAGTACAAGCATCTGTATGTTAAGATCTTTCTTTTACCTATCAACATACAGCAGGGCCTGAGGCTTGATTTTAAAAAAGGATAAAGCATATTTAGGGATGTGAGATGCATACAGATTTGACCCAGATTCAGGAACAAGAAAATAAAATGCAAAAAAATGGGAATCTGTTTTAAACATTTATTTTATTATTTTTTTGAATATTTCATACATGAGTATTGTTTTTCATCATTTCCACCCTACACTCTCCCCTCTGCTTCCTCCTGTGTTCCCTCCCCCACTTCTTTTCAACTTCATAGTCTCTTCTTCAATTATTATTTTGCATATATACATATATATAAAACAGTGTATTGAGTGCATTTAGTTTTGCTTGTGTGTAGCGTGTTTAGGGTTGATCACTTGGGATTGGATAATCTATCAGAGAGCTCATCCGTAAACAAAACTTATTTTTACCTCTCTTAGCAGCTATTGAGTGTAAGTATATATCTAGAGCTGGGGCCTTGTGATATTTCCACCCTTAGTGACATGTCAACTTGTGTTATTATTGGGCAGGTCTTGCTTAGGCAAACATATTGTTAATGGGCAGGTCTTGCTTAGGCAAACATATTGTTAATACTTCACGGGTGCAGCATCATATAAAGAAGATACTATCTTGTAGTAGATGTCCTGGTCCTCTGTGATCTTTCTGACCCCGCTTCCATGATGTTCCCTGAGCCTTAGGTATAGGGATCATTTTGTAGATAGACGAATTGGTGCTGGGTACACCATGGATAGTTCTTCCCTGCATTTTGACCAGTTGTGATTTTTTTGTAATGGTCTCCATCTGTTGCAAAAGGAAGCTTCTTTGATGAGAGATAAGAGCTATACTTATATGTAGATTTAAGGATATATTTGGGAATTATACTGATTTAGGAACATGGCTATGGCTATAGTAGATTCTCCTTTTAGGTCCATGACTTCACTGGCTACATGTAGTTGGCTAGGTTAACAATACCAGACCTGAATTACATTCTACTGAGTGGTACTTAAGTTCAATCAGACAGCTTGTTTGTTAATCTTGAAATATAAGTGCCACTATTGTACCCTTGGACATATCTCTACATTTTGGTCATTATGTGTAGGCTTTATGGCTAGGTAGGACTTTTAATTGCTTCCCCCTTGGTAGCTTGAATAGCACTCTTGGATGGTATAAGAGCTAGTCCTCAGGGAGATGGCTTCCAGGTCAGATCCAGCTTGATCCCTCCAAGTCCTGTGTCCAAAGTTTGTGGTGACTTCAACAATAGAGTCTTACATTCAGGTTCTAAGGGCAAGAGAAATAGCTTATATTAGTTTGTGACTCTTGTGGATTCCTCTGACCAATGACTCCAAGAGAGGTTTTCCACACTTGATACTGGGGATTTTGGTAGATAACCTCTTGGTAAGAACATTATCATCCCAACTGGTGTAAGTTCACTTAAATTATTCATATATGTATACACATATTTATATATCATATACTTATTTTAAATAAGCATAAAAGAATGTTTCCTGTGGCCTTTTCAATTATTTCCATCATTTTACCCCTATTCCCTCTGTATTGCCCTCTTCCCCCTTCCTCAGGTAAAGTTCTCTTACCCAACTTTCCAGTTTCTCCATTCATAGTACCTGTGTCCCACTACGCCCGTCTCTAGTGCTCCTTATCTCCACTCCACTGTCCCTTTTCACTTTCCTAGTTTCTGTGGTTACTCCAGGTTATATATTCACATCTAAAGACTCAGAGCTAGGATCTACGAATAAAAAGAGAACATGCAGCAATTGTCTTTCTGAGTCCGGGTGGGTTAACTCACTCAGCACAACATCTTATGTTTCCATCCACTTACCTGCAAAATTCATGATTTCGTTTCTCTTCACAGCTGAATGGTATTCCATCGTGCATAGGTGTCACATTTTCATTACCCATTTATTGATTGAAAGACATTTAGGTTGCTTCAGTTTCCTAGCTATTGTGAATAAGTCAGCAATGAATATGGCTGAGATAGTACACGTGGAGAAGGATGCTGAGCCCTTTGGGAACAAGCCAGGAAGTGGCATAGCTGGGTCATGTGGTAGATTTAGCTTGTTGAGAATTTTCTACACTGATTTTCATAGTGGCAACACCAGGTTGCAATCCCACCAACAGCAAACGAGGGTTCCCTTTCCCTTTAATCCTCTCCAGCATTTGCAGTTGGTTGTTTTGTTTATTTTTGCCATTCCAACTGAGGTAAGGTGAAATCTCAGAGCTGTTTTGATTTGTATTTCCCTAATTGCTAAAGATGGTGAGCACTTTTGTTTCTTCCTTTGAGAACTCCCCGTTCAGAGCCACAGCCTCAAATGATATTCTTGACATTAGTAACTATATTTGAAGAGTATTAAGCATCTTAATTCTTGTAATGATCCTGAATGTTTTAAAGATAGTTAAAGCTAACTAAATAAAAGAGCCTGCTCTTTAAAATACATGTAGTGAAGTATCTTGATAATATCAAGTTATAAATTTACATTGCTCAGGTAAGCATTAATTTGTAGAATCAATCAATTGAAAAACGTTTATTTAATACTTCGATTTTTGGAAGTACCTAATCCTTAGAAATTTTCTCAGTAACCAAGAAAAACCAAACATGTGTTTATAGAGAATAATAGTGGTATTGGGTATTTGATACTCTTTTACATGTGTTATTTTATTGAAGCCTCATAACAACTCTGAGTGCGTACTATTTTAATCTCTATTTTACACTGATATTTATATTTTGGAAAAGATTTATGGAAGAGTTATTCAGGCTTCCAAATAATTAGTGCCTCCAATGGTCTGAATGTGTGTTCAGAATCATTACCCAGGATTAGAGCTGTTGCTCTTGACACTCTACTGAAAATGATCTTTATAGGAAATCTAGAACAGGCCCTTCTTACTCCCTCATGTCTGTATTGCAGACACAATGAAAATGAAGCCTTTATTAGTCTCTAAAATAAATAAATGAACAAACCAGTTCATGACTTGCTGGGTCGTGAAAGGACCAATGTGTTGTTTGTTTCTTCGGTTTTGTGGTTCCCTAACAAAGAGGCAGAACCACCTTGGCCTTCCATCTTGATGGGGGAAGGGGGAAAACTGTTTGCTGGATGACTTTCTGTCACTATACTCTGTTCATCTTTCTCTGCTGGCAGGGCAATCTGATTCAAAGACTCCATGGGGCTAGCAGCCCAAGCTTTGCGTCTGAATGAATCCCAAGATGTCCCTGCTTCCTGCTCAGGCTCTTGGGTTTATGGGTCAGGTAGATGGGAGTAGCAAGAAGGTTTGGGGTAACTAACAGTGGTTACAGGGGGTGATTCAACTCATGGGGGTAGGGGATTTGATGCAGTCCAGCAGGAAGCGAGGTTCCTCCTTCCCTCTACACCTTCCCTCAGCAACTCGCCTACTCAAAACTCTTGACTTTTGCTTTTTCCTTTGTCAAGGAGAACTCTCAGAACCAGTTCAGAAGAGGGAGAGAAATTAAACTGCAGTTCAAACAATTAGTCTTTGTTAACAGCCTCCGCTCATCTTTGGAGAAAGATGAAAGAGAAAGAAAGATAAAATGGTGAGTCCTGAGCTTTAAATCTTTTTATGCAATCGGTATGCTTTTTTAAAAAAGGAAGCCATTATTTTTAGGTTTGTCATGTTTGCCTCCATGATAAAGTGAACCATCTAACTCAAACCGAAGCTAGAGAACAAGCCCAGTGCAGCTGTCAGAGGGGCTTGGAAAGAAGGGAGAAAAAATAGTTTTCTGTGCTGTTCCTTCTGTGTGTAATGCTCTCCTCACCCCCATGTCTCGAGATTGCAACTTTATTGACAGACCTGCAATGAAATCTGCTCTCATCTTTTTAAGGTCAAAGTCCCCTATTATCTGTTTTCCTAGAATTACAAAGTTCTTAGTATTATCTATCACAACTCTGATTATACTTTCACTGGTGAGATTTTCTGGATTAGTGTCTGTCTCCCACATTAGATTGGAAGTTTCACAAGGGCAGGTACTTTCTGCCTTATCTGTAAGGTCCTCCATGTCAATATAATTCCTGACACAGATTAGGTACTCAGTAATGACTTCTTGAATAAATGAAAGACACATTAGATGAGATACAGCATATGATAGACTATCTTGTGCTGTGTCTTCTTCCAAGAAAGGTGGTATGGATCTTGAATGCTTCTGTGGAGGACGACTGCTTGAGTTCAGACCCTACCTCTGCAATTTACTTCCTAGTAAGACCACTTGAGGTCTCAGCCCCAGTTTCCTCAGACATACAAAGGAGAGAATAATTGGATTTTTGTCACAGCTCTGTTATGAGGAAGGGCTAAATGTGTTAATACATGTAAAGGCCATGTATGGCACAGTTATTACATTCAATCAATGTGAGCTATTGCTTTCCTAACCCCCTTGCTGCTGGCCAGACTGAGCAATTGCATGCAGATGCTTTTTATACAAATTATGCTTTCTGATACCAAAGGCAGCCCTGCAGCCCTGTGTTTTGATTTAAATTGCAAGGGGCCACTCCTTACCCTCCGTTCCATGCTCTCTATTGTACTCTTTTACTTGATTTGATGTCTCCGAGGCAGGCAATAAAGAAATCTTCTGGGTTTTCTCAGTTCCTGCCTTGCAAATGTCACTAATGTTTCTAGAGGAGGAATAGACTTGGGCCCAAAGCAATAATCCAGCAGGCGCGCAGACTGCTTAGGTAGCAAAGTGGTAAAATGATATGTGTCTGGTGCATTTTACTTCCAAGCGACAGGAAAATAAGTGGCCCATCAACCACTAATCACCAGCGAGGGGATCTGGGGTGTGCAAGGTTGCCTCAGAGGCAGCAAGGTGGTGGCAAGGTTCAGTGTGTTGGCCATTACATTAGTTAATGAAGAAGAACCGAATGAAGTGAAGGATTCTCATTTATTTGGTTCAGAGACTAGGAGTGAGGTTATGAGGCTTTGAAATAAATAAGTAATGTTTAGGAGGATATTGTGCCTTATAATCCAACCACCTACTGACAACTGTGGTGGCTATCCTATCCGGGAATATTGAATATTCTTAGCCTCTTGACTCTTGGTGCACTGTGGATGAAAAAGTTTCTCTTGTTTTCGTATGCTCACATTGAATTTAGAAATTGTTGATAAAGGCTGGTTTTCTGCATCCCCTAGATGAAGCATCTTTATTGTTTGAGGGGGTGCTCTGTGGTTTTAAGCTATGTTTCCGCAGTGAGCCAGCTTGTGTTTGAGTTCTAGTGCTATCATTCATGAGCTCTGGTATCTTTGACATTCTTCCCAGTCTCTGTGTTCCGGGTTTGCCATTGCAAAATGATCCTAACCTTAAAGGGTGTTGTGAAGATAAAAGGAAGCGTTGCATGTAAAATTATTAGTATTTATGGTGGTGTTTTCTTTCTCTTACATTCTCTTTCATAATTTATTAACTATTATTTTCTTTCTGTGTGAACAATTATACATACATTAGCTTATTAAATGCTCTCAGCCACACCAAACTGTGAAATGCTCAGCCCTAAATGGGATGTATGTTATCACATCTCATCCTCCCAAGGCTCAGGGTCTGTGAGGTAGGCCTTGGTGTTCTTATTTCTGTTGTACGGGTGAGAAAATTAATACTCTGAGAGATGAAGTTTTTTGATCAAGTTCTCAAATGCAGTGAACACTAGAACTTCTACTCCTTGGCACTGCATGGAAGAGCAGAAGTTTATTAAGACACAAGGCACCGTACTTTCTGTGTCCTCAGGGCAGACTGAAAACAGAAGGCCAAACATTCTGGATAATCAGCCACTGCCTTTGGGGAAAGAATGTGACATGCCACTGGGCTCCTCTAATCCCCAACTCTTCACTATGATGATTGTTCACAACACTTCATAGTTACTGATTTCTTCCTGAATCTAGACTCTAGAGGGACAAAAGCAATCTCTGTTAGGAGATAATACAGTCCAATGTATATATGTTTGTGTATGTATGTGTGAGAGAGATATGATACCTCTTTTAAAATATTTTATTAATTCATTGAGAGTTACATAAAATGTATTTTGATCTATTCATCCCAACTCCTCTAAGATACACACCTTTCCCTACCTATCAACTTTGTGCCTAAGAAAACATTGAGGTCAATTTACTCTATCAATACATTCTTGGGATCGCAAGCATAATTGTAGTGTGGTTGACATACCAAGGACCACATGCTTAAAGAAAACCGACTTTCCCTCTTCTGGCAGCCATCAGTTGTCAGTAGATCATCTAGGGGTGGAACTTTCTGCCTACTCCCCCTACACCTCAGTGCTGAAATTCTCTTTGATTTGAGCTTGTGCCTGTTTTGAGCATTCTGTCACAAGCTCTGTGAGTACCTCTCCTTCATGATGATTTCTGAACCTTGGGAGGAGGGAATGTAATGACATCTCATCCCATTTGGGGCTGAAAATTCTGTAGCCTCTCATTCTCTACATCTTGACCAATTTGTACATGTCTGTTTTAATCACCATCCTCTGCAAAAAGAAGGTTCTCTGATAAGGGTTGAGAGATGCACTAATCTACAGGTACCAATTTAATGCATTTAATTGTCATGTTTTTATGTGTCAGTTAAAAAAAGCAGAGCCTCTGGGTTCAGACTGCTGTGGTTCAAGTCTGATCCCATTTGGATAATATTAAATATTCATTCAAATCTCTAGGTCAATACGTTTCTCTCTCTCTCTCTCTCTCTCTCTCTCTCTCTCTCTCTCTGTGTGTGTGTGTGTGTATGTGCAGGAGCATGTATATGGATGTGCATGTGCTTGTAATGCCTGAAGACAACCTTGGTGGTTGTTCTCTGGAGCTTCCCACCTTGCTTTTTGATACAGGATATCTCACTGGCTTGGCTGGCTAGGCCAGGCTGGTGTCATGTAGCAGTTTCTTCTGAGATTAAAACCTCCCTTCTTAGAGGGAAAATATCTTAAGACATAGCATTCAAAAGAAAACAGAAACAACAGGATCTTTGGTGATAACACAACATATTCTTGGAAGAAGGGAAATACTCCATTCTGCAGGGTGGCTCCATTAAGTCAGGAAGTAAACAACTCAAGATAGCATCAAGGAGTCCCTGAAACCAAGCAATTCATCAGATCCCTCCCTCTCCAAGAGTATAGAATCACTATCAGACAAGACAAGCAGCCTTGGAGAAGAAGGGACCAGCCAAGCAGCCTAAAAGGAATGGAGACCAGAAAAACCTTCTAGAACAAGCAAAGATAAATGAGCTGCCTGGAAGGTGTTCAAACCAGCTGAACCACCTTAAAAGGACAATCTCCAACCAGTTGAGTGTCTGCAGGCTGTGCAGTGTGCTTCAGTTTCCTATTTTGTGATCTCACCCATCCTAGGGGTGGGCTTTGGTGATATAGCTGTGTGAGCCATTTCTGCTCTTGTAAGAAACCCTTTACTAATATTCCTGTCAGTAATCCCAATAAAACCTGTGACTCACCTAATTGGACTTTAGTGGGATCCTTAGTTTAGTCTGCTGTGGGCTCCCTTTCTAGGGTGAGTAGACTTTTTTGTGTCGCCACAGGAAGTCTGTCACACAACAGCTATGTGGGTTGGCAAGCCTCAGAGATCCACCTGTCTTCACCTACATAGTTCTGGAATTACAGGAATTTATCACTATGCCGCCATTTTAAACATGTATTCTCAGGGACCGAATTTAGGACCTTATGCTTGCAAGGTACTTGATTTTATCTTCTCAGCTGTGGTCAGTAAGTTTTTGGAGTGTGGTCTGAGGACTCAAGGAAATCCACAAGGGACATACGTTTTTTACAATAGTAATATAATGTTATTTGCCAGTGTCACTTCCATTCTCTCATGAAGTCTGGGGAAGTGTTTCCAAGTTTCCAAGATGGGTGACAATGGTATCAAATCAATGGCCAATTGAATATGTGCTTAAATCTTCTTGGGTTTTAGAAGTTTTGTTTTAATTTTTTTTTTTGAGGCAGGGTTTCTCCATTGTAACTCTGGCTGTCCTGGAATTCACTTCTCAGACTAGGCTGGCCTACTTCTGCCTCCCAAGTGCTAGGAATAAAGGTGTGTGCCACCACCACCTGGCTTAAATTTTAATATGCTAAGAATTGAGACACACATGTGCCTCTAAAACAAAAGTTCCTCAGGTACTTTCATGATTTTTGTAAGTATAAGGTAATTTTGATATTTTCTTTTAAAATTGAATAGAAATGCTTTAGGTTTTACTTTGTTCTGTTTTAGGAGCAATAGCAGTATCTGTTGTGGAAGTTTATTTTTACTTGTGTTTAAAATAATTGGTTTTGTGCACTATTGGAAAAAGGGATGCATAGGGCCTTGCCATATACATTGTTTGCAGGTGTTGGATTTATGTGGGGGTTGTTTAATTGCTAATGATCTGAATGTACTATCGTTAGAATACCTCAGGAGTTCTGAAAGAATAAAAACATCTGAGCTCAGAGGATCAGGGTTGCACTGTCCAGTTAGGCGTTGGTCGAGATGGTGGTTCCCTCTGTTGAGGTCTGGCAGAGTTTGTTGATATAAAACTGTCTCCTTGCCCTGTTTGCTGAGCTGCCACAATAGGTGTACAACTACAAGTGAGTCTTTCAATGTGGGGCCAGAAATCTTGCTCATACAACGTGGAGACAAGGAAGAATGAGAAAGAAACTCCAGACCTCACAGAATCTGGAAAAGTACACTCAGAGCAGTTCCCAGAGGACAGAGATTAAGGTATTAATAAAAGGAAAGCCCTATAAGAAAGAGTTGTAAATGAGAAAGAAGCTCCTAGGTGAGAGCCATGTTACCGACAAATGTTTTAGATGAATTTTCATGGTGAAAACAAAGTTCAGCTGGGAGCAGGAAAGAAGCAAGGTTTTGATCGCTTTTCTTGATCATGGCGCCAACGCTCACTCCTGACACTGGTGGCAGCCAGGGCACAGGAAATGGAAACCAGAGCATACTGTTCTATACACTGAGTTTTTTGACAACTTTGTTTGTGTGTGAGGCCCAAGTGGGTCTTGTGTTTGAGGTCTATGAAGAAAGGTGTGTGTTTCCTCATAGCAGTGGTGAGATAAAGCGCCAAACCACCAGAATGTTTCAACCAGAGATTCGTCTCACTGGCCCAAGACCTGCTGCTTTTGTGGAAGCTGAAGCTTAGAGCTGAAAAGCCTCTTAGTTAAACTGAAAAGTTTTTTCCCTACAACCTGTCTCTAAGCAGTAACTCCACACCATAAAGGAACCATTACTGTAGACTAAGTGAACAGTTATATTTCCAGCAAACCAGACTCTATCGTAAAACCTGGAAAGTGTTTCCTCAGGGTCAACACACAGAAACTGTCTTCCTGACAGTTTGTATCTCATGCTGTTAGTTAAACTTGGTACTGTAAGTGTTACCCAGGTGGTGGTAGTTTTGAAGGTATGAAGCAGTCATAGAAAGCAACTGAGGCTTGGCACTGTGAGAGGCCAGGAGAGGCCATTAGTGAAAGTGCAGCCTCAGTGGCAGTTGAAGGCTCAGACTGAAGGGGTAATTTAAAGAAGTCGAGGCTTGGCATCATGAAAAGAGCCCAGGAGAGGCTATTGGTGAAAGTGCAGCCCAGTTGCAGCAAGGGAACCCAGCATTCTGAAGATGCCAGTACCATGGGATGACCACTAAGAACAGCAACAGCAGTGGAGTGAAGCCAGCCAGAACCTGGAGGACAAACTGTATTTGGTACAGAGGGCAGAGCCAGAGAAGTGATGCAAGCCCTTTGGAGGAGCCCAGATCATCAGTGAATTCTAGATAATTGGACATTGATAATATTTTTCTGCTGTCCAAAGACATTGTGAAAAGCTTGATAAGTGTTTTGGTTCATTTGCTTCTGTGCACTAGTAACCCTCATGATTGTTCCTAGTGTAAATAGGTTTGCTGGTGTAGTGTTAAATTGTGTTGTAAAGGCAAAGCGATTTTTTATATACAGAAAAGGGGAATTGTTGTTGAAGTTAAGTTTTGGTTGTGTTGAAAATAATTGTTTTTGTGCACTGTTGGAAAAAGGGATGCATAGGTCTTGGGATTTTGCATTGTTTTCAGGTGTTGGATTTATGTGGTGGTTGTGCAGTTGCTAATGATCTGCAGGTGCTATCAGTAGAACTCCTGAGGAGTTCCAAAAGAATAAAAATAACTGAGTTCAGAGGCTCAGGGTTCCACTGTCAAGTTAGGCACTGGCCAGGATGGTGGTTCCCTCTGCTGAGGTCTGACAGAGTTTACACCTATGAAAATGCTTTCCTGTCATCTTTGCTGAGCACACAGGAGCTTACTACCACAATAACAACTTTATAAAATTAGGAAGGTTAACCAAAATGGTACACATAAATCTCTTTGCCTAATGTTTGGAATATATTATGCTTATAACTATTAATAATTTGTGGACCATATTGATCTATTTTTTCCCTTCAGGTCTATGTCTAATGTCCTTGTTAATTGTGACGTGGACATATGTATGTATATCAACTACAGAAAACACATTATCAGTTGATTTTTGTTAATTTTCTACAAACTAGAGTCATTTAGGGGAGGAGAAACCTCAACTGAGGAATTGCCTTCATCAGATTGGTTTGTGGGCATATCTGTAGGACATTTTGTGATTAATGATCTATATGGGAGGTCCCAGTCCACTAAGTAGGCCTAGGTTGTATAAGAGAGTAGGGTGAGTAAACCATGGAGAACAATTTCTGTAAGCAGTATTCCTCTGTGGATTTTGCTTCAGTCCTGCTCTGAGTTCCATTAATGGTGGACTGTTGTGGGATGTATAGGCCAAATAAACCCTTTTCTCCCCCAAGTTTGTCTGGTCAGTATTTTATCACAGCAACAGAAAGAAAACTAGGAAATCACTGACTTGAATGGCTATCAGTGCTGGATACAGTGTCAAAATGCATGAAAATTTTAATCTTTTGACAAAACAGTACTCATATATGAACAACATCAAACCAGGTAAGACACCGTGTGGCTATTAAATTGAGTTCAGCACATATGCAAAACTAAACTGACTGAGAAACTTCTGTAATTATGTATTATAGGAGTTTAAAGGAGAGGAAACTGGAGATAGAGATTAAAGGACATTTGCCGGGGTGATACCTGCCCCACAAAGGACATAATGGAGTATATGCCTTTTCAGGAAGATTAGAAGGCATAAATCCTTCATATTTTCATTGGAAATGAAATGTCTTTTAGTATACAAAAAAACCCCTTGAATTCATTGTTTTTAAATATTGTCATTAGTCAAGGTAAGGATTTATAGTCAGTTGACCTGGTTTCAAATCCTGATCCTTTAGTAGCTGTGGGACCAGGAGGGGTATATTCATTCATTTTGTAGGTCCTAAGATCCTGCTATGGAAAATGGGGCTACTACTGATGACCACTTCTGCCTTAATTAGGCTCTCGGTGTAAGTGGGGCAAATGAGATCATGTAGGTGATGGTGCTTTGCACACTGTAAAGTGCTAACTGAATGTGCAATGGAGTCACCACATGGTCTTTCGCCTCTTTTGCCTATTACACGTCTACTCTCATGATGTTCTGAGATTGGTGGCATCTGCTCCAGAGAGGAAGCAGGCTTGGAATAGCCTGGATATTTACGGAGGAGATTGGCAGAGTCTGAGTTGTGAAACTCGGTGGACTGCTCCAGATCATTCTGCTGAGTTCTTCCTCACTCTCCTGAGCACTAAATTTATTCTCCCCACTTAAAAAAAAACAATTTTGCAATTTTGCTCTATTATGTTTCTCTTTACTTTTAGTTGGGAGGAAGTTAAGAATATTCTCATGGCAAAGCTGCACCTTACCTCAGAATAATCACACAGGACTCAGAACTTACCTCTCTGTTGTTAGGCACACAAAAAGAGCATAACATGCCCACTATTAGTGGGCTTTCAAAACCATGAAAGAAACTATAGAGAACAATTCCCAGGCATACTAGCAAATAGTTTTTTGTGACTTTGGTTTGATGCTTCTAATAAGCTTGTAATTGATAACAGTGTGGCTTTGGCCCTGCCTTCTAAAGGCTTGCACTTGTAATGAACTGAAATACAACCTAAAGACATCTGAACAGGCAATTCTGAGACTTGATGGTCTCTGTATGCTTTGGAACCTCTTCATCCTCACTACATGGCTGTATGCAGTTCATTTCACTTCTTTGAGATTCAGTGTATGTATCTGTCCAAACATGGTCCTGAGTACCTGCCTTATAGGGTTGATGTGAATGTTGAAGGAGCTAAGGTTTACACCTGGCATATTATCAGCACTCAGCAAATAGGGGTTATTACTGTCATGATTATGCTAGGAGCTAGTTATACTGAAAGCTGCAACCATGACCTCTGAGGGCTTGTACTCGAAATGAAATACGGACCTACCAATGACCCAGATGTGGGTGGAAAGGCCAAGGAGGTTACATTCAGTCCTGCAGCTATTACTCAATCCCAGTGGCCTCACTGAGGCCCCTTTCTCTTCTGCTTGCTCCTACCCAAATTCTTGACCTCACCACAGAACTAAACATTATTTAACTGTGTGGAAACCATGTTTTTTCCCAATTTTTCCCCTAAGTGAGGTGAGGGGGAAGAAAAAGGCAAAGAAATAAACACCATCTGGGATGAGAATTTGAAGAAAGACAGGTTTCGTTTTTCCCATCACAAAAAACGAAAGGAGTTTTTTGAAAACTTGTTTTCAATTCAGCGGGGGCTGTCTTGAAAAGTGGCAAAGGTGATTTTACCCAGACATTACTTCTAACCATTTTGTTACAGGCAACAGGCTGTCCCTAGCCAAAAATTTATTTCCTAGAGGAGGGGCAAACATCAGAAGCAGATGTCAAAACAACTACCAGCACCCTAGAAGTCTCTTCTTAGTTATGCCAGCCTAAGGGGAACCTCTAGCGTGGGAGAATTCCCTATTAAACTCCCAGAGTAATAGATAGGTCCTTTGAAAATACTTGGCCCTCATTTGTAGCCACCTCTCTATGTTATTTGACTTTGAGTAGGAAGGTTTGCCCTTACAAAGGACTCATATCCAGCTTTTCCAAGTACTGGGCACTTGGGCAACACTAAATCATTCTTCATCATTCTTTGAACTTTTCTATCTAGAGCAGTGGTTCTCAACCTGCCTAATGCTACGACCCTTCAATACAATTCCTCATGTTGCTATAACCTTCAACCATAAAGTTATCTTCATTGCTACTCATAACTGTAATTTTGCTACTGCTATGAATCATAATGTAAATATCTGATATGCAGGTGGTCTTAGGTGACCCCTGTGAAAGAGCCATTCAAGGGGTCATGACCTATAGGGTGAGAACCACTAGTATAGAGCAATAATTAAAAAAGATAGACTTCACAGTGGTGGGAGCTTCTCTATGGTTAAGAAAAAATTATAATAAATATATATTTTAGAGTTTAAGATTGAAAAAAACTTAAATTTAAATTGAACTAAAATAAAAAGTAATTTGATTATTTTTCCTAATGACTTTATTTGCACTATTATTATTCCCAGTTTTGTATGATGGAATAAAGGCATAAACAGGCCAGGTGATATGCTCAAAATAAACAACAGATTCTGAATTTGAACCCAGACAGGTGGCTCCAGTGCACTTCCTCATAACCACATAACATACTGCTTTGCTATTTCTGGTTTGGTTCATAGACAAAGTTTTTAGATCTCTTGACGTTGCATCCAAAGACCACTGTAGCATATAAATATCTTCCTTACACATGTGTGGAATTGTATTTATTTCTCACTAGGGTCTCTTACTTGCCCTATTATGAAGTTGACTTTGCTACACAATAGCAATAACTATACATGAGTGAGTACATACCATAGAGTAGAAGGAATTGTATCTTAAAAATGATATTGTCCTTCAAGTAATAACTTCTTGAGACCACCTTTGGGAACTAGAACTGAGACACTAATAGGGGGCTGTACCTTGACCAGGTCTGTCTCATTTGTATATATCTCTTTCCCCTGGCCCCAATTATCCCCTTATTAAAACTAAATGTCACAGCAGTATGGATTTGAGGTCACTGTCTTTCTTCCCATTGTGGACACATAATCTTTTCTATCTGCTTTTCCCCATCACTTGTTGCTTCGCTTGGTTTATCAAGAAGAGTGGCCAAATTAAGCGTGGTAGAATGACCAGGGATGTAGGCATTTTTGCCCTAAAAACCCTGATTACATTGGAGAACTGTGCATCCTCTTAAAAATTAAAATACATTTCTACTTGATTTATTAAACTGTATGTGCCTTCTTGCAGGTGCAGGAACTTGGGAGTTACAAACCCAACACACATAGGGGAGATACATACTCATTTCAGGGATTATGTTGCCATTCTAGCTTTAGAGAAATAAGTTGTTACCCATAATCTGACCTATCAATTCTACCAATTCTATAGACCCAAGTTCTCCAGACCATGCACAGAATCTTAAGGTATTACAGATGGATAAGGACCTTGGAATTCCCAACCTCTTAGATTCACTGCTTTTTTCATCCCTTCTGGTGATGATCTTGCTTAGGGGAATACAGAGCCTTGCGGAGCAGAGACTTGAATTATTATCATGCTGGCATTCAGTCAGTGGCTACTAGTGGGTGAACTGCAAAAATCTGCTATAGAAGAACTTTTAGAATAAATGAGATTGTGCTTCAACATCTAAGGCCAGATCTAGTGTTTTTATAAGAATTTCACAGGTTAGACTTTTCTAGGCAAAACTCACCTTGGTAGTCTGTAGCAAATCCTGTTATCTAATTGGATGAATTGTGGTCCCATAGAATGTAAGAGACACCTCGCTTTCACTAGATGGAAGCAGCAACAACAGCAGCAATATAACTTTGAACCAACTGAGCATTTAATTGGATTTGACCTGATGGAGTAAAAACACATTGTTTCCTAGACAAATTTAGTCGCTGTTAACAGGAAAGTATTTACATGGTTAAATATAATCTCATTCCAACAGAGTACTGGAGGAGCTTTTTAATATTTATGTGACAATAGTTGATCTCTTACCACTGTCAAGTACTGCTAAAGACTTATCAGCTTGCTGTTTCAGCACCATATGTTGTAGCCAAGTTACACTCCATGTGTCCTTCCTGTGCCTTCGGGAGAGAACATTTGCTGTCTATCAGAATAGAAAATGATATGGGTTTTAGAAGGGCTCCTTGCTTATAGATTTCTCCTCAATGACTGGGTATGTATGCCATGAGTATAAAATAATAAGTTCAATTCCCAAACCTGCTTGTGAAATATGCCTTCTACTTTTAATTTTTCCCCTCCCCAGGTGTGGACCAAGAGCTAGGAGAATTAATTAACGGGGCTTCTGCATAATTTCACCTTGTATTGTATACAACTTCTTTACATAGACAATTCTGTGAAGTCTGAAATCCCACCCACAATTAAAAATGCTAACAATATATAGCATTTGGTTTTTCTTAATGAGCCATGTGCCGATTTTGCTTGTGTTCAGCAGTAACAAAGTTTAACATATGCATACCATAAATCTTCCAAGAATGTAGAGGGTGGGCCTTTAAATTTGTACTTGCAGAAGAGTTTCATTAGGACTTTGTTTATGGGCATAAGTGAACTACTTTGGTGAAAGATAGTTTAACTGTTTGAAAACGTGAGTGTCAGACTATATTTGGGACTCACAATGTGGGTCAAGGAGCTTGAAACATTAATGTAAGTAGCACACAGCTATATATATATATATATATATATATATATATATATATATATATATATATATAGGCGCCTGGTTCACAAGCTCTTCCCATTGTACTGTGGTTGCTATGACACTTAGATTTCCTGGGGAGTTCACAGTTCCAGAAGATGGGGTGTAATAGGCCAAGGGTATCACATCCATGTGATAGTATGCATATTTTAGGAGTATCTTTGAATTGACATCCACAAATTTTTTTCTTCCACACATGGTATATGAAATCAACCAAATCATAAACTGTTAATATGAAAAGAAGTCTAAAATACAATGTAAATTTTGAAAAGAAATTGGATATGCAAACCAGATTAAATTTTTTTTTTATGACAGCAGCATGCGTTTTTTCTTAGATGGTGAATCAGTTATTTGCTTGTTTATGTCCTTACTTGCCTTTTGGTGTATGTGGGGGTGTTGAAGAGATCATGTTTTCAAAACTAAGAAAGACTTGGGCATTTAAATCTTCAAAAGTATTTTAAAGATATGTGAGTAACTTATTCTGAAATTTCTAAAAATGTGCTCACTTAGATGGTGCCTGTATATTTCATAAAAAAATTTCCAAATATTTGAAAAAAAGTTGATACACACACACACACACACACACACACACACATTCCAGAGACAAAATGTATTAATTCTTAAGGCTCCTCCTCTTCTCTTTTTCTCCTTGCTTGTTTTTTAATGGAATAAGCTTTTTGTAACTAAGAAAATTAATTTTAAAATAAGAAACACCATGTTTTACTCATTTACTAAGCAGTTCCTCATTTATATAGCTTGTCTACGAAATCTATGGGATTGGAATTGATCACTTCCATTTCCTAGATGAGGCTATCTAGTAACAGCTAAGCTAGTGCCTAGGCTTTGAGGCTTTTCTACTTCCAATGAAAGGATTGGAACTCTATAGAATTGAATTCTGGCATCCAACTAGAATTTAATGGAATTTTTTTTTATTTTATCTCAATTCTTGTTCATTTCCCACCCATCCAGACTACTTGCTGTTGTCTACCTATGCAATAATACTTGGTAATTATTTGGAGATACTTGTGAAAAAATCACCCACTAGGGACACTTTCTTCAGAAAAAAAAATAAATCAATTCCAAATTTCATTCATATGGGTATTCATACAATGATCCTCACCAAGCTTATGACCTGGGTTTGGAATCCCACTCTAGTCAAGATTAGAGATGCTATGCAAACAGATCTCTTAGGAAAAGATGACCTAGACTACAGAGTAGCAATTTCTGTCAAGGATCATCTAATAAGTATTTTAGGGTTTGCATGGCATATGGTATATGGTGCAGTCACTCAGCTCTGCAACAATAGTATGAAAGCAGCAAGAGATAGTATGTAAATGAATGGGCATGGATATGTTTCAATAAACTTTATTTATGGTCATGTGGATTTGAATTTATACTTTTTTCATGTGTTATGATTTGTTGTCCTTTTGGTCTTTTATCAAACATTACAAAGGGTTAAAAGCCATTATTGTATTATGGGGTGTATGAAAAGAAAAGGCTAGCTAGATTTCACCCAAGAGCTGTAGTTTGCCAAACTTTACCCTAGACTAGCAGATCGTGGCTGTGGTTTCACATCTGAGTGTCCTCGAGAGTCCTCTTGATTGTTTGCTGTTTCCTAGTTTTGACTCAGGTAATCTCAGGTCATGCTCGCTCATTGATATTTTGTCAGAACTCCTCAGATGATTGTAATGTGTTGCTATTATTGAGAGGAATGTCTGATCAAGAACAGAATTTTCTAGCTTGGGGTTTGGCTACAATCTTGTAAATCATAGACCTGCAAACTTCTAAAGGTCTCAACATACTCCATGGAAGAAAGCTGATAATCAAAAGTCATCTTAATCATCTATCAGTGATCTGTAGGAGAAATAAGAGTAGAAAGTAGGATTCATGTGAGTGAAAAAAAAGTTTCCTGTAACTCTGTCTGTCTGTCTGCATATCTATCTATCTATCTATCTATCTATCTATCTATCTATCTATCTATATCTATATAAATTTATGGTCATAAAATGACCCTAGCCTGAGTATCAGAAGACATGTGTTTCAGTCTGTCTATCAGTGAATTTGGATTCTTCAGTTAACTTCTCTGTGCCTCCTTTTTCTCCTCTATGATTTAACAATCTTGGACTCTCTGGATTAAAATGTTCTTTGGCATCAATATTCTATTAATTGTTAATAGTTCTTTCCCAGAGACATGGTGTTATGCTGGAGCCTTCTTCTGAGGCAATCATCTGTGGAATGAAAAGGAGAAACAGCATTATGATGAATTCTCACCCATTTGTGAAACAGTATTAAATTTTGAGACGTCAGTTTTCATTGAAATGTCATCGCTACATTAACCGCTAAACAAAGGCCTTTTGATGCATCTCTGCATTAGTCAGTGATGGTAAGCCTTGGGAATGCTTTCTAACATGACAGTGCATTGGGCTTCTTTGGACTTAATTTCAACAGAGCAGCCCTGTCAGTTGTGATGTACAGGAAGATATCTGAAGCATTTGCATCAGTTCTACATGCCTGTCAAGGACTCTTCAGGGAAACCATGCCCTGGAACTTCTTGCCATTGGTGTTATTAAAGTATGTACTGGGAAAAGATAGGGAGATGACTCAGTGGGAAAAGGTGCTTGCCTAGGTTCCATGTCTGTGACTCACGTGGCAGAAGGAGAAAAACAACTCCCAACTCCCACAAGTTCTCCTCTGATCTTTTCCCTTTCTGCTGTGATTTCTAATGCAATTCTAAATAATAGAAATTAAACAATTCTCCCCCAGGGAGTGAAAAACTTCCACCATTCATTCCCTGGAAGCATGCCTCTTCAAGGTTGTCCAGCCAGTGCCAATATTCGGCCTTCTACTAACCTACCTTCTGATGGAGCAAGAGATGTTATATAAAGTGAGAAGTCAAGATGGGAAACCAATCAGCAGACTTGGGACTGGAAAACCCTTCCTCAGTAGGGCACTGAATCAATTAACAAGTGCTTACTGAATACTAAGTCCGTGCTCAACACTGGGAAATGAGCTTGTGGGAGGAAAGAAAAGTGAAGTGTGGATACTGTCTCCAAGAGCTCACAGATATCTTCAGCTAAGAATCATGAGGAATCAGAGGTAGCTCACACGATACTGAAGAAATAAGAGTCCATGACAGGCAGAGTATATATTCTGCCAGAATTCATTCATTTTCTTATTCAAGAGTGGAAATTGCTATAGTTTTAAATATTTTCTATATCACTCTCTAGCTCTATGATCTTAAAGTGTCTTAATATCTTTGTGTCTGAGTTTCCACAATTTTAAAATCTGGGAATGGTAATAGCGTTATAATAATAGCACTTAAATTCCTTTGAGGATTAAGCAAGATAAACATAATAAGGAGAATTATCTATTATTGAGTCCCCAAACATTTAATGAAAATTTATTAATTAACATATGCTAAGGATATATTGTATATGTGCTATGTAATTTTACACATAATGGAAATAGTATTAGCTTAGATATGAGGTTCCTAAATCAGTTACCAAAATGGTTGAAACTTGGAGTGATGATAATCATTTGGAAACACTGCTGGTCCTTGATTGTCCTATAAGTTATTTTGCTGAACTTAATTTCCTAGTCAATCAGCCAAGGGTTGACTAGGACATCGTATTGATTTCATTCCTTTTGGTTGGAAATCTTTCTTAAATGTCCATAGCCACTTTGCTCCTTAGTAAATGAGGTTAATGACTGCTGCCAAATCTTCTATAGAGAAATGGATCTTTCAAGACAAAAGTGATAAGTTTGAGGCTAGGTAGTCTAACTGTGGTGATTTGGCAGCTTCTTGATGTAGCAGAATTCTGAAGACTTCTAGTCTTATGTTTAAGGTTTTCCAGTGACTACTTTTCATAGTTTTTGCAAACTACATGTAGAGCCATGTTAACGGTTTTATGATATTTCATATAATTAAAGTAGGAACTCAGTTGAAGACTGTTCCCACTATTTCTAAGTGTTATGCATGACCTGAATGGGGACAGGGATAAAATGACTTTTTGGCAAAGCTTGAGTCTTTTTGGGCAGTAACAGCAGGAGAAAATCCTGTACAAGCAGAAGATATATTGAAGAGGATTTATAAGGATCAGTTTACCCTACACATCTCTCCTGTTACTCTCACTACCCAATCACAAGGCCTGAAAAGTCAGTGTTAAAGTCATCCCTCTAGTAGAGCAATGCCATTCACTGTATGTTTCTGTAATGAAAACATTCTAAAGCACATTCTCCAGTTCAGTAGCCATGAGGCACATATGCATAGCAATCACTCAGAAAGTCTAAAATTTTACTTTTATTCACTTTAAGATAAAATAGGGAGTATTTGTTGGCTGCTCTGATGCTTAATTTTAATTGTCAACTTGATACATCCAAGAATCACCTGGAAGGAGGGTTTCAATAAGGGAATGTATAGATTAGTTTGGCCTGTGGGCATGTCTGAGGCGGGGGTGGGGGGGATTGTCTTCATTGCCTTTATTGATGTGAGAGTACTCAGCCTGAAAGCAGGTTGCATCATTCCCTGTGTTTGGGCTCTGAATTATAAAATAGTAGCGAAAGATAGCTGAGTATGAAATATGCATACACTCATTTCTCTCTGCTCTTGACTGTGATATGATTAACTGCTTCAAGCCCCTGCCTTGATCTCAACAATGATGGACAACAACCTGGAACTGTGAGCCAAAATCAACTCTTTCTCCACTATGTTGCTTTTTGTCAGGGTATTTTATCACAGCAACAGAAATGATTTTAGGACAGTTATCATATCACATGACCTAACGCTAAATGTATTAAGCTTTTAATTATGTTCCTAGAGATATGGTGGAACCCCATTAATTTTCAAGTATATCTAATAAAATTCAAGTGAAAAGGTAGGTCTGGATTATCGAGAAATGGGGATGACAACTACTGTAAGGGAAGATAATCCAGGCTTGAAGAATTTAGAACGTAGATGAGCAAGAGAGTATCGCTGAAGAGGCAAATTGGGCCTTGTGTTACAGGCTAATAGAGAGTTGACAAGAGCAGAAGCAAATGTATTTTGGTTTATCGTGCTGTTGAGGGGTGATGCAGACGGAGGGGGGCAGAATGGAATGGAGAAGTCTTGGGAAGTGAGTTTCATGTCACAGACACCTAATTAGTGAGATAATGTTCTTCTCTCTGAGCTGAAAACAGTGGGTGGGTCTGGAGGAAGTTATTCTCTTCAGTAGAGAGGCTCGACTTGTGTCCTCCAAAGGCCTGGTGAGTCACAGGCTAAAGGGCAGAAGGCAAGCGGACAGGAGACAGCTATGGAAACGCTTCAACCTTGAGAGATCTTTGTTTACTTGCCAGCTGAAGTAAAATCTTGTGTCTTTTCTTTAGTGGATGTCCTTAGTATTTAGTTGAAATGCCAATCAGCAAACAACTGCTTCTCTCCAGGATCCCCGAGGCTTCTGCCATCCAGAGTGTTCACACGAGTCAGCCTTTACAGCAGAGAAACAGGTGAGTGGTTTTCTTATTATTTGAAAGTGTGCTGCAAAAGACATACAGCAGCTGCTCACGGTGAAACGATTGTCATTTCAAATGTACTTGAAGTAGGACAAGCTCCTGCAGAAAGCATTAGCAGTGCCCAGACTCTTGGATGGGGTACTGTTTTTTTTTTTTTTTTTTAAACCACAGACCAAAAGATTTTAGTAGCTTAAATTTCCCATGATTTGCTTTAAGTGTTTATCATTAAAGACATGTTATGCTTTCAAGAGTTACCATAGAAAATATCAATAACCCCACAGTGAAAACTAATAGTTAAAAGTAGAGTGCTAATCACAGTCTCGAAAAGGTGAGGGTCAGAGTATTAGGAATTAGATCTTGTCAGAGAATTATCCTTTTCCTCTAAACTAAACACTGAATGAAGAACAAGGAAGTGCCTGAACTGTGTGTAAAGGAGAGAGGAGGTTTCCACGGGACAGAACACTCACAAAGATATCAGGGACATTTGGTGCTTTTCATGTCTGCTCTGTGATAACCACAGTGCAAAGATGTTGGGATAGCAGCTCTCTTAGGGAACTGGCTCTACTATTGGTATGAGGTATCCTGAGGTTTAACATCTTGCTCTGTCTTTTGGAGGCTGTGGGAACCTAAAAGCTGTATTTGTGCACAGCCTGGGGCCCCTTTCTAGCTGTCTTGGCAATGGGCAAACAAACTGTAGAGTTCTGGGACACTTTGTTTTGGTCCAGTGCTGACCAGAGGATGGTTATCTGTAGCGTAGCTATTGGCGTTTCCTTCTTTTATGTTGTGCCTTGCCCAAGGCTAACTATGCTTCTGAGAAGGACTCATGGTCACTTCATTAGACGATTTCAAGGACAAGAGTGTCTCTCATTGGGCGTTTAATATGTCAAATCCTGTACCATGTAATTGCTACCTAGTTCATTGAACTCTCACACAAGCATTGTGAAAGTTTTGTTGTTCTTTTTCCCATCTGACAAATATGATGGAGAGAAATCATGTCATGTGTCCTAACTTACACAGATAATGGGTAGCAAGGCAAGCTTAAAGGGACCTAGCTACAACCTTGCTTTTTGCTTACAATGTAAATATTCGTGTGTATTTAGTATATTCTGACTGTATACATGTTCCTCTATGCTGCTTTTGAAGGATATTGGGTAAACAGGGGTTATTGAGGGCACGTGCAGCAGATGGTTATCAGAATTGCAAGAGTTGAATTTGGCTCAGGATCCTTTATTGGGAGGGGGGGGTCTTGAAATAAACTGTGAAGGACAAAAGAGAGAGTTTAGCAGAGGAGGACATTAGTACAGTGGGGAACTTAGTACAGTAAATATTTCAGGCTCTTGATACACATCTATCTGATGAAGTGAAAAACTTAGCAGGAAAAGACAGGTACATCTATCTTCTTTCTTAAGAGGAGATGAATTAGGCTAACACTGACTCTCTGTGCCTAGTAAATACTGTCTCTGTCACCTGTTCTTCGTCTTGCTAGCGACGAGGTGGAGTGTAGGTAGCCAGGATCCACCCAAATAGAAGGGAAAAATGCTGTTGATAGAATATATATATATATATATATATATATATATATATATATATATATATAGAGAGAGAGAGAGAGAGAGAGAGAATACCCACAGGGAGCTGCTGGGAGTCAATCTCAACTCTATCACTTGCTAGCTCTGTGACCTTGGCAAATTTACTTAACCTCTTTATGCTTCAGTTTCCACATATGCCAAGTGGAGATCATAATATATATCCCGTGGGGTTATTGTGAGAATCAAATGAAATATGCATGATGTTCTGAGCCAGGCCTAAGAGTAGGCATTCAAAGACTGTTGGCTATTACTAATAATACCTCTGTTTAGGAACTTGACATCTAAGAATCCTTCAAACATCTTTATGATAAAACTTCTCCCCTAACAACAGGAATGCATTGAAGATATATGGGACCCAGTTCATCAGTTTTTTTTAAAGAAATTATACAGACACAAACATACAGAAATTCATTAAATCAAAGGCTTTATATTTTGATATTTTTGAGTGTTACTGTGACATGTGAAGTTACCAGAGTAAGAAGAAAAATTCCTGATAAAATATTAATTCCAGGAGGGCACAAAATAATCTTTTCTATTACCTGAACTCTAAAGTATATTCACCTTTCTAATAATAAAGGGAATATCACTTTGGAAAACAATAGGGTACCAATTTAATGTAAAGTAGTTCCTCACTTAAGTGGCAAATCAATAGTATTTGAAGACTGGTTCAAGTTTCTAGAGTCTAAGTAAAGAATGGACAGCCTGTATCTGCTTACTATCTGAGCTAAGAAGAATAATGAACCCACTCATTTACTAGAGACTGGAGCATATTTCTGTAGTGAGTACTAAAATTACTTTCTGACCTCACCTCACCTTCTCTCACTGCATCAATTAATTCTGTCAGAGAGCAACAAGATTTTCTGAATTTCCACAAGAATGAATGATTCTCACTTCATGCAACATATTCTACCTTTTTAATCAGTAGATTCACATGCTGAATCTGTGTGATGATAATGCTAAAATGGACACAGTATTTGCAACATGCTGCATGCTGTACTGAACAATTTATATTCATTAGAATACTTACCTTTCCTACCATCCCATTAAATTTTACCAGAGGAGTAAATGAGTCAACAGGAAGTGAAATAGTGTGTTCAAGGTCATACAGCTGATAATGAGGTAGGGTTCAAATTCAGGAACACCAACTCCAGAGTTCGTGCTCTCAAACTCCTTTGCTAGGTTACCTTTCAAGGATTAAGATGAAGTAGATTTTCTGGATACCTTATTACTCAGACTCCCAAGAAAGCCCAGACATTAGCATAGCTTGGAAATGTGGGCTGTCTTCCTTAGCATTCTCTCTGTGCCTGGGCTTCATATGTGGTTTCGAAGAGAAAGTCATACGATTTGATTGTTACTTTCTGGTTAGTGTCCTAACCGGACCTTGAAGCAATTGACTATAAAGCAGATGTAGTACAAAACAGAACTTTTGTTTCTAAAAAGTTTAGCTTGGAAGAGATGGTTTAGTATGAGATTGCTCTTATTTAATGGTTCTGTTTAGTGCTCATGCTTATTGCTGAATCTCTGCTGTCCATGAGCCTCATTCATCTAGATGCAGCTGGAACTCTGTACATTGTTGAATGTGAATTCATGTAACCAAAGCCACAGCCCAGATCTCCTTCCTACCGTCTGGTGTTATTGGCTTTTTTCTTCTTTGGATTCTCGCACTTGGAATGTTGACTAGACAATTTTACATGGCTTGTAAATAACATAGTTATCTTAGTTACTTTCTCATTGCTGTGGTAAACAATAACCTGACAAAAGCAATTCAAGGGTGGAAGGACTTATTTTGGTTTATACTTATAGGGGGACTTAGTCCATCCTGGCTGGGAAGTTATGGCAGCAGGAGCATGAGGCTGGCCAGTCATAGTGTATTAGCAATCAGGAAACAAAGAGCACATGAGGTGGGGCTGGCCTCTAAAACCTTAGATCCTGCCTGCCCTTAGTGATACACTTTCTCTGGTGAGGAACCACCTCCTAAAGATGCCTCAGACTTCCTAAATATAGCTATCTCATGATGCAAAATGCATTTAGTATCATTTCAAATGTCCCCCTAGTTTTAATAGTCCCCACATTGTTTAGAGCCTTGATTAATGCAGTGTCCCATTGCTGTGACAAAACCAACTTAAGAAAGGAAAACTGTGTTTTGGATTTGGATGCATGTTGAGGGTGGAAGGGCTTAGAGCAGCATGAAGTTGAGGCAGCTGGTCACATTGTGCTGAGGGTAAAGAATCAGAGGACAAATGCTTATGCTGAGCTCATGGTCTCCTTTTATTTAGTTTAGCACCCTATCCTTCAGGATGGTGCCCAGCCCTTACACTTATGATGGTTCTTTCCATCTTAGTGAACTTAATCTGAAATAGTCCTACACAGATACACTTAGACATTGTCTCCTCAGTGAAACTAGAGCCTGTAAAGTTGACAACATTAACCAGCACAGAAAACATTTGTTTTTTCCACGGTGTTCAGTGTGTTCAGTATTTCTCTCCCTAACTAGAATACAGGTGGTGCTCCAGGAACAGGAAGCTCTTCTTATATTTGATGAAAGTAAGCCAAGGCGTATGGTTGCATACAGCACAGTGTCTGGTGCATAATAGGAACTCAGAATATATTTTCTTTATTTTGTTCTTTTTTCTTTCATCTCATTCTTCTTGTTGTGCACAGTTATACTTAATAGAGTGCAGAAGCCCAAGTATTAAATATGTATGTGTGGATGTAAATTTTTGTACACTGTATGAGGTAAGCACTTATCAGGACCCTGTGTTCTACTGAAACTGGTGGTCCTTCTGCAACATGCCTACTATTCACTTCATACATATTCATTATTTTTTTTCTCTTGCTGACTCTTGGGAGAGAACTGAACAGCAGCCTATTTGAATCTATGTGTTGGGATAAACTAAACTCTTATTATATGTTTTATATCTTACTGGGATCTCTTATAAACATTCCTTAGTGACTAAAGAATACATTATCTAAAGATGGATTCTGTGTTGTAATTTGTAGTGTATCAACACTAACAAGTAACTGTTCATTGAACTTTTTATAATATCTAAATGAATGAAGTACTCTATACTGTCAGTATTTGAGCCATCTTCTTTCTAGAAATTCAAATGCCGATTATGAAATTCATAAGGAACTGCAAAGCTTGATTTGCTCTGAATAGCCAAAACTGATCTTGAAAAGTAAGATAAAAGTAAAAGACCCACATTTTCAAACTGTGGGATTTTCTACAAAGTTAAAATGATAAAAACAATGTGTCACAAGCATACTATCTATGCAATAGAGCTAAATTAATAAATAAACCTGGATGAATCTATAGTTGCTTTATTTAATCCATTTATTTTCACTTTAAAATATTTTAATACTTGTTTACTTTTATGTGTATATTTGCCCCCATGTATAACTGCATGCCACCTGTGTGCCTTGTGCCCATGAAGACCACAGGGGAACATCAGATATCGTATAACTGGATATATAGATGCTTGTAAGCTGCTACGTGGGTGTTGGGCACTGATTCTGACTCCTCTGAAAGAACAATAGAGCTCTTAATTATTGAACCATCTTTCTAGCCACGCTTTATTTTTATTTTTAATCTTTTTGGGAAAAGGTTTCATGTAGTCCTGCATGACTTTGAACTTGGTATGTAGTTGAGAATGACCTTGAATCTCTTCCTCTCCTGACTCTGTCTTCCAGTGCTGATATTATAGTCACATGTCACCATGTACAACCAGTCAGTTTTTGATATGCTTATGCCACAACTTTTCAATGACGATGAAGTGTATTCTGTTCAACAAATGGTGCCCAGACAACTGGAGAGCCATATGGAAAAAGAAAAGTTGGACCCTTTTCTCACACAATATACAAACTTTGATTAAAAATGGATCAAAGACATAGATCTTCAAATTCAAACTAGAAAATCTTAAAAACTCTGACTCTAGCAATGGATTCTTTGATATGACACCAAAAATATGAACAACAACAACAACAGCATCAACAAAATAGATAAATTAAACTTTAACACTGCAAACTTTTGGGGCTCACATGAAACATTAACACAATGAGAAAATATTGGATGCAGTGGTGTGTGCCTTTAATCCAAGCACTTAGGAAGTAGGGTCAGGACAGAGGCAGGGACAAAGGTAAGGGTAGAGGTAGAGCAAGTGAATCTCTAAGTTTGACACCAGCCTTATTTACATAGAAAGTTCCAGGCCAGCCAGTGCTACATAGTGAGACCCTGTATAAAAAAACAATAAAATGACTACTCATAGAATAGGATAAAAATCTTTCAAATTATATGTGTGACATAGGACACGTATGCACAGTATATAAAGAACATTGGTAATTCAATAACTAAAAGAGAGAACTATTAAAAGTTCACAATGGAACTGGAAGGTAATCTTCCAATGAACATACACAGATGACCAATAAGCACATGAAAAGATGCTGAATGCTATTATTCATAGAAGAAATGTTAATCAAAACAAAAATGAATTAGCACATATACACTGGAAAGGCACAACTTTTAAAAGTCAGATAATAACTAGTTTGGGTGAGGATGTGGAGAAATTGAAATCCTCATACATCACTAACAAGATTATACACTGATACCGCTACTTTGGAAAAGAGCATGGAAATCCTTCAAGACTTAAACATCAAATTACCATTTGATCTGGCACAGCTCATTCCTAGATGTATACCCAAGAAAGTTGAACGTATAGATTCATGTAAAAATTTGTACATGCACATTCATCATAGTGTTATTTATAATAGCCAGAGAGGTGCAAATGGTGCAAACACCCATCAACTGGTGAATTTTAAAAGTCTTCTTATAAGCATATCAGAGAGTTTTGTTTGACTATAAAAGTGAATGAAGTACTCACTGACGCTGCAATATTGATAAACCTTAAAAACACTATAGTAAATGAAGGAAGCCAGACACAAAATACCTCATAAGATCCCATTTATGTAAAGTATGCATAAGATACATGTCTTTACAAATACAAGCAGAAAGTAGTTTACCGTTTCCCTAAGTCTAAGGTGGATGTGAAAACTAGGATGCAGTTTGTTTTTACTTCTCTTTTTTTTTCTGGTACTAAGGATTGAATGCAGGACCTCAGAGTTTTTGTTTTAAATATGTTTTTATTAATTCCTGAGGATTTCACAAAATATATTTTGAGCATATTAACAAAGGTTAGGTGATTTGCCCAAGAATACACAGTATAAATCAGGGTTTTGATTTGTCTTCGATCTGAATTTATTTTGGAGATGAATAAATTGTGGTGATGGTTGCATAACTCTGTAGATACATTACAAACCATTGAATTGCATGCTTTTGGTAAATGGATTGTATGACATATGAATTTTATCTCAACAAGTGTATTATCAAGAAGACTTCTAGCTCTATGCTTAACATATGATATTATTAGCTGTATAAGAGAAGTGAGAAGTGTTGAATATGGGATCAAAGCTGTAGTAAAGTTCTTCACTAAGTGAATGACCATCTGTATTCTGTTAGCACTGATTGAATGAATCACTATATGGATGAATGATAAGGTTCAGCCTTGCTTCTGTGGCCATCTCAGTGGCTAGAGCAGAGCAGGAGGTACCAGTTATCCCTGGAGCCCATTTGTTTTCCACAATACAGAGAGGGGTGATGAATATGACCCTAGAAGCCCTCTTACAGCATGGATAGCTGTACCTAGACTTATGGGTGACCCAGAAAGTATACTGCACTGAAGAGACAGAGCTTAAGTTTGAAACCTGAGTTCCTTTCAAGGAAGAAGCTGGGTCAAAACAAAGCACAATATTATTGCATTTTTTTAAGCTGCATGAATTTCCACATACCATCTGTCTGTTATTTTTACAAGTTCCTGCCTAAAGTAGGTTTGGATTTATGCTGTCAGAAATTGAAGGCATAATTGTGATATTGTTTCTTAGAATTATTGTGGTATTGTCTTCCTAGCACTTTTTTTTATTATGTGTTTTATTTTTCTCTCTGGAAAGCCTGTGTTAGTGAATCAAATGCATATAAATGAGGGCACTCATGCCTTTCTTAGAGTGCACAAGGTGGTTAGACTCTCAGAGTTAATGAGTTAATGTATTGCTAATCAGCACATCTTAAAACATGATTTAATAGAGATAATTGAAAATATTGGATAGGATCAAGCATGTTGCATTTTGAATCAGTCCCATTCTGCATTCACTTTCTTTATGAAGAAGTTGAAAGTGCATTCTTGCTACCTTACTCTTTTGTTAGACTTAGTAACAACAAACTCATTGAATTGAGCACACAGAACTTTTCACTTACATATTTCCAAGTACACACTACCCGTAATAACTCATTATAATCCTTTGTTTGTAGCTCATGCTTTCGAAAACTTAAAGAGCAGTGGGCTTCACATAATTATATCTATTGCCGAAATGTCAAGTAGCCTTCTTAACCCTGAGTTCATTATGACTAGGGATGGGGCCATTGTATTTCAGTTTGATCAGTACTCTACCTCAGGCAAGGCCTGGTAAGTGGACTCACCACCCAGTAATTACGAGTTCATGGTAATAGCTAACATTATATGAAGCCATTTCTATGTGCTCCATTGTTCCTCCCCTTCCTTCCCCCCCTTCCCCCTCTCCCCTCCCCATCCCTTTCCCCCACCCCCTCTCCCTTCTCCTCCTCCTCCTCCTCCTCCTCCTTCTTCTTCATATTTTTTTTTAGCAGATTCTTGTTGCTTTTCTTTGTTCTTGAGTCCTTCGCTTGTGGTTAGGCCTTCAGTTCTGGCATCCCCAATTCTGCTAAGTGTTCCTGCTAACTTATGTAATGCCTTGCATCCTCTTGTAATTTTCATCATGTTTTTTCTACCTATGTAGGTCCAAACCTAGACATGTAATTTACAATGATCTAATTTTACAAAAAAAATTCATACACATACGCAAGCACACCCACCTCTACACCTTCCTTTATAGTCTAAAGTCTTTTTTTTTTTCCTCAGAAAGCGGTAGCACTCTTTAGCCTGGTAGTGTTTATGTAGCCCAAGCTGACCTTGAATTTTTGACTATCCTCCTGCCTCAGCCTTTCATGTGCTGGGATTCTAAGCATGCAACACCATACTTGGCTTCTATTCTAAACTCAGCCTTATAGAAAAGTATGCCATGTTGATGGTGGTTGGTCCAAGAATCCATTAGTTGCTCAGTCCATGAGGCTGGATATCTAAGCTGATTTTTAAGAAGTGGGCTGTAAGGCCTGCTTCTTAAAGCCTGTCAAGGATAGGGGTGGTAGCATACCTTTAATCCCAGCACTCCGGAGGCAGAGGCAGGTGAATCTCTCTGAGTTCGAGGCCAACCAGGTCTACAGAGTGAGTTCCAGGACAGCCAGAGTTACAACAGAGAAACCCTGTCTCAAAAAACATAATAAATAATAATAATAACAATAATAATAATAATAATGATAATAATAAATGATACTAATAAAAAACAAAAGAAGAAGGCTCTAATGCCAGTGAAGGAATGGACTTGCTAATGAGAATGATAGCAAGCAGGCAAAGAGAGCAAGCTTCCTACTTTCATGACTTTTCTATAGGCTGTTATAAGGTGTGGCTCAGATTAAAGGTAAGTCTGTTCAACTCAGAAGTCTGAATTAAATGTGTGTCTTCCCACATCAAATTATATAAGAAAAAAATCCAATTCAATTGAAGATGGCAGCAGGACAGCTCCTCACATATTTGTGGACTGGGAGAACTACACTGGTGCCCAGTCAGGCAGGAGAAACTTTGTGAATTAAAAGTGATTGGAAAGACACAGGGTCAGTAGCACACCTGGAAGGCCAGCTGGCTGTGAGTGGAGATTCCGGGTGGTGGAGAGAGCCCCCAGGCTCGGCCTGCACAGAGGACACTGAATGGGAGACCCAGTAGTGAAAAGGATGGAGCACTAGGGAGCTAGATGTATTATAAAAAATATCCCTCACAGGTGTAGCCAGAGTTTTAGTGTATCTGGGTTTTAGCCAGATGTAGTTAAGTTGACAGCCAAGAATAGCCACCACAGACAGGTTTTTCAGTGTGTGTCAAAGTTGGCTGTTAAAGCACAAATTGCCAGGATCTGCCTTCTATGTGTCTTCCTACTGATGCTGATACTGCTGGTTAGAGATTGACCAAATATTCTAGCATGCTCAGAACTGAGTGTTTTCCTCAAATTATGGCCTTTTAGTGGCAAAATGGGACACTCTTGGGAAAATCAGTCATTGATGTCTTTACTGACCCAGGACTGGTCCAGACTTTTAGTACAATAAGTCTTTGAAGTTGTACAGTAGACAGCTTAGTATCTTTTTCAGTTTTATTATTTTATTTTACTTTTTATGTATGAGTATTTTGCCTGACTCTGCATCTGTGTACCATGTGCATGCCTGGTGCCCATGAGACCAAGATAAGGCATCAGAACCCCTGGAACTGGAGTTACAGAAGGTGTAAGTTGCCACATTAATCCTAAGAATCAAACCTGGTCCCTATGGACGATCTTAACCACGGAGCCACCTCTCCAGCCCTATGGCTGGGCACCTTATATGTTCAATCAACGTAAATATCCTTTGATATTCTTCCTACCTCCAGATAACTGAGCTCAGTACAATGGTTACTTTCCTATGTTAACTTGACCCAGAAGTACACAGATTAAACTATTTTCTTTTGGTGTCTGTGAGTGTATTTCCAGATGAGATTTACATTTTAATTGGTAGATCTAGTAATTAGTTTGCCCTTCCTAACACAGATGATCATTGCTCAATCTGTTGAGGAACTGAATAAAACAAAAAACAGAGGGAAAATTCAACTCTTTTTCTTTCCTGCCTGCTCTGGGGGTTGGGGAGACCATATTACTTTTGGACTAGGATTTATACCATGGGTTCTCCTGTTCCCCCAGCCCTTAGACATAGAAATTATATCATTGGCTTTCATGGGTCTTTAGCATAAAGATAGCATATTATGGAAATTTTCTGTCTCTATTATAGCATGAACCACTTTCTCATACTAAGTCTCTCTATATAAGATATATGTTTATATATTTAATATATATATCAGAAGAGACCCCAAAGAAGTCACTTCTGTCAGAAATAAAATTCAATGGGAAGCAGTCTTTCTGCCAATCTGGAGAGTGATCAGCGTTAGCCAGGTACTGATCATTTTCAGTCATCAGATCTTACTTCCACCCAATGTTTTCAGTAATTTTTTTCATGTAGTCAAAGTTTGTATCCTGGTATATATCTGACATGATCATGCTATCTTTTGAAGGGATGTCACTTTTTGCCTTTCAAAGACTGTCTTTCACAGGGTTTAGTCTACTTTTCTTACTACTGCCATGTAATATGGAAGGCCAAGGGACCATAACTGCTAACATGTTACAATGCATTGGAAAGCACTTCAGCAACAATTATTGGGCCCCAAATATCAATCATCCAGTGGTTGAGAAACTCCACTGTATGCTTTCAGTTTTCAAATTGCTCATATCAAAAAACAGTGTAACCTGCTTTACAGCCTCAGGGCAAATGCATTGCTGGAGCATCAAGTTTATTCCAAGACTTTGAAATTCATTTTAAAACACTAAAATAAATATAGAAACATTATATGTAGAACCAAAGCACTTTACAGGTTATGCTATTTTATATTTTAAATTTTAATTCACTTTTAATTAAAAAATATATGTATTTATAGGGTACATATTTATATATTCTAAAGGACGAAAAATCAGTTCAGCAAATGCTTATATTTGAAATAACTTGATTATTGGGAAGCAGATATTGCCTAAAATATACAATAACTTTACAAGACTTAAGTATTATAAAAGCATTATTTTAAAATCTTTTTCAGATATATATATATATATATATATATATATACATATATATATATATATATTTAAAAATGTTCATTTATATGCTTTGGCCATATTCTTTTCCTTCCCCAAGTTCCTCCCAGAATTTCCTCCTCCCACTCCCTGCCCCATACTCACAAAACCTTATATTCTTTCTCCCTCCTCTCAAGGCTCATGGGTCTATGCAGTAGAGAAAGTAGAAAGATTATAAGAGCCAGAGTTGGTACACGACTCAAAGAAAACAGTGTTTTCAATCCACAACAGGCCTGTTGAATGTTGAACTCACAGAGACTGTGACAGTATGTATAATACTGCATAGGTTCAAGCTAGACAAAATCTTAGTACAGAGGAGAGGAAGTGTGCGTGAAGTCCCACCCGTAATGTAGAAGCTATTTGTAATTGCTACCTGGTAGGAAAGGAAAAATCAGTTTTCTTCAATGGAGTGACACTGGGTATATCAACCAGAGTGTAGGACAGATCTCTTGCTTAAGAGTAGTTGACCAATATAAAATGGATTCCATAGTTTTTTTGTGCTTTTTTTTTTAAGAGAAGGAAAGACAATGATTTTTATCTTGCTTTTAAAAATAATTTTTTTATTTTTAAAAGTTAAAATATAATTGCATTATTTTCCCCTTCCCTTTCTTTCCCCTTACCGCTCTCGTGTATCTCCTTTCTATTCTCTCAAATTCATAACTTCTTTTTCTCTGTTGTGTTATACATATATTTCTAAATATATACATAAAAGTCCTTCAGTCCACATAATGTTACTTGTGTGTTGATGATGTAAGGGCTGACCACTTGATACATTTTTACACAACTCGTAATGCTGAAAGAACATCACAGAAGAGGTGTGTAGAATGATTGCAAGGTCCAGAGGAACAGTAAGTCTGCTGTGACATTACATTTCTTAGAAGTGTCAGGGAAAGTACCCCCATGAAGACTCATCAACATAGCTATTTGGAGATTTCATTTAGATTGCCCTTATACATGTATATATTATAGGAAGATTCTACTGTATTAGGTTTTCACACTACCCTTCTAAAGTGGCCCTTAGTTTTAGCTGTCCCTTTCCATATTTTCACCGTCATCCCTCTCCCCACCCTGTTTCAGTCTCCCCTTCCAATGCTCCCTTGTCCATCCATAACTATTTACTCTATTTCCCATTTCTAGGGAAATATATCTATCCTTTCTAGTTCCTTACTCTATACCTTACCTTTGTGGTTATATAGATTGTTGCTTGCTTATTGAAGACTTAACAGCTAATATATATATATATATATATATATATATATATATATATATATATATATATATATACCATATTCGTCTTTCTAGGTCTGTGTTACTACACTCAGAATGATTTTTCTAGCTTCACCCATGTACCTGCAAATTTCAAGATGATGTCTTTTTTTAACAGCTGAGTAATACTCCATTGTGTAAATGAACCACATTTTCTTTATCTGTTCTTCTGTTGAGGACATCTAGGTTGTTTCCAGGTTCTGGCTATTATGAATAATGCCACAAGGAACATGGTTAAGCGTGTGTCCTTGTGGTAGGAAGGGGCATACTTTGCCTATATTCTCAAGAGTAGTATAGCTGAGTTTTGAGGTAGGTTGATTCCCAATGTCTCAAGGAATCACCAGGTTGATTTCCATAGAGGCTGCACAAGTTTGCATTTCTCCCAGCAATGGATGAGTGTTCCCCTTACTCTACATCTTCATCAGCATGAGCTGACCTTGTTTTATTGATATTGGCCATTCTGAGTAGTGTAAGGAAAAAAAAATCTCAAAGTAGTTTTGATTTGCATTTCCCTGATAGCTAAAGATGTTGAAGATTTCTTTATGTGTTTCTTATCCATTTGAGTTTTCTATTTTGATAATTCTCTTTAGATCTGTACCACATTTTAAATATTGCATGTAAGTAAAATTGGGCAATATATTCCTTTTATGAATGGGTTATTTCATTGAGCATGATTCTTCAAGATTCCAACATGCTATTGCATTGTCCTAATGTTCCTTCTTTTAAAAGTGAATACTATTCCATTATGTATGTATACCATAGTTTGCTCATCCATTTATCTATTGAAGGACATGGGTTACTTTTAGCACTTAACTATTGTGAATAATTCTTCTATGAACATCAATGTACATATATTCTGAGTACTTATTTTCAATAATCTTGGTTGTAGACTAAGACATAGAATTACTGAATCGTCTAGTAATTTTATATACTTTTAAAAATAAATCTCTATGATTGTTTGTTTTATTATTAGCTTCCCTAATGGAATTTTGGTGGAATCTCATTGTGATTTTGATTTCTTATCCCTAATGATCTAGTGATGTTAGCCATCTTTTCATGTGTTCATTGTCTATCTGTACATCTTCCATATAAAAATGTTGATTAAAATCTTTCGCCTACTTAAAAATGATATGCGTGTTTGTGTGTTGGTTTACTTTTAATGATGCATTGTTGAATTACAGAAATTTTGTGTCTGTTCAGGTTTTCTGATTCTGACCTCCAAAGCTTAGGGGACCACTCTTTTCTGCAATCTAGGGAAGACCCATGCCTTTAAGACTATGCTATCCAGTTCTTGGTCATCGGGTGATGGGTTTTTTACTAATGATTTGTTAATGAGTAAAAATGGCTAGTACATAATCTCCCAACACAGAATTACTTTTCAGAAAATATAAAGCCATAATTCAAGGAACTATGTTCCAGTACTGGGGAACTGTGAAATTTCCAGTATTGGGGAAAATAATGAGGATGAGGCCCCTGTCTGTTTTCTCTATATATCCTATTTAGGTAGTACATCATTTATTTGATTTTTATACATTACATATCTTCTTTTCAACTCATTGTTAGTGTGTGTGATGGGAGAAAAAAACCTAATACTCCTCACAGCTGTGTCTATTTCACGAGGATGTGCCTCTGACATTCTCTTGCTTCCTTTTCTTTGCGTAATCTTCTTTACCAAGAGTTAAAGAAATTGCTTACAACATGATGTTGCACATTTACTTCTCTGTCTGTTTCAATTCACACATGAAAACTGAGGAGATCTGGACTAGAAGATTGTGTTTCCACACCTCAGAAACCAAGTCTTGCCAAAATATGTTGGAATTCAGTGCTTGGGCAATCGGAGCTGTCATGCCACTTTAGGGGATGGGCATCTGTCTCATTTGCACATATGGTCATATTAATGCCTATATTTTCATGAGATGAGTAATCATAGCTAAGATTTATATAGTACTTCTTTTGTGTAAGCTCTCTTTCTTTCTTTTTCAAATGGCTTAAAACTTACTTGCAAGCTTTCTCAAGACGTTCTGGGGTCTGTTCACCCCTGAGCCCAAAGGGGAGTGTGATGGTGCAGGATAGAACCAGAGTCAAAGGAGAAAGGGAGGCAGTGTGGCTTCTTTTGCATCATTGCATTTTCACGAAGAGCTCTGAGTTCAGGAAGCCTGCAAATCTGCACTTGGAGCTCCTTTTGAGAGTATTTTTTTAAAAATCGAATCAGGAGGATTGAGCACATTTTACTTAACTGTTTGCTAAAACTTTGGGATATTGAATATGTATACTTTCATCTGCATTGTCTCATTTCCCACAAATTTAGTGACATGTCTCGTTGAGGCAGCAGTTCTCAACCTGTGGTTCACGACCCCTTTGTGGATCAAGTGACCCTTTCACAGGGGTCACCTAAGACCATCTGCATATCAGATATTTACATTAGGATTCATAACAGTAGCAAAATTACAGTTATGAAGTAGCATCGAAATAATTTTACAGTTAGGGGTCACCACAACATGAGGAACTGTATTAAAGTGTTGCAGCATTAAGAAGGTTGAGAACCACTGCTATATGTATACAAGTATAGGGTGGATTATCTTAAAAAGGGTACCACTGAAGTGTGACAAGAGTGGTTAGTATTTGTTTGGGAATAAATCACAGCTTCTCGGAGATGCACTGGACAATTTCGATAAATAAATGACTTAGTACATAAACTCTTGCACCAGACATACTGGATTTTATTCTTCACCCTGAAACATGTTATCTATATCTACATCCTTGGGAAAGTCATTTAATGCCAATGTTTTTTTTTCAATGTTGTTGCTGTAAAATCTGAATTAATTCTGCCTGTATGGTACTAAAGTACTTAATTAGTTCCTGGCAAGTTGTGTGTGCTAGCCAAGTTTTAGCTTTTGAAAATTATTTACATCTGAGTATTGTATCATAGAAGAACTCCAAGCAAGAGCATCTCTATTTACTTGGCATATTTTTCAGTCCCAAGAATAATATGGATACCTGTTGAGGAGGTTCATTTTTAGTTATATATAAAATAATTGTTTTATGCACTGTTGGGTGAGGAGCTGTTTAGGGCGCTTTGTATTGTTTGCAGGTATTGGATTTCTGTGGGGGTTGTTTAATTGCTAATGATCTGCACCTGAGGAGTTCTGAATGAATAAAAACACCTGAGCTGAGATGTTCAGGGTTCCACTACGGAGTCTGCCACTAACCAGGATGGTGGTTCCCTCTGCTGAGGTCTGGCAGAGTTTGGACTTATGAATATACCTCTGCATCTTCCCTGGTGAACCCCTAGTGGATAACTACTACAAATGGCACCTGCAACATGGGACCTGACATCATACCACCTAATTCAACGTGGAGACAAAGAAGAAAGAAAAACTCCAGACCTCACAGAGCCCAGTAAAGTACACTCAAGGCAGTTCCCATAGGACAGAGATTATGTATTTGCAAAAATAATGAATAGAAGTCTCCTGAAGGAAGAGGAGAGAGAGAAAGAAATAAGCCTCTATGAAGAGAAAAGGCTGTGAAATTAATAAATAAATGAGGAAAAAAGCCCCAAGGTGAGAGCCACAGAATGGAGGCCCTTAGAGATAAAGAATTCAGCTGGGAGCAGGAAAAAGCAAGGTCCTTACTGCTTTTCCTGATCATGGAGCCAACACTCTCTCCTGACGCTGGTAGTAACATGCTGTTTTTACGAACTGAGTTTTTTGATAGCTCTGTTGTATGTGTGTGATGCTCAAGTTATTGTGTTTGAGATCTATGGAAGGGGTTGTAAGTTTCCCTGTAGCAGTGGTGAAATAGAATGCCAAGCTGCCAAGACTTTGCCCGATATTCTTCCCACTGGCCCAGGACCCCCTGCTGTTGTGGAAACTGCTGCTTAGAGCCAAAAAGCCACTTAGTTAAACTGACCATTTTTTTTTTTTTCTCTGCAAACCCGACTAAGAGAAAGACAAGTGGTACAGGCACTGCTGATGGTAATGAGAACTCCTGATGATGGTGATGAGAACTCCACCCATGAGGGACTATTACTGTAGACAAGGTGACCAATTGTTTGTCCTGCAAATCAGACTCTAAAAATCTGGAAAGTGTTTCCTCAGGGTCAGCACACAGAAACTGTCTTCCAGAGCTGGCCAAGGTCATATCTCATGCTGGTAGCTGAACTTGGTACTGTAAGAGTCACCCAGGTGTTACTGGTTTTGAAGGCATGAAGGGGTCATGGAGAGCAACTGAGGCTTGGCACTGTGAGACGCCAGGAGAGGCCATTGGTAAAAGTGCAGCCTCCATAGTAATTGAAGGCCCAGAATGAAGGGATCATGTAAAAAAGTTGAGGCTTTGCACTATGAAAAGGGTTCAGGAGAAGTTATTGGTGAAAGTGCAGTCCAAGTTGCAGCGAGGGACCCCAGCATTTTTTGAGATGCCAGTACCATGGGACGACCACCAAGAACAGCAGCAGCAGTAGTATGAAGCTAGTCAGAGTCTGGAGGACAAGCTGTGTGTGCTGCAGAGGGCAGAGCCAGAGAAGTGATCCAGAGTCAGAGAAGAGCTCCCTTTGGGGGAGCTTAGAATATCGTGAATGAATTCCAGGTAATTGGACATTGTTAATGTTTTTCTGTTGTCCAAAGACATTGAAAAAGCTTGATAGATGTTTGGTTTTATTTGGTTCTGTTTATTAGCAACCCCCATGATTGTTTATCTTGTAATAGCTTTGCTGGTATAGTGTTAAATTGTGTTGTAAAGGCAAAGCAATTTTTTTTTTTATACAGAAAAGGGAAAATGTTGAGGAAGTTTATTTTTAGTTATATATAAAATAACTGTTTTATGTACTGTTGGTTGAGGGGCTAAGGCATTTTGTATTGTCTGCAGGTGTTGGATTTCTGTGGGGGTTATTTAATTGCTAATGCTCTGCACCTGAGAAGTTGTGAATGAATAAAAACACCTGAGATGCTCAAGGTTCCACTATGGAGTCTGGCACTGGCCAGGACGGTGGTTCCATCTGCTGAGGTCTAGCAGGGTTTGCACATATAAGAACTCCTCCGTGTCTCTTGCTGAGCAGCCCCATCAGCACTGTACTACTACAAATAGCCTAAAAGATGATCAGAATTAAAGCAACATTCTTGAAATGGGCTCTCTAGAACATCAGAGGAGAATAATTGGAGTGGAGTCACATAGGTCACTATTTTTTATTGTCACATGGTAGAGGGAAGGCCAGGCTTATGATCTCCTTGGGGAAAGTGTGTTGGCTGGTGAGCAACTGGCTAGAGGACTGTATAATCTTTTGCCTTGCTATGGACTGAAGACTTGGAAGCAGGCAGAAATTATCCTCTACTATTTGCATCATTATCTATGGATTGGGCATCTGAAGGTGCAGAACTTGTAGCAGATGTTTAAATAATACATATTGAAGTAATGTGTCACTTAGTACATAAGTGACAAAAGTCCACTTTTGGGGGTCAGGAACCATGAGTATTAGAGGCTTTAGCCACAGCAGAATTCCAAGTTGTAATAGTTCATTGTAGGTACCTTCTACATCTGAATTGGCAGATTATCACCTGCTGTTTTAGTAATAGATAACTAGAAGAATTGATGGACACCCCTTAGCATTTATCAGGATTTCTAAACTAATTCTATAAAATGTTGAACTTCCTCCCTGGAACACCAAAAGTTTATTGAAAAAGTCATTTAATATAAAATCATAGTTTTTCAAGCTTGTCTAAAACTCATATGATCTGAGCAAAAGCATAATGTCTGACCATTCCAAAATAAGAAAATACAATCTCATGAAAATAATCATATCAATCATAAGCATTATTTTAAAAAAAGCTGTTACCCTTCCTAACCAAGCCCCTGGTCACCCAATGTAGGATTAAACACAGTTGATGCTTGCATGTATCTCTGTAAGCAGTCTTTTTTATTTAACAGGGACTAGTTTCTAGAAGGCAGTAGGAACTAGCCCCTGTGCTGGGGCTGGACCATTTCCTTATAATAGATTGTAAAGAGAAACCAGATAATGTTACAAGTGATAGAAACTAGATGATCTGTAGTCTGATCAAGCTATTTCTCTGGGTTTATAATTGTAAGGTAGAACAGATTCTGGAGTATAGGGGGAGTATACCCTGATGCTAGAGTGGAACTGTAAGAACGATGAGAAACTGTTTGCTTCAAGAACCCTAGAGATTACCTGAGCTTAACCTTTCTCACAGTAAGACTTCTTGCCTAACATAGGTAATATATAGATTACAACAAGTATGTTAGAGTATATGCTACTTTCACTTAAAACAACTTCTTCACTTATATATTCACATATATCTACTTTAAAGCAATGTATTAATGCTGTTTGATTCCCACTATTTTCTTGTCTCTATCTGGGAATGTTGACTTCATCTGCTGGGGCAAATGATAATTAGGCAAGAACTTGGCATTCCCAAGCCTGCCAGGTGAGTGGTGTGGTGCCATCTAAGAGGAGGTGGCAATCGGGGAGCACTCAAGCCCAGTCCTCAGAACCTCCAGGTTGCCCGATTTGCCTATACACAGAAATATACACCTGTCCTGCTGATGTATGCTCACAGATTGAACCTTCATAGAGGGACCAAGCACAGGACAGGTTGAGTCAAAATGATGTTAAAAGACAACTTCTAACAGGAACTGCCTAGTACTCTACTGAAAGGGTTTCAACCTTATAATTTAACTCCAATGTTCTAAGTCTCTGATATGGGGAAAGGAAGGGACACATAGTATGGGCCTCAGAATGCCAGAGAGTTTTAGGGTTTAGTTTCTAGGGGAAACAATAGGAAACTAAGGGAACTAAAAGTTTTGAATTCTGTCTTTAACCAGCTATGTAACCAGGAGAGAAGTCCCATTTTCTCAGTGTGATTCACCAAAAGCAATGCCACCTAATTGTTCTGCCACCTCTGATATCTCACGGTTCTAAAATATCTACTTCCCTCATCCTGTTTCAATTCTCTTGAAAAGAAAGTCAATCTCCTTTACAAGGGAATTCCCATGGTCAGGGGATAGATCATCTCAGACTTACTCTGTGTTGTTGCCAGTAGCTACTTTAGTTTATAAATGTACTCCAAAACGTGATAATCATTTGTGAAAATAAGTAAGGTAAATATGAAATGAGGTGACAGTTGAAATGTGTTCACTCCTATCTGTGGTACTTGTTTTTTCATAATAGAGGGAACATATAGTGTTAGTTTGATGGTCAGATTTTAGATAGAAACATGAGCTTTGGAGGATTCCTATAACAATAAAAAAGACAATTAGCTGATTGACAAGTGAGGAAGAAAATACATAGAAGCATTAGTGTGGTTTTAAATGGGCAGGAAGCTCAGGACATCTGGCTTTTAAAGTTAAAATTTGAGACTATTCATTATAAGATCAATTATTGTATAAGCAGCTCCTATATATTATATCTCATTTTAAACACAGAACCACCTTTAAAGTGGCCATTGATACTGGCCTTAGTTTATAGCTAAGATAATGGAGGCTTGAGGAAGTAACTAGCTTGATGTCAAATAGGTCTGACATATAAAATGGGAATGGCACCAGCCAGTACTATTTAAACAGCACAGTGCTATATAACATCACATTATGTGAGACCAAATAGAAATTCCCAGAGCAAAGTTGGTGTAACGTTTAAGATGATGAAGAATAGACTATTTAGAGGCCAAAGTGTAAATCATAACTAATAGAGATAGATGGTATTAGATAAGTTTGGTAGGGGCTTATATGGGATCTTGATGTTGCCATTTTAGTAATTGAAGGAGAGCTATAATGCGATTGGACTAGAGGGTTGATCCTGGTATTCCACATTGCTTTCTGAGGAAGTTGACTGATTTTGATGGCTAATGAATATTAGCTACCAAATCATATGCAAAATTTAATTTATTCTTTATCCATGGTCTTGGAACAAAATGGTAGCCAGTGAGCATTTATCAAACATTTGTCCTGTTAAGACTCTATATCAGTGGTTCTCAACCTTCTTAATGTTGCAAACCTTTACTACTGTGGTGACCCCAAACATAAAATTATTTTCATTGCTATTTCATAACTGTAATTTTGCTACTGTTATGAATCTTAATGTAAATATCTGATATGTGAATGGTCTTAGTCAACCCCTGTTGACCACTCCCCCCAAAGGAGTCACAACCCACAGGTTGGGACCCTCTGCTATATATTATACTACATACCTTTTGTGCTTTTTTAATGGCTGTTTTTCACATTCTGATTCAGCCTTGATGGACTTGTTTTAGATTGAATGCTTCCAGTTCATACTTGCCTATATGTTCAATGTCTAGGGAAGTGGTTGGCACATCGTAAACACTTGTTTAGTATTTTGTAGAATTGGAGGGCTTAGCAAAAATAGAAAAGATGGACTACCAGCAATATGTGATGAATTTGCTTTCACTTAAAAGAGTGGCAGCTCTTTCATTGTAACAGTAGACAAGAGGGATAATAACACCTTAATCAGCAAACAGTTGAACAAGCCTCTGTTTAACAAGCATTACTGTAAGTTCTTTACCTATGGTAACACACTGAGTTTTATGACCCTATTTTAATTAGGTACTGCTATTCCATAAAAATTACAAGCCAAGAAAAATAAAAGATATATGGCTTGACAAAGTTCCCACATACAGTAACTGGTAGAACAGGCTCTTAGCTAATAGGACATACAAAAGTATATATGGCTTTTTAAAAGACACGCTCTTATATAGCCCAGGCTAGCTCTGAACTTGTGGTACTCCTGCTTCCATCTCCTAAATGCTGAGATTATTTTTTGTGCCACTATGCTGCATTGGCTTTTAAGTTTATAATCCTGCAGAGGTGAATATGTATGTTCAATAGTGCAGAGTTATAGTAGCTAAGGGGTTTGGAATAATGGGAAAATGTTGAAATAGTCTCTAGAAAGTGAGAAATTGAATTGCTTAAAGAAACTCAATAGACTTGCAGGCAGTGTTAAAAACATGTGTGAAAATGGCAGTCATGAGAAGATATGGTTTCCATCTTTCTCTTTTATAAGTCTCTGCTAGGTACTGAGCACTCTGATGCAGGCATAATAAAAAGTAGGCAATAGCACTGATACAGATTATTTTTTTCAGATGGATTGAACCAAATGACATAGGGCAGAGTGGGTTGACAAGAGTTATTGAAAAGATGGATGAATGTAAAGCAAGATAAAGAAAATAGCTGATAGGTTAGGAGGGAGTGCATGTGTCATTGGGCTGGGGATTTTAATGAAGTGAAATTTTTGGTTGTAATGGATATACTTGAAAATACAAAGTAGAAATAGAAGCAGTTATGGACAGAGAACATTTTGGTAGAGTGAGTGACATGGAAAGTGAAGTAGATTCAGGAATCTTAGAGACAGATGCTTAAGATAAGAGTAGGGGAAGATGAATGGGATGAGTAGGTTAATGAACTAAGAGGCTATGAGTTTAGAAAAACACGTATGTATGTATATAGAAGTCACCAAGAATGATGACAGGACTTGAGGAAAGGAGGGAGAGGCCAATGTGCCAAAGTTTGGACAAATGAAAGAAGGGTTTACAGCTATGGAACGAGAGAGGGAGGCTGGAGTAGTCAGATGACATAAGCAAAAATGGAGGTTTATAAGAGTAAACGATTAGAAATAGCAATGGGATAAAAGAAAACAAATAGCAAGCTTCCTGTTTTGGAGATTGTTGAGATATGAAAAAATAATCAGCCACTATTTAAGAGTGCTATAGGGGAAACAGTGGCACATTCTGTAAGATACTAATGACCAATAACAATGAGGATTTTCTTCATCGTTCCCTACTCCTCTGATCGTTTTCATATATTGATCAGAATGTGAGGTGTATGTGCGTGAATTTAACAAGACTAAAGCAGTAATTATTTTAAAGTAATTTTCCTCCTACAATAATCATTTTGAATAAAGTCTTTTCCTCGCTGTGTTCCAATTTGTGTTTTCTTTGCCAGTTCGAAACCTAGAAAGAGAGCAGCATACTGGCTTGGCACTTGGGAGGGCAATAGGGGGTCTAACTGATTGAAAAATGCCCTTCAGTCAACTTCTTGAGACATCTATTCCTTTTTTTTTTTTTTTTTTTTTTTTTTTTTTTTTGCTTTTGAAGAAAAATTCTAGTTCAGATGGTAGAGTGTCATCTTGCTGAGAAAGTGTCTTCTCAGCTACCAGTCCCTGCTCTCGTGGGAGCTCCAGTTAGGGCAGATTTAGATGAAGACAGTTTTCACAATAAAATGATCTCCTTTAAAAGGCCTGGGAATTTCGCAGCTCCCCTGAACCAGCTTGGAGATGTCAGAGCTCTGGTAATGGCTCTGTGAATGGTTAGCAGCAGAATCAGGCCTGCTGTGTCTTTTCACATGTAGCAGAGCCTTGAGGGGCCCAGTCAGATGCTGTCCTCAGTGCAATTGCTCTGAGAAGCTGAGTATTTCCTGGCTCTGTGCTGAGAAATGAAATCGTATTTTTGGAAAGTCTGTCACAACTCCATTCCAGGGTGATTGGAGAGGAGTTAGGAGGGGTGTCGGGGGAAGGGAAACAGAGGAGAGGAGAGGGGAGCCATGTAACAGTAGACCTAGCCATTATTAGTTCTTTGACTTCTTTCCACAAACTTTCTTGTTAAGGGTTTTGTATGAATTCAGAAGCCATGCATTTTGGCGCAATCATTTAAGTTTTTTCTCTTACTTTTATTTTTTGAGTAAGTTAATTACTTTTCTATTGTTTTAATAAAACACCATGGCCAAGAAACTTATAAAAAGAAAGCATTTAATTTGGAGCTCATGGTTTCAGAGTTCATGTTCATCATAGCGGGGAGCATGGCAGCAAGCAGGCAAGAATTGTGTTGGACCAGTAGCTGAGAGCTTACACCTTGAAACACAAGCAAGAGGCAGAAAGAACTAACTAGAAATGTTTTGAAACCTCAATCCTGCCCCCAGTGACATACCTCCTCCAACCAGGTCACATATCCTAATACTTTGCAAACAGTTCCACCCTCTGGGGACCAAACATTCAAATATACAAGCCTTTGGGACCATTCTCATTCAAACCACTATAATGAATATAGGTGTGTTGCCCACATGAATGTCTGTGAAGGCCATAAGAAGGCATCGGATTCTCTGGAACTGGAGTTACAGATTGTTGTGAGCTGCCATGTGATTGCTGAGAGCATAATCTGGGCCCCATGGAAGAGCAACTACTACTCTTAACCTCTCATCTGTCTGTCCAGTACAGTCATTTTGAAAAAGATTATATTAAAAGAACCCTGTTAAACCAAGAGCACAGTTTATTTGTAAATATCAATTATGTTCATAAGACACACACATCTGGCTCTTGATCATTTAACCTGTACCCTGTGCTGAGAGGCTTCCAGTAGTTTACTACATAATAGAGTAGACTAATGGTTAAGCCAGGTGAGCCATTCATTATATCCTGCCCTTGGTCTGGTCTCTATGCTTGATTACTAGCCATGTGTCCTAAAGAAAATTGGATGATATGGTCTGAGCTTCAACTCCCTGTTCTGGAAGTTGGGAAGCAGGGGGGATGATCAGTGAAATCATGGAGCTATTTTCTGTCTCCATCCCTTCTGTTCTTCCCCAGGACCTTTCTACGAATCTTTGGATTGAATTCAGACATAAAATGTGTTCTAGATGCCTAGTCAGGACCTTCATTCTCATTTCCCCTGCTGCTTTCTGTATCTTGCTCTTCTGGTGCTTTCCTCCTTAAAAATGTTTTGTAATCATATTATAGAACTTTACAAATTGTAAAAGTAAATGGGCTGTTATAAGAGCAGGCAATGGATGGCCTGAGCTGCACAGAAGTCACAGAGAAGGCCTGCCTTGGGAAGGGGCATTTTGAACACAAACCTGAAGAATGAGTAGAAACTATTTGGATGAAAAAGTGTAACAGTGTAGGACATTTTAGGCAGAGGCTCTGGTCAAAGACCCAGAGGATAGAAGGAATGCTAATGAGGAATTTAAAGAAGTCTAATTGGAAGGAAACAAATAGATCAAGTTGTGGAAGTAGACAGTAGGGGGACATGATTTAGGGTTTGTAGGCCATGCAAAGGATTTTGGACTTCATGTGTTTTTTCTTTTTTTGCTTTGTTTTTTTTTTTTTTTAAACAGGGTTTCTCTGTGTAGCCCTGGCTGTCCTGAAACTCACTCTGTGGACCAGGCTGGCCTGGAACTCACAGAGATCTACCTGCCTCTGCCTCTGCCTCTGCCTCTGCCTCTGCCTCTGCCTCTGTCTCTGCCTCTGCGCCCCGAGCACTGGGATTAAAGGCATGCAGCTCCACCATCATGCTGGACTTCATATTTAAAATAGTGATAAGCAACTAAAAGGTTTTGAGCATTATCCTAATATCAGATTTATGTTTTTAAAATCTTTGTTATGATGTGTGAGCATGTGTATGGGGGTTTATGTGTTCTATAGTATGCATGTGTATGTGGTGTTGATTAATACCTTCTATTTTGTTTTAGACAGGGTCTCTTCTTGTTCCCCATTGCATATACCAGGCTAGCTGGCCCACACACTTCCAGGAGTTCTCATGCCTTTACCTCCCATCTCCATATAAGAGCATTGGAGTTACAGATATATGCTACCATGTCCAGATTTTATGAAGATTCCAGGGATACGGAGTCATGGCTTTTTTTACATCTGTTTGTAAGCATTTTACCCACTGAGAAACACACTCTATCTGGATTTATGACTTTATACATTAGGTTTAGAATAAGCTGGTATGGATTACCTGATTATGATTACTTCAATTCAGCCTTCTTTCCATTTAAATGTGTAACTTCCCTATAAAGGCAACACAGTGATTGTATACTAATTAAAGGCTCTAAAAAGTAACTGTTTAATTCTGGAAACATGTCTTCAAATTTACCGTGTTTTCTGGTTGAGTTCATGCCAGTGTCTTGTATTCATTTCTTTTTGTTTTATGTATTTAGTGCTGTGGATTGAAATTAGGGTCTTGAACATATTAGACAAATGCTCTACAATTGACCTACATCTCTTGTCCCCACTTTTTACAGAAACCGCTATTTTCTGATAATGTGGTAGATATATCAAAAGTTCTGAATCCAACAATAAAGACTCATACAGAGTAGGTGATAGCTTTTGAAATCACTAAAATGTCTTCCAAGTGTTGCTCATTTTGAGCAGGTGGCCACTGGATCATCTTTTATATTTAATGCTGAAAATACAAGTACAATATTTTTGCTTTTGTCTTCGGGAGAGATAATACGTCAATATTGGTAATTGAATGATTTACTGTTCTTTAGGGTGGCTGAATTTCGTGAAGACAGGCTAAATAGAATTAATTGTGGGCTAATTAAAGTGCTCCTTACTTCTCTCTTAAATTCTCCCTTGGGCATTGGCTGCAATGAGTGGTGCAGGTCACAGAAACCTGTAAATTATCGCTCAGCTTAAAGAAAAATGGATTGCTTGTATAATATTTATTGAACACTTATAAAAGATATTTAGATCACTACAAGTTTTAGATAACTAAAATGATCAATCTGTTTTTTTTTGAGCAGGAACTTAAGCAGGGATCAGAGGTACCACAGGTACCACACTGAGGTGATCCATCTTGTGGCTTCAGGCTTATTACTATAACAGGGGCCATCCCTAGGTGAAATAATGCAATGGAGGGCTGTGTTGTTGCCCTTCACGCCCTTGTATTCTAGAACTGAGCTGTCCTATTGAGTTGACCATTGACCCCTACTGTAGGACTTGTCCAACTCTGGTTTCCCCCTGTGGCATCAAGGGTGTATCTGTCCTGTATTTCATTCCCTAAGGTGTCTTTCTGGATGTTAGTGTAATGACAGTAAACCCCTAAATCTCAATAGTTTGACAGAGTTGTCTATCTTTCATATATATAAATTCTAAACTGGATATTCCTGATTGGCTAGAGGTCTACATCCAGGCACCAATGCTACATCACTGTGTCTATCAACTTAAATATGCCTATCTCAAAGTTGTCATCAAACTGGAAGAAGAAAAAAGGAGATGCAGAATCATGTGTTGGAGTTTTCATAAGCCAGAATTGGTAGTGTGGCTTGTGTTCACAGTCCCAGGCTACAACTAACACTAAGGAAGAGTTGTAAATATACTATAGAGTACAATTTAGCTAAGATGATTTTTTACTTAGTTTTGGTGTGAATTATCTATCCATTACTGAAAATGGGGTTTTCAAGATACTTGTCAATATTGTACTGTAGTCTCTTTCTCCTTTTAGTTTGACTAATACTTGTTTTGTAAATTCAAGTGTTCTAGTATTTGGTGAATATATTCAGAATTGTTTCCTTTAACCGAATTAACCCCTTTACTGCTTTATAATGGCTTTCTTTGTCGCTATTTACTGATTTTGACATAAGGTCTGTTTATGTATGATAAAATATGGCTTTCTTATTATCTTCTAGATTCCATTGCTTAGATAAGCTTTTTCAATCCCTTCATCTTTAACCTTCATGTGTTTTAAGAAGTCATGTTACTTCCTTGAAAATGAGACACACATGGTCTTGCAGTTTAATTCATCAAACAATTCTACATACTTCAATTGAAGAACTTAATGTAATTAAAACATGCAAGGCAATTGATAATAGATAAGGTCTTACTGTAACTATTTTGTACCTCTGAGTTCAAATTTTATTGTACTTTTTCTTTTTTCTTCTTATTTCTTACAATCTACGTTAGAGGTTAAAATTTCCCTTCCTAGTATGTTTTAATTCCTTGTTGATTCCTTTTATTTATTGTTTATATATTTTTGCTTTGTGGATGTCATGAGGCATGCAAAGATTTGACTTTAATACATTATTTTGAAATAATGACATCTAATGTGATTGTAAGGTGTGTGTGTGTGTATTTGTGTTCATGTGTGTGTATAAGCCAAAAGTTAACATTTGTAGTTTTTTTCTGTTCTCTACTTACTTTATTTATTTATTTATATCTTGAACATATAAAGAATTACCATTTTATTTATTTATTCATTCATAGATATCATAATTTTTACTAAATATTCGAATATGCTCCATGTCCATATGAAGTTATTACATAGTATAAATATCTACTCATACATAAACATTTAAGAAAGTAAGCTACTGCTACAAGTTTAGATATTTACTACTCATGCTTGTATCTGCATGCTTTGTTAATACTGTATTTGTTTTTATTTTTTAAATTTGGGATGAGGATTTCTCACTGAACTAGCATGTCCCCAGGAGCCTCTCTTTCTGCCTTCCCAGCACTGGGATTATATGTGCACACTGCCAAACTCAGCATTTTTACACGAGTACCAGGGATCTGAACTCAGGTCCTCCTCAGGATTGCACAGGTGCTCCTTATGATTACACATCTTTAATCCCAGCATGTGAAAGGCAGAGGCAGAGGCAGAGCCAGAGTCAGAGCCAGAGGCAGAACCAGAGCCAGAGGCAGGTGGATCTCTGTGAGTTTGAGGCCAGCCTGGTCTACACAGTGAGTTCTAGGACAGCCAGAGTTACAACAGAAAAACTCTGTCTCAAAACCCTCCCCAAAAAAGAAAAAAAAATGTACTCACTGAGTCACCTCCCCAGGCCACATTTTCGGTTTTCTGCATTGTACATCTCTTACCTATCAATTTCGTTACATTTCTTTTTATAGCTTATTATTCAGACTGAAGATATGGAATGGTTTATATACTATGTTTACAATATTAGAGCTCAATTGAACTTATATGATTGCTCATGCCTCAAGTTTTAGACCTCCTGGTGATTCTTATTCATTAAAATCTCTTACTTTCATTTTGAAACACTTTTTTTAGTGTTTCTTGTAGGATGTGTTTGGTGGAGATAATGATTTCTCAGATTTTGTTTGTCTGGGAATGTATTTATCCTTCCTTCATTTCTAAAGGATAGTTTTGCTGGGTATAGTATTCTCTGTTAACATTTTTATCCCCTTCAACTCTGAGAATCTCATGCTATCTTTTTAGACCTTTATAGTTTTTACCGAGATATCAACTATTAGGCATACTGGCTCACACAAATGCTATTTGTTTCTATTTTTTTGATTGTAAGATACCTTGGGAATAGATTTAGCTGTTAAATGTGACTGGTGACCTTTATTTTCACATCCCTTAGATATTTGTATCTCTTTATAGGTCTTCAAACTTCTCTGTTACTCTTTGTTTGAATGAATGTTGTAGAACATTTGATATTTTCATCTTCAGTGTTCTCAAGACCCACTTAAACCCCAGTAAACTGAATACTTATTCATTGAGTATTGTTTTAAATTCCCCATAGAATTTCTTGTTATTTTAAAATTGTTTTCTCTCATTTGAATGTACATTTTCAAATATTCTCCACTTGAGCCACCAACCTTCTCTCTCTCTCTCTCTCTCTCTCTCTCTCTCTCTCTCTCTCTCTCTCTCTCTCTCTCTGTTTTAACCAAGTGTATGTCTCAACCCAAGAACTTCTGTTTCTCTTTATGAATTGCTTCTATCTCTTTGTAAAGTTTCTCTGTTGGAGTATTGACTCATTTCTTTTTGTTTTCTTCAAGTGTATAGTATTTTCTTAACATAGCTGTTTTCCATTCTGTACCTCAGCTTTTCTTGTATTTATTACTATATGGTTAGTTTCTGTTTCCTTATTTTGTCCAAAGACATCAATGATTTTCTGAAAGTTCTTGGTGTTTGTGGTGGTCGATGTTATCTGTGCATTAAAAGGACTTGGACTCGTTAAATCTAGTCTTTCTAACCTGGCTTTGTTTGTTATGCTTGGCTCTAGAAAGTATACAGGCTGTGTATATTCTCTGAGCTGGTAGTCACTTCCACTATATTACCACTAGGTGGCGCCAGAGTCTGAGATTGCCAGGAATAGACTTTATACATATTAACCCTGTTTCACCATTAGAGGGCAAGACATATTAAAATTTGTTTCAAATCAATGGTGTGTTGCTCAGACTGAATTAAGGGAGTACCTAGAACAAGTAATCGATGCCCACAATGTTCTCCTTGTAGCTAAGGCAGATAAAAATGTCTCTGTTCGTTCACTATGACATTCAACCAGGCTCTGTTGGGGTGTCTGGTAGTCCAAGACCAGTGCATCTAGCCACATGCAAGAGAATTTCAAGAGACTAAGGCTGTCTGTTTTCCTCTAGCATGGGCACTCTATAGTCAGGACTGGGGATGTAGATCATCCAGATATTCCCAATGTTAGGATTCACCAAGCCAGCCAGGGCAAAAACCTGTGCTTATGGCTATCCCCCACACCTAGTGAATGGGGTGTTATATTACACTAGGTTATCCAGGGCTGGAACAGTATTGTTGAAGGCAGATCTTCTGATCACCTGAACTAAGTCATAGCTTAATGTCACAATCACAATGACCTGCTGGTTGTGACAGAGGCCCAAACCTGTATTCATCTAATTTGGGTCCAGAATTTAGGTTCTAGAGTTCCATGTAATACTACCTGTCTTGGGACCATTATATTTTGTGAAGCTGAGAGGTTAGCAGTGCAGACAGCCCCTGACCACCCAAACTGCTGATGCACCAATGTTGTACATTCCCATCATCTTCTATGGTCTCTGGAGCAGGACTGTGCTTCAGGCCCACTCCATGTCTGACAGCCGTGAAGCCTAATCTCAAATATGTCACAACCTAGTACATAGGTCTGTAGGTGATACTGAGGCCAATCTATAGCTTTCTTGTGTGGTCTCTAGCATGTGAAGAGAGCCTTCTATTTTTCCCATTGCTAAGTCTCACAAAGCAGGTATAACAAGGTAAAACAGTGGGCTGTTTGATGTTCTTGTTCTGGTTTTTGTATCCTGCTTCCCAGCAGATGGATAAACTCTTGCTCCTTGCTCAGTAGCTGGAGTTTGGAGGAGGAGTGGTTAATGCAGCTCAGTGTCTTAGTGTCCAATGTCTTAGTCTAGCCTGGAGGCAAAGGTTATGAGGCTCTGCCCTGCTCAGAAACAGGTTTCATCATACTGGGCCTGGTACTGAGTTTCAAGCCATAATGACTGTACTTAATTCCCAATCTCTACCGGAAGTGGAAGCTATTTCTGTCCATTTGATGCTGGCTGGAGTTGTGGGATATGTAACATAGGCAGTTATATCCTGCCTGCCTTTTTCTTTTCTTTTTTTTCTAGAACTACATTCAATCTATGCAGCTTGGATGGAAAGGAAATGGGCTTGGCGAACTGGTAGTCTTTGACACTTGGTGTCTAATGTAAATTTGATATACAACTTTTCAATAAGGTCTTAGTGGCTTACCCTTCTTCAGTGTTCTGATTTTACATGAAGCTTTGTGGACAAAACGAATACAGTTGGAAAACTGATTTGTGTAGAAAATAGGTAAGCCCTTTTATTATTTGACTGCCTTTTAGGGACATGTCAATATCATGTTCAAACTTCTAATTATGGCTATGGCAAAACAAATACATTTGATGTCACAGAGAGTGCTTGCTCTCTTTCTCTCTCTTTCACTGTTGTGCTATTTGACCTGTATCTATCTCCCCCATCTTCTCTCTCTCTCTCTCTCTCTCCTCTCTCCCTCTCTCTCCCTCTCCCTCCCTCCCTCTCTCTCTCTCTTTCTCTCTCTCTCTCTCTCTCTCTCTCTCTCTCTCTCTCACACACATACACAGACACACACACACGCACACACACAGAGTGATGATGGCAATTGAAACTGAAGACATAAAAGGTAGTGAGACACTTCATTTTGCAGAGTTTCTCTTTGATTCCAATTGACCTTTCCAGTAAAGATGGCTGTTACCATGATTCCAGCATTGTCTACCACTAGTACGGTTGCTTGACTGTTCACTCATTACGTTGTTAAGCTGTTCTAATAAGGGATTACAGGCTTAAGTGTTTTTTAAAGCTCAGTCGTCAAACATTTTACATTTAGCAGTGAGAGAAAAGCAGAATACTTACTTTTGTGAGTCTAATTTTCATATGATGAGTTGGGGATCAAGGATGGGGGAAAATGTAAACTGACAATTAGTATAAAGGATTTTTAACATCTGCTCTATCTTTCTTGGAAACTAATAGGCAATCAAAGGTATCTTTGTTACTGATTTGTTTCTGTATCAATTTATTAGGTTACTAAGAACTTTAATAAAAATAAAACACATTCACAAGATTTCTTTATAGCTTTATTTTTAAATAGTTGGTTGATTTCATTTAAATGATATTTTATTTCTGTACTCAGCAACTGGATCTTTCATTTAAACTATCCTTGCTGTCAGCTAAGAAGATTTCTTGTCCTGAACCAATGTCATAATGTACAAACACAGTGATGACAATTATCAAATCACTTTAGGATTAAAACAAGTTCTTAAGGCAATAAGAGACGCATTTGCATAGCAAATACTACAACACTCCTATTGTGGAGCTCCTATTTCAGAACTTAACTCACAGAAGTTTTGAGGATGATTTTGAAGCTATTGGTCCATTTTTGATAATGTAGGTTTGAGTCTTTCCCATCTGAAAGCATTAATGTTATGACATTTCTATTCCATTTTCTGATACAAGTGGGTGATGGTTGGTGGTTAATTGGTTGGTTTGTCTGTCATTACCAAGCTGATTCTTGCATAGAAGAATATTGGTTGGAGAGATTGGGTTTGCAGATAGTGAGCTGAGATGATAGTCTGATTCACTGTCAGCTAGTCCTCTTCAAGCTTTGGACAGCCTAAAAAGGCTGTGAAAATTTCTACCTTTCTCTCTTTTCCTATCAAGGCCACTTGCAAAAGCAGTGAAAATTTCTTTGTATCCTTCCTTTCTCTTTCCCTAAATTGAGGGTAAAAGATTGTAGTTTACTTCTATAAATGGCATACCAATGTGGATTATTGACATCATGCCAGCTCATCCAACATGGAAAGAAGGAAGAAGAAAAAGAAACTCCAGACCTTGCAGAGACATTTTGTTTTGTTTTGTTTTCTGCAAACCTGTCCAGATACTGGTGAGGTGAGGTGGTCCTGACAAGATACATCTGCTGTAGTGATGAGAACTCTACCCGATGAGGGAACCCTTCCTGCCAATATGATTACTAGTTGTTTTTTCCTGCAAACTGGACTCTATCTTAAAATCTGAGCAGTGTTTCTTCGGGGTCAGCACATAGAAGTTGTCTTCCAGAACTGGCCAAGGTTGTATCTTCTGCTTATAGTTGAATTTGGTATTGTAAGAGTCACCTAGATGTTACTGGTTTTGAAGGCATGAAGCAGTCTTTGGAAAGTAGCTGAGGTTTGGCACTGAGAGGCCAGGAGAGGTCATTAGTGAAGGTGCAGCCAAAGTAGCAGTTGAAGGCACATATTGAAGGGGTCCTGCAGAGAAGTTGAGGCTTGGCACCATGAAGAGAGCCCAGGAGAGGCTATTGGTGAAAGTGCAGCCCAGTTACTGCAATGGACCCCAGCATTCTGAACATGCCAGTACCATGGGATGACCACCAAGAACAACAGCAGCAGTAGAGTGGAGCCAACCAGAGCCTGGAGTCAAGCTGTGTGTGCTGCAGAGGGCAGAGCCAGAGAAGTGATCTAAGCCCTTTGGAGGAGCCCAGAAGATTGTAAGTGAATTCCAAATAATTGGACATTGATAATGTTTTCCTGCTGTCCAAAGACATTGTGAAAAACTTGATAGATGTTTGGTTTCATTTGGTCCTGTGCATTAGCAAACCTCATGATTGTTTCTCTTGTAAATAGTTTTGATGGTGTAGTGTTAAATTGTGTTGTAGAGATAAAGTATTTTTTTTAATACAGGAAGGGGGAATTGTTGTAGAAGTTTATTTTTAGTTATGTGTAAAATAATTGTTTTATGCATTGTTGGGTGAAGGGCAGTCTAGGTCTTGGCGTTTTGTATTGTCTGCAGGTGTTAGATTTATGTGGGTGATGTTTGATTGCTCATGATCTGCATGTGCTATCAGTAGAACACCTAAGGAATTCTGAATCAATAGAACACCTAAGCTCAGATGCTCACTGCCCATGATAGTAGTTCCCTCTGCTAAGGTTTGGCAGAGTTTGCACTTTGAGTATGCCTCCTTGTCTCCTTGCTGAGCTACCATGGCAGTGTAAACTACTATAGTATTGTGTTTCACATATTGAAAGTCTAAGCTTTGACAAATTTAAGTCTGTAGTTATATATCTGTGTTCATTCTATGCTCTTCCAGCTCTATGTTTGCTTAAACTCTAGGATAAGTTTCTTCTGGAAACAGGGCCCATGGACTTTCCTGTCTCACAGCACTTTAGAAAACCTCTACTCTTAAACTAGCATTTGAAGCTTCATGCTTTTCTATATAGTCACCTCTCTCCTAGTGTCTTGCACTAGAAGGAACTTTGTAATATCAATTTTCTGATTCTTGTGTTTAGGTTGCATGTGGTTTCTAACTTTAGGAAGTTTGTATTCATTGACAGACAACACTGTGGCTAAATAGACTCCTGAAAACTCCTCTAGTGGTATCAGTGTTTGTCCTTTAGCACTTATGGTATAGTGTCATTTATGCTCTGGAGTTAATCAGTTCTTTGTGCAAATATCTATTAGCCTAACCCTGTGACTTTGGTCAAGTTGTCTGATCCCTTTGCCTTCTTTTTGTAAATAATGGTGATAATAAACGTGAGTCATTGTGAGTATGAAATTACATGATGGACAGCTAAATAAAGTAGCATGGTGTCTGGCACAAAAAAAGGTAATATTACTTCAGGTGGTACTTGTGAAATTCCTGTTTATATTGGCCCATAAGTGGATAACCAACAGACTAAAGAGATTTTGACCATATTGAAGAGCTAACTGTTCTTCTTTTCACCCTCCTTCAAATCTCTTTCCCTTATTTCAGACCAGTTTGGAGTCAATCATGTATGGCTTGTTGATAACATCATTCTATGACTCTAGAGTGGACACCCCAATGCAAGAACTGTCTCTGGAAACTGCTCAGTATTCTGACATCAAGTAGATTTATTAAACTTCACTTCTAAGGGACTGAAGTGGAGGACCTGCATTTACAGACTTGCCTTGGGTCTTAAAAGGTTTTGTTTTCAAAGTGACAGCAAATGAGAGTATTTTACTTACTAATACCCCAAAAATTCTAAACCAAATAACTTGAGACATATATTTTATTAACATAATATTTTTATTAATTATTTAAAAATTTCATACAATGTATCCTGATCTTACCCACTTCTTATCCCTCCCAGGTCCTCCTTTCCACCTCTGTTCCTTCCAAAAAGAAAAGAAAAGAAAAGAAAAGAAAAGAAAAGAAAAGAAAAGAAAAGAAAAGAAAAGAAAAGAAAAGAGAAACACAACAACAATGAAACAAACAAAAAAGAAACAAAAACCAAACCAAACTAAACAAATAAGTCCAATCTGTGTAGCAGGAGCACGGCTTACAGACATCAACATGGTTTTCAGCAGCAGCAGCAGCAGCAGCAGCAGCCATCACAGACATCAGCATGGTCTCCAGTGGCAGTGTGGACCATAGACTTCAACATGGCCTCTCTCAGCATCAGGGCTCATGGACACATTGGGTTTGGGCTCTTCAATAGATAGACTTTCATGAACCGTGTTACCACTGGAGGCAATGTGGATGTCAGTGATGTCTGCTGCTCCTGGAAACCATGTTGATGTCTCTAATCCATGCTGCTACTGGAGAGCACGTTGATGTTCATGATCCATACTGCCACAGGAAGCCATGTGGTTGTCCTTGAGCCCCGATGCCGCCAGAGGCCATGTTTATGTCCCTTATCCATGTGGCTGCTGGAAACTACATTGATATCCCTGATCTATGTTCATGTTGATGTCCATGATCCATGCTGCCGCCGGAGGCCATGTTGATGTCTGTGACTTGTGCTATTGCCTAAGATTTATATTTTGAGTGCAAAGGATGAGTGTGGAAGAGAAACAGTTGAAAGCAAGGTTCAGAGAAGGAGAACGGGAGAAGAGCAGTAAGAAGAGAGGCAAGACCAGGCCAAGATGAGCATTGGAAACAGAAGCAGAGCCCCTGGGGCGTGTTTCTATAAGCAAATGCCCACATAGGGCCAAGGTTAGTGACCTAATTCAAGAGCATATGATTTGTGACAGAATTTGTTCCACCTTGCCACAGCTATGTCCCTGTAAAGTTACCTGGTCTTTTTCACAGTCCCAACATTCTGTTTTCAAAAGGAGAAAATACCCCCTCCTCTCCTCCCTTCACTCCTCCCAGCTCCCCAATCTCTCCTTCCCCAGATCAATCCCCCACCCCTGCCCTCCCACTCTGAGCCAGCCTCTCCCCAGAAAAGATCATTCCTCCCAGGATTACTGCAAAAATGGGGCATAGCAAGATAGAACAGGGCCTGGCACTGATCCGTACATCAAGAGTGGACTAGACAACCAAGCAGGAGCAGAAGGGTCTCTAGAGCAGGCAAAAAGGTTAGAGATACTCACCTCCCCATTCCAGCCTGTAGGAGTTTTGAACAAACACCAAGCCAGACAACCACAAAACATATTTGGGGGATCCTGCAAGTGCCATGTCTGCCACTTCGGGCTCTGTGAGCCCCTAATAGTGCTGGTCAGTTGATTCTGTGGGGTTTGTTCTCCTGGTGTCCTCGACCTCTCTGTCCCCGCAATCTCTTCTCCCCCTCTTCTGCAGGGTTGCACAACTTCTGCAGTGTTTGGCTCTGGGCCTCTGCATCTGTTTCCATCAGCTGCTGGCAGAAGCCTCTTTGATGGAGACTGAACTAGGTACACATCTATGAGTAGAACAGGATATCATTAGAAATCATCTGCTGGCTATCCAGTCTCTAGTTCCTGGCCTAGCCTGCAATGTTAGGCATAGGTTCCCTCCTTAGGCATGGGGTTCTACCTTTCCATTGTCCCAGCAGATCTTGTAGAGAGGATAAGTTATAGGTTGAAGATTTTGTGGCTGGGATGGTTTCAGGAGATGGCCTGTTTAGGCTCCCTATCTCTCATTACTAGAGATCCTCGCTAGGGTCTCCTTAGTTTCAGTTTCCACCGAAACTGCCACTTTTATGTCTATATTTATAAAATCTTTCCATGTGACTTTCCATTGTTTCTCTTGTCTACGGCTAGGTCTCGATGATCAGAGTGACTTAAATCAGTGTGGTAAAAATGATGGAAAGAGCAAGGAGTATAGCAGTATGACTGACTGAATGACTCCTCTCATCCACAAGAACATCTGTTTTCTGTTAGAGCTTCCAGTTTATCTGAAGGTTGAATGAACCAGAATGATGGAGGCAGAGTATTTCTGTTGTGATCATTGCCTTTGTTTGAATTTTTTTCCACCACCTCCCTGAACTAATACATTTCCACTGGACCTATATAAAGTTTTACCATTTATTGTTTCATAAAACATACCAATATTTCCAAGATGTGCTTTGTATTCTCCTATGTGGTATTTAATAATCAGGGCCCATGAATAGATATTCTTTTATCCTTAAATCCCTTTGCCAAGAAATAAGGGGCATGAAAACAAACATTTCACTGAAATAGAGGAGTTAAGTTACTTCAGCCCCATTTAAGCCTTATTGGATAAGGCAAGGGTAGCTGAAAGCACATTAGCATGCACTGGGAAGGACTTAATTCATCTCCTGCCCACATCCTGCCTTTCCCAAGCTCCACACCTGCCTAACAACTCCTGGGAAGTAGGTTGGCTGGCTGCAATTAAACGCAAGTGCCTCCTCAAGCACTTGGTAAAAACAGCCCTGGCATAATGATGCTCCATCTCTTCCTCAATAGAAGGAGCAGAGAGCAGAAACACATCAGCAACTGACTTGGAAACTTGTGAAGGTCTTGCCACTTGAATTTTCATAATTAGCTCTTTGTTTAATTGTTCCATATAGTGGGAGTCTTGTATATATATTTTTTCCAAAAAGTTGTCACTAATAGTTATTAATCATTTTGTAGTATAGAAGTGTAACCTTCATTCTGTGGGCCAGGTGTCATCTGGCCTTGTACCTTTCCTAGTCATCTTGCCTGGCAGTATGCTCTCACATTCTGCCATCTGCTTCTCAAGTATCATGCAGCAGAATCCTGCTGGCTTCTAACCCGCAGAAGGTTTGTAATCTGACCTGTCTTACTATTAGATCCTGGTAAAGATGGGACCCAGAAGCCACTCTCCTACCCCTGAGTTTCTACCTGACCACAGAGATCCCTCCCTGTCCTAAAAGGATTCCTGGTAATTCCATTATTGGAGGCACCAGGCATGCATGTGGTTCACAGACATACATGCGGGCAAGCACTCATACACATAGAATAAACAAAAAAACAAAACATTGATAACATGGAATTCAGGCTAGCAAAATCTGAGCAAGCTGGGCATCACCTGCTGCTGATAGAGGAGAAGAGATTCACTAGTATCTCTGGGAACAACTAAAACCTCTGAAAATTTGAAGAAAATAAGCCTTAGACCCTGCCTTTAGAACCCTTAGCAAGGAAATATTCTACACAGAACTAGAAATAGTGGAGAGCCAGAAGAATTTTAGTATGGAATTTGGGATGCACAGTAAAGAATGGAGAATGGAAAAGGAAAGAGAAACTTAAGATGGAAATCCAGAGCAAAGATTTGAAAACTGAGATATCAACAGATGAATCATCACTGCAGAAACTCACTGAAGAAGACTAACAGCATCACTTCAATAATTATCTAAGACTATACGTGGAGTCATTTGTAATTGAAGATAAAAGTATATTTTCTGACTAATGGCTATCAATTGTGAAATTTCTGCTGACATTTTTTTCTTTCACTACTTCCTTCTGCTTCCTCACAGCTACCATTGTTAGGGAGAATTGGTAGTAATAATGTTTACCTATTCTGGAAATAAACTGTGTTTCATTCCATTCTTAAGGATAATTATTAATATTATTGGGCTGAAAATGTAGTTCAGTAGCAGAGTGTTTACCCAGCATGCATGAAGCCACAGGTTCAATTCTAGCACTTAAAATATTAGAGTTATTACTATTGATATACATATATATTTCAACAAAAGCAAAATATTAATTACTCATATGTAGGTTATTGCAAATAAAAATATCCTACATAAGGAGGATCCCAAGATAATGCTGCTAGTTGTCGGATACTCATTATGATCTGTAGGGGACAGGCAGTATTTGTTTTCTGTTTAAATGCTGTTTCATAAAATACAGACACCCTGAAAATTATTATAAATTATTATATAAAGTTCTATGATGGAGCTGGTTGGTGTTTCCTTTTCAGATCTGACTTACCAATCTCACCTCGCTATCACTTAGTATTACCCAACTACCTCATAATACAGTGTAAGGGGAGGGCAAGTGACTATGCAGAGGAAAGGCCTCAACCTACATGTCAGCAATGTCATCTCCTAACACACTCCTGGAAGGAGGCTATCACTCTCAACAGGCACATCTCTGTTTTGAGAGAAGCAAAAATGCATCCAACGGCTTCTCTGTGTTCTGCAGACTTAGGCAGCTAGGGTCCCTGAAGACCTGTCTTTTGTCTTCACCTTAAAATGTACTTATTTTTCTCCTATTACAGTCTTTGAGTACTTTATTGACTCTTTGCCTTTGGCTTCACTCAAGCAATGAAATCTTACACCTGGATCAGGACAAGAAATATACCTGCAGTTTATCCTCCATATTTTTTGCCAGAGTTAAAAAAAAAAAGTTCTTGCCTGTCAGGGGAATATAAGCAATATGCTCCTGTGTGAATACTTATTACTTGCCTGTCAGAAAAAGGTTACAGGAATTTCCCTTTGGGGAGAATGTCATGAAGACTTTTCTTTTTCCTCCCAAGTAGAAAATTTCTTGCAGATGTTTTTCTCAAGGTATTGCAGCTGCAATTCCCTTTGGAAGTTCACCTGGCATAAATGTACCACAGAGACACATTTCCATCCCAGTAATACATTGCAAATACTTTCTGCTAAAATGAATGTAGAAGTTTTTCTTACTGTGAAAGAGATTGTGAAGCATCTGAAGCACTGGAATTTTCTTTGGACATCTAGGTTTTCAGTTCGCCATGGGCCACCCATAATCATGGGATTGGGGGTGTGTGTCTATATTCTTGGACTCTAAGTCTCTTAAAAGTTTGAAGTGAAGGTACTGTTTGGGGTTCCTTATTTGACCTGTGGTATGTTGGAATCAAATGCTATGACCTTGGTGTGAGTACTCAGAAGTTCAACTTTTAGGTAGGCATAGTGTCTAGGTAATGGACTGGTGTCCAGGACATATGGGGTGACTTTCCAGCTCATAGCCAGGTTGCCATCTGCTTACCATTGCTTGAAAGAGCTTTGCTGTGAAGTATAGTGATCAGCTGTTCAGAGCTGTTCCAGAATTCATGTTCAGTAGAGAATTGTTGGTAGGTCAGCAGCAGTCTTAATTGTGTTTTGGTATATTGCTCATAGCTGCTGACATCACTCTAGACCGCCATCCCTTTCATATAGAAGGATTGGCATAGGCAGAACGACTACTGGAGTGTTCATGAATGAACAAAGAACATCAACTATGGCTAAACCCAGGTGAGCTAAGCTGACCTGCACCAAAGAACAGAAATGATTTCCTTCTTTTTGTTTTCAAATTAAAATATGATTACATCATTTCTCCACTTCCTTACCTCTTGCCAACCCCTCTCGTGTATCTTTCCGTGATCTCTCTCAAAATCACATAGAAATACAGCTTGTTCAGTTTGTTTAGTGTTAGCTGTCTATATATGATTCATATCTACCCAATTTTATTGGATAACTAGTTGGGGGTTCTTCCCTGGGGAAGACTAATTCTCCTGTTCTCAGTATTCCTAAGGAGCCTGTAGTTCTTTGCGCATGGTTGGAAGCTATGATATTTACCCCTTCACATTAGCGTGTTTGAGGTTGTAATCCTTGTTCAGGTCTTGATTAGGCAACCATGTTCTTGAGACTTCACGGGTGCAACTAATGTTTCTAGGAGATGCGGTCTCCCAGCAGATTTCCTTTTCTTCTGCATCTTACAACTTTTCTGCCTGCTCTCCTACAATGTTCCCTGATCCTTAAGTTGAGGAACTCTGTTGTAGATGTATCACCTAGGGCTGGGCAGCCCACAATCACTTGCTCTCTATATTTTGACCAGTTGTGGATCCTTGTGACAGTCTGTCTCCCTCTGTTGCAAATAGAAGTTTCTTTGATGACGGGTGAGAGCTACACTTATCTGTGGGTATAAGGATAGATGTTTAGAATGCAGTTAGAAGTTATGCTAGCTTAGTAAAGTGGCAGTAGTAGTTCTCCTCTATGATCCATGGCACCCTAGCCCTGAGTGGTTGTCTAGGTTTCTAGTACCAGGCATGATGTCTGCCCTGTAGAGTGGGCATTAAGTTCGATTAGAGAACTGTTGGTTACTACAAAACATGATTGCCATTGTTGTACCCTTAGGGTTATGCCATGCTGATCATTGCTTTTTTTCATATATGTTGCCATCTGGGTGGGAATATTGGTTGCCTCCCTCCCTTGGATGCTTGCACAGCACCTTTTGATACTATGAAAGAGAGTCCTCAGGGAGGAAGCTTTTAAATCAGAAGCAACTCAGATGCTCCAGGGCTTATGGCTGAATTGCATGGTAATCTAAGGAAACAACAATAACCTATGTTGTTCAGAGTGTCTCTTGGACTCCCCTGACTAACAACTCAAAAGGGGAGTACTCATGCCTGTTAGTGTTTTGTTGTTGTTAGTCTCTGGCTATTGCAGGGAGCATTATCAACCCAAGCAGGGTAATTTAATTTGAACTATACCTGTATATAAATACACATAGACTTAAATGTAATGTATGTAATTTAGGTAAATAAATAATATGATTTTTATGTGTTTTTTCAGATATCATTAATGCTAATACCCTCATTCTCATCTCTTTCTGTATTTTCTTTCCTCCAGCCCAATTAGAGTTCCTTCCTATTTTACTCAAACTCCTTTCCAAATCACTTGTATCCTTCTATCTCCCCACTCTAGTGGTCTCCCACATACCATGGTGCCCTTATTACTTTTCTGGTTTTTGCAGTTAGACCAGGTCATATAGGCACATCTGAAGATTTTGATCTAGGAACCACAGATGAGAGAGAACATGTGGCATTTGTCTTTCGGGGCCTGGGTTACCTCACTCAATATATTTTCTAGTTCCCCTCATCTCCCATTTATCTGCAAGTTTCACAATTTCATTTTTCTTTACAACTGAATGGTATGCCGTTGTGTATATATATTATGTACTAGGATGAGGTGTTGGTTGTACTACAACTGGGGATTGGGGAGGGTGCATAGAGGGCAAGATCAGGGGAGTTAACCAGTTGAGCCCTGGTACAAGATATGAAGAACATGGCTGCGCTAAGACAAATTATTTCTTTGTGAATTGGTGTTGGCATAATAAGTTAGCTGACAGTGGAAATATTAGATATTAAATACTATTATTATCACTTGTAATAATAGATAATATTTATTGAGTACTTTTTATGTACTAAAGGTTTGTATAAGCAAGTGGAAATTACTCATGTAATTAATACTATAATACAACAAGCTACTATTGTTTTCCTTAGTTTACAGATTAAAACACCCATGCACAGATGGAGCCATTTGCCAATTTACACAGCTAACAAAGTTACTGCCTTTATTTTTCACCATGTTGGGAATCTGATTTTGCCGTTAAAGCTCTTAACCACTGGACATATTGCTTCTTTGCTACTCTCAGTGACCAATTTAAGAGCAGTTTTCTACAGAAAGATGTTTGAGCAATGTTTCATTTCATGGGTGTGGAAACATACCTGGGTTTAGAAATTCTTCAATCACTTTAGAAGTAGTGGTGGATTCCAGCATTGACTGACTGTATGACCTTTATTGTGCTTTTAACTTCCAAACCTCCATCTCTACTTATAAAAGTAACTAATTACCTTTGTCTTACCCACCTGCCTGAGTTGTGAGATGACATGAAATAAATGCTCTGGACAGTACTTTGTCCTTTAAAGCCATTTTCTATTGGATTTCTGACTTGGGATTGAGGTGTATCAAATATTAGGTGGCCATGAAGGTAGAACAGCATTAGCATCAAGTTAAAAGAAAGTTCAGGCTGGAGGAAGGAGGAAGGAGGCTGACCTCTGCAGGCACCAAGGGGATCAGGCAAACTGGAAAGTAACCTGGCAAGTCAGGGTCAGAAAAACAAAGACAAAAGGCAGCTTTGAGGGTGAGCTGGCTCTTTTCTTGTTGATCTTAGTGGTTTGCCTTTTCCTAGCAGAATAGCATCCTTTGAAGGGAGAGGGAATGGGGATAAAAATCAGACTGAATCATGCATGAGGCTGTGAAAGAATGTAACACTCACCACACACTTCTACAGACACTCACAGGAGCTCCCATTCGAAGGCAGCACACACAGTGAGACAGCTCACTCCTTGATGCAGGGATTTTCTGATGGAGAAAATAGTCATGGTATTTCACTGCTTTGGGAGAGAACTAGAGTCATCCAGGGTCAGTGAGGGGCATCAAGGAATTAGAGGAATGTGCTTCATTAAAATTGTTTTGTCTTACAGAGGACCATGTTATATACAAATAGTACTCTTAAAACAGTTTTAAGAGGCTCAATCAATATTCATCACAGGAGCAACAGTGTTCTTTGACTCATTGTGGCTTTTGTTACCAACCACTTTCATCATAGTTTCCTAACAACCACCAAGTAGCTTTTAGTAATGATTACAGATCTTTTGTGCTTCTAACTATAGAGAATACACTGGGTGCTCTTTGTGTATTATTTATCTCTCACACAACAGTCTTACAAGTTCCAAACTAATACTATTCTTCATCTGTAAAGAAGAGGACTGACCATCTTAGTGACTTGCCACCCATTCCAAATTTTCTTAGAAGCTTTATATTCAAAAGAGATCTCACATCAATCTATTTTTCTTGATCTGATTTTCTTTCCTCTTAAGGCCATTACTACTAAATATCTGAAGAGAACTCACGTATGGTTCTGATTGATTGTCTTTCTCCACTAGGATGGAGATGTCATGATGGTAGGGATTTTGGTAAATTCTTCAGTGTTCCATTTTCACATAGTACAATCCTAGACATATAACGAGGATCTGTTGCTTATACTTGTTAAATGAATGACAAAGTGGCCAACATGGATACTTTGTAGTCTGATGCTAAAGTTCTTCCAAATCCTGTGATCTGATCATGTAACAACTATATATTGCTGCTTTCTTTCCTTATCTACATCATTTCTATCATATATCAAGAATGTATATGATATATCTATATGAATATATTTAACATGATTAAAACATTGAAAGTAACCTCCGCTCACTCTTTCCCAGTGATAACAGGAAGAAGAAATTCTTAGTTGTGTGTTTTTGTTTTTATTTTTGTTTTCTGGACTGAACCTAACATAAAACTAAAACAATACTTTCTCCTGAGAGGGGGAAAAAACTTCTAAGAAACAATAGTGATATAATAAATGAAAAGGTCAAGAATGAGCTATAAGTTATAGCATAAGAAATGTGAACTCTTGAAGGACTGTATTTGCTATTATTGTTATTCTTTGTAGAGAGGAGTGGGGGTGGCAGATTTGTTTTAATTCTAATCAGTAGGTGGCAGCAATTTTCTTAGACAAAAGATAAGCTTAACAGTTAAGAATACCTAACAAGTCTAGGCCAGATGCTGATAGAAACCAATTTCTTTTAGAAGTCAGAGACCCTTAAGGTCACCTTTCCTGAAGAATTGTTACCTTCTAACTAAAATATAAACTGGAAAAATGACATCTGTTGAATAGAATGCCAATGTAGAAGAATTTCTAGTGATTTCATCCATCAACTTTAATAATCATGTTATGTCTCATGTAATTTACACAATAGTATCCTAATCACAAACAACAGAACTTTTATAGGTGAGGTATTCATGGTCTGCTTATGTAATTCATAGACTCTACCTACCCCTTATACAGAATTGCTTTGTGTTGTGGAAATGACTACGTCAGAGCGTTCACCCCTTTGTGATATTTTTATTTCATTTTCTATGGAGGGTATTCAGGAGATGAGAGCACAGACAGAGTCAAAATATACAAGGACTAGGGTTGAGTCCTATCATAACCTTCAGCAATACAGCTTCTCTATGCCTGGCTTTACTAGAAGTGGTTGGTGATTATTCACTTGTCTATTACCTTCACTGACTGTAAAAATGTTGAGAGAATAAAATAAACATTTACTTAATTTTACTGTCTCTAGTACCACACATGGGTCTTAGACTATAAAAGGCACTCAATAATTGTTGGTTCTTCGGAAGCCTCATGTACTTTTTGAAACTTGATAATGAATGGAAGCCTTACTTAACTTTTAAACTCCTCATTAGTATTTCTGACTTAGCACTATTTAGAGACATGCCTAAAGAAAATATCTCAATAGACAATTATGTGAATGGACCTATGCAAGTGTATAATTTGACTTGGCCAATTTTGTTCTTGTTTTATAACCCCTGAGAGCCATGAAGGACACTTTGATATATTCACATTCTCATCATCAACATCTATGGCGATTAACTTTGTACTCTACTGGTGATGGATGCTGGAGATACAACTTCTGTCTTAAAAGTTACGCAATAGATACATGTGTGTAATAATGGCAGGTGGAACAGTTATCACAGATTCTAAGTGCCCGGTGAACAATAATGTACAGGAAAATCTTAGGTAATAGTAAAAATTTTAGGGGTCAGTGAGATGCCTGAACAGGTAATGGTACTTGCTCTAGAGTCCGAGTTGGATTCCCAAAACATAGATGAAGAAACAAACCAATTTTTGGAAGATGTTCTCGGACTTCCAAGAGCACGCTGTGTCACAAGCATGTACACAAACATACACATAGAGACGTTAAACAATATTAAAACTTTAGGAAAGATATTCTGCAGAAGAATATACAGTCGAAATCTCCAATTGAAAATTTTTATGTTTGCTGAAATGTTTGTTGTTACAGAAGCATAGCCATGTTGTGCTGGGTGTGGGATTTTCATCTCTCTTAAGCATATTTATTGTATAAATTAGCCCCAAAGAGACTAAAACCTAATGGCTTACTTTTAAAAAAGTATTTCTTTGCTGAATCAGTTATTTTTTTTCATGTGCTAATAATAGGTGAAAGAACATACCCTGAATAGCTTCATAAAGTGATTATGACTTCAGTTTTCATAGTTTATTTTAGTCTTAGCTGGTGGACTAGAAGTGAAAAGCTTTAATATCAAAACTACGGGTTTGATGAAAAGCAATCATTTGATTATTTATACAAAGAAGTTACAAAAGAGTGATGGTTGCTTCTGAAGGCAAATGGAACTGTATTTCAAGATAACAATTATTCCCATTTTGTTTCTTCTAAAAATTCCCATTAGAAATAGTAAAGTCTATAAATAGGAGAGAGAAAGCAAGAGTAGTATTATAGGGTGATTAAAGTATACAGCGTAAGACATCAAAATGATGATAAAACCAAATAAGCTTCATCAAGTTTGACTGAACAGACCATGAGATGGGGAAAAGAGTGTAGTTTTGGCCAAGTGGTTAAGGTAATAGACTAGAGAGGGGGAATGTGGTAGTAATTTTCATTGCTATTTTCAAATAACATTTGGTGGTGATCAATGTCTGGTGTGTTTTATAATGCAAGGGATTGATTTTATGCTTCTCTCTCACTTTCCCACCATTCTTAGATCTAGAGCTTATCTAAGACACATTGATTTTTCTATCAGTGATTTCTTCTCAATAGCTAACTCATTCTTTAGTCCTGTAAGATTAACTGCTTCTCCAATAGCTCTGGCCAATTTCTAAAGTTTATGGCCCATTTCATAAGGTCTTGTAAATAAGCCCTTACTTCCTTTTTAATTATGTGCCCCTGTAGAATGCATGTGCCAGCATTGCTTCAAATTTATATTTGAGGCTGAGAACCAGACAACCTTATCATAGGATAATTGTTTTAAATTGTGTTAAGGCCTTTTCTTTATTAAGTTGGCTGGGGTTAAGAACAGAAAGTCTGACAATCAACTGTGCTTCTTTTCATTCAAATCCTGGCACAAGAGTATTTATTCTAAGGCTTCTTGGACTAACCACCTCTCTGAATACACCTGCAATCCCCCTCCCACTCATAGCCCAACATATCCCAGAACATATATTATTTTGTGCATTTGTCTTGGCATTTATGTAGAGTGCTTACTTTAATGATATGTTTTATATACTTATATTATCTATTCTATCTCAGTAGTTAATAAGTCAGACTCTGTAGACAGATGGTCTGGAGTTAGCAATAACTTTGTTATGTGTTAGTCGTGTGATCTGTGAGTTTACTTAACCTACCAGCGTCTCAGTGTCTTGACCTGAAAAGTAGAGATGATAATAACACCTTCCTAGTAGGATTGTAAGGATCAAAAAAGTCAGAGTGTGCAAAACATTTCACCTATACTTGCCTTCCAGTGTTTTATATAAGTGCTAGCTGTTTTATCATTATGGTTTTGGACGTTTCTCATCTCTGAATTATTATTAAGACTGAGGCCAGAAGTGTATTTTCACTGTTCACATACCTCTTTTGTCCAAAATGCAATGCATCAGGTGGTATGTAGCATTTCCTGAAATAATGAGCAGGGCTGGAGATGCAGTTTAGTTGGTAGAGTATTGTATATGTCCTGACTACTATCCTCAGTATTGCATAAAACTGGGTGTGGTGATATCTATTAATGATTCAAGCATCATGGATGTAGAGGCAGGAGGATGAAGAATTAAAGCTGTATATAGTGAGTTCAAATACAGCCTGGGCTACTTGTGTCCATGTCTCGGGACATGTAAAGAATGAATGAAGAATTATAAGGATTCAATGTTTATATATTATGACCTTAATATACTTAATAAGTTCACAAAATTATGATCATGGAAACAATGGATGCATAGGAAATGGCCATATTCCATCTGATTTAAGATGTGGATATGAAGAGAAACCTCTGAAGACTGATTTTAGAATATATAGAGACATAAACTTGTGTACTGAGCCTGGTGGCAAACATCTATATTCCCAGAAGGTGGGATGCAGAGGCAGGAGGATCAGGTGTTCAACGCTATCTTCAGCTACATAACAAGTTAAAGTCTAGCCTGAGGTATCTGAGACCCTGTCTTGAAAAATAAACTGTGTACTGAGAAGCAAAGATGACAGATGTATGGAAACTATTTTGCTGAAAGTAGAAACATTAACTGTTTTCTCATACAGGGGAAGAACCAGCCTTAACTTGTATTGCTAAAACTATTAAGTGGAAATGACAGGGTAGACTATCTGAATCCAGCATAAGGAACCCTTTCTAGCCACCTGGCCTTCCTGACAGTTGAGTCAGTGGCCATATAATGTGGTTTGACTGGGCTCATAAATAGCTACTTTTCTTTTTCATTCAATAAATGCAAAAGTGTCACTTTTGTAGCAGGCAGCTGAGTTGCTTGCATGGCCAGTACGCAGGCAAGATCATTTGTACATCCACACTGGGGAAAGAAAGAAGTGTGCTCATTCCTCCTTTCTCTTCATAGGAATAAAAAGGAAACAAAGAGGGCCAAAACTGTGGGTGCCATTGTACTTATTAAGGTAATATGCCGCGAAAGCTCACTGGCAAGAGAGTTGTATTTGCCTGGGTCTAGATCATTGAATTATGTGTAAATCTTAAAGCAGTTAAGTCTGGGATGGGAATGTAGTTCAGTTAGTAGAGTACTTCCTTAGCTCAAGTCACTAGCTAAACCTGAGAATATAATACCTACAATCCCAGCACTCAGCTGCTAGAGACGGGATAATCAAAAGTTCAAGGTCAGTCTAAGCTTCATAACTAGGTTGAAACCAGTCTAAACTACAGAAGACGCCCACCTCAAAATACCAAACCAAGATAAAAACCCTCCGAAGTCATTGATTACCTAATTGATATTTCAGGACTTAAAAATATTTCCTCACCCTATCAAATAGGTTGTCACAATATTAGCAACATGTTATTTTTCTAAGTAAAGACACCAATAACAGAACTCACATTGATCACATTCTCGTTTTATGAAAGAATCAATATTTTTTAAAGAAGGAAATAGAACATATGCTCACAATAAAATATTGAACTATTTTAGGGCTATGAAGAGTCCACATTTTCTACATTCTTCTTACTTCACCCTGGTCAAATAAGAAATCCCCAGCATGAATTGGCATGAATTCACAAGCACACACTTGGGAATCACTATTTTGGTTTTAATGATATTCTCTGGTCTTTCCACATGAGAGTCTTATATCCCATCCCTTCCAGGTTCCTCTTAAGCTACTTATTATGGGATTGGTATTTTGCATTAATCCCCACTGTAGCATCTTATCCCATGGATCCCACATAAATCAAAATCTAAGAATAATCTCCAGAAGTAGATAGATCCTGACCTAATTTAGTCATTGTGTGGGAATCTTATGATACTACTTATTCTGTAGGCTTGTTCAGGGGTACTGTCTGATTACTCTGAAGATCCTTAGATTAATATGGCCATAACGTTCAGACTTCAAAGTGTAAAAGACTAGAAGTTATAGATCCTATTAATAAAATAATTTAATACATGAAGAATAGGGACTTAAGGTCTTCGATATGTCTCCTAAAAAGCCCTTTGAAACTGCCTAGCATAATATATGAGGCAAAATACTATTTTCCTTTAATGGATTATGTATTGAGGATGCTCCTGAGTAAAACTATTCTAAATGCCTACAATGACAAAAGAAAGACTCATATCATTTTTTTCAAACTTTAATTCCATTTCAGAAACATTGATATCTGATTGCTTGCTACTGAACTGGAGCTTGTTTACATGAGAAACCACTTTTTTTGAAGCATATTATCCACTAATATAATCATAGAGTATTTTCTGGAGGGGGAAAAGGACTGATCTTTGGGCTACGAATTAGACAGCACATTACCATTTGGATTAATCGGTCCTGAATTATGCTATTTTACTTTTAAATGCTCAGGTTCCAATTTGAAAGTCACATTATTCAGAAGTGCCTATGATGATTTGACAACTCAGTTCTCAATATATGCAATATAAGGCTTTGTGCCTCAGTGAAAACTCATATCTAGTAGGATTCTAAATGGAGACTTTTCCAAATTGTATCCACATACTCTGATTTGCTAAGATAAAAAAACTGGGCAGATCATTACTTAGGGGTACTGACAACACCCCAGCCAAATCCATCCAACTTTGAGTAATGAACAGATTTTATTTATGACTTATAGTTTGAGGATATTCTAGAAAGTTTCACATATATTATTTTTTTCCCTTTTTCTACTACCACTACTGCCACCACCACCACCATCACCACCACCACCACCACCACATTATTTTAGGCTGTCATTTGCATTATCACAAGGGGAACTTAAATGGTTCCTCAAAGTCCATTCTTGTCTCCATAAAATGTTTATTCACAGAGATATTAAAATTTTAAATCAAATTCTATTGCTTGTATAAAATTCTTATGTGGCTTCTCATTACACATAGATTGAAATACAAATTCTTAACTATTTCAGCAGGATCTTTTGAGATCTGAGCCTTGTGTATGTAAAGACTTAATAAGTACCTAGCATTCAAGATGAACAAAACAGATAAAACTTTCTGCTCTTATAAATTTGACAATCTGTTGCAAAGAGAGTGACAATAAACAACTCCAAAAGGTAAAATATATAGTAGTCCAGATAATGTAAGTTCCATGGACAAATGTGACAGAGAAGAGAGGAATAGGGAAGGATATTAGAGTCAGTTAGAGTCTTGTCAGAGAACAGATGTAACACTCACATTGGATAACTGAGCAGTGTTTCCTAAAAGGGCTACTTACAAAAATGTGGACAGGATGCCAGACTGGGTTAGATGAATCATTTGTCCCTGTTTTGTGCTGTCCTTTCTTTACTTCTTTCCCAGTGCTTGAAGAGTTAAGATGAGGGAAATTTTAGCAAAATGAGGGGAGAATAAGACTTACCTGGGGAAGTCTTCTGACAAAACACTGTGATGTTAGATCTAGGAACTTAGCTAGCTCTAGGTAGTCTGATAGGTGAGGAGTTGATTCAACACTTGATTCTCCTTCTTTCCCAGATCTCCTTCTGATCTTTCTCTCTGCCAAAATATAACCCAAAGCCAGAAGGTCTTAAAAGGAACCCATTGTGTAACTCAAATGGTCATTTCTGCAGAGGAGAGCAAAGAACAAGATGAAGCGGGCTAGCGTGTATGAAGGGCAGAAAAAACATGTAGAAAACAAGGTGGTGATTCTCAAGTGGTGGTTCCACCAAAAGTAGCATATTGTTCCTCTGTCATTCCTTTGTCTGCCTGCACTGGCTGCCATTAACATACTGGATTTTTCATGTCTCCTCTGTCTAGATTTAAGGAATTGGTAAGTACTCCTATCTAAATGCTTCCCCATTCTGTCACCCCTTCAACATTGCTTGCTGAACTCCTATTTCACAGATAGAAGAGATAGATGAATCAGTTGTCCCTGTTCTATATTATCTTTTCTGTACTTCTCTTGTACTGTAAACTTGTATATTTATTTGGCTGCTCTAATTAATATTTGTTCAGCTTATTCTACTTTAAGGATCATACGGATAGGGGATATCTCCATTTTCTTCATTAAATTCACAATGTCTGGAACATAGTACTCATTAATTATATTGAGTGATTGAAGATCAGCGAGTAGAAAATAGTCATCATGAGAGATTTGTTATTCATTATAATATTATATTGGTTTTGCGTGTGTGTGTGTGTGTGTGTGTATGTGTGTATGTGTATGTGTATGTGTGTGTGTTTAAACACGTAGCTGAAGTTTGAGTTATTAGAGTTCTACATTCTCCTGGAAAACACTTTGGACTTCTTTTGGATTGCTGTCCTGAGTGAGATGTGTACAAAACATCAGTGACAGACCAAAGAAATGATCTCATCTTGGTCTAGCTTATTGGATCAATGTATTGTGGTTATTTACAGGAACATGGACGACTCAAAGACATCTATATCATCAAAAAGATAACCCCAGGCATGAGCAAAGCAAGTTGCCTTTCTGGATCTCCCTGTACAACTTTCAGGCAGCTCCCATGGAGAGAGTCATTTCTCTGCTGGCAATTGCTTACTGCTTATGTAGCCTTGGGGATGGGCCTTGTGGATTCTGTCAGGGTCATAAGTTTCCTGAGCCACATAAGTTCCTGAGCTTCTAGAGGCTTATGGGCTTCCCTATCCTAGAGAAAATAGCTACACAGCTTCTCTAGTACATATCAACTTCTTTTTCTTTATACTCAAATGGGGGGCATGCTTAGCCACCAGAATGGACAGCTTAAAATCTGTACAGTTTATAGTATCTAACTATCCTTTAATAAAAAATGGGAAGGGTCATTTAGCACACACATGTCAAAACCTCTTGAAACAAAACATGTTAAAATTAGTGCCCATAGAGGATAGGGTTGAAAATGGGATAATACTTAATGAATTAATTAATTGATAAAATTTACTAACTGTAATTATGTGTTATAAAACAAAATATTTGATTAGTTTAACTATCTGTACTTGTACCTGAAAGTTAAACATATTCAAATGCAAACTGTATATTTCCCACCCACAAAAGTAAATAGTACTGGGGCTTGGCAATATATATCACCCCTGATAATTCTAGAGACACCTCTTACCCCACACCTTGGTTGATTAATATAACTTAAAACAATGTTTATTATTTACCTCCCTGTTAGTAGCTACTTCAGAGGTGTATAAAATAAGCTGGACTTGTCAGACAAAAAGTTCAATGTTCTTCTTGTCCAGCAGAATCTAAGGTAATGGCACACGCTTTTCACACTGTAGTGGGATTGGATCTCCCCTGAGGGAATCTGTTCATCATCAAGATATTTCTGTTGACAAGGTAATATTTGTCCCACATATATTCAGTCATGTGCTTAACTAAGATTGGCTTTTATTTTACTTCTATCTTCACAAGAATCCCATCAATCCTTTGCCAAGGGTAAGTCAAAACAGCTCTGTTGTCCAGGTCCTTTTCATTGTTGTCGCTTTTCCTTGCCCCCTTTCTCTTGCAGTATTCCTCTTGGGATTTACGAAGTTGCTTGAATTTCCACACTAGAAATTCCTACTTACTAGCTGTCTGACAATGTAATTCTGAACCATCTGTTGCCTCTGTGCCCTGAATCTGGCCTGTTTAGCTGCATCTCACTTGTTTCTTGGCCCTGACCTTTGGCTTCTGGCTACTAGTTCTCACTCCAGTTGTTGAATGCTTACATCAGCCTCCAGTTTTATTCTCAGGTCTCCCCAGATCCTTCCCTAGGACTGGCTTACTCCTTTGCTGATTCCCCTCTCTCACAATCATGTCACCCTTCACTTTTGTGTTCTCCACACACTGACATGTATTCCTCAAAAGTGACAATCTAGAACTCCCTCACAGACCACATACCAATAACCAAGGACAGAAGTTTATATTTTGAAGCAGTGTCAGCATGATTCCATAAGTTGTTGAGAGGCGGACACAGGATGTGGCCTCTTAGCCTAGATGAACAATATTGCCACTTACCAAATGGGAAATAATAACAATAATTACTAAGAAGGGATTTTTATGAGTGCTTAGTGCCCCAGGGGCCAGAAGCCCTTGCTGTCACATGGGAGCCAGAAAGAGCAGAGGATTTGGCTGAGAAAGAAGGTTTTAAAAGGTCAGGTCACACTGACAGTTCTCATTCTGAGCTTGGTCAAGGAGAAAGAATTGCACTGACTTTCATAATGAAAAATATATTTTCCCTTTGTCAAGGCAGTAGGATGGGGAAGGAAGGCAAGGCAGCGAATAAAAGGGAAATCAATTAGGAATCTCAGAGAGTTAATAGAATATGCCATTTGAAACCCTCCAAATTGCACATTTTTTTCATTGATAGGGAAGATTTACACAGGTCCAGAATTCACATTAGCATTAATGAGGATTTTACATGTAAATTCCCAGAAAATCCAAAGAACTGTTAATCCCTTACACCTGGATGCTGTTCTGCACCATACATTTTCACCCTCAGCTTTTTATAATGCAGTAGATATGAAAAAGCACAAATTTGGAAATTTCCTATCCAAATGACATAAGTTAAAATGAAGACAAGGTATTTACAAAAACCTCCTTGCTTCTATGCGACAGAAGACACACTGGTACTAGACTTGTTACTAGCTGCTTTCAGAGATAAGGTGTTACATAAATTCGAGGTACAGTTATGTTATTATCAGTATATGCTGTTGAATTTGTGAAATCATGCTGATTATTGGTCTGATGTCTCTGCAGAAAATTATAGCCATTATCAGCTCTTGGGATGAAAGAGAGGGGATATCAGCTGCCTATTGCAATTCCTAGTCCACATGGAAAAATAAAGTATTTTAATGCAATAAAGAGTCCACTGAAATGCTTTCTTACTTCATTGGGAAGAATAAGTAGTGAAAAGTATGAACCCCAGGTGAAATTATAAGGAGGACAATTTCATAACAGCATTAAGAAAACATTTTACAGTACCATATCTGCCTTTAAATAGATAGGGCTGCTTTGGACAGAGATGGGTTTCCTGTTAATAAATGGTATTCAAATGGAATATTAATTCACTAACAATATTGTACAAAGGATTTATATACTATCTAGAATAATTTCTTTTTGTTAACATAAATTCATTTGTGCAAAGTAAATGGTCCCATAACATTTTCACACATACATGTGATAGACATTTATCACACTCTCTGTCTGTTCTGTTCTTACCCCCCTTTGACTCCCTACATCCACTTTCCCATTCTTTGCACATATGAGTGAAAGTATGCATGTCTTTTGGAAACTAGATTATTTTGCTTAATGTGGGAGGGAGGCAGTTCTACCCATTTCCCTCCAAATGTAAAATTCTACTCTTTATAATAGGTTGAATAAAATTCTGCTATCTATCTATCATCTATCTATCTATCTATCTATCTATCTATCTATCTATCTATCTATCTATATACATACACAAACACACACACATACAGTTTCTTTATCCATTCATCCACTGGTGGGAAAATCCATAATCTGGCTATGTTGATAGTATCCCAATAAGTGTGGATAATTTCTGAGGTTTCATTCAGTTCTGAGTCCTTAAGAAAATAATTCAGGACATTGGTTTGGAGAAAAGGAACATAGTATTTATAGTTTTTTCACTGTTTATGCAATGTAAAAGCCAAGTACAGTGGCGCCCATCTGTAATTTCACAACTTGGGAGGCCTAGGCAGGTGGATTATACATTCGAGGCTAGCCTAAATTGCATACTGATACTCTATATCATAAACAAAGGACTGTGGATGTAGGTCAGTGGTAAATCACCTTCCAAACTTGGACAAGGCCTTGAACTCCATCCCCAAAACCAAACATAAAATAATAATAATAATAACAATAATAATAATAATGCCAAGAACCTGGTAACCATCACTCTTTTCTGTTTTTTAAAACTTTATTTAGGTATAATTGCAAGCTCATAATATGAATGTAGTATGAATATATTATGAATATTATTCATAATAGCCAGAAACTGGAAACAACCTAGACTCCCCTCAACTGAAGAACGGATAAAAACATTGTGGTACATTTACACAATGAAGTATCACTTAACTATTAAAAACAACGGCCTTATGAATTTTGCAGGCAAATGGATGGATGGAACTAGAAAAATATCATCCTGAGTGAGGTAACCCAGTCCTAGAAAGACAAACATGGTATGTACTCACTTATATGTGCATATTAACTGTTAGGCAAAGGAGAAAGGTACTAATATCAATAGACCAAGAGAGACTACACAATAAGGAGGGCTCTGATGGGATTATAGGGATATCCCCACTAAAGTGGAAATGGAACAGATGGTGAAGGTGGGGTTGGGGAAGATGGGAGTGGGAGTAGAGGGGACTAGGAAGGGGAGAGAGATGGAGGGAGAGCAGATATGGAGAGATGACCAGAATCAGGGACAAATATGGGGTGATCAGGAAACCTAGTGCATTGGACACCATGTATTTTTAACCATGATCTACCCTAAGTAACTCACCTTTCAGAGAGCCGAAACAATGTGGGTAACAAACACTGAAATGTGCTACACAGTGAACAAATGATGCAGAAAACACATTAGAAGGCACTGACTTGATAGTCAGGTTTGAAGAAACCTGTTTGGATACTGATGAAAAGCTGAAGGACCAGTTTCTAAATTCATTGGAACATACCCATTAACAATTTTGTTGAAGTAGAATTGATACTAGTAGTTTGGCTGAAATAGGATGGAAAGCACAGAAATTATCAAAATACCTGAACTCATATTCAGGCCTTCTCTCTAGATTTGTGGCTATTAGCAGGTCACTTCATCTCACTGAAACTCAGTTATATGTTCATCTGTGAAATGTGGTAATAACACCTTTACAGAGAGACTTTATGAAGATTAGCTAAACCAATGGATACACATGTACTTTATAAGCTCTAAGCACTATATAATTATAAAGGGCTGTTATTGTCATCTGCAGTGATTTATTAGGGCTGCAGATATCACACTCTCAATAACTTGAACATGCAAAGACAATCAACTTGTAGAATTGTCTCTAGATCTAATCTTGCCTTTTCTTTGAATCTACACAACTCAATTGGTCGAAAGTTAGAAGGACACTAAAACTGTAAATATACAATGTGAATTAAAATTCAGTCTGATGTGGTAATTGAACCTAAGGGATTGGCAAGGCAATCTTTTACCAAAGAGAACTGGATCATAAATAGTTTATGATCAGTGGACCCTACATTCCTGGTTGCAAGTACTCACCTCTGAAAGCTACCATATCTGTTGATGGAGTATAAACAAAGGGAATGGTCATGTTAGAATTATCCTTTATTTACAAAAATGGGTGATGGATTTTCCTCACAGGCCATAGTATGCCTAATCCCAATTTAAATGACCCCTTTACATAGTTTCTAGTTCCTCTAGCATAAAAATGGTGTCTCAGATAAATATACCCTCATTCATTTTATAAGATCGTATCTAGATGTATAGGGGAAAAGATAATGGAACCTTCTGATGTGAAAGGGAAGATGGGAGTGGTTATAAAACCACATAGCTTCTGTATGTATAGTCTTATTGATATTCAGGTGGCTGCCTGATATCCCTTGGCATCTGTTTGCTATTTGCTTCACTGGTATTATAGTTGAGCATTGCAATGCCATCAGCTGTGATTTGATTTCCTTTTCTTTGATTGTCCAGAGCTTGCAAATGTAGTTCAGTCCTTTCTGCTTCCTCCCAGCCTCCACTGCTCATGGACTCTGCCTCTCTTTAAGGTGGGACTGGCTCTTGTCTGAAGCAGATTCTTTTATTTTGAACTATCATTCCCATAGCAAACTCAGTGGTTTTCAGTTCAATGGACTTCCCTCACGGAAAGCGAAGGCAGATATGGAAAACCAAACTTGAGGTATCTCTCTGACTCACTAAAGAGACACCAATATAGCCAAGCCTGTATTGGAATTTACAGAGGCAAATGGTCTTACTTTCACTTATTTTACCGTTTTCCACACAAATTTAGCTCCCTTTCCTATTTTCCCTTTTTTTCTTCCTCCTCCTACAGTTTAAGGCAGTAAAGATGGAATTATTGTTTATTTCCCTGAGATTGTATTTGCTTCTGTCATATAGTTGGTTTAACTTTCATAGGTTAATGGATGAGTTTTCTAAGTCATAACATGAGATTGATCCTTCAAATTTAGCCCTTAATTTGCTGAAGGGGATTATGTAATTTGCTTTATTTTTCAATCTCTATCTCCCCATTCCCCCTCTTTCTCTCTCTCTCTCTCATGCGTGTGTGTGTGTGTGTGTGTGTGTGTGTGTTTGTGTTTGTGCATGTATGTGTGCTCACCCATGCCTGCATCTCTGGATGTATCCTCCTTTATCATCCTCTATATCAGCGGTTCTAAACCTGTGGGTCACAACCCCTTTTGGGGGTCAAAAGACCCTTTCCCAGGGGTCACCTAAGACCATCTGCATATCAGATATTTACATTACAATTAAGAACAGTAGCAAAATTTCAGTTATGAAGTAGCAATGAAAATAATTTTATGGTTGGGGGTCACCACAACATGAGGAACCATATTAAAGGGTCACAGCATTGGGAATATTGAGAACCACTGCTCTACATGGTCTATTCCTGATCCTGGAGCTTACCATCTGGGCTAGACTGCTGGCCCGTGAGCCACTGGGATCCACCTGTCTCTGCTCCACACCCAGTGCTTCAGTTACAGATGTGTGTCACCACTCTGACTTTTATGTGGATAGTAAAGAGCCAAACATATTTCTTTATGGTTTTGCAGCAAGCATTTTATTCACCAATCTAATTCCCCGGCTGATATATGGTTAATTTTAATTTTTTCAAATAATAATTGTGCATATTTATGAGCTATAACAAGATATATATATATGCACATATTTTACATAGAATTACATATAATTTGTATGTGTATTGTTAAGTTTAACAAGAAACAGAAGAGTATAGTGGCATTTAGGAAGCAATACAATTTCTCAATCAGTTCTGCTATTGAAATCATCTCTAGAGATTAGCCTGCCCTGTAGAGTTGTTGCCCGACTATATCTTTCTAAATGTGGTACAAGCAAGTATTGCCTTGCTCTTTATTCCTGCCTTCTGTCACAAATATTAATCTCTTTGTTACTCATTATCCCTCCACTCCAGAACCTACTGCTTAAGGGAAACTATATGTTAAACACTCAAGAAGGCTAAAAGGGAATGTAAAAATTATTTTTGTTTGGATGATTGTTTAACCCCTTATCAGGGTTGATGTGACTGAGGCAGTAAAATGTAGTGATTAAAACATAGTCTCCATATCACGGTTTGCTGGCTATATATGATTGGGTAGTTGTGTAATTCCTTAATGTTTCAGTCTCCAAAACGATACAGATAATACAATGCAGATAATGGTAGCATTTAGAAAGCGATTAGAGTGAATGTATAATCAACATGTGGTAACAATATATTTTTCTTGTTTGCAACCCGGGTATACCAATTAAACAAATGAGATATTAATGCATTTGGGTTATTATCTAAAGATCTAATCTTGGCATATGGATCTAAATTCATTTCCTCTGGGAGAAATAGATGAGGAAGTTTGCAAACCCCATTTGGCTGATGTTATTTGGTAGTCAGGAGAAAACAGGAAAGGAGAAGTCTGAGTTTTTCTTCTTCCAGATGTTTACTTTAACTTCCAGAAAGTAGAAAAGGAGATGTGTAAATAGAAAGGAAAGGCAGAAGAAGCAATATAGAATAGCTCAGAAATTAGGGAATTCAACTGAACGGATGTGGAAGACAGTTGCACACTTCTCCCACAACACCTACCCTGCATTCTGGTTCCCTAGCAATAAGAGAAGACCACTGTGATTTTTGCTCAAAATCAAAGGAAACTGGAGGCTGTTGACCACATGAAGTCTAGGCAGGATAGTCACACATGACTATTCCACTGAAGCACATGAAAGAATACCAGTGGAAGGAATGTTTGATGTTTTGCAAATAACTCTTTGCCCTGGGAGAAGTGTGGGGCATGTTAGAAAGGGAGAAAATCATATTAAGTTGGCTTGTTGTGTTACCTGTGTATATTGAAAGAAGGAGGAACAATTGTTTTAAAGATTGAGCTCCAGTCAAAATTTGTTACTTATGTGCTACTTTGATTCTGTCCTTCATAATGACAACTAGTTTACAATAGGCAAAGATAGTGTCTGTATTTTTTCCTTTTGCTTCGCTTTTGATATTCATTAAAATTGTTTCTGGGTCTTGTGAATTGTGGTACATATCTACTGAGCTGCAGCAAAGTGATGGGGAGGCACAGGAATAAGAGCTATAAAAATATGAGGTGAAAGTTCAAGTATCTAAGGTATTCCATTCTAGTCTTGGGAGAAGCCAGCTACTGAATGTGGAGTAATAAGGGGAACCCTAGCGTGTTTTACAATGGGATGCCTTGCAAGCCATGACAGTGGGCTGTCCTCTCACAGATCTATTTATCTATAGCCCTTCCACACCTACCAAATGCTACCAAACAAGTATTCTGACTAGTAGGAAGAGAATACATTACACTGAATAAAACTCATTCTAAAATGTCTGTCTTCTAATAATTAGGTATGGAATGGGAGAATGGGAGTTCCTTTTCATGTCTACTGAGGTTTAGGAAGTAGAAGGACACAGATGGAGATGAAATGCATAGCTTGTGATGGGAACATAAGGGTAGGAGAAATTGTAAGACTTAGAATCCAGAGCTGATACCTGATGCTTAAATAAATCTGTTCTGGTCAGTGTCTTCAGGCTCTCTAATTCTTGTTCCTTTTAAGAGTAGTTTTCTGCCATGGTGCTTAGAGAGTAATGTATTTTAACCAAAATCAGACACGTCTATCTCTCTTGCCTGATATTTCATTTAGCAAAAGCTACTTCTTATATAGGCAGATGGGACCATGGCAGATACATGAAGGTTTCTAACCATTAGGGACAGCTGCTTCAAGTAAATGGAGTTTGCAGATGGTACTGGAATGCCAGATTATACCAATTTTCCTGAAGTGCTTTTGAAAGGCTTGTAGAAATGCAGGCTCCTCTGTTGTCTTCTTAAAACAAGTACAATGCCAATAGTAACAGATCCAAGTGGTCTCTCTGCTCTCCTCTCTGTCACCCCACTTTTATGACTATAGTCTTGGAGACTCTTGAATAGTTCCAAAGGCAAAATACACCCTAATGAGACAGTCAGTCTGCTTGTTAATTCTGGATCTTTTAGTTGGTACCATAATTTATGAATTTAGGGTACCAAGCCATGGCGGAGCACCCCAAAAGAAGAAAACCTATAGGAATATGAAATGTGCTTTCAACTATCTATGACTTCAACTCAGAACAAAGATTTGGTATCTGTATAGAGTTACAAGGCAAAAGTTCCATTCTTAGCCCAATCATTTAAATTTTATACTTACAGTGAAAAAATAATTTGTTAAACAGGAGCCTGGCAAGTTCATAGAGATATTCTTGAGGAATCAGGTAATTAATACAAATGCTTTAAAGAAAATGTGATATATGTTACATATATACATATATATCACATGGTATATATATTACATAATATAAATATTATATTTATATTTATTTACAAAAATATAAATATAAATAGTGTATAAATATGAATATAGTAACTTAGATATGTTCAGTGCCTTATCAGGTGCTGGAGTTAGTTACTTTACTAAATAAATTTGTTTAGTAGATCTCCTTTTTAAAAATCCTTAGATTGCATTTGCAAGAACAAAGGTCACTCTAACCATACCATATGATATCATATGTGAAGGGATACTTGCTTCTAGAGTTTACTAAAAGTATTCCTTTGGTTCTTTCCTCTTATGTTTCACATTTTTTTTAAATGTTAGAATGGTGCTTCTCAAAGTGTGGTCTCTTCACCACCTGTACTCACTTTTACTGTGAGTTGTTGTCCTAAGATTCATATCTGGTGAAGCTAAGAAAACTCAAATCTGAATTTTCCCACTAAACTTTAAGACCTGGAACATTAAGTTTATCCAGAACAAAGGGGAACTAGTGAATTCATTTTTTTTTGTAGGAGGCTCCGTCTGAATATCAGTGTTCAGAAAACACGCACATGCTAACTACCACATGCTATTTTAAATTTGTGCCTCTGCTCTCATGTTAAAAGTGTGGACTACCTTACCCTCTGCAGATTCACCTTTGATGAGGGAAAGGATGAAACTGTAAATATTCTTCCTTTTTACAGATTGTTACATGCAAACAGGTGATTTCGTTCTCTCTTTCTCTGAGCTACATTTAAACTATGGTGTCAAAGTCAGAAACAGGAAGACATGTTTGCATCAACAGCGATTTTCAAACTGTGGTACTCTGCCCACATCACCTAGGAGTTTGTCAAATATGCAAATACTCAATTCTCTGCATCCAGTAGACCTACTGAATCACAACTACTGGTGGGTTCAGCATTCTGTTTTAACAAGCTCCCGAGGGATTCTGATATATGGTGAAGTTTAAGAACTACTGCCTGAAAACATTTTCTAGCCCCAAACTGTGTCTTTTCTAAGCCCAGAGGCAGCTGGAACGGTGAAGTGGGGGGTTGATTTGAGCAGAAAAATAGGGGCATCACAATGTAGAAAGAATTATTTAATTGTAAAAGTCACAGTTAGAGAATTTGTGCTTGAGGGAGATCAGACTTAAATAGCAATTCTCCTAAAAATGACTACATATATTATACCTATACCATATGCACATGCAATTTCAACATACAACTGCTTATGTCTATATGTACGCATATAGATGTGTGAATCTATATATGCAATTAAAGTTATGCTTTGTAAACAACAGGAAAAGAGTAGAAACATTTAGGCAATAATATAATTGTAAGCAATAACTATTGATGAAAATGCAACATGGGGGCAAACATGAAATATATAGCAATCAGCAAGTCCACATGATATGCATTTGGGGTCTTGAGGGAATTCACTAATGATTTCAGTAGGCCACTGACAACCAGAAAACCCGGAAAAACTCACTTGGGTATGCACCATGTTTTTTTGCATTGTCAGCATTCTGCATAATGCAGGTGCATCTACTAGATCTCTCTACCACGATTCCCCCTCCCATCAATGAGAGAAAACACTTTATTTCTATATGTGCATGATATTAGCATCAATAGATATTAATAGATGTTTTAAAATGTTCTTTTAAAAAATGGGATTCCCCGAGCATTGCATGCTGTACCCTAAGCCTATGATGTGCAATGGCAAATGAGGTTCCCCATGTATTGCATGGCCTTTGGCTGCTGAAATTTACTGTCTTCCAATCTGGCAAAAGGACTTGCCAGTGAAAACTGGGAGTTTTCTTATAGACAAGAAGTTTGAGAGGAAGGCATGTTCCATTCCAGCCATGTAGTCTCCTGTAGCAGTACTCCCACGGTGAAGCTCAGGAATAACAAAGAGGCATTTTCATAGACGTGAAACCTGCCAGACCTCAGCAAAGGGGACCACCTGTCATGGCAATTGCCATACTGGAGAGTGGAAACCCGATCGTCTGATCTCAGGGGTTTTTATTGACACAGATGCTCCTCAGGTGTTCTATTGTTACAAAAACTCTGCCCTCTTATCCAAAGGCCTGGCTCTGTCAGAGAGCAGTGAGCAGGTGCAGATCATGAGCATTCAAACATTTTTTACCTAAAGCCATCTGCAGATAACACAAAATGCCAAGGCTTAGGCAGCACTCCCACCAACAATGCACAAAACAACAATTTTAGACATACTAGAGATAAACTTCTGCAGCACTCTCAGCTCTCATGGGCACAGGACTAAAGATGGTGGAAGAATGCACAGATAGTTGACTAGAGATGAAAGCTCCTTGGAGAGGAATGATTCTTCTGATTCCTGTTGCTTATGGAGAGCAAAGGATCAAGTTGAGTTGATCTTGTCAGACCCAAGATTGAAGGAGGCAAGGTACAAATAGAGAGGATTCCTCTCAGCTTGCTGGAAACTTCCCAATGCATTAATGACCAGATTCCTGATTTTGGCTCCATGCTGCAGTCTTATTGCCAGTCAGTCAGTTCAAAATTCCTCGGAACAAGAGTAGATGCTTTTGTTCAAACCACCCTGGATATTAAGAGCTTCATGTGCATTTTATTCACAAATGTAATGATGGGTAATTCCAGAGGATTCTGGGTGGAGATTTGATGCTGTAGTATTCTTGCCCTGGATACATTTATATACTATTATCCAGATTGTCTTGTATTTCAATGTAACTCCTCTTGTTATGTTTTACTATTCAACTTTAAAAATCCATATTCACATACAAAAGAATCAAAGTTATGTTTATATATGCCACTTATGTCAGAGCAAATGGAAATTAGTGGAAAGATTATTAATTTAGGAGATAGTGGACCTGGGTCATTATCCATGCACTACTCATACCTGGTCTGATTATTTCAGGATACAGCATTTGAATAGAACATATTTTAGTCAGTTTCTCACATGTAAACGTGTTTATGGTTTTTTTGTGTGTATTTTATCATTTGTGGTATTGACTTTTTAAAAAGATTTATTTTAATGTGTGTGTGTGAGAGAGAGAGAAAGAGAGTGGGAGGGGTTAGGGGAGGGGGAGAGAAAGTGTGTGCAGAAGTCAGAAGAGGGTGTCTGATCCTCTGGAGCTGGAGTTGTAGATGGTTGTGAACCACCTGACCTGGGTGCTGGGATCTGAACTGAGGTTGTCTGGAAGAGCATTAAGCGTTCCTAATAGCTAATTCATCTCTCTAGCCCTGGTTTTGACTCTTTAATAAAGAACAATTCAGGCCTGTTGTGAACAAACCACATTTTGCTAAGCCATGAAGTTGAATTTCCTGTTTAAAGATGAAGTGTGGGGGAAAATGCCTTCTGAGTGAGTGAAACCACTCTCCTAGGACCTGAGTTGGAACAGTCCTTTTGTTCTCAGCCTCTTAGCGTTTTCTGTTAAAACATTAATTTAGAGATTTGTGACATAATGTTTGTTTACATTAAAGGCCTATTTATTACACAATATGAACAAGATTGATTTCAATGCAGAGGAAAGCCAGTTTGATCTTACATTGTTTGTCTCAACTTCCTAATCTGTTAAATAAGGATACAGTCATCAAAATTGGTGTGGAAGGAAGCACCCAAAATTAAAAATCCTACTTTTGCATAATAGCATTTTAATATAAAGCTAAATGGTTACTAAAATTTTAAATGTTCTTTTAAGTCCACATTATTTGTAATATCTGGATAGAAACTTGAAAATAAAAAGCTCTCCCTTGGCAGACTACTCTTACCTACCTCAGCACCCTGCCTGATATGTCACTTCTGCTCTTAGTTCACTGGGCGGTGCCAGTAATTCAAAGGATGCTGGGAAATAAAAGTGAGTATGTAAGTGTTTGCTTGGCATAAATTGTTTCTACCACAAGCTTCAGTCACACTTTTTAAAGATCAAGCTATTCCTGGCAGTGTTTCTGAGATTATTTTCCTCTATTGTTTTACAACATTTTACATATATTCAAGCAACTGCCAGGAATCATATTCTTTCTGCATGAAGAAACTATTTAACAGTTTTTGTAACTTGTGCTAGCAACAACTTCTCTTAGCTTTTGTCTGAACATGCCTTTACCTTTCATTTCTGAATCAGTGAGTGTAGAATTTCAGAATGAAAGCCATTTATTATCTCAAATATCTAAGGATTGGGGCTCCAAAACCACTTGAGTTGTGATTTTTCAGCTTCTAGATTCTCAAAGTCCAAATTTGGCTACAGGACTTATTTCTTAGATCATTCGTGGCAGTTCTTAAACATGTAGACCTGTCAATCTTTCTGCAGAGCTCATAAAGGCATGAGAGCTGGGGGACAGGAAGAGATAGATAGATAGATAGATAGATAGATAGATAGATAGATAGATAGATAGATAATCTTAATTTTTAAGCCCAAATGTTTTTTTCTTTTCTTTTTCCAGACAGGGTTTCTCTGTTGTAATCATGGCTGTCCTGGAACTTACTCTGTAGACCAGGCTGGTCTCAAACTCACAGAGAGCCATCTGCCTCTGCATCTCAGGTACTGGAATTAAAGGCATGCACCACCACTGCCTGGCAGCCCAAATGTCTTTTATAATCTATATAAGGAGTATCATCATTTCTTCTGTATTGTTTTTAAAATAAAAAATGTATTTTTATTAAATTTGCTTTAGTTTTAATAAAATATAATTACGTTATTTTTGCCTCTCTCTCTCTCCCATGTTTGCCCTGCTCCCTCTCAAATTCATGGCCCCTTCTTTTAATTGCTATTACTATTTATATTTATTATTTAATTATTAAATGCCGAAATATATAAATACAATCTGCTGACTCCATTTAGAGTTGTTTGTATGTATATGTTTTTAAGATTGATTACATGGTATTATATAAACTTCACTGGGGAACAATAGTTATCCCTCTCTCTGTAGTCATTAATTGCCTATAGCTCTTTCTATAGGGTTCGAGCTCCATGGTATTTCCCCTATACAAGCTTACATGTCAACTGGTGTCACTGTTCATGTCTTGTTCAGGCAGCCATATTGTTGAGATTTCCTGTAAGAAAGAGGAGATGGTATCTTACAGTGTATTTCCTGGTCTTTTGCTTCTTACAATCTTTTCATCCCCTCATTGACAATGTTTTCCTGAGTGCCAGGTGTGGATTGTGTTGTGAATGTATCAGCTGGGGCTGGAAACCTCATGATCACTTGTTCTCTGTATTTTGACCAGTTGTGGATTTCTATAATGGTCTCCATATATTGCAAAAAAGAAGCTTTTGGTGAGGTATGAGAGATACAATTATCTGTTGGTATAAAGATAGGACTTTAGAATGTAGTTGGGAATTATACTGGTTTAATAGAGTTGCAGTAGGAGTATCTCCTTGAAAATCCATGACCTCACTAGCCAGGGATTGTTGGCTAGGTTTCTAATACCAGGCATGTTTTCCCTCTTGTCTAGTGGGATGTAAATCCAATTATATAGTTGTTGGCTACCACCAAAATATGGGTGCCACTATTGAACCCTTAGGGATATCTTACCATGCTGGTTCCTGTTGTGGTTCACAGGCATCAAAGCTGGGTAGGGCTATTGATTGCTTTCCTCCTATAGCAGCTTGCATAGTGCCTTTTGTACTGTGAAAACTAGTCTTCAGGAGTTAGATACAGGTTGAGTTCTCTGAGTCCTACATCTGAAGTACATGATGTCTCCAGCAACAGAAACTTAGCTTCAACTTTTGGGAGTCAACAAAAGACAACTGTAACTGAATCTCCTGTTCTCTTGCCCCATGTTGTAGTGCTGCTTTTAACTAAATTCTGAAGCCTGTTCTTTTGAACCAACTGCCATTGTGACTGATTCCTAACTTGTAACTGACTCCTAACTTGTAACATATTCCCACTGTGCCTTTTACTCTCTAGTTCTCAAAGGAGACAGGAAAGAGAGAAATCTTCACCACTCTTGCAGGTGGCTTTTAAAGTCTGAAGGAGACTAAGAAAGATTCACTTCCCTTTTTTAGCTGTCCTTATCTTAGAAAACAGGAACTGCTAGCATCTCACAAGTGATCCCATCAAATCTACCATCCCACCAGCTGTGAACTGCCAACTGGCCACTGCCTCCTTTATATCCTAAGCTGTTCCCAGAAGTCCAAGTGGCATGTAACTGTAAGGAAGGCTGCACAGGACAAAAAAATTCTTGGCAAAGCTTCCTGCTACAGACAACAACAATAGTCCTAGTATTTTGGGAGTTTCTTGGTCTCCACTAACCAACAACTCCAAAGGATTTTTAATTCTGTGCATGTGAATTTGTGGGTGTGTGCATGTGAGTACAACTACCAGTACAACTAGAGGCATTGAATATCCTGAAGCTGGAGTTACAGGCTGTTGTTGGCTGTCTAGTGTGGGTGCTGAGAACTGGACCTGGGTCCTCTGGAAGAGTGGTAAATGCTCTTAACCACTGAGCTATCTTTCCAGCACTTCCTGCATTATTTTATTCATATAGATTAACTCTTGTACAATGTAAGAGAGTGTATGTACAAGGGTCACTCAGGTCCACTAGGGAAATGGACAACTGTATTGGACCCATATTTATCACATTATTATAATGATATCACATTATTAAAATGATATTCTATCATTTTAGAACACTCACATGGCATGTTTTACCAACTCATATATTATTGCTTACACATAGTCATGTGCGCCTATGTACACACACACACACACACACACACACACACACTCATACACAATATACCAAGGAAAGGTTCTCAAAAATAAAAAAACAACATTCTTTTCAACTGCTATCTGATCATTCATAATAGTGCTTAAATTTCTACTTTAATGTGTATGTTGAAGAAGAGATTAATGACACCAGAAACAAATATGTTCTTTTTGAGATAAACACCCTTGTCTTATAAAAAAGCACAGAATGCACACTTAACAAATAAACTATATGATTTTGAGTTATCATTCTGTTCATCCTGTAAAATACAGTCAAGGTTAATGGTCAAGAATAGGAAGTATGGTGTCAGAACCTCTTGGCTCAAATGTTGACATTGCTACTTATTAATTTCAGTTCCTGAGAGAAACCAGTTACCTGAATTTCAGTTTCTTCAAATGTGATGTAATGTTCAGATTAACCAATAGTTTACAAAAGATTTGTGAGAGATAAATAAGCTATTGCTTTTAATGTGGGGTAATATAGAAATCATGTTTTTATGGTCACTATTTGGCACTTTTGATTCTTTTATAATTATATCAACTGTTCAGGTCCTGGCTTTCATCTGTTTACTTTTTCTCCTCCATTGTGATTCCTAGAAAGAATTCTCCTTAGGAGATGAGGTGACAGAAATAGGAGAGGCATGCAGATGTTAAAAGACACCGAATAGCATGAGTTATGAGTATTGGAATAGTTATAAAAGACACAAAGACAACCCAATTCATTTAAAAATAATGCTAAGGACTTGATAATTGCATGTGTACTTGTGTTCATTAAAAAATAAAATAAAAAGCAGACAGTTTTAGTCTTCCTTGCTATGGGATGCATCACAATACTGCCTTAATTAGATAATCTTAGAAGTTTTTTCTCTTCAACATCAGCATAGTTGGTCTCACATAGCTAAATGTGGTATACTTCCTGCTGGTGTTTTTTCATAGTTATTCCTCCCTTAGGATAGTGATGACCACCAAGTAGGCATTTTGTTAGCTTCAGTAATAGTGATTGTATGCCTCTCATATAGAAGAAGAGGAGCCTGTGCAGTTATCAGCACCATAGTCTGTATGCTCAGACTCTACAGCTAGACATAATATACAATGTGAAACTCACACACACACTACAAACACACACACACACACACACACACACACACACACACACACACACAAAGTAAGTGCAATATTTTCATGTGCATTTGAATTGGCTTCTCATTTTCTAATCTGTTCTGTAATATTGCTTAAAAGAGATGTCTGACAGGAGGGCAGTCTAGAAAAATAATATCAAGTATAGAAACAAACCCCAAATCTCTCATTAAACTATTAGCACTGTAAGAGAGCTCATTATTTTTCACCTTCCAATTATTGACTTTTTTAATTAGAGAACACACTCAAAGTTGAACTGTATGGAGTACTTTCTGCAGAACTTCAAGCCAATTTTGTTATATTAAAATTGTACCTTGTACCAGAAGGCTTGGAGAATCTTAAGTGGCTTTGAAGAAATTTCTCTCCTATTGTATATCCATTCTTAGATTCATATGAAAAAAAACCTTCATCTTATGTGATTGACAATGTTGATAGTTAAAATAAGATGGGAATGGGAGCAGAGGGGAACAGGAGGAGGAGAGGAATGGGAGAAAATATATGAAGAGACATAAGAGCTGGAAGACAATTAGAAGGTGATCAGGAGACTTAGGTAGTGGTAACTCACAGGAATCTATGAGGGAGATTCTAGCCAGGATCCCTATTAATCGGGTACAGGGAACCTGAATAGGCCATCTCCTGTGGCCAGGCAAGGTTTCCAGTGCTGAGACTGGGACACCATCCCAGCCACAAAACCCCTGACTTATGGCCTATCTTCCAGGCAAGATCCTCATTGACAGTGGAAAGGCATAATTCCATGCCAAAGGAGGGAACACCTGCCTGAAATTGCAGGACAGGACAGGAACTGGAGACTGGAAAACACGGAGATGATTTCTAATGATGTCATGCTCTGTCGGTACCTAACCCAGTCCTCACCAGAGAGGCCCCCACCAGCAGCTGAGAGGAGCATCTGAAGAGGCCCATAGACAAACATTGTGCAAAGATTGGGGAACCCCAGGGAAGAGGGAGAGGAGGGATGGAGGAGACCAGAAAGGTTGAGGACACCAGGAGAACAAGCCCCACATTGTCAACTGACTAGCACTCCTAGGGGCCTCACAGAGACTGAAGCCATAGACACAGAACCTGTAGGATCCCCTAAATACATATATGTCTGGATTGGTGTCCTTGAAAAAATCCTACAGGGTGGAGTGGGGGTGTCTCTATTTTACTTGCACTTGAGACCCTTTTTCTCCTGCCGGGCTGCCTGGCCCACCCTACATAGAGGGATTGGTGCCTGGCCTTGTTCCGTCTGCTATGCCATGCCCTGATTGTGCTATAACCCTGGGGGATGGTTCATTTCTAGGGAAAATAGAGGATGTTAGTGGGTGGTGATAGGGGTAGATCTGAGGGAGATGGGAGGAGATAGGGGGTAGAGGGAGGGGAGGAGGGGGCCGGGATGTATTCTGTAAGTTGTATGAAAGAAGAAAAATAAAAATAAAAAAATAAATAATATCAGAGCTAAAAAGTATATTTTAAACCAGGGGATGAAATTGCTTTTTAATTCTTTTCTAACATAACACTGGGGGAAATGGACAATGAAAGATGTTCAAGGAATGGTAGCAAATGAGTATGATATGTCTTTGACTAGCATCTCAAGTCTTTCTGGTGTACTCCCAGTTAGAGAAGCCTTGATTATGCCAGGTATTTTGAAAATATTAGAAAATCCACATCAGTTAATTTGTTTTATGGAAGGATTAAAATAATAAACGTAGATAAAAATGCATGAGTGGATGTATGAGTGGAAAAATGTATGTGTAAACTTTAAGACATATGGGAAAAATCTTGATCTGCTTATTAAAGATTCACAGAAGCATCAAGAGGGCATTAAGAAGATTCCTGATCTCCAGCAAGTAGATAACTAAATCGTCATAGGACCAGTGATGGTGATGATGATGATAAAAAGAGTAGTTATGACAATAAATCAGACAGTAATCCATGCTTCTGATCTCAGGAAATTTAGCAGAAACCAGAGCATATAGACATTAAGTGAGTTGCATCTGTGATGAGCCTAAACAAGGAATGTATGATATGGTTATCTTAATCTCATCAGAGGGAACTAGGGAAGACCTACCTATAGAATGGATCCTTAATCAGAGGCCTAAGGATGTAAGGGGATAACCAGAGAGAAAGGGAGTAGAGCAGTGGTTCTCAACCTTGCTAATGCTGAGACCCTTCAATACAGTTCCTCATGTGGTTTTGCTACTGGTATGACTTGTAATGTAAATATATGATATGCGGATGGTTCTTAGGTGACCCCTGTAAAAGAGTTGTTCAACCCCTAAAGAGGTTGTGACCCACAGGTTGAGAACCACTGGAGTGAAGTATTATAGGTAAAGGAAATGAGTGTGTTTAAAGGTACACAATGGAAGTGAAAAGTTCAGTATGGCTACAGTGGAGAAAATCAAATAGTACATACAAAGAATCCCCGCCCCCAGTGTACTTTCTGAAGATAATCACTTTATTTTATTTTATTTTATTTTTTTTGAGACAGGGTTTCTCTGTGGTAACTGTAGCTGTCCTGGAACTCACTCTGTAGACCAGGCTGGCCTTGAACTCACAGAGATCCACCTGCCTCTGCCTCCCAAGTACTGGGTTTAAAGGCTTGCACTGCCACTACCACCCAGCTGATAATCACTTTTTCCACATCAGCTTATCTATATTTCTACTTGGGACACTCTTATGTCAGAAAATAGCTCTTTCCTCATTCAGAGACTGCCTATATTGCTTTCTTATTAAAGCCTTTCTTGATCATCTATTAATTTATTGTCTTTACAGTATTGATTTTATTATATTCAGCAAGACATGAAGCTACCTTTTAATTTTTATTTCATTGTTTATTACATTATTTTTACTAGAATATTATCCTATTGAAGACAGAGCTGTTACCTCATTCATGTCTTTATCTTCACCATCTTGTGCTCAACAAAGAACACATAACTGATATTTTTGTTAAAAGTTTTTATATTTAAAATGCTTCACATGATTAACAGATGCTTTGGGATGAGTTTGGAAAGACGTTCACAAATGTGAAGTCTTTAACATAGTCTCTGCCAAAAACATATCCAGTACTGTCAAACAAGTCTTCCTGTCCTTTTATTTTTTTACTTTTGTAATGAGGATATTTAATACAGGATCTCTTCTCTTAGAAAAGTGCTCAACATACAATTGGATATTGTCAACTACAGGTGCTCTGTTGTCCTGTATGTAGATCTCCAGGAGTCTCTTTTCCTTATATCCAATAAACAGTAACATTTGATATTTTGTCACTGAAAAGTTCACTACTTCCTGCTACAGTATTGTCTGGGTAGGGTGATTGCTCGATGGTGTTGGATGCATCTTCAAAGCCTTAAGAAATGATCAAAACTCAAATTTTAAAGATGTAAACTCTATCTGAAATTGAATGATTTTGTGATTAGCATTCTAGCCATTTACTTGTAAGGTGTAAAATTATTCTGAGAAATAGCGACACATGACAAACTATCTGTACTCAGCAGTTGGAAAAAGATTTTTGTAACAGTAATGATGCATTTGGATTGCTATTTTTATTTACATTATCTACAAGATTTGGAGTCAATATCAATAAATTGGTTAATTATAATATTTTTCTCACTCATAAACTGTGGTTCTTGGTGCATATGTCCATTCTTTCTGTTTCATTAGAGTGTCGACTACTTCAATATTAAACTCTTTAATCACCTTTTATCTGTATTTTCCTACACTCTGCATGAGGCACACAAGGCAGCTGTTCCTATTTTTTAGGAGTTCTACATAGACACATGTTGGCTGCTGCTTAGAATCTGGAGCTTTTCTAAACAGTAGTGCCAATGGATATTTACTAAGTACTGAGCACGTATCCCACTTTGTTCTGAATATTAGGAGAGACTTGAAAGAGTGCAAGAAAGAATTCAACTCTAATATTACAATTATTTAACAAGCCATAGGTAAATTAAGCCAACCTTTTGTAAATTTGGGTGTTGTGCATTCTTTATTCTAGACTTGGTACTCTTAAAAACAGTCCTTTTAGGCTCCATATTTGCCAGTTATCTAGAATGGCCTGTTGAGTATTTCCATGCTGTTTCATCTGGTACTTTTCCTTTTGGGGTCTTAACCACCATCTTTCCTTCCCTCAAAAGACTGGGAAACAGTTTTGCTCAGTCACCTACTCCCAACTTCTTTCCCTGTTTATTTGAGTGCCATTATGTCCTACTTAAAAAAAAACCCAACATATTATTTCATGGCTAGTGTGATCAGGAAATGTTTTTCTGTTATCCTTTGTGTGTCCTAATATATCTTTCTGTTCATTCTTAGGGATGAAGCCTGGTTTTCAGTTTTTATGGCTTCTCTATTTCCTCTTCAGGTCACCATATTGCTTTGGATTTTATCCAACTTGGCATCTGGTTACCTTTTTTAAAATGTTCCAAAATTTGATATCAGAGTAAAATTATTTCACTCTGCTGTGCATCTTTTATTTCCCATTAAAACTAATTTCCAAATAACTTGTTCTGTAGCCACCTAAGAGCTGAGTTTGTGCATGAAAATAGCCTTTCAGCTTTCCATATGAATAGTCATTCTACCTAGAGTCAGCCTTTCAAGGGGGCAGAATAATGAGGCATGCTTTTATAGTCCAGTTTTAGTCTGTCTGTTCAGATTGCCATAAAAATATCATAAAAATACGTTCCTCAAATACTTGTTTTCTCATATTTTGTGAGGACTTGACATCCAAGATCAAGGTTTGAGCATGGTCAGTTTCTGTTGAGTGGTGCTGTTTTCCTGATTTTTGGTAGGCAGTCCTCTCCCACTGTGCCTTCTTGTAACAGGGAGAGGAGAGGAAAGAAGATCAAAAAGAGGAATGGAGAAGAGGCTGGGAGGGCACCTCTCTGGTGCCTTAGGCATAAAAGCACTAACCCATCATGAGGACCTCACTTTTATGATCTCAAAAAAAACCTAAAGCTCATCCTCCCCCCCACCACAAAAAAACCTTGGGAATTCTAGTATCAACATATGAGTTTTGAGGACAGGTGCATAATTTAGTCCACAGCATATCCTAGGTCTGTTTTTAAAAAGTGTTGGGAAAACAATAAAACGAGCCTGTTCCTTTAAAATGAGATAATAGTAGAATGACAGAAAACCCACCCATTGCTGATCTCTTTCTTAGGATCATGTATTAGATAGTTTTGGTCTCTGTGGCAAAATACTTGAGAGAAAGAATTTATAGCAGGAAAGGTTTATTTTGGCTTATGATTTCAGAAAGTTTTGTCAAAAGTTACTTGGCATTGTCTCTATGGGCTTGTTGTTTAGCAGAGGATCATGGTAGAGAGAGCATAATAAAGCAGAGCCTCTCAACTCATGGAAAAAAGAGAGAAGATGGAAAAAGGCTATGGACAATATATATTCTTCAAAGGCATTCCCCCAGTGACCTACTCCGTTTACTATCAAGCCCCACTTTGGACAGGCTCTACCAACTCCCAGTAGGTCATCCAATTATGAATCCACCAATGGAATAGTCCACTGATTAGTTTATAGCTGTCATGATCCAATCAATCAGCTGGAAAGAAAACTTAGCACATGAGACTTTGAGGAACATTTTAGATTCAAAACACAGCAGATCATTATTGTATGGCTCCATTAAGAACAATGGAGGGCAATAGCTTGAGTTTGTTTTTCAGTTAGCATTTCCTAACTGACTCTTAGGGCTAACGAGTCACTATCTCTGTGCCTCAGGTTTAATTTTTATAAAGTTGGTATCATAGTAATACTTACAGGTTGCTGTTGGCATTAATTGACATAAATTGACAAATTGGCATAATTTTCAAAAATGCCAAGCACATAGTAAATTGTTTACTAATTGTTATCATTACTAATATAGACAGTCTATGTTCTAACCTCACATTTGGAGTTGCTGTTGAGTGGTGGAATTGCCAGTGTGGGGTTGGGGATGTGAGCTAGTGGTAGAGCAATTGCTCAGCATGTACAAAGCCCCGGGTTTATCTCAGCAACACAAAATGTTACAAGTATTAATCCATTCATCCTCTCTTCACTCTCCTCTAGTAACAGTTAATACTGAGGCAGAAGTTGGTTTCTTACCTCCTTTACAAAGGTGATTGAGATTATGGACAATAGAGGGCCTCAAGTCTGATAGCAGGAACAGTGTGGATTGTTTGGTACTGCCTAGGGCGGTCAGAAGTTGGAAGTGCCAGGGACAAATGTCTTGGACCCTTGACTTTAGAAACATGATGCTATCTTTCTAAAGGGAAAATGGATGATCATAAATTAAAAAAAATTGTGGGGAGATCTACAAACTGATTGACACTGAAAAGCCTTTAAGAATGTGATTCTAAAAGTGGTCCAGGAGTCTTCTGTGTAGGACTAAAGATCGGATGAGTACTTATGGATCCTGGATTTCTGAGTGGGCACTTTTAAAAGCAGAGCATGGAGGTGAACAGAAGCTGACATTGAGTTTTTTCAAGGATTAAGTCTGTCCAGACAGAAGACATGCTTGCTTAAAATCTGGCACTCTCCGTGATCAGATGTCAAAATCATTAAAAAGTAACCCAATATGTCAACAATAAGCAGACACTTTTCATAGAAAAGTCTATCTTCAAAAGGGCAACATTTTTAGAGATAGCTTTACTATGGATTTGATTTTCTAGTACTCAAATTTATTTCTAACTAACTCATGAAACAAAAAATATCCTTATTAATCTGCATCATAGTTTGATATCTTATGATAAAACGTTGACCAAAACAACGTGAAAAGGGAAGTGTCTCTTTTATCTTACTCTTCCCTATCATGTTACATCACTGAGAGAAGCCAGGACAGGAACTCAAGACATAAGCCTGAAGGGAGGATTGCTTGTTTTTCAGTGCAGCGTTACCTCTGGCCAGGGAATTTACTTACAACCAAGGAAGTCCATTAGGAACCATGGAGGTTACTACTTGTTAGATGGCTCACTTGTAGTCATGCTTATCTAGCTTTCTTGTGTGGCCCAGGACCACCTGCATAGGTATGGTTCTGGCCGCGTAGGCTGAGATCTTCTGCAACAATTGATAATCAAGACAACCCCCCACAGAAATGCCCACAAGCCAATATAAGTTATGCAATTTATCAGCCCAGACTTTCCTCTCAGGTGACTCTAGACTATGTCAAGTTGACAGGTAAAGCTAATAAGGAAAATGGGATAATATGATATTTTGACAAATGTACACATTGTAGAATGCTTGTGTCAGGTTAAACATAATTATCTCTGCAAACATTTATCATGTTCTCTCTCTCTCCTCATTTCTTTATTACTGTGCTACTTGATATGAAAGTCAGGGCTGTAAACTTCTAGGTCATCAATGTACCACTGAGCTGCATCCTTAACCCCTGTTTTATTTATGTGGTTACCCTATGTAACTCAATCTGGCCCTGTACTTGCAGTCCCCTTGCATGAAACTTCCTGAGACTGAGATTATAGGCGTGTGTCTCCACACTTGGCTTATAGTTTCTATTGTATAAAAATATTTTCTATTTTCCTCTAGATTTTTGAAATGCATAGTTACATTTTGGTTGTCCATCTTTCATCTAATATGCAAGAGCACACCAAAATTTATTTCTCCTATATAATTGTAACTTAGTACTCATTAGTCAACTTTTCCTTATCCCTCACTCTTTTTCTTCACATCTTCTTGTAGCTGACATTCAGCCCCTACTTTCTATAAGGGTGACCTTTTGAGGTTCCACTGATGAGTGAGATTGTATAAGACTTGTCTCTCAATGTGTAGCTTATTTATTTTAACCTAATGATCTCTAGCTTCATATATGTTGTCACATTCTTAAGAATATGTAATATTCAGTCATGATATAACACATTTGAATCTATTCATCAGTTCATGGACATTTAAGTTGTTTTCTTTTCTTGACCATTATGAATAGTGCTGCTGAATACATAGGAATATGGGTGTCAGTACAATATATTGATTTTATTTCCTTTGGTGTATAAACCTAGTAGGGGGGATTACTATATATGCTAGTTTTAATTTTTAGATGAACCTTTGAACTGTTTTCTGTAATGGCTTTGTGAGTGTAAACTCACATCAGGTGCTAAAGGGTTCCTTTTTCTCCATGTCCTTGGGGATTAGTCTATGGCTTAGTCTGCATTAGTCAGATTCTTTAGAGGAACAGACACAAGATTTTATATATATATACACACATACATATATATGAACTGTTATTGAAGTGATATATATGCATATATATTAATGTATATACATATATACATATGCACACATACACATATATATATGCATACATATGTATATGTGTATATATATATATATATATATATATATATATATATATATATATATATATATATATCAGTCTAATTTTGAAGACATGAAGGTGTCATGGAGAGCAATTCAGACTTGGCACTGTGGTGAGAGATTAGGAGAGGCCATTAGTGAAGGTGCAGCCTCAGTGGTAGTTCAAGGTCCAGGATTGAAGGGGTCATGCAGAGAAGTTAAGACTTGGCACTGTGAAGACAGCCTAGGGGACGTTATTTGTGAAACTGAAGCCCAGTTCAGTAGGAGATCTCCAAATTTTGGAGATGCCAGTACCATGGGCAACCACGAAGAGCAGCAGCGGAAGTGGAGTGGAGTCAGCTAGGGCCTAGAAGACAAGCTGTGTGTGCTGCAGAAGGCAATGTCCTAAACATTGGACGGTTAGAATTTTTTTTGCTTTGATTAGTTGTGACTGTTCCCTGATTTTCCCTCTTGAAGTAAGGTGTATTTAATTTATTCTTTGGTTTTACAGGAGCCCACAGTTGAAAGACTTTGAATTTTAAAAGACTTTGGATTTTAAAAAAGATTGTCTGCAGAGATTGAACTTTTAATGTGCTTGAATTTGTAAAATCTGTGAGAATTTTTTAAGTTATTTATTTTTAATGTAAGACCTTAGGGATGAATGAGAAAGGAAAACTTGTGGCTTAACAGTGATGTGTTTGTGTGTCAAGATGACAAGGGCTCAACTGTCCTGGACAGTTTTATATGAATTTGACACAAGCTAAAGTCATCTGAGAGGAGGGAACTTCAATTAAAAAAATGCCTCCATCATCTGCACTACTTTCAATATTCTTATCTTTCAAGCTCCTACAGAACAACTCACTAAGCATTAAACACTCAATAGCTTTTCTTGTACAAAGTTCCAAAGTCCTTCCACAATCCTCCCCAAAACAACATGGTCAGGTCTGTCACTGCAATACCTCACCTCTGGTATCAACTCTTCTTAGGGTTTCTATTACTGTGATGAAACACCATGGTCAAAGCGACTTGGAGAGGTAAGTGTAGGCTTACACTTCTACATCATAGTCCATTACTGAAGAAAATCAGGACAGGAACTCAAGCAGGGCAGGAACCCAGAGGCAGGAGACGATACAGCCATGGAAGAGTGTTGCTTACTGCCATGTTCTCCATGGCTTGCCCAGCCTGCTTTCTTATAGAACCCAGGTTACCAGCCCAGGGATGGCACCACCCACAATGTGTTGGCCCCTCCCCCATCAATCACTAATTAAGAAAATGCCTTACAGGCTTTCCTACAACCTGATCTTATGGAGCCATTTTCTTAATTGGGGTTCCTTTCTCTCAGATAACATTAGCTTGTGTCAAGTTGACATAAGACTATCCAGCACAAATAGGAACCTAGTTTCACTCATGTGGTTACCAAAGTTTTCTTCTTTATCAATTGAGAAGCTTGATGATTTTCTAATGTGTGTACTTAGTGACTTTGTTAAAAACCAACTGGCTGTAGGTGCATAGGCTTATATCTAGGTTCTTTATTTTGTCCTACTGATCAATATGCTTACACTTATGCCAATATTATGCTTTATTGATTACTACAGCTTTGTAGTATATTGTGAAGTCTGATATTGTAAGAATTCCTGATTGGTTATGTTCCTTTTTCTTAAATGGCTTTTATGATTCAGTTCCTTTTGTACTTTCTTATACATTTTAGAATTTTCCCTAGATCCTAAAGGAATGCCATCTTTTAGCTCATTTGTAAATAAGAAGAGAAAGGTGTTGTTTTGGTTTTAGAAATAAATAAACTGTGGCTGCAAGTGATGATGGACCAGAAGGTAGATAGAATGAATGGGATTCATATCTTGTGATTTGAATGAGAATGACCTCTATAGGCTAATATATTTGAGTACCTGGACTCCAGGTAGTAGAACTGTTTAGGAAGGATTAGGAGGTATGGCCTATGTTTGAGGAGGTGTATCATTGGGGGTGGGCTTGATTAGTAATCACTTTTTGTTGTTGTTGTTTTCGAGACTGGTTTCTCTGTTGTAACTCTGGCTGTCCTGGAACTCACTCTGTAGACCAGGCTGGCCTTGAATTCACAGAGATCTGCCTGCCTCTCCTCCTGAGTGCTGGGATTAAAGGCTTGTGCCACCACCACCTGGCTTAGTAATCACTTTTATGCAGGTCTACAATGAAACAGAACAAATACGATAAAGAAATACAAAATGACAGTCTGAGGAGAAAGAGAGCACCAGGAAATTTAAGGTTGGAGCCAAGACTTGTCCTGAAAGGGACAAGGAGAGGCCTGATTTGAAATGGAATAAAAGGGGAGATGTACTCAAGGCAAGACCTCACCCAGTTAATCCAGAAACTTGTAAAAGGAAAAGGTTTTAATAGATTTTTTTGTTCCTACAAACTGACAACAAATCAAAGCTTATTCCCTTGAGGAAGCCAGGCTCCATCCCACGTAGGCAGCAAAACTTGGCAGCATCACCCAGGTATCTCTGGCTTTAGAGTCATGAAGGATACCTGAGTAACAGGATTGTGGAATCTTCCTCCATGCATAAAGAGAGCTTCTGAGGTCAGGTGGCAAGGGAGATGCAGCATGGAGGCCCTGAGAAGCCATTGCTTGAAGTTATGAAAATGAAGCCTGGATTGTGTTGGAGACTCCAAGATGTTGGAGGTGTCAGTGCCCTGAGACGTCTACCAGGGAGAGCTGTACAAAGGGAATGGAACCAGCCTATGATAGAGAAGTGTTTTGCTCTCATCAAAACTGGAAGGGCAGAGACATCTAAGCCCTTTGACATCAGAGGTACAGTATTCAAAATTTACCCTGCTGAGTTTCAGGCTTGCTTGGTCTGGTATTTTTTCATTATGTCCCCCAGTCCTTCATTTTAGAATGTAATGTATATTTTATGCCATTGTCTTTTGGAAGTATGTTACTTACTTTTTGATTTTATAGGGGTTTACTATTAAAAGATAACCTTGAATGCATAAGAGACTTTGGATTTTTAAACTATATTGAGACTGTAAAAAATTGTGGGGACTTTTGAAATTGGACTAAATGGGGGATGTGGGTGGGGAAGGGGATAGAAGGTGACGGTTTGAATGAGAATGGCCAACATAGGCTTATATATTTGAATATTTGATCCCCAGTTAGTATAACTGTTTGAGAAGGGTTAGAAATTATGTGCTCCTTTGAGAATTAGGAGGTATAGCCTTTTTGGAGGAGGTGTGCCACAGATGGCTGGCTTTGAGGTTTCAAAAGTCCATACAAATAATTCCATTAACTCTCTCTCTTCCTCGTGGTTGTGGATCAAGATGTAAGCTCTCAGCTACTGCTCCACCACCATGCCTGCCTGCCTGCTGGCTGTCATACTCTCCATCACAATGGTCATGGACTCATCCTCTGAAACTGTGATGGTGTCTTCACAGTAATAGCAAAGTAACTAAGACACATCTTATCAACAGTTATTGCTGAAATTTATGATGGTTTCAATGTAGGAAGCGTAAATGAAGAGTCAAATAACGTTTCTAGTTGAGTGGATAGTTCATTGGAGGATTATGATAGAATTAGGCTTGGAAAGAACCCATCACTTTTGCTGTGGAAATGATGTATCTGAGAGGCCTAACTGCTTGCATCCAAATCATCTATGGTGGGGGGTTAAAAAAAGATTAATTGTTAATGTGTGCCTTCTGTGTACTGACCTTTGGCCTGCTCTAGAAAGATAAGTTGGTATTACAACTAAAAACTTCCTTGTGTCATTTTGGTGACTCTTCCTTACTGATTTGTGAGTTTGAAGTACCAGAGAAGATACACAAGCTAGCATTCTAAAGATTCTTAAGGCTGGGAATGCGACTTAAGTAATAGAATACTTGTTAAATGTGCACAGGGTCCTTGGTTTGATTCTCATCACCGCAAAAAATAATTTTTTAAAAAAGATTTAAATATTAAACTCAGAGTTACTGATTCAAGTCTGGAAAGAGACAGTGCATCGCATCTTTTGTTGTGGTAAATATACAGAACATATACAATTTACCATCCTAACCATTATTCAGTATACAAATTTGCAGCATGTTGACTCCTGCTGTTATTGTGCTGGTTTTGATTAGGCAACCATGCTGTTTAAATTTCATGGGTGTAGCTTCTCTGTCATATATACCAGACAGTATCTCACAGCAGATGTGTTGGTCCTTTGTCTCTTACATTTTTCTCCCCCCTCTTCATAATGTTCTTTTAGCCTTATGTGTAGGGGTTATATCATAGATGTATTATGTGGGGTTGGACACCTCATAGTCAGTTGTTTTCTGAAGTTTGACCAGTTTTGGGTTTTTTTTTAATTGTCTTGGTCAGCAGCAAAAATAATTTTCTTTAATGAGACCTGAGAGCTATACTCTTTTGTGGGTATAAGGACATGTATTTAAAATGTCGTTATAAACTTTAAGGGTTTAGCAAAGTGGCAGTAGTAGGTTCTTCTCTAGGCCCATGGCCTCACCAGCCACAGGTAGTTGGCTATGTTTATAGTACTAGGTATAAATCCCCTCCTAGTCAGCAGACCTTAACTTCAAATTAAATAGCTGTTAGTTACCTCCAAGATAACATGTGCCACAACTGCACCCTTAGGGATATTTTGCCATGCTGGTCATTGTTGTGTTATTGGACTGTGTTTGGAAAAAATAGTTGAAATAATTTCCATTAAAATGACAATTGTTTTGTGGCATATTATTTTATCTACCCTAAAGAATGTTTCTTGTTTTAATGGAAGAATGTGTATCCTATATGTGTTGACTAGGTTGTTGCATAGATGCCTGAATATGTGTCTGTTCTAGGGGACAATATAATTTGGGTGATTTTTCTATCTGAATGGTCTGTATATTGCTGAAAGCATGGTGGCAAAACCCCTAGATATTACTGTATGTTGGAGTTGTTCTCACTGTCCGTAAGTCTAATACTTGCTTTATATATTCAGTTAGATTTACATATATCTATAAACTGTTATTCCTTCTTGCATGTTCAAGACTTCATCATTACATAATTACCCCTCTTTTCTCTTTGTAGCACTGTTCATTGGGAGGTTGTTTTATCTGAAATTAGTATAATCTAGCTGTTTCTGTTTCACATTGGCTTCAGTTTGTGTGGACTCTTTCAGTCTCTGTGTGTACTTAAAGGTGAAATGAGATTCTAGTAAGGCACATATCATTGGATCTTTTAAAAAATGAACTTATTTTTTCTGTGACTTTTAGTCAGAGAACTCCATCCACTTACAAATATGGTATTATTGATAGAGTAAACTTTATATTTTATAGCTATTTTATAACCCTTTTCAATTTTTATTATAGTTTTATTTCCTTCTGATACACTAGTCATTATAGTTGAAACATTTACTCAAGTATTATGTTGTAATTCATTATTTTTTGGTTTATCTATTACAGATTTATACTTTGTAGTTACCACTAAGTTTATAAACACCATCTTTTAAAATGATAGGACTTTTATATCAGCCCAGCAGAAGACTAGAACAAGTGAAAATTTATTAGCAAGAAAACTCAGTGGTTTCAATGTATACTTTACATACCAGCTGGACAGATAAGGAGCATGGATTCCATTACATAAACAACTCTGATGTGACTTGAACTTAATTATGTTGGCTGACTCATTCTCAGATGTCACATGATAATTTCTTCTCTGACAATTTTCCCCTCACTTTTATCCCTAGCCAAATCATGGTTACTTTCTCTCTGCTGTCTTTGAATTCTGATGTACAAGTCTCCAGTTTTTCTCTAGCCCTTAGTGTAAAAAACAAAACAAAACAAAAACAAAGACAAAGAAAACTCCTACTCTTTATACTGCCATCTAAACAACTGCTGAATGATGCTTCCCTTGTGTCTTACTTCTGGGGACTCTTCCTAATAGGCCCCTGATCCTGTACATAGCCCTCAGATGTGCCCATTGACTGATAAGCTAGTTTTCTGGAATTACTTATACCTATTTTTAGGTACTCCTTTTCTCGCTCTTTCTCATCTCTTTTTAATATATCAGGCCTTTGAGGTACATATAGTTTACAAATATCTTAGCCTATTCTCCAACATTATTTTTTATTTGTTGTTTTTAGAGAAAAGCCTTTAGTCCTAAAGTTTAATGTTTGCTATTACAATATCGTAGATTATTTTTTTTGAGTTGAGCTGCTTCTGTGTCCTTCCCTTGGTTATCCCTCCCTTCCTTCCTTCTTCTACCCTCTCTTAAGAATGACTTTTATATTTTGTCAAATAATTTTTCTTCTTGTATTGATATGATTATATGTTTTTTCTTCTTTAGACTTTTTCTATGATTGATTAAATTGATCTATTTACTGAGGCATCAGCATTGTATGCCTGGAGTAAATTATACTTGGTCATGGAATATAATAATTGATTTATTGAATCACAGTATATGGTTTAATAGTATTTTGATGGGGACTTCTGTATATCTATTTATGAAACATAGTGGTTTGTAATTTTTTTTTCTTTTATTGTAATGTCTTTATGGGGTTTCAGTATTATGGTAATGCTATCTCAGCGAATGAGATCGAAAACATTACGTCTGCTTTCATTTGCAATCTATTTAAAGATCTTCATTTTTCTGCTGTTTGGGGTAGGCTTACTCATAACAATGTCACTTTGTTTTCCTTTGTCTCAGAGTTAATTTTCTCTTTAAACCCCCCAAAATGTTTTTGCTTTTTTTTAAATTTGCAAAGGGAAATTCTTTCTTTCAGTATGTAAAAGTATGGTACAACTTGTTTCTAGCTTCTTTGATTTCTGATGAGAAGTCTACTGTCACTTGTATTATGTTTCTCCCTGCTAGGAAAGGTGTTTTTTTTCCTGGCTGCCTTTAAAATTCTTTCTCATTCATATACAGAAATGTGTTATGAATACTTTGGCATAATATCTTTGAGCTAATCCTACTTAAGAGTTCACTTCATTTCTTCAATCTGTATATGCATGTGAGGTTGTTTTTTTTTGGTCAAATTTCAGAAGATTTCAATTGTTAATTTAAAATTTTTGTTTTTTCTTTTTCTTTTGTTTCTTTTTAGTTTTAATGATGTGTATATCTGGATGTGGGTTTGTGAGTATGACTGTAGTGCCCACAGAGGTCTGAAGAGAGTGTCAGATCCCCTGGAACTGGAGGTAGGGAGTGTTATGAACCATCTGATATGGGTTCTGTACTCTTCACCAGAGAGTCAACACTCCAGTTCCACCAGTTGTTTTAAAAATGTTTTCACAGTCTCTCCCTTTGTCACTCCTAATGACAGAGGCCTTGGTTCATTTACTTTAGATCCTCCAGAGCATTTGTTTTTCTTGCTGTCCCATGTTCCCTTTGTTGATTAAATCGGAAAAATATGTTACTGCTCTCTGCTCAAGTTCAATGATCCTGCCCTCTCATCTCTAGTCTACCCTTGACCTCATCAGTGACATTTTAATTTCAGTTACTGCATATTTGATTTCTATAATTTTCATTTGGTTCCTTGTTATACCTTCTATGTCTTTGCAGACATATTATAACCTTTTACTTGTTTCAGAGAATTTGAAACTTTTCGTTGAATCACTTTTATAATGATTACTTTGAAATTACCTTCTAAAAAGTCATGTGAGGTAGCACTAAGCTCCAATCCCTGCACTCAGCAAGAAGTAGTAGGAAGATAATTGTTCATGCCATCCTTGGCTTCATAGTGGGTTAGAGGTCTGACTGAGCTACCTGAAAGCCTGTTTCAAAACTAAATAAATAACTAAATAAATAAATTCCTTTTACTCATTTCTCCTATCTGATTTATTTTGAGATTGGCATCTGTTTACATGATCTTACTCATACCATGCTTTACTTTGAGCTTGGCATGATAAGTGATTTTATATTTTATCCCAGATATTTCTAATATTATAAGATGCTAGATCTTAATGTTTTAGGGAGGCTATTGCCTTTTAGTGTGTTAAGTGGGTGTGTATGTTCAGTCTCCCATGTGGCTCCACTAATACCACCCAGCAAACATGCATTATTAAATCTGTAGCCCCTTTGCTACAGATGGTTAGGGTGACAGATCAACTAACCTTGGCCCTGCTGATACTTCGCGATGAAAGTGGGACATGCATTGCTGGCAGGTTGGGGTATTAGGTCATCTCCCTGTTGGGCCCCTCTGCTTCCCGGTGCTGGGGGCGGTAGTCTGACTCATACTTCTTTGTTGCTGTAGCACTGGGGGCAGAACATTAGCTCCACTTGGCCCTACTGACACCAGCAGAGAAGGAAGGGGAAGGAGAATGTTAACTAGCTCAGCCTAACACTGCAGCATTCAGGCTCATTAATGCCTAGTAAGCGTTCAGTTTTTGTCCCCCACTTGATTCTCTAAGGCGAGCGGTACGTAGAAAGCCAGCTTACTCTGTTTTATATTTTCTCATTATTATTGACACATGTGAAACTTGCTGGTATTGAGAAAAGGGAAAAGAAGAGTGCTTACTAGTCCCAACTTTTACTGTCTTGTCCACTTTCATTGATATTAGGAATGGGTGGTGGTTAACATGTCTACTAGACATTGATAATAGTAACCTTAATGATCCCTCATCTGTGCTTTGTAAGGAAGCCCAATAAATTCACTGGTTCTCCAGAATGAACTTTGCGGAATGATGCCTTGGCTTGTCATCTGGGCCTTAGGAGAAAAACATTAAATGTTGCTAAGGCTCCCCTTGGGAGGGAATTTTAGCAATACTTGATGTTGTCTGCAGGATCCAATAAAACTGAAGATGAGTTTTGAGAAGAGCAATGGTGTTGTTCCTGTTATGGGAAATGAGACAAATAGATGAAGTGAAGTTGAATGAGGGTTGTGTTTGCAAACAAAATAATTGACATGGTGGTTTTTCCCTATAGGGCTTGAGAGGATAGTGGCTGTGGCATGGACAGTGCAGAGAGTAGAGACAAATAACCAAGGTGAGGCTATAGAGCAGGAGCTGCTGGTGGGGAAATCCCAGGATGGCATTCTTCTAGGTGGTATGGAATGGTATGCACGCCTGATTGGGGGAGTTTCACCCCAGAGTATGAGGATGCTTTTAGAAGTAGCAGAGTGGGCAGCACAGGAGGATATTACAGGTCTAAGAGGGGAATTGCAGTGAAAAGGGGAATTGAGCCTGGCATCTTTGGTGTTGGCCTCCATCCTAGCAGGTAAATGGGATAAATGAGAAGGAAGTATGAAGGTGTTGGCCTGCTATTTCTTGCAGCTAGGGCATCAAAATCGGAAGAGCTCTTGCTAGATTAGTAATAGTACATCCTGTATCCCCAGAACCTAGAACCCATCTGTGGAGTCCAGTAGTGATAAGGAAGGGCGAAACCTAGAAGCAGATTCCCAAGGTCTGACCTCTGATATGGAGAGAGGGAAACATTAGGAACCAACATGCAAACAGAAGTCTTAAAATTGTCTGGTAAGATAGACAGTGGTAATCAAAGAATATTCAACTCAGGAATTTCAGAAATTAGGGAAAAGCTTTTAAGTAAACAACATCCTGAGGCTGTGAGATATGGAGGCAGATGGGATCAGTCCAAGCACTGTAGAAGCAGAGAAATTGGACAATATAAACATACATCCTTCCTTGAGACATAGGCTGAGGCAGTACAAGGGGAATCAGTCCCTGATAGACTGGCTCATTTGAGTCCTCACCAGTGCGTGGATATCAGGGACTGGGGGATAACAGAGGAAGGGCAGGCATTACTGAGAGAACTAGATGTAAGGAAAACAATGTATAGCAGTTCACAGAGCCTGAGAGGACAGCGTTCACCAGAGACTTAAAGACAAATTGGATTTATCAAGGACATCAGTGCTGTCCTTGAGCTTTAGCAGATTTGCTGAGTCCTTTGGTAGAGCATGATCTTACAATATAGGAAAGGATTTGGCAGTTCTAAGTAACTCAGACTAGCATGTAAAACCAGTCTGTAAAGTGAGAGAGCAAACTAGAGATAAGTGGAAGGAAAATCAGAGAACAGGTCTGTCTCTGGTTTACTCAAAGCCAAATGTGATAAGATTTGTGTGAAGCCAGAATTCCCAAGAAAAAAATTAGTTGTGATTTTCTGTGAGCACCCAAAACTTAGAATAAGGATAATGGATATTCAAAGTACTTTAACAAGGGTATCTCCACAGTTTCCCTACTCATTATGAGATGTTGGCTCAGGACTTTGAATCATTGTTCCATCCATCTTGTGTATAAAAAGGTTATATAGATCACACAGTGCTAACCCTTGAGTGTTTTGCAGATTTGGAGACTCAATTAAGAGACATGAGACTGCACCCAAAGAAGCAAGCAGGAGGAACTAGTTCACAAAGGGTACCAAAGTCAGGCGTTGCCCTGGAATTCATGGGAGCTTTCTAGTTGGGTAACATACAGTTGATGACCACCAAGGTGATTGGGGGAAAGTTTGTAATACGCAGGGCCTATAAATGCTAAAGACTATCTAAAAGGTAAAACATGCTCCTAGAAGCTATAAGGTTGCTAATTGGGAATCTCATTGCCAGGGATGGGTTACCTCCCTAGGAGTTCTTAGCCACAGTGGCCCTAGAGGCCCTTAAAACAACAAAGGACATTGTCACGTTTGTTCGTTGCCTTCCAGAACTGAATGGTTCTAGAAGGACTGGACTCAGGACTGGACTGGACTCAGAGTGTTCCCTCCCTGTAGTGAGCTAGCTGCTATAGTGTCAGAAGTTGCTACTAAGGATGCTGGGGCTAATTATGCCTATTCAGTTGTGGTTCCAGCATGCTTCATGATGGAAGTGGCAGGCAAGATGTACCAGCTAGTGCAATAGTGGCTTTAGGGTTAGGGTTAGAATCAACTTTTTGTTCAGATTTAAGGCCTGCTTCAAAGGGGAATTCATATCTAGTATGAGAACTTAAAAACCTGTGACCAGGAAAGACTTTTCCAGTCCAGCAGAAAAGCAATTGCTATGGTACACCAGCTAAAGTGCTTCCTCATATTTGTGTTTAAAGGCATGGTTATTATACTATAGTCTGTGTCTGTTTGGATGTTTTTCCATCTGCCATTATTAGTATATCAAAAGGAAGTTATTGACCACTGAGTTTACTTTTTTCTGTATTATTGCATTATTTGGCAGTGAGTGATTTAATTTCATCTGGAAATAAATCTAAATCCACAGAAGATAGCACCTACTCAAGCTGCATGCTCAGTAGCATGCACCTCATCTATTACAGTAATATCACATGGTTGGGTGTGGTACAATAAGGATGTGATTTCAGGGACTCAGTGGGGCTGAGGCAGAAGGGCCATGAGGTTGAGACTAGCTTGGGCTATATAGTGAAACCCCCATCTCAAAAAAACTCCCAAAAAACAAAGAAACCCCAAGCCAACCAATTCCCCTGCAAAACTTTCATATTAGTTTATTATTGGGAAGCAGATAATGTGTCTTTTATACTATTTTCTGAGGTCAAATATCTATGGCCAGGAACGAAAACTGTAAGCAAGATGTTGGCTCAGAATTAGCCTTCAATAAATATAAGTTGATATTAGAATAAGTTTAATTTGATTTATTTTAGTGACAATGCCTACAGTTTAACAGCTTAGTTTAAATGACAGGAGTAATTTGCAAATCCATAAATATTTGGAGCAGGATTTTCCTTTGCCATGTGCTTAATTATTTATTTTATGGAAATGTGTTTGCATGTATAATTAAAAGCTTTATAGATAAGCTGGGCATTAGAGAAATTTAAATTTAACATTTTACAAAACCAAACATCCCGTGAAATTCAATCAAACTTAAACTATATTTTTATGTCATGTTTTTCAACAAGCAAAAAAGAATTGCTTATAAAACTTATTTCTGAAAGCAAGAACAAAATAACATTTGTAGGAAAATGGATAGAACTGGAGATCTTCATCTAAGCAAAATAAGTCAGGTACAGAATGATAAATAGTACATGTCTTCATTTATATAGAGAATCCAAATTAAATGAAAACAGAAGTGGGACTATTAGGGGAAAAGAAGGAAAGGAAGAGCTGGGCCAAGAGAAGATAGTGCAGGTAAATTTCATCAAAATATGTGATACGTATATATCAAGATATCACAATGAAGCTGATTTTGTACAATTTCGATACACTAATAAAGAAAGCAGAAGAAAAGCTATTAGATGAGTGGAACATTTTAGTGTGGGAGGGTACAGTAAGGGAAGGTAGTGGGGAGATGGACATGCCATATTCATATATTAAAGGTAGTCTATATGCATATATTTAAATGTTATGCATGCCATTATGTGCAATATGTGGTAATAATAAAAATATAAACAAAATACTGTATCATAAGAATAAAAACTATGTTTCAAGAGTGCATCTCTATCAGTCAGGATAAAAGCAAAAGCTACCTACTCTACTTTTCTGGATATTTAATATTAGAGAAAGGTTTTTTCATATATATGTTGGCAGGGCTTGGAGCAATGTGTTCTAAACAGCGCCTATAGAAGGGAAATTCAGAATAACATGTCAGAACTAGTCTGCCAGAGGACATGCTACCTCTACTCCCTTCAGGAAAGGTTGGAATCAGAACCTTCCCACTAGAACTGTTAAGTGCAAGTACACAAAGGGATAGCTGGTACTTGAAGACTTAGGAAGCCTTCATTACTGCATCTACTTTTCAACCCATGATTCAGGTGTCAGGGCATCCATGGCTGAGTGCGTCTTCCATTACCAACACAATTGTTTCTGAATACCAGCTAAGAGAAGGGACATTGGAATGCTGATGCAGAAAAATGCAAAGTCTTTAAGACTTTGCTTGCTGCCAACAACAATCAAAGCATTTGCAGGAAAATCACCCTTAAATCACATCTGCCTTTTAAATCTCATGAAAGTACATCTAATTGGTAGAAACTAATTTGCATCAAGAAGCAACACTGTAAAGGAGTCTCAGAAAAAGAAATGTAAGTTTTCCAGGTGTGGTAGGGAAGGAAGGCATGCTAGAAGGGGATGAGAGTTAAGTGTTGAGTTCACTTCATCAGATTTACTGCCTCCATTGCAACTAAATATTGTCTATATTTATTTCAAACTTTAAACTTCCAAACAACAAATAGCAGGGACACTATGACCATGTCTAACATTATTCATCGGTTTGTGGGGGAAAAAAAAAATCTATGGCCATATTCTACCCAAATGCAAGATCCATCTACCAAATCCATCCCTACATCATGATTATCCATTTTATGGTTTTGTTCCAACTGCAACTTGATGTATTGCAACTTAAAAACTATTAAATGTTTAATTACAACCAGCAGAGTTTTTGTTTGTTTGTTTAGGAACAGAGTCTCACTGTGTAGCCCAGGTTGCCCTATAACTTGAAATCTTCCTTTCTGTGCCCCTCAAGTATTGGTATATGTACCACTGTTGTGTGACACAACTGGGTAGACACGACACACATCTACTCACCCCAGACAGGATTCCAACAACAGACCAAAATATGGATACCACGAAGGTCTAATTTGGTGAACTAATGAGTTTTATTGAGGCTATTTATAGGACTATGGGTGAGAGGTTACTGATAGGAGCAGAAATGACTCAAAGACAGCTGCATCACTAAATCCTACCCAAGCTGGGAGCAAGCCTGGGTCACTCAGTAGGTTGGAGAGTGTCTTTTCCAGGTGTCTAGTTGATCTAAACTTCTTCTAGGCATCTCTGCTGGCTTCTGATTCTTCCAGGCAGCTGGTCTGGTTTCACAGTCTTCTTTGCACCTTTTCTCTTCAGAGTATCTTCTTTGCAGCTGGGCTCTGCTTAATCTGGCAGGGAAGAAAGAGCCTACGGAGTCTGGTCACTTTCAGGGAATTCTTGAAGCTATCTTTTATTTATTATTATTGTTGTTTACCTCCCTGGTTAAGCAGTTCCCATGCAGGATAGAATATTTTGATCTTAGAGGAAACTGTTACACAACATGCACCGTGTTTGTTGGGTGCGAAATTTGCCCCTCAAGGACCAGCGAGACCATGTATGTAAAAAGGAAAGGCACTTTTATTCTGTAGAGAAAACCAGCAAGCTGGGGTCAGCACCATGGAAAATGATCCACTCCCAAGTAGAGAATTACAGTTTCTTTTATTGACAGAAAAGGGGGTTTCCGCATAGGTGAGGTAGTCTGGTTTTTAATTATTGCGCAGAGGTGCAGCTCACAAGTGCCTGTGTGGTTACATTTTGGGGCTATACCTGGCAAGTTAGTCATTAGACTCAGGCATCTGGTTGTATGGCCTTCAGGGCTATGCTATCTGGCCGGATGAGCCTTCAGGGTTATCTGGCCGGATGAGGCTGATTACCCTTAGTATGGCCTTCAGGGCTTCCTGGTCTTCTAGATAGTTTTATGGCCTTCAGAAATATCTGGCTGGATAAGATAATTTACCCTTAGAGTGGGGAGTTAGCAAAGTCAGGCTTAGGTCAAGGCCTGGGGCATGTATGCAACATAGGGTCTATGAGGTCTCTGAATAGGGATTTTAGTTTCTACATGTTCAATAAATTTGTTTTCCAGTCTTCCAAGAGAAGAGAACAAAAGAGCTCAGCCTTTTTTTGACACATCATAGTAAGATTGTGAATTCCAGACCAGCCTTGGCTACAAAGAAAGTTTCACACCAGCCTGGACTACATAGTGAGACCAAGTCTCAATTAACAACAAACAAACAAACAAAAAAAAAGCCTAAATCAAAAAATTTAGGAGGAGTGTCTCACAACAGTATTTTCAGAGTTTACCATGGGACTGAAATTTTGACTCCAGCAGTCCTGAATTCACTACAGGATCAGTGACCAAAGAGGTCAGCACACAACTGAGGTTTAGACTCCAGTGGTCTCAAAGTTTATTATGGGAGGGAGCTTCTGATTGTAGCCCCCATAGATTTCAGAGTTCACTTATGACCAGAGTTTGACTCCATTTGGCTAACCTGATGATCATCATGAAGCCCATCTATGGCTTAGCTGTTACCAAGCCAAACTGGATCTTGTCACTAACACACATAGGAGTCAAAGTTTTAGCAGTTTTCACAAATGAACTTCATGCAGACAACCTATTAGAAGACTCATAGAAAACAAAACAACCAAGCAGAGTAGAGAGAAGGGGAAGTATGGCAATGCGTTATAAAAATAGCTCTTACATTCTATTGGATTAGAACTTTTGCTGAAATACATAACCAGAATTAATAATATACCTTGAAGTTACTTAAGTCTTAAAGCTGAGTATTCAGACTGTTTAATCTGTCTTTATGAGGACAATATAATAAACCAACCTTGCTTGCTTTGGATTTCCCATGTAATCACCTTGTACAACCTAAAAAACTGCATAACTGTAATAATATTAAGTTAGGCACTCCTCTATGCACCTGATCCAAGAGTAATATATATGTGTTTGTATGTTTGTTTTGATAATAATTTGCTGAAAATAGAAAACATATGTTGAAAGCTATGTTTTAAATCAATATCCACCATCAATGTTGAGCACAAGTTACAGATGTATCTTGATAAGCAGCGATACTTGTAATGATGCTTAGTATCTGAGTCCATTGCGGTTAATTGGTCCCTGACTTAGTCTCTTGTAAAACTCTTAAATATTTCTGTATAGTATCCCTCATTCCTTCCCCCATATGATGCTTTCTGTACTGTTCAATAAATGCAGAGCAAAGCCCTTTGTTATGGGCAGATATTAAGAAATATACAGACATAGACAAAGGAACAAATTCACAAGATAGCCTTCAGAAAGGTACAGATTCAGATCCATACAACAGACAGGGATAATGAAAGTCACAAGGAAAGCAAAGTAGAGAATTTCAAATATGGGCTTGGTCTTGGTTGAATGACATCAAGGGAAAATGCTTTGATTTTCTTCGTTAATTTGACACTGACACATTGTTGATGACTATGAGTTTATTATTATGCACTCAAACTGACCACAAGGAAGTTAAAAGTGGAACACAAATCCATTCCAACAGATACCTAAAGGACAAAAAAGAGATATAAAGATCACGACACAACAACTCACGAGGACACATTGCCAACCTCCCAAGTCTCCTATAATAGAATTGAAAATCACAGTGATGGCTGTCATGTTTGAGAATGATTTCAGAATCTTGCCTCTTAAAAGAACTAATGACCGCATATATCAAGATCAAGCAAAACAAAAAGAAGCCAGTCCAAAACCTAATAGATGACAATATAGAATGAATATTAGGAGAGAAATGAATGAAATAGAGACAAAAATCAAAAAGACGTTAATCTTTGAATAAGTTAATAAGACAGACAAAACATTAGCTAAACTAGCAAAAAGATAGAGAAGACCCAAATTACCAAAATTAGAGATGAAAAAGTGTTGATATAAAAGATGCCAATGGAATCCAGACCATCATTAAATAATATGTTGAATACTTTCACTCCAAAAAGCTGGAAATCCTATAAGAAATGGATGAATTTCTAAATGTAAATGACTTACCAAATTAAAGTCAGAAGATACAAGATTCTTAAACAGACCTGTTACAATCAATGAGATCAAATAACACCAAGGGTGTTTCATAAATCCTCAAGGATTTTATTTATTTTATGTTTAACTAAAATTATATATATTGGAGTTATGCCACTATGTTGACAATGCTTCCAACAAGAGCCATAGAGAAACGGAAGTTCCAGTATCGGGCATGAGAAAGCTCCATTAGAGTTGTTTGTTAGGGTAGTCCAAGTGATTCCCAAAGTAATGTATGTTGTTGTTCTTTCCCTTGGTTGCCTCTCACAGGTTGACAATAAGTCCCTATTGCCAAAGACAACATGTACTCCTGGCACAGAACTTGGAAGATTTGAGGTTGATCTAACCTGAAAGCATTCTTCCTGTGTTCTAGGTTTCATAGTATCAGAAAGTGCTGTGCAAGCTGCAAAGAGACGGAAAGAATCAATAGTTCTAGTTGGCTGTGATACTAATGAGCTATAAAAATGACCAGCATGGCAAGATACCCATAAAGGTATAATAGTAGCATTCATATCTTGGTGATAACTACAACTATTTTGGTGGACTTAGGGCCCACATGATAGGAGGGAAATCATGCCTGGTACTAGAAACCCAGCCAACTACCCAGGACTAACTAGGTCATAGATTTTAAAAGAGAATCTTCTACTGTCATTTCATTAGACCACCATAATTTTTAACAGCTTTCTAAAATCCTGTACTATAGATAAGTATCTCTTACTTCTCATCAAAGATGCTTCTCTATGTAGCAAATGGAGACCATTATAGAAAACCATAACTGGTCATAATAAAGAGATTGGCAAATCATGGAGACTCCAGCCCTAACTGATACAGCATAACTTCTGCACCTAAAGTTCAGGGAACATCACGGAAGATACGGTGGAAACTTTGTAAGAGCCAGAGGGTCAGAAAGTCTGCTGTGACAGAGAATCTTCACCCACAAAACTTCAATAATATGGCTGCCAAAGCAAGACCTGAACAGTGATGTCAGTAGACATGCTAATGCAAGAAGGAGGTAATTTCATGGAGTACCACTCCTATAAAAGAGGTATAGGCAACTAATGACTGCCGAGAGAGAATTAGACTATCCCAGGAATGAGCCCTAATTGGTTCTCCAACACAACCACACTAAATAGACTCAGTAGGTTGTACTCACATATTTACACATCTATCTGTCTATCTAATATAGCTATGTAACAATAATAATAAAAAGAATTCATCAGTTTGAGAAGGCGTGGGGTGGGGGAGGAGAACTTGGATGGAGGGGACATCGGAGGACTTAGTGGGAGGATATGGAAGAGGAGAAATGATATAGTTATATTTTACTTTAAGACATTTTAATTTTAAATGCTCAAATGCAATGTCTTCTCATAAAGGAAAGCCCAGAGCCATATGGATCCAATGCTAAATTCTAGCAAACTTTTCAGGAGTGACTTCAGATCGGTGCAAGTTCCATCAAACTTCAGATGTCATTCTTTATAGAAATGATGAAAAGAAAACAAAGCAAAAACAACCCAGAGGTGGAGAGTGATAATGGTTAGTACGCATGGTATACATGTGTGAAATTAAAAAAAAAAAAACCCCAAAAGTTTAATGAAAATCAGTCCCAGAATTCATATGAAACCATGAAAGATCACGAGTAGCCAAAGTTTTCCTGAGAAGGAAGAACACAGCTGGAGGTGTTGCAATACCTGACTTCAACTTAAATGGCAGAGTTACAAAGACAGCCTGATACTAGCATAAAAACAATTAGACCAATGGAATAGAAGAGAGGACTAAGAGAAATATGGTAAAGCTATAGCCATGTAACTTTTGAAAAAATGTGTAATAAACATGTGGTGGAAAAGAAGGTAACCTATTCAACAAATGGTGCTGGCAAAACTGGATATCCACTTGCGGGATAGTGAAATGAGATTCACATCTTTCACTCTGTAGAAAAATCACCTCAAAGTAGATCAAAGACCTTAATTTGAAACCTGAAATGCTGAAAATGCTAGAGGAAAACAGGAAATGTACTTCAAGACACACTTATAAGCAAGAACTATTTGATCAGAACTCCAAGAATCAGCAGATGGGACTGCATGAAATTAAAACATTTCTGCATAGCAAAAGAAACCATCAGCCGAACAAATAGTCAAGAAAACCTTTATCTGCTCTTCTTTAGACAGGGGCTAATACCAGAATTTAAAAGAACTGAAGAATTAAACACCAAGGAAATAAAATTGCTGATCAACAAATGTGCTAATGAAATGAACAGATAGTTCTCAAAAGAAGAAACACAAATGGCCAGTAACTAAAATGTGTTCAACATCCCCAGTCGTCAAGGAATTGCAACTGCTGCAACAATTATAACTACTTTGAGGTACCACCACACCCCAGTCAAAATAGCTATCATCAAGAAATCTGACATCAAATGTCGGAGAGGGTGTGGGGAAAGAGGAAGCCTTATTCACTATGTGTGGGAGTGCAAATTAATGTATCTATTTTTGGAATCAGTATGGAGGTTTGTTCAAAAATTAAAAAAATACTACCATATGACCCAGATATACCATTCCTGGACATATACCTAAAGGACTCTATATCCTACTACAGATATACTGGCACATCAGTGCTTATTGCTGCTTTATTCATGATGGCTAGGAAATGAAAACATCTTAGATTTCCATCGACAGATAGATGGATAATGAAGATGAATAGGTAAAATGGAATTTTATTCAGAAGTACAGAAAAGTGAAATTATAAAATTCGTAGGGAAATAGAGGGAACTGGAAAACATACTAAATGGGGCCACCCAGGCCAAGAATGATATATGTCACATTTTCTCTTTTATTTGTGGATTTTGTTGCTGTTGTTTTGATTTGTGTTTCTTGAGACAGGGTTTCTCTGTTGTAACTCTGGATGTTCTGAAACTCATTCTGTAGACCAGGCTGGCCTCAAACTCAGAGATCTGCCTGCGTCTGCCTTCCTAGTGCTGGGATTAAAGGTGTGTGCCACAGCTGCCTGACTATATTTTTGTTTCAAAAAATAAAAATAAATTAAAGATAGGAAAAGGAAATTATGCATATATTTATGTCTCTTTGTATATAAGCAATGTAGAAAATACAGGTAACTTGAAAGTCTCACTTTCAAACTTGTCTATGGTTATTTATAAACTGCTCATTTTCTAGCATTCATATCATTCATCTATTCTTTTGCTATCAGCTAGTACTTCTGGAAGTTAGGACACTTCTTTTTTTAAATTAAAATTTTGAATACAATATATATATTTTGATCATATTCCCCCCCCAACTCCTTCCAGATCCTCCTCATCTTTCTACCCATATGAGCTTGTGTTAGATGCTTTACTTATTAAACTGACCTGAAACTATTCCCTAAGAACAGGAACCTTCATGGATCTCTTTACATCAGTTTCTGTGGCCTTCTATTAAGTTTACTTTTTGCTGGACTTCAAGAGCACTTTTCATCTCTTGTTCAAATACAACCTGCCTTGATTTGTTTATTGGTTAATTAATTGTGCCTTTAAGAAATATAAGTATTCCCAACTCAACCATGCAAAATTAAAAATTGCAGGTGAAGTTAACACTTCAACAAAGTTTCCTTTCTTATTTCCCTTCATCTGAAGCTAGCACTAATTGATTTCTGTTTTTTCATGACTCCTTTTTCCTAATTTTGTTTTGCATGGAAATATATTCCTAAAGTATATGCATTAAATTGTTGTTTATGTCTCACTTGTAGAATAGGTGTCTTGATGCACAAAATAATTAGCCTTTTTCTTATTTTGCTAAAATTCATACATAAAATTATGCATTATTATAGTTCATTGTGATGAGTATATGTGTTAATGCATTATGTACCTCTACTATAGTTTATTCAGTCTGTCTCTCAGTGACAAGTGTTAGGGTTCTTTCTAAGCACCTGGTATTGTGAGCAACACTGCTGTGAACTTTCTTGAACACACTTCTAATCATATTGTAAGTAAATACTTTTCTTAGATGTTTATACCCAGGAATGGAAAGTTTAAGGCATGTATTATACCAATGTTCAACTTTTGTAGGAAATGTCCAACAGGTTTTCATTGTCTGAATCAAGGCATAAGTCTTCTAGTGGATACACATCATCTCCAGGTTTACATACTTTTAGACATTTACTTTTTTGTTAGTGGATTTTATATGGCTTGCTGTCTAATATGTCTTGACATACATTTCTTTGGTCCATCGTGTATCTTGTTCTGTGAAATGTCTCTTGCCAGCTTCTTTTATATCTTTTTTTTTTGAGACACTCTCAGGTTTTAGGCAAGTCTGACATGGAACCCCAAATGCAGCTTAGACTGGCCCAAACACAGGGTGATTCTTCTCCTTAAGCCTCTCTGATGCTGCAATTTCCAGTTTGTGCCACTGCACCCGTCTCTTTTCTTTAATATTCTTCTGGGTTATTCATGCTTCTCATGGCTGTATGGAATTTCTTTGTGTATCTTTCCTACCGATTCTTGCTTGTTTTTGGGTATTCTGGATAAATTTTACTTTTCTTCTTCATATTCTTTAAAGTGTTTTAAACATGAGTCTTAGCATAGTTAAAAAAAACCACCAATCTTTTGGTATGTCATTGAAATACCCTGCTCTGTGTCATTTACTAAATAGTATGTATCAGGGCTATGTGGTCATTAGCTTACAAAATTATTTATCAGATGCTTCCTACTTCCACTGCTGAGCCTATTTGGTGTGCCATTTCTGTCTTTTCTTATGGATGATACTGATTTTTGTATGGTCATTTAATTTATCCCTACTCCACTACTGCACTGTTTTGATATTATAGATTCAGTATAACTCTTAATACCTTGGAAAATATCCCACAATTGATCTTTGTTGTCAATTGTGTTCTGGTTATTTTTGGTTCTTTTATCTTTCATTTAAATTGTATCATCAAGTCACATGCAAATAGTTTTGGAATATAGCATTATTTGTAATTTGATTTGGGTAAAACCAACAATTTTATGATTAAATACTCCATTTATTTAGTTCTTAATCATGCGTTATAATTTTCCTGATATCTTACATATGTATTATTAGATTTGTTCCCAGATTCTTGAAATTTCTAATACCGTTTATTGCAAATTGGGTCTTCTCTTTAAGTACATTTTAATGGTTTACTGCTGGTAGATAGAAATGTAAATGAATCTTCTTCATTAATGTTATATGCAGCCACTTTGCTGAAGTCTCTTGTTTATAATAATGCACAAAGCATACAGTTCAGGTTTTTTACAGAAATTATTATACTATTTACAAGTGATCCTCAAACAATCTCAATTGTGTTTCTTGTTTTTGAATTTGCTGAAGTGTCTTGTTTATAATAATGGAAAAAGCATGCAGTTTAGGTTTTTATTTTTTTTAGAGAAACTATTACACTATTTACAAGTAATCCACAAACAATCTCAGTTGTGATTCTTGTTTTTGAATCCTTACATCTTTAATGATTTTATTATATTGGTTAGAATTTCATGTACAATGTTGAATTAAAATCGTAATGATGGGTTTCTTGTTCTCATTCCAGAGTTTAAAGAAAATTGTGCAGGTTGGGTTCTGGGTTGTTGTTGTTTTTTGTAAACTTGAGATGAGCTAAGGTCAGCTGGGAAAAGAAAACTTCAGTTGAGGAAATGCCTCCATCAGATTGGCTTCCCTACTTCGACTTGTCTCAATGATGGACTGTGATCTGGAAGTTGAGGCCAAATAAACCCTTTGCTTTTCAAGTTGCTTTTGCTCAGTATTTTATTACAGTATCATAAATGAAATAAGGACAAAAATGTTTGCTTATTTCAAATAAATCTGACTTTGGGAATGTTTTACCTATATTCTTTTTGGGTTATGAACTGTCTCGTTTTGTTTCTATGCCCAGAGGAGCATTCTTTGTGTCCAATATGGGCTTTAAATCAGATGAGAGTGTTTTTCTTAACCTACTGAAATGTTTCTATGTATTTTTACATTAATACATTAGCATGGTAAATTATATTTATGGCTGTTCAAAACATCCGTTCATACCTGCATTAACTTTAATTTCGTTATGGTCTAGCATATTGCCATGATGCTTTTGAGTTTGATTTGATAATATTCTGTTAGGAGTTATTCATGAGGTAAATGAATTACTAATCTTAATTTCTCATAATTTCTTTGTTCTTATATCATGGTATGGTCCTCTCCCCTTTCGTTGAATATAGGTGACTTTCTTACATAATATATCCTGAGTATGGCTTCCCCTTCTTCCATTCCTTCCAGTTCTTCTCCACCTCCTTTCCCATCCAGATTCACTCCCTTTCTGTCTCTCATTATAAAAGAATAGGCTTCTAAGAGATAACAACCAAACATGACAACATGAAATATAAGATGAAGCAAAGACTATCATATCGAAGTTGGACAAGCAACCCAACAGGAGGAGAAGAGCTTCAAGACCAACCAGGCAAAGAGTCAGAGACCCACTCATTCTCACAGTCAGGATTTCCATAAAAATACTAAGCTAATAGCTATAATATATGCTCAGAGGGCCTGGTGCAGACTCAGGTAGGCCCTGTACTCGCTGCTTCAGTTTCCATGAACTCACATGCCCCTTGCTTAGTTGATTCAGAGGGTCTGTTCTCCTAGTGTCCTCAAGCCCCTCTGGCTCTTAAAATCTTATTGCCTCTTCCTTGGGATTTTCTGAGCTATGAGGTGAGGGACTTCACAGGGACCTCCAATTTAGACTCTCTCTCCGTATAATATAAAACTGTAGATCTCTGCATGTGTTCCCATCTGCTGCCAGAGGGAAGCCTTTCTGATGATGATTGAATAAGCTACTGATAAGCAGAATATCTGTAGGAATCATTTTATTAATGCTTCTTTTTTAGACCAGTAGTGTTTGGGTTTTACTCTAGGTCCCTGGAATACCTAGTCTCTGGTTCTTAGCTACCAAAGCAATGTTGATGTCTTAGGGTTTCTGTTGCAGTGAATAGTCACCATGACCATGGTAACTTTTAAAAAGGAAAACATTTAATTGGTGCTGGCTTATAGTACAGAGATTTAGTCCACTGTCATCATAGCAGGAAGAATGGTGGCATGCAGGCAGACATGTGCTGGAGAAGGAGCCAAGAGTTCTACATCTTGATCGGCAGGTAGCAGGAAAAGAGAGTGAACTGGGCCTGGCTTGAGCATCTGAAACCTCAAAACTCATCCTCAGTGACACACTTCCTCCAACAAGGCAACAGCTACTAAAGATACCACTCCTTATGGACCTATGGGTGCCATTTGCATTTAAACCAGCACAGTCACAGTAGGGTATGGGTTCCTTCTTATGGAGTGGGCCTTAAGTCAAATCAAGCACTGGTTGGTTACTCCCACAAGTTCTGTGATCTTTGCCCTAGCATATTTTGTAAGTGGGAGAGATTGTAGGTCAAAGATTTTGTGGCTGGGTTCATTTCCAGGTTTCTTTTTTGGTAACATGCAGAATACCTTCATGCATCAAAGACATAGGTGCACAGGCTCCATGTAGGTACCACCTCAACCCCTCTGTGTTCAATGAGCCGTGTTGCTGTTATCCTCTGTGATGGGGCCTTGTTGTCTGTTTTAAGAGAGTGTCCCTTTGTTTTAACAACAGCCTGGGTTGTTTGGGATTTCTATGGGACCCCCTTTGATAACAATTCAATTGAATGCAACACAGTACAGTCACTGAAAGCCTCGCCTGGTGACAAAGAGATGGACAGTCGAGACACTGTATGCCTCATTACTAGGAGTCCTCATTAGGATCACTTTCATAGATTCCAGTATGTTTCCACTGTGCTATGTTTCCACACCATTTACCAAAAGCCTCCCAATCCCAGTTGTGTCTCCTTGCACTCTCTCCCTCCACTCCATCTCTCCCCACTGTCAGCCACACCTCCCATTCCCACCCATCTCCAGTCTGCCTGTAAAACCTATTATTTTTCCCCCTCCAAGGGAGACCCATGACCTCCCCCATTCCTACTCTTTACCTGATCTCTCTAGATCAACAGATTGTAGCTGGTAATCACTTATTTAACAGCTAATATCCATTTGTAAGTGAGTACATACCATGTGTGTCTTTCTGGGTCTGAGTTTTCTCACTCAGGATGATCTTTCCAGTTCCTATCCACACCCACCCCCAGTCCACCCGTGAAATCTATTCCATTTCCCCCTTTCGGAGAGATCTATGATGCATCCACCCCTAGAGCCCTCCTTGCTACCTAGCCTCTCTGGGTCTGTGGATTGTAGCATGTTTGTCATTTACTTAAAAGATAATATCCATTTATAAATGAGTATATAGCATGTTTGTCATTCTGGATCTGGATTACCTCACTCAGGATGATTTTTCTAGTTCCATTCAATTGCCTGCAAGTTTCATGATGCCATTTTTTAAGCAGCTGGGTAATACTCCATTGTGTAAATGTGCCACATTTTCTTTATCCTTTCTTCTGTTGAGGGACATCTAGATTATTCTCAGTTTCTGGCTATTATGAAAAAAGCCACAACGAACATGATTGAACAAGTTTCCCTGTAATAGCATGAAGAGTCCTTTGGGTATATACCCAAGAGTGGTAAAGCTGGATCTTGAGGTAAATCAGTTCCCAATTTTCTGAGTAATTGCTAAATTGATTCTCATAGTGGCTGTACAAGTTTTCACTCCCACCAGCAATGAAGGAGTGTTACCCTTTCTCCACAACCTCACCAGCATAAGCTGTCCTTTGTGTTATTGATCTTAGTTATTCTGACAGGTGCAAGATGGAATCTCAGAGTAGTTTTGATTTGTATTTCTCTGGTGCCTAAGGATGTTAATCATTTCTTTAAGTGTTTCTAAGCCATTTGAGTTTCCTCAATTGAGATTTCTCTGTTTAGATCTGTACTCCAGTTTTTAATTGCATTATTTGTTTTGTTGATGTCTTCTTTCTTGAGCTCTTATGTATTTTGGATATTAGCCCTTTATCAGATGTTGTGTTGGTGAAGATCTTTTCCCATTCTGTAGGCTGCCGCCACTTTGTCCAGTTGACTGTGACCTTCGCCTTACAGAAGCTTTTCAGTTTCATAAGGTACTGTTACCATCTGTTCAATGCTATCCTCCACTTTCTCTTGTATTTGGTTCAGTGTATTTGGTTTTTATGTTGAGTTCTTTAATCTTCTTGGATTTGAGTTTTGTGCAGGGTGATGAATATGTATCTACTTGCATTCTTCTACATCCAGTTTGTCCAGCATCAATTATTAAAGGTGCTGTCTTTTTTTTCAAGTGTGTATTTCTGGCTTATTTAGCAAAATCAGGTATCTATAGGTGTGTAGATTTATGTCTGGATCTTCAATTTGATACCATTGATCAATATGTCTTATTATGCCAATACCATTTGTTTTTTTTTTCTATAGCTCTATAGTACAACTTAATGTCAGGGATGGTGATCCCTCTGAATTTTTTATTGTTTAGGATTATTTTTAGTTATCCTAGGCTTTTGTTTTTCTACATGAAGTTGAGAGTTTTCCTTTCAAGTTCTGTAAAGAATTGTGTTGAAATTTTAATGGGGGTTGCATTGAATTGGTAGGATGGTCATTTAATTCTGCTGGTCCATGAGTATGGGAGATCTTTCCATTCTTTAATTTCTTTCTTCAAAGACTTGGAGGTTTTATCATGTAAAATTTTCAATTGCTTGGCTAAAGTTACCCCAAGATATATTATTTAAAGCTATTGTGAAAGGTATTGTTTCCCTAATTTCTTTTTCAGTCTGTTTATCATTTGTATATAGGATTCCTACTGATCTTTTTGAGTTATTCTTGTATCCAGATACATTACTAAAATTGTTTATCAGCTGTATGTATTCCCTCATGGAATTATTAGGGTCACTCATGTATACTATCATATCATCTTCAAATAGTGATTTTTTTAAACTTCTTCCTTTCCAATTTGTATCCCCTCGATCTCTATCAGTAGTCTTATTGCTCTAGTTAAAACTTCAAGTCCTGTATTGAATAGATATGGAGAGAGTGACAGCCTTATCTTGTTCCTGATTTTAGTGGAATTGCCTTGAGTTTCTCTCCATTTAATTTGATGTTGGCTATAGGCTGTAATTGTTAGTTGCAGTATAAGCTTTCCAAAGAAGACACAGAAGCATATTCATTGGTGCAAACCCTTCCAGAACTCCCATCAGAGGAAACCACCATCCTGGCCAGTGCCATACTGGACAGTGAAACCTTGAGCATCTCACGTCAGTGGTTTTTATTGATACAGAAGTCCTTAGGTGTCCTACTGATAGCACGTGCAGATCATAAGCAATCAAACATCCCCCACATAAATCCAACAGCTGTAGACAATACAAAATGCCAAGACCTAGGTAGCTCCTCACCCAACAGTGCACAAAACAATTATTTTATACATTCCTAAGAATAAACTTCCTCAATAACAGGCTTGCCATAAATTTCCTTCATTATGTCTAAATATGTCCCTTGTGTCTCTAATCTCGTTAGACCTTTTATCATGAGGGATGTTGGATTTTGTCAAGGACCTATTCTGCATCTAATGAGATAATCATGTAGTTTTTTTTCAGTTCATTTATATGGTAGATTTCATGTGCTGATTTACCTATATTGAACCATCCCTGAATCTCTGGGATGAAGCCTATTTGATCATGGTAGCTGATCTTTTTGGTATGTTCTTGGATTCAGTTTGCAAGTATTTTATTGAGTACTTTTGCATCTATGTTCATAAGGAAATTGGTCTATAAATTCCCTTCCATTGTTGAATATTTCTGTGTTTTGAATATCATGGAAACTGTGGCCTTATAAAATGAATTGGGCAATGGTTCTTCAGTTTGTATTTTGTGAAATAATTTGAGGACTATTGCCATTAACTCTCCTTTGAAAGTCTGGTAGAATTCTGTGCTAAGAGTGTCAGGCCCTGGAATTTTTTTTTTATTGGAGGACATTTAGTGACTGCTACTATTTCACTAGGTATTATAGGTTTATATAAGTTGTTTGTCTTATCTTGACTTAACTTTGGTAAGTGGTACCATTGAGAAAATTATCCACTTCTTTTAAATTTTCCAATTTGGTGGCATACCAGTTTTTAAAGTATGTCCCTATGATTTTCTGGATTTCCTTGGTGTCTGTAGTTATGTTCCCATTTTTGTTTCTGATTTTATTAATTTGGATATTCTCTCTCTGTCTTTTAGCTAGTTTTCATAAGGTTTTGTTTATCTTTTAGATTTTCTCAAAGAACCAATTCTTTGTTTCATTGATCCTTTTGTATTGTTCTCTTTGTTTCTATTTTATTGATTTCAGACCTCCATTCTATTATTTTTTGCCATCTTCTCATCTTGGGTGTGATTCCTTCCTTTTGTTCTAGAGGTTTCAGGTATGCTGTAAAGTTGCTATTATGAGATCTCTCCAATTTCTTTGTGTAGGCACTTTGTGCTATGAAGTTTCCTTTTAGCACCACTGTCATTGTGTCCTATGTGTTTGGGTATGTTGCGTGGTCATTTTCATTGACTTCTGGAAAGTTTTTTATGTTTTTTTCTTTATTTCTGTCATGACTCATTTTTCATTCAGGAGAGAATTGTTCTGTTTCCATGAATTTGTAAGCTTTCTGATATTTCTGTTATTGTTGGTATCTAGCTTTAATCCATGGTGGTCTGATAGGATGTAGAGAGTTACTTCAATTTTCTTTTATCTTTTTAGACTTGCTTTGTGTGTGAGTACATTATCAATTTTGGAGAAAGTTTCGTGAGGTATAGAGAAGAAGTTATATTCTTTGGGTTTGGGTAAAATATTCTATAGATATCTATTTGGTTTATAATGTCTTTTATCTCTAGTATTTTTCTGTTTAGATTTTTTTCTGAATGACCTGTCCATTGGTGAGAATAGGGTATTGAAGACTTTCACTCTCAGTGTGTTAGTGTCAATATGTGATTTAAGCTTTAGTAGTCTTTCTTTTACAGATTTGAGTGCTCTTACATTGGGGGCATAGACATTAAGAATTTAAATATCATCTTGGTAGATTTTTCCTTTGATGAGTATGTAGTGTCCTTTCCTATCTCTTTTGATTAACTTTGGTTGGAAGTTTATTTTGTCAGATACTAAAATAGCTATACCACCTAGCTTTTTAGGTCCATTTTCTTGGAATATCTTTTTTCCAACAACCATTTATTCTGAGGTGATGTCTATCCCTGATGTTGAGTAGTGTTTCTTGGATGCAACAGAAGGATGGTTCCTGTCTGCATCCATTCTTAGTCTGTATCTTTTTATTGGAGAGTTGAAGTAATTGATACTGAGAGCTATCCATGCCCAATGATTATTGATTCCTATTATTTTGTTGTTGTTGGTGGTGTGGTGGCAGTGTGTGTGTGTGTGTGTGTGTGTGTGTGTGTGTGTGTGTGTGTGTGTGTTTTACTTCTTTTGGTTTTGGTTGTGTGAGATCATTTATTACCTGTGTGTTCATGGGTGTAGTTAACTTCCTTCAGTTGGAGTTTTCCTTCTAGCATCTTCTGTAGTGTTGAATTTTTATATAGATTTTTTTTAAAATTTGAATTTATCGTGGAATATCTTATTTTCTTCATCTACAGTAATTGAAAGTTTTGCTAGGTATAGTAATCTGCACTGGCATCTCTGGTCTCTTAGAGTCTGCACCACAGCTTGGGATTGGGATCTTGGACAAAGCAACAAGTGAGGGAAAAAAGGTGAGAAGGGGAAGATCAGTGGGATCCACAGGAGATGGGAGCAGGGCCAGGGAAAGCTAGGAAGGGTGTTCTGCTGTCAAGCTGGGGATGAGGAAGGGGAACTGGATCTGGGGGAACAGAGAGAGAAGAGAAGGTCTGCAAGCAGCGTATCTCTTTTTCTGGCAGGCATGGCCTGTGGGTTAGCAAGGTATGCCTTCTGGAGTTGGGGGCAGGGAAAAAGCAATGAATATTGGGAAGGGAGGCTAGAAGGGGAAGATCTGTGGATCCACAGGGGATGGGAACAGGGGACAGGGAAGGCTGCCAAGAGTGTTCTGCTGCAAAGCAGGAGATGAGACTGGGAGATTGGAGGTGGGGGAATAGCCACAGTATGGTCCTTAAAGGTGTTGGTTGAATGGTGTCCTTTCTGTTTTCTATAGTCTAAAACTATATAAAACTGAAATTATCTCTTTCTCTTGAAATCTCATTAAAACTTAACTTGAGCTAGTGTTTTCTTTGCAGTAAGAATTTTAAAGCTGATTAATTTTTTAAAAATAGTATTAAGGCAGTTAAGACTTTTAGATTTGCATTTGAGTAAATCTGGTACATTGTTTTCCTAGACACTTTCCCATTTTTCAGTTTTCAGAAATGTTGGCCTTCAATATATAATGGTATTATTTTATTACTGTTATTCCTCTTCATGTATAATTTTCATTCATTTATATTAATCGTGTTTTCATTTTTTTCTTGACCAATCTTACTAGAAAATTGTTTTTTTATTCCTTTCTTTCTAAATAAAGACATTCTGGTTTTCTTCTTTTTCTTCTAGTTAATTAGCTTCAGTCTTTTCTTTATTATCACTTCCCTTCTTTCTTTTGTCCCCCCCCAATAACAGCATGTCATAAGGGTTTTGGCTTGCTACTCTTTATTATGGATACTTAAGGCTACATTTTCTCCCCCGAATATTGATTTTAATACATTCAAGAAGTTCTGCTATATTGTGTTTTCATTACCTAGTTTCTGAGTTTTCAGGTTCCCACTGAGTGTTTTGATTATAGGACTAAGTGTCTGAGTTGCTTGCCATTCATCCTAACATAGTTGAGAACCTTCTAATATACTGAATCTGATCTAAGTTGGCAGAATTATGAATTAGCAGTAAATTGGTCAAATTACCTTATACAGTATAGGTTGAATCAAAACTCAAAGAAATCTCTAAATAAGAGTCGTAGAGATGGATCAGTGATTAAGAGTACATACTCCTCTTGCAGAGGCCCTGAGTTTGGTTCCCAGCTCCCATGTCCATTGGCTCATAACCACCTGTAACTCCAGTTCTGAGGGATCCAACACCCTCTTCTGGTCTCTATAGGTACCTGCACTCACATATATGTACACACCCACACACCCACAGACTCATAAATAATAAAACTGTAAAAAAATCCCCAAATATTTTGCTTCTTTATCATTGTAGGGACTGTGACATATTATAGAAAATTATCTTTCTAATTAAAGAAGACATGTCAGCATATCCTAGGCCAATGGTCTCCAGAAACTTTAGGGAAATGGTAGGCCCCTGATTTTCAGAGGTTTTATTTTAAAGCTATCAACATTTATGAATTTCCTGCTCATAACACATTATGAACATGATATTATCAATAACAGACATAGGCTAGCTAGTGATATCCTACGAGGTAATAAAAACCCAGTGTACTATATTACAACAGGTAGTCAATATGTCTTTTAAATAAAATGGTGAATATGTAGAGAGAAGAGGTTCTTGTTAAGTTAATGAAAATTGCTTTGGTTCTTTTCTGCCTAGTGGTACATAGAAGGAACGAAAAAAGCATTGGCCAGAATGCTAAGTATATAGCAGGTGCTAGATACTATGTTGAGTTTCTCCAGGCTCTTCAAATGGCTACATCTAGAAGAGCAGCTGTAAATTGGAGTATCACACTGCTTGAGATGAAGATAATTCACTGTCAGTTTCTAAGATATGGCTCTTGAAAGAAAGCAAATTATGGTATTTAAATTAGGCATGAAAGGAATAAATTTTTTCCCACATCTTTGATAGTATCATTATTCTGTGCTTCTCACACAGAAGATTTGTTTTTGCATGATTTTTTTGGTTTGCTGTTTTGATAGCCAGGGAAATTCCACAGGCTTTCACTGCTCTTCTGTCCACAATTGTCTTTTTCCCAGGTTAGGAATTCAGTGAGAAGTATGTTTTATTGGCAAAGCAATTACTGCAACATGTATAGTTTGGAATTGAGGAAATCATTATAGGATTGGTTCATAGACCACTGCACCAACAGAGAGATGACCATGATCTCATCTTGTTAACTCACGATTTCAATTTGTCTTCTTATCCCTTAATTTTTTGCATTTGATAATAGATCACGGGGCTTTGTGCCACCGGGATTAGTGTAACTCACAGCCACTGTCCAATAATTCCTAATCATATTAGGTGTTTCTCTTTTGCCAGCATACAGTTACCAGAATAAGTAGCTAAATATTCATTTTGGTAAAACTAGGGAGAAATATGTTCAGACTATATCTGCGGTGGTATTACAGAATCCTTTCTCAATGGGTTCTTGATCTGGGAACTGACTTAATTTTGGGAATTGTGTTAGGGAATGACATCACTGGAGTTTTCATTTATTTCAGTCCAAGGGCCTCACAAGTAATTCCCTACTACTTAGTTCTTTCACATTTCACTTTATTCTAAATAACATTGTGTCTGGATTATCTTTTTCATGAGAGAAAGAAAAAGGGAGAAAGAACATGAAGTTCGATAGGTACAAAGATGAGGAGGATCAGGGAGGAATTGAAGGAAAGGAAAAACATGATAAAAATAGTGTATGAAAAAAACGAATAAAAGTATTTAAAAACTAGCATTCTAGCACAGCTGATTACAGTAGGAATGCTAACTTTGTCTTTTTAGGTTAAATATTGATCCTTAATGTCTGCTGTTCTTAAATAGCTTTATTCTTTTTGAAACGAGGGACCCTGTTTCTGCAGTTGCTCTTCCACTTTTATATCCCAACTACAAAAGTCAGTCATTATATGTGATGCTTTACTTCTGAATCACTTTTTGCATGTGAAATATAACACACATTTCAAAAAAATCATAAGCATAAAGGTACAGCCCAGTGAGCTAGTAGAAAGTAAACTTTTGCAGAGGAATAATGTAGATTACAACACAAGGTATTACCTGTTATAAGAAGTGAAGTCCCTAGTAACCAATGCCTGAAGCCCTGCTGAGGCAGCAAGCCTTCCCTAGGTCAGATGGCTGACAAAGCCTTCCTCAGGTCTCAGTGCAAATGTTGACGATGTGAGCACAAATATCCACTGTAACTTTTTTCATCCATATAGTTAAGGCTTGAAACCTCTTCCCTATAGAGACTGCTCCTACTGAGATTAGCTAAATCTGTCTCCTTGTAGAAGTGGATTTGCCTTTTGTCACGCCTCTGCTATACGAGGAACAACTTGTCCACATTTTCCCATGTAAAAATGTAACATACAATTTGAATACTACCTTCTATCACATAATGCCCAGTGAGAGGTTCTCACTAGACAGAAGATGCTGAGGAGATGATTTAGGGCATTGCAGGTGTCAGGACCATGAGAAGCGATTTCTTGTCTTTGTAAATTATTCAATTTTAGGTGTGTTATAACATCAGAAAATAAACTAATTTAGGTACTTCTGTAATGGGTTAAAGACCCAGAGACCACTCAGCAAAACCAAAGTTCAAATTGAAAATCTGTATTGAGCAGGCTGGTGAGTACCTGAAGAGAAACCCTTTTTCAGAGCATCCCCGATTGTGTATTACAGGCTTTTTTTTTTTTTTAAATGAGAAAGAACACAGAAAAAATATATCCTGGTTGGCAATTGCAGGGAAAGCAAGCAAGCCACTTAACAAAGGACAAGAACATGCAGTTAGCTGGGGCATTTTGACCCTGAGTTTAAATTACAGGGTTGGGTGCTTTCCCAAGGGACTTCTCAGGGCAGGGGGATGGTAAGAAACCAAGATGTCTTCAGTTGAGACAAGATGTAGAAACCTTTGCTCTGTTACACTTCCTTCTTAAAGGCTTTAACCTCTCAACAATAATACATTAGGGATCATATGTGAACTGTAGATTTTAGAGTTGCATGAACATCCAGAACATAGTGATAATATTACAAAACTGTGTCAGTGTGAATGTTTTTCAGTTGAGTTATTCAGAAACAGAATTATTCTTCTTTCTATTATCCCACACTTTTCTCTACATGCTTCTATTTACATATTTTCAGAAATATATTCAGTTTCCCAATTCTTTCTTTCATTGCATATATTCACAAGCCCTAATTTTATTCTCAATAAACTGCTTTACTTATACCTAGAATCTCTCTATATTTTTTTACTATATTTACTGTGCTCTCTGTCTTTTCTCTGCTTAAATATTTCTTTCTCTCCTTGACTCGAGAAAATATAATTACTTTTAAATCTGTCTCTGAAAACAATTTGATATTTGAAGCTCAGCAACTTTCTTTCTAGGCTCCCTTGCTGCTTCTCTTTCCTGTTCAATTGCTTGGTTTGCCTGCTATCTTATTTGTGCCAGCATGTATGTTAAAACATTTGTTTTAGAAATATCTTGACACTTTAGATAACATTAATCTCTTTTCTGAAGTATTTTTTTGCTGCTTCTGCCAGATACCTGAGGAAATCAGCAATCTGGGATCATATTAGTTAATATTAAGAGTGAAATAATCGGACTTACCAAAGTGACTCAGAGTTGAGCTTCAATCTGTGTGAAAGTACTTTCACTTCAATTCACATCTTGAAGTACAGCTTTCTAAAATTTAAATTTTATGTACAAGAATTTTGCCAGAGCTTCTAATACCATCATTAGTGTTGTTAATAACCTTCAACTTCCTGAGATAGTGTACCGAATCCAGAAATTATTTTACGTGGAGTGATCTCTATAAATTCTATTGATATTGTGCTTTTCCTATTTTTAGCTGCTTTATAACTCACCCCTGTTTGTATCTCTCAAGTTTATGGTGATACAAATTAAAAGAAACTAAGAGGGAGTTGGCAAGATGCTGGCTCAGCAGTTAAGAACACTAGCTGACTTCACAGGGGATCGAGGTTATGTCCCCAGAACACAAATGACAGCTTACCACCATCCATAATTAATCCAGAGGATCCAATTCCCTCTTCTGGTGTCCTCAGGCACCAGCCCTTCATGTGGTGTACATATATACCTTGGGACAAAACACTCATAAAATCAAAAGAATAATTAATGATAAATAAAATCTTTAAGAAAAATAGCTTGGAATACATTTGCATACCTCTTCCCCTCTTCTGAGTCTGACTTTAAGGAGTGGTAGCTCTATGGGATATTTCAGCAATGGTGAGATAACTTTTGTCCAATTATAGGAAGTGGGTTTTTTTTTGCCTATACAGGAAATTTCCTGAACTTTGGATATTCCCATGTCTATTTCATTTAAAATTCCAGACTTCTCCAGATCTGAGTGCTCCTTATCCTTCCTGTTTTACCATGATAGTCTTATCATTTTCTAATATTAGGTATCATTTGCTTTTCCACAGTATATTTATTTTTATTGTTGGTATTACACCATCAAATGTAAGCTCTATGCAAAGCAGAGACTATTGTCTTGTTCGCTATTGTAGAGGAATATTTAATCTTTTAATCCAGCAGCATGGCTGCTCTAGCAAAGATCACATTGAAAAGCCTGTATGATAGCTCAGAAGGGATCACTCAGAAGGAAGTAGTGGCACACTCCTTTAATCCCAACTCAGTAGAGAGAAGCAGAGAGAGAAGAAGCAAAGCAGAGTTCACAGAGAGAAGCAAGGTTGAAACAGAGGAGGAAACATAGAAGAAACAGAGCTCAGAGAGGAGAAGCAGAGTTCAGAGTGCAGAATTCAAAGAGAAAAATGAGGTAGAAGCAAAGAAGAGTTTAGAGAGAGAGAGAGAGAGAGAGAGAGAGAGAGAGAGAGAGAGAGAGAGAGAGAGAGAGAGAGAGAGAGAGAGAGAGAAGCAAGTAGAAGCATAGAAGGAAGCAGACAAGAAACAGAGAGTTCAGAGAAGAAGCAGGAAGGCAGAGCTCAGAGAGGAGAAACAGAGACAAGAGGCAGAGGTCAGAGAAGCAAGTAGAAGCAGAGGAGGAAGCAGACAAGAAGCAGAGTTCAGAGAAGAAGCAGGAAGGCAGAGCTCAGAGAGGAGAAATAGAGACAAGAGGCAGAGGTCAGAGAAGCAAGTAGAAGCAGAGGAGGAAGCAGACAAGAAGCAGAGCTCAGAAAGAGAAGCGGAGAGTTAGTTCAGTCAGGCAGTTTGCAGTGCAGTCAGCTCACAGACAGATCAGAAGGAGAAGCCTAGAAGAGCAGAACCAGTCCAGAATAAGCATAGAGTCAGTAGCAGACAGTTTACAATTTACAGTTCAGAGTTCACAGTACAGCTCAGAGTGAAAAGAAGTAGTTCAGAAGACAGCTAGTCAGAGTGAGCTCAGTCAGCAGTAAGTCTCGGAGGTGGAAATATTTTAGGTTTGAAGATTAGATTGTACAGAGGCTGAAACCCTGTGGGACAGGGGATTGAATTGCCAAAGAATAAACAGTTGTCTGCCATGAACCCATGAGGATAAATAATACTAAATGCTTACATCTATGCTTACATACTATGGTAATTGTTCAGTAAAGATTTTTTATTTGGGTGGTACCAACCAACACATCAGTTAACATTCTTTTACATAGAAAAAAAATCACTTCGGTTATTTTTAATTAAAAGTAGTTTACTGCAGGGAGTCACAGCCACACAAAAATATTGCCTAGAGGAATAGGCTGGAGACTAATATTTCAATAAGACTCTCAAATCAGTACTGTCAACATAGTTCATTATGGAGCAATTGCAACTCTGCTTTATTCAGAAAGGTAGTGAGTAAGTAACCCAGAGAGGAGTATACAACCAGCACTTTAAAGTTGACTTGAAAAGCATATCTGTACTCCAAAGGCAAAGAATTTTCTATTATTATTACAACTGCTTCCCAATAGTCTCAGAAGTCATGATCTTGGTTGGATGCTGGGATATTACTCCAATAAGACCTAAGGTTTCCAGATCTTATTTTTGATGTTTAACAATGGTCAAAGTGGCAAGATGATATTGCTATTTTATTTTTTTTCAGATTTGCACCCAGAATCCTCAAGCGTTTGTATCCTTACATCTATAACACACTAGAAAAAGGGTGGATGGTGTCAGTTCATTGCATCTAGTACCAAATGTACAATGTGTTCTTATTGAAATATCTCTTGTGAGAAATGCAAACTTATTATGCAGAGCTAGTATAAAAAATGCCTTCTCTCCATTAAATTGCTTTAACAAGTTAGGAAAATACTTTATGCAGAGATGTCTTTCTTATTCTCACCATTGCAGAATCAGAGTTGTAACCAGCTGACAGCAATTGCACTTCCCCCACCTAGATATGAAAGTGATTATTTGGTAGCTGACGCATATTAAAAAGCAAGAGCAGTAAAAGAAATTGTCCTTGTGAAAAGATTTTTACCGTAAGCATTGTTTATAGATGATGGGACATGGTGAAAATAAACAGGAAAAAACTTATAGTAATTTTTATTGTTAAATTTCTTTTCAAGCTTAAAATATTTCATTCATTATATGAATTGCACGAATATTTATGTAGAATTCCCATGAATACATATAATGTACTTTAATCATATTTACTCTAGTACTCTTTTATAGAAATTATTTCTGTTTTTGAGATTATAATATAATTACAAGATTTTCCCCTCTCCTTTCTTCCCTCCAAACTCTTCCATATATGCCTCTTTGCTCTTTTTTAAATTCATGGAATTGTCAGTTGTTGTTACATACATACACCCCTTGGCCTGAGGAGATTGCCAGTGGTTAGAATGCTTGCCATATAAGTATGAAGTCCAGAGCTCAGATCCTCAGAACCCACACAAGTGCTTCATAGGCCTGGATACCAGCCCGGAATTCCTTCCTTCCAAAGCATTGATAAGTTCCAGAGTATACTGATAATCAACACTAGCTATTGAACAGTTCTGGGTTTGATTGAGAGAGACTATGCTTCCTTGAATAAAGTAGAAGAGTGATGGAAGATGACATATGACATTAATTTCATGCCTCCACATGTAGCCACATATATGGGCCTACATACAGGCAAATATGCATACACACATACATGCACAACACACAAATATGAAAAATGGACATTTATATATATATACATGTATACACACACACACACACACACACACACACACACACACACACACACACATATCCTTTATATCTATATTCAGGATAATTGTTCCATTACCTTAACCTTGTTATGCCATTGTTTGTTAGTATTATTAAGGTTATAAGTTTTTTGAATAAGCTATTTTCACTTTCATTATTGTGAGGCAGGGTCTTACTATGTCATTCTAGCTGGCCTGAATCTTACTGTGTAGATTAAATTGGCATTCAACTTGTAGTACTTTTTTTGCCTCTGCTTCCCCAGTGGTAAGCTTACAAATGTGCAGTAATGCACATGACTAGAATAAGATATTTTCATGTTTCTCCTTAGGTAAACTGTAGAAAGCAGAATTTGAAATAAAAGAAGTAAAGTGTAGAGATGGAAGACTGATGTGCACAGATGTAGACAGGTATTCTCAACTATATCTGTGCATTAAACCAAACTAGTTAGTGTGTTCTCAGACCTCTAAGCCACATAACTACACATTCCAATTTAATTAGTATGGGAGGAGCCATAAACTTGGGCCTGATTTAGAAAGTTCTCTTAGTAATTCTAATGTAGTAGGAAGCACTGCCAAGTTCTGTTTTTGTACTTTGACAGCACCTCTGAGGTATGTTTTAAGTTTTAGTGTGGGCTATAAATAAGATAAAAGAAACGTTGTGTTACGCTTTAAATGATCTGAAATTCCCAAGGAAAGCAGCCTTGACATATGCTATAGAACACTATAGGAGAGATCTCAGAGCATGGGTATCAATAAAGGCTTCAAATTGGATAGTGTTGAGAAAACATCTTTCAGTGTGAGACAAGTAACTAACTACGGCAGCATTTTGGGAAGGATTTGGAAATACATGAATCGTTACAACATTCTGAGGTTATGTTATGTGGTACATGGTCAAAGCGATAGAGTCAACTAAGCCAATAGTGTTCCTAGGAGCTTAACACATATGGAACTCTTTCAAAAGTTGAGTGATGAGTTCAGACTTCTGAATTGGTCAGAGGCCTTAGTTAATGGATGTATCTTAGGAGCAACTTCAACAGAAAAGGAAAATCTTAAAACCTAGGCAAACTCTAACACTCACAACATCAGATTAAATTAATCTGCAATGGGACCCAGGGAATTGGTATTTTATGTTTTTGTTTTCATCTTTACCAACTTGCTACTCAAGTTCACAATGCACAAATAAGTTTGAGAGCAAGTAAGCTGGCTGTCCCTGTAAGGATTATTAAATGGCTTTTCTGGTTGGTTCTTTCTGATAATATCCTCCATCCCTACTATGGCTTCTTTGAGCATCAGAAAATCCTATCTCTCCACCTAGCACACAGAACAGGCCAGCTGATTTGCTCAAGGTCATACAGCTCAGTTAGTATTGAGACTGCTAGTGTTCCAGTCCAAGTTTTTCCGATTTCTAGCTACATATAATTTGTTTTGCAAATGACCACTCCTCTTAACTCATTATTGGAAATGCATTCACTAAATTAGTTTTTTAATGGTGTTGGGGGTAGGGGCTGGGGGAGAGCATAAAAGGCATTAAAAACAAGTGTAAGCCTGATTGGTTGATGAGCTTCAGGGGAGCACTTAGGCATCATAGGCTCCAAAGGACAGACATCTCTGGGGGAACAGTCAGAGTTAGGAATGTTGTGAAATGTTGTCCTTGAGAGCTGAATTGAACCACTAGGCTACTAAGACTTTGGTGTTTATCTGAGGAATAAAGAAGAGGACTCCTAGATTCTCAAGTGAGAGCCAATGGGTCTGAAACTATTATAAGTATTTTAGGTGATGGATATGCTAATTAATGTGCCTTAGTAACTATATATGTATAAGTATATATATATATATATATATATATATATATATATATATATATATACACACAGGTATATATATTATACTTTATAAATTCATACAATACCTATTTGCTCACTTTTTAAAATATTTAGTCATGTATGTGTATGGGTATTTTGCCTGCATGCTTGTCTATGTATCACATGTGTTAGGTACCCATGACAGCAGAAGAGGCTGGAACTGGAGTTACGGACAATTGTGAACTACTGCATGGGTGCTGGGAATTGAACCAGGATCCTCTGGAAGAGCATTCAATGCTCTTAACCTCTGAGCCATCTCTCTACCCCAGTATCTACTTTAAAAAAAAACCTGTAGACACAGTTACTCTTTCTGCTCTAGGTTCAGTGTGCTATAGCTTGTTATCTGCACATCCTAGATGTGGGTGTGATCTCTCAAAAGCAACAGGGATGTGGCATGGATAAGACTTTTAGAGGTCATAAGTACTAAGATTATACCTTCTCCATAAAAAAGCCAAATGTTCCCTAAAGGAATTGAAAGTTTTTAAAAGATCTTTATTTTTTTCCCATGTAAGAAAATTCTTACTTTCCTTTGTGGTTCCTCCTGCATAGTATTAACATATCTTTCAGAATATGTTCCTCTTAGTAGGAGATTAGGTGGAGGATAGTGCATTTGTTGGTTCTATAAGGAGTGCTTTGTGTGGCTTTGAGTAATATGTCTCTGTGAGAGATGGTTTTGACTCCTGTCCCAAAACAATTTCCCTGGTTGCTACAGAGCAGAACATTACTGGGCTCTCCTTGAGGAATATATGGCAAGAGCCTTTGTTACCATTCAGTTGGGATATTACGACACATATTTTTGAAAAGCATTTTATCTCTGTAATACCTTTATAGTTTCCAAATAACAACCCAAGATTCAAGGGTTGGAACAAAGGCAAGGTCAGATTTGAAAGGTTAGGGCCAGAAAAATTTAGAAGTGTAGGTGGCTGGAGAGAAGCAAAAGGGCCCAGGGAAACTGACTTCCCGGTGACATTAGGTTGTCTGGGGATGGCCTCGCTCATGGAAGTGGGATATCAAAAGAAAATAGGGTAGAATCCAAGTGGCCATTTCGGCAGAGATTTCCTCACCTGTGGAGCCTCTGTGACATGTCAGCCTTGAAGAGTAGGGAAAAATGTGTTCTTTAAGGAGTTCCGTATACAGCTCCCATCAGACTACTGATTCTGTAGATTCACTGGTTCTTACCCTTGCCATTTTTTATAACTATCAAGAAGTGAGAATGCTGTGCTCACCAGAGTCCTTAGGAGGATAGGAGTAAAATGCATGACAAAACTGGAGCAAAAAGAGAGGGAGATGTGAAGGTTATCTAATAGTAAGTTAAATTTTATATAACCACAAAATCATTAATATGTAAAAAAAAATGACAGATTTGGATGTTAAAATTCTTCCAACAATGGCCTTTTTTTGCTTATTTTAAATAAACTTTATTTTTTAAAACATTTGATGAAAACTCAAACCCAAACTGAAAACAAACAAGCAGACAACAACGACAACAACAACAAAATACCTTGCACAGAAATTTATCAGATACAATGTCCATATGTCTCAGTGGGCTTCTGTACAGTTAAAATAGCCATTCTGAAGCTGTAAGGCTTGGTATCAGAGTCCACATTTTCACTTTTGAAAATATTTTAAGCACTTATCCAGTACCAAAAAACAAAAATAAGCCACGACAGAGTTTGAAGTAGAACAATTACCTTTAGATCCTCTTTTATAATTCATCTCCATTACCTGCATTCAGTCCTTCTTTATCCCCTAATATTACCCTTTCAAATCATTAAAATACAAAAAAAATTGTAAAGGATTTGGACATTTGAATTATTTGTAAACAAATGCTATATTCTTTTTTCTGTTCTTACTGTTCCAGGGATCTCCTGTCTCAGCAACTAGAATTGCATGGGGAGCACTATGAGGCATGACATGAGTGTGTGATGAGAATTGAAAGTCTAGTCCTTATACATGCTTATAAATCCTTTACCCAGAGACCCATCATCCTAGTACCTCTATTACTATGTTTTTGTAATGTCAGAAACTATACTTTAGTCTTTATTTGTAGATGATCTTTGTGTATAGTATGAGGACCAATTTCGTTCTGTTGTTTCCGTATATCTAGTTTTCCCAACAGGATCATTACAGAGGTTGCCTGTCTTTCCTTTACTTGTATGTTAGATGCTGCTGCCAAAAATCAATAGAAATAAATATGAGCTTCTTTGTTCTCTATTAACATGCTATATTCTTGAGAAATCATTTATTGTACTTTCATAGTATTAATGCTCAGTTTCATAAAGTGTATTGTCATTTGATCTATGGTCTACAACATTGACATTTCTCTTTTCATTCACTCCTGAGCCTATTTTGAGTAAAGACTGCCATCTGTGTCATATTAGCAGTGGCTGTGAAATGAACTATTTTCCGCTAGTGGCTAATATGAAAGCAGAATATGGAAAATAAAGCTAGCTTTAAAAATTCAATTTGCAGTAGATATTTATGAATAATTTATGTGTCCTTACTGTATAATGTAATAATTAAAATTCCATTGATTTATTATTAAAAGTTAAAATATGTTTAATGATACCACTCTATCTATGCATTTAAAATTAAAATATAAATCAAAGGTATCATTGGACATAATTTCACCTTACTATATATATCAAAGTCCCTGGGTTATCTCATGCCAATGCTTCTAACCTCTTAATTCTGATAAAAGCGATGACTGTAAAAAGTGAAATGATAAATATTTTAAAGCATCACATTTTATGCCATAATCATGACAAAACTAGCGAAGGATGATGTAAAGTGGCACAGGTTTTAAACGCTAAAAAAAAGTACTAGCAGTCTTACATAAAGTTTGGCATATGATAAAGTTATGTTTATTGACACATTCTTTTTGAATAATTTAGAGAAAATTCAAAGTTGATACCGATTTTATTGACTTAGAATGAATTCATTTGATCTCTAATGTTTTTGGAGCTTGTGAGCATGACAGAAATCCAAGAGAAACAGATTTGAGTCCTAGAGATGACATGAGGTGGCAGACAGACCTAGAGGCTCTGAGAATGGGTGTCCACAGCAGCTCACCACTGAGGGGCAATACTAAGAAGAGAAAGTAGAATGTTAAGATTGAAATGCATACTTCTGTGATAGTGTATTTTCTGTTAACCCAGCATTTCACAAAGTATGTCTCATTATTATTTTTAGCTTATTAATGGTACTATAATAGTAACTAGATGGTATTTATCTCGAAGGCATTTAGTGCTTTGCAGGAACGTTTTGTTTCTGTACCACATTCTTGTCAGGTGACAATATTCATTGCAATTTCAAGAACAACAGTGATACCAAAATGAGGAACAGATGAATAACAGAAGTTTGATTTTAAAAACAACAGCAGAAAGTGGCTCAGACTTTCTTATTCCTACTCTGGTATGTTATGCACGATTCCTTGTTGCTTTGCTTCGATGTGTGTGATCTGAAACACCCAGTATGCAATGAAAGCCCAACAAAGTGAAATTTTAGTTTTTGAAACTTAATTAGTAATATTTTTGACAAGTGTGAGCTTTCTTTGGTACCTTCACAGGAAGTAAATAAAATCCAGACCCCTGAGATGTTGTTTCAGACTCTAAGATGTGAATATTTTATCTGAGATAGGTATAGAGCTGGCTGGTGGGGGGGGGCAGTTTTTCTCAGAGGCTTTAAATGGCTCTTGATGTTTTTAAGTTACACTGCCCAAAGTAAGCACATTTTGAAACTGACTAGGAGCATCTAAAGTTTTAAAGAGATCTTTCTCTTTAACTTTCAGACAGATTATAAAGCCATCTGTTTATGACATGAAGTGATGAAGCCACCCCTGGCATTTGTTCTTGTTCTGTAGTAATACTTCTTAGTAAATCATGATTCTTACTTTACTAAAATACTAGCTAAAGAAAATAATGTTCTCGTCAGTGAAGAATTTTTTTTTAAGTTTAATAAAAATTGGTATTCATAAGGCTTTTTTTCAAATGCTCACAGCAACATTATACGTTTGACAGGAAATTAGTTTCGAAGACAGTTAACATAGTTTCTGATAATGTAGGACAGTTGGGGTTCTTTCACTTTTTTTCCACTTATAACCCCTTTTTTGCATGAGAAATTTTTATGTGAGCCTGGATATGTAGGTATAAACAGGTTTATTTTTATCAAATATTTGCTGATAATAAATAATAAAATATTTTTCTTTGGTATACATGAAATTTTACCATTTATTAAAGATGAAGTCAAATTTACATAATAAGGAGGTAGATGTGCTTATTTATCTTTACATAAAGAATTAAATCATAGGGGCTGGACGTAGATTATATAACAAAAACTCCAGGACCAAGCATGGGAAATCTCCTTTCTAGTTGTTGGTCAGGGAAGTCCAACAGACTCCCAAAATAATATAGGCTGTTGCTATTGTCCTTGGTTGCCTCCCAGAAGTTGAAGGTGAGTCCCCGTTGCTGAAAACACTACATTTCTGATGCAAGATTCAGGATCTGACACAAATGGCCCCTCCATGAGGACTAGCTTTCATAGTTCCAGAAGGAGCTATGCAAGCTTCCAGAGAAGGAAAGGAATCAATAGTTTTACCCAGTTGTGATACCTATGAACCACAACAATGAATGGCATAGCTAGATGTCTCTAAAATTGCAACAGGGGTGCTTATATCTTGGCAGCAACCAACAACTGTCTAATTGGACTTAAGACCCATTCAACAGTAGTGAAATCATTCCTAATACTATTAGACCTACCCAACCACTGATGGTTAGTGGAGTGATCTTAGAGCAGAACGTACTACAGCTACTTACCTGAACTAGTATGATTCTCAACAGCACTCTAAATGCTTGATTTAATCTCTATACCCACAGATAAGTGTAGCTCTTGCTTCTCATCAAAGAAACTTCTCTTTGAAGCAGATGGAGACCATTACAGAAAGCTACAACTGGTCAAAATGCATAGAACAAATGATAGTGTTTTGCCAAGCCTTGGTTTGCCCAGCTCCCATACCTAAAGCTCAGGGATTGTAAGGGTCAAAGGACCAAGAATTCCCCTGTGAGATTGTGTCTCCTAGAAATGACAAGGAAGGCTCCAGACATTATTTACCAACAATATGGCTGCTTAAGCAAGACCTGGACAATGATAGCACCAATAGACATGCTAAATTGGAAGGGGGAAATCTCAAGCAGCCCTACCCCCAGACAAAGAACTATAGGCAACTAAGGAATGTTGAGAAAGGAAGAATTAGCCTTTCCCCAGGAATAAGTTATTGGTTATCCAGTAAATAGCAAGTAGTTAGCCTTGAAAACATATGCATATAAGCAGCACCAAAGAGGATCTAATGGTTGTATTTTCATATTTGTGTGTGTGTGTGTGTGTGTGTGTGTGTGTAACAATTAAAGAAAATGAACCCATGAAGTTGAGAGGGAGAGGGAAGTGGGGACATGGGAAGAATTGGAGGTGAGAAATGATGTAAAATTATTATATATTTATTAAGAATTGCACATGAAAAAAGACTTCAAAAAAGGTAAAGCTGGAAATGTCTCAGTGGTTAAGAACATGTGCTGCTCTTCCAGAGGGCCAGAGTTTGGTTCCCAATACTCACAATGGGAAGCTCATAAACACCTATAATTTCAGATCCAGATGGTCTGTCACCTTTGGCCTCCTCAGACACCCCTACTCACATACACCTAATACCCCCTACATTGCACGTAATTAAAAATAATAAAAGCAAATCTTTTTCAAAAGAATGTAATTTTTCTGAATATCTAATTGCTGCAGCATGTAGAGGCATCTTCAACATTTTTCATATTTGATAGATACTTTAATTTTATAATCGTCTGTATTGAAAATGTCACTTTGCATAAATATGTAGTACAAAATGGCAAAGTATGTTTAGGGCCTCTTTAGAAATTGTTGGAAACTCTGTCCTAATCCTAAGCCAAAGTTAATTTAACAACTTTTTATAAAACTCACGTCAGCAACATAAATAGTATGAAGTACTCGTGTTATGTTTTAGGAGCCAAGGCTGCAGTGAAGCCATGTGATAATGTATAGTTGAGTGCTGCCAGAAGCACCTCCGATATATTACACATTTGATTTTGAATTCAGTTTTGGTGGTTGTGTATCTAGAAACCTTTTCCTATTGCCAACATTTTTAAGACTCCTTCATTTAGTAATGTGACCCCTTATTGTGCCCATAGTTTAAGAAGCTGGGACCTAGAAGATGCCACACAATCTCATGCTGTCAGAGCATCTTTAAAAAGAGCAGTTTTCCTTGTGCCACAAATGAGCTGAAGTGACAGCTGATGGTTTAAACTGCTAGAATTCTGTGTGCGTGTTGCTCTAACAACACACAGCATTAATTAATTGCCTTATGGAGTTCGTTTTCTTCAAGATTAGCCTCAACTTCTCAGTGTTTTAAAATCACTTGGGCTGCAAACTGACCTGCAGCATTACTGTTTGAATTCTAGTTCCAACTAAAAGCACCGCTCTATGGAGACTATTAGCTACTGATCAAGCAAAACCATTTGTGTCAGTTGCATTTTTTAAACTCCATATTTCTGCCTTTTTGCTCTTTGATTGAGATTTTCTTTTATTATAATGCAGAGGATTTCTTCTTCCAGCTCAATCTCCAATCAATTGATTTAGAAAGCTATTTATAACTGACTTCACCCATTCTGGCAAATGTGCTGATGCTTACTAATATCTGACTTTCCTTTGGCAAGGGGTTTCCTGGTGATTATAAAAATAAATAAATATTGACTTCCTTTCTTTGTGAGAGACATAGAGTTTTCAGTCCAAGGCTTATTTTTCTATTACTGTCTTCAGAAATCTAGGATGATGAAGAATTTCTTGCCTCAGTAAGGAGTAAACCAAAGATAAAAAGATTTAGCTGAGATTTAAGAAGAAATTTCCTGCCTGATGATGTAGTACAACATGGACTACTTTCTAAAATAAAACAATGGCATTTCAGGCATAGGTCTCCTATATGCCACGAGGCCAATCAAAGGCTGAGATGATAGAGGGAGAGCTTGCACAATGGTTACTGCCATTCTGATTCTTGACCCCATTGCTTGCCCATTTCATGTAAAGGCAGGAAAATGAGGAGGATGGGGAGACAAGAGCAGATGTTATACAGTACCTCTTTATGACTCAGGGTTGTAAAGATCGCTATCTAAAAAATTCTCTTTCCCACTGACTCAAGTATAAGACCTTTATTCTTGAATCTGAAGCTCTTCACAATGTGGCCCCAGTCTACTTTTCTAAACCTTTCATTCTTTCACACCTTACCACAGATGCTGTGCTGTGTCCACATCAGGCATGTCTCTCTTTCTCATAAAGTGCAACAATTCTTTTGTCATATATACTTGCTGGTTCTTATACTTTCTGAACTGTTCATTATTTGTTTTCCTCCTAAACCCCACCGCTTGCATTTAGGCATTTTCATACTGGTCAATTTGCTGTTGTTTGTTAGGCATGATCCTGCCTCAAGGCCTTTGTACTTTCTATTATTCCTGCCTGCAACATTTTTCCCCAGACAAAGGAAAACTTCTTTCCACATCCTCTTTAAGATTCTTTTCAAGTTATATACTTCCTTTCTTTGGACACACTATTTCAAATTAAATTTTTCTTGAATTCTCCATATCACTTATCCTGCTTTATGTTTTCCACAACAACATTTTATGCTGTATTATACACTTTGTTTAGATGTAATTTTTTTTTCTGTCCTACACTAATACAACCATACCAAAATTTCAATTCCATTTGAGCAGAGATTTTTGTCTGTATATTTCAATGCTATATATCCAATTCATGAAACAGTATCTCCCACATAGTAGGGTCAATCACTGAAAAGTGAGTGAGTTGATGCTACTCCTTCTGCCTAAAATTCTCCTTCTTTATATTAACATGTATTTGAGACATCATTTGATGCTACCTCTTCAATGAAGACTTATCTGGTTCTTCCTAACATTATTGGCCTTTCCTGTGACTCTCATAACAAAACTTTCTGTTTGTAGAGAAGATTCTGAATCTTTGTCTGTTCTGTACTAATCTGTGAATCTTATGCCTTCTAGTAAGGATTTGTTGAGAAGAAACATTAAGAGCTTTACAGACTCATTCTCAGTGAAACAAGTATAGGTAATAAAAGCAAAAATAAATCTGGATAGTGTCTTAAGTGTATATAGGCAAATAAAGAAATACATACTCAGAACTAGGTAACTAAGAAATGCTGAGATCAGGAGAAATAGTCTTCCCTAGGGAAGATCACATCAATTGGTTATCCAATATTGAATGGTCAGCACTGAGAAGGTTTTATTTATATATTTAGGAATACATACATTTACACACATATATATGTCAGAATCATTAAAGTAGAAACACCATGAATTAGAAAGAACAAGGCAGGATACCTCGAAGGGTTTATTAGGAGGAAATAGAAGAGGAAATGATGTAATTTAAAAATTACTTTAAAAAGATTCACAATCAAGTATGATCTACTAATATTCAACTAAAAACATTAAGAGTCTATGGCACTTGATCTGTGATCTGATCTTTCTTTCAGTTTCTCCACTCAGCCTCATGGAAGCTCTTCTCTATTTGGGTGTTGTGAAGATAAAGGCTCTCTCTTCTTATCTGTCAAATAAGGGAGATGGTCTTTTATTGGGAATGAAAATAAGCATGCTTTTCCTACCTAATGCTGGTTGGGGCTAAGGATGTTAAATTCCAGCCTAAAAGCATTTCACCCACCCACCACTCATAGAGTCTACCCAAGGTTGACCACAATAAAAATTCTGGTACTGCTACCAGGTCTACTCAAGTTTACTTGTAGGACAGAGTTTCCATTACATAAGAGTCAAGCTAAAAAGATCACAGCTACCATCTCCACCAGTGCCTAGAGTACTGGCTTAGAAATTTTGTCCAAGTAGAGAAGTATAAGATCATAAATCTCTGAGAATTTCACCAAAAGGACTTTATTCAATATCATGTGGGGAAGTTCAAGTTAAAGGCTCTCTTGAAAAAAAAATGGAGATTTTTGTATAAGCAAATAAGGTGTTAGCTTCTTTTAATTAAGAAAAACAAGATGAAACATAGAATAACTAGTTTACTAGATAGATGCAAGGAGATATACGTTTAAAGTCAGAACAAACCTCAACAACTAGCTAAAAAAACGAGTCCTGCACACATCTAACTGGTTTGAATAGTAAAACAATTTGCTTAATGACCATTATTGAAAATGATAGCAAATCAGCTCTAATTGATAGAACATAACAAGTGGATATTAAAAAAAGCACAGTATTTAACAGAGGATAGGAAATTAGACCAAAAGTGTCCTGTTAAAGAAGGGTCAAGGACACCAGGAGAACATGTCTCACAGAATCAACTAACCAGGACTCTTGGGGGTTCACAGAGACTGAAGCAGCAGGCACAGAGTGTATGGGTCTGTGCTAGTTCCTCTAGGTATATTATATCGTTGTCTGGCTTGGCGTTCCTGTAGTACTCCTAAAATTTGGAGTGTTGGTGGGGGGTCTCTAACTCTTTTACCTGCTCATGGGACCCTTTTCCTTCTGCTGGGCTGCCTTGTCCAGTCTTGATGTAGAGGCTCGTGCCTGGCCCTTTCCGCCCTTGTAATACCCTCTTCTATTGGTAACCTTGGAAGGCCTACTCTTTTCTAAGGGGAAAGGGGTTGGATCTGGGGGTCAGGGGAAATGGGGAAGGAGGTGAGAGGAGAGTAGGGAGGATATAAATTCAATTTTTTACACACACACTATTGTATTCATATTCTGGCCCTTGAACTTTTACCTGTAGGGGAAAAGGGGTAGTATTAAAGTAGAAAAGACAGTTATAAGTTAAAGATTGGACTTCTGTGTGCAATTTTAATTGGTGAGGTATGTTTCGGTCTATATAAACCAACAAGGGGGTGGAGGAGTATACAGTAGAACTACAGGCTGTAAATAAGACAGATTAAGTGCATGATCATACCAAACTCTGTAATTTCCTCAGTCATGAAAAAGATAGGATTATGCAGCAATGTTATAGAGAAAATCAAAACACTAGTTCCCAAACATAGTTCATTATTGGGTTTCACAAGTGTTTAATAAAATATTTGTCTTTCATTAATTTATGGCCAACACTCCTGTTCCTTTACCAAAACAATTATTGGGAACTGTTTCTTTTTATTTTTCTTTCTTCCTTCCTTTCCTCTTTCCCATTTCGTCTCCTTTCTCTCTCTCTTTCTCCTCCTCTTCTTCCTCCTGCTGATGTTCAGTGTGCTTTCTTCTAAACAAGCTTTGGACCCAGTCTGTGGAATAATGCCACCCACATTTGGGGTGAATCTTCCAATCTCAGTTAATCAAATCTAAAAACTCTTTTATAGATGTCCCTAGGGGTTTGTCTCCTAGGTGTATCTAGATCCTGTCAAATTGACAATCCTAACTTTCACAGGGGACATGAATATTTAAACCACAGCATGTGTTAACTGAGTAGCACTCCTCGTACTTTGGAGCTATACTCTTCCTCTACTTCCTTTGCCTTCGAGAACTCAAAGCTTTTCATTATGTGGAATGGATTCTCTCCTTCTATCTTTGTGTTGTGGGGATCAAACTTGGGCCAGACTTGGATAGAAAATTTCTTTAGTTACTGGGTCCTCTCACTGGAACTGACTATTTTTATATTGATTTTCACAAATCAATTTTGCAAGAGCACTTTATATGTTTATAAAATGCTATTATTTGAAGCATCATAATTTTTCTCACACACTATAGCTTCTAGTTCACTTTGTTTATACTATCTCTTTTTTTGTTTTCAGAAAGAATTAATTTATTTGTAGTGAAATTTATAATATCTTTTATGTTGTAAGCTTTGCATAGAAACATATTCCATACCATAGCTGAGGAAAGAAGATCTAGGATAGGGTATTAGGATTCTTTGACAAGCTCTTCAACCAGTAATTATGATCATCAACCCAGTTTAGGAAGAAGAATTAAATAAAATCAAGCATGTAAGGGGTCTGGTAGATACACAGTATTTGTTGTCTAATCTCTCTTCTTAATTCTCTGTGAGACAATTTTGAAATTTGTCGTTGTAGAACGAGTACAATTCAATGTACTTTTAATTTATTTTTAAAGTTATTTATATCGGTTCTTAACATTTTAAAGTTGTTTGCCTCGCTAAATGGCAGCCAGCTCATTTCAGTATCAATCAGTGACTAGCCAAGATTTGGAGAACACTGGAAGGCCCAGTTTTTTGTTTTTGTTTTTTTTTTTAAGTTAGGAAGAATTTATTCTATTGAACTTTTCATATTGAGACAGGAGGATTGGTTTGTTACTTTAGCAGGACCAGTTGAGTTGTATTGAGCCATGCCACACTCTCCCTGTTCCTGTCATGTAACTAAAGGTATTCATTTGTGCAGCAAGGCCATCTGTAGGAAGGCCTCATATCATAATTTCAAGATGGCCCTTAGTTTTGAAACAGACTGGGCCCAATTAGCCCAAACAGATATGACTGTGGCCTTATTTTTAGGAGCTTCTCATTGAGGAAGAGCTCGTTAGTAGGTCTTGGGAAATTAAACTTACTGTCCCCTTTCCTCTCCTGGGCTTGGTGAACTGAAAGATTTTCTTGAAAAACATGCTCTCTCAAATGTTAATGTGTATATGAAATTACCTGGGAATCTTATTAGTTACTTATGAATCCTGTTTCATTAGACCTACACTTCGGGCCTGAGAGTTTGTATTTCTAACAAGCTCATAGGTCATTTCCCATTGCTGCTGGTACATGGATTAGAGTAGACTTCAACAAAGGACTAAAGCAGAAAGTATATCTGAGTTGATCCTGAAAGAGCATTGGTGCTGTTCTCATTTTCCAAGCTTATTTCATTTCTGTACTGTTTGGTCCCATATCCCTGACTTCATTGAGATCACGTAGTTTAACAATTAATCAGACTATAAAGATTGGCTAAACAAGCAACGATCTACGATGGGGAACTTCAACCTCTCTCCTATACAGAGAAAATCCGGTAATGTGTCATGGTGCTTTACATTCCCAATTGTGGAATATATTCCTAAAGTCTTTGGTGAAGGGTGATGTTATCTAAGACAGTGAGATTAGCCAGACTTAGATGTGACTGAGACTGAAATACCAGTTATGGTCAGCAGAGAAAGTACTAATGGAATGGTAGTCACACAAAAGTGCATACTTTGGTAGGTACAGAAGGTACAGAGCATGGTGTATAGTCAGGTTCTAGGTATTAGAGTGAAGCTGTGTAAAACTGGGTATAGAAAGTTGATTAATGAGATGGCCATATTCTAAAGTATTTATTTAATTGTCTATTTTTGAGACAGAGTCTCACTATGTAGCTCAGGCTGACCTTGAGCTCATGGCAATTCTACTTTCCAGTGCTTTGATTGCAGGCATGGTGCCCACCATGCTCAGATCTATGTTTTGTTTTAAATGTATAGACTTTCTACTTGATGATTTGCTGAGGGATAACACTGGCCAGTATCATGAATGTGTTTTCTCAACCCTGCCTACTGGCTTCTAATGTAAGTGAGGGGTCTTGTGGCTTAGCCATGTCTTCATGTCTTCATCCAGTACATCTCAGCCGATCATCTAAGGTCCAGAACCTGAACTGGCTCTGTATTGAAGGTCAGTGTGTGAACACTGGGATAAGACTCTGGGAAATAGGGCTCTTCTACTGTGGATCACACTCTGTATGTATTACTGATGGGCTGCCAGCTGGTTGGAAGCAAGTGTCATGAGAGCCAGTAACAGTGATGTAGGCCCAGCAGGGGTTGGCTGGAAATGTAGATAAAGGTCTCTGCTGGGAAAGCTTGCAGGCAATGGGAAGTTTTCAGGAGCACTGCAGCAAAGGACAAAGGAGAACCAGCTGGCCATCCCTGTCTGGGAATGTGTTTTATGTGAAAACAAAGACTCATTAACAAACAGAAACAGAAATCGTCGGCCTTTCACCTGTTTCAAAAACCTGTCCTCCAAAGCATGCATATAAACAACCAAAGCCAGGGATAGTGGCTTGGCACTGCCAATTGCTGCCTGCCTAGAAGGACTTTTCCTTTCACAGTGACTTCCTGAGATTTCCAAATTTAACTCCAGTTGCAGAAGGAATATGCCATGAGGTGGGATTTTGTGAGATACGATAAGAAGCATGATCCATAAGGGGGGAAAAGAGTGAGAGTGAGTGAATTTAGTGAACAAGTAACTTTAACCACACGAAGCCTTTAGTCTTAAAAGTTGAGTGTACTCCAATTGGAGATCAAGCAACGAAAGCCAACTAGAAAGACAGGGATCTGTGCTGCACAAAAGCACACCAAGCGTTTTGCCCCCTCCTGGTCCCTGTTTGTGTCTCCCTTGCTAGCTAGCTTTCTGTGGCTAACGCACAGCACTGGAGCAGCCTCGGGAGAACAGCTGGAGAAAGTGCACAGAAAGATAAATTAATAGGAGCTCAGTGTAGCAGCAAATTCTAGCGCACAGCACTCAGCTGACCCGTTAAATGAGCAATCCTGTTAAGTACGTTAATCAGCAAGGTATCTGGAGCCCATGGGAATACTGCGGAAGATACTTAGGGTAGAAACGGGACTCTGCACAGCGGCTGCGGTCTAGATCCTGCAGGTTCTTGGGTAATAACAGTCTTTCTCTGCTTTACCTCTTAAGAGAGTGTTTTGGGGGTTGCCTGACACCAGGGAGCAGGTGTTCAGGAGCATGGCTTGTGAGCCCCAGGTTTAAGAAAAAGTGATTGCAGCCCTGGGTCTAGCTGTGAGACTATCCCCACTTTCCAGATCGTTCCTTCCTGCCCAAGGCCTGAGGAACTGGAGAACCCCTGGGGATCAGAGTCTTTAACGCTGGGGTGGGGGGGTGGAGGCTGGAACAGAGTTCTCTTAGGTACTGGGAAGCTTAATTATAACTAACATTAGGTAAACTGGTAGCCTTCGTTTTTAAAAGCATTAAATTCTGGCCTGCAGGGAACCAAGCAGGTGCATAGCCGGCTGGACTAGCTATCCTGTTCAGTGGCTGGAACTGGGGACCAGAAACGCTGGAAAACTTTGCTTTCCTGACTTTCCACAGCAGCACTGAGCTAGCTGAACGCTGGCCTCAACCCTTTATGGCAGCCTAGTCTGGGAAGGACGCTAGACGGCGCTGCAGCGACACGCTTCCCTTCTCGGGGAAAGGTAGGAGAAGCGCGTTTTTAAACCAGGGGATGGGGGACTTGGGGTTGGCAGCTTCTCCCCCTACACTCATCATTCGGTCTACCCTCTCTTGGCACTCCCAAATCCAAAGAGTGTGAAAGAGGAGGAGGAGGAGCGGAAGCGGCCCTTTGCTGTGAGCCGTGACGTGCCAGAGTGGTCCTTCTCTAATTCGCACCTCCCGGTTGCAGTCAGTCAGCCAGGAGGCACCAAACTGTTAGCAAGGAAGCCCAGGCTCTGGGTGACTTCCACTACCCATCCACTTCCCTACTCCGGGCATTTTTCGGCGCCAGCGAAGGTGGCAGGATGTGAGAGGTGCGCAGCACTTACTCCCTGTGCTCCATTCCTTGGGCTGGGCGAGAGGCTTCTGCGCTCAGGCTGGGCTCCCGCGAAGCGCTGGAGAGAGCAGGAGGGAGGCGGGCAAGCGGGGTTCCTGCCGGCTGCCCGCACTGCAGCCCAGCTGAGCCGATGGCTCCGCTGCCTTCTGGAGCTCCTGTGCCCCGCGAGAGGCGGTAGCGCTGCCGCTGCCGGCTGAGGCGCCCCGCATTCCGGGAGTCCCGGCGTGGCGCGCACCGTTCGGCCTGGACTTGGTGCGGATGGAAAGGGGCTGCACTGAAACGAAGTCGCTCTGGAGAATGTTGGAGGCGGGCACCTCTGAGGATTCAGTCCCTGAGCTGAGAAGTGGTACCTGCTGTTCTAACTAAAGGACCAAATGATTTAGGAAACCTCCTGTAACCCATCCCACCTTCAGTTATCCCCCAAAGTCCAAGGAAGCTTCGCTGAACTCCAGAAATCTGCCGAACTTCCTGGCGTTCTACTTGGGTGAAGACTGGGAGTGGGGAGAACCTGGTGGGAGACTTTGTGTCCCCAGCTTGGGAGACACCTTCTTCCAAACGCCCCTCCTCCCCCTGTCCCACTCATCTTTGGGCAGCTTTTCTGACCACCTTGGAAGCCCAAGCCTGCGCTCTTCTGAACTCCGCTCTCCATCTCTCCCAGGACATGAAATTACATGCTTGAGACCTGCGGGACCTCGCTGCTTGTTTTCGAAAGACTCAGGTAAAGCAGACCCGGCTTTCGGGACAGAGAGTTGGCTCTTGTGAATAGGGCGCTCTCAGGGTCGTCTGGGAGGCTGAAGTCATAGAAGCGCTTGTTGTCCTGGACTGCGAATTTTCCCACTTGGAAATTCGCTAGTTTCTTTCTTTCTTTTTCCTTTTCTCTTTTAAACCCTTATTGAAAGTTTAGGGCCAGGGGCTTCTCTCCTAGCCTACTTGGCATGTCAGGTAGGTGAGAGCCTGAGCTTTGTGTTTTTACAGCAAGATCTCTGTGGTCTGAGGGTGACTCCAGGCTTTGCAGCCTGAAAGGCAATTTCCCACTGTGTGCTTCCAACTCATCTCTTTGTCTATGTCCAGGAGAGCAACCCACGGAGGATGGGGCTCAGGTTGCTGGCAGGTGAAGCAATGGGGGTTTCCCAATGTGGGTTTCTGCTGCTGGGAATTCCGGTGGAGCACAAAACTGGAGAGAGCACTGGTAACCCAGAGCCATCTCTGTCTGCCCTTACAACCCAAAGGACTGGTCCTGGTCCATTACACCCTAAGATGCTCCCTATTCATCCTGAAAAAAAAAAGTCCCTGCCCTTTTGAGCAGGGGTTTTCCAAGTTGCACGAGCTGTCACTTGGGGGGTGGGTGAAGATGGCCCATTATCAAACTGTCCTTTAGATTCCTTGTGAGAAGATCTCAGAAAGAAAATTTAGAAAGAGTAACCCTCCAGTGGCTCATCTTGATTTGAAACTCTGGAGTGGAACACACAGCTTGTTATATCACACTTTTAAGAAAGAAAGAGAAAGGAAGGAAGGAAGGAAGGAAGGAAGGAAGGAAGGAAGGAAGGAAGGAAGGAAGGAAGGAAGAAATAAAGAAAACACTTTGGTAGAGAGACGTGCAAAATTCAGTGTATGATACAGTTCTCAGCTCCAGTGGGAGCAGATCTCCTTCTGCTCCCCGCAGCTATCCCCAGGCCAGTGCAACTTAGGGATTTAGAAGTGGATATTAGTAAGCAAGTATTTAAGATTCATCACTCCCTGCAAGAGTTGTCATTGGTATAAAGCACAGAGAAAGTACATCTGGGCTGAAAGCTACCCTGGGACTAACAAACCGGTGACAGTGTTGAAAAGGAGATCTGTTTAAGATCTGCTGGTTAATGGGAAGCAGCACCTGCATATCACCAACATACTCAATTACATACATGTAGACTTTCAAGGAGTAACAATGTTCCTTTTCTGGCCAGGGGGAACATGTGTTGCAATCAATACAGAACCAAAGAAGGGAGAGAGGAAAAATGTGTTCTTGAAAATTTGCAAGTTTCTTGGGCATTGCACAGGTCAGGAAGAGTACATCAGCAACACAGTCCCTGGAAAGGAGGGAATTAAGTGTTCAGGACAGGAGTTTCTCTGGGGACAGCCTGGGGACTACTTAAACCATAGACACTTCTATATCCCCCACTCCACTATGGGGGGCATAGATAGATTGACTGTCCTTGACAATTTCAGGGCTAAAGTGGCGATGATGCTGTGGTGATGATACTAGGCTCTGCCTACAGGGTCACAGACACTTTGCTTTCTGCTTTCCTTCTTGCCATGTGGCTCTGAACACTTTCTTCTTCCTTTGATGGAAATTAGGCAATTAGCTTGGGACCTCAGGAACTGGAAATTCCCAGGTGTCTCAGAGTCTAGGCTTCAGTCTCATTGCCTACCATTACCCATTCATCCTTTTCTGCTTCTTCCACCAACTCTGCTATCTGGCCACACTGCTTGCTGTTGTACAGATCAGTGGCTGGACCTGAAGCAGTGGCTATAATTCTGAGCTGCTGCCTTGCCCTACATGCTATCCAGTTTGCAGGCTGCCCTGGGCTAAACAGCCCGAAATTACCAGGCTGGAAGCAGATTATTTAAATAGAAAACATTTAAATGAGGGTAAAAGGCTGCTGCATTTAAAGCCCCTGGCTCATCTGCTCTAGCTCCAGCTGGCAGGAAGGGAGGACAAGTGGTGACTAGAGTTGTCTTTGTGGCACCCAACCTTGGTGGGCTATGCTTTTCCCCCACAGACATTATAATGAGCATTAGGGTTGGAATTTAAACAACTTTGCGAGGTAGCTGCTCTTAAATTGAACACTGGGATATTTCCAGTTTCTGAGGGGTCTTACTGTTGTTGTGTACAGAAGCTAAAACAATCTTAGGGGTAGGGCTCAGGGGAGTTAAGGGGTCTGGTCAGTGGCTTTTGCAGGTATCTTGGTTTACTAAATAGTGACCTGAGCCACAGCTACTCCAATGAATGCATGCTTCTTGTTTGCCCGTAGGAGGAAATAAAGCCTGTACACAAATGCATTGCTTTTTAGTGTCAACTGATCCCCTGGCTACTTGGGAAACAACCTGAGTTACTCACCTGAAATATGTATCCACAGGTGCAAAACCAAATGATGTTTTATTTAGCTTTAAGAAGACATACTATGGAGGACCTGGTCATTTGAAAACAGTGAATTATAAAATGACAATTCCAGTCTTGTTTAAGGCATTAAGCGTCACTTTATTAAAAGTATTGGATTCTATAATTTAGAGAAAGTGGCTCAGTGCAAAACACTTGCTATTTGGGAAAAAAAAAAGGAGAGAAAGCTGGGAAAGGAAAATGAGTCAAAACGTGGTTGAAATGATCATACACTTCAGTAAAAATGGAATTCTGTACTCACATCTGTTCCTTAAAAGAAACATGGTGTGGTGATCCAAATAGATTCCATGACAGTTGTAGCAGTATGCGGGCTATTTAAGGGGAAAACGCATTCCGTTCCTTATATCTGGTTGTAACTGTGGTAGTAAGGATCAGATGAGGGTCAGTTAGAAGAACGTACACACTGTCTTCTTCATTTGAGAAGTGCCATATGCTTCTTAGTGAAAAGGCAATATAATAAAGTAGAAATATAATTAAGCACTCCACAGTTTGAGTTCTTTAGCAATAAGATACAAAAGTAAGAAAAATCCATGCCTAACCTTTAAGCATGGACTAACAAGACATCTCTAGTCAAGTTTAAACTTGTCATTGTTCAACAAACACATTCTCTGTTCCAATGAACCTAGCTTTGGCTACCTTCCTACTTCATATGTCCCTTTAAATTTCCCATTTTCAATTTGCTCTACCTTGGCTTCTTGCCTGATTTTACATTTTTGTTTTACCTGCTTTGCTTTATTATTTGGGTATCCTATAAGCATATAAAATATAAAACCATTTCTTGACATATACAGCAGATTCATTCTAAGATACCAAGTATACCAAAATCCATGGATGTTCATGGCCTTTATATAAAATGGCATAATATATTTGCCTGCAATTTGCATGCATACCTCCATGTACTTTAAATCATACCATCTCCAGGTTACTCACATTGAATACAGTGTCAGTGTTATATAAATAGTTATTATACTAAATTGTTTTAGGGAATAATGACAATAATAAAGTCTGTACCTGTTCATTTACAGATGTATATTTTCTAAACATTTTTAAATTCATGAATGATAAATCTATGAAAAATGCAGACCCCATGGATATGGAAGGCAAACTGAACTCAAACACTAATTTGATATTTTCTCTCAAGTAAACCTTTGTTTTTGACTGCTTCTTAGAATGATTCTATTACAAGACTTGTGATCTTATTCATTTGTGATTCCTCCTGTGTTCTTTATCCATTTCTGCTTCTGCACCTCCTACCTTTAATTGCATACTTTGAGTTTTGTCTCTGGAATGTGTTTTCTGCTTTGCAGCATTACTGCTATCACCCATTTTTTCTAGATTCTTGACCAGGCCTATTATAAAGGGTTCTTCTACTTGCTATCTTTGTCCCACTCTCTAAAACAGATTTTGATTAATCCTTCTGAGGCTCATTTGGTTCTTTCTTTCACTGAGTTTTACAAAAATAATTTAAAAAATTAAATCTAGTAAAATAGTTATAAAATTTATATATCCCTGTTTTATATAGTTTCTATGTGAATGTTTTAAAATAAAATCAGGATGAGGTTAGAAATTCAAGCCTTCTCAATTTTAATAACTGCATGATTCTTTTATAATTAAAATATTTTAACTATGCAAAATTATTGAGTAATGAATGGATTCTAAGTGTTACAGATTGTTATCAGGTCTGAATAATTTCTAATAATTTGAGTTGCTAGGTACATTATATAGATTACTTTTCAACCACAGAAATTTATCTACCATTGTATCTATGTGCTAGCATGACCAACTGTTTAGCAGGACTCAACATCAGATTTGAGACTTTGAACTAAGTGACATTTGTTATCAATTAAGAAAAAAAATCATCCTTTCCATATCTGGTGACCCACATAAAGTGTTGCTTCTTTTCAATTTACAGTTGGAAATTATGTGTTTTATTTTTATTCTTAGTTTTTTTTGAGATTTTATTTTTATTTTATATGTATGTATTTTTATTTTATATGTATGCCTGTGCACCACATGCATGCAGTGCTAAAGAAGGCCAGAAGAGGGCATCAGATATCCTACAATTGTAGTGATAGACTATAGTGAACTATCATATTGGTGCTGGGAATTGAACCTGAGAACTCCTCAAGGGCAGCCAGTATTATTAACCACTGAGCCATCTTCCAGTTAGTATACCTTTTATAATCACTGTGACAGTAATATTGTTTCCTTTTGTAGTAAGTACTGTTTTCAAGTTGGTTTCCTTGTTCTGGTTTACTTGGATGTGTGTCTATATAGGAAACATACAGATCATTATTTTTTAATGGATTTTTAACATTTATGCTGCACTTGGTTTATGCCCTGTTAATGCTCTGTTAATGGCCTTCCTCCTTTCGGTAATTTGCTTAATATTTATAATAATCTTGTGAAGTGAGTAACATTTCTAAGTTGTAAAACTGTATATTATTGTTATTACATATCGATTATTACTCTGGGCTCATAATCTCAGAAGACAGTGATCTGATAAAATGTTAGTCTCACTTCATTAGCTATAAAGCTAAGACTTAATTCTTTGGCCAGATATGTAGGGCCTTTTGAATTCAGCTTCACGCTATTCATAAGCCTTACTTCTGTTTATCTGTACATGTGATGATCTAGACAAGACTACTTACCATCTCACATGACCTTCGTTACTGAGTCACTGTGCCTTGTTCTGTCATTCTTTCATTCTTCTTTTCCTTCTCTGATCTACTTTTTTGCCTGTTGAACACGAACCATATTCTAGAGGCAGTTTAATTATCACCTCTTTCATGCAGCCCTGTGTTGTTCCTCTCACATGCCCAATAGAAAAAATAATTTCTCTCTTCCCAGAATTCTTGGGCACTTTGTTATTTTCTAGTTTATGGCATCAGCCTTGTTATACAACAATTACTGTTATTTGTGTATCATTTATCCCCTCTACTGAATTTTAAACTTTGTTAAGGCTGAACAGAGCACATCCATTACATATTTAAATAGTGTGGTTGTCTTTAAGAACACAGAACCAATGGGCTTTAGCATTTGACTGAAGGTCTGTATCTACACGATAGTTTAGAATTAAATGGGAAATTACCAAGCCTATTGTCTGTCAATAGTTCTATGAAATATTATGGTACAGCCCTTTAAAAATTGCTCTGCACTAGATGGGCTCTATCCAGTAAATGTGAGACTGTGTAAATTTAAGTTGATTGTATTTAAGTAAAACAAATTTCTCGTCATCAGTCCATTAGCCACATTTCAAGTGCTCAGTTTTCATATGTGGCTAGTGATTATCAAATTGTAATGTGGAGCCGCAGCACACTGAAATCGCCATAAAGAGTTACACTGGATTTATGTCTGCCTGACCATGTACACAAAGGTGTATACTTTCACTAGCTTATGCAGCTGTTTAAAGTTCACAGTGTCCTCAGAAGACAAGTGAGTTAGTAATATTATAGAAATAATTTTGAGTCTTTTGACAGAAGATTGTATATTTATGCCACTTCAAGCAAAATAAATTCCAGATGAAGATATGAAGGAAAATGACAAGGAACCCATGCTATTACATATAAATTATACTAGATCAGTGATAAAAATGCCGTGATATTTATGTATGAATAGGCAAATAAATGTAACATCACAGTGTCCGAAGTATAAACACAAACATATTCTGGATTTTAAGAAATAGTAAATGAGACTTCCCAAATTCGTGCAGAATGAAAATACAGATTTTTCAATAAATATGCCTGAAGCAACAAGGTTAGAAGTAGAGGAGAAATTTAATAAAGGCACACCCATATTCATTGTTTAAAACCAATTTAATTATAGCTGAATCAAAGATTTAAATGTGAAAAAATAGAACAAAGATACTAAAAATTATTTTATATTTTAAAGCATTTTATTTGTTAGTATTTCCAAATCATTTAATGAAAACTGAAGATTCAAGGGAAACTATTAACACATATAACCTTCAGAAATGCCAAAATCTGTTATGTAGGCCATTGGGTAAAATAAAAAAATAATTTTACATGCAAATAAAAACAATCTTACAGCAAAAGTGGGAAAATTTGTGAGCAGAATATTCACAAGAGAAAAATATTTAGTACCCCATTCAAATAAATGATTTTCACATATCAGATTAAGAAAGCTTGAAGGATAAACAAAACCACAGTGATGGAAAGACTGAGAGAATATGGCTGACTTAATATACAATTTAAGTTGGTCCATTTCTAGAGGTTGAGCTGAGGTTTGTACCCAAATATGAAACATCCCTTTGGATCTCACAGGTTCACTAAGAATTTATTGTAAGAAAATAAATGGAAATCCTAAAAATTATGTAAAGAGCAAGTTCTGTTTCTTGTAGCAATTGCTTATCTCAGTATGAAATTCTCAGCTGTCCAATCTGTTGTGGCAGTGAATATTATGCTTATATAAGTTGGAAGATAAACTAGTCAAAATTTAAGGGCTAATGAAAAATAAAAATAAAAATATAATAACTAAAATAAAAGTAACTTGGGGGATCATTTTTCTGATAATAGTAAGATAAAAATAAATCTTAATAGCTATTTTTACGAAAACACCGAAAATGCATATCTGTAAAACATACAAAGAAATAAAGATAAACGAAAAAAATAACTAATATATGAAAGATGTAAGTGTACATTTACTCTCAAGTACAAATTACATGAATGATGTTGTAAACATATTTTACCTATTCTATATAGTACTCAAATGCTTTAGGAACACGATGGGTGTTTAAATGTTCTTGGAAGTCAAAAATTCCATTTAGCATCACCTCCTAGTTCTTTTAACATACTCAGTTCTTTTAATGAATGGTTCTGATACTGAGTCTGAGTACTGTTCTAATTGGTTTGTATGTATTAATTCATTTCATTCTCATAATTTATTGTATAGAAATGGAAGTGGGTGGTATGTTTTTGAAGCAAAAGGGTCTAACTCCAGGGCCTTAACCATGGTGAGAAAGCATGCTACTGCCAAGCCATCCATCAAGCCAGGTAGTAATTTCACTGCTATTTTTTCAGAAGAGGAAATTGAAATACAAAGTTTGGTGCATTTTTTGAAGTTATATACATATATGCACATAAAATAAACTGATTAAAAAAAGAAGTCATATATTTGAAAGAGAGCAAGGATGGTATATGGGAGGGTTTGGAGGGAGGGAAAGGAAGGGGGAAATGATGTAATTATAATCTCTAAAAGGAAAGAAAAAATTTCTGAAGTCAAAGAACTGTTGAAATGGCTGCCTGAGGTGAAACCAAGCCAGGCTAGCTTTGAAAACCGTGCATTTAAATATGACACATAACTCTATATATATGTAAAGAATGTTAACAGATTTTCAAATTTTCTATAATTAGGATGTGTGACTTCTTTATCACAGCATATATGGTATCAAAACTCAATTAAAGGTTTAAATTAAATCAGACATAATTCTTTTTTTTTCTTTTCATAAAAAAATATCCCCAAATATTAGTACCATAGCACATGCTAATCAAGAACCCAGTTATTATTTGCAGGTAGTAATTAAATTCTGTTCCCATAAAGGTAATACATTTTGTAAATAATGGGATAATGGCATAATACACTTAAAAGTTGGTCTTTGAAAGGGAAAATGTACAGTAATTTCAAAGCTGAGGCTTATTTATTTTTAAAAATATTGCTTCCTTTCTTATCTAGCCTAAACTTTATAGTGTGCTACTCTTGCTGATAAGCTCATTATGCTCTGGATTCATTATCTTCTCAGTGAACCTACAGAAAATTCCATTCTTGGATCAAGCCAATGACCACTTTTTCTTCTTCAATATTTGTATGGCTGAAAACTTCCTTCCAGTGAAGATATCTATGCTAGGACCTTACTGTCTTTAAACCAGTGACTGATTTACAACTACATCTGGGATCTACAGTGGTGCTAAGCAGATTTTACATGAACCCTCATTCTTCTGGTCCGTCTTTTTCTCATGGTAGCTTTTCCAAACACTGATGACATATTTCTATTCAAGCATACATTCTTTATTTTTTGCTTGTATAATACATCCCAACCCCCTTCCTTCCCTCCCTCTACTGCTCCCAGCCCCCCAAATCTCCTCTCTCCCCCAGATATATCTTCAACTTCCCCTCAGAAAAGAGCAGTCCTCCCAGGGTTACTACTCAAACAAGGCATTAAAAGATAGGACAAGGCTGAGCACTAACCACTTCATCAAGTGTGGACAGGGCAACCCAGCAGTAGGAAAAGGGTTCCAACTACAGATAAAATGGTCAGAGACCTCTCCACTGCAATGTGTAGGAATTCTGCAAGAACACCAAACCAGACAATATAATTAGAGGACCATGTAGGCTCTGTATCTACTACTGTAGTGTCTGTGAGCCCCTAAGAGTGCTGGTCAGCTGACACTGAGGGGCTTGTTCTCCTGATGTCCTAGACCCCTCGAGTCCCCACAATCCCTCCTCCCCTCATGTGTGTGGTTCCCCAAGCTCCACATGTTGTTTGGCCCTGGGCATGTGTATTTGCTCCAAACAGCTGCTGGAGGAAGCCTCTCTGATGAAGATTGGGCTAGGCACCAATCTGAGCAAAGCAGGATATCATTAGAAATCATCTCCTAGCTATCTAGTTCCTGGCTTGTCCTGTAGTATCAGGCACCAACTCCCTCCTTTGGCATAGGGTTCTGCCTTTCCATTTCCCCAGAAGATCCTGTAGGCAGGTTAGTTATAGGTCAAAGGTTTTGTGGGATGGTGTCCCAGTCCCACCACTGAAAGCCTTGCTTGATTAAAGGAGATGGTCAGTTCAGGATCCCTACCCCCCATTACTAGGGGTCCTCACTAGAGTCTCCATCAAAAATTCCAGTGTGTTTCCACTGCACTAGGTCTCCAGATAACCCCCCAAATGTCCTCCAATTCCTGACCACTCTCCCTCCATCTCTCTTCTCATACCTGGCCCCTTCTGTTCCCATTCCCATCTTCCCTCAGCCCACCTGTAACATCTGTTCTATTTCCCCTTTACCAGGGAGATCCAGGTGTCTCCACTGAGGCCTTGATTGTTGCATAGTCTTGCTGGATCTGTGTACTGTAGTACCTTTGTCTTTTGCCTAACAGCTTTTATTCACATATAAGTGAGCACATAGTATGTCTCTCTGGGATGAGTTTCCTTACTCAGAATTTTTTTGAGTTCCATCCATTTGCCTGCAAAATTCATGATGTCATTTTTAAATAGCGGAGTAATACTCCATTGTGTAAATATACTACAATTTCTTTATCCATTCTTCAGTTGAGGGCCGTCTAGGTTGTTTCCAATTTCTGGCTATTATGAATAAAGCCTCTATGAACATAGTTGAACAAGTGTTCTGGTGGTATGATGGAATCTCCTTTGGGTATATGCCCAGAAGTGGCTTCTGGGGCTTGAGGTAGGTCAAGTCACAATTTCCTGAGGAATCCCCATTTGATTTCCATAGTGGCTGTACAAGTTTGCACTCCTTACCAGCAATGAAGAGTGTTCCTCTTGCTCTACATCCTTGTCAGCATGAGCTGTCATTTGTGTTATTGATCTTAATAATTCTGACAGGTGTAAGATGGAATCTCAGAGTAGTTTTAATTTGCATGTTCAGGATGGCTAATGATGTTGAACATTTCTTTAAGTGTTCCTCTACTGAGAATTTTCTATTTAGATCTGTACCCATTTTTAAAATTGGTTTATTTGTTTTGTTGATATCTAGTTTCTTGAGTTCTTTACATATTTTGGCCTTCTATTGGAAGTGGAGTTAGTGAAAATCTTCTCCCATTCAGGCTGCCATTTTGTCTTATTGACAATGTCCTTTGCCTAACAGAGCTTTTCAGTTTCATGAGGTCCCATGTATTAATCACTGATCTTAGTGCCTGAGCTATTGGTGTTCTGTTCAGGAAGTTGTTTCCTGTGCCAATGTGATCAAGGCTATTCCCCACTTTCTTCTCCATCAGGTTCAGTGTATCTGGTTTTATTTAGAGATCTTTGATCCACTTGGACTTGAATTTTGTAAAGGGTGATAAATATGGGCCTATTTGCATTTGTCTACATGCAGATACCCAATTAGACCAGCACCATTTGTTGAAGATACTTTCATTTTTCCATTGCATATTTCTGGCTTCTTTACCAAAAATCAGGAGCCCATAAGTGTGTGGGCTTATGTCTGGATATTCTATTCAGTTCCACAGATCAACATGCCTGTTTTTATGATAATACCATGCAATTTTTATTACTATACCTCTGTAGTACATCTTGAGATCAGGAATGTTGCTACCTCCAGAAGTTCTTCTATTTTTCAGGATTATTTTTAGCTATTCTGGGTTGTCTGGTTTTTTCCATATGAAGTTAAGTATTGTCCTTTCAGTGTCTATAATGAATTGTGTTGGGATTTTGATGGGTATCACATTGACTCTGTAGATTGCTTTTGATAAAATGGCCATTTTTACTATGTTACTGATACCAATCCAAAAGCATGGGAGCTCTTTCCATCTTCTGAGATCTTCTTCAATTTCTTTCTTCAAAGGTGTGAAGTTTTGTCATATAAGTCTTTTACTTGCTTGGTTAGAGTCACTTCAAGATATTTTATGTTATTTGTGGCTATTGTGAAGGGTGTTGTTTCCCTGATTTCTTTCTCAGTCCATTTGTCATTTGTACATAGGAGGGCTATTGATTTTTTTGAGTTTGTCTTGTAACCACCCACTTCACTGAAGGTGTTTATCAGCTGCAGAAGTTCCTAGGTAGACCTTGACTTTCTGGCTATACTCATTCCCTCTTTCTACTCTCCAGCTTCCTCATGCCCTTTCCCCTATTCACCTAACCCCCTAGGGTTTTGTTCATAGTAAATAATTTTGCAGGGTCTTATATTCAGGAATTCTGTATCCTTAACTTTCTTCACAGATATGTTAAAATTAGACAATAAGATTTAAATGAGAGAGAGAGAGAGAGAGAGAGAGAGAGAGAGAGAGAAGGAAGGGAGGGGGGAGAGAAAGGACATGATCATGCACATTTTCTGTAGATTTAGTGGAAGGAATGAAAAGAACTTTTCTTGGACTTCTGTTCTCTCTGTGAAGTACCAGGCACTGTCATTTGACAAGAGTAAATTGGGAGGGAGTTGGTAAGGAAACTTAAATTTGCTAAGAAGAACTTTGCAATTTGGAAGAAAGAGGCCATTAGTAAAAACAGAAGAGTAAGAAGCATTGAATGCTCAAATAAAGATGGAAGTCATCAATTTATATGTATAATATCTTCAAGCTGTGCTCAGCAGGGACAATGGAAGCAGTGGACAGATGTGCTAATCCAGGTCTGGGTTTGTCAGAGAATTCAGCAGAAGGGAAATGTAACATGGAGTTGAAGATAGTACAAATTGCAAGAACCAATAGACCAAGAATAAAATTGTACAGGAAAAAGAAACTTTGTGAAGTAGGAAGGAAGCATACAGGTAGTTAAGATCTGTGTGGAGAGAGCTTAAACATAGGTGTTGAGGCAAGCTAGCAGGACTTGAATGCATATGAACAGAACACCTAAGAATTTGTAGTCATGAAGAGGCCAGGGTCTAGATCAAGAGGAATTCTCATTGGGACAATACCCAACGTAAAGCTGACTAGTTGACTATCTACTAGTACAATAAGAAAATATATAAAGAATAATAGTCACTGTCAAAGAAGGCAAAAATAACTTTCAAAAGGAGAGAGCTTGGAAATATAAGAGAAAGGATGGCAGTATTTCTACACACACATATATGTATACATATGTACATTATATATATGCACATGTCTTGTGTATATAAATTGATACCTAGTTTAAAAGGGGACAGAAAAATTTTGAATTGCTTCTAAATTGATGCATTGTGGGGGAAAGATGAGGAGTAAAGAGCTAGTTAATATGTTTCTTAGCACATGTTTTTGTTTATTTACAATAAAATAAAATTTTTAGAGTTTAAAAATTCAAAAAGTGAAAGAAAATGAAAAAAAAAAAGATTTAAATGGCTACTCCATCTTTTTCTCTACCGCACTGTAATGGGTTTGTACTGAGTCTTTCTGATAGAAACAGCAACTTTCACTTAAAAATTTCCCCTGCTTTTTAGTCATGGTGGTAGCTCCTGTAATTCATAATTTCCTTCTGATAGGAAACTTGGCAGAAAGTGCATTCTAGATGAAAAAAAAAAAGACCTGACTTCTTTAAATAGATCACAGTGGGCGAGCAGATTGGTTTCAGGACCTTGGGCAGGAAATGTCGCTACTGGGCTATTTAGTCACCAAAGTCCATGGTTGAAGACTGTTTTCTTCTTAGGAGCTTTTTCAACATTTGGGTCAGGAAACATAGAGATCTCCCTCCTGGGTCTAGTATTCTTTTCATAGGCATTGTATTTCTTACTTCATACTTTCAGCAAATACTGCCCTAAAGGAGACCTTTTAGTCATTTAGTTTACCAAGGACCAAGCTTAACGAAATAACTATTTTATTGAGCATGTATGGTATGTACAGACACTGAAAGTTATGGAGAAAGTCTGTAAGAGAGGCTCCTATTTTCAGGGGCAAGAAGATGTGATAAGAGAGGGTAGCCAAGATGCTCTATTGGGATTCCTAACCTCGACTCCCTCTCATTCTCCCTACACGATGCTCTGTAACCTTTAGCACTGCACTTGCCCAGATGGAACCAAAGTTCTTCCTCTACAGAGTGGGAAGAATGGACTAGATCAATGAATTTCAGAGTTTAGTATGCATTTGAATTATCTGGGGTGCTTATTACAGAGGTGAATTCCTGTGGCCGCCCAGTCTGATTTATTGAATCAGATTATCTGGGAGGGGGAAAGACAGAAATAGGCATTTTTAACAAGCTCCCCTGGTATTTCTGATACAAGTGGTTCTTGGAGCACATTTTGAGAAACTTTGGACTCTATAGCCGTTTCCAGTTCTAATATTCAATTACATGCCATCCAGATAGCTTTGGTAGGGATGTGCTTTAAAAAAAGAGGTGAGGTTGAAGGAATTATTTCTTTCATTCAATAATCCTGGAGTCAGCAAATACTTATTGAGTCTCCATTTTCTGCCTATTGCATACTAGTTTCTTCATATATATTTTATTGATTTTCATGTCACAGAAAGAAACTAGGGAATTGTCACCTAAGAGAGAGTAATGATACTATTTTGGGCTGGTGAGATGGCTCAGTGGATAACGGTATTTGCTGCCAAGTCTGATGACTTTAGTTTGATCCTCGGGACTCAAAGGGTAGAAGAAGAGAACTGACTTGTACAAGTGATCCTGACCTCCACAGAGGCACCATGGCATATGCACACCACCCACACACATACAAATGCATGTAAATGAGCATATGCAATGAAAGTCTAAAAAGTGGTATTTTAAATATCTATATTAGTGCATAATGATGTGCATGTTAATTAGAAATTGATAGAGAAATTGATTGTGAGACTAGAGAGTTGGTGTAGCTGATAAGCGTACTTGTTGGTCTTGCATATGATTTTGCTTTGGTTCCCAGTACTCACATGATGGTTCACAACCATCTGTTACTTCTGTTCCAGGGTATTTTATGCCATCTTCTGGCCTCCACAGAATCAGACATGTACATGGTGCACACACATATACGCAGGAAAATATTCATACATATAAAATAATTTTTAAAATCTAAAAGTCTTTAAAACAGAAATTGATTATAAATAACCAGAAAAATAATAATAGACAGGCGGTGGTGGTGCACATCTTTAATCTCAGCACTCAGGAGGCAGAGGCAGGCGGATCTCTGTGAGTATGAGGCCAGCCTGGTCTACAGAGTGAGTTCCAGGATAGTCAGGGTTACAACAGAGAAACTTGTCTTGAAAATAAGTAAATAAATAAGTAACCACAAAGCAGTAATAAACAACCTACAATATCTGCCAACTTGTGAGTAGATAGGCAAAATGTTACAATGTACACATATACACATATGTATTTATATGAATGTATACATGTACATACATATGAATGTCAACATAAAAGGAATGAAACAGAGTTACAGCATAGGTGGGATTAGAAAACATTAGGCTAAGTCAAGAAAACTACATATGAAAGAATTTACTATAGTATTGTCTTCATATGAAATGTTCAGAATAGTCAAATCAATGGAGGTAATAAATTAGTTTCCTATGGCTAGATTGGATTCGTGAAGTTGGGCAAATGGTAGAATTGACAATTAATATTATATTCATTTTGGACTGACAAAAATGTCGTAAAATGGTTGTGATGTCTGCAACTTCTAAATGCTCTAAAATTTAGTGAATAAAACTCTCAATGGATTACTTATTATCTATAAATCATATTACACTAATGCCAATATATGTGTACATATGCATATAGAGACCTATAAAAATAGGCATAACATTACTTACTAACCATTTGCCAAATTGGAAGAAAGTATGATATTCTTTAATAAAAGTGGAAGCATGGCCGAGGATGTGACTTAGTGGTACAGTGTTTGTCTAGCATGCACAAGTCCCTGGGTTCAATACTTAGCACCAAAACATAAATGGAAACCCAGAATGTTGCTTAGTTTTATCAGTCTTTTTAATGCATGCACTAAAAAAAAATCTTTATATTCCAACTCCAGTGGGATTTAGGAGTTAGTCCTCCTAAGGAATTTGTTAGTTAACAGCATGTCCAACATTTGTTGCATTCACTTTAATTAAGTCCAAGGATTCCTGTGCATTATCAAAACACAGGAATTGATGTGATTGCACTTGGCCTTACTAGATTTTGTAGCTTTGAAAAAAGCAGCAGAGAATGCCTGTATTGAAAAGAGATTTAACAATAGAGTACTCCCAATGCAGAATTATATTATATTATATTATCATATTATTATTATATTATATATATATATATATATAATATAGTCAAATTATATTATACATTAGATTGAATAAAAAATAAGCATATGCTTTAAATTTCCTGTACCTTGCAGGCAGGTGTTTCCTGACCATCACCTCTTTATGCTGTAAAGTAGGTCTCAGTATCACAGGAGCTGGCACTTTCTTTCAGAATGTATGGACTTTTAGGAAAGAAGTGTCTATTATGTTTGTGATATGAGTATACTGCACAGATCACGTTGGCTCTTGATTAATGTTAAATTCCTCTACAAGGTTTCTCTTGGAAAATTAGAAAGGGCCATTATTCAAGTAAGAGTATTTTGATTATATAACATGTACAGATGCAGCCCCTTGCTACATACATATATACATGTATGCACCACAAGAAGTTTTTTCTTTTTTGAGACATGGTTTCTCTGTTGTAATTCTGGTTGTCCTGGAACTCACTCTATAGACCAGACGGGCCTCAAATTCACAAAGGTCTTCCTGCCTCTACCTCCCAAGTGCTTAAAGGATTAAAGGTGTGTGCGTCACCAATGCCGGGCTGCACCACATGACGATATTAATGCATAAATATTAATCACATGTCCAAAACTATTAATTAATGGCTGGTCTGCAAACGGTGTGAAGAGAGTAGTACTATATAGAAAAGTATGCATACAAATAGAAACAACACCCCTTATAGAATATAGATCGAAATTGAATTTAATTCTGTTTAGTTTCAACAATCCTATAATTTTTATTAGTTTTTGTGGAACAACAAAAAAAGCTATTTAGGAGATCCACACAGCAGTGAAAAAAAAATTGGCCTAGACACAAAATATGCCCAGCATTTCTAAATAGTTTTGTATCTTCCAAATAAACATAATAATTTGACCCTTTGATTCTTTTTGCTTCGGAAAATCTCAAGGAAGTAAAATCATAAGTCTTGAGACTAATTGGAAATTGAAGCTCAGGAGTCTATTTGCTTTATTTGGGAGAGCATGGACAAGTATCTAGGCTTTATTTGGAGGTGCATAAATTTAAAATGATTCTATATTGTATAGCACTTCACAAGATTTTATGGCATTTGCATTATAATAATTCATTGGGGCCCCAGAGTAGCTCTTTAAGATAAACAAAGAATAATTCTACAATCATGGAACCATGATCAGCAAGATGTCTACAGTCAAGTAGTTTAAATTGTCTCACTTCACTTGATAGGTCCTGAATCTGAGACATAGAGAAGGTCAATGGTTGGCTCATGGCGATGTTGACTTAAAAATTATCAATGACACTTCAAGATAGAAAATATCATTGAAACATATGGTACTGCCAAGGAGCTGAGGGTAGGTTGAAGCTGGCTTAGAACCCTGTATCACACCAAAGAGGAGAAAACGGCAGGAGTTTGGCCTCTCTCTACTCTAGCCCTGGCCAAAAATCCAGCTAGTTATTAGGTATTGCCTGTATTCACAGGAGCAAAAAGGAAAATAACCTGGCAAATGCCTGTCTGCCCTGTGGCTGATTGGACACCTCCCTTTGTCCCTGAGACCATGAGGCCAGGTGCCCCACATGCAAATAAGACCTCCCCCTGAGTATGGGGAGCCCGCCCCTTCTGGGAAAAAGATATAAACAGGGAAAGCCCACCATTAAAGGATAGAGTGACTTTACCAGAAGGGCTCCTGTGACTTTCTTTGCATCTCATTTGATTCTTGGTCCTCAGTGGTCAGGGCCCAGGACAGATCCATGGGGAACTTCCGCCCGTCTCCCTCACATGCCTTCCCTCCCCTATTTTTCTGCCCCCGGCCAGAGTGGGAAACCAAGCCGAGATTCCATCTGCTATGGGCAGGGGTGGGGGTGTGTGGGGGGGGTGGGGGTGGGTGCGCACTGGGACCGAAACTGACAGAAACAATTAGCAGTGTTCAAGAGTTATAAGCAAGAATTAGAACCTGGACACCTCTGCTTTGGGGTCTGTTCTAGTTTGCTTTCTGTTGCTATGATAAAACACTCTGATTAAAAGAATCTTGAGAGGAAAGGATTTACTAATTTTGTATTTCCAGGTTACAGTCCACCACTGACGGGATTCAGAGTAGGAAGTGAAGGCAGGGACTATGGAGTAATACTGCTTACTGGTTTGCTCACTAGCTCATGTTCAAATAGCTTTCTTTTACAACCCAGACTTACCTGTCTAGGGATGGTGCCACCCATGGTGGGCTAAGCTCTCCAACATCAATAATCAATTAAGATAATTTCTTACAGACATGGCTGAAGACCAGTCTGTCTGAGGCAATTCTTCAGTTGAGATTCACTCTTTCCAAGTGACTCAAAGTTGTGTCAGGTTGATAATAAAACTAATCAGCATAGGGTCCTAAGCAAAACTCCTTTCTCTCAGTACTTTTTATATATATCAGTTTGGCTCTTTCCTATCATTGACTTTACTGTAATCTTCTAAATATATATAGCTTCTGTAGCCTCCAAAGCAGTTAAATTTCCATCAATGCACATAAAATTATTGGTCTGACAATCTTTCTTTTATGTTGCCTTCAGTATTTCATGTTTCCTGAGGGCATATTGATCAAGCTACATCGTGGAGAACTAAATATATGTAGAATGTTATATGGCTCCCCTACTGAGCATAGAACTGTAAATTAATGGATGCCTCTTGTTGACATCATAAAGTATGCAGTTCTGAAGCACAACCATAATATGCCTTGTAGGACCATGCATTTTTACTTGCAATGCTCATAAAATGACTAGTTTTTCAGATGTAAAAGCTGTGACGGAACATGGATGCTGATATGGGTGGTGACACAGTGGAAAAAAGCTGACGTGGAGGACATATAAAGTGAAATGCCTGAAAGAGCCAGGTACAGGACATAATGCAATGGACCAGAGGCAAGGTAACCTTTCACTTTGGAGGTCATGATGAAATTTAATCAATGTATCAATCCTGTATTTGGCCAGAGGTGATGAAAACAATATTTCATTTTGCTTTTCTATTGCTGTTTTGTGCTCTGAATATCATAGGGTATAACTGAATCTGTTACAGCAGAGTAGAACCAGATCATTTGGGAGATTAAGTAGGAGCAAGGTACATCAGAAGATGAGTGTGTGTAGGGGAAATTCTGATAAGAATAGAGCCGCGAACAGCACTTACTGATTAGTAATTTGAGAAATGTAGGTACAGTTGATACTACTTGCAATCCTTTCTTTCTCCTATTCCTTTTGACTCCTCTTCCTAGACTTCCCAGTAGGTAGTTGTGTCATTCAAATATGCCCCTCCACATCCTCAAATTCAATAAAAACATTCTCAAGCAGTATATTGAGAAATGCTGCTTAAATCCATGGAATTTCACATTGTATGTGGTTCATCCCAGATAGTAGACTAATTGCTAGTAAACTAAACTTTCTTTTGGACTGTGAAATTTCATTTCCTGCAGTAGCCAGCTGATAGGTCACAAGAAAATTTTCTGAAACATCCACAAAGATTTTCTTTGGGCTTTCAAGCCAAACATTAGTTGTCTTGTATTAGTTATCTTTGTATTAGTTAACTTTGACAATTAGTTATCATGTATTAATTTCTAATGCTCTAATTTGACCAAAGGCAGTTTGTTGTTTGTGGAGTGCCTGAACTACAGTTTTTTTTTTTCATTTTTTTAAATCTAAAAGTGATTTTCTCATCTTATATTTTCTATCTCTTGAAAAGTTCTGAAAGTATTTGTCTAAGGAACTTGTGTATCATCTTTCCTTTTCATCTGCGGTGTGAGCCTTCTTAGGTTATTGAAAAATGACTTCTCAGTGCTGAATCCAGGGAAGGGAAGAACCGCATCGTCCTGTCTTCTTGCCTCTTGTGAGAGGATCAAAGTGCTATTAGTCGATAAGGACACTGGAAAGAACCAAATAAATGTCTAGGGTTAAATGCTCAATTCAGTATCATATGAACTAGTTCTGTGGCTCTGGGCAAGTCACTCACCTTCGGTGAGCCTGCTTCAGTTACTATATGTGCACTATGAAGATAATAATAGCACATAACTTTAGGACAGTTCCTGGTTTGCTAGCATCACCTAAGCTATGTTTCACAACTGCCACCACAGAAGCTCAGATTTATGTTCTGTGAATTGGCTGATTTCATAGGTCTAAGGCTGTGCCACAGGCATGTGCGTTCTAATAAAACTCCTTAGGGACTCAGACAACAACCTCTAAGATACAAAATATTTTGTTCTTCATTCATTCATTCATTCATTCAGTCTCTCTCTCTCTCTGTCTCTCTCTTTCTCTTTATTTCTCTCTCTCTCTGTTGTGTGTGTCTCTGGCTCTGTGTCCATATGTCTCTGTGTCTGTCTGTATCTCTCTGTATGTGTCTCCATTTGAGATACAATTTATATAGCCTAGGATGGCCTTAAACTCATTGTGATATTGTACAGTAGTAGGCCTGGTATGAGGAAAGAACGTGCATTTTAACTTTAAATCACTCTGGGTAATTTCTATGTAGGGATCTGCCTATTACCCTTTGAAAAACATTGCTGCAAAAGAATCATATTATTTATCACTACTCCTTTTCTATTGTGTATATTTATCATGACAACACTGAATACATAATACATAAGAATACTGAAATACTATTGAAACAGCTGTACCACACAGGTAACGCTGATGATTCCCTTTCAGTGGGACAAAAGGCAAAAGCTACAGAGTAATTGTCAATCACAGAAATGAATCAGCACAAGTACGTTTCCTATGTCTCCTGCCCAAGGGCATGTAATAGCAAAGTGGCTGCTAGAGATATGGCCAAATTGTCTCTAACCATGGAATTAAGAAAAGCCAATTTAACATGTAAGAAGATAACCTTTGACAATGGAAATCATACTTTGACCCTGTGTCATTAGAAATGTGTCCTAATCATATTACTGAGTAGGCTAGTTAATAAATACATGAAATGTACAGGTAGAAGGAAGTAGGACTGCTTTGAGATTATGCCAGACATCCATTATATGGCTGCTGTTTAATGAACCTGATGATTTTTTTGTCATTTTAGTTGCAAAATGCTATGTCTTATTGCATTGAAATACATTTCCATTCTGTCATACCTGAAAAAAGAAAAATGAGTGCTTTGAGGAATTTTGAATCCTCATTTGTCCTTAGCCCATGCTGTGCAACACCTGGCTCTTCACTTATTGCAGAAATGGAATTTTCCTTTCACAGTGATTTTCTAGGTCTCTATAGCATTTTGAAAATGTGTGTGGTTCTACAGCACGGAGTTCTACATGGCTTAATATATGGCTCCTATATGTATTGTATACACATACAGCTAATTCTTCATCTTCTCTAGTTTGTGAGTCTCATTTCTTTTCAGGTCAGTAGTGCTGCCCCTGAATTTTCTTGCAGCTTTATAAAAGGCAGGAATTTGTGGATTTATTTATTTTTATGGTTCAAGCTATATCTAAGATTTGTGTTTTTTAGGAATTGGGAATGGGGGAAGGCCTTTCTTGAAAGTTCAACTTTTTCAAACTAAAAATGGGAAGTCGGGATCTCTGTTGGGTTTTGTTTCTGTTTTTTAAGGAAAAATTTTGGATATTTGTTGTAACTAGCAATTTACTTTTTAAGTAACGATTTAAAATTCTTAAATAAATTTCAACATGTATATACTTAGCTGGAGGCATTCACACTCCTCCCCCCATCATCCTCTTTCATTCCCAGTCCCCTGCTCCCCATGAAACCATTCTCAGCAGTTCCTTTCCTATTCTGATGTCTTTTTAAAAGATAAAAACAAAATCTACTTAGTTTAATTATGTTTGCTTGCATGCGCATGAATGGGGGTTATTTACTGCAATGTGGGCAATTTATCTATCAGAGGCTACACCAGTAAGGACAATGTAGTCCTTTCTTACTTATTCACTAACTTCCTATGGACCTTCAGAGGGACATGCATGATGAAATGATGACTGGCCTAATGTTGTACAGATCTGTGCAGGTAACCACAATTGCACCGAGTTCAAGATTATCATAGTCATTTCTTGTGCAGAAGACACTGCTTCACAGCACTCCTCCTGAGCCCCTGGCTCTTAAATTCTTTCTTTCTCCTCCCCTGAGATGTTCATTGAGCCTTTGGAGGATGCCATAGATGTCCCGTTTAGGTCTGAGCACTTCACAGTCACTTATTGTCCATGGTTTGATCACCTGTGAATCTCTGTTTTAATTACCACACACTGTAAAAGGAAGCTTCTATGATGAATGATGCAGTAATTCATGGGTATGAACATAAGTATTGAGAAAACAGTTAGACAATGTGTCTATTTAGCAGAATAACAGTAATAGATTCTTCTCTAGGGCCAGTGGTCTCCCCAGTCACGGCTTCTTGACCAGGTTTATAGTACCGGGTTCGGGATCCCTCTTGTGTTGCAAGTCTTAAATCAACAGAACATGTGTGACAGGGGTGGGGTACCAGGGATGGAGACATTTAAATTAGTATGGAGCTAGGTAGGAAGATAGGGGAGAAGAGAAAGTGGGGGAAGGACAACCAAAAATACATATCTATGAGAAGCTAGTATTTTGTAACTCTATTAAAGGCATGCTTTATTCTTTATTTTTGGATGTGAATGTTTATTTTCCAATTTTACACATATTTTCTAATTAATGATGCATGATGGATCACAATTGGGTTTTCACAAAATAATTAAACATTATTTCCACAGAGAATAAATAAATGAATAGCTGAAACATTTCATTCTTGTGGATTAACCTTGACCAAGCAGCTAAATACATTTAGATTGTTGAAGCCCACCTATTGATATTTATCATATTGAGAGAAATGAGAATAAGGACAAATGATTTTTTTCTGGGGATGCACTTGTTAGAATTTCTCAAGGAGAAAAAACTCATCTTTCCTGGACCAAGAACATGTGCGGAGGCACATAGAAAGAGATGGGATTATAGTTGGGCTTCTTTCAATTTAGGGAAAATGCTTGGAAATTAGAATACGCTGACTGGACAAGAAGTGATATTAGCAGGTGAAGTTGAAACTCACAGGTTAGAAATGCTTTATCTGTATTGGAGGTGCTGTGTCTATAAGAATTAGGCATTACTTGCCTCAATTTTCTTACTTGCAAAATAGTACCTGCTTCATGGGGTTGTTGGGAATATATTTTAGTTTTTTAATAAAAAGTTTTGAATGGAAGCATGTTTAATAGATAGATAATATTCCTCCCAAAAACAAAAGGTTATAAAATTAAAATCCCAGTATCAGGTATGGGATATCTTCCTGCAACCTATTGGTTAGGAAGATCCCATAGGATCGCAAAACATTACAAGCTATTGCAGATGCTTTTAGTTTCTACCCTGAACAAAATTGTAAGACATTATTGCTAAAGATAACTTTCTTGGCTTGCAATACATTGAGAAACAAAGCTGGATCTGAGCTGAAAGTTTGGTCTCTGATAGCCAGGAAGCTCAATGCAAGTTACTGTGGGAGGAACGTACCCAGTGTTCCTTTCCAGATGTGTACACAACAAGCTACAATAATGACATTCCCTGCAAAGCATACCTGTTGGTACAATAGTGATATAACTATTACTGGTGCAAGACTTGTCTTAAACTTACTTGTGGGATATAGAGACAGAAATTATTTTAGATTCAGATAAATTTGTTCTCTCTGAGATTTTTGAAGTCCCATATGGAAAAAAAATATTTTCAGGCTTGGAAAGTTAACTCTTGTTTTTACAACATTATATACCAGGCAATGTTTAGTAAACTGAATAGGATTAATGGTGCACAGTTTTATGAACACAAGAAAATAAGTTACAAGTTAAGCACTCAACACATTTTGAATTTTTTTGAACAGGAATATTAAACATTATCTGATATTCTAAAATAGAAGAAATACCTAGATGTAAAATACTTCTGGACCAGAGCATTTTATAAAAGGTGTGCTCAACCCAGATTCTTGACTTTCTTACGTCCATCAGAAAATATCTGAATAACAGCAAACAATGTTGTATCAATAACTGAATATTTACTTTTGAAATCATAGTTCTTAAAGTAGATATGCAATGTGAGGCCCAAAGACAAAAGGTTTAAAAGATTTTATAGATGATATGATTTTTTAAAGATTTATTGATTTTTATTTTACATGTGTAAGTATTTACCTGCATGTATGTATGTGTACCATGTACATGCCTGATGTGCACAGAGGCCAGAAGAGGGTCTTGGATCCCATGAAGCTATAGTTACAGATAGTTTCTGGCCATGTAGGTACTGGGATTTGAACCTGGGGCCTCTGCATAACAGCAAGTGTTCTTAACTGCTAAGCCATCTCTCTAGTCCAAAGGATAAATTTTCCATAAATACAAAAGATTGATCAGCTTCTTCACATTCATAATGACACAAAATATAGTAGAGGAATTGAGAAAATATTTTGATGTTAATTTTATATGTGTGCACCACACAGATAGAACTTCTTTGCTTAATGCTATTTGAATTTATGAAGTTTTTGTTCACATTTTTTGAGACACAGTTTCTCTGTTGTAACTCTGGCTGTCCTGGAACTCACTCTGAGAACAGGCAGGCCTCAAACTCACAGAGATCCGCCTGCCTCTGTCTCCTGAGTGCTGGGATTAAAGGTGTGTGCCATCACCACCTGGCTTTTTGTTCACTTTTTGCCATGGGTATTTTTTGGCGGTTATTAGCAAAAAGAAGTTTGTAATGAGGTAAGACACAAACTAGGTTACTGTCATTAGGGAATACAGAACTGTATAATTTATATGAACCAAGATCTGGTCGACAAAAGATTTTTTTTTTTTAAGTTAAAATGATTACAAAAGAAATAAAGGGCAAAAAGGGAAAGGAACACCTTGACTCATTTGTGCTGAGAAAGTGAGCCACCTGTTTGCCTTGCTAAGACTCTTTACTTTGAGACCTGTTATCAGATTCACCCTTTTTGCCTACAGTGAAATAAAAGACCCAGTGAGATTTTAACAAGTTGTCACTTGCTTATTGACACTAATGAAGCCAGTGAGTTTGGGTTCAAACAAATCGTTAGCATTAACGAAAGAATAAAAAGCGATTCTCATTAACATACTAGACATTTGCTTTCTCCTACCCATATTAGAATGAGTTGGGTCTTTATTTCTGACATATTTATGAGGCTTGTTTTTGAATATTTCACCATAAAACATTTAATACTACTCTTTTGGAAGCCACAATTTCTGCAATGAACATGCCTGCTGTTATTATCCAGCTGGAACATTGTCAAAAAGATGATAGGAACATTATTACATTGTATCCTCTCTGAATTTGGACCAGTAGCATTCAGTATAGCTATGCTAGCATGTGGAGTTCTTATTTTTTAAGAGTTGTAAGTATCGAGAGAGATAAACAATGATCTGTATTTTAGTATGACTGGAGATGACGAGAGTGCTGGGATGTGTGTCAGGAGATTTGTGCTCTAAATTGATATTCACCACTGGCTACTTACATGACCTCTAAAAATTCTGTTTGGCCAGAATGTCTTCTAAACACAATGTACTGACATTAAAGAAGTGGATTTTTTCAAGATGACTTCCCAGGTCCTTTAAAGTTCTAAAAGCCCATGACACTGCTTTTGGTTGTGATCTATAAAATGTTCTAACCTCTCATTTTGTTCATGTTCCTTTCCTGAAACCTCACTCAATGCCCTTAATAATATACAGGTATTGAAACACATTGATTAATAATTTGAAAGACTTTTTCTAAATCAGAAAAATTTCCATAATACCAATGATTTCTGAGAATACGGTTCTCTTTGGTATCCTGTACACATGCAGAAAGGTACATATACATAAGCAAGGAAAATGACTATGTTCTCTAGACTATGAGTAAATATGACGCTATTCTGGAAACTGACTTCTTCCTTTTCTGCTTCCTCAATTAAGTCAGTCTACTTGATCTGTTTCATTTCTTTTATCTTTGCAGTTGTCCTGTGGGTAAGTGAAAATAATTCTAATACTAGGCTGATGTTAAATACCTAAGAAGAAGAAGAAATTTGAAAATCTATACCTGCCTCACCCCCAAAAATTTAGAGTTGTGACAGGAACAAAAGCGTCACTATATTGGGCCTCCTTGCTCCCAAATCATGCATATGTGACATAGAAAAGCCTATTGGATCGTTTCCACATTTGTCCTAGCTGTGAGTTACAAGCCGTTTCAATACACATAATACTTGAGAATAAACTATATACAATACCCATGGCATGCTATACTGAAGCTGTCCCTGAAAGTGACAACTTGCTGTCATGAATGATGAAATATTCTTTGTGCATAAGACAATTGTGTTGATTGTAGGGGGAAAATGAGCCTACCTAGATTTTTTTTTTCTGAAGTGGTGTTTGATTTAAATAGGAAATCTCTCTCTACAATGATGCTAGGCCATATATTTCATTTCAACTTTCATTTACAGTTGTCTTTGTTGTAAGGGGAAACATTTTAATCAGTTTCTGCATGAAGGTCAGATAACACTGTGAACAAAAGTAATTTCTTTATGATAATATCAAAACAGAAGCATTGTTGCACTTAAATTATGAAGCATGGTTTCCCTTATCTGAAATGTGATTGTATGTATGACTTAATAGAATCTGGGATTAGATACTATTTATGCTGCTGGCAAACTCCAAGTAATTCTCTTTTTTTCAAGGCTTGAAGTTCTGATATTCGCTAAGAATGAAACTAGAATAATATGTCCTCAAGTATAAAATATGTTAAGGCTGGTATGGAGAGTTTTGGAGATATTGGTGTGTTTTATTTGTTCATTGGTAAACTGAAGCATCATTGATATTTTCCACCCTTTTATGTCTTAGAAGACATCCATTGAGTTTTTAAATTTTCAATGTGTAGTATTTGAGGCAACACTATGGCTGAGCGAAAGTATTTATGGTAAAAATATTATTTTTGTTTGATTTGGGAGTGCAAAAGACACCTTAAATGAATACACATAAACACATACATAAGGAAGGCTTCTTGCATATATCTTTCTCTTCTTAGCCTCTTTACATGGTTTGTACCAGTTGCTGGCTAAGAGAATTTTGAGACTATTCTTTTCTAGATTATGAAAATATTGACTGATTCATAAATGCCTGAGTATCTTTAGGATTGCAGTATAGGAGTATGTGAAGTGCAGTGATAATTCAGTACAATTATCAGTTCAAGTTTTCCTCTGTGTCTTTATGAAGTTATATCCCAGAGGTTGCGAGTATTACCAGTTCCATTTTGGATCATAAGCATCATGGCTACATAGTTCACTAATAGTAATGCTGGGGGAAAATATTTCATCTTTCAGGAACATTTCTAGGAATATGAAAAGTGAACTTAGAAATATTCTCTAGTCACTGACGTATCCAATCTCTCATGAGATCTAAAAGTTGCCTAAGAGGCTTACAGTCATTTCTAATGCTGTTTGGAAAATACCTTGATTAGCAGAAAAGTTTGTCTACTAATGTATGCTAAAACATTAGTTGTTCATAATATCTAGTTGAAATCCCTAAAAATCAAAATTATTGTCATTCAAAATATGTAGAGTTACTGGCATTGGGGGAATTATAAATATGAACATGTACATCTTTATAATATATCATCAGGCCTCTGGACAACTTCATTTCAGAGATTCTTAATCTCCTTTAACCAAAGAGTAATTTAAGAAGGAATGGATGGTACTCAGGCATCTGGAAACCTATAGATCATTTTAAAGCATGTTCATCTCCCCTTTAACTCTATTTTGAGGTAATATTTGTAATTGGTGAGCTAGAGGAGTCTAGTTTCATCCATCTGCATATGTGTACCCAATTTTTCAAGGAATATATATTGAAGACACTATGTTTTTTCCATGCGTGTTCTTGTTTTATTTTGTTCTATATGAGTTATTTATAAATACAGAGTTATTTCAGGGGATTTTCTTTTGTTCCTTTGTTCTGTGTCTGCTTTTATGCCAACCTTGGCTGTTAGATTGCTATAACTTTAGGGTATATTTTACAGTCACATAGTGGAATATATCCTGCTTCATTTTGTTCAGTAATGCCATTTGGATACTTTCGTGGTTTCCTGTGAATCTTACGATCACTTTTTCTAATTATCTGAAGAATAGCATTGATATTTTTATGGCAATTGCTTTGAATATTTAGATCACTTTGGATCTTAAGGACATTTTAAAATAGTGCTTTTTTTCCTAATCCACAAACACAGATAATCTTTCCATTTATTTGTATTTTCTCTAGTAATGTTTTGTGATTTTTATTTCAGACATCCTTCATGTTCTTGGTTAAATTCATCATGAAATATATTGATATATTAATTTTGTAGCTATTATAAATGGAATTATTCTCTCACTATTTTTACAGATAGCTCCATATTAGTGGGTAGAAGAACTATAGATTAAAAAATACATTATTTATGATTAGAAGGGCTTTTGCATGCTACGGTACATGTATGGTGGTTAGAGCATAACTTGCAGGAATCCTTTCTCTCCTTCCACCATGTGGATTACAGGGATTGAACTCAAGTTTGTCAGGCTTGGTGGCAAGTACTTTTTATCTTCTAATACATTTTACAGGCCCAGATTTTTGTGTTTCTTTTTATAGCCTGCAATACAATTTTGCTTAATTTGTTTATTATTTCCAAGAGAGTTTTTTGTTACTTAATGCATTAACAAGCAGTTGAATAATGTTGAGAAATGTAGAAATTTTAACTCCAATTATTTGTAATTTATCAGTGGGTCTGAAAAACAAAACTATAATTTATTGTGATAACCTTCTACCCAATGTACCTGTCCCTGGCCTTAGCCTTATCCCCATGTTGCCTTCTAGATCTAGAAGTAAATATAACTTTCTAACCCTTTCTTTCTTTCCTATGGCAATTTCAAGCTCTCTCACCTTTATTTCTTCTACCCCACATCTTTTTTTTTTTTTTTTTTTGCTGTTGTCTCTCACTTCCGGTTTATTTTCCAGATACACCAAATACATTGAAATGTTCTGAACATAGCATTCTGCTTTACCCTTTCTTCCATCTGCATATATATTGATTTCCCTGCTTGGATGAGGTTATCAGTAGAGTTCTTCATCACCAAACATTTCTCATAAATTCCTTCTTTCTTTTGAAAAAGATTTATTTATTTTATTTTATGCTTATGAATTATTGCCTGCATGTACATCTATGTACCACATGCGTGTCTATTGTCCTCAGAGGTCAGAAGAGACATTAGATACCCTGAGAATGGAATTATGAATGATTTGTGAGCTGCCATGTAGATGCTGGGAATGTAACTGGGTCTTCTGCAAGAGTTGTAAGTACTGTTTACCATTGAGCCATCTCTCCAACCCTTATACTAGTCTTTCACGCACAGCTCAGAGGAGTGTTCCTTAATGAACTCTGTTTGGTCTACCACTGTTTCTTTTTATGCCCTCTATAAACATTTATTCTATTTATTTCTCAAAATTTATTCTATTTATCATCAACCCAATACTGCAACATACTTGTTTCTTGTCTCATCATTAAATCAGAGCTTGCAACACTTTTCTTGCCTGTATTCCTTCCACAAATATGTATAGAGCATTTAGTTTGAAAGGCTGTTCTAAACCCCTAGGAATATGTCTGTGAATGAAACAGGCAAGACTACATGTCTCTGTGGAACGTGTGTGTATTAATTAGTTAATTCTATTCTCCTCGAACATAGGACATGGACTAGAATTTAGTGTTAATAATAAATACTTTCTGGATTGATATCAAAACTTCAGTTTCATGGTTGCATTTGGAGCATCCATATTTTTTCTTCTTCACTCTTCATTTTATACATGTAATATTGTACTCACATGTGTGTTAATATTTTGTTCTAAACCCTAATCAATATTTCTTGCTTGTCTAAATGTGTCTAAAGTTGTTTCTGTCACTGTTGTCTGTCAAACACCATTGTCTATCAATTGGCTTATGAAAGTGCTATGGTGTTTTGGTTGTCATATTTAGACAGAACATCAAAAAAGATACTCTACTATTCATTCAACAAACAAATGACTACCTATTATTCTGCCAAATCAGACTACTATGTTCCCACTCTGTTGGACATTGTACTCTATTGAGGAACACAAGCAACAGCTAATAAAAAATGAATGTTTTATTACAATACACAGATAACGCTATGGAGGTAATAAATAGTCAGATGTGATGAGGAATGAGGAGGAGGAAGAGGAGAGAATGAATGATTTTAGCAGAGTGTTAAGGAATGCCTCTCTGAAGAGGCGGTATTTAAGATAAAATTCAAAGCATGAGGAATTCTAACTTCGTGAATATTTGGGCAACAGAGCATGAGGGGAAGACTATGCAAGGTTTCTGAAACAACAAAGGTCTCATTAAATTGGTTATAGAGAGCAGTGCAGTTGAAATTTGGAGTAAGGAGGAATGAGAAGATAGCAGGGCCTGAATGCCATGTTGAGAAGCAACTGTTGTGGTCTGCTGCAGGGGTCTGAGGGACAGAGTATTGAACTCAACAATTCTGAGGAAATGAAAAGAAATGCCAGACTTGGGAGTTTCTGTGATTCACATTAATTGCTCTTCTAACTGTATTTTTTACATTAAATACAGAGGAGAAAGGGTGAAGGAATGAAAAGATATGTTCCGGCCCTACCTTCAACTATTGCCTGGCTGGAGATGCAGATGTTGAGAATGTGGCTTGGGGTGCAAGAGACAAGTTGAGTGAGTGAGAAATACATTTCTGTAACTACAATCAAATTATTAGCAGCATTGGTGGTAGTGAAGATAATCTTTGATTTACCATAGTTGGGGGAACAGATAAAAGGGGAGGCCTGATCATGACTTTCTTAGGATTACATAAGAAAGTCAAAAATATTCTATGTATTATAATTTTTCAATTCACCTTGATGCTTGATTTAAGAAAGATTTTTTTCACTTTCTACCTCCTCTATAAAGTGTTCAGGATTACATTGTTTCTATACCATTAATAATGAGAAGATCTTTCTGGGTGGCGGTGTATGTACCTATGATCTCAGTATTTGGAAGGTGAAAACAGGGATTTGACAGGTTTATGACCAACCTGAGTGGTACAGTGAATCCTTGTCTCAAAATGAAAAAAAAGTGTGTAAAAGAATGAAAATATCTCTTACAAGTCAAGAGCCGATTGTGCAAACGGTATATATTTTTAAAATGTACCCATGTCAGTCTTTATCAAAGTAATATCTAAGGAATTCCTACATAAAAATTACCCAAAAATCATGGTTCAAAATGAAGATGTTTGAATAACCAACTAATTAGTATCTCTGGGATTGGCGCTCAGGAGTCTCAGGTAGTTTTCTACAGGCTGACATTTGAAAAACATTGCTATAGATAACCTAGCCTTTTTTGATCTCCCAGTCCCCTTTGACAGTCGGGAGAAAACTCACAATTGTATTTCTTCTCAGAAACCTTTTATAAATGCAGAAAATAAAATACAGAGGAACATAAAGAAAGCCAAGCATGCTGAAATACAGTCATCAAAATATTTTCAAAACATATTGTACACAGTCATTTTCAAGCCTTTTGTTAACATGTTAAATAATGAGATCCAACAGATGGCCTAATACGACCATAATTTAAAGTAGTGAATGAGCATAAAGAATATTTTGGGACATTTGCCACGATTTTAATGGGATATAAAATTACCTTTAATTTCTATTAGTGACAAAGCTACAGATACTACTATCTGTGATTTGTTGCCTAGATTCATAATGGCAGGAAATGCTACATTTCTATGAGAAGTAAATGAACATAATGATAATATGTTTTTCCCAACCTAGATTCAAAGGTATAAGGTTTAGAAGCTATGACTTTGAGACTGCAACCAGATAATGCAGAGAATAGTAAGGGTATAATGACATTAGGGACTGGGATTGAGATACTAGTCAAAGGATCAAAATCTGTAGGTGAAGTCAGGGAGTCACAATACTTGGTACTGTTAATTAAAATTACTGAAGAAGAAATCGAGTGACTAAACAATTGTCTCCGCATTGTCTGCCTCTTAACTGGCTGGTTTGACTGCTTGGTCCTATTTGTACATAGGCAGCTTATATGCACAACCTTGTAATGCCTTACCCTCATACCTACATTCTTTCAGAGTGTATCTATGGAAAATAATTTATATTGTTCCTATTGGTGTGTTTGTTTTGCTTGTGTGAGTATGTACAGGCATGTGTATATACTTCTGAAGAGATCAACATCAAGTGTGTTCCTAAGTTTCTTCTGGACATTATTTTTTGAGATAAGATCTCTCACTGAACCTGACTTTACTAGACTGGCTGTTCAGCAAGCCCTTAGAATTCTCCTGTCTCTGCTGCCACAGCACTAGGATTGTAGATACATACATGTTTGATATTTTACAGCGATGTTGGGGTTCCTAGCTCAGGTCCTCATGCTTGTTCTGCAAGCACCTTACTGAGTTGTCTTGTCAGCTCCTGATAATTTCTGTTTTGTTATTTTAAAAGTGGAATACTTTCTAGGATGTTGAGAGAGATACTAGCATGAGAAATCTGCACATACAGTAATAGTAGATGTAAGAATAGGCTGTTTTTTAAAAATAAGCAATATAAAGTACCTGGAACAGATTGTGGGTCAGTAGGAGAGGCAGGAGATGAACCTGGAGGGGTAGGCTGAAATAAGTCTGGAAGTGCCTTCTGAACAGATATATGATGAGTTTGGGTTACATGAAGGAAGGAAGGAAGGAAGGAAGGAAGGAAGGAAGGAAGGAAGGAAGGAAGGAAGGAAGAACTTTATGCTAGAAAGAGCTACGGTAGTATATTCTGTATAATATGCTTTATTATCTGATAATTTTATACAAACATATGAAATACTTTGTTCAAACTAGCCTCATAACTACAGCCCTCCAACTCCTACCAGAAGAATCCAACACTTCTCCCTGCCAACTACGTGTACTCATTTTTTTGCTGTTGTTTCAAGGGAGGATGTCTCTGTGGTAATTATGGCTATCCTGGAACTCACTCTGTAGACCAGGCTGGCCTCGAGCTCACAGAGATATACCTGCCTCTGCCTTCCCAGTGCTGGTATTAAAGGCGTGCGCTACCACTGTCTGGCAGTTTTCTCATTTTTTTTAATCCACTGATTTCAAGTAGTGCTTCCAATATAGGCACGGGTATAGGGCCATCCAGTGGAACATGGATGATGTACCAAGTGCCACATTCTAGAAGAAAACTGATTCTCCCTTCTTCAGTAGCCATTAACTAAAGGTAGCTCCTCACCTAGGGGTGGAGTCTCATAAGCCATTACTCTACCCATGCTTGAACTTTTCCTGGGTGGATCTTGTATATATCTTGTGAATGCAACAATAACAGCTGTGATTTTTCATGTGCAATGGTCCCATCATATCTAGAAATCAGTGTATTGCAGTTTTCCTACACAACCTCTGATTCTTTTGGTATTCCTATCCCCTCTTCCATGATGATTCCTGAGCCTTCATGAAAAGTGTTTAATATAGATTTCCCAATGAGAGCTGAACACTCTGGAGTAACTTTTTCTCTGCACTTTGACCAGATGTGAATCTATATTGGCCACCATCCACTGCAAAATGAAGTTGAGTTTATGAGGATTGAGAGCTGCACTAATCTATGGGTATAAAGCTAAATATTAGTGGCTGTGTGTATGTATCTGTGTGTGTATGTGTGTGATGTGTGTGTGTGTGTGTGTGTGTGTGTGTGTATGTGTATGAGATAGTGATGTGTTCTTTATGAAAATAAACCTGGACAGCAAACCACTTTTTTGGGCCTTTGTTAAGAATCTAGTTGGGAAAACTGTGGCTCTCTGAAGCAAGGCAATGATCACCAGACTTCAGAAAAAAGGAGGCAGTTATAGATGTTAATGATTAAATTGAATAGGTCCCATAAAGAAGAGGTCTTTGGTGATGTCTTTGAATTTCTAGTTTGGAAGTTCAGATGAACGGAGATACTATTAACAGATCTCCCAATCATGAGAGTCACAGCAGATTTCTCGAATAGTAATATTTTAAATAGGTAAATGATATGCAAAATTATTTTCGAAATTGACATATTGACTTAATAGAAATCATGACATAATTAGGTTTTAAATTATATAGGGTTAGACATATGGTCTTTTTAGTAGAGTTTTGATGAAATGTCAATCAATAGCTATCCCAAAGATGTCATTGTATCATTGATTCTTCATCTTTCATTTTACTTGTGGTAAAATTTCTGATAATTTCAGATATCATTGTCTTCTTATATCAAAGGTCTAGATATTTTTGGTCTTCTCTTGCATTTCCACTATGGCTGATGGAAGACAGAGATGGGCTGTGATTTTTATGGATGCGAGAAGCAATAGAAGAATCTGTGTGGTTTTCATTGTAGCTCCATGGCATGGAAACTGCTTTCAGCAACTAGTGTGTACTGGAAAATAATTGGATAGCTGAAGCAATCCTCATATTTATTGTCCATTCATGTTTTGTAGTCTGAGATAAGGGGAGAGATTTACAATGGAAATAGAATGTTGAAATTCAGATTAATTTTTAATTGAATGGGGAAGTATTATGTTTGTCCTTGGTGTTCCTTTTTCCTCTGCCTGGTTATTCTGAATTCCTTTATATGGTCCCTTTGTGCTAGATTCTAGTTGGGTCACCCTTCAGCATACTGACTAGACTTGTCCTGTATTTTAAAGGTGTCTGTCCTTTGATATTTATCTTTCTCTGATAAAATTTCTTGTTCCTCTATTCTAATAACTAACTTAGATGAAATTCTATTGTTACTCATGGTTTAAGATGTACTGTGACTTTCAGAACAATTTTAGTTTAAGAGGAGACATAGGACAGTGCTTTAACCAAAAGAATATACTCAAACTGTAGAAATTGTTGGAGAAGGGAGGAAACTTAAGGAGGAAGGATAGTAGAACATGCATGGTGTGAAAAAGGAAAATAGGAGGGATTTAATGGGGAGTGTATGGAATGTTAAGCAGAAGGGGAGTGGGGAGAGTAACAAATAACCTAAGGATGTTTGGAAAAGTCATAGAGAAACTTGTACTTTTATAAAATTATATTAAATATAAATATATACCTTAATTTTAATTAACTCACATGCTGGAATAATGCTCCTTCTAAAAGCCATCAACTATCAAACACAAAAATCCCAGTGCCAGGCATTGGATATTTTCCTTCATGTAGCTGGTCAGGAGAATCCAAGAAACTCCCAAATAATAGAGGGTATTGACATCTCTCTTGGTTACCCACTGAAACATGAGGGTAAGACTCTATTGCTGAATACATCATATACTTTGATTACAGGATTGGAAGAAATCAAGCTGGTACTGACCTGAAAACCTACTTGAGGGCCAGTTTTCATATTTTTACATATTTAAAGATGCTCATTGAGATATCTAATGAATTGCTCAAAAATTAAAATTTATTCTTCTGTGAGCTCCATATTGAAGAAGTTCCACGACTTGTAACAATCTTACATGGGAATCCAACTTATCCATTCATCCCTATGTGAGATTTGAGGGTATTCTTTTTTCTTTCCTTTTCTTTTATTGAAAATATATTTTTTCATACAATATATCTTGATTATGGATTACCCTCCCTCTACTCCAAGTTCCTCCCCACATACCCTCCCATCCAGATCCATCCCCTTTCTGTCTTTTGTTAGAATACAAATAGACATCTAAGAGGTAATAATAAAATAAAATAAAATAAATAAAATAAAAAGATAAACTGAAAACAAATAAATTGGAAGAAGACAAAACATACAGAAGAAAAAGAACCTACAGTAAAGGTACAAGATACAGATATAGATACAGTAGACTCACTCATTTATAAGACAAAAAACCTCCAATTATGCTGCTAAATTTATTTTTTGTTGACTATCTACTGCTTGGAATAAGGCCTATCCTTAATAGTGGTTTCTCCAGTGAGACTCCCTTGGAGAAAACTAAGTTTTCATTTGTAAGTGTCTATCAGTTGGAGATAGCATCTAGGTTAAGGATAGAGGCGTTTGTCCATTTCTACTTTCACCCCAGGATCCCTTCTGACACAGATTCATGCAAATTTGTGTATGCTGACATGTAATCTGTGAGTTCTCATGTGCTTCAACCCTCTTTTGTTTAGAAGGCCTTGATTCCTTGCTGTCCTCCATCTCCTCTGGCTCTTATACTCTCTGTGCCTACCCTTCTGAAGAGTTTTCTGAACCCTAAGGGGAGAGATTTGATGGAGACATCCCATTTAAGACTGAGTGTTCCAAAGTCTCTCACTCTCCACATTATGTCTGGCTGTGGATCTCAGTATTTGTTCCCAGGAGGAAGCTTTTCTGATGATGGCTGAGCAAGGCACTGATGCATGAGTATAGTAGAAAGTCATTGGGAGTCTTTTTATTGTTATATTCCTTTACTAGAACAGTAGTATTTGGTTATATCCTAGGTCCCTGGGCTATCTAGTCTCAAATTCTTGGTCCTTAAGGCAGTTTTGGATTTGGATTTCAGCTCATGGAGTGGATGGGTCCTAAACCAAATCAGATATTGGTTGGTTACTCCAACAAGCTTTATGCCACTATTGCACCATGATGTTTTACAGACAGGACACCATTGTAGATCAAAGGGTTTATAGCTAGGTTGGTGTTAATGCTTCTCTTTGGTAGAGTCCAGAGTACCTTTCTGTACAAAGACACTAGTATGGAGGAATGAAGGCTCTATGTAGGCACCAGCTTGACTTCTTCATGTTCAATGGGTTGTGTAGCTATTGTCTTCAGTCATGTGACCTTGCCATCACTTTGTGGAAAACAACCTATAGTCTTGGCCACAGCCTGGGTTGTTTGAGAGTTCTATGAAACCATTTGGCAAACAACTCAACTAGATGTAATGCAATCCCATTACTGGGAGCCTCATTTGGTGACAAGAGATGGCCAGTTGGTGCTCTCTCTTCCTCAATATTTGGCAAGTTAATTTAGATAGTATTCATACATGTATGTTTCAGGAAGCTTCTACTGTTTTAGGTTTTGATTCTACCCCTCAAATGGCCCTTTGTAGTAGTAGTTCATCTACTGTGGCAGTTTAGCAAGGATAACAAGGAGGAATATTCATTGGTGCAAACCCTTCCAAACCTCACAGAGGAAACCACCATCCTGGCCAGTGCCATACTGAACAGAGGAACTCTGACTATATGAGCTCAGATGTTTTTATTGATTCAGAACTCCTCAGGTGTTCTACTGATAGCATGTGAAGATCACAAGCAATCAAACATCCCCCACATGAATCCAACACCTACAGACAGTACAAAATGCTAAGAACTAAGCAGCCTCTCCCCTAACAGTGCACAAAACAATATTTCAAACACAACTAAAAATAAACTTCTACAACAGTTCCCCTTTTCTGAATAAGCAAAAAAAAAATCTTTATCTCTGCAACACAATATAACACTATAACAGCAAAACTGTTTCCAAGAGGAACAATCATGAGTGTTGCTAATGAACAGGACCAAATGAAACCAAACATCTATCAAGCTTTTGACAATGTCTTTAGACAGTAGAAAAACTATTAATATCCAATTATCTGGAATTCAGTCACGATCTTCTGGACTCCTCCATAGGGCTTGGGGCACTTTTCTGGCTCTGCCCTCTGCAGCACACATAGCTTATCCTCCAGGCTCTGGATGGCTCCACTCCACTGCTGCTACTGTTCTTGGTGGTCATCCAATGGTACTGGAATCTTCAGAACACTGGAGTCTTCTGCTGCAACTGGCCTGCACTTTCTACCAATAGACTCTCTTGGGCTCTTTTCATAGTGCCAAGCCTCATCTTCTCTGTATACCCCTTCAATCTGGGCCTTCAACTGCCACAGAGGCTGCACCTTCACCAACAGCCTCTGCTGGGCTCTCTTCATGGTGCCAAGCCTTAACTTCTCTACATGACTCCTTCAATCTGGGCCTTCAACTGCTACTGAGGCTGTGCCCTTTACAATGACCTCTCCTGGCCTCTCATAGTGCCAAGACTCAGCGGGTCCTCATGACCTTCATGCTTTCAAAACCAACACCACCTGGATGACTCTTACAGTACCAAGTTCAGTTGCCAGCATGAACCTAAGCCAGTTCTGGAAGACAACTTTTGTGTGCTGACCCTGAGGAAATGCTTTACAGATTTTAAGAGTCTGCAGGAAGAGTTCCCTTATGGGGTGGAGTTCTCATCATCATAGTAGATGCGTCTTGTCAAGACCACCTCACCTCACTAGTATGAGGCCAAGTTTGCAGAAAACAAAACAAAATTAAATGGACTCTACAAGATCTGGGGTTTCTTTCTCAGTCTTTCTTGTCTACATATTGGATGTGGCTGACATGATGTCAATGCCCAATGTTGGCACACCTTTTGTAGTTGCACACTGCTGTGGAGGCTCACCAAAGAGACAGGGAGGCATATTCATATGTGAAAAGTCTGCCAGACCTCAGGAGAGGGAACCACCATCATGGCCAGCACCATACTGAACAATGGAACCCCAAGCGTCTGAGCTTAGGTGTTTTTATTGATTCAGAACTCCTCAGGTGTTCTACTGATAGCACATGCAGATCATGTGCAATCAAACTTTCCCCCCCATATAAATCCAACACCTGCAGATAATACAAAATGTGAAGACCTAGGCAGCCCCTCACCCAACAGTGCACAAAACAATATTTTAAACACAACTAAAAATAAGCTACCACAACAGCCCTTAATTTTATTTGTCTCTCCCTGTATTTTTTCCCTTACTCCTCTCTCCAACCTTCACTTGATCCTCTCATTCCAGCCCTCCATCCATCTAGAACTATCTACTCTATTTCTCTTTACTAGGGAGATCTTCTGTCATTCCCCACCCAGTCCCTTACTCTATACATAACTTATGTGGTTTTTATGGATTGTAGTTTGGTTATCATTGACTAAACAGTTAATATCCAAATATAAATTAATATCACCCTTTTGGGTTTGGATTATTGCACTCAGAATGTTCTTTTTTAAGTCCATTAATTTACCTATGGATTTCATGATTTCATTTTTTTTAAACGGTTGAATAATACTCTATTGTGTGAATATTCCACATTTTCTTTATCCATTCTTCTGTTGAGAACTATTAGGTTGTTTCCAACTTATGGCCATTATGAATAGCTCAGCAGTGAACATGGATGAGCAAGTATCTCTGTGGTAGGATGAAGTGCTATTTGGCTATATGCCCAAGAGTGGTGTAACTGGATCGTGAAGTAGATCAATTTCCCATCTCCCTGAGGAACTGTTATACTGATTTCCATAGTGACTGTAGAAGCTTGCAGTCCCACCAGCAGTCGATGAGTATTCCCTTTATTCTACATCTTCACAGCATGAATTGTTATTTGTTTTAGTGATCTTAGCCATTCTGACGGGTGTTAGATGAAATTTTTGTGAGAATTTTCTCTGTGTTCTGTTCGACTTTTAAATCTTGATGAGTCTGAGTTGTATTTTGATAGTTATTCTGTGACCAGAAGTCTACTGTAATGGCATTTGGGAAGGAAAACTCGTAACAATAAATTAACAGCAAGAGAAAAGAAAAATGCAAACAAAACTCTTTCAATGATATGTAACAGAAGCTGCAAAGAAAGTGAAGGCTGAAATGATAGAGATCCTCATTAAAATTTAAAGCTATAGAAAAGTGGGGAATAGTATAAAAGGCAATACAACATAAATCATTATACAGAAATAATTAAATGACAAAGACATTAATGTTGGCAGTTCACATTGTATGTAGAATACAGTAATTTGTTTCCTGGAGGTATTTGTTTCCTGCTAGTGTCCTAGCAATAGAACACTGATATTAAGTGTGGGTCTTGTTTTAGTGAATATCTATAACAGCGTGGAAATAGAAGCTGCAAAGCTTTCCAGAGTATTGGTAAATCAAGCTTTATGGTGTAGAAAAAGATGGAGACACATTCACTGTACCTCTTCAGAAGTAGGAATCATAATAAAATTCAATTTTATTACAGAATTTCAGTTAGCATAGGCTATGGAACAATTACCTGTTTTACCATCTAGGAAAGATTATTGACGATTTGGGCCCGGTATACTGGTGCACACTTCTAATCCTAGCAGTGGAGAGGCTGAAGCTGGAGGATCGCTGCATGTTTGAGGCCAGCTTAGGCTACATAATGAGTTTGACACCAGCTAGCTAGAGTGACATAGTAAGACCCTGCCTCAATCAATCAATCAAACAACAACAACAAAGATATCTTCTCACAAAGGAAGAGGCAAGCAAAGACTTGAGAAGTCAAGTGCTACCAATAAACATGATTTTATTACCTATTTTCTGTGTGTGCAATACTGTTAGGTACAATAAAGAATATATATATATATATATATATATATATATATATATATATATATATTGCTCTGTCTATATACACATTAATATTTACAAGTATGCTCAATAATAACATGGTGGAGATATGCAATAGAAATGTTAAAATGTGAGATTTTGTGAAATAATGCAAGTCAGGAAATGTACAGTGGGAACTGTATACTTACCTGATACTTGAAACATGACAGAAGTTAGGCAGGTGAAGAAGTAACAACATTTTAAGTAGAGGGAGAGCATGTGTAAGATTCTGGGAAGTAGACAACACTTGGAATATCTTTAATACTCAAAGCAGCTGAGGGCAGCTGAAGCATAGAAAACAATGGGGAGTTTGATTGGAAATGAGACTAAGGTAGGCGTCATGTTGTGAAGCACTATGTAGGACATGTTATGCGTTTAACCTTTGTTTTAAAGGAACTAGGAAGCAGAAATGATTTTATAAACATGATGTGGATGAGAGGAAGTATAGTAGAGTAAACTCTTACTTTGAGTTAAATTTGTTTTCAGCTGATACATAATACTAAAACTTTGCTTGGGCTACAGCTCAGTGGGAGAATGATGACCTAGCAAGTGCAAGGTCTCAGGTTTTCTTTCCTGTCCCCAAACCCCAAAATGTCCACAATTATGGGATACCGTGTGGTATTTGATGATATTATCTGTAATGTTTGAAAATGGTTAAACATATGTATTTGCTCAAATATCCTTTATAACCCCTTCCTTGTTTTTAAGGCAGAGTCCAGCAATATAGACAGGTTGGCCTGGCCTGTAATTACTGTGTAGCCCCTACTGGCTTCAAATTTGTGTTTCTCTTTCTTCAGGCTCCTAAGTGCTAGAATTGTAGATGTTTATTACGAATGAGTGCTGGTTTATAAAAATCATCTCATTATGATGAAAAGATTTAAAAGAATCCTTTCTGAAATATAAAGGATGCTACCGTTGTCTATCGTCACTGAACCGTACAATAGAATTTCAGAATTTCTTGTGCCTATGTAACTGCAAATTAGTAAAAAGACAAAAAGTTTGAAATAAGAAGTGCTGGTAAGGATGTGGAAAATGGCATGGTATACAGCTTGGATGACTGTAATAAGTAACTGATTATTTTTTGTTAGCCAGTTTAGTATCTGTGTGTGTGGCTATTGGACCATGTGTAATAAATAGTCTTTCATCTGGACTGTGTTTCTTGACAATTTAGATATCTAATAAAAATCATAAAATGATTAAGTTCTTCAAGAGATTCTGGCTGAGTTGATATGAATTATTTTAATGTTATATATGTTAGCAGATGCTAGTACCAATTTGGAGGGGGTATTAGTAAATCAAAAGAGAAATTTATAATTTGCTTCATTCTCAAAATAGAAAAAAAGGAGAGAGAGGAGAGGGAGTGATATAAGAGGGAGAGAGTGTGTGAGCTAACTCATTAAAAGGTGGGCAATATTCAGTACTCAGTTTTGTGGTATGTTGTCAAAAGAATGGCGTGACTGAGGTGATTTGGTTAGTTTCGTTTCACTTTATCTTGAGTAAGGAAAGAATCACATTAATCAATCCTTAGTACTTTTTTTTTTTTACTGAAACACTCTGACCCTGAATCATTATACAGATTCTCTTAATGAACTCATGTCATTTTGAGCCTCCCGTGCCCTTCCCCACCACCACCAAAGGGTTTCTTGTGTAAGAAGTCTTTATTACAGTAGTTTTCCTCTGCTTGTTTGCACCTCAGTTCCATAGAAAAAGAACGCATTTGAAAGAACCTCCTTTAATAGGGCCTTAGAAGCCTAGACAGGTTGCCTTGTGATATTCACACTTCCTTAATTGCAGTATTGAATATGTGTCTTTGATGGGTCTCTTCTGGCAGGTGTATTGACTTTCTTTTCCCTCCTTATATTGCTGTAATATTTCTACAGAACAGTAGAGGGTACTGTGAATATATCCTGATAGAAGGTGTGAACAGGAAGAAAGGCGTTTGCTCCTGCTTTGGTTCCTATTCTAGGAATGTTGCCCAGAATGTCATTATCTCTCTTTCTTTTTTCCAAGCTAAAATAACTAACATAATTTTTTCTACTTAGGGTCACTAACTTGCATTTCCTCCTTTTTTCACAGTCCTGAGGATGGAACCTAAGATCTCATGCATGCTAGATAATCACTCTACCACTGACCTGTAGTCTACTCCTCCCTCTATTTTATTTTGAAACAAAGTCTTGCTAAATTAATCAGACTGACCTTGAACTCTCTGTAGTCCAGGAAGGCCACAAACCTGGAATCCTCCTACCTCAGTCTCTCTTGTAGTATCTGTGAATACAGGCCTATGACACCAGGGCCCATGATTTTGTTTGTTTGTTTGTTTGTTTATATAGGGAGATGTTGCTAACTCACTAGCAGTTGATGGAGAAAATTGTTTATTTCTATCAGTAGTAGATGGGTTGTAGCTGAGCTTTCCTTTCACTAGACTTTCCTGAGGATCAATATAGGCCTTGGAAGAACAATAGTAAATGTGAAGCTCTTAGATAATACTATAAAGCAAATCTAATTGGCCTATGTAAGATTGCACTGCAAACTCAGTGCTGTGGTTCTTCTAGTTTGGTTGGATGGCTTAGAGGGGTGATCAGTGGATCCCAGAGGGCAGAGCTCACAAATGTCTGCCTTTTTTATTGCCTCAATGGCAAATACAGAGCTGGAGAGTATGTAGGTGTCTCCTGTTGAAATTGGAAAAGCAATGTTTATGAACCAACCATTTTTTGTATTCTTTCAGGAAAATTTATTGTGACTTCTTAGATTTCATTTTTAACCACATGGTTTTATTGTTTTTTATTATGATAAATATCTGAATTAGATAACAATAAGCAAATTGTTTACTAGAACTGTTGTTTGAGTCTTGGGTTTCTTGTTTTACATTTTTATTTTATTTTGTAAGTGTGTATGTATGTGCATATGTTCACCTGTGAGTATTTTTTTTTGTGAAGGTCGGAGGATATGTTTTAGGGGTTGGTTCTCTCCTATTACCATGTGGGTCCCAGAAAAAAAAAAAAAACTCAAGCTTTGGGGCAAGCTCCTTTACTTCCTCATCCAATTTGTGGCCCAAAACTCAGTTTGCTTTTCTTTTTTAAGTCTTGTATTCTTAATGCCTAGAACCTGTTTTTACGTTCGAATGTTTGTGTTTTGCCACAACCTAAAATAACCTCTTGGTTGTTGCACTTTGCTTCTGAATATTGAATTATGTTGGGATTTGTTGGAAGACTCTGTTTTGTACTATTCTAGGTTAAAGGGAATAGCGAAAGCTTCACCTCTGACATTTGGCCTTCCTGGCTATCATCCAGGATTTCATTCATTCTTAATATACAGCAGTGCTAAAGCAAATGTAGATGTGATCCTAGATCACTCACAAACACCCATGGGCTAGGCTTAGAAGACAGAAGTGAGGGCAATAGTGTTCTGTTACCAGCTTGTCCAGGCTGATAACAGTCATTTGTGTCCATTTTTATAATGCTGTATTTAATGAGATAACAGTGGTACAATGAGATCAACTATGGTGGTAATATTTAGATCATAGGAATTCAAAAAGGCTGCCAATCAAGACATCTGGAACCTTTCTGTGGAGAGTGAATTGTTAAAAACTTATTAGTGCACCACTGGCTGAGACCCTTAACTCATTCACTGAATAGACTTGACACTCCTTTCTAGTTCTGTAACTAGTAACAACCTATACCCTCAGAGTTTTGAGCGGAGAAAGCTAGAGGAATAAGCCATTTCAAATCCATACTTTTAAAACTGAGTAAGAAACAGCTAAGTCATTTGAAGGAAAAAGGGCCAGGATGGGGCTGAATTGCCATTCAGTTTCTTGCATTTACTGCAGTGTCTTCTAAGAGGCTGATTCCAGGTGCTAGCCATTTACTGTAAGTAAGAAATATAGAATCTTTTGTTACTGGAACAATTTACCCAAACAAGTACCTTCCTGTCCATTCATGGCAAAGGGAAGAGAAGAACAAAAGGAGTCTTCAACTTGAGTACACTCTGTAAGTGCTTCAGCTCCTTGGCAGGCACTGGTGTAGTTCATGTGTGTCCATCCCATTCCTGCAGATTCTTTTTGCTTAATGACTGTCAAAACACTGTATAAATAGGCAGTGATATTGAAGATGGCAATTTCCATAAACTGTATTTTTCTTTTCTTTCTTTGGACAAAAAAGACTTCCTGTATTTTTTTTTAGAAGAATGCCTCAAACACCTGGTATTTTTAGTGTTTTCTTTTTTGGAATAAGCATCCACCCCACTTGGCAGTTAACATTTTTCACTTTCAGGACACTCAAGGAATACTTCTTGAGCTTGAAAATGCCTTTGCTTATAAAAATATTTATAAATAGATATGGGGATACTTTATTAAAATCATTTTAAAAAATCAAGCACTTGAGTGGAAATTAAAAGACATAAGCAAAACTATTCACAAAAAAATTAATTGCCAAAAAGGAGAATGGATTTTTAATGTTTTTATTATACAGAAATGACACATATTTGAGGAGATAGGAATACTTACCCTGATTTCAATATTATACAATGTATATATGTATCAAAATATGACCAAGTATTCCTTAAATTATACATTTTTTCTACCACTGAAGTGCAAGAATCTGAGCCTGAAAATTGTATTTTTATGTATCATTTAAAACAAATTCAAATTTAAAAATTCAATAAACATACAAACCATAAGCACACAACTAAAACTGAAAACAGTATGTCAGAGTTGGTTGACAATGCAAAATAAAAGCTCATTTGTATTTTATTGGTGGGTAGGACTATAAATTGGTAGTAAGTTAATTGAAGAATATTTGGCAAATCTTTCAAAATGTGAAATGTAGTTAGCTTTGGAAGATCATTCTTCTGTGAGTTTATCTTATTGAAATATGTTCATATGAATATTACACATTACACACGCACAAATAAGGATATTCATTATAAGATTGTTTTAGTGGTCAGTAGCTATTCTCATAGATGATTTATTTTGTTAGTTGTGGACGAAAGAGGCAATGGTATACTGTTTATCCACTATAAAATATGAAGTAGGTTTTTTTGTACTAGTATATGAAAGCCTTTACCATATAACAGTAGATAAAACATGTTACCCAATAGTTTGTATTATATGGCATCATTTTGATGTAAAAATTCTAAATCACTTTTCTCTGTGTTTATTAAATAAACATTTAATAACAGAGTACCACTTTTGTTTAAACTATATTATAAAATAGTTTTATTTTTAGAATGTTCAAGATTCTGCTCCTCTACCAACAACATAGTTTGGAATGACCACTGTTTCATCCCATCTTTTTCACATACTCTACTTTGTGAAACCCATCCACATCCATGTCCCCTCCCATCCATATATCGACCTACTTATCTCCTTACCCACTTAATTATGTTCTTATTGCTTATTTAAGCCATTTGTTTTTAAATTTATAGAAACAATGTTTATCTTTCACCGAAACAACAATGAACAAGCCAGAACAACAGCAAAAATGATGTACATAGGGTGTAAAGAAAACAATGCAGCATAGGCTCACTCTTTAGAAGGAAAGGCAACAACTGTCACAAATTCTGTTCCAATGGACACTTTTATTCCATTAAATAAATTGTTATTTTGCTATAACATTAGTGTTTGCATAGCAGCATTGTCTCTCCTGATAATTTTTCCTGTACTTCTCCTTTCTTTGGGTATCTATGCCACGACAAGAAGAAACTCATAGTAGCAATTTCTTCTTTTATTGGAAATAGAATTTTTTTCTCATATAACATATACTCATTATAGTTTCCCCTCCCTCTACTCCCAGTTCCTCCCCACCTCCCCCTCCTTCTGGGTCCACTCCATTTCTGTCTCTCATTAGAAAACAAACAGCCTTCTAAGAGATAATAATAAAATATAATATAGTAAACTAAATATATTAAAATTCAGCAAAAACTAATACACTAGAATTAGACAAAACAGACAAACAGAAGGAACAGAACCCAAGAAAAGGCACAAGAATTTGAGACCCATTCATTAGCACATTCAGGAATCCCATAAAAACACTAAACTGGAAGTCATAATATATACACAGAGGACCTGGTGCAGACCCAGGCAGGCCCTGTGCTTGCCTCCTCAGTCTCTGGAAACTCAATGTAGCAAATTTAGCATGGGTATGGTATATAGTTTTGGATATTTGACTGAACTGGGAAAGTTGTTTAAGCAGAGGAGATGAGTAGAGAGTACTCCACCTCAAAAAATGAGGAGAACAAGATAGAACAGAGACACAGAGAGGAGAGAACCAAAGAGGAAGTGAGGGCCCTTGGACTGGCACCAGAGTTGCCTGCGGGGAAGGCCATATGCATTTTGGTGTTTTTGGGCTTCCTTACCCAGTTACTGGGATTTCCCTGACATAATGAGATGGGGATAAACACGTGGGCTTTAAATGCAAAATAATTGATCTTGAATCCCAGCTTCACACTTTGTAGCTATATCATCTTAAAAAAAAACAAAAAAACAAACTTCCTTAACATTTTTCTAACCCAGTGTCCTTATTTATAAACTGATAATTTCAGTGAATGCTTTAGAAGTTAGATGATAAGGACTACACAAGGTGTCTGTAGATGATTTACATGTGCTAGATATGCCTTGTACAATAGAATCCACACTAAAAAAAGATGCTATTGCTACCTCATTTTAAATGAAAAAAAAATCAGGTATAAACAGGTTATGTACTTTCTTCAAAGTCTGTAAGTAGTGAACAGCACTGCTAGGACCCAAAATGTAGCAATCTGATGGCAGATTATGCAGTTTTATCTTTATAAAGAAACAAGAAACACATTGGCTCAGGTTGCGATCTTACAGTTTCTAAAGATGAGAGCTTGAATTTTTCTACCACGCTAACTTCAAACTCATATGCAGGAGACTTGATAATACTCCTAGATGTTCTTATGTCTCCTCTAGTGTCCAGAAGAATATATGTGAATTGAGCCACAAAAATAGATCTCAAAAATATAGATAATCCAAGTTGAAATAACTCTGTTGTATATAAGACACACATCCACAGTTTAAAAGAAAGCACAGTCATTTTAGAGGGTATAGAGCAAAAAGGCAATAATGCAATGGCATGTCTCAGTGAGGGACATTTTTTGGATAAAGTCAGCAAAGAGAAAGAGGATATGAATTTGGATGAAGGGATATTTTCAGGTTTGTGGCCTATCTGATATATTATAGATATGCTTTTTTGCTTCTTTTGTTTGTTTGAGAGTAGATTTCACTATGTAGCCTTGGTTGGCCGGTAGCTCAATATATAGAGCAGGCACTGACAGAGGTCCATCTACCTGTCTCCCAACCACTGAGATTAAAAGTGTGTATCATAAGGCCTCACTTCTTAGATATACTTTTATCATTAAAATTTTCTTTATCATTATTACCTAACCTGTTCCACTGTCATCTTTCATCTGGACTACTGCAACATCTTCCCCACTGGACTTCTGACCAGATATTTTTCCATCTAGTTAGAAGGGGAGCCAAGATCTAAAACAAGGCCAAGTGAGTCTGGGCACAGTTTGTGTCACTGGTTTCTGAACGATCAAGAAAGTATAAAAATATCACTTCCTGGCTACCTTATCTATTTGCTTTAGTCTCATCTTCACAGTGCTTCAGCAATGTCTTTTCATTATTATTTTAATGGCCACCATGCCAACATATTACCTTGGATAGACTGTGGCTGTTTTTGATAATGCTGTCCTAGTTGCTCTGCTTCGGCTGTTAATTTATTCGTCACACAGTAGCTAGAGTAATATGTTTAAAAATGGAGATAATATCACTACCTTGCATAAAACTTTTGTTTGCCAATTCTCTCAGGACAAGATGAGATGTTCTTTACCAAGGTCTATGATATCCTATAAATTCTGATTACTTGATTTTTTAACAATGCAACAAACCGTTTATTAGAATTTTAACAGTGGTTCAGTTATTGCATTCTTCAATGCTCAAACCAAGTGCCTGCTTTTCAAACAAGATTTACTTAACCAGCATATACTAGATTGGGTCTCTTAGCACTACCAGTATCTCCTTCTTTTGCATACTATAATCATAATTAAATATTATAGTTAATTAATTGTTTAATATGTAATTCTATCAATGGATATATATCAATGCTCTGTGTGAGAGCAAGGTTATGTCTAACTTAGTCATAACATTATAGCTTTCATGCCCACTGGGATATATAGTTTATTTTCAGTTTACCTTGAGTAGAATTAAGGGATACTCAGATTGTCTAATGTGTAGTATACAGTAAAATAGTTCTGTGAGTATCTGGTGTAATCCCGCACTTGAATTCTAACTTTGATAATCAGTAATTTATTTCTGATCATAAAAATGCCAAGGAGTCCACTGATAAGATTGGGAAACACTAGTCAGTATTCCAGCATGAATCGGGAGAAAGCTCACAAAGCTACACTTCTAGTTGAGGAGCTACAGGTTGTCAACAGCTACTAAGTGATAATTAGGTTTTGTTTTTCAGAGACAAACTCCTACATGATAGATTGCTCATGCTGAAGTGGTCAGCCCTACACTGCATATTGGCAGACACTATGCAGAAATGTGTACCCAGTTATTAGACTTTTTATTAAAGCTACGGGGATTTGTTGAGAAATTTAGACCAGTGTACTCAATAAACCCTTTTAAAAAAATCAGTGAAGTATGTCTTTAGTCCTTGACTTCATAAAATATCTTGCCTGCAAAGTCAGTATTGTAGAACTCAAAATACAAAGCTGAATAAGACTGTTTATGCCTTTCTCACCCCAAAAGCCTACATTAAACCACACTGACACTATGAATGCTAGACAGTGAGGTAGAGGATTCCAGGTTAATTCTCACATTGTTTGTATTTGTGCTGCATCCTTTGCATCATTTGTATTATGCTGTTGTGTTTGTGTGTAGTCCTTTTAACAATACTAGTTCTGATTGATAATTGAGAAAAATTTGCCAGCTCTACATCTGAAAAAGAATTAGTATCTCAAATGTTAATTTGATTGTAATTGTATGTTAATTGTAATTAACACAAACACTAAACATTAAAAAGCAATCCAATTTAAAAAATGAACTATGGATAGTATCTTGAGGTTTTATTGATGTGAAGAGACACCATGACCATGGAAACCCTTATAATGGAAAACGTTTAATTGGGGCTGGGTTACAGGTGCAGAGGTCTAGTCCATTGTCATCATGGCAGGAAGCATGGTGGCACACAGGCAGACATGGTGCTGGACAAGTAGCTGAGAGTTCCACATTTGGACCAGCAGGCAGCAGGAAAAGCGTGAGCCATTGGGTCTGGCTTGAGCTTCTGAAACCTCAAAGCCTGCCTTCAGTGACATACTTCCTCCAACAAGACCATACCTACTTCAATACCTCCTAATAGTGCCATTCCCTATGGGTCTATGGGGGCCATTTTCATTCAAGCCCCCACAGATAGGAACAAAGAATTCTGAAGTGAGGAAGTATAAATAGCTAATAAGCATCTTTAAAGTGTGTGATATCTTTAGTTATTAGGGAAATGCAAATGAAACTACCTTCATATTCCATATCACCCTGTCAGAATGGTTACATACAAATGACAACAAATGCTGTTAAGAATGTAGGAAAAGGGGTAATACTCATTCATACTGATGGAAGTGCAAACTAGGATAATCACTATGGAAATAAGCATGGAGGTTTCTCAAAAAGCTAAAAATAAAACTACCGTATGACATAGTTACACCACTCCTGGGCATATACCTAAAGGACCCCCATACACTGAAACGGAAATATTTGAATATCCATGTTTATTGATATTTTCCACAATAAAGATGGGATTGTGTAAATGTCTACTAACTAATGAATGGATAGTGAAAATACTTTATAATCACACAGTGGGATTCAGTTGTTTTAAAAAAAATTTAAAAATATTTTTGAAGGTATGATATAATTGCAACATTTCCCCCTTCCATTTCCTTCTTCTGAACCCTTCCATGTACCCCCCACCTTGTTATCTTTCAAATTTATGGCCTCTTGGGGTGTGTGTGTGTGTGTTCGTGTATGTACATACCTAATGTTCAGGGATCATTGAAGAATGTGAGGGTGTCAAAGAAGTTTGCTGTGAGAGTATATGTCCTAGAAATGTCTGAAGCTACACCCATGAAGTCTCACCAACATGGATTCATAAACATGATCTGAACAAAGACAATCACAACAGACATTCTCCTGTGGAAGGGATGAAGCCCATTCAACCCTAAACAAAGAATTGTAGGCAAAAAAGGAATGCTGAGAATGGGAGAAATAGAATTTCTGAGGGAAGAGTGCAGCAATTGCTTATCCAATACCAAAATGATTAATCCTGAAAACATACCACCAAGTAACATTATGTGGATTGAGAGTGTTATATATTTAGGAATGTACATAGAGATATATAACAATTATTAAAGAAAAGATGCTATAAATTTTAAAGAAAGCAAGGTATGTGGGGGATTAGAAAGAAGGAAAGAAGAGGGAAATAATGTAATTATATTATAACCTCAAAAAATTAAAAGTCATTTAAAATATTTTAATTATTATTAACAGCATACTCAGTATAGTTTTTTTTAATGGGTATTGTGCTGGACAGTTTTATGTCAACTTGCACAAGTTAGAGTTGTCTGAAAAAAAGGGAACATCAACTGAGAAAATGTCTCCATAAGATCTGGCTTTTAGGGCATTTTCTTAAGTAGTAATTGATGGGAGAAGGCCCAGCCCACTGTGGGTGGTGCCTTCCCTGGGCTGGTGGTCCTCTGTTCTATAAGAAAGCAGGCTGAGCAAGGCAGTAAGCAGCACTCCTCCATGGCCTCTGCATCAGCTCCTGCCTCCAGGTTCCTGCCCTGTTTGAGTTCCTGTCCTGACTTTCTTCAATGACAAACAGTGTTGTGGAAGGGTAAGCTGAAATAAAACCTTTTCTCCCCAATTTGCTGTTTGGTCATGGTATTTCATCAGAACAACTGAAACTTGCAGGATCCAGCAGAAATTCAAACAGGTATAATGTAACTTGTATAATTAATGGTTTTATTTAATTTTTTATACAATGTATTTTGATCATATTCTTTCCAAACTCCTCTCAGATTCTCTCCACATCTCTACCTACTCAATATCTGTTCTTTCTCTCTTAAAAATGCAAAAAAAACCCCAAAATAAAAATAAAATCAGACAAACTAAAAATAAAAACCAATAAGGAAAAATACTCTTCCCCAAACAGACCAAAACAAAAAGCATGCAAACACACAAAAATCATGGAATCCATTTTGTGTTGGCCAACTACTCCAGGCGTATAATATAATTTAAACTGGTTTTTAACATTAAGGTTGCTTCAATTTCTTTCTAAATAAATCATATAGTGGAGACTACATACATATATGCATGCATATATACATACACATGCATATGTCACTCTTCATTTATCATCTTTATTATTATATTTTGAAAATTCTTCATAGTGTTAAAATTTTATACACTTATTAATTTTAATAATCAATAATTGATACTATTAATATTAACAATATTCTGCCATATGGATACACTGTAACTTATATACCATATTAGTATATACATCTTTAGTTACATATTTTTATTATTTTGTTCAGATACACTGATATATATACACAGATATAGCTCTCTTAGGCATGAACCTCAAAGATGTTATGTTCTACCATAGAGATACTTGCAAGTCTATGTTTATCACAGCTATATTCACGATAGCAAGGAAACGGAACCAACATGCATGCCAGCAACAGAAGAACAGACAGACACAAAGAATTTTATTGAGATGTTAGGAAATATGAAATTTGAAGGAAAATAGATGGAATTAGAAAGGTTTGTATTAAATGTTTGTATTAAATGAAGTAGTCCAGGCTTAGAAAGACAAACTTACCCTGTTCTCTCTCATTTGAGGATTCTAACTTGTAATGTTTATATGTATGCAAATAAGGAATTGTAAGTATGCATATAGACCAAAAAACTGTATAGAAAGCCAGGAGAAAAGAACTGGATGTATTGAGAAAGTGTGTGTGAAAGTTGGTCAAAAGCTCACAAAAGAACAATCATATTCAACCTATTCTCTATTCTTCTGTCTAGCCTCGTCTGGTTATAGAAGGTAGCCAGTTGAAGCTCCATATCCTCCATATCACAGGGAGACGTATGCACCTCCCCTCCAGAAACCTCCTTGTTACCTAGCCTAACTGGGTCTGTGAACTGTAGCATGATTATTCTTTACTTAAGAGCTAATATCCATTTATAAGTGAATACATATCATGTTTGTCTTTCTGAGACTGGGTTACCTCACTTGGGATGATTTTTTTTTCTAGTTCCATCCATTTGCCAGCAAATCTCATGATATAATTTTAACAGTTATGTTAAATAATACTCCACATAATTCTCCACTGTGTATATGCACCACATTTTCTTTATCCATTCTTCATGGATATTCTAGATGGCCTAGAGGGCCATCTAGGTTGTTTCCAGTTTCTGGCTATTATGAATGGAGCAGCAATGAACATGGTTGAGCAAGTGTCCTTGAGGTAGGATACAGCATCCTTTGGGTATATACCCAGGAGTGGTATAGCTGGATCTTGAGGTAGGTTGATTCCCAATTTCCTGAGGAATCTCCATATTGATTTCCATAGTGCCTGTACAAGTTTGCACTAAAACCAGCAATGAAAGAATATTCCCCTTGCTCCACATTCTCACCAGCATGAGGTATCATTTGTGTTATTGATCTTAGCCATTCTGACAGGTGTAAGATGAAATCTCACAGTATTTTGTATTTCCTGGATGGCTAAATGTTGAATAAAAGAAATGTTGATCATTTCTTTAAGTGTTTCTCAGCCATTTGAGATTCCTCTACTGAGAATATTTGTTTTGTTGAGGTCTAGTTTCTTGAGTTCTTTCTAGGTCTTGTTTATTAGCCCTCTATCAGATGTGGAGTTGGTGAAAATCTTTTCCCGTTCTGTAAGCTGCCATTTTTTCCTATTGATGCTGTTCTTTGCCTTGCAGAAGCTTTTCAGTTTCATGAGGTCCTATTTATTAATTGTTGATTTTAGTGTCTGAGCTATTGGTGTTCTGTTCAGATGTTGTCTCCTGTGCCAATGAGTTCCAGGCTACTTCCCACTTTCTCTTCTAACAGGTAAAGTGTATCTGGTTTTATGTTGAGCTCTTTGATTCTCTTAGACTTGAGTTTCTTTCACCGTAATAAGTATGGATCTATTCACATTCTTCTACATGCAGACATCCAGTTAGACCAGTAGAGTTTTTGAAGATGCTCTCATTTTTCAGTATATATTTCTGGCTTCTTTGTAAAAAAACTCAGGTGTTCCTAGATGTCTAGATTTATGTCTGGATCTTCAATTCAATTCCATTGATCAAGGTGTCTGTTTTTTATTCTAATACCATGCTGTTTTTATTACTATAGCTCTGTAGTATAGATTGAAATCAGGGATGATGATACCTCTGGGAGACTTTTTTTATTCATGATTGTTTTAGCTATCTTGGGTTTTTTGTGTTTCCATATGAAGTTGAGTATTGTCCTTTCAAGATCTATAAACAATTGTATTGAAAATCTGATAGAGATTACGTTGAATCTGTAGATTGCTTTTGGTAGAATGGCAACTTTTACTCTGTTAATCCTACTGATCAATGATTATGGGAGATCTATTCATCTTCTGATATTGAAATTCTTCAATTTCTTTCTTCAAGTGGTGGAAGTTTTGATAATACAAGTCTTTCAATTGCTTGCTAAGAGTTACCACAAGATATATTATTTCTGGCTATTGTGAAGGGTGTTGTTTCCCTAATTTCTTTCTCAGTTTGTTTGCAATTTGTATATAGGAGGCCTATTAATTTTTTCTTTTGAGTTAATCTTATATCCTGCTACTTCACTGAATGTGTTTATCAGCTGTAAGAGTTCCCTAGTAGAATTTTCGGGGTTGCTTATGTATACTATCTTATCATCTGCAAACAGTGATACTTTGATTTCTTTCTTTCCAATTTATGTCCTCTTGATCTCCTTCAGTGGTCACACTGATCCACATATATCCTCAAATTAAGCTTGTTTTAGTTCCAGAAGTACAATATGAGTACAAACCCAGTGTGTCTGGTATTTTAAGGGAGGAAAAGAAGGAAGTGTAGAAGGCAATTTGCAAACTATACCTGAATGTCACCTGAGAATAACATCATCATTGCAATCTGTCAGAAGATTTAGTTCAATTACATTTTTAAAGACTCTCTAGTCAAGAGAGTACTACTTATATCAGAATTTGGTACTCCAAGTGAAGGAATACTAATGCATCCATTAGCCATTGTCCTATGATCTTCCTCCTTTGCAAATTTGCACATGGCCTTTGTGTGGTTGAGATTTTGTGACAACCCCAGGGAATCAATAAACACAAAGCTCTGTGGGGGAATATGAACTGCAGGAGTAAGAACTAATGCATATTTATGACAATGGTAGGAAGAATAGACTATTTTTGGGGGAAAGGTAATTTTGAAATAATTGAATAGCAGCAAAATTGCCATAGTGGTAGGTATTATGTATGCTCCTGTACACTTTCTTCATACAACAGTAAGCTGGTTGTAAAATCACCAAGAGGAAAAAGTTATAATGCAATAAACCTAAGATTTCCATAGGAAAGCTCAAACTGCTTCTGACACTTTTATTATTTAAACAGAAGTGTGAAACCATATTGTTGGGAACCTATGGTCGGTCCTAAGACATTCCTTGATCAATGATGGTATTTCAGGCTGACTGCTGCTGTAGATGAGCACTGCTAGGAGATTGATGACACTGGCCTTTCCCTTTGACTGCTCAAATTGGCAGTTTGGAAGATTTCACTTTCAATGGGAAATCTGAATCACCCATTGAACATGCTTCAAACTATTTCTCTTACTTTCTTTTCCCTTACCACTTAACATAATGTAGGTCGATCTTCACTGCCTTCCGCTTGACTAAGTGCTGTAGTATGCATGCATCTCTACAGTTGGCTTATACCTTCTTGATGCTAAGGAGCAAAAGTATATCATCTTATGGCTTGGTTTAGCATTGAGAGTCTAGGGAAAAATAACTTATTACTCATTAAAGATCTGGCTTTGATCATACAGATGCATGATTTTTTTTTGTGATTTTTCTAATGTCAAATGATTTGGGCTAAGTCACAATTGTTATTTTCTTGAAAAGCAAAATGATGCTAATAATGCTTCAGTGAAATTTTGAAAGATCACAATGCCATGTAACAGATTAGTATTACATTGTGGCATACACAGATGCTCAATATATTATAAGAATAAAAAAATACCCTACCAAAACTTTTTATTAATTTAGCTCTTGACAAGAGGTTATTAAATATATGTAATAAGTATATATGCCCAGTTCTAGTACTCATTGATCTTAAGTGAAAGGTGAAAGGAAAGTGAATGTATGAAATAATTCTGGGATTAACTTATTCTATTCCAGCAATGATTTATTCGAGTTAAAGTCAAATAGTAAATATTTTCTTATACAAATAATAGAGAAAGGTTAATTATATAAGATAGAAATATTTCTAGAGCGTTTTAAAATACTGAGTTATCAGTTATCAAACATAGTCTAAATATTGTGTGAATTTAAGCACATGACTACTTGGTGAATGGAATTTTAAAGAGCCTTCTCAATTATCATTTTGGCTTGCTAATTATAAAATATCAAAATCATTAAGCAGTCCTTTCTGGGAAAGTTAATGTAACTCTCAGATAGAAACAGTGGATATATAATTATAGTTATAATAGCTTTGGAGTAGGGTAGCATAGCTAAATCTAAAGAATTTAGCCAGCATGATTGAATTGGCAAAACCAAAACCAAAACTGAGCACAGCTGCATGAAGAGTTAAAGAAGACATGAGGCAATTATTTTTAACAAACTTACTGGGAATGGTGGAAGTTTTAAATAGGAGGGTAAGTCAGAGGAGCTAGAATAGGCATGTGGTTAAGGGAAAGTTTGAAATTTTAATGTTATCGTCACTACCTGAGACAGAAATTTTGTTGCTATGATTTATGGAAACGAAGGATGTATTGAACAGTTAAAGGTCTTCTCAGAGTTTTATTTTGGATTCTCCAACTGGGGGACACTTAAGGATTAAGTTGCAGGAGGTTGATTTGAAAATGCTGCATGGGAGTGAACATCAGGGGAAGGAATATGAATGAAGCACACACCATGGTATGAATTGCCACTTTTTCATGGAACATAATACCAAAGACTGAGGGAGCTGGAGTTTAAATTCTTGTGACTGATTAAGAGCCATTCACTACATGTTACTACTGTAGCATTTACATTTTACGTCCAGTACTGGTCACAAACCTCCAGCAGAAAACCCCATGGCAGGAAAAAAAAATAAGGAAGACTTCTGCAGAGGAATTGTAGAGTGGGACAAGAGGGTATTTGTAGGGCACCAGCAATGTTCGTGGGAATAGGAAGTATGCTAAGGATTATATGTGGGGAATCATATTTTAGATAAAAAGTGTTTTATTTCAAACAAATGAACAATTATTTTAAAAGGTTCTACTCATTTGACATCTTAAACACTTAATATCCTTTCTGCATAGGGCCTGTGTTCTACTTGTTAAAGTTTTATTTATCATCAGTTATGTGTCCAGCTCTATATTAAGGGCTGGAGATATAATCGGTAATGACTAAATGGTTTTCCTTGTGAAGGCTGCATTAGAATGGACAAGGAGTAAACAAAGACAAGCAAATGAGTAAATATAACTGAATCATTAAATGTTTCAACTTGCTAGCATATAAGCATGAAAGATTATCACTTCCCTGTTAAGTGCCACTTGCCATGCTTTATTCTACTTATCTTTTTCCTCTAAGAGGCAAAAATATTGATAAGTATGTTAGTCTGATTCCGTAACTTTTCAAGTACTTTCGAATGTTGGATGAACTCCATTCTCTAGGGCCTTTGTCTCTATTGGCTCCAAACTACTATCTGGTAGCAGCATAATCCCTTTTATCCCCAACAGAGTAGACATATGATTCTGGTGTCTAGGAGTCTGTGGATGTTTAGGGTGTTTCCTTCCTCTTCCTAATATTCTCTTCTCTTCTTTGATGTTGTCTTGGAAGGAGAATGTCTGGGAAAGAGAATGGGGGAAAAAGGCATGTGTCTTTTCCCTTTTATTGTCTGTAATTGTTTTTCTGGCTGTCTTTGGGCACTGTATAAACAGATAGCTGCTGTGATAGCCTGGTGAGGAGAGGCATGCCAAGGCCAGACCGTGAGCTGGTGCCATCTTATCACTTCCCTTTCCTGTGCACACATCCGGCTTCATGTTACAAAGCTTCTGACGACAATAATCTATTTATTGACTCCAAAGTGGACATTTGGGTATAAATTTGTCTACACTACGCTGGGAGTAGGCAAGAAGTAGTTTAGTCCCCTTGTCATCTGGCAGTATCCAGCACACTGGCTTTCCTAGGGTTCATTATCATTGCAGCAGGATTGCAGCAGTCCAGAATGTATGACAACAAGTACGGGGTCATCTGTTACTCTCATTCAAAGGTGGCCAACTCCTTCTCCTTATCAGGCCTCTTTGTTTATTGGTGAGTCAAAGGCATCATAGTAAGGAGCTAGCTATGTTGGTTTGCTGAGCTAGTGGCCACAGCCTGCAAATTCTCTGAATTTTCTATATCGAATGGATCTTTGAGGTAAATTCAAAGAATATAGAATTCCACCCATGACTTGATATACTTCCAATACTTTTATAATCTGGTAATGTTCTGTTCCTTCAAGAACAGTTCAAATACACACAAAAAATAAATCTTTAAACAATATTCCTCGTCATTAAGTGTTACCTAGCAGCTCTTCCTGCTTTTTCACCCAGGTTTTCTTTCATTCATTCATTATCCTGACAATCAATGTACTTACACCATTCCAAACTTTTTGCCACTATCTCTACTGGGTTGATGATAAACCTTGTGTGTGTGGCACACTTTTTCATATCTTCTGATGCTTCAACATCAACTGAAAAGTCTGAGCTCACTTGGGGTGAAACCATAAAATGGTTTTGGTTTTTTCCCCCCAAAATACCTGATGATGGTGCTGGAGAGAGCTTCCTTTCCCTGTTAAAGAGAGTACCCAGATCCACTTACACACTTTGTCATTTTTAAAAATTTTTAAACCATTTCATTCCCAATGTTTCAAACTTGGTGCTACTCATTTTTAAATGTGGGCATCACCATTTAAATGTGTCAAATGTCATCCTCTCAATAAATGAACAAAAGAGCTGTATGTTATGATTATTCTAATTAAGAAAATGAGCAAGCATGCAAGGCATGGCACTCTGGAGGCTGAGGTACGAAGAACACTGGTTAGACCCATTCTTGGGGAGGGGAGAGAAACCAAAAAAAAAAAAAAGGAAAAAGGAGTAATCAAGGGAATCAGAGTTAAAATTGGTTAGTCTGGTGAAGTCTTTTTGTGAGTCTGACACACAAATCTGTAGGATATTTGGAAATTAACTTCATGAAGATGAGGGAGGAGTATCTTAGGATGAATGTGCAAATGGCATGAGAAGTAAATGGTATCAAATAGTCCAGAGACAAATGAGATGTTCCCAGTGATTGGATCATAACCAAATGAAAGAATGATGGCATGACATAATACCAAAGAAGCAACCAAGGAGCCCTAGAAAGCCAAAAGGATAGAATTCAGTTTTCATTTTGCATTTAGTCAAAGCCATCGAGAAGTTTTGTGCTGGGAACTGTCACGTGATTTAACTCTGTGCTTTCAAATGTTCTTCCATTTCCATAAAAATAAAGGCAGATGTCAGTAGATTATTATTTCTGCAGTGGATCTGTGAAAAATACACTAGAAGTTTGCGTATTTCTTATCTGAAATGCTTGGAATGAACAATTTTGAACTTTTAGATTTTAGAATCTTTTCATAGACTTTACCAGGTGAACACCCTGCATTATATTGCAGAGAATTCTGTGGTTTGGATTTCCAAATGAGGTTATCAATTTATAGCTGTGGTTTCATTGAAGCAAATGTGTGTTTGTGGTTCAAACTTTATTTTCTTTGTTTTGTGTTTCAGCTGCCAAAGAACGTCAACAATGAAGCTGCCACTTCTTCTGGCCCTTGTGGTCTGTTCTGCAGTCAGTACAAATCTGAAGATGGTGTCAAAAAGAAATTCTGGTAAATAACTGGCAATTTCCTACTATATAGTCAAAATATTTTGCTGTTATTGTTGTTGTTTTGTTTTGTTTTTGTGAACATTCATAGGAAACCTATGTCTTTAACTAGGAGCGCCTTTAAATAGAAGCCCTTGCATTCTATCTCTATTGGAAAACAGCCAAAAGAAAAAGCCATTTTGTTGTCTACCACTGAGAAAATGTTGGGAAACCAGTGGAATTTTGTTAATATTCAATGACCAGTACATTCTGAGAAGACAACCAAAATGTGAAATGACTATTTAGAGTTGGTTACATTTGCTGTTGAGTAACCATATAGGAGCAAACATTTATAAATCAGGAGAGAAAATCTTTAAAAAATTTATATCCTTTGACTCCTAATTGAATGTACAATAGATGGTTTAAAGAAATGCTTTTTAAAAAATATTAATGAGCTTTAGCTCTCCATTTATGTAGAATCCATAGTAGGAAGATACTTAATTCATTCAGTTTCAAGTAATAGTAGTTAATTTCCTTAAGAGAAATTTTCTTGAGCAGAAACACCTATTCCTAGAACATGGCTGTCTTGCAGCCAATCATGATTATAACCAAGAGATTAGCTGTTGTCAGTAGATATTTCAATCAAAGCTTAATCATTGTTTAATAACATATGGAGATGTGTCTTTCAGTTTTGATTACATATCCTAGTTATAATTACAAAGCATGCATGAGGCTTTAAAAATTGATTTTCTGAATATAATAATTCTGCTAAGGCACTGAGCAATGCATTATTATATCAAAGCAAAAGACCAAGCCAGGGTTTTCTACTGACTTCTAATTCCATTATTTCCACTAAATGTATGCACTTTGCTATCATTAAGTCTAAAATCACAGCAATTGTGTATACCAACTTTTCAAAGCATTATTTCCTGAATTGGGCTCAGAGTTTGATGTTTATTTTCTGAGGTTATAATGTACTTGCTAATTGAAATAGCTAACAATGTTGTTCAGTTAATAGCATATGAACAAGTTTTGAAAAATGTTGTATAGAAGTATAAAATAGAATAACAAGACAGAAATTTGAATAATTATGGAATGGTAATGGTAGTACACCACATTGGTGTGTCTTCCTCTTATAGACTCCTGCATTTAAAATCATATTAGAGTACTTAGGATGTCTTTTCTGCTGCATTTTCATGTAAGGTTTTATATATCATATCTCCAACTTAGCACATTATTTATGGCTACCTTTTTTTCCTTCACTTTTGAAGTCACATTTTTGTTTTCAATCTTACTTCAGATTGATTGTTGCTGAAATAAAACACTTGGAGAGATTACTTACTAGCAAATGTAACCTGTTGGACCAGATCCCATCTTCCTCAGTCAGTTATGTCATAATGTCTGTAGCACAGCCTGAAAGAAAAAGAAAAAAAAAACATGAGTTAAGTGTTTTAAAATCCATCTACATTGTGATAGTGTAATTCAAGTAAAACTCACAGTAACAGCAAAAGAGACGGAATAAGATGTTACCATTTTGGTTTCTTTATTCATAAAGAGACAGACTATTAACGGTTCTGTACATAGAGAAGGTTATCGATGTACTGGTGACATTCAGAGATCAACTTCTTAATGTTTTGCTTCTTTGTTTTCACTTATTCAGTGTGAGGTTATTTGTGGTTTCCTGGGAGTCTTAGCTTTGTTTTCTCAGTGAGGTCAAGTGCAATTGTCTTTATTAAGGCAACATTATACAGGAAATTATTCACTTAAGGTTAAGCACTTGGGCTTTTTATTGCTATCAATTTCTTGTTCCCCCATTATGTTGCTGCTTCCTTCAGTACAATGACAATGATGACACAGGAGAAAAACTTCCTGTAGGTCTGGGCAGGAGGAGCGTTTTGAATGCACAGTATGTTATTCCTCTTCTGTCTTCCTGCTTCTGTTTATGGTGTACAGAGAACTAACAAAAGAGTTGTAATAGGCTAATATTGGCTTGTGAGTATCTATACTCTTTTTGTTTATGTATTTATTTATTGTTTAAATTAACAATACAGTAAAATTGGGTGAACAATGGATAACGAATACTAAGTGGGCCACAGATAATGAGAATGGGGAAGCACTTCTTACTCTTTCCTTCTGTTTAGTTGCCCCATCAAAATCTTCCATTGCAATGGTACACAGTTGCTGCTTATCACCATCATCATCATCATCATCATCATCATCATCGTTGTTGTTATTGTTATTGCTATTTTATGTAGCAAATGTACATAATTTAACTCTATAATAGTCAAATTTCAGTTGATTTATTTTGAAAAAAAATCTTTAGCAATCAGCTTTGCTCCATGAAGTTTATGATGTCCTTTACTTTTGTTAATTAAACAAGTCCAGGTTCAGACATAGGCAGTTACTCCTTGTAGTCTCCAAGGAAACTCAGAGATTCTATGCTTCTTCTCATTTCCTTTCTCTGTAGTTGAAAACAGTGGAATGATTACATCCTTTATTCACTAGCATTTATGACTGATTATCTCCTGATATGAAACTCTATTCATTTCTGTGTGGTTCATTCTGGATAGGGATCCTTCTTACTGAGATCCTTACAATTCTGGTGCCAAGGTTGACTCTTCTGCACCAGGCAGAACACCAAAGGATAAAATTTCCTTTTTCTGTACTTGCCAAATGGGGAGCAATGACTTAACAACTGAAAGTTCTTTTTATTTACTGTTTTGTTTTGTGAGGCTGGGGATTAAATCCAAGGCCTCATATACATTTGACAAATGCTCTGTGACTGAACTAATTGTTTAAAAACAACACTCTGAGAACATATAGGAACAAAATTCATTGTTTGGGATGATATTCAAATTACAGGGGAAAAAAGTCCAAACTGTGTTTCTATATCCATTGATAGTGGGTGTGCCGAACCATCAGTCCTTGCACAGGAAATAACAGAACTGGAGCTGGTTGCCCAAATGTGAGTTTGTTACATTCTCCACACACGTTGATGTCAATCAGCATTTTCATTTTCTAAATTTTGGGTATAGATAAGGTAATTTGGAATGTATATTCTGTTAAAATTGGCTTATGTTACTTAAAGCTTTATGGCAAGACATTGGCAAATGTCCTGACAAAGGTCAATGGTAGAATGCTTATTACCATTTCCAGTAAAGGACACATGTACCTAAAACTATGTTTTAGTAGCGCTCATTGGAGAAATTATCCCGCTCAAACCTAGGCCACTCAAAGTCTTCTAATTTGCTGGTCCATAGAAATTGATAAATGATATTTGCAGAGTACATGTGGATGCTAGTTTTGGGGACATGAGGCTGTCCCATTGCAATGCCTTGCATTTTTCATGCTGCTTGGGCTGCCGTTTCTGTTGCTGCTGTGCAAAACTGCAAGCTGTGCTGTATAGTTGTTGGTATTCAGCTCTTGCAGCTTGGATGTCCAGATCAGAGGACAAAACATCACTTTTATGGACGTATGTGTTTAAGTTTGTACCAAAACTGGGTCATCATGCAGTCAGTTCATCTGCAGGATGGCCATAGTAATTATCTCCTCTGGGATCTACAATTGGGACTAAAATTTTAAAGCTATCCAAATACTTGAAACAGTCAGTAAAAATCTAGTTTCTAGTAGTATTGAGGGTGTAGAAACCTACTGGCACATACCAGGTACTTGCAGATATATTTTTGTGTGGACTTAGATAAAATCTTTCAACTCTATGTAATAAGAGAATTGCTATTTTTGAGATTTTATATTATATTTTATATTATTTATTTATATTTGTATATATTTAAATTATGTAGTCATAGACATTTATATAAATATAAAATATCATTATTTTATACTTATATGATGCATATAAATATATTTTATATTCATATATAATATATTTCATATTATGGCATTTTCTGATTGTTGATGAGTGGGTAGTTCTTGTTTTCACTAGAAATGTGTAGCCTTTAAAATTTTCAGTTTGGTAAGTAAAACCAAACAATAGAGAAAGTAATAGAGGTTATATGAACTAACATCTCTGGCATAACCCAGAGATTTCCTCAAACCCCTTCTGCGTGTAAACAAAGTAACTTTTCTTGTGAGTCAAATTGTTATGTAACTCTGAATGATATCAAGTACCCCTTCTATAAGTTCTTTGAAAGAAGAAGATGTTTTCCTCCAAATAGTCACACAGTGTCACTTAACTGTAGAATATTAGATGACTAGGTAGAATATCAACAATATTCTATTTAATTATTATTTTATAAACTTATTGTAATGAGCTAAGATCAAGGAGAAAAATCCCACCCAACCATCTGTGCTTTAAGTTAAAGGGACATTCTAATACTTGGTACATGAGTACTTCTATTTCTTTAATTAGAGTGACTTCTCTAATGGAAACTAAATCTTTGTTGGAAAGTAATATTGCGTAAAAAGGATTGGCTAAGTCACTGGAAGAATTTCAGAACAAAGTTTAGAGTAAAAGACAAAGTTTAGAGCAAGTGGAGACTAGGCAGAGGATTGGTTATATTAGTCGAAACTTATGGCCTAAATTGCGCTCAATGAAATGCTTACTGGAGAAGACAAAAGAGAAATAATTTTAAAGTTCTTACTCATTGGGTTTTATATGGCCACAGGCATAGGATATTAAATTCTTACTGAGCATGCAGCATTCTACCAGCCCTAGTGTGTTGGAGGAAGGAAATGAAATGAAAGCTCACTGAGTCAAAAATATTTAATCTTATGGAGATAAATGAATTGCTAATAAAATTATAGTAACCTAATGGAATAATATAAAGCTCTCAAGATGATATTGGGATTTAGACCATATACATACACTAAAATGTGGCTATAAAATGATAGTAAGTAATAAAGTAGAGCAGAATGCTTAAAATGTTCACTTATACTGATTAAAATTGAAATAGAATTTCTGATGAATTTTCACATTTATAGACAAATGGAATATTTTTCCTATAAAGATGCTTTACGTATATAATCAAAATTATCATATCTCAGACATGGAGAGATGGCTTAGCATTTAGGAGTAATGGCCAGTCTTCCAGAGGACCTGAGTTTAATTCTCAGCACCTACATGGTGGCTTACAGTCATCTGTAACTATTTGGAAACATTATAAACCTACACAAAAATTAAAGGAGCTACATAATGGCCATACATTTTTCACCCATATTCACCAGTTGTCTGGTGAGAAGGTTGATTAAATTATGAATTGAGCTCAATATTGTAAAATTCTGTTTCCTTGACTTTTGAGATGAGATAAATTTTCTCTTTTGTTGTGTTATTAGAGTGAGTCACACTGAATATTTCAAACAACAGGTCAATATATTTTAAAGAGGTAAATAGTATAGGCCTCCCAAACATCTTACATCATGATGTATCATTCATTTAATATTTGAGGCAACATATTTTGCTACTTCTTTTTAGTGTTGCTGAATATTTTTGTATCTTTTTCATGAATATAATGCCTTTTTACTTCTGTGGTAGTATTGCCATTTTTAGGTTGGATGAGCATGACATTGGCGTCATAAAATTACTTGGAAAGAGTTCTGCTTTCTTAAGTAGCATTTTTTCATCTTTAAATGATAAATATTACTGACCCCAGAAATTATTTGGACTTGGAATTCTGTTTCTTGGACATTGAAAACATGATGCATTGGTTTAAAAAAATTAAATACAGGACTGTGTATTTCTCTTCCTTTTTGAGTCAAATTGGTAGTTCATGCCTTTGAAGGGATTTATCTATTCCAGCTAACATTTTAATTTATTGGGAGGTAATGGTACATTATCATTTAGTATTGTTTTATTCTCTGTAAGATCTGGAAATCCCCTCTTTAATTTCTGATATCAATATAACTTTGAGTCATTGTTTTGTTTAGATTTGTCAAATTTATTAATCTTGTTACTTATTTAATGTTGCTTTATTCTCTTTTGAATTTTCTTTGTATTTAGTTTGTTTCTTATTTCTTAAGGTAAAACTTATATCATGGATATTAACCCTTCCTTACTACTGATAAAGTTACTTCTCTTTAAGTAGTATCACCTTAGCAGCATAGCAACATTTTTGATAGATTATGCTTTCATTTTTAGTAATTCAAAATATTTTTTATTCCTCCTGAAATTTCTTCTTTAAACTAGAATTATATAAAAGTGTGTTACTTAATTTTCAGGTATTTAATGATTTTATTATTAAATTAGTTTTAACTTATATGTGAAGAGTAAAAATTGTAGCTTCTTTTTTTGGTAGTGGGTGTTGTGTAGCAGTTTCCTCCAAGATTGAAAAAACTCAAAATAGCTGCAGGATGTCTGAAACTGACCAGATTCACTAGGTCTATCTTTTCCAATGAATGTATCAACAGTATAGATTGCTGAGAGTCACTCTCGGATGAACTCTAAGCTGCTAAGAAGACTCTTGAGACCAGGCAAGTAGCCTAGAAGAAGCAGAAACCAGCCAAGCTGTTCAGAAGAGATTTAGATCAACGGAGTCACCTGGAAAGGATTACTCTACAACATGTTGAGCTGCCTGAAGGCTGTGCAGTGTGCTCTAAATTCCTAGCTTTAGTGAGCTGGCACCCATGCTGAGATGAGCCTTGGTGATGCAGTTGTCTTTGGGTTGTGTTTCTTTCTTTAGTACCCCTCAATCATATTCCTGTAAGTAGACTTAATGAAATTCACTGGTTCACCAAATGGAACTTTGGCGGTAGCTATACTTTGGTCTCTCTCTGACCCTCTGTCTCACAATCTCTCTGTTGTGTCTCTGTAGGGAAAGAATGTCACACAACACTGAAGATTGAATTGAGAGCTTTAGGAATGCTACATTTAGGAGTACTCCACCACTAAGCTATAATCTCAGATTTTTTCTTTTCTCATTTTCATTTGAAACAGGGTCATAATAATTGATCAATGTTCCCTGAATGGGTTTTTTTTTTTAATAGTGTATTTTGGTCATACTCTTTTTCCCTCCCCACTTCCTCCAAAATCCCACCTCCAACCTCATATTCTTCTTTTCTCTTAAAAAACAAACAAAACAAAACAAGAAAGGATACCAAGACAAATAAAAAGCACAATGATATGAGCACAAGCACAAGTGCGCATGTGTGTACGAGCACATACATACACACACACACACACATAGACAAACACACACTATAGACTAAAACCAAACCCATGGTAAAGAATAAGTTCAGTTCAGGCATAACTTCTTGTAGCCCATGCAGGCTTTGAATTTGTGTCTTCTTCCCTCTTCTTTCTGATTAGCTGAAGTCATAGGCCTGAGTCAACAGAGCCCAGATAAAATTGTGCCAGTTCCTAGAGTACTATATAGTATTTGGTACCTTCACAGTCCATGTAGTTTTCACATCAGGTTAAGCCCATTTGTCTCCTAAAGTATCTATTTTTCCTTATGGTGCCAACTTTAAAAATCCTGTCTTATAGTTTTTGAAATATAGTTTGTTTGTTTTTTAATCAATACATTATTTTTTATGATTTCTGATTTAATTACATTTTGTGAATGCTGGAGAAAATATAATGCACTATTTCAGCCATTTGGTGTTCATTTTTTATTTTGTGTTCTAGCTTACAATCCTTTGCTGGATAATTTTATGTCAACATGACACAGGCTAATGATGGGGGAATCTCAATTATTGGGCTATAGGACATTTTTCTTAATGAGTGATTGATGGGGAAGCCATCCCTGGGCTGATGGTCCTGAATTCTATAGGAATGCAGGCTGAGCAAGCCATGTGGAGCAAGCCAGTAAGCAGCACTCTTCCATGGCCTCTGCATCAGCTCCTGCCTCCAGATTCCTGCCCTGTTTGAGTTCCTGTACTGACTGTCTTCGATGATGAACAGTGATATGGAAGTGTAAGCCAAATAAACCTCTCCAACTTGTTTTTTGGTCATGGTGTTTCATCATAGCAATAGTAACCCTCACTATGATAGACTCTATTGGTGAATACTGCATATGAACAGTTAGTTTTTGCTACATATTATTCAGTACTCATCAGTAAAGTCAAGGTGATTGATGATATTTTTTATACCCTTACTGATTGTGTGATACTCATTGAATAAATTAGTGAGATATTTTATTAATATGTCTAGTTACAATTGTGACTTTGTCTTTTCTCCCACTACATTTGTCAGTATAGCCTCATAGAATTTGAAGTTCTTGTAAGTTACATAAATTTAAAATTGTTTTGTCTTTGTAAAGAGTTACCTTCTTTATTTAGAAAATTACTTTCTCTATGCTAATATATTTGCTGTTTTCATGATATGTCTTTTTATCTTTCTTTATTAGCGTTTTTAGTGTTTGTTTTGTTTTGCCTTTTGAGAAAGGGTTTATCTATGTAACAGCCCTGGCTGTCCTGGATCTCACTCTGTAGACCAGGCTGGTCTTTCACTTACAGAGATCTGCCTACCTCTGCCTCCTGAGTGTTGGAATTAAAGTCATGTGCCATCAACATCCTGATGCCTCTAGTTTTAAAAGTGAAGTGTGTTTTTGTTGACTACATATTACTGGATGCTGCTTTTTATGCAGCCTGAAAATGTTCTTCCTCTTTAAGTAAAAAATGTAGTTCATTTACCATGATTATAATCTTGATATGTTTGGAATTAAGTGTTTTCTATTGTTAGATATTTTCATTTGTATCTTTTCATTTCTTCCCATTGCTGTTATTTACTTTTTGTCCATTTGTGATATATTTTGGGTTAAATGAATAATTTCTGACATTCCATTTTATGTCACTTATATTGACTTTGTAACTGTAACTCCTTTTCTTACGTTTAGTGATTGCATAGAGGGAGAGGTCTTAATTTATCACCTATAGACCCATACAGACCTCTCCATGGCATATTTTTGTAAGTAAAATTGTACTGGAAAACAGTAATGTCGTCTTTATTTTTGTATATTATCAATGGATGCCTTATACTACAGTTTCAGAGATGAGTACTTAATAAGCAAGGTAGTAGCCACAAAGCCTCAGCTAATTTTTAAAGGCTCAGTCCTGCTCTAGTGCTGACCATGTGCAACCTTAACTTTACAGTGTTCATAAAGAATCAATACTCTGCCACTATATGCTTCACCCCCCCCCCCAAATCACTATACATTTGATACTTGCTTCTTTCTGTTCATCCCTGCATGCCTATACTTGTTACATCCCATGTCATAATCCATATTTTTATATGTTACTTTTCAGTTCACCCGTATAGTATTTCTATCACAGTATAAGTTGTGTTTGGGGAACTGCATGTCTTTTGTGTTTACGTCATCATACCTTCAGCATATATTATGAAAATGTCGTATACTGTCATTATTTCTCCAGGTAACTAAGAGAATTAGAAAATATAGTTTTATATTTTTTTCATGTTACTATTCCTTAGACTGTATTTTATTGCTGATAAAATACAGATTTTTTTCTGTATTTTCTCAGATTATAAAATAGTCTTTATTATTTTTTCATAGCACAGATATGCTGGAAAATTTTTGTTTTTTGATGTGAAAATATCTTTATATTATCATAAATTTTGAGAGTTCTTTGTCCTAGGTCTAGATTGCTGGATTGACATCTTCACTATTCTGTGATGTTATTGCATTGTTTCTAATGAGAAGCCAGTGGTTATTCTTATTTTTCCTCTGCTGTATGTGACATATATTGTTCCCTGGGTTTTTTTTTTGATAATTTGTCTTTGGAGTTTAGAACATTGACATTTATGAGTTTGTTATAATCTCTGTATTCACCATGCTTAGGGCTAAATAAGACTCTCGAATCTTTTGCCTGAAGTTTCTCATCAAATTTGAAAAATTATTGTCTTTCAAATATTTTTCAGCTCTGATATCAAAGTCATTTCTATTATATATTTCTATTATATATTTGTTTGAATATTTTATACTGTCCTTCATATATTTTGTTTACTAACCCATGGTATCCTGGTTGAGAAGTTTTCCTGTTACTCTCTGAGATGAAATCATTATCTGAGCATTCACTTGTTTACCATCATAAACAAGATATGGGACAGAAGTAAAAATCAACAGCAAAAGAAACCTTAAAACCACATGAATATTTAAAAGTTGAACATAGCACTGTTGCACAAATTACTGGGTCATTGTAGGACTCAGAGAAGAAAGTTTAAAATTCCTAGAAACAAATCAGCCTATCAGGTTTTCTGTGATATAGCCAAGTCAGTGGTAAGGGAAAGTTTATAGCTTTAAGTTCTGCCACTTAAAAAAATTAATTATCTCTCAACTAAATAAGGCAATGATGAATCCCGAGGCACTATCAAAACAAGTGAACAAGGTAGGGGCATAAAACAGACTGAACTTTTCATAAAGATGAGAAAAATCTATATGACAAAGATAGAACAACTTATCTAATAAATAGTGCTGGCAAAACTGCATATCTACCTGCAGAATAATGAAATTAGATGCATATCTCTCACCTTATACACAAATTAACTCAAAATAGATCTAAGACCATAGTTTAAAACTTGAAATTCTGAAACCACTAGAGAAAAACAGAGAAGAAGCTTCAAGATATGGGTATAGGCAAGGACTTTCTGAGCATGATTCCAATACTACAGGAAATAGCTCTGAGAACTGGGATTGCACAGACTCAGAAAGCTTCTACCCAGGAAGGGAGCCCACATCAGCAGTGCAAAAAGACATTTCACAGAATGGGAGAAAAATCTTTACCTGCTATACTTCAGACAGGTGGTTAATATCTAAAGTACATAAAGAACTGCAAAAACAAACACAAAGAAGAAACACTCATGGTTAATAAATGCTTTAGAAAATGTTCAACATGTTAACTTTCAAGAACATGCAAATTAAAACTGCTTTGAGAGTCTTATCCCATTCAGCACATCTATCAAGCAAAGAACAAAAATTACTGACACAGATATGGGTAAGGTGCAACCCATATTCACTGCTAGTGGGAGTACAAAGTGTGCAGACAGTATGGGAATTAGTACGGATGTTTGCTAAAAAAAAAAAAAAAAGACCTAATCTGTGGCCTACTTATACTGGGCCATAATCAAAGGCTCATATCCTACCACAGAGATACTTGGGCATCCTTGCTTGTTGCTGCTTTATCCACAATAGCAAAGGGAGTTGGCTCAACCTAGATGTCCATAGTAGATGAAACAATAATGAAAATGTGGTAAATATACACAATAGAGGTTTACATAGCTACGAAGGAAAATGAAATTGTGAAATTCATAGTAAAGTGAATGGATCTGGAAATTATTAAGTGAGCTAATCCGAACTCAGAAAGATAAACCTGACATGTGGTATTCTCTCTTTTTTTTCATCCCCTAAATTAACTTACCATTAAGTTTACTATAAATTCTTCTAGATGGAGTGTTTGTGTGTGTGTGTGTGTTAATTATTGTAACTTAAATCATATATATTTTTCAAATTGGGACTCATACTAAACTCACTATTCTCCAAGTTAGTTTGTTCCTTCACAAAACTGTTATTTCTTGATTATATGTATCTTCTTCATATTCATAAATGTTAAGTATTTCATTGTTGATTTTTAAATTAAATATGTGCTGTATTTAAGGAGTTTTGACTTTTATCTTAGGTTTTATTATTTCAAAATGATCATGCTCTAGTTCCCCTTTTGCACAGATCCTGGTGATATAGATGAACAAATTTCGTTTTAACCGGAAATCATCAAGTGAGGTAATCCAAAGTAGAGATGTTGTATATAGTTTCCATTTAAGCTTGTAAAGTCCTTGATAAATAACCAACGAATAAAAGTATGCCAACCATATTTCTACCAATAATATATTTGAGTTCTCATCTCACTGCACATTTATTAACTGTATATAGTAAAGGAGTTTCTTCAATGTAGTAAAAGTAAAAAAAAAAAATACCCTGTTTTATAAATTCTCAAGTTGCCTATGATGAATATGCTCCTAGGACTCAATGAACTTATAAGTGTGTATGTGTGTGTGTGTGAGAGAGAAATGATATGACAATATGAATGATTCAGTAGAAAGGAAAAGCATGTGATGAAAACCTGCCCGTCCCTTTCAGTTGTGCAACAAATAATAGTAGAGCAGTGAATGTGAGTTAAGAACTAAGTCCATCACTTTGGTGATTATACAATATCAACAATACCTAACATGAATGAAATAATGAAGTCTTTTATGACACTACTTCTTAATCAGAAATCTGTAGGAAATTAGAGTAATGAAAATAGTGCATGAGTTTAAAAGCTGGAAAGTCTGCAAACAATTCAATGTGGGAATCCTACCCAGATCTGTGGAGTTGTCTGCATACAGAAGTTAGAAAACTTGGTATCACCTTGGATTTATTTCTATCCACAATGTTGAAGAATGAGAGAAAAATTAAGAGTAATTACACCTTCTCTTAATTTTGATTTGGAATTTATCCCATCTACAAGTTAGTTTAGAATTGTAGTAAGGAGCTCCTTCCTACTCCTGTTTTGGAATAAAAGGCTATTTTATTTCCTGGAGAGGAGTTTTGGATTCCTGTTATTTCTGCTAGGGTGACTTTCCATAATAACCCAACTCATGTAGCCATGACAGGGGAAAGTGCATCCCTTCTGACTCTGCTGACTTCTACAGGTGTCATTTGCACCAAAGAAAATACATGCTCTGCAAAGCACACCCTTAATGCTTACTCTAATTTTTCCCTGTGGAAAGCTGATACCCAGAAATCTCTTAAAGTATTCAGGGTTCCCCTAGTCCGTCAGAGAGATACTAAATATTTAGTTTACCCTTTTTCATACTCTAATTAATGCTCTATTTTCCCTTCCATATATTTATTTAAAACACCACAGAGGAGCAGAATGCTTTGTGAGGATTGCACAGACTTTCTTCTTCTGATAGAAATGCTTTGACATTCAATGACCTTCCCCCAGGCAAAGAAGAGTCAGCACTGCTTCTCCCTGCCTGTGTGACTTAGGAGAGCTGTATCATAAGTGAGCTCGGCCTAATGACTACAGACAAGAAACATGGTTTTTCAGAGATTCTCATTAATCTCTTGAGATGAATGACATCTACTAGGTATTATTGCTTTGTGGGGAAATAAGACAGTGGTTGCACAAAACTAAATTCTGCTAAGGAATGTCAAAGACACATGATGTATTATTCATGCACTAAACATGTAAGGAGGTTGTGTAACAAGTCTTTTCTGGGTATTTTGGTATAAAATGGACAAAGGTATACTCTCTGCTCTCAAAGAGCTCAGTAAATCACAGAGGAAGGAAGAAACTAAGATGAATCATATGATACTATATGCCAGGCACTTTGCTAAAACACATGGGTCCTCAAAAAAAAATCACTTATCTAGGCAGGTACTACACTTGTAGATTTTTATAGATACACAGAGACAGAAGATTTGAGTTAACCACTCAACAAATTTGACCACTTCTCTCCAGCTAGTAAGTGGTAGAGCAAGATTTCAACCCAGGTTTGTCTGACTGTGGCATCTTGCTATTGAATACTCTGTCGTACTTTTGTGTACATGTCACTACATTTATTTTCCAGTCGAGATATTTAAAAGGCAGAATGGGCAAGTTCATCTGAGGTCTACAGCTATTCAGAGGCAAATCCAGATCTCAAATCATTGCTTAACCCCCAAGTTCAGGATCTTGTCCTTACAACGTGGCTATATCTTATAAAAGGTGTAAAATAGTGCATTTCATGGGAGAGGCACAGATATAGTTGTGATGAAGAACATTTTCTTTCTGTCTTGGGGTCAGAGTTATCAAGGAAGGCTTCTTGTGAGAGATATCATTTGACAATAAATATGAAAGGCTGGGTTGACAAAACTGTCTCTCACTGGTGGGAGAACAATAGCAGCAAGTGTGCGGGTGTGTAAAATGATTGCTATTTCTGGTACAAAGCAGCCCAGAAAGTGTAAGACCAAAATCGTTAGGAAACATATTTGCACAGAAACAAGCAGCTAGACAGATGGAATTTCAAATATATCTCCTGTTTTTAAAGTATAGGAAATATATTGAGAATCTAAAAGGGAAATGTAGGCTGTGGTGTATCTGTTGGGAGAGTAGGAGACAAGGTTGCAGTGACATTCAAGCCTTGGGATAGAGGTTTTATTCGAACGCTGCTTTCCATTAGCTACAAGAGGAAGGGCCAATCACAGTTTCATTTTAAATACTGAAAGTATAATTTTGAATAAAAGAAATTTCTGAGTAAGTCCTTTCTGTCAATTATGAATTGAAGCTTACTTTTCCGTTTTCCTCAATGTTCGGCTAAGTGGAACGAATGATTTTCAAAAAGAATTTATTTCTGGTCTTCGAATTACCAGCAGGTGGCAGTGTGACACACTCCTTCTTATAGACGTGAAGTAGTGTTTTTTTTTTTTTTCTTTCTTTCTTTTTTCTTTTTCTTTTCTTTTCTTTTAAACCATCCATGCCTGGCTGTCTCCAGAGCCTGAAATTGGAAGGAAAGACTGTTTTTCTTGTCACTAGGATGTGATTGGTCTAATCATTGCACACACATCCTAAGGATTAGACCCTCTATGATGTGCTAGTTTCTGAAGGCTCTTCGACTCAGGGTCTGACTAGACCTTTCTATTTCCCTCAAGGAGATTGCAAAGCATTGCTAGAGTCTTTTTGAGCACTTGTTCGCAGTTAAAAATTCAAAGTCTAAAGGCATAGAAAGGCCATAAGGTTGGCAGATTGTGCTTTTGGCACTCCTCCACCCCAGCTACTCTGCTTTCTAAAATGCTTGCTTCCTTACTGGCAGCTAGTTCTCACCAAGGCTTGAATAGTATCCAAAGTGTTCACAATTGTCTTGATCTTTACTCAGAACTTTCTTGTTCTTTAACAGGCCACAGCCAGGTTCATCTTTAAAATAGTCCAGGGTGATAGGTTGGGACACAGATGAATGTGAAGCTAACCATCCGAATCTCAGAACTACCAGGTTCTACTGATTTAAGTGCTGAAGCACATCCCAAATCTCCATTCCTCTTTATCTTCCCCACTGCTGACATCCTTCAACCTTTTATTGTTTCCCCTGTGAACACTGCATGTGACTCAAACCCGAAGCATTTTGCTTTTAGCTACTCCTCTGTTACCATGCATTTTCCATAACAAGTGCAGGTGGTGTTTTTAATATAGATAGGATGTGATTTGTAAGAATTTATCTAATCATATAATAAATATTTGTGGATTAACTACTTGCTGCAAGATGTTTTCCTATGAAACAGACACCTTTTGTTTCACTACTACACCCTGGATTAAACTCAAGTACCTTGTGGTCCACGGTCTGTGGCATGTCAAATCCTTCTTGGTTTAGTCCCTCATTCATGTCCCATAGCTTACTAGGTTATATACTATTTTCATATAAATATAAAACATTTATGCCATATTTGTGTATAGGTGTAGATATATCTCCATATATACAGATGTTCTTCAGGATTTTATAGAATTTCATCCTGATAACCCATCACATATGGAAAACATTGTGTTAAAAATACATTTCAAAGTAGCATAGTTTAGCATTGTAGTATGCTTTAGAATATTTTTTTTTAGTGTCCTGATAATGTTGCTGGTCATGGACTGCAACTGACATTACCGGTATCCTGAGAGAGTATCATACTACATGTCAGTAGTGTGGATCAATATTCAAAATCTGAAATATACCTTGTGTCTAAGGCATATTCTTGTGTTAAAAACTTGTACGTTGCCAGGCAGTGGTGGCGCACAACTTTAATCCCAGCATTTGGGAGGCAGAGGCAGGCAGATTTCTGTGAGTTTGAGGCCAGCCTGGTCTACAGAGTGAATTCCAGGACAGCCAGAGTTACAATAGAAAAATCCTGTCTCGATAAAAACAAAAACAAAACAAAAAAAAGCCCCAAAGAAAAAAAACCAAAAAACTTGTACATTGAAACATTGTAAGTTGAAGACTGCATCCATTATTCACATTAGCCCCAGGTAGTATCAGTCTTGTTTCTGTATACCTCTCATAGACCACATACAAAGCATCCTGAGTTATTCATCACTCTGAAAAGCTATGCTTCACTTCTGGGCTCCAGATAGTTCACCTTCTGCTTTGCTTCACTTGTAAATCCCTTCCTACTTTTTCCATGTCTTCATAAAACTGCTCATATTTAAAGTCCTATTTGAAGCATTATTTTTTCAGGGCCATTTTCCTTGGACTCTCTCTACACATCCTGCTCTTCCAGACAGAATTAATTATCTTTCCTCTGTGTTCCAGTCACATTTTGTTTGTGCCTCCATGCTAGAGTTGGTCATGATAGGATTTAGTTATTTGTATGTCTGTCCTTTGTACGATATCTATGAACATTTGGAAGGGAGAAATTGTTTCTTTGAGTTTTCTGTTTGTAGTAGATTGCCTTCCACATTATAGTTGATCAGTAAGTACGTATTAGATGGTAGGGTAAATGCTCATGAATTGTTGAACCCTAGCTGACTTGATGAACAAAGTGTTTGTGGTAGAGAGTTATTGAGCACACTGGATTCCTAAGCATCACACCCGGCAGGCAGTTTGGAATTACGGCTGAGATGCTTGAGTGAGTAGCCTGCCTGTCCTTACACTTTCTTTCATATTTTGACAAAGAGGATTTAACAGGAATCTCTAAAAGTTCACCCTCATCAGAAAAACCACACATGAGTGCATGTGCGCGCGCACGCGCACACACACACACACACACACACACACACACACACACACATACACACACATCATTCACATACACACACATATACATATATACACTTCCCCCTGTTTCTGCTGCTGTCCATATGTTTCTGTGTATGTCCCTGTTCAGGTACATAAGAACCTGGAAGCCCTGTGGGAGGTGCATACTGAACCCCAGTATCTGCCAATATCAAAGGAGCTCTCAGCACATATTTGTTTAAATTCTCTTGTTCAGCCATGTACTTTTTTGCCCCTTCTTTTTCTGATTATTTCTTTGTATACCGGAGTAGAGCTTGTGAATGGCACTAAAATGTCATTTGCCTACTTGTCCTGTTACTTAGAAAAATAGCATGGAACAATATTTCTAGTTAACGTCGTGACCAGGACACTATATAGAAATATCATTAGAGGCTGTGACAATTTGTTGCCAGAATGCTGTTGTGTTTGCTATTATTTTCAAGTCTGAATAGGGCCTTTATACTTCCTCTGAGAAAGTCTGAGTTCAGACTCCCATGTTTTGAAGCCCAGGGTATAAAGGTTAGCTGCTTGCATACAGAAACAAAGAAGAGGATGAATAGCTCTGTGCCCTGACTAATCTCTCTCCTCTCTAGTGTGGTTTTAGGAATTATTCCTCTGTACTTTAATTCCCTGAATACTGAGATCAGGTTTGCCATACTCTGACCTCTTACCTGTGTTACTCAAAATGACTTGTATCATCAGACATCTTGGAATGTCCCCTGCACATTTCTTGGTGCCCTTTTTGGTCCTCTCATTGAAGGCTCTGTTTGCCATTTTTACATTCTTAAATATTTATCTTACTTTCAGTGTCCACTTGGGAAGGCAAGAAACCAAGAATGATCTTTTGCATTACTTTGCATAAAATTAACATGTTGATTTTTCTACAAACCATAGGTTACAGATTAATTTACATAAACCTGACATTCAGGAAGCTCAACCTTTACCTTGTCAAAGAAAATGAAATAAGTCAGGACAAATTGAAAGCAAGTATATTTAAAGCACCAGAAAATGAGATAGGTAAAGTGTAGAAACTTCTTATTGTTAATATTCAAAGAATCTTCTTCTTTTTTTTCTTTTTCTTTTGAGACAGGTTCTTGTTAGGTAGCTGAGGTTGGTTTTGAATTTGAGATACTCCTGCCTCGGTATCACAAATGATGAAATTACAGGCATGTACCAACATACTCAGTTAGTCACAAAATCTTAATGTATTAATGCATCAGAGCTATGTTGTCCCTAATGTATGAATCCCATTGAGAGCACATCACAACAGTGATGATCCAGGTGACAGATTCACTTTCAGAACAAAATATCCATTGAGGCAGCTGCTTTAATTTTGGAAAGCTTTTAATTGTAAGGAGCAAATCTGTTCTTTTATGCATTTCTGCTAATGGATCATATCTCTGGCTCCTGCAATCAGTCTAATCCTCTTTAATCAGAATTTGTAGTTGATCGACAAGGCTTAAATGAATCTACAAATGCTCAGAAACCAAATGAAAAATGGTTTGTAGGAGCATGTGTGTATATATGCAGGTTAACTTTCCTAAAATTTTCAAAGGTGTTCTGTGATACTCCTTTCTGGTCATGTTCAAAGCATAGGCCTTTAGAGTCAGTACCCTGTGCATAGAAGGAACCTGGATTTAGATTACCACTTTGTTGTTGCAGACTTGCTTTTTTAATCATTTCTTTAAACATGTGGCCAACGAGTCTTTGTATTGTTTTATTTTCAAGAGGCCAAAAATTAGCCTTCTGTTCAGCTTCCGATCCTGTCTTTGATTCCAAACAGCTTATCTTCACAATTTACAATAAAATGAAGGTGATCTCTGCTCAATTATTTTAAAATATTTTTGAGATTCAGACTGTATCATTTCCTTATTCCCTTCCCCCCTCCACACACACACACATAAATACATAAATACAATTTTGATAGCACTCATTTTATTCGGATATAAACATTTCATTGGGTCATATTTTAATCCCTCTTCAAATGTCATTATTTGTGTAAATTTCTACACTTGCAGTCATTTCAGTTATATGTACAAGTAGCAAAACTTAGACTACCAATTAAATGTGCATTTCCATTTTTTTTTATTTAGGAATTGTTTTCCAACTTCTCCCAGATCCTCCTTACGTCCCTACCCACTCAAATTTGTTCTCCCTCTCTCTATCAAAACAACTGAACAACCTCCAAACCTAAAATCAATACAAACAAAAATAAATAAGACCAAAAAAAAACCCCCCACACAAAAACAAAACAAAAAGTACACAAAAACTGGGGTCTGTTTAGCGTGGGCCAACTATGAAGCCTGCCCTGAAATGTGGTTGATGTACCTAGTGTCACTCCATTAGAGAAAACTTATTTTCCCCAACCCAGCAGCTAGCAATTGCAAACAGCTTTTTGGTAAAAGGTAGGACTTTGAGTCTACCTTCCCTTCTCAGTGCTGAGACTTTGTTTTGAACTTGGACAGTTCTTATGCATTGTGATACATTCTCAGTGAATTCATATGTGCATCCTTGGACCTGTTGTATCTGGATGTCTGTTTCCTTGGGGTCATCTACCACCTTTGACTCTTACAATCTTTCTACCTCCTTTTCTGCATAGGTTCCCTGAGACTTGAGAGAAAGGGTTTGATAAAGACATTCCATTTAGAACTGAGTGCTCTGAAGTCCCACATTCTCTATACATTGTGGATCTCTGTGCTAATTGCCATCTGTTGCAGGAGGAAGCTTCTCTGCTTAGGACTGGGTGATGCACTGATTTGAGGCTGCTTCCTTTTTATGTTTCTTCCAGTTTCTTGTCTGTCCTGTGTCAAAGAATCTTAACTAAGATTATTTGCTTTTTATTTTATTTTATAACTTATCTAATTTATATAATATTTCAAACTTAGAGACCAATTTAAGCACAAAGACTGGGTTGCCTCTAACTCAAGAAAATTATGAACTTTTATCAATAATAACAGAGTTCTTATCTTTTTCTTTGTGGATATCTGGAGTTTAAGAAAAATATAACCTTAAGAAGACCATTCAGATGCATCTAATTCAATTTGAGGAAATCCTATGTTATCATGCACTCTATGAAAGCTTTAAAGTTGATCCTTTTCTCTTTTGTGATTGATCAGAGACTTTCTCCCTCATACATAATACTATCTTAATAAATTTAATATAATTAATTACATATTATCATATCAAATAAAGTATTTAATTTGTAACATCAAACTAGAAAGAACTTAATTTTAAATTTTAATTGCACAGTTTAGTTTGGCACTTTATTATAATGAAGTCCATAGCACATTAGTAATTTTATTGGACAAACATACTAAGTACAGATTTCTCTGAAAGTCACTAGGTAAAGTGTTGTTGTTCATTGATGACCTTGGATTTAGGTGTGGGAAAATCAAAATCTCAGCCACTTTGCAATATGTGAGGAAATGAAAAGAATATAAACTCTAGGATGAAAGACTACAAAAAACTGTAATGATGACTTGAAAGAGATGAAACATTTTTTTATTATGAAGCGTTGTCTTCTGTTTTCAGTTAGAAAGTGGATGATTTAAGATTAAGGGTGACATTTGCTTTTAAAAGAATCATGTCTTGCATTGGTTAGAAATTCTCTTACCTACAGCAAGATCCTTAACCACTTGATCTCTTGAGTTTTTCAATTTCGAGATTTCTACCTTTGGGCAAAATATTCTGTATCTCTGATATGCCAAGGCTGGCATGGGCCTTTTTGCTGATTTGCCTTTCATCTTGGAAGTTTCAACTTTGTTCTTAATTATGTATGGCACACATGTCCCTCTTGGAGAAGAATGCAGATGGAAGGGAAAAAACTCTTTTATTGAGTGGCCATAATGACTGCCATTAAATATCTAAGTGGGCATTCTCCCTTTCAACTTTGTCACTGGAGAGGCTATGTAGTTATTTCAATTTTGCTTTCACTTCTCAAGATAATTTTTGCATCTATTGTGTATGAATTCCCTTCAAATCTCATGTTGCAATCTGAATAATTCATTTTGTACTTAAACTTTGAGTGTGATATGCTTTTTTAAAACTGACAACAATAAAATAATCAACATATGTTTACACTTATACCTTATTAAGCATATCAGTGGGATAATATGTTTTGACTAAAAATCATGTTAGAACTACAGAGCAAGGGGAGTTGTCTTTGGCTTGTAACCAAACTGGACATGAAGACACAATTATTGGAATTTAATGTGTGTGTGTGTTCATTTGTATGTAATAGATCCTAAAAAGAACAATGATGGGTAGATGCTTAATGTAGGCGATTAAAAGAAAACATTGAAAACATCTCACTGTTAAAGCATCTGTATAGATCCAGTTAGTAAAATAGAATATATGATCATTTTGTCAACAGTTTTTATTTCTACTTCAATCAGTCACATATTTATGTTTCAGTTGATACAGTCTTGGAAGAGTGTCAGTGGAATCTTTGGGGAGGAACAAATAAACAATGGGTACTTAGTATCTATTTGTTAAATAAATAAGCACACAAATGTATTTAAAAGTCTTGAGTATCCTGCCAGAGTTACAATGTCTCCAGGTTATTAATATCATTGCTAATAATTCTGTAAATTGGGGTAAGAGAGTAGATGCAATTTCTTTGAATATTTTGATTGGTTTAATTCTAGTAGAGTGACTTTTTTTTTTCTAGAAATACACATACAAGATTGCCAAGCCTTCTCCAATACTTTAATGGATTCTTTTTGCTATTTGAACCAAATAAAAATATAGTTGTTTCTTGCTTTTATAATTGATAATTGCCAAACACTGTATGGAAATTGTTTGGCTGATAGTACTTCTATGAGAAGCTATCCATGCTCTGTTAAGACACCAATTCTAATAGAAAATAGATGATCTGCTGCATACCCTGTTTTCAACAGAAGTATGCTTCAATATGTGAGGCCTCTCTTGCCATATCCTGCCCCAGTGCACAATCTTCTACAGTTTCTTCCTCTTCTAGCAGAGATGTACCCTTGGAGTAGAAACTGGGCCTCTTTAACTCACATAAGAAGAGCTCTGTTGAATCTAGTGTTACTCTCTATAGTATAGGTAAATCACATTCTCTTTGTGAGCCCTAATATTCTCCTAAGAGGGGGAAAATGAGACGATTGGTTTTGTTGAAGTCATTTTCATTTGTGTGTGTGTGTGTGTGTGTGTGTGTGTGTGTGTGTGTGTGTGTGTGTGTGTAGGGGGAGGAATTCCTTACACTGTAGCCCAGGGTAGCTAAGAACTCACTATGTAGCCCGGACTGACTTCAAATTTTCAACAATCCTCATATCTAAGTCTTCTGAGTACTGGGGATATAGATATCTATTCATTTTCCAATTGAGTTCTTTTAACTGGGGCAAATTGGAGTGTTGCTTCAGAAAGGCAGGCAGAGTAAGCAGGATTGTAGTTTCTCCCACTCACTTCATACAATGGTAGCTTTACTTTGCTTTTATCAGTTACATTTTCCTGAGTTTGGCTGAAAGTATATTAACTGACAAGGAGAAAGTATATCATTGATGTAAATTAATCATTAAGGTAATTGAAATGATTTTAACTACTGTTTCACGGTCCAAGATTTTGACTTTTGGTGTGGCTGATTAGATTCAATTGATGATACAACAACATGATCAATTGTGGTAAGAGTTGATCTTGTTGGCCACCTGTCTGCATTTGTTCACATTAACTTTGCACAATCTTTACATTAAAGATGTGAGAATTGTGAGCATTTAGTAAAAAGACAGAAGGCAGATTATGTTAACACATAATTGCTTTTCTATCATGTTGTTAAAACACCATGACCAAGGCAATTTCTTGAAGGAAGGTTTTGCTTTGGCTTATGGTTCCAGAGGGATAAGAGTTTGTCATGGAAAGGAGGCGTGGCAGCAAGCAGCAGACATAGCAGCAGCAAAGGGAAGCAGAAAGCTTATAGCTTAAACCACAAACAAGAAGTACACAGAGTGAGCTAGCAATTACATGTATATTACATCCTCTCAAAGCCTGCCCCCAGTGATTTATATCCTCCAACAAGCCACACCTCCTAAGCCTCCACCAACTGGGCTTCAAGTATTCAAATGCCTGAGCCTATGGGGGACATCTTCATTCAAACCAACACAGACTACTTTTCCTTCCTTCAGAGAATAAAATGGTGTGCAAATTGTTGTGGACAGGACAATATGGAATTCTTTTAATTCACCCTTCTTCTTCCCCTATTAGGCCTGGGACTAGATTTTCTGTAAATGACCGCTTGCCTGTATACTGAAAGTTAAAATGATTCAAACAACATTGTTATTCCTAGAGTGAACTGTTGCAGAAATTTATTTTAAGTTATATATAAAATAATTGTTTTATGCACTGCTGGGTGAGGGACTGTCTAGGGCGTTTTGTATTGTTTGCAGGTGTTGGATTTCTGTGGGGGTTATTTAATTGCTAATGATCTGCATGTGCTATCAGGAGACTACCTGAGGAGTTCTGAAAGACTAGAAACACCTGAGATTTGAGGCTTGAGGTTCCACTATGGAGTCTGGCGTTGGCCAGGATGGTTGTTCCCTCTGCTGAGGTCTGGCAGAGTTTGCAAGTATGAGAATGCCTCCTTGTCTTCCGTGCTGAGCTGCACCATAGGTGTACTACTACAGTGAACATTTTATCATTTTATTACTTTTCAACCTTTAAAACTCCAATTGATTCTTCAGTATAGAAAGCACGATTGGTGCTCCTTATAGGATGACAGGAAGACACATAGTCTGCTAGAGGTGGGTCAGAAAAAGAAGAAATACATTGTGGCCTGAAATACAGCTTTTATTTTCAGGTTATTTGTTGATGTGTGATCCAAAGTGTCATGGGTTCTCAGTGGAAATGCCAGCTTCTTATTTAGATTTTATTATTACAATTTAGAGTTGACTTTGTTTAGTGTTCTCTGTTCAACAAGTAGAGTCATATGAATAATAAGCTGTCTCATTCCAGCTTCATAGACAAGGAACCAGAGGACTAAGGAGGAACTAGTGAATCACCCTGAGGTCACAGGGTAAACTGATAAGAGGAGCCAAGGGTAGAGGTAGCAGGAGAGGAGATTTGACAGCTCTTACTATATATTTCATCACTGCTTCTAATATCATCTTCTAGTGACAAAGTACAATAAAGCCTTTCACTAAGCCAGTAGGAAGCCTTGATTGGAGAATGTCAAAGGAGGCTCCTGCCCTATTCTAACAGTTAGGGTCATTAGCTTGACCATACGAGGGCAATATTACAAATGACTCAAGCTTGTTGTTGAAAAGTATTTTCAGGAGACGGAAGTGCGAAGTTATGACATTATTTACATATGAGAAGTCAAAAACAGAGTTTCAACATAGTTAACTCCCCCCAAATTTCTTCTTAATAAGAAATAACTTAATAATAATAGTATCTTGTGTTGCCAGTAAATATGATTTGTATTAAGAATTCGGGTAGTGAATTCTGAGTTCTTACACACTTGAGTTTTCTTAAAAAGCTGGGGCAACACTGGAATTGGGAGCCAACATAGCTTCTACTTTTCCCTCCCAGTCAAGGATGAGCAATGTTTTGTTTGAAGAAAAAAAAGCATTTTAAATGATTTTAAAGTGAGGAGAGTAGGGAGGAGGAAAGGATGGAAAAACATGAGCATATAGGATTAATAATTGTTGGCTCAAAGTCGGCTTTCCTGGTTTATTTGTTCAATAAATATGAATGAAACAATTGCTCACCAGATCCTGGCAAGGGGCAAAAGGATACTCCTTTTACTCCGTTGTGATTCTTGTAATGAACAGAAATGAGGGATCTTGAAAGTCCACTTAAGCTTTTACCTGCATCCCTCCTCTTTTAAGAAGACTACCACGACCATATAAAAACTAGGAAATTGTTTATGTTCCATTATAGTTTAATCATGGATATTGATTAGCTCCTTAGTATAAGATAAGTTTTACTTGTTAGTATCTACATAGCATATATGCACTGTTTATAGTATGAGTACCTGTTTAGCCTGTTTAGTTTACTGTATTAGTTAGTTTTCTCAATACTATGACAAAATATCCAAGAAAAGCCACTAAAGGACGGTTTGAGTCGCAGTTTGAAGATATATTCCATCATGTTGGCAGAGTGAGATACAATTGGTCACACTGTGTCTGCAGTCAGGAAGAACAGAAAGACAGACAATTGCTGGTGTTCAGATCATTTTATCTTTGTAATTCAATCTAAGATACCAGCTGCTTAAACAGTGCTGCTCATTTTTAGATTAGGCCTCCCCACTTCAATTTACCTAATCTAGAAATTCCCTTAGATATGTTCAGAGGTTTTTGTGATTCCAGATCCTATGAAGTTGATTAACCATAATAAGTCCACCCCTTGTCAACTTGACACACAGACATGTTACATTAAGCCACAATTTTCATCTCCATTTCACCATAGGCTCATGAATACCTCATAATGCAAAATGCATTCAGTACAACTTCTTGAGTCCCCACAGACTTAAGCAGCTCCAACACTGTACAGAAGTGTAAGTGAATAGTTTTCTTTCTTTTTTTTTTTCTTCTAGAACTCAGGTGATCTCTTAAGGTCACAATTCCTAATGTACAATGATACAAAGTAAACCTTCCCATTTCTAAAGGAAGGAATGGGTACTTAGTAAGGAGAGATCAGAGTACAGCAAGATGAAAACCTAACAGGGAAACATCTGGGCTTTAAGGAGCTTGAATAGTCCCACCTCTTCAGGCCTGCTGCCTGTAGGACAATTACCTCTTGTCCTAGATCAGCTGCGTTCCTTGTCTGAATTCGGCTATCGCCAACAACCATGAAAATTCAGGTTTCACACCTTTTAAGGCCTCTCTGTAATGACTCTGGCACCCAGACTCAGTGACAATACAGAATCAAGGCACATGACTCCATGACACCATCCATCTTGCGTATTTCCTTTCAATAAAATTAATATTACATGGATGACATTGACAAGGTCTGCTACCAGGGTTCCAGGACTTTTCTAGCCTAATATTTCAATCTGTCCGGGAGGAGTCAGAGCATGAATTTGAGGCAGGTGATCACTGGTGCTCAGCTCTTCTCTCCTTTTAATTCAGCCCCGAACCCCTGACCATCAGTGATGTCACTCACACTTAAGGCGAATCTTTCCACCTTAATTCACCTAATTTAGAAAATTCTTCACATATGTTTAATCCCACCCAGAGATTTATTATCCTGAGTGATTCTGGATCCTGTGAAACTAACAATATTAACCATCATAGTTATTAATGAAGAGATAATAGGGAGAGACTTACGGTTGAATTGTAAATATTTGAATTTAACCTTAAATGTACAATAACTATCTCTGAAATTGTAAGCACATTTTTGGTTTTTATATTGCTTTGTTTATAAGATACAGTTATGAACTGTGTAAGAATCCCCATAAAATTGGAAACAAATATGTAGAAAGGAGATCTCCACTGAACTTGCTATGAGACTTGATATTGAAAAGATGTTAGTTTAGTGTTGGTACATTCCTTAGTTCAGAATTGTTTAATTAGTAAATTCATAAGGAATATGATAGAAGTCCCAAGGTAGGGTACATTTTTGTGGCCAGAGAAAACATTTTGTGAATTAATGTTTTCAAATGTAGCATCAAGCAGTAGAGGATTTTTGTTATTTCTTTTCCTTTCTTTTCTATAACTTGTGGTCACCTGCAATTTTCAGTAATGTTTAGGATGTTATAAAATATTTATGTCACTTTATGAAAGGTTATTTACACAGAGGAACCAAGTTTACCTCAGTGTACGTACAAATATAGGCCTTATTTTTCACCCTTGGCAAAATAGAGAACATTAAAACATAACTGGAAAGCTTATTAAATTTTGTTTAGGGTGTTAGTATATATTTCAGAATGTTATTTTGAAGTTTTTTTTAAACCAAGTAATTTCTGAAGAAGGGCATTCAATTTAAGATTTGTCATTTTTGAAAGAACTGTAAGTTTAGCTTGACATTACAAAATTTGCTTTCTAGCTTCATTTCCAATGATTCTTTTCATGGTGCCTCCTGGGAGAGCAGAAAATCACTAAATAGGTATGGCCTATCTATACAAGTTCCTGTTTTGCACCCTGAAGAACTTTGCACTTTGTGTGAGAAATAGGTTGGTGTTTGAAGGTCCTTGCAACACTTTACTTCTGATGATTTCTCTTTTTATTCTAAGAAGAAGGACCTACCACCTATCATAAAACATAATATTTGGCTTTCGGATCAGGCAAGACAGAGCTGAGCATTTGGGACTGTATTCTCCCAACATGAAAACTAAATTCTAGGATGCAGATGCAGCTCAGTGGCACAGGACATGTATAGCATACACAAGGCCCTGGGTTCCATCTCTATTAAAAAGTCAAAGTTCTGAAGGACTTTTTGAAATAATTGATGCTTCTCAAATCTATAAACTCAGAAAGTTATAACATCTACAAGCTCCCTCCTCCAGGTCATGAATGCAATAAACAGTTGCTGGGAAGAGGAAATTGGTGGAGCTGACTGCAAATTATGCAGGGATCTCTAAGGGTTCATCATTGCCATGGTGAACTATTTTTATTTGTGCTGCTCCATATGAGTCAACCATCCTTCTGGTAGTAGCCCTTACTCTTGAGCCTGTAGGTAACCAGAATAAACTCATTGCTTCACCAACTGGACTTGGGTAGAATTGTTAGTCATCAGCATCCTAACAGGGGTGAGTAGACATTTGTTTATAACTCTTCAGAAAAAGTCATGCTACAGAAATTCAGAGTAATTAATCTCAAAGCAGCATATATTTATTAACATGTTTGTCCCCTAAAGAACTGAGTCTATGATTTTAATCTACCCACATCAAAGTAACCATCATCTCTAACACTTGCTATTGGCTGTCTTGCTTTTCTTCTTGTTTTCTTATTACTGCAATCTATGTTGCAGCCAGAGTGATCCTAAAAAGTACAACAGAACTACACTACTACTGTGCAGAAAACCCTTGAAAATATCTAAGCATAGTCAAGGTAAATGCTGGACTCCTACATAGCTGAACATGAACTTAATCCTTCCCATCTTATTGTTACAGGCTCTGATCAGTCCTTGCTGATTCTTCCTTATAGGGGAGATTTTTTCTGTCTGCAGTGTTACATCACCTGTCTTACCACTCCTACTCACCTGTCATTTCTGTGCTTAAATGCCATTTTATCAGAGAGGTTGTGATTAACCACATGTACAATTAGGATCACACAAGTTTTCTGGATTTAATAAAGTAAAGGGAGTGTTTTACTTCATATAATAGGACTTCTTAGATCCTTTGACAAGTCTGTGTGTATACGGACTGAAAGGGAGACATGAAATCCCAGTTTTCTTCCTTCCAGTTACTTATCACATTTGTTTAGTAGTTTTCTTTCCCATGAGACCATGGATTCCCTAAGGGTGCAAATTATTTACCTAATGATGCAATACCCCCATTCTTTAATGCATCACCTGGTATTTATAGAGGTATAGCAAAAATTTTCAGAATGAAAGATATGAATGTGAACTTTTGTGCTTCTTCCTTGATTTCTTTTATCATAGAGTTTTCATGGAATGACTTAGTATTTTTAGAATAATTTCTTCCTACTTAAAATTTTCACCACTTTTAACTAATCCAAATGAATTTCAGAGGGAAATCTAAAATTAGATTCATCACTGATTGATAACAGTTACAGATTAGCAAGAACAATGCCTGTATTTTATAAGTATTAATCTTAAAATTTATTTAATATTTTATTTACTGTTTTTAACACTTTCTTTTTTTAATGTAGCCCGGGCTGGCCTGGAACTCTGTAAACCTGATTGACCTCAAACTCACACATATCTGCTTACCTCTGCTTCTTGAGTGCTGGGATTAACAGCAAATGCCATCATGCCTAGCAGTACTTTTTGCATTTTATTGAACCTCCTTTATATTAAAAATTATTGGAATTCTTTAAAAGTTATCCTTAGTTTTTTTAATTTAAAAAATTCTAGAGCAGGATCTGAAAGGTTTAGAATACTTGCTGGTCTTCCAGAGGACAAAAGTTTAGCATCCATATGGTGGCTCACAACTATCTGTAACTCCAGTTCCAGGGAATCTGACATTCTCTTCTGATATCTGCAGGTGTCAGGCAGACAAGTGGAACATAGACATACATGTTGGTAATCACCCATACACATATTTTTAAACTCTAATGTAGAGTAAAATGAGGAGGTAACATATTAAACCTCAACAGTTGTTTCTTAGCCATTTTCATGAGAAACCATTTGTAGTTGTTGAAATCCAATGTGAGTGTGGTAGGATTTGACCTTCTGAGTATGCGCAGGGATTCTGAAAGAAACACCCTTACCTATGCTGACGCTGCAAATTATAAATCCAGATCATCACTACATGGTACATATTAGTAGATTTAGTTAGTAGATTTAATTTAAGTCAATGGTGTTGGTATGTGCATTTAAAAATTCAGATCTATTTTGTGTCCTATGGAACCCATTTTCATTGCTATCAGCACAATTACAAATTTAGTTCTGATCTCTAGAATAAAACAACAGAGTAGACCTTGTGGTAATCAAATAATGACTTGTGTTGTATTAACTATATATTGAAACCAAATGCTTTTGGGGAGGGGGTGTCATTAAGAAGGTACTGTATATGGTAGTCCACAAAGTCACTCACTGATAGGGAAAAGTGTCCACTGTCAGCTATTGGATAAGAGCCATTACTAAGCGAGTGTGCCAAAAGAAAAACAGTAGGTAGACAAAGGGAACTCCAAGGGAGATTATTTGTATTGGTTTCTTATGAAGTCCATCTGAGTGCCACAGTCCTGCCTATACAGCTTGGGTTGAGTGTCTGTGCTGTGGTTCTCTTGGAAAGTTGACTCTACCAAGATATGCTAAAAACTCATTAATAGATTCCTATCTCTAACAAGAGGAAGATTCAATCTAATGAGAAGAGTGAGTGCCTCATTAATGGCTTGGAAATTAAACAGCCTCCCTCTAACTAATCAATACTAAGTGACTGACCTTCGTCTAGGCTGAAGCTCATTAGTAGAATACACACAGATGGTAATGGGCTCAAAGGTATTTAAAATATATGTAGCAAGAAGTGCACGTGTATCCCAATTGTCCATGACTTGCCTTGCTGTTTCCCCTGTGCTATCTGTGTGAATTGGGACTATTGAGTTATGAGAATGAATTTTTGCCTGATAAAATCTACTGTTTTCAAATTTGTACATAAATAACAGATTATTATCAACAGTCACAATAATTTGCTGTCATGAAAAAAAAGTCTATAGGAAAAATTGACTTGTAATAATGGCTTGCTTTATTCAGTAACTCATTTATCCAAAGATAATTGTCTTGAGGGAAAAATGGATTCCAAACCTAATGTAATAAATGCCTATTTGGAATTATATTTGACTATTTCTTCTTTTTCTTCCTTATCAAATGCTTTCTTAAATGTCACTAGTTAATAAATCATTCCAATATCTCCGAAGGGCTTACAAAGAGATTTTCATGTGGAAATGTTCCATAAATATGCTTGAGTTTCTCTGATGACAAGTCAATGGTGACATTAGAGATGACATGTCTGTAATACAAATAGGACAGTGCATACAACTACCAACTGAGTTGTTCTGTTCTTTGTTTTAGCTCCTTAGTAATCTCACATATGTATCTGATGTTTTTAAATCAGATTCATCACCCACAATCTACCTTCAACTCCAATGAGATGCACCCACACCTTCCCAATTTCATGTCCTTTTTTTGACCCAATAAGTCTAATTAGTGCTGCCATGAAGGGCTATCTATTGGAACACAGGAAACTTATGGAAGGCTACATTCCTAAAGAAACTTCTTTCCATTCCCTAGCAGCCACAAACTGACAAAAGTTCTTCAGTGAGGTACGGACCTCACAAACTCTTCCTCTATCCGTTCTTATTGACTGGCTCAATCTTGTTCAATTAGCCACAGGAGCTTTCAATTCACGAGCTCAGCAGTCTAGAAGATATTTCAAATTACTCCTCTCCAACAGAAAATCTAGATGCCTAGCACTTGTAGTATTTCCACCTTCTCTTCCTTGATGTTTCCTGATGACTCCGTTCCCATTTTCAAATTTTCAAACCACCACAAAAGCCACAAATAGTAAGCATGAGTAATTTTTAAAACTTATGTCATCTCTTTTGTTTTTTTCATTTTGCCAACCTGTCTCCTCTAAAAGGTCACTTGAAGATTTTTAAAAGTTTTAATTTATCATCTATTAACCTTACCCACCTTTAAAATTTCCTCTTTGAAAATGCAAAACCATGGAAGTAGGAGGAGGATGCTTTCAAAATAGGAAGATCAGCAACATAGAACAAGAGAGAGTAATGGGGTGAGTATGTTCCAGTATGATTATATATATAATATATAAATGTACAAAAACGTCATAATGAAATTCATTGTTTTATAGAATTAATAGATGCTCATAATATTTTTCTTCTTTTCTATCCTCCTCTGTAAATGTCTCTAATTCTAGTCTATATATGGCATGCCATGCCTATAATGCCAGCACATCATGAGTTGGGAGCCAGCCTAGGCTACATAGTAAGACCATAGGCTACATAGCACACTCTGGCTCTGGGATCTTCAGTGAAAACAGCTACATAAGGGATTGATTTGGATGATTGCTTTTGTTTCCATGTAGATGAAAATTCTCCAAGACAAAGACATTTATTTCTTGTTTGTTAATTTATATTTGCTCATATTTTCCGTGATGACTTGATTTTTTTTTTTTAGTAAATCTCAGGACTTACATGAAGATCTGGAAAACGTGCCTTGCATGGGTTTAGATTAAGAGAGTGGTGCTGTGACAATGTAGTGGTCCTAGATCATTTGTGTTGGTTGTGACCAAAGGTAGAGGAATTAAAATTTTTAGAAAGCAAAGTACAAGAAAAAAATTAGCTCTTTTGCATATTACCCCAAACAAAATTGGTAAATCTCAAGAACTGCTGTTGGTTGAGGGCTGGGATTTTTGTTAGCTTGTAATTGGTGTAAGGCTGGGAGCTGAAAATTTGACAGTGCTGTGTAATGGGTACTGTATGCATCATACTTAAGAAAGAAAGATGTTGCCTTTTGTAAAACAGAGGCCTGCCTTTTTCACAATGCTTTCTTCCACTGATCCTGTCTCTGTCAAGTATTTCCTCTCTGTCTATCTCTACCACTCTTAACTTACTAGGTTCTGGAATTTCTTTAAAGCACTGCTCAACTGGATACTCAATATCACATCAATGTTGAAAATAGGCTCATTTATACCTTAGGACATGTGCCCATTTTGGACAAAGTCCAAGGGCTTCACTCTGTTTGTCTGTTGGTATTTTACTAGCTTATTATTAATTGACAGATAAGACAAATGAATACAACCTTTGAGTAAATTTACAAATTTTTAGTGACATTTCTCTCCATTAAATTTTGACTTTAATAAGACAGCAGGGACCTTCACATAATAAAGTGGTTCATGAATTTTGTTTTACCCAGAGCATTTTTTCTCAAAATCTCAATACTAAAATTATATGTAATACACACACACACACACACACACACACACACACATTTCCATACATAGATGCATGCTGAGTCTTTAGAAATGAATTAAGCTTGCCAGTAAGAGTTGAAACCAGGACACTACTACTAAGCACTGTGACTCTGAAGTCTATTCCCAAATAGATAAGACTGGGTCTTATTGTGTACCATTTTGTTTTTTTCAGTGGCAGACTGTTTTGAATGACCTACATCTGAATGACAATGTTGCACTGAGGAGTCAGAAGCATTTGTCCAGACATAACAAGAAGCAGATAGCTAGGTCTTCTCAGGCACCACTATCCCCGTGTTGCAGAAAAAGGAAACAAAGCCCAGTTAAGAAAAGTGGCTCAGCCAAAATCATCACAAAACTGAGCAGTGGAATCTTGCTTTCTTGTTTGCATGTTAGTTAGCATGTCATCAACCTGAAGATTATATTTTCTCACTCCTTGTCTAAGGGGAAGGATTTTGAATAAATGGTGCCTCAGTTTCAGTTTTATAAAGATAAAACCATAGTTTCTTTGCCAATTCACTTGACAAAAAATAGTCCAGGCAATAAAAAGATAGAGGTAAGTAAGATGTAGTCCATAGCTAGAGATAGTCATTGTGTTTTGCTATTAAAACATTCCAAGAATATAATGTAATTTAGTTGGAGATTGCAGAATTTAAAACAGAAGACATTGGGAATATTGTGTTTTAACATTAGAAGCAGACTCTTTTAACAACTAGTCCAGACTCTTGAACCTCTTGAAGAACTTTCTAAAAATATATATGCAAATACATACATATATACATACATATGCGTATCCTAATGCTTTTTGAATTTGAATATAAACATGCAATTTCATAATCGTCCAAGGTTGAGCATGTATTTCATTTTTACCTTTGTACATGTGGTAGGAAACAACAGTCACATTTGTATCTCTGTGTCCACATAGGTTTATTATACAAGGTCACACTTAAAATACCAATGAAATGTATTTTGGCTATCTCTAGAGGTTATTTCCTGAATATAGGCCATTAATTACATTGTTAAGTTATCTAACCCTTATTCTAAAATCACTTGTTAAATACTGGCCACCACTTGGTGTTTGCTAAATGATAGGTCACCTTCATTGAAGAGAATTTGCAGAAAAGGACTGACACATGGTGATCACTTGGCTGCAGAAAAGCACACAGATGTGTAAGTTATTCTCTAATTATATATTTAAATTCCCCATTTTTACTGGATTCAGGTTGGTTATGAGAAAGTCCTTGTGGCAAAAGTAAACCCCAGTTGTCCTTTTCCTAGGGGAAATTTTATGTTTTTGATTAGCTATAACTTTAAGCCATAAAACAGTCATTTTGTTTTTTAGGGTTGAAATTTGGGCACCTTCTTCCTAATGTAGCTCTGCCTTGCAATATAGTTCCCTCAATATTAGGGCAGCTTCCATATGTCCTAATTAAGTGGCCAAAGCTTGGCTTTTGTGGATTGATTATATAATGCAGACTGTAATGGCTCATAATGACTCAGAGAAACTGTCTAGCAAATCTTGCCAAATCTAAAATTGCCTTTCTTTTTTTTTTAATATCCCCAACTGTTCTTGCACTGTCGGTGATGGTAAATTGTACTTTCATTTATGTCGAACCTTATACGCATCTCTGCTGAAAAAGTGATATATCTATATCTGATTAATAAGCTTCACATAGCCATCGCCAAAACACACATGTAAGTCCATCTATATGCACTCTTGCCATTTCCTTAGAATTTGTCAATAAGGAACCAGTAAAATGCTTTTGCCATTCTCTCCTTAAGAGTAGAATTCATTACCAGGCTCTTTTCCTCCTTGGACTATGATTAATGCTTTTAGGCTTAAAGCCACTTTGCCAGCAGGGATTGTAGAAGGGCACATGACCAACATTCTATTTACTAATGCTGCCAGTTGATGTTGCTAAGTGGAATCAAATATTCTGATTTGAAATTGAAATACTTTACCATTCTGGTCTAACTAGAGGATTCATTCTAGTGGATGGCATTGCTTCATGTTCTAGACCTAGACTATCTTCTGAACTTTTAGTTTCATGGACTCTCAGTCCAGACTCCTTTTTACCAGCCACCTATTTCACTTCTGCTTTGCCTTGGAGAACTTTCTGAGACTGGGGGAAAGATTTTGAAGATTCAGAAACAAGGGAGTCAATGAATGCAGGAAGGAACCTTAACACTGAAGTGAAATGTGATGCAGAACTGAAGAGGTAAAGATATGAAGTATAAAGTTCTTTATTAATTTCTTTGTGACACTAGGAAGCAGAAAATGTTGAGTGTACCCACACATTAGTTTAAGTTTGGTGACTACTGGGGTGTCATTCATTTTGTAACTAAGTGGAAGATATAATCAGTTTGCTGAGGAGAAAAGGAGAAATAGAAGAATAAAGCATTAGAAAGTAGCTGAACTTTGAAATAAACACTGCTTGTAAATTTCTCTCTTCAAACTAATTGTCTCTTTCAGCAGGGGCTGAACAATCTCCCTTGAAATGATTCTATCACACAGTGACCACATTAAAACCGTAGAAGGTGTCTGAGTAAATGGCTTTAATGAGCTTGTCACATTATGAGTTGGCCTCTTTCTAAGCTGCTGGTACCCAGGCTCTGTGGGGGCTTACAATGTCATCTAGCAACACAACGCTGTTTCTCTGCTCTGCCCTTATGCACCATTCTGCCAATGTTTGAGGTGTATGTCAGATGATGATGTATAGACTTCAAGATTAACAATGAGGTTTTTTTTTTTTTTTTGACTTGGAAGTCATGCTGTTCTAGCTTATGTGTTTCCCACAGAATCCTTGGTGCTAATTGGTGACAAAGCACAAGTCTTTTTGAATTTTCTAGAGCTTCTGAGAGATGATAGTCTTTATTCCTATGTAAAGGACAATTTTCTTAAGTTCATCAATACAGATACAATGCAGAAAGCATAACTCCAATGTCTTAATTGTCCTGCTGTTTAGAGAGATTATCTGTATTCCTATGTGTGTCATCAGCTGATGAACTAGAATCCTTCCTTCCTTCCTTCCTTTCTCCCTCCCTCCCTCCCTCCCTCCCTCCCTCCCTCCCTCCCTCCCTCCCTCTCTCTCTCTCTCTCTCTTTCTTTCTTTCTTTCTTTCTTTCTTTCTTTCTTTCTTTCTTTCTTTCTTTCTTTCTTCTTTCTTTGATACAGGATCTCACTATGTAGCTCTGGCTGTCCTGGAACTAGGCAGGCCTAAAAGTAACACAAATCCACCTGCCTCCCTTCCTCTCATGTGCTGGGATAAAAGGTATTAACAATTATGCCTTGTGAGGGAATAGAATCTTGTGCCACAACAGTAATTTACTTATGTGTGGCTGATGGTCTACTTGGTATTATCTTAGTTAGGGTTTCTATAGCTATGATAAAAATGCTTTGACAAAAAGTATTTGGGAGGAAAGGGTTTATTTCACATTATGGCTTATGAGACCACCATCAAGGGAATTTAGAAAAGGAATTCAAGACAGGAATCTGGAGGTTGTAATTGATGCACAGGCCATGAATGAGAGCTGCTTGCAGCCTTGCTTTTTATGGCTTATTTAGACTGCTTTCTTATATAACCCAGGAATACCTGCCCAAAGGTAGCATCTCCCACCCCATACTTTGCCCTCCCACATTAATAACTAGTTAAGAAAATACTCTACATACTTGCCTACAAACAAATCTCATGGAGGCATTTCTCCAACTGATATCACCTCTTCTCAAATGACTAGCTGATGTTGAGTTTACATAAAATGAACCAACATGGGTATGAACTTATAAAAGGCTAGAGTAAGTCTTTCAGTCTAAAAAAAGAATTTGGCAATAAAGGACTTGTTATGGATCTAGTCAGTGGCTTATACTTAGAACCATGTCATTGAAGATAAATATAACGAGCTGGATAAAAGCACTTCTCAGAAGAAGGGCATGAAATTGAGTGAAAGTGTCTGAAGGATAAGCATATAAATATAGAGGTAACCATAATTCAGATACTGTTCTCCGTTCTTATTTGAATTAAAGGATCTAATCCTCACAATAGCCCTATGAAGTAGAATACTATTTTGGACACTAGCAAACTATTTTGCCCCGAATAACAGAGCTAATTGACATTAGAACTAAGCTTGAAAACCAAGCTTTTGTCTTGGCAACAGCCTGGATTGTTTTGTGATTTTCATGGGACCCTTTTGGCCAACAACTCAATTGGCTATAACCCAGTCTGGTACTAGAAGCTTCATTTGGTGACAAGAGATGAGCAATTGGGAATCTGTCTCCCCCATTATATTGGTGACTTCATTAGGATCACCTTCACACATTTTAGGAAGTTTCTACTTACTGTACTAAGTTTCCATACCACACCTCAAATGTCCCTCAGTTATAGCTGTCTCTCCCCATATTCCTTTCCTCATCCCCATCTTCCTTTCTCCTCCCCACCTGATCCTCCCTTCCAGCCCCATGCCTCCAGCCCCCCCCTTAAAAATCTATCTTAGTTCTTCTTCCCAGAGAGATCAATGTGTCCAACCTGCCCCTCAGTCTCTTCCTCTATATTTAAACTATCTGGGTTGCTTTCCACAAACTAATGACAAGGCCTCATTGCTAAAAACAAAACCTATAGAACTCATTGAACTGGGAGAAGGAAAGATGATACCTACATAGAACTTTCACTCTTATGTTCTAGTGTCTTTGGTATGAGAAGACACTCTATTGGGATACCAAAAAAGAAATGTAAACAACCACCCAGCCACAAAACCTTTGATCTACAGTCTTTTCTGCCTGCAAAATATGCTAGGGCAATGACAGCACAAAGCTTGTGGGAGTAACCAACCAATGTCACCTTCTAGTTGAGGGCCATCCCATGAGATGAAACCTGTGCTTGATATTGCTTGGGTGACCAAGAACTAGAGACTAGATAGATAAGGGACCTAGAGTAAAACTAAATATTACTGATCTTAAAACAATAATAAAATGACTCCTAATGATATTTTGCTATAGTCATAGACCAGTGCCTTATTCAGCCAGCATTGGAGAAGCTCCCCTGAAGCAGATAGGACAAATACAGAGATCCACAGCCAGAAATTATACAGAGAAGGGGGGAGGCACCTTGGAACATGCAGCTCTAAACGAGCTGTCTCCATCAAATCCCTGACTTCAGAATTCAGGGAACCTGGCAGAAGAGGAGCCATAAAGAGTATAAAAGCCAAAGGTGATAGAGAACATCAGGAGAAAAAGGCTCTCTAAATCAACTGAACAAATCTCATATGAACTCCCAGAGACTAAGCAGCACTTGCTTGGCCAACATGGGGATACACCAGGTCCTCTGCATGTACATTGTAACTTTCAGTTTAGTATTTTTCTAGGACTCCTGAATACGTGAACAAGTGGGTCTTTGACTCTTGTGCCTACTCTTGGGACTCTTTCCCTTCTGGTTGGTTGCTTCGTCCAGCCTCAATATGATAGCTTTTTTAAAAAAATCTTATTATATTTTATTTTGTTATATTTGTTTTTTATCTTTTAGAAGCCTGTTCTTTTCTTTTCTAATGAGAGACAGAAAGGCAGTGGATCCATACGGGAGGGAAGGTAGAAAAGAACTAGAAGTACAGGGAGGGGAACTGTAATCAGGATATATTGTACGAGAAAAGAATCTATTTTTAATAAAAGAGGAAAATAAAAATATGAAGGTTTATAAAAGCTTTTAATTATGAAAACATCTGCCATCTCTTTTTCAAATAGAGCAATTCAGTGGCACAATGTTAAATATCTGGTGACACTAATCTATCAAGGAACCTACACATTTTGTCAAAGTATTATTTTGTTACATATTTCTTACCGAAACGCTCAGCCACATTATCATATCTTGGGACACTTATGGATACTAGATACTTTCCAGATGTGCTGAACCCCAATGTGTGTACAATAATTTATATAAGACAGAAACTATATATAAGTTAAACTTTAAATGAGTGGGCTTTCAGATAGAAGAAAGCATGAATTTGGGTAATTAATCAGCCAATATATTTCTATATTGGATATATAAAAATAAGAAGTGTGATTCTGCATGGACTGACTTCTAAGCAGTGCATTCATCACTATTTGGTTCCTGGGGAGCTGAGTTATGTCATCAGAGAAGGACCAACAACTAAACTGCCTAGAAAGCATCTTATTTGTGTGCTCAATGCAGAATAGTCATTAAATTCTGAGTTTTGTAGTCCTTCCAGGAGATAAGATTGAAGGATAGCTGTGCAGTGTGGCACATGCCTTTAATCCCAGCACTCGGGAGGCAGGGGCAGGTGAATCTCTGTGAGTTCGAGGCCAGCCTGCTCTACAGAGTGAGTTCCAGGACAGCCTGAGTTACAACAGAGGAACCGTGTCTCAAACAAAAACAAAAGAAAAACGAAAACAGAGATTGAAGGATAGATTTGGCATATACTTTAGTTGATCTTTTAACTTTTCTGTCTTGAGAGATTATAGATTTCATTGCTTTAAGAAAACTCAATCCAGAAATCTCCCTCCAGCCTTCAGTCACTGTATACAAGCACAAATGATTTCTAAAACAGTCGTCTGTATGGGTGTGGAAATCTAGACTTACAGGTTCTAAATAAATGGATTGTTTTATCAGAGTGAATATATGTTTCCTTTGAACATTCCTAAAACATTAAAGTTAGAATTCAGTGTTTAGCACCATTAAAAATGTAAGTTTGTTGGGGAGGGGTGACAATGACCAACACACCTTGCATGAAACTCCAAGAACCTAATAAAATTCGAGAAAAAGTAAAAGAACAAAATGTAACCTATAGAATACTGAGGAAGATTCAGTTTTGTTTAAGGGTATGGTTCCGGGTGGGTTGACCATACGCCAGTGTGTAGACCTACATTGATGAGTATATAGGAAGCACAAATTAGACTCAGTGGATCCTATTTAGACATGAAGCTTACAATGGGGTGGATCTGGGAGACATAAGGACAAATATGATCAAAATATATTATATGAATTTATGAAATTCTCAAAGATTTAATAAAATACAAAAATGTAACCTAGTAGAAATTTATGTAAGCCAGGTTTCCCTGACGTAACCAGGATCATTTGCCTCAGCAAATATGTGAAATGATCTGAATGCTCACTGGATTCAGGATAAGTAAGATTTTGGTATGTGCCTGCCTTTAAGACACAGGAGCGGCACTTTCTGGAAAACAAACTACTTTTGACTTTAAAGCCTCCTTTGGTTCTGCTATTTCAGATTTTATTCTTCATGGTCCATTGAGCTGAACTTGTGACTTAAAGAGGTTCACTGAACTGAGATTTATTGTGGTTTTTAGGAAGGAAACAGAAATAAAAAGGCAGTTTTGTTATTTTTGTACAAGGCCCCCAAAGGCACATTTCACAGAACACATGGTGTCAATTACCTCTGCAGCTTCATATATTCATCTGTCTATCCCTATCCACTCATCTATTTAGCCAGCATTGCCAGTAGTCACTATGCTAGAATTTTAGATGTGGCGATAGGTAAAACAAGTAAGAATTTCTGATCCTCTGAAGCATATATTTTGGTGGGGAATATAGCCAGGTTAGTTAGGCAGTTTCTAGTAGAGTGTGATTAAAAAAAATAGCTAGCCTGATTGAATTCTAGGATGCCATGGATGCATGGGCACGTTGTCTATGATGCAAACTAGGTGCATTCATAGACAAATTTAAATTAGTAACCTAATGCTACAAGAAAGTACTTAAACTTAGTCTTTAAAATATGCATTTCTTATTTCTCAGTTTCTGCAATTCAGATATCTAGCCATGATGTCGCTGGATCTTATGCTTCAGAATTTCTCACTGGTTGCAGTCTCTGCACTGGCTTGGCTATAGTCATCTGAGGGTCTGAACCAGGAATGATCAATTTCTAAACTCACTTACATGACAATTGACAGCATTCAGTTTCTTCTGGGTTGTTGAGCTGGGGACATCAGTTTCTTTTTGGGTTTTGCCAGAAGATACCCTCAATTACATGTGAGCTTTTCCATAAGGCAACTTACAGGATAACCACTGGCTTCATTAATGTGACAAAATGAAAGGGAAAGAGAATGTCATGAAGGCAGATATCTTAGTCTTTGGTAAGCTTGTCTAGAATCCATTAGTTTTGTCATCTACTGCTCCTTAGAAACAAGTCAACAAATCCAGCTTCACTGAAAGAGAGATGAAGGCCACCTCAAAGATGATAATATTGTCTAAGAGTGTGTATAAGGAGTCAGTCATCATTAGGAGTCACTATATTGTTTTAAAATTTTATTAAAATTTCCATACAATACACTTTGATCATATTCTTGTCCTTCTCCTAACCTCTCACAGATGCTCCCTGTTTCTCTTTGTACCCACTTTGTGTTTCCCCCTCTCAAAAGATAAAATAACAACAAAACAACAAATGAAAATCAAAACACACACACACACACACACAAACACACACACACACAAACATGGAGGCAGTTTTTTTTTTTTTGGCCAACCACTGAGTATGGGACCTGCCCTGTAGTGCAGTTTATAACTCAACTGGAGAAAACATATCCTCCTTTTGCCAGTGGGTAGCAATTGCAGATAGCTTCTTGACTGGGGTGGAACTTTGTGTCCACTTCTATTTCTCAAGGCTGGAATTTTGTCTGATTTGAACTTGTGCAGATCTTGTGCATGCTGTCACAATCTCTGTGAGGTTTTATATGTATCAGATGAGGCAGCACTTTAAAAGCTGTCTACTGCAGAAATATTATACTATGTAGACATATGAGTTGCTTAGTGGCTCTTGTGGTGCTATTCTTGGTGGTGTTCTTAAACCTGCTGTTACAGCCAAGCTCATTGTTTTCAGTCCATGGTTTGTTTTGATAGAATTATTTGGATTGGTAATGTTATTAAGTACTCTCTGGTCTTTGTCATCTCAGTAGTCATGGTTAGGCTGCTCATGACAAAGCTTTAAAAAAGAAAGGTTATTTGAGCAAGTTTGCATTAAGGCAAACTTTCAAGTTATCTAAGATTTCAAATAGGCCTATTCTTTCTCATACCTGTTTTTATTAGACTCCTTTTAAAATATCTCACTCAGGATGTCTTTTGTAATGAATAATTTGTAGCAAATATATTTTTTTCAGTGTGAGCTAAAGAAATCTTGAAAAATCAGCTCTTTTGAAGAAATGTATATTAGAGTAAAGACTCTACAAACCTCTACAAAGACTCTCAATTGGAATGATGTAAGTTAGATGGGCATCACTCTTAGTTATACTCACTCTTGCTTTCATTCCATAATCCTTTCCTGCCTCCTCTCTGCTCTGTCTCATTACAGCATAACTCGTCTAGGCTTGTAGGACAGCTGTCTTCCAAGAGATAATTCACAGATCTTGCATTTGTAAAGAACGTCTTATTGGAGTATATTTATTCCTAGCCAATTACTCATTGTCTATATCTGTCTTAACACAAAAACAAGAGAACCAAGTAGTTTCAACTAAGACAGAATAAAACATGGCTGACTATACATCAACTATTCACCATTTATGGAAAGTTTGCTAATCCCTATTTTAGGGCATGGTCCTGGTGTACATTGTTACTGCTGTTTTTATTGTAGAGCAATGAAAGAGCAAGTATTCAGAGGAAGGGGTTTAATTTCAAGAAAATGATGAGGAAATTGCATGTATCCACTTTGCTCATAAGTCATTGGTAAAGTTAGTCTTGCAGCCACACCTGGCTGGAAGGAAATGTGATCTTTAATTGTATTACTTATATTCAGAGTACATTCGCAGAAAGTAGAAAATGGATACTTGTTTACGAGTATTGTCTTCCCCCTCCTTTCAGTTAAATAATATAAGACACAGAGCAGTGAATTGAATTTTGCAAGGCCACAGATTTTGGTAAGAACTGTTGGGTGACAACAAAATTATAAGTGAATCAGTACACATTTTTGTTAACTAGATATAACACACACACACACACACACACATTTTATAACATACGGTGCATAATACACAAATACAATTTTCTTTTATCTGATGATTTTAAATAAATAAACTTCAAAAAATTTTCGAGATGGACAATGGTAAAGAGGGCTATGAAATACTTTATGAGGATCATGATCTATGTACTGTACCCGTGAACTCACAGTAGCTGTGGTTCCCTGGATAGGCACATAAACATTCAGTCCTAAATGAGGGCAAGGTTTTCGCCCCCCCCCCACCCAATGGTGCTAATGGCTGTTCATAGCTGCTGGAGGAGAAGAAGGCATTATCTTCAGTGAAGCAGCTGCTGGTGAGTTTTCGTGCCCCAGTGAAAAGATTCAAACCCACGATTCTGGAGCTGTCCTAGCTAAATCCAGTGGGTAATAAAACAGAAGCAAAAGAAAAAGGAATCAAAGTGTGATGGAGTGTTGTTGGAAGGGGTTAGTGTGAACTGCATGTATTGTATACATGTATGAAGCTGTCAAAAATATTAATTTTTAAAACTTGAAAAAGGAAATATAATAGAGTGCATAGGAAATGAGTACCAGGCCCATATAGAAAAGTAGCGGGAATGTGATTCAGAATTTGAGGCAGTTACTGACCATTAGGGTGGAGGACTTCAGTGGACGTACTTTCTCTTCTCCAAATTGGCATTCTAAAACTCTACTTTGTCATCACTTTTCTCTGTATCCCACTTTCTGCTTATTTATGTTTTATTTTTTCCTCACACATTTATTCTGACCATAATTTCCTCCTGACTCCAGTTTTACTGCATGCCGTTTCTTGATTGATCTTTTCAATCTCATTTCTCAAGGTTCTCTCTGTTCATTGTTTTTTTTTCCACTCTGTTATCCTGCTCACATTTCCTAAAGAAAGAACTGCCATTAGAGTTGCTGGCCACTCTTCCAGTGGCTTCCACAGGGTCAGGAACTACTTCTATTTGTATCATCAGTTACTGAAGTCGATGCATTCACTTGATGTAAAAGACAGCTTTCAAAGGTTCTTCCTTGAATAATGGAATAGAGGCAGACAGCTGACAGGTCATAGAAGCTGCAGTCTCCTTGAACATCTAATACTGTCCTAGGCCACTGTGTAACTCTATCTGTCACAACAAAAGTTTGTCAGTCTGCTCTTGTCTGTGAATAAGCCAAGTGTCACCCTGTTTTGACATTGTTTTTCAAAACACTTCTTTGCAATATGAGCATTCTGATAGTGTAGTTATCATTTGGTATTTGCAGTCTGTTGATGGGCATGAATCTGTTGATGGCTTCAGCTCTACTGGACAATAGAAACTACAAAGTTCTTAGTTCAAGAGGTTGGATTTATATCTCCTTATTGCACTGTCTTCCTCTTTCTCTTCCCATGGCAATTTTTTCCTTGGAGTTCTTCTCCACTGTAGGTAGGAATGCTTACTGTATTACAGACCCCATACTGAATGTTTTATGAGCATTTATTTAATTCTTATGCTGATGAGGAGGAGTAAGTCTAGCATTTGCCTTATTTCTGTGGAGCACAGAAAGATCAAATAGCTTCTCCCAAGTCACATAACTGGTAACTGCCAAGGCCATGATTCAAGCTACGATAGTTTGGTGCCAGAGGCAGGTACTTCCTCTATGTAGTCTACAGTGCATTAAAATATCCCATGTCCAAAGTTCTATGATAGACTAGTATTCTCTTTTCTCTTCATTAACTATTATCAATTATAACCCAAGAGTTCTGTATTTTTTCAGCTACCACTATCTGTGGAAATATTGTCAAACCATTCAATTTCAGTTAAATTTTCCATGTTAAAAATATTTAAGGACATTTTCTTGGTGAGTTTTAATTTTTACTATGGAGTCCTAAAGATCCATTAGCTAAATAAGTGTGATTTCTGAGTGGTCTAAAGAAATATTTATTTACTACACACTTCACATTATTTTAGTCAATGCTTGTGATTGGTTTCCTCAGCACAGATTATCCTTACAGCAGCAAATAGTTACAAAATATGGGTAAAAAGTATCATGGCCAGGAGTATTATCATTTATGAAGTCTTGATGTGGGCAGGTCCTTGACATAATCCTACCTAAGCTAGGATTGTGTTGTCCTTTATGTCAGTGATATGAATTTTAACACTTTTAAAAATGTGTGAGATCTTACCATAAGTCTGCAATATTACCTCAGTGAGTGACTCATGCCGGAATGGCCTTTTCTGTGTTGACAATGCTTATAATTATATGCTATGGCTAACATTTGGTTTGTAAAATTTGCAAATTTATTTTGTGACCATAATATACACTGAATTGACTTTATGAAATTAAGAACCTTTGTAGACAGAAGGCAAGCAGTAAACAATGTCGTCACACGGTTCTTAAACAACACACTTAAACAGCTGTTCCTGTAGGTCAAGACTTTTGAGATTCCTACTTAATGTAGATTCCTTTGATCAAAAAGAAATGCCAAGGAGAAGGCAAAGAAAACAGTTATAACTTTTAAACAAAAATATAGATAAAGCAATAATTCAAACTAAAACACTATTATTTGATTTTCTTTGGATGGCTTCAGGACAACTAGGCTGTCCAATGGTATTTTGTGGAAAAAAGTATGAAGTCTTTCTATATATTAATTTATTGAAAAGAATGCATTGAGATTTGAATATGTTTGATTCCTATAAGCTGTTGTAATATAACTCTATAGAGGTGCCAGCCAGTGAATCACCCATGACAGTGGTCAGGTGATATAGTGCTCTGTAACTTGTGTATATATGCATAGGTGTCTTCTTTCATAACACTAACCTCTTCTGCTGAGACTTATATGATCCATGAGTGAATAGCAAAAAATATGTCTCAAGAGTTTGTCGAAATAAGAGAAAAATAAATCCCTGAAATTGAGGCAAGGGAATTCTGAATTCCATGTTTGCTTGAACTTAAATTATTAAAGAACATTGAGAGGCCCACATTAGATATGATATATGACTATTAAAAATATCAGTGACATTTATATGTATTTGATAGAAAGCATATGGAGTCCAGCTTCTAAAACTTTGAGGCAATGATCCTGCTGCTATCCAGAGGTTTTTTTTTCCTATTCCTAGTCCCCAGGTTCATTCAAACAATTATCCAAACTGTATTCTGACTTTTAGAATATTACCCTATCCTACAAATGAGCTAAAAAGTCAACTCTGTCGGGGCTCAGTTTTGAATTCTTAGAATTATTTAAATTAGGGCATCTAATGCTACCCTTCAAGCATAAAGATAAGCAGTCATTACAGTGTCAGTAGTTTGAGTCACTTAGTTATCATGAAGTGACAGACTTTTTTGACTTCTGCTGTTCCTCAGTAGGTTTCCTTTATGAACCACTACAACTCTGCCCTATTCCATACTCTGATGTTCATAGCAGCTGATGTGATCCCTCTCCCACAAAGCATGTACACATTGCTATAGGGCAATGGTTTTGTATGTAGATCAGGAATAATACAGTTAACTGCTTCTATGACTATTTCTCTAACCATAGTCTCTTCAAAGTCTTATCCTGCTTTGTGTTACAAATAGCTACCATGAATTAAGTTATTCATACATATTGTATAAGTGCCTCTGTGTGAACAACTCTGAGTTGTGGTGAAAGGTTGAAAAAGTCATATTCCATTCAATTATTATAACTACTCCAATAGGAGTTTATATACTTACATAAATGAAAATGATGAGTCCAAGAGGGATAACTCATTGACCTGGAGATATATATCTATTAACTACTAGAGTTAGGACTCAAACCCAGGCAAAGCTTGGCCCACCTGTTGGGGAAGTCAGTGACTTCAAATTTATAAATCTGGCCTTGCTTTATTTTACAACAGATTTTAATACAAGGTATTCCTTTCCCCTTATCGTTGCCAGCATCTGCTGTCATTTGTTTTATAAATTCTGGCCATTCAGACTTGGATAAGATGAAATCTTTAGTTTCAATTTGAATTTTCTTGATGGCTAAGGATGTTGAATATTTCTAAAGTGTTTTCTGACCATTTGTATTTCGTTGTTTGTAAACTCTATTTTGTTTTTTTAGCACATTTTTTTAATGGGGTCATTGGTTTCCTTGATGTTTAGTTTTTAGCACCTTATATATTTCAGATACTAAGAATCTGTCAAATGCATGATTAATAAAGAAATTTTTCCAATTCTCTAGGCTGTATCTTTGCTCAAGGTATTCTTTCCTGAATACAAGCTTTTTAGCTTCATTAGGTCCCATTTATTAATTGTTGGTCTTAGTGTCTGTTCTATCAGGATTCTGTTCAAAAAGTCCTTTCTTGTGAAATGAGTTCAATCATTTTCCCTACTGTCTTTTCTATCAAATTTAGGGTACATGGTCTTATAATGTGGTCTCTGATCCACTTGGAGTTGAGTTTTATATACAGTAATTGATATGGATCAATTTTTATTTTCTACCTGGGACTATCCAGTTTGACCACCATTATTTGTTGAACATGTTGTCTTTTATCCAGTATTTAGTTTGTTTCTTTGTAATAAAGTAGGTCTTTGTAGATGTGTTTACTTATATCTGGGTCTCCAACTCTATTCCATTGATCACCATGTCGTTTTAATGTCAATTCCATGTTGTTTTTACTACTATAGCTCTGTTGAACAATCTGGAATTCTGATAATAATAGATAACATCTATTATCAAAAATTTGTTCTTATGTAATAGATGGTATCTATTTACAAAAATTATATTTTGCTTCAAGTATTCACACTACTTTTTAAAAATTCACACTGGGATATTTAATGTGTATTTAACTGAAAAACACATTTAACTGAAAGCTAAAAAACAACATAAAACAAACAAAACAATAATAAGAAACAAAGCAGACACTACTTGTAAAGGATACTTAGAATCAAGAAAACAATACCTGAAGATAGAATGATCTCCCGTGCTCATGGATCATTAAGATAATTATTGTGAACATAAGCATCTTATCAAAAATAATCTATAGATTTAATGCAATCCCCATCAAAATTCCAACAGTATTCTTCACAGAAATTGAAAAATAATCCAAAACTCCATATGGAAATACAAAAACCTAGGGTTGCAAAAAAATAGATGTCATCTTTTACATAAGAACATAATCAGGAAATTATAGAAAGTGTAGGGGATGTTTGGCGGAGCAGCTGGGATTAGGTAATATCTTATTGAGGCCGTCTACAATGTCGTGAGCTATTATGTTGGTTTTACTGATAATACCAAACCTCAAGTTAAGGAAACAGTCTGTATTACTGCTAGGTAAGCCCTTTGATTCACACCCAGTTGTCTTTCCAGGTACCACAGATCTTTCCACATAGAAATTACCTGCATGTAAATAATATTTCCTGAGTGCTTGAAAAATCATTTGTTCTCTTAAGTCTTCAAACAGCTCTTTCAATTGTATTTGGTTGTTCATTTACTAAGCAAACTAATTTCCAGATATCAAGGCTGCTGAATTTGACTTATTAGGAATCTCACATTCTCGAGGTCTTAATTAATGAGGCTTGGTTTTATTCGTGAACCTTGTCTTTTTAGTGAAAGAACTGCATACATACTGCTGGAAACTTATGCAGAGTATGAGAGATTGTACCTTTCAGCTTAGTAATTGAATCTCTGTGTTAATTGAGCTATCCCTATTTTAGCAAGCAATAGAAACTACACCTGCTTTTGCTTTAATGTATATATATATATATATATATATATATATATATATATATATATAATCAGTATGACATGAATGAAGAAAGCTGCATACATACCATTTTAGAATATTTTGTATTCCTTTTATGGCAAATGATTTAGTATCTCCAATGACAAATTGTCAAATCTACTACTGGACATTTTAACATATGACAAAACATATTCCCTTAACCATTTCATTCCCTTGGGTGTGAGTCTTCAAATGTGTCTCTCCCCAGGGCATGACACACTAGTTATGCTTTCATAATTTAAGAAACTTTGATGAGACTTTGGCAGATATTACTGAACCTGTCAGATTTAACTGTTGTAAATTCAATTAGTCTGGGGAAAAACAGCCCCAGAGATTATATCAAAATTCAATTAGTCAGCAAATTGGGGTTGTTAGCCTACTCTTTGGGGTAATCCATCAAAAGTAAAAGGGTACTTGACACCTAAAATCAACTGATTAAATGCATTAAGTCCTGATGGGGACAGTTTTTAGTATTCCCCACCCTCTAAGTCTATTGGCCAGAAAATCTGGTATGAAAGAGTTCCAGAAGTGGGCATTATATAAATAAGACTATAGAATGACTACTTAATGTACAGACAGATGGTGTTTACTTCCCCCTTCTTATAATTTATGAAAAGACCCTGGCTCTAAATATTTGATACAGTTTGTTAACAACTTTAAGTATTTCTGTGGTCTTATTAGTCACAAAATGATATTCGCAATAATCAGAGGATAATTATCTTGATCATTACAAACGATGTTAGAGTGCTATTGATATTTCTTACAGATTTATGTATGCTTAGAGGAATTGTTTAATTTTATATGACATTTAATTATTTGTGAGAAGGTGGTCACATGTGTGTCAGGGCATGCTTGTGGTTGTCAGAGGACAACTTGTGGGTGCTCATTCTCTCCTTCCGCCATGCGTGTCATTCGTAGAAGACTTATTCAGTGACAATTAACTTTAACATGAAGTACAAACATTACATGTTTTCATATGAAGTGATTTTTTTCTCTTATCTTTAACAAGACTGCTCACAGACTTACTACAATTGAACTGTTGTAAGTTTCCATTGTAGTTTTTCTAACTTTGACTTGATAGTAGTGTGAATAATGATGTTGTTTTGCTTCTTTATAATCACTTGGCAACCCTTTTCATCATTTGAGCAACTGTTTTCTGGTGATTTCATTCCATTATCCCTTGAGGGACAAAGTATATGAAGTCTCCCAATTCTCAGAGAGTATCCAAAAATATCACTTGTTGAAGAGTGGTAGTGTTTTGGCCACTCTTGCTGGCTTTCTGACTTTTGTGAGGTCACTAGTCTTTCAACTTTTGCCTCCTCATTCTTACATTCTATATCAACTTCAGTTTAACAACCCCATGTGTTTTATGTTAGTGTTCCCATCATCACACAGTTGTTCTTTCATCTGTTTCTATTTGGCTAATTTTGGGTAACCTTGGTCTTGTAGACTTGAGGTCAACTCATCTTATTTTTATTCCTGTTTATACAGAACAACTAAGCTATATTTTCCCTCAGTATCTGTGCAAAGCCATTGTTTGACCTTTGTTTTGTTTGACCTTTGTTTGACCACATTTCTCAGACTCTATCTCTGTAATAAAGCACATTTTTTTTTCTTTTTTTGTACTAAAGACCAGTAACCCATAAGGGAGTAAGTTAACTAGAGACAACATAGACATAAAAGTAATCTCTTTTATATTTATCTGACTTTTAATTGTAAAAGCGTTCATTAAACTTTGATCTGTGGATGGTCAATATGTTAATCCCAAACCAGTTGATAAAAAGACCATTGCCACAAAGTTTGAGATGATTTAAAGCAATCTTTTAATACTGGCCAGTAATGGTGGATGCTGACCACACCTGGGATTCCTCCAAAATGGCCCTGAGCTGTAGTTGTAGGAATTTTTAAAGGCAAAACCCATAAGGCTATATGTTTCCCATTGGGTCCAATCAGGGGTGAGCACATATACTGATGTCCTGCCTAGGCATCTCCCACCTACATGCTTCCTGTCCGGGTACTTGTAGCCTTCAACCTGGGTATCTCCTGCCTCTATCCAATCAGGAGCAAGCATGTATCCTGTGTCATTAATTAAGTTTGAACCAGGATTTTAAAAATACTTAATTATAATATACAATAACAATTTTTTTCCTCTAAAGCCAAACCTTTGAGGCAGTGGACTGACTGTGAAATTGAAAGTGGAATGATCTAGGAACCAAGGAAAATGGTGTAGAACACAGAGATTGCAGGCTTTTTATCATCAGAGCAGGGAATTGGGGACCACTGACCTTAATGCGACAATCAGCCTCAATTATCTGCTCTCAATTATCTATTACAGAATTTCAAACTCAACTTTGTTTATCCTTGGCCTCTAGCACACACCTGGGCGCCTTCCCAATTGGTGTGTGCTTGAGGAATACAAATTAATTTTTATGCTAGCCACCAAATTTAATTGAATGGAAAGTATGCTATCTAAACCTCCTAAAATTATAGGGTAGATTATTGTATTTGAATTATCTGGACATTCAAATTAGAAATATGCAACAGACCTACATGTTATAGGAAAGACCTAAATAGTATAGCGCTTAAGAGTGAATCTCCGAGCTTGCATAGATTGAACAACTACGTACTGCCTATGTGACTATAGGCAACTTACTTGTTGCTCTAAAACACGTTTGGGCTAGCTCTGAATTCTGCATGATAGGCTCATTTACACAAGGTATTTTGAAGTTTTAAGAATGAACAGTTAAAAATAATGGCAAATCAATTAACTGGAGATTTAGGTGACAGCACTTAGAACTGTGGAGGATCTATAGTGAATTAACAAATTAAAATCCTGAGAATAGAAAAAAAATAGTATACCTAAAACTTCTTCAAACCTAGATTTAGTGGGTCATAGTCACAGGCATACTTCCTGTGTGCTAATGTCACTCCTCCCTTTACCTGTAGCTTATACCTGCATACTCCCTTCCACTAACCCTTATCTGTTCTTATTCTGTGTGGATTACCGGTGTGCATTGTTTCTTCCCTTTCTCTGTAAACTCCCATACCATTCATATCTCTCTCCTTTTCCTCTCTTCATCACACCATTTTTAGCTTATGCAATATAGAATTAAGGTATATTGAAAATTTTTGGTCTACTACCATTAAAAACTTTTGTGTATACCTGTGAGATGGCTCAACAGGAAAAGACTTTGTTGCCAAGTCTGACAACTTGACTTCAATTCCTGGGACCCACATGGTGAGGAAGCCTTGTGGTGGGACTGAATCCCCTCTCACAAGTTGTCCTATGGTTTACGAATGCGAACACACACACACACACACACACACACACACTCTCTCTCTCTCTCTCTCTTTCTCTTTCTCTAAGTTCATAAGAAAAAATTGTATCTGTTGTGCATTATTATAATTAAGAATGAAAAACAATGTACAGAACAGGAGAGAATACTGATAAATTATATATCAGAATGGAATCTAGTATACAAAGGAGTTTTATCAGGCAATTGAAAGACAATTGCAAATTTTAAAAGTGGAAAAAGGTCTCGAATGATTATGCAAAAGAAGACAAGTGAATTGCCCAAAATCCACATGAAATATCCAATACCAATCATTATGAAAATAGAAATCAAATTAATAATAACATGCTATTTCAAACCTATTAGTATGCCTACACTGAAAAAAGAACAATTGGCGAGTGCCTGGACAAACTCAAACCCTCATATATTGCTTATGGGAAGGTTCATTGATGCAGCCACTTTAGAAAAATAGTTTGACAGCTCTCCAAAAAATTAAAGATAGGGCTGGGATGTTCTTGATTGGTAGAGTTTGGGCAAAACAATGGATTATGTCTATATCTTTGCAAACAAATAAACCAGAAACTTGAAATTACCAAATGGCCCATCATTTCTACTCCAGCATATTTACTCAAAAGAACAGAAAATAGACTTTAATAAACATGTGAACATGCATGTTCATAACAATTATTTCCAATAACCAAAAGATGAGACTTAGCCACAGAGTTCTTTAATGGATAGATAGATAAACAACCTATGGTATATTATTCCAGTGGAAAGGTTTTTGTTATCAAAAGAAGAAATAAATGTGATAGTCAAAAAATGGAGTCTATTATGCTAAATATTATGCTAAAAATTACTTGCCATTTCCTATATGGCTTGGTACTGGAAACCTGACTGGGGAAATGTGGGAATGAATAAATGACAGATAAACAGAGAGGTGGGGAGACAAAGAGAGAGAGAGACTGAGACAGAGAGACATAGAGGCAGAGAGACAGAGACAGATAGAGACAGAGAGAGAAGGAGGGAGGGAAAATCTAGTCTTGGGTGTGATATGGTGTCTCTGATGGAAGGTACCTATTCTGTAACTGAGAAGTTTGAAGTCTTTACTTTCAGCACAAGGGGGAGGAATTCGATAGCCTCAGGTAGGGATCTCTGTGAGGGAGCAGTCTTAGGTTGAAATATCTGGGAGGAGAAAACTGTGACTGGTAATTTCTTGTTTTAGTAATAAGTGGTTCCTCGACACTTGGACCAGAGGAAGACTTTTCTATCTCTCTGACCCTTACTAAGGGAAGGCTTTGCCACCCCCATTGATCTGAGGCTTTGGGATCCTTGAAGTGTTTGCCTATGAAAATAATACACATTTATTCAGAACTTCATCAACTTCACACAATTTCTGTTATATGTGGTAGTTTGAACCCTGAATATATCGTAGTACACAAAAGAAGTCAGGCAAAACCACATATAATTATGTTCCATTTATGTGAAAAATGCAGAATAATTAAACCAATAATAGAATGAATCAAATTAATGATGTGAAAAGGTTAAAGTAATGTAGAAATGAGGCTGAAAATGCTTGAAGTCTTTGAGATTTCAGTTTGAACTAGATAGAGATGCTGTTCATATGTCATTGTGAGGGTACTACATACTACTGAATTATTCACCTTTAAAGCTTACTTTCTCTTTTGGTAAACTTTTTAACTCCCTCCAAATCCCTCTCTTACTTTTTCTTCCTATTTACTCTAACTCTTCCTCCATAAAATAGCTTTATGCTATATGAATTTTACTTTAATGAATTACATGTATATATTTATATATACATATAAAATTTACTATATGAATATAGACATATAAGCAGATATAGCTATACCTACATACACATGTTCCTGATAACTACTGACATTAAGTTAGTTTACATCCATAAAGCCCTCACTAAATGTCTTTATGTATATCTATGGAAAAATATCTATCTATTGACAAGTAGCTATTCAGTTACATTCAATAAGAAGGGATATCCAAAGATACTTTCTTTAATTATGAAATATAGGCAGAACAATTACTTATTTCTTTCACCAATATAACAAAATAATTACCATGGTTTTTTAAAAATGCCAAAAGAGAAGTGGTAGAAAATAAGACCAGTTCAAAGGATTTTTTTATCTGTGTACTAAGAGACAAGATGGGCATTCATTGGCAGATCAGTGAGAGAGACCTTGGCAGCTCTGAATGTCTATTAGGTTTATTTACAGATAGCCCTGTGCTCTGACTGCAGGCATACCACAAAATAGGTTCAATTTAGAAGAAGTTTATTATTGCTGAAGTAATAAATAACGAACATCTTCTTCCTGAGTTATTAGCTGACTGTTCTCAATGGTATCATAAGTCTGAGTTTCTCCCCAAGGAATACTGCTTTTTTTTTTTTTTTTGGAAATGAGAACCAAGGTATCTTTTATTTACTTATTTAATGAATTTATATTTATTTATTTATTTAATGAACTTATTTAATGAATTTATAGAGTTAAGGGGCAAAAGTTTATCATGGGAAAATAGATTGGTGACTGATGTATTTGCATCTTAAAGCCTGGAAAAAAATAATGGGAGAAAAAGTTAATATGAGGGTTAAAATGAAAGTTTTGGTATCTCTTTAAATAGGTGATTTAATTTCTGATATATAGCAGGTACTTTAGACATACAGATTTACAGGGACAAAAATGTGAAAATTATTTCCTAATCTTTAATTTCATGTTTGAGTGTGTGTGGTAATGGTGGGGATATCTTTTTGTAGGCTTCTTCTAAGATTTTTAGGTATTACCAGGTCTTAAAGAAATATGCAATCAAATAAACTGAGAGAAGAACATATTATACATTCAACATAATAGGGGATTTGGATTATATCAATGATTTTTTTCTTCAGCTCTCATTGACTGTCCAGTTAAAATAATAGCATCTTGTTATATCACTAAGAGGAAGAATTTCCCACTGTCATTGAGTTGGTATCACCTGCAACAAACTGTAAATATCATTCACATTTTGGTTTTGTAGAAACACCTGATCCACAGGCAGCTTTACAATGCTCCTTTCACAGCTGTTTTCCACTGAGAATAGACAAGGAAAGGAAGATAATGAATGAAACAGGAGGTATTTTGTGTGATTGTTATTTTAAGGAATAATGTGTGGAACATGATTTTAATTCAGATTGATTAAAATGGATTTACTGACAAAAGATTCAACATAGTTTGTTAATGACAAATTGGTAAGTTTGGATCAGTCCATTAAGATTACTTTGCTGGTGTTAGGCAAATATCTTATCTAAGAAATTGCCCCAGCTGCTACTACTGGAGAGCAAATTATAGAGTGGAAGCTCATTCAATTAGTCACTGTTACATTTCTGTTAGAAATGACTCTGGCTTGGGATAAAAAAATTGGTGGACTGGATGATTGTCCAAGATGATTCCGTCTCAATGATTTCATTCCCTAGCACTATTGATATTTCTCTACTTGCTCCTCACTGTGGGAAACTAGGGAATTATAAAGCAATCTTAGCAATTGGTGATCTACTTTCTCATCAAGCAAGAATATTACTTAACACGGTTTAAATTACAATCCTTCCCACTTTACTCTTGTCACCTCACCTTCAATAGTAGGAATTGATTGTTTCAAGAATTCAGGGGTTCTTATTTCTATATTTAAGAGCATTGAATCATTGTAAGTTGAGGTTTGGTATAATTCAGGTTAAAAAGAAAGCTCTGCTCTTAAGTATAGTATCTCACTATTATGTATAATTTTTGTTTTGATGTATATGTGTATATATATATATATATTTCATATATATATATGAAAGGATGGCTTTGAAGTTCTGATTTTCCTATCTTAACTTCCTCAGTGCTAGGACTATAGACACTACTTATGATTTCTCATATATTATATAATCCGTTAAGAATCGATTTAATTAAAAATGACACTGAAATGTGTTTTAATTATTTATTTTTCTTGTGATTCTGAATTTGGAATGCAGAATCTTGTGCTTACTTTGCATGCTGCCTAATTGTATATCAACTTGACACAAGCTAGAGTCATCAGAGAGGAGGGATCCTCCTTTGAGAAAATGCCTTCTTAAGATCCATCTGCAGGGCATTTTCTTAATTAGTGATCAGTGAGGGAGGGCCCCTCCTACTGTGGGTGAGGTTACTCCTGGGTTGGTGGTTTGGGGTTCTATAAGAAGGAAAGCTGAGCAATCCAGTAAGCAGCACCCCTCCAAGATCTCTGCATCAGCCTCCAAGTTCCTGCCTGGTCTGAGTTCCTGTCCTGACTTCCTTTGATGATGGACAGGGATATGGAAGTGTAAGCCAAATAAATCTTTTCCTACCCAAGTTGCTTTTGGTTATCATATTTCATCACAGCAATAGTAATTCTAACTATGATACTAGGTAAGTACTTTACCACTGTGCTATTCTCCCAGCCTGAATAGTGTTTAACACTTTTTCCAAACATGATCTCATGATTTGCATTTTCTATCAAGTTATACATGTACTTCTCAATATGTTTTTGACTAAAGATTCAGACTAGGTCATGCATTATAAATGTGTTAGCTCATATAATAAAAAGAAATAGTCTTCATGAATTTTTTCACCTCAGCCAAGTTATATTTTTCTTTGATTTTACTGTCTGTGCCTTTGGCTAGCATTAAATTTATTCTCCGACTGGTCATTATTATAGACACACAGTAGTTGCCAGCTATGAATTTGTCTTACTTGATTTTATACTCATGTATCAAAGAGATAATAAATGCTCCCTTTTAGTCATTGGACAACAGTGACTTTTGTTCTGTTTCATTTAGCATTAAACCAATTAATGTAATGTAATGTAATTGTAAATTACATTGTAATTCTTACATTGTAAATGTAAACCAATTAATGTAAAATAATGTAAGTTTTCTAAGTGTCTCACACTAACCAGTGTGGGTTGGTAAAGGTAAGAGTGTTGTCAGATATATATAATCAACCTGAATGAATGAATGTCTGCTTTATTATTTAACACATATAACTGCATGAGTACTCCATGGGTGCACATGCAAGAATGGATGTTTGTTGTGGAGATTTATTTTCAGTTATCTTTAAAATAATTGGTTTTGTGCACTGTTGGAAGAAGGGATGCATAGGACTTGGCATTTTGTATTGTCTGCAGGTGTTGGATTTCTGTGGGGGATGTTTAATTTCTTATGATCTGCACATGGTATCAGTAGAACACCTAAGGAGTTCTGAATCAATAAAAAAGACTTGAGCTCAGATGCTCAGGGTTTTACTGCCCAGGATGTGTTGGCCATGATGGTGGATCCCTCTCCTGAGGTCTGGCACAGTTTGCATCTATGATAAATGCCTCCTTATCTTGTGTGTTGAGCTGCCCCAGCAGCAGCTTACTACTATAGATGTTTACACAATTTTATTTTCTTTTACACTAAACACTTTGTACTTACCACCTCATTATATTAAAACTTGTTCAATGTGAGCATGACACATGCACAAATTCACACATACACACACATACACACACACACAACAGAGAGAGAGAGAGAGGGAGAGGGAGAGGGAGAGGGAGAGAAGGAGAGGGAGAGAGGGGAGAGGGAGAGGGAGAGGGAGAGGGAGAGGGAGAGGGAGAGGGAGAGGGAGAGGGAGAGGGAGAGGGAGAGAGATAGGGGCACCTTGGAGACTTTAGGTATTAGCAAGAATCCCAACCCAGGGATTTTTGAATGTGGATTCCACATTGCAACTATTTTTCTGAATTCCATTTAGACATTTCATGGAGTTCCTGAGTTGACTTGGAGAAGATCAGATTTCTTGTTGGAGGGGATAATAGTCAAAAAGATCATTGATTACTCCCATGTGATTTCTGCAGATAGCGAAACTGAGCATAAATAAGCTGTACAAGAGCCACAGAGTATATTTTGTTGTCAGAGAATAAGCATAGACGGGTAACTGACAGGGTATCCTATATTACACCAAAAGATCCAAATTTGAGCATTTTTAAAAATAAAAAAAACCCATTTTTTAAATTTATGAGTGTTTTGCCTGTGTATATATAAGTGTAACACATGTATACTGTGTCTGTGGAGGCTAGGAGAATGTGTTAGATCACCTATAATTGGAGCTACAGATGATTGTGTGCTGCCATATGGGTGGTGAGAACCAAACCCAGGTCCTCTGCAAGAGCAGCAGGCACTGCTAACTTCTGAGCCCTCTCTCCAGCCCCTTGAACCATTTCTTACATTTATCTTCTTTTCATAATGCTATACTTATTTTAGTTTCCACATTTCAAAAATACACCAGAAATGAAGAATGTTCAGAAAAATGATCTGAGGCACAACTGTCACAAAATGCAGAATTAGAAACAAATCCACATTTCTAGGTTTTATTAATAGTGATATAAAAGCATCCCAAAGTTTCAGATATGATTCACTGAGAAAGATCTAAGATGGACTAAAATCTTGGGACTTTGCCATCTAGACTAAAAGTAACAACATTGAATCTTATAAAATAGTGACACAGAATATATGCACAAACATATTTACTAAATCCTAATAGGAATGAAGACTATATTTTAACGCAAATAAATTTAAGGTAAATAAATGTGCATTCATAACTTGAGAAACTAATTCAAAAGTCTCATACCTCTATGAAATGGCTACTAGTTGAGTATCTGCTTTCAAAAGCCAAATTTGTATTACCTACCTTAAGACCTACCTTTGAGTTAAAAAAAAAAAAAAGAAAAAGAGTGAAAATGTATATGTCTTCTAGACATCTTTGAAATTTGGAGTTTGGTAGCAAATGAGTATCGTTTTGTTGCAGCTTTCATTATACCCATCTCTCATGTAGCAGAACTTCTTTTCTAATCCTACAGCTCTGCTTTCTTTGCCTGCTATAGTCTCTTGTGCCTAATTTTAAATCAGTGCAATTTTGGAATACCCTCATATCAACTGACTGCCCTACAAACTAGGAAGAAACTAAATATTGCATACCAGTATAACTGAGGAGTAGAACACCTACACCTAGATATGAGCAAAATAGTTCATAATTTAATAAATACTCATTTAAAAATTAAACTACTTATTTTCCATGCCAGTTATTAGGAATAACAATTCTGAAACTGATAGAGTTAAGATTTTGCAATGATTGAGTTAAGTTCACATACAGTTTTTTGGGTGGGGAGGGACTATGAAGTTTGGATTGTACTGCTGTTCCTATTTGATCTTTTTTTCTCCATGGACAGTACTAAAAGTACAGTGTCTTAGTCTAACAGCTATTCTTAACTAGAATTGCAGCATTATCATTTCCTTGCTTTCCTTAAAGGATCTCGTTTATATGACACCCAGTGTTAGACCTATCTCCTCCTAAACCTGGTAAAAGAGGGTAGTTGTTAACAGGAGGGTCACATGAATTTATTGAAAAGAACCAAATATTAAAGAAGCTTACAGGCATACTTCTGTATTGAAAGTATTCAGTTCTGCCATTCTAGCAGAAAAGCAGCCATTCATGTTGTACACAACATACGAGCTAGCTGTGTTCAGATAAACTTTTGTTTATGAACACAGAAACATGAGCTGGATATCATTTTGCTGTGCCAGAAGATAGTCTCCTCTTTGTTTTTTTTAAGGGCAAGGGTAAAATGTGAAGGATATTCTTAGATAATGAGCTAAACAAAATAATCAGCTGTACTTGTAGTCAAATGTATTTGTGGGGCCTTGGCTTATAGTGAGTGTGCTGGCTAGTTTTTATGTACACTTGATATAAGATAGGGCCATCTGAAAAAAAATTAATCTTAATTGAGAAAATGTCCTCTTAAGATTGGGTGGTTTAGGGTATTTCCTTGACTGATGAAGGGCCCAGATCACTAAGAAAGCTGGCCTGGATGTTATAGAAAAGCAGGCTAAGCAAGCCATGGGAACAAGCCATTAAGAGCATCCCCTCCATGACTTCTGCATCAACTCCTGCCTCCAGGTTCCTGCCCTGTTTGAGTTTCTATCCTGACTTCGCCATTGATGGACTACAAGTTAAAATAAACCCTTTTCTCACTGTTATGTAGTGATTTCTTCAAAGAGAGGAACATTCCACCCTGCAGGGAAGCTCCTAATGTCAGTGGTAAACAACTCAAAATAGCTTCCGGACATCCCTAAAACTGATCACATTCACCAGGCCCCTCTTTCCCAAGAGTAAACAATAAAGACTGCTGAGTGACACTCTCAGACAAGCCAAACTGCAAGAAGACTCTGAGACTAGACCTTGGAACAAGCATAAACCAGCTGAACTGGCTGAAAGAGATTTAGACCAAACAGAACTACCTAGAAAGGACATTCTGTAACCTGTTGAGTTGCCTACAAGCTGTCCAATGTGTTCCAGGTACTCAGCTTTTGTGAGTTGTCACCCATACTGGGTTGGGCTTTGGTGGTTCACTTGTCTTTTAGTCGTGTCTACTCCTATAAGTAACCCCAATAAAATTTATTGGTTGATCATTGATCAACGTTGATCTTTGGTGATATCCATACTTAGATCTGTCATCAGTTTCCTGTCTGGGGTGAGTAGATGTGTGTGTAGTGTCTCCCCAGTAAAAGTCTTGTCATACAACACTCCCCATGTTGCTTTTGTCATGGAGTTTTATCATAACAATAGAAAGCCTAACTAAGATAGCCAGCATAGCGAGAGGGATACTATGATTTCACTTGCCCTACTTCCTTTATGTGTAGTGCTCTTGTACTATGACTTTCAATATTGTTTTGGTATGGTTACATTTCTTCACTTACACTGGTGACCATGTCCATATATTTAAATGTAAGTGAACCTTAACTTGAAAGTACTCAATGAGACAGTTTGTACTGTCTCTTATATTACTGTTCCATTGCCTAGTAAAGCATATCAAATGTTTTCTCCATGCACTGCTTTATTGTAAAAGATGATACACTGCACAGTAAGGTATAGGAGTGTAAGAAAAAGATGATTCCTAAATGTCCTTATATGCAGATCATATAAAGAAACAGCAGAATCTGAGAAGTGGCTTCAGAAGGAGAAGAAGCATATATGGCAATGTGATACAGAGAAAATACCATTATGAACCACTTTGTTGTAGAATGTTTACATTTAATTTCAGTATATAATTAATTTCAATTTAATGGTGATACTAATAAAAGAAAACCAAGAGAAGATGCTTCAAGCATGTAGATTGATTCTTTAACATGCTATGGAAAAAATGTCCACTTCTCATGATATTCAGGCAGTATGAAGTGGTTCAGATATATCAGTTACTTATAGATGGAATTAATATGTTTTTCTTTTTAAAATATTCTACCTTGAGGATAATTTTATAGATGACAAAATGCACATAATTTAAATCAGCATTTGAACATTTTCATCAATCCCATCATTCTTTTTTTGCAATTTTATAATTTTTCATACCCTAATCCCTAGACTAGAGAACCATTTATCACATTAGATTAATTTGTCCAGCTCAAAATTTAAAATAAATGAAACAATATAACCATATATTTTGATTGAGAAAGTATCTGTTTTGTTTTGTCTGTGTCCATGCTTTACTCTTGATATTTTAATTCTGTTAATCAAAGCTTTAGGACTGAATCTTTATGTGAAGCATGCATTAAAAGATAAAGTATGGAGTATCATTTTCTAAATTGTAGTAAAAGAAAAATAAATACAATTAACTTCCAGAAATATAGATGAAAAAAGAAAAATGTTAGTTTTAAAAATTTTGTACTTAGATATAAACCTTAAAATCACTGATGTTAACAATTCACAATGAAAGAAAAAAAAAAAACAACAAATTTCCGATGAGACATACACAAAGAGGAGACTATAACTGCCAGGATAGAAATAGTATTGTCAGGGGTGTGGAAATTAAGAATTTTAGTTTTAATGACATTGTAGCAAAGATTAAGCCTCAGGTCTTCATGAAGTATACTTTTGAAGTTGTAGATCCCCGAAGATTGGTAAACCTTTGGATTTATAGCCTTTATTTGAAAGGATAAATAAAGAAAAATAAATCTTACACACAAAGAAAAGGCAAGAAACTTGGTTTTTCACTTGAGATGTGGAAAGAACCCCACTCCCAAATTTGCAACCATAAACTTACAATTCATTTCTGTTTGGAGGTTAATTTTTATTGCCCTCAAATTTAGAAAGATCCATAACAATTCATTCTGAGCTTTTATCCCCTCCTGGGACAGGGCCAGATATTCATGCAGGAAAATTGTCAGTTTCAAGACAAATTCACAGTGGAATGTTAGTATAAACACATGATGAGCTAGCCTCCTATGATAAAAGTAAGAAGAAAAAACACACAACAGAATTAAATCCTTGAGGTCTAGAAAAGTAGGTTAGAAATACAGGAGAGAATTTAAAATAAATGTTTGTAATAGTGATTTGAAATTTGAAAAGCCCTAATAACGAAATGAAGGACATGAAAATAGGACTGGTTGATTTTTTCCAAAGACAAAAGTAAGACAATTTAGTAATGAAAAGTATCATTTAGTGTTAATTATTGGATAATACAGGGGTACAAGAGAATGGGTAAATGGTGCGTGGAATATACAACTGCCTCGAACGCCTATTGATAGAAGGGGGAAAGAATGAGAAATTTTAGCACCTATCTAAGAAGGTTGAGAAAAGGAATAACTAGAGAACACAGAGGGAAGCAGTATGAAAAAGGCAGTGGCCTATTTTCAAAATTAATAAAATATGCAAATTTACAGAATTCAATGAACATCCAGCAATAAACTTGCCCATAAGCAGCTCTAAATGAAACTGGAAGAGCCCAATAGAAAACGTTAAAATTCACCGAGAAGAAAATACATCTCACAAAAGGAATGCTATTAGGGATACTGAAGATGAGGGAGAGTGGGAGATAAATATGGAATGATAGTAGAAAGGGTGAATATGAGCAAAGCATGTTATAGGAAAAGATACAAATGTTCTAAAAACACCATTACTTTGTAAAATTCTTTAAAATTGAAAAGGAGTTCACCTACACAGAATAACAAAAAGGCCAACTATATTTCAATGCAAAAGATAATTGAGGACAAAAGAGAAAGGAGTAATATTTTCAAAGGGCCAAGGCATAAAAATGAGTGTGAGCACAATAAACACAAATTTAAATGGATACTGAATTTCATACTCGTATATACTTGGACAAAAACTGCTAAAATATAGATATTAGAAAAGGGAAACTTTAGAAAGAAGTGTGATGCTTGAAATAATAAAGAATAGTGAAATTGTCAAATATATGAAACAAGTACTGACTAATAATAACTGATTTAATTTCACATTATAAATAGATGATGGTTTGAAGTGTGTACCATTTGTTGGGGCTCAGCAACAAGCAGAGTTCTCAGCTGGGCTCTGCGCTGGAGAGCTCCACTACCTACCCCTGACCACAGACATAGCCCACGGCCCAGGGCTCCTTCTGAGGGGGTTCTGTGTGCCCCCCAGTCTACAGCATGGGGCTCCCACTTCTGTGGAGAGCTCCACCCCTGTCATGCCCTTCCACATTTATCTATGATCAGCCTCCACAGCCTTGTGGAGGAGGCTCTGCTAGGGTAAAATGATTGCACAGGTTCTGATTTAATTTATATGAAAATCTCAGTATGTGTGATGACTATTCTTGGTTGTCAACTTGACTACATCTAGAATTAACTAAATTCCCAAAATGGAGGACACACACTTAATTTGAAGTGGGAAGATCTACTTCTAATCCAGATCTTTGATGTAGGATGAAACACCTTTAATATGGATCTTTTGAGCTGATAACACTCACCTCTAACTGGGCCACACTTTGTGCTGGAAGCCTGTATAAAGACATGGAAGAAGGAAGCTTTTGCTCTTTGCCTGTTTGCTCTCACCTCACTATCAAGTCCATTCCTTCACTGACATTAGAGCCTACTTCTTTGGGATTTCAGTGTATAATGATCATCTGAGACATCCAGCCTTGTGGAGTGAACAGCTACTGCATTCTTGAATCTTCCATACATAGACAGCCATATTTGGATTGGCTGGACTACAGCCTGTGACTAATTCTAATATATATATATATATTCTATAAGTTCTGTTATTCTGGAGAACACTGATTAGTACTGTATGCTAGAGCTATGGAATGAAAGATTTCCTCACGATTAGGTGTACAGTCAATATGACTAACAAGGGACAGAATGGGGTACTCTTTTAGTGTGATGGAATGTTTCTGTATACTGATCACGGAATTTGTTTCTATTAACTTGTGCATATATTAAAATTCCTAAAAATACGTAACAGAAAGTCAGTTTTACTGTAAGTTTATTTAGAAATGTAAAAGTAACAATATGTTCACTGCTCATAAGACTGATCACACACCCTATTTTCCCTCAAATAACTTGTTTATTCCTTTGACCTAATATAACTATTTGTAGTGTCACCCCTGAAGTGTCCAGCTTGATTGGTAAATTAAATGCTCTCCTCAAATGCAAAGACATTTATTTTTACTTTACAATGTACAAAGCAAAAAAGATATTGCTTTTGTTTACCAACCATGAACCATTTATGAATAGTAGGGCTAAACTCATGTAGTTTCTCGGTGGGGAAAGGGATGATGGCTCTGAAGTGGATGTGACAAAATTACATTAAGATTAAAATTTTAAGGATCTGGAGAGAAAACTCAGTGTTTGAAAGTAATTGTTGCTCTTTCAGAGGACTGGGGTTTGTTATCATAACCCACATCTGGTGACTCACACCCATCAGTAACTCTAATTCCAGGGGATCCAACACCTTCTTCTGGTTACTGTGGGCAACTGTATAATGTGACATACTCCACACATGCATACACAAAGTAAATAAATAACTTTTGTAAAAATTGAAAAATATATACAAAGAATAAAATGAAGAGATTTTTTTTGATCAACAGCAAATGTTTGTGTTAGAATTTTACAAGTTCTTGAGGGAAATGGTAGGAGGTTGCTCCTGTACTTTTTTACCCTCTAGCTCAGGAAAGAAAAAGAAGGATAGGAATAAAGAAAGAAAGAAGTATTCACTGCCCTTGTTACTGGCCTGGGAAAGGAGAAAGGAAGAAAGTAAGGAAAGAAGGAAGGAAGGAAGGAAGGAAGGAAGGAAGGAAGGAAGGAAGGAAGGAAAGGGAGGAGGGAAAGAAAAAAGTATTAACAGCCCTTATTGGCTGTCTGAAGCTTGAAGAGTAAGAGCTGATAGTGAGCTAGACTCAATTCAATATCCTCAACCTAATTCATCCAACCAAAGTCCCTTTAAACAGTAACCAACCTACCAACTAATCAACCAGCTAACCCTGGCTCTCTGGGTTTCAACCAATATATATTCTGAGCAAAGGAATTTAAAATTCCTCTTAAATGGAGAGAAAGTCAAGGCAATTCCCCCCAAATCAGGAACAAGACAAGGTTGTCCACTCTCTCCATACCTATTTAATATAGATAGCACTTGAAATCTTAGCTTGACAATAAGGCAATTGAAGGAGACCAAGGGGATGTAAATATTAAAGGAAGAAGTCAAAGTATATTTATTTGCAGATGATACTATAGTATATATAAGTGACCTTAAAAATTCAATTGGGTAAATCTCACAGCTGATAAGCATTTTCAGTAAAATAGCTGGGTACAAAATTAACTCACAAAAATCAGTAGTCCCTCTACATACAAATGAAAAATGGACAGAAAAACACCTTTAAAAATTGCCTCAAATCATCTAAAATATCCTGAGGTAACTCTAACCAAGCATGTGAAAGACTTGTATGCTAAAAATTTCAAGTCACTGAAGAAAAAAAATGAAGAACATATCAGGAGATAGATCTCTCATACTCATGGATCAGAAGGATTAATATAGTAAAAATGGCCATTCTACCAAAAGCCATCTATAGATTCAATACAATACCCCCAAAATTTGAACGCAATTCTTCACAGATCTTTAAAGGACAATTTTCAGCTTCACATAGGAACACAAAAAAACCCAGATAGCTATAAATAAATAAATAAATAAATAAATAAATAAATAAATAAATAAATAAATAAATAAATAAATAAATAATCCTGAATAAGAAAAGAACTGCTGGAGGTATCACCATCCTCAATGTCAAGTTGTAATAAAGAGCTAGAGTAATAGAAACAGTATGGTATTTGCACAAAACAGATACAATAATTAATGGGATTAAATTGAAAACCCAGACATAAAACCACACACCTATGAAAACATGATTTTTGATAAACAAGCCAGAAGTACATACTGGAAAAAAGACAACATCTTCAACAAATGGTGATCATCAAACTGGATGTCTGCATGTAGAAGAATCCTAATAGATCCATAGTTCCCACCCTGCACAGAACTCAACTGCAAATGGATCAAGGACCTCAAAATAAAACCAGATACACCAAATCTGATAGAGGAGAAAGTTGTAAATAGTCTGTAACTCAGTGACACAGGAAAAGACTTTCTGAACAGAACACCATTAGCACAGGTACTAAGATCAACAATTAATAATAGGACCTCATGAAACTGAAAAGTGTCTGTATGACAAAGGATATCCATCATTCAGACAAAGTGACAGTTTACAGAATGGAAAAAAGATTTTTACCAACTGCACATCTGATAAGGACTAAAATCCAAAATATATAAAGAACTCAAGAAACTAGACATCAAGAAAACAAATAACCCAATTAAAATATTGAGTACTAAACAGAGGAAAATCAAATGGCTGAGAAACACTTGGAAAGGTTTAACATCCTTAGCCACCAGGGAAATGAAAATCAAAACTACTTTGAGATTTCATCTGATACCCATCAGAATGGTTAAGATTTCTAAAACAAATGACAGCTCATGCTGGTGAAGATGTGAAGGAAGGGGAAAACCCATACATTGCTGGTATGACTGCAAATTTGTACAGCAACTGTGGAAATCAGTGTGCCAGTACCTGGGGAAGATGGGAATCAATCTACTTAAAGATCCAGCTATCCCACTGTTGGAAATATACCCAAAAGATTCATCCTACCACAAGGACACTTGCTCACCCATGTTCTTTGCAGCTTTATACATGATAAGCTGAAATTGAAAATAACCTTGACATTTCTCAACAGATGGACAAAAAAAAACAAAACAAAATAAAACAACAACAAAAAACCAATGTGGTGCATTGACACAATAGAGTATTACTCAGCCATTAAAAAGTGAAATCATAAAATTCATACAAAAATGTATGGAAATAGAAATAAAATCATCCCGCGTGATGCAGCTCAGACTCAGAAAGACAAAAATGATATATATTTGCTTATATGTGGATATTAGCTGTTAAATCAATGGTAATCAAGCTACAACCAATAGAAACACAGATGTGTGGTATAGAGTAAAGGATTTGGTGGGGGGTCATAGATCTTCCTATGAACAGGAAATAAAATAGACAGCTATGAATAAATAGGGGCTGGAAAATTAGAGAGTGGGATAAGGGATGGAACATGGGAAGTGATAGCAAAAATTAAGTGCCAATTGAGGCGTAGTATGGAAACCTAATACAATAGAAGCTCCATATGTATATTAAATGAAATCAACATTTCATTTAGGGATGGGGGAAACAAGAGCTCCAACTGGCTATCTCTTGTCACCAAATGAAACTTCCAGTACTGAGATTGGATTACATCTAATTGAGTGGGGTCCCCGTGGGAACTCTCTACCAACCTAGGCTGTTTTCAAGACTACAGGTTACTTTCCACAAACCAATGGCAAGGCCCATTGCTGAAGACAATACCTACACAACTCATTGAACATGGATAAGTCAAGCTGGTGCCTACTTAGAGCCTTCACCCCTATGGGCTTTAGTACAGGAAAGTACTATGGAGACAACCAACATTGAAAAAAACATTGACTAACATCAACCCGGCCACAAATCATCTGATCTACAATGGTGTCCTGCCTACAAAATAGGCCAAGGCAATTGCGGCACAAACACTATGGGAGTAACCAACCAATATCTGATTTGACTAAAGACCCACTCTTAGAGATGGTATACATACCTGACACTGTTGGGGTAATTAATGCAGAACCTGAGACGAGATAGCACTTGGACCTAGGGTAAAAACTAGTGTTCTACTAAAAGAATGTAGAAACAAAATGACTCTTAATGACATTTTATTATAGTCATAGATCAGTCAGTATCTTGCTCAACTATCAGGAGAGTAGCTTTCTCCTGCAGCAAATGGGAATAAATACAGGTACTCAACATCCAATCATTCAGCAAAGTAAGAGACATTGGAATACTAGGATTAAATGGGATGTCTCCATTAAATCCCCTCCCTCAGGGCTGAGGGAAGCCCATGGAAGAGGAAGCATGATGGGGTCTCTGCAACTGTCAGACAGAGAAGAGGACCACACAAAGAGATAAGAGTAAAAATCTGTTTTAGATTGAGTTCATCAACTTGTATCAAGACTTTGGGGAATGTGATACCAGACAGTTTATTTCCAACATATTTAAGCTCGGTATAATTTGGAAAAAAAATTTCCTGGTGTAATGCAATACTTTGTGCGCATAAAGAGTAATTACATTGAAACTCAACTCAAGGTGCCTATCATTTCCTGAGAAGATGAGTTCTAGAGATAGGCTACCTGTGCTATCTTAAGGGCCTAAGAGTGTGGCCTGGTCTTGGTCATATGAATAGAGTCATTTGGGCTACTAGCCACCTCTGGTTCTGTTTGTAGGAGCTTGGTATGGCAGATAATGCTGACCACCAGGCTATTAATCACTTCTAATGCTCAGCTTTCTGGGTGGAAGAACAGGGTTTTCATCTTTCCCATTGGAGAGACAATCCTGTGTACTTAATATTCCTGGTTTCTCTGAAGATTTGCAGCACAAGAACCTTTTTGCTATGCTCCCAATAGTGGCAGAAAGAGTGTAAGAGCCAGAGAACATGGGAGACACCAAGGAAATAAGAACCCCTAAGTCAACAGATTGACACACATTATATAAACTCTCAGAGACTGGGGTAGCATGCCCAGGGCCTGCATAGGTCTGTATCAGATGGTGTCCTAGAAGTCAAAGGAGAAGTGGACACATGCTCCCATCCCTAATTCAGAATGTATCTCCACTTGATAACTACTTACAAATGAAAATTCAGTTTTATCTAAGGGAGTCCTACTGAGAAAAAAAAAAACTGCTCTTAAAGGTAGGCTGCATGGCCAGCACTAGATGGCCAATAGAAAATGAACTCAAAGGAATCATAGAAGGTTCCTGGTCTCATAATGTTGTGTCAGGACTTCTTAAATTTTTCATCTAATTTTTTATTTTTTATGTTTTTTATGTATGCTTTCCTTTGCATATATATTTTGGCTTCCAGTTTAGTGTTTTTATGTGATTCCTGAGCATGTGAATGAGTGGGTCTCTGTATCTATATCTGTTTCATGTTGCCTTTCTTGGGCTCTTTCACTTTTGTTTGTTTTGTCCTATTCTGTTGTATTAGTTTTTGCTTTATCATACTTTATTATTATTCCGTAGAAGTCTGTTCATTTTCTAATGAGAGACAGAAAGGGGATGGATCCAGATTAAGAGAAGGTGAGCAGGAACTAGAAGGAGCAGAGGGAGAGGGAAACCATAATCAGGATATATTACGTGAGAAAAAAAGCTATTTTTTTAATCAAAGGGGAAAAAGGAAAGCAAAACAATATTCACTGAGACCCCCTAGGCTCTGACTGAAGTCAGCCCATTCTCTAGTACTTATATGAATGACTTTAGCTAAAGAAGTCTCTGCTTGCCAATTATATGAATAATAGCCCTTCTTAGGAAGGGAACCACTATTACCCTAATGCAGAGAAAGAAATTACAGACACAGTAGCTGCACACAGACTAGAATATATTATTGTCGCCCACGTCTTTAATGAGAAAAAAAAGAGCATGTCATTAGTGTCAAGTACATCCTAGGGTAAGTTCTCTTTAGAAAAATGACTCAGTACAATAATGTGATTTGGTGGTTATCTTTGCAGGAAGACTGGATATGATTCTTATGTGAAAACTTCAGAAACATAGTTTATACCACAATCCATATGCAGAACTCCCTGAAGATAACCTCCCCCTCAATGCATACACTAAGGTTTGATTTGAAAGCTCATACTGTAGTCTTAAGTACAAAGAGGGCTTTTCTCCATATGTAAATAGTATCAAGCATTGTTACTTAGCATAACAACCTCTGAAAAAAGAGACTCTTGTTTTTACTATTATGTTCTCTCACTTTTGTTTTCTTTTATTTGGTCTTTTTTTCAAAGTACTTTTATTAGGATATAATTCACACATCATAAAATTCACCTACATAAAGTATGTAGTTCAGCGGTTTCTTGTTTATTCACAAATATGTTCAACCACAATTATAGATACTTACAGATTTTAGAAAAACTTAATTTTTCCGCAAAGAAGTTATACACCCTATTACTATTGCCCCTATCATCTCATCATTTACTCTAAACCCAAGCAGCCACAAATATACTCTTGGTCTCTATAACTCTATAAATGTCTGTATTTTGTGTTTTCATATGAATGAGATCATATATATGGAATTCTCTGTGAATGGCTTCTTTCATTTAGCAAATATACACATATATGTGTGTGAATGTATGTGTGTGTGTGTGTGTGTGTATCTGCATTGTAGTACATATTCTTTCATTGACTGAAGAATATTTCATTATATGGATATATTGTATATTTTTTATCCGTTCATTTCCTGTTGGACATATGGGCATTGTGAATGAAGCTACTGTAAACTTCCATATACAGAAACTGTATGGGTCTATTTTTTAAATTTTATTTTGTATTTATAACTTGGAATGGAATTACTAGATCAAATGATCCTGTTTTTAAAGGCATCTTCAGTATTTTATATTTCCATCAGCAAACACTCCCATCTATCTGCATCCTCCCCAACACTTGTTATCTAGTCATCCTATTATCACAATTCTTATTGTTGTCCTCTTAGATGTGCAATGGTATTGATATTGTATTTGTATTTTCTTGATGATTAAGGGTATTAGGCATCTTTCCATGCTTCTTAGATATGCATGTATGAGTTCTGGACATATATTTATTCAGAGCTTTTACCTATCTTTAGCTAGAATTTTATTTCTTTGCATATTTTTTAATATGTAATATGTAATTTATCAGATACAGTGTGTAATTAGTATTCTTTGGGATGTCTTCTTATTGTATTGATGATTACCTTTTAAGCACAATAAAAATTTTTAGGTAGTTTTTTTTCTGATTTTGCCCATGCTTTTGTGCTATAACTATGAACTTGCTAAATATGAGGTTATGAAGATTTTTTTCATTGTATAATTTTCTAAACATTGCATAAACCTTTCATGCTTATTTTAAAGTTGTGACTTACATTTTTTATGTGCAACATGATGCAAGCATGTAGACTCATGGTTTTACACTCGTATAGTTAGCGTGTGCATGTGAGTGTGTTTGTGTGTGTCTGTCTGTCAGTACATATATGTGGGGCATGTATGAATAGGTCAGAGAACCACTTGTAGGAGTCAATTCTATCCTTCTACTGAATGGGTCCTGGGGATCAAACTTGGATTATCAGGATTGATGGCATGTGCCTTTACCTGTTGAGCCATCTCTCTGGCTCCAGAGTCAGATTTCTACATGTGGACCTTTAGTCCCAAAGTTCTTTTTGTAAAGGCCACTGTTCACCTGATATCCTTTTCTAAAACTTTGCTGTCAATACAGTTGATCCTTGATTTACAATAAATTGAATTAAACTTTTGCCATTTTATAAGGGATCAATCACCATTTAGCTACATCATTGTAAGTCAAGAAACAATAGGACTTAAGAAGCGTCAACTTATGAGTTTAAATTTTATAGAGATTTCTCATTATATAACTCCATAATAAGCCATGACACATTGTGCGTGTGGAATAATTTCTGAATTCTAGATTCATACAGATTATTCTTTGGGGGCACGTGTATGTATGTGTATGTATATATACATGTTTACAAATGCGTTGGTACAGGTTTGTTGGCAATTACACATTCTTATATTTGTGTGTGTGTATGTGTGTGTGTTTGTGTGTGTGTGTGTGTGTGTGTGTGCGTGCGCACGCTCAAGATTGATGTTGGATGTCTTCTTCGATTACTGTCCATCGTATATATTTGAGGAAGGCAAGGGATCTCAAATCAAACAAGTGTTTTCCAACTTTTCTAGTTCAGCTAGCCAATTTGCTCTGTGAATCTCCTCCTTTTGCCTTCTAAGTGCTGGAATTACAAGGGGATTTCCAATTCACCCAGCTTTTTGTGGGTACTAGGTTCTCATACTTGCAAGCAAAGAGCTTTACTTGTGGACGCATCTCCTGAGCTCCTCAATTCATATAACTGATCTATATATCTATCATTGCTCTGGTATCACTGTCAATTTCATAGTAAGTTTCAAAATTGAGAACTGTACATCCTCCTACTTTATTCCTTTTTGCAGGAGTTCTTGGCATCCCTTGTAATTCCATAGGAATTTCACGGAAAAGAAAAACAAACGTTACAGAGAAGCTAACAGATTCTGATACACATTTAGTTTATATGTAAGTTTAAATAGTGTTGTCACCTTAATTTTAAGTTTTACAAACCCATGAATTTGGGATTTTGTTTACATTTTTTAGATCTTTTATTTTTATATGATTTAAAAATGTTTCATATTTTTATGTATGAAGTTTTCATTGAATTTATTCTTGTCTTATTTTGATGTTATTGTTTACTCAAGCACAATTGTTTACTCACTCGCATTGTAGATGTTTCATTGATAACATAGAGAACTGTGATTAATTTTATATACCGATTCTGTATCCTGTACACTTGATGAGCTCATTTTTTAGTTAAAATAGATTCTTTAATATCTTTAATGTAAATGGTCACATTTGTAAATAGACATGTGACAGGAGTTTAATTCTTTCCTTTCTAAGATCATTCTGTGATTCTTTTTTGGTCAACTACCTTCTGTGGCCAGAACCTTCATCATATCATTGAATACAAGTATTAGATGCTGAAGTGCTTGCTCTGTTCTCAGTTGTAGGGGAAAAAATCATCTGTTCTTTCACATCTAAATAGCATCCTAATTGTGGGAGTTTTGAGGGAATCATTTGTCCAACTGAGGGATTTTTGTGTTCCTAGTTTTTGAAATTATTTTTGTAATCATGAAATACATTTAAAATTTTCTAGTTCTTCTAAGACTATCATGTAAGTTTCATTTTTAGTATATTTATATATTGCACTGGAATGATTCTTTTCACATATTTAATAGCCTTTAATTCTTGGGATAAATTCCACTGTATAATGGTATGTAATTCTTTTTAGAAGTTTCTATGTTGGGTATGCTCGTGTTTTGTAGAGGTCATTTGATATTCACTGTACTATTTTTATTCTTTCATGCTTTTGGGAAACATTGTTACTACAGCAAAGCATTTCTTAGGCTTTTTCATAATCTTGGTTTCATAGAGTAGAATACTTAGTTCTGGGCCAACTACATGAATAAAACAATATATGTTTGCCTCTGCTTCACTGTGGTATTCCATTTATAATAAAAACTCAAAGCTAAAATGTTTGAAAACAAACCATTTTTAAAGTCTTATAGTTTCTCCAAAGTTTGTTGTGCAGTGATTGTGCTTATTCACTATGAATTAAACTTCATCTTTTTTTTCATCCACAATGCAGGAATGCACTAGATATTTATCCTTTCTGGGTTTATCTTCTTAACCATTGGAAGTAATGGAACTATTTAATAACAATCTAGTGGCACAAAATATGCTGAGATGAGAATGTGGTCCATAGCCCACCATCTCTATTGGTCTATCAGATTTAAATATTTACTCTCTGTCCCTAAACACTGTTTCCTCTTTTCCATTTATTGTAAAACATATTGTGTGTTATTACCCTTGGCCAATTAATTCTTTCCCTTCTGTCTTCTGGGCATTGTATGGCCTGTCCTGCAGCTAACTGGTTCTTGGTCACTTTGGGCATCTTCTTATTTGTGATGCCTGAAATGCTGCCTGCCAAAAGAATAGAACATGATTGAATTGGCAGTCAGTAGTTGACAGTTTGTTGTTCAGAACAGAATTTTGTACGAGTGGTAATAGTGCCAACTTTCTCAGACTGTGCTATCATTGTGCCAAGCTCTTATAGTCAACGTTTTCAATGATTTTTTTTCTCTACAATAAGTAAAACCTTCTTAGCCTGACACTTAGAACCCTTCATACAATGGCCAATCCAACCTATCCAAAGTCACTATGTTTTACATTTTTTACTGTGTACTATGTTTAGACTTGCTTCCTCATTACCCTAGAAGAAGAAGAGTGAGTTTTTGTTTCCCTCCATAATGGTTGTTTTCTATAGGTGTAATTCTCTACACTTTCTTCTACACTAATGCAAATCCTTCAAAAGTACAATTCAAATCTTGGTTGACTATGAATTTATGCTTGCCTATGTCACTCCAACCTAATTATCTTGGAACTATAGTGTAACAATTGTAACTCTAGATTTACTGTAATGACTGTTTCCCATTTTTTCTATTGTTTTGTTTCATTTTCCACTCTCCCCCTTCTTACATCAGAGGCTATTAGCAGAGTAGTTCTTGTATGTCATGCCCCTTTGTATTCATTATAACACATGGTGAGTCCTCAGTAAAAATTTCTGATTGATTAAAAGTCTACTCTAAGCTCCATTTCATTGCCTTAAATGGCCAGAAGCACAGGAAAACAGTTGAATTCCTTTACTGTCCTGAATTTTTCATTCTAAGCAAATAGTCAAGTGTTACTTGAGATAAGAAACCACAGGGCATTGCATATCCCTATTCCCCCATCTGTATTTTTGGTGCTTCTACCTTTCTTATGAGGATTTCATGGTGTTGGAAGCAAATGTGACTTCTTAGAGCACTAAAACGATAGCTTTGCTAAATAGTTTAACCTCTGCTCAAAATAAACAACTTCAATATCTGATCAAATTTTTGGCAATGAGCCTCCAAACTCCCTGAGGAATGACATAATAATCATTCTGGTCATTATAGTTATTGTGAAAACTTGACCTTAAATACAGAGTTACAATATGAACTTGAAAGTGTGCCAAACAGTAGATGGTTGTCTGTGATGGGGAAGATAGAGAAGAAACAGAATTATGACCTTGGCCAAAGCTACAGATCTTCCAGTGGTTTGAATGAGTACAAGACAGTTAGGAGCCAAGTAGTTAAAGTACAGCAGAAAGCTGATTGGTTAAGAGCCAATGTCATTTTCCAGTCATCTCAAGGCCATGGTATGTTTTTTTTAGTCTTCTTTCAACAGAGAGAATGAAACCACAGAAAAAGAAGATCTTTGCATGCTAATAACAGAATAAGAAGAGACTTGTGCAAGTAATATGTCTATGCAGGTAGAATATATTATAAATTAGAATGTACAGCTTTTTCTTTGTAGCAGACCCAATGACTATTGATTTTGATATTGCTCAAATAAGAAGCTATCCATGCATAGAGGTCTTGTCTGGTGCAATTCACAACCTAATTGATTTTGCTTCTAATAAATCAGGAAAAAATGGAGGAAGGCAAACTCTACTTTAAATAACTAAGAATAATTGCAGCTTATTAAGGTATTTTTCTAGCATGAAGACTGAATATAACTTAGCACTCCTAGCATATAAAACTGAATGATCCAAGAGCCAAAATCATATTAGAAGAAGTGAGTAGGTGACAGTTAAAGTACGTATTTCTATATAGGTAAATCTGGCACACATTGAAGAGATGTTAGTGATTTGGACTTCCAGCCAGTGTGACGCCTATCAGCTCTTATAAGGGTGAGAAGTTTCTTATTATTCTCAGGCACCAAGTGGAATCTGTGTGTTCATGAATGAATATTTTGGTTTTCCTCTTGTTCTTGCTAGTCTTGTTCTTGTGTTTCTACAACTATCATTGTGCATCTTGTTCTCCCTTCCATTCCAAATACTTTCTTACTTCCATCTACCAGTTATAGTGCTTCTCATCCTTTAAGTCTTGGCACAAATCTAACTTTCCTGTAATGTGTTGGTTAGTTCTGCACACTGATTCAGATTGTTCTGTTCCTCTAGCTTCCTTTGTTAGTAAAAGAGTAGTTAGAATTCAGTTTGCATTTGGTTTTTGACTTATCTTAGTTACATTCAAAGTTGACTGTTGAAACTCATTTCTGTTTTCATCTGATGCTTCTGGAGTGCTTGGAACCACCATAACTACACAGAAACTCCATGTACACTGACCAATATTTGGTCACTATAAAATTAAAAGACAATATCATAAGTAATCACGTGGGTTTCCTTTAAAATGCTTCCAAATAAAGTATTCCTAGATACAAGTTTAGAAAGAGGATTGGTGAATTGCTGTGTGATAAAGTGCGTGCAGTAACACACTAATGGCACATTTTAGATGATGTCATTTTACAATCATTTAAACTTTTCTGAGATTCCATGAGGAAGTGTTTTAAATACTAATTATGCTAGAACAACATAGATAAACTTCGATGTGTGTTCACCTGTGTTCTATAGCTGCTGAAGAATTGATCTAGCAAGAAAATTTGTGTAGATAGATTTGAAAATGGAGCAATACAACAAAGTAGGTGGACATAATTTAAAGCAGTGGAGTTAAGACCTGTGATTAGAAATTTGGCTTTAACATCCTGAATGACATTCCATCCTTATGAAATTGAGTTAAAGATAAATTGAGATCACTCAGTAATTACATTTAAGACTAGTGCTCTTAATGGCCCAAAGAGACTGAAGGAACAGACCTGGAACTTGCACGATCCCCTAAATACATCTTATGGGTGTCTGGATTGGTGTTCTTGAAAAACACCTACAGGCTGGAGTGGGGGAGTCGCTGACTCTTTTACCTGCTCTTGAGACACTTTTGCTACTGCCAGGTTGCCTTACGCACCCCTCATGTAGGGATTGGTGCCTGGCTTTGTTCCATTTTGCTATGCCATGCCCTGTTTGAGCAGTAACCTTGAAAGAATTATTCTTTTCTGGGGAGAAGTGGCAGGGGCATGTTTGTGAGTGGGGAATAGGGGAGCTGGGGGCATGGAGCAAAGGGGAGAGGGTGTTTGGATATATTGTATAAATTGTATGAGGGAAGAAAATAAATAAATACATAGATAAATAGATAGATGAATTATAACATGGCACAATGGCATAACTAGGAAAGGGAACTGGCATAGAACAGTCATCATTTTTCTTTGAGACTTTCGTATATTTTGATTATATTCATACATTGTCCCCCCAACTCTTCCCAGATCCACATCTCCCTGCTCACCTAACTTTGTTCTCTTGTTCTCTCCACCCCCCCCTTAAAACCTATCACATCCAATTTGTGCTGTCAAAAAACTTGGGTTTGAAGCCTAACCTGGAGCATGGTGGACCTACCAGGAATCACACAAAAGAAACTGACTCTTCTCCTAACAATTATTGATTGCCAGTAGCTTCTTAGCTAGAAGTGGGATTTTGTGCCTAGCTTCCTGCCTCCATCCTGGGAATTTTCTCGATTTGAACTTGTGCAGGTATTCTGCATTGCTGTCACAATTACTATGAGCTCATACATGCAACTACCTTGTTCTGTCAGGAAAACAATTACCTTGTAGTCATCCACCCTTTCTGGCTCTTAGACTCTTCTGAACCACCCCCCCTTCCACAATGCTCCCTGATCTTTGGGAGGAGGGCTTATGATATAGATGTCCCATTCACTGCATTGTGGCTAGTTGTGGTTAATCACGTCTACTGCAAATAGAAGCTTCTATGACTAGGGTTGAGAGATGCATTAATCTGTGTGTATAAAGGTAAATCATTAGGACTTGGTTTAATACTATGTTCATTTAGCAGAATAATAATAGGTTCACTCCTAGGGCCTATGAGTTGACTATCCACAGGATCCTGACCTCAAAAAGTGTAGAGATTCCACAAAAAAGCTTGAAATACATCTACCACATGATCTAGGGCATATACTGAAAGGACTTTATATTGTACTACAGAGATACTTGCTCATTCATATTCATTGCTATCCTGTTTACAATAGCCAGGATATGGAAACAGCCTAGATGTCTATCAGCTGACGAATGGATAATGAAAATTTGATACAGGTTATCCAGTTGTTAAGAAAAATGATATTATGAAATTCACATGTAAATGAATGGAGCTGGAAACAGTCATCCTGAGTGATGTAATCCAGACCCCAAAATACAAATATTGGCTTCTCTCATATGTAAATGTTAGCTTTGAATCTTTATACATATGTCAGTTTCATTGAGGGGGTCATTATTAAATTAGCTCCTAACCCTGAGTTACTCGTGTAATTCAGGCTTCTGTGAAGCACATGTCCTTTTAGTTTGTTGTCTTGAGAAATATCAATTGGATTACCAGTTGGTAAGTGTAGAAATAATAATTCATTGAACATCCCTGGGAAGCCCAGGCTTCCTAGTTTGTTGCATTTCTTTAGTTGCCACATGTTTTTATGGGAGGAAATAGGTTTCTAACTATTTTTAAAAGCCAAGCTATGTTTTCCTAAGTTCTACCCAAGTGAATCTTAAGTTTAGTTTTTAATTGTAAATATTTCAGTAGTTTTATAAAATATTATTTCCTAGGACCTGCCCTTTGTGAGAACTGGTTTATTTAAGTAGAGATTGTGGCCTATGTATCAGAGTATTTTTTCTCCCCAGTAATGTTAAATTTTATCTTATTCTGAGATGCTGACAAATCTTTGTGTATAGAGAGCTCCCCAATGAGTTGAAACTTTTACATGGAAGGAAGTGTTGGGTCTATGCAAGGAGTGTTCATATTTCTGGAAAAGGTGAAGAAGAAATAGAATTATGTTGATTTCTGGCCCATGGACCAATGTGTAGACTACAGACCTGCTTCTAACAATTTACATGTTTTTTCTCATACTTTTAATATGTGATTAAATTTTATAATCATTTTATTACGATAATGCACCCTTAATTTTTCCATCTCACATCTTATTTGCATTTAATTTTTAAATGTATTTTAAATAAAATATAATTACATCACTTCTCTCCTTTCCTTCCTCCAGTTACTCCCACATAACCACATTTTAACCCCTCCCAGGTCCTCCCTTTCAAATTGATACTCTTTTTATTTGATTATTATTACTATATATAACATATATGTGTACAAACAAATAAATATAACCTGCTGGGTTCATTTTTGTTGTCTGTGCGTACGTGGTTTCAGGACTGACCACTTTGTATAATATAATCAATCAGGGACTAATTCCTGGGAGAAACTGAGTCTTCCTCTCTCAGCAGTCATGATTTGCCTGTAGTTCTTTTGTCCTCATGAGATTTTCCCTTCTGTATTAGAAGAATGTCGATTGATATTTTCTTGGTTCAGGTTTTGTTTAGGCAGCCATTTCTAAGACAGGCAGCAGACTTCCTGATATTCTGGCTCTTGTAATCTCTCTGCCCTTTCTTCTGGGATATTCTCTGAGCTATAGATGCAGGAGCCATTGGAGCTAGGCTCTCCACAATCCATTGTTCTCTGAATTGTGTCCAATTGTAGTTTTCTGTGATGGCTCCATTTACTTTACAAAAAGACTTCTTTTCTTGGGTTGATAGCTACACTTATCTGTGGATATAAGGATAAGATTTAAAATGTTAAGGGATTATGCTGGTCTAGTAAAATAGTGGTAGTAGATTCTCTTCTAAGATCCATGACCCCTCCAACTCCAGGTAGTTGGTTAGGTTTCTAGTACCATGCATAATTTCACTCTTGTTGAATCAGCACTTTCTGGAACTATAGACACTAGACTGCAGGAAGGTGTCTTTCAGGTTAGATCCAGTTCAAATCACCAAGTCCTGTGTCCTAAGTGTGTGATGTCTTCAACAATAGGGACTTATGTTCAACCTCTAAGATGCAACAAAGCTTACATCAATAGTCTATATTGTTTGAACTACCTGACTAACCTGTCCTACTCCCTCTCCCTACCCATTCCCCAGTTGGAACCCCTCCCTGTTTTTCAATTTCTCTATTTATATCATCTGTAACCTGCTATTACCATCCCAAGCCCTGACTCCCCACCCTCCATGGTCACTTTGTACTTTCCAGGTATCTACATTTACTCTGTGTTATATATATATCTACATATCTGAAGATTTGTAGCTAGGAATCACAGATTGGAGAAAACGTGACATTTTTCTTTCTGGGTTTGGGCTCTACCAGTCAAAATAAGTTTTTCCATTACTGACCTGCAAATTTCATTACTTTTTTTTTTTACAGCTGAATAGTATGTATATCACATTTTAATTATATTTTCATCTGTTGAATGAAATTTCAGTTGTTTCTGTTTCCTAACTATTGTGAATAGGGAAGCGACGAACATTGTTGAGCAGGAATTTGTGGAATAGGATGGTGAGTCCTTTAGGCATATGCCAAGGATATATATTTTTTCTTTTCTGTGAAGAATGTTGTAGATATTTTAGTTGAGATGCATTGGATATGTAAACTGCTTTTGATGGGATGTTTTTTCACAATATTAATTTTCACAATATTAATTCTACTGTTCCATGAACTTGGGACGATGTCTTTCTATTTCCTAGTGTCTTTTTCATTCTCTTTCTTCAGAGATTTGAAGTTTTCATTGTAGAGGTCTTTCATCTCCTTGCTTAGTTTTTTTCCCCAGTATGTTTTATTGTCTTTGATGCTATTGTAAATGGGAGTTTGTCCATGATCCATTTCTCAATGTATTTGTTGTTGATATATCAAAAATCTACTGATTTTTGTAAATTCATATTGTACCCTGACACTTTGATGAAGTTCTTGATTGTTTCTAAAACTTTCTTGGTGGAAATTTTGAGATTTCTTATGTATAATATCATATCATCTGAAAATTGGGACAATTTTTTACTTCTCCTATCTGTACCCCTTTCCTTGTCATTTTTTGTCTTATTGTCCCACACAGTGCTTCCACCATTAGATTGAAAACAAATAGGAAGAGAGGACAGCCTTGTCTCATTCCTGATATTAATGGGACTGCTTCTCTATTTAGGATAATGTCAACAGTGAGTTTGTTATCTAGCCTTTATTATGCTGAGGTACATTCCTTCCAGTCCCATTATATCCAGGAATTTTATTAAGAAAGTTAAGTTGGATTTTGTCTAAGGACTTTTCTATATCTATTAATATTATTATGTGAGCTTTATCTAAAGTTCATTTATATGGTTTCTTTATTTACTTGCATATGTTGAACACTCCGAGCATTTCTGGGGATAAAGGCAACTTGATCATGGTGGATGATCTTCTTGATATGTACCTGTATTCAGTTTGCTATTATTTTAGCATCTATGTTCATCAGCGGTGTTAGTCTAGTTTTATTTTATTGTGTCTTTATTTGGTTTTAGTATGGGAGTAACACTGGCAATTTGGGATTGATTCTTGCTATTTATATTTTAAAAAATAATTTAAGAAGTATTGTTTGTATTTCTTCTCTGAAAGTCTGGTAGAAATCTGCTGTGAACCCATCTGGGCCTGGGAGGTTTTTGTGTTTGTTTGTGTTGTTGTTTTTAAGTCAGAAGGCCTTCTAATCCTTTCAAAGAGTTCCACTCCCTGGTGACTAAGCATACAAATGTATGAGCCTATGGGGGCCATTATTATTCAGACAATCACAAGGGCAAACTACCTTTCTGTTAGCATGTTGCACAACATGGCTTAAGGGAAGGAATTATTATGCTTACTGTTCTATTCCACTTGTTTGATAGGGATAGGTCTTAAGAAGTGAATAGCAGTTGTATTTTACTAGAAGTTATCAGTAGAAAGCATATACTCAACAGTCTGTTTCTTGTAACTATACTTTTCTCTTATCTTGATCAATAAGGCCAGTCAATACTTACATTAACTGTTGCTTATTTGTTACTGCCTACAACAGTGACATAAACATTCTCTTTTATGACTATAGTCATCAGGGACCTGTTATTTGAGTGGTTTATTCATTTTTTAGGGGAATATGTCACTGGAAAGACAATGTATTTGATTTGCTGACCAGCATTTGGGGACTTTGATTTCAAAGCTCCAAACTTACTTCAGCTGAACTATCAGTTGGAGTTATGTAATAATGATTTCCAGCATTTGGGAACCTCAGTTATTAGACCACAAAGTTACTGTCTGTTATATTAGTACTCATTTTATATTGTATTTAATCTGTCTACAATGCTTTAGATTCATTTCCCCTAAGTGTATTTTCAAAATAATGGCCCAAGCCTTAATGGAATTGTGATCTGTATTTGAGAAAGTAAAGCTTTTAAAATTATAAGAGCCCATTTATTCTTTCTATGTCTCTTTTCCCTATTTTTTTCCCTTTTCATTGCTTGGTTTAGATTTAGTGTTTTAAACCTAGTCCATTATTTATTGAAAAAAACCTTTCTTTTAATTGGTCTTGGCTTTATTCAGTCTTACTGTAATAGTTTGATTTTTATATAAAATATTCAATCATGCTTTACCATATGGTGAACATCATTTATACATAAAAGCTACTTGCTGTTACACCTTTGGAAATCATTACAGAATCTCAGTAAGAGTTTTCCAGCCATCTGCTTCTCTTTCAAACCCTGTGTTGATGTAGACATCTGCAGTGGTGACTCTGGGGTTATTAAGCTGCAGTGTCCAGTTAAATGCCCTTGTGCATAACTCTGTGGAAGTAAGGCCTACATGAATAGATCACTTCAATAGCTTTGATATCAAGGTAGATTTCCTCCTTTTACTGCATGGGTGGGAAGGACACTGAAATCTCTCTCTCCCATATTTATCTTTTTATCAGGGTATCTTTCTATAAGAAAGCCAGTGAGGGCCCTGTCTTACCATTGTGGCTCATCATGAGGTAATTAATCATATTGTTACTCTTTGTTACTTCTTTTGGAAATGTCCAGAGCATTTTTAATAAGTTGAAGTCCCCTTGAGGGATTTACATATCTGTTTTTCAATTTGTAGTTTACAGAAAATGGAAGGGTGAGAAAAAATAGGCTAATGGGATATAAATTGCTAACCGAAGTTCAGAAATAGAAGCAAAGCATCTCTAATACTTTCATATAAATCAATAGGGAGATGATTCAATTTACAGAAACTCAGTTTAGACTCTAAGTTTCTAAAACATATTTTTGCACAGGATGATAAATATTTGTCTTTGGATAGGCTCTTCATTTTTTTTTTCTCAAAAGACTTCCTCCTTTAGCTATCTAACAGCTCAACTATTTCATTGAATAGAAAAAGTTACTGAGCTATGAAGCGGACCTCTTGTTTTCAATCTTTCTATCCATTTAAAATTATATATATACATTTTTATTTCTAACATGCACATTTACATGTTGATGGTAGCCAAGTTAAATGTGACGTCAATTAGGGAACAAGAAAAGCAACACAAAGAACTTCTTTGATTTTTGTTTCAGCGCTGGTAAGTAAAATTACTTATCATTACAGGACAGTGCCTAAATTATTCAGTTATTAGAATAGCCCTCAAATACTGTAGTTCAGAGCATCAACTTTGAGATTCAGTACAAGGGAAAAGTCACTTTCATATAATGAAATAATATGGCAGATAAATAGTGAGATAAAACCTGTAATTCATAGCAGTTTACACAGCTATTTTGACCCACTGAGTTGATGGGTAAGAAATAGTAAGAGGTAATTTTCTCATTTTGTTCAGAATTTTCCATTGCCTCTCACTGAATAAAGTTCTCTGAACTAAATTATAGGCACAGGGCAGTATTTGGGGGTGGGAGGTGAGGAGACAAAGTAGTTTTGTGGCAGTTTTGTATGATTAAAAACTGAACAAAACTCCTGAGCCTGATAATCTCAAAATGTGTTTATTGCCAACGTAGTCTTTGCAGTGATGACTTATGTTCATATTATTCAGTGACAGGAAAGAAGGCTCAACTATGCTTCAAAACCACCCTTTTCTTGCTTTATAAGCACTTGGAAGCACTTACTGTTATTTCCTTGGGGCTTTTGCTAACCTTACGTGTGGTGTGTGGTAGATTCTGAAGTAAATAACTGTGGGAGGTTTTCGTGGTCTAAAAGGCAGAAAGTGAAAGGCCTCTAATATAATCCTTTCACTTCATTAAAGGTTTAGGATGTTTGTACATATACAACTTAATGATGCTTCCTTGGCCAAGGAGCTCAGTCTTTCATTTATTTGGGATTTCCTAGCAATAGGCTTACTTATAGTAGGTATTCAGTAAATATTTATTTAATAACACTGAAAAGGATACTATATAATGTTTGTGTCTGGTCAAGAGTACAGTAAGTAAACTGCATTTATTTTCAAAAGTAGTAAAGGAAAATGTTTAGTGCTTTGAGAGTGTGACTGACTATAAGTATTACAAAGTCATATATTCAAAGGAAGTGCTTGCTATGCCAGAAGGTGAAGCTAACTTTTTAACCCCAAACTGTTAATCCTTGACTATGGCTAACCCCAAGGGTGATCTTTTGACCCCTTGAATCATGAAAGAACCATTCTAGAAGAAAGGGAGAATTGCTTTTGATGTCCTACCAAATCTGACAGAGAGATTTCAATGACAACTAGGGAGTGTGGAAGTAAAAGTTTGTTTTTTTTTCCTTTCTTACAAACGTGCCCTCATTCTAAAACATTCCAGTGGTAATCTTACTGTTTCTTGTGAATACAGCTGACCTGCTTGGAATAAACCAATTGAAATGCCTGTTATTCTGCTGATAATTTTTTGTAGAAGTATAGACAAACAAATTACTCTCTGCTTAGAATTCTGCTTGAGACCAACTCAAAGGGCTAAGCAAGAGCTGACACGCCTCATTAGAGGAAGTAATTGACCTTGAAATGCAGTGATATGCATGCATTTCCTTTTCTTTTGAGGGAGTATATTTACTCTGGGTATTTCCCCTGTAGTGTTCCTAAATCTACAACAATATATATTTCAAAGTAATCACCGCTCTCATGATCTAATTTTTGAGGCCACTTGTTTGCTCCAGACGTTTTTCTGCTACTTTAGTTTCAAGATCTTTGTTTTATTCGTTGTTATTATTCTCCTATGAAGGTAATTGCAATTGGCTTAGAGAGCTTTTTAAAGAATGCCTTTCAAGCTCAGAGTTTACCCCCCTCTGGTTGCAAGCCACAGTGGAGTAATGGAGTAAAACAAAACACTTTGGCTTATATTGTAATAATTACCACTTTAAAATGTAAAAATTATCATTAGTTCAAAGAATCTTCACATGTTATCTGGTTACACAGCATAAAATTTTAGGAGCACAAGAGAGTTCCCCGTGGTCATTTGGTACTCCCCCCAAAGCCTTTGGAAACTTAATAGCCTTTGAGCTTTCCTTTAGCCAAAGGCAGAAAAAGAACCCACTTCTTGCTTCACTGGGCTTGAAAACAGTGGGCAAAAAAATTCTGTGCAACCGTACTATGCAAAGTTTTTCAAATATGGGTAATTTTGCAGACTTCGTTTCAAAGGAATGTGCGTCGTCTAGTCGTCTAGTCGTCTAGCCCCCTCCCCCAACACCTAGTGGTAAAATAGGTTGTGCTGAACCCAGGGCATACATTTCTCAGCTGCCACTTTTAGATTCAGGACACATATTTGAAAGATGGCTGACAGGTACAGAAATATAGGACTAGAATAGAGAGCAGAGTGAAGGAATCCAAGCCCAAGTAGGAAGCCCGGGAAGGAAGGACTTGGGTTTCACATTAAAGCCTACCTGCAAGCAGTTAACAAGCTAACCTAACCACAGGGCAAGTGCGGGCTTCTTCAATAGAAGTGTGCTCTATGTTGGGAACCAGAATGTAGGCTTCTGAATGGAAGGAATGCCTTTGTGGTGCACAATGGGATTGGTGGCTTGATGAGATGGGGTCAGAAAGCAGGGGAAAGTGAGACTGGTAAATAAGGGTGGATACAAGCATGAACTGAATACATTTTGAACAATCCTGAAGGTTCGTGGAGAGAAAATAAAATGACTGCCCTTCAGGAAACAAATATATGATGAACTATGGATTTTGAATGCATCTAAGAATTTATGAAAATATATTCTGTAGGTTACTTTGGAAATATTTTGGAAAACAATGGTGTATATTCAAATTATTTAATTTTATAAATTTCTCTTGGAAGGGTTTGGCCAAACAGCTAACATTGAAAGACTTTTAAAAACAGAGTGGACCAATTCTCCTGTGGAATTTTCATTAAATAACAGCTTTTTGTGTGTTTTCACCTAACTCTTTACTTATTGTTTAGATTAGATGTGAGACACAGTTTAAGCAGTTTATTAATTTCTTCAGTAGCTTACTCACTTATTTAAAAAAATCATATGGAGAGAATAATAACTTTGCCAGGAACTTCACAGTACATTTATTCATTCAGGCAAATATTTATTAGTCCTTTCTCTGTACTATTAAAAGAGTCAATTAAAATGTGCTAGGGATGAAAGTATGATATAAAGATCTATTTTTCTCTTTTTAACATCTTTAACATCATTCTTTCTTTGCATTTTAAAACTTTTATTTATAATGATAAAATATAAAGAAGTATAATTTGAAAATTTGATTTAATATAGATATCAACTACACATAAAGAAATTAAAAAGTATAAAGCTGGGCTAGATTGATGGCTCAGAGGTTAATAGCACTGATTGTTCTTCTAGAGAACTTGAGTTCAATTCCCAGCACCCATATGGCAATTCACAAAAGTCCGTAAATCTAGTCCTAGAGTATCTGATTCCCACTTCTGGCCCCTGAGGGCACTGTATATATGTGGTGCACAGATGTACATCAAGGAAACACCTATGCATGAAAAGTAATAAGACAATAAGAATTGTAAAATTAAAATAGAAAACAATAAATGTATATATCCTTGTGTATATGTTTAGTGACGTTTACAGTTAATACTCTTGATTGAACAATGATAAACAATTCATGTAGAAACATAGAATAAGCCCTCATGTCTCTCTTCTAGAAGGTGGTAAGGCAACAAATGGGATATAAGTTTGCCTATCCTATTGATTCTGATACTGTTTTGCTAAAGCTGACAATCTATTTTGGAACAGTGTGATTGATAAACCTCCCTGTGGGTTACAACATGCTTTTAACTGTGACTACTGATGCTATTGCTACAGACTTTTTTTTAAAGGTGTTTAATTCTGCTAAGTGAAATTTTATAAAGAAAGGCCCATCTGTAGCTCTCTTCTCATGACTAGTGTAGATCACATTCATTTTGCAGCACGTAGTTTTCACTAGTACTTTGGTTGTCCTGAAGTCAAACACTGGCAGGGAACTCCCACTGAATTATAAATGCTTGGAGTCCCCAGAGTGTGGCTCAGTGCACCTCTGCAAGCAGTCAGTCGTTTTTCATTAAGCAGTGATTTGATTAGATAAAAATAAAAGTTGCTTGAGCATTCATTTTTGCATCAGTGCATAACAAATTTATGCAAATTCCTGTGCCACTAATCTGCATGCAAAATATAAAAGTATGATTACCAAGCCATGTGCACCTGTATTGAAGTTTAATCAGGTACAAATATTAATGGGAAGAATAAAGCTTTTAACAAAAGTCACAGCTGTTTGAGGTGTGTAAAATACTGCAAAGAGAGCTTTAGTTTATTAATGATAAATTTGATGTTTTCAAACTAAACTAAACTAAATCTTTTCAAATAGAAATTCCAAACAAGATAATTTTTCAGTGACACAGGAAACAAAGAAATGAAACTGGGTTGAATAACTTGACTGACTTTATAGTCAACATGTGATGAACTGCTTGCAGTATATAAACTAAGAAAGAGGTTTTTTTAGTAATTTTATTCTCAAGGACAGCTAGAATAGTTGTAGGCATAGAGTGGATATTTGACTTGTGCCTAGCATAAGGTCTAACACATAGTAGCTGCTCAATAAATGTTTAAAAAAATTTTAAATTTATGTTAATTAATTGAACAAACAACTTCAAATATTGTGAATAAATCATTTAAAATATTGCAAAAGGAATAATGTGTTAATGTTTAACTCAACCTATGATTTATATTTTATGGTGGTAAAGGAAAGAAGAATACTTACTGAATTCTAGCAGCTATGTTGGACATATGTGCATTTTTGTAACAACTCATCAAGTTAGTAGATTCATTCCAATTACTCTTACCTTCCATCCCTGCAAAACTCCCTTATTCTTTCAAACTCCTTTCCATGTTCAGGACTTTTTGTTGTTTTGTGACTCACTTAGTTTACCCAAGGCCATCTGTGTGACCATGGTTTGGCTCACCAGTGGCTATGCAAACAATGGCAATGAGTCCCTCTCCCGCAGAATCCATTAGTTCATCATGGTAAGGCCCTCCCTCTTGGGCTAGTTCCATGAAGGACCAATGCAGGTAGCAACAGCTTCAGTCAGTTCAGGACTATAATGGCCACATCTTCCCCAGAAGACTGCATTTTGTACTCCCTCTGTTCTTCAACATACCTACCTATCTGGGTATTAATTTGTCTTTCAATGTCCATTTCACATCTCATACTCCATAGACACTTCCTTTAAACATCAACTCATAGCAATTTTCCTTTCTTTGCATTCTTGTAACATCAGTTTCATTGTCTGCCTCCTCCTTCCCTTATTCTCTTTGTTCTTCCCTCTTTCTCTTCCTTGTTTCCTTTGACAATTTATATATATATATGTCTTCTACTAAAAGTGTACATATTTGTTTCAGGGAGTAAAATAATTTTCTCAAGAAAATGTGGTCCTGCCTTCATGGGGGACATAGTTACATGGACCAGACAACAACTATTCAATGAAACAGTCAATATGTTTTCTGAAATAAATAGTTTTCTCTGTAGTATAAGTGTAAGTAAAGTGGATGACAAAGGGCCTACATTCACTCAGGTAATAGGCTTGCAAAAGTCGTCAGGAAATGACTTCCAAGGAAGTGAAAAATTAGCTGAGGTCTGAAATTAGAGTAGCAATTAACCAGACTGTAGGACGGCATCTGTAAAGACCATAGGAAAGGATTGAGAATGTGGCTCAGTGGTAAACCACTTGCATCCCATGCATCCCATCTCCATAATCACAAATAAATGAAAATTAAAAAGACTATTAAAGAGTATGGAGTGGGCTTTTGTGGCAAGAGGCCAAGTGCTCTCATATAATTCATTTTTTTTTCTGGTTCATGTTCTCTCTCCTCAACATAGTGCCCAATGATTTTGGACATAAATACCTTGTTATATTTATTTTTACCTACTCCATTTGAAATCCTTTTCCTTGTCCTTGAATTAATACTCTAGTAGGCCCTGAGAGGCTTTCTAAAGCTTTTACATACATAGACATGAGTCTTCTGTCCATCCTCTCCTGATGCCCACTATTCTTTAGTTGAAATGACTTTGATTTTTGAATATTAGGGCTTTGGGATAATTCTCTATATGTAGGAGACAGTTAAAGAATGCTTCCATTTACAGTTGGAGATAGTATGAGCCTTTGGAGAAGAGAGGAAAACAAGAAGGGTGTGTCATTACACAGCAAATTTAAAAGGACATATTAGAGAAGAAATCTACATTTGTAAAGGACAATGCAAACTAAGCTTTGGAATATCTAGGGTGATGAGTTAGGCTTTAAAGAAAATGTGTTTGAAATAAATGATGAAAGATCTTATAATGACTACAATTCAGAGGGTCTTTAGTTTAATCCTATTCCAAACAAACTTTTTGAGTCCAAACAATTAAAAGATTTGGTAGTAGCTACATCAGTGTGATAGATTTAAAACATGATACTAAAATTCTATAACTTTCTATAAAATAAGGAGTAATGGGCTTTTATTTCTTTCACTTGAATCTATGTGATCAATTGAAAACAGGATAAATGAAAATGACAATCTCTGGACCTAGCACTTAAGAAGACAGCAGCTTTTACCTGGATGGTGGTGGTGCACACCTTTAATCCCAGCACTTGTGAGGCAGAGGCAGGGAATATCTGTGAGTTTGAGGCCAGCCTGGTCAACAGAGTGAGTTCCAGGACAGCCAGAGTTACGATAGAGAAACCCTATCTCAAAGAACAAGAAGAAGGAAGAAGAAGAAGGAGAAGGAGAAGAGGAGGAGGAGGAGGAGGAGGAGGAGGAGGAGGAGGAGGAGGAGGAGGAGGAAGAAGTAGAAAACAGGTTCTACTTCCTCTGTTTAAGAAGCTCACACTTTATCCTCTTTGCTGTGATAAGACACCATGATCAAGCTAACTCATACAAGAAGGAGTTTATTTGGGGCCTGTAGTTTCAGAAGGTTAGAGGCCATTCATGATTACCACGGTGGGGAGTTTAGTAGGTAAAACACTAGAGATTGCCTCTTGGCCCGTGAGCATTAGGCAGAACTAAGTAGGAATGGTATGGGTTTTTGAAACCTCAAAACCTGCCCCAAGTGACAAACCTCCTCCAGTGAGGCCTCACTTCTTAATCCTTCCCCAAAAGTTCTACCAACAGGGGACCAAAATTCAAATAAATGAATCTATGGGGTTATTTTTATTCATATCGCCCCAGACTTATAATGTAGCTCATCATGTTGTGTGACAGCCGAGCTACTCATGGAAAGGCATGCACTGAAAAGAATAAAAGCCTTTGACCCACTAGTCTGGGTGAACTTCCAGAACATAAAAGTGAATGAACTATATTCAAGGTAGACCTTACAATACCCAGCTGAGCCATTTTATTTCATGGAGTAGAGACAATCTATTCATGGCCTTTGGAAACTTAAAGATCTATAAATAAGGGAAAATGATTGTTATTTGAAGCAACTAAGTGATGAGGTAGTTTGTTCCTCAATTATATGTTTAGGGAGATGATTGAGATTTGCTGAGAACTGGAAAGCTAGCAGTACCTCAGTTCTCACATAGTGCCCTTTAATTGCAATAGTGTAAAGTGAGTTGACCCAGAGAAGAACAATCCAATACATTGAAAGAACACCAACACAAATCAATCAAAGAGAACAGTTACAGAACTCATGCAAATATAGCAGGAAAGGATTTGATTTAGTGTAGATTCGTGAAAGATACAAAGAAACTATGAAACAATGTTACAATCTCAGGAGAGTAAAGTTAGGAATTACCTGAGAAAATATAATTAACTTAAGATTATAAGGAAAATAAGATAGAGCCAAAGACCATTTCATCAGCATAAATATTTGTCCTGAGGTATTTGAGTATCTACTTGTACCTGGTGATATTTCTTCTTCAAGGTACCTCTGGCATCAATATTAGCTTTGGTCTGTGTAGTCCATCTGCTTCCCTAAGGTACCTTGTAGGCAACAAGTATTTCAATTTACACAAGCTGATGGAGATCAGTATCAGTATGTATCAACATGTATGTGAGCTTGAAAATTCATATGATGGTGAAAAGAATTATTATTGCATGTCAAATATGAACTAAAGTTTGAAAGTAATATTTATTTATACATACATGTAGACATAGATTTGGGGTAAAAGGCAATTAATTCTTTGGCTAATTCAATCCCAGTCCTGGAAGGTCTCATCCTTCATACAATCTAATATTCAGCTTAAAACTGGAAGGCTTCAGCTTTCATACAATCTAATCTTCAAGCCTAAACCTAGAATGTTTCATCATCAGAGACATACTGCTGACTCACTCTGACTACCTCCTTCTGAACTCAGAGCTGTACTGAACTCAACTGACTCTTCTGGTTGGCTGATTAAACTCACTTGCTGTTCTGGCTCAAACTCTTCTCCAAGTTGCTAGTTCAAATTGACCTTCTGAACTGGCTGACTGTTTCTTGATAAACTCTTCTGACTCTGACTGACTCTGGCTGACTCCTATGACTTCTCTGATGGAACTGGTCTGCTTGGCTTCAAACTGACTCTTGCTGTTGCTTGACTCTCTCAAACTTACTCTCCTTCTTCTGAACTGTTTCTGTGTCTTTGTCTGCTTATCTAACTGACTGCCTTAGACTGCTTCTCTGAGCCAAGAGCCTGTTTTATATCATGAGAGTTGACCATGTCTTCATTCTAACTCATTCTGCTAACTCTTCCTTTGATTTTTCACTTTGCCTGCTCTTCACTCTGATTCATCTCAGAGGTCACTTCCTGTCTGACACTGAGTCCATTTGAGCTCTGCTTTTGGCTCCACTTCTACTTACTTTTGTTTTGGGGATTAAAGGCATATGCTACTACTGCCTTCTGAATACTGGAATTAAAGGTGTGTACTAACATTCTTTCTACCATAAAGCAGCTATGCTGACAGATTAAAAGAGTGAATGTTCCTCTGCACATACCTATAATTTTACTTCATTGATATACAATATCATTTTCCATATGAATTCTTTATGGACTGAATCTGAATTAAAGTAGTTTCTAGTCAGATTTAAAGACAAAAGTGATCTGAAGAAGAATCATGTTTAGCTTGGTAAAGGTCTAATATGTTTCTCTGATCTTTTGGGTGAAATAGCCACGAACAAAAAATTATTAATTAAAAAAAAATTAGACTATATCCCTCACCAAATAATTCATTCTTGCCTTTGGTTTAAGTTTACATTTAATACATACATATGTGTGTGTGTGTGTGTGTGTGTGTGTGTGTGTGCATATATATATATTGCACACACACACACACACACACATATATATGCACACACATAACATATATATTTATTAAACTTACATAAATAGAATAAGACAGTTTACGTATGGGCAGTATATAAATGCACTAGTGTAAGTAAAATGGCTTCAGGTTTGGTGTTTAAAATTTTAGGCATGATTAACTTGGGCCTTGAGACATACAATAATTTCATCTGAAATTAGTTCAAGAAATTTTAGCATTAACATGATTAATAAAATGACCTGACAAAGAAAAAACAACGAAAGTATAGCTTTTGAGAGTATCTTAGAGTAACTGATTCTTTGGTGAATTAGATGATATTTGTGATTTTTTTTGAGAATTGCTTACTAGCATGGGTGCTGTTATAAATGAAGAGCTTTACAGATTCTGGAAATATGCCGTGTTCATTTTAGGCAGATGATGAATAACTTTTGATAATTCATGCTTTGTACTATCTGAGTCCCCATTTCTTTTAATAGCCATGATGTCACTGAGATGACACTTACTTGGATAGATATTATCAATGGGCACCATTAAGCTTTTTATTTGTAATGAAGCCAAAGGGCAGTTGAAGGCAGACAGGGTCAGACTGAGTCACTGATTCCTTCAAGTCATCTGTGTGTTCCCATCTGAGGACCTTGTGCAGAAACAGAAGCCAATTTGAACACTACCACACACTGGATGAGTTTCCGTTTGAGGAGCTCCAAGAACTCCCACAAGTCAGATGCTGAAGAGGTTTTAGGAAATTGCCAGAGACTGTGCCATGTTGCTGGCAAGAATATAAACAAGCAGATGTTTTATCCAAGTGGAGTCCAATCTAGGAAAATATTCCTTGGCACTCAATGAGAGAGACTAGGAAGGAGACTTGTTCAAAAAGATATGATAGAACCCGACTTGAGTGTGTACTGCCTAAAAATAGGCAAACCAATTTTAGAGTTCAAAGATATTAAAGAAACTTCAGACAGATATGGTTGTTAATTAATCTCAAACTTTGTATGGAAACTTTGTATGGCACTGTATCTAATCTTGTGACAACATGCTTTTATTGTAGTGATGGTTTGGTTTGGTCCTCCCCACCCTTCTTTTCAAAGACATAACTTCTCTTTGTGCTTGTTACAGTATTTTGAAACCCCAATGAGCTAGAAATTCATAGCTGTTTTCCTTACCACCTGATTATATGCTCTTTGATAAATCCTTCATCTCTCCAGCTTCATATTCCTTGCATGCAACTAAAGAAAACCAACTAGAGAATATTTTATATCTGTTCCAACTTATTTGGACAGACCAAACTTTATAAATCCTCTCTTTCCCTGTATTCATGGGAAATGAGAAGAACGTAGAAGTCTTAACTTAGAAGCATCATCACTTTAGAGATCAGAGCTGTGGGAGTATAATTCATGAGTGGATCTCTGATCAGGGACAGATAAATTCAGAAAATACTCATTGAGCACAAGCTGTATGTTAGGCACTGTGCTAGGTGCCAGACTTGCCACAATGAGGAAAACACATGTGGTGCTTGCCTTCAAGGACTTTAATGTATGATTGGTAAAGCACATATATTAAATACTAGAATTATATAAGTAACATTGCTAAGAAGAATAAAGATAACCCTGGCTTAGTGGGAAGGAGATGTTAGAATAAGATCTTGAATGACTTTCTCAAGCACTATAGGACACATTACCCAGTACCAGAGAATCCCACACCACAGACATGGTTAGTAAAATAGCTTGTTTTCACTCTGTTTCATCACTCTACCTTTTGGCCCTAAATACCAAATCCCTACTGAAATTCAGTCCTACATGAAATTCTGGGAAACCATATGAATATATAGAAACAAAATGCACAAAACCTACAATTAGAGGACATTGTCTACATAAGGAAAAATGAGAATGTATGCTTCTTTTCTTTGTTCTAATTTTTTTAAAAAAGCAATTATTTTGATTATATTCTTTCCCTCCACCCATGTACCTGCTTATTTTTCATTCATAACGAGAGCATTTATAAAATATGTTAATCAACATTTATGGACTGAGCTCTGAACTCTATAAGCATAGTCACTTAAGGATTAGACTCTTCAAAGAAATGACATGAATTCAAATATTATAATTTAATATTTTTTGAAAAAGTGAGACTATATGATGAAGTATGTTGGGAGGGTTTACTGTAGCATTCCTACTTAATAAGGCCAAGTATCACTTTGTTTTCCCTTGGCATCAACACATAAGAAATTTACCAAATAACCACTCATACTATTCCCACTCTAAATGACAGATATTACATAAGACAGAAGAGAAATAAACCAGAAAAATAACAATGGTTATAAGTGACTCCTGCTGTGGTGTTTTATAAGAAAAGATGAAGGTAATTCAGAAGATAACTCTTATTGTAATCCAGTTTGAAGGCACTAAGATCATTTAGGATTTAAAATAATATTTTGGGTGCTGTGACAATTTTGTTGTGGAGAAAAGACTGTAATTGGCCTTGTAACTTGATTGGATAGGGAGATGTCTCATTGGGTAAATGTGGATGATGTAGCTGTCACCAAACATGAGAACCTGAGTTCAGTTTCCTGAATCCACATTGTAGAAGAAGACAAACAACTCCCATAATTTGTCCTCTTACCTACCTACCTACCTACCTACCTACACACACACACACACACACACACACACACACACACGTAATATATTTTTAAAAACTTAATAGATTATATTTACCTTTATGGAAATAGTTTAAAGTAGGTTCCACTTATGACAGAAAACCTTATATCCTTACAGGAACTCATGACTTTAATATACCTGCCTAGTATAAGTTCTGAACACATCACATTGTCAGTATGTAAACCATTATACTGAGCATAATGATCTACTTGAGTAACATCATGTGGTTTAATGGTGACTGTTGCCCTCCAAGAAACTACTTAATTTTGCATAGTTCAAGCTAGTTTTATTGCAAGGCTTCTTTTTTCTATAAAGTAAGTAAATCACATATATTTTTCTCTAAAAGCAAAGATGGGTGGGTATATTTTCTTGATAGTTTTAGGTCATGGTCATTTTTATGCCTATAGGTATATTACCAAAATGTTTATTTTCACTGCCTGAATGAACATAACTCCGTATTCTACTCTAAGCATGAGAAAGATTTTTCTATGCTTCTCTTATGTCACCACAGATCCTATCTAAAGTCTGACTTTTCCATGACTTTTCCAAATATGTCATCTTTATTATCACCACCATTGGTAGCATTGCTTATATGTCCTAAATACATGAAGTTATTTCCTCAAATCTTATAGCCTAAATACTTCTATCTCATCATTTAATGTTATTCTTCAATATCCTTATCAAGTATTCCTAGGCTACTCTGAGATTTTTCTTCATGAGTGTGAGTTCCTAAGAAGGATACTCTATAACACTGACTTTTTTTTTTAAAGGAAAATCTTCCAGAGCTAGCACACAGGTTTTCTCAAAGAGATACCAACATGTACATATTAACTTAAATCTTGCCCTCTGAGACAGTTTAGCAGTTGGAACCCCATGGAAGATAAGAGAAAACAATACACAGAGAATCTGTCATAATCTTCTGATCACCTAGCCAAGTAAGGACTGTCAAATAGAGCTGTCAAATAGATTTTGAGATGCTCTATTGTTAGGATGTCACTGGAAACACTACTTAGGACATCTGTGTGTTTTCTTTTTGGTTATTACATTTCAGAGATGAATGTAAGGGTGATTCTTATTCTGTAGGTTAGTACAATAGAGGTTGAAAAGATGTATAAGAATAAAAATGTACACAGTGGGTGTTCTGTACTAGATTATACTACAGAATTATAGTTAGAATTCTTCTCAATGTTTTATCAAAATGTGGGTCCAAGTTTCAGCCTTGAGATGTTTGTTTTAAATTGCTTTAAAAATGCATAGTTTGAAAAATGATATCTGCTCTACTAAATGCTCCCACAGCTAGGAGGACAGATACACAGTAAAAATACTAGACTAGATTTTACTGGGATTATTATGTATTAGCGCAGGAACAGGAAGGCTTTGATTTGAATAAATGCAACATAACAGAGTAAACTGAAGGTATATCAAAGAGTTACTTTAAGAAAGTGATTCTACTCATAATTTTAAAATTCCTTTACAAAAGTGAGTTACTTTTTTTCTAGAGAAGTAAGAGACAAAAATGTACTTAGGTAGAGCAGAATTTTCCTGTTTCCTAGCTTTCTTAAATGGTGGGTTGGGACTCCCAGTGGGGAATTGCGTACATTAATATGGGGCTTGTGGAAAACTTGTATAATAAAAGCTTTCTGAATACACAGTTGCAAAAATGTTAATTCAGACTCCAATTTGTCATGAAATCTAAATCTCCCATGTTGTCTCATAAACTTCACTGCAGCCTTACTCCTGAAAGGTACAATATGCACGTTTTGCTCTGTGAATGCAGACACATTAGCAGATACTGTCAGAAACTCCTTCCCTTAGATTTGAGAGTACTATATATTGTAAATTGCATTAATTTTACTGTACATATAAATTTTTCTGCTCTCATAGGAACATGATTCAATTATTGAAAACAAAGTCAAAATATTTAATATGAATTTAATTTTAATATGATTCATTATGTAGAATGTAGGTATCAAATTAGAATGTATTTTGTATTATACTGTGTTCAAATGTTTGGTTTTATTTATTTTTTGTTTGTTTATGTGGTTGAAACAGACTCTTATGGCATTGCTCTGGTTGGCCTGGAACTCAGTGTGCAGACCAGGAAGGCCTTGAATTTATAGAATTCATAGAAATCCACCTTTTTCTGTCTCCTGAGTACTGGGACTAAAGGCATGCACTACCATGCCTGGCTAGAATGTTTGATTTTGAACATTGCTGTTTGAGTTCATGACTTAAAAAGCAGAAGTAATCTCAAACTCATTTTAAGAAACTGATTTTACCCTCATGCCAAAGGCAGATGAAGACAATAAAAAAAGAAAATCACAGACCATTCTCTCTGATGAGAATATAGAGGTGAAAAATCCTCACTTAATTAATTGCAAGCTAAGTTCAAGGATAAATCAATTGATCATTTTTCAGGATCAAGTTGGCTTCATTCCAGAGATGTAGGGATACTGCAACATAAACAAATCAATGAATTTACTATATCATATAAATAGACTCAAGGACAGAAATCACATCTTCATTTCAATAGATGCAGAAAAGGCATTTAACAAAATACAACATCTCCTCATAATAAAATCCCTGAAAAGACTAGAATAAAAGGGACCTATCTTAACACAATAAAAGCTATATATGACAAACCTATATCTAACATCATGTTAAATGAAGAAACTCTTGGAGCATGTCTACGAAGATCAGGAATAAGACTAAGGTGCTCACTTTCTCCATTCCTATGTTGATGGCTTTCAGCCTTATCTAGAGCAAAAGGCAAGAGAAGAGTGAATCCTTCTAGAGGCAGTACTGCACTTAGTTTCAAGATATACTATAGAGCCATAGTAATAAAAATCATCATAGTAGCACAAAAATAGATATATTGATCAACATTTTCATAAAGAACCCAGGCATACGGCCATGCAACTACAGCCACCTGCTTATTACAAAATTGCCAAAAATATACACTGAAGAAACCAACCTCTCAATAAGTGCTAGCAGGAAAACTGGGTAACTGTATGGAGATGACTAAAACTAGATTTTTCTCATCCTGTCTCAAATTCAATTCCAAATGGATCAAACACCATAACAGCAGCTTGAATCTGAAACTATGAGAGGAAGAGTGAAAACACTTCAAGATATAGGTATAGGTGAGGACCTTTGGAATGGAGTTTGATAGCTTAGGAAACAAGGAAAATAATTAACAAATGGGACCTTATGAAATTAAAAGCTTCTGTACAGTAGTGGAAACTGATCAAGTGAAACAATGGCTTACTGAATGGTAGAAAATTTGTGTCTGAAAGAGAATTAATATCTAAAATTTACAAAGAACTAAAAAATTAAACCAAGAAAACAAACACTGAAATAAAACAAATGGGCTGTAGAACTGAAAAATTTCTCTAAATAATAAATAGAAATGGTTAATGCATTTTTAAAGTATTCTATGTTCTTAGTGTCAGGGAAGTAAAAATTAAAACTACTTTGAGATTCCATCTCCAGACAGAATAACCACCATCGTGAAAACAAATAACAAATTAAATTATGGATGGGTGTGAAGAAAGGGAAACTCCAATTTACACTTTAGGAAATGTAAATTGGTGAGCCACTATGGGAGTTTCTCAAAAAGATAAATGTGAATAGAACACCATATGTCCTAGATGTGTCACTTCTGTAGTGCATACACAAAGGACTCTATTTCCCATTATAGAGGCACTTGCCAATCCAGGTTCACGGTTGCTCTATTCACAATCACTGTGAAATGGAATCAGCTTAGATTTCCATCAACTGATGAATAGATAATGAAAATGTAGTTGCAGGAAAATGTATGGAATATAAATATATTATACTGAATAAGATAATCCAGGCCACAAAATACTAATACATTCTCATTCTCACTGTCTTTTTGTTTGTCTCTCTGTCTTTCTCTCTCTGTCTCTGTCTCTGTCTCTGTCTCTCTCTCTCTCTCTCTCTCTCTCTCTCTCTCTCTCTCTCTCTATATATATATATATATATATATATATATATGCTTTAAATCATTAGATCACTGTCTTTATAATGGAGTCTGTATAGAAGACAGGAATCTAGAAAACTGTATAAGAACATGGGGAGAGGGAAGACCCCTAAAGGATGAAAGTATAGTAGAATAAATGTTACATGAAAATATTGGGAATGGAAAAGTTTAAATGGGCATTGGGATATAAGGCAAAGGAGGGGGTAGGGTAAAGTTAACTAAAATTAAGGATATATGCAAGAGCCCTTTGGAAACCTACATATTGTAAACTAATTAAAAACATAATCTATTTAAAAAAAGAGTTTGAATAAAGCTACACTGTGTGGGTGGATAATGTTGCTTCCTAAAGCTGTATGTTATAAAATGAAAAACCAAGTGTGAGATACCACTCTATGAATTGTAGGTCAGTGAATCCCCAGAGGTTCTCCAAACAACTTGGCTGTCCACCAGATAGTAAGACTCTGTTGTTGAATACATCATACTATTTGGATGCAGGACACCAAGAAGCCAACCTGGAACTTATCTGGAAGATCCTTCCCTGTTGGCTAGCTTTGGGAAAAAAGTTATCAACCTTCTTCTCTGTCTATCAGTACTGTGAGCTATAATACCAACCTGCTAAGCAAGATTTGTCCACCTGTGCGATAGTGACATGACTATAACAGAGGTAATCAACTGCTTTCCACTTGAATTTTAGTCCCACGCACAAGAGGCAACCTATGCCTGGTAGTATGAACCTTATAAAATCCCAGGACTAAGAAATCATAAACCCCAAGGGGAAACATTTACTGTTGTTTTGCTACACAGACATGGTATCAAACCACCATCTAAATATATATATTTTTTCTCCCTAGTCATATATTAGTTTAGCTCTCAGCCTTTGTTACAGGGATTTTTATTTGCACCTTTATAGCTGATGGTTAATTTAGGTTAATATAGGTTAATGGCAGAAATTTGTAGCTGGTGATGTAGAAAGAATAAGTGACTGATGAGTACTCAGCTCTAAACAAGACATCTATATTACTCCCTCCATGTGTCAGGGAATATCACAAAAGAGGGGAGAAAGAATAAAGAAAGAATATAAGAGTCAGAGGATAAGAATTGTGAAACATTGTCCTTTGTACATGACATGTTCTATTGTACTCATCATCTCACAGCAGCTGTGTTTACCCACAAGTCCTGTGCAATATTGAATCTTTAATGTTAATTATAGATGGGAAGAGGTTCCAGAGGTCCCACCTCTCCTTGGGGAGGGAGCAATTGGCAGTTAATGGCTACCAAGAGAATATGAATGGTTTTCTTTAGAAGTAGAGCTGCTGCTCTATGCTCTAGTAACCCACACCCAGGCTCTAGCAAGTATCCTTGATTAAAGTCAGTGGGCCACAAAAAGCATGCAAGCAGGAGGGGAACTTGTTGGGAAATAGAATGAGTTCACTGAGAGTGGATAAGAGATGGTAATGAGGGATGCATAGTTTTAAACTGTCTTGTATACAGGTATAAAAACATCGAAGAGTCAGTTTTCCTCCCAATGGAAAAAATAACAGAAAAATTGTAGATGCTTTGAAAGGGTGTTCATAGTTGAGGGAGAGATTTTTTGTTAAGTGTATAGACTTGAGATTTATAAGTAAATAGTCTGAATGTCATGAAATTTTGTGAGTTCATCTAATAAATTAGTATATATAGAAAAAAAGAAGGCTAATATCACATTAAAATGTTACAAAAAAAGCAGCAGTATAATAGTCTCTTTTAGTAATAAAAAGTATTTCTGGAAAGAAGGAAGAGGTGGTCATGCCTTGGTCCCAGTACTTCGGCATGCTGAAGTAGAACACCAAATTTCTGTCTAAATGTCAAGGGAATATTTGTACTAAAATCATCTCTGATTTGTGCCAATTATTAGGAAATATTAGTGATTCTCATTTAATTCTTATGTTTTCCAAATTTCTTTAAATGAAAATGGATTTTTATTATCACCCCAGATAATCAAAATTGATTATTTTTATTACCAGAATGTAAAATTAAACAGTAGTTACTATTTTAAAAGATGATTTTTATTTAATCATTTTCCAAACCAAAACATTTCTTTTGTACACACATCACACACTGGCACAAATATCCATACAGAAAAAATGATGAGAAAATATTTGAAACAAACTATATGTGACATGATTAGGACTTGTCATTGTTGCTCATAAAATAGATGTTTTTACCCTGAAATACACTTGGATTGATGAAACTGCATGGGATGCTCCTGGGAAGTAAAGAATATAAAGAGCAGGAGACAGTTAGACCCAACAAACTACATCCAACTGGAACAGACTGGAATCCCCTGGGGCTGAGCCAAAATCATATCCTTTGGGATAAGAGAATTAATTGATACCTTGTTTCACTCTCCTGTGACATTCTTTTCCCTGAAGGCCTTTTGTCTTCTTTTCTCAAGCAGCAAACATTCAGGGAATCTGACATCTGCTAGTTCAGCAAGCTACTCTTAAATGTTAATAACTCACTCATGGGTGATTTTTTTTTCACTTGCAAGAAAATATATCATCAAATAATGTTGAGTTTTAAAGTTCAGATAATCTTTCTCTTTTGGACACAGAAACCCAAGCATTTCCCAATTGTAGTCTTTCCTTGTCCCCATTTGGTCATAATCAGGATTTCTATCTTCCCTTCTCTTGTGGTGACTCAGATATAGCTAACAGGAATTTTTCTCAAACTTATTTGGAAAAGAGAAAAGTCAGTATTTGGCCTGAGGTCAAACAGAGAGTATTTTAGCTAAGATTCAGGATGGTTAATGCAGGTATGAGTGACTGAAAATGGAACTGTAATGGGAAAGATATTTGCATTTTAAGCTGTAGCATTTGCTACTGAGAGTGTTGGCACTTTGTCATAGTGTGTACATGCATGGTAGGATTTTAAAGCAGAAAGTGGGAAAATTAGAATAGAGATTGATTTTTGCATGTATCTACCTTTCTATTAAGTGGTAATGTTTTACCTAATGACGTAGTGGTAAGCTTTATTCCTTCCTTTTCTTTCACTTAATGCCTGAACCTAACACCAAAAGTAACGTGCAAAAATCAGAAGTGATTCTCCCTCTTCTAGCTTCTCGATGTCAGAGAAGACTCTCATCAATATTTTATTCATTATGGCAATTTGCATCAAAGTCAGAATAACCATAGAATTTGACTCACTTTTAGGTTCCTGCCCTTACATGCTTTCAGTATATGCACTCACACGTACATACAATATATGTCAATGCAAAGAAATGTCTAATTAACTACTAATTAACTACTGTCAATTACAGAGATTGACTCTCAATATGAAGTTAGATCAGCAGTATAAACAAAGGCATCAATTTAGGAATATTTTGCCTAAAACTAGTCTTGGAATTTTGTATAGTGGGCACAGGTCTTAAGAGTTTTAAAATCTGAGCATAAAACGGGTGTGCTGCATCCTAGCAGAGCAAACACTGACAAGTTGTTTTATACATTTATTTAAATCTAGGGCTTTATATATTTGTCCTGATGGAAACCACACGGAACATTGAAATCAAATAGTCCTTGATTCAAATCCCTTTTTAAAATACACTTTAATTAGAATACAATTATATCAATTTCTCCCTTCCCTTTCTCCCTTGTACTTGTATGACTTTAGCTGTTTACTGTTTTAGATTCTTTTTCTTTGCATGTGACATGGCACTATCATCTCCTTTTTCAGTATTTTTGTGAGGATTTAACAGGTACCAGCACTCCTGACCTGTAGTAAATACTCTTATCGCCTGTTACTATTGCTGCTACTATCTTACCCCTTTGTAGTACCAATAGTCTTCTGCTTGTGACAAGAAAAGGCTTTTATTAAGTTAAAATAACAAACAGGTAGAATTTACAAGTCAGGTGGGCAAGTTGTTACTTAAACAAGTAAACTGGAAGAAGAATTTTGAGAGTGAGATAGAAGACAGTGTATTATTTAGTGAGCAGTTAAAAAAAAACCTTTTAAACCTTGAATGATATAGAACAGACTGAGAGTTGCTTTGCTAGTAAAGCCATAGAAGGGAAGACAGGTAAAATTTGTCCTCAGACAAAAGGCAAGGCATTGTACATCACAAAAAAAAAATTATTGCTTCATTTTGGTTCTTCAAGAAAGTAAAAATCTCATACCTACTATCTCATTCTGTCTTCAGTTAGCTCTGATGGCTAGGAAGAATAGAATAGTAGTTTAGGGTTTGAATTCGAGAAGAGGCTTCCTGGATTTAAGGCTTCATTCTCCAACTTGCTACATTCATGATTTCAGAAATCCATTTAACTTTGGTACTCCCTTTGTCAAATAGGGTTGATGATAATTGGGTGATATCTATATATACTACAAAAAGGTGAGATGATTGAGCTGACTTTGGCAAATGGCTTTGAAAAGTGTCTATCATCCATTAACTCCTACATTCCCATTCAGTGAGTAAATATAGGGAAAAACATCGAAAAGAGTTGATTTAAAGGATCTACCTAATGTGACATGATATGGAGTTCTATTCTTCAAACACAACACCAGGAGCTTGGTGAAACCATCATCTTTAAAGTCAATTATCTAATAAAGAACATATCTTTAGTCTATTGTGATGTATATGCAAGCACATTTGTGTGTGCATGCATATGTATTATGTGTGAACTCTCTTCTGTTTCCATTAGAAACATGAATAGAAGAATAAGCTATCTGAGCACATGAGTTCAGGGAGAATCTAAACAATTTTTTTGAATTCTAAATTTGAAGCTGGAGAGTTGGCTCAGCAGTTAAGAGCACTGACTGCTCTTTCAGAGGTCCTGAGTTCAATTCCCAGCAACAACAAGGTGGCTCATAAACATCTATAATGTGATTTCATGCCCTCTTCTGGCATGCAGGCATACAGGTATACATTCAGAGACAGCATACATATATATATATATATATATATATATATATATATATATATATATATATGTATATATCTTTAAAAAATTTTGTATGAATTAGCCTGGATTTAAAAGAAAGAGTTTTGCCTAAGTATTTATTAACACAGTAGTATTTATAAAATATTCCACTTTGTTCCACACTTGGCATGAAGTCAGTCATACAGGTAAACACATGGCAATAAAAGTTTCCAACTTCTATTCTTCTTGGACCTGACCCCTGTGAATGGGTAAGCACCATCAACTCTATAAGCATATACAGTAATTTTTCATTTTTGTAAGAATCTTATTTTTAGTTTGCATGTAAGATCCTTCTAACCCTCCCATGAAAAGCATTGGCCACTTACTTCTAATAGTGAGAAAGACGCAGAACACTTTCTTGTGTTGAACTTCACAGCAGCAGGCAAAATAAAGCTGCTTTGATAGCTTTAGTATAAATGAAATCTGAGAGTACTTACATAAAGTAAAGGATATTAGAGACCTTTACTCTACATACAGTGAGGAGTGCTATCTGAAAGGTACTACTGGTTTATGCCTTATTATCTTCAGTGATTTCAAAGCTTTATAAGACTATTTTTTAAATATCTAATGATTTTCTGAGGCTAGTCTCAGGCCAACTATTTCAAAGCTTGAAGATTTGAAATGAAAAAACAAAAGAAATCTTTTTTGGGAAGATTCTTCTTTCTTTCTCTTTCTCTCTTGCCTACTTACATCAGATATATAATTTTCTCAATTTTCATTGATTTTTGCATATGTTTCTATACTATGACATCAGCATCATTATGGCTAACATTGTTGAACACATGTTCTGCACTGTACACTGTTTTAAATGCTTGTCATATATTTATTTTTCATCCAACTCTGTATTCCTTATTTCTCATGATGCATAGAAGTTACATATGCTCATGACCTCCACCCAGGTAAATGATAGAATTTGTTTTCCCTCTTATGGATCTTCATCCAGAGTACAAATTGGTAGCTACAGTGCTATCAACTATTAACCTTAAAAGATGCACGTGAACAGATGGTACAAAGAAACTACTGTCCTCAGATCCTCATCTACTTATCTATTTATCTATCTATTTATCTTTACCAATCATCTATGAGATGGTATTTGTGTGGCCAAAGATAACCTAGGTTTGTAAGGTGAGTTGGGTCAATGCTTTGGGTGTGGGCTGCTGATTTAGGGTTGAAAAGTTTGATATTAAGTCAGTGACCTTGGCATGAAGGGTTTGGATAGAGAATATTTACTTGACAAATGTATCTTTTTTTTTTTTCTCTCTCCAAGATTTATCAGCACTTTCTCTGATATAAGATGTATTTTGTATTTTTTTTTCTTGTAAAATCCTAGTACACTTCAGGAAATTAGAACCAGTGAGTTTCTGGGCGCCATCCATCAGTTGGAACATCAGATGCTGATTTGTCACTGACTGACTAGCAGACTCTTTACTTTGCCATTTCAAAGCATGAGAGGACTTCGAACCTTTTTTTGTGGTTGGAGTGTCCCTGGAAGTTGATTCATATTCTCATTTCAATTCTTTAACATTGCACCTTGGCATAATGCCTTTGACTAAAAGGGATATTTTCTAATGCCCTTGTTTTAATTTAGAAGCAACGAAACTGATGTTTTCAACTTATCTATGAAATGGAAAGTATGTGCTTAGGAATGAGGTGGGTTCTAATGGAAATGCTGACACACTCTCATTAGTGTTAAGGTTTTGAACATCCTGCCATTCTATAAAAGAGTATTTTTCTGACTTATAAAAACAATAAAAATAAATAATATCTGCTTGTAATGAGCATATTTAACACATTTTGGGTTTCTGCTCATATAGGCTGAATGTACCTAGGAGTGAGTGAAATGTCATATATCACCAGGAAAATATGTGAAAACCACATAATTCATTTGGAAACCATTTTGTAAGCATCACAGAACATAGAGTAAAAATGACAAATACCATCCAAAGTCTCACAATGGTATTTTTTTCAGATTTTTAAAATGCGTTTTATGTATGAGTCCTCTATCTGTATGTACACCTACATTCCAGGAAAGGGCATTGGATCACATTATAGATGGTTGTGAGCCACCAGGTGTTTGCTGAGACTTGAACTCAGGACCCCTGGAAGAGGAGCCAGTACTCTTAACTACTGACCCATATCTCCAGCCCCACAAGATGTTTTCAATTGTGCAAAGGCCATTCACATGCCTGAGGGTCAGCACTGAGGCTGTAAACTAAAAATGTTTAATAAGAATAAGGTTTAGAGTGGGTTGGGGTTTGAGAGGAACAGTTTAAAAAATTAAATTTAAGGGATGAGTTCCTTGGACAAGTTGCTCTTGTTCCCCCTAGTTTGTTCACACACTTGATTTCTTGAGTAATAAATGAACTTGTTAAGGGAAAGGAAATAAAAGCCAAGACAGACATCAAAGCCTAGGCTGGCAACTGGAAAGATTAGCAAAAGGGAGGAAATTAAAACGTGCTATGTTCAATTTTGAAATATTTTTCATCAGGTTACCCAAGCTATTTTTATTATAAAAGTGGGGGTATTAACATCTTCCTGACAGGGCTGTTTGAGGAGAGATAATAATCATACAGGCACCTGAACATATCAGTAATTCTGTGATAGCAGGAATGCTTCCAAGGACTGTCAGTTCCACAATCCCAGGTCACCATTTAAGGTTAACTTATACAGTTTTCAAATGTAAAAAAGAAAGAAAAATAAAACAATGAATTCTACAGTGGAAAGTTCTTGAAGAAATATTTAATGGAGATATTTTGGCTCAGTACTCTACAATAGCAAATACTTCCCCCAATGACATATCTCAACAAGTTTAGCAGTCCAGAAATTCTTGCTATTTGTTATTTACTACATTTGCTTGGCTGTTTCTCCTGGCTGTACGTTGAGCATTTTAGCTACATGCACATCCTCTTCATCATCTGAATACATTGTTTCCTCCCCTTCCTGTAGAAGCCTGGCTTTCTTAGTATTCTGTGGGAGAATCATCACCTTTGTCCTCAGAGATACTCTGCCATTTTATCACTGTACTCAGCTCTGGAGTCAGAGCTTTCTTTTTAGAGGTGTAGAATCTCTGGAGATAGTACCTAGTTTTTCCAGATTTTGATTTTATTTGAAGTCAAAAAATGAATATGATTTCAGACACTACTATGGCAAGGCCAACCTATTCCGATGGCTACAACAGAAATGGTGTCTTGGAGGTAGTACTGTGAACACTTTCATTTGGTCAATTCCTGGGGTATCTGGGGAGATGCTCCTGGATCACCTTCATGCTCTGTAAGTTCAGAGGGTTGTACTCATCAGCAGGGCTAGCAGCAGCTTCTCTGCTCTCCCCAGCTACTCTCCTTTCCCCAGCTTTCCCCAGCTACCACCCTGTGACTCTTCTCTTAGGCCTCTCCAGCTTCTGCTGTTTCCGTAAGCTGAGAAAAATCGCAAAAGATCCTTCTCTTTACATGCCATGACAGCTGCCTGTGACCACTCCACTCCTAAAAATTAACATTTTAACATTTAAATTTATTTTAATTTAACAAAATTGTGTATAATTACCGTGTCCATTATGTTTTGAAGTATGTACACATTGTGGAATGACTGGATTCTTCTAATTCAGAAAGTACCTCTAATACTTACCATTTTTAGTGAGGATAATTATATTCTACTTTCAGTGATTGTCAAAATACAATGCAGTGTTATTAACTATACTTATCTTGTACAAAGGATCTTTAACTCTTCCCAATTGAAAATAACAGATGTTGTAATATCATCACCTAACTAGTCTCCTGCATCAACCTCTTTTTCCCACTTATTTCCATCAGAATTTTATATGAAGACTATATTAAATGAAGCCTCTTCCATAGTCACAAATATCTAGTGATTCCTTCCCTGTTGTCTCCTGAAAAGGTTTGGCCTTAAACAGTTTCATGATTTGGTCTGAAGTACTCTTTCAGTCTTCTTATACACAATACTGTTTCTATTAGTATTTACCCCATACCTATGTTGAATGGCAATAGACTGGGATTGGTGGCATATGGAATTTTACTGTGTTTTTTGTTGGCAAACTGAATGGTAATGTGAGTGGATTGTGATCTGCAGAAAGGAATGGCAAACATTAGGTATTGAGTGAACTGGAGCCTTACCATTTCAGGACTAAAAATACTAAAAATGCCAACCCAAAATATCAATATCACCTTTGTTAATAAACTGAAAATTTTCAGCTAAATTGAGTTATTTCAACGTCTTCAAAAATCATGCTTGCTTTCTAAGAATTTACCTCCTTGTTTCTACTCTTGTTCTTCCTCTCTTCTTTAGTCAATGTTACATCTTTGTTCAGTTATATTATGATTTTTACTAGATCTCCACTGACTTTGTTCTCCGAATTTCTTACCCAAGTTGCTGAGCACACTGTAGTGTAGTGAGGAATTACTAATATAAGAATTATAAAAGACAGTTTTTTCCCCTGGTAACAGCACTAACCAAGCATATGACATGGAACAAATGGATCATCTTCTGTGGGCCTTATATTCATCTGTAAAATCTCAGAGTTAAAAAGAGCATAGGTAGACAAGGAGAATGAGAATGGACTCTCTAAAATGGCATCTTCTTGTTCCCAAAAGACATAACAAGAAGAGAAGGTAAAGGGGCACTGGATGGATGTCTAAGCAAGGGCAGTAGAGGAAAGGGTGAGGGCTCAGAGACCCTATCTAACTCTTAGACCAGTCTGTTTCGTGGACTCTCAGATCTGGGACATCTCCTATCCCAAAGGGAGCTGTTTGCATTAAAGCTGTCATTTTCCTTTCTCCACAGACTGATCTTTTGTCTTTCCCAGATATTCACTTCTTTGTCCTTACCATAGAACAAGCTTAGACATCCCCCAGACAACCACTAGCAACCCACTCAAAAATCGAGTGTTCATTCATTCATAAAATGAAGAGCTTGAACTATACATTCCCAAGTGCTCATTTTACTACTAATATTCTGGGCCCTTTGGCCCATATTTTATTTCTGTCACACTTTAAGCACTATTCAATCTCTCAACAGCATTTTGCACATAGTACCTTAAATAGTTGTTGATATGGCCAGTCAAGAGTAGTTTACACACCTACCTTTTGTTAAAAATAATGCTGGCTATTGATTGTGTAGCTAGTTGTACTTAATCCAATAAATATTTATATACAAGTTAGGAAAAAAATCAGTGCCCCATTTGCTACAGTCAGTTAATAAGAAAGACAAGGAAATGCTAGTATTGGATAACAATTTTAATGAGTAATTGCTAATACTACCTCATTTGTAGAAATTATCATATATATCTAATGAATGCAAAGAACATTACGGTTTTGTTTTTTGAAATGTGTAAAAATCTCTGACAAAGTAGAAATAATTACAGAAGAAAAGTCACGTAGGTTTATAATCCTGTGATCTTAAACAGGCTGTTTGTTTTAAAGTTAGAAGTTTTATAGGCTTCAGACATGTTCAACTGACACTTGTTTTGATATAATAGTTCCCTTAGAAATTAGCTAGAATCGCATCCATGCTATCCAGATGTTTATTACAGCTGTGATTCTACATTATGATGTACAGGCACAATGTAAACTACCTAGTTTGCATAATCTTTCCCAGATGCAGGAGTTTCTTAAGCCTTTCTAAAGTGTTGTCACTAAACCTGAGAATTACGACTTGGCTTCTGTTTGAATCTCAGAACTGCTTCAGCTATTATTTTGATGAAGTCAATCATGTTACCAGCTGATAATTGTCTAGTGTTTACATTTTAATTGCAATATTTGTATACTTGCTGAGGCACTGTGTCCAGGTTTTTTTCTTTTAGTAAGTAATGTATCATCTATCTGATTATTATGACACAGTTTTCTTTTTGCCCAATGCCATCCTAGTTTGAAATGGAGAGGTAATCAAATTATCCTTAATGTAGACCTGGAGTCATAGAGATCTCCTTTTCTTCATTTCTGCCTATTCTAAAAATAATATACGTGCTTCCCATGTGCTATGACCTTAATTTAGGAAGTTAATAATCACATAGCAGGCATATACAATTATAACTTCTTTCTCTCTTTCCGTGTGTGTGTGTGTGTGTGTGTGTGTATGAAAAGAGTGCCATATTGCAGCTGGAGGAACACTGGTATGTAAAGACTAAAGAAATTAAGTTAAATGTAAAATTCAGAATTCAAATTCAGATAGTTTTTTTCTAGAGCTCATGTGTTTAACCATCAAGCTATGGTGGGAGAATTGGGTTTGAGAGATACGATACACGAAATAAGTGACCATGAAGGCACTACTCTGGGACTAACAACATATTTTGATCACAGAAAAATCACTCTTTTATTGTGAGCTTTTTCTTAAAGAAAAAATTCCTTTACTAAAAATCTCAAGAACTTTTTTAAAGTAGAGGGCTCCTTCAGGGAAGCTGAAATGACAAAGACTGATGACAAAGGTACTTCTTGGAAACTTGATTATAGGAAGTAGACATTCTTCATATTGTTCTATGCCAGAAACAGGAAGAAACATACTGAATTGTGTACAGATACTTGCAGTCTTATGCACTGACAAGCAGGTATATAGCCAGGGTCTCTAGAGTTATTAGAGGAGGATAAGATACATTAGATATGACAAAAGATATTGTGCATTCCATAAATAAATGCCATTCTCATTTAGAATTATTTATATCACTAAAAGTGATATAATTTATGAAGATTTGAGGTCATGAAATTTAACCTGTTCAACTGATAGTGGGACTGAGTAGCTTTATGTACCCACCATCTCCATGTAGTATGCTATATTTCTTACCTGTGTTTGGAAACTCATGCTCTGTAAGGATTGGAACTCTTTTAACATTCCCAGGATACCAAAAGCTAAGAAACTATGTGACAAGAAGACACTTGAAGTCAAAATATTGTCTTTATTGCCAAGGCCAAGAAGCAAAGAAAGCTTTTAGTAGTACCAAAAGTCCTAGACAACCCAATTGCAACTGTAATTTTGTTATAAACAATATTATTGTCATGATAATTCTGGTCCTTGGACTCAACAGGTTGATAACATTTAATCCAGAGTTCAGTGCTTTCTTCTATTTATAATAATCAGTGACCCTGGTATATTCTTTGATGTGTTATGTTTCATCAATTTCCTTGTTTGACTCAGGAATAGTCAAGGTTGTCTTGCTATTTTCTTGAAGGGTAAGGTATGTAATATATCATCAGCTCTTTGAAGCTCAGCCAGTGCTGTGGAAGATATGAGTTAGAAGTACTGAATTTCACAATTACAGGTATACAATAAAGATGCCTAAAAGAAAACCATTGCTTTGATGGTAGGGACCTAGTTTGGTATTGTTTTATATTTAGGTATCATATGTTATATTTTGTGAAAAATAAGAAAATTCTAAGTGAGAATAATTCAAAAGAATGATAGACTTCAGTCTCTTCTGTTTTAGATAGTAACATAAATCCCAAGGTACTTGACAGAATATCCATCATCGTGACCACTATCAGCACCATAGCTATCATCATAGAAAGTATAGTTTATTAAGTATTTCATCTTTGTCAGGTACCATTTCTATCATTTAGTTATCGTAGGGACCATAATTAGCTAATTTTTCTTATGATCTCCATTCTGTGACTGGGGAAATTGAAGTTTAAAGAACTTAAGAAACTTCCCTTGGGTTATCCAGCTAAGTGGTCAGAACCATAACTTAAAACCAGTGCCTCTGATTCTAGAACCTGTTCCTTAACTATTAGTTTTGGCTAAATTCTTTGATAGAGAAGAATTCATTGAAAAGCTTCATCCATCTGTATCACCATCAAAGTGATATTAGACTTGTGACATGCCTACGTAATTCCTTCAATATAATTCTAATTCTATAAAGGGGCTTATACATTTTAAAGTTCTTAAAACCTTGGAGAGGGCTGGTGAGGTTGCTCAGTGGGCAAAAGTGCTTGCTGAGCAAATCTAAAATCTTGAGTCAGATCTCTGGAATGCATGTAAACATGGAGGGAGAGAACTGTCTCCCACGGTTGTCCTCTGACCTACACATGAGTGAGTGGTACATGTGCATGTGTGCAAACACATATACACAAAATGCTAATGAATATATATTTTAAGATACGCCAGTGAGTTAAAGGCTTTTACTATGTAAACATGGTGACATAATTTGCATGCATGGCCCTCTGAGTTCAACCCCTGAAACCCATGTAAAGGTTAGTGCAGAGAACTGACTCTATAAAGTTGTTTTCTGACCTCCACATGTGTTCCTGCCATGTGTACCCATACATATACCCATCATATAAAGACACACATGGTGATAATAGGGAAAAAATAGATGCCCTTGGGGAAAACACAGAACTCCCCTGAGTGTCCTTTTTCCCATGTTATTTTTATGTTTTCCCTTATCAAAAATGCTGCATTTTAAGGAACTTTTAGCTTTAGGAACTCCTAAATTTAACTTTTAAACTCAAGGGGTAATTAGCATAGCTTTACTCCCACACACCTTCTAGTTTACCAACCATATTTCCCCTCCAGAAGGATGCCAGCAGCAGAGATGTTGGGCAGAAGCCCAGCAAGGGGTGGCTCTAGTGTTATTTATCAGTTTACAGGCTTCAGAATAAAGTACATGTGATAATTGATTTCCTCTTCATCAGCCTTTGAGGCTGATAACTCAATTAGCATGTCAAATACTGACTATATATCTCTTTCAAAAAATCCTCAAAGGTGATTTGTATTTTGTACTAATAAGGTGTGAGAGAAGTTCTTTTGTTGTTCCTTATATTTTATTAAAAGTACTTATTTCCTTTGACTAGTCTGAAAAGAAGAAGTAGTGTTACCTTAATATCTGTGGTTCTTTCTTCCTTCTAAATCTGAATGTTTGATAAAACAATGGTTGTATTTTAAATCAGGAAGATAATGAAATAGGAATTTTAATATTTTGGGCAAAATAATTGCGATTGCCTGTCACCAACTGAAAAAGGATACATTCATCTGATTGGCATAGCTGCTTGTGCTTGGTAGCATAAATTGCTGAATTGGGGTAAAGGCCAAAGGGTTGATGAAGGAGTCTGTTCCATAGCTGAATTACGGTTTTTAAGACATTGAATTTTGATTTGGCATAATTGTTGTGAATTGGCCAGAGCTCCCTCCCTGGAGCTCGCCCATCCCCCACCCTACTGACACTCCCACACTCTGTCTCCAGGTACAGCCTCCTGAGTCCTGTACCTGCCCTGCATCATCAGCAGGACTGCTTCATCAGTCCCATATAATCCTGGTGGGCTTTGAGATCTTCCTCTTTTGCCACCTACCCCCTCTTCTTCCCCACTCAGAAGTGGACACTTCCTGTCTCACCCCATCCTAAGAAACCTCTTGTGTGAGACTCTGTTGTGTGGTGTCATGCACATTTCTTTCAATAATCATCAGAGAAAACAAATGGGCACACATCCTTCTTCATACATATTAGATGCATAACAAAACACAAAATATCGGCATATTATTTGTATTCAGCCAGTCTTCTGTTTTTATTGCTAAACCACTTAATGACACTCATTGAAATGGTGGCTTTAACCATAAACATTTATTTTCTTTAATTATAAATCTCTTACACAAAAGGTAATACCAAAAGTGATGAAACAGAGCAATTAGTTATTTGGTTAAGTAGTTAATAGGTAATGATGGATACTGCCTTTGAAAAATAACTTGGATATTGGCAGACTTGCTTGTAAGATCCATCTGTGCTGTAATTTCCACATTTAAAGCACGAAAACATAATTCTTTTTTTTGCCTTGAAATATGAAAACAGTATAAATATTACATTTTCTTTTCCAAAATAATATGAAAACAGTACCCTCTATTAGTTATTGTTTATATTAATAAGTTACTTCTCAGTAATGGTTTGAATTGATTAGACCAACCCTTACCTTTCATATTTCCATTATGAAGGCATTATAAAAGCAACCAAGAGTACCATGGGAAATAGGACTTTTTAGCCTTGGAAGAGTGAAAAATACTTGGGCTTATGAAATTAAGAAAACAACTTAATGTGTTCCTATTTCCTTCTAAACTCATGTATAATGCTACAATTCCATTCCATGAATGTATTTTGTAATGTTTCCATAGTGAATTCTTAGGTGGTTTTCCTTTGTATATATTAATTGGGTTTAATTATTTTGCCACACAGAACTCACTTACCTTTTTTTTGAAATCCTCCCTTTATATTTTTTTCTTTGTAGATTATACATCCTGGCTCTCAGCTTATGTGTTTCTTGTAGGCTCAAGATCAAGCCAATTAGAGCTTTGAATTCTGGTAGGCTTCATTAATTTATTCAAGTTCAGGACATATGACCCAAGTGGAACAAAAGACATAGGGTGAAACTTAAGTGACCACTTCTGGTAAAGAGGCTTGTACTCCTGTCAATGGACTTAGAGTTATCTAAATGTAAATTGCAACTTTAGAGTTGTATAATGCAGAATGCATGAGAACAAAGGCTAAGGTCAAAGAATGAAAAATGAGATTTTGGATACATTGCTTAAGTCATCAATATAGATATATTTACCTTGAATTATGTAATATAATAAATTTCCTTTTTGTTTAAGGGATTCAGGGTTTTATTTTCTGTTACTTGTGACTCAAAACGATCTATGTGATCACCTCTTCCAAGCCACAGGCTTTATATATAACGTAGTTATAATGCCAATCTTTGAACATATGCAAAGGAGATAGTTGGGTGACGTGACATTGACAGTGGACAGAAAGGGGAGAAAAGAAAGGAGGGAAAGAATAAGAAAAACATTGTTAGGGATCTACACCTGGAATAACAGAATATGTTGAAAGAAGGTATACTTTTCCTTGAATGGTAGTTTATTTCACACTTAATTAGGGATGCATTATTTTGGGCACTGAATACTCAGAGTTGAAAGATAAAAACATAAAAAAACATAAAAACAACATAAAAGCAAGTCCAAGATATGTATATCAAAGATATCTTAGAGATATGATCAAAACAGAAAGCCAAAATTTGTGTGAATAATTAGGTCATTAAGCAGAAAAAGCTATTACATGCAAAGGAATAACACAAGACAAATTTTTAGGAGTTCCTGAGTTCTGAAGCTTGGCACTTGTGATATTAATATATGATAGAAGAAAGATTTTACATGACTAAGTAGTGCTCCTTTGATCACAGAAACAGAAAAACAACCAGTTTTTCTATTTATAAACCACATTATTGTAATATCTATTTGTACCTCCAGTGGGGGCCTGTGCAGCACAAAAAGTATGCTCTAGATGTATTTTCTGTCCTCAAGGAGGATAAAATATGAAATGAGCCATTTTGATATGAGGCAGGATAGTAAGATTGGAGTAGCAAAACTGACATATTTTATTGTCATGTGATCAGATGTTTGCATCATTTGCAAGTTGTTTATTATGAACAATCAATAGCAAATACAATGTGATTTGGATGTTTTATAGTTATAAGATTTCTCAGCTAATAAAATCTGATGTTTGTATTGTATCCCATAGTATATTCTCTGTGTTCTTTTGCTAACCATCCTAGAATTCACATACCCTATCCCATCTAACTCTCAGTCTTCCTATTTTGTTATTCCTATTTAAACAGTGGTGCTGTTAAATGTCCTTTAATGTGTAGAGAGTGTCAGCAGACTTATAAGTGCCCTAAAGGAAGGAGAGCTCTGCATGGTCATTCACTCCACACTAAGGATAGAAGTTGATGCTCAATCACAAAAACTTGCAAATTATGTTTTCAAAATACCTTACCACCTTAAAGGTACTTTCCAAAAACTAAATAATAACATAACCCAGATACCCATTTTACTTTGGTGTCAGCTATCTACAATCAGGGTCAACATTTTAAAAATAAAAATACATCTTATAGCTATAAACAATCAAATTAACACTGGCCATTGAAACCCAGGGGGAATATTGAAATTTTAAAATATTAAAATCATATGTACATAAAATAATCATAAGGAAATATAGCTTGTTGTAGTTCGTGAAACACATGTATGTTTACATTTTGAAATTTTTCCTATGTACAAAATCCAAATTCAATGAAAACAAGTGGAATGATTGGTTATATTTATTAGTGGTTTGATTGAGGAAGGTTTTTTTAGAGTGTGTAGATCGTCTGCCAATTTTAAGTATTGAATTTACTAGATTAAGGACTCTCTGGTGACTTGGATAGTAAGGAACCAAAGGTCAGTTATTAAATCTAATATCAGTTAGAAAACTAAGATGAACCATTCCTGCAATTATAATATGTTAATGGGGGAACTGATTTAACTTGTGACTGGTGAAGCATTTGTGTTTAAGGAAGCACTTGCATTGTGAAAGCCATAGAAGAGAGAGTCCTCGTAGATGTAGTAGCACATGACATAATGTGCTCAAGAAGCCCCTGTTCTTCAGCTATGTTTCCAAAATTGTGCCATAAACAATAGATGTTGTGGAAAAAGAGACAAATATTTCTTAGAAAATAATTTGATGGAGCAAAATGGTAGGTATAATACTGAAATGTATCATATGAGATCAGCTGGCCCGTGAGCTCATGGGTATTCTCCTGTCTTCACCCCCATTCCATCTTAGTGACAATGGGATTACAGACAGATGCTGCTATACTTGGCTGTCCATGGGATCTAGAGATTTGAACTCATTTTTGTACTGCAAGTAATTTACTCACTGAGACATCTCCCTGGACCTATTTTTTTTTTTGAAGAACCTTCATACTGTTTATCATAGCTGTTGTTCCAGTTTACATTCCCACCAATGGTGATAAGAATTTTCTTTTATCCATATTCTGACACATTTTACTTTTCCTTATATATAATCTAAAGGCTGTGAGATTGCATTTCGTTTATAGTTCTATGATCAGTGATGATAAATATCTTCTCGTACGCTTGTTAGTCATTTTTATGTCTTATTTTGAGAAATGTCTAAATTCTTTACCCATCTCATAATTAGTTTGTCTATTCTTTGATGCTAAGGTCTATGAGTTTGTTTCATAGTTTGACCTCTTATCAGATATATGACTTACAAATAGTTTTTCCATTCCAATGATTACAAAGAATGCTAATCTCAAAGTCTTGCAAACAATTTTGACAGAATTACCCAGCTAATCAGACATTTTCACTTTTAAAACATACTTTCCACTTCATTACCTACTGTTAGTACTTCCTACTCAGCACCACACTCAACTGAAAATGACTCAGAAGATCTTTGATTGAGAAAAAGGCTTTCTATGCAATGAATGAAGCAAGGAATTAAGAGTAAGTGAATACATGGGATAATATTGGCTTTCATCTACAAGATCTCTGATCCATAAATTCTCCAAAATGTTTCTTGAATGTTAAATGTTTTCCTTTGTAGAATACAACATTTTTACTAGCCAAGTAAAATGAATTTACCTCTATACTGGGCATATAGTCTGTCATTACATTTCCTAAAACTCATTTATATCTTCATGAACAAAAGAAACCAGATGTCTTTAGATCAAGTTTAAAATTATTCAAATGTCTTCTCAGAACAGAAGAATTTGTTTTAGTGAGATAGTCAGGAAAATCAAGAGACAGATGGAAGCTACAGAGTGTCCCAATTGTTGATCATTATAACATTTCACCAACTTTCTTTGCTTTCTCTATGACTTCTTTCAAAGTAATTTTCAGTTTTCATTGATTTATTCTCTTCCTGTCTTTCAAGAAGGAATCTTGCGTAAATTATTTGTTTAAAGTAGCAGTGGCAGAACTGAAATTAGACCTATAACTCATAACCTGTTATTGAGAGGGTACGAGAGATAGAAATGGATGTTTGGACAGAACATGAAGATGATGAAGAGAATTAAATGGAGCAGATAAGCTCCATGTAATGAACACAGATTAAGTTATTGTAAAGTGTATCTCAAGTACTAGAACACAGTCAGGAAGAGAAAGATAGGAAGGTTAAAAATACCAAAACATGAGCTCCCATCACTAAAGAAGATACAATCTGCAATTGACACATACAGTTAAAGAAGAAAATTAAGTTTTCTGCCCAGCAGTAGATGAGTAACACAAAATGAACTCAATGGTATTTTTTGTAGGCTTTTGGTCTCATATTGCTTTGAGAATTTTTTTGTCTTGGTGCTCTTTTGTTTTTTTTTTTTTTTGTCATGTGTTTTTAATGAGTTATGTGTGTGTTTCTTATGCTTTTTAATTTTAAAATTCTAATTTGTGTTTTGTTTGCTGGTTTGCTTTCTAAAGAGAGAAAGACAGGGCATCGGTAGGTAGGGAGGTAAGAAGGATCTCAGATGAGTCAGAGGAGGACAAAATGATGGTCAGAATATATTGTATGAAAAATACCATTGAGTGTATTTTTATATGTATATAATGTATATAAAAATTAAAACAACAAAATCTGAACTTCAAACAAATCCTAAGTAAATAAAAATATTTACATTCTGCAAGATCTCTTGCTTCATGTTATTTATGGTGATTCTTAAAACATATATTCATCCAGTCATTTGAAAATTTGCTAGTGACAGCCTCTAATTCTGACAAGTCTTTGAAGATCTGAGAAATCCATAGGGCTTGCTCATGCCTATGTAGTCACAGGGCACAAGTTAAGGGAGCTGTTCATTCTGATGTGCTTCTGTCACTAGAGCATGACATGCATACAGATGTACAGTAAACTATTTGTAAGAATGACTAAGAAAAACTGTTTCTGGTAATGTCTTCTTCTAATATGGCTTAGACTTTTATGCTGCCAGGTTCCATGAGTCTCATTGAGCAAGGGTTTATATATTAATCATAAATTTTCCATTAATATTATTTCATTTCTAGAATTTGGGAGTCCTACCTTCCCTTTCTTCATATGAAGCACCATTTGGCATTGGGAATTGAAAAAAGAAAATAATGCTACTATCTCAGTTCTAGTTGAACATTATGTTTACATTCTCTCTCAGCCATAAATTTTGCATCCTAATAAGGGCTTGACCTGTATCAGATTGCTTCAGTATGTTTTTTACCCTCTAGCTCATGAAGAGAAAGGAAGGATAGAAAGAAAAAAATCTTCACTGCCTTTGTTTATGGCCTTGAATGAGAGAGAGAAAAGAAGAATTATTCACAGCCCTTTTTGGCTGCCTGAAGGTTGGAGAGCAGGAGCTGATAGTGAACTGGACTAGCATCTCAATTCAATATTCCAGAACTTAATTTCTCCAACCGAAGTTCCACTAAGCAATAACTAACCAATAAACCAAACCACCAACAACCAACAACCATCCCACCCTGGCTCTCTGGGCTTCAACCCTTGTATACAGTAAGCAAAGTTCCCAGAAGTACAAGAGGCAATCAATCACAAGGACAAGCTACATGTGGCAAACTAGCTACACATAACCAATTTATAGCCACTGATAACAGACAGTCTAAAGCAAATTCATTATCACCCACTACACCTGGGATGGGAACACAAACATAGCCCAAATGCCATTTTGTGTTTTTAAAGAAACCAAAATCATAAAACTTCTTCAAAGCATCCTACTACATTGTCCATTTGAGAAGCTGATGTCTCTTGGATTGCTAGTGTGGAACATTTTTATCCCCCAGGTATTTTGGAAGCTATTTACCTGTGCTAATGACTTGCCATCTAAAAGGCTCAGTCTTTCAGTGACATTCTCATCTGCATATTCTACAGAAGTCTATTTGGTAGAGACAGAATCAGACATGCTATAGGGAATTCTTTGCCTAGTAGATATCTATAAGACATACACATCATTTGTAATCTGTCAAAATGAAATGGAACCTTTTGAGAGACGATTCCCAATAATAGCATAATAGATTTTTATTTTAGCCAGAGACATTTCACTTTTTAATTTAATTTTTTAAAAATTATTCTACCACACTGAACCACTCTTCATATAATTGTAGCTGATAATTATTAGCACTTACTGTTAGACAAATATTGTAGTAAGTGCTTTCCATATACTATCTATTACAATACTCTTAGTAAATTATTAGCTATGTTTCACAGATGATGATATTCATGCCTGGGCTGCTTAAAAGACAGTCTCTTAAGCTACAGAAATACAAAAGCAGTCTGATTCTGAAGCATAAATTTTAAAATGTTTTCACTGATAACACTGTGTATGACACCATAGAGATTCCCAAATATGGTGGTTTATGTGTTATATATGTTAACTTCCTCTGGATTTCATTGTCTTAAGTAGGTACCTCTGCCCATTGAGATCACCTAGAAACTTCCAATTCCTCCCATCTTAGGACTCCACCATGACCTAGGAATGCCCCTCATGTATACATTTAAGACAGATCATAGTAGCATATCTATTCTAGCCTATGAGAAAGAAGACAGTTGGACAATGAAGTTTGGAGGTTAAGTATTTTTATTGATAATGATATGAAACCAAAAATGCATACACTTTACTTCTTTCATATACTTTTGGTTAGTCTCTCAGTCACACATAGCTTAAAGAGATATTAGTAAATGTAGTTTTATTTTCTTAATTCATTTTTGTGAATTTCATATATAAGCACTATATGTACATCATTCCCTCTCCCTCTTCTCTCTCCAATACACCCCATATACCTTCCATTCCTCAAATTCATGGCTTATTCTTTAACTGAAGTCATTACCACCACCCCCATTATTTATAAGTACAATATGCTGAGATCATTTCATGTTGCTCATATTTGTTTCTAGCTGCCTCTTGGGATTGTCTAACCTATCCTCACTGCAGAAGACTGAATTTCCCTTTCTTAGCAACTATCTATTGCCTGTAGTTCTTATTTGAGGGACGGAGTACCATGAGAATCCCTGTATCTACTTTGGTGTATCATTTTTTTTGTTGTCATGTTTTAGATTTTGTTGAATTTAGCCAAAGTACTATGGACACAAAGTCAGGGCCTCCTGCCCGAAGTTTCATATGTTGGAGCATAATATCCAATATGATAGTGTTACTAGATGAGGATGCTGGCAAGTGATTGAGTCATTATGTTCCACCCTCACAAATGCAATTAGTGATCTGGTCATGGAAGTTATTCTGTCCCTCTGCCATGGGGAATGATGAGGGAAAGTATTTTTGAGGAAGCCCATAAGTACTTATTGGGTAGCAGAGCAGCTAGCACCTCAGTCTTGGGCTTCCCAAATGTTAATTCTTACAAGCATTATATTTCCTTTCTGTACAAATTACACAGTCTGTGGTCCTTTGTTGTAGCAGCTCAAATTGACAAAGATACAGTATTTAAGATAGGTTCTATTATGTTACTGGCTGGAATCTGGGGGGGGGGGGTCTCAAAGGGCAAGCAGCATTCTTTCATATTGCCATCTACTTATAGAATATAAAAACGAAAGCAGAGGGCATTAATAAGTGATAATCTACTGCAAAATTGAAAATAATCTATACTCAGAAATTTTGGTTATTGTATGCATTGAGATTTAGGAATAATGCGCTGACTTACTATTTATGTTAATGTTTAGATGGTTTTGTAGCTCTTTGTGAGGCATTAGCTTTAAGGGACACTGTTTTAGTATTTCTATCAAATTTTTGTTTGTGTCCCGTTATATTTTTTTGGTTGTTCTTTTCTTGTATTATTGACATCCTGAGCTGATGAGTCAACTTTCTTTAGAGTTTTGTTTTTATATGCATGCATTAATGAAACATTTCCTTTGATGATCATCTTATTTTTGAAAATACAGCTTGGCCCTTGGACCACTGGCAGTGTTTGAGGCAGGATCATTCTCAGACTTCCTTGTTTCTTTGCCTCAGTCTGTGTAATTGTACAGGATGGATATTGCTGAGATAAAGGGACAAGAATAGTCCATGGTGTATGGTAACCTTACCTGTATCTCACATATAAATGGCGTGTGGATGCTTTCCTGTAGTGGCCGTGGATTTCTGAGAAAGAATTCTTTACCTTGCAAGAAAATATACAGTAAATAAGTTCCTATGTGTAGTATTATTATTTGTGATTTCCTTCTAATTCCTTGACTTGTGAATGGAGAAGTGTTCCTTCAGGCTGAAGACACTGCTCAGTAGTCTAAGAGCAATTGTTGCTTTCACAAAGGATTTGTTTTTGATTCCCAGAATGCACTTCGAAGCTTCCTACAATCTTTAACTTCGGTTCCAGGAAATTAAATGCACTCTTTTGGCCTGTCTGCAGAAAGTAGGTATGCACATTGTGCACATATACACATGTGAGTTAATGCTCATATACATGAAATAAAAATAAATAAATACACAAGTAAATAAATAGATGTATTCAACTACAGTTTGGTTTGTGTGCCAATACTTCTTCAAGAATGCATTTTGAAACAAACAAACAAACAACCAAACTGGATCCTGCAGGTGAACGGTGGCAATTAACTTAAGAACAGTGAAAATTTTTCCTTTGTGTGAGTTTTAATTCTAGGGTAGATATGAGAAGGTGGACAAGTAGATGCATTATTTAATTAGATATGAGAACTGTAGAGGTGGTAAACTTAGCAAGCATTTCTGTCAGTATTCTCCAGAACTATGGCAGGAAGTGCTAATCATCCTAAAAGTTCCAGAGAAGTATTTGCTCTAGAAACAGATTGATGAATCGGACCATTCTTTAGATGGAGCAGCTAACACGGTTAGTTGCTTAGGTTTATTTCTCAGAACAAGAATAGACGAACTTGTTCCTTAGCCCAATGGGACAAGAACGTATGCTTCTTATATGTTTTATTATTACATGACCAATTTCAGAATTCATTTTTATTTATTGCCATTCAGCTTAGCTGTCAAGGCTGCCATTTTAATTGCCAACGATCCCTGCTGAATTTTTATGTTGAAATGGTGGCTGCTGCTGTCTTTTTTATGAGAAATTTGGTGTTTTATTTTGGTTTGAATCTATTTTTATTGCTCAAATATTGTCAAAAGATGCATTATCTCTACCAGAATGTCTAGTGCTCAATATACAGGTTATCTCCACGATGACAGCTCTGTATCTTCAATATCAGATACACTGCTCCCAAGTCATACAAGATTTACACATTCTATTATACTTCTATTGAACAGTTCTTAATCTGCCCAGAAGAAAACATGCTACAACCAGCAAATTTTATCCCCTTGCATTTAATGGGAATCTTTCTTGGAAAGGATGGACAATTGTATTAGAAATGTTCCAGCTAGATCGAGCTTATTTTGAAAAGATGCTATAAAATCCCAGAGTGTAGCTGATACATCAGTATTGCCATAGAACTGAGTTTTTAACTTGTTCTTGTACTGACTAGTCCCTTCTCCCAGATGCCAATAATTCCTTGGAATCTTGTCTGTATAATCCATATTTTAGTCAGTGGAAGGGAGATTTTATTTACAATGGAATTTCATGCTGAAATTGGATAGCAAGGTACATGTGAACTTTCCGGGACAAGTTTATTGCATAATCTTCTATTGATTATATTTCAAAGGATGTGTTTTCGGTCACAGTACTACTGAAATTATGCAGGAATATGTTGTATTATAATGTGGTAGTTCAAAATTTACTGAGTGATTTTATCTTACAAGAGATATATTTAAATATATGAGAGAAGGGGCAACATTTTCTTTTTCATCTTGCGTTCTGAGGTAGGTGATATGTAATACTCAGGCAAGTTCATTTTTCTCTCTTAAGGCAGTGTACATATCAAGTAACCAGACATAGGTATGTAGGCCATTTATATTCTCTAAGTTTGTATGGTGGATATAATAATGTCTGCCTTGATGATTAAACGTATGTAAACATTATAAAACATGTTCAGTATGTAGTTGTTAACCGTGGTGAAAGCTTTGGAGTACAAAGTAGAATGTAAAATTATCCAAAACTCTGATCTTTACTTCTGTCTCCATCTCCTTTCTCTCTCCCTGTCTTTTTTCTCCATTGATTGTCATATCTCTAAGTACATTGTGTGAGAATGCAATGTCTTATCTTTCTTTTCTCTAGAGTTAGCTATTACTTTTAATGTCTTATTCAATATCTTTATCAGTTGGACAATCTCTAAACATCTGTAATTGAATGTAGTGTTATCCCTGAATACTCCCAGAAGGACTAAACAGCAACAAAGCATATGTGGAGGAAATAATTATAGGAAAGAGAAAGATGAAAAAAATTGACACCCAATATTTATGTTGACAGGACAATCTCTTTATTGAACACCACACTAATGTTCACTTTGATAGGAGTGAAAGAACTACTTTGGGCTTTGAGATTTACTCTTCCTCTTCCTCTTTGAATTACAACTATTTTAGGCTTGAAAATTATCAGATAATAGCTATAAGGTAATTTTAAAAATCGCAAAACACCTCTTTTTAATTACAATTTCTAGGCATGACATCTCTATATCCGGTTAACCTCTGTTGGTATTTCATATGGCACAGTAGGAATGTTCCATTAGCACTGTATTTAAGCCTATGGATAGGAATTTTCCCCATTCTTGGTTATGCTGTAACACAAAAGATTCCATTTACTGCTTTAAACAATAGCATTGTCCATTTTGGCTTCTTATTCAGATCCTTCTTCCTTCACCTTGCATTTGTCTTTAGTTTTACAATTCTGCCTCCCTTTTCTTACCATACCCAACTCCTGCTATTAGCATTTTGACTGCCTGGGACTTTGCAAGACATCCATTCCTGTAGCTCTGTACTTCCATCTTGTTGAAGTGGCTATAGCACTTACCTCTCATCACTTCCAAAAAGAAAGACAAAGCAGAGGAATGGCTGTGGCAAAACAAACTACTCAGAAGTTGGCTCGGTGCTGTCTCTGAGGGCACTTTGCTTAGTTTGCAGAAACAAATGCCATGCATGCCTCCATGTTGCTTGGTATGATTTGTCACTTTGGATTCTCAAGCATTTGATGTGATGTGCTGCCTTGCTCAGCTCCTCATCAGAATGCACTACGATTCGTTCGCTTCAAACCCACCAGGAACCGAGGGCATTCACTTTGACATTTGCTCTTCAGAAGTAGCCCATTAATACTGCACTTGATGTGTCAGGTTCTTAATGAAATACTTTCCCCTTATTTCTTTTACCCACGATCAGATGGCCTGGTTCAAGGTCAGTGCTAACCCTAGGCTATTTTTCTTTTTTTTCCTTTTTCCCTTTTGACAGACACCATATGTACTGCCTATTTCCAACCCACAGTGCCTCTGCTCAGGCAGAAGAAAATGTGCTACAAAGATTGGTTTGGGTCCAAACCTATTGAGATCTCAGGCCTTCTGCTATTCACAGAGGTACCTCAGTAAGCTCCCAAGTGATATCGTGTCCTCTGTCCCTCCTCCAGTTAAAATCTATCCCAAAATGCTTCATTCCCATTGTTTTAAATGACTTTTAATATGGAAGATACAATACACTTAAGGCTCATCAAAGGCCTGAAAGTAATCCAGATATTGTGCATATACTATGAGGACATGTATTATCTCTTATATAACCTCTGGGAGAAGTATAGAAATTGGGACTCTGAGGGGTTAATTTGCCTGTATAGAGTCATATGACAATATGGAATCTGGGGCTGGTAGTAGTTTTAAATTTAATTTTTCCTAGACTAAACTACCACTGTTTAAAATAATCATCTATTCATTATTTACAGGTAGAAACCATTTGATAAGCATTATGTTTGACTGCTGTTAATGCTGAGCATTTTGTAAAAGAGGTAAAATGCAGTACAACAGTTGCCCTTACTAGTTAGGAATGCATTTCAAGATCCCTAATAGGTGTCTGAAATGATGGGTAATGCTAGACTTTCTGTGTATAGATTATGGCTTTCCTATACAAGCATACCTGTGATTGAAGTTCAGTTTATAAATAGGTATAGTAAGAGATTAATAATAATAGGAAAACAAAATCACAACTGAATATTAAAATGTGTGCAGATATGGTCTCTCTTTAAAGGAAAGGTACTCATGGTTTCTGATTGGCAGATTGAGATTGTTAACATCATTACCCCTGTGCTTTAGGAATATTATTATGTGAAATAAGAGCTACTTGAACACATACTGTGAGAACACACAATCATCCTGATAACCAAGATGGTTACTAAGTGACTAATGGTGGCTGGCCTGTGTAGTATGCACACACTAAACAGGGGCTGATTTGTGTTATGGGCAGGATGGAATGTAATGTGAAAGCACAAAATATTATCATGCTATTTAGAATAGCACACAATTTAAAAATTATGAAATGTTTATATCTGGAATTTTCCACTTAATGTTTTTAGGCTACTCTTGGCAGTGGTTGAGTGAAACACTGAAATCAAAACAATGGATAAAGGAAGACTACTATACTTATTCTTGTAGATATCAGATAGGTTTTCATGTATCAAATAAATATTCAAAATATCTCTTCAAGTGAGATTAGAGGCACACCAATGTTGCTAAGGGAACCCAGAGATGATACATAGCCTAGTGCAAGGATCCAAGAAAAATAATTTAACCAGTTTCCAAGAGAAAGAGAAAAATATATTCTATCCATTATCTCTCTCACTTTTTCCCACACCACTTGTTTTCTCATCTGTACACATACACACCTACATTCCTCAGTTAAAATCGATTCTCCTTTGTCTTTTGTACTTCTCCATATCTCTAACATAGCACTTATCTATAGTGTTCATTCACTTAACAACAATTTATTGAGTACTAAATCTGTGTCAGTCACTGTTTCACACACTAGGAAGAGATTAGTAAGGAAAAAATACTTTCTTGAATTATATTTCCAAATATTCAGAGGGGAAATAATTAAATAAACAGATATAGAATAAAATGACAGTGTGTGAAAAGCCATAGGAAAAAGTGATGAAGAATTCAATTTCATAGAAAAGGCCTTTATAAAATGTGGCCCTCCTCATGTTGTACCATGATTTTGTGTTAACATTGTGTTTACATGTCTGGATCTGCCTTGATACTCTGTATTTCTGGAGTAGCAAAGTATGCCTTGCTTTTCTTTGTATGCTCCAACAAGAAAACCACGAGGTTCAGGAGTTGGGACAAATCAAATCATTGTTGAAATGATGAATAAATGAAACTTCATGTTTAAAGAACAAAGGTCTGGGGATGCTGGACATGAGGGAATGTAGGAGCTAGAATATCGGGACACTACTGTTATAGATGAGGAATTTGACATTTATGACCCCAGAGACTGAGCAGTTCATCTGTGTAAGACTTACACGTGGAGTGGCTATGAGGAAAACCAGAGAGAAGGGGTAGTGAGTAATCTACCACTTCCAGAACCTGTTAGGCTTGGACAGCTCTTTCCCAGCATGAATGTACATCATAATCTATTAGAAAGCTTTTTCACAGTGGAGTCTGGGATCTTACCCTAGATGTCTGTGATCCAGCAGCTCTCAATATATTTCAGGAAAGTAATGTTTTACAAATAAATTCTACAGTTATCTCAGATGTACAGAGTCAAAGTTGAGGATGATTGTACTATGACGTAGGAAATTCTTTTCATGTGGCTTTAGGAGCAAATGATATTCTTACCATGATTAAATACAGGGGATTCCAGCAAAGAAGAAACAATAGCCTTCAGTGTGTCCTGGAAATAACCAGAACCAGTAGATGGCTATGAAAATGAGGGAAAGAATGTGCCCAAATCACAAACATCATTTGGGAAACGTCAGGATTTTACATAGAATGGCATAACACATTGGACACGTAGAACTTATATTTTAGGTTGGAGGGTTTTTTTTTTTTGCAAAAAAAAAAGGAGAGGAGCAAGCATTATGGGGTTTAATATATTTGAAAATTATGACTCTATCCATATGTGCATTAAACCTAGCCTGAAGAGATTAAGTGCCCAGATCCACTTCTGCATTACAGAGAGACTTAGGCCAGTAGCTTGAGCAAATGCCTTTAAAAATAACTGTGCCTTTGTGGAAGAAGGCTTCATACTTATCTGAGAGGTTTTGGACACAATTGAAAATATGACAACAAATCAGATTTTGTGTATAATCTCCTACTCATGAGCAAGAAAATAGTCTTTTCTACCAAAAGTAGGCTGTGGGGAAAACATTTAATAACACTTTCACTTGGTTGTTAGCACATGAGATCTCTCAGGTAACTGTATCTTACAAACATAATCTTGGTGTGTCCCAGGTGGTCTAGAAATCAGTGGGAGCCCCAGGCTGACCTATATGTCATGACTTGCCTACCTTAACTGCCCAAGTGCTGGAGTTTATTGACTCATTGTGATATATTGACTGTGGGTTTGAAGTCCTTCCACTTAGTTGTGGTTTGTTTTTCTCTTTTATAGACAGCTGAAACTTTCAAACTTAACACATTTTTCATAAATAATGAAAGAGACTTGTGTGGGGGGACTATGAATTCTTTATTAATATTAGCATCAGCATAATTGTAAGTAATCTTGGGAAGAGATTTAATGGCCCTTGACATTTAGTGCTGAATCCCAGTAGGCAAGGTAGATGATTACTGTGGTTTCAATCTTTCTCTTCTTCTGTAAAATAAGAGTAAATAATAGCCCTTTTACATTATTGGTAAGATTAAATTAAACAATTGCCTATAAGTAAATATGGCACATGCCAGGTGGCTCAATAAAGACTGACACACTTCTCAATCTCACTGTGACAACAAACATTCTTCAAGTTGGAATTACAAATCTGAGTATAATTAATGCATGTATAAGTTGTTATCCCCTACTGATGAGGCAGTTTTAGCCACCAGTTTATATTATTCACTTGATACTTGATAATGATAGCAAGTTTGAAAGAGGAAAAGCAAGTGATAGACTGGTGATTTCTGGATTGAAATGTACGACACTATACCCACTGCAACTGCATTCTTCTGTTACTTGCTAAATGTCTTAACTGGTGACTACAAGGGAGAAATATGCCTTGTGAATTGCAATGTGAGTTTGGCATATGACTCTGTTAATATAACTTTCAGAACTTGCACATAAATTTCAAGTCAGAAAGGTTCTGTATTTAGTTTCAATTAACTACGAACAAACAGAGCTGAGATATCTAAAACACTTTGGCTGTAAGCTTATCTTTAAGTCACTAATTTATATGGCCAAGGGGCCTTGTGTTTGCAAAGCCATCCCCTTAAGAGCTGAGGTGAAACAAGTGAATGGCATGATCTATAAATGAATTGAAAATTGCCTTCTGTTCCAGCCGGGTGCAATGGTTCGTGTTTTGTAATGAGCCCTAGTTGGCAAGGTAACTCATGTCACCAGGAGAGGCTCTCCACAGACTGCTCCATTTGTCACTGCTGTCTGAAGGACACAATGAGCTGGGGAAGCTGGCAGTCTGCAGAATTTTTATGCTGCTATGTGTGTGCGTTGGTTTCTCTTCTCAAACTATAATTCAATAATATATACAAAATCCCCAGTGTTTAAATAATTCTAAGGTTGTGACACAATCTGACCAAAGCTAGGAGAGTTAGTGCTGACACTAGGATATTAACTTACCCAGAAAATGGGATGGGTGAAGGGAAGAAAAGAATGGATCCTGAGAGAGAGAGAGACTCTATTCGTGATGGAGTGTTCATCTGCACTGCCATTTGTCTGGGATGCTTTGGTCTGTTCTGTGTAACTTTGTATAGTGATTTTTCAACTTGGTGTCCTTTTATTGCCCATGTTCTCACCTTTTAAAAGAGAGCAAGAAAGCAAAAAGGGGGACTAGAATCATTGCAAGAATTTGGTTGCAGTAAGCAGAAGCCAGCTTTATGAAGTCAGTTTAGCTATTTGCACTTAGAATGGTGGATCATTACAAGGCAAATCTCTTGAATGTAGATCTGCTGGGAAACAAATCAACAAATTAAATATTTTGAAGAAAAATGGCATTGTTATTTTCTGTCATTAGAAAAGTAGCGTGTAGCTTAGAATTAGTACTCATTCTAAACCTACAAAAAATATAAAGGGTATAAACTGCCAAAATCACCTGTAGTAATCCTTCTTCATCATTTGTTAGTATTTTGGTATATTTCCTTATGTATCACTTACAATCTTTGTACTTTATATTATGTTCTCTAGAAAAATTTTCTAGAAATTCAGTTCACCTCTAGGAATTTAAGATTCTTATACCAAACTTGTCCTTCCTAAGGCAGTGTTAATTTACATGCAGCACCAATATATGCAAGTGTACAGGGCAGCTGCTGGCCGATGTTTATTGTACAATGGACATATGCTAGATCTACAGCGCTTTAGGTTCTCTCTATCTCTCTGACTCCTCCTGAAACACCTCTCTCCCTCCTCCATCTGTCTGTTTCTGTGTATGTCTCTGTCTGTCTGTCTGTCTCTCTCTCTCGTGTGTGTGTGTGTGTGTGTGTGTATGTGTGTTTGTGTGTATGTGTGTGTCTTTATGGTGCTGGATGTTGAAACAAAGGCTTATACATGCTAAACAGGGACTCTTCCACGGATCTAGGCCTCAGGCCCTGTACTGAATATTTCCTATAAATAAATGGATAGAATTTTCATAAAACTCTGCTAGAGAGGTCTGCCAGCATTTCTGTTTCCTAGTTGAGGAAACTGAATTTTAGAAACATTCTACAAGGCCATTCATGAGGTTAAAACCAGAATTTTGATAAAGTTTTAATATGGGAGAAAGGAAATTTCTTTTCCTCTCTGTTACCCCTCCCCAGCTTCTCTTCTCTCTGCCTTTCTCTCTGTTTTCTTGGCCTTTCTCTTTCTTGTCTAGGGGGAACCAATCAACAATTGTGAATGTAAAAGCCTATTGGATAAGCAAAGATCCATGGAAGTCCAAGACAGATATGAATGTTCAATTTCAGTCTAAGCAGGTACCCTTTCATTATGCTCACTATTAAACAAACAAACAAACAGAGCATGACTTTCTGGGTACTGTCAGACTTTGTGAGCTAAATTTGAATTCCTATACAAAGGAAAACTTGAGATAGGTGTAGAGAGTTTTATGTTATTCACAGGTATATCTCCTTTCAGGGTCTGATTCCTGCTCTTTATTTGTTCCTCACTGAGACGACAGTGCCAAGTAGAATACCGATCGCCCTCAAATGAAGTCCTCCTGCAACTTTTCAGTGTTAGACTGCATTGTGAAGATAAATGTACAAAAGGGCAGGGTAGGAAATTAAAAATCTATCCTTATATTCTGCAGTAATTTTATAAAGTACCAGAGCAGGCTTATGGATAACTTTAGGTGGACTCTAAGTAAGTCATTTAATTTTTTCTCCTCTTTAAAGGAAGAAGAAGGGATAAAATTCCATCTAAGGATGTCTGACCTAAGAGCCTTGTGTCTATTGTAAGATGTTTCTAGCTGCTGACTTTAGTTTTTTCCTCAGCGTTCTTTCTTATTTTTATTTTCCATGGCTTCTCAGGAGAGGTTAACCTGTTACTGGTTTAGTGTTGCCAAAAATGTTCTGTAGAAGATTAAAAACTGTTTATGTGGTCTATCAAGTAGGAGCAATTTGTTAAGCCCCCATAGTCCTAGAAAAGAATTTACCATGAAGAAATTTTAAATTTTCAGCAGAATGAAGTTCTATCAGTTATGCTCCTCAAGAATCTTATGTCAATGAATGATTGGGGAACAGAAATATTGTATGATGTTTCCCCAAAGTCACACAGCTAATTAGTAGAGAAGGTAGACTCCATGTCCCTTAACTCCTAGTTTAGAATGGGTTTCTCAAGGTCTGTTTCCCTCAACACAAGGCCATAGGAAGGAGCTGAGGAATAAGTAGAGTTGTGAAGCTGAGTAAGTTTGAAGACTATGTTTCTCAAGACACATTGAATAATGTTGAAGAAGATGATAGCAGTATTAGTAATTTTTAGTTACTAAGTCCTTTCTTTGTATACTGAGAGCTGTTTCAAATTCTCATATGCATTCACATGTTTAATTCTCACAACATCCTCAGGAAGATTATCAGTATCCCTATTATTTTCAGAGCAGAAAAATCAAGGCACTTAAACGCAACATAATAAATACAACTAATATGGTATTGAGCTGAAATTTCAGCCAAAAGTGTGGCTTTAGAGTCTAGACTTTTAAGCTACTATGCTCAGCTCACAAAGGAATCTGCTTACCATGCAATCCTTAACAATAGCCAATAAAACAAAGGTTTTATTAAAACATATGTTGGAACATACTGTTTTGAAATTATTCCCAGTATGTATTATAAACAAGGTTAGAAAAACATATAGAATTCTAGAATAAAAGAAGCAGCGTTTGAGATCAACACTCTTAGGAAAAGAGGAATATGGAATCATAAGGGAATCTTTGGTCCTAGAGTATGGTAGCTAGAACTAGGAACCAAGTCCCCTAATGATTATGTCACTCTCTTTGAAAAACTGGGACTCAATGAAGAATGGAACAACACTAAATCTTAGGGCTCATCACTGGTACAGGTGCTATGTATTGAGGGAATGAAGACAGTCTTTTTCTCCTCTAGTATATAGGTGACTAAAGGATACATGGGATACAGAGCAGAAATTAAGTTCCGAGACGAGAAAGGGAGCCATTGTGTAAGGTGCTGTGAGAAATGTCTGCAGCATAGACAAGGTACATTTTATTGACTCACAGAGCACAGTACAAATGGCATTACAGTATTTTATGTCTATCAAAAACTATCTAAGCCATGTTTAGTAGTACAGGACGAAAGCACAAAGATATATAGAAAATGCATCAAGGAGCTGGAAAAGGAACATCATATGAACCCAACGTGTTATATTTATGGATATATACGTATAAGCTAATACATATATGCATGCAATAACAATTGAGAGAAAAGGAAGACATGAATTTGAAGAGTGGGAAGGAGTATATAGGAGGGTTTGGGAGAGGAAAGAAAAGGGGAGGAATTTTGTAATTAAATTATAGTCTCAGAAATGAATAACAACAAAAAGTGAAAGAAGCTGATAGAGTTTAAGACAATACTCTTGAAATTATTAGAATAAAATTGGTGATTTGGGTCCTAGTTGTGATAATCAGATCTCTCTCTCTCTCTTTCTCCCTCTGACTCTGCTTCCCCAGTACTGGGGTTAAAGGCATGTGCCACCACAGCCTGGCAGTAATTAGATCTCTTAATCTTCATTTTAATTTATTTAAATGGTACCTCCAATTCTTACACAAGAAAAATTCTCATGAGTTTTTTTTTAAGTGTTATGGACATTTAAATTTTGATTCCTCCCTTCACTGGAGGTTTTGTTTTTAATAAATATCAGAGTAGAGATTGTAAGTAGCTATCACTAAATTAGTCTTGAAATTTTTTCTTGATCATAATTTTCTTTAGTTTTAGGAGTTTATTGTTGTATTAACTGTTTTGTTTGTTGAGACTTCATTTTTTTAGTCCTGATAGTTGAAGATCATATTTTACCCTTCATATTTTCTTCCTGGAGTGCTGAGATCACAAAGTGAGAGGTCACAGAAGAGTTCCTTGGGTCTCTTAAGGTTACATGTGCGCTTTATAAGTAATTCAGATAATATTTTCAGATTTTGGCTTGATGTTTGTTGTCATGTTTCAGGTTGGGCGTGAACTTCATAGTATGTTTCCTCGATAAGCCCACCAGATTTCAGAATCTGCTTTTTTGTCTCTAGACTCTCAAACTTACTATTTTTGGAGGCAATACATGTGATAACTTTTCACCATTATAACACAAGCACATGGCAAAGGACCTAGAATATTTTCTGTGCTTATTATTTGTCAAATAAATTATTATACTGAAGACACAGGAAAATGAGACAGGCATTATGTTTTTGTTAATGATGTATTTTGTGATGATAATTGTTTGAAATTTGCAAGACCAAACATATAGAAGGTTGTTGTTTATGTTCTACAACTGTAATTTGGGTGGGTCCTACAGTTGGATGGTAGGAATTCCAGTTTTTCTAACCAGAACATATTAATGACAGAAAATATTAGATCCATGAAAGTCTATTGAATTAAATAAGAAAGTAATATGCTATATTTTTGTTTAAAAACAGATATTAATCATTTTCTCCTATTATCGTATTATATACATGAGGATACTCGGGGTGAGTGACTAATGATGAACACCTCATGGATTAATGACACTGCTGTAACACTGAAATAAATCTGCAGTTTCAATATTCAGTGTTTTTAGCCACGTTCCTGTTAGCACTAATCAACAACATAGGGATTTGCCTTGGAGCTGCAACTCATTTTCAGTGCAGGAAGCCATCTCAGAGTTTGAATAATTCTTAATGAACTATTAAGCATTGAGTAGATGTCATGTGTGCCAGGGCCAGTGTGTTTGGGAAATCCATACCAAGTATTGATGCATTGAATTCTTCCAAAATTAATTTTTTAAAAAGTATAAGGTGAGAACATATTACCAGGTATTTTCTGCCCAAATTTCAGGTAACACAAATAAATTTTTTTTTATTTTACAGCTCTGTATAGGAGATACCATGAAAGTAAAACAACACACTTAATTATAGAAATATAGGAATTGTGGCATGGAATTCACACATGTGAACGTGGTGCTGAATTTCAGAGGATGGAAGGATCATTAAATAAACATCTTGTGGTGACAATATAGTGGCTTTTGAGAGTAGACTTCAGCATTATTCTTTTGCTGTGGCTCTCCCCTTCCTATTCATACCTCTCTCCAACCAGCACTGTGGTTAATTAGATATGCAGTGCTCCTATCTCCATGGTTAACTCATTTATTTGACTTTCTGAGCAATAGTGGCTCCTCTGAGAGAAACCCTATGTGATAAGGTTCATAATATGATGAATATTTGGATGTTTACACCTTGGGGATAGAGATTTTGGTACATGATATTATGGAAATAGACAAGTTTACTTGGAGAACAGCTTTGAAAAGAGTAAAATATGTTTTGAAGTGTGTAGCGGGAATTATGCTGTCCTTAATATCAAAATTTTATGTTTTCATAAATGCAAGTTTATTTGTAAGCAGTGGTTCCATAAAGGAGCAAGTGATTGGAAGTGTTACATGCTAAAGATTTTCCTAGTGAGAATACTGAATTCATATTTTCCCTTACAATTCAAAACAGTAGTGAAGTGAGAAGCTTCCATGCTATGACCTTCGTGGCTTTGGGATTGGCTTTACTGGGGTGACAGGGAATGAAAATGGGCAGGCACACATACAGAAAAGCTGCGGTTAGGTAGGTCTTGCCTTCTGAAGGAGATGCCTGGAAACTCTGCCCATTTATTCTATACAGCAGGAAAGAGGAGGCAGGTTAGCTAATCTCAGTAGTAGGTCTCTATAGGCGAGCAGTCTCAGGTTGCTGTCATGGAGCGGCATGCTGCATTTGGTAGTTTCTGCACATACTGAACATTCAGGAAAAGGAGCTGCAGTTGATACTTTCTACATACACTGGTTTAGCTAAAGGTCAACAGAATGTCAGCATTCCTACTCAGACTGAGGAAGGCTCTGCCATTCTGGTGAGCCTGACCTGGAGAAGACTTTGCAATTCCCATGAGCCTGAGGCAATGTGTAATTGGCATGGCCATTCTCATGTTAATAATACACATTCACTCGGGACTTCATCTACTTTCCACAGTTCTAGTTGAGTTAAAGAGTCAGTAGCCTGCAATTGCATGCCCTTTCTCCATGTCTCTATGAGTTATTTAGCATATATGACATCTATGAGAGGCCTTTCTGGCTCTACTGTGCTAAATGTTGCTAGATGTGGAAAAGTTCTAGGGTGTGAAAACAACAAGGCCTTGTTCCAACAAGTTCTTCAAAATGAACTACCTCACAGAAAAGTGTGAAGTAGCTTGTGAAAACATATTTTGGACTGATTCTTATTGTGGAAATTTATTTTTAGTTATGTATAAAATAACTATTTTGTGCACTCTTTAGAAAAGGGCTGCCTAGGAATTGGCATTTTGTATTGGCTGCAGGTGTTGGATTTATATGGGGGTGTTTGATTGCTCAGGATCTACATGTGCTGTCAGTCAAATACCTGAGGTGTTCTGTATCAATAAACATGCCTGAGCTGAGGTGCTCAGGGTTCACTGTCCACAATGGCACTTGCCATGATAGTGGTTCCCTCTGCTGAGATCTGGCAGAGTTTTACATATACAAAAATGCCTCCATGTCTTCTTGATGAGCCACTACATAGGTGCACAACTACAATTGGTTCCTGCCACGTGGGGCCCGAAATCATGTCAGCTACATCCAGTGTGGAAACGAGGAAGATGAGAGACTCCAGACTTTGCAGAGTCACTTTTTTGTTTTTGTTTGTTTGCTTGTTTGTTTTTCTGCAAATCTGTCCACAAGCATTCCAGACACTCGTGAGGCAGTCCTGAGAAGACATATCTGCTATGGTGGTGAGAACTCCACCCCATGATGGAACCCTTCCTGTAGACAAGGTTACCAGTTGTTTTTACTGTAAATCAGACTCTAACTTAAAATCTGGAAAGTGTTTCCTCATGGTCAGCACACAGAAGATGTCTTCCCGAACTGGCAGAGGTTCTATCTCGTGCTGGTAGCCAAACTGCTGGTACTGCAATAGTCACCCAGGTAGGACTGATTTTAAAGGTGTGAAGGGATCTTTGGAGAGCAGCTGAGACTTGGCACTATGAGAGGTCAGGAGAGGTCAGCAGCAGTTGAAACAACAGTTGAAGGCTCAGATTGAAGGGGTCATGCAGATAAATTGGGGCTTGGCACCATGAAGAGAGCCCAGGAGAGGCTATTGGTGAAAGTGCAGCCCAGTTGCAGCAGAAGACCCCAGCATTCTGAAGACGCCAGTACCATGGAATGAACACCAAATACAGCAGTAGGAGTGGAGTGAAAGCCACCTGGAGCCTGGAGGACATGATGTGTATGCTGCAGAGGGCAGAGCCGGAGAAATGAGCCAAGCACTTTGTAGGAGCCCAGAAGATCGTATGTGAATTCCATATAATTGGACATTGATAATGTTTTTCTGATGTCCAAAGACATTGTGAAAAGCTTGATAGATGTTTTCATTTGTTCCTGTGCTTGTGATTATTCCTCTTGAAAATAGTTCTGCTGGTGGAATGTTAAATTGTATTGTAGAGATGAATCAATTTTTTTTTGTCTTACACAGAAAGGGAGCAATGTTGTGGAAGTTTATTTTTAGTTATGTATAAAAGAATTGTGTTGTGCATTGTTGGGAAAGGACTCCCTAGGCCTTGCCATTTTGCATTGTCTGCAGGTGTTGGGTTTATGTGGGGGATGTTTGATTGCTCATAATCTGCACATGCTATCAGTAGAACACCTGATGAGTTTTGAACCCATAAAAACACTTGAGTCGAGGCTCTTAAGGGTTCCACTGTCCGGCATGGCTCTTGTCATGGCAGTGGTTCCCTCTGCTGAGGTCTGGAAGAGCTTCCACATATAAATGTGCCTCCATCTTTGCTTTGTTGAGCTACCCATTAGCTATCAACTACAGACTCTATCTTTGGAGTCAAATGTTTCAGCATTTTTACCAGGAGGAGAGTGACTAGGGAGAAAAATATACTGCTTTGTCATCTCATGTTGCCTTACATCAAGGTTACATAGCAAGTAGTCTGGGTTGGTGTCAGAGGGTAAAGATTGTTTTGATCCCAGAAATAGATTTAGGAGCAAATCAGCTCAGAGGCATGATTCAGTTTCAGCAACATCATTGCTGAGCACAGCTGAAAAGAAATCATTTGTTTTGGGTAACAAGTAAACAAACAAAACAACATATTGAAGCAAGACCTCTTCCCCAGTTTTACACTTCACATCTGATAAATCTCAGCTCCTCACAAGCTGAAGTTAATATTGAATTTGTCCCTTTTTTCTTCCATAGTGTACAAATTTTTGCAATAACAAGGTGATAGATTGCATTATTTAAAAGGAGAGTAGCATTTTAGGGGTCCACCTTGAGGAACTGATTTGATATTTGGATATTTCCATGAATCAAAATTCCCTCCTTGTGAAGCATTAGTCCATAGCATATGTATAAGTTTGTCTGCTATAAAATTACTCTGAGTACATAGGAGACCCAGACACACTGCTGTTCCTGTGGCTTGGAACAGAACGGTCTGTATTAATTTTTGTTTAAAAAAAAGTGTTCCTGTTTGTTAGGTACCTGTTAAAAGTCAGATCCTTCCTAAAAGGAGGAAAGGGGCGTCTTCGGGCTCCTTGTGTCATATAATGGGAAAAAAGTACTGAAACTGGTGAAAATCTGAAATTCCTAGCTTTTGGTTGAAAATCCAGGTAGGTATCCCTAACAAAGATGAAGATATCTATCATGTATGAGAATCGTTTGATTGAACTCCCATTTTCCTTTATGTCAGTGTTTCTCAACTTGTGGATTGAGACCTCTTTGGAGGTCGAATGACCCTTTCACAGGGGTAGCTTAAGACTATCTGCATATCAGATATTTACATCATGATACATAACAGTAGCAAAATTACAGCTGTGGAGTAGCAATGAAAATAACTTTTATGGTTGGGGGTCACCACAACATGAGGAACTGTATTAAAGGGTCTCAGCATTAGGAAGGTTGAGAACCACTGTGCTATGTGTAGCTGACTTCAACCATAGATGCCACTGTTGCCAAAACAAAGCTAGTTCTTTTGGCATTTACAGGGAGAATAATAGTCTGGGAAATAGAGAGGAGGATTCTGACCCCATCTTTGACATTCACTGAATAATCATACCTTGCCACCTGGATCAACCAAATTTACCTGTCTATGAAATTAGTATGATAACATCCACCTTAATTATTTCATGGGGATGTTTACATGAATGCATCCAATATGGGTATTCTAAAAAATCTTTGAAAGATGCGAACAAAACTGTTATTCAAAATGAAGTATTCGGCTGGGGATGTAGCTCAAAGGTGAAGTGCTTGTCTAGCTTTGCAGATGACCGAGGGACTCAACATCTTTTTCCCAAATACTTGCTCAGACTCTGCTCTCTGAGAATAAAATGGCATTTCAAAATTCTCAGCATTCTCTCTCTCAAAGTGAAACCTCAGAATCTGAGACCGTAATGAGTACATCTTTTGTTTGGGAGAGGTGTTCTATCTGTCACTGGTGTCAGTATAAGTATCATTCTAGGATTCATTGATATAGGGAACTGCTGGTCGACTTAAAGTGCCTTTTTCTATCATTCTTTGACTGTGGTTGATGGAAGCTAGCTCTTTATGACACTTGCTGGGTGCTTATAATACAGTGCCACTCAACTGGGTAACTTGAATCATTTTGCCCCTCCTTACTGTCACAACAAGCCTATCATTCCTTTGTTATCACTTCGGAGAAGTAGCTTAAAGCTTCCTTTTGCAGACATAATGGAAATGCCTCTATACAACTATCCATACCATGCTAACTCTAACTAAAAAAAGACACCTACTCAATTGTAGTTTAACTTTATGTTTTGATTACACTTCAAGCATGTTCTATGTATGTTATATGAATTAACTCATTGCATTTTCATAACAATCCCACGAAGGAAATACTACTGTTACCCTCATTTTATAGACAATTAAAACTAAGGTTCATTAAAAGTTAAGTTACTTTCTTAAAATTATATGACTGTTAAGTCTCAAACACAGATAAATGGAGTCTAGATTATTGGCTATTGACCATCTTGCTTCATCAGTCTAGCTACAGGTGGATTAATTTTTCTGCAACCAAAGTTTTGCCATTTTAGTATCTGCTTCCAGCTCTGCCACTGGGCTTAATCTCTATTTAGTTTGATGGTTGACTTACTTGCCTTGAGGTGCATCACAAATATCTGGATGTCTTGTCAAAACATGGATTCCTGGATTCTGATTAGGACGCCTGAGATTAGGAATAAAGCGACTTGGGAATTTGTAGCCCTAAAAAAAATGCTAGGCCCAGAATCCACACTACAAAAGCTTATTTGGAGGTTCTAGCAGGGAGGTTCTAGCTCATCTGCGTGTATACCCTTGACTAAAGATTATATCCCATAAAGGTCATCTTGGGCTGACTGTGGAACTTTGAGATGGATTCTTATGGCATACTGAGAGAGTAAGGGGATGCCTACCTAGCCAGCCAGATTAACAAAGTCAAGGCTGGCCATCATTGGTGGGACAGATGTCACTTCCAGATCACCCTCACATCAGGAAACCATACTTTGACAATCACTGATAAGCTAGTTTTCTCTTTCAGCAGAACTGCCTTTCTTCATTTACTTACAAATTCAATATTGCCATTTTAATCCACTTAAACATATACATCTCCTGGTGATTTTTAAAGCCATATCTTGATCATATGCTTGAGCACGAATAGATTGGCACACAGGTGTGATTTCAGGAAATGGCCTCCAATTAACACCCCTAATGGTTGACAGCCCTACTCTATTAGCGTCATCCCTTAAAGCCTTTAAGTATTATTTAACTTGATTAAGGAAATAGAAAGTTGAGGCATATTTACTGCAAGAATGCTTAATGAAAGGCAATATGGTTTGGGAATTAAGTGCATACATTTTTTAATAAGATAGACCCAGGTTTGAATTTTGACTTTGGCTAATAATTACCTGTGTAAATGTGATTCTCTGATCAATATTTCTTACTTATATAATGGCAAATGATAATACAACTTTATGAGACTATATAGACAAACTATGTACACAAATACACACACACACATACACACACACACAGACACACACACACACACACATTGTATAAACATACAACTAAAATACCAGGGATTTTAAAAAGCATTAAAAGTGATAAATTTATATCAATGATCATAAATTCTATTCTTCATATCTGTGACACATCAAAAAATTGAATGGTATCTATGGAGTGTTGCAGAAGTTTACTTTTAGTTATATATAAAATTGTTTTATGCACTGTTGGGTGAGGGGCTATCCTAAGTCTAGGGCTTTCTGTATTGTTTGCAGGTGTTGGGTTTCTGTGGGGGTTGTTTAATTGCTAATGATCTGCATGTGCTAGCAGTAGAATACCTGAGGGATTCTGAATCAATACAAACACCTGAGCTGAGAGCTTGAGGTTCTACTGTGAGTATGGCACTGGCCATGATGGTAGTTCCCTCTGCTGATGTCTGGCAGGGTTTGAGCCTGTGAATATGCCACTCTGTTCCTCTTGGTGAAATGCCACAGCAGCATACAACTACAGTGGTGTACTATACACATTGCTGTCTGAAGATCAAACCAGTGAGTATCCATATACTCATTTTTAACCTCTGTAAATGTTGATTCATTTAGTAAAATATGAGTCCACTAACTGAGTCTTTTATATTATATATTTTTTATTTTTATATATTTTATTACTGAGTCTTTAATAACTGTGCTCTGGAGTACATATGCCCTTTAGTTTACAGATAGTAAATACATATTTCAAAGATCAACTTTTTGAAATTTAATAATGATATTTACAGATAAGCATGTTGGAAAACACTATTTTTTTCCAAATATTCAGCCTACTAGCAAACAAGAGGACACTAAAGACTTAGTTCAGACTAGTTTTGATGAGCAATGGAGGCAGAAAGTTCTAGAGCATAGTGTATTGCTTAAAGACAGTGTGATTTGGAGGGCTGCCATAGTGAAGGCCAATGTGAGTATATCATGGGGGAAGAAGAAAGGCAACCACAGCTGTTGCTAAAAATTCTCAGAGAATGTATCGATCAGGTCATCAGTTCATTTATTCTTAGGTGACTGATGGTTTTAAGCAAACAGCTATCAGCACAAATGGTGGGTCCAGCCTTCAAAGGGGACTATAGATATTAATTCAGATAGCAGAGCCTATCTCCCTTTGGGACTTGGGTGCCTAGTGCAGGAAAGTGCACTGCTGTTTTATTCTGATTACATTCTCCAGTCAAATCACTCCAGAATGACCAGCAAACGGCCCCTGAAATAGGGAAGAATTGGTGGCAAGAGTGAAATTTAGAGTTGTTTTGATAGAATAATTATCTTCAGGGATTTAGCCTCTGATTGCTACTTAGACTGTGTGAAAATATTGCTGAATAAGGCATTGAGCAAATTCAAGTTGTCATTAAGAGAACTGTGGTTGGTATCATTAAATTATATCCATTATTCAGATAAATGTTCCATGGCCTCTTACTTGCCTGCTTTCTACTTGAGCATTCAGTTGAGATTATTTTATGTAAGAGGAAGAGGGCAGATGCTCTTCATCTTGGTGGAATATCATAGATGCTATAAATATTTGTAAATAGAGCTAGAATTGTGTATATTTTCTGAGTGTAGAAGTGTGTGCTTAAGTTTACATTCATTATGTGGCACAGTGTGGTTACAGTAATAGTATACGATTTGGGGGCAGTTTAGAATTGATTCAAAGCAGAAAGGAACAATTCTGTTTTATGTTTTTATTTCGAGGAATAGCTGACTTCAGTTCCATGTAATTGCTACTCAATACAGAGCTATCCAAGCCTTTCTTTATAGTTTTCTCTTCACCATTTCCATTTTCATTTTCGTCCACATACATATAGGCACCTTTAAAATGTATCTCTATAACCACTTTCTTTAAAAGTCTACAAAAATATTTCCCAATTGACTTTACAACAAATATGTACTCCCTCAATACTATCATGCTATGACCCAGAACTCAGATGAATTACTTTGTCCACCCGTATCCCCTCCCCACCATCCATTAATAAGGGCTCAGAGAACATAGGCTCATTAACAGCAACCTAACGAAAATGGCATCTGAAAAAAAATCAGTCCAATCAATCCACATTCAGAGATTTCATATTATTCATGGTAAGGCTGGATGTCACTGATTTGTGCTTCATCTCTTTTCTAAATAATTCTATTTTCATGTAATTAATAAATTTCATGTGAATATAATATTCCTATTTAATGTAATTATTCTCATTGTGGTGCAGGCCCACACAACTTGAATGCACTGCAGCTGTTGTAAGGCACACTTTTATGTTTTGCTTTTTCAATGAACTCGTCAATATTTTCCCTCTTTGCCCACAGTACAGACTTTCAGTTTCTAATTACTTGTAGGTGCTTCATCTGTTTGATCTAGCATAATTTATTAAGCCACCCCAATCACCTACTGTTTTTTCAAATAGGAAGATATGCCAAAGTTCTCTTTAATGTGTGTAGTTGTTTTGCTGGCATGTATGCTTGTGCACCATGTATGCCTGGTGCCTGAGAAGGGCGGAAGAGGGTGTCAGATCCCCTGGAACTTAGTTACAGATAGTATCCTATGACAATAATCAATCTCCAAATGTTTCTGATTAACTGTCCCATTCCTCTCATTTCTATATTGTGATTAACCTTCTCAGAGAAAGGAAAGTTCCCCAGTGAGAGACACTTATATACTGTGTATAAGGTTGCTAAGGGACGCCTATGATATGAAATATTGTGTGTCTGCGTATTTCACATTCCTTTAAACGTCTCATTATGTTATATCTATTTAAGAGGTTGTTTTCCAAGGCTAGAGAAATAAGTGACTAAAAGCACTTGGTACTCTTTCAGAGAATCCAAGTTTGGTTCCTGTACCCACATGGTGTCTCACGACCATATGTAACTTCAGTTCCAGGCGATCTGACTCCCTCTTTCCAACCTTGACATGGACTTACACATGCCCTCCTTTCCTCTTTATTTTTTCCCTTCTTTCCTATGTTTTTTTTTTCATTATTTTTAAGACACAGTCACATAGCTCAAGATGGCCTCAAATTTGAGATTCTCTGATTCCCCAGCCTTCTGAGTGCTAGAAATACAGGTAAATATATAAGATCATTTGCAATTATTATGAACATGTAGGGAGTGAGAGAGTGTTGAATAGGTAGAAAGGATGGTCTGCTTGTGAGAGAGAGACAATGGTAGATAGTTCATTTCTTGGACCAATAATAGTCTGTTCTTGCAGGAGGGTAATTGCATCAGATTATTCTCCCCTCCTTTTCCCACACTAATTATAATATCTCAATATTCTTTTCATACATAGATATTGACCCCCTTATATTAATACTTGTTTGTACTCAAATTGGAAATTAATAACCTTGTAAAAATGTGGGAGAATCAGTGATACAAGATGTATTAGCTATTTTTGTTGTTGTTGTTTCTGTACTACAACACCGTGATCAAAAGGAACTTAAAGGAAGAAAGAGCTGATTTGGGTTTATGGTTCCAGAGGGTTAGTATCTATAATAGTGGAGAAACCATGGCAACAGGCAATCAGAGCATGGAATTGAGAGATTACATCCTCAAAACAAAGACATGAAGTAGAGAGCAAACTGTATGTGGTAGGCTTTAAATTTTCAAAGCTAAGCCCATACCCAGTGATGTACTTCCTCCAGGAAGACTGTAGCTCTCCATAACCTCTCCAAACAACACTAACAAATGGGGAACAAGTATTCAAATGTCTGAGTCTATGGGCAACAGTCTCATTAACACTACCACAAAAGTAATATTATTAATTTATGTCTTCCTTGCCAGGCCTTAATGTAGTAAGAGTCAGGTTCTCACCACTTGGGGCTCTCAGTAGTAAATAATGATGGCTGAGATTTGTCAAGTTAGTAATATATTTTCTGAATCTTAAAGCCAACATTTGATGTGTTTCTAAGCAAGGCAAGTCTCTCCGCTCATCCTGATTTTTCATTTAGTTCAAACTCCCCCTCCCCCATTTAAGAAAAAGTAATTTCCCAATTTCCCATCCAATTTGAGCATTACATTGCTCAGTTTCATTTTGCCAGGATTATGATACAAAATGGTATCATAGTTGATTAATTCTTTCTAATTGCATACAAGTACCTGATAGTTATTTGGAAATTAAGCAAACCATATTGATTGGCCCAGTCTTAATGCAATTGGGGATTTTTTGTTTTCCTTTATCTTTATGAGTACATATATGATGATAAATGCATGATATGTGTGTGTGTGTGTGCGTGCGTGCACGTGAATATTCATATGTATGAGTGTGAGTACACACATGCATGAGTGTAGAGGTCAGAAGACAACCTCTAATGTCAGTCCTCTCCTTCCACATTGTTTTAGAGAGATTATCGTATTTTTTTTTCTGCACATGCTTACCTAGCTGGCCTATGTGTTTCTGGGGTTTATCTTCTGTACCTCCTGTATTACTGTAAGAATTCTGGGATTACATATACACACTACTTCATCCAACTTTACATGACTTCTGAGGATCTGAACAGCTGCTCATGTTTTCATAACAAGCGCTTTACCCATTGAGTTATCTCCTCAGCACCAAATCCTTCATTTTCATCAATGATAATCGAGACCTGACTTTGAGGCACTTGTTTATTTGGATCCCTTAAAATAAAATAGGCTGTTAAAAATGTGTGTAAACATGTTAACACGTGGGATATTCGATTGCTTTAGTATACCACTATATTCTTTGTTGATGTGGACATTCAGAAGGAGCCCAAAACTCATTTTGGCCCTCACAAAATACTTGAGAGGAATGAACGATCTATTTCACAGGAGGCTCTTGTGATTAGTGAGGCATGTGGTATATGTTTAAGAAAGTTTGGCTGTTCTCTCTTTGCATTATCAAGTCAGTAAGTATTTATTAAGTAGCCACTCTATGACCATATGCAAAATATCATGAAAGATGGGGTCATCTGTTAAACTCATTCTTCCTTCAAGCTTGAATTCTACTGAGGTGGTAAAATATGAAAAATTAGGTATCACAGGAGATGAATAGTTCAAGGCAATAATAAAATAGGTGTCATGAGATGAAACATTATGATTTGACAAATGAGTGGTACACAAAAATGCTCTAGGAGTTGTAAGAAGATAGAGCTGAGAGGCAGGCTGATATAGTGCCTTTATCTCAACTAACTCTCTGCCTAAAATATCCATTATGTGGTTCCCTTTAACCCTATTAAATTCTTATTTACCATTTGATGTACATATAGTCCAGTCATTTTTCACCCAGGCAATCTGCAGTAACTCATACAAATATAGTTGATCTCATCCTCTTTCATGAGATTATGTAGTTATAAACTCACTGAATCGACAAAAGTATGTATACTTGTTTGTTTGTACAATGGACTCATCCACCAGACTATGATTCTCAAGGGTAGGAGTGAGTTAATATGAGTCTTTTTTTTTCTTTAAGAATTAATTTTAGGGGGCTGGAGAGATGGTTCAGCTGTTAGAGTACTGGCTGCTCTTCCATAGGACCCAGGTTCAAATCCCAGCAAGCACGTGATGGCTGACAGCCATCTGTAACTCCTGTTCCCGGGCTTCTTCTTATGTCCTCCCACAGACATGAATGCAGGCAAAACACCAATACTCATAAAATAAAATTAAATAACTTAAAAAATAATTTACTTTAAAGTTGGATACATGGTCTAATATAGTGTTTAATACATTGTTTATTGAAGTAAAATAAGTGAATGTAGTTGAATCAACACTTGGTTTGGAGTATGAATTAAAACTGTGTCTGGCTTAGCAACTATTTGACGTTCTGAAATATGTGCCATTTCATCTCTTTGAACTAACTGAAATGATCTCTAAAGTGTTTACACTTAAAATTGTAGAGTTAGATAAGAGTGGTTTTCAGATTTCCTGTAACTGATGTTGATAGTAATAAAAAAAAAATCACAGTAACAGCTTACATTTACTACATGGCTTCTATGTGCATAGAACATGGCTTCTCGCTTTCAACTGTAAAAATAAGCCTGTGTGAAAATTCTATTATTATAGTCATTTTCAAGATAAACTAGGACTAAGACAGGTTGAATAATTCACTCAAAGTCACGTAAGGGTAGGGTATTGAGAAGAGGACTTTAGTTCAAATATTATTGAACTAAATATTATTGAACTATTTTCAGGTCTGAGTTCTTAACAGCAGCACAAGTCAACCTGAGAGGTGCACAAATATCACTAGAAAAAATTAAACCAGTGAAAGCCAAATCCAAAGCCTCCAGAGATTCTAGTTGAGTTTGTCTGAGGTGCAGAATCAGCACTGGAAGCTTTTAAAAGCCTCTTGGGTGGTTTGAGTGTGTGAATATGTGTGAGAACCACTGCTTTAGATTCTGCAGCTTTTAGAGACTTTGTCTGGGCCTTGTGAAGTGGTAGGCTTTAGATGGGGAAGGAAAAAGAGGGCATTCTGGATAGGAATTGCTAAAATAACAAAGGTGATGTTTTATTTCCTTTTCTAATTGTTTGAGAATTTCATACATTTATCCAATCTGTTCTGATCAAACCCACCCCACATTCCCTCGCTTTCAACTCTATCCATTCCCTCCTATCCCTTCTCCCTTGCAACTTCATGTACACTTGCTATAACCCAATCAGTCCATTTAGTGCTGCCAAGATGTGCATGGGTTCATGGCCATCTATTAGAGCATGAGTAGCCTCTCATGAGCCACATCCCTAAAGACAACTGGCTCTCCCTCTCCCAGGGGCCATCAGCTACCAATAGCACCTCAGCTATGAGTGGGATTTCATGAGTTCTTCCCCCATTCATGTGGAATTTGGATTGGCTTTATCTTGTGCAGGTTTTGTGCAGTCACAGCCACTGTGGTTCTTATGTGAAAAAGACCCAACATGTCACTCTTTTACAACAGTGATCCACAACCTCTGGCTCTTATGTTTCTGCTCCTTTTCTTCAGTGATCCCTGGGCTTTGGCAGAGATGTGTAATATAGGTGTTCCCTGAGATAAACAGTCTACAGTTTCTCATTCTCTGTACTCATCTCTGAGTCTCTGTATCATTCACTATCTACTTGTGAGTTATTTACTTTTCTGTTGTGCATTAATTACTTTTCTGTTGCTGTGAGAGAATACCATTATCAAAAAAATGTACAGATGAAAACATTTGTTTTGGCTATGGTTACAGAGCAATAAGAGTCTGTCATGGTAGGGAGGCATGACAGCAAGTAGTAGGCATGGTGGCAGGAGCAGGAAACTGAGATGTCGCCTCTTCAACTGCAAATATGGATCAGAGATAGAGAACTGGAAGCAGATTGAGGCCCTAAACTCTCAAAGCCTGACCACAGTGCCATATGTCATCCAGAACATCTGGAACACCTGAAGTTTCTACAATTTTTCTGAACTGTGGAATCAAATAGGGACCAGGTGTTCAAATATGTGAGTCTTTTGGAGAATATTTCTATTTAAACCCGCACATGGTATCTTCATAGATCTCTTTTTAGGTGTTTTGTAAAAGTTTTCATTTTACCTTTTTTTCTCTTCCTTCATTAGGTTTATTTCATGATTCTTCTAGACATTTTCATTTTCATTCAGCTCTAGGAATTTTTAAATTTCATTTTTATTTCTTCAGTGATCCACTCATCATTTAGTAGCATGGTACTCAATCTCCAAACTGTGTGTATTTTCTGTGACTTCTATAGCTGTTGAAAATTAGTTTTTTTCCACTGTGGTCAAATAAAATAAAAAGCTAAGTCAATCCTCCTATTTTTGTGAAATTCAGTTCACATCCCAATATGTGCTCTATTTTAGTGAAAATTCCATAGTATTTCTTAGATATCCTTTAAGTCCATTTGATCTGTGATATCATTTAGCTCTAATATTGCTCTGTTCATTTTTTTTTTGTCTGAATGATAGATGTTTCATATTGAAGTCTCTGATTTACTGTTTGGATAATCCATTCTGTGCAATCAAGTACTTGTGAGTTTGATGTATTTATATTTAGGATTATAATGTCTTCATGTTCTCTTCTATATGAAATAACCTCCCTTATTTCCCCTTATTAGTTTTGGTTTTGTGTCTATTTTGTCTTGTATTAAGAATAGCATTTTCATTTTCTATTTCCATTTGCTTTCAATTCCTTTACCTGTCCTTTTATCCTAAACTAGTGTTCATCTTTAAGTTGTGAAGTATGTTTTTTGAAGACAGCGAATTGATGGATCCTGGTTTTAAAACCAGTCTAAAATCCAGTTGTTTTTTTTTTTTTAATCAGGGAGTGTAATCCCCAGTATTTAAAGTTGTTATTGAAAGATGTATATTGATTCTTACTTTATGGTACTCGTGTTCTTAGTCCTCCTTTGATTAACTGTTGACCGAATATCATTATATTTTCCTTGTCATCTCTTAGCTATGTTTATTCTTCTCTGTAGTCTGAAGTATTCCTTCCAATAACCTCTGCAGAGCTGGTATGGTGATCATAAATTCTTTTAGTCTGCTATTATCATTAAAGATTTTTCTTTTTCTCCTTCAATTATGACAAGTTTTTTTCTAAGTATTATCTGTGTATTTTTTCATGGTCTTACAGAACTTGTATATCAGTCCAACCCATCATGGTTTTTCAAGTCTCCTTTGAAAAGTCAGTTGTTATCCTGGTAGGCCTGTCCTTTGTGTCATTTGGTCTTTCCCTCTTGCAGCTTTCAATATCTTTTCTTTTTTCTGTATGTTTTCACTGTAATATGATGTGGGGAATTCATTTTCTGGTCCTGTCTATTGAGTGTTCTTGGACCTGGATAGGCATATCTTTTCCAAGATTTAGATGTTTTTTCTATGATTTTGTTGACATTTTTGAGCCATTAACTTGGATTTATTTCCCTTCCTATACACAATAATTTATAGGTTTGGTCTTTTTTTTTTACAATATTCTGGAAACCCTCCATTTTCTATTCATGTTTTTTTTTTGTTGTTGTTTGCTTATTTTCTTAGATTTGTCATTTTATTTGATTGAATAATCCAGTACCTCTAATTTTTCTTCAAGCCTGATATTCTGTTTCCCACTTGCTTCTTTCTATTTGTGAGGTATCCCCTGAGCTTTTTATTTAGACTTACCACAATTTCATTTTGAGTTTTATATCAGTTTGGGTTTTCTTCAGAGTTCCTATCTCTTTATTGAAATCTGTTTACACATCCTGAATTATTTTTATTTTTTATTTCATCTAACCATGTTTTTTATGGTCTCCATTCTGGGCATTTTTTTTTCTTGTTCTCTTTGAGTTCCTTGAACATATCTGTAACTATCACATTGAGCTCATTGTCTTGTGTGCTATACAAATTGCTTTTCTTTTTCTAGTTTGCTTTCTTTTGCTGTGATAAAACACTTTGATCAAAAAAATGACTTGGATGGAAAAGTGTTTCTTTCAGCTTACACTTTCGGGTCACAGTCTATCAGCAGACAATGTTATATCCTGTGGGTAGGGAGTATTAGACAGCTACATTGGAGTTCCTCACTAGCTTAGTACAGGTCCACAAATGGCAGAGGCTTGGAGTTGCAGGGGGAGGGAGAGGTAGACCTGTGGAAAGCCTGAGGCTTGACATGCAGGTCCAAAGATAACAGAGTCTTGGAGTTTGGGAGGGCAAGTAGGAGTGTGTGTTATTTCTGAGACTGGACTTGGTTTGCTGTATTAGAGTTACTTAGATCCAAGCGCAAAGACAAGGCCTTCCTTATTTGTAATAAGGCAAGTTTACCGTGGTTTCCTAGTTTCAGAGAGAAATGGCTTCCACACTGTTTGCTTCACAGTCTTCTGTCACCATCCATCCCTCTGGTGGAAGTTAATGGGAAACTATTGGTTAGATAGAACAGGTTCTTTTTATCCTGCAGGGTAGACTACAAACTTGTTAAATTCCTAAGCAGTAGTTTAAATCTAGATTTGGTTAATCAGATTATCAGGCTGAGAAAGCTTGAATGAAAAGAATTCCAAAAAGGCTTGTGAAATGGCCTCCTCTTCCTTTGTGGAAAACACTTGTCATGGGGCTCTCTTTACAGATCTTTTGGAAACTATAACCTCTGATCAATGCACTAAAACAAAAAGCTTGTTTTGAATTTTGGCAGCCACTTCTATGGATGTTTAGAGTAGCCTCCTGCAGAATCCCTAAGGGGATAGAGCACTGGAATGGGACTTTCAGTAAAACAGCTGCTGAATAACTCTTGTGCATTCTGAAAGACTCACTACACTAGAATTTTCAGAAAGGGGCACCTTTTTAGAAGTTCTGCAATTGATTGCCTTTTGTAAATGTATCACTTAAACTCAGCTGGTTATTTACTTCCTACAGACAACTTAATCTTTTGGGTGAATTATCCATTGACTTAAAAATACAATTATCCATTTTGGAAGTGCCATTTTGGGGTTTCTGGAAATGGGTTACAGACAGACAATGAAGCAGAGGTTCTCAATAAGCTAGTGAGCAGCATCATGGCATATTGGCAGGACTTCCTCTAACTGGCTTAGCTACAGAGGCTTATGGCTTTAAAATTGGAAGATTACCTTGGGCCAAATGCAGATGCATGGAACTTTCCTTGTTGTCCTCCATTTTCAACTGCTTGCTCACATGTAAGCACTATGGTAAACTCTAGGAACCATTTACAACTTTGTAGACTCTGTCCCCAGGTTCTCTGCATCATCCTTGGTGAATTGGTACTTTGACTGGAAGAGTACATGCTAGGGGGGGTAAACAGTATGGTTATGAGAAAGAAATTGTTAATATTCTTTATCAGATGTTAGTCATGTATATTCGATGCACAGAAAGGAGAGATGCTCTGAAAACTATTAAAGTGATGGCTGTTATAGCTCTATGGTAATCATAAGAGGCAAAGTATGCATCAAATATCAGTGAAAATTCAGAATTTGAATCTTCCCTACTCTGATTTGTAATGGCCATGATCCATGCTAGATAATTTGAGCCATTTTTTTTTTCACCTGAATATGTTTGGAGAATTTAATGAGGTAATCATGTGAGAAGTTTAGCATACTGTGCACACCCAGTAGAAATTACCCACAATTATTAGATTAAAATAATAATATTTGGGCTGGTGAGATGGCTCAGCAGTCAAGAGCAGTGGCTATTCTTCCAGAGGTCCTGAGTTCATTTACCAGCAACCACATGGCAGCTCACAGTTATCTATAATGATATCTGATGCCCTCTTCTGGTATACAGATGTATGTGCAGACAGAACATTCATATACACAAAATACATACGTAAATAAAATAAAATAAAAAAGGAAACAGAAAATTTTTTAAAGACGTATATTTGTGTGTGTGTGTGTGTGTCTGTGTATGATGGAATCCTGTAACCATTATAATGTCTGAATTATCTCTCACTACAGGTTAGAGATTTTTCATGTTTATACATTGAATCCAATTTTTAACAATTACATAATTGATTTTCTTCAATTTAAAAGTTTTATGAAAAGATTTTTAAAGTTTTATTTTTATTCATGTGAAGTGTGTGTGTCTGAATATGTATATGTGCATGTGCATGCAGGTACTCTTGAATCCAGAAGAAGATGTCTGGTCTCTGGAACAATACCGTTTTGGGAATCTCTTGAAACAATGACTTGAAGGGAGGATTCTTATGTGAGGCACTGGAGTATTTGTTAGATACTCTATTTTAAGGAAACAAAAGTAAGATGTTATCTACAGACTTTTAAATTATTCTTAGTGTTTTTATCCCTCCTTAATCCCCTGCCCTGTATTGCTCTCCCTTCCCAGATAAAATCTCCATTTTTCCATTTCACCCTTTATAATATCCATGTCCCAATATCCATATGTCTAGAGCTCCTCCCATTCCCCCAACATGGTCCCCATTTCATTTACCTGGTTTCTAAGGCTACTTAGGGTTATATACTTCTAAACATTCAGACTCAAAAATCCTGGATCTATAAATAAAAGTGAACACGTAGTGTTTGTCTTTCTGGGTCTGGGTTACCTCATTTGCCATAATATGTTCTTAGTGTATTCCACTTACAGATTTCAATTTCTTTACAGATTCCATTTTTCTTTTAGTATTCCATAATGTATATGTAACAAAATTTCATTGTCCATTTCACAGTTGAATGACATTTAGTTTCATTCATTTTCTAGCTATTGTGAATAGGGCAGCAATAAACATTGCTGTGTAAATATCTCTGGAATAAAATGTTATGTCTTTTGGGCATATGCCAAAGAGTGGTTTAGCTTGATCATATGGTGGATCTACTTTTAGCTTTCTAAGAATTCTTCACACTGATTTCCATAGTGGTTGCATGTTTGCAATCTTACCAACAATAAATGAGAATTCTCCTTTCCCAGCATCTTTCAAGCCTTTTTTGTCAGTTGTTTTCTTGGTTTTAGACATTTTGATTGCTGCAAGATTTAAGATTGATGAAATCTTAAAATACTTAGACAATTGGCCTTTCCCTAATTGCTAATGATTTTGAACACTTTAATAGATATTCCTTAGTCATTTTTGTTTCTACTTTTAAGAGCTATGTATTTAAATCAATAGCCCATTTTTTAAACAGATCATTTATTTTCCTCTTCTTTTGTTGAGTTCTTTATATATTCTGGATCTTAATCCTCTATCAAATATATGTGCCAGTACCATGCTGTTTTAATTCCAATCCCTCTATAGTATAGCTTGAAATACAATATGGTAATCCCTCTATCACTCTTCATTTTGCTCATAATCTTGGTTATTCAGAGTCTTTTGTAGTTCCATATGAATTTTAGCATATTTTCCCTATTTTTCTGAGGAATTTCATGTGAATTTTGATTAGAATTGTGTTGAATCTGTAAGGTGATTTTGGTATGATGTTCCTTTTCAAAATATTAACTCTAATCAACGCATGAGCATTGGAAGTTTTTATTTCCTAGGGACTTCATTACCCCCCCCCCCCGTGTGTGTGTGTGTGTGTGTGTGTGTATGTGTGTGTCTGCATGTGTGTGCATGTGTGTGTGTAAAGATTTCACTGTAAGGACGTTCTTTTCCTTGGCTATTTTTATTCCTGGATATATTCTTCAGGCTATTGTAAATGATATATTCATGATCTGTTTTTCCAGGTGTTTATTTTTTATATATTGTTGCCTGCTTTTTTGTATGTAAGTGGATTTTGTTTCCTGTCACTTTGCTCAAGATGTTATTCCTAGAAGTTTTCTGGTAGAACTTATTGGAATCTTTTATGCATAATATCTTATCATTGGCATATGGGGATAATTTGACTATTCCTTTTCCTATCTGTATCCCCTCAATTTCCTTCTCTTGATTTATTGGTGATACTGAACAGGTCTATTTTATTCTAGATTTCAGTAGGATCAGTTGCATTTTCTGCCCTTATGATAATGTTAGCTGTATGTCTGACATATACAACCTTTATTATGTTACAGTATATTCCCTAAAGTTCTATTCTTTCTTGAACTTTCTTGTACTTTCATTAAGAAGACATGTAGGATTCTGTAAAATATTTTTCTGCATCTATTGAGATGATCATGTGATTTTTAAAAAAATCAGCTTATATGATTTATTGTGTTATTGATATGTTGAACCATTCTTACATCTCAAATGTTAATTTTATTTTGGGAGAATGGGGATCATTCCAATTCAGTGGTAATCAATAAAGCATGTGACTAGAACAAAAAACTAGATTTGTTTGGGCTGGTGTGACAACTGTGCTACCCAAACTATGCCTAAGAATATGAGGATGGTGAGGATGTGCTGGAGTCTTCAACTTATGTCAGGATAGACCAGTATACAAGATTTGTGACTGAGGCTAGATCTGAAATTAGGAAAAACATGGGTAGGCAAGGTTCCAGAGACTTGCCAAGCTGAGCATCTGAACAAATGCGCTTCCTAGGGTAGGCTCAAAGGTTTTATATTATGCAGGTGGGATAGGTTTAGAGGGATTCATCACACTGGAGTAGCACACAAGATGTGCAACCTGGACTAAGTCTGAAGGTTTGATATGATATGTGTGGAATAGGGTCTGACTCAGTCACCAGGCTGAACTGGTGTCTAGGATGTGCAACGAGGGCCATTCCAGAGGTTGAGCACAGCATGGGAAGGCGGGGATGTATAGGACTAACCATACTGAACCAGCACAGAGAATTTGTGACCTGGGTTAGGCATGAGGACTGGGTATGGAATGTGCATGCTGCTGTTAGGTGTGAGTCCCAGGCTGGTTTGTTACACAGGATATCCTACCAGGCCAAACCTAGAAGTTGGGACTTTCACAGACAGAGCTAAACAGACTGAGCTGACAACATAGAATGTGTGAGCCAAGCTAGGCTTGAAGGTTGGATATGGTACTACTGACTGGTTAGGGTCAGGCGAACTACCTAGTTGTCTTGACTGAAACGACTTATAGCATTTAAAAAAAAACTGAATCAGTGGTCATAATTTTTTTTATAATCAGAGAGTTAGGAGCTGAGAAGATTACTCAGTGGGTAGAGTTATGCTCAAGCATGAGGAACTGGTTTGGATACTCAGTACCTACATAAAATCTGGGTGTGGTGGCTAGTACCTGTAACCACAGGCCTGGAGGCATTGGAGACAGGAAGATTCCAGCTAAACTATGTGAAACATTGAAATCGTGGTTCAGTGAGAGATCCTTTCTCAGAAAATATGGTGAAGAAGGCATTGAAGAAATCTCTGCATATCTACTGTCCTCCACAAGTGTACCCCAACACTCATAGCACACAAATTGAAAAGTTAACAGGGACATAGGGACCTGAGCTTTCAGAAGTAAAATGGGATATCAGAAGAGAATTATTGTAACATTTGGATAATTGTTGAAGCCAGAGGAGACCCAATTAAGGGGCAAAGAGCTGCTGAAAAAATGAAGGCACTGAGAATGTTTTTCACAAGTTTCACATTGAATTGATGAACCAATGTAATTGGTCTCCAAAATTACAAAAAAGAGGCAAGCCAAAGGGATTTTTCTCCTGTTTTGTAGTAGAAAGGATCATATTTGTAAAATGAAATGGCAAGGAGGAGCAGAGTGGCTAAGGAAACCAAGCCTTACAGGTGTCTGGAAAGTTATGGATAAATAGTGTGCCTGAAACAATTTCTTTTGTAAATAATGAACAGTTGGTTTTCATCCAAATCTGCTAACATGGGGTATGGGGGCCAGTCATCCATCTGTTCTCCATGGTTCCAGTCTTGAACGAGGATAAGGCAGGCGGTGAATAATTGGATAACTGAGACACTGAATGTCATCTGTGGCAGGAACCTGAGTCCCCTGCTCAGATGCAATCTAGGTATCATTATGATTCCCTTTTCTGTCAGTTCTACAGTTGTAATAATAAAAAAGTCTCTTATCTCTCATAGGTTAATGAGTTTGGGGAGGAAATTACAGAGTTTACTAGAATGGCAGGAAGGGCAATGCAAATGGTCCTCCGAGAAACTCAAAATGCACCCAAGGGCTGTGAATCTCATTTCAAGAGGCAAACATACTGCCTATCAAATAGAAGTTTCTAAGGAAGGAATCTAGAATGACATGATATGCTAAATTGAGTAATTTTCTGGCTGTTTTTTTTATCCCCTGGAAACCTTCCTGGAGGTTTACATACTGGGCCACTATATTAGTAGTGTTTCTGGTATGATAATTCTATATTTCTGGCAGTGAGTAGAGACTTAGTCATGGTGTATAAGCAACACACCATAATACCTGGCTTTGAGCTACAAATGGCCAATGACCTTTAGAACTTTTCTGTAACCTAGCAAAATGAGGGACCTTCTGTGCATCATGATGCTGTGGAGACTTTGCTTGGTATTTCTACAAAGATGGTGATGTTGGTACCTCCCAGGGCTTTCTAATGGGATTCTAATTCAGATTGAAGACAAGGTGGTTCTGTTTGTTAATCTCTTTTAGTGAAAACACCAGCTCTTGTCTCATTATGGTAAAAAAAAAATCGATTTTGTTGAGGCATACCAAGTAAGGAGGCAACTTATAGTAGGTTAGTTAGCTCACAGAATCATTTGACTATGGAAGGTATTGGAGGGTAGAAACAAAATTATGACCTGTGTCCAAGAACTGTAAGGTTGAAGTTAATTTTCCACTCTTTTGGCAGGTTCATTTTTTTCCCTGAGTGCTGAATGAGGACAGAATCTAAAAGAGGATATTAGTATAGGTGGAAATGTTCTGCATAAAGAGAGGAACTGCAAGAAAAGAAGGAACTCACGCACCAGTGACTAAAAACACACAGAGAGAATGATTAGTTCTCAACTTAGTTTAACTTCATCTTTTTAAAATCTTGTCTTGGTCAATTCTTCATTTCTCACTCAACTACACCAGCTATAAACATTATAGCACAATAGCTAAAGCCTATGGTTTGTTCTGTGTTTTCTCCCAACCATGGCAAGAACACCCAGGAACATGTTATTAGAGAAATAAGTTACTTCTTACTATAGATATCAACTGTTTAGTTACTTTGATGTTATAAATGATGTGTTGATGCATATTCTGCAGCTTCCTGCAGAAATGTTTTCCATAGAAAAACTTCTCTATGGAAATAGTATATAATTCAGATCCTGATGATGAACAGGAGCTGGCAGCAAGGCCAGAATGGGAGGAAATGATCACCTCTGGAAAGAGCATATAAACTACCATGGGTGCAAAGCAGTAAAGATACCTGAGCACTGGAGTCAAGGGTCATGTAAAATGATAAACAGAAAATTTACAGAGGTCTAAGACACAGAAGCATATGGATATCCTTTATGGAACTTTGTACCTTGAAGGCACAATCATTGAAAGGATTTTTCATGAAGAGTATTATATATTATATTCAAAAAGTATCCATATGTTTATTTGTGTAGTGCTCAGTCACCCATTCAATTAATAGCCATTCATTGACCATATGAAAACATCTACTGTATGACAAATCCTTCATGTTATTGAACCATTTACCTCCCAGATCTACAAAAATTACAAGTCACTACTTCCCATTTGGTCATGTTTATCAGTCCTCTTCTAGTAAGTTTCTATTTCCTCTCATTATTAAGGTTAAGTCTGACATTGGGTTAGAGAACAGAGTCCAGTGTCAATGAGGCATGCTTCTGTCAATCTCGAAAGTATTTTCTGAGTGCACCCTTAAACTCCTGGTGGGCAAGAGCAGGAGTGAGGAACGAAACTGCAGCTGTTTCTTCTTGCCAGTGAAGCAGCATTTGGGGGAGCTTTGGGCTTATTTTCACAGCTGTCTTCTCAGCTAGATTTGACAAGAAGTCTGTAATTGTCATTTTGAAGGTCGGTGCAAGTTGCTTCCTTCCTCTTCTCTCTTTTGAGCCTTCCTTTATTTAGATCTTGTTTTTCTTCACTGCTGTGTTCCATTTCCCCATGACTTTTTATTCAATTATCCCAGCCATCTCTTTGAGCATAAGAATATGACACAGGATTCCTGCTTTTGGAAATGTGAAAGCAGAGCTGTGCTAAGGTAGGCTACCCCTGACCTGAGAGTGAACCTTAGCAGGCATCCTAATTTTACATTACAAAATTACTTAATGTTGTAAGAATTAAGCCAATGAAAACAAATGTGAGTTTCTCATCAGGATTCTTATGTAAAGAAGTCTTTTCCTTCTGCTCTGGACTTCATTGATGTCACCTTTATCTGAACTGTGTAGTTATGAATAGTTACTCATAGTTATCCTATGAATAAGAAGTACATGATTTACTTCTTGATCACTTATTAAAGACACTTATTTTCCATTTCTTCTGTAGATGTTAGTTTTGCTTCTTCAGGAAAGGGCCTGTGTCTCTGCTTAGATTCAATAGTTTCTTGATTCGGAAAACCTACCATCTTATTACACAAAGCACTGTAGCCCCAAGAAAGAACTCTAGATTCTTTTTGTTGAGTATAAGAGAATAATAGAATTCTTTACAGCATTCCTACTTCTAAATTTTCTTTCTGCCTACCATTTGGAGGTGTCAGTTTGGAAGATGCATTTAGTTTGTGTTGAATGGTATACCTTCATGTGGCAGTCCACATTATACAAGAATGTTTTGTCTTGTTTCTTCATTAGGGAGAATGAGAACCAAAAATGTTCCCTTAATGAGTCATGGTGTCCTCTTTTGGATCTTATACCCTTTGAAAATGCTCTGAAGCAAAAGATAATTTATGATGATGATGATGATGATGATGATGATGATGATGATGATGATAATAATAATAATAATAATAATATAAGACAACAATATGGAGAAATAGGGATGCAGTATAAGTGAAAGAGACAGACATCATATGAGACCACAAGTTAAGTTTTATTCTTCTTTAGATTGTTGTGAGGGAGTTGCAAGAGTAAAGTGGGGTGGGAGTCTGTGAAGATGAAGGTACCCCTTGCTTTTGACAGTCTGAGCTTGGAAAAAGAAGAGGGCAGATTGAATTTCGGTTGCTTTCAGCCAAAAGCTTGTGTAAGATAAGTACTGGTGGCAAAAGAAAAAGTGCTAAGAAAGTAAAACAACAAAAGAAAACCAGAAATGAATGTATTAGCTTCCTAATACTGCTGTAACAAAATGAAACAATCTTGGTAACTTAAAAGAGTACACATTACCTTGCTGTAGAAGAAGCCAGAAGTCTAAAACAAGTCTTTGGGAAAACAGATAAGATGTGGGAAATACTATATTTCTTTTTCAGACTGCAGGTATAATTTGGTTTTGCCTTTTACATCTTCTAGAGGCTTGCCTACATTCCTTGGCCTGTGATCCCTTTCCTTCTTCAAAGACCAAGTTACCATGTGGATAAATTTTGGCGAAAAGCATACAGACAACATAAGAAATGTGGACTAGGAAACTGAATGAGAGCCAATACCTTTCTGAGGATGCAAAATAATTTGTAAACTTTATGACAGATGGCATAAGAGCATAATCATGCTATTTCAAGTTAATTTTCGAATTTCTATTGTGTGTGAATACATTTGCATATATAATTTGTTTACGTTAGAGTAGAACTTAATATTGCTAATTTCTGCAATTTCAGGTATAGTATAAGTTAAAGTTTGTGGAAGTTTCCCTTGTATTCACCCTTCTCGTTCTTCCCAAGCTCCCAAGCTAATTGTTTAGTAATTACTTTGTTCTTTGCTTCAGAATATTTAGTTTGATTCTGGGACACTTCCCACCATCTACACTTCCTCATTTATCTTATTTCCTAGCCTTTTCCCTATGTTTCAAGACAATACTTATTCATGTCTGTGGGCAACTCCCTATTGTTCTCTTATGTTTATTTGCATTGTCTCTAAATGCTTATATATGTGGCATGCTTAGGAAAAAATGTGCCATTTTAGAAAATATTGTATGACTTTTGCCTAACTGGCTTTGACAACAGCAATGGAGCTGATATTGCCATGTATTGTAGTGTAATCATAATTCACGACTGAAATCTGTACTCTTTACCCTGAGAATTATTGTACACAGCATTTTAGTTAAGCCCCAAACAGAAGCTAGAAGTATACTAGTTTTCTCCTTCTGTTAGTGTATGAAGAATAAGTGAGTTGCTGTTCTACTGGTAGTAGATCAAAATTCTCCTCATTGTACATTTAAAAAGGTACATAACCAGTCTGTCAGACAAAAAAAATGCTTTCATCAGTTGTCTTCATCTTTAACTAGTTCTTCCCTTCCATGGTGGCTTCATTTTTCTCTGATGGGCTCAGAGAGGAAAGCGGCCTTAAAACCAGCAATAACTTATGATCTTATGAGACAAAATCAAAATCTTCTTTATTCAGTAAAAGCTAAGGTAATATTTAATAGTTTAAGTTTAGTAATGGGCAATTTGAATCTGTCAGGGTAACAAATTCACTGGAGTAGTTGTGCAGCCCAATGATTTAAGTTGGGCCCTGGAGTGTTGGTTTGGGTTCTAACTCTAACACTCATAATTTTATTACCTTAAACAGGTTACTTAACTTTTCTGAGCTAAGTTTCCACTAGTTCTGCATATATCTTAAGTTAACTACATTTCAAATATAATTTTTATTGAAGAATATTTTTTCTAGGCAACTAGGTATTTGTCAATCCAAGGAATCTATGCATAGAGACATACTACAAGTCAAGCCCAGATAAGACAACTGAGATGAGTGGCTAAGTAAATTTTCTCTGGAATTGTATGGCTTTAATTCAAGTCCAGGCCTTAGCATTTAATAGATCCATGGCTTTGGGAAAATTCTTTCACCTTTTGTGCTTCTGTTTTTCTCATTTCAAAAACTGACGTAATAACACTGCCCACCTCAAAGACAGCATGGCAATTAAGTGAATTGATAGAGTATTCCCACTTATTTTCTGTGGATACATTTCAAGACCATTCATGGAATTCTGAAACCATGGAAAATACTAAATTCTTTATGTTTAGGTTTTCTTCTATACCATACATACCTATGATTAAATTTAACTCATGAATTAGGCATTGTAAGGGATTAGCAATTAAAAATTAAATTAAATATTATAATAATATAATGTAAGTAAGGTTATTTAAAATTTTAAAATGACGAAGGTGTAGCTCCATGGTAGTAGAGTGCTTATCTAGTGTGTACATGTTTCTATGTTCTATCCCCAGCACTGCATATGTGCGCACATGTAATAGGTCACTACCATGCTTGTTTACCTTCTAGCTCAGAAAAGAAAAAAGAAAGATAGAAAGAAAGAAGTATTTATCACCCTTGTTGGTGGCCTGAACCTAAGAGAATAGGAGCTGATAGTGACCTAGATTAAAGTCTCAATCCAATGTCCCTGAACCTAATTCCCTTCCCCAGCTCTCTGGGTCTCAACTAATATATACTCTGAGAAAGTTCCCAGAAGTCTAAGCTGCACACCATCACAAGGACAAGCTGCACGTGGCAAAATTATGTTTTCTATAACAGCCCATAAACAAACCATAGCCACTGGTACGGAATTGTCTAAATCAAACTCACTCTCATCCACTACCCCTGGGATGGGCACAAAAACATCTTCCAAATACCATTTTGTGTTTTTAGAGAAACCAAGACCACAAAACTCCTTCAAAATATCTGGCTACATGCACACACACATTGAATGGTTCACATCTGGAATTTTTCATTTAATGTATTTATTATGATGGTTTACTGGAAAGTAGCTAAAATATCAGAAAGCAATATTGCAGATAAATGAGGAGTGCTGTATAGATGAAACACTCAGCACAGTGGCTGGCACATATTAAATATTCAAGAAGGAGTATCTCTTCTTGCAATTAATATTAATCACATTTAAATTAGTATTAATAAAATGATAGCTATAGGATTGAGGTAAAGGGCAAGATCACATATGACTCATATGGTTTTGGTGTGTACAATTGAGTATATGTTGGTGTCATTCATGTGGTGGAGAAACTGGGTAGGAACATATTCAGACATGCCTTTTAGGACTTAGAGTTAGATTTGGTCTCATTGGTGTAGTGTGAGATGCTTATGGAATAAGGAGATAAAGTTCACAATTTGTAGAGTTTTGTGAGTCTAGAGTTCACAGAAATATGAACTAGGAATATAGATTTGATAGTAGTTAATATATGGGCTTCTTGAAGTCATTAAACATGCTGAAAGAACCTTAACCTAAGATTTAGAAATAAAAGGGAAGAGAGCTTAGTGTCAACCATGGACAAAAACATGAGGAACCAGTAAAGTACCCTATGATATAGCAAAAGGATAGGGGCAAAACCCCCTATAGTTCCTTATTGTTAAGAGAAAAGGGTGTTTTAGGAAGGAGGGTATAATTAACTTTGTGAGATGAAACAGAAACGCCCAGAAAATTAGATGATTCTAAGAGGTTGTTTGATTATGGGGCTAGAAAAATGGTTCACATGTTAAGAGTACATACTGCTGTTGTAGAGGAACTGAGTTCAATTCCTAATGCCCACAACTACCTGTATCTGATTTGAGAAGCTCAGTGCCCTCATGTGAGGGGTCTGCACTCACATGCACAAACTCACATACACAGATATACTCAAATACACGTAATTAAAAATTCACATTTGAAAAAAAATGTGGTTATGAAGGTGTATACAGAAATAAGATGGTATCTAGGGAAGTTGTCAATGAGGATGGTCTTCTTTTTGAGGAATTTGAGCGCATGTTTGTATGGCAGTAGAAATGATCTATTAGAGAAGAAAATGTCAAGGAAGAGCGAATAAAGGGTATAAATAAAAAGGATTAACCTTTGACATAAGCAGAGATGTTTTTTATTTATGTGAGATAAAAAGGCTTAGTGTAATGTCTGGCTGTTATATGTGTTGATACTCAGTGAAGAGTCCTGATAACGACAATTTGAATATGCATAGACCAATAAGCATTAATGGTATAAAAAGCCTTAACAAAGAAGTGCCATCCTGAGTACTCTGTACTAAACCAAGTTACAAAACCATGATTCTGAGACACAAAGTATTGGGATGGGGTTGTCCTACCTAACATAAGTAAAATTTTGTTTATAGCATGTCATGATGGGAGGCAACTATAATGGTTTGAGTAAAAAGGTAAAGGTACTTTTGTTTTAGCAACTATACTTCAAGGAAGAGGCTCTGAGATATGGCTATATCTAGCTTCACCTAGATTCACTATTAATACTTTTCCAGATAAGTACACAGTAGTCCCGTGAATAAAGGGGAGATTGCAATGTGCTTGTTCATTCTATTCACCTCAACAAAGTAAGTTTCTTTCTGATATTGAGTAGTAAGTGCCTTTTGGTTTATGTCTTTATGATGCCATTGTCTATGCTCCTAAAACCTTGCACAGAAGGCTTTTGTCCTCCTTTTTGTCAATTCATCTTTGAATCAAAATGTGAGCTAGGTTGTTTTTCAAAACTGCCCCAAATTTTCCCATAATCTGTTTTTAATTTTTCCCAACGTGATATTTATGCAGCCAATAGAAGCCTATGTATTTGCCTTGTTTTTCCTGCTGATTGTATACTGTAGACAAAATAGTATTAGATATGAGAGATGGGATATACCATAATAGTTTCAGCTTGCCACTTGAGGTCAATATCAGAGAGAAAAATATAGTATTTAAGCTCTTTGTGTAACTCATTACAGTTTACATAAGAAGCATGCTGTCCAGGTAATGGGCTACATCGGTTTGCAAATAACCTGTTATTGGTACCTTGTATGAGTTCTGATTCCAGAGCCAAGTCTTTTGCCTTCTGTGAATTTCCAGACTCCTGTTGATGTGATTCTCTGAGAGGATCAGAGAATTGTCAATCTTCCCAATCTTTGCTTAATCTGGCCAGTTATTGTCCTATATCCTTTTAACGTGTGTGTACTTGCCTCACTTAATCCAGAATCATAATTCAAATGAAAAAGAAATCAGATGTCCTTTCTGCCTCTTGAAGCCAGGACTGAGTCCCAGTTTACTACTCACCTGGTGTTACACTGTGATTTCAGCATTCAGCAAGGGAGTTGTACTTTACCTACTGCAATGTTTCTCTAATTGTCATAGCAACTGTGGGTAGAGCAATAATACTGGTATGCTTGATGTTTGAATTGAAGGTTTTAGCAGTATCAGAAATTCACTGGCCATCTCTACCTACTAAATCACCTTCCTTGAATATTAGTTTCCTTCTTTGTAAAATAAGAATATTTGTTTGGGTGAAAATTAAATATTATATTTAAATTACCTAACATAACTGGTTCATACTTGTTAAATATTTATTCTTATGTCTGGACTCACTAATATTCTCATAGAAATTTACTTATTTTTTGAAAGAACTTAATTTGTTTTCATATGGGCTATTGTTTAATAGCCCATAAGTAAAACATATGAGAGACAGATGTTTCCTAGGCAAAAATCCAAAATTACAACACAGATTTATTTTAATAAGGCACCATATTTCCTAATTAATTTATCTTTCATCCCTATGTATTCTGGTAACTAATGGCATCATGTCTCTTCTGAAAAAAATAAATGTGAGAATTTGTAAATGTCTTGCAAAGAAGGTGACTATATAGAATGCAGCAAAAATATGAATGAAAGTATTTTTGCATATTTGTTTTTAGAATTTTGTATCAAATTATTTTGGGGATAGTACAATCGTTTGTCTACTTGTAAGGTATGAATGCTTCTCCTGTTCAATGAGCCATTCATTAGAATAGCATCATATTCTGACATTCAGGGTATAGATTTTTGGAAAAGCAAGGTGTGAATCCATGCTTTGTAAACACTATTCTTTGTGATTCACATGAGTGTTGTCACATCATCTAATCATAAAGAAGACAGGAAAAAAATCAGATCTTACTGAGTATTTAGTGAATGGACAGGTACTTTACATAGAACTTTTTATTCAGTGTTCCTGGCAACTTAGGAAGAGAAATATAAGACTAGATTCATAGACGTCAATACTGCAGCTCAGAGAAGTTAAATAACCTGTATACAGTCGTGAAGCTGGTTGGGTGTAATTAACATTCAAATTCTAGTCTTCATTATTCTAGCTCCCTATGTTCTTTTCAGTATACAAGGTAAGCAGTCCTGTCTCCTAAATGTAGAATTGAGGTAGGTATATTGAGACCATATAATGGCTAATCTAATTCCTGTCAGTAAACTGATGTGAGCAAATATACAGAATGTGAAAAGACAAATTAATCACGGACACTCAGAATGGGCAAAGATGACTAATCAGAGGTTTGTTTTACAAAAACAATAGGGAACTTCCACAGTAGACCTGCGGGTAGGTAGAACTCAACTGTTACCACCTGCCCTTCCCTCAGTAAAGAGAAAGCAAAAAAGGAAGATCACTGTTAAGAAACTGTATTACTATGCTGTAGAGAGTAATTTCTGTTAGCAGTTTAGTGTCATGTCACTCCTGTATACCTTTCTAGAGAGCGTAGCAATACTTTTACTCAGGAGTATGTACATGCTATTCTTTTCATTGGGAAGCAAGTAATTGATGAATAGTCCTGTGCTCCAAAGATAATTGTATAGGTTTTTAGTGGATGTATCATACACTCTACAGATAACTTTATCAGGAAAATTCAGCTGCCATGCCGTCCATATTGTTCAAACATCCATAATATTGTAGGATCAGATAGAGTTTGTATTTCTGTTCTACCATTTATTGTTTAGGTCACTATGTTCAATTGATTTCATCTTTCTGAATTTCAATCCTTTCTATTAAATGAATCATGACTATCTTACATTTAGTTCTGCAATAAAGAGGGGATGTGAGGAAAACTATATTTACACATTCTCTTATATTTCATCATAGTATCATATGAGGATTAAGAGAAGCTTATTCCACTATAGAAACTGACAAAATTCCTGTAGTAACTTATGTGTTATTAGCTCTTACACAGGTTTGTATGAGAGCTGTCACTGCACACATTGTTTTGTCTCTGCATCTCCTGAGAATATAGAAAATGTCTTTTATCTATGTATAATTTCTATGTGTTTAATTAATAGTGGTTTTTCATTAATGATTGCCATTTGTGGACTGCTAACACAGGTTTCACTCATATCAACCTGTTCTTTTCCTGTATCTTAACAAACTGTACAAGTGGATGTAGACAGGGAGCAGTAGTTAGGCGTCAACTCTTTACTTTCTAGCAGAGCACCTTGTGCTGACTACCTGTGGCCCTTACATAACACTTTGAGTTGATTTTGAGAAGAATTGAAAATAATTTAAACTATGTGTCTTTTCAGCTCTTCTGTCCAAAATGAATGGAAGTTAAAGACAGATGAGTCTCTTTTTCATGCTGTAGGATTTTTCATTCAGTCTTTTTCTATGACTAGTTTATCAAAGAAGTATTGTCTTATGCATGGGACTGTTTTGCTTATGATTGAACTCACGGCTTCATGCCTACTAGTTACATATTTTACCATTGAGGTGGATCCCAAGTTCAATAGCTAAAATATGAAAACTTCTAGAAAACATAATTAAACCTCACTAGCTATTAGATGTCAGGTGCTAATTAGGTATTAGATGCTACTTTGTCTTTTGGACATTTACATAATTTAATTACCACAATAACTGTGGTCACCATTATGCTACCCACTAATTAGAGAGTAAGACATTAACACATAGGGAGGACAAATAACTTGCCCAAAATAATATAATAAGGGATCAAAGATTCCTACACAGATGATCCAACTCTAAATCTGCTTTTAGCTTAGAAATTATATAATCTCTGAGTATATCTTATTGCTAGTTTTTTAATAACATGCATTTTGCATACAGCCATCATTGCCCCTGAGTAGTATACATTTATTCTGAGTCTTGATAATTCTCAGCCTTAATTAGAATTATGTTTTAAAAATTCATCCTACTCTTAGCTGAGAATCCATACAGATTTTACTATTACTATGACTTCATGTAATTGCTTAACTTTATCAAATCCAAACTTGTCTAGTGGAAGATCAGTTAATCCTTTAATAGAAAACCAGCTTTCTGAGCCACCTACTTGGAGCCAAAACAGATAAGTAGAAGCAGCTATAGTACATATGGTGTCACAAGGACCATTTATGATGCTAAGAAATATTTCAGTGAAGGTGTTGCTCTAGGAGACTCTTGGGCAGGGGCTGGTGATGGAATATAATGAGAATCCCTTGCCCATAGTATAAGAAAGTTTGTTGGAGCCTAGTATACAGTTGGTGGAAAGTTTCATAATAAGGTTTTAAACACTGAAACATTGCTTACATAATTGAGGCTCAGCCAATAGTAGGTAGGCTAAATTAATTGAAAAGAAGGCAGCAATATATGACACTAAGTATCATATTTTTGCTTTATTTTTGTTTTTATTTTTGAGTGTTTTCCTCTTTGTTCTGTTTAAGATCATGTAAGTATATCCATTACTTTTCCGATTTGGTTAGTTGGTTTTAGTAATGTATTGGGTTTTCTTGATTAATAATTTAAGTTCAATTTTAGAATTTATTTTGATGCCCAAAATAAAGGAACTACTGATTTTTATGACAGCCACTGAAATTACGTAGTTCCTATAGGATGTGGTACTGTTTCCTAAAGCCAAGTCCTACTTGTAAGAAGTTGCTAAAGGGCCTGTTGATATGATCTGTCTCAGAATTTGTGAATGTTCAAATGTTTTCTTCTGTATATCATGCCACCCTTCTTATTACTCAATATGTTGCTGAAAAACAACCTCTATAAAAATCTTCCTGGGAATGGGGAAATGGTTCAGTGGGCTAAGTGCTTGCTTTCTCAGGACCTGAGTTCAGATGCCAGATCCTATGAAAAAGCTAGACATGCAGCATGCGCCTGTAACCCCAAGACTGGGAGGCAAGGCAGGAGGATGCAGGGAACTTGGCTACTCAGGCAGTCCCAGGTTCAGTGAGAGACTCTGTCTCCTAAAGTATGGTTGAGAGTGAGAGAATTACTTCCTTCTCTAAGGAAGTACACAAAATAGACTTGTGGCCTTCTTACACTTACTTTGCACACCGGTTAACACAAACAGGCACACATACATAAACACACACACACACACACACACACACACACACACGCAAACACCTTCCTGATTTAGTGTCTTGAGAATGAAGGGAAGTCTGATTATTCATATCCTAGTTGGTATCACAGCTCCCTAAGATGCCTCTTCTGGTGATTTGTCTCTAGTATGGTTTTAATATTTATTGTCAGACTTTGTGCTTTGATTCTTTGTCTACATTGTTATGAGGTTTCTTGACTTTTGAATTAGTAGGACTTATCATCTCATTTGCTTATATCTTGCCTATTAACAGTGATGAATCCCCTCAAAGGAGACTTGAAAAGTAGCATGATATATTTGGAGGATATATTGTAAAAAATAATAATATAAAAGTCACTTGTGCCTCTCTTGAGCATCTATTGCTGAGGTTCAGAGAAAAGTGGCCCTACCACTTGGGAGAGTTGAGGGAGGAAACCAGTTATAAACACTTTACAAACAAATGATTCATTCATAGTTAACTGAAAGAAACTATTCTCATTTGTAGCCTCATAGGCACTTCATGAACATTATCTGATGAGTAAAAGTGTAAATGATGTTGACATAATTTATATTTTTTAGTAACAGTTATTTTCTTGGGTCTACAACACGCATGCTGGGACTGTGATTTTTTTTCCACCAAGGTTCTACTCATGTGCTTAGTTATGGATAAAATCAATTTTCAGTCATTCATGTGTTTATTGCCAGACCCTACCCATATCATAACTAAACCTCTTGGCATATCCATCCTCTTTTTAACTATTTTTTCCACGTGATGGGTATGGATCCAATACTTCATGTACTTCTTCAACCCCCTTTTTACCTTGTTTCCACTGCTGTAGTTAAACTTAGTTTTTATTTTTGAGATTGTAATTTAATTATAGTGTTTCTCCCTTCTCTCTCTTCCCTTAAAACCTTGTGTTTTGTCTTTTTATTTCATTGAAAAGAGCCCATTTTCAGTCTTGTTCTAATGACACTCACTATTTGTTTCATGCTGACAATGAGAAAGTAAGTAGGAAATCTATTGTCAGTTTCTTGAAGAATGAAGAATGAAGCATTCTTGAAGAATGCTATGGTGTTACACTGATCGTAGATCACATTAGCTTAATCTAACCGTAGCAAAGAGACCTTTTAACAATATGGTATGTTTATTATTGACATATTAAATTATAGTATGACTTTGGAGTTTGATTGAAAACTGACTCTCAAAATCCTACACAAGAACCACTAAATCTGAGACTCAGGAACAGTAAGCAATTTTCTCACAGTTGTTTCAATGTTCTAAAATGTAGTGTATTTGAGGTTTCAAATTTCCAAAATTTCCTTGGAAAATGGTTCTAGGTTTAACAATTAAGTTGTATGAAACTTATCTTGTCAACTCAGGAAAAGTTTAGCCTCAGGATTTAACTTTCTACACTTGGTGTTTTCCTATGTGGCTAAGTTTACTTTTTTGCTGTATGAATCACATAGATAATTCTTGTTACTTTCTGTTTCATATTTTTGTAATGTCTTTCCATTTAAACTTGAAATTGTTTTATATACCATACCATTTTAAATTTCTTTACTTTTTTATTAAATTTATGTGTATGAGTTTTTGCCTGCACGTATGTGTGAGGGAAGTATGTGTATGTCCAGTGGCCATGGAGACCAGAAGAGAATGTTGGATACTGGAACTACATTACAGATGGCTGTGGGCCACGATTCAGGTGCTTGAGATACTTTGCAAGAGCAACAAGCACCCTTAACCACTGATTCAACTCTCTATCTCCATTATACCACTTTTTAATATCCTTAGTTTCTAAATGCTTTGTATAGAGCACACAAAATTGGAACTAAGAAAACAATAATTTCTACATATTATATGCTTATACTAGTTTTCTTTTAGATGTGTTTTTACAACTTTTATCTTTTAATGATCTAATGTTTTAAGAGATTTCTGTAGGTTCTCACATATTGGTACACCTTTAAATGATTATTGTCAATTAATTGTATTCGTCTATGATCCTTCTTATTCTTTCTTCCTTTCATTTTCAGAAGTAAAATCAAGGCTCTAGGCTATTCTATTCTTCCATTAAACATAAATAATATAAAGAATTATTAAGGGGATTTTTTCCAACAGATAATTTTTCTATCACAAAGTAACAGCCTAGTTTAATATGTAAGCTTATCTTTTTCTTATAATTATCATGTGTCACTAGATCTAAGGGATAACATCTAATAGGCACCACATAGAAAAAGAAAAATAACCAGTGATTTTTAAGGGTTAAAGATTTACTTTCTATTTATGCTTCCTTAGAGCTTTTATTATGCCACTGTGAATATATAGGAAAGGAGCATAGTAAGAAATATTTGGAGATATATATATATATATATATATATATATATATATATATATATATATGAATATATTTACATATATACATATATGTTTACACACACACACACACACACACACACACACACACACACACACATATATATATATATATATATATATAGAGAGAGAGAGAGAGAGAGTGTGTCTCATAAGACTAGCAAGTAGACTCCCAAAAAGTATATATTGTGAAATACTCCATTAGATTAACCCTGTATTTGACATGCTGAGAAATGAGTTCTGCTTCCACCTCTGCCACAGCATAATTGGATGGCCTTGGAGAATTTGCCTATTTGCTGTTTCTGTTTCTGAGTTAAAAGATGCATGAAGTGGAACTAGCTTAGATTCAGAATCAACTCTGAGGCCTTTCTAACCCTCACAGCCAAGTATGAACTTATTCTTCTAACCTCTTTGAAATTTAAAGGCACTGTTGCCTTGTAAGCATAGCAGATTAAATATCTGTACTGTAGAGAAAAGGTGTTGGGTAGTTATTAGACTGGATCTTGAGATCATTCCCACTGTTTGTACAGCATTGCTGAGAGCCAGTCATCCCAAAGTTTTGTATGCCGGCTTTCAAGGACAGTAATTGGTTTTGTTGATGGTCTATTGCCTGATAACAGTTTGTCCAACATTTTCTGCTAAGAAGCATTTATGAATATTTACCATTGAAGACCATTTTGTGCATAATTTTGCCATAGGTTTATATATTCCTGAGACACTAACTCTGAGACTATGATTCTTAGGTAAATAGTTCATGGAGGGAATGATGTCAAGGAGACCAGAATAAGATAAAGCAGGAAAAGCTAAGTGAGGACATGTCCTCAGGAGAAACATAGCTTGTTCACACAGAAAAATGGTTTAAATCTGTGAGTGTGATTGCTTTGACATAAGAGAGAGGGACTTTTTGCTCTGATATGTATCATTCATTGGTAATGGGTTGCCTCTAAGTAAACTTCCAGGAAATGTAGAAGGGAGGTGACCCCTCTCAGATCCCAATGTGAGTACGATTGTGAAGCATTATCAGCCCAGATACACAGAACCTGGGTAACTACTGGGTATTCCCTTGCCCCAGTAAAGGGTGTTCAGGCAGGATGCCAACAATATCTGCTGTGATTTTATGTGGAATCAAAATTTAATATCTGTTTTCAGGCACTTCACAAATACATTCCAACAGAAAGCTGTTAAATGAAATTTGAATTAGATGTTTATCAAGCTGCTCATTTGTAGGTACGAGTGAGAATACTAAGAAAAATTAATCAATACGTTTGCTCTTGTAAAGCTTACACTTTTGTTTGAGTGAGGAATACTATACATATTAATTTTCATAGTATCAAAGATAAAGGTATCATGTGTTACACAAATACTATCAGAGTCAGTGTGTAAAGTGATTAGAGTGACTGAGTAAAGCTTCGAAGTCCTAGAATGTCTCCAGTGTTAGTAGGGACAGTGGCTCATGAGTGGTTGACTAGTATTTAGAAACGATTATAAAGTGGGATTATAAAGTCTGTTGAACAACCAGGCTGTTCAAACTGGTAAAAAGGGGGTAGAGTAGTTATAGAGTGGGAAGCATTTATAGGATAAAACAACTTAGTAAATTCAAAAAGGCACTAGCCAATGTATATGTTGGGAGGGATCATTGAAGAATATAGTGGAGTAGCTGGATGAGGGGATTTGTGATTGGGGGGTGGGGTGGGGAAAGAGCACAACAGTAGAGGAAAACACCTAACCATGATGGAACTCTACCAACAAGTAGTGGACTCTGAAATTGCCTCCTAGGCAGTGCTGGAATATGAAAGGTCTTTGAGCAGGGCAATTTGCTAGTTAAATGATGTTTGTAGAAGAATCAACTGGGCAACATGTAGAAGCTGATGGAGCTATTTTTAATCTGTACACCATTAAAATGGATAAATAGATGTTAATAGATTGGAAACTCTATTATTTTAATTTTTCATGATAATGACTTGTACTTGGAATGCAGGTACCCAGCTCGGCTCTTGTGTTTGATTATTCCCAGGTTTGCGGAAACAGCTGTGCAGGTCATCAGGCAGTCCTGACTATTAAGGTGTTTTTTTAAGTGGCAATGGGGAAAAACGACTTATTCAAACTTTCCATTTACTTCCTGAACTAAAGCCCAGAGATAATTATTCATAATCATTCCTAAATCTGAAATGTGACATTGTTCCATGAGTCACCATCTAGGTTTTAACCATGCACAAACAAAAAAAGCACAACGTACTTCCACACAGGCTATTTGGGAATGCGTTCAGAGAAATGTTCTGACTTTTTCTGTTCACTTCCTGAGTACAAATCTGGATGCTAACAACCGAGGACACTCTCCAGTAATAGTATATTCAAAGAGACAGCATGTGTGGAGCACCCACTGTATGCAGAGTAGGGGCTGATTACAAAAGAAAGAAAATATTTTTGCCTTTCAGGATGTTGTGGTATAAATAGAATGGTATGTTTTAAATAAAGAATATTTGAAAAATGTATGAGAATGTTTGCCAAGCAATATCTAAAAGGGAGCAAATAAAATATAAAGCAAGAAAGTCAAAGGGCTGAGAAAAGTAACAAAATGGCATGAAGCATGAAGCAGTTACAACACTAATCTCTTGACTGGGTTATTTTTGTATCTGTACCCTTATTGATTAGTAAGAATGAAAATACTATGTTTTTATTGTTGAACAATACTTCTGAGGATTGTTCATCACATTTGAAAATATCCAGTCCATCAGTGTAGTCCCTAAATGCCAAACACGGCATGTTTCTAGAACAGGCAAAAGTCTTTGTGAATATGATGCATTATATGGCAAGCTTTGATAACTAATTCTAGAAATACAAGTTGAGTGAACTTCTAACCCTCCTGGTAGCAGGTCTGTTCATTCTGGTCTAAAGTGTGGACTTATCTCTGCTATGGAATATAAAGAAAATACCCATCTTCTTACCTCAACAAATCAATGTTTCTATTCTGAGATCCAGACACAGTTCCAGGAAATCCTGAGTTAGGAATCCAGGGTGGTCAATGAAGTAGATAAACTTGGAGCTACCTATTGCCTAGACAGTCAGTTTCTGACTCAAACAGTAACCCATGGAGCAAAGGTGATGTAGAGGAAGCAACTGGGGAAGGGAGTGGCCATCTGGGTCAGAGTGGACTAGCAGCACGTCTAACACATAGTGAGAAAATCGTAATTCAAAATGCAGAAAGCTAAAAGATCAACAAAGCAGAGGTTAAGCCAAGGGAAAGTAGTTCAGATTTCTCTTAGTAAAGTATCTCCCAGATTTAAAAGGCATATGTTCTTGAGCACAATGAATAAATAATGAGTCTGAGGACAAGTCTCAACCCTGCCACTTACTAGTTGTTGTACCCAGAGCAAGTTCCTTGACTCTCTTAAGTTCCTGATAATGAGGACAGCTATAATATTTTACAGCAGAGGTTGAGTTAGACACTTGACTCAGTGCCTGGCATGAAGTTTGCACTGCATTTAAGGTAGTTTTGATTATAACTGCCGCTGCTGCTTATCTTCCTCTGCTGCAAGGTCATAAATGTCATTTGAAAAAAGATAAAACATTATATATTATTCAAAAGATATTAAGTTGAATAATTTGGAACCCCTTTTCCTCTTATATTATTTTTTAATTGACTAGCAAACAAAACAATGGGTTTTACTGTGGCATTTTCATCTGTAGTTTCTCTTTATTGATTCTCATCCTAGTCCCCCAACCACCTCTTCCTCTGGACCCCACCTTACCTCTGTAGCCTCCCTTTTCATTTCAAGTAATATGAAGATAATACTTATTCTTATGAGAATATTTAGAAGCCAAAAGTTTACAAAAACATTTGAGATAGAAAATTTTAAGTCCCCTGCTCTTCAGATATTTGTTATTTCAAAGCTCAAAGGCTCTAAGAGTCCCGGAACTCAGTTTCTATCTGATATGTCAATGAGACAGTAATCACTCTTACAGCAAAGAAAGAAAGCAGGAAAAAGGCTACAAAAAACTCACATGAAAAATGCATGACAGAAATTAGTCTAACACGGAGGAACTTGTTTTCCATGTGACCTTGAAAGGTTATAAATGATTCAAATGCCTCTAAATGTTTGTACTTGTCATAGGTTCATGTGTTTGGAGTACATGCTGTCTCAATGTTGGCTGAACTTTGCATATCACTTTACTCCCATCTGGCAATACTTAATGCTAATGTCTTATACATAATGGTAATGTGCACATATTCTAACCGATTCAGCTCAAAGTAGCCTTTTGTGGTCTTTGTAAAACTTACCTTCAAAAACTAAATTAATATATGCATTTTGTAGCTTAGCGAGAATAGAAGATTTTAATAGCTTTGATTCATAGACAGATAAAATTGAGAGGAAATGACTTCTGCAATGCTGTATGAGGACTTATAATCTGTGATTCAATTTATTTTAACAAGTGAGATTGCAATATAAATCTGCTTTTAAATAGTCCAGTAACTTGGAAACAAATCTGTTAGCTCTCACCTTTGCCCTCAAATTTCATTTTCTTGGTCTCTAAAATTAGATGTCCTTCAGTCTTTACTGTCTCTAATGTCTAATATTAGCTTCTTTTTTTTTTTACTGTGTAGTCTGAGCATATTCTTACAACACTGCCCAACTATTTAGAATTTCTTTGGTTATGTATGTGCATGGTTTGTGTGTGTGAGGGTGTATATCCACATGTGCACACATATGTGTGGAGGCCAGAGGTCCATATCAAATCACTCACTATCATTTCTTAAAATTATACTTGGTTTATTTATCTTGTGTGGGTGTGTGCACATGCATGCACATGTATTGGGGACAATTTGTAGATGTCTCCTTCTGTCATGTGGGTCCAAGGATTTGAAACCCTGTCATCAGGCTTAGTAGCAAGCTCTTTTCTCTGCTAAGACATCTCAATGACCCTCTACCCCATTTATTTTTTTAGCTCATAGATTCAGCTAGACTGGCTAACTATCAAGACCCATAAATTCTCCAATTTATGCTGATCAGATATTGGAATTACTGAGGTGTGCAACTCGTGTTTTGACATGGGTTCTATGGATCCAAACTCAGATCGTCATGATTGTGCACCAAGCGTTTTACTAATGCAGCCATCTGCCAGCCCTGGCTATTTAGAATTATATCTTCAGCACTCCTCAAAAAATTCAAAAGAGTACTGATTACTGTAAAGGCCATGGGGCAAACAATGATTTTTGTCTCTGAAGTCTAGAAACCCATCCCTAATCTGACTCCTATATAGTTACCATGTAAGTTATTGTGGAATAATTGAAAGATCCCAGGCTATACACTGGTTCAGAGTTTTGTAAAAGCTTAATGACTTAGTTGGTAGACTGATTGCTTCACAAACATGAGGACCAAGTTCAATCCTCATCACCCAGCTGGGCATGGTGATGTGTGCTTATAATGTCAGTTCTTATAAGGTGGAAACAGGTGCATCTCCAAGACTTGAATTCCAATCAGTCTAATTGGTGACATGATTCAGGTTCCAGGGAGAGACCCTGTCTCAAAGTATAAGGTGGACCTCTAACCTACACACACATGCACACATGTACCTGCATGAATAAACAAATAAACACACACACAAAGAACTTAAAATATAATTTCAAAACAAAATTCACTGTATTCCATTAAAACTAGTAACTAAAAGGGAATAATATTGAAATGCGTTTATGTTTCTATAAAGGTTTAGGAAACTGCACCTCTTTAAAAGAATTTACAGAACAGAAATATATTTATTTGTCACCTTCACACGTGTGTTTGGTCTCAATTTGGTGTGAAATGTAGTTCAAATATTTTCATAAAAAAAGTATTTTGTTCAAAAAAATGCTTATAAACAAAAGCTTGAAACTCCATATTATGAATGGAATGATATTCCACAGAGAATCATGAGGACAAGACAACACCCCCCATAGCATCTGAAAATATCCTCAAGAGTCAATGACCTTTCCTTTTCCATTGAATAGGAAGAGTCATTCTTTAGCTAGACAGCCGGATGGAAATAAATAACAATGGGATTGCAAGGAAGATCAGAGATTAATCTTTTCCCCACATCTCTAAACCTCAGAAACAGTAATATGACACTAAATTTATACAGATAATGGCTTGATTGACCTACTCTACTCAGTTCTTCTCCCATTGAGACTTTGATCAAATGGCTTTTAAATTTATTTCTAATGAGGCTACTAGGGTGTGTGATATATTGTTAACATTTTTTTGCCCCCATCTCGAATGCTGTATTAATCTTAGCAAATTCCTGTTCTCCGGTGTTCTCCTCATGTATGCATGGGTGCCCCTACTCAAGGTCATTTATTTACCTGCAAACCTTTTGGGTGTGGGAAGGACAAGAGTAAAGGGAGGCAAAAAATAAATGTTTTTAGCTTTCTGAAAGAAACATGAAACAACCCAAAGGAGATGCAAGATACTGTTAACAGAGTACTAAAGAATATGCTGAAGCAACACCAGAACAGAGAAGCCACATACGATATAAAGAACACCAACTTCAGAATCTAATTGACCCAGGGTCAAATACCAACCACATCATACAGCATCTCTGAGTTTTATGTATAGCAGGACTTATCTGACAGGATTTATGTGTTAACCAATGAAACGTGTTAAAGTAGGTGTCATCCCTAAATCCTAATTCACGGTAGGTGTTGCGATTCTCACAGATAGGTATTATGAAGCTGTATTTTGGAGGTAGACTCATTATTTGATCTGGATTGAAAGGGAATGTATTCTAACTGGTGTAGAAAGGTAGCCATCTTCTCTGTGATGAACATAACGGACCTTAGAAAATCATAGCCTATCATATGCCTGCTCAGCACAACACATGTAATACAGTTTAATGACTGTAACTTCAGGTATCAGCCTAAATCTACTTGCAGGTAATATTGCTTTGCATTGCAATTTCAGTGAAGTAGATAGGCAGAATACAGCTCAGTTTTACAGTCTGACCTCTTGGTCATTACTTAAAGCCACAGAGTCTTTTTTAATCTTTCGATTTTTCTTTTTGCAAGCTGTTTCTAAGACAGACAGTGTGTCATATAATAACTGAATTTCAGATTCTAAAAATATATTTAGGTCTATAATTCTTGATGATGAAACCTATTTAATGGAGAATGTTCTTTTACTGTTGGTTTGATCAATAAATTAAATAGATTGATTAAGTCAGGCTGTCAGGACCGAAGACTGTCACTAACTTAGCCAGACACATTGGCCAATTTATCAGAGACAGAGGCTGGAAAAGTGCAATCTTTGACCTGTAATTCCATAACAAGTATAACCAAATAGGCCACATTGAAGAACTCTACCACTTGCCTATATCTGAACATAAAGTAGATACAATTAACAAGCTGGGGTCCTTGGGCTTTGCCTGAATAGAAATCATGAGCCAGTTCAGAGATGATTTTCCAGTCATGGCAGTCTTGGTCCATGAGGCCCACGTGCTGGACTGATCAACACAGGAAGCTTATTCTCAAAACCCTGGGAATGAGGGGCCTATTGTTTCAGTCTAGGTCAATGCTTCTCAACCTCCTTAATGCTGTGACCATTTAGTACCATGTTGTGGTGACCTTCAACCATAAAATTATTTTCGTTGCTACTTTATAACTTTAATTTTGCTACTGTTATGAATCTTAATGTAAATATTCTGATACACAGGATTGTTTTAGGTAACCCATGTGAAAGGGTCGTTCAACCGCCAAAGGTGTTGGGATCCACAGGTAGAGAACCGCTGCTCTTGGTTCTCACATTGGAGGCTATTGTTATGGCCTTTAATCACCAGTAGCCCTAACACTTAGTAGGTATTTTATTTATTTTACTTCCAGTAGCACTGTGGCAGTAGGCAGTAGCTGACATCAGCAAGAAATACCTAGCTGTTCGGCACCTGCTGCTGTTACAGTTCTCCAGTAGCCTTTAGATTCTAGAAATTTTCAGCTCTACAGTAGCTAATTTTATAGATATTGAGCCTAGAGTGTTGAGGACACTTGACAGTTAAAACTGGGCATCTCGCTGCTTTTCCTTCAGTTTCTCATCTATGGCACTTCATAGCCTTTTGCCTTTAATCTTTCTAGCCTCTCTACTTCCACTATCTTTCATTGTTGCCTCTGCACCCTGTCATTTCTGCCCCAGCCAGTCTCTGGAACTGTTCAGATTCTCATAAGTTGCTATTGGCACCATCACTGCCCACACCATCTGATACTGTTTCTCTCATCCTCTCTTGGTGTTACCAGCTTAATCTGCTTAATAATAATAATAATAATGATAATAATAATAATAATAATAATAATAGATATCAGAAAGTAGAAAGGGAAAAAGCATTTGGGAGAAACCATTAATTGGTTCTAAGTTTGCAAACTTAGGGGACAGAACAGAAGGACATGTCTATAATGACTCAAAAAAAAATGAGCCAAACAGGAAACCTTCTTATATAATTGGAAAGATGTTTGGATCAGACATGAGTTTCATGAAAACGAAGACCCCCCCCCCCAACTCACCATTAACAGGATTTTTGCTGGGTCACAGGGGACATGCTTGCTCTGTTTCCTGAATGACAGTTGTTTTTATGATCATCTGGAGTTCATCAAACTTTTGTAGAAAACATCTGGAGTAAGTTTTTGCAAACTGTTGTAGCTGTGACCATGTTTTCTGGAGCTAGACTCGAGCTTTGGTAGCAAGCAGAATGGGGGCAATATTGTTTCCTCAAAGGGTCAATAAGCAGCTCACAGGATGCAGGCATGAATGAGAAGGGTCCATCTGAGTGCTTTGCTGGTAGTCTTCTAGCCAGGCAGCCTGAGTACCAAGGATGGCCTTAAAGTTGTCAGAGTTAAATTATCTCACCCTCAATACCTTATCTTATTCTTTTAAATGTCAACATGGATAAGAGTGCTTATAAGAAAGACATGTCATAACTATATTAACATTGATGTAAAAGTGGTGTAGCAATACTAATTCAATAGCTCAGGGACTGGAGGAATACTGAATAATGTCTCGTACAAGATGGTGAAAATGGATCTCAATATAGTGGGGAAAAAACTCTATGTTGTTTTTACTAACTTGCTTGATGTGGTTTTTCTGTGTTTCCCCATTTATTTGTCTATATCTTCCTTTGTTTTTATATGTCACATGATGTTCTTTCTAACTTTTAAACACACACATGCACACACACACACACACACACACACACACACACACACCACTCTTTCACCTGTACCTAAACTGGAGATATGTGTGACGTATAGCATATACTACATACCAAAAATGTATTAAACATTACCTTTGCTTTCATAAAGCATATATAAAAACATGACTAGAAAATTTAAAAAAAGATCCTATTGGAACTACAGATTTAGTTCAGTGGGAGTTCACTTAACTAGTGTGCCTGAGATCCCGGCTCCCACATCCAGTTCCAAAAGAAAAAAAAGAGTCTTAATGAGTAATAACAGCTATAAAGTAGGAAGAAATTTTCTAAATTTGAGTACAGGATCACAAAAAGATGCAACCATTACTAATGAGTACATCAGGTAAGCACTTAAGATTCTCTGTGATCTTTCTGAATACTCTGCCCCATCTACCCAAACTGTGTCACTCCCATCTGTTTTTTCCCATAGATTTTGGCCTGTTGGCATGTAATGGTTGCTTGGCAAAGTCTGGCCTTGATTTCTGCCTAGTATTTTTCATCTTTGCTTCCAGAATTTTATCCTTAGCCATGTAACCTAGATGTCTAAACAGTTTGAAATGGTTTAGGAAAATTCCAGAATCTCCTCCTTTGATGAAATTCAAGTATAAATAATGTCAGTGGCCTGTATATCTAGTGTTCTAAGTGATATTCTTAAGTTTCCAAAAACGGTTTGCAGAAAATTACTTTAATTGTATTTTTAGGATTTGGTCTTATAAAACTAAAGGTGACCATTAATGCAATTTAATAGCCCAGCTCTTCATCAATTTATTAACAAATGTTTATTGCACATCCATATATACCAGGCATATGTGAACACTCAGGGCATAAAATAAGTACCCTTTAAATGCTTTCAGTAAACACACACACACACACACACACACACACACACACACACACACACATACATACACATATATTCTCCCTTATACAGGCATAGAGTATGCTAGGTAATACAATATAATATATAATATATAAATAATAAATATATAATAAATATATTATATAATAAATATAATATATAATATATGTGTTCAAAAAGCTTATGTACCAGGAAAAGACTTGCTAAAGAACAAACAAAATAGTAAACAAATTTGGGTGTAAAGAATAAATAGGAATTTGTTGAAATGTCAATGGAATGTCAAGAAACAATTTACAAATGTTTTTATTCGTAAATGTAGAAAAGATGTAAAAGATATATCTGGAAAAGCTGAAATACATTTGAATATAGAGCTCCATTAACTCACACTAAAGTGAATTTGAGGCTGGAAAGATGGTTCAGAAGTCAAGAGCACTTGTTGCTCTTACAGAGGACCTAGGATTGGTTCCTGGAACCCACATAGTGGCTCACAACTCTCTGTGATTTAATGTCCTCTTTTGGACTCCACAGGCAAAAGGTATATATGGGATGCATGTACATGAATACAGGTAAAACATTCATACACATAAAATAATGGAAATTAATTAAAATACATGAATTTGATATCAGGCATATTAATGAACATCAATTTGTGAGCTACTTGCCTTGGAGAAGTTATTGGTTACTATTATATGTTGTGCCCCAGCGTTCAAATGTTGAACTCCTAATCCTCTAGCCCTTCAGAATAGAAATTGTTTGACGGTGGAAATTTTAGAGATGATTAAGGTAAAATTAAACCTATAGAGTAGATTTTTAACCAACTGATCTTATGTGTTAACATACCTTGTGTACTTAGCTTTGAATGAAGATGTGATTATTCAAATGGTATTACAATAGATTAGGATGGACAGAAGACCAAATGAAGGTACAGGAAGAAGATTGCCATCCACAAAAAAAGGAGAGAAGCCCTTAGAAGAAACCAATTCTAATATCTTTATCAGAATACTTTTCTCAGGAGCTTCCAGAAAAATAATTTTCTACTGCTTAAGGTGTGTAATAAGTGACATTTTATTTTCACAGTCCTAAGAAATGAATGTGATTACCAATAGCATCATGCCACACTTTCCAAGTAACTTTTTGGAAATAAGTATAATACATTTAGCTCACTCTTATGATGGTCATTGACTTACAATAAAGTATACATTCTTGAGTATGAGAGAAATTAGTGAAGTTTCCTTAATATGTTGAGAGATATAGAATCAAAACTCTTTGTTCAGAACATTATTCCACGAACAGTGTAGAGAAAGGGATGGCTGTCACTTATTAGAAAGAGGAAGAACAGGTTGGGAAAGTGTTTGAGCTCTTTATCGCCTAATAAATACCACAGTACCCTTCTCCTCTGCATGGGTTCTAAACCAATTGAGAAATAAAGCAAAAGAGTGTGCTAGAGATGGAAACAATAGCCTCGATGCTTAAAGGGTGGATATGGGGGAGGTAGCTGTGGGTAAGAACCAAATAGAAGTTGGTATGCTTTGTACTTCAGATTGAAACTTGAAACAGTACAGTCAAGGGGAATTTGAACATGTAAACACATTATACCCACTCAGATCATTGTCATCCAGTTATCTCTGTAAATTTCTTTCTCTGAAGGACTCAAAAACACCTATATTTTCCCCATTGAGGCATGATCACTTGATGACTCATGGTTGTATGTAAAACCATTTACTGCAGGGGTTGGAGAGGAAGATACTCATCCCCATTTGTCATAGTGTCCTTGGGAACGAATGTTTCCCTGTTCTCCCTGCCCATAAGGTAGGCGCTTATTCTCAGTTATATTTCTATTATTTTCCACCACAAAAACATCCAGTTACACATAGAACTAAATCCTGAGAATAGGTTAAGAAATTCCTCTTGGGCTACAGTGATCCTACGCTCTGTAAGATTATTTCATTTCTGGAATAGATTAACTGTCAGCAAAAGTTAGGGGCACATTTGTTAATTTACAAAACACTTCTTCAGGTTATGTAAACAACAGTTGTCTTTATTACCTGTCTCAGCCAATCAGAGATGTTTTTCAGGAACTAAGACATATACATTGCCTTTATCATCAAAATGATGTCAGTTTAAAGAGTATTCCCTAGATATATTTGATATCTTAGAAGTTTAACTCCACCATGGTAAAAGAGCATACATAGTTCATATTTTTAGTTAAATAATCCTAACTATGAAACTGAAAATGACTATTACCTTTTCTAGGTGGCAGGACTTGTTTATTATGAAGCCATCTTTTATGCAAAATATATGACTCCCTTCGGCTTTTGGGCTCCTAAAGTCTCACACACTTAAGAGAAGCTTGATGTGGAGCTGTCATTAAGAATTTCTGTCATAAGGCAGAGGGGATGCAAGCCAAGCAATGAGTTACTTTCTTGAATTCTTGAATTCTGCATGTTGTCCAGTTACCTGACTTTCATTTAGTCTCCAGGCTATGTGATAAAGAACTTTAGGATTCCCATGTTGTGCTTTCACTTTTTCTTCTGTTTTATAGGTTGATGAATTAACTTTGGAGGCCAAGCAGAAAGAGATCCCCTCAGGCTAAAGATAGTCCTCATTCAGAAACAATTACTAAGTCTCATGTTCTTTGCTCCTGAGCTCTGAGAACTTCAAGGGATCTCACCATGTTTCTGAAACATATCCTAAGACAGATGTGGAGGAGGAATGCAGCAGAGTAACTGTTTAAAGCTGAACAAAAGGGCAAAAAAATCACATTGAGGGTAGACTATTTGAATACTTATTTGGAGTACTTTTTAAATGATTACTGTGTTGGATGCAGAACATGTACTGGCAAGTCATTGTATGAGCAGTGTGCCTGTTATTTATAATGCTGTTGGATGAATGAATGAATAAATGAATGAGGACCCAAAATGTTAGCTTTGCAAATAAAAGGTTATTTCTGCCTTGTGATTCAGAGGATGAATGAATGAACTCCATGAGAACAGGGAATTACAATTTTAGAGTCACAACTCATTAGTGAGTTATATAATCAATTTAATAGGTTCACAACCAGCATTTTCAAACAACTGACTGGGAGAAAATGAAAGGTATGGTAGTTCACTATACATAGGAAGGCTTATTACTGCTTTGTTAATATTTTATCTAGGCTGTGTATTTAAGTATATACCTGATTATGGATAAAATATATTTTTACTTAATATAACTCATGATCAAAAATAGTTTTCAGTTAGTATACTGTGTCTCATGAATCAGATTTGGTGTCTCACCTCTTTTTGTAGGTAATATTTTATTGATATATAGCTCTGCTCGTTCATTCACATTGCCCAGGGCTTCTTCTAAAATACTTTTGTACAAGTGAAAAGTTGCCACAGGGAACTTATAATTTACAAAGCCTAAAATATTTACTTCATGACTCTACCAGAAAAGTAAGCGTTTGAAGTCACTGGAGGTCTGTACAAATAGTGATCCTACTTCTGGTGGTTTACATTTTCTTTTTCTTAAGTAAGTTTAAAATTCCAATATAGTTGGAATACCATTAATCTTACATCACTGAACTCAAAACAATCATTATCAGTGTTTTATAATGTTTCAGAGTTTGAAAACATGGCCACATTCTTTAGTCATGAACTAACACTGTCTATTCTAGTATGTAGTAGTGGTTCTTCACCTGTGGCAAACTTTGCAACCATTGCCCAGTGAAAATTGCAGAAGCAATTGTATCCAATTGAAATATTTTAGATTTACTTTGAAAATTGTGTAACCCTGAAACTATAAGTCCCTGTGCAAATGTGATTGGAGGACATGGAGCTATAATTTAATGATACAGCATATACTTAAAAAGTAAGAGGCTATGAGTTCAAGTCCAGCACCCACAAAATCAGAAAGTTCATTTAGAGTTTTAGGATGGAAAAATTTAATAGAGGAAGAATACAGAGAAGATGAAAACTTTGTGTAAGAAGTAAAGCAGTGTATGTAATACTAATGGACATCCCCCCCCAAATCTTAACTATTAGACTTACTCAGCAGAAAGAAAAATTTCTCCATAGTCTCATTAAAATTTATTTGAGTTATCCTTTTTGAACTTATGTGCAATGTGCATGAGCTACAGTGAATGATGGGAGCTATGGCAATGCACATTGGTAAAGGACATAAGGTTAGTAATGCACACACAGTATATGAAAGGGTCTTGTGAACCAAGCCAAGGAGAGAATGCCCTTTGTCTTATAGGAAATGGGAAACCTTCAGAGGCTTATGACTAGGAGGGCCAGAAACATTCTCTAAGTTTGACTCATGGGTTGGACAGGGTCAGGTATAGAAGAAGCAAGACCAGGTAGAAGGTGATTTTAGAATCTAGTTGAAAAACAATAAAGGACTACAGTAAGTACAGCAAGCCTGTGAACTAACTCATGGATATTGATATGAAATGTATTTAGAAAGCAGAACCATAGTATTTGTGGAGAATGATAAGACATTAAACTGGGACTTAAGTAGAGATCTCTGATGGAGATGTATGTAATACTACATTAACGAATTCAATCTTTATCATTAAAGGAACTAAGGAACCAATGGTAGGAAAAAATTACTCATCTGCAGTGTAAAAAGAGGATTAAAGATAGGCAAGCCCAGAGGTCCATTAGGAGACTATTTCGAAGAGACCTAGTTAGAAAATGATTTTAGTAAGAGTCTGGGTGTATTAAGCACATTAAGGTCTTGCTCTCTTCTATGGGTACAAGTGGAATAATCCAGTTGCAAGAGTGAAGAGTTTAGCTGTATTGCAGGATTTGAAAGATAGCCTGCTATCTTAGTATGGACTGTTGCACTGTTTCCCCAAGGCAAAGCTCTGAAATTCTATATATTCATGTGTTCTTAAACATACTAACACTTCTGCTGGGATAAGTTATGATTTTTAGAGAGAGAAATAGAGAAATTAGTTAACCCTTTCCTTCCTTTACTATTGTTTGAAATCTACTAGCAAGGATATTTGCAACAGCAGCAACTGAATAGGATAAAATATCTTGATAGCCTGTCCCCAGTGAGGCACCTGCCATTGTAACATCATCTCACACGTATAATTGTTGTTTATTTAATCCCTAAAGAAACATTAGTACTATTTCAGTGGCAGTAGAAATTTGCATAAATTCAACATCTCCTGTGATGCTGTAGCCTTGCAATTTTTTTTCCTAAGGGGAACAGATTATAGTCATCTGTGAGCTACACTGCTAATTAATTTTTATACAAATCAATTTTATTTTGCCAAATAAAAAAGTCTACCTTTCAGGGCTAATGACTAACTACATGGATGCTCAGTTTTAAAAGATAGTCTCCAGTCAAATAAGGATTCTAATTTTTCTCGCAAAGGACAGAAAGTGCCCTGGGGTCAGACATTTTCTTACCATGTGCCTTAACACTCATGTTTGGAGGTTCTTGACTGACCTTTTCTTCCTTTCTGAATATATGCTTAACTTAAAGTTTCACTTCTTTCCGTATCAAATACTAATTGATATAGAGAATAATGTAAGCTTTCCTTTGTCTCCATCGTAATATTCTGGAAAGTTGTTATAAGAAATTTTTTAAAATCCAAATCCTTATATGTTGGTTTATTGTCAGAAACATTTTGCATATCTTTAGTATCTATCAATTACAACCCTAAGAGATAGCTATAAATATATTTTATTTTAAGTTTTCGTGCTAATTTTAATTGACAAATTATAATTTCATACATTTTGGGCCATAGTATGGTGTTTTAAATATTTGAACAATGTAGAATGATTAAATTGGGGTAATTAATATGTCTGTTACCTCACATATTTGGGGGGTACTGAAAACATATTTCCTTCACAATTGTGAGATGTGAAAGATGTTGTTATTAACTATTGCCACTCTGCTGTTGTAAATATGTTTTAGTAATCTTTTTTCCTTTAAAAATATTTTCTCTAGCCATCAGTATTATAAGAATGATGACTACCTATTGAGTTCTTAAAATAACCAGGTGCTGAGCTAGGCACTTCATTTAATGTACATTGTCATTTCAAACTTACAATTCCATAAGGGAATTATTTAAGAAGTTTGCTTTACCTAAAAAGGTAATAAGGTAGTAAAACTATTTCTATTTATCTTGTGAAGAAATATAGTGGGGGAGGTAGGTTCACTAAATTGCCTTGGATTGTGGCCTTATGTTTAACTAAGAGCGGTAATAATGACTAACATGCACTGACTCCTTGTTTTGTGCCAGCACTATTTTATCTGGATACTTGCAAAACATATACTACAAGCTTACACCTGGGAACTGGGAGTCTGGAGAATTAAGCAACTAGCCAAACCCGCAGCATACACTGGACAACTGAGCTCCATGTGTGGATTTAACAGATTCTAATCTGTGTTCCCAGTTACTATCTCAATTTGCCTTTATTGTGTCATAGCGGTTTTCAGAACAGCACAAATTGAGTAACATGTAAGGACAAGAAGTGTATCTGATTTATGGCTATGAAGGCTAAGAAATTCAAGGTCAGGCAGCCACATCTGAAGAAGGCCTTCATTCTGATGTGGACTCCCTATAGAATCCCAAGACAATACAGGACATAACACAGAATGGCAGTCTTCATGTCCTAAGGCACCACCATAAAGGCCTTAAACATACTTAGGTCATAACATCCCCACCTCAAAAAAGTACAATTGTGATAAGTTCTCATCCTCTTACTACTTCATGAAGGGAATGAAATATCAGCATGAGCTTTAGTGGAGTCACGCAAAACTTTAGCTCCACTGAAAATGTCTTCTTACTATATTCTGTATACTTGGAATTTAATTTTCTTCTGTAGGGGAAATAATCAGAATAGCATTTATTTGTCTGATTTTTATCTTGATATAGTATTTAATTGATTCTACTGGAACTATTAAGTCCTATCAATCTAAGAGAGAAAAAAATTGCCTTCAGGAAAACTTAAGTCTTTTTTATTTGTTTATTTGTTTTTTAATGTCCAACTTGTCTGTTCTGAGTATGGAAGCACACTGTCTACCTTATGGAACACTTTATCTCCCTATGTGAAAATTACAGCAGTTCAGAGTCTTGTGTGAAGATGCTCCAATTCTGTTAAACTGCTCCAGTTGTGTATCCAGCCACTCTGTGAACTTGTTTTGAGAATTTGGGAGGCACTTTAACATTTGTTAAACATGGAGAATAAAATCAAACTAAGTAGTCACATAAGTTCCTAAATGCTCATAATGGAAACAAGTATGGTTTGAAGATGTTTGTTTTAGAGTTTAAAAATATTCCCTAAAAGAGGAAATCTATTCATACTTACCTCAATATTCAGACTAAATTTTCAAAGAGATCATTTGCTTTAAAACATAGCATACTTAAGTTTTCTACTAAAGAATTTTTTCTTTTATAATGAAGGTGCCTTTACAAATATTTTAACATGTAGAAAATAAGCTGTGGGTAGCATTCACATTCATCTAACTGGAATATTTTTAGCTCTCATAAGCCTAGGACACCAAAGTAGAAGTTTACAACCAGGTACCTCAGTTTAATTTTTTTTATTCTCCATTTCTACATCTACAAAATAGAGGGATAGTCTTGTTGACGTGTAACATCTTTTCCATCTCTGACATTATTTATCTTTACCGTGAGTGAGGTGGCTCTGAATCTTTCTATTATTTTAAATTTTTAAGTGATCTCAGCCCCAGTATTTTCCTGATTACATTTTAGTAGTTGAAATATGCCTAATCCTTAACTCCCCTGTGTAAGAAGAACCTAAAGACCTTGGAAGGATTCAAATGAGACACACAGAGGTGATTAGACTACAAACTCAGATATCTTAGACATCTTAGACATCAACAAAATATTGTGTAGCTCATTCTTTCTCTCCTTGCTAATTCAGATCATAAATCAGAACTTTCTGACTCATGAGAATTAATGTCTTGATATAATATGACTGTGTGCTTTCAGTTATTTAAAATATTCTGTGGAGGTCAGATTTATAATTTCAATTAAATAACACATACCTTAAGATCAAAGATCATGGTTTAGTTTCTTTTGTCTTCCATGTAGAATGTTCAGCATACTAAAGTACACATGGTGTGTTTAGATCATTGTTAAACTTCACCTGTGGTTGGGAAATCCTACATAACTGGTGTTATATGTAATTCTGACCAAGATGGTAGATAAAACAGAAAGGATAAGCTATACTGCTACAGATGGATGAAATGTTTAATACATGAGAGGGAATATGTATGTGTTAAACATGTTGAAAGTATAAAAAGTCCATTATGGGATGTTGTTAATGAGAGTAGTAAGATAAAGGTGTAGGTAATCATAACGTTTCACAAAGTGTGAAGAACCTGGACTCATATGTACTTTTCTAGGGCATTGAAATCTAATGCACTACAAGTTAGAAGTATGAATAGGTTCGAGCTTCCTGGGACCTAGAACTTAAATAATTTCAAGGTTTTCATTAAAAATTCAATTTCACTAAAGCCAGGACATGTCTAGAGTCACAGTAAAAGCCTGTAGTTGTTAATCTCTGAAATCTTAGCTTCATCAGCTGCATGGTAAATACATCTTGGGCCTTTGTTAAGGCCATAAGCTTGATAAAGGGCAAGGAGCTGTACTTCAGTAATCTATATGGCGTCCAAAACCAGAAATTGAATGGCTTCTAAAAAGTCTCCACTTGCTGGGTTATGGTATTACAGATAATTCACTACTTAACTCACCCTTGAGCTGTATAACACTGCAGCCAATAAGGGGATATAAATACTAGTTGGTAACTAGAGAGTCTAAGAACTGAGACAGAGGCATCTCTGAGAACCACTTCCAAGGAGACTGTTATAATCCATGTCCTATTCAATTCTGTTACACAAGTATGCTCGCATATTCAAAGAAGATGAAATCTTACATAAAAATTATAAAACATATGAGAAACTTCAACACTATGAAAGCTACTCCACAAAACCAACAGATGGGAGAATTCAAATGTAAGCAACCAGAGACAGTAAAGCAATATGAAAGAGACTTCAAAGTAAAAATAAATTAATATGTATATGTGTATATAGACACACACCATATGTGTGTGTGTGTGTGTATTATGGTTTATCTTATGTTTTTTTTCAACTTTCTAATGATGCAAAGGTGATATACAGAGTAGAAACCAAACTTTAAGCTTGGATATTTTCCCTGGCTAGTGAAAGCCATCTGTTCCTCATTTGCAATGTTGGGGAGTGACAACATGCTTTAGCTTACAAACAGCCATATGATCACAAAGGTAAATACCTGATATATTGAAACATCCATGTTACCAGCAGCTTTTGTATATGGATATTCAACAAATTATATAAGATGTCCAATAATTTGTTACCAGGCAAGCTTTGTGTTAGATGATTGCGCCTAACTGTAGGCTAATGTATTTTGAGTATATTTAACGTAAGCTCGACTAAACTATGATGTTTTGTGGATTTGGTATATCAAATGCATTATCTACTTACAATGTTTTCAGTTTAGTATGCACTTATCAAAACATAATCCCTTTGCAAGTCAAGGCATATACATATGTGCATATACATACATACATACATATATATATGCATATATAAAATATTTATATTATATATAAAACAAAGTACTATTTGACTTGAAGCTTAAAAAGCAGCATGAAATTATTCCTTACAATTCTAACAAATCAAAGTCTGAAATCAGACTAGAGCCCTTTTCTAGGTCATAGAAAAAAATCACAAGAGAATTATTTGGGGTCTTTTTTTCATAAAAGAATGTGTCCTATTTATGAGATTTCCACTCTCAGTGCCTAATTACCATTTCCTCCAAAAAAATCTCTTTCTAGTACCATTACAATGGAGATTAATATTTCAACATATGAATTTGGAAGTTACATACATTCTGTCTATTGCAGTCTTCCATCAAAAATAGTATTTTGCCACATAGAAGTTGTAGTGGTTTATCTCAATTGTCAAAGAAAAACCTTGGTTATCAGTGAGGTACACCTTAAGGTATGTCTATGAGGGATTTTTCAGAGAAAATTAACTGTGGAGGGGAAGATCTACCTTTAAAATGACCAGCACCATAGCAAAGGTTGAAGCCTTGGATTGAATAAAAAGAGGGTAAGGAGAAATCCCACTAAATGGACACTTTTTCTACCTGTGCTCCCTGATGTAAAGATTCATGACTGTAAGATCCTGCTGCCATGACTTCTCTGCCATGATGTCTACCCTCTCAATCTGTGAGCTAACATAAATCCTTTCTTCTGTAATTTACTTCTTATCAGGTATCTGGTCATGACAGTGAAAACCAAACCAATATGGATATTGTATTATCTTCTTATTGACTTAAAATAGTTGATTTCTCAATTTTTTAACTGCCCTGAGAATTGAACTCAGGGCTCTACACATGGTAGGCAAGTACTCTATCACTGAAACAGATCCATAGCCTGATGTCCCAATTTCATTAGGATTATTTTAAGGTTGGCTATAAATCTGCTCCATACCTTCTTCACTCTGAAATCGAGGCTATAAAGGAGTAGGCCTTATATGAGATATTGACTGACGTTTTCATTTCAGAGGGGAAAAGAGCAAAGTGGTAAGTTACTTGGAGGTTCTGAAAAGTTATAGAAAGCAGCATGCATAACATCCCTTCTTCCTGTATTGCTGGGTGCTAATCACATGTTTAGGCATGATGGGGTTGGAGGCAAGAATATAATATTCCTGAAGAAAAGGTCAATGGATATTTTGTACAAAGGATATTAGGACTGATTGTGGCGACTAGAAAATATTTGATTAGCAAATGAATTTGTTTTATTTATGGAAGTCATATAAGACTTATTTTATATAGTTTTCCCTATGTATTTGGATACTTTTTAAAAAATGATTTATTGATATAGTAAGGGTTAGAACCAATACTCTCCAGTTATCTGAACCCAAATATGTAGGCATGAATGTCATTTATTTGTTTATACTTCCAGTTCAAAGCTTTTCCAGGGAACTGAGGAGTATCTTGGAAGAATTAGGGGAGGGGAAACCATAATAAGAATATATTATATGAAAAACAATCTGTTTGCAGTAACAAAGCTTTTCCCATCTGGGAGTGGTGAGGAAGCTATATAATTCCAAGAACTAAAGAGGTAGAAGTATATCTTGGGACCAGGAGATGGAGACCACATTGGAAATAAGGAGACCCTGTCTAAAACTGTTGTTTCCCAGTCTTTATCATGTCTGTCTATAGATCTTTAAAGTTCTGTTTTGATTTGTTATAAACATCTCTCTTTAAAACTTAGAATGTGAACAGAATCATAGGCAAAGAAAATGGGGTGAAACATGTTTTTCTTTCCTCATCGGGAACATTTTATATTCAATAACCTTGCTATGAATGCCAGAACAGGTTGCTTTCAATAGCAACAGTCATCCTCTAGCCACAAATCAGGTCCACTTCTTGGACTGGTTATTGATGCTGTCAGTATAGAGGAAAGTGAGTAAAAGGAAAAGGCATGTTAATTTCAAGCTCCATTTAGAAATGCACTAGAAAAATCAATGGCTGGTAAATAGAAAATCGGCAAAATTGGCAGGAAGAATTTTTATATTCAAGCTTAGACGGGTCTAGAATATAAATCTGTACGCTGACCAGATAGTAGCCAAATAAAATAATGATGATAGTAGAAAGGCATCTGACAAGGCTTTCCCCTACAGTTTTAGTGTGCCAAGGAATGTCTGTTCATCAGAGTCACTGAACCAAGTGCCTATCATTGGAAATTTTGACATTAAAATTTTGTCTCCAGTTTGTTATGAGGCTTTTTTTGTAGCATCATTGATTTTAAAAAATGTAGACCATATAGAGGTGATTGACCAAAAACTTTAATGATGAAGGTATTTAAGAAAGCTGGATTCTAGTGAGTTAGATGTAAAGAGGTCTCTGTTTATCAGGCTTAAAATATAATTTTCTGTGATAGATGTGATCACATTATCATGAATTCTCCAGTGTTATGTCTTATAATAGGGCGCTGTTCTGAGATCATCCTGTCCAACTGTGAAACAAGAGATTTTCCAGCTCTGTGATGTTGGGGGAAGGAATTACTCTCCAATTCTCTTCCTATGCCACTATTGGCTCTAACCTAATGTGCGCTTTGCTCTTTGGAGTGCACATTGACAGTTTTGACTTCACTTTTTTGTCTTCTGAACTCCCAGAGAAATTTATAACTTGAAAGGTATTATGATGGTATAGTATTCATTACTGTTCCTTAAGTTGACTTGTGTTTGTTAGTTCATTACTCTGTAACATATTATTCAATGCTGAGACTACAAAAATCTAATATCCTTTTCTATGAGATGCCCACAATTCAGTGGGATAGTGAAGTATCTAGACAATTAAAATACTATTGGAAAACATGGAAAAATACCATGTCAGATGCACCATGTAGTAAGCACAGGGTACTCTGATAATGTTGAATTATGTGTGTACCCCCCAATTAGATACTATATTTCTCCTAGAGATTATCCATTTCTTCTACTTTATTCCCTGATTCCCTGCAGTTCTTGACTTCTCATGTTCTGGAACACCCATTCACCTGAATAGATATAGTATTTGTTCTTTCTAATCTTTTAAGACTTTTACACAAAAATACATTTGAATGGGCTTTTTTTTGTTTCAAAATTGCATCTGCATGGTCTCTCTCCCTCACATAAAATCACATTCATATGCTCTGGCCTTCGTTTATTTTTCTACCTGCTACATCTTATTGTCTCACCTACTATAACATTTATTCATTTATTTGTATATATTGTCTAATTTCTCTCTAGAATATGCATTCTCTGAAGGCATGAATCATGTATGTATTCTTCAGGATTGAGCTAGAGCCAGTGCCAGTGCATGACATACTGAGAATATGTCATGGAAATTTAAAACCTCACTGTTGAATTAATAGAAAAATGTTGATAGCCCAAGTTAGCACTGAAATTCTAATTTCTGTAATTGGATGGATGCTTTCTCTTGATTATCCTAAACAGAAGCCACCTGCATCACTATCTCTGCTTTTGATGTATGTTACAGTGGCTCTGACATTCTTAAACCTTTAGGTGTTGGTATGCCTGTAATCATATGATGGAACCCTTGTATGTATGCAGCAACAAACTCATGAGCTGAAACCTTAATAAAGCAGATTTGGACTCTGGATGCATTTTAGCACATGGAATAGGCTTTGAAAATCCATGACATGGTTCATGTAAACACTTTATTAAGATTTATGATTTAGTAGGTATCATATGTTCATGGCCATGATAATTTTATGATGTAAATTTGTTCTTATTTATTATCTGTGAAACTCAGAAAACTTTATATAATAAGTCGGAGAGATTATTTTTCTGCTTTTAACATTTACCAAAGGTAAATGTTTCCTTTATGACAATGTCAATTTTCAAACCTACATTTAAAAAGTTTTATTAGTTTTAAGAGAAAATGTGAAAAAAGTGGCAAGTTTAAAGTTCCTTGATTATTTTTCCTAGAAAGGAAGCAAAAACTAGTGGACCTGTGTATGTGTGTAAAATCGCGTTGACCTTATACAGTATCTTTGCTTTCTTCTAGCTTAATTTAAAATCTAGAATTAAATTAATTCTACTTTTTTAAAGAGTTTTAGATATCACTTTTTAGAAAAGATTAAAATGAGTATTTTCCAAGAATTTACACTTGCAGCTAATCATCAAGGTAACTCAGAACCCATTTGGGAATCAAGTCTAAGTCAGGTTTGCAATGCTGATATCAAATGTGAGCAACAGCCACATTAATGACTTTCACCAGTTGAGCTCTTTGTTGATACAGACCATTTCTTTTTTTCTTTTTTTCTTTTCTTTCTTCTTTTTCTTTTTTGAGATATACCCAGATGTACATGAAGTAAAGGAAATTTAGTCTGTGAATAAACAACATTGTTTACTACAAGAAAGGACAAACTCAAAAAGTAACAGGTTGATATGTGCCAGACTTAGAAAAAAAATGAAATAAGGCAAATGAAAATTGTAAAGGAGCATTTAATCCTTTAATCCAGCAGCAGGGTCGCTCTAGCATTGAAAGGCCTGTGTGACAGCTAGGAAGAGATCACATTCAAAGGCCTGTATGAAAGGATCACATTCAAAGAGGCCTGTGTGATCTGGATAGATTGCAGAAAGAATGTTAGTCAAACTAATCCCATCCTCTATTTGTGCTAGGGATTTCTGTGGTTAAGGCAAGATAGTACATGCCTTTAATCTGAACTCAGAAGGAAGAGCTCAGAGAGGAGAGGAGAGGCAGAGTGTGGAAGTAGAGTTTGGAGAAGCAAGGAGAAGCAGAGATGTTGACAAGAATCAGAGAGAAGAGTTAAATCAGCCAGGCAGTTTGAGTGCAGTCAGTTCAAAGTTCAATACAGTAGGAGAAGCAGAGAAGAGCAGAGCCAGTCTAGAATAAGTAGAGAAAAAGCAAAGTAAGTCTCGGAGGATGAAACACTCTAGGTTTGCAGATTATATTTACAGAAGATGAAGCTTTCTAGGTCTTAGTTTAATATTAGATTGTATGGAGGCTGAAACCTTCTAGGACAAAGGATTAAATTAGCAAAGAATAAATTGTTCTCTGACATGAACCCACAAGAATAATTAATTAAATCAATGATTACATATACATCCACAGAAAATTGTGAATGATATTGCAAAAGTAAATAAATAAATAAATAAATAAATAAATAAATAAATAAATAAATAAATAAACTCTCTACAATAGGATACCATTGGCTAATGCTTCTGATAAATTTTAGAGGACTGTGGACTAAGACAGTTCTAGCTTTCACCTGGTGATAACTCTGTCAAATGACTTTACTTAGTCCTTATTGCTTCTATCGCACATCTTTTTTTATGAGATCAGAGTATATATACTGAAGTGTGGTACCTAGCTTCTAAATATTAGTGTTGATCCTAGGACATTAAATCTTACAAAATTATTAGTTTTGCTACATTGTTTGGAGCTATTGCATGGCTCCATTGCTTGTAGCTACCTTCTCTCTGGTTTGGCTTCCTGCTCCTATTTCACTATTTTTTTTCTGTGACCATTCCATGCTTTTCTTAATTTCTTATATGTGGATAAAATGATAATAGTAACTATGTTCTTCCCAGAACCTTCATTCCAGGAGATACTGTCCTTCATGCTTGACACATTACTATATAATCTAATCTTCATAGAACTCCAAATGAAGCAAATAGTTCTATTACATACATTGCAAAGATACAAAGACTGGACCATACCTGATGGCATAGGACAGAAATCCAAGCTACTCAGGAGGCTAAGTCAAGAGTATTATAAATTCAAAGTTTACTTGGACTACAGAATTAGTTGAAGGTTACCTTGAATAACTTAGTGGGAGTCTGTCAATTAATGGACTGGCCCTGTAGCTTGGTGGTAAAGTACTTCTATAATGTGTAAGGCCTTGAGTTCAATCCCCACAAAAAAAAATAGAGTAACTGATGAATGATAACATTAAATAGCTAGATCAGCCTCATTTGTGCTATTATCTACTATGCTACTATGTGTACTGTGGTTTCCATAAAAGCACATAATATGTGGTATATCTCATTGTATGATGGTTCTAAATACCCTGTTATATACATGTAGATAATTAATAATAATTAACCTTATAAATATTCCTGTCATTCTATGCCCACCCACATAGCCAAATAACATTCTTACAGCATTCTTCTACATCTTAAAATGTAGAAACATTTCATCTACACTTGAAGACACTTGTTTTCTGTCATAAAGGCAGACATTTCTGAAAATCTAATTATAAAAATAGTGGGCCTTATGTAAGTGAATTTTATCAACTCTCTTTATTAATAAAATATTATTATGTGATAAAGTTCAAAAATATATGGTACTAGGTATCAGTTATTGGTAAGAATAAAGCTGTGATGTTGTGATGACAGAGAAAGACATTGAAATTGCCAACATGCCACCCGTGTGTTGGTTTCTGTGTGAGCCAGCCTCATGGGTAGTACAGGTTTTAAATGACATGACATACATTAAGACTTGTACATAAAATTATAGAGAATGCTTTATTACATAGAATACAAGGTTCTTAATTTTGTATGGACTACTTTATTGTGTTGTGCATATCAAATGTGAATTGCTAAATAATTATATAATAAGCAGTCTGTAGTTGAAATTTTAAAATGTGGCATTGCTGTAAGGGTGATTAGGTCTAGAGTACCAAAAATTCTTCTTAGTCATAATCATTTTTTAATTTTGCTCATAAACTTAGAAAAATACAAATGTATTAGTTTATAAAATAAGACAATGTAGAATTTATTGACAAAAAAAGATAAGCAGAATAAAGACCTGTTTCATGTAAATTGATGGCACTTCCTCATCTGCATTTTCGTGCCAACATTTCCAGGAAAATAAGGAATGAGTTTGTGTCAACTAACTACTCGTTGGACTCACAACATTTCCATTTTTTATTATAATGTACTTATTACTTATTGGATTATTATAGGCTTATTTTGTTGGATAAACTTGATATTTGCTTTGCAGTATCAATTACACCATTACATTCTCGCTCTAAATAAACTTCTTCTAGATACACCAAACTACCCACATTTCATGTAAACCATGGCAGTTGTTTAGGTCAGCATAATGTATGTGCTTTCTAAGTGTATCCAGTTGACATAAGAAGATATGAGGTTACCTAACTGAAGGTTTTTTTTTTCTCTAGTGAATTAGCTCTCATTTATATTTTCTGGGTCATAGTTACAGGTAATTATGGATTCATTTTGGTAAAGTTTGAGGAAAGTAGATGTATTCAATTACAAACATTCAAAATTCAGAAAGAACTTCTCCAAGACAATCTGAGTGTGAACTGAATAAAACCTAAGAAATGTTTTCCAAGTAGCAGAAAAGAAGAGCCAACATTGCAACCAATTAGGGTAATGTGAAAAATATAAGAGTGTGTATGTAAAGTGGGTTGATTGCTTGGTAATCAAACTGTAGTACTGCTCATTTTCCCCTGCTGAGTTCATGAACTCTCTTTTGCAATATTTTCCTTTTCATCTGCTGGTCTTACTTCATCTTACAGTAATTGCAGCTAACTATAAGTAATCCTGTCATTTGCTCTGACAATTCCAATTATGTTTCTTCTCAAAAAACCACATGTAACAAAACCAGAGAGGAAAACCTTTGAATTGGAAACATTCAGCATTCATCCAGTAGGTTGGTCAGATTCTCTCCTGGAAAACTGCACAACAATGTTCCCATAGCATAGCTCAGCCAGAAATTAGTACTTTTGCCAATACCTACAACTCCAGAGAGCATTTCAACTCTGAGGTGGTCCATCTCACTGCAGACCTTCTAGGAATCAAGTAACATTCCCAATAACTTTTCATAAGAACTAAAGATGCATTTTCTTCTGGAGGACCTGTACACATCAGCTACACTGTTTAGTATATCCATTATTTTCCAGGAAGATCACTTTCCCCCAAATCTCTACTTCTTTCCTTCCAACATCTAAATTTACCTTTGCTAAATAGGGACAGGACTGCATGGCAAATTTTGCCTAGAAGAAATTAATGACTCAATTTGATTTTGTGAAAGCAAAATTTGCAGTAGTTTGGATGGGTCTATGCAACGTTTACCATATGAACTAGTAGAAGGAAAGTGTACTTTTTAAAAGTGCAGTGTCTTTCAATAAAAGAAAAATTATTCCATAGAACTGTATCTTTTTATTTTCCCTACTTGAAAGCCCCATAAAATTGTCCATTAATAAATTCTGGCTTCCAAGATTGAATTTATAAGTTATAAGTGAATTACATGTCACTGTATTAAATGATATTGACTTCTATTGTATTCTTAGTATTTCAAAAATATTCTCATTTTTCTTAGTGGTCATAATGTGTAGTATAAAAAATCATCAGCACTGAGATTGTTTAAAATCTTAAAGAAACTGTGACTTCAACTCATTCTACTCTCAAAAACTTCATTTTGCTTAAAATAAATCGCTTGTGAAAATGAAAGTTTATCTTCACATTTTAGCATGCTGTCCTATTAATTAATAGTAGTAAGTGTTAAATTTATAGCTATTTTAAACTCAGTGAGAGAATAATTTAAATGGATGAAAATGAAGATATATTTTTCTTTACAATTATGGGGTTTTTTTGTGAATGAAAATGAGAGTCTTCATTTCTCTTTGTTGAAACATTGCTCGATTTAATCCAGTAAAAGAGGTAGTCATTTCTCATATCTATCTGTAAATTGCATTGAAACTAGTTGCAGTCACATTAGGAAGTAATGATTTATATGCTTTCTAATTATTTCTGTGCTTATATAAGCATAGTCTCATTTTAGGAATATTACTGAATTAATGCAGTTATGCATGGAACAAAGAAAAATAATTTTCATGGATGGAACTTTGATTTTCAGCAATCTGATCCTTTATTTTCTTGTCCAACTCTATAATATAGGTGTATGCAAACACCAAGCTGGTAATTTATTACAGGATTTAAATAGATTCTAGAGAGTATATGGGAAATGCTTATCTACTGAAAAGTGACTATTTTCATGAATATAAACTCTAAGAAGCAAAAACCAAATGTTTAAGGTGTCTCTGCTATTTCAGAATTTGAAGCCAGTGGAATCACTATTTGTGGAGATACTGGGATGGGAAGTGTAGACAGCAGACACACACTCAGAAAGGCCTGTGGAATGGATAGGACAAGGGGGTGAGGACTCTTCTGAGGACTTTCCCCTAAATACCATGTTAAACTGAAGCCTACACACAGAGATAAATAACTGGCCTTAAAAAAGAATGCAGTAAATCTTTACTTTTTAAATGCCAGTTCTCTGAAAAGTCCAGGATTTAATATTGTAGGAAAAAAATGTAGTAACATTGTAGTAACAAAAATTCAAGTAACACTTGGTTACAGGTGCATATGATATCTCTGTGGAATATTATCTTTCTTGAAAAAAAGAACATTTTTATTATAATATAAATTATAGTTTCTAAGATGTAAATTTGCTCAGAGATGAGGTTTTTTTTTCTTGTTAAGAACTACTCATTTTCAGCTTTTAATATAGAAATTGTTTAGCTGCTTTTTTTGGAAAGACTGCTTCTTAAACCATTTCTACATGCTTCTATGATTGACTAGGTCCAGCTAATGAGATGTCAATTTTAGGTGTATAAAAGTACTCTCAGATAACTGGGATTAGATTCAACTGAGGATTTGAAAGGGACTGATGTCATGATATCATCATCATGCCTGTATTTAAAGCCAAGATTTGGATAGGAAAAGTAGCTGTGCAATGGCTGGCGTTTTTCTTTCCATGAAGCCACTTGAAACAGTAGAATGATCTTCATCGCACTAGGGTATGTTTGATGAGTAATTTCCTTTTATGATAGTTGTTTTCATCAGAGCAAGTATTCTGGCAATAAGAAATGAAAGCAGCTAGTCTTTCAATTTCTTGGCTTACATTCTGGCACAGAATCATTTCCTGATATTCTGTTAGTCAAAATGATCATAGAATTGGTCAAATTCCAAAGAACTAACCCTTGGAGAAGTATTGAGGAAAATGTGGCCAAAAGTAATCAACTTTGAAAGTTACATGTGACATGATGCTTCCTGTGGTTGTCTTGTAGAAATAACGAGAATGAGAAACAGGAATCCATAGAAATGTCAGGATGTACATATGCAAATTGAAAAGTAAGTGTCTGAAAAACAATTCCATGTGTGATGTCCTGATATTAGACTTGCCTTGCACATAAAAGGTGCCATGGACATCCCTTTTATAAGAGAGATTCTATTTATATGTTCTAGGATTGCTAGCTATTTAAAGAAGTTTTTGTAAACATCCATCAAGGTATTGAATACAAGGGAGATATAAGGATAAATATTATTTTATTCTCTCCCTCATACCTTGGGTGTTTTCTGAAAGGACTGTTGAGTCTTTCTCAAGACTTAACTGGACTGTTGTAAGCCTTGACTAGGATCTTATGCTCCTATTCTTGGTTTTGGTATACAAAAACTATTGAGTATATTTGTGCTGATAGTGGGTTATAGCAAAAGAAATCCTGCAAGAGATTGGTGGCCCAAATTTGAAATGCATATCCTTGATTTTCATAGAAACTAGCTTGGATGGTGAAACTCACTGCTGTGTGCCTTTGTGCATAATTATCAGGAAGGAATAAAATTATAGTAGGATGATATTAATGAATACTTCAAAGACCAATGCAATTCTGATCGAACAAAGCAGACTGTTGGTGAATGAGGATTAATTTTATTTTACTTGGACTAATCTAATCAACATACTTCCTATAGTATGATCAGTGAGGAGCAGATATAAATATCTTAGTGTTCACGTTAGTTTGTGACACCAAGCTTAATTGAATTTAAAAATGGTATATTATATCTAAGTTTTCTAATCCATGTTTTAGATTAAAATCAGGACAAATGATGGGGTTGACATTTCAGCATTACCTTTCAAGTACCTTGATGGGAGCTTTGGGCTTTGTCCAAAATTAATTTGAAAATTAGGGCTAAAATACGATGTATGTCTTTCCCTTCCTTGTCTCTTTGTAAATTGCCAAAGGAGGAAAGAAGAGATAATTTTATATATCCATACTTGCATTATAGGGAGAAGTATGAATAAGAGAAAGCTTAATATATCTGTAACAAGTTATTAAAATAATCTTAAGGAAATGCCATAATGTAACAGAAAATTGAACTTAGACATTCCATTTGTCTATACAAACAATGCCAAAACTAAAGGATTTTCATCACATTCTCAATTTTCTTTTTATTATTTTTGTGAAAGTCTTCTGAGGTTTTTTATTAGTATTACCTAAGTACTATGAAAACATCAGCAAAAATACAAACAAAATGAGGGGAATTAAATTGTGAAAGTCATCTTTAATTAGTCAATTTCAATTTAATTATATCAAAACCCCCCAAAACTTTTGTAACTCAGTTTTCAGCAAAAAAGCTATATCTGAGAAGTTTCCCTACATAGTTTAAATATAACTTCTAGAGCTCTTTATTGAAGAAAATAAGTATGTCAAAGAATTAGGAAGTAAGAATAGATAGAAAACTTATGAAAAATAATTCTATTCCTAAAAATATTAATATACTTGATAAACTAATGGCTCTAAGAGGACTTTGAAAGAAGCTGAGTGGATAGATGTCTATTTACTTGTTTCTAGAATTGTTCATTAATTTCTCTCAGTATATAGCCATTGCTAAGTGAGCTTAGATCCATTAGAACTGGAATGAGGTGTTAAGGTTTGTTTGTTTTATTAATGTGCACTGCTGATTTTCGCCATTTGTGTCTGCACTCCAAGTCTTCTTTGTTTGGGGGCCAAAAAGTAAATATTTTCTTAAAGGCTGCAGCCATTTATAAACACTGTATCTAAGCTTTGAAGCTTTCTGTAATTGTTAATTTTCACTGGTAACTTGACTCCTAACAGAACTTCACACACTCTGGTTCCAATTTCTCCTGGCTGTTGGCTGTCACTGAGAAAGATTCCTAAATTGTAACTTTGTAAAACCTTTGTTAGCTCTACTTTATCTGAGCCTTGTTTCTGCCTGCCTTCCCTATGGTCAGCTTCTGGAGCTCACTGTCTCCCCTGACACCAACTCCGTGCTTACTCTTCCCCTGATACCACCCAACCAACTCTGGTGCTCATTCTTCTCCTGACACTGCCCAACTATCTTTTCCAACAGACATGCTCTCTTAAATATCTCCCCCCCAAACTGTTCCCAGAAGTCCAAGCAGCATATAACCATAAGGAAGGCTGCACTGTACAAAAAGCCTCTTGACAAAGCATCCCCCTACAAGATGTCCTTCTGATAGATATATACCCAAATGAAAAATTGTTAAATGTAAGAATGGTAACCTACTAGCCTGCACTACTTACCAAGATAATTCATTTTATATTCATGAAAAACTCCATTGTTAAAGGATCTTTTTTCTGTACAGTTTGAAAATTATCACTTACTCAAAATGCCATCTAATTTGTTATTGTAAGAGACATGGATATCTCCAAAGAATAACCCCTTGAATCAAAAGGGTAACTAATAACTCCATGATTTGCCCAGAACGGTGCTGGTTTATGCCTTTTGTCCCAGCATAATTATTAATCATGTCTACATTCACTCTCAGAAATGTCCTACTTTGAATGATCACTTACATGGTCACCCTATTTATATATGAATCTCTAAATATTAAAGCATTGATTAGACACCTTGCTGCTTGTGGTGCTTCATGATCCATTAATTATACTAAGAAAGAGCAGAGCCTTTGTCCTCTGGGAACTTCATGTCTACAAGACACAGTACTATTCTGAACACATGTATTAGAGATGAAACATATTAAAACAGTAACTAAAATAGCAAATTATGTATTTCATGCTCTTGGTAATACATTTATTTTCAGGGTGGGAGGAATGGGAGAACTCTGGTTGAGAAAATGCAGGAGTTTTATATATAAGAAGAAAATGGAAAAAAATTATTTTTTTTCTGGAAAGGATTTTCTGCAAAACTAGTTGTGATTTTTGCTGTTTAATTCAGGAAAAAGGAAGTTGGTTTGATGCCTAGATAAAACAATACTAATGGAAACTACACACAAATCAGGCCTGAGCCTGGGTGTAGCAATTTGAATAATGGCCCTGAAAGGCTCATTGTTTGTATACTGGGTTCCCAATTGGTAGAACTGTTTTAGAAGGATTTGGAGGTTTGGCCTAGTTGGAGAAGGTGTGTCAGTCAGTACAGCGAACTGTGAGTGTTGAGCTTTCAAAAGACACATGCTATCCCTAGTGTTCTCCTTCTGCTGTTTCCTACTTGCAGATCAAGATGTGAGCTTTCAACTGTTCCTGTCATCATTCCTTTGCTCCACCATAATGGACTCTAAACCTCTGACACCATAAGGCCAAGTAAATATTTTATTTTATAACTTGCCTTGTCCATGGTGTTTTGTCACAGCAATAGAAAAGCAACTAAGACAGTGTGTCTGGAAACTAATCAATTATCATTTCTACAAACGACATTTAACATTTTCCCATCATGCTGCAATGTACGTGATAAAAAGACGGGATACAAAAAATGATAGTATATGGCAAAGGTCTATTTATGTAAACCATGTTATTTTTATAATAGATCTTTATTTTGGCATATTTTGACCTTGACCTTGACTGAAGTAAATCTAGTACCTTTATTCTCTCTATGCCAGTAATACTCCCAATGAGCTGTAGAGTGGTTCAGAAATTGCCATAGGACCAAGATAGGGTACTAATATTTTTGTTGTTGTTGTAGAACTAGAGATTGAAAGGAGGGCTTTATGAATCCTATGCAAACACTGTTCTAGGAAGCTAAATACTTTGCCTCCTAAGTTCTGTGTAGAGTTGACTTGTCCCTGGCCCTTAAGCTCCTTGGAAAAGAATAAAGGAAATAGTTATGGTTCCATGATGAAAGGAAAAGAAAGAAATGAAGATTAACTGTGGTTTACAAGGATTTAATTTATAGGCACACAAAATAAGTTTTAAAATTAGATTTTGTGCCCCCATCCCTAGTGAGGAGTTATTGACAGTTGATACTGCTGGGGAGGGAGAATCAATTTTATTTAAGGCTGTGGCCTTTTGTAGGTTAACTATGCTTCAGTGAATGGCCCCACATCTATGCATTATGAGTAGCACAAATTATGTTACATAAATATGACTTGGATTTAGTAAAAGCCTACTTGCTGATAATGGTCAGATATTAGGATATTTGCTTATTATTGGATTTTTAAGGGGAAATGAGAATTCTTGGCTACAAGACTTATTCTTTAGGTCCAATTGCAATGGTCCCAGAACACTATTACAGGTCATACTTCTGAAACTTTATTCACTTTATTTCTTTTGCTTGAAATTTCTTTCTTCTCCTTTCTTGCCTTGAAAACACCAAATGTATTGTGCTTTACCCAGTATTACTGATTATCTTTGCCTAGATAGATAAGAACTTTATTTTTTTTTACACGAGGATGGCATAAATTAGAGAATCAAGACTTAAGTGAATGTACTAATAAGTTAAAGACACAGAGGTGTTCATAGATACTAAATTATGCATTCTTGAAGAAAATGAAATTCTTAGATGAGACTGTTGGAATCTCTGACGACATCAACAGACCCTGCAAATTTCTCATCTGCTCCAAAAGTTTACTTGCGTAAGCAGGGAAGTTGACAATTTTCTTAACACTTAGAAAGCTAGACATTTATCTAGTCTAATAGATAATCTAATCCCTGTTAGTTTCTTGATTGTTATTATTTTACAATGATATTGTACAAATGAAAATTTAAAAGTCACTTAATTTTTTAGTATTTACTTATTTTATGTGTATGAATTTTTTTTCCGCTTGAATGTATGTGTACATTGTATGTGCCTGGTGTCCATGGGGGTCAGAAGAAGTTGTCAAATCCCCTGGAACTGGAGTTACTGATGATTGTAAGCCATTGTGTTGGTGGAGGTTATTAAACTCAGGTCCTCTAGAGGAGCAGGAAATCCTCTTTACCACTGAGTCATCTTTCCAGCCCCTAAAATAGGTACTATTTTTCTTCCCAAAGTTTCAAGAAATGTGCCCAATCAAATCCAGTCTGATTTTTGGACTCTTCCTTTTAATTTCTAAGTTAAATATCTTCCTCTGTTTGGCTTTTTCCCTATAAGCACTCCATTGATAATTGTAGAAAATATATAACAGAACATGATATTTTTCTATTAGCATTGTAATGAAAATCATTTCCTTTTTTTCTGCTGTCAGTTCATTTTTATGGACTTGTTCTAAAGTTCTGAAGATGATCCATAAGAAGACTATACTTATTTATCATGAACAGTGTGTGTGTGTGTGTGTGTGTGTGTGTGTGTGTGTTTTCTTCCCTTCAAAAGGAATATCAGTATAAATACCAAGCAATCAGAATTAAATAGCTTAAGTAGTAGTGTTGCATTTCCAATTGCTTGTCATTACATGGGATGTTAGGGTTGCACCTGACTATAGTGCACTACCTGCAATGTACATTTTACATTTGCAATCAGCCTATTACAGATGAAGTGTGAAAATTGGAGAGAACTTTTGATGATAATTGGAAGATGTTTTCCTTGAAGTATGTAATGCCCTTAAGAGAACTTGAATTACTTGTCTGTAATTTTGTTATCAGCTATAATGCTATTTATTTAACTTGAAGTTTATTGCTCTTGAATATATTTTCCTGTGTCTTTCTGTTGAGTGACACAATTGCTATATTCTCTAGAGCATTGTATCTTGAATATCATTATAAATTTTATTTTGCATGATGTTTTCTAAAACATCATAGAATTATCTTCCCAGAGGGAATGATTCATAGGTGATAAATGAAATTACCTCTGGAGTTTTAAATTAAGAAGGTAAATGGAAGTCTAAAAGATAGACTGTCTTTGATTCTATCTTTCTTTCTTCTCAGTACTTGACCCAGCATTGCAGTACTGACAGACTGTCAATTTGTACAGTAAATATGCATCATTTTCTGCTATAGAGAATGGCATGCTTTTGTTCTTCCTCTTACAATCTTTCTCTGGGTTACCCATTTCTTTTCTGATCTTTTAATATAATATTTCACATTCATTCAGATTTTTGAGTCCTGGAATAAAACAATTCTCTGTCTAGAATGTCTTTCCTATTCTCCAAAATCTACGTAAATTCATATACTTCCTTGAAAGATGTTCTAATTTATATTTTACTATGCCCATGAATATTTATGTAAGTACTGCAGTCCAAAATTATCTTTTATCATCTTTCTGCTTGTATCCCCTATTTGCTAGATCTCTGTGCTGGAACAGAACTTCGTACAATTGTACATTGTTCCACTGGAGATCATCAGTGTGGGAATTCCAACCTGAAATTATGACCACAAAGTTGCTTTAATATGGGTACAATTTTTTTATTAAGAACAATAATGCATAATTTAATCTGAAATTTTAACAAACTTATCTGGTTTCTAAGTCTTTGATTGATAAGATACAATCAGCTGAATCTCATTTCCTCATTTGTTATGTGGAAATTATCTTTGTTTCATCATATCTAATGTTCAACTATTTGTAAAATATACTATATTGTAGACCACAGAGAAAGGAAAAAAAATATTGATTGTAAAACTCTGCCATAAGACATTGCTATCACTAAGAATTTCTATTTTATACTTACTGAGAAAGTTTTTAAATTACTAAGCATATACTTTTGTTTATCGTACCACCCTTTAATTTACATAGCATATAGCATTAAAATATAAATGTGCATTTCAACATTTTTTAACCTCTGAATCCTTTCCTTATGGTCATGCTTCTGGATCACAGTGCAATACCAAGTCAATCCTGTTATTAAACTCTTCCTCTGCCAAATGCTGGCTTCATAATATTGGTGTATTAGTTACTTTTCTTTTGTGGTAAAACACCATGGCCAAAAGCAATGTATAAAAGAGTTTATTTGGTCTTATGGTTCCAAAGGGCTAAGAATCCATCATGTCAATGAGGCATGGCAATAGGCAGGCATGGTGGCAGGAGCAGAGAGCTAAGAGATCACATCCTCAGTCTCAAGGACAAAGCAAATAAAGTGAACTGAACATCAGAGATGATATAAACTCTTAAAGCCCACACACAGTGATGCACTTACTCTAGCAAACCTGTTCCTCCCATAACTTCTTCAGACAGTGTTTCCAACTGGGCACCCAATATTCAAATGCCCGAGTCTTTAGGGGACATTTCTTACTCAAATCATCACAACTGGGATCATTACCAAGAATCTTGCACCCTTAATTTCTCACCTATAAAACAGGGAAGATCATTTCTATGTGTCATTTTATTTAAACCAGGTGATATAATGCAAATGCTGTGCATTTGTTATTAGTCTGTCATATGTAGTGGTATATATTTAGCATCCTAAAACTCAGCTTAATATTTTAATAACTTAATTTTCTTTTAAATATCTATTATGATTGCTTCCAACAGCTTATTTAGAATGCTAGACTATACTCTTAGAATTCATGTGACTTAAACTTTGTTCTTTGAAATTAATATTTTATTTCATGATAGTATATGGTTTAATTTTACATGCATTTACTCAAGATATGTTAGTTATACATTTTTATAGTTATAGAACTTACTAACACATCAAGAATACTTTGAGTAAATCATAAGCATCTCTATACAGTGAAAGTGATTTTTGTTTGTTTCATAATTGGAATTCTCTGGGTGCTTGATATGCGTCTGCTGATCTCCCAAACTACCTTTATTATTGCTGCCACCTTAAAATCTTCACTTTTTTCCTTAATCCTAAACTACAGTTAAAACACTGATTTGATAGAATATATCAGTACTACTTTTCTTAGCAAGTAGGATGAAAAGATTTTTGTGAAGAATAGCAAGAAATGAGTAGATGTAAATGTAAAATATCAAAGACTTTAAGTAAAAAATCATTAGATTTAACTATATATGTAATGGTTGAATTGGTTCTTCTTTAAATTCATCAACTTTCAGTACTTGAGGCCAGCTCTCTGTCTTCCATAATCACATGCTTTCTTCTATATTTATCATTTACTAAAAATACAAAAGTAAAGAAAATATGATCTCTTCCCTGAAGAATTTCTATTCTCTTTCTTTACAGATGAGATTTCTGGGGTGGAGAGAGCTAAGTGAATTGCCCAAAGCCACATAGTTGATAACAGATCTGGGACTCTAACCTATTTTCTGCCAATTAAATTCAATAAAAATTAATTGAGAATATAATTGTAATAGATTCTGCCAAAGCCTACCATGTCTGATGTTTTTTTCATTCCAACAAAGAAATGTAAACTGGAAATGGAAGATTACCATTTTTATACCTTGATTTCTGTTGGAAGCATGTAAAAACACCACTGTTCATAGCAAATAAAATCAAAGTATCGTAAATCTCAGCAATGACAAAGTAGCTATTAGTATTAGTAACTATACTTGCCTGGGGCAAGCTTGGTAATTAGGGTATCCTGCGTTTAGAGATCCAGAAGAATGAAATCTGAGCTTTTAAAGAGACTGTCAGGGAGAAAACGGTTTCTATTGCACAATGGTTCTTCCATTCACAAATGGATTCACTGCAGGGCGCCTCTGAAAAAGTTGTCACTTCATACTTTTAAGTATGTTGTTGTTTATCAGTGTCAAGGAAAATGGATTTCATCCATTTACTGTGAAAACCACTTTCTGTAGTAGGCCCTTCACATGTTCATATATTTCTTCATTCAACATCAATATAACCCAGTTTTAATGACCCAGGATTTATTTATGTAATCATTGTCTAATTTTAGGCTGATTGGGTATCAGTTTCTTCATAAGAGGCTATAGATATTGCAGAGCTCATTCTTCAACTGGTGACTTTTATGTACCTGAAACTCAGTACTTACTTCTGTAGTCATGTCTTAGTAGATCTGAAGAAGCCATATACTGAAAAGGGTACACTGGATCAAAAACTTTGATTTCAATGTTTTTCTATTCTTCACTGCCTATGTGAACTCTGACAAATAAATAAACCTTGACATACTTTGGTTTCCTTATCTATAAAAAAGGAGCAACAGGTTAAATACTATAAGGTCTTTGTGAGGGTTTAGCAAGATGATGTACCTTGTACTTGTCACTTTATAGGGATTTAAGGAATATGAGTCCCTCCCATTCCCATAGCTGTCTGTCTCCTACTGATAGTTTTATTCTTGCTCTGTAATATGGTCTTGGCACCCTTCTGTTCTGTATGATACCAATGAAGAATGTTGTGAATCTTCTTACTCTGTGGCTCTTGAGACAAACTATATGCCGCTTTCTTCTATCATCAAATTGAAGATGCATGATTAAGCTATATTTACACTTGGCATTATGAACTATGTCAGCCTGCATCTCCTGATATAAATATTGTGGAAGTAAAGTAGCCACTTGTTTTCTGGAAGGAGATCTCCAAGGCCAAAAGAAAATTGAACTCTGTGCTCCTAGACACCTCTGAACTCTGACACAACAGAAACTGAGAAGATACAAAAAGTTTTTGGAAAGCAAAGTACTTTTCGACACAGTAGATTAAACAATAATGGAAAAAGCTCTGAGATGTTGCTTTTCCCAAATTACCACAGTTAACCTCCAAATTACATCAACCGAAACAACTTCTTTTTCTCTTTAAACTCTGACACAGATTGAGTGAGCCCTCATTGGGAGTAAGAAAAAGAAATATTTATCTAGGTTTGTAGGAATTTCTATGCTTTGAATACTATTGTAACCAGTGAAAATACATATAACCTTGAAAACTGTATCCAGATCTAAAAAGAAAACTGCTCTCCAATGTCTAGATACTTTATAAACTATTGAAAATTCATTCGACTTTAAACCAAACAGACTGTTTATTTAGCCCTGCATGATATTCACATGGTTACTGTGAGTTGTATAGTTAATGAATAATATTTTTAAGAAATATCCTTCTTTTCTATGTATATAAACATATTCTTGAAATATTGCTACTATTAAAGATAACAGGTCTGTGTTTGGCCAATGTAAATAAATTTAAGACTAAATTTAAAAATTATAAACCATGTAAAAATAGAGAGTAAATCACACATGCACACACACACACACACACACATACATACACACTCACATTCATACACACTCAAAGTGACTAAAAAGATTAGTCCTTAAAATAGCATCTTCAATAAACATTGAGATGCACTGATTCTGTTGAATTAACAATGGCAAATGAAATATTGCTTAGCAAATGTATTGTCCTATTAGAACTAAACATTCTTTGACTATCTGAGAACATTAAGTTTGATGATATTAAATATTTCAAGTTTCTTATTCCACTATAACTTTGCTACTAATGTGAATCTCTAAGGGAGAGTGTAATTTGGACAATCTTAACCAATTGATTAAAAAAATTGTATACAATATCGTCAACTCAATAAGAAAGTACCTGGGTTATCACTTTAATATAAACTTGGATAGATCTTGTTCTCTCTTTCCTTCAAATTTAAGTATCACCTAACACTGAAAATTATTTTTTTAAACTTTCTGAAGTAACATTTTTAGGCTTTCAATGAAAATGAAGAACAGCTTGAAGTAAAACCACCCTGGTAAAATATAAAGAATCAACTGTTTCTGAGCTGAGTAAAGAATGGGTGTTCTCTGGGGTTTCTGAGTCCACCAAAGTCAGCCAATGAGACACATTTAAGTATAGTGATATTCTCTTCCAGGTCAAATTCAAGATGGAAATTTGGAGCAAGCTAGGTTTTATCTTTTATCCATACTTTTGATAGTTGTATCCAAGGAGAAGAATTTTTGGTTACAAAATTGCTCAAACTTGACTGTGTATTTTTACCTTTTGTTTACAAGCGTTTCTCTTCATACAAATGTACTTACTATATGGCTGTTGCAGACAGGCACTGGTGAGGGGGGCATCTGTTTCTTGAGAGTTCTGCTTTACATGGACTGAACAATATTTCTGTGTGTCTATTTTGAGTATTTGAATTTTTGCTTCATCTACACTTGAATGTGTACAGCTTGACAAAGGTATATGTTACATTTTTTAAATTTTCCTTTAGTTTCCTAAAAATTAAAAAAAAAACTTTTCCCATTCTCACAGCACTCTGCATAACTTTCCAACCTATATATGTAATTTATGAACTCCCTACATAAAAGGAAATAATAGGGATGGTTTGGGTGGTGCCATTAAATTGATATATTTTCAAGTAGTTTTTAAATTACTTTCTGTGGAGCCTTTTTCAAGGCTGAATCATGATCCTTATTGAAACAGGGAAAGGAAAAAAAAGGAAAGAAAGGCACATGCAAGTAATATTAGGAATAATAAAAAGTCAATATAATGATAGACAAAAATAGAGATTTGAAAAAGTCAGAAGAGAACAATATGGAGCCACTGTATGCCAATAAAAGTGAAAGCATTCATGGAATGGTTATATTAATAAAATATATAATTTATCAAAATTGTCTCAAGAAAAAATTATGAAAAACTGTAATAAGCCAGTATGTTTAGCTATATTGAAATGGCTATAAAAATCAGTCCTCTCCTAAGTCTCTAAGCCCAGGTGATTAGGTGATTTTACTGCCAAATTTTCCCTAACTTTCAAGGATTAAATGATCCTAATTATATTAAAAGTTTTGAAAAAAGAGAAAAAGCTGCTTGATTTATGAGACTAGCATAACCTTCATCATAAAACCAGGAGGGGAAGGATATAATCAGAAAAGGAAAGTACAGGTCAATTTTACTTGTGAATGTAAATGGGGTATCTGGAATAAGTACCATGAGATCTCTCTCCCACTCTCTTTCTCGTCCTCTCTCTTTCTCCCTCTCCCCCCTCTCTCCATTGTCCTTCTCTTTCTTTGGGGTCAGGGATTGAACCAATAAATTATCTGCCACTGAGCTGTGTCCCTTGCCTTTTAAAAAAGTTCCTTTTGAGACAGTGTTACTAGGGCCAGCTTTCAATCACTCTGTGAGCCAGCCCAACTTGGAGTTGTGATCCTCTTGCCTGAATCTCCTGAGTAATTTTGATTCCAGCCCTGTGCCACCACACCTGCCTGCCAAGTCATTTTGGTGACCACATTTTACTTGAAATCTGTTTTATTTTCTTTCTCTTCATGCTCACCGTAGGCCATGCCACCACCCTCACTCGCTGCAGTAGACTTCTTAGTCATCTCCATACTCTTGCCCTGACCCTGCAAATATAAACAAGAATATTTGGTTCCCTTTTAGAAGTCCCTAAAGACTTCCCATGTTTTTTAGAAGCTACTGTGTCATCTGAAATACTTCTTCATATACATCTTTCTTCTTTTCATCACTCTAGACATACTGAACTTCTTTGTTATTTGAAAAGAGCAAGTGTGTCTCAGACATTCTGCATTTTCCTATTTTCTGCTCCTTAAATACTTTTGCTCCAATCATTTGCATAAGCAGTACCATCAGAAAGCTTGGGTTTCTCCTCCAGTATCACCTCAAGAGAGGCATTTTCTGTTCCAAGTCTTCATTCTCCTTTCTTCTTGCATTCTGCTTTTCGTTGTTTTATTCATCATTATTGTCTTCTTTTCAGATGTCTTACAAAGTCTTTGTCTTTCATATTCACTATAACGTAAGCCGCCTGAGAGCATGGATTTGTGTTTACGATAATATTCCTATTATCTAAAAAAAGAAAGAAAGAAAAGAAAGAGAAAGAAAGAAAGATACAAAGCCTAGCAGACATTCAATACATATTGAATGAATAAAGCTATTCTAATACTTTTATTCTTATATAGTAGAAAACAAACGCCAGGAGGAAAAATGATTGCCCAAGTTTCCTTCTGCTCATGATAATAGAAATCTTTTTCTAGATTATAGGCCAATGATTTTTATGCTATGCTCCCTTCCTTTAGCCATATCTAGCCATGTGATTCTAAGTCAAAAGACACTCCTTTTCTGTTCTTAGTAGACTGGTCTAGGTATTAATTTATGAACCATGCATTCGACAAATCAACATGATAAAGGGACTTAGATATGGATACTGTATTACTTTCTGGCTTTCCAGTAGTGGTTATGTTTCATTTCAGGGACATCTTCCTGCACAAGTAGGAAAAACATTTATTTTTGTGAGTACATCTATTAGAAAGTGTGGCAAAGCATGATAAGGCCAAGAGTGCTTATCTGTTGACATTAACTTATCCCAAAGAAGTCTTGAATCTAGTAATTTATCAAAGTCTCACTATCGTAGTATTACAGAAAAACAAAAAAAGAATGGTAACATAGCAGAGGTGAGTGTGTGCATGTACATATTTGGCACATCTCTTAAACACATTGCACAAATATCATATGCCTGTGTCTATTCAAGTGGAGGTATACAAAACAGTGGCAGACATTATCTTTTCCCTCAAGGATTATGCACAAGCTTGTCTCATAAAAACCAGAAAGTAGCTCAGACCTAAACAAGGCTGGACAGTGAAATTATGACTAATTGCCAGAGCCAGCGAGATCCAGAATCAGACAAAGTCACTATGTGGTAACATTAATCTGATCAAGAACAAAATGACTATGCAATATGAAGGTGCGTATAGCCACCCTTTCTTCTTTTTTTGTGACAAGATTCACAGTGGATTGATGTATCATTAAAAGTAGTTTATTTTGTTTGCATTCTGGCTGAAAGTCATCGACCACAGGAGATGGAGTTTTTCTAAGGCTACAGAATAATTCTTCAGAGATAATAAGGTTCACAGTTGCCTTTGATTTTCTAAGCAGAAACACAGCGATGGAATTTTCTTTGTCTCATTTCAGAAGTAGGGTGGAGGGCTGGTGTCCTGCTACTGTGGAATATTTCACAAGTTGCATCAAAGATTTAGAGTATGTGTTTCTTTGTGGCTCATCACTTCAGGCTCCTGAACAAAGTGGAAGTTCTGTGATACATTTTGTTTTCCCTGGTCTGTTTCTTGTCAGCTACCAAGGGAGAGAGGCTGATTAAATCTCTATTTGATTTGTGCAGGAAATTTTAAACAACCGTAAGAAATTCTCACCAAATATACTTAGCCCTTTCAGGCCTCCACCTCTTCAAAAGCAAATTAAAGGTAATGGATACTGTTTGATGAGGGCATTTGTGCTAACCTACCAGTGTCTGATGGTGACTTCAGAGGTTATTCATAGTTTTCCAAATACCATGCATGTCCACATGAAATTATGCTTCTCTATCAATCAGCTGCAAAGTGGACCTTTCCATTTATAACATGCAAAACACTAGCCATGTTTTCTTTTTAAAAATGTATTAGGAAGGAATATATGTACTAGAATATTAAGCTTGTTATAATAAGAACTGTAGGGAGTTTAAAAATAGATGTTGGCTGCTAGGAGTAGAAATTTGGTTCAGAGTGATAATTTTGTTTGCATTTATTTATTTCAGAGTGTTTCCTTGAGCAGTTGATGCAGGTGAGTGAATGGAATATACAATCAATTTTATTTCAAAATAGGACCTAAGGACCAGAGAAGTTGGTTTTTTAATAGGAAGTGCAAAACAATCACCTGGGGAAGTGGTTAAAACTGGATCTTTAGCCCTTGATGCAATCCTGCCTTGTCCCTTTGTGAAGTTAGGGATCATGATTCTTCACTAAAAACACAAACCTGACCAAGCATTTGTAATAGATCATTAAGGTTAATAAAACATTGGCAGTTGCATCGTGCAGTATTTGGGAGCAGGAATGAGGTTGATTAGAAAGGGTAAAGCAGAAGGATGGAATGAGGAGTGCTACCTAATGTCTCATGTTGTTTCTTCATTTGCATGCCAATGTTGCTTCAAGAATAAAAATGTCAATTGTCCATTGAGAGAGGGTTACAGAGCCAGGAGTGGTGGTGCATTCATGTAATTCTAGCACGTGGGAAGCATAGGCATGAGGATTTCTGGAGTTTGAGAACAGCCTGTAGTAGACAGTGACAATATGAAAAACAAAAACATAAACAAATCCACCATCATACTATCAGCAAAAGAGAGCTAGCTACATTGTGGTACAGCCAGTCAACATGTAAAATGAACTTCTAGGTGATTTATAAGACCGTGTAAAAGATGCTCATTCAATGTTATTCACTGATAAAGCAATCATACTTTATGACTGTTCTTTAAAAAACATTGTTTGTTATAGGTATAGGAAAATACCAAATAAATATACAGTTGAATAAACTGTGAGATTATAGGTAAAATTTTTGTGGCTTAATATAATTTTTACTGTCTAAGCCAAAGCAACATCTTTTATGCTCTCTTAGAACATCCTAGCACCTCAGATGCTATTGTTATCTAAATAAAGATGTAGTTATTTTCTATACAGCAGCATCACTTTACCAAATGGAGGTCTGTAGAAGATGATGTATGTAAGTTGAATTGGGTAATTGGATACTATTATAATGACATGGATGAAAAGCAATTAATGTTTTTGGCCCGCCTTACATTCATGGAGAATTATTGCTCTCCTCTATTTTGTACGCCCTATTTAAGTATTTTTCATTGCAACTTGATATTATCATGTTTAAAAACAAGAAGTTTAAAGATGCAGATTGTGATCTAGCTTGCTGAGCTGTGACATCAAGGCAGTGCTCAAACTGCCTGAGGCAATTGATTGCTTGATGTGTGCCAAGTGTAAATGTGAAGCTCAGTTTCTTCCAGAGAGTAAGAAATAAAGAATGTAAAATATTCCAGTGACAGTCACATTGTCTATATAGTACAATGAAAACATTTCACATATGGTGGATTAAAGGAAGTTGTTTTAAAATGTACACATTGTTTTGTTTTGGGGATTGAACCCAGGGCCTTGTACATGCTGAGCACACATTCAACCACTGAGCTATATCCTCAGCCCCACCACATAATTTTAAGGCACACATGCAGCTTACATAATTTATTAGACAGTGATAGGTTGGGAGTAGATAACAGGTTTTTGCAGGAAACTGACTCCAGTTGCTGAGCCCAGGATCTTATTTGATTCTCACCTATGCTTCTCAGAGTATAGCACTTATGCCAGACGCATCAGTTTCATATAACACCTTAAAAATCCAAACCCAGACATAATGGATCAAAAACTGGAAACAAGGCTCGCCTGTCTGTGTTTTTATAAGCCCCCATGGGTGTTCCTGATGCAAACTAAAGTATGAGAAGGACTGACTAGGAAAACCCCCATGTAATTTTAAAATAAAGCTACAGGATAATGTATTAAGTAATAATATTTAAGTGTATGGTTATCAATGAAGTATTATTAGTCATTACTCCGGCTTTACAAAGTATGAACTTGGGTCCAGACCTGCACAGAATAAAGCAAAGTTTCTCCTGTCTCTCCCATTGCATGCTTGATTCTTTTGCAATTGGTATTTCCATAATATCCTCTGTTTTCATGTCATATATATGCAAATGGACTTGGGTATTTGTTTAACATAGGATTCACAGATGAGAGGAAGAGGTGTGATCTTTGGCATTTTGATTCGGGTTTATGTTGTTTAATATGATGATCTTTGGTTATATTCATTTTCTAGAAGACAGCATATTTTGTTGTTCTTTATTGCTGAATAATGCTTGATTGTATGTGCACACAATATTTTCTTAACCCACACATCTGTCGATGAATGCCTAGATTGAGTTCATAACTTGGTTGCTGTAAATAGTGAAGCATAAATAAGGATGCACAACTATCTCTGTGGTATGTTAACTTAAAGTCTCTTCAGTATATATCCAGGAGTGATATAGCTATGTCATATGGTTGTTCCACTTTTACCTTTTAAAAAACAATTGTGCTTGTTTCCATAGATGTTGAACAATTTAACATTCTTACCAGCAGTAAATAAGGGTCCGTCTTCCTTATAACAGCCATTCTGTTAAGGGTAAGCTAGACTCCCATTGTAATTTCAATTTGAGTTTCCTCAATAACTAAATGTCTTTGCATGGCTTGAGGGACTGACCTGACTAGGAGCAGTGAGAGAATGAAGAACAGACAAACACAGAGGCATACAGGAAGGCTGGCAAGAGGTGGTGTGCTGGACTCTCTGAAATGTCAGCACCCCAGAAACTGAGCCTGTTTAGCATATACAGTTGAACAGAAAGACAGGGTTACTGCATACAGCTGAACAAGGGATTGTGGCTATTACAAATTGACAAACAAGGATGCAGGGTTGCTGCTATAAAGCTGGGTCAAGGAGACAGGTTTAGCTTATCTTGGTAGGAGCAGTCTTTATAGAGGAGCAGTTTTCAGGCAGCAATTATCCTAGGGATACAGGAAAAAAGCTATGGTGACATTTTTAGCACACACTGCCAACATCCTCACAGAGACCATGCAGGCTTTGCCGTCTTCCCATGGGTCTGAGACTCTAGGTTCCTTGATGTCGCAGTGCCAATGTCAACAACACATTCCCTCAAGACTTCACTCACTCAGGGCTTTCCCTGCTCCCCACAGCTAAGGATGCTGGGCATTTTTCCTATGTCATTTGGCCATATGTAATTCACCTTTTAAGAATTTCCTGTTTATTTCATTAACCCATTTATTGATTTGGTTGCTTGCTTTTCTGACATTTAGGGTTTTTCTTGCATTATTTGTATATTCTAAATATTAATGTGGTGGGATATTTGGCTTGCATTTTGTTTCTCTCATTCTGTAAGCTGTCTTTTCACTTTATTGTTTGCTTCATTGTGCAGAAACTTCCAAATTTCATAAGCTTATATAATTCTTTCTATCACTTCCTAAGCTATTGGAGCACTTTTCAGAAGGTTATTTCCAATACATATCTTGAATTGTTTCCCCTTGACTTTCCTTTACTTATATTTGGTTGCATCATCCATTCTGAATGTATTTGTATATGAATTGAGATATAGGGACTAAGTTTCCTTCTTCTCTGTGTAGACTGGACAAAGTGATACCTCATTGTTCTTCTCTCTATCCAGAATCTTGGCCTGTTTGAATTATAATTTTCCTGACTTTTCTGTTGTAGTTTCAAACAATGTTTTATTAAAGTATGTAATATCTGGGGTACACAGAAGTCTAAGTTATGATTTGGTTTAAATATTGCAGCATTGTACACAACATCAGCAGAATGTTTGGACTTGACTAAATTATGCAGAAGATCTTTGGTTTGCCATATTTGGATTTTTATGAAGAGTTTCACCTCCTTTTTCTGTATCTTTTTCTAGGCCCTTCCTCCCAAATATAAATCATGATCTTTATGGAATCTTTAAGAAACTGGAGAATAGGGAGAATGAGAAAGAACATCAGAGCATAGCTGAGCACTTGGAATCACTAATCAATACTTCTCAGATAATTTCTAAAGAAAATGAGTGAGGCTTTGAGGATGTATGGCCTTTGGGTTCTTTACTAAATTAGTCAGTGACACAAGGTAGTGGAAGAAATTCCATAATGGAAGGTGATTTTCTTTATGTCATTTTGTGAATGAGCAAATTTGAGGTAAATTGCTTTGATGGTAACTCTTGTGAAGTCACTTAACATGAACGTCCTATCAGTTAAAAAAGACTGAAGAAAATATATTTTATCATTGAAGAATTATTGGGAACTTAATGTTATGGAAAGGAAGAAACAGCATAAAGACAAATTTTAGCTGTAAATTATATTAGTAGTAATTATATGAGTGTTGAAGCTTCAGAATAGACTGAGGACAGCTAGAAAATACGTGAAAAGAAAACAAGACTTTTAAAATTTAGAATGAAACCCCAATGACTGACAGAGAGACTATGATTAATACATAATCAGAAGGAGATACAGTCCTGGATACGTATTATTTCTCTGAATCTGTTGATCCTCTTTCTACTCCCACACTTAAGTCACTTACAACAAATAGCACATCAAATGTAGTATTGAATTTGGTGAGGATCTGGGAATAAATTGTCAAGAAAAATCAATATACTAATCAAATGTAAATCTATTCATTTTGCAAACTATTATTGAGTTACTACCCTAGCAAGTATTTAATTTGGCCAGGTGTTCAATGTAAAAATTAGTTCCATTCCTTGGCTTCCTGAACTCATGCATGAGTGAGGTATTCAGTCTGGCAGCGGTACAATGTGGTTGGGAAAATGTTTTAAAAATTAGCTATGAGTTGCAAAAAAAAAAAAAAGTTTTGAAGTCAGTTTAGATGGATCGTGAAGGCTTAACAGAAGGAAAAACTTTGAGCTAGAAAATGAAGCATGTGTACAACGAAGAAAAGACATTTGATAGAAATGGAACAACATTTATAACTATACTTATGGAAAGATGATATATCAATCTTAGAACCCAATTACTACTTCTCCATAGCTGGTACATGGGGCTCTGAGCAATGAATGGTGCAGGTTTCTATTATTTAATAACTAAATCACATCAGTGCAGTTATTTTAAAAAACACAAATTTATCATGTCACAGAATCTACAGAAGGGCAAGAGTCTGGGTGTGACCTAACTGGACTTTCATTTTCTGATTTTACAAAGCTAGAATGGAGTTGTAGGTGGGGATGAATTTTCCTTGTGACTTTAGAACTCATGGTAGTTTGAGCTTTTTGGAACCAGCAATTACAAAGTCTCAGGTTATCCCTTTCTCACTTCAGGGAAGGCTGTTGTCCTCACTACAGTAATAACTCTTTTAAGTCAAACTTTGAAACCCTATATATAGCTATGGAATTCTTTACATTTTCCATATACTGTGATAATTATAGTAGTGTTGTTCTATCACCTTTAGTATATTTTACTGTGAAGTAGGTTACAGGTTCTACTTACAAGCCAAAGTATGAAAATCAAAAAGAGGAGATTTCTTAAGTGTAGGACTTAGGGATCTTTATAGGATTTTCTGCCACAAATAGGAAAATCTAAAAGACCAGAGGCAATAGAGCTTAGATATAACATACTCTCTCATCCCTCATTAAATAGACTCAATGGGTTTTGAGAGAGAGAGAGAGAGAGAGAGAGAGAGAGAGAGAGAGAGAGAGAGAGAGAGAGAGCACATGAAGTTGAAAAGTAAAAGTAGTGGGAGTACAGAGGAGAAAATGTAAGGGAAGGAATAGGGGTGGATTTGATAAAATATACTATATGTTTGTATAAAATTCTCAAGAAATAATTTTAAGTTTTCAAGTTTTAGTTTATTTATTTTTGTTTTGTTTTGTTTTTGAGACAGGCTTTCTCTGTTGTAACTCTGGCTGTCCCAGAGCATGCTCTGTAGATCAAGCTGCCATTGAATTCACAGAGATTCACCTGCCTGTGCCTCCTGAGTGCTGGGATTAAAGGTGCACACCACCACCCAGCAGTTTATCTACTCTTTGATAATTTCATACATGTATGGAATGTGTTTTGATTTTTAATATGCATCTAGTTAGGGGAAGCTGGTGGATTATTTTAAACAAGGAAATAGCACTACCTTTGCATATAGGAAGAAGAAACTGAATACAGGATGACCTCTCACCATTCCCTTGGCTGATGGCTGCTCAGGTATCTTCTACATTGTCATCCTAAGTCCTTTCTGTCTTACAATGCTGCTGCTGGGAGACACAGATCGATGCTTCTGTTTTCTATCTTGTTAGGTGAATATTACAGGGATAAATACAAGGATTAATGCAGTGCTCACCTTTTGTGATAACATTCTGTCCACAATTTTAGCCCCTATGAATTACAGTTTCTTTGGTGGCCCTACAGTACTTTTACATAATGTACTTTCAAAGTTGTGTGCAGGTTTTGTAGGCTCACAGTCTGATGTAAACTGCTCTGTCACAGCTAGAAGACATAAGCAGTCTTGGAATTTTGAAAGTTTGCCAAGTTGGTGAACCAACTGTTTTAAGACAGTGTCTTAGCTGTCCCCTTATTTTGACTTATGTTCCAAGGGTGATGACATTTTGTTTTAGTAGACCCATCCCTGTCCTCATGGAACAGTATTGATTAGTCACTCATCTCTGACAAAATCTAGTAGGCCATTTTACCACTTCCCAAGGAAGGAGGACTATTTCAATGGTAGAAACATGAAAGTGTTCTGACATGTTTATAGGAGAACACTGTATATCGCCTGTTGGAATACGAGATCCAACAATGGATCATAGAATACAGAATTCTGCTGAGTGTAAGCTTTTCATCAGTAGTATGTTGCCAGAATCAGTCCATTCCCTACTCTTGAGGTGTTGTAGATTCTGAGAGTGGCCGCAGTGGTATTCAGTTTTTGGCCTTGTCATCCAAAATTATTGCTTAAAAAAAAAGAAAAGAAAAGAAGTAAACCCAAGTCCAGATACTATTTTTGCAAAATATTGGAAAGTGAAAAAGAGGCAATATTCACCAGATCTTGGGTCTCCCTGAGAGCTATCAAGAACAAGCATGCATGGGGCTGGTGAGATGGCTCAGAGGGTAAAGGTCAAATGCTGCCAATCCTGAAGACTTGAGTCCCCATATAGCCATGTGGTGAAAGGACAGAGCTGACTCCCACAAGTTGTCCTCTGACGTCCACACGTACATGGAAAACATACTAAGTAAATGAATGAATATAAAAATATGAACAATGTTCAACTAGACAAGCAGTTCTCAACCTGTAAGTTGTGACCCCTTTGGGGTTTGAATAACCCTTTCACAGGGGTTACCTAAGACCATCTGCATATCAGACATTTACCTTATGATTCATAACAGTAGCAAAATTACAGTTATAAAGTAGCAACAAAAATAGTTTTATTCTTGGGGTCACCACAACATGAGGGACTGTATTAAAGGGTCACAGCGTTAGGCAGGTTGAAGGCCACTGAACTAGAGTTTTAATATAACTTTCCATTCTTTTTTAGTATAAATTTCCATTCTTTTTTAAACCATAGTTTATTCTATGTATAGCAATAGAATTTGCATACTAAAGAGCACTCTAATAGAATTATTTGATGCAGTTTTAAACAGAAGAAAAAAGAAAATGTGTTTCTTATGTCTAATTTCTATTGCACTAGTAGTCGATGGAATTAAAAAGCAAGCCTGACTTTTAAAATGCTGCCGCAAAGTAATAACACATGATGTATTCTTTTGAAATGAAAAAAAAAATGTTCTTGCTACTTCAACACTCAGAAAGATGAGTTCATGTATCCATCACAGGGGGAAAAACAGACATGCATAAAGAAAAGTCTTAAAATCAAAACCATAGCAGGACTTTGACATGCCTTTTTCAGTACCTAAAAAGAAATAAATTACTGCTAATTGACATGTAGCAAATTATATTCACAATAAGAATCTGCAAATACACACCTGAGAATATGCAAAGTTTATAAGCGTGATATTGTCACCACTCTAGAGACAGAGGGACCTGTGACAATGAAGCCAATAAATGAGGTGGACTAAAGTCTCAAATAGCCAGCTTTATTCATAGCCTCAGACAGTTATGCTCTGAGGGTTAAGATAAGTCACCTGAGTAAAGTTTTCATGAGTTTAAGCTATATGCAATCACAAGAACAAGCTTTCCATTGGCATGTGCTGGACTTACTAGGGACTACACTCTTACAGAGAATTCTCTCTCTCCCATCAGCTAACAAATTTACTAGGGGTGAGAATATGTGCTCCTTTTATTATCTATGTACCCAAATATTCATCTATCATCTTTTTATCTATTATCCATAGAACTATATATTTAAGACATATATATATATATGTATATGTATATGTATATATACACACACATATACATATATGGCATATATTTAAGACATACATATATATGTGTATATGTATATATACTAGTTAACTACAAAACAATCCTGCCAAGATGGAAACAATAGAAGGGAGGAATATAAGTGCAGACAAAACAATGGAAAGAGACAACAGAAAATGTTGGTTTGGATATGTGCGGTCACATTGCTAAGTTAGATGACTTGAGGTGAAGAATTAGAGTTTAGCAAAGTTTTTAATGGAAACAGAACAAAAGACTTGTCGTGTTCACAAAATTTGGTGACTTTCTGAACAGGATTAGGCATTTTCGAGTGATTGCCTATCTGCAATGTGGAAAATCAGAGTGCCTCTGTTATTTGCTTTTGGAGGAATTCTTTCTGGCTTGTAAGATTGTTTATAAGTAGCGTTTTACCTGCCTGATCTCCTTCTGCCATGTTGAGTCTCTAGTCTCCAGCTTTATGGTGGTAACCCAGCTCATCTAATTGAATTTTCTGAACTGTGGAGTGAATTTAATCCTCTCTAAATCATGTGCAGAAATTCTGTCAGTCTTTATGTTGAATGTTCTGGAATTGTTTTAAAAATTTGCTTTTGAAGTAAAATCATGGGAAACAAAAATATGTCAGCTATGCTATGCAAGAATATTGAAATGTCAGTAAAAGAACAAGATTGACACCCTTTTTTATTTTTATTACCTTCAGGGTCTAAAATGTTCTTTGTTAATGTTATTATGTGGGGGAAAGCCAGAATACCTGGTGATGTGGAACACAAAAGAGCCCTGATAAAACTAATTAGCCATTTCCTAGTTTATTGAAAGAAGGAAAAATAAAATAGTCTGAGAAACACCAACCCTAATCTTCCGTTGTCAGGGAAAATGATGAATTTCTCATTAGATTTCTGATGCTGTAATATTCAAGAACAAACTAATTGTTTGCAAAAGAAGATTCCCTTAGGGTGGGTGTGGCCCTGAAACACCCTAGTGATTCTTGCCTCCAGATCTGGAATTTTGTATTATTAAGAGAAATCCCCAAATTGACTTTTGTTTCTTATGGGAGAACCCTGTCAATCAAAGTCACTACCAACAGGAATGGAGTCATTTCATCTGCAGAAGATGCGAGCAAAGTCAGCCCTCTCCTAAGATCCCAAGTTTATAGTAGTTTATCTTATTACCCTGAGAAGAATTGCCTATGAATCCTCCATATGCAGTAGTCTAACCCTATCTGGTGATAAGAAATTAAATACTACTGTTTGGTGACACGCTAAATCCAGTTACTGCTGCCCAGATGTGCATGAGTATGGAGGTATTCACTAGAGCACTGGAAACCTGACAGTGGCTATATTCTCAAGATTAATTTCCCCTCCTCAAACTATCCACTGTCAATAGCTCGACAATGTGCGGTTGGAACTGGAGATCATCTTCCCTATCTATGCCGAAATTTTTGTGTACTTGATATTGTATAAGTCTTATGCAGGTAGTTACAGCTGGTGTGCAGTCATGACTGCAATAGACACATCATGTCCAGAAGACAGAATTTTGTGCATTCTTCCTCATCCTGCAACCTCTTACATTCTTTGTGCCTACTATTCCATGAGGTTCTCCAAGCCTTTGGAAGGGGCAGATAATATGATGTGCTCTTTAGGCCTAAGCACTGAGTCTCTTATTCTCAGAATCGTGACCAGTTATGTAGCCTTCCATTGCTTTCTGTCCACTGCAGAAAGAGGCTTTTCTGAGCAATATTGAGAACAGCCCAGTGTTGCAGAAATTTATTTTTAGTTATATATAAAATTGTTTTATGCACTGTTAGGTGAGGGGCTGTCTAGGGCATTTTGTATTGTTTGCAGGTGTTGGATTTCTGTGGGCGTTGTTTTGCTAATGATCTGCATGTGCTACCTGAGGAGTTCTGCATCAGTAAAACACCTGAGCTCAGATGCTGGGAGTTCCACTGTCCAGGATGGCTCTTGCCATGATGGTGGTTCTCTCTGCTGAGGTCTGGTAGAGTCTGCATGTATGAGAATGCCTCCTTGTCTCTCTTGGTGAGTCACTTTAAGCAGTGTACCACTACAAATGGTGCACAAACGTGTGCCATGACATTACACTAGCTAATCCAACCTGGAGATAAGGAAGGAGAGAAAGAAACTCTAGAACTGGCAGAGTCCAGTAAAGTATGCTCAGAGAAGCTACCAGAGTATAGAGATTAAGGTATTAATTGAAAGCTCCTGAAGGAAGAGGAGAGAGCGAAAGGAAATAAGCCTCTATGAAGAGAAAAGACTGTGAAATTAATAAATAAATGAGAAAGAAAGCTCTGAGGTGAGACACACAGAATAGAGGCCCTTAGAGATAAAGAATTCAGGTGGGAGCAGGAAAAAGCAAGGTTCTTACCAATTTTCCTGATCATGGAATGGATGCTCCCTCCTGCCAATGATGGTAGTGTGCTGTTTCATAAACTGAGTTTTCTGATAGCTTTTTTTGTGTGTGCATGAAGTTCAAGATCTAGTGTTTGGGGTCTATAAAGACGGCTGCATATTTCTCCATAGCGGTGGCAGAGGGTAATGCCAAACCCTCCGGACTTTAAGCAGGATATTATTTCCACTGGCCCAGGATACCCTGTGGCTTAGATCAAAAAAGCCACTTAGTTAAACTGAACAGCTTTTTTTCCTTCAAACTCAACTAAGAGAAAGAGGAGTAGTCCAGGCAAAGGTAATGAGAACTCCACCCATGAAGGGAACCTTACTGCAGACAAAGTGACCAGTTATTTTCCCAGCAAACCAGACTCTATCTTAAAACCTGGAAAGTGTTTCTTCAGGGTCAGCACACAGAAAATGTCTTCAAGAACTGGCCGAGGTTGTATCTCATGCTGACAGCTGAACTTGGTACATTAAGAGTCACCAAGCTCGTGCTGGTTTTGAATGGATGAAGGAGTCTATGGAGAGCAGCTGCGGTTTGGCATTGTAAGAGGCCAGGAGAGGCCATTAGTGAAGGTGCAGCCAAAGTAGCAGTTGAAGGCCCAGATTGAAGGGATCATGCAGAGAAGTTGAGGCTTGGCACCATGAAAAAAGCCTAAGAGAGGCTAATGGTAAAAGTGCAGCCCAGTTGCAGCAAGGGACCCCAGTAGTTTTGAGATGCCAGTACCATGGGATGACCACCAAGAACAGCAGCAACAGTGGAGTGAAGCCAGCTGGAGCCTGGAGGACAAACTATGTGTGCTGCAGAGGGCAGAGCCAGACAAGTGACCCAAGCTCTTTGGAGGAGCCCAGAAGATCGTGAGTGAATTCCAGATAATTGGACATTGATAATAGTTTTTCTGCTGTCCAAAGACATTGTGAAAAGCCTGATAAATGTTTGATTTCATTTGGTTCTGTGCATTAGAAACCCTTGTGTTTGTTCCTCTTGTAAATAGTTTTATTGGTGGAGTGTTAAATTGTGTTATAGAGATAAACACAATTTTTGATTGGCTTATACAGAAAAGGGGAATTGTTACAGAAGTTTATTTTTAGTTATGTTTAAAATAATTGTTTTTGTGCACTGTTGTGTGAGAAACTCTCTAGGACATTTTGTATTGTTTGCAGGTGTTGGATTTCTGTGGGGGGTTGTTTAATTGTTAATGATATGCATGTGCTATCAGAAGAATACCTAAGGAGTTCTGAATCAATAAAACATCTGAGCTTAGACACTGGGGGTTCCACTGTCCAGGATGGCTCTTGCCGTGGTGATGGTTCCCTCTGCTGAGGTCTGGCAGGGCTCATATCTATGAAATGTCTCCATGTCTCTCTTGGTGAGCCACTACAGTAAGCATACAACTACAGCCCAGGTTTATGGATGTAAACATAAATATTTAGAAGGAAATTTGATAAGATAACCATTCAACAAAATAATAATAGCAGATTCTACTCTAGGCCTATGACTCCCTCAAGCAGGAGCTTTTGGTCATGATTATAATACCAAACATGAAATTCTGTTCTGTGGAGGAGGCCTTAAATCTAACCAAAAGGCACTTAATTACCCAGTATCTGCTGTGCCACAATTGTACCAATAGATACGTATTTTCTGGTAACCGGGTAGCTGATACATGCATTGTCCAAGATTGGATAAGACCATTGATGTCCTTTCTCATCCAGAGGCTTGCATAGTAGCTTCTGATAGTGGCATTATAATGGGAAGATAGTTGTCTTACTTATATTTCTATTGTTGTGATAAAAAAATGACCAAAGCAGCTTGAGGAGGAAATGGTTTATTTCATCTTACAGTTGTAGCCCAGCATCAAGGGAAGGCTGGACAAGAGCTCAAGAGCAAACCTGGAAGTAGGAACTGAAGCAAAGACCATGGAAGAATTGTTACTGGCTTGATCCTCCTGATTCTTGCAGCTCGCTTTCATATACAGCTCCAAGACTGCCTGCCAGAGATGCTACTGCCCAGCCTCCATGAAATGTGTCCACCTACATCAATCATTAATCAAGAAAATGCACTACAGACCTGCCTACAGGCAATCTGATGGAAGGATTTTCTCGACTGAGGTTCCTTTTCCTATATGAATTCAATTACTAGAACTGACATGACAGTTCAAAACCATCAGTAACTCTAATTCTAGAGGATCAATCACTGCCTTCTGGCTTCCTCGGGCACTGAATTCACGGGGTACACTTACATACGTGCAAGAAAACACTGATACACACACGATAAGGTATTCTATCAAGTTCAAAGTTTAAAGTGTGGTCAAATCTTTAATCATGTTTATTTTCCAACAAAAGGTAATCCAAACTTTGCCAGTAAGATCAAGAATGCTTCTTTGTTAACCTGAGTACCCTGTTATGGTAACAGCTTTCATTTCCTCTTCATGTTCTATAGAACACCGTATGGTTCATCAACCAAGCTATGATTAGCCTGTTGTTACCTTCTTAGGAAATATTACACATGACATAGTCACCACTCAAGAATGTGTTTGATAATTTACATGTACCAGAGTCAGTTTCCTAGTGCATGATAGAAAAACATGGCAGCTTGCCCACCACAAGACCTATTGCAATCCTCTAGTTGGATACAGGAGCAATGGCAAACAGTATCCAGGTCAACATTTGATTAGATTCATCATGAATATTAGTCTAGCATTTCCAAGTTCTTTGAAAATTTGCCTTCAAGTGTCTTGTCAGTCCTTTTATTCTTAGTCTGCATAGGTAAGATGTTGGGGTATTGTGCTTAGTTACTCAGTCATCTAGCCCAGGAGATTTGTAGAAACATTTTAGCTTTATTCCTCCATGCTGAGGGAGCCATGTCATTTCTGTGTCAGGTTGAAGTGGTGCCACACTTAGAGAAATTAGTTGTCCCAACAAAATTGTTTTCCTTCTTCCTTTCTGTACTAGAATGAGACTCCAGGGAATAAGCAAAGCTGATGTTTCTTGAAATAATTCCAAAACATCCTAACTTTAAGAACTCAAATAGCCATGTAAATAACCACTGGCTAAAGATGGACTTTATATGGGCTGGTAATTGGGAACAATTTGAGAGAGGAATTTAAGCAGTTACCACATGATGTTACTCTGAAGGATAGGGAGAGGTTGTGTTATGTGGATAAAGGGAAGATGGAAAAACAAATGGGGCTTCTTTGTGATGTGGGAAAGTGGTGACAGTGGGAGAGATAAAATTAAGTATGATTAATTAACTTGTCTTAGATTCACTTGTACTTCATTTATTTAAAACAAACAAACAAAAAAACCAAAAAAAAAAACAGTGACCTTTGTGGCTTTATCTAGAAAGACTGGGATAATTTACTGTTGCAATTTTACTACAAAACAGCAAACCATGCTTAACACTTGGTTTATCTGTAACCTCAAGTTTAAATTTGAAGAATTAATGCATCTTGTTTCTCTAACACTTTATGCAAGATAAGGGGTTTTGTATCATCAAAAATGGATTTAGCATATGCAATAGGAGTGCACTTCATGGTATCAATGCTACTTTTACTTATGATTATGAAAGGATGAGATCTACAAAGGAACTCATTTTGTCTTTCATGTTCATGAAATTATTTCTATTCACCCATGAAGCTCACTTTCTATTAAGTACTAAGCCGAAGAGGACCCTCTGTAACCATACTACATGGGAACACTTTCAACGGTATCGATTCTATAATATCAGTATTAACTGGCCCAGTGGGGTCTTTTTAACATTATTCCCAGAGCACAACTTGCCAATGTCAGCATGCAATCCTCAGTTCCAGGATTCTAGCATCATACTTCAAGTGTCACTTGTGTAGCCCTGGTTTTCTTATTACAGTGTTTATTGCTGTCACTGCTTCATCATTTTTTATTTATCTGACTCAACTCCAGATATTTTTGCTCAGTCTCTGGCAGGCTGTTAACCAACATGTGTGCTTGGGGCAGCTATTCATTCATCCATTTTGACAACCACACCTGATATCTTCATTAATGCCCAGTAACTATTTCAGATTCCACAGTTGTATGATGTCGCTATATCCTTTTATGCATGAAGTTTTCTCTTTTTTTTTGCCATGATGTATATTTCATGTAAATGTCACTTTTTCAAATGTTTCACATATTCTATAGTGGAACCATATGTCTTGCAGAAATGATGTCCTTTTAGGTCTGTATCCAAACATAGCTTGTGAATGACCGCTCACAAATTCTAAGTCAGCCGGGAAGCTTTTACATGTTTTTTTTTTTTTTTCTTTTTTTTTCTGAAATGTTTTCTTTAGGGCTTCTAAACTTCTTACCATGTTATTGCTTACTAGCTGTACCCCTCTGTTCTTTTTTTGACATTAGCTACAACCAACTTACCACCTTTTTATTGCCCTTTAAATTCATCACATTCTGCTGAGCTATTGCCTTAGGAAGTGCTTCTTCGTGTGTGTGTGTGTGTGTGTGTGTGTGTGTGTGTGTGTGTGTGTGTGTGTATGTGTGTGTTTTGAGTTTGGAGCTATCTCTGCTAAAGAAATTCCTGTAAATTACAACTATATTGTGTTCAAATCACTTAAAACATTGGTTATATTCAGTTTTTAGAACACAGGATTTGACGAAAAGATGATATCTCCAATTTTATGTAATTAAGATCATATAGCCTGATCTGTGAAAATTGAAATGCATTGTTTCTTTGTTCATCAGTATCACAGCATGATGGTTAATTTTTAGTAAGTGCTTAATGTGTGACAAAGACAGATACTAAGAGCTGTATCTGAAGTGTCTTATTCAATATTCACAACAGCCCTTGTAAGTAGATTCTATTATTGTCTGTCTTTTACACATGGAGAACTCATAAGCAGGTTGGTAAATGACTCAAGTGCGTACAATCATTAATTGTAGAGGATAGTAGAATCTTGCCAGTACAACATCAGCATTCACGTTTGTAAACATTCAGACTTTGCTCCTCTTATAATGTACAACTTCACTATATGATTACAATGAGACAGGCGCAACACCAATACCACGTTCTCATTAGTTCAGTCATCATTTTATCACCATTTGGAGACTGGTGCCATCCATCCTTACTTTTCATTTACAGATGAAGAAGCCAAGGCTTAGAGAAAAATACACATTGTCTTCAAAGTTATTCAGCTAATAAGTAGCAGAGATACGATTTTAACTCATAACCTTAACAATAATGCCATACTGTATCAATAAAGGATTAAGGACTAATGTGCAGAAAAACTGAAAAAAATTCATCTGTATGTTACTATAGCCATAAGGAAAAAAAAACATGCATTTAATTCTTCTGCCTGTGGGATATATTATGTGGAGGATCCTGGGATATATCATCAACATCAATAATTTATGTGTAGTTGTTTTTGCAATTAAGAATTGTGACAATTCTTAAAGAGGTAAGAAGCAATGTTCCTTTTATTAAGAAATTTCCATCTAGGTGGCAGTGGTTCATGATGCCTTTAATCCCAGCACTCAGGAGGCAAGGCAGAGAGATCTTAGTGAGTTCAAGGCTAGCCTGGTGTAGAGAGTGAGTAAGTTCCAGGACACTCAGGCCTACACTGGGAAATCCTGTCTTGAAAAACAGAGAGAGAGAGAGAGAGAGAGAGACAGAGAGAGAGAGAGAGACAGAGAGAGAGAGAGAGAGAGAGAGAATAAATAAAAAAATAATTGATTAATTCTGTTCCCCAAGGAATGCCACCCTATGTTTCTAGAAACAACAGGAGAGGTAGAATAGAATATGCTACAGACCCCTAGGAAAAATGACTAACATTTAAGGGCAATAACTACCTAACCTTAAGAAAATGTGAAATACGGCCTTATAGTATTATAATCCCTCATTTTCTCTCATCTCCTTCTTCCCCCAATCAGTCAATGAGTGGCTAAAATCTGAATCGTTCTGTTTTGTCAAGGAGAGATTGGTATATTAAATAAACCACACTTTTTGTTAAAAGAAGTAAGAATGGTCATTTAAAATCTGTGCTTTTGCTCAAGGACAGCTGACCAGGCCAGGCTGGATTTAGAGTGGAAAATATGATGACTCTGAGATGTTGGGGAACACATGGCATTTCTGGTGAGAACTCCACTGAAAACATAGGAAAATAGCCAAGGATAGATTTTATCTGCTTTTGGAGTTTCATCATAGTTAACCTTAATTTGGGGCATTATTTATTTTGCTTTCTGAGAACCATCCAAATATCTAAGAGAAATTAAAAGATTTTCTTTTCCATATAAGAGTTTCGGCTGGGAAATTGCTGCTTCTTTACACACTGGAGTTAGCAGGGATGTAGAATGTGCTGCCAGGATTCTCTTGGAATCATCTTCTTCTGGCGAATCCCTAGAAATGCTAACTTTTGAAAAATGGCATTTGGCTGGCAGTGTCTCACATAGCACTACTCTTGAATTTCTACAAAGACACCTATGAGACCCTACAGCAATGTTGATATTTTAGTCTTTCAGTCAAATATTTTTCAGAATGAGGGAGAACTCATTTGAGTTAAAATCAAAATGAAATGGATTGAAAGAACAGCAACATTCTGCTGCTAAAATCCTGGTAAGTCAATACACTGAAAAATTTACAAAATTTTATAAATTCACTCTGCATTTGGGTTCAAAAAACACAGGATTCCACAACCAAACAAACACAAAGTTGTCGTTTTATGACACGTTCCACACCCAACGAAACACAAAGTAGTTGTCTTATGGCCTGAAAGGTGTTTTTACATAGCTACAAGGCTGGACCACACTCATTAAAATATTCTCTTTATTCCTATATGTACTTGAGACCTGGAACATTCAGAAACAGTGAGAAGAGAAGGCAAATCAAAGTTCTATCTTCACAAACATGGTGCCTTAATTAAGAGCAGTGAAAAGAAAAAGTACACAGACAATAAATATTGTAGGCATTCTAGCCTTTGCGTTTTTATTATTTCACATTATCACCAAAGCTGCCACTGGGATCAGAAAATGATCTAATCTTAGTTCAAAGAAGTATGTTAAATGAAATCAGGTTAGACATTGGTAGCAGACCACAAGAGTTATACATCAAAGTATTTTCTATTTTATACATCTGAGAATAGCATATCTCTACTAGCCAGTTTGAGTTTAGCCTACGGTAATTATTTTATCATAACTATTGATTAACATATGAGATCAAGACAGACCACAATGCCTTTGAAAATAGGCAGTGACAGAAGAAATAAAAACACAGTATGATGTATATGGAAAAAGAAATCTTGTAAATAAGCTAAAGACAAAACTGGTCTACAAAGTGAACAAAAGAAAACATCCTTGATATGAGATTTTACAGGGATCAAAAAAAAAAGATTTTTACATCTTGGACCGAATGATAAGGTGGAATAGTTTTTATGAAGAAGAGTATAAAATGGCAGGAGCTTACAATCTTTTGTGAGATTGTAAACTGTTAAAAATTAATGAAAATCCTGGGTCCCTTCCCTATATAAAAATTATAAATATATACTCATTTTCACGTTTAATTTCTGAAATTTCATATATCCTCTGAAGCTTGCCTATGAAGTTAGTCTAAGTGCCTGTGCTGTGATAAAAGAATAGACAGAGATGACAAGACAGTGGAATTAGACTCTAAAAGATTAGATCAAGACAGCAAAAGATTAAAAAAAAAACTAACAGCCAAACATTTATATTTTCAACAGAGGCTCCAGAAGACAGAACTGACAGTGCTGAAAGTCAAGTCATGGAGGGGCTGGAGAAACAGCTCAGTAGTTTAGAGTACCAGATGCTCTTGCAGAGAACCAAGATTCAATTCCCAGCACCCGTAACACATTTCACAAAGTCTGTAACTCTACTTTCGGGAGATCTGACACCCCCTTCTGGCTTCTTCAGACACTGTGTGCATGTGGTACACAGACGTACATTCAGGCAAAAGCATTAAAAATCAAATCAGTAAAAACTTCATATACTTTAGAAAGATGATCTTTAAAAGCACTGAAAAGGACAAAGATGGAACACATAGGGAGACATTAAGCCTGAAGAATGGAGAGCCATTCTACTAATTTAAATATTCCCAAGAAAGAAATAACTACCAAAGAAATAATAAGACATACAATGTTAATTATGAGATGTCTTAAGTGGGCTCATCGTGATCTAGGCAAAATTAGTGAATCGAGAAAGGGCATGACACATTTTGCAGAGTTTCTTTTTAATTATGAGTGCCATTGAAAATGTTATCTATGCATGACATATTTGTTTAACCTATGAATAGTGTCACCCAACATATATTTTAAATAATATGAAATGAAAGCAGAACATGACCGAATTCATTGATCTCATAGAAACAGACAATAGAGTAGCAACAATGAAAGGCAAAGGAGGATACTGGAGGAGGCTAAGGCATTGATGATCAGGCAGAAAAGAGCTAAGACCTCTTTTTAAATCGTTGCTGCTATTTTTGATGCTGGAATAGGCATGTTTGTTTAATCCTCTTAGTTATCATTTTTATACTTTATGATAATATTTGTAATCATTTTCTTTACTCAGAAACATTAAGCAAAAGACACATTTTAAAAACACCTAGTGTGTGAAGATGCTTTCTAGAAAAGCTATAACAATTTTTATTTCTCTTGTAATCAATCCCTTTAGCCCCCACCATCAGTTTCTCCTTTCATAATAAAAGTCCAGTTCAATTGCTTTAACTTCCCTTGTCTTGTGTATCAACGGCCGCAATGATCTCAAAAGGTAGCCTACAGTTCCCTTCTCTGTAGATTTTCCATAGGACACTTTACACTTTTCATGTTGCTTTTTAGTCTTAGTTTTTAAATCCAAATTAAAGTTCATATATTAAGTCAAAAGAAATATTTATCTTAAAGTGTATAAAACTGTCCAATAGTTTCAATCAGTAATACCACATGTTCTATATAGTTCTTGTGGCAACCAAAAAATAAAAATGGAAAGAAACCTTTGTAAAATCAAATCTAAATGTTCTTCTAGAGAGTCTGTGAGACTTCTAGTGGGACTTTCCTTCAAAGATATGAATTAACATATCATCTGCTTTCATCCACAAATATACTCTTTGCTCATCACTTTCACTCAAAGCCTGTGCCATGCTTGCAAAGCCAAAATGTTTTTTTTTTTTCCTTTCATTTGTTCTGTTCTTCCTTACTAGACACAGAATGGGCTGGATACTTTCCAAGACTGAAATGAAACATGATCTCACAGGATCTCAGTTCTTGGAAATTTTGTCAGTGTGTATGTAACTATTGTGACAGGGCAAGGAAGCAGTCTAGGATGAGCATACAATCCTCAATTAGTATCCTTGTCATACTTTTCTCAAGGTTTTTCAACATTTCTATGTATATTCTGAACTGAAACCTCCAGCTTCACTCTTAAATTCTTTCCTTCCACACTTGGATTATTGCAAACTCTGTATTCCTTTAGATGGTGGTCAAACAGGCTTGCTGAAAGCATATTGCAGCGAATGAAGCGAATGTGAAGCGAATGGGGTTGTTTTACACCCTTGGACATTATGCCTTTCTACATGCACCATTAGTGCATTTTCTCCTCTTTTATCCTATCTTTAACACTTTGCTATATCATTTTCTTCTACTTTATTCCTTGTCATGTTATCTTCCCCTTTCTTATTCAGCAAGGTGAAGCTAAATATCAGACAGACGGATCCATGCAAGGATATCTTTCAAACTGTGGGTTATGACCCTTCAGTGGGTTGTAAAATCAATTCAGAATGTTGAATTCAGCACTTCTAAAGCAACATAAAATACAGTTTACACAGCACATCCCACATAGTAAGACAATTACAGTTTCTTGAAACAAACATAGGAGTATGAGGTTCAATCTAAAATGTATTTTATCCTGTGGATTAAATCAAGGGAAATAAATATTTCTACAAACCACATTTTAGGATGTAAGACAGTGATTCACAGTCACTTTAATGGACCTAGCAGCTGGACAACTACCATGGGTTCCATCTGTATGCAAAGAAACATTCCTCAGGTACAAAAATATCACTGGGATGGCCAGAGGATGGAGAAAATTGCATCTGTTGGAGAGTTCTGTAAGAATAGTAATAGATGTGAGGTGGCTACATTTGTGGATAGGACTATATTGTTTAGAGCAGCATTTAGTGAAACTCAGCTTTGACTCTAGTGATCCTTTCTTTAATGTTCTTCCTCCATCTGCACACAGCACTCATTGGTTCCTCTCAAAGGTAATGGATCAATATTTAAAGAATGAGCCAATATTTAAAGAAAGTTGGCTTGAAGTGGTATCAAATTATTAACTTGTTAAGTTTGTGCATATATTTTGGCTTAATTTCTGTTTAGATTTTTTGTTTTATTGTTTTTCGAGACAGGGCTTCTCTGTTGTAACTCTGGCTGTCCTGGAATTCACTCTGTAGACCAGGCTGGACTCGAACTCACAGAGATCTGTCTGCTTCTGCCTCCTGAGTGCTGGGATTAAAGGTGTACACCACCACTTGCCTGGCCAATTATTTCTGTGTAGATTGTAGGTTGAGAGAAAATATGTTTTTTTTTCTTGTAAGAATTATATTTAGGACTAGTAAAATTCCTAAGCATGTAAAAGGGGAGGCCACCAAGACTGAAGATCTGAGTTTGATCCCAGGACTTCACGTGCTGAAAGGCAAGAACCAACTTTTACAAGTTGTCCTCTGACTTCCATATGTACACTGTGGCATGAATGTGCATATGTATATATATACATATGCACATATATATATATACATATGCATATATATATATATATACATATACATATATATATATATGCAGGAGCACGTGCACACAAGTGTCAGCATACACAACACATAAACATTTCTTAATAATAATTAACATGTTAGGTTTTCAGAAGACAGGAATTATCAGTCTTAGTAGTGTAACATCATGGAAGATCATACAGTAATTCGTTACAGGTATGGCAAACAATTGAGTTCCATTTCTCCTAAGAAGGGTTCTAAAAATAGGCTTTATTCATGCTGTTACTCTTACAGAGCTTCCAGAGCCTATGCCATTTTACCTAAGTTTGCATATATATATATATAAAGAGAGATATTTAAAATCATGCCTAATTACCTAAAACTCCTAATTAGGAAGATACCCAACCATTCTTTAGCATTCTGTTGTTGAAAACTGACTACTTGGCTCTATCTCCAACTAAGGAGGAACTAGAGAATTTAACTTCTGGCTGCCTCCCAACAGAACCCCTGCAAGATGATAGGGGTACATGAATTTTGGTGAACATGTGGCTCTTATAGCCATTATAAGTTATGGTCATCTTTAAAGGGTCTCAATGCTGAGTATGCTGGCATGTACCTTTAACCTTAGCTCTTGGTGGGTGCAAAGTCCCTGTGGGTTCAAGGCCAGCCTGGCCAACATAGCAAGTTCCAAGATAGTCATGGCTATATAATGAGACACTGTCTCCCAAAACAAAAAATGTCTCTAGAAACTGGGGAGTATACCTCTCCTCCACTTACCATCTGTGGTATAGAGCACTTTTGCATTAAGAACAGCATTTTCTTGATTATTGGTGCATCTAGACTCTTTGGGGTAAAAATAGGCTGCTTTACTTTTCTGTCTTGCTAAGGTAGTCATTTACACATCTTCACATTTAGCTGGATATTTTTAGTTGAAAATGAATGCAGTTGGCAAGCATGAAGTGTATAAAGGTAGTAAATCCTAAATCATAGGCAGCTACCTCATTTATTCAGCTGCTGGTTTCCATTTGGTTGACCAGACAGAGCACTTTGCATTATGTGATTTGTGATATCCGGATGCAGTAGAATGGCTTTAAGTTTTGATTAAACAGAAAGCTTGAAATGATTTAAGCGGTAAGCCAGAAATACTGAAAACACTACAATCTGGTTTAAACAGTCATCTGAATGAATTGAAATGTAAATATATTTATTTGGGGAAGAAATTACATGGTTAGAAATTATGCTTATGATTTTATTTAAGCTTCTACATTTCTAAATAATTCGTAATTAGGAATTGTAATTGTTGACAAATACGATATTGCTTTTTTTAGAGTTCTTGCTCAATATTCATCTGATGCTGTTATTTCTCCCTTTTCTTCTCTGATAATCAAGAAAAACCATGGAAATAAGAATTTCTCTAATAACAATTAGTGTTTTCTTCAAAAAGTCTTTTACCAGTGTGACTATGGAAAAGTCATGTTGCCTATATATTAAACATGATGTGCATATTGGTTCAAAATAATGAATTCAAGAGATGTATTTGGTTACTATCAATAAAATGACTTTGCTTTACTGAAATGATTCTAAAAAATTTATGTGATGAGTTCCACTCCTCTTTTTGCTTTAAATTCTAGTTTAGTGAGTAATGAGTAGGTAAATTGAGTGCAAATATTAAATTTTCTCAAGTATATAGAAAAAACAGAAATAGTATCTCCATTGTTGATTAAATGACAAGGTAGAAGGTTAGGCACAACATCTTATTAAGGCATGAGAGTGATGGGCTTCCTTATATAATCTGACCAGCTAAATGTAGATGTTTTTTTTTCTAATAAAAGACCAATGAAAACAGGAAAATGGTGGTAGGAAAATAAGATGTGCTCATTTTACAAACAGTTGATAAACATGAACTTAGACAATAGATCCAGTTTACAAATTTATCATGTATTTCCCATTGAAGTAATATCCCCATGGAACATTTTATAAATAAAGGGTTCTAGAAGCAGAGAAATTAAGAAAATGCTGAATTTTCTCTCATAGATAATCACAATTTATTTTGGCAATTTAAGGGTTTTGAGAAAACATTCACCTAGGAAGCATATTTAGCTTATGAAATTGGTCTGATGCCCCTGGAGCTGGAATTAGAGGTGGTTCTGAACTGCCTGATACAGGTGGTAGGATCTAAACCCAGATCCTCTTTAATAACAGCAAGTGCTTTTTAGCTGTTGAAGCATCTCTCTAGCCCCAAAGCAACTTTTTTTTAACTATGTCTTTCTGTCCTTGACCAGCTCAAACTCAAACTTAATGCCAAATGATAATTTTGTCACTTGCTAACATTTTATCAATTTTTAGATATTTTCTACTGGGGAAAAAAGATACACTATAATTTCTGCAATTTTTCCTTTAAAAAAAAGTACTTCTACACAACCGAAAAAGCAAAATCAAGGCCATTTCTTATGACAGTTTCTACTCTGATATCATTTAATTATCACTCATTTCACATTAGTGTGTTTTATTTTAAAAAATCTCTTGCCTAACTGTCTTTGAAGTGTTAGTTTGTTTCTATAAGTAGATAGTCCTCAGCCTAGAAGATAGCAAAATATTATATATGTACAATTGACACAAATTAATCTTGCTATTAAGACTTCAATTTCAGAACTGGGGACTTAAATGACTCTTACATTGAAGTCGTCACCCACAGAATCTCATTAGTTTAAATTTTACAGCTAATTTATGAAGATAGTGCTGTCTCCCTAGAACAAACTCACATAGTCTGTCAATTATATAGTGTCTAATGGGAACACCAGCTTAAGATTCCTTTCCTGGGTCTTATTTTTAGTTACCTCGTTAATTTATTATGTGACCTTTGGGTCATTGTTTAATTTCTATGCCTCAGAGTTGATTTTTTTGAAAAAGATGAGAACGCAAAGAAATAGGATTCATCTTTGAATATATCAGAGGAGACATTAATTAATTAATTGGTACTGGAGACAGCATATATTCTAGAGTAATACAAGATCTGAATTAAAATCCTGCCTCAGCCACTAACTAGTTTTGTGGCTTTAGGAAAGTCAGTGGCACTGATCCTTATTGCTACCACCTGTTTACATTTTGCTTGTCTCTTGGTTTGGGGGTTTTGGTGCTGTTTCTTTTAAAGACAGGGTCTCTTTGTGCAGTCTTGGCTTGCCTGGGCTGTGCTTTTTATTTTAAGATATACTTTACAAGATGAAGGGATTAGATAAACAATTTTAAATGGACCCAACATTCTGGCCTGCTCAAGTTGTACCTCTCAATATTGCCCTCCTCAACCAGCCTCTGTCCGAGATGGCAGATACAATTTGAACATTATTTTTGTGAATTCTTGAGGTCTCTGTCATTTAGTAGATGATGTTTACAATGTCAGTTCCCTTGGTATTGGTAGAAGACAACTGGGATTACTGGGAAAGGGAAAGAGTATCAGTGAGAAAGGAAAAGTGAGTTAAATAAGGGCATAAATTCTATGTCGCATATTAGATATTCACAAAAATAAATTTTAAAGGAAAACATTAAATGAGAACTTATTAATAGAGTAATATTATTATCTGAAAACAAATTGAAAAGTGTATACCTTGTCATATGACCAAAATACCTGACCAATTAAGACCCTCTCAAAGGTCAAACCCACTGTTCTTATGAAGCTAACAGTCTTGTTAGGATTTTCTAATATATGAAATATAGATCCAAAATAAAGAATAATGATTAGATTACCAAATCCAGCATGTTACCCAACATGTTTAATAATTAGGACATTATTTGCTGCTCACTGGAGTTGGATATAGACAGAACTTACGTTGGAAATAAAAATTTTAGGAGAGTGTATATTTATAAATGACTCTCAGTTAATTTTAACAAATTCGTGTGTGCCTTCTTTTAAATTCTCTCAGTGTGAACACCGAAGCTTGATGTTTGTTAATGTCTTGAGGATAAACAAATTGTAAAGTTCATTGTTTATGGTCCTATTATAATAACTTTTTGTTTTGAACACATCTTGCCTTAAATTAATTCGGTATTAGTTATCAGTGAGTGATAATCTGGTCCAAACTATGCTAAGGCTTTTTCAGATTTGTTATTTTTAATTGTGTGTACATATGTGCCTATGAGTACAGGTGCCCACAGAGGCCAGAGGAGTTGGATCCTCCAGAAGCCGGAGTTACAGGCAACTGTGAGCCGCCTAATGTGGTTACTGGAACTGCAGTGCTCTGGAAGAGCAATACATGTTCTTAATTGCTGAGCCATTTCTGCAGTCCACTATATTTAGGCTTAAAAAAAATAACTGCAAATAACTTGCTGTCTTATTTTGCTCATTTTACTTTGGAATCAGATGAATGAATACTTTTCCCCACTTTTTGTAATCTTAGAGTTATAAAACACCTGTTCATCTGAAGTATAAAAATGACTCAATAGTAAGATATATCCTGATTTGCTATTTTTAACTAAATGAGGGAATGCACTATATAGTTGCATATCTTTTGCTACAATTCCACATCTACAGATCATAAGATACCTATCTGTGAAAATAATATGATAGGAAGTATTACTTAAAAAAAAAACTCCCATTATACAAAGAAAAATAGGTGAAAGGGCAGCTAAACTGAATGATATGAGAATGAAGTACAAAAGTTTTGAGATTATCTTTGTTTTTCTTTTTCCCTTTCAAATAAAGAGCTCATGTCTCTGTGCAAGTGATGATATTCAGTCTTTTGTGTTGCAGTTACTGCGAGCAAATGATAGTGCCAACAATTGAACTCCTTTTGGAAAATTATAATTAAAACCCATTTCATGCAGGTGGCTTTTTATTTATTTAGTTTCTGTTTTCGATGTTCAGTTCAACAATTACTCTGAGCAGTCTACCATGGTGTTTAAGAGCCTGAGCTCTGCAATCAAATGGATGCTGTTTTGGTTTCACATACAGTACTGTGTGATAGGGAGGAGCTTAGTCAACTTCTAACTTAGTTGCTTCAGTTGTACCTTTAGGCTCTCAGAATCAGCTTTGCAAGTCATAGTCAGAATTCTCTAACAAAGTGCACAGGTGAGTGTGTGTGGGTGGTTGTCATGGCAACCCCTCAATAAATAGAAACTGTTAATCCAAACTGTGTGTATGACTTTTATGCTGCTTTTAAGGATTTAAACACACACACACACACACACACACACACACACACACACACACACACACCGTCTAGTGTTGAGGTTTAATGACCCCATAGATAGCACCATAAAAGAGGTTAAATTGAGACATGAATGTAATGCATCTGGCTCCACAAATAATATGCTTCAACTAGCCACAATATAAATTTGTCTAAATTTTACATGTTGTAGAAGATAAATACTATACAAGGACACTGAAGAACTCCATCTGTGAAAATGTTGAAAATTATGATTTTTTTTAGTTCAGATAAGGCATACATTGGTTGATTTTGCAGTATACAAAATAAATATTGTGGAAATTGGTTATACCGTTAACGTTTTTAGAGTAAGATCAGCACTTTATAAAGTGATGTTTACTTTGTTCTAAAGCGACTCACATAAAAAAATAAAACTAACATTTGGAAGAAAAGGTATGTGTTTTCAGACTCTGAAGTGCTATGTGTAAAATATACACAAATCCAAAAGTTCATGGATAAAGCAGCTAGGGGGTTATTGGCTAATTCCTGTATATGACTGTGTAGTCCAGCTGCATCCTTCAGAATGCTGTCAAGCATATAGTAAATCATGAGAATGCCATAGGTAACTTTTATGTGGCATTTATTTACTTTAATAAGAGAAATGACACAAAAATAATTATTGCTGTCATAACATTGTGAATTATGTATTATATTTCTCAGAATCAAATGATTCTGGTGCATCATTTGCACCCTGATAAGCTAAAGGCTGTACTTTCTATCTGTACTGTGTAGAAATGAACAAAATGTTTCCACATCATCTACTCACCTCTTACATTCATGAATCATTTTAGAAGGTTGCCAAATCCTTCTGTTGCCAAACTTAAGAAATTCAATTTGCTAATTGATTTCACATTTCATTCAGAAAGAGCTTACTGTCAACTAGCAATGAATGTTTGCCCAATTCTGGCCAGAGCTAATAATGGGAAGCCTTAATGCTTCCCAAGGTTCTCCTGAATCAGAAAGTAATTCATGTACATCTAATGTAATATTTGTGTGTGAGCTACATTTTGATTTACTCTTCAGCAGTGCATCACTCCTGAATAATATATTAGATTTGATCACAAGTAATACACCTGACTTTCTTGGGTGGCTTGTAAAAGAGTTCTTATGATAATTGTTTAAGAAAAAGTATTTTTAAGAATCAAAAACAACAAAAAACAAAATAAAATGAGACAAAACAAAACAAAAGCCTCTTCAACAACTCCAACACATACACAGCTTATTTCACATAGGTACTACATTGAAGAGTCACTGTCATTACTTATTCCATTCATGCCTGAGAAATTTTAGCAGTGAGAACATCCTAAACTTTTCTTATAGTTTACTTGGGGAAATTAATAATGAGCACATATTCATATTCTGTATGACCAGTACTCTGGACGAAGAATGGCAAGTGCAATAGATTCAGAAGAGTGGGAGTCAAAAGCCTTCGTAAATTAGGATGGAGACAGGCATCTGGTCAGATGAGGTCTGAGATATATGTGTCACGCAATATATTATAATATCTGTTATTATAAGTCATGTTTTGGTATCCACTTGAGTGTCTAGCAGGTGTCCTCAGTACCCAGTATCCAGATTGAGTATATATATATATATGTATATATATTATATGTATATATATATTATATGTATATATATATGTATATGTATATACACACACACACATATATATGCATATATGCATATGTATATATGTATGTATATATATGTATATATATATGTATACACAAGCTTGCACACACACATGTGTGTGTGTGCATATATAATGTATGTATATGTATGTGTGTGTGTGTGTGTGTGTGTTTTCATGTTTGTGTGTGTTTTATTGGGGTAGCCGCAGGTGTGTAAGCAGGTACACCCACATGTGGAGGTCACAAGAAATTCTCAGGTGTCATTTCTTAGGTATTACCCACCTTCTCTCACTGAAAAAGAAGTCACCAAGTATCCCAGGCTAGTCAGCCAGTGAGCTGTAGGGATCCACTTATCTGCACCTCCCCAGAATCAGAATCATAATTGTTCATCCCAACACCTGGGTTTTCTGCATGGGTTCTGCATGGGAGCAAACACAGGTTCTCATTATTTGCAAGTACTTCACTGAATCATTTCCCCAGCCCTCATATGGTGAGTTTTTAATTGTTGGTTTTATTGTGCTCTCAAGTAAAAAATAAGCAGCATGGAGATGCAATTTTTATCTTCTTTGTGCCACTACTCACAGAACTAGCTATTATAAATATATAGAAGATCATTGAAATGTATAGACTTTGGATCTGGTTAATTTCAGTGTATTTTTTTTTTAATTTCCAAATTTTTATAATACATTTGACTCAATTAAAATGTTAAAACTAGATATTTTCAATCAATGCATGCTTCTTAAAGGTCTATTTGTTAATATGTGACCAAAATACAGTCATATCAAAAACAGACTTGGCTGTTGTCCTCATGGAGCTTCAGTATGACAGGCAATTCAGATATTGGACAAGTGGCTACAAACTTGTTGAGTGCTATGTTCTCAGACAATAGATGAAAGTTCATTGGGTCTATCCAGATATTGATTGTAGGTAGGCAAGGAGAGGCCAGGTTTGGGGTAGCTGAGTTTCCCTTGGTGTCTAGCTAAAACAAACAGTGGCAGTAGGAAGATGAAAGCAGCAACATATGGCACCCTCTACTGTTGAGATACTCATGCAGGCCTCACATGACTGGACAGTGAACACTAGAAATGTTACAACACTTAAGTAGGCCTAGGAAGTCTACATTCTTCAGCCCGTGGCTGAAGCTACAACTAAAGCTCCTAGGTGGACTTAGGTATCAGGAATCCCCAGTCTCATACACACGCCAGGGTTATAGCTTTTGGCCTGGACCCACTGAGACTCTCTCAGAGTAAAGATTTAACAGCTCTATTGAGCCCTTCCATTGACCAGAGTCTGCTGTTTGTCTTCTCTAGCTCATTAGTGCTTTTTATGAGTCTTCAGCATTGACTGTGTGCCTTCTCTTGCCTTTTCTTTACTTCTGCAGCTCTTTTTTTCTGCCCTGTCCACTCTCCAACTCTTTACCTATTTCTTCTCCAGTTGTCAAGCAACCAACCACTTTGCCACTGTCACAGCTCAGGAACCAACTACCTTGCCACCTTCACAGCTCAGGATGCCAACTGCCCAGCTATTGCTGGCTCTTCTACTCTGCTGCCTCTTCTATTGCCTCTGGTCTGCATTTTTCTGTTGCTTTCTTTTGTATATAAGCATCTCAGCCCATCCTACTGAAAGGAGACAAGAAAAAGACCACTCCAGGGAAGTTTTTCCTTTGACCTTATGTTGAACACAGAGAAAGAAGTATAAGAAAATACCTCCCAGTGGACCCATTAAAAGGTGCTAGGCAGTCTGTTAACATATTCAATAAGGAATATGTAGGACAAGCCCAGCCATATGTTTTGTACAGATCCCAGTCCTCTGTTTTGGATTATTCACACTCTTGACATGGTCTTGAGCACAAATCACAGGCAAGGAGGTTTGTGTTTTGGCCAATCACAGTACACTACTTTAGCAGCAAAGGTCCAATCTTTCCTGGGCCTCTAGGGAAGTAATTCTTCCCTGGCCTAGGTGTAAACAGCTGCAGGATCATCTAGATAAAGGTTATCAAGTCTTGTGATAACAGAACACCTGGTAAAAACATTTCATATGCATTGGCTGAGGCTGTGATTTCAGGAGCCATGGCAGTCAGTAGCAGTCATTGTGTGGTGTTCTCAAGTCATCAGTGAGTGTCCTAGATGATTGGTATTGACATAAGAGTAGGCTGGCATTTGACTGACTTTTGCTCAAGGTTGCCAGAAAAGCATGAAGAATCTAATGCCTTCTACGTAAGGAGGCTGATTACGCCACCCCACAACATCTTTTGAGTAATTTTAATATACTTAAACAGTGCTGTAACTGTGATTAACACTTGCACATGCCCAGGAAGAGGTGGATGCTGCTGTCTGCCTCCTTATGAAAGAAAAGGTCATGGGGTTATGGGAGTTTAAGTGGGGTTCCTATTGCCATGTTAGACCAGATAGTTACGGTCAGAGGCTCATCTACTCTGTGGCTTAGAGCTAGAAATCATACAGTAGAGCCAGCCTTTATGTTTTGTGTTGCTCAAATTACTTCACAATATGTGGGACAATCTCCCCAGGTGATGTGGATATAGAACAGTCTCTAGCTGACTGGCATGCTTTCTGTACAAGTATCTCCTTTCTTGGTTGGGGTATCTAAGCTTTATATTCCTTGAAAGGTAATGGAAAGTCATTTCATCTTAGCATGAGACTCTCCATTCCCTGTATCACTGTAGCTTTCTAGAAGGTTTACCCTTATCTGTCATTTAGGACTTCAATGGTATCTTTAGACCAAGCACAATGTCTTCAACTTCTATTTAGTTTCAGAAACTTCTCTCTCTCCCAGCAAGAAACATAAGGAGTTCTATTTTGTAGCCATTGATTCAGGGCAAGTGTCTCTTAAATTAACAGGATCAACACATATACGAACTCACAGAAACTGAGGCAGCATGCACTGAGGGCCTGCACGGGTCTGCACCAGATGGGGTCCTAGATGTGAAAGAACTAAAAACAAGCCCCCATCCCTAACCTAGAAGCTATCTCCAACTCATAATCACTTGCAAATGAAAATTAAGTTTTACTCCAAGGGAGTCTCACTGGGGAAACAAACTACTCATAGGGTAGGCTGTGTGCCCATCAGTAGTTGGTCAACAGAAAACTAACTCAATGGAATCTTTGGCGGTTCCTTGTCTCATAATGTTCTACTAGGGCTTTTTATTTAAAGATTCTGTCTATATATTTTATTTTTATTTATTTCATATATATATATTTCTCATTTTTTACCTTACAGATCATTTGCATATATTATTGCTTCCAGTTTTGTGTTTTTAAGACATTCCTGATATGTAAACAAGTGAGTGTCTGTGTCTATATCTGTTTCTTGAGCTCTTTTCCTTCCATTTTACTATTTGTTTGTTTTGTCCTATTCCAATGTGTTAAAATTTGTTTTATCTTGTATTTAATTTTATTATTATCTCTTAGAAGCCTGTTTGTATTCTATTGAGAGACAGAAAGGAGTGATCTGAATGGGAGGATATTGTGGTGAGGAACTAGGAGGAGAAGAGAAAGGGGAAACTGTAATCATAAAAAAATAATTTTATAAGAAAAAAATCTATTTTCAATAAAAGGGGAAAAGCAAAAAAAAAAATCAATATACTGCAAAATAGTCCAAACTTTATGTATAAAATAGGTTTTGTGTTATGTGATTTGCATAACTTTAGGCTAATATAAGTATGTTAAATATACCAAGAATAATTAAGCCAAAAGAGGTTGTGAAGAAAAAAAGGGATGTCTGAGTAAATATAGCTCGATGACCCAAATTTAATCTCCAGATCTCACAAGGTAGCATGAGGGAACTGTGCCTTTCATTGTGCATGCTGAAGCACATGTGCAAGTACACATGTGTATACACACACACACACACACACACACACACACACACACACAAGTTAAATTGTATTCTGAATGTATTTACAAGAGGACTATAGGGCCACCAAGATATCTCCACAGGTAAAGACTCTTGCTGCCAAGCCTGATGACCTGTTTTCTTTCCTGGAATTTATATAGAAGAAGGAGAAAATTGACTCTCTCAAACTGTCCTCTGATCTTCACCATGGCATGCACATGCCCAGTTCTCAGGAGATTAAATGAATAAATAAATAAATAATAAATAAATACATGTGATTTTTTTAAAAAGACAACTGTGAGTCTACTGTGCTGTGGTGCAACTGAAAGGCATAGTGAGGAGAGAGTATCAACAAGCCAGCACCTTCCTACTCCTTACACTTGTTCAGCTTGTAGTGTTTCCGCTTCACAATAGTGTAAAAGGAATTTGCAGTCAAGAGAAAGAATACTTAGTATTTCAAATTTTTATGATTTTCTTTGCTAAGTATAGATGGTACAATTTTCCCTTGTGATGGGCAATTCCTAGTTAGCCCTACTATCAGAACAGAAACTAAGTCATATTGTACAGTGCGACATGGTGCTAAGCTAGCATATTCTATAGATCAGATGTGTTCTATGCATTTTCAGTTTGCAATAGATTTATTGGGATTTTACCCTGTTGCAAATTTGAAGGACATCTTTTTTGTTTCAATTCTGGCTGACTTAGTAGGTAGAAGGTGCCCTGAAATATTGTAAATGAAGGAAGGCAATCTGGAATCTAACAGTTACAGCAGTATACTGATAGTGATGCTAGGTAATTCACTTGCCTTCTCTGGGGCTCACTTTTACTATTTATAGAAAAGAGGATGTTCAAGTGAAATTATGTGGCTGTCTTCATCGCTTTAGGCAACTTATGGAGGTAACATTAGGAGGAATTCAGTGGCCAAGGATTTTCTACTTACAGATGACCCGCCTCCCATTTTGAAGTACAACAGCACTGTTTCGCTGTTTTGCTTTGCACGTGTGATTTCATTTGATCACAGATTCATAGACTTAAAAACTGTAAATCACTGTCCTAGATGTTTTTAAGGAGTCAGATTTGTGGGCTTGCTTCAGGTAACCTGATGAACACCAGTCTCAAGTTGCTGGGGATGGGGGTACTAGTTGATGTGGGAAGAGGAATCTTACACAAAAGGTGCTTAAAAATCCCCCAAAGCTCTAAAGGAAAATCATTTTCTCTTCTTGCAGGTATATTTCCTTCTGCAGAGTTAAGATATGATAGTACTGGAAAGTGAAGTATCCCCTAGGGTGTACTGAGAGTGATTTCCCATGAATAAAGTAGGAGGAGCTAACGGGCTAAGCCTTAAAAGATGTATGTCAATGAGCAGAGGCTTCACGACTGTCAATCACTGATGCTTTGGAATTGTACTGGTAACTAAATAAGCTCCAGGCCTGGAGTTTTTCTGAATGCAAAATGCCTAGAAATTGGGAGGAGAAAATTTTATGTCTTAATATTTCTTTAGGTATAACTTTGGCAGGGACTGTAACCTGTGAAGGTATTTGGGTTAGTTAATGTTCTGATTCTGCCTTGAACTCTTTTCTTGGAGGCATGTGGGTGTGGGAAACAAGGCCTTACTTTGTAGCCCAGTCTGGCCTAAAAGTTACAATGTAGTTTGGACTTATCTTGAACTCACAGAAATCCTCTTGCCTCAGCCTCCTGATTTCTGGGACATAGACATGAGTCATCAAACATGACACTTGCATGAAGGATTGGGCCCTTTTGTTTTATAGTGGGATCCATAAATTATGTAGCTAGTCCTTGTTCTTGACATCCATTTATACCAGTTTTACTAAGGTACATTGTCTGAGGACACAATTGGTAGAAAAATACTAAGTGTGAGTCTTTTGAAGTCTTGGACATCTAGAGTTTGCCATTGGACCTAAATTCCAGGTATTAGGCATTGGACCTTTGGTGTTTCACTCCCTGTGGCCTAGGTGTAGAGCAGTGGTTTTCAACCTTCCTAATGCTGTGTGACCCTTTAATACAGTTCCTCATGCTGTGGTGACCCCCAACCATAAAATTATTTCTGTTAGTACTTCATAACTTTCATTTTGCTACTGAGCAGTGTCTCAGTTCCTAAGATCATCAGAAATATGTCTTTTCTGATGGTTGTGACCCACAGGATGAGAACCACTGGTGTGATTTCTCAATTGCTGTCTAAGTAATTCATGTCTGAACTGTTTCTAAGTTGCATCCTATGAGCTCTTATGGTTGCAGACAGGACAGATATAGCTCTGGATTATAAAGATTTATTGCTGTCACTAGAGAAGAAGACTGTGCTAGCAGCAGCTTTCTACCACTCTGGAATGCTACACACAGTAGAGACTGATAAGTGAATGCTGGTACATGCCTTGGGCTCCCCCTTAGGAGAGATGCTGAGACATTATTGAGATTATTTATTGTCATTGTTTGGAACATCAGGGGCCTGATATCTTAGTTAACATTTAAGCGTGCTGAGCATCACAGGGAAGAAATCTCAGGCTTAGCAAGCTAGAGGTAAAAACACTAAGCTAACAAGCATGACAGATTAAATCTCTTTTACTTAATGGCAATGACATCAACATACGCACCTTTGACAGAGTGTATATACTTACTGGTTTACCATAAGAACACGTTGGGCCTCCTTTGTTCTCATGGGGTCATCTTCAAATTAACAGCAAAAAGGAGCTGGATGTATGTGAGCACTCTCTGACTGAAAGAGGTTTAAGATGAATTATCTTGTTAGTCACTAACAAGGCTTTGTTGGTACCTCTTCTGACCAGGTAAAGAACCATCTCTTTCTTTGTAGCCTATTTTTTAAAAAGTCCAAAAAAGTCTAATTTGTCTCATCAGACTAGTGGAACATGACTGTGTCAGCCTTTGTTATTTGAAGATTACATTGACCCATCTGAAAAATGGCCTGTCATGTGTTTTTAAATTTATTTTTAAGATTTATTTTATATTTATCTGTGTGTATCTATGTGTGGGTGTGTCATATGCATGCAAATGGCCTTCAAAGGCCAAAAGAAGGCATTGGATCCCCTGGAACTAGAATCACAAGAAATTATGATCATGAGTTATGATCAGTGTGGCTGCTGGCAATCAAACTCTGATCTTTTGCAAGAGAGGTAAGTGTTCTTAAATGCTAAGCCACTTCACCGGGCGTTGTATTTACCAGTCCTTATATTTCTAATCTGGTTCTTAACATTTAATATAGGTGGAGTTAGTGTATGGGTCTTCTGGTAAGGTCAGTACTTGGTATTCACATACTGAAAATGGTTACTAATAGTTTCTGAAATCGGTCTTGTTCTGAGATTGGTCACCCAGTTTGCAACATCTTATTCAGGGACACATTTAGAGTTAATGATTTGTTCTGAGAGAGGTGAAAGCTGAGAAACATTTTTTCATGTATACTTTTTCTTAAGGGCTGTCAAGCATAAATTGGACTGAATGTGTTTATAAAAAGGAGAGATAGAATACAAAGTTGAGTGAGCGGGAAGTTAGGGGTGGTCCGGGGAGGTGCTGGCTGAGGAAGGTTAAATATGATAAAAATGTATTGTATAAAATTCTCCAAGAATTAATAAATTATTTTTATGAAGAAATTAAAGGACTGCCAAGAATAATGGTTCCTTTGCCAATATTATGTGGGTTCTTTTGAATTAGTTCTCAAATTATTTCTTTAGCATTTGAGAGTAACAGCTGGAGATCAGCTCCTAAAAATACTGCTGACTGATTGCATGTGTAGGTATAGAAGTAACTATACGTAAAAACAGGCACAAACAATCTGTACTAGCTACTTTTCTCATTGCTGTAACCAAATACTAGACAAGAAACAAGTGGAATTGGAAGGGTTTTTTTGGCTTGCAGTTCAAGTGGATACAATCCATTATGGTGTGGAGAAGGTTGAGCTTGAGGCTTATGGTGACATTGTATTTGTAGGCAGGAAGCAGAAAGAGTTACATGCTGGTACTCAGCAGGCTTTGTCCTTTGTATTCAGTATGAGTAAATCTTTTCAATTCAATTAATGTAATCTTGGAACTACCTCACAGGCATTCCTAGACATTTGTTTAAGAAGTGATTCTAGAACTTGTCAAGTTGACTTTCAATATTAACCAGTACACCATCTACCTTGAGGTGTCACTGAGGATGACTCACTACAATTTGAGGAAATGCCATATTTTGTTGGTCTTTTATTTGTATTCCTCTCCTTCACCAAGGACCCCTTCCATGCGCTCCTTCTTTCCCCAAATCTTTCCTTCATGAATCTTATAGGCGCACTATCTGTATAAAACTGTCCCTAAATATTTTCTTTCAAGCCCACCATTCAGTCTTTGTAATTCATATTGTTCACATTTTCTGTGTCTTTCTTAAATATAGCACCAAGAAGATCACAAGAGAAGAAAACGGTGGGGTGGACTAGCTATCTATTAACTTGGAAATTCAAGTGCTGGCTAATTGCAACATGTGAGTCAAAACTGTAATGGTAATATATCTCATCTTCCCTCTAATTCTTCCACCAGCTCCTCCTCTTCACATTCTACTTTCCCTCTCCTTCTTGCAAGTACCTAATTACAGTTTTGCAAGACAGATTACAGACTACACAGTGTTATATTCACACCTGGAATTTCCATTGATTTTATGCAATTCAGCTTTGAGTGCCACTTTGCCTTGCATTCCCATAGCAACCACACACAACAGAAGGAGAGAGAAAAGAAACCTGAAAGCTCAGCAACTGCAGCTCCTGAACCTTGTGCATTTAGAACTGTTTCTGAAAGGAAGGCACAAATGAATGTGTTATCACTTCATATGTTGACTACTTATATTTTTTAAAAAATCTTTAAAGGATGTTACACTATAGAAAAAATGGAAAAAATGATTTGTGCTTAACTGACAAAGGAGAGGATATGGAAAAGTTTGTAAAATATCCTGATGATAGTAGTCTCTGACCTATAGGACAAATAGAAAAATTTGGGTGTCTCTCACTCATGCTTTAATCTCCAGTGTGCCCCCCCCCACTTGCTGATCTATAGGCTTAGAAGAGAGAAGCAGAAAAACAGCCAGAGGTCAAACATTGCTGCCTTGGAGAAGGTAACCTCCTCTGCTTTATAGTCTGAAGTTCATTCTCAGCTCCCAGCACGAAACTGATGGGTGAATGAAGGAATGAATGAATGAATTCAGAAAGTACTTATTGAACATGTCTTAAGTGCTTACCAATTGACAACTCGTTTTGAGAACTAAATACCACTGGCTTCTTGGAAAGCTTATGGACAGAAATATCAGACTTTGAGAGGCTAACAATTCCTGTGTTCCTTCTTGTTTCCTGTCACTGTAGTTCTCATAGGAGTAGAAGAACAAGAACGATTTCAGGCTTTCAGGGGCCAACATATTTCAAAAGTGCTCCCCAGAGCTGGAGGGTTTGGTTTGGCTTGCTTCAGCTGTGTTTCTAGGCACCATCTTTTCTCCTGTTGGACAATTAAGTTCTACAAGCATTAATATGGTTACATCTGTCTTTAACCATGGCCCCTAAATAATTTCAAAGATACTTACTATACTTGGGAAACTGGCAGCCAAGGTATCCACCATGTACATTGAAAATGTGCTTCATGGATGCTAAAGTAGTTTATGAGTTTACTTTGTTTATTAGCTAGTATTTTTTTTTAATGTAAGTAATGAAAGGTTTTCTTTTTAACTATTTACTGGCAAGAAAAAAAATAATTTATTCCCTTAATGAAGTTGTTGAATGAGTGTTATTTCATTTTTCTCTCTGTGTATAATAGTTCTTACAAATATTAGATGTTATTTTGGTCACTGTTACTGGTCCTCACTAGCTACCTGGGTTTCTTTATCCTTGGAAGGTACTAACAGTAATCTCTTTATACATGTCTGTCTGTCAGAATCAAAGTACCCACAGGTCTTAGGGGGTAGCTCTTACTGAACAGTTAGCTAATACTGTGCTAATTCTGGTAATTTTAGCCATAGTATTTCAGCCACGATACAATAGTATTTTCCAGGTTTTAGGAGATATGTGCTGAGCTTTATTTTTTTAAAGTTATGAAAATACATTATCTTCACATTATTGTGATTATGAAAGAATTTCAATAGTCTTAGGGCAGTAGTTAACACATTTGCTCTTCCAACCAAGAGATTTCACCATAAATCTAATTACTCATATGCAATTGCATGTCTAACAGAAATAATATTTGCATAATAGGAGATTGTTTCCTTCAGGAATGCTGAGCATGTCCGGCATACTTCAGGAAAGCATTCTGACATCTAGGTGTTTCTCACGGACAATGATGGGGTCAATGTCCTTACCGGTCATCCCCAATTAGAAATCACCACTGGATCTTGTTGAGCCCTTAGGGCTAGTAAATAGATTCTACGCTCCTGGACTCAAATAACATATCAGCAGCATCCTTTACTTTCTTTGGGTAAGTCTGTATATGCTTGGAAATAAATGTCAATTTTAAGTTTGAAATCTAAATTAGGTCAGAAGAGAGACAAAGTGCTTCCTCATTAATTTTTGATCCCTCCAGGATTCCTTTACACCTACTCTACTATTGTTAACACCATTTCTTTGAATTTTGTTTTAAGCTAATTTTATATAAGACAACAAAGAGTATCTATGTAAATAACAAAATATAAGGATACATATAAGGATACATATATATTAGGTATATCAGACTAATTTGTACATATCATATGTCACAACAACAGTAGGGATGTGTGTGTGTGTGTGTGTGTGAGAGAGAGAGAGAGAGAGAGAGAGAGAAATTTGCAGGTACTTTTTATGGCCTATGAGATCTGATATGAGTACATGTTACCTATAATTTGATTGTTTCAGTGTACTTTTAAAAATTTCTCAGTAACTGTTCCTCAGAAATATTGTCCATTGATTTTCATGCATTTTAACAAAGTTCTAAACAAAAGCTTTAAAAAAACAAGTTCCTTTGGCCTTGTCTTAAAAATATACCTAATGGTTAACTTTACAGATATATTGTATTACTAGGATTCCACATTGTGCATTATTCTAGTGATTCCTTTCCTATGTATTCAAGAAAAAGAGAAAATAACCCTTTACCCATTGCACCACCAGAATCAGTATAAAGCACATAAAAGTATATTAGTTTCAATAATATAGCAAGCTAGATCCCAAAAATATCCTTATGATAAAATATATAGAAATACTGAAAGACATGTAACACTCATTTTGAAAATGTAGCTTCTTCCAGGAAGTGGTGGAACATGCCTTTAATTCCAGCACTCAGGAGGTAGAGGCGGGCAGATGTCTGTGAGTTCGAGGCCAGCCTGGTCAATAGAGTGAGTTCCAGGATAGCTAGAGTTACAACAGAGAATCCCTGTCTTGAAAAAACAAAGAAAGAAAGGAAGGAAGGAAGGAAGGAAGGAAGGAAGGAAGGAAGGAAGGAAGGAAGGAAGGAAGAAAGAAAGAAAGAAAGAAAGGGAAAAAGAAAGGAAGAAAGAAAAGAAAGGAAATGTTTCTGATGCTGAGGTGAGACGGAATTCCAAAGACATTTTAAATAGGTTTCCCTGATGGCCAAGGATGAATTTTTTTTTAAATTGGACATTTATGATTCTCCATTTGAAGGCTGTTTTTTTGATTCAGTAGCCTATTTATTGATTTTTTTTCTGTTAAATTTTGGTCTATATCCTACCACACAGATATTTGCATATCCTTGTTTACTACTGCTCCATTCACAACAGCTAGGCAATTAAACTAACCTAGATGCCCATCAGCAGATGGGTGGATAGGAAAATAAGGGATTTATGCATAATGAAATTTTATTAAGCTATAAAGAAAAATGAAATTCTGACAGTTGCAGAAAAGGAACTGGAACTGGAAATAATGTTAAGTATCTCAGAAATACAAATACTGCATGTTTGCTCCCATGTGTGAATCATATGTATATATATATATACTGTTACAAGGATTCAGTGAAAACAGCCAGGGTATCCCTCCCTATAATGCAACACTAGAAATTAGCAATGATGTTTGTGCTGTGTAGGGACTATTTTCACAATGTATTAATTAGCCACATTACATTTTAACAGACATACAAAGAGAAAGAAGGGAAACCTTATTTATGAATGGTGGTTTTTCCAGACTGAGGCTGCCCACTCAGTCTGTGAAAGGATGCAGCCACAGAGAAATGGCTAACTCCAAGGCATATATGGCTATGAACAAAGGAAAATGACAAGTAAACTATTCTGCCTTGGCCTCAGCTGTGTGAAGTCAAAATTTAAAAGTAAAATGCAAAATTGCATAGTTAGAAGCCTGACCTTGTGATACCATCTTCAAGTATGGAATGCTGTATGACCATGGACTCTTAAAGCAGAGAAGTTGCCTTAAAATGGTTAGACTGGCATTACCACATACCTCTTGGAAGATGCAAAGCTAATTTATTTTTGGAGGATTTTGTAGGATTCCCAGAAATAAAACCTTCAGGAGCATAAACTGACAGTCCAAAGTTACAAAATCTACACAGAAAAAAAATCTGCCTTGAGTGGAAAAATGCAAAAATAACAAAACAGCTGAATTAAAATGTTAAGAACTTCATTTATTATAATGATAAAATGATAGATATAATCTTTACATTTAAAGACTGTAAAGGAAGAATCAAAAGCACAAATGAAAGTGAAAATACAATTTTTAAAAATATTATACTTTCAGAAGAACCAAATGTACTTTTCAGAAATGAAAATTTCAGTAGGTGGATCTAACAGGAGATTAAGAATATAGAGAGGATTCATGAGCTACAGGGAAAATCTGGGCATATTTTCCAAATGTGTTACATAGAGAAAAATGCAAAATATATTGAAAACATGGAGGACAAAATAAGAGGATGTTTTATTTATCAAATCAGAATCCCAAAAGTAAAGAAGAATGAGATTATGAGGAATAAATTATACCAAGGAGAAAATGTCTAAATCTTCATAGTCATGTTTATCATATATGTACATATATGCATACACACATTGCATATATTGTTTAACACACAAAAGAAGAAATCAGCACTTATGCACAGAATAATAAAACTACAGAACATTAAAAATATAATTTAGTCTTTCTTCCTACAAATTATGTAAAGAGGAAGAAGATATTTGTAGAAAAGGAATGGTCCATAGAAAGTACCAAGTAAAATAGCAGAATGTAAGCAGTCATAGAAATATAAATAGATTCTTTTACCAAATAGACAATACGATGATTTTCATTCTATGTCTTTAAAATGTACTATATCTGAGAGACAACTAAGGGAAACAGAAATAGCCTATATTGCTAGAAGTTTCTCTTGAATTCCCCTGACCAGCTACTCAAAAAAATGTTTCACAAGCCTGACACTGAGGTTTTAGTTAGATAGTATAAGGCTCTTGGGGAGACATTGTCACACTAACAGGAATAACTTCATTTAAAATATAATAAGATAAAACAAAAATCATCACATCAAAGTTGGACAAAGCAAACCACTAGAAGGAAGAGAGCACCAAGAGCAGGGACAAGAATCAGAAACACACTCATTCACACACTCAGGCTTCTAATACAAATACTAAACTGAAAGCTATAATATATACACAGAGGATCCAATGCAGACCCATGTAGACCCTGTGCTTGCTGCTTTGGTCTCTATGAGTTCATATGAGATTTACTTGGTTGATTTAGAGAGCCTTGTTCTCCTGGTGTCCTTTATCCCTCTGACTCTCACACTGTTTCTTCCTCCTCTTCTGTTTGGTTCCCTGAGGCCAGAAGGGAGGGACTTGATGCAGACAGTCCATTTACAGCTGTGTGTTCCAAGGTCTCAGGGAGAAAATCTTAATGTAAAAACTTATGAAATCAAGGAAAATGCTTTATAAGAAATTCATAGTATTAAAAGTTTACATTAAAAATAAAAGTTAGAAGGTCTGGAGAGATGACTCACAGTTTAGAGCACTTATTCTCTTAAAGAGGACCTGAGCTCAGTTACCAGCACCTACCTAATGGCTCACAACAATATATAACTCAATTTCCAGGAGTTATGACCCCCTGACACACAAATCGTGCACATACCTACAGGCAGAAAAAACACTAATACACATAAAATAAAACCTAAAAATAAATTTAAATAAAATAAAAAGCATAAATTAATGAGCTCATTGTCTAGAATGGTAGAAGAAAAATAAACATAAAGAAAAAAGAAACGAAAGCAAATACAGTGTGGCAGAAAATTGCAACACAGAGAGCTGACAGTCTGAACTTTGATTTTCTAAAAAAGGCTAATAAATGGAATCATCTTTTACATTACGTTTTGGAAACCAGGCGAATGAGAATGAGAACAAAAATGAATGATATTATGTATTTTAAAATGGGCTATTATATGAAAATACATAAAAGCAAAATTTAGAGAAGATGCATACTTTCCCCAAAACATTTCTTTATCATGTGTGCGTGTAAGTGGGTACCTATATGACACCATATGAAGGCAACAGAAACCCTGTAGTTGGAGTTGCAGGTGTAATAATGTATAGACTTTAGCATCTGTCTAAATTTAAATTAAAAACTTCATCTAATTTACAAACCCTTAGAATCCATGGTAGTTCATCACAAATTGATTAGATCCCTATATACTGGGAACAAACTGTGAAAACAAAAACATTTATGAAGTTTAATGAGCTCTAACTCTAAAGAATTAAAACATACAGTAATAGATCTAAAACAATATTTGAGATATTAATGGAGGGAATATAAGATTTTATTGAGAGACATAGATGAATGCAGATGTAAAGCATGTTATGGTAGCCTCACTATGCTATACATGGCAGATATCTCTACTTTATGTATATATTCAATGTAGTTCCACTCAAGGTCACAAGAGTGTTTGTTTGAAATAGAAGCATACTAGTTGACTCCGAAGTGGAGAAGGATAAGGGGTTCAGCATGGTTCAACAAATGTTTATAATCATGGGATATGGGAAAGAGACATGGCTTACACATATCAAGGTTTGTTTATAAAGCTATGGTAATTGCTATACTTATATAAGAAATAAAGCAGTAGAATCATGATCTAGGAAAAGTCCTTTACAGAAAGAAAAAAATTGACACAAAATGTGAGCATTGAAGAGTAGGCAGCTCAATAAATAACACATATTCTACTAGTTATGCATACCTAAAAGAGAGTGTTGTGACCTCAGAACACACACAAATTTAACTTCCATCTATGTAAAAAAGAAAAGAGTGAAAATGTTTTGAATAATATTAAGAAGACAGACTATATGAGCTCAGGGTCAAACATGATTTTTTAAAGTTTTATTAAAAATAAACAAACAAAATGATTAATTTATTTTCCTGTATTAAAAATAAGCCCTTCTCATAAAAGTACCTCTTGAAAAAGATCAAAAGGACAGTAAAGGGCACAAAATCAACTAATAGTTTATTATCTATTATGTAATAAAAATAATTTCTACTAATCAACAGGAAGAGTAAACAGTCTAAGAGAAATTCAGGCAGATCATGAGTAGGTTAGTTCACATAACAGGAAACTTGAATGGCCAATAAATACAGAGAAAGAAGTTGAGTTTGATTGTAATTAGAGACATAAAAATTATATATAAATGATATGCAATTTTCCTACCTTCATCATTAATAGAAATGCAATGTCTGACTATATTGAATGCTCATGAAAGTGTATGGGAACAAATACACTGTTAGTGTAAATTTAAATTGATGTAGCTTCTGACAAGACAGTTTGTCTATGTAGTAAAATGAAGGTGGACATGCCCTACAAATTTATAATTCTACATATAAGTATATTCCCTAGAGAAACACTTCCATACTTAGAATATCTTGATTTCTAAGAATGTTTTAAGATACATTTTCATTTGAGACAGGGTCTCACTATATATACCAGGCTGGCCTTGAAGTCACAGAGAGTAGCTTGCCTCTGTTAGGATTAAATGTGTATGCTATCATGCTCAGCTACAGGAACAATAGTTAAGCAACATATCTGTCAGACAGGGTAATAAATACACAAGTATAGGGGCAATGAAAAGACATAGCAAATAGTAAAATAAATGAAGTAGAAATAAATGAGATAACTTAGAATAATGAACAGAAAAATCAAGGTGATAAATAAATGCAGAATGTAATTCCATTTCTACACACTTTGAAAAGAGTCAAAATAATAAAACAACTCATTTTTGATACTTCTGTATACATACACATTATTAAAACAGGGCAAGAGATTGAAAACCATCTAATTTTTTAAAAAATCTTATTCACCACATTGTTAATATAGAATTTAGAATTTGATAGTGGAAGAAAACACAAAGGACTTCAACTATCTTGGTTATGTTTCTAAGCTGGGTGCTATTTCATGGGTGGTAATTATATTAATATATCTCCTTGACGTTCTAAAATATTTCATAACACATTGGAAAATAACTCACTATGATCCCTCTGCTCTATATAAGATTTCCTCCTATACCTCTGTTTTTCTTATTGATACCATCAATTCACAATTTGCCTACTTTTGAAACCTCAGCTTCAGAATCTTTCATTTTCACTGCCTTCCACAGCCAACTGGTTGATGCCATGGTGGCATTTCTGCTCAGCTTCTTCCTTCTGCTATTGCTCCTCATAATTGTTGTTGCGATCATTACATTAACTATGTCACTGGCCTACCTGTGTCTAGCCTTCCCTGAACTCTGGAATCAGAATCAGGACTTTGAAGAGATAAACCTGGATCCCTCTCAGTACATGGAGAAAAGAACAAAAAATTATATCTCTAACAGTCTTCCAGTTAATGTTGGTGCTACTATTTGAGTGAAAATTTTAAAAAGTTAAAGGTAAATTTGGACCATGATATGGGGTAGTAAGTGGAGACCTTGAAGTATAAATAATGTAAGGCACAAAATCTAGAAATTCTAGTAAGAAAATTTAATAAGTGCCACCATATAAATATTGAATTTCTGCACAGAAAAATATATAATGAAATGGAAATACTTTGTAATCTATGACTTACAAAAGGTTAGCATCTTGTTTTCTTAGGAATCAATGTGAGATTACTCACCATAAAAGAAAAGATATGAACAAAGGTCATTGAGAGAAATATAAATGCTTATAAAATTTGGAAAACCTTTAGTTACATTCATGAGAAAGCACAGACTAAAATAAGAGATAAATACTAAATTTTGCTTATAAGCAACACTGATAATAAACCTTCTAATATGGTTTGAAGTCATTACTAGGAAATTTTCTATACAATAGTTCTCAGCCTGGGGCAGTTTTATCCCAAAGGGGGCATTACTCAATGTCTAGAGAAATTTTGATTATTGCAGCTGTGGCCTATGTCACTAGAATCCAGTGCATAGAGCTAAGGAGTGCTGTCAAGCATCCTAAAATATACAGGGCAGATCCCTAAAGAAAACACTTATCTTACCCAAGTATCAGTTGTCCCAAGATGAAGCAATGCTGCCATACATAAGCAATGAACATAGATAGGTGTTCAGGGGTATTCTACATTGTTTTTATAAGTAAAATCCTGGATAATAAAATGTATACTCACTAACAGAAGACTGCTTTAAAAAGTTGGATACAACCACAGAAAGCTGTTGTATTATAGAATAGATAAGGTAGATAGATAGTAATAGGATATCATTGATGACTGATGTCAAGAAAAATCAGTATACAGGACATTGCATGTTATATATTCCCATTTATGAAAAAAGGAAAATTCATGCATGAATATCTCCATGTTTCACATACATACATGTGATGATGTACAGAGATTATATAGTTAATAATGATTGCCTCCAGTCCAGGTGTAAACTCATTTCTTATTGCATACTTTTGTGTATTAATGAAATTGTTGTTTTATTAAGGTATTAATTTCTTATTATTTATGAAACCTATGCTGAGATTATTATTGTGACTTGCTTTCCCAGGCCTAACCAGCAGTATTTAATCCTAACCGGGAGTATCACTGCAGATAAATAAGACAAATGTACATTTTTTAGGGCACTCTACCTGTTGAATACTTAAAATTTGTTCAAGGCATGTGTTATCTTGAAGACTACATTTTAGGCAGTTTTTCCAGTACCCTTGATATTCAACATATACAAATCCATGAAAATGTACATGTTTTTAAGCCATACATAACTTGTGCTATGGAAGTAAATGCAGTTTGTCTGGTTTTCTTCTTTCCTTCAACCCAAATATCCACATTAGACTGTGAGGCTTTTGAGGGCAAAAGAATATCTCATTCCTCTTTGAGCTATATATGGTATAAAAATCTTATAGTAAATAGGGAAATATAAATCAATAAATATAAAAGCAAATAGGAAAAATGTAACAGCCTTTCAGTATTCTATCATCCTATACCTGGATTTTCTTCTGAAACTTCTGACCTTAACTCTTAAGTGTATATTACATTTTCTTCCAGAACCCACTCAATATAGCTAGATGATATTTGTATTATCCTACTTTCTTTAATAAAAGCTTTACACAACCTATGGCAGTTCTACTGAAACTAGAATTCCTGCTTTTAAGGGTCAGTCATTGTTCATATGCCACACTGTGGCAAGCATCATTTGTATTTATTTCACATGTGATGCATCAATTCTATGAATGCATGTGACCCTTATCATTTTTCGTGTCTGTTAATTGACACGTTAATCCTGATATCCAGCGTTTACGATTTTCATGAGAATGAAACATATCCATTCTCACCACTCTTAGGATGCAACATGATATGAAGTAAAGAAACTCACTGAGTTGTTTCTTCAGGCATACTTCATCATTAGTCTTGTATTCACACAATTAGGTCAAATTTAGTGTAAAGTTGGAAATTCTTGATCATTTCAACCATTGTGTATTCTACAAAAATCTTTCATTAGATCTGAGCATAGATGGAGATGTAAGAATATTGAATCTCTGCCACTCATTACTTTCCTGGAAGCTTTAGAGACTTTGCCTTCATGCATGTATTTCATGATTGTTTCCAAGTTATAATTTGATTTATCACTATAGCATTGATATATTTACTTTGTAGTATTTTGTAGTATCCTGCCTGTATATCAATATGCTCCTCTCACAATTTAACTTTAAAAAGAATGGGGCATGGTTTGGTCCTTATGTGAAATAGTATTGTAGCCATTGATCACCCATTCAACAGTGTTACTGCTCTTCAATTTTCAAAACATAGCCTCACCTTCACTTGGGCTGGATCCTGAGTTGGGAGTTAGTGAGCTTACTTTCTATAGCACTCTGATGAATAATTTTTCTACTTAAAATAAAGTTACTTTGGAAGGAGTTCATGTAGAATTTTTCTTTGAGAAGGGTCCAATTTAGTAAACATATTGGGGTACTTTAATAAATGTGTACAAAAAAGTATAGAACTAGATTCTACCATTTCAGATGAAATATTAAATATCGTAAGAATAGAGTATTGTTGTTTCAGATAGTTGTATTTTCTATCTTCTTTCAACTTTGGGTAAACTTGAGGTAGTATTAGGGTGACGGTTTATTATTTAAATCCTCTATGCTAACCCAAGAAAATGTGCTATGGCTAATTACAGTGTCCAGACTAAGAGCTTTCAGTCTCTTCTAGAATAATTTATGGGCACAGAGTTAATCACACTTGGGAGAATTTCAAAACATTTAATTAAGAAAAATATGAAAAGTGTTTTTTGAGAAAACATGGCCTACACCAATCCCATTACCCTCACTGTTAAACGTATCCACTGGCTGCTATTTTGCTCATCCATTCCTATCTGTATCTTGCTAGACACTGTGTGAGGTATCCAAGAAAAAGGTGGAATAAAAACTGTTCTTTGCCTTCAAGCTGTATCTGTAGACAGTGATTAATATGGAAACAATTGCTACATTTTTGTGATTCAGACAAGAAACACAATCTCAAATGGCCTGGGGTCATTAGAGCAGATCAGATGGAGTAAGTGGGGCCTGAAGAACGATTATATTACGATTTCAAACACAGGGATGTAGAAGAATGCTTATCACTGGTTAGATCCCATCCTATATTAAGGTTAAAGGCATATTCTCATATTATGAATAATAATTCAATCTAAAATGCACTCTAAATGATTCTTCATTTGCAGTGTTGGGAATTGAGTTTAAGGCCTCACACATTCTAGGCATGTGCCCAGCCACTGAGTTACACTCATCCCAAACTCATATCTTAATATATGATCATTTGAAGGCTTGTTTTATAATGGGGATAATCAGAAAGAATGGATGACAGTGATATCTTACCAATTTTTAACTTTTGGTTTTGGATGAACTTCAAAGACTATATCTAAAGCTATCTACTATTGGTAAGAATAAACAAAAAAGTATTACAAATAGTATCTGAGTATCTTAGAATATTTTTAGAAAATAACAAAAACCAGAGTCCCGTATACCAATATACCATTGTGAAAAGAAACATTAAGACAACTCCACTGATGCTGCACAGTTGAAACAGTGCATATCTGGTAAGAGAGACATTATACATGCTGGGAATAGATAGGTATTTCAGTCTCACATATGACTGTCCTAAAAAATGTCAACTTTTAAATAATTTCTCCTGTCAGAAAGCTATCATCCATGTGGATTTCTCAGATTTTAGTGAGTGTCAGAATAGAGAAAATGAAGGAACTTTAGGCTTGTCAATAAAATGACAGGTAATATCAAACATTATTTTCTTAGGAAACATTTTTCAGAACAAGTGAAGCAGTTAATGAATGTCTTTGGTGCCATCAAATATTTGATTTTCTTTTTTCAAAAATCCAGATAGATTGTACTTGCAGATTATATCATTGTGTATACCTGTCTTTCACTGTTGGCATTTTACCTTAGAAACTCATGGCATACAAAATGAAATTGAATACTTGCAGACTATTCTAATGGCAGTATTATGCATTCAAACCAATTCATTCATTTTGTATTAGTTGATATCATTTCATTTGACTCATTTGCTCACAATATTTTCTTTCCTTCTTGGCATTTGTCTTCCAGGGCTCTGCTAAAATTCTGTCTGTTCTATAAAGCCTTTCCTGACTCTGTCTTTATGCCCCTCCTTTCCTCTGACCGTCCATGTAGCACTGAGGGCTCATTATGTAAGTTTCTGTACATTGGTCTCTAGATTCTTACGCTGATGCCCTTTGCCATCATACTTGTCCCTGCAAGACTGGATGCAGCTCTGAACCTGTTTAATTAAAGACGATGATATAGGCATCCAAAAAGCTTATTGTGGGTTGAGGGTGAGAATAGCTCAGTGGTATCCAACTTCACTAAACATGCACAGGGCCCCGAGTCCTAGTACCAGAAGAGTAAAAAGTAATAATAACAATAAGAGCTGGAGAGATGTCTCAGTAGTTAAGAGCTCTGCTGCTCTTCCAGAAGTCCTGAGTTCAATTCCCAGCATCCATATGGTGGTTTACAAACATCTATCATGGGGTCTGATATCTTCTTCTGGCATAGAGGTGTACATGTAGATACAGTACTCATATACATAAAATAAATCTTTAAGAAAATAGTAACAGTAATAAAAAAGACTTAAAAAAGGCCAAAATGAATCCTTATATTAATTATACAGCCTAGTATATGACACATGCTAACTACCCAATAAACCTAGCTATCATTATTGTATGCTGCGCAAATGCTTAGTAACGACTAACTTGATTAAACTGTGTTTAGGAGTTTCAATCTGTTTTAATCCTACCCTTATTTCCTTTAATGTCATATACCTGGACCAGTGTTTCCTTTCCTTACTCTCCTGCTGGAGGGAATTTCCCACTAATAACAAAGCATTAAGCAGTGGCATGAAATGCACTTGCAATCTCACACTCACAGACGCTAATATTAACAGAGCGGATTTGGCTTAGCAAAGTGGCGCTATTTGTACAGAGACCTTGTTCCCGTATTTTCCCATGTGGTGGTCGGTCCTTCATTACAGCTCACATTTAGAGGGTGTGAAATACATTTGTTTTGAAATGGTCTTCTCTGGCTTTCCATATAGCTTTCAGTTGCCCAGTCTGCATGCAAGTATCTTCCTTAGTAGTTAGAGTTATTCAAGGGGATGACCAATTCGGCACGGGAAACTGTGCTCCTAGACGTGAGTCAAAACAGTTTGTGAAAAGGTCAGAGGGTAGCATAAGTCTGTTGAGAATGTGACTCACCATGATATGTGCTCCCGATAGCACACAGAATAATTGCAGTAACTTACTTGGAATGTGTATCCTGATTTCCTTCAAAAAGCTTTGAAGTGAGTCAAGTAAAATGCTAAAAATGTAAAAATTTGAGGATTAAAATGAAGACAGTTTGGTTAATGAATACAACTTTATTGTTCCCAAATATGGAATTATTCCTTATTTAATCCATGAGTTTTTTCCCCTCTTGCTTTGTGCCTTGTCATCAATTCAGTTCTAAATGAAAATTTCAGAAGCTCTATTATTGGGCTAGACACTGATAGTCTCTGAGATTTCATTATCTTTCTGCTCTTACTGGAGCTTCTTACTTCTCTTACCTGGAGAGACTGCCCTCCCATATTGTAGCTTCATCCTGAACAGGGTGCCTGGGGACCAGAGTGGCCCCCACTGAATCATACAGAGTAGTTCTCGGTGCCTTTGTGACAGCATGTACAAATGGGTCTAAAGTGAGTGTGTGCTTTTCCATGAATCAGTCATTACCTGCATGATGTGTCTCTCCCCAGGCAATAGGCATAATAGCACAGCCCCCTCAGTAAGCGTGTCTGATAAATTTTGCAGACTGTTAGTGGAAATTTTTCAGAGTTATTCTTTCTAAATGTTTTAGTTTATCTTGCCAACCAAAAAGCTTAGTACAAACACATTTGCCAGCAGCCATGAAGCAAGGAGACTAAGCTCTGTTTTTAAAGTGTTAAGAAAGTGATTTGCCTTAAGTCTCCCAGAACAAAGAAGTAAAGTTTCCATAGTGCTGACCGTACTGGATTGTCCCTGACTACTAGCCATATTCTGGGGTATGGAGACATTTCTTACAGGGATACATGCCCTAGCAAATTTTTGTTGTCACTGTCATATCAGCTCAGCATTTTCTTGTCATCTTTCAGTCCTTATAAACTGCTTTGAATTGACAGCTGCCACCAACATGCCTTGGTAGAAATTTAGAGGTTAGCCTAATTGACCAAAGTGTAATTTCCAATTTTCTCATTAAACACTACAAAATTGGAGACAGTTTATACTTAAGAGCTAATGCCTTCGTATGTGTCAATAAATTAGGGGACACTACAAGTCTTAATAGTAGTTGTTCAGAAAAAATTGCTTCTGTATATGTCAAAGACTAAATTCACAGGTATTCTGCTTTTCATTTTATTATAATATGATTGATAGAAAGACACCAATATGTAGGCTTTGTCGTCTTTTATTAGCACATGATACATATGTAATCTCATTTGAGTTGAGCTTTGATTGTCTGAGAAGGTACTGTGTCTTCTTTGTATAATGTCATATGTCATTTACTGTCAATGAAGCCTGTTCTTTCGTTGGTGAAGATCCATACTAGGATTGCTTCAAGAATGAAAATCAGAAATGTGGGGTCACTGAGATGGCTCTGCAAGTAGGGATGCTTGCTGTCAGGCCTAATGGAGCTGACATAGAAACTTGGAAACCACATGATGGAAAGAGCAAACCCATTCCTGCAAGTTGTCCTCTGACTTCCACATGAACACAGTGGCACCACACAAGGGCACATGAATACACATATATGTGCATTCACATAGTCATATACTAAATAAATACATAAATGTAACAAAATAAAAGGTGCTTTCCGCACCTACTAGAATGTTTTTTAAGATCTTTTGCTAACCGTAATTCCCACAGAGTCACTTGTTAAGGAAAATTATCCTTTCTCTCAGATTATTGCTGTATTTAGTCACAGAGTCTGAGCATATGCTTTCTGGTGTGCAGATATGCAAATTACATGGTTATAAGGAAACTGCTTCTACTATTTTCATTGTGTGTAAGGTGACAAAGAGCCTTATCTAAAGCTGAGCACATCGGGATTCCTGAAATGAATTGTATGCTCATCATTTTTATTCCTTTATCATCTTTTTTCCTGTATACCAAGAGAGACAACTGTCATTTATGGCTTCATAATCACAGCCATCATGACACAGTGGGCAGCTGGTGGACAAAATAAGTATACTCTCCCCCCCCATGTGCTAGATATTTTTATGTCAACTTGAGACAAGTTAAAGTCATTTGTGGGGGGAGCCTTAATTAAGAAAATGTCTCCCTCCATAAGATCAAGCTGTAGGCAAGCCTGTAAGGCATTTATTAGTGATATGGGAAGGCTCAGTTCATTGTAGATGGTGACATCTCTGGGCTGGTGGTCCTGGGTTCAATAATAAAGTAGGCTTAGCAAGCCAAGGGGAGCAAGCCAATAAGCAGCATCCTTCCATGGCCTGTGCACCAGCGCCTGCCTCCAGGTTCCCATCCTGCCTAAGTTCCTATCCTCACTGCTTTTGATAGTGAAATGTTATATGGAACTCTGAATACAATAAACCCTTTCCTCCCCACGTTGCACTTAGTCATGGTGTTTCATCACAGCAATAGTAATCCTAACTAAGATACCCCATTAGGGGGTAACTGACTTTTTATAGGTATAGTGTATAAGAATGTTGATTCTTCCATAATGTATGTATATTTGAGTGCATGGCTGTGGTAGCAAAACAGGCACAGTATTTTGCCACTTTTACTCTAAATTAGATATTGAATATTCTTAACAGTATTTAGAGGAGTAATACTTCTTGTGACTCTACTCTTATAATTCCAAAGAAGGATGAATGAATATAGATGGCCCAACCTACCCCCAGTAACTGAGATCAAGCCATAATGACAGTGGACAGTGTGTGTGAGCAGTAAAGGATCATGTTACTGATAAGCGTAAATCTCAATAAATATTCTCTCAATTTCTACATGATGTTTACATTCATCTGTAGCATCCTTTGCTCCCTTGGACTGTATCTCTCCTAGACCAGGCACTATGCCCTATAAGAGTACAGTACTGCATTCTTGTACAGTATTTCTTGCTGTGCAGTATTAGAAACATTTGATTATTGGAAGGTGGAGTAGACAGATAACCAAATGCCCTCATCCACAGAATGTTTGAATACCCTCTCTCTTTCATAATTTATTGTTTTTATTTTATATTCATTGGTGGTTTTCCTGTATGTATGCCTGAGTGAAGGTGTCAGAAAACTTCACACAATAGTTATAGACAGGTGTGGACTGCCATAAGGGTTGAGTCTTCTGGAAGAGCAGCCAATGCTCTTAACCACTGAATCATCTCTCCAACCACCTGTCTTTCAAATAGAAGCCCTATAAGTAGTTGAAACTGCTTTTAAGTTTCCCAAATCATCTCAGCCTAATTTTAACTCATTACATTGTGATATTATTTCTACTTAATTATTTTCTGATCTCTAATTTTATCATATGTAATGTCATATCCACCGCCATGTGATTCTATTTTCTTGTGTCTTCTTTTTCCTTTAATTCATTGAACATTGGTAAAATTCTGATTCTTGTTCATGTTACAGGTAGTTAATTTTCCATTCCCTCATTGTTGTTGGTGTGTATGTATGTGTGTGTGTATGTGAAGTTAGAAACAATTTTGCTCATAATTATCAGATGTGTTGTCTCTTGATCACATTTATTTTCTGCTAAGAACTTAGCTCCTTCCAAGTTATGGATAATTGCTATTGAATTCTAAATTTTTTTTATCACCAAAATAGTGGCATTGTATATTTCTTCATTCATAATAGGGAGTTTTGAAGACCAATCTATATAAGGGACTCATAAGCAAATACTAAAAATCTGGAGTTGTGTCTTCTATGTTTAATTTGAAAATCATCAGAAATCCTTAATAATTTCTGTTTCAAGTGATATTTCCCTTTGTGTCATGCTAACAAAACTCTATTACATAACTGGAGAGGCACATTTGCTAACAATGATGACATTTTCTAACATAACAAGAGAGTTGTAGTGACAGAGAAGCATTCCTTTGTTCATGCTTCTTTTTCTGTGAGAGGCATATGAGAAGGAAAAGGATCGATAATGTGCTAATCTCCACATGCAGCTGATTTTGACATACACTAGATCTTATAAAAGAAGGTTAAGGTGGCTGGGGGATGACAAAAGTGCAACAGGTTGAAGGCTTCAAAAGCAGTAAAACGACAATGGCCCAAGAGGGAAGGGAGACCTTTAAAGCATATTGCAAATTATTATTCAATAAAGCAATTGTATTATTTGATATCTTCTTGGGGGTCAGTAGCAGTTGAAAGACCTGTATTGAAGAATTACGTCTAAAGGTCAACAGCTGTTTTATAGCAGATGGAACTTACTCCTGAGGATATTTAAGCACATTTTTAATAGAAATTGTGATTAGTACCAGGATGATAGTATATCTCAATAGAATTCTAGGATCTATTAAAAGAGAAATATTTGGCCTTATCAACCCTAATACAGTTCAGTGGAAAACACCATCTGGTGAATGAGTGCATGAAAAAAGACCTAAAATTCAGTTTACTAACAGTGTTACCACACACTTAAATCCTTATCTAGCACCTTAGTTCCCACGTGTTCCAACAAAAAAGACCAGGAGTCATAAATTAGTACAGGAAAATTGATTTATTTACACTTTGGCCAAATTGGAGGAAGGTCTAATATCCTCAATTTTACAATCAACTAAAAAACAATGTGACAAAAGGCAGGAATTTAAAATTTTTTTAATTTCATTATGTATCCTTCTGCTCATTTTCTTGTGGTCCTGTGGATAGTAGCCAGGAACTTTTAAAGGCTAGGCTAGAGCTCTTCCATCATGCTATGTCTCCAGCCTAATATATTAATTTAGCTGTGAGAGAGATTAACTGGTCCTTTCTTGTGAGAAATCTGACTCCGTCCCAGTTTGTATGGAGACACACTTATTTGGTTCAAACCCAGACCCATGGAAAATGAGGTGGACAATCTTTAAGTATTTTTCAAAGTGAAAAGTCTTAAGGGTTTAATGGGAAAGTGAATATAAAATACTCACCGTTTTAGGCTTAGAATTTTTAAAAAATAACTGCATCCTTTAATGGCAGTAATATAATTACTGTATTAAGAGATCACCTGAGAGAAGACAGGTGAGGATTCTGGAAGGCGTATACTGAATACAAAAGGTGGCAGGAGAGCCATGCCATGATCACTGTAAAAATACACTACGTTATATACATATTTGTGCCACCGACTTTAACTCAGAAATAATATTTATGTTTTTGTTACAATCCTGGTTAGAGAACAATTTTTCTTTAAAAGTATGGCCTCATGGCGAGTGGGGATTCAAGTGGAGTTCCTTTGTCTCATGAGGGTCTTCAGCTAACTATTCCAAGAGGAGGGCTCCAGATTCCATCTCACCCCACAGATTTCAGATTTAAAAATGATTTTCTTTTGCTAATGTAGGCCAGGCCAGCACTGAATTCACAATTCTGCCTCCACCTCCTGAGTGCTGAGATGACAGGTGCATTCCACCAAGCTGGGCTTTTACAAAAGAGAATTTTCAACGGGGTTGAGGCCGGGCGGGGAGGGGTGGATTCCATACATTACCACACTGTACTCTTCCTATCCTACTCTCACTCCAAGGCTGGGGCCCAAAGACAAATCTCACTGATGATTGTTTAAGAAAGCAAAAACAAAATAAATAGGAAGAAAAAGAGAACCAACCTGATCTTAGTTCACTGACCCCACAGGTTGTTAGCCTCATGGGGGCAAAAGTCTCTCCTGCCCTGGCTTCATGCCCCAAACTGTTTGAAGGGAATTCTCTTTAGGTTGTGAAGGGTATGTGAGGGTCGGGGCAGAAGGGGGATGTGGGAGCTTATCCCCTCCCAGGGAGGACGGGACTTCACTGTGTATCAGGTATTGTTATCAGCAAGGAGGAGGCAGCTGGCTAAGAGCCTCGTATAAAAGAGGCAGCCTGCAAAAAAGCGGACCTTTAGGGCCTGGCGAGTGACCCAGAGGCCAAAAAGGCCTGCAGGGCTTCCCCAGTTCTCTGATCCAATCTTGAGTATGTGGTCACAGGTAGAATCTCCCCTGGGACTCTGTGGAAAAGGCCAGCTGTAGGGTGGCTAGTGGGGAAGGCTGTGGAAATGCCTCCTCTGTCTGGGATCTGGCAGATGCCCAGACTCTTATAAGCCAGTTAAACACAATTATTTTACAGGAGAAAAAAAAATGGTATCCTAAGGAAGAGAAAGGCATATATATATATATATATATATATATATATATATATATATGTATATATCTTCCTCCTTCCCTCACCTCCTTCCTTTCCTCCCTTCTGTGGGCTAAAGGAGCAGTCGAAGCAGCTGGAATGTGCCTCCACTCCCTGCAAAGGTGAGAGGAAAGGGCGCTCAGCAAGCTCCTCTTCTTAAGCCCTGAACAGAATATTGTGGGTTGCCTGCTTCTCAGCAGCAGAAGGAACATGCTTGTCTCCACTGCACCTGGATCCATTCACTGAGTAGATGCCTTTCTCTCCAGCTTCTGGTGCCTGCCCTGCCCCCATGCTAATCAGACTTCCCCACCAAGTACCGGACCCCCCACTTGCCTTCTCTGGGGAAAGATACTTAAACAAGGAAAAGCCAGCCAATAAGCGAGTTCGGGATCCATCAGACTGGTCTCCCAAGGCTTCCTTGCATCTAGTCACCTATTCTCAGATCGCGGTTGGTCAGGACCCGTGAGAAATCAACGGAGACCCACTCCTCTGTCCCAGAGTGCTTCCCTGCTGCTCAAACCCAGGTCCTTGCACTCCTGGCCAAAGGGCAAGGCCTGAGCTGGCATGCCCGGGGAGAACCAGCAGATCGGGTGGGACCAGGGAAAAACAACACCTTCCTCCTTTTCCTCCTCCTCCACCTGTTCTTTTTCTTCTTCCATCTCCTCTCTGTCTTGAGGCAGAGTCTTACATTGTAGTTCTGAATGGCCCTTAAATTGGAGCAATTCCCCTATCTGAGCCTCCCTCCCTGGTTGCTGGGACAACAGGAGTGAGACAGCACACCTGGCAAGTGTCTTTCTTTACATTTAGAATTCTTCCTTTTCAGCAGAAACTTCAGCATGGGATCACAGGTACAGTAGGGAACATCACGACAGAAGCTTCTATGCATATTCAATGAAATGATGTTACTGAATAACAGCACTCTTATGCCTTCTTACCCTTTCTCTATAAGATATGATTAATAGATGCTAGTATAGGCCCTAATCAATGGCTTATGGATGGTTTATTGAATTTTAATATACCGGTGCACTTAAATTATTAAGCAACCTGGACAAAAGAAGATTACATGCTGTATATGATAGGTAACCAGTTACCCAGAGACCAAAAAGGATACAGAGTTATATACAAGGGAGATTCAGAAGAGGGACCCATCCTAGAAAGAAGAAGAACAATGTCTCCCACAACAGCAAGTTGAAATAGTAACTGGAACATAAGCGGGAGGTCTAAAGACTTTGATATAGTTACAACATGTCAGAGGCCTGCCTTCCAAAAGCTGGGATACCAGAAGGGATGGAGGGATGCCCAGGGAATACCATGGGTAAGGAATTGTGACTAGAGCACTCACACTGTTTTCACATTAAAGCCTTTAAGGCCAAAGTCTCTACCTATTGGAAACTTAAAAAAGAAAACATGTGTCACGGGATTGTCAATATTTTTTCTTTCATTATACCAGTTAACCCAACAATTATCAAGCATCCACTTTGAGTTAGGCACTGCAATAGGCTCCAGAAAATACAGAAATTTATAAAACAGTTTCCCTGACTAATAGGAACTCAAAGGATAGTGGGGAAGACAACTAGGAAAATCTATAACTGTGAAATCACTAAGTGCTATGGGGTAATGCTGATAGGAGCTAAGGAAGAGCAAGAGAGAGACACCTGCATTTTATATGGCTGTGTGTTGTTTTTCATATATATAAACAAAGCCACAAAATGATCTTAGGAGGTGGTATTGATGGAGCTAACTCTTTAAAAATCAGGAGAGGGTTGAGGGGTAAGCAAATTAGCTGGTAAATAACATGCATTAAGATGCTGAGGAATACAAGAAGACATAGGCAGTTTAACTAAACTGAGGATGGAAGTCAAGTAATGATTAGAGCTAAGATAATCTTAAAAAGGTAAACAAGGACTGGATTATGAAAGGTCTTTGTAGACCATGGTAGAATCTAGATGTTACCTTGGAAACTGCAGGGAACCAGTGAAGGATATAAAATAGCAAGTTACATTTTGGACAAAAAAATATCAAACTAGAAGTTATGTGGTATTATACGAAAGAAAGAAAAGAAAATGGTTGCACTCGAGGAGTAGAGGAGAGATACACAGAGGGCACACCTAACTTAATAACTGACAGGCTAGATAAGCCAATAGAACTGGTCCAATCAGTTTTAGGACACAGTTATTTAATTTACATTCTCTTTTTAGGTCTTCAGATTTTAAAGTGTTGCTTGCTTGCTTTTGTTTCAATAATTCATGACACTTGCCCAAAAGTGATACTTGAAGAACATAGAGATATCAGACTCTTCTATAGATTACAAGAGCTTACCACAGTTAGGGAGCTCCAAATATGCAGGAATAATTTTACTTTCAATTGGAAGATGACATCAAGTAAGATAGTGACCCTGAACATGGGCCTCTGATCTTGATTTCTCACATTGTTGGAGTCTTTATGGAGGGTGGAATTAGGAATGTGATGTGTGATGTTTTCTTTGATATGAGTGTTTGAGATTTGACTCTTTCCATTCTAAACATGAAACACCACAACATCCAACTACATTTCAAAGTCCCTTAAATTTAGTTTAAGTTCTGTTGGGGTTGGGGAAGTAACACTCATAGCTTAAATAATATCGCTCAATGGCTTTGTCTGAAGAAAAACTGGTGCAAATGAACTTTAGGTTTTAGGTTTTCAGTTTGTCTTGTGTTAGAGTCCCCAGCTACATCAGTGCTCAGTCTCTCCTTTGGAGAGAACACCTCTCTTCAATGTTATCTTTTTGAATAGTGGCTTGGAATTTGCTGCAGTTTGGAAATCAAACAGCTGGGTACTTTAATGTTGTGAATGAAGGGAGTTATTTGAACGGAGAGAAAAGTATCCTTTTATATGTGCATTTTTTAATTGCCTAATGCTCACTGACCAAAACTGCATTCAGCAGAGAGAGCTGGGAAATTGATTTTATATAAATTGACAAAACATATATAAATTAGTAATTGAAGAGTCATAAAATGTCTCTTATTCTTTAGGCATCTCTATGCCTGGGTATGACATTAATTGGCTCTGGTGATACTGCTAAATTGAGCCTCCAATTAATATTTTGCAAGTTTAGCTGTTAATATAGGCATCCCTTATGAATGTCAGCAACTTGCTTGCAATGTAGTAAAAACATCTGATGCTTGTATGCATATATAGTCAGTATTATTTTAAGCGAGAAACCATGGTGCTCCTGAAGCCAAAGTTGGTCTCATTTTTAAAAGACAGTATAGCCAATCAATCTTTGGTTGTGATTTGTTATTTAAGAGAGATGAGCTAAGTTAGTTTTGCCTGATTTTTTTTAACTCAAGTCTTAGTCGTTTGTTATAATTTAGTTGGATGTCTTTTGGTATTGTGGTTGCTTTTCATATTAGTATTGAATTTACTGAAACTTTCAAGGAAGTATAGATAGAGCTGATGTTCTCTCACCTTGGGGTCAACATTTATTGAATTATAAGTAGTGAAGGGAACCACACTAACTACTTTTATAGAGCATATCTAATGAATGGTTGTTGAAGAGCCCTGTGAGACAACATAATTCACTTATAATATCCAAAGTTTATGGAACATTAAGTAAATATGCCCAAGACCTCACAGCTATTATATCAAAGAGCCAAAATAAGAACTAAGGCATTTTCAGCTCAGAGATCTTGATCTTAACCACTGTGTTACACTGTCATATGCACAGGTGTTTTTTAGTCAGGTTTGAGGCTGTCCCATTAAAGAATTAGTACCAACAGGATCTCTGGTTTCAGAGCCGAAATTTTAAATACATTAAAATTCTCAATCTCATATGAACCTATGATCTAATGTCCACTCCTAGTAATAAAAGCACATAGCCACAGAAAGTCTTCCTCATCAATATTAATACTTGCTTTGTTCATGATAGTCCAAATTGGAAGTGATCCAAATTTCTGCCAACAGTTAATTGGTATATTTATATAACAGACTGCCATGCAATGAAAACAAATTGTTGATACACATAACATGATGAATTCCATATGCATAATGATGAGTGAATGAAGTTGCATAAAAACATACATTGTAGGAATCCATTTATATGTAATTAAAGAATGGGTAAATGTAAACTGTGATGAAAAAAAATCAAAACAATGGGTACCCTCTGGAGGCAGATTGACTATAAGCAGTACAAAATAACTTGGAGTATTACTTTCTGGGTAGGAGAATGTGATTGTGATATGGTGTACATATGCCAACAATGAACCATATGCTTATGATTCACTTATTTCAAACATTATAAATTATAAACCCTAATAGAAGGCAAAATAAGGTACTAGAAAGATGGCTCAGTGACTAAAGGTACTTGCTACTAAGCCTAAAGACCTGATTTTGATCCCTTGGACCCACATAGTGGAAGCTGAGAACTGACGTCTACCAGTTATCTTCTGACCCCTTACACATGTATACAAGATTAAAAAGAAATTTTAAAATGTTTAAAGGAAGGTAAAATAAACAAAGAATAAAAGCAAAATTGACCCCTTAAAATAATATTTGCCTAGTTTTCAGGGCTAAAAAATTATCTAGTTCATTACCAGTCCAGCCTTCTAAAATCATGAGGATCTGCTCCCAGTAGATTGGAGTGGCCTTTGAAGATACACAATGGAGTTGATGGAATGTGCCTAGCTAGGCACTTCTAAGAGTTTTATCCAAGAGGACATTACAAAAGGGTATTGGAGCCCAAGCCCATCTCTCAGAGAAATGATTGTTAAGTTCCATAGGGAAGGCTCACAGGTTTTCATCTTTGAAATACCAGTAGGAAACTGACAAGAAGGATGTAAGCAGTAAAACCCTTTCAGGTAACTGGGATGTTACACAGACATGTTCTAGTGTGCACTGTGAAGATTTGGGTTTTGTTTGTTTGTTTTTGACTCCTGGTTAAAATGCGGCCATAGAAATAGGCTGAAAGGCTCTCAATGTTGCAATGTTCTATGTTATTTGGAGTTTCATAACTAAATAAAATGTCCATATGATCCTTTTTTTTAATCTTCTAAAACAGAAAGAAAAGCACCCTACTCTAGCTATTCACATGGTTTTCATTCTCATTCATTCACATCTCTGGTGCCTCTTCCCAGAGGCCTTTCTTGGCCATCTTATATAAAAGATTCACTTGCCATCCCTTGCTATATCTAATTTTTAATTAGTTATTTTATTATTATTTTGTATATATGAAGTATGTATGTGGCCATGCACGTGCCACAGTGTACATGTAGTGGTCAGGGACAACTCCATCTCCAACTTTATTGAGGCAGGGTCTCTGGCTGTTTCTACCATGCTGCCTACTCCAGGCTAACTGTCCCACAAGCTTCTGCCTGCCATCAAACAGTGGGAGTACTAGAATTACTGATGCTTACCATTGCACTGGCCTTTTTAAAACCAGAGTTCTGGTGAATGAACTCAGGTCATAAGGCTTCTATGGCAAGTTCTTTTAGCAGTTGAGGGGTCTCACCAAACCTTCCTAATATAATTTTTATCCAGAATGATATTCCCAAAATCCCTTGTATTAAATACTCAGTCCTTAGCCTGGCACTATTGGGAAGTTGTAGAACCGCTAAGGGGTGGGGCCTAGTTAGAGGTCTTCAGTACTGGGAGTATGTCATCAAAGGGTCTGGTGAGAGCTCAGTTCCTGCCTTTGCCTTTATCTTCCGATTCACAGCCAGGCAGAGTAGCATTGCATTATTATCACTTCTGGCCGTGATGTTCTGCTTTACCACAGAGTCAAATGATTATAAGCTAGAACTTCTGAGACCATGAACCAAAATAAATCTTCCTCTTTATAAACTGAGTATCTTGGGTATTTGTTATATTAACAGAACGCTAACAAACATATGTTCCCTTACCTTGGTTTATTGCTTTTCATACCTTATATTCAGCACAGGTGTTAGTCTATGTAGTTAATGTTTCTCTCTGTTCATTTGTATAAGCTCCCTAAGGACTGACACTTAACCTTTTTTGTTCATGCTTATGTCTTCATTGCCTAAAAGAAGTTTTGGTACATGGAAGGTCATTGATAAATATTTATTAAAATATTAGGATATGATGACCAAAAAACAAAGGAGCAATTACTTTGAACAAAAATATAAGAGATTAGATGTAGGGAGATGGCTCATTAGGCAAAATGCTTACCATTCAACCTTGAGGACCTGAAGTTGATATCCAGGTGGATATGTATGGCCTGGTAGCATGTACTGAGGAGGTAGAAGTAGGTAGTTTCCCGGGGCTAGCTGTCCAACCTGCCTACCATGCTTTGTGAGTCCAGGTCAACAAGAGATTACATATCAAAGAAAAATGTGGATAGAATCTAAGGGTTGGCACCTGAGGTTGACCTCTGGCCTCCACATGCATACTCTTACATGTACATGCATTCTTGTACATAAATGTGTACCTATACACATACTTGCACATACTTGTACACACACACACACACACACACACACACACACACACACACACACCCCTGTTGTATTAGTTACCAAGGCAACTGATAAAAAGAGTTTATTTGGGCTTATAACTTCAGAGGGATAAGAGTCCATCTTGACAGAGAAGCATGGCAGGAAGAGGCTGGCATGGAAGCGGGAACACAAAGCTAAGAGCTCACCTCTTTAACCACAAATAGAAAACAATATGAGCTGAGAGTGGGGTGAGGCTAGAAGCTCCCAAAGCCTGTCCCTAATGATGTACTTTCTCCAACAAGGCTCTACCTCTCAAAGTTTCCATGACCTCTCAAAACATCGCCACTAACTGGGGACCAATTTGTTAACTATGGGAGCTGATAGGGGGCATTTCTCTTTTAAAAAAATCACATCTACACAGCACACATACAGATGATTTTCAGTAAATAAACTAAAGAGAGAAAAGAAAAATAAAAGTCAAACAATTGAAATATTTCCTGGTGAGAGCAGGGACTGCCTTTTACATGGAATGAGACTGATCCCTGTGCCTAGAATTAGAGTATTAAATTGAGAAACACTGCATATTTTTCCTGAAATGTGTTCATGGTAACTAATAAAGCAACCAATGATCAAGATGAAGTAAGCAAAGGCCGGGCAATCAGGCTGAATTTAGCTTCCTTCTAGTTGTTTCTTTCTGCCGTCTGGGCCATGAAGTTCAAATAGTCTCAAGAGTAAAGGCATATGCTTCAATTTATCTTTATGATAGAAACAGAAAGTAGTGCTTTTCTCTGTGTTGACATCTGTCTACGCTAGTCTCCTTTCATTCTAAAAGAGATCAATCCTGCATGTGATAGAGGATTATCCTCTTTGCTACCTGTAAGCTGCCTTTGATCCCTCTTATCTCTGTTTCTGAAAGGGTCACACCATTTCACCATGTCTCTAGCAACTTACAGGACTGCAAATAAGGCAATATTTTAAATACAGCTATTCTACCCAACCACTTATATATTTTAGTGTTTCAGTGCCTTGAATATTCTCAAATTTTCAGAAATGGGATGTCTGAATGTCACATTTCTAATTTAGAAAAATAAAAGAAGGGAAAGAAATGCTATCACTGAAGAGCACAGTCTTAGGCTTTAACTTTTTCTCCTATCATAGAGTCATCCCATAAACCCAACAGGTTCTATTTTATTTTAGTCTTATGGAACTTAAGCTCACTCTAGGCAAGTATATTATAGTTTAGGCTTACTAGCTACAATGCCCATGTGAGTGAGTTAATTTTTAATTTGATTTAACAACTATTTAATTAACTCTTGTTGCATGGAAGGCTGTGCTAGATGATGAAATTAAAAGACTATTCACAGGGCCTAGAGAGATGGCTCAACAGTTAAGAGCAGTACTGTTCTTGCAGACGACCCTAGCTTGTTTCCCACCACCTATTTGGAAAGCTCATAGCCTCCTGTAATTCCAGCTCCAAAGCACTCAATGCCTTCTTTTGGCCTCTCTGGTTACCTGCACTCATGCGTACACACATACACATAAATAAAAGCAGCAGAATAAATCATTTTTAAAATCCCCTACAACCTCTTTCTGCATGGAGAATACAGACTGTGTGTTACCAATAATTAAAGGTATGATTAGTAATAGGAATGAAGACAGGCAGGGCATCAGAGGTACAAAAACCTTGGAGAAAGTAGTCTATAGGATTGGGAGATGCTTCCATGAAGAGGAAATATTTAAGTTAAATCTTGCAATGTAATTTTAGGGTAGCCATGGAGAAACTGAAAATGCTTGCAATTTTTTCACTAGGTATTTAGACCCTCTTTTATTCTGCCATATATGCTAGCTTTATGTCATGCAAAAGCCATCAGCTTGCTCCATATGGAGTTAACAAAAACATCAGTATAGAAAGATTTTTTTTTTGCTCTGAATAAATGTATTTGACCATTCAACAAATATTTACAGAATATATACAATTCTGGGCACTGTTCTTCCTCACGGAAACATACTAGTTTTAAAAATTGGTCTTTTGTATTAAATAGCAATTTTATATCTTATAGGGGGAACAAAAATAATAAATGAGAAAAATAGTAGGTACTGTCTACTGTTGAAAATGCAATAAAAACTAGAAGATTTCCTTTTCATTAAATTGGGTGTTACTTAAGCTGAGGAATGAATTACAAGAAAGTCAGACAAGTGAGAAATATTCCAGAATACTGTAATTTTAAGGGTGAATGACTTAAGGCAAAAATTACTTGGCAAACTGAAGATTAAGATAAACCACTAAGACAGATTACTTGGAAAAAGGAGGAATTAGAAGTAATGATACAAACAGAAATGTGTGGTTTTGTGAACCTCCAGATTTTACTCTAATAGTGAAGAGGATTTCTTAGAAATTCACTGTCTAATATGAAAGCAACTTTTAGGTGTTTCTATTGACATCTTAGAATATAATGGAACAAAGTGAAATAAACTGAGACTTGGTGTAAAAATGCAGAATGTAAAGTATATCACTAATAAATTTTAGCGAACTGCATACACATTGCCTGTGGTCTTGAGGGCTTTAGATTTCTTAGGAGGTGAAAAGGTGGTTGAGGAGGACCTTTGCATTGATGCAACTTTTATAAGTTGTTATCCATGCTGGAATGGGACTTTTCATTGATACAGCTTCCTATGAGTCACTTATGCTCCTGTCATTACTCTCTAGCTTCTGTAGGGAGCCACAATAAACTCACTAATTCCCCAAGCTAATCTAGGTCAAATTGTTTCTTTGGTCTATCAATGCCTTATTTGTAGTAAATAGATATTTGTTTATGTCTCTTCAGGAAAATTTACACAACAAGAGATCAAAATTGGGTATATAAATTTAAGATTCATAAACATATATTTATACATATATATGTATAAGCATATATATGTATATAGATATAGATATATAGATATATATGATATATGTGAGAATATCCCATCACCTGATGATGATTGATAGAATAAAGAAGAGCACATCATAAAGTGATTGAATAAAGACTTGGGAGGAAGCTCAGTGAGTTGCAGTGCTTGCTATACAAACGTGAGTACCTGAGTTCAGATTTTCAACATGGACTTAAAAACTGTGTATGACCACATGTATCTGTAATTCCAGTGCTGAAGGAGGGTGGAGACAGAAAGACTTTTGAAGCTTGCTGGCCACATAGTCTAGCTGAAATAGAAAGAGCTGTTGGTTCAGTAGGAGAATCTGTCTTGAAGAAAGAATATAGAAAGGCTTTTCAAAAGACACCAGATGTCCTCCTCTGACCTCTGCCAGAGTCAGTACAGGCATTCACACCTTCACAAAAAATGTATACATGAGTGTGCACGCACACACACACACACACACACACACACATGTGCACACACACATGCACACACATGCACACACATGCACACACACACACACACACACACACACACACACACACACACACACCAGTGACTGAATGAAAAAGGAGACCTCAACAAATGAAATGGAGGAAGGTGGCATCTGATGATGTGTCAGTGAGAGAGAGATGGTAATCCAGAAGACAAAATACAGAAGTCCATAGTATAAGGCTTTCAACTGAGTTGTGCTCTTCAGAAATCAAGCAAGGCAGAGAAGCAATTATTTTATTCATAACTGTCCTGGTTTGAAATTGAATGCCTATCATAATCTTGTGTGTTGAATGTTTAGCCGCCAGCTAGGAGGGCTACTTCAGAAAGTGATGAAAGTTTTGCTAGATGGGAGTGACCTGGAAAAAGTAGGTGACTGGGTGTACACCTTTGATGGTTATGCCTGATTATCTTCTTGCTACAAACTGACAAGCATAAAGTGAATAAATCCTGCCCCATGTTCCCACCTCTGTGATGTTCTGCTTTACAATAGGCCAAGAATGAACAAAAACAATGGTTCTAGACAGAAGCCCTTAAAACCGTGAACCACAATAAATCTCTCCTCTCTTATGTCAAGTCTTCTATCACAGCAATGAGAAAGTTTAACTTTTGCAGATCATGGAGGTCACTGAACTTACTGAAGTGATGGTAGCACAAGCCTCATTAGAGATAATACTGGAAGTAAGTAGAGTCAGTGAACATGATGACTCATCCGAAATATTTCCTGAGGCGAAGAAGTGTGTCTTAGTCACTGTTCAATAGCTGTAAATAGACACCATGACCAAGACAACTCTTATAAAAGAAAGCATTTAATTGGGAGCTTTCTTACAGTTTCAGCGGACTAGTCCTTTATCATAATGTTGAGAAGCATGGTGGCATGCAGTCAGGTGCTGGAGCAATAGTAGAGAGATTGAGAGCTTTCCATCTTGATCTGCAGAGAAAGAGAGAGGCAGGAGACAGAGTGTGCACACGTGGGCCTGGTGTGAACTTTTGAAACCTCAGAGCCCGTGCCCAAAGGCATACTTCCACTAAAATGATCATCCTACTCCATCAAAGCCATACCTCCTATCCTTCTAATTCTTTCAAACAGTTCTATTCCCCCGTGACTAAGCATTCAAAATATAAGCGTGTAGGGGGTAATTATTATTCAAATTAACACAAAGAGAAATGTATGATTAGGTGAAGAAAAGTGAGTTTTATGGGGGTAAGTTTCTTGGTTATATCTTATAAAAATAAGATGTATATTGGAGCTAGAGAGATGACTTAGGGGCTAAGAGCACATAATGCTCTTGCAGAGGATCTAGGTTCAGTTCCCAGCACATACATGCTGGCTCACAACCATCCATAACTCTAATTCCAGGGGATTCTATGCCTCTACTGACTCCCTTGGGTTCCTGCATGCATGTGATGCACATATACTTATTCAGACTCATGCATGTGCACATGCACACACACACACACACACACACACAAACACACAGACATTCACACACACATCTATGTAAAATTAAATAATCACTTGTTAATGAGACATATGCATATTATATTGCTTTAAACAATGAGATAATGATTCCACAGAAAGGAAAGATTATTCAGAGAAAAAAGGACATTTATAGGAATGATGTGTAGATGGAACTATTAATATCTTGGATGAGTTTCAATAAAGAATAGAGATAATTCTCCAAGATGCAAGCCTGAATGACCCAGACAAAGGGTCTCGCCTCTGATGGACTGACCCACAGCATTTGGCCTCCAGGCAATTTGTTGATTGAAAGCTCCATCCTACTCACAAGGCCTTATTTACATTAATGAATAGAACCTCATACTTCTTAGCCTCTGCCAGCCGACTTGATGCCAAAAAGGATGAAGTAAAAAACTGAGGAATCTAAGGTGTTCTCTGAGTTCCAGTAGCAAAAGCCTGCAAAGGTTATAAGGATTCTTCATTTGCAATATCATAAACAAATGCCTTTAACATGAAGATTTTACAGGGCTACATCCATTGTTTTTAGCCAGGAACTGTGAACAGTTGCAGGGAGCAAGTCTTACAGAGAGAAGCAGGCTATAAAAGCCTTAAGAAGTGTCCTTTCTCCAACAGCTCTGAAAGAAAGTTTCCTATAGTTACAGGAGCCTCACTGCACAGACAGAGCACACAACTTTACAATATCTGGTTCAAATATTCTACTGCAATGATGATTTGAGAAATCTAGATAGAGCTTTTCACTAGAACTGAGACATGCTAGCCACTGAATCAGTAGAAGCAGTGAAAGACACAAGAGTATGGCAGGAGATTTTGTTGTTTCTGGGACTGGGGACTATGAGTTAAGGGTAGGAGGAAAGGACAGGCAAATGAGCTATTACAGCTGATTTATAGAAGATAGAAGTTGTGAAATATCTTTGAAAAGTGAAAAGCAAACATATGAAGGTATGAAAATATCCACGGGCAATGCTGTGTGCCATTTAAGATTTGAGTTCATGCATTTAAAGCAAACTTACACCCTTGTATGGTTTCTTGTAATAACTGCCTGAAACTAACAAAGCTAAATGAAGCTGCTCACTCATCATAATTTCTATAGGCAGGGTCTTAACAATACACTTCTATATTTTGTGTCACCTCATACTCATTTATCTGGCTCTTCACTATCTAAGACGATTACTACAGAAACTTGCATGTTTGTTTGCAAATCATATCTTTTTTCCTATGACAATATGAAAGCCAGACTTCCAAACAGGAACTAATAGATTTACCCCACCTTTGCTCTCATTCTAGCAGACATTTTGAACTAAAGGTGTCATGATACCAAATGTCATTTCTCTCTGTATATCAGGTCAAACATTTAATTTAATGTCTTTCTTTCAATTTCCTACATAGTTTTCTGACATTTAGTCTTTTACTTTAGCATTTTTTTCTTCCCTCCCCTTCAGGTCATCTTTTTTATTTAAGCCTTCACATACCTCCATCACATATTTGGGGGTGTGTGTAGTTCTTTTAAGGTTACTCTACTCCTCTTTGACTCTTTCATCGTTTCTCAAATTCCACTTTCATTTTACAGCTTCTTGTGGATTCAGTGCCTACCACATCACATATGATTTCTCACCGTCCAGCCAGTGGTTTCTTCCCCATCCCTTCACCAGTTTTACATTGCAATTTCATGTGCTCTCTCTTTCTACAAAAGCAGGTTAACTGGACCGGAAACTGATGATTAACTAGGCTCTAGGCTCTAGGGCAGAACCTGAGACTATTTTTCAAGTAAATTGACATAATATTAAACCACCCCATAACTTCTTATCTTTTTATCCATAGATTAGTGCATCCCTCAGCCTCATCAAAGAAGCTTTTTTTTTTTTTTTACATTATATGACAATTAATTCAGAGACCCACAAATGGTCCACATTCAGAGGATAAGAGACTGGAGTGTTTAGTTCTAATGGGACAGCTAAACCATATTCCTTGCCCCAAAACTCAGGAATCACCCTGGCAGACTGTAAGAGCAGAGGGAATAAATATGTACAGTGAAATAGTATATGCTCATACATGTGAATTCACAACATCTGGGACTGCATGCAGAAGACATAGACAAGATCGGCCCAACCAAAATCCAAGCATTGATGGGAAGGAATTCATAAGGTCCCACCCCTAGCTGAGAAGATATTGGTAATTGATGGCTGCAGGGGTGAGAAGAAGTTTTCTAAATACCTTTTCATTAACAATTCAGTGGAAAATAGAAAACTATTGTTGGATACATGGGACAGTGTAAATATAGGTACAAACTGAAGATGTCCTTGCAAATCTAGTTTGCCTTATCTTAATATCATATGACCATCATCTAAGACTTTCCTGGGAGTCTATAAGTACTCATCATGCTATCATTTGTCTCCAGTATCACTGTTCCTGTCAATGTTCACATTTTTTTAATAATCAAAAATAATATGATAGATGATAGAACCCCAGTTCCTGGATATCCAGCATCTTCTTCTGGCCTCCTGGGACATGCACATGATGCATATGCATATATGTCCATACTCACACATACATATAAAATAAAAATTATAAATATATTTTAAATGATATGATGATTTATTCACTGACCTGGCACTTTTCTAAAGAAACCTTCTCATATAGTAACTACATCTAGCTGAATATAGTAAATAGGTAAACTTGAATTAATAAAGCATTTGAAATCCTTTCAATGAGATCTAATCTCTAATAATTTAAAGCATTATGAATATTGCAGTTTACACTAAAAGGAAGTCTGTCATTGACAATAGTTATGTGCGGGGGTCCTGGCGGTCCAGCTCTGGCCCCCGCGAAAATGGGGGTTCTTTCTTCCACGAAGGATGGGTAAACCCCAAAGAAACACGAGACAGTCTTGGTGGCTGTTGAAACCGCACGAGGCCTTTTTATTAAATGAACTTGGCGCACACGGCGGCTTGGGACAGGTGCGGCGGCTTGGGGTGGCCGCCGCGCACGGGCGGGAGATGTGGGCAAGAGGGCAAGAGGGCAAGAGAGCAAGAGAGCAAGAGAGAGAGCGACCCCCGTCCAGGGCTTTTATTAGGGTCCCCCGGAGCCCTGGTCTTGGGCTATTTTGATTGGTTCCTCAACCTCGTCGGTCAGGTGTGGGGGTAGCCGCCTGCACCTGAGACGCAATGGTGCCTGGGTATTCTGGGGAAGAAAGAATCCCTGCTGAGTGGTGGGGAGAAGCTGCTAATAACTACTAACTTAGGGGAATTTTCTGGGTTTTATATTTCTTAAATCTTTGCAATAAACCTGGGTTGCTTTATTGCAATTTACTTCTGGATAGCATGGGTGTGTTCCATTCCAGCCCACAGTAGCCAGCTCAGGGATTGATTTTGCTATTACTATTGGCTTATACAGATCTTATTATTGATGAGAGAACATATGCCACCGTACAGTGAAGACAAAAAAGGAGCAAGGCAGTTAGGGAGTTCCAGTTCCCGGCAGTGAATTCGCTTCAGGAACCTTGTCACGCTAAAGCATTTCATAGCCTGGGAAACCTGGGCCCCAACAGTTATGTTGGACGCAAGGTGTTCTAGAGAACTGTGTGTCGATCATAATTAAATTATTATCATTAGCCATAAGAGTTGTAAGGAGACTCACTTATTCTCCTAACCTTAACCCATGAGTGGGTCATTTTAGTCAGTAGGGTTTCTTCAACAATCTGGTTCCTAATCAGAGGAAACAAAAAGATGCCTTCTACACTGCCTCTTGATTGTTCTTTGTCACCAAATCTGTGTCTTGTATCCGTGTAGAAACATCAGTTTCCCATGTTTTGTTTTGTACTTTTTGCTCTCCCTACATTTTACAGGATACTCTCTGGCACTGTCATCTGATCTGCTGCTGCAGGGTTAAGCTAACAGTCTTGCCTCCCTATTGAGGTGTCTTGTTACTTAACATTGAATTTTCTTGCTACCTCTTGCCTGTGATTAGATTCCCTAGCATTACCCTCTGCTGTGATCTAAGAAGAGTGGCTATAGAATTTAGATAACTATATCTATTCTCAAGTAATCTGGACATGTCCTCTCTGATCTTACCTACACATTGCCAATTTAGTCATTGTTCATAGATGCTCTGCTGTAGTTAAATGTTAAAAAATACATATTAGGATGAAAAGGATGGTCTTTGGCAGGCCTCTTATGTTTTTCATTAACGTATGACCGACCATCTTGTCTCTATTTGAGGGTCTCTACACAAACCATTCTGATCAAGAGATGATAAAATGATTAGTACCCCCAACCCAATCAAGCTAGATAAAAGAGATTAAATAAGTACTTTCTAAGAGGTAAGTCAAAACAAAGGTATTTTGTAAATGTTGATTCACAGAAGAATAGACAGGATGGGCAAATTGGTCACCATTTTATTTATTTGTTTTGATATTTGACAGTTTTGAAATTGTATGCAGTATATTGTGAATGTTTTCAAGTGTCAACTGATGACTGTTGTTCTAACTGTGGGAACTTAATACACGAATATATCCAGCAATGGGAGGTGACAAGGCATGCTAAAGGACTTCATTACACAGAAAGTAAACTTGGGAGAAAAAGCGAATGCAATTCAGAACATCGGGTTTGCATATCAAAGGAGTAAAAGATGGTGTGGAAGGTAAGGGTATTCCAGAAGTGAACAGAAGTCAGAATCTAGTTAGACTGGTAATAGGGAACAAAGCGAAAGCAAAGGGGTAAAAATAAAAGTGATGCATTTCTGCAGAACGAATTTGGGAAGATTGCAGCAGGAGCTGTGTGAAATTGAATGAGTGCAAGTAGGAAACAGCAGAGAATAGAAATGCAAAGCATTAAAGGTCCTTCAATAGAGTCCTAAGGATTCTGCCTGTCATCCACCAATAAAAATAATAGGAGCTAAAGAGGCCCTCTATGTCTGAACTGCTATACGCAAAAAAGCATGGCAGGACAAAAGCAGATATATTCAAGGAATAAAACATTAAGTTTACAGGGAGACAGGAAAATATCACAGCACACGTTTGAGTGTAAAATAAAGATAAGGCTGACAAAGGTGGGAAATGAAAAGAAGGGCTGCCATTTGTAAGATGCCTTGAAAGCCCATCCATTTCACAGTTCTGCTTTTCTGAATGACAGGCAGACACAAACTCCACTTAAATAATACCTTTTGTGATATGGAAGTTGTGCTTTACATAATTTGAAATTTCTCCTTGATCTAGGGACTGAAGTCTTAGAAACCTTTTTGAAGTCAAGAGGAATTCAATAGTTGAAATTTTGTAAAAGATGTTATATGAACTCTCTTGGGAAAACAATAATAAACCTTATTTGGTAGTGGCATCTGTATTGTTTACATATAATATGGTTGTATTATTTACATATAATACTTTCCCCCCTAGAAGAAAGAATGTCAGTAGCCCTTATATCGATCTCTGCAATACACCTCACACACTAATGTCATTATGTGTTAATACCATACCAAAGGAACAATATATTTATTTTTCTGATGAGATTCTGTGAACTAAGGCCTTAATAAAAGCATAGTATTCTAAAGAAAAATGCATTGAAGAAAAAGAAAATATGTCCCTAATGCTATAGTATTTCACAATTTCAATGACATAGGACTGTAGGCCCCATCACAATATTATTTCATCTGTAATCCTTTCTTTGGCAAAGTTTAAGGTTTTTGCATGTCACAGAGAATTGTTGAAATTAGTGAAAAAATTGAATGATTAATTAAGATAGCGGTTTTGGTCATAATGGGAAGATAAGATGAATAGGTTTTTCAAATATTGCTCATTTTTTTACCATTGTCATAGTATTTAAATATAGTAACTTTGCTTTTATATTGATATTGAGCAGGAAAATCACCTAGAATAGACTTTAAAGTCCCACTTCTTTGGTGCCTTTCAATTCAATATATTCTGTACCTGTTCTAAAATCACCACTCAGCATGTTATTTAGTTTTTATTACTCTACAGTACTACCAGTAGCTAGTAAAAAATGAATGAAATCTGATCATCAAATACTTGACAATAATTATGGTAGAAATTTGAGATACTTAATTATCACACAAAATGTAGGTGCTGAATTTCATTATTGTTACAAATGCAAGCATGTCAAATGCACAGGACTGTCTACTTTTATATCTGACTTTATGGGAACTGCAGCTTTATTGCTTGTGTCCTTCAAAATTCACTTTGAAATTTGATCACTTTTGTGGTAGTGTTAAGAACTGAGACCTTTAAGTATTGATGGAATCCATTCCACACAAGAAGGACTAGGCTAATTGTCATGGGTATAAGTGACTTCTTGGTTTCCTGGATTAGTTACCATGAGAGTGTGTGGATGTAAAGTGAGGCCACCATTGTGTTTTGTTTCTCATGTGTGCTCACTTGCCCTTTCTAATCTTGTTATGTTATAACACCTTGTCAAAATGCCTTGTGCCTTTGGATTTCTTAGCCTCCAGAACTATAAACTACATAAATGACTTTTCTTTATAAATTACTTTAACTGCAATGTTCGTTAATAGCAGCAGAAAATGGGCTAAGACACAGCAAACGAGTGCTAACTTTTAGTGTTTGACAGTTTTTCTTATCATATTTGTTTTATTTGTGATGTCTGTCTCTCTGTCTCCCTATTTGTCACCGTCTCTCTCTCTCTCTCTTACACACACACACACACACACAAATAATGTCGTCAATTTAAAAATAAGATACACTTTCAGAAAATCAATTAAATACTAAAAAGGGCAACCAATAAAATTTCTACTTGAATATCTTGATACCCTGTTTTCAGCATACATGTCTTCTCTGGTGAGGAATTTTTAATGCCCCAAGTCATCAAAAAAGGACAGAGATCTAGATGCAGATCGAGATTTCAAAATATGAATTTCCTGAATAAACAGATTAAAAACTAGGGGAAATATCAGTCAAATGAGGCCAATTTTGGCATCTTCATTTCAGCCATATTTTAACAAGGGAATAACTCAGGAAATAAGTGTTGAGTTTTTGCAGTGCACCAAAACAAGAATAAGATAATGAGATAAGAACCTTTAGGATTTGTGATAAAAGCTGGTATCTTGCTCTCTGATTTCAGCAATATAATTTCACTTGTATTAGAATCTTACCCATCTTTAACACTGAAAATTGGACTTAGGATGAAAAATTTGAGGTACATGTACAGTTCAAGTTTCAGGTATATAATTTTATTTTCATTAAATTATGTTCACATGAAATGTTAAAAATTCATTGAAGGATGAAAATGCTGAGAAGACCCTAAATCTTATTTCTCCTCATTTTAATAAGGATCTTGTGGTACCTCTGGTCTCAGGATATTACTCAAATTTGCTTTAAAATGGAATTCATCACACTCCTGTTTCACATGTTGTGAAGTTTCATGTGCAGAATGTGAAATGATAGTATCCAAATTCAATTTACACATTTGGTACAAGGTTAAAATGTTCCTGCCCCTCAATGAGGTGAGGGAGAAAAGTTGCTTTGTTTAATGTTAATGGAAAAATGTCACCTGTGAAATAGTTTCAGAATGTGAAATTAAGTCACCCATGTATGTTCTATGCTTACCCTCAGTGTTTCCTCCCATTTTCTAAGTATAACTCCCCTTTGGATTCTTCTAAGAAAGTATTTAAATATCACATTGCCCAAAGGAGTATCCAGATCTGAGCATAAAGGATCATTTCTGTGATCTTGTGGAAATCCACTTGTAAATACTGACTTTCCATCTAGATTGTAAGCTGAATAAGGAAACAGAGACTTTACTTTATGTAACCCTGTATTCCCTTATACTAGATAGTGCTAAATAAAGGTTTAATGAATTTAATATGAAACTGATTATTGTAGTTAATCACTAACACCACTGACTACTCAATGAAGTACATTATATGTAAATGTAGTAATGTACTAAAGTGTCACCTTGAAACGCATTATTGTGTACAATTAATATATACTAATATAAATGCTAAAAAGAAAAAACCCTCTGGTTTTCTGTAAACATGTCTTTGTTTATGTTCCATTTACCAATAACATGATATCACTTGGAATTTGAAAATTGCAGAATCTCAAGCCCCACTGCAGACTCAGTCAATACAGTGAGAATTTGAGTAAGATCTAGCTGTTATTTGATGCATATTATTGTATTTTGCACTTTACTATCCCACTTTAAACACATTTTGTTTGTCTTATCTTTTTTGTTTCCCCCTTTCTTTGATTGTATTACATTTGCGAAGTTTAGTCCTCAATAAGAGACACTAAATTCTTCATAAAGTAATCAACACCTAATCATCTATTTTCTGTTGACTTTATTAAAAGGACAGGGCAGGGGCTTTCTAGCGTTTTCAGCCTATGTTCTCTCAGCTGACATTATATATAGTTTCTCACAAATATCAAGAGTTATAATATTATTGCCTTTAAGTGATGAACAGAGTTTTGATACAGAAATTGTCCCTCAAGAGTGAATGGTTTCTGTTTCTCAGGGCTGTGGGATTTTACTTAACATTTTGAAAAGATAGAGTGACTAGACAATTAAAAGAAATTCATTCTGAGATTTCTGACATAAAAGAGATTTTTATCCTTCTCTAATGTGGATTTTTACTGTTTTCTCACTCTAAAAGCCACAGTGCTTCAAAACTTAATGTGATTATATTATGTATTATCATCATTTGCTAATGCAATTATCAGCTGTGATTAATCCTTCTCATTCCAAGAAACTGTATTGAATGTTATGGTTTCCATCTTACTGGGCGTTTGTGCCATTCTTTTCTTTTGAGCTTTGACCAGAACTACGGCAGAAAGGGTAAGGATATTTGGAATAAGGTTTTTTATGTTTTGTTTCATTAACATCTCAATGAGTGCCCAAGGGAAAATGCCTACAGAATTTCACATCAATTGGCAAATAAACTGTATGTGTGTGTGTGTGTGAAATTAACAATTTACAGATGTAAAAACAATAGTGAATGTTTCTTGACAAGTTAAAACATGTGTTTGATTAAATTAATTAATGTCAGCTTCTTTTATATGACTGTCAGAAGATAAGTGTGTTGTTCTGACTTTTCAAAGAAGATGTGCATGGTTAGTCCTAACATTCTAAGCCCCATCAAAGGAATCAAATGCTAAATCCCAAGCAATTACTCTATGCATCTAAGCAATAAATCCCATAGTATCACAAATGAGTTAACCAATAATCGGCTGTTTAAGTTCACGGTAACCCTGATGTGTATTGTCTTCGAGACTGAGCCAAGAATGAACACTTTTTGAGATTGAAATTCTTTGGCTCCTGTTTTGTCTCCTTGCTACTACTATTATGTTTACCACCACATACCTAGAGAAACTAAAGTCTTTGTTCCTTTCCCATAGGAGCAAGGTGGTTTTGTATGGCTTGAAGTAATATATTTACACACAGGATCCACAATGATTACATTTCAATCTACTTAGGTTCTGTACCCTTATCTAGTACATCATAAATCAACATTGAAACATGAGTATATAGTATGTAGTCTATAAATTTAGCCACAATAAAGCTAGACAATCTCCTTGGATGCTAAGATTCTAGTCATAAAATCCACCAATGTCAATGGAAAATGATTCATGCTGAACATAGTACCATATACACTAGAGCTCTGTTGCTTTTGAAGAGGATACAGTATTTACTTAGTACACAGTTATGGTCTCCATGAAATGCATTTTTTCAAGAAGAGTAATTTGGGGAGAATCACAGTGGAAATGTGAACTAATAATGTAGATATACTCCCAAATGTTCCAGCCAACCGAAACACGTGAGAAGGAAAGTATCAGGAAGACAGAAGATAGAGTAAAGTCTGGAAAATTCAAAAGTGACTTGGTGGTTCACTAATGATGAAATGATTAATCAGAACAACCATGACTTTCACAGTGGCATCTGTGCTTTCCAAGAAAAGAAGGAAAGCATCTTTCCTATGTCCATAAACCCATTTATAGGAAATTATTTTCTGAAGGAGACATTTTGTAGTTACTGTTTACTGAACCACAGTGCCTTTTTATGTAATTTTCTCTAGCTCTGAAGCCTGCTTATACTAAAGTAATGATATTTCCTCCAGTGAGTTTTATTTCCTCATAGCCCAATTTGTAGCATATATTTTTAAAATGCTTGTAGTTGTTTCTATATGGAAAGAGATAGCCTATATATAGTACAACTGATAGCATCAGGAATGGTTAAATATATTCTTTTCTTTCCTCACTCTGCCTCTCAACTAGCACATACAATTTAATGATCTGAAAGTTAAGGGATTATTTTCTAGTATACCAAACCTTCTTACACGTTGACAACTTATCCATCAGTGGTAGCTCAGTGTGAATGAAGTGTCTTAGTCAATTTTGTAAAGGAACGAAGATAAAAAACAATGAATCTAAGGTTCCTAATGCAGGTGAATGGGACAACAGCATAGACTCTAGAAAAAGATATGTAAATAGCCTGATTCACAATTTTATTTCAGAAGGTCTGGCCCCAAAGCGAACAAGTGTTTACATCAGACATGTAAAAAATAATGCTGGTCACACTCATTGGGTTTGTGACCTAAAGTCTGGTACCATTCTGCTAGATGCTATAGGTGGTACAGATGAAGCAGAAGCTATTACCTAGGCTTTCAAGTCAGAAAGAGATATCATCAGTTATATATATGACAGCAGTAGAGTTTTGAGGGATAAGAGATAGTCAATATTGTTTGGCTTGCCCAGATTTTTTCAATTACAGCCATAAAAATGATAAAAATTCTAGTTTTTATTATGTTATAATACTGTGTTGTACGTGTAACTTTCCAATATCGCTTTGAATGGAATATTTCCCTTGTGATTATGTTGGCTAATTACCACATTCTCATAGAAACCTCTATGCACCTTTAAGAAATTTAGCTTTAGAGCCAAACCCTTTGTGAAAATTAGCAGTGGATATTCATTTTACTTTTACTCTTTAACTGCATAGTGTTTGCATTGTCTTGCATTGGTAAGGTATGCACATTTTTGTCACCTCTTATGCAAAGAGTTGTATTTTTCTTCTCATTTTCAGTCAATTAGTTTTAATAAATGGTAGGTCTCAAGAGTAACCAAGGAATTACATACTTGACTAGCATCCCTAAAAGTCATAGTACATCCTATTAGCCCAGAAATACCAATCTGAGGTAAAACAAATACAGGTTTTTCCAAAAATGGCACTTGGCACCTTGGAAGTAGTATATTTCTCAGTAGTACATTTCTGCCTGTTTGATTTCCTACTGTGTTGCGAAAGTTTTATTTCATCTTGGAATGGACTTTAAGTTTCTCCTTTGCAGACCTCTTATGATGATAACAGACTATAATATTCAAAGGTACATTTGATTTTTTTCATCATCATTTCTTTCCTATTTACCAGAACTTTTCATTTGCTAATTAGAGCCACAAGGATGCTAATTTACTGACCCTTAATGTTTATAATAGTGTTTAATGAACTACTGTAGAAACTGGCCCTTTCCTTCACCTTATTAGCATTGCAGATTGAAGTTCCTTTAAATAGTAATTCTCAGCAAAAAGCATTCATACAGCTTCATGATAGATTTATCTATTCTAATATCTTCATGAGTGTTTCAAGAAATGTTGCCAAATGTGTTTCCAGAGACTCTGGGTTTTGTTGTTCAGCATTTGCTGTTATGGCCTAGGTCAGAAAAATGTACATGAGCTAAAATATGTATTATCAGGAATATTTATAGAATATTAGAAAGCCATTAAATTCAAAATTAGCATATGTCTACGACACTGTCCCAGCTCTGTAACAAAATTTTTCATATTATTTAAATTATTGCTTTAAAATCTGTCCATTTAAAACCTCATGCTAATGAGGACAGGAAGTAGGGAGACTTGGAGGGTGTTACATCCTCACTGATATTGTGTGTGACTGAGACTGGAGTGTGTCATATTGGAAACCGAAGGGAAGATCTTGAATGGGCAGGTCCATGGTAAATGTAAGAAATGTATTTGAAGCTTACAGCATGTGGTTAAGGATGTATACTTTAAATTTGAAACCCTAACTCTTCTCTTAAGTGTTTGTATAACTTGGCAATTTATCTAACCTTTATGAGCCTGTCTTCTCATGAGTGAAGGTGGTACTAATAATTCATAATGTCATTGTAAAATTTATGGGAGATGATACTTATATAAAGCAGTGAGATAAAACTGGTACATTTTACACATTCAACAATTGGAAAAATGGCATCAGTATTTTAATTCTCAAAGTTTTTTATATCTCCTCAGGTTTTGCTTTACAATTCTTCAAACTATGTTTATTGAGGCATAATTTGAATAACACATAAAACCACTCACTGTAATTGTATAATGAAATAACTTTAAGTAAATTTACTCAGTATTATAACTATCACCTTTACCCAGTTAGAACATCAATATTATCATAGTCCTATGGACTATGCCTACTGCCCCTATGGATTTGTCTACTATGGACAGGTCTTGTTAAATGTATCATATAATGTCTGGTCTTACGTGACTGGCTCCTCCTCCCCACACTTCTCATGATGTTGACCAGGTTCATCAAGGCTATAGAACAAATTAGCTCTTCATTCTGGTGAGCAGTATTGCATTGTGTGGATATACCATATTGTTTTTGTCCAATCATCAGTTGATCATTAACTTTTTTCTGTGGGGAGATGGGTGTTTTCTTTTATCAAGTATACATCTTATAGTGAAGCTGATGAAGTGTGATTACTATGGCTAGTAATGTTTCTACTTTTTTGATTGTTAAAAGGCATTGATTTCTATAGCAAAACAAATAACCACTTTCAGATGGCCCTTAAAACAAATAAAAATATAAATCAGCAGCCTTTATAGTTAAAAATTGCAAGATTTCTATAGTGAGTAAAATTTAATTACAGGATATATCATTTAAAGACATTTGATTCACACACCCTCTGAGAGAATGAAGGAGTGTTTGTTTAATACTGGGAGCTTTGGCTTGTCTACATTGTCTGAATGTCAATAGAACATGTGATGCTACACATAGGCAAGGATTTACTGGTGATTAATACAGAGTATAAATAATGGTGTCAGAATCTGGGCATCAAAACAAGGAGGATATATCTTGTGGCATCTCTTTCTTTTTTGTGTGTGCAAGATGCACAAATCAGCCCATAACAGAAAGAGGAGAAAAGATGAATGCTTTCATACTAGTTCATGAAATGATATACAACCCCTTGACAAGAAAGAGTACACAGTGGTTTGTATATAGCAAAGGTATTAGGGCTTTCTAGAATACTAGAATCTTAGCTTGAATATCATATTAACTTTCTCTATGCTTAAAGTAATACATATTCCTGAGAATAAGTCAATGCACATATTATGGGAGATACACAGTACTCATCTTTGTACTAACTTATAAAACTAGTCTGGGCAAGGAATCAAGGATATTTTTCTTTATCTCTTTCACATACAAAACATACACATATGTACCAAAAGAGATGGTGAAATGTAATTTTATTAAGTTACATGGCACCATGCGACTTCAACAAAAGGTAAGATAGATGTAGGTTGAAGTACTTAGGTTAAGCAGATAGGAGTCAAATTTTCATCCTCTTTTATTGTAGTTCCTCTAATTCCTAGTCATCTCCACACTCAAGTCTTTTATATGAAAGAAATGGCATTATACTTTGAACACTTGTGCTAAAATCCATTGGCCAAGATGCCCAGTCAAAAAAGATTGATCAGGTTAGATTAACTTTACAACATTTTTCAAATATGCTTTTGGATACTTCCTTTCAAATAGTCATCTTATTCACACTCTCTTGGCTATGGATATGCACACTAGTTTGAGATCTGGAAGTCTTGTTATTTTTTACTTCCATCTGTTGCTAAAATGTAACTTGAAGGGATGGGACTCAATGAGATATTATAAATAAGCTGTAATTCAACAAAAGGAGATAATATATGTATAAGAGGTCTCATGGCTTGAATAAGAGTCTCTGACAACTCATTGAATCTGATGTTCTGCGAGAACAGAAAACCCAGGTTTCTTCCTTAGGACTGATTAGCACAGTGGTAGAAGCAGAGGTCCTGACAGCTTCATAAGGTTATAAGGGATTCATATTGAAAGAAACTTTTTAGAAATACAGGCCCTATTTCTGCATGATAAAACTGAAGTACTTTCTGCTCATCAGAGATAGAGACATCATGTAAACTTGACTCTAGAATAGAAACAGTCAATTTGATATAGGAAGAGAGACTTTCATTGTTTGTTTTCTAGTATTAATAAGGAAACTAGAGAAAGGATTCCCAAAGATAGTGATCTGGAAGTCTCTAAAAATGATTCTTCTATGTGTGGCAAAATGATCTGTGTTTTTGCTTTTAATTTTCTTCCTTTGAAATATCCACTGTCATCTTGTTTTTCCTGTTGAAAAACCTGCAGTATTCAAAGCCCAGGTCAAGCTGTATCTTCTTCACAAATTTTTATAGGATGGTTTTTCTTGCATATTCATTGCTTTCTTTCTATTATGTCTCATAGCATGCTATTATTGTGTCAGTACATATTGCTTTGTTTTAAAAATTGTTACATGTATTTGTTTTATCTCCTCAATTAGACCATAAGCAACTGATACACAGAGCACAACTGCCTTGACTAATTTAATATTACTTAACAAATCTTGCATAGTAAGCCACACACACTGGATATTTCTGTCACCTGCATGCGAATGCTAGAATGTCGATTGCTCTCAAGTCTCATCTTAGAATTGAGTGTCTTCCAAGATAATGTCCTCTAAGAAATATTGAAAGAATATTTGTGAAGAAATGGCAAACTCAAATCAGAAGACTGAAATCTTAAAAAGAAAGCTTGCTGATGTTCTAATAAATTTATATTCAATTCTAAAAAAAATGAATATATGCATTTTATTTATTTATTTATTTATTTACCTCAAAACAAAAGGTAATTACACCCTTAAGGGTTCTGAGTTGTTCTCCAAGAGACAATATCTTTCGCACATATCAGAAAGTCAAGTTATATATATATATATATATATATACTAACAGATGCAAAAGCCTTCAATGTACAATTAAAGTATTGCTAAAAGGAGACTGCAAATCAAAGAGATGGCATAACGGAGTATATTGTGAGAACAATAAAGCATACCATAATAGCAGACGGGATGAGAGGTGAGGAAAATGGAAGAGATGAGTGAGAGGCCATGTGGGAAGGAGAAAAAGTAATCTATTAGTGAAGGAACAAATGAAGAAAAACAGGAAACAAAGGACCCAGCCAAGAAGATATTACAAAAAAGATTTGAAAGAGCATGAGTAAGTGAAAAAACCTGGCTGAGACCAAAATATTTCATATGTCCCAATGATAGCTTAGGTCTGCAAGTAAGAAAGGCAGCCCTTATTTATTTTTAAGCAAGATCTACAGTACGATGCAAAAGGTTACCAAGAGACATGTCTGGTCCAAAAGTATCCCCCCCCCAAATCCTGTACCTGGCATCCCTACTATTAAAGACAATCTTTGGGTAATGGCTTTGCATTTCTAAGAGCCATTTCTTTAAAGGGCAATTTAAATTGACTGGAAGATTGAAAATACACACAGCTTTCTATCGGCCATAAGACTTTCACAGAAGATTAGTCTTTCAGAATACTTTGAAATGTTTCTGATCTGCCCTGTCCACCCTCGCTTGCTTCTCCTATTCCCTCTCCTTTGCTTCTTACAGTTTAGTCATAAAGGAAGTCATTGTATTCCCTTGTTATCCGGGGCCTTTGTGTGTGTGTTTCCTTTTTCTTTTTCCTGTTACACCAGTCTCTCTTCGTAGCCCTTCTGCAAAACTTTGCTTGTAGTGCTTTTTCTTGTCACTGCACTGCCATTACTTTCCTGCTTACCTGGGAGAAGACTGTTGGTGTGACTGGTGGCTTCAGTATCTCTCTTCTACTCTATACTAGTCTTGTGTTCCTAACCCAAGGTATACTTACTCCATAATCATATATATGATCTGATAAGATAGTACTTTATTCAAATGTGGGGATCTGGTGTTGGAATTACTTGGTTTAGGAAAAAATTCTCTGAAGTTTGCCTACCTGAGTCACAGCTTTATCACTTAAAAGCCAGAAATAACAATAATATCTAATAGTATCACGGAGAGATTGAAATAAAATAAGGTTTTCACGGACTTTCATGTACTGAAATGGTTTAAGCTTCCAGTCATGGGGAAACACAGAAGAATTGTCAAGAAAATTGTGCGATTTGGGGTTCCTGCACTGACTCAATTTTTATTCTTAAGAAGTTAATCAAGGGCCCACTTTTCCTATTTTCGATAAACACCATCAAAATATGAGTTTCTTATGTTCCCCATGTAGCCATTGATCTTAAACACAGGGAATAACCTAGAAGGAGATTGAAGCCTCTCAATGTGATATAACTAAGAATTGCCAGGTGTTACCATGGCCCTCTGAGAAATAGGCAATCATTTTAGTCACAATTGTTACATTTCTTAAGGGCTTACATTTATTATATGTCCAGGCACTAGGCCAACTGTTTTATTTATAGCTCTTTATTTTTAGTCATGTATAAAGTCAGGGCTGGGTGGTTTCTGGCCAGGCATGCAGAAAGAGAATTTGAGTATGGAATTGAATAGCCTGGAAGTGTATGGCTCTATTCTCCAGCAGTGTGCTTCACATTCCTGTCTAATAAGTTTTCTTTTCTGTTTTTCTACCTTCCTTGATTGACTCTCTGGATGTTTATCCTTTGTTCAAAGCAATATGAAGATAACTGTACCTTCAACCATTGTGTGAAATCTTATGTCTTGCCTGAAAACTGGTTTGCAGGGAAAGCTACAAAAATTGAAGCACTTGCTGTATAAAAACAACTCTACGCTCATTATCACTGGAGTAGGGTTACTGCTAAGGTATAATTAGTAGTAACACATATATTAGCAATTAGAAAGTCAGAGGAATCAAGCCATGAACAAAAGACCATCTGTTATGAGGGAAATACCCAACCCTCAAAATCAGTAGGTAATAGATGCTCTGTTCTTGAAACATAATAAATAGTTAAAGAATAACAAAAGAATGTCTTACTCCTTGCTAAAAATACTCTTGGGAATTCCCCCAAGACAGCCACACACTAATAGTAAAAGCTCAGATTTTTTTAAAAGTTGAACTAGAATAAAAACTGCTAAAAATTTTCTCCTAGCCTTACCCTCATGTTCAGAGACTCAGATTCCTCTTCAAGTGTAATTGTGGATGTTAAGTGTACATTTTTATATGAGGCAATTTCTGGTTGATTCAAGTGAACTTTAAATAAAAAAATCTTTCTATCTCACTCAAGTAATCCATCAGTAGGATAGTTGATTTGCCTACTGAATACTGAAGATGATATAGAATCTTCTGAAAACTTGACCCAAACACTTGACATTAAAGAAACCTGAGTGCAAGACGTTCTGCCTTGTTCACCTATATGGGTTTCTAACCCCATTAAAATTTATTTTCCTTCTCTATACAATGGAAGAATAGTTTCTGATTCACAATGCCATTACGGATTTTATAGGACTTCATGCTTACTCAATAATGCTGCTACTTCTGTTGCTATAACAAACAGATTTTATGACAGAATGGGACTAGGGAGTTACCCTAAGTGACCATGAGATTTCATTTCCCAATGGGATCAGATTTTTCTGCGTCCATAAAACAAGGATTAATTACATTCTAATTTAGTGTGAAGGGCTCAGGAACACAAGAAGATAATCCAGATAAGGCAGTACAGTGCTAGTCAGGTAATAAGCAACAAAAATATGTTAAGTAATATTGTAGTTTAGCACAACTTCTGGCACCCAAGCTGTTTTTGGGTGTTAGCTCTTATTGTTACTCTTGGCTTAGGAACATAACCCCTGTTTACGAAGAATTATCAAGGGAAGAGATACCCCAGTTCTGACCAGTGTTTTGGAAACATCACTGCTGATGGGCTTGAGCAGTGACTAACAAAGTAGAGAGAACAAAATGAAAAAAAAGGCACCTTCTCATATAATGTGAATTATATATGAGGATTTCATGTTATCTGAAAGTGACTAGATGTGCTAGTTGTTTTTTGTCAACCTGGCGTAAACTAGACATATCATGGAAGAGGGAATATTAAATGAGTAAATATCTCCAAAAGATTGGCCCATGGACTAGTCTGTTTGGCATTTTCTTGATTAGTGATTGATGCCCCGATTACTGTGAGTAGTGCCATTCCTGGGCAGGTGATCCTAGATAGTATAAGAAAACATTCTGAGAAAGCCATGAAGAGCAAGCCAGTAACCAGTGATCCTTCACAGCCTCTGCATCAGTTCCTGTTCCCAAGTTCTGACCCTGACTTCCTTTTATAATAGACTATGACATAGATGTGTAAGCAAAATAAACAAACCCTTTCCTTACCAAGTTCCCTATGGTCATGACATTATATAGTGGGAATAGAAACTCTAAGATGATGGACATTTCATTTAAAGATGTTAAATCTATGATTTTATAATGATTTATTTTCATATTGTTATGGCTATTAGAACATTGTCAGCAAGATTTTAAATCAAAAAGTTACACTTTGAAAGTAAATCAGTGTCCTGAATCTCATCGGTTCTAATCTGATTGCCATCCTTAACTTGAGAGATAGCCTTAAATTATTTTCAAAACCCTTACATGAACATTCCAGAAACCTCTTGAGCTAAACTCAAGTTACAGTGTTGATTTGTGTGCCATTTTAATACAAGGTCCAGCCTCCAAAATAACTGATATTTCAATTTTTAATGCCTATTCTTTGTCAGGACCATAAATGATGTTTCTGTGATACTGTGAACTATGGTGCCATCAAAAGGACTGTGAAGCCAAGGCAAATCATACATCACCCTCTCTTTGTCGTCTGCATCCTTTTCAAACTTTATGCCAGTTTTCCTCTTCCATGAGAAGCATTTTGAAAACATATGTAATTAGCTGAGAGTGGTGGCACACAACCTTTAATCCCAATATTTGGGAGGCAGAGGCAGAGGCAGGTGAATCTCTGTGAGTTCCAATCAAACTTGGTCTATAATGTGAGTTTCAAGACAGCTAGGGCTACATAGTCTCAAAAAACTCAAAACCAACCAAACCAAAAAGCCTTCTGTAATTAGATGCATAAGCTCATACATTTAATATGGAAAAATTTTATATTTTAACAGCTAGATTTGAAATACGCTTAGACCAAGGTTACAAAGGTTCTCTACTTTCTGAAGAACATTTTTAGTTTTTTAAGTACCTTGTTTCCAAAAGATTCTTTCTGACACATCCTCTCACCCCATCTCAATGAAGAGCTTAGCCAAAACACAAAGGAAATGAAAAAACTTAAGATATGCCCCAGAATACTGGGGATATAAGAAGGGTCTTTTCATGGGTAGAACAAGGTCCTTAGCTTTTGACTCTGATTTATCAGTGCTCACTACATGGGTCATAAGAAGTTGCCTCTAAGTAGGACATAAGAGGTGGTGAATATTTTCTTCACCAGTCTCCTCAGAGGCAGAATCTCCCTCCAGCTTAACGATTACTTTGAGACCTTTCAAAGTCTGTATTTGAACTTGAGCTATTTAGTGTGAGGATACATCACACAGCTGCATGGCACGAAGCAAACAATTTAGTGGACAAGTGAATTTTCTTTTGTAGAGAACTCATGAAACTCCATGATTTGTGAGATGCTTTCAGACGCCATTTTTATAGTTCAAAATCAGAGGATGCTAGAGCAGCTAAACCTTGATACTTCTTGATACCTGCTACAAACTGAAATGCACACACATAAATATGTGTGTATATATAAATATATGCCTATAAAATATATGCATTCAAGTGCTATATGCAGTTTAAAATGAAAAATGGGAGGCCCTAGATTAGGGAGAAATGATCATAGAGCTGAAGTTGAATGCTAATAATTTAAGAAAACTCTTTGTTAGTATGTGTGAATATGTTTGTGGTGTATGTACACATGTGTACACAAGTACACATGCCCTTGTGAGGGTGCAAAGGCCAAAGAAGGACTTTAGGTGTCCTTCTGATATGAGACAGGCACTCCAACTGAACCTGGGGAGAGGCTGGCAGCCAGCAAGTGCGAGCCTTCCTTTTCATTCTTTTGCTTTCCAGAAGAGATTAGGCAATGTCTACCCACCCTCCCAAGATTCCAACAGCAAACTGAGGCATGATTGTGCCAAAGTTCACTCTGGGGAGTTGATGAGTTTATTGGGTTTCCTTGCAGAGATGAGGTGAGGGGTGACTTAGAGTGCTGTGGGTACTCCCCCCTCAACTAGCTACATCTCCCACAAGGGATGAAGGCTTCCACTATAGTCACCCAGTGCCCCTCTTTGTGAGCTGTAATCTATTAAAAAGCCCATTTGGGATATCTTTTGCAAGGGAGTGGGACTGTTACAGCTGATCTCCCTAAGATGGCAGTTGCTTTGCTTGGAGGACAGTTACTCCTGACAGGACCCTCCCAAAAGAGCTTGGTTTACAGATGCATGTGACCACATGTGACTTATGAGTTCTGTGAATATGAGCTCAGGCCCTAAGGCTTGTACAGCAAGCACTCTTGCCCACTCCCTCATCTCCTTAGCCCTTGTTCTGTTTTTAACAAAGCTGATCACCACATATTGACCAGCACGCTCAAGTTATGTACCCTACTTAACTCTGAGCCCTTGGTAGACAGAGCCTAGCTTTTAGTTGTTTTGTAGCACTTCCCCTACATTTTGCCTGTTGTATAGCTGTTGAATATATACTGTTTCTTAAAGAAGCATTGGTTGTCAGAAAGTTTTTAATCTTCTTTCATGTTCTCACTACCACCACTCAGACTCAGTGATCTACTTCCTCAGTGCTAGGATTCGGCCTAGGCACTAACTTACCTGGTCTTTATGCAGTGTTGGGGATCAAACCCAGGAATATTCATGCGTGATAGGAAAGTACTCTAACAACTGAGCTATGTATCCTAGTAACATTCATTGCTCTGTTTTGCTTCTGATTAAATGTAGTGTTACCAGGTTCCTTCTCTGATAACATCTAAAAATTGTACCATCCTGTTCTAGGACCTTAACTTGGACTATTCTCCTACCTAGGTGTTATCACTGCCTGAAGTCATATAGCTCTAATTTTATTTTGCTTACTTGTCTGTGCTCTTTGATGCAATCCACTCTTCATAATAGCAGGGGCATTATCTATATTTCTCTACTGAATATCCAATAGCTAGAGCACTGTCAACTCAAACACAGAATAAAAATCAAAACAATGCATTTGTGTAAGTATATACAAAAGATCAAGGAACATTCTCCCAAATATTTTTATCCCAAGAGATGTTGTCATACTGAATTCCATAAATATCACATATATTCAAATGATAATATAAAGCGTAGACTCTCAGGGAAAGAAGTTATCTTTCACTTCTTGATTTCTTTGCAGTGAGTAGTTAATGAAGTGGTAAGAGGAATTTCAAAAGAGCATTGTATAAGAAATTCGTTTGGCACTATCAGAATGTTTTCATCTTATTAGGAACCAGTTGTTTTTTATAAATTCTTGTTTACTCCAAGAGAATGGCATTATTTGAATTAATTCACTAGTTAAAACCTCCATCTCCTTAAGGAGGTTTTTCTCATTTTAATTATTTTCTGAAATATTTTCAAGGACAGTGACTTCATGCTGATGATGGATAATGTACTTGAAGAGCTTGTGTGTTGTTCACAATTAACTAGAACTGTGAAATGAGCCTCTTAATGTATTTGGCAGTTACTATATTTCTTTAAAAATAAGAATCAAAGGACAGAAAAATATTTTAAATGGAGATCATTTGCCTTTTTAATGTATACCCTGCATCTAACAGGTTACTTAATCAGAATATTCCTGTATGTCAAATTTAGAATCTCATTTAGCACTTTTCTCAGGCAAATAACTTGCCCAATTTGCCTTAAAGCCATGTAATAGTGGACAATATAGGAGGAATTAGTCCAATCTTGCTTTTAATCTGGTGCTGGAAACAGCTTTCTCATCTTACAGGTGATCTTCATATGATTATGAATGTGCCATTTTGTACTTCAAAGTCTACCCTCAGGGTTCGACTATGAGCACCATAAAGAGTAGATAGACAAGAATGTAGGCTCTTCTAAAAGTAGAACAAAGAGAAGAATTGATGGGATGGTCAATAGGTAAAGGCACCTGCCACCACGTCTGGTGATCTAAGTTCAATTCCCAGGACCCACACTGTTGAAGGAGAGAAATGACTCCCAAAAGTTGCCTTTTAATCTTTACATGTCACAAACATGCCTCTCTTCATACACAGAATGAATAAATGCGGGAATAAAAGTACCACAAGAGAAAATACTGATCTAGTGCACAACTCTGATGTGATCAGAAGTAATAACATGAACTTCTATATGTGAAGAGGGAATAATAAAAAAAATGTGAGAATCAAATTATGACCTAGAAGTTCTCTTCTTAGAGGTGCCCAAACAAGTATTGGCTAGTGGTTTAAAAAAAAGTTTGCATGAATTAGACATTGCTTCTTTTGTTTTAAACTTTTTTGGGGGGCTGTAGCAGTCTGAAATAGTCACTGCTTAAGCAGAGAAGAGTTGTTCTAAAAGCCAAAGAAAAGTTTGAACTGTTATCAGGAACTGGAGGTTTTTCTAACATTGTCCAATTTCACTTTAACTCACAGCTTATACAGAGAGCATTGGATGGTCTTAAGTATAGTGAAATAGTGTATTTATGGTGATGATGGGACTTACAAATTTGGCAAGAGATCCTCATTAGTTACTTTCTTACTGGTGACTTCTTTCCTATTTCTGAAAGACTAGTGCGGTTGTTGGGTTACTTTTCACACTTTTCTTTTGCTTTTCTTCAATAGTAGTGATGTTGCTAAATGGGGGAGGAGGGCTTGGGAGGAGTAGGGCAGGCAGGGGAGTGCGTTGAAACATATTTTTGCACCTACTGATGTCAAGGCAGGCTTTTTCTCCCCCTGTTTTCTCTATGGTGACATTTGAAAATTAGCATGCACTGTTTTCCACTGTGTATTGTAGGGGGATTATAGACAAAGTGCCTTTTAAGATATTTCATTTTGTTCTTGCTTAGAACTATTATCAGTTTTCACAGACTCTTTAGTCTTTTGTCTTTATTTGGAATCAAAGAGGAGAGAGGAGTCTTAGAGGCTTTTTAAATTGTTCTCTTTGTTTATTACCATAGGAGAGTGTCAAACTTCTTTATTTATGTCAGATAAATCCTTTAATATGATTTTATTAGAAAGCTCATAACACTAATTACTGGGCAACTGTGTAGATAGGGATAATTTTATTATTATTTTTTGTAAAACACAATTGAATTTGACAATATTTCTTCTGCCTCTAAGTAACTAGGCTGCTAGAAATCTTCTCTGACACTCAGTTGAGCAGATTGATCTTCACTCTTGGTATATTTCTATTCTGGCCCTAAATGTCAGATTAAAAAACTCATTGGATTACTGAAGAAAATCCATTCTACTTTTTTCTTCTTTTAAAAAAACAGTTATTGCTTTTATAAACTTTTAAGTATATGAGTATTTTGCCCTATGTATATGCCTAGTGCCTGAAGGATCCAGAAAATGCTATCAGAGCCCTTGGAATTGGAGTTATAGATGATTGTCAGCCATATTGTGGGTGCTGGGAATTGAACCCGTGGCCTCTGAAAGAGTAGTCAATGCTCTTAACTGCTAAGCCATTTTTTCAGCCTATTTCTGTTTAAGTCAGCTCGATACTGCAACATACCTTTCTTTTTCCTCTTTTTAAATACTTGAATCACAAAAACAAAAACAAAACAATGATTCATATTGCTTTTAACATGAAAACATGACATATTATGCTATATATATATATATACCTGTATATGCCTATATATATTTAATATAATATGCCTATTATATTAAAAAACATTGCAAAATAGTTATTGCTATTTCTCATAGCTCCTGTCTTTTCAAAAAATCCACTCACCATTACATTCTTTCTTATTGAACAAAACATATTTTATGAATGAAATGAGGCTGAATTAAAGACTGCAGCTGTTTCTGTAGTCAGGATGAAAAGAACAAAAACAGCTGGTTTGTTTAAGGAAACACATTAACACATATTTCAGTTTTATTGGCTAGAGCCTAAGCTGATGGAAGAGGTTGAAACAAATAGAAGGTAAACTGATCTTCTCAAGAAGTGAAGAGCATTTTGAAGATTTTCCAGGGAGCCAAAGGGACAAGAGCTAGAACTAAGGATGAATCCATGGACAAATGATAGTGGGAGGAGAATGGGCTCCAGAATCATGGCAGCTGGCCAGTACTGTAACAGAACCTTAGCAGGAACTGATGTCTGAGAGTCAGTTTTTACAAGCTGTTACTTCCCCTGTGCAGCAATCCCCTCTCTGTTAAACCAGACTTTAGTGGAAAGTCCATTATGTGCAAAAGCATTTTTAGTGATGCCTTGAGGAGTCATGCTGAGTGGCTGTAGCTACACTTGAAGTCAGTCAATAGAGAAAAACAACAGTTATCAGTAATGATGATTTCAAAATTGCTCAAAGCTACAAACTGGGATTCAGAATTAAACGTAATGAAAATGACCAGGAAAGAAAAGGAATATTAAAGGATTTGCCAGATATCTTTTAATTAAATAACAGTAAGGACTAGAATACTTTAATTTAGATGTTTTTTAAAAAAGTTAAGTCCAGAAGGCCAGAGAACCAGGGGAGATTCATCTTGCGTATGTGAGAGAACACAGGCAGAAACACCTTCCCCCAGAAAACACGGAATATATGAATACTTAAACCTTCAGATTTTATGGTTTTTTTCATGTACTTGTACTTGGTCATTTTATTAATTTTAAATAAAGTTATTCAAGATTAAATTTTGGCATCTTTATATTTTACTTGAGTAGCTTGATTTACATTTTAAACCAATTAAGTGTAGCTGTATGTTTTTATTGAAAACTGAGATATATATATATACATTCCTGTATTTGTCTTCATTTTGAAGTAGTGATTTTAAACTTACATTATTTCATGTTGTATGCCTTCTTAAAACTCCAACCATTAGCATGTTGTGTGATCTACCTAGTCATCTATAGAAAGACGATTGCATTAGAAATTATGAGTTACTCTAATTCATAATCTGCTATGAGCAGATTTGTTCATAAGAGCAAAGTAATAGCTCCAAGTCCCACAGATACATTTAACTTGGTTGACTCTACCTTTATTGGACTATTAAACACAGAAATCCAAAGTCTTCATATGTTATCTAATTTATTCTCACAAATATAATAAAAAAAGATTTATTAGTCAAAGGGACAGAAATCACATAACTCCATTTGTGTTTAATGGCTGTTTACGTACAAAGAGATTTTACCAAAAATAATTTGTGCCCTTCATTTCATGAGAAAATTCAATCCTATCTGACATTTACCTCATTTTCTACATAGGTTTGCTGAGCAGTTTATCCCTTCTTCATTCTCCTCAATACAATCTTGAGTATCTACTGTGTTTCACTGAACCAATATTACAAAGCATTTGTATGATGCTTTCATTAAGTAATACCATTTGTTTCTTTGGATATGAGTCTTTTCTTAAACCAGTATTTCATATAACCTTTATGGCTTCCTCCATACATCATGACTGCCATAGCAAATCATGAAGCATCATAAGCATTATTTTGATAAAAAGGTGAAGCAAAAGAAACTTGACCAATATTTGTGAAAATTCCATTCACCTGAACTTGGATTTTCTTAGTACTAAACCTCTGATCAGCTCAGTGCCCCTCTCTTATACCAGGTATAACATAACAAGGGCTCTTGGAATGGAGACAATGTAAATCTAGCCCAGGTCCCTTCATTAAGATTTTAAGAAATGACAGTATGAAAATTTCAAGTTATTTAGCTAAGTTTACATAGCAACTTACCAGAGGTAGAGTCAATGGTTTCTTTTTCCTCTTAGTCCTCATATCTATTACTTGTGGACCAATTTTAGGTATTCTGGAGTTTTCAAAATGAATTACTAATATTCACAATAATACATGCATATTTACGTATACACACAAGCCAAATTGAAACCACGTTAGGAAAAAAGTAACACTTAGGTATATTTCGGGGCCACTTATTAAAACAAAAAATGCCTGAATTATTTTTTCTTTTTAAAACTTAATAAGAATGCTTATTTCCACAAAAGGTTTTGTATATTTGCCTGCTAATTCTTTACATTCCCTCAAATGTCCAGAACCTGTAGATTCAACAAGTCCCCAAAATTTTGAGAATGTGACAAACTATACTGCTTCAATATTGTGAATTTAAACTTCTATAATTTATTCCAAAAAAGCCAATGATTTTTTTGAGCTATTGCAGCTGAACATAATAATATACAAAAAAAAAATATAGAACCAAAGCTCACGGATGTCTGTATGAAGAGACTTTTACTCAGAATTACTTCATTCTGTAATCACCACATAGAGCTGTCAAATATAATGGAAACGCTCCATCTTCACTCAAAAGTTAATTCTGTATATGCTTCTAGGAAGTATTCTTTTCTCCATATTAGCATGCACAAGTTTGCCGATGTGTTTTATTTAAACACCTCCTAGAAAGCAGAAGCAGCAGGGGAAATGAACAACAAGAACAGAGAATAGACAAGTAGAGTGTAATCAAGAGGATGGAGTGGTAACTTAGTGGGATAATTATTATCAGCTAGACATAAAAATCGACTGTTGGATTAGAAAAGACAATTTAGTGATGTCACCTGAGAGAAGCCAGCAAGGAAACTAAAGAGGAATTTGATAGTGATTAGTCAGGGTGAGCTAAGCAATATAGGGGAGCTGAAAGGGAAAATCGGTGTTCACAAAGTAAATGACTCTGGCAGGAGACCAAGTAAAGTCTGAATAGTTATAGGAGATGAGCAATGTCAGACTGATGAGTATGAACTAGATTCAAAGGATCGTACAATGGCATGTTGACCATCAGGACATCAGGGCAACAATATTCATTAGGACCCTCCCACATGGCCATCAGTAGACCAGGAACTTCAAATTACTATCTCACTGAAATCTTCAGATCAGTCCTCTAAGGACTGAGCTCGTCCCTGAATCTGCATCTCTGCTTTGCAGTCCCTTCTGTTGCTGCAGCTGAAGAGATTAAGGTCCTATCAGAGGTCACCCCATACCATTTGTGCCTGGATCCCATTTTCAATTTCCTTCTATCAGAACATTCTCATTGGCATTGAAACATGCTCTGTTCTCTCCTGCCTAAATAAGCAAGCAAACAAAACTCTTGACCCTCTTCTTTCTGCCTTAGCTACTGTCTTTGTCATGGTAAAACTCTTTGAAGAGAGGTTTCACACTCATACTTCGCAGTGGCTTTGAATAGAACTAGGAGTAGAACAGAGAAATGATATTCAGTTTAAATACATTCACCAGAATATTACATTGTCCATATAGTTAAGATGTGTGTGTGTGTGTGTGTGTGTGTGTGTGTGTGTGTTTACTTGTTTGTTTTGTAAACACAGAGAAAAAGAAAGGGTAGAGGTGGGGAGGTGAGGAGGTGGGAAGGACCTGGGAGAGGTTGAGGGAGGGGAAACTGATCAGAATATTGCATGAACAATTATTTTTTAATAAAAATACATATGCATTTTTAAAATAATATGGTGAAAATATTAGAGTTAGCTGTGAGCACACATGAACATAAGTGTGGCAGGGATTCTAGATTTTAAAAGTGCCAGGTGTGATGGTACATGTCTGTATTCAGTGCATTTGGGAGGCTGAGGTAGGAGATAATTGATTCAGATCATCTTAGGATGTATAATGAAACCTTGTCTCAAAAAAATAAATAAAGGAAGGAGGCCAATAGTCAAGGATCTCTAGAGTAAGAGAACCCATAGAATATGCATATATTAAAAGGAAATTTATTAGATTGGCTTACACGATACAGGCTAGGTAGTGGGGCAATGGTTCTCTTCACACTGGATAGTCTGAGAACTCAGGAACTGCTCAGTTCATGAGGCCAGATGCCTCAGCACTCTCAGTCTAGCCCTGAAGTCCTGGAGGATGGCTGTAAAGCCACTGGTTTTTCAGTTCAGTTTGGAAAATTAAAGAAGATGGCTTCTGATGCCAGCAAAAGTGGACATGGCAGCATTACCTCTGGTAAATGAAATTGCCAGAGTAATGCGAAGGGAAGCAGGCAGACAAGAGAAAAAAAAAAGATATTCTTAGATATCTTTTATATTCTCCTTATTCTCATATATGCCCCCAAAAAGTGCCACCCACATTCAAGCAAGAGAACTCTTGACAGCAACACCTCCAGGATGAACTTGGGAATGAGTGACAGCAATTTAGAGGTGAATTAGTTATTTGGTACATAGAAAACTCGGTTAAGTGAAAAAAATGAAAAAAAATGAACTGCAAAATGTTAAAAGAAAATCACAAAAGAAAGGAATTGTAATCATAGTGTACTGGATATCTGAGCTCTTAATAATGGAACATAATCACAATAACATCATTTCTGAACTTATCTAACCCAACATGCTTTGTGCTTTGAGGATGGGAGAGAGAGGTCTTTAGCAAAGCTGAAGCTTTGTAATAGGAAGTCAGCAGATACTACCTAATACTAAATTTAAAAGCAACAGTGTAACTATGTAATTTATATACATGGAATTGAGCGCCAGAAGAACAAAAGAGGGTGTTGTTTGTTTGAGAGGAGTCAGTATCACTCAGCACTCAGACAGGATGGAATGGGGACCAGCTCTTCCTGTCATAACCCTAGAAGTAAAACTTAAATAGTAAAGAATATGTACTGATGATTTAGATTAAAAATTAATTTCAAATTATTGCTTGGGGTATATCTCAGAGTTAGAGCAGTTGTTTGGCACACAGTCTTCAAATTCAATCAGCAATATCACTAAAATAATTAAATTCAATTAATCAACCTTGATCTCTCCTTTATCAATTAATAATATCAATTAATAATTATAAAAAATAATGCTTTCTTCCATCAAGAGCTTTGAACTGACTGTCTTTTACTATGTCAGGTACTCTTTTGTAACAGGGCATATGAAGACTACCAGGTCCTTTTAGACCCTCCCAATCTACTAACTACCCATGTGGATAACTTACAGTGTAGCTAAAATTTATTTTGGTGAATTTTGTTTTTATCACAGATATATGGCTGTTTTGGTTTACTTTTCATATGGCCTAACTTTATGCATATACTAAATCTGAAAAATACACAGTGAACAAATATGACTCAACACAACTAACAATCAAAAGCTTCTGTTAGCACTATTGACTTGACTTGTCAGAGAATGTTTTATGTTTCGTAACTGAGTCACATTCTAGCTTCCTATATTGACTGCTTCCTGATGTGAATTTCTGCCTAGATCGTAACTCTTATTTTGTTTTCCTTGCTTGATTGTTTTTATTTAATAATGCTGAATCACATTTCTTGCTAGTATCAGTAACCCTTAAGTCTGAGCTCCATCTGAAGCAGAGAAATGTGTCCCCCAGTGAGAATTCGAATGAGCTTTTTAATAATAAAGCTTGTATCCAGTTCTGGCTAATGCCTAAAAAGAACAATCAGCCTCCAACAGATTTTACCAACTTCTGTAGACCTCAGGCTTATACATTCCACATACTCTGTCATCCTTAAATCTCTTTCAGGACCTTGCCTCAGGTTACACTTAGAATAAAGACAGGGGACTGTAAGACTGGCCACTTGGGAAGATGGAAAATTTACATAGCACAAATATTGCCAGAATTATTTTTAAGTACACAAGTGTTGTTCTTTTTCAAATAGTTGTTACCTGGGGTCATCTTGCCCTCCTGGCAGAATTATGTTAAGAAAATAACTTGAGCAGGGCAGTCATGGTGTACACCTTTAATTCCAGGACCTAGGAGGCAGAGGCAGGCAGATCTCTGTGAGTCTGAGGCCAGCCTCGTCTACAGAGTGAATTCCAGGACAGCCAGAGTTACAACAGAGAAACCCTGTCTCAAAAAAGATAAAATGGAAAAGAAAAGGAAGAAAAGAATGAAGGAAGGAAGGAAGGAAGGAAGGAAGGAAGGAAGGAAGGAAGGAAGAAAGAAAGAAAGAAAGAAAGAAGAAAGAAAGAAAGAAAGAAAGAAAGAAAGAAAGAAAGAAAGAAAGAAAGAAAGAAAACTGAGAGCTTTGCTTTACATCAGGCCAATATTTAAAGACTGTTGTCACCCTGTGCTTCCTCCTTGAAATGACCTTTAGAGACATTTTCTCTGATAGAGAAATAGGTCCAATGGCTGACCAATCCTGGTGATCAAACATACACAGAAGCATTATCCTAACAATCCTAAACTTCACTTAGCTCTAACAAGCCTGGTGAGTATACAACTTATCTTTGGGGTATTTTAGAGAGGGTGCTCCCTTAGCTATATTCTACTTACTTTCTGTGACTTAATATTTTCCAAGTTAAATTTATTATTAAATCTTTTATAGCACCGATTCTATTACTTTGAGTTTCTTCTACATCACATCAACTTACCAGAGAATTCTGTGATTTGATTTTTCTTCGTGAGTGAATAGTAGTCCGTTGTGTACATATAACACATTTTCATTATCCATTCATCAGTAAAAGGGCAGATATGTTCTTTCTGTTCCCTGGCTGTTTTGAATACAGCACCAGTGAAGAAAGATGAGCAAGTATCTCTGTAGTAAGGTATAGAGTCATTTGGGCTTATGCCAAGAATGGTATAGCTGGATCATATGGTTCTTTCAGCTTTTTGAGAAGCCTCTACATTGATTTACATAGTGTCTCTATGAATTTGCACTCTTACTATCAATGAATAAAGTTTCTCCTATTCTCACATTCTCACCAGCATTTGTTGTTTATTTCCTTGATCTTAGTCATTCAAAATACTTTTAGTTTATATTTCCTTGATGGTTAAGGATATTGAAATACTTTTAAAAATATGTTTCAGTCATTTGTGCATCTTTCTGAGAACTTGTTCAGTTCTATAGCCTATTTTTAATTGGGTTGTTTGTTTCTTGATGCTTAGCAATTTTAGTTCTTTATAAGACTGTAGCCATTAATCCTCTGTCAGATGTGCACGTGTCAAAAGTTATTTCCTCTTCTATAAGCTTTGTATGTATAGTGTAAACAGTAACACACAACAGTGTCAAATGTAAGCTGTGTATTTCAGACACATTCATTGGCATCACATGATGTTGACAGCTTGCACAATGCAAATTGAATATTGTATGTTCTCATCCAAGGCTTCACTGTGGTTGCTCGGTGCAACATGGTTGAACATTGTTAGAAGCTACTCAGATTCATTATATGTTTGATTTTGAATTAATTTATGGTCCCTGTGTATTCAGAAACCTTTTATTTTTAACAGTTTTGGGATAATCACCATGCTTATTCATGTGACTATTGTAGGATAATGACCTAGTGTTATGGACATGCTCTAGTAGATGTTACCTGCTTTTCATGGTCCTTTCTCTATATTACTTCCTTTACCTTTTAAAGAATTAAAGACAGATTGAAATTATTTTTGATGTCCCACCTAGTAAGAGTAACAACATAAGTAGTTATTCCTTGGAATTTTGCTGTGTTTTATTTTGTTATGATTTTTGTGAGAAGGTCTCATGTAGCCTTGGCTATCCTTGAATTGGCTGTGTAGCTGAGGCTGGCTGGCCTTGAACTCCTGATATTTTTGCCTCCCCCATAACCGAAGTATTGGAATTATAGGTGTGTACCATTCACCCCATTTAGCAGGTGGAGTCTTTCATATAATCTTTATCTTTTATTCTTAATTTATTCCTGAATAGCTAGAGATTCTTAATACAGTTTCTTCCACATGCAAGGAAATATCCCATACCCAGACCTAGCTCACACTCTAGTAGCTAACAAAATTTGCATGTCAAAATTTCAATCCAGCTTAGGCTGTTTTTTTTCTGTTATGTTATTGGAAGTAAAGCTTTAATATAATGGTAAATGTTGAAACTTGTCTAATGTAATTATGTTACTGAGTAATAGCTGTTACACTGTAACTTGCTCCTTTACTCTCCATTATCCAGAGAATGTAGTATGTAGTTCCCGTGTGCGTGTGTGTGTGTGTATGTGTGTGTACACAACATGTAAGAAAAACTAAAGGCACAATTTCTGGTCCTTTTCATTTCTTACAATGTATAAGGTTTTACATAAATTCCTTATGTAGAAAGTTCTTTTTCAGCTGATAGACTTAATTTGCATGTTGAGATTTTCATACTGGAATATAGTGCATATCTAATGGGTGAAATCTGTTATTATTTTAATGAGGCATCATAACTTTGGCAACTTGTATCTCCTTCAGCATTCCCTTTTATATTTCTAATAACTTCTTTATTTGTGTTTCATATCCATTATTGATTTGACCAGCAAAGATAGAAATGGTTTTATTTGATTTTAATTAATTACTCTATTTATTTATTTACTTTGACAAGTGGAGGAATTTATTTTCTCAAATGATTTCCTCCTGGTGGGTGACACTTTTCTTAGCTTGAATGTTAAGGTTGATTTTTTGGTCCAGCTGCTAATGATGTAGGATTGGTGTGCTCTAGAGAGAAGGTTTTAGATGTAATTAAGTGTGAACCCATCCTCATCAGCTTGTCTTCTATTCTTAGAAGAACTTTTGCTTATTTAAAAGTGCCAGATCTAGCTTAATTCTTCTCTGAGTGAATACTTTAGGATTATGCAAGCAGACTGAAACTTTCTAGTCTTATTTTAATCCTCATATCTTGAAAAGACAGACAATGTGATGGGGGTTATGAACTGAAAAACAATTGCCAGTTGCTAGCACCTAGGAATAAATGGAATCATAGGAGACCTATGGTATTGAGACATGTCAAATATATGGTAAATCTGGGTTACAAAAATAAAGAGAGAAAACTCTTCTTAGGAGCTAATGGAATTCAGAGGAAAAACAGATGAGAGTTAGCTAGCAATCTCAATAAAATAATAATGACTCAATTGCCTGAAGGATCTGGTTAGTTGTTTGTTGTTTATTTGGCTGGTTGCTGGTTTTTTTTTTTGTTTGTTTTTGTTTTTTGCTGCTGGGGAATCAAACATGTGGTCCTGCACATGCTAACTGCAAACTATATACTGAGCTACAACTCAGATACATACCTGTTTTATAAATGAATTCTTAGACCACTTTTGAGAACTGTGTCACTGCAGAAATGAGGAAGCAAAGGAAGCAGCTGTAGAAGGAATTGCTAGATGGTCTAGAGGTCATATAACAAGAGGAGTATTGGGACAGTCTTGGTCGAAAGGGGAGAAGAATTACAATGGTGATGAGACAGTTTAGTTCCTTGGAAGGTATTGCTGATGCCTTCATATGTCACGAACACACAAGAAAAGAATCTGCTTAATAATGTAAAAATCAAAGAACTGTGAATTTTGGCAGCACTACAGTATTTTTTTCCCACTGAGTTGATATATTTTCATGAATAATGAACTTGGTGTTTAGCCTGATCAGTGTAGCATTGCCCAGTAGAAAGAAAATGTGAGTTGTGCAAGGAAGGATATGAATTTACTCCCCATCACTGTAAGAGAGAGAGGAGGTGGTGGAGTAGATTCCTAATTTAGATTTTTTAGAAGCTAAATTTAAGTACACAAAATATAACAGACATAATTAAAATTAATCTTTAGTACAATGTATAAAAATATTTTCACCAAGTTAATCAATACTAAATATTGATCAGATGTAATACTTTTCTCATGCTGACATTTAGAAACTCACTATGTATTTTACACTGATAGCCTATCTCAATTTGGACCAACTACATTCTTAATAATCACACGTAGCCAGAGGCTGACATATTCATACACTCAGTATTGAATCCATCTTTTCATCACCATACATGCAGTTATGGAAACAAAGTGTAATTTGATCAGACCAGCAGATCCCCACTATCCGGTATGGTAACTACTATTGATGTTGTTACTGGACTTTGTGGTTATAGCTGGAATACTTCTTTATACAAGTAGAGGTGATAGACAAGAGTTTAGACTCCTGAACTGCAAGCTGATGAGTTGGTGAGTTTTAATAAAGGTTTATTAGTTCTCGGGGAGGGTGGGGGATACTGAGTTGGGTAGAACAGGACCCTGTAGGCAGAAAGAAAGGGGGAAAGAAAGGAGAGGAGAGAAGAGGGGAGACAGAGAGAGAGAGAGAGAGAGAATGGAGAGAATGGTAAGAGGCAAGTAGAGGGGCACAGAGAGAGACAAAGAAAGGAGAGAGGCAAAAGAGAGAGCAAGAGAGAGAGAGGGGCAGATAGCAGAGAGGCAAAGAACAGACAGACAAAAGAAAGAGGCAAAAGAGAGGGAGTCCGAAGGCCATCAAGGTTATATGGGACTGATGATGAAGTCCTGCTGATGATGCAGGACAGGTATACCTGCCTGGGGGCAGATACAAGATTCAGGAGGCAGTACCTGGGGAGTGGGAGCGTCTGGCTCAGCAGGCTCCAGGGACTGGGACCTGGGCAGCTCAGGGCAATTCACAATAATAGCTTATGCTCCAAGAAGCTAAGTTCAACCTCCTGTCCTCAGTAAGCCAATTGAAGAAGCAAAAATTCATAGTGAAAAACAGAAAATGATTTATTCAATGTGAACATATTGGGAAGATGGTCCAAGGGATCCAGTGACTCCTCCAAATCTATCTTAGGAGGTCCTGACTTGAGAGTAGGGTTTAAATAGAAAGCAAAAGATACGCGGAACTAAAGGGTCCTCCAAGGTCAGTCTCTTTAGTAAACTTTTAACAAGTTTCTCTGAATTCTCCCAGGGTTCAACCTTCCTGAATTCCTTCAGGAATTTCTCATCTCTTGGGGGCTACCCTTTTAACAATCTTATAGTCAAATTGAGGAGAAAAGTGTCTCTTTAGAATATATTTATTCCTGTCTGAAAAATTGGATACAAAATGTGCCAATCTAAGTTCAAATTAATTTTAATCAAAATTAAAATACAGTCCCTCATTTGCACTAGCCACATATCAAATCCTCAGTAATCATGTGATTCAATTGGAAACTTTTAGGAACTGTAACAGGCCTGTCCAAAGAGAGCGGCTGGGGAGGGGAGACAATCTTGTGTCTCTTAATCTTACTGTCAAGACTAATGAAGCAATGGACCCCAAAGAAATGTAAATTTCTTCAGGAAACTAATGCCAAGAGAAAGAAGAGGCACCAGCCAGAGAGGCATCTTACCTCAAGAAAAGATATTTTATATAGTTCTAATGACTTATCAGACCACCTCTCAGGATAAGACTGAAACCCAAATAATGACGGGTCAGTTATGCATGGGAGAACATGTAGACCTGGACTGCTCAGATGTACCCATCCTTGATCCTCTATTTAAACTTTGATCTAACTTCAGGTCCCAAAAGAAGGAACTTGTAGGGTTCGCTAGAACTCTTTGTGTCTTGCTAATGTGGCCACATTGAATAAACTTCCTTTAACTAATTTACATTATTAATTTGGTCCCTTTAATTGGATTATTGATGACTAGTGGCCAGACCTGACTTGGGGCATGAATAGAGACCCCTACCCCAAGTTTGAAAACAGCACACAGGATTTATAGATTTATTCATCTAACTTCTAAACTCAACTTCAGAGAATAATATATAAATCACATGGAACTTGCATCACCCTTGATGAAAACTGATATACCTTGTCGAAATAAACAACAGAGCTCTCATCTTAACAGGAGTAAGAGAGTGCTACAGGGAGCCCACCAGAGAAGACCTCTTAAACAAAATTCCAATTGGTCCATCAGTTTCTGTGGACATAGAGGCACCTCCCAGGAGTTTACTGGTCACAGACACAGCTTCTTTTCAAGAATTTCCCTGCATAACCTCCTTCTTCATTTCCTAATCCTGTTACCCAGTAAATTTGTACCCATCTATCCCTTCACCAACATATTACAGAGCATGGCTCCAAGGCACAGCATTGTCCAAGAGGGTCCTGAAAATAGATCAATGTTGTGAACAGGCTTTCTGTCTAGTTGTGTTTTCCTAAGTTTCATATAGATGTGCCACTCTGTATTTGAAATATATGTACACCCAGAAAAGCAGATGAGAAAGCTCTTCTAAACCAGCCAGATACATCTTTGAAAATACTACAGTCTTAGGGAGCATCATAAGGATTGTAGAATGCATGGTTTGCAAATGGCAAAGAAAAATGCAAACACGTAACAATAGCCTACCCCCCCCCTTCTTTATATATTTTACACACTTTTTTTCCTCCTTGTCAATGCTCTGGGCAGTGTTCTAACTTGGTATTTGCAAGTCAACGGCAAGGCCTGCTCAGCACTGAGGGAATTACACAGTCACAGACAATTAGTCTTTTAAAAGGTCTGCTGCTTGGAAATCTGCCATCAAACCCACTATAGCCTCAGCACATAATGTAAATTTTTAATGATTATAACTTTTCTAAATTCAGCCTTTAACAAATCTTATAGTGGTGTTTTGAAAGTTTTCAATCAAACATAACCCTATTAAGTTGGCATTTGATTAAAGTGAACTGCCACTTCATTGAAGTGCTTAAATAAATCAACATTAATATGTTTTCACTACAGTAAATAAAGTTAATTCTATATAGCCGAAATGTCAGTATTAGCACGTGATTTTGGAAAAGCACTCCTTGCACTCTGAACAAAGCCAGCACTGGGAGGAAGTATTGGATCCTTTTTTGATTGCCTGTGAGAATATTCTGCTCCCAAGTTCTCCAAGTTCTTAACTTTTAAGAAACAGTAAATCAAATGTTTTAAATTCTAAAAACACTATCATAATTTTCTTAAGACTGGTTCTGATTACATTTTTTCCTTTTAAAACTACATTATCAATGGCTCCTTCGAAGAATAATTGTAAGGTTCTATTTTTTTTTTCTAATAGGATTAATTTGTTAGAACACCTTTGGCAACTTTTCTTCCAGAACTTACAGTTAGGTCTCAAACTCACAAACTGCAGGCTGAGATACCTTTTAACATATCAAAGTGAACCTGGCAGTCAGTTTCTCCCAGCATCCCTCTGCCCCTACTTGTTGTTATAGGGTCCTTCTAGCTTGCATACCCTGTCCACTAAACCCTGAACTCTCTAGCCCAGGGGACTGGGCTGTCCTTCCCTATATAATTCCAGCCATTTTGGTTACTTTTTCTCTTGGCCTCCTGGTCTCTTGGCCACTCCAGGATCCCCTCTTCCCGCTTTCCCCTCCCTCTTTCCTCACATGGTCCAGCAGTTCAGTCTGGTCATGTCCAACCTGGACTCCCCTAGATGTTCCTGCCACTGGCTATACTCTTCCTCATATCTACTATATTCTCACTCATAAATACAGTAAACTTTCTCCTCCACCATACCTAGGAGCAGTCGTGTCCTTTCCTTTTTATTTCTTTTTTCATTCACATACCAGAAACCACAATTTGAATACAAATATTCGAGTACCCTAAATACTAGGAACCAGAAATCTTTTAGATTTTTAATGAAGCAAAAGACCACAGCTCTCATCTTAATGGGCCTAAGAGATAGTTCTAGAGCCATTTTGAGTGATCGTGGCCTGGGAACAGAGATTCAAGTTACCCAGAATTCTATGCGCCGATGTGGAAGCAGTTTCACGAATTTTTCATTGTTTTACAGAACAAAGAAAGTCATAAATCAAGACAAGTTTAAAATATTTTAGTGGTATATCAGAGAGGCAGGTACATGAAATTGAGGAAGCTTTCCTGTAGGCTCAATGTGCTATCGTATGGCATTCTTAGCTTATGGATTGCTGGCCAGTTTTCTGCTAAGTCAATAGATTCTAAGTAATTTAAAAAAATTTTTTTTTTAAATTTTAAATCAATTTTCACAAGATGTTAGTTCTAACACAGAAGTGAGCAAGGAATGTTTGTTCTAGAGGGCCACATTAATCTTTCCACAGTACTGAAATTCTAATCAGCCAACCAGTCTCTACAAACACGTCTCTTTCAGGAGATTTCATTCACATTTTAGTTCTTTTTTTTCTTTTTAATCCCTCATCCAAACCAAAAATCTGAAATACTAAATACCCCACAATGTGAAATACCTGATTACTAGAGTCTTTGAGCGCTGTGGAAACTTCTTTGCTCAGTTGTATTTAGCATGAGAGGGTAGGATCTGAAGCTACCCAAGCCAGAGGTTTTCTCTTTCTTGTCTTGGAAATTACAGAGTGCAAATCAGGGATCAGAGAGGGTGAGTTTTACAAATATTTTATTTTAGGGAGTTTAGGAGAGATCAAAGGCAGAGTTTCTGAACATCAGGAGGGTTCCTCAGAAGTGAGATATGACTGAGCCTCACTGTTTTGGAATTGACAAAGGAATAGAAGAGAATAGGAAGCAAAGGTCAGTCCTGTTCTCAGTCCAGTTGTCTGGGTGCTTCACAGTTTTGGTCACATCCTCAGTATGGTATCCTTGGAAAAAGGGCACTCCTTTAGAGGGACGAGATACCTCCATCACCCTAGCCTGTGGTTGTGGCAGAGCCAGAGACATTTTGGCTTAGAACACTTGGGATCTTCTTTGGCAGGAATGAATGTGCCAGCAGGCCCAAGGACATTTCTGGCTATTAGTCAAGCAGAAAAGGTCACTTTTGAACTGCTTGTTTCTACTTCCTGTTCTCATTAAAACCATATGTTGGACTTCAGATTTTTCTGATTAAGGATACCCATTCTAAATATGAATTGTTGTCCAATTACAAGCAGTCATTTGTGTTTGTTTATTTTTTCAATTAAAACCTTAACTAGCAGATATAGAGGGATTGCTCAGCAGTTAAGAGTACTTCCTCCTCTTCCAGAGAGTCAGTTTCTACTATCCATAAGAGTGGTTCATATCTACTACTGCCTGCACCTCTAGCTTCACTGGATCTCATACCCTCTTCCGATTTTGATAGGTCCCAACTTTGCACATGTGTGCACTCACACACAGACACACCAGCCCATAAATAAGAATAAAAATGAAACTAAAAAGAAGTTGACTAGTATTGACTGATAGGGAAAAAATTCCCTGTCACTGTTTATAGACAGCATTGTAAAATTCACTGTCTAAGGGTAAAAGATGTTTCTTAGAAGCAAGGCACAGTATGGTGATAATGCACAGTTGCATTTTCAGTTTCCATTACTGTTCAACCGATAGATGTTGTAAGATGATGTTACATTTTCCAGGATACTCACAGTAATACATTTCAGGGCTATTATTCCTTCTTCTTGGAACCTAAGCAATTTATTTTAGTTTTAACTTGTTATTTGGACTGTGTATAGGATAATTCTAAAAATATACTGTCTTAGTCAATGTTCTATTGTTGTGAAGAGACACCATGACCACAGCAACCTTATAAAGGAAAGCATTTAATTAGGGCTTGCTTACAGTTTCAGATGTTTAATCCATTATCAGTATGGCAGGAAGCATGACAGCATACAGGTAGACATGGTGCTGGAGAAGGGTCAGAAAGTTCTACATTCAGATCCAAAAGCAGTAGGAAGAGAGAGACTGGGCTTGGTTTGAGCTTCTGAAACCCCAAAGCCCAACCCCAGTGACACATTTCCTCCAACAAGGCAGCACTCACTCCAACAAGGTCATACCTCCCAATCCCTCTCAAGTAGTGCCACTCCTTAATGACCAACCACTCAAATTCATGAGCCTATAGGGGCCATTCCTATTCAAGCCATCACATATACTAATCTTTTATTTGAATGCTATACTGTATTCTTGAATTTATATATTTATTTTAAGCATGTGTATGTGTGTGTCTGTGTGATCTCATGTGTGTAGGAGTGCTGGTGCCAGAGACATCTTGATCCCCATGGAGCTGGAGTCACAGGCAGCTTCCAGCCATCTAATATGGATGCTGGGATTGAAATCTAGGTTCTGTGTAAGAGCATCAAGCACTCCAACCATTGAGCTCCATCTTCCTGACTTTAATTAAAGGAAACCAAATGTCAATCTAATTTAGAACCATTAGTATACTGTAAACAAATGTTTATATGCTCTCAACTACAGCAGCTGTGATTAGGTAAAATTAGGCTAGGCTATGAATGACACAATCCTGTTTTGTTTTGTTGTTGTATTTTTTTGTTTTGTTGTTTGGTTTTTAGTGGCTTAAACAAAAGAGGTTGTTTCTCTCCTATATTCATTGACAGAGATGTATAGCAGGGCTGATGTGATTTGTAGCTCTTCCACGTCTGGCTTCAATGCACAGGGGCACAAAGAGGCTATTCTCCAGCCATCCTGTCTGAACTCTAGATAACAAGATGGAAGAAAGGGAAGATGAGGACAAATTCTTCTCTCCAAAGACTCTCAGAAGATGTATGTCCCACTTCCATTTATAACCCTTTGACCAGGACTTAGTCTTCTAGTCATAAGTAAATAAAAGAAGAGCAAGACTGATAAACTTTATGCTGGCTACCCATGTGTTCTTACTACAGAATTAAATTATAGTTATGCATATGAATGACTATGTTATCTGAAATAAAATTCTTGGTCAAAAAAAGACCCTATTGTGAACCAAGCAGATTCTGCTAGAAAAGTAAAGGAAGCACCTAAATTTTTCATAGAGTTTCCGAAAAGAATTGCTTCCAACATCTTTGTTTTTCTGACTTGCCGCATTTGCAGAGTCCCTCTCCATATCACCTTAGAACTCCCACTCTACTCAGAGAACATGTTCCTTAGATTCTAATTCTTCATTTTCCAAGTTTTACTTCCTGCCATGATAAGAACCCCATTTCCAAATTTCTGTCCTGGTATAATATGAAATCACAGGATGAAGAAAGGTAGAATTCCTTTCTGAGTTGCCAGAAATGCTGACTGTTTGACATTCTGTGTCATTTCACATTTCCACTGACTTTGAAAACTTTCTGGAAAACCTAAAACTGAAGAAACAACTTTAGAAAAGGTTTTGGAGTCTATGATGTATAATAGTATCAGCTACTGTGTCTTTGAGCATTTACTCTGTGCCAGGAATTCTGTTACCAGTTTGACTCAAATTATATCATTAAATCTTTGGAAGAATCTCCCAAGATAGGACTATGGATGAAGAAACTGAACTTCATAGATACCATATAGCTTGCCCAGATACTGTAGATAATGAGTAATAGAGCATGGAATCCAGATGCCCCTGCCCTCTGTGTTCTTTCCTGATGTTCATCGGTTAAACTTATTTTACATGAAAAGCAATATCTAAATCTATCAGGGCTATTTGCATTTCAACTTAAAGTTGGGTAATTAAAAACTTTAAAATCTCACTTCTTTAGTGTATTCATGTCATGTGCTCCTTAGACACACAGAGCTAGTGGCTACCATACACATTTCTATCTCCACAGATTTTCCTTGGAGAAAGAGACTACTTATATTCTAATCCTAAGCTGATATGAGCAAAAGAAATGGCAAAACTTTAAAGAATTTTATCAAGATTAATCATTTTGCCCATAAAGACCACCTTTAGGCATAAAAGCAGATTGAGAGCTGTGAATAATCCTTGAATGTTGTCTCTGAAACTATCATTAATCCAATCAGTGTCTGAGTCACATTTTTTAAAAAATTATTTTGTTTGAGTATGTGTGCAAGTGTGCCATAGTGTGCACATGCTGGTCAGAGGACAACTTTTGTTTTACTTTTTTTTTTAAAGACTTATTTATTTTATTTACATAAATGCTCTACCTGCACGTATACCTGCATACCAGAAGAGAGCATCTGATCCCATTATAGATGGTTGTGAGCCACCATGCCATTGCTGGGAATTGAACTCAGGACCTCTGGAAGAGCAGCCAGTGCTCTTAACAGCTGAGCCATCACTCCAGGCCCTTGAGTCTCATATTTTATTTTCTGCTTTAGAGAATAACTGCTGATGTGTTGTGCACAGTGGTGGCTATGAAGCCATGACTGACCATTATTCCTAGTAAACATACAGCTCTATGGAGGACACTGCATTTACTTGAACTGGAAATTAGCCTTCATTATAACTACCTGCTACACAAGTGTAAATATTTCACTGGTGAAATCATCAGATATAATATCTAGATAGTGGACGTTTTCTGATTTGACTGATGTAATATAAATACTACAGGCTAGGTCGTTTCTAAGCAAAAGAAATTCACTCCAATTCTAGATGGCTGGGAAGCCCAAGATGAAAGCACTGGTATATTTGATATCTAGTAAGAACTCACTTCTTGTGGCCAACTCTGTCACGTGATTGAAGAGGCAAGAATGATCCCTGGGACCTCTTTTATAAAGAGAGCAATACCATTCATAATGCTTTTATCACTTTGTCCTAATTATCTGTCCAAAGCCATACTTCCTCATCCTATCAATTCGAGGGATGAGACAAAAGTAATCAGTTCTCAGTAAGTTGCTGTCTAACATAAGCCACAGTTATAGAATTTATAAGATCTGTTTTGTCTATTCCTTCAACATTACAAAGAAATAACTTGATTCACATTATTTTCAGTATTATGCAGGGATAAGACTAAAATAACAAAGGATGCAAAGAATACTTAACTGTGTACAGGATAAAATATTATTTTAATCTTATCCTTTTGGCTCTTTTATGAATCCATTTTTAAGTTAAAGCCTCAAAAGCGAGTATTTAGGAAAAAAAACAGCAAAAAGAATATTATCTACATAGCAAAATGCATTGGAATTACCAATGGCTGGAATTTTAAAACTTTTGCGGAAAAAGCACAGTCTTACTAAATCACTCCTAGCTTTTACTAAAAAAAAAAGCTCTGTAGATTTTTCTGTTTGAAAAATGCTACATAAAGGAAATACTTTGGTATGTGGCCAGAAAAAGAGCAACTCAAATGATTTAATACACTACTACATTCAATTAGTCCTGCTTTTTTTTCCTCAAAGGTGAAAGGAGAAAATTTACAAAGAAAAAGCAGCATTTTTTTTCTTTAATTTGGATATCTAGTCCTTTTGTGCTTAAAAATTATACTCAGATGACAAATTAGCAAACACTACAGTTAACTTTAATATAGAAAAAGAAAATGACAGGTTTCTGCTAGGAAATAAAATGGTGAAACCAGTCATTTCCCTACCTGTATTTCTCCTGAAATAAGGAGCTATGAATGAAAATAATAAAATGTCATATTGTTAATGTCTAGGGGTCTTGATTGAGCTCTTTTCTCTTACAATTATCTAATTAAAAAGCAGGAAAATCTAAACACAGCAAACAGGAGGAGATAGAATCATCTGATAAAACAGTTTTTTTCTATGTGCAAAGAAACACACTCATACAAGTACACATAAAGAACAGATCCTTGGCAAACAGCTGGGACATGCAGCCAAAGCCCAGTCTCTCCCTGAGGGCAGGGACATTTTAGATGTCTTTGTGGAAGTCTTCCTCCTCCAATTTAGGGTTGGACAGTTTTGAACAAAGACAAGTCTGCAAGTTTGGGGTAACACATTCTGGTCTGGTCTGGCCTTGAACTTGTCAGACCAGTCCTCATGCAGTACGCATTACTGGTGGAAAATACACCTGCAAGGCCCTTATTTTAAGCTGCCAGGCTTTTGTCTCAGATCAGGGGATGGTGAAGAAGAAGGCAACCATCTTGGAACTTCACCATTTTTTTAATCTAATCATGGACTCTCTCCCTAAGGGTCTGGCTGTCTAGCTGAGAATCTAACTCTCAGTCCCTCAATTTTAAGGAAGCTTATATTCCTATTCCCCTATCTTAGATGGAGATTGATAGAGGCAATGTGGAAATAAAAGAGGAGAGGGACCAGTTAAGAAGCAGTTTGTCCTTTAATCAAAACAATGAGGGTTGTAGTCACTCTGTAGAAGTGGAGACTGTGCACTGTGGTGCAGAGGAATTAGGGATTAAATAGGGTAGAAAAGGGAACTTTTGGGATGGAAGACACCTGTGGGTCTGTTCCTCTGTGGTCTCAAAGTGGTAGAAACCAAGGGATCTTAGTGTATTGGTCTTATCAGAAGGTTCTAGGATCCTAAGATCCAAAACCCCTAAGGTTGGCTTGTTATCGGTCAAGCCAACTTTTCTATTATTAGTTTCTCAGCCAACCTGAGACTTTTATGTCACTAACCCTTACTATATATTGGAATTCTTCGTGATAATAGGTATGTAATGCAAATAATCTGCATTGCAATGAAAAGCGTCAACCATGGAGGAGAGCAGATAAAATGAGCCTTCTGACAGTTGTCAGCATCCTGAGTTTTACTGTCTGTTGTGAAGTACTCTGTAAAAGCCAAAAAAATATTCTTGAGCGTGTTCATAGCTGTAGCTTAATTAAAGACAAAAAATGATAACAAGCACCTATTTATAGGCATATTAGTTGCAGTATTAATTTGAAGAAACCAAGAAATTTGGCAAAGAAGGAGATAGTTAAATAGAGAATAAAAAAGTATTTTAGGCCAGAGAATTTTGTACCTCCAAAAGTAGGAATATAGATCAAACTTGTATTTTAAAAGAGGAAATCTGGCTATAAGATTCAGTCCTGTAATCAATAAGGCTTTAACTAAGTCCTCTGTTTTAAAAAAAAAAATTAGTTAAACCTGCTTTATATGTAAAGTCTACATATGATTTATGCTTATTGGGTAAAGGTAAGTGTTAGCCCCACCCCCACCCCCCGTAAAAGGGTAGTGCCTCTAATGTGCCAAAATGACAGTCACTTTACTCAGATTGGACACAAAAGGATTGCTGGAAGAGCGATAAAAGCATACACTCAGCAGTCCTCAGGAACTGATGAAACAGGTTTTGCCTGCCAAGAAGATCTGCTTCTCTTATTCCTCTTTACCTGAGGCTTCTGAGTTCTTCCTGGCTCTTCTCACTTCTGCCACTCTTCCCCAACTATGATAGCTCCAGACTGTTCCAGCTTATAGATCCCCCCAGTACCCAGCAGCTGCCTGTTCTCTTTAAAACAGGCAAGGCTCTTCTCCATTTGACTTCTCTCTGCTCCTGGCAGTAACCAGTCTGCTATCTTCTCTTTTCCCTGCAAAGGAGCCGTGGGAGCTTTGGACTCCTCCAAATGCCTCCAGCTATTCTATCTATTGCCTGATAGTCACAGGAGAGTTTTATTTGCGATAAACTTTTCTTCTTTATATCCATGGAACAGTCCAGTTTGACAGTTTCACTGTGTTTTACAGTAAGCACTTTGTGTTTTAAAGGACTACCTAACGAAAACACTAAGCTTGATAACATTATTATTATTATCTACTTGAATCAGAGATCAAGCCAAGGGAATTGAAATCAAGAAAGCATTTGAGCAAGGTTTGGTGGCACATGCATTTAGACCAGTGATTCACAAACTTCCTAATGCCTAGAGTGATCTTTTAATAAGGTTCCTCATGTTGTGGTGACCCCCAATCATGAAGTTATTTTCATTACTACTTCATAACTATAATTTTGCTACTGTTATGAATTGCAATGTAAATATCAGATATGCAGAGGGCCTTAGGAAACCTCGGTGAAAGGGTTGTTAGACACCCAAAGGAGTTGCAACTCACAAGTTGAGAGCCACGGATTTACACAGAGCACTTGGAAGGCAGAGACAGGTATATTTCTGTGAGTTAGGCCAGCCTGATCTACATACTGAGTTCTAGGCCAGCCAGGGTTACATAGTTAGACCCTATCTCAAAAAAATGATATCCTTGAAATGTTTTTAGGTCAAACCTCAGTCTCAAATATTCTCGTTTTCCGTTTTCTGCTCTAGACAGTGAGTGCTAATGTGCACAGTGCTGACAACGCAGCCTTGTCTAACCATTATTGTCAGTAAAATGCAATTGTATGTGCTAGCTTGCACTGACTTGAGCTAGAAATCTGCCTTGGATATTTGAAATCAGTTTTAAACACAGGTTTAAAAACAACAAAAATATTTCTGTCCAACTTTTAGTTAGGCAATTCAGTTACTTAAAATATTCTGTTCCCAAAACATACCAGTTAATCAACATTTCACTGTCTTTTCTTTAAACTAGCTGGTAAGTTAATTAATTGGAGCAAGTGAATTGTTTGGTCAGGCTAGATGCATACAGTGAGGAAATTACTTGGGTTTTACTGCTTTGTTTAGTAAGGAGCAAAAGTGTAGGAACAGTGACATATATGTATATATTTGGCTAAGCAATGACACCATATGGATGGTCGTGATGGCCAGACTTGTCAACGAGAGTTCCTGGAAAGAAGTTGTGTTTGCAAAACCTGATTAACTAGAACTGTGCTGATGAGGAGAGCTTGGAATGTTGCAGTTCCAGAGCCTAATTACTTTATCTTGGGCTCGCTTTAGCCCTCTGAATAGCCATTCCTTACCCATCTCTGTGTTGGAACTAATATCCTGTGACTAATACATGAAAAATTTCAAAATCTATTAACTAAGCAGACCACTAGCTTCTACTAACTCAAAGCTAAGGTTGTCATCAGAGAGGATATAAGGCCTATAGGAGGGATTCCTCCATATTTCTGTCAGTACCTTTTTGATGTACCTACCAATGTATTTTAAACTTGCCTTAATTTATGACTTTCTTTGTTCTGCTACTATAAAACTTCATGAAACTGTTTCCACACAGGAACAAGATACTGGGTAACTAATCTCCCTGTTTCTTAGGCCTTGTCTACTCAAATTTGACTCCAGAATAAATATGCTCATACAATTTTGAGGTAAGATCTGTGTTTTTTGCACCAAAAAATGACAATAGTCATTGAAATTGTTGCATATTTCCACAATTATACAGTGACCCAGATGTGGTGCTTAAATGAAAATGGCCCCATAGGCTCAAACACGTGGTTCCCAGTTAGTGGAACTGTTTGGGAAGGATTAGGAGGTATTGTAAATCCCATCAGTTGAGAATAGATCACCACAATTAAGCCAAATTTGAAGCAAGCTTTATTCAAGAAAATTAAATACTGGTTAGGAAGATGGACTCTGACAATTTCTCTTTAGAAATACCCATGGAGTGAACTTGTCACGTCTGGAGTTCCCACAGAATGGCCCTAAGTCATATGGCACAGGTGCTTAAAAAGGAAGAACCTTTTAAAGGCTACATACTTCCCACCAGGTACATACTTCCCACCAGGTCCAATCAGTGGCAAGCATCAATCCTGATGTACTTCCTGTCTGGGTTATCTCCCACCCACAAATGACTAAGCATATCCGGTGCAGTAAGATCAACTAAATGGGATCTTGGCATTCCCCACTCAATAGTCCAGGAAGTTATCTCTCCTTGGGCAAATGAGATTGCAGGATTATGTCTTTCTGTATGTCTCTTGAACAGCCCCACCTAGCACTCCAGGATACTATGGCCTTGATCTATAGATCTCTTAGGTACAGCAATTCAAATTTAAAACATAACACTTGCTCTTACAGTATAACCTTATTGGAGGAGATATTCCACTGGGGGTGGGCTTTGGGGTTTCAAAATTCATGCTAGGACTAGGCTCTTTCTGCCTGCTGACCACAAATCAGGATTTAGCTTTTAGCTACTTCTCTAGCATCATGTCTACTTGCAAGCTACCATGCTCATCTCCATGATGATAATGTATTAGTACTCTGAAAAAGCAAGATCCCAATTTAGTGCTTTCTTTTATAAGAGTTGCCTTGGTCATGATGTCTCTTCACAGTAATAGAACAGTGACTAAGACAACAGCCAACCCAGAAAATGATCCTGCGGACATTTTTTTTTCTTCTTTTTTAACCTATTTCTAGCAACAGTTATAAGTAAGCACATTTCTTGTCCTTGTCCTTATTTCTTATGCCAAGCAGTAGCTTAGATTCTTCTATGTATCAGGTTCTTCTTGTACTGAAAGGAATAGCCCAATGGCCCATGGCAGGAAATGGCCTGATGGTCATCATTCTATATCTACCACATCTAGTACACAGTAAATGTGTCAGAAATGACAAATGATTAAATGATGAATTGGTTTGGATTTATAGATTATTTTAGTAGCTGTCCTTTTAGTGCCAGCTTTGTGGTTATCAAGTTTTCAGAGTTCCTCAAGGTTTAGTCAAGATGAGACAGAGGGTCATCTGACATGTATTTGTCAGTAGATTGTAGAGTGTCATGTATTTGGAGACTAACCTCTCCCTCTTGATGTCAATAGAGAAAACTGACTGAACGGATAATACTGTTTCTTGGTAAGACTCAATTTTGTTGTGTGACTATATTAGAGAAAGTGTTACCATCTAGGGATCTTGATCAGGTTCATTTTCTCTGCTAGTTAAGGAATTAAAAGGCAGGAATAGTCTCAAATACAATGGGTAACAACATGGGAAGACTCAGAAACAACAGACAGAATCGATCAGTGACAAAAGTCTTTTATTAGGGGTGAGGAAACAGACAGGAAGACACACACAGACACATGGAGAGGGAGAGAGGGAGGGGAAGAGGAGGAGAAGGATAGAAGGGGAGAAGAGGAGAGGGAGAGGGGGAGAGGGAGAGGAAAAGACAGCACAAAGCACACAGAAAGACCCTCTGAAAAGCAGAGCAGGGATTTGTGAGGCACAAAACCAATCTCTCCTGGAGAATTTTAAAGATCTTTGAGGGATCTTCTTCCCTTGATTTATGGTTGATTACTTTGAACACAGACAGGAGGGTGATAGGCCCACAATTTTGTGGCAAACATGTCTTGATAAGGTCTTGAACTTGTTGAGTGTGTCCACCAGCAGGGGGTTGCACCTGGGGGCAGAAAAAAACCTTACCAGGGCTTTAGGCCTTTATTTTAGCTCAGGAGTTTAAGGAAGAAGTAGAAGTTTGCCATCTTTATTATGTAATTGTGGTTCATTTCTCTATCTGCTTACAAGGTATCTGTCAAATTCCTATTTTTTTCCAAAAGAGTTTACAAATTTAAATAGACCCATTCTTATTTAAATATTTAAAATAAAATTCAAATGCAAAGTTAAAATAAACTTAATTTAATAAAGCCAATAAATTAAGTCAGGTGGTGGTGGTGCACACCTTTAATCCCAGCACTCGGGAGACAGAGGTGTGTGGATCTCTGTAAGTTCAAGGCCAGCCTGGGCTACAGAGTGAGTTCCAGGACAGCCAGAGTTATAATAGGGAAACCCTATCTTGAAGTTAACCAAAAATAAATAAATAAATAAATCCAATAAATTAATTTATCAAATTTAACAATAATTTACTACTAATAAAAATAATTTAATAAATTTAAAATAAATAGAAATAAAAATTAAATTATATAAATACTTAAATATTACTATATTTAAATAAATATATAAATTATTTAAATAGGCCCACTTTTTATTATTTCAGTTTTTTCCAGAAAAGCAAAAGTATACCTTTGAGTCTTTCGTGCCCCAAAGAAACCAGGGACAAGTTTCATTCAGTACCTGTGACTGCACTTCTCATTCTGCCCCCTACCCAAAACATTTCCAGCCTAGGAACTGGGCTTCCCTTCCCCCAGCTCCTCACATATAACCCAGGTGTTTTGGCCATATGCTCTCTTGGCTCACTCTTGGCTCTCTTGGTCCTTGGCTCTCTTTTTTTCTTCCTTTGTCTTCCTCTTCTTCACTCCTTCCCTCTCCTCTCATGGTTCAGTTTATTCTGCTGTCCATGTGAAGTCTGGACTCTTCTAGATGCCTCTGGCTGTTCTCCCTCATATCTACAATAAAATCCTTCTTCTCAACCACGCCTAGGAGTGTTCATGTCCTCATTTTGATTCAGAATCAATTTGGATGATGACACAAACTGAAGGTGTACCCATAGAAAGAAAAACGAGACACATAAGTGAATTATTTTTCTCGTAACTAGGGACATAAGTCAGCACAAAGTGAAGAAGCTGCCAAGTCAGTTTCATTGATTAATGTCAAATATTTTAATAAGGGTAATCATATAGGCATTTTCAGCCTAATTCTTTCAAATCTTAAAAGTACAAGAGGACGATCAAGGGCACTGTGTCTCCAAGTGGGAAACTTACAACTAATAGTAAAAATGTTTGCAAATTGTTCACAAATATTTATCAACAGACATGTGCCACAGAGGTAAATCTAAGTATGTATGCTAGGGACATCCTTTGTGATGCACTGGCCATATTTTTGGCAGGCCAAAAACTGATGTGCTACAAAGTTAGGTATAGAATAAGGGACAAGGGTCAGGAGATGGATCTCTTTAAGAAGAAGAAATAGAATAGTTAGTTATGAATGGAAGGGAGGACTGGAATGGGAGGATCAAATACAGAGGGGAAAGGAAGAGGGGGGTAAGGGACAGAATACAGTGAGGGATAGATAAAACAAAGGGCCATTTGAGGGGGTCATATGGAAACCTAATACAGTAAAATCTTTCAAAATTATATACATATATGTAAGAGATCTAAATGGAATTGCCAAATAATGGGTTGACAGACTCTCATCTAGCTATCTCTTGTCATTAAATGAAGCCTCTAGTTCTGGGAATGGATGACATCTAATTGAATTGTTGGGCAAGGAGGTCCCAAGGGACTACCCCCCAAACAAGCCAAGCTATTGATAAGGCTATTGGTGACTGTCCATAAACTGAAGGTAAGACCCCTACTGCTAAAGACAATACCTACACAACTCATGGATATAGACAAGTTGAGATAGTGCCTACCTAGAGTCTTCACCTCTACTGAATTGTGTTCATGATACTGGAAGGTACTCTCTATGTTACTAAAGGAGGAAGGTAAACACCAGCCTCTACATTGGTAACACATGTCTGCAAGATGTACTGGTGTAATCGTGGCACAAAAGCTTGTGGGAATATCTGATTGGATTTAAGCCCAGTCCATGAGATAGAACCCATATCTGACACTGCATTGGTAGCCAAGAAACGTAGCAATAAAATGACTCCTAATGACATTCTGCTATCATTGTTTAGTGTCTTGCTCGGCCTTTATCAGACGTGTCCTCTCATAGGAAGAAATACAGATGCAGAGTTGGAAGCAGTGCAGAGAATGAGAGACCTTGGAAAACTCATCTATAAATGGGATGTTGCTATCAAATTCTTCCTCTCAGGACTCATGCAGAAAGATTATTAAGAGAAAGAGGGAATGGGAGAAATCAAGGAATCAAGGCCTTAAAACAGCAGGACCAAGGCACACATGAACTCACAGAGACTGTGGCAGCATGCACAGGGCCAGCTTGGGGGTCTGGACTAGATGGCGTCCCAGTTTTGAGAGGGGAAGTAGTCACAAGCTCCCAAATCTATCCAGAAGCTGTCTTCAATTGACACCTTCCAAAAAATGAAAAATTAGTTCTCCCTAGCATATTCTCACTGCAGGTACAAATCTCTCTTAAGGGCAGGCCCCAAGCCCAGTTAGTAGATGGTCAACACAAAATGAACTCAATGATGTGTTTGGAGGTTCTTTGTCTCATAATGCTTTGTCTGTTTTTTTTTTTTGTTGTTGTTGTTGTGTTTTTGTTTTTTAAATCTTACAGGTATTTTGCATCGGTATTATGATTTGGGGGTTTTGTGTTTTTATGGGATTTCTGTATGTGTTAATGGTGTATCTCATGCTTTTTCTCTGGCTCTTTTATTTATTTATTTTTGTCCTATTTAGGTTTGTTTGTTTTGTTTTATCTTATTATTATTATTGTATGTCTGTTTTCTAAAGAGAGAGAAAAATACATAGAGAGAGAAGGAGAGAGGAAAAAAGATATGCATTTGGGTGGAAGAGGAGGTGGGGAGGATCTGGTAGGAATTGGGGGGGAGGGAAACTAATCAGAACATATTGTAAAAATCTATTTTTCAATGAAAGAAAAATAGAAAAGATATATACATGAGAAATCATGGCCATGCTCTAATAAAACATATATATATATATATATATATATATATATATATATATACACACAAAAACTGAGGTGTTAAAAGTGTGCTTGCTGTTGGAAGAATTCATTTCTGACTCATCACTAAGAGAAGCACAAATCTCATTTAAATATTAGCGACAATGCTAACCACGTGTCCCATGATAAATCATGCTTATAGATCCTTTATTACACCAACAATGTTCAATTGTAGCCCCTTTTGTGAATCTTCTTTTTAAAAATGCGAATATATTAATTGTAACAAATAATGGCTTTCATTTTGACATTGTCACAGATATATTTTGATAATATTCACACACACATACACACACACACACACACATGGCAGGCTCTTTTGCTAGCACATTTTTGTGCAGGTCTTTATGGATGTCATAACTCCAACTTTGATTTTTATATCAAAGTATTGGAGACTTGTTTACCTTGTTATACATTTTTGTAGACCACCGCAACCAAATGTGGAGAAACTCTCAAGTTATTTCAGAGAAAATGTTGGATAGTAATCAATTTCATCCTCTGAAGAAAGTTTGAACCTGTGACGCTTCCTCTTCAGGTACCTGTCAGCCAGTTGTCTTTGTCTCAAAGTGAAGGAAAGCTATTGAGCTTCTAAAAACTGCAGGCTCTGTTTACTGATGCTGTCAACAAAGAAAGCATTTTAAAATGATTTAAGAGACTGTATATTTTATGTTATATAGTTTTTTGGACACAAAGCTATCAAGATGAAATAGGCACTTGAATATCATAACTACACTGATCAAAATAAATGGAGCAAAATCAAAATTTGCTGGTAATGGAATATCTAGCCCCTGAAGACTATGAAGTAGTAACTGAGGGTTCCTATGACACACATGGAAAAAAAATCCTTTGGCTTCTATTTTTACATAAAATAAGGGTTCTCTGATATGCTTTGTTAAAAGCTCATGGTTACAAAAAAATGTCTTTTGGGTGAGTTGAGAGCTGATTTCATACTTATACGATTGTTTATATTAATTTACTTCTATTGGAGTCAGATAAATATCTCTTAATGCTATCTCATCTTAAAAAGCAGTAGTTTCTCATTCTGTACTCTGCCAGGATGAGACATGAACAGGATACAAACTAATTTGATAAAAAGCAAAATGCAGGCATAAGGTCTTAAGAGTTATCTACTGAAAAACATGGAGAAAAGTGAGTACTGATGTGGACAAACTACATTGAAAAAGCATAAAATAAATGTTCTCAGTACTCAACAGCTCTCGTGTTTACGTAAATGCTGATTTCTGGTTATACTCCTTTTTTCTTTTCCTTTTTAATTCTTTTTCCTTCCTCCTCCCTCTTCTCCTCCTCTTCCTCCACCTCCCCTTCACCCTCCTCCTCCTCCTCCTTCTCCTCCTCTTCTTTTCTTTTGGTTTTTCGAGACAGGGTTTCTCTGTGTAGACCTGGCTGTCCTGGAACTCACTCTATAGACCAGGCTGCCCTTGAAAACCGAGGGATCAACCTGCCTCTGTTCTCCAGGGGCGGTCACTCTTTCTCTATAAGTGCACTGGCTCACTTTCTCTGCCTTCCTTCTTCTTGTGTGCCCTCTTCAAATCTGAGGGAAGAACTTTGGGTCATTTTTAGATCAGTCTTGGTTTTGAATAAAGTTAAGAGGTAGGATAACAGAACACTGAAAGCCACTGGTGATAGAAGAAGCAAGGAATGCAGCCAAAGAGCTCTGTAAATGAACTAACTTGGGGCAGTGTCATCACATTGGCACAAAATCCCCCAAAGACTTTCTATTGTTTTAAATCATCAGTGTGTACATTTGCTTTTCTACCTTTGCTCTTGGAATTCAATTTCTTTTTCATTGCTTTCCCAAAGTTGTCAGTGAGATATTGCATTGTGTCTGGTGCCAGAGCACATCTTAATTAGTTTTCCTAGCTACTCTTCCTCTTATCCACATCCAATATTATTGCCTATTAATTTTAATTTCTTTACATACACAAATATGTTTGTGTCCTTAATAACATCTTCTAAGTTCTTACTGTGTTAACAACTAAATGCAAATGAATCTTAGGTGTAGTTGTTGACATTTTGACTGACAAATCTGACAGCTGAGAGGGATAGATATCTAGATTTTGTCAGTTACAAAACTGCCTTTGCTAATGAGATGCGTGAAAACACATTTTTGATTGGTGTCTCAGAACTGTGAAACTCAGCAAAGACCTACATAAATTTAAGAAATAATAAAGTGGCTTGTTGGAAGAGTTTCAGAATTCCCAGTTAAATATTTGTTGTCATAATTAATCAATAATTGTGTTGGCTAGCCATTTCTTTATTCCTATATTCCCCTCTTCCTCCTGTACACTTCATTTTAACTTACTAGTAGTCCATATGCTATTGTGAAAAGAAGGCAACGTAGAGGAGAATGTAAAAGTTAGCACCAGGAATATTTCACTGTTATATACAGTAAATTGTGCTTTCAAGCTAAGGCAGAGGGCTCCTTGTAGTTCTAAATGATATGTCAGATTGTTCCTTCTTTAAAATCCTACATTGTAATGATACCAAGTTAATGTGCCATTTCTTTAAATGCAGTCTAGAAGTGGTACTAGGAGTCTTTGAGAATTTTGCCCTGGATATAGACTGGGTATATGGAAAAAAAGTATTCTTTTTGTAAGTTCAGGTTTCAACGTCCCATAGAGTGTTTAAAAATGACTGGTATCATCTCTAGTATAGACCACTTATTCTTAATGAGGCATATCTAGAAAACTTTCAAAAGCTGGAAAATTACACAGAGATATAGACACATATACTGCGATTACATCTCCTTATCAGATCAATCAGGGGGTTGGGATGAGATTGATATGGAGTAGGGCCGGAGCACCTGGATTTTTTAAATATCTTGTTGTGCACTCTGATGTATAGAAGAGATGGAAAATCCCTGGAACCAGACACTTTAGTCTGAAGTTGCATGCCCTATAAGTACCCATTGTGCAGCAAATTTACTTAGCGAGTACAATTTGCCAGGCATTATTCCAACTGCTTTGTGGTATTCATTTAATCATCATAACAACCCTATGAAGCAGTAACTATGTCACCAATGGAAAGAGGGTACATAGCTTTTCCCAGATCACTTATTTTTCTATGGTTAAGTTAAAAGACACAAAATGATATTTCACAGAAATATATAGGCTATGGGCTGGAAAGATGGCTTAGAATTTAACAGTACTTGCTGCTCATGCAGAGAACCTGTGTCTGGGTCTCAGCACCCACATGAAAGTTAACAGCAATCACAACAGTTCCAGGGGACACTATGCCTCTTTTGGGTTCCACAGGCACACATGCAATACACTTATATACACGGTGCAAAATAAATAGATCATTAAAAAAGGAAACACATTGATTATTCCTTAAAAAGGATTTGTTTTTGGCAGGGCCTCATTAGGTAATCCAGGTGGACCTCATACCCCTAGTCATCCTGCTCCATCCTTCCAGGTGCTGAGATTATAGCTATTACCTTGACTATTCTTAATGTAAGTATTGAGAAATAGATACATATCATGATGAGTATTGACATTAACCAGAGATGAGAGAAAATACCTTGATCTTTTAAAATAAGTGCTAAAGAATAAATGTATCAGTGTTACTCTCTACATGTTCCAAAACCAACCAAATAGCTGAAGATTCAGCTTTTTATTAAAGCTAGGAGGAAAAAGAGCAATAAGCAAACATAATATGTGAGTGTTTATTTTGATTTATTATGTGAATGTTTGTTCCTATCCTTAGAATATATGGATACGGGCTTCCTTCCCTTATTTTTATTTATTTTGTATTTTTACAAATCAAGGAAAATGCTGGACTTCTTAACTTTTAAATGAACTTCATGGATATCAATATCATTAGTTACTCCCAAATCTAGTTACCAGAATAACAGAAAGACCACAGATTCAATCTTCTTTGTGTTAATCCATAAAACTAAACTGACCTTTAAGAGTCTTGCTTAGTCAAGTCAAACCAGAGAATAATTGAGTAATCTAGTCTTGGTCCTGAGACTTTATAGCTCTGTGCTTCCGCCTCTTTGAATGCCTCAGTTTCTTCATCTGTCATATGGATAGGTTTGTCTAAGTGATCTTTCAAAGATCTCTTCCAGCATCAACATTTGTTGAAAATTATTGTGGCAGGAAGTTATCAGCTTCTGCCTCTTCACAGTATTAATTTGTTCCTCCCTACATCTTAGGAGCTATAAGTGAGCATTGATTAGGAAAAAGTCAGCGCTCTGTGGTGGACAGCTGACTTCTCTTACCCAGCAGAAACGAATCTGTCAAGTCTGATTAAGTGTTGTCGGGTAGCATCATGCTCACTGATAGATTGCACTGGAAGTAGTATTAGGTTGACATTCAATTATATCAGAGTTCTAAAGAGATGGTGTATTCCATTTTTCTTTAAAATGTTGAGAATGAGAGATGCAACAAACCATGTAAATTCATTGATTGGATACAAGAGTTAATTGTTTCCATACATTCTAATGCATTTGCTTAGAGAGTTTTGAAGTTGTATCTGATTTTACTATGAATAGCTGTCAAAGTAGAACAAAGAAAAGGTTTTCAGAACTCCTCAATTTGACCTTCAGAGACTGTCCTTTATGCTTTTTTTAAGGTGTTCCCTAAGGTGGCACAAGATGAGAAAAACTTCTTTCTAAGGGAAATGTCCTAAGAAGGATCAAGTTGAGAATGGTAGTTAGGAAGTGGAACATGACTTCCCTTAATTATCCTGATCTTTAAAATAGCTATATTACCATCTGAGGACAAAGAAGGTATTGAGTCACAAACAGAGGGACAGAGACAGTATGGATAGAGAACCAGATAGCTACTACTCACAGGAACAATTATGTGCATATTTAATTTCCCACCTTATACGATGTTTCTTACAATTATGATCATTTGAAAACTTAAACAAATCCAATTTGATATACTTAAATTGTTCCATACTTTGGAAACCTTCATTAAATTTTTCTGTACAGATTCAGTTTGAAGCTATTGATTCCTATTGTATGACATAGAAAATTATTCATGCTGTATTGGTAAATAAAAGAAGCAAGCTTGGAAAGAAGTTTTAGTTTGATCCTGTCAAAATAATGTATTTCATATAGTTTATATAAAGAAATGAGAGTACTATGGTATACAGAATGGGAGCTGAGAATTCTATATGACCTACTATCAATTACATTTCTTTATTATTTCATTATATAATAGAGTAATAATAGCCGTCTATCAGATCAAAGCAAAGTAAAAATGTTTAGTCATAAAAATGATGTCAGGAAAACTTGAAGACTTTGAGATAATTTTTTGTCCTCTAAAGAGAATTGTCTGAATTGTCAGACTCTTCATTAGCAGGTTTTCTCCTTAATCTAAAAGTTAAAAGCTATTATTCTTATTAGCATTGATTTTCTGCTCCTTGCTTTACTTCATCCAACTTTTTGATGAGGAACCATTGAATAATTCAAGACACTGTCTCTAAGGTTTAAAACAAGACAGGAAACCGGACCCAGTTCTTCATGACATCACTGGGTAGAAAGGGCTCTGCACAGCTCATTTCGTTGAGGCCATATGGCTTTATGGCATTCTGTACATGTTTATTGCCTTATATTTTAAAAGTTATTCCAAATTTGGCATGGGAATCTGATGATATTTGTAAGGCCAGAATAAAGAGTCTATTTTGTCCACCACAGGGTAGGACTTCACTGATACTCCTTATTTCCTTGTTATAAAACAACAACATAAAAAGTCACTCATCCACTACTGGCACAAACAAATCCCTTTTGTACTTAATGCTTTATTTAGTAGCAGATGCGTGTTATGTGCCATATACTGAGGAAATTGCCAAGGAGCAGCATCTTTGAGCGAATGTTCTCTATCAAGAACTGCCCTACACTTTTGGCTTTCACAATTAGGTTAGAAATCCTAGATCTTGGGGTGGGAAGATGACTCAGCCTTGAAGAACACTTGCTGATCTTCCGGAGGACTTGAGTCAGTTCCCAGAACCCATATCAGAAGGGTTACAACCACCTGTTTATAGCCCCTGGAAACCCAACACCCCTCTTCTGTGCCCGTGGGCATCCATACAAAGTGGTATGTGCTCACAAACACGTACATATGTACACAGAAATAAAAATAACTCTAAAAATATTAAATCCTAAACCATTCTAATTCTAGAATACTTTCAGACTTTTAAAAAAATACATTTCACATATGTCAAATTACTCCATAAAATAGAAAATGAGGAAATGCTTTCAAATTCTCTGTATGATACCAGCATTATACTGGTACCTATATCAGATAAAGGCACAATAAATAGAAAACCTATCTTCCAATGAACATAGACTCAAAAACTCCCAATAAAATACTTGCAAAGTGTATTCAAGAACACATCAAAAAAGATCATTCACCATCATCAAGTTGGCATCATTCCAGGGAGGCAGAGATGGGTCAATATATGTAAAGTGATAAATGTAATTCACCACATAATAAATGGAATCAAGGACTTAAAAAAAAAACCATGGGATCATTTCAATTAATGCTGCAAAGGCATTTGAGAAAATGTGATATCCCTTCATGATAAAATTCTAGAGAGACCAGAGATGGATGCGACACATTTCAGCATAATAAAGGCTATGCGTAACAAAATGATGGCTACTGTCATGTTAAATGGAGAAAAAACCAAGATATTCCCATTAAAGTTAGGTACATGAGAAGGATAACTACTTTCCCTACTCCTATCCAGTATAGTGCTTGAAGTCCAAGCTAGAGAAGTATTACAGAGGAAGGAAATAAAAGGAATACAAATAGGAAAGGAAAAAGATAAATTAGCCCTGTTTGCAGAGAAGCTGATTCCACATATGATAAATGCCAAACACTAGACCAGGAAACTTCTTTATCTGATAAATGCTTTCAGCAAAATGGAAGTTTGCAAACTTAATGTACTAAAATCAGTAGCCTTCCTATATCCCATACACAACCAGATAGATAAACAAACAAACAAACAAATGAAACACGGAAACAGTCCGACTCACAGGAACCTCAAAAATATCTTAGAAACATTATCAGGTAAGACCTGTGACTAGGAGAAACCTTTGACTTTGGAAGATGTCTAACCAGATTAAAGAAAATTGACCCTTCTTGATCACATTTTGTGTGCAGAGAATTTTAGCCAACTAAGATAAGTAAGTAAGGCAAGGAAGTCTGTATAACTACTGTATTAAGTATAAGGAAGAGGTTTGGTCTGCAGGATATAAATTTGTTAGTGTCTAGTGTTGGTAGTAAGACTGGTTTGAGTCCCAGTCCCAAGCACACAACTGCTATGAACTTGGAAAGTCATCTACCATTTCTTTTACGTGTTTTCACCTATATCATGGGGATAATAATAATGTTTACCTTCTTGCGGTGTAAAGATTCAGTGAAAACTGCATCAGGATAAATACACAGTAAGCAATAGACACTGCGGCTGCTATGGCTTCTATGCACAGCAACCTTTACAGTAACATCACACCACCACCACCACCACCACCACCACCACCACCACCACCACCACCACCATCACCACCACCTCTCAAGGAAGGCAGATTCTATGTGACTTAGGTTCTGATCTCAACTGTGCAATATCTTAGAAGACAGCACAGTTTTCCAAACCTGGGTAGTTCAGATGTTTCCTTTGTCAAAGCAGTAATAATGATACCTTTTTGTCCATGGAGCAGTGATAATGAATTAGAACCATGTACTAGATCTCTGGTATAATGAGGTGATGTAGATCTGTCCACAGGTAGATGCGTAGATATGTCTTTGATAGTCTGTGAGTGTTCTAACTTTAGATCTCATGAGAAATCCAGTTTCTCTACTGGTTCTTTTCTCTCCTTTAAACCTCACTCACCCACAGAGTGTATTGTATCAATAGCAGAATGATAAAATGGAGGTTCATGTCCATGAAATTCAGATCTGGGTTTGTTTATAGTGCGTGATGTTCATGATTCTTCATTAATTTTCTTAGCTCTGGAAGAAATGAAGGCACTTTTATTTATGTGGTTTATGGGCACTGCATGGTTTAATTAGAGTGATTTGTTGTGGTACATTTGAATTACATACATGTGACACATACTGCACTAATGACTTTAAGACCTACTTGGAAATGTCAGAATCTTTTAAAGGAAGTCATTAAATGCTAACATAATGAAATTCTTCCATAAAATAATACAGTGTAAATCATCACATCACTTGAAATGGTCAATCATTATTAATGCCTGGTAATTGTGAGCAAGACCAAGCTGAATTTCTCGTGAATCTAAATAGTGGAAAATGTAAAAAAGAGTGCTGGACACTTGGTGATGAGTAAGACTCATGTTGGGCCTACTTTAATGAACAGTAACATTCATTTGTAATTGTAATCACTGTAATAATGGGGTGGAATTAAAGGATTTGAAAACGCAGTACAGTCTATTAAGTAGTTTGAATATTCTTTCAGCATTTCTGTTTATAGTATTAATTTGCTTAGCAAAGCCTTTCTTCATAGAGAATGCAAGGTCAACTGAAGCCCAGCCTATGTCCAAATGATCACAGAACTTCAGTTTATAAGGGCCATATTAATGAGGATTTTCTATGGTAATAAAGTAAGAAAGAGCAAATCATAGAGCAGAATATGGGCTATGCTCTTTTATTTTGTTTTCTTGCTTTGCCTTTGTTTTTGTTTTTCCTATCACATTCACCTTTATTGGGACTCTACATGTGACAGTAGGATTAGAAAAGTTCCCTGGAAACAATCACAACTAAATGTGCATTTTTAAATAGAGACTTACTTATTGAAGCTGGTTAATCTTCAATGAATGTAACATCAGTAACATAAGAAGATAATACAGAAATGTTGAATTTTATTGCTAATCTTAAATCTCGCTTTAGGAAGAAGAAAAACCTTAATACTATGGCAAAAGAGTCAAGTCACACTAGATTAACATTGGTGTACATTAATAACTAAAATAGCTGAGCCTGATTAGTGTCACTTAAAGTTTTGTGAATCACAGATATGGCCTTACAAATTAAACAGCTTGAATACCAGATAAAGAGTCTAGGTTAATAATTATTATTTTAAAAATTAAAACCTTCATTCTCCTCCTAACTGGAAATTTATCACTGGTGTAGAACTGCATACTGTTCACTCTAGAGCATGAAAAGAATGGGGCTTTGCTAACCATAAAAAGTGTAATAAAGAAGCCACTAAAATTGATTTTCATTTAAGTAGATTACGAGTGTTTTCTTCCTTAACTAGAAGGAGTACTCTGTGCTTCTTCAGACCCTTTTCAGCCATTATACTATTTATAAAAATATGTTTGTACTATGCCCCACTTGGGGATGTTTAAATGTCCCGTATTGTCCTCACCATCAACTCCAAACATTTCTCAGTTTAGAAGAAGAGGAAACTCTCGAAATAAGTGTGTTAAAGATTTTCAATAAGTGTTCATGTAGACCAAGTTGTGAGTCAGATGGAATAAAAATGTCCCTGTTTTCCTTATTCTCTGTATGTGTTGCCTCTGTAATTTTTTTCCAACCTTAGTATTCCCAGTGGCCTCTTCTGTAGCCAAGAACCTTTTCGTTCAATAGCCCAAACAAGCTTAAGGTTCTGTTTCCCATCTGCTTTTCCATCTTCTACTCTGGCTCCACAAAATTTACTGTCCTCAGTCCATTTTATCAGACCCTTGCTGTCTTTCAAGAGCGTTATTAGTAGTAATGACAGTAGGAGGAATCATAATATAACAACGAAAACAATAGCCAATGTTGACTAGAACCACTGTTTTATTATGCTCCAGGCTCTCTGTAAGCGTTTTATGTCCAGCACTTCATTTAATCCTCACTTTACACATGATGAAATTGAGGCTTAGAAAGATTAATTGTCTTGTCTAAGGTCCCATAGTGAATAAAAGGACTCAATTTATTTGTTTAATTTCAAAGGGTTAGGCTTTTAACCACCACAATTCTACAATTCTACACTGCCTTTTTAGTTGTAGGAAAAGTAATAAGAGTTAATATCCCAGACAATATTTTCAAAACTATTTTTAAAAGGCAAAGTGGTTTAATCATTCATAGTTCTTTTTTAAAAAAGGATTTTATTTTTTTACGTGTATGGGTGTTTGTCTGCATTTTAGTCTGTGGATCACATGCATGCCTGGTGAGTGCCCTTGGGGGCCAAAAGAGGGCATCAGAACTTCTGGAACTGGAGCTACAGATGGTTGTCACCTACTACATGGGTGATGGGGACTGAATGCTAGATAGGCAAGCACTTACTACCTGGGGCTTCATGCGTGCTAGACAAGCACTCTATCAACTGAGCTTCACCCCAACCCCTTATAGTTCTTTATTAGACTTATCTAGACATCATTAAGAGATGGAGAGGAGGGAGGGAGGATGACAGTGGGAATTTGAATAAGCAAGATTTAACGATCCATATGTCTGACGTTTTCATAGCAAACCCCATTGTTTTGTAAATGGAAATAAAAATAAGAAAGCTGTGTGTGGCACATACCATTAATCCCAGCATTCATGAGGCAGAAGTAGGAGGAGCTAAGTGAGTTTAAGGTCCACCTGGTCTGCACAGAGAGTTCCAGTCTAGCCAGGCTGATAGTAAGATCCTGTCTCAAAAAACCAAAAACCAAAAGCAAAACGAAACAAAAACTAGAAAAGGAGCAGAAAAGTAAGAAGTGAGATAAGAGAAAAATGGATGAAAACCATCTCAGTCCAAAATGAACAGTTTTCCTGAGTTGGATGCCCAAGTGGATAACCTTATAAGCTCCTCATTCGCTTTGTCAAGTCACAGTTCAGTCTATATTGAGACGATATTATGAAACTGGTATATATATTTTCTATTTACTGTTCCCATCCTTGTATAAAATCCTGGTCTAATAACATGTAGCCAGAATAGAAGGGTTTGTTTCATTCAAAAGATGTCATGCCACTTCTCAGAAGATGTACAAATGGCCAATAAGTAGATGAGAAATGCTTAGTATCCTCAGCCACCATGGGAATGTAAATAAAAACTACACCAAGATTTAATCCTATCCAAGTCAGAATGGTTATCAAGAAAACACAAATATTGGTAAGAATGCAGGGGGAAAGTAACTCTTATACATATTTTGTGCAAATGTAAAGTGGCATAGCCACTATGGGGATCAGTATGGAGGTTTCTAAAAGGAACACTTACATTTGAACTATCATATGACCCAACTGGTATAACTATACCACTTCTAGGTATATACTCAATGGAGTCAAAGGCTACATCCATTTTTATTGTGACACTATTCACAGTAGCCAAGTGTGGAAATACAATAGAATTTTAGTCAGCAGTAAATAAGAGTGAAATTATTTTATTTGCTGGAAAATGGGTGGAACTGGAGATCACCATTTTAAAGAAAATAGGGTAGATTCTAAATGACCCATATCACATATACAAGCAACAACAAAAAAGATGAACTGAAAATAGAGGAGGGACCACTAGCAACTAGGAACACGGCTATGAGGAAGGGTAACAAAGCAGAAGGTGGATCTGGGAGAGATGACTCAGTGGTTAAGAGCAGTGGCTGCTCTTCCTGAAGGACTTGGGTTCAATTCCCAGCACCCACATGCCAGTTCACAACTGTCTGCAATTCCAATTCCATGGATCCGATACCTTCACACAGACATTCATGCAGGCAAAACACCAATGCACATAAAATAAAAATAAATTGTAAAATGAAAAGAAAGCAGAAGGTAAGTGAGAATCTAAGAGAGGGTAGATATGATCAATGTACAATATGCGTATATATCAAAATCACAGTCATAGTAACTCATATGAGAAAGAGCTGCTTTGGTTCACTTTCTTTAAAGACAAATTTAAAAATATTTTTATTGCATTCATTGGGCAGACCGGGTATACATGTTACAAAATGTGTTTGGAGGCCAGAGGACTAATTGTGGGAGTCAGTTCTCTTCTACCATGTGGAAGGAACTCAGGTTGTCAGACTTGGTGGTAAGTGCCTTTATACCACTGATCCATCTCACCAGGCCAAGATGGCAAGTTTTATGTAATAAATAAAATACAAAGAATACATGATAATATGTGGTGACTTGCTCAAAATATGGCCCATGGACCAACCTCTGTGGACCCTGTTGTAATCAAAGGCCCATCCTAACCCTGTGGAGTTAGTACCTGACATTTTCAACAAGGTTCCAGGTACTCACTGCACATACTCTCAAAGAAGACTTGCCCATGTTCCACTGGCTTTTGGAAGATGCTGTCATTTAGCTCTCCATCATCTTTCTCGCTCCCTTCCCCTCTGGATGCTGACATTGGTTGAGTACCCTCATGCTTCCTGGAGGTTGAGTTCACCACCCTTGTGATGATATCCTTGCTGGCCATTGACAAGTGGGTGGGTGGCCATGTTGTCTGAGTCTAGGCCCTGAAACTAGGGGAAGATGCTGTCCCTTTAAGAATACCCAATGAGAAATTGAGTCTCCTTCTTCTGGTTGCTTTCACACTGGGAAGAGATCATAGAAAATTCTATCATAGTCTTGGAACCTGTAGGACAGCTATTCTGGTCCTACTAAGACAGAGACACTAGTTGACACAATCTCAGTCTATGTCATCAGAAGTGTTTTCATTATGTGAGATTAGAAGTGGATCTATTGTTTAAGAGTATTTGAATCAAGATTTTCTGTTATAGCCTGGGGGTTTCTAATCTCATCAATATTGAATTTTAATGCTGAATAAACATAGTAGGTTTCAGAGTTCTTTAGAATTTTAAAGCCTACTAAGTAAAAATCTGCTAATATTTTATAGCTCAATGGATAGGTGAACAATGTAAATTGAGAAAACCTTTAAGATGAATAGGATATTATTTCATGTATGAGGATTCTCCAGCCTTAAAACTATACCATGAAATATCTGTTGCTATGCTCCTTCCTCAGTTCCTAAGTCAATATATTTTGCTGGTACAGTCTATGTTCTTACTGAATTCAACTGCCATTCCCAATTTATCATGCCTGACCCTGGCTCTCTGAATATAAAAATGATGTTGTCTTAGTAGTTACTTTTTTCTAAATTCATCGATCTTTAAAAAAAATAAATCATTAATATATATTCATTGTAGAAAACAATGAAACTCAAATGATGCTTTAAAATAATATATAATACTATATATAATTTATAATAATATTTATTTTTTAGAATTTTCTACATGTATATAATATATTTAATATTTAATTAATCATAAATATTAATTAAATATATTTTAATCATATTTACCTCCTTCTTCCACTAACTCTTTTAAGATCACCCCACATGTCTCCCTCCCAACTTCATGCCCTTTTGAAAAATATTTTTTGTAACTCACAGAGTTCCAGTTTGTGCTGACTATATAAGTGTGAGGGTAGGATTATCCTCTGGAGCATGGTCTACCTACCAGGGATCACACCATTGAAGGAAACTGGCTCACACTTCCACACTTGCCATCAACTGTCAATAACTCTTCATCTAGGAGTGGGGATTATGAGACCCTCCCTCCTCCATGCTGGGATATTGATTGGCTTGATCTTGTGTGGGTCTTGTACAGGGAACCACACCTGCTGTGACCTTATTAGCGGAGTGGTCCTGTTATATCCAGAAGACACTGTTTTGCTTCAGTTCCTCCCTAACCCCTGACTCTTATTGTCTTTCTGCCTCATCTTTTGTAATGGTCCCTGAGCTGTGAGGAAAGAGAATATGATATAGATGCCTCGTTATGACTGAGTACTCCACAGACAACTTTTCTGTGCACTTCAAACAGCTGTGAGTTTCTGTATTATCTGATGAACACTTCACAAAGGACTTCTCTGATGAGATGTGATAGCTGCACTAATCTATGCATAGGAAGATACATATATTTAGAAAGAACTTGATACTATGTCTATTTAGCAGAATAATCAGTACATTCACCTCTAGAGCCTATAGGCTCTACATCCACAGGTCGTTGGCCTGGTTTATACTAACAGGAATTATTTTCCTCCTGTGACATTGACCTTAAGTCTAACCAGAAAGCAGTTGGTTATTTATATAATATCAATGCCACTATTGCACAAATGGACTCATTTTCCAGGCTGGTTGTTATTGTAGCTTGAAATGTTCATACTTGGATAGGACCATTGAGAACTTTTGTACTCTAGCACCTTCCAATGCTGTGAAAGTTAGCCAGTGAGGAAGAAACTTCCATGTCAGAAACAGGTCAATTTCTCCATGTCCTTTGACCAAAATATATGGTGAACAAAGCGTAAACAAGGATGTACTGGTGTCTCACATGATAGTTCTATTTTGAGATTTTTTTTGTTAATCTCCATACTGATTTCCACTGCAGTAGCACTGTTTTTACATTGACAGCAACAGTGTTTAAGTCTCTCTTCCCAAACCTGTCATCTTCACCAATTTTTGTTGTAATATTTCCATATAATGGTAGTTATTTTGACTAGGGTGAGATGTATAGTTTGGATTTGCATTTCCCTGATGGCTAAGAATGTTGAAAAGTTTTTGTTTGTTGACCATCTGTAATTCACCTTTTCAGATTATCTCTAATTTCTCTGGAATTTTGCTGTTTAATTTTTTTGAGTTCTTTATATACTCTGAATATTAATCCACTGACAGATTCATTGTTGGCAAATATTTTCCCTTTCTCTCTCTCTCTCTCTCTCTCTCTCTCTCTCTCTCTCTCTCTCTCTCTCTCTCCTTCCTGTTAATTATTTCCTATGTCCAGAAACTTTCTAATTTTATACAATCCCAGTTGTCATTTGTTTTAATTATTTCTTTTTAAAATATGAACTGTAAGGGCTCACTTGTCCAGATGGCCCTAGATGGTTTGGAGGACTGTACCTTCCTGCATTGGTGACAATTGCCTTTGATTGTTTTAAGCTATCTTTTGTTCACCAATTGTTTCTGTGTGTGGCTTACACAGAATTCTTTGTTTTAGAACTGCAGGCTATTTTCAAATAAAAACTATGCACCATTAAACACATTCTGACAGTGGCATGAAATGAGAGCTCATTCCTTCTGACCACACTTAAAGTTATTTCATAACTACTGGAGTCCTTTGCTACAAAGGGTTTGTGACTCGTTGCTAATATAGGCTAGTCTCATAAAGATACTTACCAATTATTTTTCCATGGGTGACCTTTGATGCTAATGCTTTCTGATTCCTCTTTATTCTTTCTCTCTTCTTTTACAAATTTGCTAGAAAAGAACTCAGATGAAGTCAACATATATGGAACTGACTTAGAACAAGAAGAGACAATCATTGGCTACTAGGCATAAGAGTCACTTTGGTTTAACCAGGGCTGTAGGTTTACCACCCAAAATCCGGTATCCAGGAAAACCCCTTAGACTAAGGCAACCAAGGATAGTTAGTTACCTACTAGATGTATCCTTAGGCTATATGTAGCATTAGAATACTGGTCATTTAAAGCGAATCTGGAGTCCTATGTATGGCATTTAATTATAATAGTCTCTGTTTTTTATGTATAACATTTTAATGTAGTATCTTGTCATATAGTCATTCAATTTTTCTTTCTCACTAGATAAAAATGGTATCACTAAAAGACTTCCATATACTTTTATATGACTACATATCTAAATAGCAGTGTCTCACATAAAGTAGGCACTCGATACTTGCCTATTGAACTAACATATCAACAACTCTATAACTGTTACAGTCTTCCATTTTCTGTCCATAATGGAGGATATGAAGGTATTAGTTATGTCCAAAGGTTGTGAAGGATTAAGAAATATTTATGTGAGAGTATGTGTTATAAACAAAACAAAAAAGATTAATGATGATAATGTATGATGTATGCAAGATAATATTTCTCTTTTATTGGTTACTTCACTGAATACTAGGTTCATTTAATGTTTTATTTAACTCTATCCTTATACACTGCCCATCAAATGGGATAATTGCAAGATTAAATGTCAGAGGTTTCAGGATTGCAATCAATTCTGACACAAACTGCAAGTCTACATTTTTACTATCTGGCTATCTAAGACCCCCTAGGCAAACAAAATTTGTTTGCTAAGAGGTGAAGGTAAAAGGCTGTGCTTCTTTGTGGATATTTACCTCATGCCAGACATTGTCCTAAATACTGCACGTGCATTCTCTTACTTCACCACTGTAAATTTATTATGAAATTGGATCGTTAATGCAAGCTGTATAATTCAACTATGGTTCAAAGGAGACAAGGAAGTTTTTCTATGGGCACATAACTAATGATGGAGTTGAGATATAAATCTATATTTCTGACTACTCTGCTCTTTTTGCAGTTAGCCTATGAAGTAGGTGAGTTGTAATTTCTCATTCCTTCTCTCCATTAGAAATAGAACAAAAATAGTGGTATCAAATCACATGCCTTCTTTTTGATATATGATTCCTTGGCTTGTTCTAGTTTATTTAAAGTGCTCTTTCATGTGATGTGGCCCTTTGAATTCTGTTTTCTCACTTGTGAATAGGTGCAGATGACTTCAGAGCTTCAGAATGACTTCCTTTCTCTCTGTTTCCCATTCCTCTTATTATCTTTCATTTTCTGACCCCTTTCTATGGAATCACACAAGTGTTAAGGATGGCTGGTTATTCTGTAATTTGAGAATATCCCAAGAGATTATATGGCCTTACAAATCAGTATTAGGAATATCATCAAAAGAAATTAATTTTTGGTGGCCATGCTGGCCTCTGGTTGAGCAGGAGGTCTCTGCCCAAGTTGGGGGCTGGGACATGTTGACAAGGAGGGAAACTTAGGATAGGGTCTGGGGTCCCTAAGTGGGGAAGGTTTGTGGATGTGCAATGAAAATTTCTTGAATTATGTGGTCATATATTTAGTTTTAAATCCATACTATTGTATTTTTATCTTATGTAACCTACAAGAAAAGACTTTGCTTTTCTGAGATTTGATTTACATAATTTGTTCAGTAAGGGTACTAGTGTGTTCTTCACAAATTACATAGTGGACATTTCCTGATGTATTATGTTATTTTGCCCTTTAGTACTTCCAAAGACTGAATCAGCATCTTTGTAATTAGATAAAATAATATGAGTTTTACATAAATAAATTGTCACACATATGCACATATGTGCAATATATACACACATATAGCATATACTATGTCCAGATGACTAGTCATTCCTCATTGAATGGTTTTGGTATCACTGTTCTTGAACCAATTGATCTTAAACATATGTTTTGATACTTGTATCCCCAATTCCACTTTATTGATCTATTTGTTTACCATTATGCCCATTTTACACTCTTTTGATTACCATAGCTTTGTAGTAAGCTCGAAATCAGGAATTTTCATTTCAATATTTCAATATTTCAGATTTGCTAGTTTTCCAGGTTTCTTTGACTATTCAGAATCACACATCCTTCCATATGAAATTTAGAATTAGTCTGTACATTTTTGAAAAGCAAAGGTCGAACATTTTTGTTTCTCTCTGTCTCTGTCTCTCTCTGTCTCTCTTTCTCTCTGTGTGTGTGTGTATGTGTGTGTGTGTGTTTGTGTGTGTGTGTGAATGTCTGTCTGTCTGTTTTTCTGTTTTAAATGGTTTTATGTAGCCCAGGCTGTCCTCAAACTCACTGTGTAGCTGAGAATGGCCTTAAACTTATGATCCTCTTGCATCTATCTCTGAAGTACAGGGCTACACATGGATTACAACATAGCTAAATGGAATTTTGATAGGAATTTCATTAAATCTCTGGTTCATTTTGGGAAGCAGTGCCGTCATCATCATAATTAAGTTTGTTCTTTGATAATTTCACACATGCACATAATACATACTGACCACTTTCACTCCCTAACTCTCCCAACTTCTTACCACCCCTGTCTACTCCAGTTGTTCCCTGCAAATATTTTTCTCATACTCATTCCTGTTTTATTTTGTGACCTACTAAGTTTAACCAGAGACATCTGTTTGACTATGGGTTTGGAGCTATCAATTGCAACTTGGTGGGCTCAGCAAGAGGATAAAACTGAACACAATGGTCCCCATCTCCAGAATCTGTTAATAGCTAATAGTTCAGCATTAAAAGTATGATCCCATGATCCCCTTATCTTTCCACAACTGATTGTTGGCAGAGCCAGTCTTGTATGGGAGCAGTTCATATAACTCCAGTTGTGAGTTCATGATTGTAACAGTTATTTTGAGTCTAGAAGATGGCACTTCACACAACACTTCTCTCTATCTTCTTACATACTTCTTGCCTCCTCTTACACAATATTTTCTGTGCCTTAGATGGAGTGGTATAAATGTTCTCTTTTGGTATGTACCTTTAACTGTCTCTTACTTTTAGTACCTTGAGGAACCATGAATCTTATGCATTCACTGAAGGTCACTACAAAAGGAGGTTTCTCAGATTAAGGCTGAGAGTACCTTTTGTCTATAGGTATAAACACAGGGATTTAAGAGGCAGCTGAATGGTATGTTAATTTCATTACACAACAGTAAAGTGCTCTGTTTGGGCCTATGATCTTCCTAGTCATGAACTTTTAACCAGACTTACATAATCTGGCATGGATTTTTCTGTGAAGCAGGATTAAAATCCAATCAGAGGGCGATTGTTTAGCCCCACAGCAATTGTACCACTATTGTACAGGAGGGCACATCTTTCCCAGGTGGTTAGTTACTTGGTTTATAAGGTTTACACTTGGGTAAGTTCACTGATGCCTTTTTTCCAACAGTTCTGTGCATCACATCTTCTGGAACTTTGACAGTTAGTCAGCAGACAAGAAACTTCCAGTCCAGCACAGCCTCAGATTTCATTCTCTATATCTTTTATGCAAGGCGCATGGTGTCTTCAGCAATAGAATCTTATTTTTCTGGTTCTGGTAGGTAGCTGAGAGGACTGACAGGAATCTGTATTGTTTTAGGGGTTTGGATGCTTCTTCTGTGGAAGTATCCCACATCCAGGACTGAGAATATTGTTCAGTATCCCACTGTTAAATAGGAGGAGCTCTATGTAGCTATGCAAGGTAACTCCCTTAAGTATCTCTTTGTGTGTGTGTTTTCAATTGAGGTCATAAGATAGCCAGTTTATTTATGGGCTTTATCACATTCCCCGTTGCTTTGATTAATCTCCCCACCAAGCATCTTTGTCTCCCTAATCTCCTTAACTCCCTCTTCCCGTGCCCAACCATTCTGTCTCTAGCCTTCCCTCTTTCCTTCTTTCCACTTTCCTTTTACCTATATTCTATTACCCTCTACCCCACTTAAGGCAGCTCTGCCCAGATGTCCCTATTTAAGATGATAAAAAAAGCTTATTTGTTCAGTGGTGCATACGATTAAAGTATAGAAGTTTAACATTCATATGATGTTTGTTTTGCAGCAGCTATAATTGGAAAATATCATCTTTTCTGATTCTCTGGATTTGTTGTGATATCCCCGCAAATCCTTCTTTTCCTCTTATTCCTTAGATTATTCCTTCCCTTACACCACCCAGTTACCTTAATAGAAATTAAAACAATACACATAAGATACCCATCACACAATTATAAAATTGCTAAGCCTTTTACAGAACATTGTAGTCATATCTGTTTTGAGATATGTAACTTTATGCTTAGAACTATGGGCAGGAACTAGAACATGTGCTCATCATATAAGGGAAAGGGAGTGTATGTCTTCCTTTTGTCTACCTAACTTTCTATAAAAATAGAACACAAAACTCATTAAAGAAAGGTGTATGAAAAATACTTCCGAGATAGCATATTGCAGAAAAATATGTTCATTGTCATCCTTGCCCAAGAGAGCTGAAGTGTATCTTCTAGAGATGGATAATAATGAGTTTTGTTATTTTTATTTTATTTTTGGAAATATTTATTTATTTTTATTTTATGTTATGAGTATTTTACCTGCAAGTACTGAAATATACCACTTGAACACTTGGTACCTAAGGAGGCCAGAAGATTGAGTTGAATCCTCTGGAACTAGAATTATAGATACTTGTTAGTTACAATGTGGGTGCTGGGAACTCTTCATGAGCAGCAAGTGCTCTTAGCCCACTGAACAATCTCTCTAGCCTCCAATTGTGAATTTCAATTCATCCCCATTCTTGCTGAATGATGGTGCATATATGTTGCAAGATGTTTCTTTTTTATTAGCCTTTTCGAATTTTCAGCTGCCCTGTCTCTTTAATTTCAATTTTTGTGTCTCTTTCCCCCTTTATTGTCTCTTTCCTTGATCAGCTGGAATCACGTTTCTGTGCAAAAGCATACCTCCCAGTTTTTCATTTCTAGTTTCTAGGCAGGACTTTCCTAACTAGGTCAGTCTGCTTTTCTTAATCAGTCACCTGCTTTCTGACTTCATCCATCTTCTCCCTGGTTCCATTTTATTATTCTCTGATAGATTCACTACTGGATCCTAATACTGCTCATACCTCATCATAAAAAAAATCCCCATGGGACATAACTCACACTGAAATAGTTTTCCTTTGCTTCACAGCCACAGATTTGGTCACCTAAGCAAGGGCAATATATATTTTCAAGTACTAATAGAGTGTCTGTCTGGACCCTATTTGAGATAACTTCTAGGAAAATGTCTAACCTTGTATTCTAAAACATTTGGTATGTTTTGATCTGCTGGGTTTCTTCAGGCTCTGCACATTTTGTATGAAAGGAGGCTGCTTCATAAAGCATCACACTGAATACAAGAAAATCAATAAGCAATCTGTGTGATAATTAATTAAGGTGCCAGAGTGAATTACTGTTTCCTCCTCTCCTGGTTTGGGTCAGAGTCTTGCTTGATTTGGGAAGTTGTCCATTTTCAATTATAGTGTGTTGTGTGTTCTTTTGAGGTGACAGGGATGAATGAATGGCAGAAACTCATGTTATGGCAGAAAGCTATGGGGTATGTTTAACATGGCAAAGGTATGATTTAGAAAAAAAGTATATCAAATACAAAACTGTTATAAGATGAGGTAGTATAGAAGAAATTTCTCTCTCCATATTAGTAGTCCATACTACAATGAAGCCAACTTTGTTCTCTGCACTGCTCTGGATTTTTGTATGCTTACACAACCAATGTTCCATGAGCACATGCCAAAAAATCACACCAAAAATATCACAGTGTGCCAAAGTTACATCTATGTAGGAGTATACTGTAGTTACTGCCATCAATGTTTAATCTACCAAGGGAAACTAAAGTCACGTGAGCTAATGGGGAGCATGCCTTATCCAACTGGACTTTTTTTCCCTATAACTTAAGTTGATTATTCAAATAGAGCCAGGAATTAACTGAAATCTTCCTGTGCTCTCCTGTACATCATCAAGCTGAAAATATAGGCAAATAAATGAAGATATTTCTTCTCAGGAATATAATGAGATGTCTGTGTGACCTCAGTTTTAAATGTACAATATCTTCTATCCATCTCAAACATCCTTCTTATTTGTCCCACTCTTTTCATCTTCACAACAATCCTAGGCTAGGTATGGTGACGCATCTTTACTCTCAGCACTCAAGAGACAGAGGCAAGCATATCTCTGTGAATGTGAGGCCAACCTAGTCTACATAGTGACTTCCAGGCTAGACAGTCTACCTAGTGAGTTCCAGGCCAGTCAAAGCAACATAGTGAGACCCCTCTCTCAAAAAAAATCTGAAATTTATTTTTTTCTTTTTTCTTTTATATGTAAGATTATAATATAATTATATCATTCCTTCATCCTTTTCCTCTCCCAAACACTCCAATACACAATTTTTGCTCTCATTCAAATTCATAAAAAATTTTTCCACTAATTCTTGTTACATGAATATGTGTATATGTGTGTAATATATATTCTTGCATTATACCTGATCACCCTATATAATGTTACATGTATATATGTTTTCAGGGCTGACCATTTGTTGTTGGATAATCAGTTGGTGTGCTCTTTCCTGAAGAAGACCATTTCTCTCTCAGCATTCCTTAGTTGCCTGTAGTTCTTTGTGTAGAGTTAAAGCCTTATGGGCTTTACCCTGTCTACTTTGACATGTCTATTGTTGTTATCCTTGTTCAGCTAATGTTTAGGCAGTTGTGTTGGTGAGGATTGATGGTGTAGCTTCTGAAATAATTAGGAGACATGGTCTTACAGAAGACTCCTTCTGACTCATTCAATCTTTCTGCCCCCTCTTCTGCAATTTTCCCTGAGCCTTTGCTGCAGGAGTTGTTTTGTAGATGTATTCATTGGGTTCAGGCTCTCCCAAAATACGACTCTATATTTTGGCTGGTGGTTGTTTTCTGTAATGGTCTCCTGTTGCAAGGAGAAGTTTCCTAGATGAGGAATGAGGACTCCACTATTTATGGGTATAAGGACAAATATTTATAATGTAGTTAGGAATTATGCTGGTTTAGTAAAGTTGTGGTTGTAGATTCTCCTTCAAGATCTATGTCTTTACTCACTCTGGATGGTTGGCTAGGTTTCCAGTACCGGTTGCGTTTTCCCTAATACAGAGCAGACCTTAAGTCTTATTGGAGAGCTATTAGTAACTGCCAAAATATGACACTACTGCATCCTTAGGGTTATTGTGCCATACTGGTCTTTGATGTGGTGTATAGGTACCACAGCTGCATAGAACTGATGGTTTTCTCCTTCCTTTGGAAGCTTGCATGACATCTTCTGGTATAATGAAAGACATTTCTCAGGGAGGGCATTCAGTGAGGCATTCAGGTCAGTTCTAGTTGGGAGGCCTCTGAGAACTGTTTCTGAAGTGCATGGTATAATTAGCAACAGGGACTTAACTTCCATCTCTGGGGAGCAACAAAGGATATTAGCTTGGATGCTAATAGTTCACTATGTCTTAGACAACCCTGACCAACAATTCAAAAGCAGACGTCTCATGCCTGGTGTTGGGGTTTTTGTTTGGTGGTGTTTGGTTCTTGGAGGGAGCATTGTCAGTCCAGATGAGAAAATTTCGTTTAAGCTATATATATGTATATTTATACACTAAAATTTATTTTTAGAAAACATGTTTAAATTAAATTTAGCTAGCATACAAAGTAATGGGTTTCTTTATGGCATTTTTATATATGTGTACCATTCTAACTTGGTCTTTTTCCAGAGGAATAATTTAAACAGAAAATATTTCTGGATGGCCTCATGTTAAATATATCAGCATGATCAAATGAAGGAGACTGGAGAGCCTCCATAAGTGGACAGATTATGATTTACCCCAGAGGGTGCAGAAATCGTCAGGGGGCCTGGAACAGTTCTTTTCAGGTATAACATTATATGAAGTTTGTGTTTCTGAGCCACTAGCACCCCTGGAAAAATGGCTGAATGCCAGTCTACTTTCTTTAAATGTGTGTTTTAAAAACACTTGCCTGTGCCAATTTATTCTTAGCTCTGTGTGCTTTCTCATGGATATGTCTCATAGAGAGACATTACTTATTGTGATGCAAGAATCACAGCCTGAATGGGCTTAGGATTTTCATAACTCAATTTAGTGTAATTATACTCAACCTAGGAAATGAATAAAGGGCCCCTTTTCTCCCCAATGGACACATGATTAATTGGCTTAGAAGTAAAAATGCCTTCAAAACAGACCTAAGCTGCACTGGGCTCCCAGAAGGTTGTTTTAAATCTCAATGGAGTTTACTTGGCCCTTCCTCATTAAAGTTGGATAAGATAAATTCAAAAGCCAAGGCCTTTCATATCAGCAAGGGCAAGAGAAAACCTAAAGTAAACACAAGAATTTACTTAACATCAATGCCAGACAGCTATCAAATGCTAGTTGACTGACATACATACCTTTAGAGCAACAATGCTGCATTTTACTTATTAGACCTGCTTTAGAATAAGTGTCAAGTAGAATCTTCCTAAGATATTTCTGGGATAACAGTATTTGGGGGAGGTCATTCTGACTCCATGTATACATTAAGATTTCAATAGTATCTACTTGATCTGTGTTATCATAAATGTTAATAATTCTAGGCATACACAGTGTATTGCATACATAGCTATATTTGTAGCCTAAGCATGAATGCATGCGTGCTTTATCCCTTTGTGAATAATTTGAAGATATTAAAAAACAGGAACAAAATGAGATCGTACAGCCCATATTGCAGATATTTATGGCCAACTCAGACTCAGAAAATTTTACATTCAGACATTTAAAAATGTCTGTTATATCTTTAAATGTACCTTTCACAAAATGTGTATTTCTAAATGACTGCTTTATCAGGAAAGTATTATTACCAGGGAAATTTGGGTCTTCTAAAAACATAGTTGGAAAGAAATTTGAGGATGCTTTTCTTTTATTAGAATTTAAAATCACAAGATGAAGACCCCAAAGCCACTGGCTCAGGTGGCTTTGATGATCATCAAGTTTCTAGGTCCCTAGCTCCTTGAGAAAATCTCCATTATTCTCAAATATATATCAATATTCCCATACCAGGGGGAGGGAGCAACAGAGAGAATGAGAAAACCCAAAGAGCTAGGGAAAAACATGTTTAGACAAGAGAAAGAAGGAAAAGAGTAAGTTAAGCTTTTCAGAAAAGCTGGCAGGCTCCACAGTGCTACAAAACGAAAGTTCTGCAAATGACTATACTTGGGTAGGATTTATGGTAAGGATAAGTACATTTTCTCATCAAGAAGCTAATTATTCCTTCCATGACCTTAACATAGCTTTAAGTGTATCAGCCTTCCTGAGAGGCACTCTCTTGGCCAGATGATTGGCAAGCCCAGCTGGATTAACTGTTTTGTAAAATTTAATTAAAAAATTATCACACCATATTCCCCTCCCTCATTTTCCTCCAACTCTCCCATGTCTCCATCCCCACTCCCTCACATATTCATGGCTTCTTTTCCTTTAACTATAATTATTACATTTATATGTAGAAACTATATATAAATGGAGCCTGCTGAGTCTGTTTAGTGTTACTTGTATGTGTATAGTTTTAGGGATACTTAACATTGGATGACCATTTAGGAGGCCCAACCCTGGCAAAGACTAATTCTGCTTCTCTCTGCAGTTTTTAATTACCTGTATCATTTTATCTATGGAGTGGGATCCTGTGAGATTTTCCCCATCCACATTGGCATGACCATTGATGTTCACTGTTTAGACCTTGTTTAGGCAACCATGTTGTTGCGATCTCATGGATTTAGCTTTCTTGTCATGGATAGAAAGTGCAATCTCACAATAGACTTCAAGATCCTCCAGCTCTTGCAATCCCTCTACTTCCTCTTTTGCAATGTTCCCTGAGCCTTAGATGACAGAGTCAAGTTGTTGATGTATCAATTGGGGCTGGGCACCTCACATTCAGTTGATTCTGCATTTTGACTAGTTGTGGTTTTCTGTAATGGTCTCCATCTGATACAAAAGAAAATTCTTTGATTCAGGGAGAGAGCTTCACTGTCTGTTGACATTAGACTAGGCCTTTAGGAATGCAGTCAGGAATTACAGATTTAGAAAAGTAGTAGTAGTAGTTTCTTCTTTAATGCTTATGACCTCAAAACCCACAGGTAGCAGGCTAGGTTTACAGTACCAGGTATTCTTTCTCTCCTGATGAAGGGGCTTTAAATATGCTGTTGGTTACCTCCAACATATAAATGCCACTGCTGAACCTTAGGGATATCTTGTTGTCCAGCTGAATTAACTCTTAAAGAAAAAGACAATGGTGTATAATATTTGAAGCCAATAAGAATGTCATTATCTCAGCCAGGCACTGGTGGCGCACGCCTTTAATCCCAGTACTCAGAGACAGAGGCAGACAGATCTGTATGAGTTTGAGGCCAGCCTGGTCTACAGAGTGGGTTTCAGGACAGCCAGAGTTACAACAGAGAAACCCTGTTACGAAAAAATAAAAATGTCATAAGAATGTCATATCTCTCTATCTATGGCCAGAGGCACAGTCCATTCTTTACATAAGAGAAAATAGCTTTCCTTTAATGGTCCTCATCAGAGTCAGATTTCCTTAATTGCTTCCAAGGCTATTTACCTTTCAGAAACTTTGACCCCCAAATAAGTTCTGGTTCCTTAGCCTGCAGAGTAAAAAGCCACATTAAAACAGAGACCAGTACTATTCATGTATGAATTTCCCAGAGTAATGTGGCTCCAACATATAATGAATTCTTACAAAATGCTATTGAATATAAACACTAGGTATATTACAGTATCTGGTGTTGTATAGCAATTTTCTCTGAGATAAAGCCATACATCTTTGAGGGTAGCTTCTTAAGACACAGGATGTTCTAAAGGAAGGTAAAACATTCCATCCTGTAAGGAAAGCTCAATAAGGCTAGAAAAGTACATTAAAAGCTCCAAGAAGTCCCTGAGACTGACCAGATTCATTCGGTGTCTCTCTCTTCAAGTGTACATAAGCAGTAAGGACTGGTTGAGAGAGGCGGTGTCATGCCAGCGAAACCACTCGAAAAAGACAAAGACCATCCAAGCTACCGAAAAGAATCTCAGATGAGCTAAGCTTCTTAGAAGGTCAGACCTACAGAGCTACCTAGAAGAGACAGAAACCAGCCAAAATGTCAGGATAAAACAGAGACCAGTCATACTGTCTGGAGGAAGCTCAGATCAAATGAGCAATTTAGAAAGGACACTTTCCAATCTGTTGGGCTACCTATAGGATCTGCAATGCACTCACCTAAAGTTTCCATCTTTCATGAGCTGTCACCCATGTTGGGGTGGGCTTTGGCAGTGAACGCTTTGAGTCACTCCTGCTACTGTAATAACCCCTCATCCACAATCCTGTAAGTAACCCCACTAAAACCCATTGCTTCACCAATTTGAACTTTGATAGTATTCATACTTTGGCTGTTGTTGATTCCTTACCGAGGGTAAGCTGATGTTCATTCAAGTGACACTAGAAATAGTTCTGTAGATTGCTATCTGTAAACTGTCAACTATAGACAGATGATAATGTAGTCAAGAGGAGACTGGTGTTGCAGCTTTGCAATCAGGATGAGAGAGAAAACTCTTCTTTAGATCTCCAACAGACAGAATGAGGCCCACACAGAGTGGGAAAATCTACTTTTCTGAGTCTACCAATTCAGATGTTAATCTCATCTTGCAACAACTGTGCAGACACACACGGAATATTGTTGGACAAAATACCTGAGCTCTTCCTGGACCAGTGATAGTGTCATATAAATTACCTGTTAGACCGCAGCTTTCTAAGCTGAATTTTCCCCATACCTCTACTTGCTGAATTTACTTCCCCAGCAAGAAGAAAGGCAAAACGTAACTTTCCCCTTGAACTCTGACAGTGGTATTCCTTAGAGACTGTGGCTTTCTGAGAAGAATTCTGAGAATGTCTTAAGATGTTGAGAGAGTATAGTAGGAAAGGGCAGGTGAAAGAGTCAGAGGACCAATCATGATTTTTGATAGAAATCCTTTCAAATTAGATCTATCAAAACGCACCCAAAGAATAATCTTCTCTCTCTTTTGTTCATCCCCCACCTGTAGTCCTGCTTCCCTTCATACCTTTCCCTGCTCTTTACCACTGTGATAATCCACATCATTTTCACTTTTTGCTCAAATATATTCTCAGCACTGTGAAGAATATAATCTTAAAACGTAAATCTTATTAAAGAGTTCACTTAATTTAAAAATTTCTTTTCCTGACCTCAAGAACCCTACAGGAGCTGACCCGTTCTTCCTCTTACATCTTCTTTATAGTTACTCTCCCCTTGCTTACTACCAGTTCTGCTCATCTGCTTGTGGTCATGGAAATCACAATCTAGAACAGGTATTTCCTCTGCCTGCAAGTCTTTTTACTGGTGTTTCTAAGGCTTGGATGCAGCTATTTTACCTTATTAGAGATTTGTTCTGAGCTACCAACTCTGAAGGAAGTATCTTGGTGCTACCTATCCATAGCTGTATAAATCCTCTACATGGGAGTTGTTATTCTATTACAGATGCAAGTTAATTGACTCGCTTGTGATTGCTTTTGGTCTGTTTCCCTTTACTCAAATCTAGGGTGTCCATGAAACAAAGTCCTTCCTTATCTCACCTCCTTATTCATTCTGTAACTATTTATTGAAGATCTATGGCTTTCTAGGCGCCATTGCTTGGGTCCTGGAGATGTTTCAATGTATAAAAGAAGTAAAAAGTCATTGCTACCTAGTCCTATTTTCTAGTATAAGGGATATACAAGGACAAAATTAACAATAAACTTTATTTTACAGCAAGTGGTGAGAAGACAGAAGGGAAGGTAATAATGGTGATGGTGGTGGTGCTATTGCGTGTGTGTATGTGTGTGTTTTAATTTTAAATAAGACTACAGAGTTCAGTGATAAGGGTATAGCCACGTGAAGATATGAAGACAACCTCATCTATATTTTGGGAAGAAGACTGAATCAATTGAGGAAGAAGACATCAAGTATAAATGCTCACATGTAGGAGAAATCATAGTGCATTCAAAGAAAAAAGAAGCCACTGTGTCTGAGATAGAATGAATAACTATGCCTAAGAGAGGTGGGAGGTAAGGTGAGAGGGAAGAGTGAAGGAGGTGATCCCATGATATAGGGCAGAGTAGGTACTTGTGACTTTGGCACAATTTCTTCTGATTTCCACAGAGTACTAGTGGCTCTGTTTGGACAGAATTGTGATGTGATTATATGTTTTCAAATAGTCAATCTGGAACTCTTGCTGGAGAATGGTTAATAAAAGGATAAAACTACATAGCAGGCCATTGCAGTAATCCAGAGTGGGAAATGATGGATATGTGTGTTTGGTAGTAACAATGGAAGAGATGGAAAGTGGTCTGATATTGCCTGTATTTAAGAACACAGGCAAGAATATTTACTAAGAAACAGAATGAAGAGTATGAGGGAAAGTAAGGAGAAAACGATGGTATTGAGATGAAGGCGATTCTGAGAATTTGAGGGGTATGAAGGATTCTAGATACAATTTTATATGCATTCAGTTTGTTATCTTTTGGACATCAGTTTGAAATGCAAATAGGTAACTTCATGGGCTAGAGAGAGATGGCTCAGTGTTTAAGAGCACTTATTGCTCTTGCAGAGGATCAGGGTTCAAGTACCAGCAATCATATGATGTCTTATAACTCTCTATAACTCCTGATCTAGAGGATCTGATGCCCTCTTCTGACCTCCACGGGCAATGCATACATATGGCATATTTACATACATGCAAGCAAAATGAATTTGGGGGGAGGTCAGGAGGGGAAAAAACAAGATTAAAATATATTGTAAGAAAAAAATTTAAATAAAAATTAAAAATATAGATTCAATAAAACCAACTTTAGTGTGCAAAACAGTATTTCATATGAGGTTAGTACTCATATTAGTTTTCTATTATTGCTCTAGAAATGTCTGAGGCTTAAAAAAGAATGCACTTATTTATATTATGGTTTTGTGACTTCCATCCAAGATTTACTCTGAAACTCTAACTGAAGAAGCACAGCCTGCCAGGATTTCGTGATTAGAGCAACCCCTTTAGCCCTGAGCCAGGCTGCAAAGCCAGAGAGGAAGAGGAAGATACTCAGCTTTCATAAGCCATGCCAAATGCATGTCCCAGTGCTTTAAGTACCTCTAATTAAACCCAGCCTTAAAGTCTCACCATGCCCTCTTTACCACATAGACTTCTGCAGACATTTTTCCAGAACACCATGAGACTCAATGAATATTTTTCAATCCTTCTTTTTTTAATGCATATTTTCTTTTATTTTTAGTTATTATTTTAATTTATAAATTTATTGGTTCTTGGGTAATAATGTGTATAAATGTATAAAATATGTAAAATACGTAATGATAAAATACGTAATGATAAAATTAAGGTAGTTGACATTTTTTATCTCCTTAAACCTTTAAAAATTTTTATTAATATGTAATATCAATGAATAGTTTGAATGTAATGAGTGAATACTTCATATGTTACCTCTACTTCCTTTCAGTCACAACTACATCTTATTGCTAAGTCAGTCTGCACATTCTTATGATAGATTTTCACATTTGGTGTTAAGTGAGCCTTTAAAAACAACTGCTCACTTCCTCTGGCCTCTTTCTAGGATGTGTCCACTCACTTTCACATACTTCCTTTTCTGAAAATGCCAAGAATGGCTTATTTGCTCTGGTTCTCTATCTCTAAGTAAGAAAACCCATTGGTGGAACTGCTATTAATCTTTTCTCATCAGTCCTTATGTTGTAAATCTGTGCCTTTGTCTTTCATTAGTCACAGTGAAGCCTAGTGACTTCCACTGGACAAATGAGCTCTGTAAGGAAATGTTCCTATGACCAGACAAACTGACCAATTTCTCCCACCTGCTTTGATTTTTAAAAAGATGTATTTATTTTTATTTTGTGCATGTGGGTTTTTTGCCTGTTTGTATGTCTGTGCGTCATGTGTATGCAGTGCACTCAGAAGCCAAAAGAGGTTGTAGGATTCTCTGGAACTGGAAATATAGATGGTTGTTAGCTGCTGTGTGGGTACTGAGAATGGATCCCAGGCTCTTTGGAAGAGCAGCCAGTACTCTTAAACACTGAGCCTTCTCTCCGACAAGTTCCCACCTTTATTCATCTTCCCAGTTCAGACTTTGTGTCAAAACTAGAAAATGAAAACATCAGCAACAAACCCCACCCACAATGGCAGAAAATCCCTGAGTTCACTAATGATAATCAACATATGTATAGGCATCTGTGTGGGCTTCTGGGACTATGTATATGTAAAGATGTAAAATTGGACATGCATATTCATCCTTACAACTTGACAGTATGCAAAGCAGAAGCATGGTGTTTGGAACAAGAAAATCACTTTAGCAAGTGTCTCGTAGGAGCAGAATGTCTGAAAGGTGTTTAGAAACCCACTCCAGGAAAAACAAGTTGGTCCAACATGAGGAGATACTGACAAGCAAAGATTGTTTCTGTCATCCTCAGAGTCAGCTGAAAGATGAGAGTGTTGTGGGTTCATTAAGGAAGGACAAATGAATAAGAGCATTCTCAAATGCCTGTGTAAAAGTCTTCTGTGGCGGTCCCTTTCTAGAATTCTCATGAATTACCCAAACTTACTTTGTAACTCCAGTAACTGTGGTGCCTGAAGGGTGAATTTGGCAGAGAACCTTGCTGTCAGATAGCAGTCTGAGCTTCAGGGCCTATCTTCATTGAACAGTTGGAGTTTAGCTGAAGGTTGCATATGGAGCAGCACTAAGTCTTCTTTCTGAGCCCTGTCCTTGTGGCACCAGCTATATGATGCCAGAGATGGGTCTTGTGCCATTTAAGATGGATCATTGGCTATAACATTTTTATTTCCACCAGCAGAGAAGAGAAGATTAAGTATCATCATTTCTCATGTAATACCATGCTCTCCTTGTAGAAAAAGTTCAGAAAACAATCCAGTGGGGAAGTGTTAAAGCAGATGCCGACTTGGGGAGTTTTGTTATTGTTGCATGCTTGTGTGCCTCCATTTGGGTGTGTGGACTTGGGCAGGAGTGGCATAATATCTAAAAAGTCATCTAGAAAAAGGTAAGGACAAATGGATTTTGAAATCTGCTGAGTCTCAGTAGCTGAGCAATGGATAAAAAAATGTGAATACGCATCATGAGTAATCTAGGACTAAGACATTTACTTGGACTCTGGAACAGCCACAGAGCTTACTGCTTTGGCAATAATACTAAGGGGCCCAGAAAGGAAAGATTCACTGATTCATTTATTCATTCAATTGTTCTTAATTCAATTATTCATTTAACAATTCTTTATTGATATATCACTCTGAGCTCTATATACTAAGAACTAAGTTTGTCCTGAGAAACAAGCAGACATGAACATTTCTCTTAGGATTCCCATTTCATTGGTTGAGAGGGGAAGATAGATAAGGAAATAAGTACAACTATAAAAACCTATAGCAGCCAGGCATGATAACATGTGTCCTTAATCTGAGCACTTAGGAGGCGAGGACAGGGCAGGAGATGGGGTAGGAACAGAGGCAGAGGGATCTCTATAAGTTCAAAGCCAGTCTGGTCTACATAGTAAGTTCCAGGCCAGTCAAAGCTGCACAGTAAGACCTTGTTTCAACCACCCCTCAACAAACAAAAATAAACAAGCAAACAAAAAACCCTACAACAAATGCTATAAATACTGAACCATTTAAGAAACATTGTACTGTGTAATACAACTACACTACTTCCTGAAAGGCATAGAACCTACCATTCCCTCGAAACTATTTACTGCATGAAATAATTTTAATTCTATAATGAAACATTTGCTTTATAGTTCCTCTAGCTATATTCAAAATTTCAAGATAATACAGACATTGCCTGTCTTGTTCCCAGCTCTGTACTTTGCTGTTCTATACTGACTAGTGGCTGATAGCTTGTTACGTCACTGAACACATGAATCTCATTTGATACTAACCCTGGTAAATAGGAAGTATGAAAATTACTACATATGAATTTGTAATATAGACATATGCATAGGAATTAACAGCATATGAAGATATTAATATCAATGATAATGACAAATTTTTATTGAATGCTTATTATATATCAGGCAATATTCTGGCCTATATGGATTATGCTATTGAATGTTCACAGTTCATTACCCTCTCCCTTTTATACCCAAGAATTCTGAGGATCAGAGAGTTGAAGTGATTCATTCAAGGTCAAGAAGATAACAGTGGAAAATTAATTCCATTGTCAGTTTTGAAGGCCCAAACTAGTCATACTACATCAAAACACTTGCTGAGCCTTTATATGTGCTGTAGAAGAATACCAGACAATGTATTTTTCACTCACTCTACTGCCATTGGGTCCTATTAGTTTTGTTTGAATAGAGAACAGGAAGCTAAATCTAGAAAGGAAATTTAGTTGTTCCAAGGTTACAGTGTTTCATTTCAAAGCAAAGACAAAAATTCTGGGTTAGTTTCTTTGTTAAAATCATATTTCATCCATTTATTGAGTGTCTCCTAAATTTAATCCCATAAAAATGATTTAATTTCTTAACTGTACTACAAATAGTAAAGATTCTTTGTACTTTGAATCTAATATATGACCATTTGCTATATGTGGGTGTAGTCTAGTTATATATTTCCTACTGAGTAGGAGAGAAATAGCTTGAGTAAAGTGGATCTGAGAGCTCCTGTTTTAAGTTATATAGTCCCTCAAATATGCCCACATCCATTCGTGGGAGAGAAGTGGCCTGAAAGACCAAAAATAAAAACATGTGGTATAAGCACAACTAGCCAGAATGAGCTAAGTAATGTCTACTAGTGAAATTGTAGTCAGCAACTTCCTATTTGTTATAGAATTCAACAGACCCAAAGTAGTAAAACCTGGTCACTCACTCTTTTAAAATAGGTCTACATCACTCTTAATAAATTAGTAAATTTAAGAATGCCTGAAACATAGAAACATATAAAGGTAAAGGCACAGGCTTGTATATCTGGTTCATCGATTAGCATAGTGTCACTTAGTAAAGAATTAAGGATATGATGTAGAAGTGCTTACTAAATTGACATAGGGTCAGAGCTGGACTTCCAGGCCTTTACAAGCATGAAGGTGTTATTTCCTCTTCCAAAACCCTAGTTATTCTACACAGCTAATAAAAATAGCTTATAATAGTGCATGTGACCTAGGGGATGCTAAATGGAATTAAGTCCACAAATAGCTTTAATGTCTGGCAAAATAGTAAATGGTGATAATGTTTATTATATGGCAAAAAAGATCAGGAAATTGAGACACATTTCCTAGTCCTACACAGTAAAACATTTCTGATGTCTAGTCCTGTGCCAAGCACTGTGTTCATCACTGAAAAATTGATAAAATTATTTTCTCTTGCCATTAAAGAGCATCCTGTCTAGGAAGACACAGATTCATGTCTGACTAACCATAATGTCATGTCTGTTCTCAATGAACATTTCCAACAACAGACATTATTTGCTGTCATTTATCTCTTTCTCTTTATCACTTAGCTATTCAGCATACAGAATGTTAAAGACCAGATGGTGTTAAGCTGTCTATTTTAGGATTAGTTGTAAAAGTTCATTCCTGATCTTACATTTAACACAGTATCTTAATGAGAAAACCATTTGCAAAGCCTTTATGGAGTACTTACTCTTAGTGGGTACCTTGAGATGGATATAAAATGAGTGCAGCTTTGGGGCTTTGTGGAAGAGCACTAGACTTAAAGTCAGAAATTTTGAACTTGAGTCAGGAGCTTGTTACTGACCAGTTGAGTGACCTTGGTTGAGTCACTTAACTGCATTGCTGGGAATAGCATATTAATAAAAGTGGGAAACAGCTGGCTTTCAATTATTTCCCTATTAATCAGCCTCTCATTACTTCAGGATGAGAGACAGGCTCTCTACTTTGAATTAATTAATTTTTAGAATATTTTGAAAGTCATAAAAGGATATATATCTGGCTCCCTCTACATTACCATTTCAATGAAAGATTTTTTGATACATTTACCAAAGACTTCTTTACAAATACGTTGATCATATTCATGCCATTATCTTCTCTTATTTCATTTTCTACTTCCTATTCTCTGTTAGCTTCCTTTCTAATTTATGTCCTTTTGAAATCTAGATTTTGCATATGAGAGAAAGCAGCGACATTTTTCTTCCTGAGTCTGTCTTGGTTTCTTAACGATGATCTTTTTTATGATGATCTCTATTTCTAGTTCCACATCCTTTTCTTCAAATGACAGAAATTTATTCTTCTTCATAGGTGAGTAAAACTCACCCCCACACACATGCATACTCAAAATTTGTTCATTCCTGATGTATATGCAGGCTGGTTCAAAAACGTGGCTGCTGTGAATGCTTGGGCATGGTAAACATGGATTTATAGGTATGTTAGTTGTATGCTGACTTAGAATCCTTCAGTTATATATCCAGAAGTGATACAACAGATCATATGATAATTTTATTTTTAATGATTTCCATAGGTAGTTCGGCATGGTATATATCCCTATCATCAATGTTTGAGTTCCCTTTCTCCTACATCTTCCAAGCATTTTGTTGTTGTTAGTTTTATTGATGACAGCCATTCTTACTAGGATAACATGGAACCTTATTGCAATTTAGTTTGCATATACTCATTTAATGCATTTTCTTTTATCTTTTTATAACTGCCATCTGAAAAAGACAAAGTATGTTCTTATGTTTTGAAAAAAAATCTGAAATGTTAAGTAATTCAGGTACCTCAGTATTGGACACTTTGGCTTTTCACTTTGTGGTTTCTAGGTAATATCAGAGAAATAAGTGTTTCTTTCTTCTGATCTTGGTCTCATTAATAAAATAATTTAAGCCTGTATGAGGCCCTAGTGTCTGTGTGATGCCCTGGTGCTTGTAGGATGTCGTGGTACTTGTGGGATGTCTGGGTCCCTATGGAATATCTGAGTACCTATGGAATGTCAGGGTGCTGGTCAGATGCCTTGGTGTTTGCGGAAGGTCCTTGTGACTAGAAGTTGTTCTGGTGACCATGGGATAAATGGGTGCCTGCTGGAAGACCGAGTGCTTGCAGGATATCAGGGTGCTTGCTTGGTATGTGGGTGCCTGGGGGATTGAACATTGAGGCTCAAATTTGAGTCTACTTACTCATCATGCTTGGCCTCTGCCTAGGTGAGTGTCCATGATCAGAGCAACCTGCTGCCTCCAAAGACCATGGTGATGTCTATGATCCATACTCCTGCCACACAATCTAGCAATCTATATTTAATTTTCTTTCTCTCCTTTTCCTTCCTTCTTTCCTTCCTTTCCTTTCTTTCTTTCTTTCTTTCTTTCTTTCTTTCTTTCTTTCTTTCTTTCTTTCTTTCTTTCTTCATTCCTTTCTTTTTTTCACAGGGGTGGAAGGTTGGAACAGAGTGGAATAGAAAGGAATGAAAAGAGGGTATTATTGAGATACAGTGTATGAAACTCAAATTATGCATAAATATATTACAAAAAAGAAAAGAAAAGAATTTAAGAATTGATTCAAATGGAAGCTGGAAGACAATTTTACTGGAGTTTAAAAGAAAAATTCCAAAGAAGACAAGCTCTAAATCTTGGCAGCTGCCAAGTGGAGGGAAGATGGAGAAGAGAAAACTAAAAAGACATGCTATTTGCATTAAGCCAGAATGGACATCAGTCATATGTAGCCACATGGTGAGGAGTGGAACTTTAGAGAAAGAATAAAGCCCAAAGTGTTAAGGAAACAACTTAGAGATGAGATAGAAGAAAAGAAAAATGTTAAACATTTCTAATTAATTCAGAAAAGTCAGCAGACTTACGAAGCTGCTTGGCTGTGGCCCAGTTAGCTACTGCACAAGGAGTTGGGGGTTCTGGGAAGAAAGTACATTATCTCATTAAAGGAATAATTATTCCACCTAACTCTTCAGTGTGGTTTAAGTTGGACCATCTTTCCTAGGGTTGTGATTTTGGCCAAGTGATGAACTTAGACTAACTGGAATGGTAGGTTGGCACCTGGGCCCGAGATTCTATTCTCTTGACCAGGGACTTTTCATCTGTGGTCTTTACAGCTACTTTAACAACTTTGAGAATGAGAAAATGGAAGCTTAGCGGGATAGTGACTCTAAGTCCCTAAAATAAATTAATGACCTTATCTGTACAATAGGCATTTTCTCTTCAGTCTCATTTTGGGCTTCCATTATAAACAACTAAGTCAGTCTTATTATGAATTTTCTTAGGAAGCTTCCACAACTTCTGTTTGCAAATTATTATTTACCACTGTCTACAAAGAAGTTTATGAAACACAGTTTCCATTAAAATGGGAGAACTGGAGAGTGGACTTTTTATTCAGAGGTTCTTTTGCTAAAATGTTGAATACACCAGTTTTAGATTCCTAAGAGTTCAGTTTTCTCTGAGGTTCCTATGAAATCAATGCTCATATTTCCAGTAGACTGTAATAACTATAGCCCCACATGGAACCATTTTCATAATAAACATCTCTTGCTGCAGTTGAAATTTTCAGTAGATCCTGACTACATCACAATTGGCAGGAATTAGGTACAAGGCATCCCTGGATCAAATGAATGCAACTTTAGAAACAAATCAAGGCAATAATTGTCCTAGAATAAAGAAAGATAATGTGGAAAGACCATTTTAGAATGCAAACTACAACATGTATTTTTTTAAATACAGAGTGACATTTCCAGACTTTGCTTAAACATAAAGCTCAAATAATTTCCTACATACTCCTCTTTCCTACATATAACATTTTACAGAAAAGAGTGAACAAAATGTATAATATTTTGTTTAACTTTATTTTTTAGTAATTTAAACAGTCTGTTCAACTACTATTAACTGGTATTTTTTAGATAAAGCATGATGGGCGTTTTCTATATTTCCACTCACTTGTTGGAAGCAGCTCATTATAAATAAAAGTGTATGGAAGGGTGTCTTGTTTGCACAGTGTAGTAACTTCTGCTCTTGTTGTGATACCCTGTCCCAGGAAGTTGACATTAATGATACTATTCAGACCTGCAAGCTTAAAGTTTAGAGGACAAAGTTAAAAGTTCACTAGTTCTTGAGAAACTATATTTTAATAAACTAGATTGGCAGAATGCTTTTAACTTTCTCAAATGAATTTTACCCCAAGACCCAGTCAAGTAACATCCTTTGTAAAACAGAGAAAACAATGGCAATATTTCCTACAGATGAGTTATTATCTGCCTAGAAAAAATGTTTGAAGTTTCTTGATCTAATAATGATATTAGAATAACATGGGTGGTTCTAAGGCAATGTAATGAGTATCCCTGCAATGACAGTCTTCAGAAAAATATTTCTGACTCCTAATTAACTTATAAAGTTTCCTTGGGCATTTTGTAGTTGTTGTTGTTTTGAAACTGAGAATGAAGGAAGGAAATTATATGGTAGATACTGAATGCATTCTTTCCAAATCTCTCTTTAGATGACATAAATTAATGGCTGGTCTCATTTTTCATGCTTCCATGCATGAAAAGAAAGCAATTAAGACAGTAATGCTATTTAACTATTATAAGAGGAATTCTGATAGTGCTGTACTTTAGTGAGATACCTCCTAGGCCAATGAACTAATTCAACCTCTGCCAAATCAAACTGCTCGAATTTTAATGATTCTGGCCCCAAACCTCTATGTCTCTATGCACTGTCATGGGAGAGTACCCTTTTCTAAAGCATGAGGAATTCTATTACCCAGAAGCCTGGGACAAGTTAAATTAGTCTGCAGACAATTTAACTATAGGAGCACTTGCCTCTAGGAAAACCATTAATTTTCTTTAAAGTGAGTATATTGAGATTGTTGGGGATTTTCCAATTTTTATTTTTATTTTTTATCCACAGAGCCTTGCTTAAAGAAAAGAATGGTGATTGATTACATATTTTCCTTGTTGCAATTTCCCTGCAAAAAAGATCATGACAAAAACACACTATTGTTTATAGGTTTACCAAAAAATTCAATGTCTGGGGAGGGTCTACAGAAATTAGAAGGAAATTTTTAGGAAACATTTCTTTCTTTTCCCCAGGAATCAAGTTTCAGGTCCTATTTCTTGACAACTGGTGGCTTTAGCCACTGCATTGCCTTGGCAGCCCAATTTAGCCAAGTTTTTATTAAACGGTTAATGTGTTTTTTTAGACAATTAAAATTGGGTTTTGGTAGGTTAAAAGATAATCAAGACTCTGGAGCTGGAATTAAATTATGATCTGCATGAAAGACAATGTATCACATAAAGGTATATTAAAAAGTGAATAGAAAAGTAGTTGAATAGGATAATTTGGGAAATGTAAAGCACATGATCAATGAATCTGTGTTAGCTTAGCTGCTTAAATTCATGTGTGTGCTTACGTTTTTGTTAGCTGTTAAACCATCAGAGCAATGTAATTCATGTTGTCCCTTATGACTACAGATGCAGGCATCCTATGCATCCAAAGTAGAAATGAGGGATACTTCTAAAAATAAGTTAATTCTGTTGTAGTCATCTATGTGCACTCAAGAGTGGAAAAATCCTTAAGAGACATTGGCACAGTCACTCGTCATTTTTATCCTGAGAAAGGATTGTGATATCAGCAAAACCTACCCACCCCAGTTACAGGCCTACATTAGAAGGGGCTTCTTAAAGATTTCTAGGCTTCCCAAATACACAAATAATAAAGATTTTTTGTATACATCACACCTCTTATAAGTAAAAACAAGCATCTTTGCAGCTAAGTATTTATCCATGATGACTGGCATAAGGGCACATATCTATAATTACCTGAGAATAACACCAAATCTCTACTTATATCTTACAACTCTATTATCAGTGTATTCTCCATGGGCTCACTCTAAGCAAACAGTAAACAAGCCAATCTACATGGAATGAGCATAGCTATTCTCCTAGAGAGTTTCATTAGGGACAATGGTGATGCTGTTGTATATTACTATTGGGCATTATTTTGAAAAGCTCATGCTAAGTGAAAATGACATTCTACTACCCTCTCTTCTCAAGTCCTATATCACATATTATTATGAGGTTTTGGATATCCATTCACCAAAGTATGACTAAGTACTGCTCTGTATGTCCAGAGTGGTTAGTGAAGTGAGATTTAGACATGGAAGAGTTCAGACAAATAATCATACTCACCTTATTATTCATGAATAAGCTAACTTAGTGCTCATATATAGCAAAATGTAATTGACTAATTTACCAGCTTTCCAGAAATGTATTCCTATTCATTCTGCCTCTGAGTAAGACATTGCATTTCCACTAAATGGCACCTTGCTTTAAATACTCCCTATACTTTTATATTCCTATCTATTTTGGTTACTTTTTAAATGCTGTGATTATACAACATGAACAATATAGAAGAGTTTCCCAGGGAGTTACAAACCAGTTTCCATCATGGTGGGGAACATGGCAGCAGGTAGTAGACAAACTTGGCCTTGAGCAGTAGCCAAGAGATCACATCTCAAGACACAACAAAGCATGAGGCAGAGAGAGGTGGGGAGCTGACTGAAGTATCATGGGCTTTTGAAATCTTAAATCTTCCAACACCCAGTGACATACCTTCTCCAACAAGGTCACACTGCCTAATCCTTCCTGAGCAGTTTTACCAGCTGGGAACTAAGTATTCAAATACATAAGCCTATAGGAGCATTCTTATTCAAATTACCACCTCTTCCTTATCTCCATATACCTTTCTCTGACTTTCATCTTCTGGGAAAGAAAATCTAGAAAGGGTTTTGCCTTTGTTATTGCTGTAGATAATTGTTTTCTTGTACTTTTTAAGAATCCTGCTTCAGATTTTAGGAATGGTTACAAATGTTTGTTTGTTTATACTCCTTTCATAGATGTGGGATATGTGAATATTTAATTAGTTTAAAGTACACAGTGAAAAAGTAATAGCTTTAGAAGAGGATACATATAGACTCAGTTTCTATCACTAGTACTTACCGGTTAAGCAATCTTGGGCATATTATTTAATTTTTCTGAGCCTCATCTTCTTTTGGGGGGAACTACTGCAGTGGATCAAATATTTATCCTCTTCATTCACATGTTGAAATCACGTTAGAGGTAGAGCGTTAAGTAAATCATCATGGCATCATGGTGGTGCACTCATCAATAGGACTACTACCCTTTAAAAAGATATCCCAAAAAATTCCCTCCATTCTTCTACCAAATGAAGTTAGTGAAACATGTGTATCTCTAGGGGATTATGCCTCAGCAGATACTGTTTGTTAGCATCTTTAACTTTGACTTGTTTCTGTTCTTTGAAAGGCATTCAGTTCTATTTATGCTATTTTGTTATAGCATCCTTAACAAAGCATGATCAATGTTGGTACCAGAAGTAATGTTGGCATTGTAGCAAATACCTAGAAATATGGAAATGCTTGCAGGACTAGCTGATAGGTAAAAGCTAGAAGGCTTTTGATATATATGCTAAAAACAAAATAAAAACAAACAAGCAAACAGAAACTGACACAGGCATTAATGAACCATTAAGTCTGTTCTAGTGAGGGTACAGAAATGGGAAGACAATGCCCCAACACTCTTACAGCATGTCTTAGTATAACGGTCAGAGTAATTATGGAACTTAAAGTCCATTCTGATAGGATCTCAGATAGAAATGAGGAACACATTTCTGGACAATAGAACAAATTCCATTCTACTATATTTGCACACACACATACACACACACACACTTGGCTGAAATGTATTTATTCATTAGTGTTTCATTGAAGGTAGAACTTTACAGTAATGGTATTGGGTATTTATCTTTGGAGATATCTGAACAAAATGTTGAAGAGCAGCCAAGTTGTTTTTTTTTTTTTTTTAACTTTTTGGCTACTTAAAGTAAGAACAAAGAAATGAAACTAATTAAAGGTCGAATTGTTAATTGAAAGGAGAGTAAACATTAAAGTTTGAAGAATTAACAGCCTATGTAAAAACTAAAGGGAATAGGGAAAAAGAAAACATGTTTAGGAAAAAAGAAAATGTAACCCAGTGATAGTCACAATAAGGAAATAAATTGGCTATCCAAATCTATTGTCCATGAAAAAGGATAGATGATATCTGAAGTTAATTAATCAATTAAGGCTTCCACTCCTATTACAATGCCAGGATTCAGGAGATCCAGCAAAGTCAGGAACATTACTGAGTCCTGCTACAGCAATATCAGGGAAACAGTATGCATGGTGCCACATTTATGTTTCCAGATTGATAAAGCCATTGGTGTACATAATTTCAGCTCACTGGAGCCATGTACTGTGGCCCAAGTTAAGACTATTACAAGGATAACACTACACAAAATATTAAGTACAGGGTTGCTTGTGTGCACAAACCCTGCTTGGCATTGCTTCGTGAATGAGAATCCTTACCCTAATAGCCTGAAAGGTAGGACCCCTATCCTAGTGTATTGAGAATGCAGGAAGCTTTGACTTCCTGAGCATGGTGGGGATAGTATCGACTTAAAGATTATTCTTAAATGTTAGAGTTTACTTTTTCATGTTGAGGTTCAGATTGCTTCGGAACAGATAGAATTCTGGGCATTAAATATGATACTACATGAGAAGTATCATATATAATGCCTGACACATGGTAGAAATTCATTGAGACATTGCAGGGATCAAAATATAAAACTCTGCTTGTTAGCCACGTGCTTTTGGGAAAAACGCTAAACTGACATGAACATCCACTGTTTGATCTAAAAAATGAAGATAATAATAGTTAGCTTAAACATTAGTAAAAATCAGAGAGACTATATATGAAGAGTGTAGCCCAGCATAGGTACTTAGTAATTGACAGATGTTATCATTATCATTATATACATATTACATAAATAGATTTTTTAAATGTGTCATGTTTTTCAGGGCAGACTAACACTTCTGTATATAGTTGTCTTTCTCTGATATGGCTTGGTAGCCATACTGTTCGTATTTACAGGGTGAGACTAGACAAGGGGTGAATTGTCATAAAGGCAGTTGAGAAGCAAGTCTAAGATCCATGCAAAGGGTGCTAGCAATGCACAATTTTCTATAGCTTATCCACAAAGTAGCAAAACCATATGTGAATATTTGAGATATGACTGGAGTTTGAAATACCCTTTTATATTTAAGTATACATTGGAAGATTAAAATTTTTTCCAAGAAAACTGTCCTAGTATAGAACTTATATTTTAGTAGGAAATAAAAGTTGTAGAGCCAAGGGCTTTCATGCCTTTTATTGTTAAGCTCACAGAATAACTCCTATCTCGAGCTCCAGTTCCTCCTTGCTGACTTAATGCTACTAACAAATGTACCCATAGGAAAATGTCAGTTTCTTTTGGGTTCTGAGAAGAAATGACAAGATATTTCTGGAAAACTCTTTCTTAAATTATTTTTCATTATTCTTGAGAATTTCATACAGGTATTTAATGAAATATGATCATATCTACTGCCCACTTCCTGCCTCCTACTCTTCTACATGTTCCCCTCTCATACCCTCCTGCTGGCTTCAGGTTATATCTTTGAATAACCCACTAAATCACCTTAGTACTTCCCATGCATATATGAGTGCACAGTAATTCACTAGAACATAGGGAATGTATAGTGTCTACGTATTCTCATTAAAGAACTATTGTCCTATCACCAACTATCCACCATCAATAACTCCTCAGAATGACGTGGTGCATGAAGATCATCTACCTGATATATTCCAGGATTTGGGTGGACTTAATCTTGTATAGGTCTTATACAGAGAGTATAGCTGTAAAGATTCAGTATTTGCCCATTAATGCCGAATTGCTCAGTTGTTTGTCAGAAACCAATGGATTCGATCAAGGGTGAGGTAGGGAGAGTGATATGGTAGAAAGATTATAACACTGTGTTTGAGGGGTTGTAATTTTTCATGGGAGGATTTTTTTTATCACTTTCTTAATATATTGATTCTTATAGAGGAGAAAAAATCTTTTGGGCTTATCCCAAAGAATAAATAGGGAGAATCATTTTTGTCTTCCCCAAATAGGCATAGCTAGGAACTCCATACATAATGTAGTTGAGTCAGGGCTTGAGACAGTAGTCTTTTATCCCAACTGGCTCATACTGCTCCTAGGAAGAATCCAGTAAAAGTAACTCAATCATTGCTGAAAAAAGAAGCCAGAGTCTGAGGCTTTAAGCTTGAAGGCTTAAGATCTTTATTATCACTTCAGTACATGAAGTATAGTGATCTACTTCCTATCTTGCAGAACTATGCAGAATAAAGACAGAAACAAACTGTTCTTTGGAATTGCCTCTTAATTCTTATCTGACAGACTCAAAGTCATTGTTTAGGTTCATAAATCTCAACTAACATTTGAGTAGAAATTCCAAAATCATGATTTAAGGGAGTAAGTTCTCATACCATGATAGCAATCAAAATGTATACCATGATTAATATAAGAAAATATTTGAGGAAGAATTAACAGACAGCTTTAATGAGATCTTGGCAATCTAGAAGCAGAAAGCCATCAAAATGAGAAGTTAAACTCATTAGCCCCAAAAGGTAAAGAATGCAGTAGTGAGAAAATGGTGTGGTCCTAGGGCTTGGTGACACAAGAAGAGAATAATACCAGGCAGCTATGCTCCTTTGTTCTCATGTTTGCAACAGCTCGTGATAACTAAGGACTGAATAATTCACTTACTACATTCACAAATACGCCTGCAAACTGAGGGCAATTTGTGTTAGAATTAAATGTACTTCAAAGAGGTGGTTTATGTGACTTGTCTGAGCAGACCACCATTATCTTTTGCTAACTCAGTTATGTCGGTATGTTTTAGAAGACTAAGTTAGCCAAATAAAGAAATAAATAGCAGTAGATATTACAAGAACCCAAAACCTCCATGGGCTTGTGCACAATGTTTGTTGTTCTTCTGAAATATATATTGCTTTTCATTTCCCCATATTTGGTGTTTAAATGATAGCCGACTATTTCTGTTTGGGAAATGTCATGCACAGATAGCTGTTCCCTTACTAGTAGAGATGCAGGAGTATATTATGAAATGTCCATCACGTGTAATAGTTCAAAGGTATATGGTATACAACTCTAATAAAAAAGCAAAATTGACAATGCGTAGCCCAATGTGGTAGTGCTTATGTGTAATTCCAGATGAGTCAGAAGAATTCTAAGTTCAAGGCCAGCGTGGGCAACTGAAATTGTCTCAAAAAAAAGAAAAGAAAAGAAAAGAAAAGAAAAGAAAAGAAAAGAAAAGAAAAGAAAAGAAAAGAAAAGAAAAGAAAAGACTATTGTGATGCTCAGTGGTAGAGTACTTGTCTAATTTTCACAATATCCTAGCTTTTATCCCTAATCTCTCTCTCTTTCTCTCATACACACACACACACACACACACACACACACACACACACACACAGAGAGAGAGAGAGAGAGAGAGAGAGAGAGAGAGGGAGAGATACTGACAGCTACACACACACACACACACACACACACACAAACAACAGGGGAGAGAGAGAGAAATGAGATGCAGGAACTAAAATAAGTACATGATTCTGTTTTTTTCCTTTGCTATCTAAAATTATGTAAATATGAAATTATGCTTTTGTAGATAAGTTACTAATACACTGATTGGTCAAACTTGTTTCTTGGAGAACAATCATATGGATGACAGGTCTTAGCGAGAAACCAGGCTCACTTCTTTGATTTCATAGAACACACTGACCTGTGATATAGTCAAGTTTTTAGCTACAAGTTCTCACCCTGGAGTCTGCTTTGTTTTAAACAATTCAATAAATCAACTTAAACATGTATATCCTTTATGAAGAACCTAGGCTGGGTTTAAAGGGAATGAGAAAGCAAGTGAGAGGAATTTAAATACAATTCGAGATGCATCAATATGTGTCTTAGGCTCTAATTGCCAGGGACAGGAATCCTCACAAGTTCAGATGAATAAAGGGAAATGTGTTTTGGGGGGTAAAGAGGGTTAAATAGGAGCTTATCCCAAGGGAATTAGAAATTATCAGTGAGCTCACCTCTCCATCTCTTGCTTTCTGGAACTACAGAGTTTGTCATTTCTGCTTTCTAAACAGCTGCATGACCTTCCATTCTACAAAATAGCATCCTGTCTGGCTCTTGATTTTTATTCTCCCCATACCTCTAGCTCAGCAGGAGCTTTAGGTTGCTGTGGCACTTATTCTAGCCTTAAATATTTTTTTTCCTTTCTTGTTATTTACATTCTGAAGGAAATTGAATTGACTTTCCCCAGGTAAGGATTGGCTCAATCCCAGCATGTGTGTCCATCTAGGCAGTATTGGGGAAAAGGTATGAACAAAATTATATAGCTATGATGTACAAAGAATAGACAACATGAGCACTGAGGCTTAAGCTGGAATAGTTAGTCGGTACCGCCGACAAATTGACCAATGGATTAGAAAAGGCCATTATTGTAATGATAATGGTGATAAAGACTGACTATGGTAATTAAATGACTATGGCAATTGAAACAGCTACATTTACGGAACTTTTTTCAAGTGTATTACATAAACTGATTTAATCTTAAGAATAAAGCATAAAATAGATATTGTTTTTTTGTTTCAGTTTTCACTGAGAAGAAAATTTAGGCTTAGACTTGTCCATGGTCTTATGTCTCTTAAATGTCTAGTTAAGATTCAAACTTAGACAGTCTGACAATAGAGGCTGTGCTGCTTATTCTGACACTGTCACGATGGATTTGTGAACTGTGCCAAGACATCTTCTTTATGAAGAAAAAGGAAAGTTCACTTAAATTAAGAAGTTCTTTATAAGTGTGTCCTAAACACATATATTCAGACCCTCCAATGTCCTCACCTGGGAAGAAAGGGAGTAAAGACTTCAAAAAATATATGTCTCTATGTAGGTAGAAAAAAGTACTCTCTCATTTGAATTATTCTAGTAATTTCAAATAAATGAAATAACCTTTAAATATTCGTCATCAGAGCATTATCCATTTATCTCTCTGCCTTAATATTTGAATTCATATTAAATGTGCCATTGGCAAAGATCAAGAATAAGAACCAGCCCCTTGGAGTAGAAACCAAGGCTGGTATGTGTGTGATGTTACTGCCCTCTTCCCAAGTCACCATTTTACTGCTCTTCTGGGAATGCAGTTAAATTACAGCTGCTGATATATTGTGGACTGTGGATCTAAATTCTGGCTTTGACCAAGTCAAGGGCTGCTTTCTTTAGGCAATATTTCACTTCCTGTTTTATCTGTGCTGTCACCTAAATTTAGCACTTAGACTATCCTCCCCGATGTCTGCAGAAGTTTTAAATTATTTTCTAGTGATGCATACCGTGTCCACGCAGGGTTGTGTATGACAAATTTGCAGGAAAATCCTGGCGCTCTCAAAGTCCTTTTTCAGTGAATTAGATTAGTAGCTCCCACAGATTTGACTTCAGGATGGGCTGTAAGGTGATGCGTTTCCCGAAAAACTGATTGAGTTTTCTTTGGGGTTTTGTGGCCCTGCTGTGCATTTTTACTAGATGACAGACCAGAGGTTTTTTTTTCCCCCAAATAATAAAAGATGGAGCTCTTTTCTGGACCTCTGAAGATATGACAAACCTGGTCATTAAGACCTTTCTCTCTAATTTTAGCAGTGATGACTGTGGGAAAAACTGTAATATAGTTCTAAATTGAGCAATCTTGAGTAAGACATAAATTCAAATTCTCTACTTAAAAAATATGGGCTTCAACAAGAGTCAGCTGTAATTGGTAGAACAGCCTGACCTATTAATCCACAGATAAAAATGATTCACTTAAAATGAAATATAAATATTGAAGGTAGCATAAAACCAAATGAAGCACATCACGGAATTTATGTGCAAATAAATTCACTGAGTAAAATTCTCTAGTACATACAAAGTCCATATGCTGTCCTAGTAATGCTATAATTAAGTCAGAGAGTCATGTCATACTGGCCTTTTCCATCTGCTCTGTGATTTGTTAAGGGACCCATTCAAACAGAATGACAGCTGACCTCAAAATGATACATTCTGCTAGTGCCCATTTGAACAGAGCTGCTGGTCATGCACATTCTGTCTTCATTTATACTGGGCTACAAGTGATTTTTCATTAAATCAAGCAAATTAGACCATGCAGTTTTCTATTAAGTAGGTTTTTATTTAAACCACTGTTGTATCTGGATTTTTGTTTTCATTTACACAATGGATTGTATTGAGGCATCTTTTTTCTGTTGTGTTCCATAAATTCAGGTAATATTGAAAAGAGGCAGGGATTGAGAATAGCAAAATAGAGACCCTCTCTCTCTTTTTAAATATTGGTAACTGACCAATGCAAGTCATTTAGTCATTGGAACCTCAGGATTTTGTGTATTTATGTAACTGACACTAAAGACATGTGAAAAGGGAACCAATATTTATGATACTAATTGATTTCATTTATTTTGCTTCCCTTGGGCATGCTTCACTGTCGTGCCTGCCATTATCTTAATGTCGTTGTTTCCAATAACACTCAGAAAAGTCATTTTAAAGGCAGGGGATCTGGAGCACAGATGTGTCAGGTGTAAAGGCTCTCATCCTTAGAGACATTCAAATAGGCAAAAGGAAACCCTGCCGAATGGTGCAGCTGAAGATCCGGCATTTGTCCATCTGTTTGTATCCTGGTTACCTTGAGACAGTCTATTTAATTTCTGATCCCCTGAGTGTGTCTAGTTCAATAGTGCATGCGTATTTCTTTTATTAGAGTGGTACAAGGGGAAAACTGGTAACAAGGTTGACCTTAGAAGATTAAGGTTTTCTTTTGTTTTGAACAAACAATATAACTTCTAACAAGAAGGTTTGCTCTAGTCCAACTTCTTGGAGGAGATTTTAAAATGTCTGCCTTTTTGCTTTGGAGGAAAAAAAGGAAGAGGAAAATAAGCTATAATTACAAACAGAGAAATGCTTGGGAAATGGGTTTAAATATATACGCCTGTATTAAAGCTTCTAAAATAAAACTGAGCCTCAGCTGGAGACAGGCAATATCCAAGGAGTCACCCAGACTAATAGAAAAAAAACTCAAGATTTACAAATGGTGATAATTAGTCAAATGTACATTGCTCTTGGGAGAAGTGTAACCTTGGCATACTGGTTTCCGAATTAAATCAGAGATCCTAATTGGCCAGACTGAAAAATGTCACTTAGTAATACGGGATAGTATTTAGAAATAAAAATATAATGGGGCTTTCTTAGCAGAAGTATTTTAGTAAGTCTACAATGGTCAGGAAGCATCCCATTCCTTTGTGCAGCTGGAAGCATTTCCTGACTATCTAACGGGCTCCTGGCATTGTTTTCAATTCAGGGAATATGGTAGCGAACAGAGTCTGTGTTTGCATAAAGCTACCATTCCAGTTGTGGCAAAGGCATTGGGTAAACAAACCTGTTATCTGTTTTGTACAGGGCCCAGGACTCATTAATTAGCCTTGAATTTGGATATTGCTTAAAAGATAAATATTTATGAGATCTTTCTGAAAATGAAAACCTTAACTTAAGAGTACCCTGAGGAGCCAAAATGAAATGGACCATACATACTCCTTTCAATGAAATAATGTTTCTGATAGCCATTTGCTTTGAAATTGTTCCTTTCTTTTTTCTCAAGTTCATATAGCACTTCACTGTGGTGTGGTGGGAAGGATATAGGGCCAATTTCTGCCAAAACACCTCTACCTTTAGTACCCATGTCTCAATGGAGAAAACCAATAGTTCTTCAAAGCACACTAAAAACAAGAGTCTGAGAGATGGGAAGATTAAGGGGGTGGAATGGGCACATAAAATCATATCAAGAAAACTTTATTTTTATGATCATACTTCAAGATTTATTTTAATATTGAGGCAATATCCAACTAAATTGCTAAGAGTTCCATGTAAGGAGGGAATCACACTTGAAGATTCAGTTCTTGTTAAACCCAGTTAGCTCAGACCTATTCAATTTCCTTATCAGTCATCAAACAAATGCAAGCGACAAATCAAAAGCAGGTGCACATTTTTCTCACTACTGGAAAAAGGGATGGATCAAACACATCCTCTTTCTGTATGATCAGTGATGCATAAGAATAATGGGTAGACTGATGATCTGAGATTTAGCTGGTGAATCAAGACCATGAATTCTGCCAAGCTTCTGGAACAAAGAGCATATCAAATGATATTTCTTTGTGGATGCTGATGTCAGTGGTAAAGTGAAAGGATTATTTAAATACATGTTTAAATATTCAAAGCTATACGTGCTGGTATGTAAGTGAACTTGTATTTCCTTTCCATTGAGTGACCTTGAGATAAGACTGGATTTATCAAAATTCTCATTTTTTTCCTCCTATGCACTCTTCTTTCAACATATGCAGGCTTTTTAACACATACTTGTCAGGACTTTAATCAATGTATCTGGTTGTGGACTGTTCCCAACATGATTTAGAGTTAAGTAGCATCGGACCTGGTTTATTTCAGTGTGATGATCTTTCATAATTCCTTTGTAAGTAGAAAATCCTCCTTAAATTTACTATCCATCATATATACAAATGTAGCACTATCGGGAAGATTTCAAGGAATTTTTTAAGGTGCAAACTTGACTTCCTGTCATTTAGAAATTGGCTTGTAACAGTGCTGGCACTCTGCTATAGTGCTTAGCCAGTTATTAGTCCTCTCTATACTACAAAGCATTTATGTTGCCAATAGCTCATTCTCTCTTTCTGGTGTCTTTCACCAAGTTCCTTTTAAAAATAGCATTAAAAAAGAGAAATCTTTGTGGCAATAATCCACAGAATGGGTTACAGGCCATTTATTAGAATCTAGAAAAAAAACCAATAACAATGAACTATCTGGACAGAGGACAATATGCATATACACATGCTTTTATACACATTTTCAGAGACTTGATGGATTCATGAAACCTCTCCATAGGGCTCTAATCACATGGTTCTGTTTTCAAGATTACCTGATTCACAAACATTTCATTAAACCTTACCTGCGCCTACAGCCCACTAAGTATTATAATATTTTAATAATATTGTATTAATATATAATATAATATAATTTTAATGATATTATATTAAGACATGTCTGTTTTCTCCTTTTAACTTTTTGCTTTCATTAGTCAGGAGGTTTGAAAATCTTGATTGTTCATTAGATTGATTTCTGAGCCATTAAAATATTGGTGGTCATGTCTGCCTGCCCACCTTCATTCTTTTCTATATTTTACTTAAAAAGAATGTATATCATACCTCAGAACCATACATTAATTTAGGGATGATCAAGATATCCTTTGTTTTAATGAGATTTTGTTTGTGGATGGTAGTTTTTCTTCCAGCTGATTGTTGTTAACTTCAAGGCACATAGATGTTTTGTTTTCTATAGTACTTATTCCAGAGCTTTGCATGATTTCTAGCAGACACAAGGTTTTTCAGATATGTGCATTGAATGAGTAATGAACTTATAGTTTGCACAAAGCTTACTTTTAAAAAGGCATTTAGTCATCTCCCTTTTCTGAATTTTCATCCATTCTTTTTTCTCAAAAGCATATGCTAACATTTTATTTTTATTGAAAAATAAATTCTTCTCTCATGTATCACATCCCAACAACAGTTTCCCCTCCATCCATTCAGCCCCTCACTCCTATCCACTCCCACATTTTCCTTCAGAAAAGAGCAGGCTTCCAAATGATATCAGCCAAACACAGCATAAGAAGATACAATAAGACAAGGCAAAAACTCTCATCTTGAGACCTGACAAGGTAACCCAGTAGGAAGAAAAGGGTCCCAAGAGCAGGCAAAAGAATCAGATACCCCCATAATTCTATTGTTATGAGTCCCACAAAACACAAAGCTAATAGCCCTAACATAAATGCAGAGGATGTGGTACAGATCCATGCAGGCTCTGTGCTTGCTACTTCAGTCTCTGTGAGTCCATATGAGCCCTGATTAGTTGATTCAGTGGGGTGTTTTCTCCTGGTTTTCTCCTTCCCCTCTGACTAATACAATCTTTCCTCCCCCTCTTCTGTGGGGTTCCCTGAGCTCTGAGTGGATGGTCAAAATGGGGACCTTCAATTTAGACTCTCTGTTCCGATAATGTCTGGCTGTGAGTCTCTGCACCTGCTCCTATATGGTGCAGGAGGAAGGCTCTCTGATGACGATTGGGCATGGCTCCGATCTATGAGTATATATGCTAACATTTTCAATTAATACTGGCTAAAGATTAAATAATATTACCTATGTAGTCATTTGCTAAAGGGTGAAATTATTTTTCTTAGTGTTTAGAGGTGAGTATATCAAGTGAACCAAAATGTGTTAATATCCTACAGAAATGAGCAAGAAATTTTAGTTGTAGAAGACATTCTCTTTCTTGGCAGTTATTGAAGATGTTGAGGGAATATGCAAATATGTACACTGGTTGTCCTGAATCAGGATCTCTTGTGGAAGGTTTACAAGTCCATTTTCTAACAGTATTAAATGTGATTATTAATCATATTATTATTTGAGAATGCTGGAGTAGTAGTTATGGTTGAGGGAGAGAAAGCAGAATATTCTTAACAGTCACTTAATGGCACCATGCTGTCATTATGCTTAACTTATTTCAGTTTGAGTTCACCATCTGTAAAAATGGATGTGACAAAATACCAGTTGTATACAGCTTTGTGGAAAACACAAGTACAGAATACTTGCTTGTTTCTGATATGTAGTAAGAACTGAATAAACATTAAGCACTATCATCAAGATTATCTTCATGGCTGAATGTGTAAGATGAAAAGAAGGTTTATGAGATCTTGTTTAATATACTCCCCCACTTGCATGTTAATCTGGATACACTAGAAAGCTATTCAAGTCCTGTAAATAGACACATTGACACATTGATAAACTTGGCCTTGGTGCATGATGAGGGCATCTGTACTAAAGAGGCCAAGAAATATCTCTGTTTCCTCCTCATAGATACGGGGTGCTATGATACATACTAAGAGCCCTGCAGTCTCAACAATCTTCCATATATAAGCAAGATAATAGTTTATCTGGGGCTCAGAAACACCTTCTGGCCACAGACCTTAGTACCCATTCTAGTTACCTGATTTCAGGAATGACTCGGAAGTAAAATCCCCAGGTAATTTTAATCTGTAAATAAACCAAAAATTGTTGGTCAAAAGTGAGATAAAAATCAAACCATGGAGGAAATTATATACTATGGCATACTTGAATGCATGTGTCTTCAAAATTTACATGTTGCAACTTAAATTCCAAGGTGATAGCATTAATCCCATATAATCAGGATACTATGGAGGAAGATTCCAAAAACGAAGAAGAGCCTGTGGTCAAGATCTCACTTAAATAAACAAAACATGGTGTCTTTTTTATCTTTCCCTAATGATAGGATAGACTACTCTCCCCTTCTGCCTTGTGAGGGTACAAGAGGAAGTTGAGTGTGAAGTGTGCTAGAGCACTGTGTAAGAAGTGCTTTTCTACACCTATGCCTCTTAGGTTTCAACATAAATTCAAATCACTATGTCTGGAATGTGTCCTGGTTATCTGTAATTCTAATAAATTCAAAGAGACTGAAATACTGTTGGTTCATAGATACCACTCAGGGTACAAAATTTCTAAACTACGTACCTCATTTCGTCTGCCAAGACAAAGGGTAAATTTAGCAGATATATGTGTGTTTTAGTTAGGATTTCTATTGCTGTGATAAAGAGCATGACAAAAGCAAATTGAGGAGGAAAGGGCTTATTTCAGCTTACAACTTATAGTCTATCATTCAGGGAAGTCCTCCAGGAACTCAAGACAAGAACCTGGAGGCAGGAGCTGATGCAGAGGACATGGAGAGGTGCTGCTTACTGGCTTGCTCTCCATGGCTTACTCAGCTTGCTTTCTTATAGCACCCAGGACCACCTGCCAGGGATGGTACCACCCGCAATTGCTGGGCCCTCTCTCATCAATCGATAATCAAAAAAATGTCCTACAGCCAGATCTTATGCAGGCACTATCTCAATTGAGGTTCAGTCTTTTCAGATGATTCTAGCTTGTGTCAAATTGACATAAAACTAGCCAGCATACTCCCCAAATAATACAAGTTATTGCCATTGACATTAGTTGCCCACTAGAAGGTGATGGTAAGAGCCTGTCATAGTTAGGGTTACTATTGTTGTGATTAAACACCATGACCAAAAAGCAAGTTGGAGAGGAAAGGATTTATTTGACTTCTATATTGCTGTTCATCATCAAAGGTAGTCAAGACAGGAACACAAATGAGACAGGAACCTGGAGGCAGGAGCTGATGCAAAGGACATGGAGGAGCGTTGCTTATTGGCTTGTGCCCCATGACTTGCTCAGCCTGCCTGATGATAGCACCCAGGACCACCAAGCCAGGGATGGCACCACACACAATGGGCTGGACCCTCCCATAGCAATAATCACCAACCAAGAAAATACAACACAGGCTTGGCCACAGGCCAATATGGTGAGGCCATCTTCTCATTGAGGTTCCCTCTTTCAAACTGACTCTAGCTTATGTCAAGTTGACATAAAAGTAGGCAGCACAATAAGTATTAATTCCAGTCAGCAAGATCTTTTACAGATAATATAAGCTAGAAAACTCAGATAAAAGTATTAGTTCTACTATTCAAGTCTTATTCTTACTATCATTTATTTCTAATAGATCTCTAATAGTGTTCCACTTGAACTCCAGCAGTCAAGTGCTCAGTAAGGTTGGATTCTCACACAAGTATTCAAGTACTCTAGAAAGGAGAGCTTACTACATATAGAAAGCCTCTTGTGAGTAGTCCTTTAACAGAGTTATATTTTTGTTACATAAATAAGAAAAAGCATGAAATATTAGAATGCTAGGTTTGAGAAGGACCAGAGCAAATATTTCATTCACATCTATTTTTGAGCTATTGTTTTTCTTAAAATTAAAAAAAAAATCATATATGTATACTGTTACTGTATTTACATCACTTCCCTCTTCTCTGTCCTCTCTCCACCTCATCTCCAGTTCCCTCTTCTTTAATAACTATTGGTTACATTTCTTATTCACACAACACACACACACACACACACACACACACACACACACACACACACACACACACACATTCCCTGAGGCCATTTAGTGTTACTCATATGAATCATGAATATGTTTTTAGGGATGTTATAGAGTTAAGAAGGGGAAGGTACTATGACTAAATTTGTATATGAAATCAATGACAAAGGAAAAACAAACTTTAGTCTGGTTCAAATTTTCATTTAAACAATAAGTCTTTGTTGATTTATTTTAATTATTTTTTCATACAACCTGTTTCCCCCTCCTGCAACTCCACTCAGGTCCTCCTGCCTCCCCACCCATCCAATTTTTTGCTCATTTTCTCTTTTTCTGTTCCAAAATTAAATAAATAAACAAAAATCAAAAGGTAAAACAACAACATAAATGAATAAGTATGGAAATCAAAATAAACAAAAAAAAATCAACAAGACAAAAAATGCTCAAGCAAAGCAAAATGAGATTTTAAAAACCCACAAAATAACACTGAGTCTATTTTATGTCGGCCAATTACTCACAAGCATGAGATCTGCCTTGAGGTGTGATTAATATAGAGAGATGCCGTTGGAGAAAACTGGATTTTTCCCTTGCTAGCGGGTTATCAATTGCAGGTGGCTTCTTGGTAATGGGTGAAGCCTGTCTCCACTTCCCCTTCTTATCACCCTTTGAGACTTTCTGTTTCAAATCTCACTCTCTGTACACTGTCCAGTTGTGGGTCTCTGAAATAACTCTCATCTACTGAAAGAAGTTTCTCTGATGATGGTTGTGTCAGTTACTGATCTATGGGTATAGCAGTATGTCATTACGAGTCACCTTATTGCTATATTTCTTTAGCAGAATAATAGTATTGACGTTTCCCTAGGCCTGTGATCTATCTAATCTCAGGTTCTTGACCACTTTAGCTGTGTTGTTTTTATTTTTCTATTACATTTATTTATTTATTGTGTGTGCATGTGTTGAGTGGGCACATGGAATAATGTGGAAGTCAAGGACAGATTGCAGGAACTAGTTATGCCCTTCCGTCATATGGGTCATGAGGATCTAACTAAAGTCCTCAAGGTTGGCAGCAATCACCTTTCCCCACTGAGCCGTCTCACCAGACTGTTTTTTGGTTATAAAGAATAACATCATTTTTAGGTTAGTGTGGCAGCCTAAGTCTATAAACCCAACACTCTGCAAGAGGATCACTTCAAGTTTGAGGTCAGGCATAGTAAATTCTAGGCCTTCTGGGACTACCGAGTGATAACATGCCCCAACACCACCACTTCTTGCCAAATAATAGTATCATCAGTTTTACCTCTGTTTCTGCCTAAGTGTTCAATGTTGAAAAATATATTTTTACAGTTGTATTTAAAAGGGCTCAATGCTAAAGGGCATTTTTCTTTAATAAAGAGTCTAGATGAATATTAGCAATTTTCCTTCCATAAAAGGCAGTATATTTTTTACTTTGTTTGATACATGTTGTCACAAGTGTTTAAGTGCTGTTATAACACAGAAAGAGCCATATATAATTATAAGTGTTATATGTTAATTGTGGCCTGAAGTTCCCAGAAAAATAATCAAACGTTTATGCTTGACCTATTAGAACTGAATGTTAGATGATTTTAGCAAAGCTCCTGTTGTATAAGGAGACTTAATCCTCCATCATAAAGTTAATTTAAATTTGTTGATAAGGGCTAACAGACATGTCTTTAGGAATGTTGACATGTTTTTTTTTCCTGTATTTCAGAAATAACTGACTAGGTTTTCACTGATAAAGTTACTACATTAAGAAAGAGGTGTTTTATTAATTTTATAAGGAGAAACAAGACAGAAAACAACCATCATGTATGAGACAGAGTCCTAAAATATAGGTATGGGTTATATTTTCAGTAAGGAAGATTAAAGAAAAAATTAAATTCTTTTAACATTCTTCCTCCAACTCTTCCTGTGCTCTTCCACATATTTTATTATTTATGACCTTTCTTCTTTAAATATATGTATTAAATATATATACATATCTAGACACATGTATGTATATATATACACACACATACACAAACACACAGACACACAGCCTGCTGAGCCCATTTAGTATTGCTCATATGTGTATGTGCTAAGGGATGACAACTAGGGATTAGATAGACTATCAAGGCTCTTCTCCCCCTCTATGTAGCTACTAATTACTTGTAGATCTTCATCTATGGGTGGATCCTTCTGAGAGTTTTTTCCCATCCACATGATAATTGATTATTCATATGTTAAGAAATCTGGAAAGCCCCATGGAATTCTCAGATTTCTGTCTACCTTTTAGTAATTTTGCCTCTGTTGATTCTTGTAAGGAATGCCAGATGTTTTGAGTATAATTCTTTCATCCAAATTATGCAAAAGCAGTCAGTTTTCAACAGCAACAACATCAGTGGTGGGTTTGTTGCTGTTGTGCTTTTGTGAGTTTATTTTTTTGTTTTACCCAAATCTGCCAAATGTTAAAGCCAAAATATATCTTTGGAGATATATGTATTGGACTGAATTTAAGGACATACTAAATTGGCTAAAAATATTTTTAAATGTTTTAATTGAAATAGAATTGCATCACCTTCCCCTCTAGTTCTTCCTAGCTACCCTCCCTCAAGCACCTCTCATACCCCCCTGACACACACATACACACATATATGTTTTCAGGGATGACTACTCTATAGGGGAAAACCAGTAAGGGGACTTATCCCTGGGAGAGGCTAATTCTTATTCCAGCATTCATCAGTTGCCTTTAGTTCTTTGTCTAGGGGTGTGGCTTCATGATATTTTCCCTTTTCATGTTAACATATCTGTTGATATTTCCATTGTTCTCATTTTGTTTGTGCAGCCACTCCTAGGGGAAACTGTTTCACAGAAACCTTGCTGGTACTCTGGCTCCTAGTATCATACCCCTTGTCTTGTTCTCTGAGCCATACATGCAGTAGCTTTGAAATATATATATATATATATATATATATATATATATATATATATATATATATATATACACATACATTCATATTTCACACACACACATGTACACACACACTGTGGCTGGGCTCCTCATGATCTGTTGATCTCTGCATTGTGTCCAGTTGTGTTTTTCTGTCATGGTCTTTTCTTTGATTAAGGGTGGTAGATAAACTTATCTGTATGAATAAGGATAAGATTTAGAATGTAACAAGGAATTATGCTGGTCTAGCACAGTGTCAGTAGTAGATTCTTTCCTAAGGTCCATGACCTCACTAGCCCCAGGAAGCTGAATAGGTTTCCAGTACCAGGCATGATTTCCCTCCCGTCAAGCAGGCCAAGTCCAATTAGACAGCTGTTGGCTGCCACTGACAAATGAGTGCCACTTACTGTACCTTTATGCATATCTTGTCATGCTGGTAATTGTTGTGATTCATAGGTGTTACAGCTGAGTAGGACGTTTTAATTGTTTCCCTCTCATAGAAGCTTCCACAGTATTTTCTGGAGCCATGGAAGCTAGACTGCAGGAAATAGGCTTTTAGATCAGATCTAGCTAGAATCATCTGAGTCTGATGTCCTAAGTGTGGTTTGTATTCAGCAATAGAGGCCTATTTTAAACCCTGAGAGGCAACCAAGGGTTACATAGTTAATCTATATAATTTTGGGAGTCACTTAGACTATCCTAACTAACCATTTGAAAGGTTTCTTGTCCTTCCTACTGAAATTTTCGTTTGTTTATGGTCTTTGTGGAGAGCATTGACAGTACAAGTGGCTTAACTCACACACACACACACACACACACACACACATGCATACACATGCACACACACACACATATATATATATACACACAGTGTATAGTTATATACATTCATTTATAATATTATGTGCATGTTCAGGCAAATATAGAATAATATGATTCCTTAAGGCTTTATCAAACAACTTCGGTACTATTTGTACCTTGTCTCTCATTCTCCTTCTATACTGATCTCCGTTTCTCCACACAGTTGGAGCCCCCTTCCCATTATTCTATTTCCCACTTCATATCACATTCATCCTGCTATTCTCCCCTCAAGCTTCCCTCCTACATCTTGTTACGTCTTCCTGGTTTCTGTGGTTGCTCTATGTTGTATAACTGAATCTGAGAATTTGTAGCTGAGTTACCTCACTCAATATAATCTTTTGTAGGTCCATCCATTTATCTACAAAGTCCACAATTATTTTACAGACAAATTTTAATAAATACTTTAAAACAGATTCATAGTAAAATATGGAGCATGTTCTATGCATTTTGACCAATAATGGCTTTCTGTAATGGTCTCTATCTTCTCAGAAGAGAAGTTTATTTGATGAGGATAGAGAGCTACACTTATCTGTGCCTATAAGAATACATGTCTGCAATGTAATTAGAAATTGTACTGGTTTAGGGAAGTTGCAGTAGTAGGTTTACCTCTAGAGTCTATTACTTCATAAGCTGTGGGTACTTGGATAGGTTTAAAAGTACAAAGCATAAATTCTTTCCTATTGAGCAGGCCTTTAGTCCACCTAGACAACTCTTTGTTGCCTCCATGATATAAGTGTCACTATTTCACCCTTAGCAACATCTTACCATGTTGGTCACTGTTGTCATTCCTAGACATTCTAGCTTTGTAGGACTATTGGTTGCTTTTCTCCCTTGACACCTTGTATATAGCATCTTTGAATACTATGAGTGTTAGTCCTTAGAAAGGAGGCTTCCAGGTTAGTTATAGTTCAATTCTTCCAAGTCCTGTATCCAAAGTATGTGGTATCTTCAAGTTCTGAGTGGCAACCAAAGGCAATGGTAATAGCCTATACTGTTGGAGATCTCTTGTACTCTACTGAATACTAAAAGAAAGGGAGGTTTCACATGCCTGGCAACGGGTTTTTGTTAGATTGTCTATGGATTTTGGGGGTGGATCATGCATTATCATTTCAAATGATATAGGCTCATTAAAACTATATACAATTACATGTAAATATTTTAAAGTTAACTTAAAATATATGTCCTTAAAGAAACATATATTTTACAAATACCCTTAGTAATTTATTACTTTTTTCTTATCCCTCTGTATTTCCTTCCCTCCTGCTTCTCAGTTGCTACCCCCCATTTTCCCCATTTGTTCCTTCATAATGTGTGTACCCTACTACCTATATCCATAACATCCATATCCTCCACTCTAGAAAGATCTAGATTGCCTTGTGATCTCTCTTTACTTTTCTGGTTCCTGACCACAGGATGCATTTAACAAACCTACAGGACAGCCCCTACATATAAGACCCAAAAAATATTGTGGGAGAGGGGATTGAAAGAGTGTAAGAGCCAGAAGATAGGACATTTGCCATTAGACAGTGTTATTTATATATGACAGGTAAGCTGCACCCATGAAATCACAGGTATAGTCGCCTAAACAAGACCTGCACAGTGACATCACCAGTTGACATGGCTACATGAATAGAGGAAATCTCACAAAGTTCAATCCAAGATGGAGAACTATAGGCAATTAATTAATAGTTTCTGAGGGAGAAGAATCATTCTTCTTGAGAGATGAGCTTCTTGATGAATTATCCAATCCTTAGTTGTAATCCCTAAACACATTTCCAATACTACAACATTAAATGGTCTCAGCAGGGTGTATTTATATATGCATATTTACATACTGTGTAACAATAATTAAAGAAGAGATCGTGAATTCAAGAGGGAGTGGGGAAGATATGGGATGAGTTGGTTGGGCAGGGAAGTGTGGAAATGATATAAATACAATACATGTATATGAAATTCTCAAAAATGTTAAATTAAAAAACATGGGGCATTTAAAATGCTCTCTTTAAAGAACAAACATGCAACCAAGAAAACTATACTTCAAAGCCAAAGATTTGAGTTTAGAAGGCAGTTTGACACAATGCTCATCATGAAAAATAGTAGCAGTATGTTCAAATAATTAATATAATTTTTTTAAAAACAAAAGATCTCAAAGGTGTCCCAGAATTTAAATATACTAACAATATTCATATTTTGCTAATAAGAAGTAAAGGCAATGTTATGAAATGACTCCTATTGAAGTCCCATTTCCCATTTATGTTTTGTTTTATGATACTTTTATTAATAATTTTAATTTAATATAGTGTATCTCAATAATATCCTCTTCGCATTTATTCTTGTTCCCCTCTACCACCCCTCTGCTCTAAAAAAAAAAAGTAAAAGAGAGTTAAGTCTAGCTAGTGTGGCAGGAGCATGGATCACAGGCATCACCATAGATCCTGGAGACATCAGGCTGGTCCAATGATGGACATTCACCAGGCCCATACCAGCCCAAGATCAAACATGATGATGTTTGACCAAAGTTGGGTCCCATTGCCGAAGCCCTCAGGAACCCAGACACTGAGCAGGCACCCTGATATCCTGAAAGCACCAGGACATACCACAGGTCCTCAGACATACCACAGGTCCTCAGACATTCCACAGGTTCCCAGACATCCTGCAGGCATCAGGGCCTCCTGCAGGCATCCAGACACCCCACAGGCACTAGGACATCCTAGAGGCACTAGGGCCTCCCACAGGTACAAGGACTTCCTATAGGCCTCTGGACATCCCACAGGCACCAGAGCCTCCTGCAGGCACCTGGATATACCTCAGGCACCCAGACATCCCTCAGGTACTAGGGCCTCCTGTGGACACCAGGGCATCCCACAGGTACCTAGACATCCTCCAGGTTGCAGGGAATATCATAGACATCCAGGTATCACACAGCTACTGGGTCAACCCACAGACACTTGGATATCTCTCAGGTACCCAGACATCCCAGAAGTACCTGGATATTGTGCAGACGCACAGACATCATACAGGCACCCAAATATCACACAGGCACCTGGTTATTCAGCAGTTACCTGGGACTCCCACAGGCATCAGGGCTTCCTGTAGGCACCTGAATATCCCATAGGCACTCAGACATCCTACAGGCTCCAAGGCCTCCCATGGGCACCAGGACCTCCATGGGCACCAGGGCATCACACAGGTGCCTGGGTATCTCACAGGCACCAGGCCTTCCCCCAGGCTCCAGGGAATCGTGTAGAAGCCCAAGCATCATGCAGGCACTGGGCCAATCTGCAGATACCCAGAAACACCACAGGCACCCAAATATCCTGTAGGCACCTGGACATCCTGAAGATACATGGACATCCCTCAGACACCCAGACATCCTGCAGGAACCAGGACCTTCTGTGGGCACCAGGGCATTCCAAGGGAACCCGGATATCCCACAGGTACGAGGACTTACTTTAGGCACTAAGACATCTTCCAGGATCCAAGAAACCCCACAGATACCCAGGTGATGGATCAATCTGCAGGTACCTGGACATCTTGCAGGCACATGGCCATCATATAGGCTTCTGGCCATGCAGCAGTCACCAGGGCTTCCCATAGGCACCAGGGCATCCTGCAAGCATCAAGGCCTCCCGCTGGCACCCGGGTGTCACCCAGGGTCCAGGAAACCCCACAAATGCTCAGGCATAACAAGGCACTGGGCCAACTCACAGACACCTAGATATCTCACAGGCACCCAGCTATCCTGCAGGTACTTGGACATCCTGCAGGCAGACAGACATCACATAGGCACCCAGCCATCCCTCAGGCATGTGGACATCACACAGGCACCTGGCCATCCTGCAGGCACCTGGACATTCTGCAGGCACCTGGATATCCCACTGGCACCCAGACATCATGCAGGCACTGGGCCAACCCAAAGACACACCAACATCTCAAACACACCTAGATATCCCTCAGGCATTCAGACATCCTGCAGGCACGTGGATATCACAGAGGCACCTGGCTATCCCTCAGGCACCGGTACACTGCACAGGCACCTAGATATCCTGCAAGCACCAGGGCCTCCTGTAGACACCAGACCACCCCACAATCACCCAGGTATTCCACAGGAACCAGGACTTCTTGTGGGCACCAGGGAATCGCACATATGTCCTTGCATTATGCCTGCACTGGGTCTACCCACAGTCACCCAAACATTTCACAGGGACCCAAATATTCTGCAGGAACCAGGACCTTCCACAGATTTCCAGACATCCCATAGTCACCCAGGTCTTGTGCATGCATCTTGTCCTCCCACAGGGACGTGGCTATCCCACATGGATCTGGTCCTCCCACTGGTACCTGGGCAACTAACAGACATTCAGATATCACTTAGGCACCTGGACTTTATGCAGACCCAGACTCCAGGCAGGTACATGAACTTCATGCAGGTACCAAACAGCCCACGAGAACAAGTGTCCCACGGTGGCAGGCTTGAGCACCCTGGCGAACTCTGATGGTGTCATCAGCATAGACAGATTTTTAATTGTTCTGGTCCACATAGGGATTTTGAGGTTTCTAATATCTCTTTCAACCCAACCCCCAGTTTGGAATATTCCTCAGCTGGGACATCTTGCTGTTGCTCAGGATCAGGGTGGTCTCAAAGTCTGGCAGAGTGATCAGAATCCGGACTTGCTTGAGCTCTAATTGTTGCACACACAGCCCCTATATCACCCTTATCACTGTCTTTCCTCCTGCCTTGGCCTTTGCACTTGCAACCCTTGGGTAGTACCATAGTCCATGGGTCTCCTCCACTCTATCAGGGAGAGTACTATGCATAGCAACTACTGCCTCAGGAGTGGCAGAATTGGTGTGAGGGGTAGGGAAGAGGCCAGGATGGTCTGTTGGTCACCAGAGGTATAGATCTCTTATGTGGATAGGATATTCAGTCCAGGATATGAGACACTCTTCAGCTGGGATATCCTGTCATTGCTCAGGAGTAGAGTGATCTTGTGGTTTGGAAGTTAGTTTGAAGCAGGACCTGGTCTAGCTCCAGACTGCTGCATCCCACATTGCCCTCATCACCTGGCTTTTGCGCCTGCAGCCCCTAGTGGCACCTTAGTACATGCTCTCCACTACTCATCAGGGAGAACAATATGAGTGGCAGCTGTGGCCATGAGAGTGGCAGCTGTGGCCATGGGAGCAGTAGACCTGGCCTGGGAGGCAGTGAGAGGCTAGGATGGTCTGGTGGCAGCCTGAGGACATATCCATTGTCTGCCCTAGGTATGCACCCATGCCTGTCCCAGCTTCCAACCATGTCTCTCCTAGTGGCCCTTGCCATCCTTCCCCTGTCTGTCTGATCCCCGGGTCTGCCTCTCTTCCTAGTGTGCATCCTTCATTCTTTGAGTGGCAGCAACAGCCTGTTGTGGGTTGCAATAGGGAGGTCAGTTTGTGGGTGGTCAGTTTGTGGTGGTCAGTTTGTGGCCTCAGCCTAGTAGCATCCCAAGCACCCCTTCCTCTCAGGGATGCCTAGCTCCCTTGTCCTCCATCCTGTTCATGACTTTGAATTCAGTTCAGTGTCCTCCATGCTCACCCCACTATCCTTCCTCTCCACTCACAGCCAGCTGGCATTCCAGTTTTGCTATTGACCCCACATCTTTTCAACCACTTTGAATTCCTAAGTTCCTCTGCCCTGACCAGGTACCTGTGCAGTTCTACTGGACCACAAATACTTGAGAAGTCAGGGTGACCTGAGTCACCTGATATTCAGTGGCCAGAGCCCTGTCAGATTTTGCTTAGTGCCCTCCACCATCTTGAGTTCTGTCCATGGCTCTCATCCTCCATCTCAGCATCCTCCCTCACAGCCTACCTTCTTCGTAACTTGGAAGCACCCGTAAGCTGAAAGGGGCCCTGTCTGTCAGGTAGCTATGGTGCCCTGCAGGCCTGCTTCCATGTCTTTTTGTTGCATTTTCTGCCCTGCTTGTTTATTGCTAACTCTCCTCCCAGCTCATTCCTCCATGCCACAGGTGGGACCTCCAGGCTAGTGCACAGAATTCACTGCTGAACCCATGGGCCGAGTGGGAGGACCCTGCCTTGCAGGCAGCAATGTGGCATATGGGCCTGCCCTGGGGAGGTGCTGCTCCACCAGACTACTCCCATCTTGCCTCTTCACCATGCCTCTGCACCACGTGGGCCACTACCACTGTGTTTTTGCTACCACTTCGGTTTCTCAAAAAAAAATTTTTTTTTCTGGACCAGGCACCAATATAGCATTTTTCATTCTAAGAACACATGGGGGGCTGTGGACATCTTGAGAGGGAGTGGCAGCGGGGCGACTGCTGAAGCCCTTGATGGATGCTGCTTGCCGCCCCACCACCATCTTGAATCTTAGAAGTCCCCATTTCCCTTTTTGAGTACGAAATAAATAATTAGATTTGGGTATACTCCCACAAAATCTGTGGAATTCTGACTTTGCACAAGTATAGCCACTTGTTTCTACATGTCCCTAGTAATAATTTTTTTACTGAAAGGAGTCCACAATTTCTAAAACGCAGTCTGTTAACTAACTTCTGTTATATTTGGTTGGGAGATGAGGCATTTCCTTGAGTTTTAGTGTGGGATATTCATTTAAAATGTGGCAGGGAAACAGGGAAATAACAACAGTTTGAAATCACCTGATGTATAGGTGGCTCTTGGTCAAATACCAAAGGTTTCTAGGAAAGTTCTCTGGGTTCATTGTCAGATCACACCAAAGTACCAAGAAGACAGGGAAATGTCATATTAGCATACTTGTTTTGCAAATGTCAGGTTTAACAATGCTCAGGTGACAAAGTTGATGCTCTACCATTTATTTATTTATTTTAATCAAAGGAAAATCAGAGTTGGAAATTCAACCAGAATATTGTCAAATGCCATTAGCCTTTCAAAGCTTTATTCAAAATGGTGGATAGGTTTTCGTTGCTCAAAAAGGTTCAAGTAAGATAATTTTAAGCATTTAGAATAGGTAAGGGTCCTTATAATAATAACAATGATCAACTTAAATTCAAGGTTCTTTTAAAACACAGGTTTCCAGGGAGAAAAGAGAAGCACAAATATAGCCATTCTAACATGATATTTTTACATACTGCCCAGTCTTCAGATAACCAGCTGCAATAGGAAAGTGGCCAAAAAGAGGACAATGAGCCTGGCTGGCTTCCCACCATACTTCCTTTCCAAAACCAGCGACTGCCCTTAAAAAAGTTATTCTTTAAGAAAACCTGGAGAAGATTCTTGATAATAGATATATATGACGGAATTCAGCTCTAAGAATACAAACCAAAAAGAGGTCATATTTTTCCCTTTGTATATCATATGTTGTGATTAAGGCAGAGAGAAGATTTTGGGAGTAATTTCAGGAAGAAGAGAAGAGCAACTTACATTGCTTCTTACATTCTTGGCAATGGAACTTAATTTAAAGCCATATAGGAAAAAAACAAAACAAAATATCAAAGACCAGAAAATGCAATTCTGAACATAAGAAACTTGAATTGGTTAAAATCATGATGTACACAGTCACATAGTTGAAGATTGTTCAACAATAATATTTTCATGAAGTAACGTTTTTCTGCATGTTTTATTCACAATTCACCATTGGAATCTCTAAAATTGTTTTGTTTCATTTGTTGGATCTGCACACTCATAAATTTGAAGATTTCTGTAATTATCTAATAACCCACCAAAATATTGGCATTGGAAGTAGATTTCATTTTGCCCAGAGAATGTATGGAAATGTGTATTAATAAAACCTCTGAATCAAATTCTGTTTTATCTACTGACTTTGATAATTTGAAAAAGATATATGACATCTTAGTGTTCTTCAACAGAATGTGGTTAATAACATTTTAACCCTTTCCCATTCCTATTCCTAACCTTTGTCAAATAACAACTTGTAAACAAAGATTTCACTAGACATACAACTTATGGAGATTCAACCCATGTATTTTCTATAGACTGAGAACAATCTTTATATAGATTGCTATTTCAATCTATTTGATCATACATTTTTTTTTTATTTAGGTAAAATTGTTTTTGTGTTCCTAGTATCTTGTAAATAAATTTGTTCTAGGTCAAGATAGTTAATTATACAGGGCTGGAAAGATGAGTGGATGAAGGACATGCTGCTAAGCTTAACTAGCGGAGTTTGATTCCTATGATGGAAGGAGAGAGCCTATTCCTGCAAGTTCTCTTCTGACCTACATACATGCCTTGACGTGTACACATCCTTCCCTACACTCCCACACTAAAATATTTTAATGATAATTAGATCTTGTATTTTTCTCTTGGTTTTGGCTGTTAGAATAACTTAGACTGGATAGTTTATAAATAAGAAATCTATTGTTCACAGTTCTGGTTGGGAAATCCACAATGAAGAGTAACCACAGATCAAATATTTGGAAATGCCCTGTCCTTATAGATGATGGTTTTTATGTGTCTTTACCTGATGGAAGGAATAAACAGGCTACCTTGGGCCTTTTCATACAGACACTAATTCTATTCATGAGGGCCCTGCCCTTGTGATGCAATCATGCCCCAAAGGCTCCAATCTCTTAATACCTTTACCATGGGGATTGGGTTTCAGCATAGGAATATTGGGGACAATATCTGCATTAAGAATACAACATCATTGTATCATACCATTGAAGAAAGACTTGCAAATGTTTTCTTATTTAAAAACAACATTGCTTTATGTTTATAAATTTAGCTTATTAACAGCATCAGAGGTTTTATTTCCATTTTCTGATTGATTTAACTGGGATGGTTGTTTATGTTCCAGTTTACTTTCCCTAATCAGAAATCGTTACTCATGATACCATAATAATCTATAGTTCAGTTAGCTGTGCTAGTAAATTATATGGAAAATTCAGTAAGTAAACTCAATTTAAACTCTTAAAAAAAGAAATTGGTGAGATATTTGAATACAATTTCTGATTGATTAAATTGAAAATACGTAAGTAGTTTCATATAACCACAGATGTTGGAGGCATCTATCTCTTTCTAGTGCTATTGCACCACGATAGTGTATTACGCATAGTCATTTGTTCAACAAATATTTACACTATTTACTTAGGGTTTGTTCAACCTTGTACTAAGTTCGAGAGATGCAGTAAGAACTAAGACAAAGTCATTTTTTTCAGTACTCTCATACAAAAATTATTAAATTATTTAAATTCTAATTGATTAGTTTTCCTTACTCTGGTATCACCATTCAGATTTTAATAACCAAGAAGAGCTCAACCAACTTAGTTGTTTAGTACTATCTACAAGTATGGACTGTATCTCTGGAATCCAGTGGTACTTTATGAATAATGAAAGACACAGCTGATAACTATAGGTTTCTATACTCTGAACTGATGAATATCCATATTTTTCTGTGGTTTGATGACTTCTAATATCTGACTCTGTTTTTCATGATGGAGCTAATACAAGTCCTAGCCAAGTGTGGACTTTCTTAAATATGTCCTATATTTGAACCTATTCAGTCTTCTCTCTGATTTTTTGTCTTATAAAATTATTTATTCTAAGGCTTAATCTTTGACCCATTACCAGCAATTAATTTGGAGTTGCTGTTTCATGGAAGCTCCACGGTTTGTTAACCTCACTAGTTTCCCTATGTAGGGTGATGTTTCCCTGATGGCCACTAAAATAGGGCAAACAAAGAAAGGTGCATTACTTTGGAGAAATTGTATTGGATTTTGAGCTACAAAAAGGAACTCCCACTTGCCACACTGTTATTTGCCTATCCCATGTTCTTAGTAATACATTAGTAATGCATTAAATATACTAATGTAGTAAGCACTATGGTTTAATAAATTTAATACATGCTATAGTGACCAGTATTGGACATGAAGGCAATTAAAAGAATAAAGCAGTAAAGGCATGGCAGCAGGAGCACGAAGGAGCTGGTCACATGGAGTCTGTAGCCAGGAAACAGAGATAAGTACTGGTGCTCAACCCACTTTCTCCTCCTCCAACCCCAGTATGGCACTCTAGTCCATTGGATGATGCCACCAACATTCAGGGTATGTCTTTCCCAGCTGAACGTCTCTAGAAGTGCACTCAAATATACACACACAAAGGTGTGTCTCCTGGGTGATTTCAAATCCAATCCACTGACAATGAAAATTAGCCACTGCAGTCAGTGTGCTTCATTGTATTTGATGGAATATGTTTTGTTTAATTTTCTCCTACTAGTTTAACTGTTGTAATTAAAAACTAGGAGTTCAGTAGTTAGAGTACCATTAAATAAATTATTTGATATGTTTGAAACATTCTTCTAATAACTCATATGCTACTGTTTTCTTGTTGCTTTTTTTTTCCAAGGACTGAAAAAAAAAACATGAAAATTAGTTTGTTATTTATCTGTACTTTTTAAGAGAATTTATCCATGGCTATTGGTCATAAGCCACAGTGGAAAACATAATACTATTTTTCTGTTAAATAGATACAGTATTAAAACAATAACTTATTGTTATACCCATAGTCCAGAGCATCTCTAAACCTTCATCAGAGAAGCCTCATCTTGCATCAGATGGAAATTAACACAGCAAACCTCAATGGGTCAATGTGCAGGAATGCTCAACCTTAAACGGGACATACATATCTTACTCCTCCCCAAAAGGCTCTGGGATCTTTCCAGAAAAAAAGGGATGGGAAAATTGTAAGAGCCAGAAGTGGTATATAACATTAAGGAAAGTATTTTCTAGGCACAACAGGGAAGTTGCGCACATTAATTCACAATGATTATGAAAGCATGGATGAGACCCGTGCAAGCTATAGCCACACAAAATCCCAGTGCAGAATGCAGAAGGTAGGCATGAATTCTCACTGATATCTGAGGAGCTATTGTCATTTAATAACTGTTGAGAGAGGGAGAGTCAGTTTTCTTTAATGATGTTACACATAATCACATACCAGGGCAGGCCCCATTTCCAAGATTAGCTGAACAACAAAACCTAGATTCAATGGGGAAAGAAAAAAAATCTCAAAATTGGGTGGCAAAGGATGAAAGGGTGGAGAGTCTGGTTATAGGATGGGTCAGGGTAGGGTGAATATGTTCAAAATAAATTGTATGAAATTCTAAAGTAATTTATGAAAATATTGTTTTAAAAAAGGAGAATTTCAAGTTAATCATTATACTCTCCAAGCATCTATTATGTATTTGCAGGTTGTAAAATAATTGCTGGCTAAATATTTTTGACATCACTAATGCATGACAGTAGAATTAGAAGACAGAATTGAACTATGAGGTCCTTGAAAAGATCTTAAATCATGTTTTTTGTTTTGTTTTGTTTTGTTTTTGTCGAGATGGGGTTTCTGTGTTGTAACTCTGGTTGTCTTGGAACTCACTCTGTAGACCAGGCTGGCCTCAAACTCACAGAGATCCATCTGCCTCTGCTTCCCATGTGCTAGGATTAAAGGTGTGTGCCACCACTGCCTGGCAAATCATGGTTTTTATCTCTAATAACTTCACAGTGATTGGCTCATAGGTACTCAGAAATTATTTGATGATTTTAAAACATTAAAATAATCAGAGGGATAATTAGTTCTTACTTTACCATAGAGATTTCATAGAAAATTTGAGAACTATCTGCTTTTTCTAGTCTGCATCAAGGAGTGATTTTTCTGCATTCAGCCCTATTCCCCTAATGACAAAGATTTTCACAGACTGTGTCAGGAGAGGTTGAGGTTTTAAATTATGTGTTGTTGGTCTGCTTTTCTGGAACATTAAGGAGAGTGTCAGCATACACAGTGGATAGCTTTTAAACCAATTCCACATTTTAACCCACTTTCAGGATTGCTTATCACAGTGAGTCTGGGTCAGTGAAAAGTTCTACAGAAAGCCTAGAAGGTGGCATCATGGGCTTTAGTGAAGTCAGCACAACGCATATGAAATGTGGAATTAATACTAATAGTGAGAAGCAGGGAGGATAGTGTTTGGGATTTCATTTGTTATCAATTATATTCAAATGTTAACAAGATGATTATTCCTGCCACCTGAATATGCTTCTAGGTTAATTGTATTTATACCAGTCTAGCTGACTTCAGAAAGAGTAATGTTTTCCTGTATCAAACCTTTATAGTAAAGCCCAGTTAGATTTTCTCTGCGTTAATTTTTCTTGTTTTTGCCTTTCCTGTCTGTTCCTCTTTAGCTTTTTTTTCTGCACAAGTGAAAATACGTACTGTAAGAATCTTCTGTACAGTCCTGTACAAATGTAATCTGTATTTCCTGTTACTCTCTCTTATGTGGGGAGCACACATGCTGTGAAATAAGCAAGCACTTGGGTGACTACAGTACCTCACACTACTGAAGAGTATATGCTTGACTATGGTATTTGTTTACAGGCACTAATTGACTTGAAAGTGTTTTATCATAATTTTCTCATGGTATTTGTATTTGTGGTCCTTTTAAGAATTGAAGCTGTAATCAGAAAATTGCAGTATTATCTCAACATTTTTAGTGGAAGCATGTAACAACCAATTTCACCATTTTACTCTAATCCTCCTTATCGCACCTTGATTTTTGTGCATTACTTAGAAAAACAGAGTAGTAGGTGACGAGTGGAACAGTAACACTCAATGGCCAGGGTAACTTAGGAAAACTTCTGGAGATGTCAATTTCAATGGTAGCTTGTGTGAGAGGGATATGAGTGAGAGTAAAGTAGAAACAAACTGGAATATATTTTTTATTCTCTTGGCTAAATCTTGGACAGAGATAAGTCATATAAACTCATGTGGACAGAGTTATTCCTCTGTCCAAAGCCATATCCTGACTTACCAAGTAAGACATGTAGGCATGCATTTTCCCAGTCATTGTATACTTTGTGATAGGAGAATGGACTCATATAAGAACATCTTTATCGTTTTTTTCCTTTCTTTTTTATTTTTGATTTTCGAGACAGAGTTTCTCTGTTGTAATTCTGGCCATCCTGGAACTCATTCTGTAGACCAGGCTGACCTTGAATTCACAGAGGTCTACCTGCCTCTGCCTCTCGAGTACTGGGATTAAAAGCATTCGCCACCACCTGGCTAGAAGAGCATCTTTATGAATGGTGATTGAGGATTACAGGAGGTCCTAAAGCAGTTAAAGAGAGCAGATATGACTCACGAAGCCCATCTCCTCATTCTTTCTCATAACAAGAATTTTGGTATGAAATGCAGTAGACATTAACTACCTGTGGCTATTTAAATTTAAATGAACTCAAGTTCAATTCAATTAAAAATCATCTCTTTAGTTCCATAAGCCACATCTCAAATGCTCAATAGCTATTAGTATATTGGACAACACCAATATAAGGTGTTTCCATCACTACAGAACATTCTACTGAAGAGCACTATTCCAAAGAAGTGAGCAAAAACAACTTTTTGACACATTAGGTGATAGAAGGCCCTTGGGAACTATTAGTATTCAAGTGAAGACAACAGAGCAAGAAACAAATTCATAAATAGGTGGTATATATTTTACCTTACTAGAAAGTTCAAATGCAGCTCTGTGATGTATTCCATGAGAAAAATAAATGTGGTCATAAATTGCAATTGTTGTGGTAGAGGGTGGTTTCTTTTTACTTGATTATTTTCCTTTCAGGTTGATTTTGGTCGAGTGTTTTAGGTAAAGACCCTTTCTGAATTAATGGTTGGCTCACATAGCCTCCTTTCCTGTGTGAGTCTAGTTGATGTACTCACTTTGAAATACAGTCTCTTAGGGAGCTGGGGAAATGTGATGCAGTTTTTCTCAGAAAGTCCTTTGATTATAAAGTGGTTGTTTGCCTAGTCAGATGATAGAGGATAATATTTAGTCTTCAGTTATGCATTTCCATGATAAAACAGACCGGCAAAACAACACCACCAACAACAGAAAAATTTAGATGCTTCAAATGTTACCTTATATAAAGTAAGGGGCTAATTCTCTTTTCACTCAACAATGTTCATTTAACAATAAAGCACCTACTATTTTTAGCAATACTTTGAAATACTCTTGGCAGGCCTCATGGAGATTATGAGGTCAAATAAGGCATTCCTTGTCCTCATGGTGTCTATAATCCAGTAATAAAAACTACCCAAAGTAGAAAATGAAAACTATCAAAAGTAATAGCAGGATGCTATGAGAAATCAAAGACAGAAGGGACATTTTTGGGCTGAGGAGCTGGAAGGACAGCTAAAATTTGTCTGTTTCTACAAAGTGTTCTTTCTGATTCCTGTTTGTAGACTAGGAAGTGAGCTTTCAGCTCTTGCTTCACCACCATGCCTGCCTGCTTGAAGCCACATTCCCCACCATGGTGGTCATGAACTCACATTCTGAGACTATAAGATCCAGATAAATGCTTTTATAAATTGCCTTGGTACTGTTGTCTTAGCACAGCAATAGGAAAGTAACTAAAGCACCTAAAGAAAATTTATGAAAGAATTTTTTTTGGGGGGGCTGTTTTTTTCAAGACAGGGTTTCTCTGTTGTAACTCTGGCTGTCCTGGAACTCACTCTGTAGACCAGGTTGGCCTTGAACTCACAGATATCCACCCACCTCTGCCTCCTGAGTGCTGAGATTAAAGGGGTGAGCCACAAATGCCTGACTCATGAAAGAGTTTTAAACAAAGTACTTGAAGGACTAAAGTATTTTCAAACATTCAATTGCAAATGTTAATGCAGAGTTGTAATATAAAGTCATGTTCAGGAGAGGAAAAGATTTCAAGAAAACTAATTTTTAAAAAACACAAGTGAAATGAAACTTGGGTGTTGGGTGAACAGAAGCAAAGAAGGCAATGAGTAGTAGAGAAGAGCCCTGAAAAGCATGAAGGCCAAACAATAGCTAGAAAAGCCTTCAAGATCATGATCTAAAGAGATGTCAAAGAGTGATACAGCTAGAATATAAGCTGCTTCCTTGGAATTCCCATTCCTATGTATTCTGATCAGGGATTCTATAATGGGCTCCAGGCAAAGCCTAAATGGATGCCATTCGTTTTCATTAGTAAGTTCTTTGAAATCCATCCTATTTCCTTTAAGGCAGCAATTCTCACTCTGTGGGTCATGCTACCTTTGACGGGGTCAAAAGACTCTTTGACAGGGGTCAGCTAAGACCATCTGCATATCAAATACTTATATTATGATTCATAACAGTAGCAAAATTACATTTATGAAGTAGCAATGAAAATAATTTTGTGGTTTGTTAGGGTTCACCACAGCGTGAGGAACTATATTAAAGGGTCATAGCATTAGGAACGTTGAGAACCAATGCTTTAAGGGAAGGTTTTAGATGTTACTAATTTAAATCTCATTACCTTTTCCCTTTATTTTATAGGATACAGACTGAGCCACATCTTTTGTTTAGATTTTCAGTTACAACCTATATATAATGTTATTGAACATTTTGAAAGCTATTGGAGAACATTACTTGAGAAGCTATCAAAAGTTATATTGTTTTGAAAGAGCCATGTATTTATAGGTTATTTCTTCAAACAGAAGTAACTGGCTGCTTCTTAGGAAATCAATGAAGAGTGAAAGAGAAGGAAGAAGAAGGAAAGGGAGGAAGCCATTTTCCCCCATCTTGACTTTGCAATTCAAAAGAAATTAGGTTACATTAAAAAAATACATTTGGGTAGTGTTGAGGATTGAAACTTGGGCTGTTTGCATGCTAAGCAAGTTCTTTACTTCTGAATTATGCCCACAGCCTCAGGGTACAATGGTTTATGTGCACAAACTGAGACAGGTTAATATGTCACAGAGAAATAAACCCAGACTTCAATATTTTAAAAGAATATTTTGTTTCAAATGAAGCTCCCCCAAAATAATATTACAGAAAACATGCAACTTAAGACAAGCTGTCATAAACACTAAAATTTTAGTACCATTTCTCCCAAAAATGGCAGGTTGAAAGTATAGAATTGGTACCCTATTATTTTCTTGCATAAAATTAACTCATCATAACTAATGGTTATTTTCAGTTACTCAGTAGTAAATGAATCTGAAGAGAGAATAGAATAAGATCTGTGATGGCTATGGTGAATTCCTGCAATTGATGGTTTGATACAACACAGTCAGATTATGTCAAACCTGACAAGAGCATGTATAGCTTTTTTGGTATTAAGGATTCTTTTCAGTTCTATACTGTTGAAAATGTTTGCCATGAAGTAATAATGCCTTTAATATGCAAATGATTTATAATTGCATTTTTAGACTATCAAATGCAAGCTCAAATACTCATTCTTTGTTTCACATTTCAGCTCATCACACAAAATAAGAAACATGACTTTTCATCATAGACTTCTTAAAAAGAACAAATTCTCTTCCCCTGAATTTTATTTTTATTTACTGCCCACCCTGGAATAGAAGAACTTAGTTGATCATTGAAGGACTTTGCCACTCATATTTTCTCCTTAGCCTCATCTCTATTGTCAGAGTCCTTTATGTGCACAACACTTGCTGAGACAGGGAGAAAGGTTGCATCTTTGAAGGAAACGTTGCAGAAAAGAACCACACATGGCTTTTATTCTTATTTTTTTCTTGATCTTTCTGTACTTAAAAAAAATCCCAATGTCTCATTTCCCCCTTATCTCTTCAATAGGAACAATATTTTGCCTCATTCATTTTCTAAGCAACCTCCACTTACTCACCAGGATTTCTTTCATAAAGAAGCAGTACCTGAGGTTGGGAAGGGATCCTCATCTCTACTCCTTGCTGGAGAAGCCCTGCCTTGATGCCTTGCATTTTCTCAGGATTAGATTAGGCATCTGTGAGGGCATAGGAGGTTGGTGCAAAGGGAAGGGAAATGTGAAAATAGTGGTCCACTTCAGGAAAAATTGTTTAGAGCTGTGCAGCTGTGAGTTTTCAGAAGACATTTCTAGTTTGTGAAAAATCTCTCTCTCTCTCTCTCTCTCTCTCTCTCTCTCTCTCTCTCTCTCTCTCTCTCACACACACACACACACACACACACACACACCATCTATTCAGAATCTTAAAGACTGTATTTTCTCATTTCACTGTCTGGACTCAGATTATTGTCAGAGCTGGTTGGCTAGCACTTGCGTATGTGTTTCTTGTCTTTTCTTTCTCTTTGCCTTTATTATTTGCTTTTCTAGTACTATGGCTGCTTTCCTTGACCTCTTAGTGTAAGAGGTGACTTATTGACAAGCAATACTTCATCACTATCAATATTTTATTCTTTGCATTAGTCTGTCTTTGTTTTATTCACCATGCCCTTCATTCCATTTCTGTGCTAGGTAACTTTTGATATTGGGGAATTCCAGACTAAAATAATTTGCTCTTCCATTTCACTTTACTGAATCACAAAAATGTCCAACTCTTAGATAAAATACCGATTTTAAGATTCCAACACATTTAGCCGGTGTCAGATATTAGCTTCAGTGTATTAAGGAAGTTGCTAGAGTTAGCATACCTCTCAGCCAGGCACAATCAAATAGGACCTAAAATAAACAATTTTGGTTACCAAAAGAACAGAAAGGGAAGATACTTGTACTATTTCCAAGAAGAGTGTAATGTCTTCATGTCATTACCCTCATAAAACTTTCCCTTTTGCCAGTAGCCTTTCCATTCTCGATCTCTCAAATTATTTGTCTGTTCTGTACCCAGAGTGATTCATTTATCCTATTTAACATGTAGCCTATTTAACATCTTCAGTGGCTCCTCACCATACACACAATAAAAATCTGGCTCTTGGGCATGGTTAAGAGTTCAGATTTTAATCCCTACCCCTGTCTTTTATCTTTCACTGTCATTCTGTCTTCTCACTTTGCTTTCTTGGTTTAATAATGTTTTAACTAGGTTTTATTTATTTAGCACACACGTGTGTGGAGTGTACATGAATGCTGCCATGACACACATCTGAAGGTTAAAGGACAAGTTTCAGAAGTCAGTTCTCTTTTTAACCATGTGAGTCCTGGAGATCTAATTAAAACCATCAAGCTTTGCTAGTGGTAGCTTTACCCACAAAGCCATCTCACCAGCCTCACTTTGTATTTGAGCCCTGAAAAATTGTTTCTACTTTCCCCCATAAACCCTGTATGGGTTGAAACATCTTCACTTTTGTTTGTAGTATTTCTTATATGTAGAACATTCTTGCTCTTATTCTCAGAGTAATTATCCATACTTTGTGCTTAACACATAGTCTGATACATAGGAATTACTACAGTTGTTTTGATTGACTGTTCAGATCAATGAATGATATTTCTTAAGACTTTGCTCAGGGAATTCTTCATTGATTACATTACATAATTACTTTAGTCCCAGTTAGACAGAAATTTGTTACTCTAAATCACTTTAGATTCCTCGATCATACTTACCATAGAATGAGAATATGAATATCTTAAAAGTTAAGGATTGTGTTGTGTTTGGCTCTGTGTCCCAAATACCAGAAAAGGGATCTGTCTGAGAAACAGTGATGAGTAAGATTTGGCCCCCCTCCCCCGTCTCTCTCCTACCTCTCACCTCTCTCTATCTATACCGTGTGTGTGTGTGTGTGTGTGTGTGTGTGTGAGTGTGTGTGTGTGTGTGTGTGTTTTGTGGGAGATGGAACCAAAGGCTTCATGTGCTAGGCAACTGTTCTACCATAGTATGTACAACTCAACCCAGTAAATGTGCTTTTGATCTATCCCTTATTTCAGAGAATACAGATTATTAAATTTAAAGTATATGAAGCTCATTTCTGCTACAACAAACTAACGTCTTGAAACCAGAAAGTTATTCTTGCTGCTGTTTTGATATGCTAACATAATATAGTACATGTAAGTTGACATATATATTACTGCATTGCTATCCAGTTTATACAAGCCGAATGAGAGAAACTCCTCAGGCAAGTCTCAATCAAGGCTGGTCCCACAAACTTTTCTATATCAGCCTTTTGGGGAAATTTTTAGAACTCTCTTATAGTTGTGCCAACCACAGGAAAAAAAGTATGACTGGAAAGGAACTGTCAGGACATTGATCATTTACAAATAATAATTATTATTATGGTCTTACCTTAGATTCAAAATTGTTTAGCTTGTCTACTGTTCTTTTAGACTCAAATTCATCCTAAACATATGTGTTGAGGTGCTCCCAGTGAGATCATGTCCCCAACATCTACTTTTCCATATCTGAGGATGGAATATGTCCCTGGAAATGGGCTGCTTGTTTCTTTAGGGTTGAGGCATTTATACTATAGTAATCTAACCTACAATGATGCTACAGTCTTCCATTTTTACTCAAGGCTATCCAATATTTCTAGTTTATATGTGACATTAATCCTCTTTCTTGCAATGGTTTAAATGTTTCATTCCCCTAAAACCTCATATAGTGAAAACTGCACCCCCAGTGTGATAGTATATACAAGCAGGGCCTTTGAGAGGTGATTAGCCCATGAATGTAGAGTCTCCATGAACAGAATTAATGGTCATTTAAGAGAGGATCCAGGGACTTCTTTATTCTTTCCACTATGTGATGATGCAATGAGCCTGGAAACAGAATTCCCTGAATATCAAATCTGTTAGTACTTTGATCATGAACTTTCCAGCCTCCAGAATTGTTGTCCATAAATTTCTGTTATGTATAAAGCATCCAGTAGAAGCAGCCTGAATAGACAAAGATGGTATGCTTTTTATAAACTAATAGATCTTCTGCTTTCTGAGGCGGCCTAACAGATTTCTCTCTTAATCATATGTCACAATTTTTGGCTCTAAATTGTAGGCATTCATAAGACCTTTCCATCCTGTTTTTACTCTCCTCAGAAATCTCATAGGGCTGATATCCTAGAGCTCTACTCTGTGATTGAACAACAACAACAACAACAGATTCTCTGTCCTTTTCATCCACTTTATTCAAACAGTTTATGCTTTTCCAAATTTCCTTATCTGGGCAGTGTAAAGTTTATACTTTTATTTTATTGTAAAGAAATTAGGCCAAGTGTCATGGCACCGACCTTCAATCCTAGCACTCAGAAAGCAGAGTCAGGAAGTTATCAGTGAGTTCATAGGTCAGCCTGATCTACATAGTGCGTTCTAGGCAAGCCAGACTGAAAAACAAAAACAAAACAAAAAGCAAAGAAACTGATTTTCCTTGCTTGAACCTTATTTAATTTCAAAGAAACGTCATGTTTATTGAGATATAGTTAATACATCATGTAATTCAGCCACTTAAAATATATTATTTAATGACATTCAGTGTGTTAAAACTTATAGTCATTATCATTATCAATTTTGTAGCCTCTTTGTCACTCTCAAAAGAAACTCCAGCTCTACTGCCAATTCTAAAGAACATTTCTTCCTAATTGTGTCCATATTCCCAAGCAATCATTCATATACCTTTTCTCTTTGCTCATTCTGAAGATGTCTCATATAAATGGAATCATACATTTGGGCTTTTGGGTCTTCTTTAACAATTATTCCATGTTGTATCCATGTCTCAGAATTTAATTCATTTCTGTGAATCATTATTTCTTTGTAAAATATTTTGTTCATTTATTAATAGATATATATTTGGGTTATTTTTGGTTTTTGATTATTAGGAATAAAACTGCTATGAAGCATCATGGACAGGCTTTTGCGTGTATATATGTCTTATTTCTTCTGTGCATATACATAGGCATAGAATTGCTAATTCATTAATGAAATTAATACTCGAGAGTTCCATGGAAACACAACATTTACAATATTGTTTTATGAGGTAAGAAGAAGACATTACCGTTCCTGCCCTCTGATCCAGCAGGGTTAAAACAGCTTTAGTTATTAAAGGAAATTGTCTCCCCAACCTCCTATCAAAGTAATTAAAGCAGATCATTTTGAGTCTGAAACTTCATGTAATGAAGTAATTGGGCTTTTTTTTTTTCTCTCCTCCTATCAAAAGTCAACAGTAAATTAACAGTTGCATTGACAGCTATCCTATTTCAAAGCTAGAATACTATTCTCCTAGGAAATGGATTTTGCCCATATATGGGCAAAGCTAGCAAGCAAATCAGCTTGTTGTTACCTCTAGGCTGTATTACATAGAGTTCATTCTCACAAGCCTGTACTCATAGACTTTCTGATGGCAAGTACTATGTTCTAACTTGTATTTTATATCTGAATAGCAGCAATCAGTTGACAACATACACAGGGATTTACATGAAAATGTTCTATTGGCTTTCATAAATACCATGTTATGAACATGTCATTTTACAGATTTTTAAAGCCCTATCCTTTTATTCTTAAAATTTTTTCTAGCATTTAATTGGAATCCAGGAATCCTGGTTTGGTATAAAGGAAGGAGAGATGTAGTCTTTTAGAGACAGATCTGAGAATGGGGAAGATGCTAAGCTTTAATTTGCTTTAAAGCAGGTTTTTGAGTTGCCATTTAATATCCATTAATGGGCTTAAGTTTTTCTCTGAATCTAAGACTAAGGAACTTTCCTTGACTATGAAGGCCATACTGTTGTTTGAATGCCCAGACTAGCCCAAATTCACACATTGAAACGAAATCTCCATAATAATGTTAAGAGGTAAGGAGTGGGGGAAATGATAAGGTCATGAATATGGAGCCCTAATGAGTAAGATCAGTGCCTTTATGAAAGAGGCCTTAGGGATCCTTGTTCATCTCTTCCATTATGTATAGACACAGCAAAAATATGCAATCTTTGATGGAAAGAATAAGCCCTTAAATTGGGTATATATCTACTGATACCTTGATCTTCTATTTTTTGGTTTCAAGATCTATGACCAACACATATATCTGTTGTTGACAGAGTTAGTTTAAGGAACTTGGTTATGGTTGTGCAAACAGACTAAAAAAATACACACAGCTGGATAGTGGTGGTACACACCTTTAATCCTAGCACTTGGATGGCATAGGCAAGTGGATCTCTAAGTTTGAGGCCAGCCTGATCTACAAAGTGAATTCCAGGACAGCCCGTACTGTCACACAGAGAAACCCTGCCTAGAAAAAAACAAAACAAAACCAAAAACCAAATCAAACAAACAAAAATAAAAAAACAAACAAACAATCCCAAATTACATACATATGCACACATGCACACTTACGTGCACACACACACACACACACACACACACACACACACACTTTTTGGTTTGGGCTTTTAAGATAGAAAAAACAGTGAATTCATGTGCAATGCAAAAGAAGACAAGAAACACAAACCAACTTCTCAGAGCCCAAGGCTTTTAGAAAGAACAAACTATGCTGCCTCTGTAGTCAACTTCATCTTTGATTTTTGTAGGGAGAATTCATGAAATCCTCTTTATAAATGTCAAACATGCATTTAAAGTTTATTTGTATGCATCATCTCATCAGACTATGTGATATTTCGTTTGAGTGACCTAAGAGCATGGGAAGATGAACATAATGAGAGCCCTTCAGTGAATGATCTGCAAAATCTCTAACACGTGATAAGACTAAGGGAGAAGGAAGAGTACATTTAACATCTGGTTCTTAACATCTGCTGCTTACTATGCATATGCCCATGTCTGTATTGCTTCGCTGTCTGTGTTTTCATTTCCTTACCTGAAAAATAGTAGAAATAATAGTGTCAACCTCATAATATTGTAAAGATCACAGAGAATATATATACTATGGTGGGGGAAGGAAGGCTCAAGCAGTCAAAGTGCTTGCTATACAAGCATGACTACCTCAGTTTGAACCTCAAAACCCAACCATATATAAAAGTCTGATGCAGTAGTACATATCTCTGATCCAAGCACTCCTATGTCAAGATGGAAGGCAGAAATAGAAAAATTGGCTGGAAATTCATGGACCAGCTAGCTTGGAGTAAACACAGCATGACAAAAACAAGAGAGGCCATGCCTCAACAGAGTAGAAAGAGAATCAACTTCCAGAAATTGTCCTCTGACCTGCACAAGTGTTCCATGGTGCATGTGTATGTGCACAAACACAAAATAATAAATTAAAAATGAGTAAAATTATGGTAGGGGTAAAATATTATAAAATATATTTGTTTTACATAACTATTTGAAGACCAATCTGTTCTAATTAATAATGGTAAGACTATATTGTTTTTCACAGAAGAGAGTTCCTATCTGGATTGAGATGTAATGGTAAACAATTAATATAAATATAAATATTCATTTGTTAACATTTGGGATTGTATTACTTTACTTATTCACAGCAAAAAATATGACATAGAGACCCATTCATCCAGAATCACTAGCAAAGCCTAGAAATCACATCAAAATATAATTAAACCAAATAATAGTTAATTAACTGAACAGTAAAGCATCCAAATGCTATTATCAAAAAAAGATACACTGAGATGCCAGGCTTGATTTCAGTTATTGTCTCTGGTAATAGAGGCAGAATTCATCTTTCATTCTTTCCAGTTAGTGAGGTGAATTGATAAAATACAGATAGAGCAACCTCTGCTTCCTAGGTACTGAGATACAAGCCATGATGTACCTAGACATATTTTATTAGGACCATTGAGATTTTAAAAATTCCATCTGTTCAAATATTGTACTAGAACTGGAGCTGGCGTCTTTAAAGGGCCTCCAAATGATCCTCTTTTTTTATACAGTAAATTCTCTTTTTTTCTTCTACTTTCTTGCTTCCCGCTCTTATTTAACATCTTGATTCCTTAAAGCCAATGCACTGCTACCTCAGGAGGAAAGAGTTCTCCTGTATCTGACTGGATTAGGCTGACAGATCTTAGGTAGCCTCAGCCTTAAAGAAAAGACCTAAGTGGGTTGTCTTTCGTGGACTTTGGTAAGCACTTGTCTTCTTGGTTGGTGTGTCCATAGCTGCTTAGACTCTGGCACTCAAATGGTGAGTACTCAAACAGATTGCTCTTTTGGTAGGTCTTTTAGAAATAACACTTGCATTACTAACATAAGTGCCACATGTTGGAGTAAATCAACACAAGCGACATGCAGAACTTAAATCGTTTTCTCCTTTGTTTCTTTAACTCATCTTTTAATGTAACAAAACAGCAAGAATCAGGTTGCTGAACATTTTGTGTTTTAGGAAAATGAGATGAGATCATTATATTTTCCTTGGTGCTCCTACATAGAAAATATATTTCAAAAGGGATACATTTCAACTATGTATCACTGTTCCCAAGTTTACTTTATATTTTAAAGTTTTTTATAAAAGCAATTCTAAAGTATGGCTACTTTGCTGTCTTGATGGAAGGTTAATTAAATTGAAGTATTTTTTTCTATAATGATGAGAATTCTTGCAGTGTCCCTGAGCAACTTTATTGTTAAACTAAGCCTCTGGATCTTTAGTGAACAGTGTCTGCGGTGATAGACGGAAATGTAGGAGGTTTAGATTGAGGTGACTTACCGAGGTCTTTGCCCTTTAGAAGGTGTTTCAGTGAAATTACCAATATGACTTTTGTCTTCATACAATTTGCCAATTTCTTTCCGTAGATCCTTTTGTAAAATCAAAATGTAGGGTTTGAAGAGACACCAGAATATAACATTCTGATCCTTTTCATCCTCTCTATCATCTTTACCCATCCTTTTCATTGTTCCCTCCTTTCCTGTCCATGTCCTTAATAGTCTCTCTTTCTCATTCTCATGTTTCTTTCCCTGTAAGTACCATATACAAAATAAAATAAAACATATGTTACCTACCTCCGTGAGACTGGCTTATTTGCTTAACACGATGGTCTCCAGGTCCATCTATTTTCCTACAAAAGGCATAATTTCTTTTTTTAATGGCGGAATACAGCTCCATTGTTTTAAATACATCTGGCAATGAGCATCTGGCTGATTTTCTATCTTCTATTATGAATAGTGTAGCAATATAGATGGATAGGCAAGTCTATCTGTGGGATCCTGAAATAGATTCCCTAGGTATGTCGCCATGATTGGTATAGCTGGGTCCTGTGGTATTTCTATTTTTAATTTTTGAGGAACATATAAGTTATGACATAAGAGTTCTTTTAATTGTGATCTGAAAAATTCATTATTTTTATTATTTATTATATTTAAAATTTATTATTGAAACAAGAGAGGAGGGGAAAAGATTACATCACAATGTACAAGGGATTTTAAAGGTCTACACATTTATCATAATGGACAAGAGAGAATTCAGCTGGAAGTAAAGCACCACTTATGTTTTACTGACTCCTCAGGGTGAGAGCAAGAAGGAAAAGAAAGAAAACAGAGGTTGAATCCAATGCTTAAGTTATTTTAATACATTAGAAAATGAAGAATATTGTTACATGGAAAAATTACCCCCACAAAAATTATTTTTCAGGTACATAGTTCTCAGTATATCCACAATTTATCTTGTAACGATAGAATTTTCACTTGGTTGACTCTCATCCTTTATATAGTTCACTGAATGTGCTCTATGGGCCATAAAAATAGCAAGAACCATTTTTATTATTATATAGTGCATTATTCCAAGGAGCCATAGCATAGCAGAAACTACTTCTTTTGTTGTGTACTAAATTCTCTAATCAAATTAAATGACACATTTTATGTTCTATGTCATTCATTTAAACCATTTTACATGTTAGAGATTAGCCACAAAATCCCGACAATTAAATAATAGTTTACATCAACTGTCTTCAAGGGCACTTAAAAGTCTAGAAAGAAAACTTCCCAATTTGTGACTATTACAAATAGAATTGGTGCAGTGGTTTGATTATTTGTCCACTCGTGAGCTCACATTGAATTTAATTGCATTGACAAAGTTGTCAAGAGGTAGGATCTTTAAGAGATTAGTGGATCACTCTTGGTTAGTGGATTCTTTATAAAAGGATAGATTTGACCCATTTTATGTCTCTGCCTTGATGTCTCTTTGCCCTTCTGCCATAGAATGAAACAGAACATAAGACCTTGCCATCTACATGATCTTGGATTTCCTAGACTCTGGAACCATTCAGTCTGTGATATCTATTATAGCAGTACAAGACAGACCAAACCACTTGCATTGGTTTGAATGCATTAACAATAAACTCAGAGCCAACAATAATATGTCAATGTTGTGGTAAGGAAAGATATAAAAGCACTTTCTGTTTATGTCATTTAATGAGAGTGGATCCATATTTGAATTATCTTCTTTTCTGTCTCTGATTCTTCAACTGTCGCTATGCTGTTGTATGAGTCTGAATCTGTTCCTACCTAAATAGGTTGTCTGGTTAATCTGTCTGTTCCTGGCCCTGTATGCCCCCCAAAAAATGCTTTGCTCTCTGTTTTATTGAAAATCACAGAAAGCATCACATGAGAAAGGAAAAATGGTTACCTTACATAAATCTTTGACAAGTTCAAAGTGGCCTGAAATATGGACTCAGGAAGGCTGACATTAATATCTCTTTTCTTAGTCACTCAACGACGTAAGTCACTAATGTCACCCTATGATACAATTAGATTTCAATTATATAAAACCTCCTGTTTTGTTCTCCCATGCTCTATGGCTTCTATTTCTTTCTGAATATTTATTTTGTGTGTGAAGTATGTATATATTTCAATGCCTATGTGAGTAGGTGTGCCTGTGTACCCATGCATAGTTCAAGAGGCTGTTGGGTGTTCTCCTCTATCAGTTTTTGCTTGTTCCTTTGAGGCAGGACTTTCCCTGAACCTGGGTCCCACAATTTTAAACTACATTGCAAGGCCTTAAGCAGAAGCAATCCTCCTTTCTCCATTCTCCTTAGAGATGGGATGATAGGTATGTATGGGACTCTTGTTTCATTATATAGGTGCTGGAATCAGAAATCTGTTCCTCATGATGGTCAGCAAATACTATTCTCCCCTGAGCCATCTCTTCATTGTCCTCTGTCTCTTTTTTTTAATCTCCTATCAAAAGCCCAACATTTATTGCTTCCATTTCCTTATCTCTCAGAACACCCTTCATCCTATGAAGATAGGTTTGTTCCCTAAAACTGGTACCCTAAAAGTTGTTATTTACTCTCAACAGATTTTTGAATTTTTGTTTGCTTGGTGTTCAAGCTCTATGCTTACTACACTCTCCTATTCTTTTCCTTTTGCTCTTCTTCAGGATCATGTGTTCTCCTTTTCTTTATTCTCTGTCTCTCTGTCTCTGTCTCTCTCTCTCTCTGTCTTTCTGTCTCTCTCTCTTGTTCCCTCCTCTTCCCACTTTATCACTCTGCCCCCTTTTCTCCTTATCTCTTGTTCTCCTCTGTTCTATACACTGGACCCAGGGCTTCCCACATGCTACGCAAGTGCTCTACTACTGGGCTACATGTCCAACACTCTTTTAACATATAAACAGGGTTTCACTAAGTTGTCCAATCTTGCCTTGAACTCACTCTGAAGCCCAGTCAGGCCTTGAAATTGTAATCCTTCCTACGCCTTTTGAGGAGCTGAGATTGCTAACCCACACCACCAGGCCAGTTCATGCAATAGAAACCTGTTTTCTTGCCCCAACTGCTACTGAGACAGATTCCTAACTTGTAAACACATTTTCACTGTGACTTATTTTACCCTCTATCTCTAAAAAGATAGAAAGAGAAATCTTCACCACTCTTGCAGGTGGCCTGTAAAGATAGAAAGAGAAATTCACTGCCCTTTTAGCTGTCCTTAGCTTGGATAACAGGAGCTGCAGAGAGAACTAGCTGAACTGAGCTAACATCTTTCAAACCATTCCACCAACTCTCAATTCCAACTGCCAACACTCTCCTTTATATTCTATGCAAAGTTCTCAGAAGTCCATTCGGCATGTAACCATAAGGAGAGCTACACAGGACAAAAATCTTGACAAAGCGTCCTGCTACAAGTTCTTTTTTTTTTTTTGTATATGTGTTTATAGTCATAGCTCCAGGGAGTAACTCTAGCAGCAATCTCATCAGCCCATATCAACAGCTCTGATCATTTTATAAGCTCTTTTCTCTCTAGCCACCTGCTCTATCCTGTCATGAGTTCACTTAATCTAAGAACAAACCTGTCATCCTCTTTACCAATCCAATTTGATTCCACCTTTTAATTTTAATAGTGTGATTCAGTCTCAAAATTTCCTACTCATTTGTTATTCATCTTTCTGACTCCCCTATCTCGTCAATTATCTAGTCCTGTTGATGCATTCTCTGTAATGTATCTCATCCATTAATTCTTTTGTATTCCCAAGGTCTGAATATTTTCCAGGCCTCATTATCTCTTGCTTGTAAAAGTGAAATAACCTTCTAGCAGGTCTCTTGGTTTCTACGGTGCTTACCCCCTCCTGTCTTTTTCCATTTCATATCCTTATCAACTGTTCTGCTGAAAGAAGGGAGGAGGAAAACACCCAGACCAGAGTTAAAGTAAGTGGAAATAAAGTAGTCTGAAGTCAGAGGAGCAAACACTCATTGTCGGTTGAAGCAATCAGAGAAAGCTTTACAAATGAGATGGAATTTTAAATTTATATTTAAAAAGAAAGAGAGCTAAGGACAGTACTTATGTTTGGGGAAAACGGTGAACAGAAGTTTGATAAAGAAGTGTAAGACAAGTTTGAGAACAAAGAATAGACTTAGCTAAATCTGAATATCATTGTACAAAAAATGACGCTAGAAATACAGTCTTGGTTCTGATTGTAAGACTCCATGAATATCAGGCAAAGGCATTTCAAATATGTGGTATAGGAAATTGGTAGAGACATAATGAAAATGGCATTTCGTGAAGAAGAATCTGGCAGCTGCATGCAGGGTAGATTGGTGGGAGGAGACATTGGAGAGAGGAGGCCTGGTGAGGAGGTTATAATGGAGTTCAGATGTGAGTTAATGATGGCTTTGAATAGGAAGACACTGAGAGCACTGGGAGCAAAACTGATGAGGAGGATGCAGATGTGAAAAGCATCGTGGAAAGGGATTTGACAAGGTTCCCTGAGTGTCTGAATTTGCAGGTGGTTAGGAAAGGAAGTGGGAAAACGAGAGAACAGAATGACCTGTGCAGTGTCCATTGAAATGTTCTCATTCTTTGAGCTTTAGTGCTTCTTCTAAGAGGTCTTATCCCAAAGGAGCACCAGGCGCTTGACACCCTCTTTTCAATAGATAGGCAGAGAGAATTAATTGAAAACTCACTGGCAGTGACTTTGCATGCTATACCAGGGAAGAGACATATTGACTTTACATATAGTAGGAACTTAGCATAAAGCATAAACTAAGGATAAACTTAGCTTTTTCCTAAATTGATCTTTAATTTGAGGCCACTTTACTTCCTCCATAAAAAATATCAGGAACATCTTGGGGGCACAAACCACGTCTTATTTGTAGATAGACATTCTATACAGTACAGTTATATGTCTGTAGCATTAGGTGACAGCTATTTTCCTTGCTTGTTTCCCCTTCATTCTCTCAGAGGGCTTGGGTAACTCATCTACTGATTCATTATTATGGGCAAGATAGTAGCTTAAATACGTTACTATATTTGAGCCTTAGTTATTGTGAAGACTGTCAGTGTCTTTTTCCTACATGGTCTCTTTTCATATTCTACTGTTTTTTAACGAATTAGGTCATGTAGTTTATGTTCTAGCAGCATCTTGGTAGATTGTAGTTGACTTTTATTCTAAGATTCCTGGCTGTGGTGTGGACTCTCTGCTTCATAGAAAATGCAGCTTTAACTCTATTTGAATACTTTAGTAAGACTACAGAAAGTGAATATATTTGCACAAATGATAGATTTTGTTGTTTAATTTTGTAACTGTTTAAATTTGATTTGTCTCTTTCATTTTCCATTTTTTGAATTCAAGTATACTATACAGCTATTCATCTCTAGAGACATTTGATACTGACCGAAAATACAGTTTTTTTATTATTCTACTATTTTGAAGCAGTCAGAGGAATGAATATATCTATAAACAATTTGATTTTGAGTTTCTATTTTCCAAATGCCTTTCACTTGTATATTGATGCCAATTTCCTCATTTACATGTTTCTTTAAATTGGTAAGGTTTAGTATAGTTGATAGTAATACTCAGAGAAAATTTGCAAGAATTCTCAGTTGTGTCTATTTATTTTAGATATTTTAGAGTTCTGCATTCTCATGTCAGGTCTGCCTCTTAAGTGTTATGAGAACGTAAGTGCTATGAGACATGCTTTCCTCTATTTATAAACAGTGTTAACCTTGTATCTAAGTAACATTTTGGTAGTCAAATGGGAAAATTATGTTTTGAAAATGTACAATATGGGCATTTCAGAGTCTTATAGGAGTTTAGGTTATAACTCAGCATAATCAGATCCCATAGAAACTAGAATGCAGGACAGAAAAGTTACCTGAAATTCAGGTTATGTGCCCCCGCCACAATTTAGACACCTATGGACTGTAGATTCATCCACATCTCAATTAAGATATCAGCAATTTAGAAGTATTTCTGTGTTAGAGAAGGTTTAAGTTGACAGAAAAATTAAAAGGAAGGTACAGAAATGCCCCTTGCACATTTAAGTAATAGCCTCCTCCACAAGAGAGGTGTATTTATTATAATTAATGATTGATTTTTGTTTGATTATCTGATTATCAATGATATCAACTTGACAAATTATTATTACTATTATTATTATTAAGTCTACAATGTTCATTAGGCTCACTCTCGGTGTTGTATGTTGTGCCGATAATAAAGATACAATGACATTTATTCATTATTACAGTATCATCAAGAAAAATTTCATAGTTCTTCAGGGCCAAGAGAACTAAAAAGGTGACATAAAACACAAGAGGGAGACTGAGTATAAAATATCAAACAAACATGGTAAGGTAGATGTGTTGCTATTATTGGAGGAAGGGATAGATTAATAAAAATAGACTCTGATTTAAGAAAGACAGATTAAAGAGTTACGGTTAGGGTCATGCTTTCAAATAATTGGGCTAGATTATTTAAATTCTTACATGATAACCATATGATTTAGTGAGTTTTTTCTTTATTATTGTTACATTTATATATATATATATATACATATATATATATATATATATATATACATAAACATAAAAATACAGCCTGCTGAGTTTATATAGTGTTGCTCATTTGTATTTGCTTCTGAGGCTGGCCACATGGTAGAGATAACCAATTAGATAGCTAATCCTTGGAGAAAACTGATTTTTTTTCTCTCTCAGTAGTCATTAACTGACTGTAGTCCTTCATCTAAGGGTGGAGCTCTGTGAAATTTCCCACATGCACATTGGCATGTCAACTGGTGATGTCATTTTTCAGGTTTTACGTAGGAAAATATATTGTCAAGATCTTGTGAAAGTAGCTTTCCTGTTATATATAGAAGATATAATCTCAAAATAGACATACTGGTCTCCTGGCTCTTAAAGAGAAGAATCTTTTTTAGCTCACAGATTTAAAAGGTGAAAATGCAAAAAGCATGATACCTGCTCTTACAGAGGCCTCCTTGGCTAGATCATATCATCATACATGGTGTAACACAATTATGAACGAGAGGGAGAGTCAGACTATGAGACAGGAAGCCTGAGACTAGAGTCTGAGTCATACTCTCTGATAAGAACACATTCATAAGAAACAACAAAAGCCCCATGAGCCCTAACAGGATACTACAAAAGCTGCGTCCATGCTTTCCTTGAGCAATAGCTGCAATGACCTGACTATCTCCTATTAGGTGCTACCTTTTAAAGGTCCCACAATCTTCAAAATTCCAGCAGCAGAGACCGAGCTTCCAACACATAATCTCTCATATAACAAATCATATGAAAACCAGAGCAATCCATAAGAAAATCTACCTTGTATGTAACCTTCTTTTGGTTTAGGAATAAACTCATCTCTGCCAAAATGAGAGAGGTACATTGATTTCTATACAAATAGTTATTAGAACAGGAAAATTTTGCAATTCACTTACATGTAAAGTACTTTGGTAGAATGCTTCCCTCTACTACACATAGGTAGCTGCTTGCTCTATTTTAAACAAGACTTTCCATGAGCCCTGATATTTGGCATCATCCAGTACTACAAAACAGGTGATTATTCTATTCTCCACACAAACTCACACACTTTGAATTGGAAGAGAGCTTAAATTGCATGTATCCCAAGCCTCTGACTTTTCCTAAGGGAAACAGATGATATGGGTTAAGTGACTTGCCTAAGGTTACTTAGTTAATGATTACATACAACTGATTTAAGGAGCCAACATACTTCTTGTTGTTTTCTATAATGAAAATGTTTACTTTCATAGAATGTAATTTGCTGGGACCTGTCCTAGTGATCCAACCAGAGACCCCCGGTGATTTGAACATTTGCTCTGAGCTAGATAGAGTTCAAAGAAAACCTATACCAGTTTCTATTACTTGTGTTCCTTTACCTCAAAATTTGATTCTGAGAACTTGGAGAACTCTGAAACTTTCCTTGTAGTTCATTTGCAAATGTATGATGCAATCCACAGATTCTTGTGTACGATTCTGAGCTTGTTGCTTTATGGCTTTGTTAGTCTCTGCATCCATCCCATAGCTGAGTACAAGCAGATGTAGAAATTGGCTTGGCATCTGGGATTCATCTCTCATGTAAGCTGTGTTATACAGTGTAATCAATTTTTATATTTGCATGTAAACCATATCCAGGGACACTTGCACAATTTAAGAACTCATGAGGCAAAAATGTGAGAATGGTTTTAGAATCATATATAATACATACTTTAATTACCAGTTGTGCCTTTAGAGGATTTCTCTTAGTTGTACAAATGTATATATAAACATTCAAATACAGTCAAATATATATGCATATACATAAAATCTATGCATATATTTCTGCTTACTTTATTCAACTGCCATCATATTTATTTATTTATTTATTTGTTTATTTAATTTTCTCTGGAACTAGTCATCTAGAACTTAAAAAGTAAGCAGACCTTAAATCTAAGAGGGCATTTGGAGGGGTGGAGAAAGGTATAGAGAAAGAGATTCTGATTGAGAGTCTGATTGATTTTAATTTTATCTGTGATCCCAAAAATGAATTTAGGATTGGTATCAACTTTTTACAAGGTATCTGGGCTTTCATTCTGCTTTTGTACTGTAGAAATCTATCAATACAATTCATCTGAATTTAACGATGAGGAACTAACAGAATATCTGATAAACATTTAGGCTTCTAGGCCCATACTTGAAAATATTTTGAATGGTCCACCTGGTAGACAGCTATCTCTTTTAATCACATGTATTTAACAATCATTCAGTACTTAAGCCACTAGCCTGCTTTAGAAAGCAACACCGCAAATTATTGTGTTTTTTCTCATTTACTTGAAATTAAAATTGGATTTGGGGGTAACAACATAGGAAAGCAATGGGTGTGACAACTGTGTAGTATAAATTGCTGCAGGTGATTGTACCATGGCAAAACTATTAAGGCAAATTCAAGATGCAAATATTATTTATTTGACAGCAAGCAGAAAGGCAAATTACTCAGGGGCTGTGTACATGTGCTTGTATAATTGCTCATAAATTATTATGGCTCATGTTAAAATTCACTCAGTTTGCCAAACCACATGGTTTTATTTTAAATAAGAAAATTGCAAATTGTTAGAAATTGGAAAATGTAATACGCATTATAAAATGATTACTCCCATGGGCGCATGGTAATTTGTGTGCAACTTTTTTATTTGCTATCACCTATCTCTCAAAATCGTTATTTAATCACAGCTTTTAAGATTATGCAGCTTACAAAACAACAATAGAAAAAAATCTGCCAATGGAATCTCAGTAAAAGATTATTTGCCATAAATGAGAATTCATAATAAGGTACGTATAACTTGGACCCTCTCCATGGAGGTTTAGTTACTGGATGGTATTAGGTACTTTCCCTTCTAATGCAGATTCCCTGGCTCCGGCCCTGAAAACTGTTCCGGAAGACTTCAGCAAGCTTATCTCGGCATAGCTTCTTGAACTGAACTTAATGACTGGAATAAATTTCCTTAGCCAAGGAATAAATGTCTAGTTATTCAAGCCAGCCCATGTCTACTCACCATTGTTAAATGACACTGTAATTCAGGTTATAAAATAATATAAACTATTTGGTTATCTTCTGCTGTCTTGGCAGGAACACAGGCTATGGAATTAAGAATGGAATTGTAACTCACTGTGATATGAGTAAGAGATGGCCTCTCTAGGCCTTGTTCCTGTGTGTGACTTGAAATATCAATAAAAACTCTGTCTACTCCTACCTCTCATGATTGTTGTGAGGAAGAAATGAAAATTCTTAGACAATTGCTTCATAAATAAGATCACGCAGAAATGGAAAGACTTTCTTTTGCTGCTGAAATTAAGATCATTTGTTTTACAATGTTACTTAGAGTGTGTATGTGGCCTCATCAGCCAAAGGGCATTTGGATTTCAACATGTGCATCATGGGCTACAAAAATATTCAAGGTATGATGGAGGAAGACTTAGGCAGTTGTCTTCCTGTTCCTTTAAACCAGTGATTCTTAACCTTCCTAATGTTGTGACCCTTCAATACAGTTCCTCATGTTGTGGTGACCCCCCCCCCAACCATAAAATTATTTTCATTGTTGTTCATAACTGTAATTTTGCTACTGTTAAGAACTATAATGTAAATATCTGATATGCAGATGGCCTAGGTGACCCCTGTGAAAGGGTCATATGACCGCCAAAGGGGTTGTGACCCACAGGTTGAGTGAGAACTGTTGCTGTAAACTGCTGATCAGGTGTTAAAAAACAAATTAATCTTACTCTTTTGTTTTTGGTTTTCCTGAAATACAATTGTGCTTATTTGATTGCATACTCTAGAGCTTGTTTCTTACTATAATGGAGACTTTAGTTTTTATAACATATAGTATGTCTTTTACAGCTGAGAATATTTATTATCAAAGCCCTTTACTGAAAAATAAATTGCTGACTCCTAGTCCATGCTTTTCCAAAAGCCCTCATGAAAATTATCCTACTAGTCAGGTGTGAGGGCACACACCTGTAATTCTACCAACTGAGAGACTGAGGCAGAAGGGTGGCAAGTTTGTGGCTACCTGTCCAATGGAGCAAGTTCCAGGCCAGCCTGTATGACATAATGAGATAGTGTCTCAGAAAAAAAAATCAATCAAAAAAGAAAAGCAAATTAATATTTCTTTCTATTTAAGATGAGAAGTACAACATCCCTGTGGTATCTATCTACCAGCTTTTGGGTACTTATAGTCATCAAGAGACTAACACACAAAAGCAAGCTAGCTAGCGAGGATCTTGCTTCTATTTTTCGTTCCACCACCTGTGCTTCCAACCTTCCTCAAATAGACAATGAGGATAGTAATCTTCCTAGGGTTTGCTAGCAGATTTGTAAGGATTTTGTTTTTCACACAAGTATTATCAGAAGGTAGACTACACTGTCTAGAACACTTGATAGCTCTTCTGATGTATCATGCAAATGTCACATTAAATTAGTAGTGTCGGCAAGTGTAATACTTCAGCAATATACCCTCCATGCTTTCTTCCCTAGTGTCTGGGAATTCCTGTCATCTCTGAATCTCTTGGTCCTCTGACTCCCAGAAAATAACCAATTCAGACTCAAGAAACTGCACACAGTTAGGCCTTTCCCAAAGTCAGAAAAGTCTTGTCCAAAGCCCTTTCCTACTTACCTGTCTATCAGTGAGCTCTCTATAAAAACTCACCCTTATAAAGTTTAAAGCTTCCTGTCCTATTAAATTCTAAAGAAGAGAGTTAAGAGAATTCTTCTAAAGGAAGGAAATTCATATTAGTAGAATGGAATATCTAGGAAGCTGATGAAGTAGACTTCTCTTATAATAAGTTGAGGACCTTCATGTGTTCTTGCCAACAGCTGGAGGCAGAAAAGAATTATGTAAACAAATATCTTTGGAAAATCAAACAAAATATTGAGTTGCCTTGAATTCACTCATTTTAGGTTGACAACAGATTTTCGTCCAATCAGTCTATGTCTCAGAAATCATAACCGATTGGATTCTCACATTCATTTTTGTTTGACAGGTTTTGGTAAAAAGGATATTGTCTAGAAATGCTCCTGTGGCAAGAGAATGGGAATGGAGAAAACTTGTGAAGGTCAACATGTGAAAGAAACCACTTGGCAGGGATTGCCAGGAAGATCTTCCCCATCTGGGCTCATACAACAATCAGAATATATACTGTAAAACCCATGATGCACAAATCTGGGAGAGCAGGGCACTATATGAATAGCCTAGAAAGGGCCACATGGCCTCCTTGGCCAGCTCTTTTGAGTGTATGCCTTTTCCTGCTCACTGTCCACTTCCATTCTCAGAAGTGCTTCCTTCCCTTTTAACAATTGTCACTGTTTGTATTTCTAACCACATGCTCTTAGTCTAATTCTTTGCACAGGTACACAAGGATCTGGGAACTTCAGTGTTTTTCCAAAACTCAGACCTGTGACTGAGACACTCTGAAAATTCCTGATTTCATGTGCAGGGTTTGTAGCAGTTTGAACAGGACTGTCTTGATTGAAAGTCCTATGTCTTGAATCTTTAAAAAAATCATGAACAACCAGTAAACCTATGTAGAGTAGTAGATAAAATAACAGCTCAACATATACACTGAGCAAAATATATGGAAAAACCTATCAAATGCCTTTATGCAGCAGAAGTGAGATCTGATAGAAAGGGAAATGGGCAGGACAACGATATGGACTCGTTGTGTTATTACATGTTACGGGGACGATCATGTTACAGGGGCTCCTGGACTAACCATTTTGTCTCAGAAATACTCCCAGTTAAAATTCTATCATGGCTAAGGAATAACACTATAGCACAGCACTTGAAACTTCTGTCTTGAGAATCAGATAAGAATCAAATAAGCTGAGATTAAATCCTGACTCTGCCATTTATAAATCAAGGGATATTGAACTCATTATGTAAACTCTATGGGCCTTAATTTCACCATCAATATGTAACAATGTAGCTATTGATAGTAGCTACCTTGTAACATTTAGGGAAAGATTAGACAAATCATCAAAAAGCGCTTCCAGAGTTCAGGAACATGGTGTGTGATTGGTGTTAGCCTATTATGACATTTTTTCACATTGTTTTATTCTTTTTCACATCCATTTGTACCACGAGGTTGTCTCATAGGCAGCTCCAATCAGTGTATCTACATTTGAAACCCTCATCCTGGTCTCAGACATCTCTTTCCTCTGTATTGCCTTTTTGACTGTAGAAAGGAAGTTATCTTAGCCTGCATCATTGATCCATTCTTGACTCCTTTCTTTCCTTAACTCTCTATTACAAGCAATGATATTTTTATTCTGTAAATACCTAACGTTGACCATCCATCCACTCCTTCTCTCATTTATTTATTCCTTATATATTAGGAAGTTTCATTTGGTTGCCAATAATGACTGTAAAATTTGGCAATGTAGTACTTAAATCTAGTCACTTAAACAGAAACCTGAGAAGCAGTGATTCATCTTTCCCTTATTCTCTACACCCTGCCATCATTTTTCATTTGAGACAGGGTTTGGCAGTGTAGTCTTTCCTGGCGTGGAACTCAATACACAATCCAGACCTGCCTTGAACATGTGGCAGTCTGCCTGCTTACATTTCTTATGTCCTGAGATTAAGGGCACATGCAACTATACCTAGAATGCATCCATCTCTTATACGTCCAATCTTTCTACCTCTACATCATGTATATCTACCCTTCTATTATTCCCTTCTCTTGACTTGGTTCATCTTCATATATTTTCCCCTGAACTATCATAATAACTTCATAAATGACCATTACGGTTTAAAATCTTAAAAAATGAATCATTAAAGACCCTTCAATAGCTCCACACAGTTCTCATAGTAATTGCTAAAATTCTCAGATATCTCCAAGACAATGTATCATCTGTCTTTTTTTTAATCTCTCTGCTTTCTTCTAACGCCATCTCATATGTACAGCCATATGGAACTTCTGGTATTTTCCTGAACATGTCATACTGTTTTAGACCTTCTCAGCGTCACAAATGTGGTTTCCTCTAATTGAAATAGTCTATTCTCTGTGTTCATCTACTTTTTGCTCCCTTACTCCTTGAAAGGATCAAGATTTACCTCCTCTCCCAGTCTGGCTTAGTGCCTTCTGATACAACATACATGTCACATTAAAGAGGCAGTGTGTTTAACGCTCGATTCAAAACATAGCTCTGGGAGCAATATCTTTATAAGCTCTCACAATTTCTAACCAAGTAGTTTGGGGTAGATTAATTAATTTTATGTATCTTTGTCTGTGAAATGAAGAGATAAAAATGTAGAGCCAACCTCAAGTGGGTTTTGTAGGTACTAAGTTGATAAATACACATGTTTACAATAGTGTCTGGCACATGGTAAATACATTGTTGTTACCTATTAATGACACCACCAGAATTATTTACTAAGTGCACTATATGGCACTTTTTCTAAGAGTGGGGACCAAGAATTTCTAGATATTATAGCTCCAGGACTTATGCTAGTGCCTAATGCATGACTACTCAAAAATGCTAATGAAAATACAAGAGTAAATGAGTAAATAAAAAGATAAGAAAAAAGAAATGTAGAACTGAAACTTATTGTCTCACCAGAAACAATTAACGTTCAACCCCACTATTCCCCACTAAGCCTCTATGAGGTACATGACCTGGAAGAGGCAGAGATTAATGACCTAGCTGGCCCATTTTTTTGCATATGTATTATCTACTGTGTATATGCAATAGGAGAAAATATGAAGCCTTGGCTCCTTTTGTAAATGCCAGTAGGTTTTGCCTTCGTTATCACTTTAAGCCTTAGAAAAGTAATCAAAGAAAACTATCCTTTATTCTGAAACTAAAATTCCCACACAAAAAAAGAAAAGGAAAGAAAAGATAAGGAAGGAAAAGGTGAATGAGCTTCTTAATCATGGAGTTATCTGTGTTCCATCATGTTCATTCTAAACACTTGAATGGATGATTTTGAGGATTTGTGCTTCCAGATTAATCAGAAAGCAGATGACCTGGAATGACTGACAGCACAGAAAGAAGAACATCTTCGCTTCACATAAATGGAGGCAGGCTGACCTAGATTTGAGGCTGTACAGTTTTACAAGAAAAGGCTTCTTGACGATGCCTTTAATAGAGAATCCTTAGAAAGCTTGCATTTGATTGACAACTCTTCCATAATTAAGACATAGTCCAAACTTACAGCAAGACCATTTTCAAAAATGCCATCAAATGTTACAAGCCTTATTATAAATTATTATCTTCCTTCTGTATGTTTCACTTTGTCATTATTATTACTCTGTAGGGTTTGATCTTGCCTTTCTTCAACCAGATAACTAGGCAAGTTGGGCTTAGTGCTCCAACATTTCTCACCTCTTGTCTGAACCTAAAATCAAGGCGTTCTCAGATCACTGACTGGAGTAGTGAACCAGCAGTTTGAACACTGCTATCCAGATATAATGAGGTAGGGGGACAGTTGGCCCAGGGCTCTGTCATGAAGAAGTATATATATCATGTTGTGACCATAAATTTTGCTGGCATCTCCCAAAAGGTCTCTTACTAAAAAAAAAAAAATTCCTAAGTCTTATGCAGCTACATGTGAGCTGAGATGAAGTTTTATCAGGAGAGATTTGTTCACCTTTTTTAGGTATGCATTCTTTTCTTCTTTACATCTATGTGTCACAGAGGGGCTCTGACTGCAACACCACACACTTGCATTATAGTTCATGGTGGCAAAATATATGATATTTTTGGTTAATTTGATAAGACACTATTTGGTAAGATGCTCTGAAAGACAATGAAAATAAATAAATAAATTCTGATTGATTCTGTCATTACAAATCTTTAAGGGTGGCAAAGCTGAACATGATAGTACCCTGCACTGCCCCTTACCTGAATTACTGCCATGTATACCCACCACACAAGAGCTTTCATTGAAAATCAAGTAGAGTGTTTATTGCAAAAGTCAAAGCTAAAGCCAAGAGAATGTATCTTCTGGAAAAAGCAAGGGTTTGGAGTCAGATACTTGTGACTTCGCCACTTATAGCTGTTGTGAATAGCAGCAGCCGTAGTATTTCCATTGTTCATTATGCGTCTATGTCTATACCGAACACTATATAATTTGCATTTTGTTCTTTGATGGCCCATATCTCAATTATGGGAAAACTAAGGCATGGTAAGTTTGTCCTAGTTGCCCAAAGATATGAATGCACAGCAAGACAGTGACGGATTCTGAATTCAAATATATGTTTATCTGAATAGTAGTAATTTTCCTCCCCTACTTCCCTAACAACTATGTGTTCTTTTTTAGGTAATATAATTTCGTATTTCCCAATGAGTCAAAGACAGGCTACAGGAACAGCAATGCATGGATCCTTCACCCTGCAGAAAGGACAATAAAGCCTGGAATGGCCAGCCACCTCAGGCTTTAACAACTTTGTCATTTAATTCCCAATACAGCTTCACATGATATTCTTTTCTATGTGTCAACAATGTGAAAAGTTGTAGGCATCACGATTTTATTGGCATTGAGCTTCAGTTTCCTCATCAAAATATAAAACTCATTATATTTTGTGCTTGGGATTTGGTAAGGATTAAATGAGATAGTGTTTATTAGTCAGCTTATATCACTATTCTTTAGAGAAATAGTCAATAGTGTTTATATAAATATATATTATATGTATATCTATCAGATAGATATGTAGGAAGATGACAGATGTCAGGAGAGATAAGAACATTTATTTTACAAGTAGCTTATGTAGTTATGGAGGCTTTCAAGTTCACAGGATCTGCAGTCAGCAAGGTAGAGACTGAGAATGACTGATGATGGTATAAATTATAGCCTGAAAGTCAGCAGTCTCTAGACACAGAAAAAAGTCCATGTTTCATTTAAAGTCCAAAGGCGGGAAGGAACCAATGTTCTGGCTCTCTGGCAGTAAGGCAGAGGGAATTCTCTTGTACTCAGCCTTTTTTGTATGCTGTTCGGCTTGATTGGATAAGGCCAAACCAAGCCACATTAGGGGTGTCGATGTATTTTACTCAGTCAACGGATTTAGATGTCAATCTTTTCTCAAAACACCCTCAAAAACACTAAGAATAATGTTTGGCCAAATGACTGGGTAGTAGCTTAATCAAGTTGACACATTAAATTAGTCATCACAGTCATCTAACATGATATCTGACCTGTGGTTATAACTTCAGAATCTTCAGAATCATTCAATTTCAGATCTCCTTCCTTGATGGTTACAAAAGAACCATCTCATAATCTGGAGCGGCACCTCCATTTTACAGATGAGAAAGTTGGAACACAGACACATTTTGGTTGCTTGTCATTTTAGTTAACATGACATAACCTTCATAGCAGACTTTGTTGACTCATATGACTTAGTAAGGACTAGAGATCACCTAAGAGCAGTACACTTTCCCTTTTCCTTCTCCAAGTTTCCCTAATTAAATCTAATCTCCCAGTTTCTCTAATTAAATCTAAATACACATAGTCTCATCATAGGAGTAACAGGTTAGTTAGATAAAGAAAACTCTATTGATATTCGTGTGTGTTTATGTGTGTGTATCTGTGTGTGTGTGTGTGTGTGTGTGTGTGTGTGTGTGTGTGTGTGTGATTGCAGTAGGATATTTATTTCTCTTCAAGTATAAGACATTCCAACTCATAAACAAAACAAAACAAAAGACTACTGATTATCAAAGACTGTAAAGGTAACATAAAGGAAGTGAAGTCAGGTAAATCCCTTTTGTTTGCAAAGTATTTCAGTTTTTCTTAAACAAGACTCTGTGGACAGTTATGATGGGAGGGCATAGGCTGTGCTTGTTCTGCCTATAAATTGTAACGATCCCAGGTAGATATGACAACCAACAGGATCACAGGCTTTAGTTTTGAAAGCTATCAGACATCATCAAGGTGTCCAACTCAGTTCTCATTTCCGAATTATTTCATGATAATAAAATCAATGTCATAAAAGATAAAAGTATGTGTGTAGTCACAGCTGCTTCTTTGTCATGAAAATTTTACATGCAGGTTGTTAATAAGGACACTATCTAAAGAGTTATAAAGCAAAGGGAGAGAGTCTTGTTGGCGTCAGCTGAAAAACTGCAAATATGAAGAGAGTAGGAAACAAACTACAAACAAGAATATAAAATATTTATAATGTATTGGGGGGTGATTATTAGGATAACCAGTTGATTTATTCTTGCCAAATGTAAACTGAATTATCACAGTTGGCATTATATACTATTTTCAATAGTATTAATTCTCATTCCTAATACTAACTTTTCCACATCATAAATTTTTGTTATTGATAAGAATTGTCACTTTATATTCTGTTTGTTCTAAGTACATGGCATGTATACATCATCTAGTTGTCACAATGACCCTATGAAAGGGACACAGGTGCTATTTGTTGGAGAAAAGGGACTTCTCCAGGAACATCAAACTGGAAAGACTCATTTCATATTTACATCCTCTTCAACTCCATTTCTGCCACTCTCCTTGCTTCTACCAGTATAGATCTACTGAAGCCACCCTTTCTAGTAATCCTAGGATGAGCAGCTACTGGAGTCTTAGCCTTTCATCAGGTTATGGCCTCCCTCTGAATGTTCTTGCAATGCACTACATTCTCAAGATCACTGAGAACTTTCACTTCACCTCCTCAGTGGTGTCAGGATATTTTTCTCTAGTTCATTCAAGATGACTGATCCATACCTCCAGCTTACACAAGGGCACTGTTGGCCAGAGCTATAGGATTTGAGGAGATACACACTTTGGGAAGAGATGTACTTAGAACAGCAATTGGAGTAGGCAGGGTGGAGAAACTGTTGCTTCCTGTCCATTAATGCCCTATCTGTATGTGAAATGAATCTGGAGTTTACTATGTGGATTGTGTTGACAATGCTGATAGACAGTAATGTGATTAGGTGTTAGGGGAAGGAATGGAAGTTTTCAGTGTCTGAGAGCTGTTTTCTGAAGATGACAAGGGGAAGACTAAAAAGCCACTTGTATTTCTCACTAAGTCTTGGGCTAAATCCAAAAACTAGTACATTCTCACCCCAGTTTACTTGAATAGGTACTAAAGACTATTGTTCACAAGAAAGCCTTGTCAATAATGGAATAAATAGTGTACTAGGTATATGGCACAGCAGTTATAAAGGCTTAGATGCAAGAAAGTGTCTTCCAGGTTTTATGAAATATCTTATGGCCATTGCACAGAAAAATTTATATTAATAAATAATAAAATCATTCACCAATTAGCTAGTTCTCAATCCTATTGGGCTCCATTTCCACTTCTAAGTATTAGTTTTAACATTATACAGTGTATATGTTTGTGTATGTCTACATATATATATATTTTATAACTATGTTTATATTTTATATAAAATATATTTTAAAACAAATCATATGAAATCATCAGTACCTGTTTTGACTTGCAAAAATAACAATTTCATATAATTCTATCATGGGTAATATGTAAATATGTGCAGGGATGCAGCTCAGTGGTAGAATGTTTGCATAACATGAGTCATGCCTGATTTGAATCCCTAATGCCACACTAAAATTGTAAATGTAATTATACATATACTTAGTTACTTAGTTATGTATATGTTCTGCATATGTCATATAATAATACATATAAAATAAACACATTATGTAAATAGGTGCAAATTTATATAATAATATGTTATGAAATCTATTAGACATACATAATTTATAATACATAAATATATACAATCCATAGTATTTTAATATCCTACAATAGAGCATACAATAAATATGCATATTATGAAGCAGAGTGACATCCGTATATTATAGTGAATAAACATGAAATATTAGCATGTGCTACAATATCTCATAATGCCTCTTCACTGTTTTAAAGTGAAACAGTTGATATAGCTTCTGTTCCCAAAATTTGAGAGAAAAATTTAGTGACTCAACTTTATTGTAAATGTGAAACAAAAGTAGTTTATATGGAAATAATGAATATTATCTTGTGCACAGGATTTAGAGATACAGTAAAAATCAACAAAATAGATATGGAATTCATATAAGCATGAGTATCAAACATTATAATAGTAAAATTTGACTAATTATTCTGTGCCAAATGTTGTGGAGTGCACTCATAGGTCTGTTTACACCTGCAAATATACCTGAGTTCTTGGTTGATTATCCTATATTCATCTTTTAAGACATCATTGATCACTATTTTTCAAGGTATATATAATATATATATAATATATAACAATTTACATATCAGATGACTAGTAATTGTTCTCACGGCAGATATTTAGGATAAATATGAAGCTGTGTGCTCTGGTTAAAGGGGACATTAATTGTGTTGGCAATGTTTTATTCCTTTAATAAAATGGTGCAGCTGAAAGTAAGTGGGAAAATGTGAGCATTATTAATTTAGGTTAGTGACATTGTGAGCATTTTTAATATTATTCACTTTAGTTTTTCATAATATTGAAACTGAGGAAAAACATTAAAAGGAGATCATGAGGGAGCCACTCCAAGGGAGGATGTGAACCATGGACCTCAACAATAATTTGACACAATTTATATTTCTTTTATTGTTCGGCTAGAGCTCATCTTTATTTTTTTAAGCATAGGGACTGACTTTCTTGAATTCAGATATCTCAATAAAGAGGCAGAGAGGGATAAGAACCCAAGTCTTATGGTCTACAGTCAGCTCTGTGCTATTTTTGCAACCTTGGCTTTGAGGTCCGGGTGATGACCTGAATGTCATGACAAATATTTAGGTAAGCCAGAAAGATGTCATTTTCCTCATATTACTCTAAACTATGACCAAAAGTGGATTCAGATTATTTAGGAAATATTCTTAATAATCCAAAGGTTAAATCCCAGTTAGAGTAAAATTAGTAACCCATGTACTTTACTCCAGCAGCACTGAACTGTGTGAGGTCTCATGGAGACATAGAGAATGTATGAGCTCAATAGATAGAAGCAAATGCTAATGTGATATAAGGAAGCGGAAGGAGGAAGACTGCATTGGCTACTTTTATGTCAACTTGACACAAGCTAGAGTCATCAGAGATGAGTGAGCCTCAATTGAGAAAATGCCTCCATCAGATTGGCCTGTGAGCAAGCCTGTGGTTCATTTTCTTGATTAGCAATTGATGTGAGAGGGTCCAGCCCACTGTGAATGGTGCCACCCCTGGACAGGTCCTGAGTACTATAAGAAAGGAGACTGAAGGAGCCATGAGAGGCAAGCTAGTAAGCAGCACTCCTCCATGGCTTCTGCATCAGCCCTTGCCTCCAGGTTCCTACTTTGGCTTCCCTCAGTGATGGACTATGATGTGGCAGTGTAAGCCAAATAAGCCCTTTTCTCTCCAACTTGATTTTTGGCCATGGTGTTTTCATTATAGCAAGAATAAACTAAATAGAAAAAAGACGTGACAAATAGGCAATGGTGAGATTTGACTAAAGAGTAGAGTATGTGATGAGTTGTACAGAGGAGCTGAAAGGACAGGTAGTCCAGAATTAGAGATGGGCAGATAGGAACTCTCTGAAAGTTGTTAGAATGTTCATTGTGACTACAATTTCAAAATCAGTTTGGAGGCTGGGACTTATCTCAGTGGTAGAATGTTTGCCTACCAGGGAAGAGGCTTAACAATGCTAGGGGTTCAGGGAGACCTGAATGGAGACCTGGGAAATCTGATGTTGGGAAGTCATTTAGAAAGATTACAATAGAAGAATACAAAATCAGCACATACAACAAAAGATGATACTGAAATAGCTTCTGTAAAGTGAACAATCAACATGGCGAAGACAAACTATGGAATGGGGGAAGGTATTTATAAACTACATAGAAAAAAAGAAGACATACAAATGACTAACAGGATTAAAAATTAATGCTCAATGCCACTATTCATCAGATAAACTGGAATTAAAATCACAATGAGACAGGATGAAGCACATGTTAAGATGACTATTATAAGGAAGGCTTAATAGAGTAGCTGTTGACAAGAATGTGGGGGAAAGGACCCTTGTCCACAATTGATGATTATGTGAATTAATACAACAAGGAAAACCAGTATGGAAGTTCCTCAAAAATTAAAAAGAAAACTACTTCTAGATATGTAACCAAAAGATATTTAACTGGTGTGTCAATGGAATATTTGTGTAGGAAACATATGCTAAATATGGAGGGTATTATATATTAATGGATTTGCACATCCATGTTCTTTGAAACATTATTCATAATATCTAAGGTACTGATGAATGAACAAGGAAACATGCATATGCAATACCCATGTGTGATGTGATAGAATTTTGTTCAGCTTCATAAAATAATTTTGTCACCAGAAACACCATGAGCCAATGGAGAAAACCTGCTAAGTGAAATAAACTAAGCACAGAAAAGAAGTTTCAGCTTGATATCACTTATATATGGAATAAAAAAAAAGGAGTGAAGTCATGAAAGAGTCAAGAATAGTAGGTACAAAGGGCAGAGAGGACAATAAATGTTGGTTGATGGGCATAAGGCTTCAGATAAACAAGAGATTAAGTCCAAGAGATATACTCTACAGCTTAATGACAACTGATAATAATGTATAGCTGAACATTTTTTTTTGTTTTTGTTTTTGAGACAGGGTTTCTCTGTAGTAACTCCGAATGTCCTAAAAAACAGGGTTTCTCTGTAGTAACTCCGAATGTCCTGGAACTCACTCTGTAGACCAGGCTGGCTTTGAACTCACAGAAATCTGTCTGCCTCTGCTTCCCGAGTGATGGGATTAAAGGTGTGCACCATCACCACCTGGCTGAGCTGGACATTTTTGAGAGTAGATCTTAAATATTCTCATCACAAAAATGAGTTGAAATGTATAGTAATTGACTTACTCATTTCACAGTAGACGTGGATATCAAACATCAAGTTGTATACTGTAAATATATAAAATTATTCTTAATTGAAATAAAACAATAATAGAAGAATATTATAAAAACCCAAGAAAATATGATGACCTATATTTCAGTATCTCTGGGAAATGGGGAGATGTTGAATTACACTGGAAATGTCAAGCCTTAATATATTACGGGAGTAGTGATTAGGGGGAAGGTCAATAGGAAGGAAAAGATTCATGGATGACTCCTGGCATTTTTGGCTCAGATAACCATGAACGATTATGGAAGGTGGGGCTGAACTGGCACAGGAAACAGCTTTCTGCCAAGTAAGGATTTAAGTGGGCAGTAGCAAGCCTGGCAGAGAGGCTGGTGGGCAGTGCTGATATCCTGCCTCCCAGGACACATTTACTGCCCCTTCTCAGCATTAGCATCATATATCAGAGAAGAGCTTCCTGTACTGACCATTCCCCTGGAGCTCATCTGGCCTTATGGAATCAGAAGCTGAGGAGTCTATTGTAACGACCCAGTGTGACTTCATTTCCAGCATACCACTGAGGCTCTATCAGATAAAAATAAAAAAGACAATCCTGACAATGCATCATACAGATCTTGTAATGACAGGGAAATTAAAATGGTTGCCAGCCCATTATTAAGCATTATGATTAGGTTGAAATGAGATGAAGGACTTTATTTCAGCAGAACTTTCCCATTGATGAGTAGTAGGGGGTAAAACCATGAAAGTAGAACATATAATACAATTCAGAGGAAATGTAAAGATGCTTTCAAAACCACAAAGCAGGGATCATTCATTGCATTTATAGAAATGTAACAGGAAATCTTCTGACTACTAGTGGATATTGAAGCACAGATGAAGTTTAAAATCAATATTTCTTGTTTTTTTTCCAGACAGAAATGTATTTAAAAAGAAAGGATGAACAGATCTATCGACAAATCTAGGCTAGAGGCAAATGGGCACAGATCTAGTAATAAACATACAAGTCAATCACTTCTTAGAGCTTTTGACTTGCTAGTTCTGGAGAAATGACCACATGAGACAGAGTCTACTGTGATAGATATAAATAAAACTAAACTTGGTTTAGGGGACAGAATGGTCTGAAGTAGAATTAAAATACAGGTAATTCTAACATTAAAATTCTAAGATTAAGGTTCATGATATTGTATCTGCTAAGCATATTAGTAGCACACACATCTATGACTTGATTATAATAGTAAAAATTGGGTGATCATCTCTATATATTTAACTTGAAATGCATTGATAAGGGTTAGATACTATTTACCCAAGGTTTTGACCTCATCTTAGGAAGGAACATGATATACATAGACTATTAATAATCATTACTTTGTAAGCACTGTTTGTGATTCATAGATAAATAATTGGCATATATTACTTAATGGCTATTTTTCCTACAATGTTTATGAAGGCATAGATTGTGACTCAGCTTTGAAGGTCTACTCTACTAGACAGACGTGGACTCTGGGGCATAGATATGATAATTTCGGTACCACCAAGCAGAATTTAATCTTCTAGTGGATCATGAGCTAGAAGGAAGAAGAGTATAAGAATATGAAACACACAGATATTAAGAGCCAAAGCTCTGGAGTTCACTTTATCTCAATGGGGGTGGGGGGTGGGAGTGGTGTCTGCTATCATTGTACCATGAATGACCTTGAGCAAATCACTTAAATTCTCTGAGTTTTTGTTTTCTTATTAGTAAAATGGGACGATTGAGACATTTTCTTCCTGAGTAAACATAAGAATGAAAAAAAAACTAGTACAACATCTAGTGTAGTGTTTACCTGCTCTAAGGCTAAAGACTCAGTTTCTCTTGCTGCTGCTATTGTTTGCAGCTGCTACTAACTTGTGGTATCTTCCTTTTGATATCTTTACTGCATCCCCAAGTTTTGGCTACTTCTATCCTCACAGAGATACAGCCTCATAGTTTTACTGTGATTCCTCCCCAATAACCGTTGCTTAGTGCTTGACTCCTAACAAATACTTAGATTTTGAACATAAGCAAGAGCATAAGGAAACCTTAAGTGCTACACAAAGACTTGGGCAGCTCTCCCTCTAGTGGAAATTTCATGAATTGCCCCTAATTACTACCCTATTGATTCAAGAGCAAGAGCTGGTGTTAAAAAATGGTGGATAGAGTTGATACAGTTGTTGTTGTTGTCTGTTTGTTTTTTATAAGTACCCGAATTTTAAAAAATGAATGTATTAAACATGCAGAACAATTAAGGCTATGAGACTAAAGGCTATTAATTGCAGCGAAACTAGTCATCAAATTGTCTGTAATTTGCATAATTTCTCATAGGCCAATGCTTTGTTTTATTTAATGGGGTTTTGAAGCAAATTCCAAATTTAAGGTAAAAACACAACATTATAAATAACATGTGCAGCTGTATATCCATTTTCCACTATATCCGTAAAAGAATTGTAATGTGCATGGGCATTTGAGTCTAATTTAACTGCACTCGGTGTTCTTTTTCCCTTTAAAATTGTACTGATAGTTGTTAATGATGGTATCATTTCCTCTTACAAGGACTCAGACATTTCCACAGGGCTTTGGTTTTAAGGCAGGTAGGTATGGCAGTGGGAAATGTAATTATAAAGTGGCTTAAAAGCTTTTCTGGGGTCACTTAGAGCACTTTGCTGGAGATTTCACTAGTTTTCACTCCTAGGGATCTCTTTGTGGGAAAATAAACTGTGTGGTTGTCACTATATCCATGTATACAGTCTGTATACCCCGTGTTTTGAAATCTTCACATCAAGATCCCCAATCATACACCAATTTATCTGTTTTGCAGATTGGAATAAAAATGATTATAATAGAGTCTGGAACTTTTAAAAAATGGCTTTTTTGCTCTGTTATAATTGTTTTGGAAAGGTTAAATATTAAAGCATCTTCTACCAAGAAGACTAAATCAAGAGTAATAATTTGTGAGCATTTCCAGAAATCTAAATCAAGGTGGTAGGGATGAGACTCTAAGGAGACACCCTTTTATACTTTCAATGTGTTTTTCTGTAATAAACTTCACCAACTGCAAAATTTCACCATCTGGGGGAAAACAGTGTTTTCCTGCCTGTGGTGCCTCTGTTCACACTTGTAATGAATCACAGAGACCCAGTTATAGAATCACCTGTGAGAGAATCCAGTTTATATGGAAAACACTTTTTGCTAAAGCCCTGTAAGGGGTCTGCTTACAGAACTGCCACTGGAATTGTGAATAGAATATGACTTTGTGGCTCTGAGGGCTGAATGCTGGGTTGATGAGGCCAAGCTCACAGGCTAGCCTCCTCTGTGGACTGCTTAGTCCCACCATGTAACCTACTTAGCTATAGCCTGCACCTTTGCCAGCCGTATCACAGATACACCTCTTCAGGTATTTTTCAAATATGTATGACTGTTCCACATGCAAATGGCTCTGGAAATGTGGTGTGTTATTACAATCTCTTTGTGGCAGCAATGTAACTTGCACTTGTAACTCCTGGTGGCACTTGGAAATTCACTCATGAGTGACCTTTTACCTATTGTCCCATTTTTGTGATCTTCTGACATCTCTCCGTGCTTCTTATTTAATCTCAAGATTTCAGTCCCTTAATACTGGCTTTACACCTGAATTTATAGGCCTTGAACTTCACTCTATACTTTTTAGTTGCTTCACTAGCCCCAAATCTAAAAATAAATGTACTATATCTTATGCTGCCCATTCTTTTCCCACAGGTGAACAGCTAAGAATAGAAATCCAATAAAAACAAATCAAACCACCTTGTTAGAATCTAGTAGTGGTCTAATGATCTTCAAATATAAAGCTACAATACCTTAAACTCACAGAAATGGATTTCTCCTAGTGTGTTTTGTGAGGAAACTTATCAGGCGGGCCTTCATAATTATACCCCTTGTCTATCTTATGGGGAAAGTCCTTTAGGTCTCATGAAATAGATCATGGTGCAATCATATTTTGTGTTTATTAAAAATTAAAAAATTAAAAGAATGATATTTAGAAATTGTATTTTCCCCTAGTTGCTCAATTTCTGTTCTCTGGCTGTTGACTACCTAATTTATAAATACTCCTTCCTTGATATCTAAAACAAGGAAGAAGAAGCAGAGGAACTGTACATCTATTAAACCAAATGCATGTGGTTCATGTAGTATTCAAAAGGAAATGAACTCTCAGTATGCTTTCAAGGTCTGTATGATGAAGCTAATTGTAATGGCAGTTAAATGTCACAAACTGCTGTTAAGCATGACTAATGTGACTCAGGAGCAAATATTTTTATTATCTTCAATATCAACCACGTCCCATAGTTTATTGGCAAAACTAGCCTGCTAAGATTGAGGAATGTAGCTTGAGAGTATACTGATCTAGAGTATATAAGAGATAGGTTAGAGGAGGAACCTGAAGGAGTTTATGAAGGAAATGAAAGACAAATCCCAAACTTTTTCCTTTTTCCTTTTTTTCTATCAAGATGGTAATTACATTGTTCGTTATTATTTTACCAAATCAAATTTGTTAAACCAAAACCAAATACTTCACATACTATTCGAGGACCTTTATGAACAGGGTAGTGAAAAATGACATTAGAAAAAGATTAGAAACCACGCTTAGGTTGTAACTCGGTAGCAGAATACTTACCCAAACTGCACAAGGCCAGGGCTTTGCTTTTCAAAACCATACAGTTATGAAAAAGGAACCATGGAGTTCTTAATCTATACACTCCTTTGACAATCTAATGAAGTGGAGTATAAAAATCTCCCCAGAAAAGTATGCCAATGTGAATAGGCACATTATTTTGCTAACAATTTAAGGCCTATCAGGGCACCTTTCCCTTGAGTACCCTTGAACCTTAGTTCAATAGCCGTTCACATAGAGAAAGTGAAACTTTGAAGTGTGATAGTTATTACATTTGAGCATTGCATTTGGCTCTAAGCTTCCTGTCAACTGAGGTTAAAAGATTAAACACACTGGGTTACAGAGTTCTTAACATGTGAAAGAGGAAACAGACCAGCTTGTGGAATTATAAGCGAAACATATCATTTTAAAATGGAATGGAAGTATTTACCCCTTTTATGATATGATTTATAAAGGATAACCAGGTAATATAAAAGGACACAGCATTATTTGATGGAGTTCTTGAAAAACAATAGGCATTCAGAGGTAGAATACCTATTCTAGTTATATTGAGTACCATACTAAATTAGCCTCTCTTTCTATTTCTACTCCCTCTGGAAAAAGGAGATTTTACTGTATCTGTAATCTCTTTAATACTAGATTTATCCACCCAATATTATTTGATTAAGGCTGACATTAATATAATATATCCCCATGAGCATATACCACCACCTAAGCAGCAGGGGAGGCCTAAGGGTATAAAGGGAATGCAACCTATGATTAAATATCTGCTATTAATAGGTCATACCATGGGAAAATGACATGTATATAATAGTGAGTTATCACTTTACGTGTTCAGTGCTTCCAACCTTAGCATTGCTTTCTCAACAGCAAGTAAATAAAACAATGGCCATTGTCACAATTATAGGCATAAGCAGTATATAGAGTAGGAGATAATATATTCTCTGGTCGCTGATTTATTTCCTACCATTTTTTAGCCCTGTGGCATTGGGTAAGGTTTTTTTGAACTAAATTTCAGTGTTCTCATCTCTACAGTATGAAGACATGTTAATTCTAGAATTGAGCTTTGGCCAGGTCTGGGTAGGGATGTCTTAGAAATACTTGTTTTATAAGATTCCTAACAAATTATCAGTCAGAATTACTTGAAACTAGTATGTCAGTGTTATCTTAGCAGTCCAGGTTTATATGATCTTACAGAGAAAAGATTTCTGGTTAACAGGAGCAATTCACTTGGCAGGCCACTCTACCGGAGTGGGGGATCTGGCTGTGCAGCCCCAGGACAACCATATAAGCCTGTGTGGAGTGCTAGGGAGCCATGTGGGAGAGCTTATCTAGCAGATTTCTCCCTAACATTTGCTTTTGGAACTTGTTTAGAAAATGTCCTAAGGCCACAGAGCTAGAGCAGCATCACTGCTTGCTAAGGTCTAAGTAAAATGCTGGAGTGTCTCATAAGACCACTGGGAGGGTTGAATAAAACCATCTCTATAACGCTGTGACTCATAGAAAGTTCTCTGTACATGATGGCAGTAATGGCTGCTCTCACTGCTATTGCGAAGGACATTCCCTGCATCTCATGTCTTGTCTTGTTTTCTTTCAGTGGATGGTTGCATCGACTGGTCAGTGGATCTCAAGACATACATGGCATTGGCAGGCGAACCTGTCAGAGTGAAATGTGCCCTTTTCTACAGTTATATTCGCACCAATTATAGCATGGCACAGAGTACTGGGCTCAGGCTTATGTGGTACAAAAACAAAGGTGATTTGGAAGAGCCTATCATCTTCTCAGAGGTCAGGATGAGCAAAGAGGAAGATTCAATATGGTTTCACTCAGCTGAGGCACAAGACAGCGGATTCTACACTTGTGTTTTAAGGTAAGTGTCCTATGAAAGTATTGTTCAACCACACACTTTGTAGTTTTTTGTTTGTGAATGTGTTGAGGTATTTGCTGATCTGGCTATGTTATGTAGCTGGAGCTGAAGAACTTCAGGAAACTAAATTTCAGTGATCAATTGGAACTACATGCCAAATCCTTATCAGATTGTCATAATGTAGAACTCCTATTCACTGAGTGTGTTTCTTTAATTTATAACATTGTATGACTCATTTATTTCCTAATTCCACCCCTGCTCTAGGAAATTCTAGTAACAATTATTTCACCACAGAGCCAATTGACTCAATTATCTTGGCGACTGGCCATGAAACTGACCTCACATATCATTTAGGCCAAGGTCTTGCCTTTCTTGTTGATGGAAAGTAGCTTCAAATTCTGCCCAGAGACTTCATAGCAAATGAGCTACTGCTACTATCTGTACAATTTGCAAAATGAACTTCACTCTACTCTGTCTAAACGGTCAGCATAAAGCTCAATAAATGCTTGGTTATCCTGATGTTATGTTATTAAATTCTGAAGATTTAACAGATCTAATTCTTGCCAGAAATTTACAACGAGAAGCAAATTGCTTTACTTTAGGAACTCCACAGTATAATCTCCCTCCTCAGCTCAGCATTAAGATCTAGGATCTAGTATTGAAGATAGGAAAACTGCATTAAGGTATTAAAGTGGATAGCAAGAATGACCTTTAACTCACCTTTCAATTCTGCCATTTTGGGAATCACTGGTCTTATTCACCCAGCACCTGCATTCTACTGTTTGATTTTAACTTCTTGGAAATACAGACCCTTCCTATTTTTGTCCCCTGTATAAAGCGATGTCACTTCTTCATGAAAAGCACTTGGAACTCCCTGGTGAGTCCTCATTGTTCTAAAGGCCAAGAGAACACAGTAGTATATAAATAGAGAAAGCTCTTGAAGCCTTAGAATCACATCTGTGCTCATGTGCAGCGGAGTACTGAGAGGAACAAATGATGAGGTTAGTTTCTTTTGAAGGTGAGAAGGACCCCATGGTTGTGGCAGAAGCAGCCATCATTCTCACTACATCCTTAGTGATAGGCAATATATTTTACTTGTGCCCGCTTTTGGCAAAACTGGGTTGTGGATGTCATTTACTTTTAAAGACTGACATTACATTTTCCAGGGCATCACTACTCTTGCTTGCCCCTTAATAATCCTCAGCACCACTAAAGTCTGCCAATCAAAACGACTTTTTCTCCCTAATCCCTTGCTTTTCTATTCTGTATTCATAACTTTACAGTTTCTTTACACAGCATTATCCCACTAAACAAAGGTTCTAGACTGAATTAATGAACTAGTTATTACTTAACTGCCTCTACTATACATATATCTTCAGTCTTGCTATCTGCTTTCCTTCCCTTCTCCCACTTTAGACCTTTACTCTTAGCAAAGTTACCAGCTTGTTGTGTGCGTCACATATATTTCCCAGGTCTTAAGCCCATAAGTATATCTATTGATATATATCTATATGACAGAGCTATTCCTGTCATTGTGTTTATAAAAATGAAGATTTATAAATTAAGAATGCTCTGGATTTCCTTTTGTTTGTTAAAATAAATGCCAGAAATCTCACTCTTTCTTTATAGGTATATAATGTTCAGTGTTGCATAATATTCCATGATGCCACAATATAATAATTTCTTATTGAAGAACCATACATTTTGTTTGGAGACATTTATCCCAATAAGTGGGGTATAATTGAAATGTATCTGTTTTAAAATAAATTTTAGACTAAGTATGATTGCTAAATAGCATGGTTTCTATATATTCTACACTCCTTGCTGTATTATACTTATTTCAATTAATGATCCAATGAAATGACACAACAATGGCACATGACTGTGAACTAAAGATTGTTTTATAGTTCCTCCATTTTTTTCATAAAAGCTCTTATTTTCTGTTTTGTGATATCATCCAGATACTGCATTCAATTTAGTTGGCATCTCTTTCACTTTCTCTCTATTTTTTTTTTTTTTTGCTTTATTTTGTTTTGTTTTGAGACAGGGTCTCACTATACAGTTCCTGGCTCTCCTGGAAATCACTCTGTAGACCAAGCTGGCTTTGCACTCACAGAGGTCTGTCTGATCCTGCCTCCTGAGTGCTGGGATTAAAGGCATCTGCCTCAATGCCTGGCTTGGTTGGCAGGTCTTTTAAAGCATTGTTAATTGTGATAGTTCCTCAAAGTTATCTTGTTTTTTGTGAAGTTTGAATTTTAAGATAAACTGTTAGCTATGTTGTAGAATGTCCCTCAGTTGAGATTTATTAAGTATTTTCTGCATGTAAGACTGGGATGATATTTTTTTGGCAAAACCACAGACATAAAATACCATTCTCGTCATATTATATCAAGGTTACAAATGATCATTATGATATGCTGACCTTGATCACTGATTTGAAGTAGCATTTGTCTTTCTTTACTGTAAAACAATTCCCCATTACATTCTTAAGTCTCCTAGAACTAGCTGTATGTATTGGGCTGGACTTGAATCTATAGTATTTCTGCCTTAGCCTCCAAAGTGCTGAGATTATAGGCTTGTACTATCACACCTGGCTTATTAGTGTAGTCTTTAGAAGAAAGTCATTATTCACAGTCCATCTTTAGGAGTGAGACATGATATTCCACCTCCTTTGTGACAAGATACTTCCATAAATTACAATTGTTCCCCCATAGTAGATTTGTTTCTCCTCTTCCTTTTATCAATTTAGTCAATTTCTTTTTATCAATATGGACCCATGGATATTTATATTATGCAATCCAATTCTACTTTTTTTTTCTTTGTTGAAATCTCTTAAATTTGGAAATTGGGAGCTCTTTCAGTTAGCTCATATGTTCTTTTGATATAAGCTCATCATTGCTGGGTAGTTTTTCCTTCTGTAATCATTTCCTTACATTATTGAAGATGCTCCAGAATTATCTTGTATACACACTGCCCTAGACTGAGATCCATTTTCTTAAGAGTCCATTTTTTTGTAATAGAGGTCTAGACTAGACTAGACTAGACTAGAAGAAAGAAAATAACATTCAAAGGCTAGGAATAATTACTGCTAGGTTGTTGCTGCTTCTATCTTGTCACCTCACAGTGTATTAGCTTTTAACCAAAGCTGTGTACTATTTTTTTGCCACGTTTGAGATTAAATACAGTGTCTTTTATGTTCTAAGCAAGTGCTTCACCATCCTTTGTCTAAGTATCTCATTATTTCATGCACAATTCTCTAGATGCTGAAGAAATACTCCAGAGCTCCTAGAGCTTCTTAATGTCTCTGTATATTCTCAATATAAGTCCTCTCTTTTATTTCACATCAGATTGGCTTTGATTATAACTTTAGTAGATACTATCTGATTTAGTGGTGGTCAACTTATAAGTAGATCAGTACCAGAGCTGGGACTTTAAGATAACTGGTGACTTCTTTCATTTTTGTAGCAGACCTTAGGGAGCAAAGGAACAAATCAAGATGGTTAGAACATTGGAATAATATCCCTCATATGGCCCTTGGTAAGGCTCACCAAAGTTTGGGAACTATTCCATAGGAATCAACCCATCTTATCAAATCAGAAAAGAAGGAATTGAAATTCTGGAACGAAGTGTAATTACACACAAAAAAACCATAATAAAACCCATCACTTTATATGCTAATGTCAAAATGTAATTTAAAAGAAATTAATATTCTAGTATATGACAATAAAATAGCAGTTAATGGTAAATAATAATCATGGTTTTCTGATCTAGTAGTAGCCACTGAATGAAAATATGTGCCAAATAAGAAAGTCAGTCTATATAGATAAATATAGTAAGATATGTGGTTATAAAAATATTCTTAAATTGTTAATGTCAAAGTTCATCCAAAATTTCAAATTTGGTGTCATCTTAAGGTAATCATTAATGATTTATCTATGCTTCATTGACCTTAAAGGAAATCATTCTATAAGCTTTACTGTGCTTAACAGTCAAGATATGAAATATTTAGTAATATCATCTATTCATTTGAAGCACAAGATATTTATCATTTGTGGCTTTTTAGTAACTAGTTACTAATCTTAAAGTTTCCATTGTTCAATCTCAGAATATAGACAAGATAGTAACAGAGGAATAGTAGAGGAGTGAAACATATTTTAGCAGGTAATGCAATTCAAAAATTTTGTTTCCCAATCCCTCCACTCTAGGCCTTTCAATTAAGGTTTTCAATGCTGTAAAAATGAATGAAAACTATCTTATTTGACAAAATCCACCATATCACTCTTGCTAATTGTTCATAAGAAGTGACTTAATCTGTAAATAAAGATGTGGCCCAATAATACTAGAGTGAATTGATACATATTGAAAGGAATGTTGGCTGCTTTTGGTTAGTTTGGATAAGGGTTTTACCTATCCTGTGGATTTTTTCAAAGAACCAACTCTGTTTCATTGACTCCTTGAATTGCTTTCCTTGTTTCTATTTTATTGATTTCAGCTCTCAGCTTGGTTATTTTTTGCCATCTACTCCTCTTGTGTGTGCTTACTTCTTTTTGTTCTAGAGCTTTCAGATGTGCTGTTAATTTGCTAGTATGTGACTTCTCTACTCTTTTTGGTAGGCACTTTGTGCTATGATTTTCCTCTTACACCACTTTCATTGTGTCCCATAGGTTTGGGTATGTTGTAGTTTTATTTTCATTGCACTCTAGAAAATCTTTAATTTCTCTTTTTATTTCTGTCTTGATCCATTCATCATTAAGTAGAGAGTTGTGCAGTTCCATAACTTTGTAGGCCATCTGAGCATTGGAGAGGTCCAGGGCTAAACATCATACAGAGATCAGGGAACCCCATGGAAGGAGGACAGGAGGGATGGCAGAAACCAGAAGAGCTGAGGACACCAGGAGAACAAGCCCCACGTTGTCAACTGACAAGTACTCTTAAGGGCCCACAGAGACTGAAGCCATAGTCATGGAACCTATAGGATCCCTAAATACATCTCATTGCTGTCTGGGTTGGTATCCTTGAAAAACTCCTCCAGGCTGGAGTCGGGTGTCTCTGACCATTTTACCGGTCCTTGAGATCCTTTTTCTCCTGCCTGGCTGCCTGGCCCATCCTTGATGTAGGGATTGGTGACTGGCCTCATTCCATCCTGCTATGCCATGCCCTAATTGTGCTATAACCCTTAGGGGAGGGTTCTTTTATGCAGAGAAAGGAGATGTTTGTGGGTCTTGATGGGGTAAATTTGGGGGAGATGGGGGGAGTTGGGAGTGGAGGGAGAGGAGGAAGAGGATGTGATATTTACTGTAAGTTGTATGAGAGAAGAAAAAAATTTAAAAATTAAAATTACAAAAAGAAAAGAATGATTGAATATAAATGAATATCTTTAGAAATATTCAAATTCTGCAGTAGCCATAGCTGAATGCAGGTAATCAGTTGGAGGTCCAAAACATGTTATGATCATTACTGTTCAATAAATACACAGAATATGGAAAGAAGTCCTTTCTTAAATGGAACTATAAATCAGAGATTACTCCTTAATATTCTTTAATATTGTTTAAGAAATAAATTAGAGTCTCAAAATCTTACCATATCATAAATTATTTCCAGATAATACCTTAGTGCATTTATCCAACCAAGAAACATAAAATTTGTTTTGATTGTCCAAATGTGATTCAATACACATTTGAGTAGTTATTATGCTTGCGAGCCATATCATCAGAGAAGTTGAAGAGAGTAGAACTATTTGAAATAAAAAATGTAACGTGTTGCTAATTCTTCAATATTTGTAATCAGTTGGAGGATTCAGTATATTGTCTTTTTTACTTCTTTTTTTAAAAATTTATTCTTCTGGTTTTTTTTTTTGTTTGTTTGTTTGTTTGGTTTTTTTCAAGACACTGTTTCTCTGTTGTAACTCTGGCTGCACTGGAACTCACTTTGTAGACCAGGCTGGCCTTGAACTCACAGAGATCCACCTGCCTCTGCCTCCCAAGTATTGGGATTTAAGGCATGGCCATCACCACCTGGACTGTCTTTTTTATTTCTGAGCATGCTTGAAATATTCCACAATAAAAAAGAAGAAATAAATAAAAGTGTACAATAAAATTGCCTGAATTTTTCTCTTAAATTACACAGATCTGTAAAATGCTATGTAACATATGTAAACATTTTTATATTTCAGGCAGAAATATTCCTTAAATATGTACCATAGCATGCATGTTATGCAATATAGCAAGGAAAGCCATGCCTTTTAAAAAGTGATTGTCCTAGTCTACCTCAGACACTAAGAAATAGGTTTTATCACCTTCTACCCTCATACCTTCCTCTCTACCATGGTTACCAATAGATTTTCAAGGACATTGAACATTTCTCATAATTCAATTCCAACCTAACTATTGATCCTTGAAAAGTTAAGTGTCAACAAGTCGGTTGCCTGGGTAGCAATTTCCAGAAGAGCAGAAAGTTTCTTGTTGAAAAAATGAAAGCTGGAATCTTATAGAATTAATTGACCCCAGAAAAGTTCAAGATTGTACAGCAGGGTCTTGAGATAGTAACAATATTTCATTTGGTCTTGTAGGATGAAATGAAATGCATTAGCTATTCTTGACCTATTTTCAGTTACAAGTAAAAGCGCTTGTTTTAATTATTTTTGATACTAATTATGTGCAAATGATTACATATCTGATTGACAAAACTATTTTCAACATCCCAAATTTGATAATGTGCTTGTTTATAAAAATTATATATAACTGAAAATAGCAAATGCAAGGCAATTGTCCTTTGGTTTCCCTCCATTAACAGCAAATTAGATATTCTGTAGCTTAGGAAATATTATCAGACTATTATACATTAGTTGTATAATTCAGAAATATAACCACTTTATTGCATAACACTGATGATATTCAACTCTGTTCAGTTTGTTTATTGGACAGAAGCTTGTGTATAATTTTTTAGTGAGTTAGCCAAATTTTTACTCGATAAAAATTAATGAATTCTATTTCATAAATGAGAATCAATTTCAAGCAGCCATTGGTTAGCTGGCTAATACTGGTGTGTATGTGTAATTTTTAGTTTCGTGCCTGTGTCATAGCACAATCTCTAGGGACTTTCTGTTCTGTAGTTATTTTCTAATAATCAAGGCTTTAACCTGTTCTGTACATTGAAAACTGAAAAATCTCAGGAACAAAGAAAGTGACATAGTAAGTGTGGCAGACCACCTGAAATAGCATTACTGAAGGTTGTAGAAAACCCTTCATTATCTCATTGCATGCATTCTACTGTTTTGTAACCACACCCCACTTTTCTATATTCCGTTTCCAATTACCTATTGATTTCACCCAGACACTGAGCTAACTAATCCACAACTTTTTACTGTCTCTTTCTCTTTTCCCACCTAGGATATTTAAATACAATGATCAATTGCTATAACCATTTCCATATATACCATCTTGATTCTTGTTACACTTTCTCCCTTCATCTTATTTGCTTGTGAAAATCACAACCCTGTTTAAGTCTACTCATTCATGTATGCTGTGCCTCTTATTCTTGCTGCTGATATTCATTGAAAGTATGATAACATTTACTACTTTTAATTTAAGTGAATTATCATTCAAATGGACCTTTAATGCTTCCCAGTGGTTTTACTATGTATTCTTAGTCAGTTTTCCTTCTGCTCAAATAACTAGTTTACATTCTCCTGCCTACCTCATACCTACATCACATCCTCCCCATTGTTTCCCATTTCAGTGAAGAAAATGAAACAGTTAGGAGAGAACTTCAACTCTATACCTGTCTACTGTCATCTGTATATACTTAATCTTCTTACAGCCTATTATCATAGAGACATTACTAAGACTCTTTACTTTATTAGTCCTGTAAATTGTCTCCCTGTTTTCCTACTCAAATATATTATCTGATCTGTTTTCTTATATTTCCCTATATCATGAATTTACATATTTATACACACACATTCTATATATAAACACACTGATCAATATACATACCATTGTTCTTGTGGGACTCCTAACAGTAGAAGTGGGTGTGTCTCTGATCCCTTTGGTGGCTTTTGGGACCCTTTTATTCCTACTGGGTTACTGCATCCAGATTTGATATGAGGGTTTGTGCCTAGTCTTATTGTATCTTGTTGTGCTGTGTTTGGTTAATAGCCCTGGGAGGCCTGCTCATTTCTAAAGGGAAGTGGAATTAGAGGAAACTGAGGTAGGGATGTATTGTATAGGAGAAGAATAAAAAAAAATGTTCATACCATTAAAAAAATCCGTGCGATACCACTGCCTACCACAGCTCCCAATTTTGTGTTCACATTACAAACAATAATACTTCACAAAATTTTCTGGTAATGATATCACAGAGGTGTGTAGAAGACGTCCAAATGAACTGACTATGTAGTAGTTAGATGTGTATAATTCTTTGTATAGTAAATCATACCTTAATAAAACATTGAAAAATGTAAGCTGTCTGTACCCATAATTTTTTTTTTAGCTTTAACACTTACTAAACTGCTCTTATCAAAGTCTCTGATGACTTCAACAATGCTAATTGCAATGACTAGGTCAGTTTTAAGTCCTCTGATTATTTGACCTATCAGTGTATTTGGCATACCTCTTCCACCTCTTTTGACAGCATTCTTTAGGTGAATTCTAAATATCACGTAGACTGGCTCTCTCCTAATGCAATGTGTCATTCTCCTTAAGTTCTTTTCTTGGCACTTCTTATTTTTTCTTACCTCTTAATGTTAGATAGTTCAGTATTTTCAGTTTTCTGACTTTTAAAATGAGATCATGGAATCTCAGTATTTACCCAAAATTTCCCAAATTTTAAGTTCTGAGAGGCCTTCACTCCCCAAATAACACATATGAATCTTTAAAAGTCACTTCATTTTGCAAACTCTGCACAGATTCTAACACCAACATTAACCTAAACAGTGATGGTGCAATTAGAGCAGAGCTGGAGAAGGTTTAATGTGAATTAAAGTTGACGGGAAAATGAACATTCTCATGGCAGTAGATTGGGGAAAACTTCTTATGCTCTCCAGGATATATTTGAATGCTTAGTACTAAAATCAAATCAAATCAAGTGTTGCCTCAGTGCGTGTATTTAGGAATAAAACTCAGTTTATTCCCTTCAGTAGCTATTTAAATCTCTAGAAAGGTACTTAGGTCAATATAGAAGTCCTTGCTGCTAAGCATAGTGTATTCAGATAGTATTCTACAAGGATAATTCTACTGTTATAGATCTGTATTTCTGAAAATGTAATAATAAGTCTAGTCTCAGGCAAAAAGAGTAATTTCCATGAAAGTATCCATTAGCAGCTGGACAGTATTGGCACAGGCCTTTAATTCTAGCACTCAGGAGGCAGAGGCAGGTAGATCTCTGTGAGTTCAAGGCCAGCCTGGTCTACAGAGTGAATTCCAGGACAGCCAGAGTTGCAACAGAGAAGCCCTGACTCAAAAAAAAGTAGAAAAAAAAGAAAATAAATGTTTCCATTAGCAGCAAGAAAAAAAATTAATGAGTTTCTAATAAAGGTATAGTCTAGCTAGCACTTATATGTATTTCCAACACTGGGATGCTATTTAATTTATTGCTACTAGCATTATTACATTGATTTGTATTTGAATCTCTGTAGCAAAGTTGCCTGGGTTTGTATCCTGAAGCAATTATTGTCTCTGAGGCCATGAAAGAGTTTATGAGGCTACTCTGGTCCGAGTGGCAGACTCACAGCTTCAAAATTATGAACTGTAGATCGTGATTCTAATATTATCACAGGAACTGACAGACATTAATGGCTGTGTCTTGCTCTCCTCACTTGGCAAATAAAGACTTGTTTATTTATTCAACAGGCATTTTCAACACTTGCTTTAGATACTGAGTATTTGTATTTCACGACATGGATGTATATGCCTCCTCTCATGTAGCTTACATTCTAGATTGTGACAAACATAGAAATAACAAAAATACTCCTAAGAGTTCAGGCAGTATTGATGGTGAACCTCAAAAAAGGTCATGCTATGGAAGCACCTTGGAGACTGCTTTCATTTAGGTGTCCAGGATAGCTTCTCAGAGAAAGTGATATTTCAGATGAGATCTGAAGGAAAGGAAGGAGTCAGCCCTTTGAAATTCTTGAGGGAGAGTGTTCCAGTCAACAAACAACAAAACAACAAATGGAAAGGTCATGAAGTGGAAACACGCTTCTTTTTTGTCTGCGTGCTTGCTCTTTGTTCTTTGGAAGCTGGCTTCTGATATTCAAGAAAGCCAGAGAGGAGATGGTTCACACACACACTGATGGCTGGGCTCTCTGGGGAATAAACCAGGAGCAGCTAGAGAGCAGCCATCTTCTGAGGTGGAAGATAGTGGGAAGGTACTGACGTTGTGGTCGTGAATACACGGGATGATAAAATGAAAAGGAAACACCTTAGAGAACAAAGCGTGTTCATGGCAGAGGAATAGATGTAAGATAAAAGGGAGAGTGAAAGCCTCAGAAAACAGAATACTAGACTCAGTGTCTAATGGAGTTTTATGAATAAACCTCTGCAATGGAAACAACAAAGCACAGAAGAAAGAAGTTATTGAAAATATTAAAAGATAGAAAGAACCCCCATGTTTTGGGGTCAGCAGAATAGATACTATAAAAATCCTCACTTTACTAAAAGTGCAATACAAATTCAATACAATTTCCACCAAAATTCAAATAACGATCCTCACAGGAATGCTTTAAAAAATCCAAAACTCATATGGAAATGCAGAAAACCCCAAACAGTAGAAGATCCCTTAGCAAAAAAAGCATTGCTGTGGGCATCAAAATATCTGGTTTCACACTATACACTGATCCATAGAAACAAAACCATCAGGGTACTGGCACAAAACAAACACATAGATGAAGCAAATAAAATAGAATATCCAGAAATGAGACCAAGCAGATACAATCGTCTGAGTATTGAGAAAATCACTAAATATAGTGAGAGAAAACTCTCTCTTTAATAATAATAGGTGCTTGGAACATTGGATATCTATGTGTATAGAAATATTAGATTCTTATCTCTACCCTATATAAAAAGCAGGTCAAATAATCAAATACCTTGATGTAAAATCTACATCTTTGAAGCTAGTGGAAATCTTACAGATAATTCTTCAAGATCTAGGAATAGAAAAGGACTTTCTTGCTGGGACTCTAACAGCTCAAGTAGTAAGAGCAACTATTGACAAATGGGGCTGCATGAAATCAAAAAGCTTTTGCTCAACAAGAGGCATTCTGTTGAATAACAGAATGAATAGAAAGTCTATAGAATTATTTAAAAAAACCTTTGCCAAATACTTACCTGACAATGGTTAATATGGAGAATGCATAAAGAATTGCAAAATTAAATTAAAAATTCAAATTTTGTTATCAGTATGTGATAGTGCCAAATAAGTACTTGGAAAGAAAAGTATTCCACCATCAGCCATCAGAGAAATGTAAATCAAAACTGCATGGAGATTCCTCATCATCTTATTCAAGGTGACTACCATCAAGAAAAAATAACAAATGCTGATGAAGACAGAGTAAGAGAGAGGACAGAAATCTTTAGTAATTGCTGGTGTGGATATAAATTATTCCAACCACTATGGAAATCTGCATAAAAGTCCTCCAAAATCTAAAAATCCACATTTGTATGGTCCGGCTCTTCCAATTTGGGCCATAAAACACAAATAATCAGTCAACTTACATTTGAGATAAACACACACACACACACACACACACACACACACACACAATTATTGTATTATTATTAATAACTGCTAAGCTATAGAATCAGTCTAAGTAAGTGTACCCGGGAAATGTGGTAAACATATGTAATGGAGCTTTAAATATGGTCTGGTGAGAGCCGATTAAGTGAGAATGAGAAAAAAAGACAAAGTTAGGAAGCAGTTTTATTAGCTGAGGAGAAAAGTGACAGTGATGGAAATTGTGGTGGCAGCTGCTGAGCCAGGGAAGGGATGGATCCTATGCAGGTACTGGTGAATGAGCCGACAGCACACACCATGCGCTGGATGGGAGAAGGAGCTGAGTTATGGGTAATTCCTATCCTGTTAAGTGAGACAGAAGACTGGGAGAGGGACAAGAATCAGAGGATCTACCTCAGAGAATGCTGACAAGAATTTAGCACCACTGTTCACCTGGAATTCTCCATACAGTATTTTCTTTCTACATTCTCTACCAGCACTATAATTGCAAGCAGAATGTCAAGCCTTTGTTCTATATATTATCAATTGTTATATAACAAATATCATGTATAAACCTCAGACCAAGCCCATGAGGCAAGACTTACTATTAAAGATGATAAAAACGGGTACTTATAAAGGTTAAAGAGACTCGCTCAGTGACATGACTGAGACTTGGGCAGGTGTTTCAGATTCAAGAGCTCAGGCACAAATCACCTTGCTCTACTTGCTTCTCATTTATTACCCATTCTTTGTAGGAACCTATCTTTCCGTATCATGACAAATGAGGTACAATTACTTATGTTGATTTCTGTATGCATAATGTTCTGTGATCCTCCTTGCAGTTTCCTTGATGCACAGCATGGTCTGGTAATAAAAGCAGAATCTTGCAGATTAAAGATGAACAACAGAGGGCAGTAGAATAGAAATAATGAGTTCATAAAAAGGCAGGATCACGTCCAAACAAGAATTTTCAGAAATGGAATCAGTGCTCATTTATAAAGTCAGAAACACTGTGGTCACTTTTCAGTGTTCAAACTTTATACAAAAGTGCTTTAAAATTGCTTTTTATCAAAGAAGAGACATTGAGGGTCTTGGTATGAGATATGCCCTTAAATGAGCCTTTTTTGTCTTTTCCTTTTCCTCTTTTCTTTCCTTTCCTCTCCCCCTCCCTCTTTCACTCTCTCTTTCATTTGAGACAAAATCCCATTTCATAGTGCTGGCTGGCTTGGAACTCACTATGTAGACCAGGCTGGCCTCAAATTAACAGAAGTTCACCTGCCTGTGCTTTCCATGTGTTAGGATTAAAGGCATGCTCCACCAGTCTGACTGGTTCCTTATTTTTGACCATTTACTCTAACTTCCAAATATTCAAGTCATAAGATTCACAAACAATTTAAGAAACATACTCATTAGCAGATAGCATACTGGTAAAATGAATATAATCACAGGTCATGAGTTTGTATGACTTTGTATGGTTTATGCCTGTCTAAGAACTCATTGCATGAAACCATTTTACTTTATTCACCTTAAAGTTGAAATGTTTCATAATGGAACAAAAATGAAAACTCATTCATTCTTAACTGCAGGTGTTTATTTTTAATAAAAGTTGTATTTCCAGTCAAGATTCTTTTAGCTGTTAGGCATCAATTACATAAGGAACAACTATTTATAGGGTATCTTCTTTGTAAAAGGTACTAAAGTAAGCAAAGCAAATGACAAGGTTTCTAATTTCTAATAGACTAAAAGAATTGGGACATGCTTACAAATTGTAATCAAACAAGCATAATTCAGAAGATAGTTTCTTATGTGATTCAACAAAGATTCAACAAGCAAGTTTCAGGAAACCAAGTACAGCAACTAAAAACATTCTAAATGTTTGCATATTTAAGTATGTCCAGTGATGCCTAAAATATCAAGGGAAGACTTGAACTTCCAACAACACAAAGTGTCTATGGTTTTATTATTATTATTATTATTGTTATTATTATTATTATTACTATTATTATTATTGCTTTTTAAAAATTTTAACCTCACCTCCACTCCCAACGTGACATAAATTCTGTAGCTACACAAAACTTCTCGTCAGTCCTCAGTCTTATTTGGAACTAAAACTCTTTCTAAAATGCATTCTCTGCAAGTTTCTCCTCCTTTTGATGTCTCCTCTCCCCTCTCCCTCATATATATGTACACACATAAACATGTTACTTATTTTTAAGTTTTTATTTACACGTGTGTTTGTGTGTATCTGTGTGTCTGTATATGTATGGATACATATGCACATGAGTGTCGGTTGCTCACAGCAGAGGATGTAAGATCCCATGGAGCTAGAGTTATTGGTCATTGTGAGCTCCTGGTCTGGGGTGCTAGAAGCCAAACTCAGGCCCTCAGGAAGAGCAGCAAGCACTTTCAACTGCTAAGTCGTCTCTCCAGCCTCATATGTATTACTTAGAAGTACCCCTTTCCAAAGAATTTGTTCAAACTTCTATTTTTCCTTGCAATGTATCAATTCATTTTAACCAGTACTTTCAATCTGCATGATATAAATCCATGAGTGATTTGCTATATGAAGTAGACTACTAGAAAACATGAAAAGATGTTGAATGTCTTACAGAGTTAATAGTATCTGAGATGATTCATGATGGGTGAAATACATAATGATAGTCATGGTTTTCACAGGTAGAGGGAACAGTACTCAAGGGCAAAGAGGTAGTAAAACATGGTATGCACAGGGAAAAACAGAAGATAAGTTTGGCTAGAGCATGGACTTGCTTCTTAAGGCCTTTGTTCTAAATATAGAATACACAATAATTAACCTTTATTTAATGGAGGCTTCAGATGGAAAATTGGGCTTGTTCTAAGAAATTGACCAATTCTTAGAAAAGTAGCTAAACAAAATAAGTAGTGTATAACTTGACTTGTAGTGAATAGAGCATGTTTGTAACAGATGACAGCTCCATGGAGAAAATGTATATTTAAAGGAGGTAAATTCCTTTTCAGAACCCAACCCTCTTTAAAGAAAAGCAATGATGCTCACCTCAGCATTGTTAATCAGAGCATGTATTTCAATACATATTCCTAAGGATGGGGACCAATTTGCATGGAGCTGACCTCGTCCTCTACAGTGCACAGTAGTCCCCCTTGGCAAGAGAAGTTGGTTGCTATCTGAAGGGCATGGTTTAGATCTGTTACTACAAAGCAACAAACAGTCAAAGGGTGATGTACATGTCCACCCTGAGGTGCTGAATGCATTAAAATGAAACCAAAACTCAGGCAGAGCATAGTCTTAAAATGTAAGTCAATATGTACTCACGTGTATATTAAGAGATATCAGATGAATGTTTGTGTTTTTAGCACCATTACCCTGATCTCCTCTTAATGATTTCCCCTTGACTCCGCTTAAGGAAAGGATTTTGTTCATGCTTTGTATTCACATTTTTCTTATTCTCAGAGAAGAAAATCACTTCTACTTTTAAATAGAATCTAAAGCTTACTCCAGAGCCTCTTCACACAGAATATACACATAGAGTGGACTTTCTGGAATTGTCATTTGTTGACTGGTTGAAACTACCATATTACTAAATCTGGTGGTATTTAAGTTACTCATATGAATTTTTTTTTGATACAGGGCCTCACACTGTATATCAGGCTGGCTTCTAATTTGCTGTGTAGTTAAGGATGATCTTGAGATCTTTTGCTACTTCTGCCAGGACCTTCCTAGTGTTAGGAATGTTAGTGTGGGATATCACATTCAGTTTAGTAGTTCAGTACCTAGGCTCAAGCTTAGGGTCTCTTGAATACTTGGCAAGCACTCTACTAACTGAGGTACATGGCAAGCCACTTAAAATCTTTTTAAAACTTACCATACAACGTAATAAATTTCACTATAAGTTTTCATACATATTTTTTCCTGATCCTCCCCGTGTACTTCCTTCTCTCTCCTGTATTTGCCCAGCCCCTCCCATTTTGCCAATACAAATAGCATGAAAGAAACTTTTGTAAGGGGAAGATGTAAAGAATTATGCTGGTTACACCATTTTTTTTTTTGTTTGTTTAATCTTTTTTTTTATCAGAATAAAAGGCCACATTAAAAACTGATTTGTATTTAGAGGCATTTAGGGATACTTCTGTGTAGCAAGTAATGTTTCTGTATATATACCTAGTACAACTTTTGATATTCATCCCACATGAGGCAAAACAAAACAGAAACAAAAGGCTGTTGTTTCTAAGTAAAATTTGCTTTGATATCTTCTTTCCCATTATTTAGGGACACCTCTAGGTAAGTTTGGCTTCCTTGTATATGGATGACTCAGAAGAAAGGGATTTCTGTAATCATTCTCTGTGAAAAGTGTTGTTAGTTCCAAAGGAAAGTCCAGAGAGGGCCATTAGAGCTTAGAGAGATGGAAAATTAACTGTTTTAGACAAAGGCATTAAGTAGGCTCCATGAAATCACTTTTCCTTTTCCTTGCTTTCCATAATGTATTTTTTAAAATGTTCGCATTTATTCATTTTGTGTTTTGTGAACATGCAAACATGTGCACATGTGGAGGTCAGATGGCAGTTTGTAGGAGTTGGTTCTGGCTTTTCACTATGTGGGGTTCAGGGATGGAACTCAGATCTTTAGGCTTGGTGGCAAGTACCTTTACCCACTGAGCCATCTCTTTGGCCCAGTCTTTAAAGACTTCTTTGTTTTTAGGTGTCTTTCAACTTAAGTTTCCTTGAACTAGTACTGAAGCCCAAGTCTCATCACCTCTCTGGTATTTATAGAAGGCACTCAAATGACAGATTCAGAATTAATTTGGAGCCTAGCGGTGGTGAGGGTGGTGAGCACACCTTTAATCCCAGCACTCAGGAGGCAGAGGCAGGTGGATCTCTGTGAGATCAAGGCCAGCCCAGTCTACAGAGTGAGTTCCAGGACAGCCAGGGTTACAACAGAGAAACACTGTCTCGAATTTAAAAAACAAACAGAACAAAATAGAATTGATTTTGGTTGCCATTTTTTTGTTTTATTGTTATTATTTTTAATTATTTTGTTGAGACAAGGTCTTTCTATATATCTCAGGATGGGCTTGAACTCACTTATGTAGCCTAGGCTATCCTCAGACTTGGGTTGATCACCTCACATTAGTTTCCTGAATGTTAGGATCTCAGGCATGGGCTACCATACTTTAGACTTTATAGTGAAAAATAAAGTATACACTACATAAATTTAGGAAGATATTTTTTATTTTTCCCCAATCCTTTCAACCAGAAAACCCAAATACAAATAGGTTGAAGTTTTTACTGTAAAAAGTAATAGGAATAAGTTATAAACACTACAGAACCTTGTGTCTGGCATCCTTTTTATGATCCCCCCCCCAGCCTCTATTCAAAGCCCTGTTCTAGAATCTTGTTGCTTCATTGAAACAGTTTCCTTTCAGTTGAACCCTGCCTCAAATGAGTCAGCCATACCTTAATGACCCATTCTTTCCCCTCACCCCATCTCCTAAATACTTCTAAATATACCACCCCTTAGAAGCACTCTATTCTGATCTTGTTCACTCTGACATACAATTCTAAAACACAGGAACCACCTTGGTTTCCTACTGTCTAGTCACACAGTCCCCCTGTGCTCCTGTCCCAGAGGAAGAAGCAACCTTTCTAAAGCTACCTATGTCAATAAGTCCATGTTTTGATTTTTTTGAGGCAGGGAGCAAAATAATTCCACTCCTTTAATAAACAGGTATATACAAGAAGTACTATCTCCTTGGCCTTACTCAACCCCACAGCATCTTGTGCCTCATTGTCTCTTATCCCCTAACCCTAAGCTCATTCTCCCTTTGCAAAATGCGTTTTCAAAGGCTTTTGAAAGCCTAAATCTGCAAACACAGTACGTGTATCTAAGCAGAACTTTAGAGGGATTTTGTTTTGAAAAACAAGCAAATGGCCTTGTCATATGAATTTGAAAATTGAATTATCCAATAGTCACTCCTCAATAATTTATGTGATCTTATTCTTTCACATATTTCTTGCATTTCAAGTTTCCTTATGCTACCTCCTTCTGAAAGGCTCATTTTTTTTCATAGGTCAAAATAGCAGTGTCTCAACCATGTATCTCATTTCACTCCTTCCTTTCATGGCCTAGAGTCCTTGCAGATGTTCTCCTCACTCCTTAGTCCTAGCAGTTTAGTTTGTACTCTGCCACCACCCTCAATGTGCTTGAAGATTTAAAGTAAATGCCAGGCACAGTGGACGTTGTTCAGCTGCGACAGCCTCTGTGATCTTGTCTTGAGTCTTCCCCATTCACACAGTTAAGTACTTCATTGCCTGATAGGATCCTAACTCAGGTTGATTTTGCCCTCTAGTGGACATGTGGGTCTACATCCAAGAGGCAATTTTGATCACCACACACATAGGGAATGACTCACACAGAGAGGTAGAGACTAGGAATTCTGCTGAACACCCTACAATTCACAAGAAACTTTAACCCACAACAAAGAACTACTCAATTCTGGATGTCATATACACTGAGATTAGAAAACCCTGCGATAGAAGAGGATAAAGAAGCCCAAAAGGTGTTTGTAAAATTGCAGGCTGGAGATCTGGCCCCTAATCCTGATAGTGTCTGCATCCTCACCAATGGCAGACAACCTAATGTCACATCTCTGTTTCTGTAGGCATTTCACGGCCACAACAGCTTCTCATTCTCTTGGACTGCAGTACCTAAAAGACAGCCAGAACTCTTCTAGCTGTGCCTCATTGTGGTGTAGATGCAGTCCCTCCTCTTCTTTCCACCTATGGATTAAAATACAACCATAGTTATTATCAACATATCTTGTAGCCACAAAAAGGAGAACAGACCCACCTGCCATCTACCCTTTAATTCCCCACTCCTACCTTCCACCACTCCTCTCCCACTGGGATAAAGTTCTATTCTACTTTACATTTCTGGAGAGCTTTCTAAATCCACATTCTCCAATTAGCAGGATGCTGAGTTGGAAGAGAGAATCCCATCAGGCAGCACTACGATTTGGCCCATATAGACTGGCAAACCCTCTGGGCATATCTGTTGCTGACTCACCTTGGAGCAGTGGCATGAATTCCTTGATCACATCTGTCTCTGGTTCTGCTCACTGAGGACTAGGGAAGAGTTCCATTAAGAAGCTGTACAATCATAGAAGTCCTGCTTGCACCTGGTGTTGACATCCTCTGTAGTCTTTCAGAATTCTCATAGGGTGGTAAATCTCTGGCAAGTCAATTTAAGTCAAGCATAAACCCGAGGTTAACCTATCCCAGGTCTCCTTGAGTTATTTTATTTTTCTGATATTACCCTCTTAGAAGTTGAGCCTCCTATCCACTTCACTCCTAGGAATAACTACCCCAGGCTTGACTTGTTTCCTGTAACAGAATTCTCTCAGAACATAAGTACCTACCTGGTTCATTCCTGAGGACTTGAGATAAAGGAATCATAACTGCTACAGCTAATTCTTTTTTGTTTGTTTGTTTTGGTATGCTTGTTTTGTTTTGAGACAGGGTTTCTCTGTTGTAGCCCTGGCTGTCCTGGAACTCACTCTGTAGACCAGGCTGGCCTTGAACTCACAGAGATCCACCTGCCTCTGCCTCCTGAGTGCTGGGATTAAACGTGTGTGCCACCACCACTCAGCTAATTAACAGCTAATTTAAATCCTCTGTCAATTCCAGTAGTTTCTTTGATGAAGTGTTGTTTTAAAACTAGTTTTCTGAACTAGGCATGGTAATACAGACCTCTCTAATCTCAATACTTGGGAAGTGGGTTTGGAAGGATATAGAGTTCAGGGTCATCCTCAGCTACATAGTGACTTTTAGCTGGCCTGGGCTACACAAGACCTTGCCTCAAAAGGGAATGGGGGCAGAAAAGAAAGGGAAAATATATTGTTCTTATTGTGCCAGCTTGACATGAGAATTATCTAGTAGTCCAAATCAGGAACATGCTTGTTAGCTTATTGTGATAAAATAGATCTTTCTGTAACACAATTGAAGTACAGGATAGATGAGTTCTCTGTAGTCAGTTGATCAACTCCTCTGAGTCTCTCAGATCCCTGGAGTCTCCTGCTGGTATCCTTCTAAAACTGTTTGGAAAGCAGCCTGTTCTGTTCTGTACCTTAGCTAGGGCCAGGCATGGGTTGTGTTCTCCAGTATCATTGGCTATGACCCTGGTGCCAACTTGAAGTAGTGTACCACCTCTTTAACCCAATCCCCTTCTCACTATAGCATCTATTTCCCTTCAAATCATCCACTCTGACAATCAGTTTGGGTCAAATAATCCCTCTGGCTCCACCATTTAAGAGCTAGGTATGTAGAGAAGGAGAGATTTTGTATATTTAGCTATCTAAGTCCACCAGATACTAGGAAGGTCATACACATATACATAGCACACCCTGCCCTGCCCCAAACACACATAGTGAAGCCATTCTGGGGTTGTGAATGTTGGTCTGGAACACAACAGAAATCATCAAGATGTCTGCCTCCATACACCATCACTACCATCCCAATCTCTCAGACCAAGACTTATCCCATTCTCTTGACCCTCTCATTCCCCTTACCCAATGTTACCCAGTACCCTCCACCTCCCCAAAAAACCAATTTTCCATTGGTTTGTTTGTGTTCTATTTCACATTTCAAATTCGCTAAGGGTTTTGCAGCCAAATTCCCTTCCCACAGTGAAAACAGTTTTCCCTCCTTGAAAAATTCACAGCTTTACACCAAGGACAGTCCCAGTCCCCAGGCCTGCGAAATGCTGAGGATCTCTTGTCTTTCTGCAGTTCTTGATGATCCCCTCTGTGGATTCCCATATCAGACAGCTGAGCCATATCAGAGGCCACAGAGTAGGGATGCATTTGAGCTGGTCTGTCTGTGGTTGATAGATGGGATGTGGTGGGTATGGCTGGGAAGGGGCTTTCATATGAGTATGTGAACGAAGCAGGGAGTTGGACAGTAATGGGTTCAGAGGAGGCTGTGGATTTCATATTCAGGGACTGCGAGAGAGACCACATGGATGTTTCCTTGGGTTTGAGATTTCCTGCTCTCTGCCTAGCCAATGGATAATTTTTCCACTTCATGACTCCAAGAAGTTGCATGAAACTTCCATTGTGCTCCTCTGAGGCCTCTTCACGGGCAGTTATTGTCCCTGCTAGGGCAGCTGCAGTCATATTTGCCCCTTCTTCTCGTCTTCCTGTAGCAGCAGCCATCAACTCTGCCAAGTTTTTCCTTCGCAGCTGACCATTGTATCCCAGTCCCTGCTCTTCTGACAACAGCAGGAGGAATGGCCACAGCTGGTCTTACGGCTGGGAGAGCCCTCAGCTCCTGGGGAGAAAAGAATACTGTTGAGACCTACTTGGGAATGGGGTACTAGCATAGGGGTGGGATGGGTAGGGGTTACACAGGACCAGGTGACAATCTTACTGCCTGGAGGATCTTCAGTCTCAGCAGATCTCGCTCTCTCTTCACTTCTTCCAGTTTGGCCTGGGCCAGCTGAAGCTGGATGGCCACCTCTTTCCTCTCCATCTCTTGCTGGTGGGTGAGCTGCCTCAGGTCTGATGACAAGGAGAGCGCAGCCACCTTATGCAGGTTAGAAAAGTCTTGTAACCACTGCACACCACGTCCCTGTAAGCAGCCTTGTCTGTGAGCAAAGCGCACACCCAAGGCCAGGGTGCCCCAGGCACAGGCTTCTTGAACCTCAATAGGTACCTCATTATCCTCCAAGATTACTTTGAGCTTGTCTTCTACCTCCTCCCAGGACAGGGACAGGTTCTCAAGGTAGAAATCAGGACCTTTGTCGTGTTTGGCCATTTGTTCATTGATGAACATTGACACCTTATTATGCCGGAACCCACTACCAAGATCCTCGGGATTTAAGGCCATGATGGCTGAGTGCCTTAGAGTCTTTTCTGAATCTGGGAGAATAAATAAACCTGTTGTCTGTGCTCCCTTAGTCCCTTAGTGTTAGTGCCTCTCTTCTCCTTCAGTGTCTTATCAGCCCTTTGTTCTTCTCGGCTGTCCCGTCCCCACCCATCCCCTCCCCTCCCCTCCCCTCTGGTCTTCTGGTACGCTATCACTTCCCCTCCCCCACCAGACTCTAAGACTCCGCCCCTCAACTATTCCGTCACAATGTCTCCTGGTAGCTGCTGTTCCTTAAGAAACTTCTCAGTAGACCTCACCTTCCAATCAGTGACCAGAGGAAGTCCAGGTCTACCATACCAGCCTGCTAGCCATAGGATACACCTAGCACCTCTGCCAAGGCCTGCCTACCGTGCCTCAAGATGAGAGAAAGGCACAACCTCCTCACCCTGTCCTTCTCCAAGAACTTAAGGGAAAGGGCATCTAAAGATCAACTCTCTGGTTTTAGATCTAGGACCATTCCAACTTGCAGACTGTGAAAGCAGTAAGGAGAACTACAGGATGATCCCTGCACCTCCTTGGATGTAAGGGGAAAGTCGATGAAGATGAAAATCCATGAAGGCATGTCGGGGAAGAAGGGGACAAAAAAAAAAAAAAAAAAGAGACTTGAAACAAAAGAAATGAAATTCTCCTAAGGAAGATTTAAAGTCTACACATTCTTCATGCCAGCAGCTTATCTCACACAAAGAATGGATGTGCCCGCCCTGGAGGTGCAAAGTTCTACAACATGTCTTAAATACCCCCACTACCAAACTCTTCCAAAAAACGCATTACTTCCCAATTAAAAGAGAGAAAAAAAAAATAAGCAAATTAAAGTTTATTTGAATAAATGATAATTCACTAATTCAGCAATAAGAAGGAAGGATGGGATAGATAAGCCAAGTCCAAAAGTACAGAAGCCACCTGATTGGTTGTAACTGGGCTTACTGGGCCTTGTTTGATCACTTGGTTGCCTGGGATTGGCTGAAAACGATCTAGTTGTGACTGGTGGAAACTCAGCTGTTTCTAACTCTTTTGAGTTTTGTTTATGCATTAAATTTGGTTTTGATTAAATAAGAAATGTATGGAGAGCACCTCAGACTGACATTTTGTTAATTGAACTTACCATTTTATATTTATTATTTTAATTTGAAGTGGGGTTTTTTTCATTTAAAAGAATTAATAAGCAATTTCAAACCATTTTATCCCTTTTAGAAAGTAGAGCAGAAACCATTTTCCATCTACTTTGTCCCCAACATCAGTATTAGTTTCTCTTGTTGAAATAACTGACCTAATTTAGTACACTATTAATTAAAGTTCAGATGAAAGTTAACTCAGAGTAGTAGTACAATCTGTAGGATTTAAAAAATACATCATTTATTGCTGACTTTCATTGACCTGTGCAGCTGTTGGCTGCTGAGATCTGGGATTTGAGACCTGAAAGAATGAGGCAGACTACAATCTAGTGCTGTAGACAACTTTACTTCAGTTTCAGTGTACTTTTATATACCAGTGTAACAAAGAAAGCAGTGATTCATGGAAGGTAGTTTGAGACTGGAAAAACATGTAAATAAATGCCAATAAGCACATACTAAATATTAACAGAAAAGCCCTTTCCCAGAACTTTGTCAGGGCACACCATTTTAAACACAATTGCCTGGCACCTGCTAAAGATCATACCTAGAAAACAGGAAAGCAAGGCAGATAGACATATCCATATTCAGAACGCACTGAGGACAGCATTGAGTTCTGTAGTTATGTTCCAGCATCCAGCAAGAATAAAAATGTCTTATACACTGAATGCAAATATTTGTCATAAGAGGCACCAAATCATGTCTAAGAACAACCCAGGGAACAAAATTCACTTGAGGTAAAAAGACCTCTGCCTTTTTAAACTAGAGCTACTTTGTGCATCATTCTTTTGTCCATGTTCAGACAATTCATATACACTGGTTTTGTCCTTCAACCATCACCAAATCCAACTTTCACTCAGTACTTTGGCAGCCAATGATATTTGTCATTAGTTCCTTTGTTTTTGTCTTTCCCAGGAAAAGTATATATTTGAGATCATGCGAAAGATAGCATTTTCAGATTTTTTTAATGTAGTGTTTTATTCATATACATTGATTGTATAACATATTAGGATTCATAAATACAATTTCACTCATGTTATGTGTTATGAGCATATTTACCCCTACATACCTTTCCTTCTCCCTTTTTTAGACTTGTGCTAATCTCTTTTCTGTTTATATGTTTTATGCATTTGTAAAAATTTTCTATCCAAAAATGAGAAAACAGATATTTTCTGTTTAGACTCTGGCTTGTATTATTTGACATATCAATTTTCTAGAACATACCTTAATTTCATTCTTTTTTATGGCTGAGTAATACTTTACTGTGTATACACCAAATTTTTTCTTACTTATTTTATTGTTTACAACATTCTTCCCTTACTTTCATTCCTTTTCCATTCTCCTATTTACATCTCCTTGCTCTCTTTCAAAGTCATGGCCTCTTTTCTCATTAAATGATGTTATATGCATATGTGTATATATATATATATAGATTCATAAATATAGTCTGAGAGTTGGGCATGACCTTACTCTGCTAACTCTTCCTCTGATTTAGTCACTTTGTTTGCCATTCACTCTGACTCTTCTCAGAAGTTACTTCCTGTGTGACAGTGACTCCTTCTGAATTCTGCTTCTTGTGTCTGCTTCCACTGTCTTTTTGTAAAATAGGGATTAAAGGGGTGGACCACCACTGCTTTCTGAATACTGGGATTAAAGGTGTGTCTACATTCCATCCATACCACACAGGCCTCTGAATGTAGCCCTTGGACTGTAGACTCTAGCTTTAACACGGGGCTATTCCCCGTGTTATATATATAATCTCTTATATAATACATAGTTCATGTATTTTTCGCACTGTAGGCTTCCTCTTTATTCTTCTGATTGTTTCCTTTCCTATTCAGAAGTTTTCTAATGTCACAGAATTCTATTTTTTTCAATTCTTGCTATTATTTCTTGTGGTATTGAATTCCTATTCAGAAGGTTGTTGCTTATGCCTCCTATATGTCAAAATGTTTCCCTTAGCAGTTCTGACATTTCAGCTCTTACATTAAGGTCTTTAATCCATTTTGTATTTATTTTTTTACATGCTGAGAGAAAGGAATCTATTTTCATTCATCTACACATTGATATCCAGTTTCCCCAGTGCCATTTGCTGAAGAGGCTATCTTTTACTCAGTATATATATGTCTTGACACATTTGCCAACAATTAGATGACTGTGGCTGCATGCATTTCTTTCTGGGTCCTTTTTTCTATTTTATTGATATACATGTCTGCTTTTGTCCCATAAACATGAGTTTTGTGACTATGGCTCTTGAGTATAGTTTGAGTCCTATTGAGATACTTCTGGTATTTTTCTTTCTATTTTGATTTCTTTGGCTATTTTGGACATTTTATGGTTTCTTATAAACTTTAGATTTTTTTTTTAGTTCTATGAAAAATCATTTGGAATTCTGAGGACGACTGTGTTGAATCTGTATATCATATTTTGTAAAACAGGCATGGTCTAAGCATCTTCTGGTGACTTTTATCATAGCCTTCTTCAGTGTATTAATGATTCATTATAAAGGTATTTCTCTTCTTTGGTTAGGCATATTCCCAGATATTTTTAACTCCATTGTGAATGAATTTTTTAAACCTAAATTCATTCTTAACAAGTTCATTATCTATATATAGAAAAGCTACAGATTTTTCTGTTGTTGATTTTGTGTTCTGCTGTGATGTTGAAATTATGTATCTGATTTAAGAGCTTTCTGATAGAGGCTTAAAGGACGTTTAAAATGCTAGAAAATATCTGCAAATAAGGATATTTTGAACTCTTGCTTTCCTATTTGTATCATTTTTACCTTTTTCTATTGATTTTGAGGCACCTAACTTGAGAAATTAGGTGGTATGACTGGCAATACTCCTAATCATAATAACTAGTATAGAAGGAAAATCAAACTATAGAAGAAAGATAAGTTCATCATCTGGTTAGTAAGTGCATTTTTGAGAGTTATATTGCCTTTTAGCTTTTAGTTTATTGTACTGGCCAGGAAATTAAGCAGAAAGACAGAAATGGGCACACACGCATATCACACACACTCACACATACATACATCTATGATTTAAATATGTTCAGTGTTTAGTTGTCCCTAGGATCTACTCATTAGAAAAAGTTGCTGGAGATAAAGCTGAAAACTTTGGATGAATGGTCAGCATTCTGAAGAAAACCCAAGGGAGATGAATAAGGGATAGGTGATGTTGGACAGATAATCAGACAGAGGAAGATATTTTGAACTAAAGGGAAATTTCAAGGTCAAAGAAGTGGTCACTTTTAAAATAATGCATGGAATTCAGAGAAGATGAAGGTTAACAAGGGCCACTGGATTTGTCTAATAAGATAGCTACTGATTCTAGTGATAGTCAATAGACTGACAGACTGCTAGGGCAAAAGTCACATGATGGCAGGCAAATAAAAAAATTGAATATTTATAAGTCTTTTAAGATCTCTGACAATGATGAACAGACAGAGATCAGATAAGAGATCATGGAGGCATAGGGCATGATAATTTAGTCACTGAGTCCATTAAGATATTAAATACAAAGGCAGGAAGAATGAACTGGTATCTACTATGTGGAGAGATACGTACTCACATATAAGGAAAGATGTTCTTTTGAAGACTTTGCAATGTAACTAAGGCAATAAGGTAAAGCCTGTGTAAAATACTATGAGAATAATTAAGAAGGAACTTATTGACCTGTAAACATATCAGCATGATCTAAATAAGAAACAAAGAGAAAATGAGAAATAGTTTGTCATAATCAGTGAACCTGATATAAGAACGCTTTCCAGAGAAGTTATGTAGTTTTTCACAGAAACATCATCATCTACAAACATATGAAAAACTTTCTGCTTTGGAATGATGCATGTAAATTGGAATTCTTAAATACATCTTCAAACAAGAATATAGAAACTACTCTTACTGTAATGTGAATGGTAGTGGTGAATGGAGGTAGTTAACTGTGTTAATTACACTCGATTATTCCCTTATCTTTACCCCAATTCTCAATCAACCATTATGACTCAGATGTTGAACCAAGCTCCATGGACCTTTAAGGGCAGATTATAGCACTGGAAGCACTCATGATTCTCAGGACTCATTTTGTTGATGCCTGTTAAATATGTGTGCAATGTCTAATTATTTTCAGAGTATATCTGACTTTAATAATAAATAAATAAATACTTTAATTTGTTTTTAATTTAAAGTATACACATAGAGAAACATCTATATATATACACACACACACATAAATATGCTGAGGAATAACCATGTAGTCTTGCATATACTAACCAAGTGGTGTACCACCAAGCTGCATCCATTCCTCAATAGTGAATGATACTTTGTCATATTTTCAGGCTAAAATTGTGTTTTTAGCGAGTAGTATATGTATATACACACATTCACTTTATCCTGATCTGTTATCTGTTTTTTTTAAACAGTAACAGAAAGAATACAAAATCTTTTTAAGTAGTTTAGAGATTGGATACTGTGGTGGTAGTAGTGGCTAAGTGAGTTCATCTATATTGGACATCTAGTGTATGCATGACACTGTACTAATTGCTGTCAGTAAAGTATATCACTATTCCAATAGCATTTCCCTTGGTTCTGTCACATTTTTGTATGCCTTGTGAGAAGAGTATCCTTTGTTTTGGATTTTCTTTTCAAAAGTATTATGTATGAAGGAACTGGAGAGACAGTTCAACAATTAAGAATATTTGCTGCTCTTCCAAGAGGACCTGACTTTAGTTCTCAGCACCCATGTTGGACAGCTCACAGCCACTTGTAACTCCAGCTCTAGAGAATCTAGTGCACTCTTTTATCTTCCAGGGGCACCCCTCACATGAATAAAAATAATGTTTTTAATACAAATAAAAGCATACTTTAAAATATGCATATATAGAGAATAATTTAGGAATAAAGAACATCTTCCTCTAAACTGAAGGACGAGGTTGCTTATAGCAGTGTTTTGTTATAAAGAGATTGTAGTTCCTTCCATAGTGAAGAGCTAGAATTCCCATGACCTATTATAAAAGATAAATATGTCTGAAGCTTGAGATTCTTCAGTTGCACTGTAATGCACTGCGGATGTCCCTTGAACTCCTCCATACTATCTTATGGAATAAAGTTTGAATAAACAACTCAAATACTGGTGCTCTGCATTGCTACTACTAATTTATGAATTCTGACCTAGGAGTCTCATGTCTTCTATCAGTATTCATGAAACCGGCAGACTGACTTGTTAGTTAGAAACTTTATCAAAATCTCAGATTTTACAGTTCTGATATTTGGCAGCATAATAACTGTATAAACATAGTTGTTTTTACTATTATCATTTTTCAAATACTGAAAACTGAGACTTAGCCATCTGACCAAAGACTCATTGTTAGGACACAAGAGAGGTAGGATTTGAACCCAAGTCTCTGATTCTAAGGGCCACATTCTCAAACATCAAGCTTCTCAAGTACAGTTCATCTCATTTCCAAGAGTTAACTTCACATTTTCCCTAACTGTACCATGAACTATAAGAAAATAAGTGGATGATTCTGAGTTGGAGATTAACATTAGCATGCCAAAGGCTAGATATTTATGTTAGGGGGAGATAAAAGCACTTGAGAAAATATTCCCTGTTCATACCTCCAGCACATCCTTGTTTGTTTACATCATCTGTGAAATATGACATTCTTTGTTTGAAAAAGCATTTTATAAAAAGCAAAGTACTCTGAACTCTTCCCAACTCTACAAACTAAAAGTATTGAACAGAATAAAAATAGAAAGGAATTTTTCTCAAAATTACCTTGTATTTCTCCCAGATTCGTTTATTGCATAAATACTTTTCATTCTTACATTAGCTTTTCATTTACTTTTCAATGTATATATCCAGTGCAAAATATGGTAAGTAGCCAATAACTGCCATTTTAATGATTATGTAGGACTTTTTTTTCATTGAATAACGTCAATAAATTTGCCAATGTGCCTCTTTTTGGTGTTTTATAGCATTAATATTACATGCTTGTAGTTTTGTGTAGTTGTGGTCTGTAGTAGTCTTAAAGTTGACCATGCATTAAGTTCAAAAATATTTCCAGGGACTGGAGAGATGGCTCAGCAGTTAATAGTACTTGTTCGTGTAGAGGTCTCAGTTTTGATTCCCAATACTCACATGGCAGTTCACAACTGTCTGTAACTCCGGTTTCCGGGAATCTGATACCTTCTTCTAATATCCACAGGCACATTTTCTAGTATCCACAGGCACTAGGCATGTGCTGCACAGACATAGACATGATCAAAACACTCACACACAAAAAATAAAACAGATCTAAAAAAATTTAACAAAGTATTTCCAGTGAAGCCTTCTTTTACTAATACGTTTTGAGGAGTAAAAAAAATCAGCAAAGGGCCTGGGAATTTGCTGCAATAATCAATTGTTTTATGTTTGGAGGAGGACAGTCTCATCTAATAATGGTACATTGATATATATATATATATATATACATATATATATATATATCATATATATATACACACACACATACATATATATATATACACACATTTATAAATTTACATTTTCAGTTTTTTAAAAAATTTATTTTTGTGCATAGGTACATTGTCTACAAGCATGTTTGTGTACCACATGCATGCTTGGTGCCTGTGGAGGCCAGAGGACAGTGTTAGATCCTCTAGAGCTGGAATTATATATGCTTGTAAGTGGCCATGTGAGTGTGAGTGCTGGAATTGAACATGGGTCCTTTGGAAACAGTGAGTGCTCTTAACTGAAGAGCCATCTTCTCAGCCCCAATTTACATTTTTTTAAATGTCAAAAGTTTTTAGTTTGTCGATATCTAGATGTTTCTGGAATTTACAAAGAAAATATTTTGAAATGAAATAAGACTATGAAAAGAACTATTTAAAAACGTTTCTTCTATATCCTGTCATTTTGCTAATGCTTCTATTTTTAGGTATACTTTTTTACTAATTCTTTAGATTCTTGACACTAAGTTAACCCGCATGCTACATAAAATCTTACATATACTCAAACCACACTTTAGATTTTGTAATATAAACAAGTTCTGTAAATGTGAGTTATAAAGGATATTTTTATTTTTTTCATGAAAGTCTTAATCTTGCTTTTCTCCCAGAATCTAAGTTTCATCAACATTCCCTCTTAGAATTACCTTTGAAAGAAAAAGAGCAAGAAATAAAACTTAAACTAGGTGTCATTAAACTTTTTGTATAGAAAGCTGTGGTGTTTATTCAAAAGTTTGCAATTTGTTACATACGTTAATAGAATTATTTATAGTATAGTATCCTTAACATCTACTTCTCATTCTATCAGCTTACCAAATTGACATGGGTAACCACAAGTTAGTTTGGCTGCTAAGCAATGTTATTATCAAATTCTGAGAGTAACGAACAAGAGATCTTGGTCCTAGATAGCAACATTTAACAAAGTTGTTTATTTTTGTAAAAAAATCTTTACGTTTGTATTTTATTCCTTTTAGTTGAGATTTATTATCCTACCTGCCCATTTTCCCATATACTGGTAGAATTAACTATGCTAAAAGATCTGGACATGCAGTCTGCTTTTCTGTTTTGTTAATTCTACATTCATGGACCCAAACAACCATGACACAAAGATTCATAGAAATAAAATATTTGCATCTTACTGAACATATACTGATTTTCTTGTCAGTAGTCCCTAGACAATGCAGTATAACTATCATTTACATGATTACATAGCATCAACATTTCATTAGTCTCAAGTGATTCAGAAATGATTTAAAGAATTCAGGAGAATGTACATGGGTTATATGTAAATGTAATGTCATCTTCTATTAAAAATAAGCTTGAACATCTGAAAATTTTACTTCCATGGTATGTTGGGCACCCTGGAATAATTCCCTTATGGATACTAAGAGATAACTCTACCTGCAAAGATTACAGATGTGTGCACATAATTGTAAACCATTACCGGAATATCACTGTGAAGGCCCTTTTCTTACATTAACCCAGAATGTGTTTCTTGACCCCTTGGGATGTGAAGGGGGAGAGGAAAAAATTATGATTCTTGCATACTCGTCAGTCTGCCGCCTCAACGTTGCACAATTCTAATTGTATATAATGAAAGAAATGGAACATTTTTAGGCCCCAATTGCAGGATTTTTTTTTTAAATAGAACTGGCCTGAGGCATTTTTTTCAAAATACAATCTAAATAATGCAAGGTTGTTAGCAGGAACTGTGCCAGGGCTGGATTGCATGACTAATAAAAATCAACTGGAACCTCTGACTGTCAGGAAGCCTTGATCACACCTCTACTAGGTCAGCCATAGTGACAACAGGACTCAAACTAGACCTTGTCTTTAAGTTCCAGGGACCTTGGTTATCACCAACAACTTCATATTAGGGCTTGTTCATGGGTTAACAAGCAATTTGTCAGCTGCAATTGACATGCCAGTGAACAGAGCCAGAGTGAGTATATGCAGGGCCCTGGCCTAAGGTTGTTTGTGGTTTAAGGGTTAGGGAGGATTGAAAAATTTCCTCCTGCAACTCATCAGCCATCTCCAGGCTGAGTCCCCTGCCCTTATGGTCACCCCAAGTTAATACAAGTGCTGCTGGCAGGGCCTAAATCATTTAATCTTTAGAGAGGCTGGAGAATGAACACATGAGAGCATCTCTTGTTCCTAAAAAATCTTTGTCTGGAGGTCTGGATTTTATTATAGAAAACATTTGTCTAACAATCCCCCAGAAAATTTAGTGGACCATCATTAACCCTTTGACCTCCAAAGTTCTGACCTTTGTCTCGTAGCTTGTACTTTATAGTACCTGGAAGTTTCTTTTCATTCACTGTCTTTTTTGTGTCTAATTCAGTGTGTCTTTTTGATCCTTTTAGAGTTCACTGGTCCTCTGGTATTAGATCTGCTCTCCAAATCACCACTTCCAGACCATTTCTTGTCAAGTGGAAGTCCTAATCTAGTGGCCTATCTTAACTCTTTGGAATCAGTGTGTTCTTTGTAAATATAGTTGTGATTGCTTATGATTATTATATAAGTATATACTATTATTGTTATTATTTATTGATGATATAGATTAAAATGCAAGCTATAGTAACACATCTGCTTTTATAGTTATAATTTATTGAATATGTAGCATATGCCAAATTCTATGCTGGGAATTTTACATATTTTATTTGACATGGTCTGGAAAGGGCATGTAGTATCGCAATTTTACTCAAAAGGGTAAAACAACTTTTTTAATTAAATTTTAAAACCTTCAGAGAATTTAATATATGAAAACTGTATTTATACCATTTTCACTTCTCCTTCTCCCACCTGAACTTTACCCATGGACTCCCATTCTCAGCCCATCTCAAGTTCGTGAACTCTTACTTAATTATTCTCTCTCTCCCTCCCTTTCTCTCTCATACATACACAAACACACATACTTGTTTATAACTGATCACTTGGGATGTGATAACCTACGCGGGAGAGCTTCCCTGGAGAAGACTGAATCTCTTTCTCTCAGCAGCCATCAATTGCCTATAGCTCTTCATCTAGGGGTAGGGACTTGAGAAATTTTCCCTCTTCAAGTTAACATACCAACTGGTTTTGTCATTATGTAGGTATTATATAGATAACCATATTTTTGAGATTTTGTGGGTATAGCTTTCCTGTCAAGTAATGAATACACTATCTCCCAGCAGACATCCTGATCCTCTGATTCATGCAATGTTCCTTTCCCTTCTTCCAGAATGCTCCCAGAGCCTTAGGTTTTGGGGTTGCATTGTTGCTCAACTTGGAGTTGAGCACCCCACAGTCAGTTGAGATCTGTATTTTGATTTTACTTACTGGTCTTTTTCCCGCTGCACAAAGAGATTTCTTTGATGAAAGGTGAGAGCTACATTTATCTCTGGGTATAAGAATGAACATTTAAAATTCAGTTATAAATTATACTGGTTTAAGAAAGTGTCAGTAGTAGATTCCACGATCTAGGGTAGTTGGCTAGGTTTACAGTACCAAGCATGAATTTCTTCCTATTAACTTCCAATTAGACAGCTGTTGGTTACCCCCAAATAAAAGTTCACTACTGTACCATTTGGGATATTTTATTAGGCTAGTTATCATTGTAGTTCATAGGTTTTACAGCTGGGTCGTACTGTTGATTGCTTTTCTCCCTTGGCAACTTGCTTAACACTTTCAGATACTATGAGAGTTAGTCCTGACTAGTCATGAAGGAAGTTTCTATGTGAGCTCAAGCTCTATTCCTACAAGTCCTGTATTTAAAGTATGTGATATCTTCAATAATAGAGACTTACCTTCAAGTTTTGGAGGCAACCAAGGACAAGGTTAGTAGTCAATCTGAGACAAGGTTAGTAGCCAAACTGTTCTGAGAGACTCTTGGACTTCTTTGATCAACAACCTAAAGATACGTTTTCCATGCTTGGCATTGAAGTTTTGTGAGATAGTTTTGTATGTGTCACAGAAGCAGCTGAATCTAATGGCTCTTAGCTTAAAATTAATGGATTGTGAAGAAACCACTATATGAGATTTGGCCTTTCTTTTACCTTATTTTCTGCTAAGGGATAAGTGTATTTTGGATAGTGATCTTCTAGCACGTTCTACCTATTGTTTCTATTATTGACAACTCTGGTCTTTAGTTCTCTTTTCATGTAGATAATAATGGGAAGATTGTAAGTAAGTAGGGCTCTTCTCCCTGTACATATCGATACCATGGAGCATATATGATCAAAGTCCGTAGCATCAAGGATTGTTCAGTACTCTGGATATCCAGCAGATGTGTCTCCTTCTTCTGTGTTAAGTGTCATTTAAAATCTGTGACCATTTACATTCTCTTTAACCTCTTCTGCTGTACTTTTTGACTTCCAGATAGAGTCAGGGTATCTCATTCCTTGCTAATATACTGATGCAAAAAAATCTAATCTCCTCTTTGTGGTCCAAGAATACCTGAAAGTCATCTAGGCAATATTTATATAAGTAATTTGATATTTGATTAGTGATATACATGGATCTGAAAGAATGGTTGATTTATACTTAAAAGGATTGATGGAAAAGCAGCACACCCATGGTATGACTTTCAAATACAAACCTTTTAAATGTCTACTCATTTAATCAGCTGACATTAGTTTATCATCTAGTACCTATTCATTTAGATTCCAGGAACAGAATTTTGAGGAAGAACAACAGATAATTTCCTCTAATTAACTTATATTTACCAAATAAACAGACATTAGATGATCAATGAAAACAACAAATGCAAAGACCTATGGTTTGATTAGGCTTCATTTGTCCAAGGAACTGAAAATTCTATTGTGGATGCATCTTGATGAATGGAGAAGAGATTGTTATAAAGGGTTGGATCATGCATGGCCTAGTAGGAAGCCAAGAAAATACTTAACATTGAACTGCTATAAACATGTTCAGGAAAAGCTACAGTGTTTAAACCAGTAGTTACTTTCCTTTCATGAGTTTTTAAATAATAACTTTAGTTCCACAACATAAAAAATGGTGTTTAACATCTGACAAGAATTTATTTCAAATAATTTTTACATTAATTAATTTTATTTTATGTGTTATTATTGTTTTACTTGAATGCATATATATCTACCATGTGTATCTGTTGTACCTGTGGAAGCCAGAACAGGGGGTTAGATCCACTGTAGCTGGAGTTATAGATGGTTGTAAGCCACCATATGGGTGCTGAGAAATATACCTTGGTCTTCTGCAGGAGCAACAAGTGCAGTTAACTGAGCCATATCTCCAGTCCCAGTCATTTGTTCCTTTTGAAACCCAATAGATATGACTTATGTTGTTTGGGTTCTGGAAACCCATATGGAAACAATGGAAAGCAGTGTCATACAGAATATACTGTGATGTATCTGAACATTGGGCTTGGTCTACTTTATTACTATTCAGATGACACTTGCCTAGTCCCAGTTTATGAATGTTTTGCTTGGAATTATCTTTACTGATTAGGAATCCTTTTGATTATATTTGTTTATAAACTGAATGTGCACAGCCATCTGCTTTCCTGTGCTTTGTATGTTTTGTTGTTGTAAAATTCCTATGAGTAACCATTAAATAGTCTACATAGCACCAACCATTTAGGGCCCTTTTCAAATGAGTGTTTGGCATTCTAATTCCATCTGATATAAGATTGCACAGCTACTTCGCTTTGTAGCGCTACCCTTGATACTTTGTATTTTTAGCAGCAAGTAAATGTTAATTTAGATGTGGTCCTGAAATGGCCTCCAGAAAGAAAGATTAAACATGCTTATTGAGACTTAAAGTTGGCCTTCTCAATCTTGTCAAGATGCTTCTGATCTCTTCTCTCATATATTATAGTTTCCCTTTATGTGGCTGACATCTTCTGGTCTGGGTAGTAAAATATAATGTATACAAAGAAATGAAGATAAATGTTTATTTCTTTGTTTGAAATCCATCAAATTCATCAAATATATATTTTTTGTGTTTCTATTTTCATGTATGTATGTCTCTGTATGTGGTGTGCATCTGGATACATGAATCGTGTGTGTGTGTGTGTGTGTGTGTGTGTGTGTGTGTGTTCATGTGGGTATGCATGAAGCACATGTATATGGAGAGCTGAGGTTACTCTTCCACCTTATTCAGTGAAGTGGGGTCCTTCAATCAACCTCAGAGCTAGCCCACATGGCAAGTCTTTTTAGCCATCTCATTCAAATCACTATTTTCTGAGGCTGGAATTTTAGGCTGGCTTCCTTGCCCTCTCAGCTCTTATGTAGGATCTGATAATTCAAACTGTGATGTTCATGCTTAGGTTGCAAACACTTTGACCTCTGAGTCACCCCAACAGCCCCATATATGTTTGCTGAACTCAAATTAATTAAAATCAATTGTGTAGTACCTATATCCAACTTTGAAGCAAGCAAAATTATTATCCCTAGATATCCTCCCATAACTCCATCAATTCACATGATTTCTAATATGGCCAGGTGATAAATTTCAGTGTTGAAATTCCCTTATAGTGGACAGAATTAATTCAATTTAGCCACACTATAATAGGATGTTTTCTTTCTGTTTTTTTTTATTTATTTTATCTTATTTTTAATTTTAATTGATTTGAAACGAATATTAAGGAAAAATATAATTATATCATTTCCACCTTTTCCTTTCCTCCCTCCAGTCCCTCCCATGTATCTGTCCTCCAATCCCTCCCATTTTCTCCCTCATTCTCAAATCGATAGTGTCCTTTTCTTTGAATATTATTGTTACGATCATACATACACACACATATATAAATAGAACCTACTGGATCTATCTTTGTTGTTTGTTGTTATATAGCTTTAGGAATGACCCCTTTTGTATAGGGTAACCAATTAGAGCCTCATCACTCGGAGAAGCTATTTTTCCCTTTCTTAGCAGGCATTAGTTGACTACAGATCTTTCTCTAGGGCTGAACTTCCAACCACTTTTACTTTTCAAGATACACTTATACGCCTATATATGATTTTAGAATGGATTCCTTGTGGGAGGAAGACTTACCTTAAATGTGGGTAGTACCATTTCATGGAATGAGGTCCTATACTGAATCATATTTAGGAGTTATTTCTCCTAGGTGATTTTAGATCCTGTCAACTTTATCAAATTCACAATTATCATCAACTGTCACAATTAAGATGGTTCCCTTCCTTTTAAAACTTCCAAGTGTAGATGCAGATATAGATGTAATTGTTGATTTATTCAATTATTTTTGTGACAGAGGACAGTTTATTCTTTGCTAATTCAATCCTCAGTCCTAAAAGGTTTCAACCTCCATACAATCTAGTTTTAAGCCCTAGTCCTGGAAAGTTTCAGCCTATGTACAACCTAATCTTCAAGATGCTAGCTCAGACCTAGAAGGCTTCATTCTCCATATGATCTAATCTGCAAACCTAAACCTAGAACATTCCAGTCTCTAAAACTTACTGCTAACTGAGCTCACTCTGACTAGCTATCTTCTGAACTATGAACTGTAAATCATAAACTGTCTATTTCTTACTCTCAGCTTTCTCTCTTAGCTTATTCTGGACTGGCTCTGCTCTTCTTAGCTTCTCTATCTAATTTGAACTGTCTGTGAGATGACAGCACTCAAACTGTCTGAATTAATTCTCCGTTCTGCTTCTTGTCTGCTTCCAGCTTGCTTCTACGTTGCTGCTTCTCTGAACTCTTCTCTTAGAGCTCTGCTGCCATATTCTGCTTCTCTCTCTGAGTCTGTTGTCTACTTCTACCTCACTTCTCCAGTCTGTTTCTACTCTCTGAGCTCTCTCTGCTTCTTGTCTGCTTCCACATCTTTCTGAACTCTGCTTTCTGTCTCTGCTTCCACACTCTGCTTCTACTCCCTGTTTCTCTCTACTGAGCTAGGATTAAAGGCATGTGACACCACTGCCTTCTAAATTGGGTTTAAAGGTGTGCTATGTTGGGACTAAAGGAGTGTACTAACATTCTTTTTACCCTAGAGCAGTCATGCTGCCAGCAAATGTCTATCACACAGGGCTTTCAATGTAATCCTTTGCTGGATTAAAGACTAAATGTTCCCCTAAATGTAGAAGTCTGTTTTGTTACTTGAGACAACTGTGGACACCACTGATTGAATTTAGCCCTATTCTTGGGCAATGCAAAACAATTTATATTATGATAAGTAATGGTTATCTGAAACTCAAATAGAAATATATATTTCTGTTATCTAAGTGATTCTATCCTTGGGAAAGAAAGTGTAAAACTGTGTATACACACATATTTACTACAATCTTATTTATGATAATGAAAATCTCTGTAAAAGAAATGCTATATATGTTAACAGGTATCTTTTATATGCTAATCTGGGTTTCTATATGTATCTCAGAGAAGGGAATGTTAGGGTAGAAACCTGAACATTAAGCTAAGTTCAACAATTGCTGGGATAGCTGAAAGATAGCTGAAGAACAGAAATAGGTATGACCCCAGTTCTGACAATATTCTCACAGATTTCCACCCCCCATCAAATTTCAACGAAGCAATATTTATTGCTGGGAGAGAAGCTTGACTGTGTCACAGCTTTGTAGCTTGCTGCATCTCACCCTTGTAGCTCTGTAGCTGTCTCATAGTCAGGAATGTTCCTATCAACATTTTTGCTTCACACCGTTCTGTCAGTTGAAGAAGAAAGTTGCTATATGCTGGTTTGATGTCATTTTTCATTTCTAGGCAATGTCTTAAATGGAAAAGTCAATACTCTTGAAATATATAGAGTACAAAAGTTGTAAACAGCCAGTAAAGCCATTTTCTTATTTCTTTGTTCCTACAGAAACTCCACATACTGCATGAAGGTGTCAATGTCCTTGACTGTTGCTGAGAATGAATCAGGCCTGTGCTACAATAGCAGAATCCGCTATTTGGAGAAATCCGAAGTTACTAAAAGAAAGGAGATCTCCTGCCCAGACATGGATGACTTTAAGAAATCAGATCAGGAACCTGATGTTGTATGGTACAAGGTAACTAACCATGGAGTCAATGACCATGTTTTTTTTAACCTTAGTTAATTGCATCCCTGGGGACTAACATCTTATTACCAATTTTTGATATTAAACACTTTACTGAGAAGAATCAACAGATTTACAACTAAGTCACTTAAAGGTGTGAATCCTATATGTCACTGATTTTTGTGCATTTGCATCAGCATATGTCAGAACCCACCTCACTTTCCCTAACTGCTAAAAAAAAACTAAAATAAAATTTCCACCCTGGTGAGTAAGAGGGTAAAGATTTAAATAAAGCATGAAACAAATTAGTTGAGGGATATAGAAATATCATGTACCACAAAGAAGAGAAACTCACCGTTATCAGTAGGACCAACTAAGAAGGATAACCAGTTACCATGATGTACAATGTGAGCTACTGAAGTGGAGGTAGAAGTGACAAATGGGCTTTGCGCTGCCCCTGTGAACACATAAAATTATGATTAGCTGGGCATAAGTTACATTCAGAGGTTTAAAGGAAAGACAATGAATGAAGAGTATATTTACTGAAGTAGAGGCAATATTGAGGGAACCAACAAAGAAAAAGCTTTTAAAATTATTGCTCATGAAGAGCAGTCACTGGAATTCAGCAAGAATGAAAGGTGGTCTTTTAGGAATAATAGCTTTAGAAGAACATGTGAAGATGATAGAGAAGAAAGGAGAGAATAGAAAAAGTAACCTAGGCCCTCTTAACACCTGTCTACATCTCTAAAGATAGTTTACCCCTTCTTCCATTAGAACACAAGACAATGGCAATAGGTAGAATCAGGCATTTAGATAGATACAATGGGCCTAGACTATAGCACACAAGGATAAGCCTGGTAGGGAAGCAGAGAATAATCACACAAGTTTCAACTGTGATATTCTTGTTGCAGGCCTGAGCACTTACAGTCCCTAATATTTTGCTTGACCATATCTGTTGCCACTTTATACATATTTATTCATGATAGCTACAGTTGAGCATGTACATTTTTTCACACGTGATATGTGCATTATTGGACCCAATTACACAAGAGTTAAACTTGGTTCTTTCTATAGGATTCTGTGGTCCCACTCTTCCCAAAGATTCCTATACCTGAACAATCAATGCTGCTAGGAAAATTTATGTTTGGAAACCTGTTCATTTTCATACCTGGAAGAACTAACCAACATATACCAAAAGCATGTGCTTAACTATGACTTCCCCTTTTTCTTTATTCTTAATTAAAGATAGTATTACTACAAATAACATTTATTTCCACAAGCAGACTGTAGATAATTCAACGGGATCTTTCAATCATCAACCTCCTTCATATCTATTAAGTAATTATTACATGTCATTCCCTATAATAAGCTTGTTCTCTACATTATCTCATCTAAATCTCAGTACAATCCTATGTGGTGAGTACCTTTGAAAAACAGAAGCTTAGAGAGATGTAATACATCCAAACTTATAGAACTAATGAAGCTTGATCTGTGTTCCAGGCACTATGACTTGAGAGATTATTTTTTTAATCACTATGCTTTTCCACAATGACTCAGTCTTAATCATGGACACATCAGTAAGATGCAGGGTTGGTGCAGAATGACTTGTGTTCCAGGCACTATGACTTAAGAGACCATTTTCATAATCATTATGCTTTTTTACAATGATCCAGTCTTGATCATGGACACTTCTGTAAGATGCAGGGTTGGTGCAGAACAGTCACACCCCAAAAAGTAAGAAAGAGTTCACTTCAATTTTATAGGAGAGAAAGGGGAGTTGACCTACCCCAGTGTTAGCAGCTGGAGGTAAAATCAAGGTCAGCATGCTCTTTGTGTTGTAACTCATTCTATCTCGTCTTCTTATCTTCTGCTAACTTCCTTCTTCCCCTTTCCTTATGTCTTTCAACACCCCTAGCCACTTACTCCTTGGGAAATGCTACCCCTTACTCCCCTCTCCAAATGGGCCAATAAATTGAGAACAAAGGAATTTATTAAGCTCTGCCTGAATAATGATGTCTAAAATTTACTTTATTAAACTTATTTTAATTGATAGAAAAGCATAAAATTGTGCATACAAGTTGGGTAATGTGATGTTTTAATGCACATGCACATTTTGCAATATCTATATTAGGTTAAATGAATCTGTCTCCTCAGGCACTTATCATTTGTTTGTGGTAAGAGCATTCAAAATCCCCTCTTTTAGTTATTTTAAAAGTTCAATGCCTTGTTAATTATACTCTACTTACTGTAAAATAATAGTACATCACAAGCTATCGATCCTATATAAATTCTTAGTTAATCAGAATTTCCCCCTTTCTTCCTCCCCTTCATTGTGAGTTCTGCTCTCAACTTGTATGAGATAAACTGTTTGCATTCCACATGGGAGTGAGGTCATTTTATACATGTCTTTCTGTGCCTGGCTTACTTTACTTAATACAGTAATCGAGGATTTCATATCTTTTCATGGTTAACATTTCACTAACTGTATAACACACTCTATTTGTTAGTACACCCTCCTCTCTTTTTGTCTTCCGTACAATTTCCCTTTTGCCTTTGTTACACTAAGTGCTTGTTTTATGGATTGACTCAGTCCTTAGAACAACTATATACATATCTTATCCCTATTTTGTAGAAGAAGGGACTAGAGATTCAGACAGAAAAAGTACATAGTATAGGGTGGCTTTCATTTTGAATATGATACTAAAGAACCTCTGAGACTTAGAAACGTGTTGTTGACCACTGATTCTCATACAAAGTTCCAAGCAAATCCCAGAAGATGTTTTGAGGTATTGGAAAAAATGTTTGTCTTGCAGTCAATATTTGAGTACTCTACTCTGCATCATTTTTGAAGTCTGTGCATTCCCTACCTGGTAACACAAGAGGAGACTTTTCTCTGGCTGTAGAATTGCTATATAAAATGAAGGATATGTTTGTATAGAGATAACTCTGGGACAAATCATAATTTTCATATGTCTAATGTCTTATATCTAATGTTCTGCAGTGAAAACATATTTTCACCACCCACTTTGTAGCTATTTTTTCAAATATGCAATCTTTAATCTGGTTTCTACTCTGCTCATCTCTGTTTCTTTTACCTTCTCTCTGGTACTATAACTCTCACTTTTTCTTGTAAATTTCCAAGATCACATACAATATGTTGGTGGTGGCCCTGAGGGCTATCATCCCCTTCCAGCCTATAATCACAGGAACAAGGCTTAGCTGGTAGCACTGGGTGGATGCAAAAGCCAGTCCCCTCTATCCATGTAACGGAAGGGACAAAAGTAAGTGCCTTAACTGACTTCTATATAAATCCTATTGATCAACAGAAGAAGAAGAAGAAGAAGAAGAAGAAGAAGAAGAAGAAGAAGAAGAAGAAGAAGAGAAGGGCTACACTTTTATAAATTCTTTCTGATACAGCATGAATGAAGGTTAGAAAGTGGGGTAGAACACTGAATGGCTTTTACTAACATTTTAGAAATGAGAGGTAAATATCTCCTTTGCTGAACTAAGAACAGCACTTAATGCTCCCTCTATCACTGAGAACATCAAGCTCTTTATTTGATATTTTGCTTCATCTTTTCTTATTGTAATTTTCATTAGAATATATCAATTTTATATGACTTATTCTATCATAACATTTTCATACATATATAGAATATATAATGTTCCTAATGTCCTCTGTTAAACTCTTTTGTCCTCCTCCTTCTCATCCCTTTCCTTTCCCCAGCAAGTCCTACATTTCACTTATCCAATTTCTCAGTGAAACAATCCTTTGGCTTTTCTGGAACACCAATTGTGCAAACACAAAAATGTACTTTGACGTGCAGTGTTCTTCTAGCTTAACTAGTTGCTTCAATTGGTAATCTGATGTTAATGAGGTTAAGGATGGCATTTTGAATTTTCCTTGTTTATGCTATGGCTGTCTAATTATGGATGTTGTTACTTGTGATTGATATTGACTGAGAGTAAATGCTTTAATATTCATTCATTCATTCATTCATTCAATGGATCATTGGTTCAATGCTTATTTGTTTAGTACCAAGCTGGGGTAAGGCACCATAATAGAAACTGGGAATGGTATAATGACCAAGTTTCCCTATTCTCCAATAGGTAATATGTAGATGTTGATTCAGGGCAAAAGGCATTTATTCTTTTCCTAATTCAGTCCCTGGTCCTAGTCCTGGAGCCCTGTAGCATTTCAACCTCCATACAATCTAATTTGGAGCCTAGAATTGGAATATTTCAGCCTCAGTCTCCTTACAATCTGGAATGTTTAAGCCTCCAAGACTTACTGCTGACCAAGCCACTCTTGACTAGTTCCTTCTGAATTCAGAGCTATACTGATTAACTCATTTGTTCTGGCTCAAACTCTTCTCTGAGCTGCTGGTTCAAACTGACCTTCTGAGCTGGCTGACTGTTTCTGACTGAACGCTTCTGATTCTGGCTGATTCTCTAACTGCCTCATACAGAACTGCTCTGCTCGGCTTCAAACTGACTCACTCTTCCCATCTGACACCCCAGCTGAGCTGCCTCTGTGTCTCTGCCTCAGCCTTCTCAGACTACTTCTATAACTGACTGCTTCTAACTACTTCTTTTTGTTTCAGTCTGCCTTTGTGCCTCTGTCTCTCCCTCAGCCTACCTGCTTCTGCAACCCACTGCTTCAGACTGTCTGTTACTGACTGTTCTATACTGCCTCAGTAATCCTCTCTGTTTCGCTAAATTTTCCCCTGTCTCTGATCTGAGAGCCTGCTTTTTCCATTGTGAGAGTTGGGTGTGTCCTCAATCTGATTCACTCTGCTAACACTTCCTCTGATTTGTCACTTTGCCTGCCCTTCACTCTGACTCATCTCAAATGTGACTTCCTGTCTGACACTGACTTCTTCTGAGCTCTGCTTCCTGTCTCTGCTTCTGTCTTATAGACTAAAGGTGTGTGCTACCACTGCCTTCTGAATACTGGGATTAAAGATGTGTATCAATATTCTTTCTACCCTAGAGCAGCCATGCTCCCAGATTAAAGGATTAAATATTCCTCTAGGGTAATATATAAATAAACTGACTCCTTTCAACTCTCTATGAAGGACTGGCTTCAATAAAAACAAAGAATATCTTCTACTTGTGATTAATAACATCTTTGTATTGAGTAAAGGGTAATACACATACCTGTTTTTCAATAAAAGAAAAACTTAGCACTAATGATTAATATTTCCTCAACATATTATGGACAAAAGCAGCCCTTTACATAGCTCCATACACAAAGAAAGTATAATATAGTAGAGAAAAGTGAAATGATGGCCTGACCTGAGTATGTTAGCTGTTTCAGGCCCAGTCCCACTGATTTAGGGCTGAAAATCAGGTGAACAACATGTTTATACAACATTAACCCCTGAAAAGCACCCCAGAGTACTGTGACTCACTGGTTTATAAACTCTTGTTTACTTTCTCATAAAATGTGGCATATATATTTTAATCTAATGATACCAGAGTAACTTAATTAGGTTCGTCCTGATAATACAAGGTGTCAGAGGATGGGACTCTATCTCCTATATTTGAACTCCACTATTTAGAAAAAGGAGATGAAACTACTCATTGATGGTTATTGTCTGACTTTTTACAGAGAAAGAATGTGATGTAACTTATAGAGGGTTACTAAGCAACAGGTGGCCAACTGGGTACAAATCCTGAGTTACAACTAACAATAAATATTCTTATAATATCATAATGATTTCTCCATTGAATAGCCATGCTACACACACAGCATACTTGAATCATTGATGCAACAGGAAGTTTCTATCATGATTATTGTTCCAGAAACAAGCACTAAAATGTTTCTTCATGATTCTGTAGTGATTATGAATGTCCAAAGAGACTGAAATTGACCACAATTTTTGACAATTAACCACAATTTAATGACAGGTTTTTTTTTTGTTCAAAATGAAAGTAGAAACAAATAGCAGGCATTATATTATAGGGACCTTATGGACTTTCCAATATAACTTCTTTAATAAAAGATTAAATTACTTGATTAAATGTGATAACATCTGTGTTATTTAAGTATTTTCCATGTGTTTCAAAAAACTCAAAGAGCAGTGAAAAGAAATGAATGTGTGTATATACCTATGTGTTCATGTTGGTCATCAGTAATCTAAGATATCAACATTCAATATGATCTGACATCTTAAGTATTTTGAGCAATGTACCACAAGTGGACAAATCCACACAATTTTTGCTGCATGTATAAAATTACTAAATACTGTGGAAATTTGTATTTAAGCTGCACATTAAGTAAATTTTATACTGATCTTTGGTCTCTATCTCCAAGACCGCCTGTTAGGCATATGTTAACATTTCAGAATCTATAATAATCTGAAGTCCAAAATACTTATTCTCCTAAGTGTTTTGGATAAGGAGTATTTAATCTCTGTGTGTGAGTGTGTGTGCTTAAAAACAGATCATTTTGACAAACTAAACAATGTACAGGTCCATAAAGTCATTCGATTATATCTCTTCCATTGTGTTTTAACCATATCAGCTAACTTAAATCATTTGCATATTGCATTCTTTTATACTCTATCCCCCAATTCCTACCCTCTCTTGTTCTTCTGCTCTCAATATGCATAAACTTTACACAAATTCACAACCTACATATTCTTTCTATAAGATACCTTGGATACCTGCACAAACATGTTTTCTTTTCCCCCATTTTTATCAATGTGGTAGCATTCTGTGTATACCAGTATTCAGCACTCTGCATTACATACAAACATGAACACTCTTCTGTGGTAATTCTTAGGTCTATTTTTTCCTAGTCCTGAGGATTGAACTCAAGACCCCACACATATTAAGTACGTACTGTACCACTGAGCTTTATCTACAGTCCCAGATCTAATTTAATTTTTAATGGTACATAGAATGGAGATACTTTATTTATTCAACATTCTTCTACTTGTGGATTTTTAAAAAGTTTTATTTTTATTAGTCAAAGAATTTAAATATTCACTCTTGTAAACATGAATATATCTTTTTGCCCTGACATACATGATAGGAATGTTCTTTGTTGTTACTATTACTCAACTTTTAAATTTATAATTGATACAGTGATAAACTTAAATGAAATGTTCTTCATAAAAATAAGAAATTAAGAGTTAAGGTATCTTAATTTTTTATTATTTCATACCTAAATATCCCAGGGGATGTAACAACAGCAACAACAAAACAAACATGGTTAGCTAAAATACTTAATCATGTTTTCTTTTTACTAACAATTACAGCATAATTTATAATAGAGAAAAATAGAAATACTTCATTCACAAAACTGACAAACTTTAAGAAACTTTCAAAAGTTTAGTAATTGTTGGAAGTGATATAACTAAAGCTGTTTAATGGAAAAATGTAAAATATGACCTAAATTAACTGAGAGACACAATTTATTTGTGCATGGTAAACATCACAGTTTAATGTGACAAAATTAGGAATTATGAAACTGGAAAACACAACTATACAGTTTCTAGACTCACATGGATAAATTTTAGACATATCCATACTGTCAATATTGGGGAATATTGGGAAAGGCAATCATAAAAGGTTTCTGCAAGATACTAACAAATATTGCAAAGCAACACTACCTAAAATAGCAATGTTAGGACAAGATTCTAGCACGCAGGACGTGGAAGCAGGAGGATCTCTATGAGTGCCAGGACAGCTAGAGTTGCATAGAGAGACCTTGTCTCAAAAAGAAATTTTTAAAAAAGAAAAAAAAATGAAAAGAAAGAAAGAAAAAAATCATTTCTCAGGTCCTGTTTATATAACCATATTGTTGAGATTTCATGGATACAGCTTCCCTACCATATATGGAAGACACTATCTCCTATCAGCCATCCTGGTCTTCTGACTTTTATAATCATTCTGCCATTTCTTTGGGGATGTTTCCTAAGCCTTAGGTTTAGAGGTTGCATTGTTTATGCATCACTTGGGGGTGAGATCTCCATGCCCAGCTGAGCTTGACATTTTGACCTGTAGTGGTTTTCTCTAATGGTCTCTGCCTGCTGCACAGAGATGCTTCTTTGATGAGGGCTGATAGCTACACTTATCTTTTAAAATGGCATCACCAAATGACAAACAAACATGAATGGAGGAAATCTCACAAGGTCTCATGTCTAAATGAAGAGGTACAGGCAATTATAGCTGCTAAAAGAGGGAGAATCTGTCTTCTCCAGGGACATGCACCCACATAGGTTGTCCAATCCCAACCAGTCAGCTCTAAACATATATAGATATGAGCAACACTAAATGGACTTAGGAAGATGTGTGTGTGTATGTATGCAATATATATTATATATTGATATATATCAATAATAATTATATAATAAAAGGACATGAATTTGAGTAGGACTGTTGCGGGGATAGGAGGAGTTGAAGAGAGGATGTGGGGGATGGTATAAATACAGTACACATGTGTGAAATTCTCCAAAATTAAAAGAAATTAAATGGATAATAAAGACTTAATTTTATATCTGAAAATAATAGCTTAGCAATGACCATATATTAATGTCATCACACATGGTAATCAGATAAAAACTTTATTTTGATTTACATTTGACTATTTTCTTAAAGGCTAAAATTGTGTCATTAGAGACCTCATTATACCATAATCCAAAGGACTATAACTTTTTTGCTAATAAAATCGCTAGCTAAAATGCTTGACAGTGTTGAATTACTACTGAAAACAAAATAATTCTGTATATTTTATAGCCCTACATCTATTCCATCCTTAAATTATTAATTTTGTATTGATTACTTTCAAAGATATTTTTATCATGAAGAATGAGCTGAGGAACATTTGTGTTGTTGCTGTATTTTGGTGACTCCAAATAAAGCTACTATAGGATTTGCTTTTCATTTTATATTTTGCTTTTCCAAAATAATTTTTTTAAGATTATAGCATAATTATTTTATTTTTCTTTTCCTCCTTCTAAACCTTCCTGTATACTTCCTTTGTTCTCTTTCAAAGTCATGACTAATTTTTTCTTATTCACTGTTACACACATATATGTATATATATGTGTGTGTGTGTGTGTATATATATATATATATATATATATATATATATATATATTCATAAATACATAAATGCAACCTTCTCAGTTTATATATTGTTAATTGTATATATGTTTTCAAGGATGACCATTTGGTATTGCTGTGTTCTTCCCAGGGGAAGACTATTTCTTCCATTCTCAGTATTCCTTAGTTTCCTATAGTTTTTGTGTAGGGTTGAGGCCTCATGGCCTTTACCCTATCCACTTTAGTATGTCTGTTGTTGTAGTCCCTGTTAAGGTCATGTTTAGGCAGCCATGTTGGTTAGACTTCATACATCATGGGTGCAGTTCCTTGTCTCCAGGCAGGTGTCCTCATGCATACCTATGATCTTTAGTCATGCCTTTCACTATCAAGGAAAGGCCAGAGGTATTAGAGGGGCAGTTATTCTTCCTATAGTTCAAAGGCGAGTGGGAGTTATAATGTTCAAACAGTTACTTCCTCCAGCTACTATTCTCTAACAACTCTGATTCTCTGTCTTTCGAGTCCTTGGAGGGTAGAGATTTCCTCCATGTCATCAACTATCCAAGGAATCTGAAAAATGCTGAGCGTCAGTTGGTTCAGCTGTTTTCTTTTTGTAAGAATGATAATGATGACTTTAAATCCCAATTCATGACAGACTGAAAAAAATGGCCTCAGCTCTAGATCTATAACTCTGCTTAAAATGTTATTTCTAGCATCCTATAGAAATGTTAGTCACATTAATAATTGATGGATATCTAATTTGAAAAAGACTACTGAGTTCATGGCAGTAGAATAAGAGTTAGTGTTTATTGAATAGTTTTAGCATGTGATGTGTTATAATGCAGGACTCTTGCATGCATTAGCTCATTTAACCTTCATTATCTCAGTTAATATTATTATCCCAACTTTAAAAAAAAATAGGTCCTGCAACAGTTCAGAAACATAAAACTGGTTTTCTTATTCAAATGTTGAAGTCTGGAACTTTAATTCTTTACAACTGTGGACTATTCATATCAGCATTAAGAATGAAGATGTGATTGGAAGATTAGAACATAGAGTGGGGTAATCTAGTGTTTTGGGATAGGGTAGAGGTATGGCTGGTAAGGTTGAGGTTCATTTCCAATTTATACTTGTGGTCCTGTCTCCATATTCCAGAAAATATGAGTTCCCTGTAGACCATCAAACAGATGCATCGATGCCCCAAGGGATAGTACAATATACAGGTGAAAGATGAGAAGTTGTCCTAATGGGGTGGGTTTTAGGTATTCAGATATAAGTGATTTGAGGATCAGAAGTTACTGACTGGCTTTTGTCCACACAGCTGCTTTGTGATTAATCCTCAGAATCAGGTGAAATATTTAAATCAACCATCGTGATCTTCTGGCCATGAGGAATGAATTGTAAGTTCTGAATGGCAGTAAATTAACCATGACCACCATAACAAATGGATTAAAAAACATTCATGGGTATGAGTATGATATCTCATAAGTGGATTATGAGTGCAGTGGTGAATATTTCAAGACAAAAGCTCCAAGATCCAAATGAGGCAGCCAACAATTTATTTCAAGAGACTATGTCAATAAATGTCTCTTTTGTGCATTAAAGTATCCCAATCCAACAACTGCTTGCATGGGATATCTTGATACAAAGAAGGTGAAAGAGAAAGAAATTGGGGATTATAGACCTACATTATGATTATTGTGCAAGGATATCTTACAAAAACCTGCTCCATGAAGGGGCAGCAAAGCTAAAAAATGAAGCTGGAGGCTAAAGAACTGGAGGTAGACAACTTTTATAAGTCTGACCCTTAGTAAAATGTTCAAATCAGTGCAGTTTCATTAGTACTAGGATCAATATGTAGTAGGGAAAGTAAGCAATGTAAATGTTTAGAACTTTTATGTATTTGATTCTTTGGTGGTTTCATTAGCCATCCTTAGAAGAACAACTTTCCTGAGACTTTATCTGCGCACTTAAAACTTTTTCACCCAATGGTCTGTCACAATAACCAGGGATAAGAGAGTGAAACATGGCAATATGGCATGTCCAATAGGCAAGTAAGGAATGATGTAGTGACATAGTTAAGCTTAGAAGCCAGAGAATATATACTTCAAATGAGTGGAATCAAGGGCCTAGAAAACATCTACAATTTTATATACATACACAGACCTAGGTAGACTGACCAACAAAGTAACTGTTTGAATGGTATATAGATGGCAGCAGACAGAGAGTCATCCACGCACGGTGATGGTAAAGATACTTTCTGAGGGCTTCTCAGATCAAAATACAGTTCCTCCACCCACCGCTAAGATTAGTGTTAGAGTGCCTGCCCTCTTAGGAGCTGTACATATTCAGACAGCTGAAGTATTATTTTGCTTTCAGATTATTGAGGATTTATCTTTATCTGATTAGTCCATTAGCACCTTTGCTTATTATGCAGAACAAGAGGTTCTAGGGAGATACCATCCAGGATTTGGAAGGTTTAGAAATGGAAAATGTTCTCTGTGCTGGATGACTACTATATATGGTACTGTCACCTAAGAATGTGATGGATTAAAAACCCTGCCTCTGAGTCATGGCAAACCAGATGGTACTTAATATTATTGTCATAATAGTAAGTGCAGAATTGAGACTTAAAGAAGTTTGGGTAAACCCTGAATCTCAACCTAGAGATATTTTCACCTATACCTTGTTTCCTTTTTCATCTTTACTACACTGTCCACAGATGAATGAAGATGACCTCAAGACATTTTCCCTACTTCTACTGGATCAAAGGACTCATTTTTATGTCTAAATGACAAATTAGAAAGTACACGAGACTATCCAGATTTATCTCAAAGGACACACAAAGCCTGTTCATCAGGAACTAGTTTTTATGATTTTTTAAAATATATTTTAGTTTTTACTTCCTGCATAGGAAGTGGTGGATGTGTGATTAGTGAATGTAAAAGTAATTGTAACTAATTACATATGGATTTCCCCCAGAATGACATTACAAAATGAGGCCATTTATCTTTCAATAAAATAAGTGTGTGGGCTTTTGCCTGCCCCACCACCTCTATGTGAGAGTGCAGCAGCTCAGTTTTCATTTTCCTTTCCTCTCAAAATGCCCAGAGGGACCGTATTTTTGTTTAATGACCTTCAGAATGATTCTTTAGAAATCTGAGGCTATCAGTGTTGGAAACAATGCGAAAATAATTGTGGATTATTGTTGTATGACGTTAGTGGCAGCTGGGCTGATTTTTTTTCTCTGTTTAGACTTTTCTTCATTTTCCCAGAAACCTTATATCCCAAGGTTTAGCTCAGAAGCAAATCTCATATAGGTGATAAACCTTGCCAGACATGCTATGTAATATAATTTCAGACAGACTCTTAACCGTTCTTTAGAAAGACCCCAGGGAGTAAAGCAACCTTATATCTAGATGTCTTCCATTGTATGACTTTTATTTACTCTCTGAAAATGTGTTTGGGTAGTTGTACTGGACATATCTCTTGAATGTTGTACCTATGAACCTAAGTGCCAATTTTTGTGCATTGTTGCCAAATCTCTTGCTAACAGAAAAAAAGAAGTTATAGTGCAAAACTAATAAATGGGTACTTGCTCTCACAAATAATTTATAAACATTTACAGGCACTCACAGCTGGGGATTGAGAGTCAGCATAGATTCCAACATTTTGTGAGTGCTTGAGAAATGTATATGGAATGTGGGGATGAGGAAGAATAGATGCAGATGTTACATACACTGCAGTGAGTAAAATGGAAAAGTAATTTCAACTATTGTCCACATAATCTGTCTCATAATTAATTTTATTATTGTCTCAGCTGACAGACTCAGAATGTAGATGATAAAATGATTTTGTCTTAAATGTTCAGTACTCCCTTATAGCTAACTCCTGTATCTCCAATGATATTCGTACAATGTCTGGTTGACAGTTTGGTTGAAAATTTCCAGTTGGAAGTAGAGAGACTTGGGACAAAATATAAATGAGGTTTGAGAAAATTCCCAAACCAAAGCTACTTGCCTGAATATTCTTATATGCTTGGTTACTATATATTTGTCACTTACTGGAAAATTATTATATATTCCTTTCTCTGGAAGTCCAAAGTAGAAGCAAGGGTCTCCCATTTTCGTATCAGAAGAAAATGAAAATTCGTGTCAAAAATAAAATTTCCTTCTCTCATATGCAAACATGATGTATTACAATGTAAATAGTTGATTTCTCTATGGTGTTACTATAAGAAATTGCATCTTCATTTTCTGTGTTTCTAAGAAAATTCTGAACTTTAATTTTCTAGACTTCCTCTTCTCCCTTTTGACCACGAGAAAGGAAGGAAGGAAGGAAGGAAGGAAGGAAGGAAGGAAGGAAGGAAGGAAGGAGATTCTGAGATATCAGTATTAAGTGTTTTTTTTAACAACAGAATATTTAATGAAATACTTATAAACTTCACTGCTAATGCAAAAGTCTGTTATAGATGTTCAATGATGCTTAAAATCCCATCAAGTATGTTACATGACCAAATGAATCATAGTCCCATGGGACTCTTAGAAAAGACCCATATCAGCTATAAAAAAAACAGGGCATTAAAATAATATGTAGCAATACTTAACATTGCTTTATGTGACTCTTTCCTTTGAATAGCTTGTATGCCTGTCTGTTTTTTTGCTTAGTACCACAGAAGGCTCACTGCTTTCGGAGTCAGTTTCTTTTTCAGCTTGTAACAAGAACTTTTATGATTTAGAATTTTAAAACTTTTACAAAACAGTAAATATTAACCAGGAAAAAACAAAATGCAAAAGGAAGCAGAAAATTGCTCTTCTACATGTACCTGGAGATTGAGGCATGGCTTCTTGAATAGCAGCATTGAGTCTCATTTAAAAAAAATTCAGTGTACATACAACATAAACTATTCATTGAAAGAAACTTTGTTATATGCATGATTACTACTGAAAAGGTGTTTTAAGTCAAACCCTTAAATTAGTTATAATTAAAAATTAATTATAAGTTATGAAATTCTGTTTCATAAAATTATGAATATTGAGCAGTTAAAATGAGGGATCACATTTTGGGCTCCTCTCCTTTATTTTCAGGTGAACATAATAATTTGAAATTGATATAAATGAAAACTAAGGACATAGTCTGTATATGGTCATCATTTCTAAAGTCTTTTAAAGTAAAATGGGATTTACCAATTTTCTGAGGGGTTTTAGAACATTTAAAAATATTTTAATTGATTTATAATTACTGAATTAAATAATATTATTAAAAGCTAAAGGCACATATACTTTGAAGACAGTTAATTTTTTCAGTGGCTCTTGATGTTGTAACTAATGACATTTGAAGTGGACACATTGAGGTATATTTATGATATTGCTTGGACATTGTTTATACTTCTTAACTATACATTTGGAAGACTATGTGGAAGAATAGAACAATGCAATTTCACCTTGCCAATTCTAAGACTTACCTAGGCAAATATTTATTTTTCACTTACTTCCCAACTTTTTCCCTTCAGGAATGCAAGCCAAAAATGTGGAGAAGCATAATCATACAGAAGGGAAATGCTCTTCTCATCCAGGAAGTTCAAGAAGAAGATGGAGGAAATTACACGTGTGAACTTAAATATGAAGGAAAACTTGTAAGACGAACAACAGAGTTGAAAGTTACAGGTAGGAACCTGTTCTACCAAAGTGTAACATGCAATTTTAAGTACAATTTGTTTGATGAGAAAGAGTTTTGTTCAAAGAGATAATTTCCTGTGAATTTAAAATTGGCAGCAAATCCAGCTGTTGGAAATATCATTATTAATAATTTATACTGAATAGAAAATATATGTGGAACATGTGTGATTAGAGGTCAAGGGCTCATTGGCTGCCTATGTGTTCTCTGCTGTTATAAAATGTTCTTAAGTCTCCAATCTGCCACTGATTATTAGTGTAGAACTCTGAAAACATGTGCTGGAACCATTCTAAGATGTTGACCTAACTTATGTGTGGAATCTCCGTGTAGGTGAAAGCTGTTTTTATATTGAGGTGCTATTGGGATTTTGGAATGAAATCTGTTGGACTTGATTTACACAAAAGTCTTCATAAGTTAGAGTCCTTAGATAGAGGAACTGCAAGTACGAGTGAAAATAAGTAAGTAGGAATTTATAAGAGACAAACTAGAAATACACCTGGTAGATACCTTAGTAATTAATTTTCATCATCCTAGGATGGAATCTAAAACTATGTTTGTGGTACACTCCCAAAAGACCGTGTGACAAAAATTCACTTCTATTTGTTCATCACCAAATCTTAGTTAATTTACCTATTAACCGGTTAATGGTTCTTACCTAAAATTCTTGGGAACAGCAGTGACTCATAGTTCAGCTCTTTTTTTCTAATTTTTGGATATTTACATATAAATAATGAAGCAGCTTGCAGGTGAGGCTTAGGTATAAATGCAAAATTAATGTGTGTTATACTATACCATGTACAGATAACCTGTCATTAATTTTAGACAGTATTTCTTATGATCCATTACATGATGGCAGATGTGGACCTTTTTTGTCACATCATCTTGACACTCAATAAGTCTTAGCTGTTGTAGCATTGAGGACTTGGCATTTAGAAACCGCATTAACTGACTTAAAAGTAACATACTAAGGCATTACCAATTTAATTACCTAATATTGACATCATCCAGTTGGCTAATTATGACATACATATACCATTGGTAATTTTAAGTGATTTTTGTTGACTACTTTTGCTTATCTTTGCCTGATCTTTTAGGGTGATATTTTCAAAATCAGATGACTTGATATTCTCTGTGTTCAGAGGTATAACTCATATGGTCATGTGACTTTTTGATCCCCAAGTTTAGTTCACATTCTGTCTTAAGAAATGACCATTTTCTTTCTTAGTTTCAATTTGCAAAGCCCTGTCTGTGAAAGTTGAAATAGTTCTTTGGATTAGAATTTCATGTTCTTTCTCTGTATGAGTCTTCAAAGTAACTACCATGTTGGACTAATCCCAAGTAGAAAGATCTGCTTTTGATTAGTTTCTGAGTTCTTCAGTGTGAACTAAACATCCATGACACATTCATGGCAGAATCTTCAATCAAGACATATCATTAATAAGTGACCTGACCATGCACAAGGCATGGTCACTTTGACCATAACCACAGATTCTTATCAGATTCATGCTAAGCTCTTGTGTTTGGCAATCATTTATTAAAGTTTATGACATTATAGTATTTGGCTTGGTTCTAAGCTGAACTATAATAAAGCAAGCACCAAGCCTCCTGTACAGTTTCATCTAATGGATTTTGGTGAGAACTATTTGTGTCTTTACTTTCATTCCAGATCCTGGGAAAATAGAGCTAGGGTTCCTTATTTTGTGCATTTATATCACTTTAATTCACATGTGCTAAAGTTTTGAATAATTAAACTATGGGTTTAATATTTCATTGGCTTCCATGCAGAAGTTCTCAAAAGTTAATGTGGATAGAGTCATGTGAAAGGAACCAAGAAGGATAAATGCGAATCTTTAAAACCAGATCCCCAGACCATTCCACAAGATTCTAAGTTAGTACATCAGTGACACAATTTACCTTTTTTGTTGAGGAAATTCTGTTTGACACCTTTCAAGGAGCAAGAATGCTTTGAAAAACACTAGAAGAGAATAGTAGTTTTAAAAAAGTCAAAGTTGTAGGCTTGTTTTCCTCAGTAACATGTTACAGTTTACATACATACTACAAAACATCCCCACGAGTCCCAAATCATTGCCTTTAAACCCCTAGGAATGACCATGACATCTCAGGTTGTTAGTAACCAAGGGAAACATGGCAAGGGAGCATGTGGACAAGGCAACTTCAATCAATCAAAGCAGTTATTTATTTACTTAAAATTTACTATGTGCAACAGACCAAAAAATGAGATGAGAGCCAAAAAAAATCACTCAAAATTTCTTTCACTATTATTTTCAGGTCAGTCAATGATTATCAGTTATGTGAGAAGATAGAAAGATATATATTTACTTAATGTTACTTTTCATGTAGAAACAAAATATAGATATAGATTGAAGCTCAATATAGAAGGTCAAGTTGCTGTATGAAAGCTGATTCTTTTTTGCAATATGATATGGTTTGTATATCTAGCATTATGAGAACAATTGCAATTTTCTTCCTATCATTCAAAAGCCAAGGCTGGCATAACATAAAAAAAGGAAAAAAAAAACCTACTCATATTTGTTTTGAATTTAGTAGCGTGAAGATGTGGGATAGCAATTTTAATATAGAAATAATAGTATTTGTTAATTATGAAATCATGTAGATCAAGGTAAGATGGTGTGTTACAAGTGTACATGTTTTATAAGATTATCAATTTTAAAATGATGTTTCCCAACTGTTATTTTAAATTTTATGAATCTAAGAAACATATTTTCAATAAAACAAAAGTTAAGTGCTAGTTAATTTAAGTAGATTAAATTTTAAAAGGTATAGATATTAAAAAAGTTGTAAGTTAGAAAGTTAACCTTTGATAATGAAATGATTTCCTATATGAAACATTTCCAATAATATTTCCTCAAATAGCTTTCTTATTGCAACAAAATGGGATTTGTCTTAATGCAACTTCCTGAAATACCTTTATTATATAAATCACAGCAAACTTGTGGAACATTATTATAAATTTCCTTTTATTTCTTTTGAAGCTGCATATGAATAAATAGTAAGACAAAACAGAAAACATACAGAATTGCAAGTTTTGGTCATTTTCTCAATATGCCTATAGCTAATAGTTTTATTTCCCAGAGCATTTTAGGTGGCTGTTTACTATTTTGTAGAATTTTCCTCTTTATTCTCACAATGAATTTGTGCAGAGGACTATTGAAGTAATCAGAAGAGAGAGGAGATTTTGTTCTTGGTGAAAATGCAGATCGGGTGATAATGGAGGAAGTAGGAAAGGAATGAGAGAAGATGAGCAGGATAATGGAATAGGGTCCCTGGGGTGAGAAGAGGTCTGCCTTAAGATGGTTAAAGAGAGGAATAAATTACTCAGACTTTTAAAAAGAACAAAAGGAGAAACCCAACATGAATTGACTTGTTCACCTGGTGAATCATTCATAAACAAATACTTTTGTGCAGCCTTTTAGAAATGAGCATTAGACATTAGGGAAACAAACCCTACTAACTTGTTCTCTGGTGAATATGCAAATAATAAATAAAAGGAAAACTATTTGGATGTCTGTTTCTGAACAATAATTAATCCTCTAATCAATTTCCAAAGGCTTTTGGCCTCTAGACCAGTCCTATATAAAAACGACATAGACCAAGTGTCTCAGGCAATAGGGAATAGCAACTTGTAACATATTACCATTTCTCACTGCTGTCAAATGATAGTAGAGTCCATTATTGTTAGGTTGTCTGAAATGTATTTAAGGAAATACTGGAAGTCTACATTTTTATGTCGAAATTTCTGAATTGTAATGTACTCATGGAACACATAAACCATGTTTGTGGTTTAAATTGAATTTGGTATTGTTCAATTTGTCTTGCCTTGAGCAATTTTGTCCAGTAGGACATTATTTTGTTTCATTTTGTTTTAGAAAGGATCTCACTTCTGTAGGTCTAGCTGGCATGGAACTTGCTATGTAGCTGATGCTGGCTTTAAGCTCACAGAGATCTACTTAACTCTTCCTCCAGAGTGGTAAGATAAAGGAGTGTTCCACTGTATCTGGCATGCTCAGTATGACTTATAAAGAAGCTACTATGTGACTGGCTCAAAATTTATTTTCGTCTCTAGTAGTAAATGGGGTAACAATTTTTAAATACTGGAGAGTGTTGGAGAGAATGCAGGGGACAAGCTGAGAATAGTACTCAGTAACTATCCCCCACACAGCATCCAATAGACTGGTCGATCCAACTGGACAGTGAAGGGGCACACTTTATGGATATAATACTACAGGAGGAATATTGGCAAATTGATCACCTTACACAGAAGAACATTTTAAACGGCAGGCTTGAGTGTTACAGATGAATGAAAAGCTCCAGGGATAAAGTATCTACCTTAGATTTGCCCTGAAGCAGTGTGATGGGAAGCACCAAAGGAAACAAATCATTGGCATTTTTTCTCTCTCCTTCACATTCTCTCTGAGCAGCTAGTTGACATGATGGGAATGCATGTGTCCTGATTATCACACAAAAATGGATCTCATTTGTACTCTTTCTGTGACTTAATTAGGAAAGACCCCAGCAGTCAATAGTTCTTGGATGCATTAAAGGAACTTTTACATGACTGACTGTGCATTTCATAACTGACTGTTCTTTTGCACATTCACAGGTGCAGAAATCTTAGGACCCAAACTGTCTTGCACAAGCCCTGTTGCCTTTCCTCTTAAATGCTGCACTCCCTTTCTGAGTAACACTAGCCTTTTATAACCCCCACAGCACAGCCTGGAAGGTGTTGCACTGACATATGTGCTTTTTAAAGTGTTCCGACAGTCTGTCTTTTTTCCAGCCATCTCATCACATCATTGCTTTGTGCTGGGACTCCAGTACCTCAATGAGCTAAGCAATTTGTGGCTGATAAGAGCCAAAAATGGTTTCCATCTCAACCAACATATTTGCAGTTAAATATTTCAATTCTTCAACTCGCAGGCATGAACTAATGGTGGGAAATTCTGGAAACTCTTCAGGGCCTGTGGGAGTCTTTCTCAGGGTGTCACAATTCCTTGCCTGCAAGTGGCCACTTGTTCCCTCTAGAAATAAGGTCAACCCTATTGCTGACCTTGAGGGACTAGGGGAAAAATAGCCTGCTTAGAATTACGGAAAGGAGGGCTTTGGGTGTCAGGTTAAGAGTGATTTCCCCCCTTTTTTCCTTCATCACTCTTATTGTATCTCTCTGTTCTCTCCATATTTCCTTCACTGTGTTCTAACCTATGACTCAAGACTATCTATTAACCCTGATGGTGACAGCCAGGGTCAAAGAGATCACCAGTTTCTGTCCTAAGAAAATGTTTATGTCGTGTTTCTGTGACCTGCAGTGAGATAAATGAACACTGTTAACTATCCCATCAGCAGAGAGGTAGGCTTTTTTTTCTTTCTAAAACCAGAGGCTGTGAGTGTATTAATTCCTGTGGGCTGATTTCACAAGCAACTATGCAAGATCACAGATTAGAGGAGGGGTGAACGTGTTAGAGAACAGGACATCAGGATCTGGCAAATGTGCCTAATCCTTGACGGTTCAGCTCTGGTGGCAATCTAGCACCAGTTCTCAATAACTCTCCTGACTGGCTTCTCTGACTTCAAGTAAGAGGGAAAGTAGGGTATTTAAGGAAGGGTTTGCATTTTGATTTCTAGGTGTATAGACCGTGATATCCACAGAAATAGATTATCTTAGGTCCATTGAGTTTACTTTTAAAAGTTTCATCAATCTTATTTTGCCTAACTTGAAAGCATTGGCTTAAGTAAGTAGAAAATAGTCTATCAAGTGACCATTCTGTAAAACAGAAAGCTGGGGGGTTTGTATGGAAGGAGACTGGTATCAACTAGATCTGGTAGAGTGGAGTAGTTACTCAGAGAATTCCTACTTATGGTGTCAGACATTATACCTCATATGCATTCAGTTGGTAAGATTTTTCTCTAGCTTAACAACGGAAATGAGGAAGCATAAAGGGTAAGCTACTTGTCGATGATAACATACCTAGTAAGCAGTTTGAACTAAGCACTCTCTTGCAAGCTACGTAACAAACTCCTGAATATAACTGTGTTGAGTAAATGTCACTCATTGTTTTCCTCTCTGCTTTTACGCCTATCCACGCTCTCCATGGTCTTTGCCTATGCATTTTATACTTCTGTAATTTCTGAGGCCTCCACAAACTTGTCTTACAGTCACCTGTTTCTTTCCCCTAAAGCAGGTTTTCATAGCTCTGTCTGCTGATAATTTATAATTATCTTAGAGTTCCCCTTTGTTTAGATTTGTCTTTGCTATTACCTTAAAATACTACAAAGTTTGCTGCTATCTTGAGATTCACCATAACACTTAGATACAGCATATAATTATGGATCTATGTGCATTGCTTTTAATTTTCTTTTGCTATGTGCTTTTGTGTACATGAGCTCATCATTAAAAAAGAACATGTAAGGTATGCTTCTGTGCCTTTAGTTTACAGACATAGCAATTGAAATTCAGAGAACAAATATTCTCAGTGTTCTACAGCAACTAAATGATGGCTTTGCCATAAAAGCTCAGGTGCTTGTTGTTTACTCAAAGCCTGAGCCCCTATTACTACTCAATGCTTATAGAACTACCTAGATATCATGATAATATTGTGTAATTTGACTAGAGTGAGTGTTCTTATAGGGAGAAAGAAACATCCTCGTGCTGAGCAAAATATCTAGAAGAAATTCTTTTAAACACACACACACACACACACACACACCAACCTTGATTTGCTCTATGGTCCCTGTTTCACAATCAGAAAACGATGGTTTCAGAATCAGAAAACTATGGTCCAAACACAGAATGCAGAATCTAATAATAGCTGTGTCAGTTTGAAAGAATTAATTTACTTTGTTGAAACTCAGGGTTTTATCTTTGATTGAAAATGCTAATATTTTTGTCATGTTGGTTTTAATAAAATAATATGAGAAACGCAGATTGAGTTTGGGAATTAATAGGTAACTTACAGTGAGTGATATTCTTAAAATTGCTATTATCATTATCATCATTATCATTTCTGGAAAGCTTAAAAAGGTGAATTTGTAACAATTTTACCAATAGAAAGGAGTCCAACAAATAGTCTAATGCAAATGGTTATTATTATTAGAGTGTCTCAGGTAAAGAGATGCATTTTGAAAACAAAGAAATTAACTAGGGGCTATGCAAAACTCTAGCAAAGTACTACATAGATAAGTAGAGCCAAACAATTTTATACAAGGAGACACAACCATATGAAGTAGTTTGTCAAGATGGTTAGAGAAAATATTGTTGTCCATATAAATGAGCTTTTTGCAGTCAGCAAAGACATTTTAATGACGTGTGAGCCAAGAGCAAAGGCTGTTGAAAGAAAGCTGAGGTGGAAATTAGTCTGAGGACAAGCATGCTGAGAAGACCGGCCCTTTCCTGTCTTGCAATTCCTTTTGTCATTATGATTCATCCCTAGTGGTTTATAAAGGCAGTTAAATGTCCTCTTTTGGCTGTCAAATAGGAAGATAATTCATCAGTGTGAGTCTATAAATCATTTCTTTGTAGCAAAAGTACTTTATAGCTGAAGTGTCTCTTTGATTTGGCACCATGTTCCAGTGGGGATCTGGAGGAGCAGCTGGAAACTGCCAGATGCAGCAGCCTAAGTGATGAGCTATATGGGCACAGGTCGGTGGGGAAAGAGAGTTGAATCCTTTCTGGGGCACACTGCTTTGATCTTCTTACCTAGCTTAGGCGTCTACTTACTTGTGTGTCTGTTATATAGTAGTCATTTAGTCTGTTTGGATCTTTTTCACCAGAGCTCATCTATGCTAGGTGATAGCTGTACCTAGGTTGTGGTAAGAGACATATGAGCAGTAATAATAATGTTCACATGTGTTTTTGGATCAGCCGCGCGTGATTTGCCTGCTTGCAATGATTAAGACTCATCATTAAATCTGTCATAATAGTGGTATGAGAAATAATTGTTTTTCTACTTTTTTTCTGATAAAAGATATTTTAATGGAATGAAGACGTAGTTCAGTTGGTAGAATACTTGCCTAGCACGCACAATGTCCTGAGTTCAATTTTCCAGTACTATATAAATTAGGCATGGAGACACAGACCTGTTATCAGAGCACTTGGGGGCATCTTTAGCTACATAGCAAGTTTAAGACTAGTCTGGAATATATGAGACTATAACTAAATCCTCATGTACTAAAGTCAAATATTTGTTGATATTTTTATAATTGTATATTATATGAATAAAATTATTCTTATGATTCTATTGAATGTAAGCCTGAGTAGTACATAAAGTACTAAGTGAAAACATTTTAGGACAAGTAATAAATACTTAGTATTTAATGTTGTGATTATCTAAGCAGTGCATTTAATATTCTTTATGTATGTATATGTTCTATACTGTGCATGCATGCATGTATACTTGTTTATATGTGTGTGTTTACTCATGTGGAGCCTCCAAACTATCTTTATTAATCATTATCCACTTTATATCTTGAAGCAGTGCTTCCCAAGAAACTGAAGATCTCCCATCCCAAAGAGTCTAGATAGTCAATTTGCCCCGGGAATCCCTTGTCTCTGTTTCCAGAGTGTTGGGATGACAGACGACTATCCCACCTGCCAAGCTTCTCACATGGATTCTGGGAATCTAAACTATAGTCCTTGGCATGTATAGCCCAATGATACAGTGTTTGCCTCACATGCCCAGGACTTGGGTTTCTATTACCAGTAACCCATTAAAAAAATGGAAATTAGCAGACTAACTTTGGGGAACTAGTTACTTGAAACACAATAATATATAAGTTGGATTCTGAATAGTGTGAAAAAGCCATCTAGGTGACAAGCAAGTGAAATATTTCAGAGAGAATGGTGTATGTTGGTAGAGGCTTGAACTAAAGGCAGAGTGAACAGATACATAAAAAATTATACATTGAAAATATTTTACATATATAGAAATGATTATACTTTCTCATGATGATGGATTTTTTTTTAATTTTAGTAATAGGATGAACAATAGTGGGTTTTGCTGAAATGGGGAAGACTGGGAGAAGCCAGATTTTGTGGAGACATTCAAGCAGTCTGTGCTAGCCATGTTTTATTAGAGATACCTATTAGATACTTTCTAGGGAAAGTTGAGTAGACAGTTAGATATATGAGTCTGGCATTCAGGGAAAAATGTAAGCTGGAGTTATAAATTTTGGAGTTGTCTACATGGTGTATAGGGCAGGATGCAATGAAGTACTAAATTGTGTGGGACAACTGATGATTGCTATAGGAGATCAATGCAAACTGCATCTCCTAGGCTCTATGTTACAGATCTTCACTAGAATCATGACAGTGCAAGAAAGCCATTAGTCATGGTTTTTCCAAGGCTCATCAAATTGCTAAATATCAAGCGTGATGTTTGTACCTGAATTTTGCTGATATGTGGGGTAACTTTCTGTATTTAGCTGACATTTGAATCTTTAGTGCTAGAGAAATATAACTTAGCTCATGCTAAAAATCAGCTATTAGATAAGCAGGGACCCTATTAGTCACCATAAAGACATCATTTCTAGTCTTTGCCATTCCCTGAACAGTACAACCCCTGATTTATCGGTAAAGAAAACTCATACTAGAGAGGTTCTTCAACTTACCTCATACCACACTGCAAGTAAAATGAGACCTATTTTGGCTCCATATAAGACAAGTGATTCAGTGCTTCCTTTGGAGTTCTATCAGAATCACAGGACCTTTACATTGTAATAAAAAATCAAGATGTAAAAATATGCTGCTATATAAGCTGGCTATTCAATAAAATCCTACTAGACAGTATTGTTACATGGCTCTTGCCAATCTCTTATAGTGGACACACACAGATTGCTACTAGGATGCTCAGTCCTTGCTGAACTTGCCTGAACTAGTAGCTGCTGAACTAGTAGCTGCTGCTGTCAAACTCTTTGTATTCCCTACCAAGAGGAGGGCAGCTCCCTAAATGAAAGGATCATAAATCCTGGTACATAATTGGTTATTAATAAATGATAACTGTTATTATAATTTTCTTCATCTCATTCAGTTACTGACTCACTCAAATTTGCTAAAGTAGGCTTTCTTATTTTATAGTGAAGATATCAAAAGTCAGCAAGATTAGGTACTTTTCTAGAACACACAGCTAAGGAGGGACTGAAATGAAATTTGAAGATTGATTTCTGATTTCTAAGATTGTGACCCTCATATTAATTTATTAATTAATTTATTAATTACTTCTCAAATTTAATGACTAATTGAAGCCAAGAGACCACATTAGAAGATATTGAGAGGTATTAATAATGGCAAATATGAAAAAGGAAGGATCTTGAACATAAGGAAGAACAGCTCCTGTCATTAGCCTATTAGGAAACACATACCATAAAATATTGTGTTACCTCACTAGTAAAACAGATCCAGCTTTTGAATATCAGTGGCATATTTCCCAACTCAAATCTATAAACTCTGAATAGGCTGTGCTACTTATACTTATTTCTACTCTTGAATCTATGAGGCTTTACTTTTGTCCTTTTTGATTTGTACATGTTTCCTTCTTAAATTTTCCTACTTTAACTCACTTCAAGGGAAAATTTCTCAGGTCTCTCCTGTATAGAGGTTCTGTGATGCTTGATACTACATTGGTTGTTGATAGTATTTAGGTATACTTAACCACAGTAAGTGGCCCATTAGGTCTGACTTGTGAGAAAGACTAAGAAAGATGATTGAGAGATAGGCAACACCAGTTTTGTACATTCTGCAGAATGAAGCATACATTTGTCCTGTCTCATTGTTTTAAGGTTTCTTTTTTAAAAAAATGAATTAATTTATACTTGCTTGGAATTGTAGCTACATACACTTAAATGGTTTGTTTATGCATGTATGTGTGTGCTGTTTCACATGTTTCATGGCATACATGTGGAGGTCATTAGTCCTCACCTCCTACCTCATTTTGAGGCCGAGTCTCAATATTGTTGGCTGTTGCACTGTATAAGTTAGGCTAGCTGACTTGAGAGCCCCTGTACCTACTCCTATCTCATATTAGGGACACTGGAAATACAAGCTCCACTTTGCATTAGTTCTTGGGCTTTGAACTAAGGTCCTCATATTTTCAAGTCAAACACTATGCCCATGGAGTGATCTTCCCAGTCACTCACTTTTTATTTACTCAGTAGCATGTGAAAGATAAGAAGGTTTCAAGAGCAGAAAGTAACTCAGAAATACTTTGATGAGCGTGCTACAATCTGAGCTCCTCATTCTGTAAATGAGATAACAGAAATCCAGAGCTGCTTGGCAGGCAGCAAGTAATATATGACTCCTTCCAGTGCAGTGCTGCTTTCTCCAACTGCCTACCACTTCACAATGTCTTTCTATCTTAGTCCAGAGTTTTGCCTTGGAGGCATTTTATATGCCAAACTTAATCAATGTCTTCATTATAATTGAAATGTTTAAGTCAAATTAGTGTAAAACCTTCAGAGCATTCTGTTGATCTAAATTATAAAAGTCAATCAGGCAAAACTGTGGAAGTATATGAGGTTTTTGATATTTTCTAGAAGTCATTAGCTAATGTTCTTCAATAAGACTCAGAATTTATATCAAACGAGGACAGTTTTCAACTAACCTTAACAGGATCTGTATTTATCCTCTTTTGATTAGTTCATAAATCAATTTTCTAATCCAAAATGTTTTCATCCTCAAAACCTGCAGCTTTCCTTTGTATGTATATGGACTATAAGATCATGTCACAAACTCCCTTATGAATATTAAAGTTGGTTAGTAGGGAGAGAGAAAAGTCTATTAGTAGGGAGGGAGCCAGAAGCAGAACTGACAAACCAGAAGTATGAGAAAATACAAGGAGTACAGTACTGAAAGTAAGAATGATTTAATTTCAAATTTTGTTTACTTTTGGCTTGCTGAATAACCAGGGGGGAGGGGTTCTGAATCCTTCTAATTTACTTCATTTACACCCATTTGTATGTGTTTACCTTCTAGAGTTGCTGGGAAATTTTGAAACTATAAGGTAAATGAAGCTATTTTAATAATTGACATGGTCTTTAGGTTATTATCTACCATTCTTACAGCTGATTCTTCTATTAGTATGAATCCCACTGCTACTGCTACCATTAATAATCTACTGTTCAGGAGAGACAAGCCCCCTAGAAGTAACCATTAATGAAATAAGCTCAAAGGCAGAAAGGAAAAAAATAAGACAAAGTAAGACAACCTGGCAAAACAGCATCAAATAATATAATAAACTCAGAAGTCTCAAACAACCTACTGAATAAAAACAGTACCATATTTGAGTGTGAAAAATATTTTTTCTGAATGCATGTTTTGTGTAAATCTACCCTTTCACTGAATTAACCTGTAAGTTCTACCAGGGCAGAAAAACCTATCTTTGTTCTCTGTTTATATTACGACTTCTTAAGCAGTGTGCTTGACACTGAGAGCTTAATGATTGTTAAGTGAATTAAATGGGATCCCTGAAGGGAGAAAAAAAGTATGTATTATGTCATTGTTATTTTTTCTATAGATATATCCATTCATTTGCTAATGAAATACTTGGGCTCTTTTTGCATGATGAATTATTCCAAACCCAGGGAATATGCTGATAGACAAAATAACACACATCTCTTCTGCATAAGAGTGTAAAATCTAATGGAGAAAACAATCATACAAATATAGATGAAGTTTGGGTTATTGACTTAATCATGGAGATCAAAGGAAGCTCCATCGGTGAAGTCAAATGAACAAAGACACAAAGAGTAAGTAAACATTAGCTTGAAAAATAGGGAAGTAGAGGGTTTGAGTGCAAAAGGATTATCAAACACAAGTATACCCAGTGAACAGACCATGGCAAATACTCGAATCTAAGATGAAGTCAACTGCAACTGGCCTGAGTAAAGTGAGTGGATAAGGGACAAGAGCAGGCTAATGCTGAAGTGGTATTTAGAGAACAGATGATGCAGTACCTATCCTATGAGGAATGGTAAGCCCTTAAACAGCTTTAAGGAAGGATATAGATGACTTCAGTGCAGGGAATGGTTTTGCAGAAAGCCCAAATAGATATAACTTTTTCTAGCCTAGGGAAGGAGTGATAGTAATTTTAAGTATGATGGGAATCACGGCTATAGAGACAAATTGGATTGTTGGATTTGAGGGCTGGTGGGGAAAAGTACAGTCTGAATTCGATCCCTGTGTGATCCAAGTGAAATGTCCTGAAGGCAATAGTAGTGACACCTTTAATTTCAAACTCTGAGACTGATGAGTCAGAGTGAAGAGCAGAGTGAATATCTGAGATTGAATCCGAGTGAAGTCTGAGATTGAATCAGAGTGAGGACACACCCAGTTTTCATGATATAAAAGGAGACTCTCAGCTCACAGACAGTTCAGTTCAGGCAGAAGACAGAAGACATCTAACAGAACGTTACAGCGGAGAAAGTCAGCTGTGATGGTCTCCAAAAGAAGTTATACCAGTTCTTTAAGATAGCCTGGATTCCCAAGAGACTTGGCTGTGGGAGCCTTGATCCCAGAGAAAGGAAGAACGGAAAGGACCATCCAGAGCCTCTAAGACAGTGAATCTCACATTAAGCCACCCCCCCAAAAAAAACAATTCTGATAAAATAGACATTTTTCCTGAACTGAAAAATGGGAAACCTTATTTCAGGTACCTTTAGGACAAGGGTAAGGGGTGAAGGGTTAGAAACTTTAGCTGAAGAAACTATCACAGTATTTAATACCATCATGGCATCCTCCACCTTGCTCTCAGCGATCTTGATGTTATATTTTTTTGAAAAAGTTTGAAAAATTAGTTGTACAACTAGAAAAATTACAGATAGAAGTGAGATAGCTTAAGAGACAAGAAAGGGAAGAATTTTTACAGGTATACAGGCAACTAATCAAGATAGACAGTCTTTGTCCAGAGAAGTGTTCAATAGTGAACCTACAGAACCACTTCAAAATGAAATAGAGGAAAGGTGACCACCCCTACAAGCTATCTCAGTTACCATGCAACAAATGCCTGAAAATGGTGATTCCTTTAAATATACCCTTGGATTTGATCCTTTCATATAGATCTGTAGTAGTTAGTCGGTATGTATGCACAAAACAATTATTTTAAACACTACTAAAAATAAACTTCAACAAAAGTTCTCCCTTTCTGTATAAACCAATCAAAAAATTGCTTATCTCTACAACACAATTTAACATAAGACCAGCAAAAGTATTTACAAAAGGAACAATCACATGGATTGCTAATGCACAGGACCAAATGAAACCACATGTCTATCAAACTTTTCACAGTGTCTTTGGACATCAGAAAAACATTATCAATATCCAATTACCTGGAATTCACTCACAGTCTTCTGGGATCATTCAAAGGGTTTGGATTACTTCTTGGTTCTGCCCTCTGCAACACAGGCAGCTTTTCCTTCAGGTTCAAGCCAGCTCCACTCCACTGTTGCAGCTGTTCTTGGTGCTCATCCCATGGTACTGGCATCTTCACAACGCTGGGGTCCCCTGCTGCAACTGGGCTGCACTTTCACCAATAGCCTCTCCTAGACTCTCTTCATGGTGCCAAGCCTCAACTTCTCTGCATGACCCCTTCAGTCTGGGCCTTCAACTGCCACTGAAGCTGCACTTTTACCACCTTTACTCTACTGGGCTCTCTTCATGGTGCAAATCCTCAATTTATCTGCATGACTCCTTCAATCTCGGCCTTCAACTGCTACTGAGGCTATACCTTCACTAATGGCCTCTCCTGGCCTCTCATAGTGCCAAGCCTCAGTTACTCTCCATGACTTCTTCATGCCTTCAAAACCAGCACCACTTGGGTGACTCTTACAGTACCAAGTTTGACTACCAGCAGAAGATACAGCCTTGGCCAATTCTGGAAGAAAGTTTCTGTGTGCTGATCCTGAAAGAACACTTTCCAAATTTTAAGATAGAGTCTGGTTTGCAGGAAAAACAACTTGTAATCTTGTCTTCAGGAAGAATTCCCCTGTAGGATAGAGTTCTTATCACCACAGCAGATGTGTCTTGAGGATCACCTCATTTCACCAATATTTGGACAGGTTTTCAGAAAACAAAACAAAACAAAATGGACTCTATGAAGTCTGGAATTTCTTTCTCTTTCTTCCTTGTCTCCGTGTTGGATGTAGCTGTCATGATGCAGTGTCCTTCTTTACTTTCTGCCTACCATGTTGGGCACCATTTGTAGTATTATGCTGCTATGGTGGCTCAGCAATGATGACAGGGGGCATATTCATTAATGCAAACCCTTCCAGACCTCAGCAGAAGGAACAACCTTCATGGCAGATGCCATCCTGGACAGTGGAAACCTACGCATATGAACTCAGGTGTTTTACTGATACAGAACTCCTCAGGTGTTCTACTGATAGCTCTTGTAGATCATGTGCAATCAAACATCCCACATACAAACCCAACTCCTGCAGACAATGCAAAATACCAAGACCTAGGCAACCCCTCACCCAATAGTACATAAAACAATTATTTAAAACACAACTAAAAATAAACTTCTACAACATAGACCCTTGGGTTTGATCCTTTCCTAGCATCACACAGACCTTTCAGTGTAATCCTTTCCCAGAGAATCCATTTTGCTAGATTAAATCATTAAATACACCTCTACATATGCCCTTGGTAGTGGAGAATCCCAGAGTAGGAAAATATCCTAGATGATGGGTTGAGTTAGGGGGCAGAGGGACCATTGAAGAAAGAAAGTATAGGTCCCTGCTTCCTTGTCCCCTACCCAGGATAGCCAAGCTGTTGGCTCAGCCTCAAGGAGGGAAGCACAGGCAGAAACCTTCCTGAGTCTGAGGGGGTCTTGAGCAGAGGCTTGAGAGAGAAGAGAGGAGGGAGGCAGTTTCAGTGAACAGCTCATTCACTGAAGCAAAGGGAGTGATATGTATGTATGTATGTATATATTAGGGGAAGAAGGGGAAACACCTTATGTGGGGTGGTATATTATTGGCTCAGGCAGTAATACTCATTGAGCTCCATTTGCATGTGGGGACCTCACAATCAGGTATGGGTGGTTTTGTATTATTGGCCAGTACCAAAGTCTTGAGGAAGCCTCCTCTGTATAAGCAGAGGTTACAGGGGCCAGGGGAAGAGACCTTATAAGGTCATATAGGGATAGAGGAAGTCCAGCCTGGGGTCCTCCAGCTGCAATGGTTAGACAAAGGGTAACTAGGCCACATACCTAGGAGAAGCAGGATTTTATCAGGTGCTACATGACATAAGTCATGGCATCACTTAAGGAAGGTTTGCCAGTTGTTAATGTTAGCTGGGGTCAGAGTAAGAAAAGGGGAGCATCCGAATGCCTTCAACTCTCAAAGTGAGAAATCTGGGGTTATAAGCACACTTCAATTTCCTCTTAGCTCTAGGCCAGCCCCACAAGAAAGGGGCTGTAATGGAGTTAGGATTTAATATTTATTGTTTGTTAAATATTATTTAATATTTTATTCATTTGTTAAACCTCTTCACTAGGTAGTAAGAATGGAAAAGAAAAACACATCTTTTGTTTTCATCTTTTCCTTTCTACAATGAGCAACTTGACTCTCTGTGTCAGAGTCAAGAGGCAATTCCTAGTGTCACTGGATGATATCTTAACTTCTTGTAGAACAAATTGCTGCATTTGTACATTTCAAATATATTATATACAATGGTCCAGAAAGCCTCACTGATAAAATGGTACTTGACAAAAGTGAGGTAGTTAGCAATGTGGATATCTCAGGGATGATGTTTCTGAATAGAACAATGACAAATGCAAAAGTCATGGATAGCAAGAGTACTTCAGATTTCAAGGACCATCCAGGAGGCCAGAATGGCTGGCCAAATGAGAAGTGAGAATTAATTGGGAGATAAGATCAGAAGGACAGTGAAAGTATGGTTACAGATTTTGCAAGTAGGTATATTATTGTAAGGATTCTAGCACATACTCTTAGCAAGAAAGTCATTGACAAGGTTTGAGGAAAGGTTTAAAATGACTTACTATATTTGTATAGATCTCATTGGATCTTAGATTGAAATTATACTAAAGAGAGTAAGGACTAGGGCAGAGAGATCAGTTAGGAGGCTCTTTCTCAATGGAATATGATGGCTTTCTGAACAAGAGAATTCTGTTTATATTTTAAAGTTAGAGCCAGTACATAAGTTATTTATTAAAAACAAAGATAAAATTTATTTTGATCACATGAGATTGATTTATTCTGTATTCTATAAAACACATGCAGATAAAGTAGTCATGTATACAGTAGAATGTTTTCCAGCTAGTATTGTAATTGTCCAGTAATTTGTTTAATAATTACCTTCATTTTCTTTTCAACTTAATGCTGTACTATGAACTGTAGCTATAGATTATGCTTAAGAACAAGTTACCATAAATTAATAATAGGAAACACATTGTACACACAACAAATTTTGAAACCTCTGATTTAACTAGAAGAAACAGTCAGTAACAAAGCTAGTAGGTTATTAATATGTTTTTAAATAAAGTATCAACTATTCTGAGAACTTGTATTATTATCATATTTAGATTTTAAAAAGCTAAGCTAGACCAAAATAGTCTCCCTTCTGATACTTTCTTTTTAACATTTATTTTTATTTTTATTACTTCTTTTATTTGGGGGGTTACTATATAATTAATAATTTCCCTCTTTCCTCTCTCCAAACCCTCCCATATACTACTCCTTGCTCGCTTTCAAATTCATGATCTTTTTTTCATTTATTGTTGTTAATTAATTTGTTGTTACATGTATATATTTTCATACATATACATTCCTAAATACAACTTTCTCAGTATGAATAAACTTATATGTTTGTTTACAGAGCTGAGCATTGGTATTTGATAATCAATGGGTATGCACTTCCTTTGGAAAGACTTTGTCTTCATCTCAGAATTCCTTAGTTGCCTGTAAATCTTTATGTAGGGTTGGGGGCTTGTGGGCTTTCCTCTAGTCATGCCAGCATGCCTATTGCTGTTGTTCTTGTTTATCCAAAGTTTAGTCAGACATGTTGGTGAGACTTTATGGATATAGATTTGATATTCCTAGAATACACAGTGTCATGACAAACTCCCTGATCCTCTGACACTTATAATCTTTCTGGCCTTTCTTCTACAAGAAGACCAATAGATTTTGATATAGTAAGTGAAAAATACAGAAAAACATGAGATTATTCTGAATATTTTGGCCTCTATATCTAGAAGGGCAGAGTGACTAATTATTGAAATGAAGAAGACTAGACTTCCTTAATTTCTTTTAGGTAATGGTGCATTTAAAATGTCTTTTAAGTATCTTATATTTAAAATAGTCCATGGGCAGTTGCATATGTGAATTCAAGGGAAAAGTCTACCAAAGAAAAATAATTTTGTAAGCAAACAACATATAAGTGTTAGGAAAAATCCATGAGCTCAATTGAACACTGTTAGAAACATGGTGATGACAAGTTGACAAAATCTTTATCTTACAAGTTCAAATCCATGTTCCATGCCCCTATTGTATGCTATTTTCTCAGGTTCTTGCCCCTGAAACTATTTATCTCCTCATTTTTTAGATATCATAACTAAGAGTTTGTTGTGTACTAGATATTGTCCTAGGAAATACAATCAAAATACAGGTAAGATATTGCCTCTGATTCTAGGGAATATATGGTCTAGCAGAAAAATGAGTTATTTTACTAATCATAATATTACTCATACATTCAATTAGAGACAAGTATGACATATTATATAAACATAGAGTTTACCTTGGCTAGATGTACTGTGGGGCTGATAGAAGGTTTTTCAAAAAAGATGACTTTTGACAAAAACATTGTAGCAATGAGTTAAGTTCTAGGAAACAACAGATGAACTTATCCAGAAATACTTCAAAAAGCTGAAGTATCTGTAGAGGAACATGTAATCTTTCAATCCAGCAGCATGGCTGCTCTAGCAAAGGATTATACTGAAAGACCTGTGTGATAGACATTTAATTTTGTAATTCAGCAACATGGCTGCTCCTGGGTAGAAATGATGTCAGTATACAGTTTTAATACCAATGTAGCACACACCTTTAAACACAATTCAGAAGACAATGGTGGCACACCCCTTTAATCCCAACTCTTGGATTGGAAAAGTAAGCAGTCAATTCAGAAGTAGGTCACGGTTCTCAGTTCATGGCTCTCAATTCATAGTTCTCAGTTCAGAGTTCAAAGTCAGTTCAGAGTTAAGAAAAAAAGCAGTAGAGATTGAGAGAATGGAAAGAGATTGAGTCAGAGCATGCTATTCAACTGAGAAGTGGAAAATCAGAAGCAGAGTGAACTATAGAGTGCATGCCTTTAATCCCAAGTCTGAGATTAATCAGAGTTAAGAGAATCTAACATGATGAATCAGAGAAAGAGCTAGAAGAGTGAGTCAGAATGAGAACATGCCAAACTCTCATGTTATAAAAGCAGGCTCTCAGCTCAGAAAGTCAGGAAGATAGTTAGAGAATCAGATAAGATACAAAGGCAGTTCAGCAGAAGGAGAGTGAGTTTGGGAGAGAGTCAGTTAACAGAGTCAGCTTTATGCCTAGCAGAGCAGTTCAGTCAGAGAAGTTGTGGCAGTCAGCCAGAGTCAGCCAGTCAGAAGAGCTCAATCAGAAATAGTCAGCAGGCTCAGAAGGTCAGATTGAACCAGTCAGCTTGGAGAAGAGTTTGAGCCAGAGCACTAAGTGAGTTGAGTGGAGCTAGAAGAGTCAGGTGAGTTCAGTATAGCTCTGAGTAAGCTCACTCAGCAGTAAGTCTCAGAGGCTGAAATGTTCCAGGTTTAGGATTGAAGGTTAAATTGCTTAGAGGCTGCAGTCTTCTAGGTCCAAGCTGGCATCTTGAAGATTAGATTGTATGGAGGCTGAAGCTTTCCAGGTCTAGATTTTAACTTGTAGGGAGGCTGAAACCCTCTAGGACGAGGGATTAAATTAGAAGAGAATAAACTGTCCTCTGCAATGAACCCGCAAGAATAATTAATTAAATCAATGACTATATCAACATTTATAAGTATCTGTGCACTGGTTTCAAGCATTGATTGCAATTTATTAGGCAGATAGGTCAGAGAAGATACAGAGTAAAAAGCAAGGACCAGATAATTCAGGATCTTAGATGACAAGTTAAAGAGCTTAGATTTTTATCACAGAGATGATTGGTTGTCATTGAAGTCTTTTGAGTTAAGTGAATTCTTTTTATTTCAGAAAGGTTGAGGATGACAGAGTAAGAAGAGAAAAGAGAAACAAAGCAAATGACTTCTGGTTTCTTATTTGGATGAGTGACATGATGGTTAAACCAAAGGCTTCTAGATAATTGATTATCCAGTTTTGAGATTGTCATAAGAATTATGAGTCTGTTGCTCAAACTTGATTCAAGTTGAGTGTCTTGGCACTAAAAAAGTGAATCCTGAATATCTGTGTACTTCATTAACAATTGATGGACTCGTATTTTCCTTTAAGTGATCCATCTAAGTTTACAACATTTCACTTTCCTAACAGGAACATTTCTTCTTTGTTAGGGCAAAAGTGGGTCAAGTGCTAGGACACATGACTCTGAAGGACCATCAAATCAGATCTACAGCTGTGCTCTTAGTCCTTCATAAAGGCCTTTTCTATTTAAAGCTTCCTCTGGGCTTGATCAAAATCAAAACCATTTGAAATATAATGAATTATTACATATTGTGCTGAACCACTACTTTTCAATGCTTCTTACACAGAACAGGATGCTCGAGAATGAGTTCACATAGACCCTTACACAAATTTTGTGCTTTTTATTTTTAAATAATTTTCTTACAGAATAACTATGTCAGAGATATATCTTTTCAATGACAAAAGACCTGCCCTATAGGCAGACCTATAGGTACTATAAGTAAGACCTATAGTCTTACCACCTGACTATTAATTATTTGAAGGAAAAACAAGTGAAGGAATAATTAAACTTTAATTTGAAGAGTTATGTTCATTTGAATAATAATGATTTTCTTCAAATAATCATAATGTGTTTGATTACATCTTATTACATACATGATATGATCAAGAAAGTCACCAGGAATATAAGCTCCAATTCTCAAAGGTAAGCTTTTTGTTCTGATAAAAATCATTACTGAATTAACTTATCTTTTATTAAGAAAACAAGGAGAAAACTCACGTGAGTCTTGATGTTTGAATTTAAAAACTTGAACCCAGTGAAAAATACAGACAGCAAAACGAAGTATACATTGAAAATTATCCTTTATTTTCCTAACCAACCAGATATATTATGTTTTCCATTTTTTGTAACCTTCCATAAACATTCTATTTTATGTAATTATAGTTATCACTAGAGACCACAGGAACTTTTCATGGGATCCAAAATTTTAAATCTATGTTGCTAACAGTGCCAATGGAATTAATGGTAATATTTACAAATACTATATTTTGAATAATGAGGAATGATAATATATGTCAACATTTAGGAAATATGAAGAAGTATTTTCTAAGCAACAAATGAATATTGATACAACTAATGGATGAATAAATATCCACTCCAAGAGCAACATAGGCCAATGAATTTTCATGAGGCATGATACAAAAAGTTAATTGTTATATTAGATTTCACCTTTCAGCTAATCCTTAAGACATTATTACTTACTATATCTGGTATTATATCAACTATTACCCATATTTTTTCAAAAAGATTAATAAAAATTTTGCATTTTCAACTACATAACTTGGGTCCACATTTTTTCATATATTTCAAAAAAAATATATCACAATATGAAAATTCATCGGTCTTATAACAAGCCAGGTATTAAATAGATTTTTACAGATGGAAAATAATATCAATTTTCTTACTTGTTTTAGCCTTTGAAAAATATATTCCTAAAATTATGCATTATAATTATGTAAATTTATTATTTAAATATGTTATTAAATGTTTTCAATTTTCTCAATTTTAATTATATGTATAATATATACACTATATAGAAGCTCCTTTGGAGCCTAGTTATTGTTTTAATTTTATTTATTTGTGTGAGTGTGTGTGTGTGTGTAAGTGTGAGTGTGTTTACACACGCTCACTCATATCATGGTGCACCAGGAAAGGTTAGCTATCAACTTGTGGGAGTTGGTTATCTCCTTCTAACATATGGGTCCCTGGGATCAAACTCAGGTCATCATGGTTGGTGTTCAATAAGCTCTTTTATCTACTGAAACATCTCACTAAGCAAAAGACACTCTTTAATTTTTAAGAATGAAAAGTTTCATAGAACTAAATAGGTCAAAATTTGCTGCAATGTAAAATAACTGGGTATTTAAATAGTTTAGTTCTTTGTAGAGGCTACATATTTACAGATGTATGTATGCTCAGTAGTGCTTTTTCCCAATTTTCGAAGCTGTCTCTTTGTCCTGATGGTTATTTCCCTCACTATTCAGAAGCTTTGTAACTTCATGCCATTCCATTCACCAGTCTACAGGAATTGTTTTGTTCACTTCCCTTCCCACATATTCTCACTTTCTACTTTCATATCAAATGCATTTTATTACTGTCTTGTTCTTCCTTATCTACCACATTATACTTTCCCCCCTCCTACTGAAAGTAGGAAATGACCTACATACAAAATCTACATTCTACACATGAGAGGAAACATGCATAATGATCATAAATTCCATCCATTTTCCTGCTAATGTCTTGATTTCATTCTTCTTTATGACTGCATAAAATTACATTATATTTATGTATCATGTTTTTTATCTATTCTATTCATCTGTTGATAGACATCAAGGTTATTTACATTTCCTGGCCATTGTGAATAATCCAGGAATAAACATGTAAATACAAATATCTGTATATTGTGCTGACTTAGAATCTTTCGAATATCTATCTAGTAATACTGTAGCCATGCAGAGAGATAAGGAATGGCATAGAGGCAAATAGAAACAAGTACAATGATAAATCCATATGAAAATATCATGGAAAACATTATTTTTGCTATTTAAAAGGATTAATATAAAAACATAAGTAGAAAATACATGTGTGTACTGGTTATTACATGTATCACTGTTTTAAATTTGTAAATTATGTATGCGTTCATATATTATTTTTGAACATACAAGCGTGACTTTGCAACTGTCATTATGACTCATTTCAGAATTAACAATATTTGGAAACCATTCCATATGAGAAATGATTGGCAATTTTGAATAGTTGCATAGTATTCCAACACACAGATAGAATAGTAATTTCATCAACATGTGAATGCATGCATAAAATACATGGAAGTGGAATTACTAAATAAAAATAATACATACATTTCTTTAGTTTGGCATGATGGCATATACCTTCACTCACAGTACTTAGGAGGCAGAATCAGGTGGATCTCTGTGATTTTAAGACCTACATAGTAAGTTCTAGGACATCCAGGACTACATAGAGAGACCCTGTTTTTAAAAAAAGCAAACATATATTTCTGGTCTGATAAAATTGCTAACTTTTCTCCATACCAACTGTTTCTCTAAATAACAGATTCCTGAAATCTTTGTTAGTGTAGCTTTTCCTCAAACTCTTTATTCTTTCCCAAGAAGATCAGGGAAATTGTATCTTATTTTATCTCATGATGATTGGTGATAAACATTTTCTCAATATTGCAAAAAGATATTATTTTATTATTCTGTGATCTGTATGTTTTCACTTATTTAAAAAGAAGTTGACATACTGCTACAGGCAATTTTTACATTTCTAAAAACAATTTTTAAAGTAATATAAAACTTTAGCTTTGGTTATAATGACCCTTAGAAATGAGCTCAGTACCTCAAGCTTTAAGGAACATTTCTATTCTGACATTCAGCCTCAAAATATTATCAGATACGTTTGAGCTATGCAAGAAAATTAGAGTAGCACATGCACAGCACAGACACTGAACAGTTAGTAATATAACTAAAGCTAGAAGGTTGATCAAAGGTTGTAACAAAGTATACATATCAGTGATATGCTATTTCCTTTATCTACCCTTTGTAGAAAATTAAGGGTAATGGTATTCTTATATCTGTCACCACTTGCCACAGTGGTCAAGTTTCTCAATATCTTGTTCTTTATGTTTCTCAGACTTCTACTTTTTTGAAACTGAGGCAAAGGGGATTTTCTGTATAGTCCTGTTAAAGATCTTGAGCTTTGACATCTTCAGAAATGAAACTTTTCTGCAAGAGTTGGAGAATGCATTGGGATTCCTACCTTAATGTGATGCTCACCCTACTTAGATGAAAATATTTTCTAAGAAAAGATCACAGCCTCATGATTGGTATGCTTGTTTTCAGTTGATTGTTGCAATTTAATTAGCAGAGTACACTGAAATAATACTTAGTAGGTAAAAAAAAGTCTCAGAAAAGCATAAGGTACTCAGAAGAAGCTACTACCCTTTAAAGGTCTATCTCCAGTACTTATTTTACAAAGAAACTATAGAAACATCTCACTGATTTTTTTCAAAAATAGTAAGCCAAATGAAAAGATATATGATTGACATTTGTTTCTCTCCAATATGCATAGAGTTGGTTATGTTTATCTATTTAGAAATGTTTATTTACCTTAATAATAGAATGAACTGTTTGATAAATGAATCAACTAGATTTTACTAATGGCCTGCTATATACTCAATCCTGTGTTAGAATAATCTTGTGCTGAATAAGACATGCCACCAGTTTTAAAGAAAATAATGAAAAGGAAAATAATCATTGCATACATTATCAGGAGCAATTTCTAGATCCTATAAACATTATCTTCTATTAATGTTCTTAATAATTGTTATAATTTGGATCATGTTTGCTCCTACAAGTGCCATGGGTTATGGTTGCCAGGATATGGTACTACTGAGATGTTTTGTAAACTTTAGGAAGTGAGGCATAATGAAGGGTGTAGAGGAATAGCTGTGTGCAAAGGCTAGGGTATATATACCAGGAGCTATATTCAGAGGTCTGTGTGTTCTGGATGGAATGCAGACACACGTTCAATCCATTATTCAGAAGGAAATGACTGCCCACATCTTTAATCCCTAAGAAAAACAGTGGAAGCAGACACAGGAAGCAGAACTCAGAAGGAGTCAGTGTCACACAGGAAATGATAACAGAAATGAGTCAGAGTGAATGGCAGACAAAGTGACTAATCAGAGGAAGAGTTAACAGAGTAAGGATATGCCCAAGTTTCACCATAAAAAGCAGGCTCTTAGCTCAGTAAAAGAGAATTGCATAGGGGTTAGAGTCATTCAGTTAACATAGTCAGTTAAGACGAGTCAGTTAACAGAGTAAGAAGAGTCAGTTAACAAAGTTGAGGAGCAGTTAACAGAGTCAGTTGAAGAGTGAATTATAGTGATTTACAGGAGCTGAGGCTGGAGTGAGTTACAGAGCAAGCAGTTGAAGCAGTCAGTTACAGAGCCAGGATCAGAAGAAGCCCAGAACAGAGAGTGAGTTGAACCAGAAGAGTCAGAATTCAGAAAGAGCTAGCCAGAGTGGCTCAGTTAGCAGTAGGTCTCAGATGGCTAAAGCTGAAGCTTTATAAGTCTGGGCTAGCAATTTAAATGTTCTAGCTTGTACAAAGTCTGAAGCTTTTTATGTCAAGGATTAAGACTAGATTGTAGCCTGGTGATGATGGTGCATTCCTTTAATCCCAGCACTCAGGAGGCAGGCAGGTGAATCTCTGTGTATTCAAAGCCAGTCTAGTCTACAGAATGAGTTTCAGGACAGCCAGAGTTACAACAGAGAAGCTCTGTCTCAAAAAACCAAAAGAAAATAAAAAGACTAGATTGTAAAGAGGCTGAAATGCTCTAGGGCTCCGGGTTCCAGGCAAGAACTAATTATTTAATTAGAAAAAATAAATTGTCCTCTACCCTAAACCAATGTCTACATCTGGTGAATCTACATCCACATCTACATAAAAAAATAACATAGTTGGTAATATATTCTAGTAGGGATGTTGGGACCCATAGTAATCCATCCTTCCTTCCTTCCTTCCTTCCTTCCTTTCTTTTCTTTCTTTCTTTCTTTCTTTCTTTCTTTCTTTCTTTCTTTCTTTCTTTCTTTCTTTCTTTCTTTCTCTTTCTTTCTTTCTTTCTTTCTATCATCTATCTATCTTCTATCTACTATCTATCATCTATTTACTATCTATCTCTGCTTCCCAGTTGCCATGGAGTAATTAGCATTTCTCATCATGTACAATTACACAGTGTATCACTGCCTCTTCCCAGACCTTAAATCACTATAGACAAGTGACTATCTATGGATTGAAAGTGATACCATGAGCCAAATAAATCTCAATTCCTTAAAACTTGTGTATTTTGAGTATATTCAGTGCCCTAAAGATGACTAACACAATAACTTTCTGAAGTTGGTCACTATTAAGGCCAAGTTGGTCTCACACTAATAAGAGTCTTCCTCTGTTTGCCTCACAAATGCCTGGGTCATGTATGTGTATGTCACTAGAGTCTGTATTGTCTAAAAAATTTTAGATTTCGTGAGGAAATATGCCATGTATGCCACGATTGAGTAGTAAGAAGAAGAGTCAGGATACAAACGTAAATCAATCTGGTTTGAAGTTTTTACCTTTTCCACTAAGCATGCCAAACACACTAATGTCAACCACATTGTGATTTTATGTGTGTATTGACAAGATTGAGTGGAAGGCAGAGTAATGAGCAGCAGATGTCTCATAAAATAGGTAGAGTATTGTGACTGTCGGAAGAAGTGTTGTCATTCAAGTTAGAATTGACTATGCAAGCCCACTTAGAGGTAAGAGTAATAGTGTGTGCTTATAGGTTTAAACAATCTAGCAGCAACTGGAATTTTGAGTAGTGTGTCAAATAAGGTTGACTAGAAGGCTATAACTAATATAAGACTTTGGAAGCTAGGTAATTATAGCTTAGGATTCTGAACTAGACAATAGAGAACCATGACAATGTTCTGAGGAAGAAGAAGAGTGAGAGGAAAAATCATGGTAGGCAGATTACTCTGAGGGCAGTTAATTTGGTGAATGGATGTTATTGAACTAGTTTAAATTGAGGTTCTGTTTCTCCAAAGAAAACAAATCATAAGAGATAGGCCTCTAAAAGGCCCAAATTATTTGCTATGATTCCTAATAACTTTAAATTTTATTTTATTTGTCTATTAGACAATTTCATGTATGCATACAATGTATTTTGATTATATACAACCCTGCTCCCCTCTCCAACTCCTGCAAGACTTCTCTCAACACGTCATTTTTCTAATTTCATGTCCTTTCTTTTTTAACTCAATGAGTTTAATTAGAGTTGCCCCTATGTGCATGGGAATACAGATGTTCAGTGGAGCATGGGCGACCTATGGGAGGTCATACAACCTGGAGAAAACTGACTCTCCCTTCCCCAGTAACCATTGTCAGCCGATAGCTCTCAGCTAGCAGTGGGATTTCTTGAGTCCCTTTCCCATCCAAGATGGGAAGTTGACAGGTTTGATCTTATATAGGTCATGAAAGGCAGCCATATCTGCTGTAAGTTCATGAATACATTGTCCCTGTCATGTCCAGAAGACACTATTGCTCAGACATCCTTCCCAACTTCTGACTTTTACAATCTTTCTACATCCTCTTCTGCAATGTTCTCTGAGCCTTTGGGGAGGGGGTTATATAGATGTTCCATATCAAGCTGAGCACATCACAGTCACTCTAATTCTTGGTAAATGATTAAATTAGAATATTAGAGACCCATGTCCTAGACATACAAATCACTGGGCCTAAATCTATGTTAGTGGTTTTAAATTTTGAATATGGTTCCTATGTTGCTCATAAGTTTAATGTCCCAAATCATGACTAGTATTTTTTAATAAATTCAAAAGTATAACTATAAATGTAGAGAAATATTTAATCCTTTAATCCAGCAGCATGTCTGCTCTAGCAAGGGATCAACTTCAGAGGCCTGTGTGATCCAGCTGGAATGCAGAAAGTGTATTAGGCTAATACTGTCCTCTGTGCTAATGCTAGGAGAAGGGGATTTTTGTGGTTAAGGCAACATAGTACACTCCTTTAATCCCAGCTCAGAAGTAAGTGGTGACACATGCCTTTAACCCCAACTCTCAGGATACAAAATAAGCAGTCAGCAGAAAGGAAAAGCAGAGTTCATGGACAGATCAGAGAGAGAAGCAAGTAGAAGCAGAGAGTCGAAGCAGAGCTCAGAGAAGAGAAGCAGCAACGTAGAAGTGAGTGAAAGCAGATGGGAAGCAGACAAGAGGCAGAGCTCAGAGAGAGAAGCCAAGAGTTAGGTCAGTCAGGTAGTTTGAATGTAGTCAGCTCAGACAGTTCAGTTCCAAAGGAGAAGCCAAGAAGAGCAGAGTCAGTCCAGAATAAGCAGAGAGAAAGCAAAGAGTTAGAAGCAGATAGTTTATGCTATAGTTTCAGAGTTTACAATACAGAACAGAATGAAAAAAGGTAGTTCAGAAGACAGCTAGTCAGAATGAGTTCAGTCAGCAGTAAGTCTCAGAGGCAGAAACATTCTAGGTTTGCAGATTAGATTGTATGTAGGCTGAAGCCTTATGGGTCCAGGCTTGCATCTTGAAGATTAGGTTGTACAGAGGCTGACACCTTCTAGGCTTAAGTATAATATTAGATTGTATGGAGGCTAAAACTTTCTAGGACTGGGGATTGAACCCATGCCATGAACCCATGAAAATAATAAATCAATGCATACATCTGTGTTTACAGAAAATGTCAATGTACTGATAGTATAAGAGAAATTATGTTTGTGATTATTGTATTTAAGTTATTTATGTGCTCATACAATCATTTTATTCACATTGTAAAATGTACTTGTTACTATGGCATCTGACAACATAAAAAGTGAAAATTTTTTTTAAATCTAAACTATATATTGCATCAGTCCTTTTGCTTCCCATGTAAATTATCAGTATTTTCATGCTCTATTTCAACATTAATGAAATACTTCACCAACAAAACTCTCTAGTTATTCACTTCTTTCTTGGCCCATTTCTAATCACCCAAACTGATGAACATACGTTGCTTTTTCCCCTATCAGCCCATAGCAACCTACCAAATCATTCTTTTAAAAGCACTTCTCATACGCCATTCCTCCTTCCGGAAAACACAAAGGTCACTCATTCATACATTTAAAAATGTATTTAGCAAAGTGTGATTGAGTATGCAAATAAAGCTTAAAGTACTGTGGTTCTTTGGGACTTTTTGTTTTTTGTTTTCTTTTAAAATTCCAGTAGCACTTTCAGAGCTCTGTACCTCAACTGCTCTTCTTAATCTTCTCAGAATACTTTCATTGATGTTCCTATACACTTTTCTTCATAGTATTCTCCATTGACTCATCCTCTTCATCCTTAAAGGGATGCTGTTAATAATCACTTTAGCTGGACAAAATTAGGGCCTCCTCTGGAGCTGCATGAAATTTCTTGCCATTCATTTCAGACCTGTTTTTTCTTGTGTTAGATTAATTGGATTTATTCACTTTACATGTGCAATTTTTAGCACAAAGGCCACTTCTTTAAAATGCAGCATAAGCCATGTCATGCATATGATTGAAAGTCAATAAACACCAGTGAATAAGTAGAAAAACAGTAAATTTGTGATACTGTTCAGCATCTTCCTTGCTCTTGAATTCAGTGGCATTATGTAGTTCAGTAATGTATTTCCCCACTGTTTTGCTCAGTATAAATGACAGTAAAAAGCAGAACAGATCAGCAGAAAGAGTGCTAGGCTAGGAATCAGAAAACTTCAACACTAACCTTGGCTCTATCACAAGAAAATTCTGTCACCTTTTATATGCCACTTGATCCCTCTGGTTCCTGGGGCTTAACATGCTACTCCTATAAAAATAGGGAACTGATCTAGTTAACATAAGGTCTTTTCTAAGAGCACTTAAGCCAAGAATATTTACTGCACCAATTTCATTCACTCAATTTCATTCACTAGTAGCAGTGCAATAAATCTAAGTAGATATTTTCATGGACCTTGTATTATGGGAGTGGAGACAGATGATAAAGAACCATAGCATATATGTGTATTTGTGTGTGTGTGCACGTGTGTTATGTGTGTGTGTGTGTGTGTGTGCGCGCGCGTGCACATGTACTTGTGTGCACGTGTGTGTGTGCGTGCACATGTGCATGTGTGCACGTGTGTGTGCACGTGTGTGGTGTGTGTGTGTGTGTGTGTGTGTGTGTGTGTGTGTGTTAAGATAGTGATAATTGCCAAAATAAAAATAAAATAGCGAAACGTTTGGCTTTGGAGTTATGTCTCAGGACATGACATTTTGTCAGAAGACGGCATGAAGAGAGAGAGATCAAGGCGGAATAAATTGAGAACTAGAAGCAGATCACTGTATTTGGCAGCATTGTAACTCACTGATCCCCCTGAAAAATGTTAGTTTTACTGTGATGGTTTGTAAGTCATCATATCTACAACAGTGAATGAAGATAGTGTAGAAAGTGAGGAAGGCAATAAAAGAAATGTCAGTTGAAAAGCTTCTCTGTAAAGTCAGTACATAGTAGGAGAAACATAGGGAACAGTACAGGCACTATTAATTCTTTGTATGATGAGAAGTTAATATGAAGATAAGATTGCTAAAAGACTTTAAGAACTGGATACACTGATACCATTTTCATATATATGTTAGATTAGGTTTTTTAAAGTTATATTGAATTTTAATCAGTCCATAATATTTTTACATATTTAATATAGATAGTTTGTTACGTTTAGACATACACATTTAGGCCTTGACACCATCCTGACATCAAAAAACATCATATACAAACCACCTCCAAAAAATTCCCATACTTCCTTGTATTGCTCAATGGGTATAAAGTTTCAATTATACACAATGAGTAAGTTCTAGAAATAATAATGTACAACATAGTACCTATAATTAACATAGGTTTATTATGAACTTTAAAACATTTTGAAAGCGTAGGTCTCATATTCAGTTTTTTTAACCATAAAAACACATACAAAAATGCTTTCCATGTATATTATACATATTTATATATACTATATATTTATACATAAATACTTTTTATATACACATACTTTAAGATATTCTTTTTCCCTTTGGCATACTCAATGACAACTTCATTTTCTCATCTCTTTCCCTTCTTTTTTGTCGATATTCCATTTTCCATCTCCTTTTTACTCTGCCTCTTTCTTTGAAATGGAAAAAGAAAAGGCAATCTCCAATATTCTCATGTGGAAAGTCTACTACTTTTTCAAATGCTTTTTATTCCTCTTTGAACTAAAAGTTTTTTCTCAATGTGTTATGAAGACAGCAATTTAAAAAAAGAAAGAAATCAAACCGCCAACTACTATTGTTTTATAACAGGATTGAGTCTATACTACAACTAATGTTTTACAATGAATGATAAAGATTTCTGTTTATAAAATATAGAGATCGTTTATAGAGGTCTACAATACAAAATTAAATGAATACTCATGCATGATATCTGCTAAGACAAAGCTATTCTCTCCCTGTCCCTCTTTCCCATTATCATTGTACTTTCAAAGATTGGTAGGAAAGTATTGCTTTTTTAAAACCTTGGGTTCTTTTTAATTTTTTTAATATTTTTCTTTGAGGAATTGTGTGGCAGTCTTTATGATTACAAAAGTTCAATTCTTAAACCTTCAATTATAACTACTTCATATAGAGGGAAATATTTCAAACATGGTTCAAGGAACGCCCACACAACATTTATTCTGATGCACAAATTTTGTTGCAGAGCATAATTATAATATACATGAATTTTTTCTCTGAACAATTTAAGAATAAATTGGAGATGTCATGCCCCTTTAACCATACTTTAGTATGTATTTCTAAAGAGCAAGAATATTTTGTAATATATATGATAGTATTAGTATTAAAATCTAGGAATTCAATTGGTTCATATAATTTATAGTCCATATTCCCATTTGTGTAATTATCCTCATCCTATCTTTCAGAGAATTTTCATCAATACAAGATCAATTTCTAAGTAACACATTGTGTTCTTCTTTAATATTCTTTACTCCAGAACGGGTTTTGTTTCCTTTGGCCTTGACATTTGGAAAGTATGGATGAACAATTTCATAGAACACCATTCTTCTAACTAGGGTATGGTTAAACAGAGTCTATGTCCTTCTCAGTGCACCTTATTATAATTTCTTAATGCTTATAATTGAATTAGAATTACCTCATTTCTTCCCTTTCCTTCATCTAGTTCCTCCCAGTAGCCATCCCTTGAAGCCTTCCCATGCCTCTCTCCAGTTGATAACATCCTTTTCTTTTATTATATTGGTTACATCCACACATATGTATGTGTATGCACAAAAGTATGAATAGAACCTGCTGAGTTCATCTCTGCTGTTTGTGTGTAATATTTGAAGGCTGACCAATCTGCAATAGACAACCAATCTGTAGTTCTTTATCTGTGGGTGGGGCATTGATAAAGTTTCCCCCCCTTTGACATTAGCATTTAAATTTATAATATTATTGTTCTACTCCTGTTTAGGTAGCCATTTCTAGCAGAGATTGTTTCATAGGAGACTCCTCATATTCTTGCTCTTAGAATTTTTCCATACCCTTTTCTGTGATATTGCCTGAGCCATAGACAGGAACTGTAAACTAGATGTATACATTGGGGCTGGCTCCCTACAATCTATTTGTAACACCCATGAGCCACAACAATTACCAGTATAGCAAGATATACATAAAGGTGCAAGCGGTTTCACTCCTGTGTTGGTGGCAACCAACAGTTTTCTAATTGTACTTAACGCCCACTCAAGAGAAGGGAAATCATGCCTGGTATTGGAAACTTAATCAGTTTTCTGGTGCTAATGAGGCTATATAGACCTTAAGAAAAAATCTACTACTGCCATTGTGATAGACCAGCCTAATTTCTTACTACATTCTATATCTTATTCTTACATCCACAGATAAGTGTAGCTATCTATTACCCTTTATCAAAGAAGCAAGTCTTAATAACAAAAATGAATATGATTACTTAAAAAAAAACTTAAGAAATTTTTTATCAGTTGTATAAATCTTTAATTGCTATATCTTCTTGATAAATTGACCTTTTGTAGTTATAAAATGACCATCTTTATCAGTACCAATATCTTCATATTAGTGCATTAGGATAGACTGTAACTAAATTAACATTCTTTATTCCTTCCATTGTCTACCTGTTGGTATTTCTGTAGTTACATTGCATTGTTGTAGACAATTCATAACCATTTCTCATTTTATATGAGTTAATTGCATCACTAAAATTAGGCTATAGATGCTCTTTTCCATTTAATATATTTATATTCATGAATTTCTCTTTGTGTTGTTGTTTAATATTGTTGATATGACTTTGTGAATGCAAGGCTAGCATTCTACCACTAAACTCTAAACCACATCTCAAGTCCCATCTGTTTTTTCTCTTGAGCTCTTCCTTTCATTCTTTCATTTTGGATAATCAAATATTTTAGTGTTTTATTTCAGTTTCTATAATCTAATGATCATTAGATTATATTTCTTTACATTCTTTTTAGGTATTTTTAGAAATTGCAATATATACTTGTTTTATCCTAGAGAGTCTCTCTCTCTCTCCCTCTCTCCCTCTCTCCCTCTCTCCCTCTCTCCCTCTCTCCCTCCCCCCCTCAACACACACACACACACACACACACACATTTGTAGCTCAGGCTGGACTTGAACTTGAAATAATCCTGTCTCCACCTCCTGAGTTACAGATTATAGTTTACACATTATAGGCATGCCTGACTAGAGCAAATCTTTTGCTTCTTAAAAGATATGGCCACTTTGTCATAGTATGTGTTAAGTCATCTTCTATCAACCTTCATGGATGATAATATGTTCTTCATTTTTTATATTGTATTTATGCTTGTTTGTTATGAACTTATATATACATCCCAATATAGGAGACAGCCCAAAGGAAGTATATAGGCCACATCAAAAAATTATAAGTAATACAAATTGAAGTGGGGGTTGAATCTGAGAGGAGATGGAGGAGTAGGAATATTATCAAAATAAATTGTATGGAAAATTTAAAATTGAAAAGTTGAAAAGTTATAAGTAATATATTGAGAACTATAGGGAATTAGAAAAGCTGTGAAAAAAAGATATAAGAAACAAAATTGACAAATTACTGAGACCATCTAGTGTTGAACAAAACTCTTTGAAGATCGTGTATACTAAACTATATTACAAAAGAACTGTTTATTGTTAATGACTGTTAAAGCAAAGTTCAGGTGCTTAATGGAGAGTCCAGAGTTGAATTTTCCCATGCTTTTTATTAATCACAAGCCATGTCAAATCTCAGGGAATTCTAATACCCGGGCAGCTTGGCAGAGCTCACTCCAAATTCCATCAACACTCACTAACCTCTCCATCAACCCCTCAATTCACTTCCCCTCTCTTTCCCTGCTTCTCCTTAGACCCTTTAAACTTTTCTCCTAGCCCCCTCTCCACATCCAGGCCTCCATTACAAGACAATAGTATCTTAGCATACTCAGCTGGGAGTGAGTCTTCTCTGATCACCCACCTGCAGTTCTTTAGGTCACCTTCAACTATAAACAGTTAGTTCTGTCTTGTGGAGATCTTTGCAAGGCTAGCACAAGGGTGTGGATGGGTAGGGAGCAAGGCCTGCTCCCACTGCAAGGCATCCAGCTTCACAGCTACAAGGCATCAAAACCTTATTCGCAAACCAAAACAGCACACAAGAGTAAAATATCCCACAACCTCAGGCATCAAAGCCTTATTCACAAACCAAAACAGTAAAATATCCCACAAAAAATGACATTATACATAAAGGTGTGAAATATTATTAATCAAAAATATAATTTTCAAAGGCAAACAAGTATATAATAAGTTTCATTTAGCACTTTATTTAGCTAAATTATGTGGTCTCTGTTATTTCACGGCAACTCATAAGTTTCCTGTTACTGTGCTCGTTTTTGTGTATTTACACTTACTCGATGGTGATAGAATGAGTGCAATTCATTTGTGTGACATTGTTCACAAGAAAAGCGGGTAAAGGAGCTGCCAGTTTAATTATCTCTTTTACTATTGCTGCTGGTAAAGAGCAAGTGATCTCTTCCTTTTAAGCATTACTTCAATGTCCTCTTTGTAAAATGACTACATAAACCTTAATGCCTGGGCAGGCTTGTGAGATTAATTCATATTTCAGTTTTGGATAAGACAATATGAGCCTAGTTGCGAAGGAAGGGTTAGGGCTATGACATTCTCTGGAAGAAAAATGTGAAATAAAATCCACAGTTCAGCTGAAGCACTGGTATGAATCCTATTCTTTTTTTATTAGAAGTATGCATCATCTAATTCAGTACCCAGAGGCTTGAGAGTCAGTGAATTATAGGTCACTACATCAGAGATGTCAATGATTGAAGGTAGTTCCACTATGCAAAAGCAACTTTAATTTCCAACTTTAAGTTGTGTGGTCAGATTATTTATGTCCTATTATTCTTCTTGAGACAGAATATTCTATATTCTTTGTTGGGTAATCTGTTTGGATATAAAGAGAGTGGATGTGGTATTTTTCTGAAGATGTGTGGCAATATATCTGAAGATGTTTAGAAATAATATGAATAGCTTGAGGTTTTGATACCATGTTTAGAGCATTAAGTCTTATACAGATAGTCTCAGAATTATTTTTTGTTTGAAAATTTCATGCATGTATACAATGTATTTTGATAATATTCACCTTCTGTTCCCTCTTCTTGTCTCCCCTCCCCTTCCTCTGAACCCTCTCTTCTTCCTAGCTTGTCCCCCTTCAGCTCTCATGTCTTTGTTTTTGTAACCCACTTCATTTAATTATGGTTGCTTGCATGCATAACGTAGGCATCCTGTTCTTTACTGGATCATGAGCAACTTACCAATGACTGTACCCATGAAGAAAAATGTCTCTCCCTAACTTAGCAACCAATGACTGTCAGAAATTTCTCAACTAGGGATGAGACCTTGTGTGCTCATCCCCTATTCATACTGTTGTTTGATAGACTGGATCTTGTAAAGTGAATTCATGGGTGCAACAGCCCTGTCAAGTCCAAATGTCTTTTTGCAGCACATCTTCCCATCCTCCTACTCATACATTCTTTCCGACCCCTCTTCTGGGATGTTCCCTGAGTCTTGGATGAGAAGTGATATGGATGTTTGGTTTAGGGCTAAGCACTCAACAATCATTTAGGATAGATACTCTGAGGCTTTTGCATGCAAGACAGTAAGAAAGGCAAATTTGCATCACATCACACAGTTGCCATCTTGTTGTGACCAAATTTAAAATTTACTCTGTGAGGTAATTCATGTGTTAATTTCCTTCTTAGTTACTCCAAAATTCATATGCACATACAAAGCACCATGTTCTATAATAAATATGCATAATTTTATTTGTTTTGTGAAAGTACAATAAGATTTTAGAAAGGAGAAAAAAATGGACGTGTTGTAGATTCAAAAGAGTCAATGTCTAATTCAATGCACGTGGGTGGTGCAATGGAAAAGTAGAACGTATGAGACTAGTATATCAATCGAGGTGACAGTCTCCAGTAGTCACTGTATCCTCAAGTTGTTCACTTTCCTGTTCTGAGCAAGGATACAGTAACTACTGGAGACAGTCATCTCCATTCCTGTCCCACTCCCATCCCTCCCTCCATCCTCTTCTTCCTCCTCCTCCTTCCCTCTCACTTTAATAACAAGCTTATGGCATCCATCCTTAACTCAAACCTTCCCAGGAAGAAAATTTCTGCACCCTTGTTTTAAATGTGTAAATTATATTAGCTAGGTATGTGAGAATTTACAGATGAAGTAATTAAAGTGGGAATAATATATTAAATATTAATAAATGTGGCATCCAGGGACCAGAATGATTTTAGAAATCATAGTAACTTTGATAGGAGCAGTGACCCATATTGGGACTTTTGTCTTTCATCTTTCAGACACATTTTCTTTTTCTGGTCAGAATCAGAGAGAACTGAGAAATCCAATCTATAGTGATTGATTTTGACAAGGACACTTACAACCAGCTCCCTGAGATCTAAGCTCCCCAAGTGCTTCTCATCATTACACCCTTTCTTCATATTTTTTATTGTTCTGCACTGAATAAGAGACAACTAGAGATATACCAGTGTTATTACCTTGTGCTCAATTATTAGTTACAGACAAAGAATAAGGCATTTAATAAATGCTTGGAATGATCTTCCTGGAAAATCTCCATAGGCTTTCTGTTGCAGTTACTTTTATAGATTCCATTTAGGACTTGTGAATATGGATGACTTACTATGCACTTTAATAACACAAGTGCTTTATCACTCTTCAAAGTTTAAGCAGGTAAAATGCACAGTGTACATGATCTAGAAAGCAGAGTGCTGAGTAGACCCAGAGCTCACCAAACATTCACATTTATGAGAGCATGCTTGTGACATTGGGAAAGACAACATTAGCAATTTATTTATTGATGAATATCTTTTCCTAGGTAAATTTTAATCAAAATTTATGTGAGACATTATACCTTAATTTATGTAAAATGTCCTAGTCATGTTATCTGAATATAATGAATCATGAAGTTATATTTATTGGAAACTCATTAGACTTTCAATCAGATCTATATGAAGAAAATAATGAATATCACAAGAAATATTTTTTTAATGATAACAAGTTAGATCGCTGCATTAAACATTATTGGCTTCTTCAGTGGCTTCTACCTAGACAAAGTTCTAAGCAATTTACTCCCATTTTCTTGCAAAATAGGTCACTGCTGTTGTTATTATTTGGGAGTGGACTTAACTCTGTAGTGGATCTTGATACCTCAAGAATGATGGTCGCCCAGATTGAATCTGGGTTAAAAAAAAAGTCTTCTTTGTATGTATCCATGCAATTATTTGTTTCTATTGCTGAGTAGAATAGAGTAAAAATGTTAAAGCAGGTATTTCAGAACCAGATCTTTATTTTCAATCTGGTGTTCTCTTTGGATGTTTTAGATGTCTATTCATTTTTTTCTCACATGTTTTTATTCCCCCCACTTAATTCCCCCAAAGGCTTGAGCCAACTAATAAAAATACACGAAATATGTGGAAATGTGGAAAATGAAGCAAAGGGTGAGTAAACTAATATTAAACCAGGATAAGGTCAGTATGCACATAAAAGTCATGCTGCTGCTGCTAGATTCAACTGCAAACACAGAAGAACCTGTTTAAACAGCTTAAAGCAAGTAGAATCAGGACAGAGTGAACCAGGGGCACAACCCATCTAATATTTGAAGCATTTCAGTGGCCCTTTTCCTCTTGCTGTCTGTAAAGAACAGCTGTCTTTAAGAGTAAGTAAATGGGCAAGACACTGAAAACACAACCATACCTTCTTATTTCTAAATGTTCAAATGACAGTATTTACTTGGAACAAAATTAATTTTGCAGAAGAAAGATAACCAAGTTGATGTTTTCTTCTCTCTACCTTAAAATCATGGTGTACCCATTAAGTAGATGCTACTAGAAAGGAAAAACTACCAACATGTCAAGTGGAACTTTAAACACAATTTCTTTCATCTGACTGTGGAAATAGAAGCCCTGGCTAAGCTGGTTCAGGGTGATAATTGTTATTTTGTGTGACTTTCATCACACACATCAGCTTCATGCAGTAAGAGAACTGTTTGATTTCAGATGAAGAGCATTTCTATGCTTACAAAAGTGTTAGGTTTTCTTTGCAATTTGACTTAATGTCAGACAGGAGTAACTTTGGAGAGATGGTGTTCCAAGGCACTTACACTTACTGTTCAGTCACTCATCAGTACTCTTCTATTTTGAAACCATGTGGTTAGATCCTTCAGTTCCCTCATCAATATTTCAATTTTTCCTATGAAGCCTTCTTTGACCAGAATTACATTGGTTGGAGATGTGGCTCAATGTTAGAGTTGCGTTTAGCAAGCTCAAGGCTCTGGGCTCATTCCTCATTACAAGAAGGAGAAGGAGAAGGGGAGAAGAAGAAATAAAATTTCATCACCTTTACAAAGTATAACTTTGTTCATCTTTGTTTCTATGGCTACAACTACCTTTTAAAATGTAGTATAATTTACTTTCTTATTTAGGTTATCGTTAGCCTTTTATCCTTAGAATATATGTGCCAAGTGAGCAGATGATTTTTTATTGTCTTTCCAAGTTAAATGAGATGCCTATCACCTAGAATTAATGGTTTTAAAGCATGCAACTCAGTACCCTTCAGTAGAGTCAGTGTTGGGAAATATTACCAGTGTCTAGTTCTAAAATTTTTTCAGCACAAAACAACTAAACAAAAGAATACTCATATATATTATCCATTGTACTCTTCTGCTATGCCATGGAAGACACGGATTTCTTTTCTGCTGCACATTTACTTTTGACTATATGCCATTTGATGGAGCTGGTGAAAAACAGAACAAAACACTGGGCAAATTAGGTTTGTAGAATAACAAGGTTATTAAAAAATAAATAAGCTGTTGATGAGCTATTACAGAGAATTCAGCTTGCTAATCTATGAAAATACAGCATGAAATGAATGATAGCTAAGATTATATTCACTAGTTATCTTGGTTTAAGCAGAAAAAAATGAAGCAAATATAGGCAGGCCATGTGGTTGTAATATAGAAATTCAAAAAGCAACAGCAACACTCCCCCCCCCAAAAAAGCCTCAACAATCCAGGCTGGAAAAAAATGTCAAGAAATTTGAATATTTAAATATGTATACTTTTTAACCTTAAAGTAACAGTAAATTGGCTACCACATAATACAAAGAAGAATCTATCCTTTAAAACAAGACCTTGAATAAAACAAAAAAATGAAGGAAAACATTAATAAGAAACAGAATCAGATTAATTACATGCAAATGTTTGAGCTTGTTATTTGGAGGCCACGTTAAAGGGAGACAAAAGAAGAATAGACTGGAGAAACAATTTAAATGCAAGATTAAGCCCAATTTTACCTTCCCAGCCTGGTGGAGAAATAGACATTCTGTTAAGTGTCTCCTGAGCCTCCTGATATTAGGCACACTAGAAACACTAAGGTGGCGGGGGAACTGATACATACTTTTAATTTTAACCTGTGACTTAAAGCAAAGTCTTTTAACTTTCTTGAGGCAAAACACAATATCTAGAAAATCAAACTTGAGATAGATAGATTAGCAGTCATTGGAGATTCTCCTCAGGCCTTTAGTAGGAATTAGCTTAGTGGCTTTACACTAGAATTTGCCCCTGCTATCTGATTTTCACTACATATCATTCTATTTCATAGTGATTTTTCAAAGTAGATCTAGGATGTCTGTTGAAAAAAGACTTTGAAACATAATCTAGAAACTTGAACTTTGAATATTTCCAAATAACTCTTTGTTTGGTCTGTAAAATAATAAGAAATAACCCTTATGGTGGGACATAAATATTTATTAGTGGTCTAATCAGTAGCATTGAATTCTTCTATAAAGTCTAGTCATTAATATTTCAAAATGATGTTTTGATGAGGATTGCAAGTATGAAAAGATACTGATTATGATTATCCATTTGATCTGGGTTACACTGAGTTTCTGATCTATTTTCTCTTCAAACTCCCAAAACTTCTTATGTACTTCAACCCAAAGTACTATTATTTTTACCCATATGTCCTAACATTGCAGAGGGAACAAGGAATGCCTGTAGAGTTTTTTTAAAAAATTGTTTTGTGTTTGAATCTACAATTGGGAGAATATTTCCTCATAAGATGTTAATCTGCAGAGCTAAACAGTGCAGCACATGAAGGTTCCATTATGATACTAATCAGATTAATAAGTTTAGTTTTGTTTTATTAACACATTGCATAGTCAGTTAATTTTTTTTAAGCAATAGCACTATTGTTTTTGTTTTGTTTGTTTGTTTTTAGGGATAAGGTTATTCTTTAATTTTTATCAAACCAGCCTTTAAAAGGGAAGGTAAATTATGGAGAACAACATCATAGATATTTATTTTCCATTAGTCCTTTGAAAACTTGATACAGTCAATTTTGTTCAAGTTCAACCTCCCTCAATTCTTTACAGATCCATTCCTTCCCTTCCCACCCAACTCTTCTCACATTTCAGTCAATTTATGCTACCAAATATTCTTGAAATATGGTTGATTTATCAGAGGTTTCACTTTTAAAGAAAACTGACTTTCCTTTCCCAGAAGCTAAGAATTATAATAGCTCCTTGTCTAGGGGTGGATTTTATGCCCAACTCCTTTCTTCAGTCTAGGATTTAGTCTCACTTGGACTTGTATGGGTCTTGTGCATGCTGTTACAATCATTGTGAATTTGTGTGTGCAGCTCTGTTGTATCCAGCACAGTTTTCTTGTAGTTATCCACCTTTGCCTCTTATACTATCTCCAACCCACCTTTTGCAAAGATCACGGAGCCTTTGGAGATGGTGTGTGGCATATATGTCCCCTTTATGGAAAAACTTTCTGCAGTTTATTATTCTCTAAACCTTGGCCACTTGTGGAATTCAGTATTGATCACCACTTACTACAAACAAAAGCTTTTGTGATAAGAGTTGAGAGATGCCTTAATACATAAGTATAATGACAAGTCATTAGGATTTGTCTTAATATTATATCTATTTAGCAGATTAATAGTAGTGGGTTCTCTCCTAGGGCCTATGACCTGTCTATTTGTAGTTTCTTGGTCCAAAAATGGTACCAGGTATGATTTTCATCTTGTTCAATAGGACTTACTTAAATCACTGGATAACATATCTAAAAGAGATAATCAATTTCTGGCCCTGGCATTTTATTAAAGAAATTTCTTTCATTAAAGATATAAAAGTATCATTATTTGCAGAAGATATGCCTCTATACATAAAAGACTCTAAAGATTCCACCAGAAATATCCTACAGCTGATAAATACATTAAAGAGGGTAGGAGGATACAAAAGTAATGCAGAAAAATCAGGAGCCTTCTACATACAAATGACAAAGACAATGAAAAAGAAATGAATTGAATGATATCATTTATAAAAGTCTAAAACAATATCTTTAAAAATAAAAGATATGTACAATTAAAACTTTATGATACTGAAAAAAAGATATGAAAAATGTACCAAAAGAAGAGAAGACTTCCACTGCTCATGGATTGTCAGAATTAATATTGTGAAAATGGCCAGCCTGCTGATAGCAACTTCCAGGTTCAACACAATCCCCATCAAAAGTCCAGGACAATTTTCCACAGAAAATGAAGAAATAATCTTGGGTGAAGGACTCCCTAGGATTTGGCATTTTGCATTGTCTGCAGGTGCTGTACTTTTGTGGAGGATGTTTTGATTGCTAATGATCTGCATATGCTATCAGTAGAACATCCAAGGAGTTCTGAATCAATAACAACACCTGAGCTCAGAAGTGTGGGGTTCCACTGTCCAGTATGTCACTGGTCAGGATGGTAGTTTCCTCTGCTGAGGTCTGGCAGGGTTTGCACTTATGAATATTCCTCCTTATCATGCTTTGTGAGCCACCTAGCAGCCTTACTACTACAGAAATTGCTCTGAGATCATGGTACACTGCAGTGGACGTAGCATCAGGGTTTGAGATGACATTATACACTCACTTCCTTCTTCCTACTTCATGTGGAACACGTGTCTGTTTACACTACACGTTGTGTTTCTCAGGCTTGCATTGTGACACCCATGTGTAGTAACGCCTCATTTGTTTTACTTAACTTAGTAAAAATACATTCATATGTACACAGTTGTTAAATTCTGATGTTTCTATGAGGGGACAAGTGCTGGAAAACTAAAACAAAAATACAATTTATATCTTATAGATAAAATATGAGGCTATGTCACTAGTTATTTCTGTGTAATTGATACTTCTTTTCCATTTTACAAATGAGGAAATGGAAGGTTAGTGAAGTTATATAACTTGCCTGTAGTCATACAGGTACCATTAGATTCAGGAGTGAAAGAACACACATTTCATCCCTACAAATTATTGTGCGCTGATTACTCTTAAGGCACTATGAGGAATAAGCATCTGATCTCTAAGAGGGTCATGGTGGAGGATGATGCTAAATTACGTGAAAGTATGGGGCCTGATGTGGTACTATTAGTACTATTAGAATAAATGGAAGGGAAGAAACAGTTGAATGTGTTCAATCAGGGAAAGCTCTTTTCGAAGTGAGGCATGTGAACAAGCACTCAGGGTCTAGCGTAAATGGTAGATCATTTAAGTTTGGAGGCTGGAGAATGAGTTAGTCCCAACAGACTCAAGAATAGATTAAAAGACAGAGAGCAAAGAATGTAGGTCTGCTGATGCGTAGGAACCTAAGCACATAGAAGAACTTCTATGTTAACTGTAAGAATTTATATCTACCCTAGAAGTTTTCATTGAACAAGTGAATTTCTTATCACAGGAACTCCATTGTTATCCATCAAGCAGAACACAAGGTGCATTTGGTTCCCAAAATGCAATTATATTTTATGTTTGTAAGGGAAATTGTGACGAGATGAGTTGAAGTAAACAAAAGGAATTAAAGCTATTGCCCACAATGCAGTACAAAAACCCTGTACACTGAGGCTGCTGGGATTTTCATGCATATCAGTAGCCCAGAGATTCATTATTTAGTATATTGAAATAGGTTCTTTGTATCCTAACCAGCCTTTGTATCTCTCATTGCTCTTACCATTTCTAGCAGATCCAGCTGTTGCTGTCACACTTAATAAGGACTTTGTGGAGCTTAGATACTGTGCTGCTCTAACAGCTTTCCCACAGCTCCATAAAGGAGCTTTGAGATGAGCTGTTCTTTCTTTATTGGCTGATGTTTAGGTTTCAATCTGACCAAGATCCCAAGTTGACCTGCACCTTATTCTGTTATTCTGTTATTCTGTTATCAGTGACAGGGTAAGAATCAGTAAGACTAGCTCTGTCCAATGCCAAAGCTAGGTCACTCACCAAGTGAAAACCTTGTCGAATTGCATGAAATGATCTAAGCTAGTGTAAAACTCCCAATGTATTAAATGTCTGTGCCTGCATTTGCAAATCCAGGCATCCAAATTTCCTGGGGTATGAAGCATTAGGCAGTGGTTCTAAGAAATTGAGCTCAAGGGTGGGAACATCATAACTTTGGAATTATTGGCATTGATATAGCAATTTGCACCCATTGTGATAGGAATGCATTCTTGAAAGATGCGAGATGATTCTGAAAAGTTCTATTAATATGGGAGATTGAAAAACGGCACCTATTATGTTTGCTTTCTTGATACTGATTTTTATTCCTCGTTCTATTTTATAGTGTTCATGTATCAATCAAATCAAACATAATTGCTGCTGTTTACTATTTGATGATTTTATTTCTCCCCATACAGCATACACTGCTGCTCCAAAACATGTTAGTAATGTCTTTATATGATGAGTGATGTGCATGTGTATCAGAAATAACCCCATGCTCACTCCCACACTTGTAAGCAAATTAGACTCCGATTTTGATAGATTTGCAAAACTCTTAGCAAGCAGATTTAATAGGATGTTGCTGGAAAGAATTTCAGAAAGATAGAGCTCACCTTTCCACTGACAAAATACCAGAATGACACAGTCTCGAAATCAAAGTATAACAGAAGTGCGGGAAAACACATACATAGACATAGATACATATAATGGTAAAGTGTGGTTATATAAGTGGTAAGTCAGAGATAGCAACTGGAATGTGAGGAGAAGCAGAGTGTTCAGCAGCCCAGTCATAGTTTACTGACAGTATCTTGAGCTAGAGTGATGCAAGGAAGCACTGGATTAGACAGCTGTGAGAGATATGGGAAGGGAATTCTTAAACGGAAGTGAGATTTTGCCCTTGATTTTCTGAATATTTTTGAAGTTGCTTCAAGAGATGTATTTTTGTAAACCCTTGGCCACAAAGCACATTTATTTTTTTATTTTTAGAAGATTTATTTCTTGTGTGTGTGTGTGTTTTGCCAGAGCACGGATTTGTTCACATGAGTGCTGTGCCCACCGGGGCCAAAAGAGAGGCCATTGCACTACTGCACTCTCTGGAGGAAAGTTACAGGCAGTTGTGTGCTCTCTGAGGCAGATGCTGGGAATCAAACTCAGTCCCTCTGCAAGAGCAGTAAGCATTCTTATCCACGGAACAGTCCCTGGGTCCAGCAAAGGAAATGTAGTAGGACAACAAATGCGATCCATTCACAGCTGCACTTCTAATTGAAAGTTGGTAGTTGTTCCATTAAGTGGGTCTGGGGATAATAAGGAGATGGGATGCCCACATTCTAAGCAAATACACATTTATAATGAAGCAGAGGGAGACAGAGGCTATTGGCAACCCCTCCAAAGCATAGACTGATTGCCTGAAGCAAAAAAAAAAATGCAGCTGAGAAAGACCTATTTTCTGAGGAGCATTGTATGAGAGTAAGTGTGAGTGTATGTGTAGTTGTGAGTATGAGTATTTGAGTGTGTGAGTATGAAAGTGAACTTCATACTCAGGAAAGGGCTATGCATCCTGTTTCAAGGTTGTTGGTGCTTGGCTTGATATGAACCTTGTCTAATGAGCCCAGACTCACATTTGTGCACTATTGCTGTCATTACACATAAACCATCATCTCCATCTGAAAAACTCCATTTCTCCTTGCCTGGGAATTACTACTCATTCTTAAAAGTCTAGCTCATATGCAGCTTTCTTTCTATATGACTTCAAATGTGACCTCTCTTATGGACATGAGTTAGGAATGGATGTCATATTGGAGTCGGGGAAAGTATTGAGAGTTCTGGGATAGAGTCAAGCTGACAGGAATGATAAGAGTTTTTCTGGGAGAATTTGTACTCTGTATTCAAAGCATGAACCCTCAGTGATTCTTATCAGTTTTTGGATCATATCCCCTCAGTTTATAGAGATAGTTTAGGCTCAGACAGGACATAGACTTGACAATGGCCACACAGTACTTCTGTAACAGAACCAAGCTAGAATTATCTTAAAAAAAAAATTCATTTTCACATTTGTATACTGTTGTAGGATATTTTACTCCTGTGTGCTGTATATGGGGAAAAGGGCTTCCTGATGCCTTGCAGAGTGTGAAGCCTGATGCCTTGCTGCTATGAGTCCTACCTATTTGCACCTCTGATCTCCACCTGAAAAGGCCTATTGTTTACTCTTGAAGTTGACTGAACGCCATCAAAGGTCTGCAGCCACGTGATCAAACCCCCCTGCTGAGTATGTTGACATACCCAGAGACACCATTGTTTTGTGGTGAAGACCTGTAGCTGGAGAGGGGGCTTGGGGGAAAAGTTTAAAAGAAAAGAAGGAGAGCGAAGCAGAGAAGAGGAAAGTAGGCAGAGAATGGTGTGAGAGGATGATGGAATGAAGTCTCTGCCTAGCTGCCCAGGTATTGAATTCCCTGAGAATTGTCATGGCACGTCATTAATAAATACCATGATAAAACCAACAATGGACATTTATTAACATATACAATGAAACATGATCACATCTTACTCTTATTTTTCCTTCCAACTTTATCCTCTTCTATCTTCCTCAAACACTATTAGCTTTTTGTCCAGTTATGTTTCCCTTTGCATTATATTTCCTGAGCAGGGCCAGCTACGTGATTTGCAGTGCCCCAGTGCAAAACGGAAATGCAAATTCCTTGTTCAAAAATGATGAGGGATTTCAAGACAGCAAAAATAGAGCATTAAATCAAGCACAGACTTGTTCTACATTCAGGACCCTGTGTAAATGCACACACCACACACTTGTAAAGCTGGCTGTATTCCACAGAGTGTTGACTGTTTCTTGCATGTGGTAGGTCATTCTATAAATACGTGTTTGATGAATTAATGGATTGGATTAACACCTTTCATCTGCCAGTGATCTGTGAGACTGAGATGCTAGCCAAGGATGTTTTGGTTAGAAGCATAGGAGAAAAAAAATAGATCTGAGCACGAGATTTGAAGTTACTGATGTTTTTATTGGGATTTTAAACATAAATTTTATGAATAAATTAAGCTTGCTACAAGGGACGTCCAGTATATTCCACTGCTAAGGAAACAACAGTATATTTGACTGAAAGTTACAATGAATTTTAAGCACTTAGTGACCATTTCACAAAAGGGGCCTAAGGGAAAATGCATAAAAATGGCTGCCTATTGGACAACTATACATGTTTAATAAATAATAGTTTAGGTACAAATAAATCCTCTGAGTTTATTAAACCTGTTCTGCCTGTGTGATTTATATGTAATTTCCTCTCTTGATGAAGATTAAAACTAAAGAATAATAAAAGCTTTACTGAGCTGTGTGGTATCATTATCTAGAATCCTGACCTCTGAAAGACACACCTGCTATGGAATATTGCCTAGGGACATATTATACTGTTGGGTCACAACTTCTTAATTTATATTTGTATTACTTTTCTATTGCTACATAGTATACTAGTGCAAATTTAGTGGCTTTTAAGGCACTTAATTATTATCATACAGTTTCCGTAGATCAGAAGCGTGGGCATAGCCTGCCTGCTGTCCTTTAAATATTATCTATTAATTCACAATTTAAAACATACACATATATACATATATACTCTACTTTGATCATATTAACACCATAATTTTATTTTATCATCTTACCCTCCAACTGAAGACCACGCTTTCTTAACATGCTTTCATGTTATTTTTTATGGTCTTCTGTGCTTATTTAAGCTTGATTGCATGACCGTGTATGTTAGGGTTATTTACTTGAACAAAAGAAAATCTAGTAGCTATTAAGGAATATGACTCTGTCTTCCTTCCACAATGATTAACTGCCCATAATCACTCAGTGAAGGTTGGGGACTAATGAGCCCCCCCTCCAGCCATGGGTGATAAAATGGTTCATTGTTATGCGTCTTTTGAAGGTAACCACAGCTATAGTGAGTTCATAAATACTGAGTATGCTATCCATGTCTGGGAGGCATAATTTTACAGTGCTCCTCTCTGCCCTCTGGCTACAACATTCTTTCTATTCCCTCCTCCATATTCTCTGGGTTTGGGAGTATGATATAGATATTCAATTTAGGGCTGAGAACTTGCAATTATTGCAATTATTCTCAGATCTTCAACCAGTTATGAGTCTCTAAGTTGAATGCTGGCAAACTCGAAAAGAAGTTTGTCTGAACAAGGTTGTGAGGATCACTGATCTAAGGGTAAAAATATAGATATTTAGAAGGCAGTTTGACAACGTATCTAGTTAGCAAATCAGCACTAGTACATTCACCCCTATGGGGCTAGAACCTGTCCAGCTATAGTTGTTTGAGTAAGAATGGCCTCCATAGGCTCATATATTTGAATGCTTGGTCTCCAGTCAGTGAGAAAGTTTAATGAGTATGATCTTGTTGAAGTATGCATTGGATTGTTGTAGTGAGTGTGTAACTAGGGGTAGGATTTTAGGTTCCAGAAGCCCATGCCATGTCCATTTCTTGTTGACTTTCTCTTCCTGCAACTTGCAGATCTTTGGAACTCTTTGCTCCTGTACCACACCTGCCCTGCCACCATGCTCCTCACCTTGGTGATCATGGACTAACTCTCTGAAACTCTAAACAATCCTCCAAGTAAATGCTTTTTTAAAAAAAAAGATGCCTTGGCCATGATGTCACCTCATAGCAATAGAACAATGACTCTGACATAACTATGTCAACATAACTATGACACCAGCCATAGCCATGGGATTTTAACTAGGCTCACAGTACCAGACATCAATTCTTCCTGTGGAGTAGGCTCCAAATATAACCAGAATGCCATTGGTTACCTGCATACATAGATGCATCAGATATAGACCTTGATTCGGGGCAGAAGCTTTTTATTCTTTGCCTAGTAAAATCACCGGTCCTAGTCCTGGATCTCTGGAGCTTTTTGGACTCCATACAATCTAGTCTTAAGCATTTGAACTGGAAAGCTTCAGCTTCAGCCTGTATACAATCTAGAACATTTAAACCTCTGTACACTCTAATCAAACTCTAAGACTTACTACTAACTGAACCACTCTAACTAGCTTTTTCTGAACTCTGACTCTTCGAATTTAACTCAACTCACTTGCTGTTCTGGTCTAAACTCTTCTCCAAGCTGCCTGATTCAAAACTGCCTTCTGAGCCATCTTACTGTTTCTAATTTTGAAAGATTCTGGCAGACTCTCTGACTTCTTCAGACTAAACTTCTCTGCTTGGCTTCAAACTGACTTACTCTTCCTGTCTGATACTGACTTCTTCTGTTGAGCTGCCTGTGTCTCTGTGTCTCTCCCCCAGCCTGCTTACTTCAGCCTGCTTGCCTCATACTGCCTGCTTAAACCCACTGATGTAACTGACTGCAACTGACCCCCACATTGAATGGAGAGCCTGCCTTTCTATCTTGAGATTTGGGCATGTCCTTACTCTTACTCACTCTAACTCTTCCTCTGATTTGTTACTTTGCCTCTCCTTCACTCTGAGTTATCTCTGACATCACTTCCTATCTGACACTGACTCCTGGCCTCTGCTTCCTCTGTCTGCTTAACATTCTGTTTCTGTCTTAGGGACTAAAGGTGTAAACCACCACTGCCTTTTGTATACTGGGATTAAAGATGTGTACCAATATTCTTAACATTCTTTGTACACTAGAGCTCCCATGCAGACAGATTAAAAGATTAAACAGTCCTCTACAGTTATCCACAAAATAGTCATGCCAGTATTGTACCAGTGAGACTATTTTACCTGAAAGATTTGTATTGGAGCTTGTACTTTTCACATCTGTGTGACCATTGATGACTTTTCTCTCCTAGCAGCCTACATACAATATTCCAACACTATGAAAGGCAGCCAGCAGAAAGGAAACCTCCAGATCACTTCTGGATTGATTTTTCTGTATCTTCAGCAAAAGGAACTTGTATCTTTTTTCTGGTGGTTAACTGATAGGAATGGTAGAAGATTGTATTGTTTTGGGGATTCTGGATCCTCCCCAACAGAAAACTCAGAAGGAGGTATACCACACCTGGAATTTGGATTTTCATTTCATAAATTATGATTTCTGGAGCAGCATTATTCATGCACATCCTGTTTTCTTTGATGAGGTTATCAGAAGGCAGAAATAATATTTTTGGCTTGACTATGTTCTCACCTGAAGTGCACGGTCTGCTTTCAAGTTCATTAAGATTCATGAAAGAATTGGCTCTCTTTAATTGTAAGAAAGTGGTCTCATTTTCTTGCTGCATATTAGCTGTGGTCTATTTTTGTCTCCTAGGGACTGCCTGATGCCATAGTAAGAATTCTTTCTCTTTCTTCTAAATATGGGTAATTGTTCCCTTTCAGTACAACTGGAAAGTAATTGTGTTGCTTACAATGGCTCAGACTTCACCTGTCATTTAAGTTTTCCTCTTATTAGGTCAGGCTGAAACATGATAATCTCTTTTTTGTTAACTTGAGGTCATTTGATTAGGAAATTCAATTCCATCTGCAAATTTTTAGATCCTCTTTGGAATATAACCTAACCACAGCGGTGTTAACTTATCACATTAAAAGCTAATATGCATACTGGGGTTGGAATTCATGGAAGCCATCTTGGAATTATGCTTACCACAATATTTATTGATATAATTTTTGGGACATGCCTGAAACACTTCTAAATTTTTATGCAAAATTCGGATTGTTCAGTTTTTGGGAGTATAAGACTATTGGCTTTCAGAAAAGGAAGTTCATAAACTAAATAGTATTAAGAACAAATAATGAGCCAGACAGTCTAGTGATACCTAGAATAAAATATCCATTTACGAAATAATTTATCCATTGTATCTTTAGGGGATTGAGCAATTATAATGTAGTATTTATTGAGCTGAGACATGAAATTTCTTGTTTCATTTGAATTATTTTACTTGCAATAATTAAACCAATAAGTAGTTGGTATTTCCAAGCACATTTTATCAGTTTGTTAATTTATATACTTTAAAATTTTCCATTTAAGAAATTCCACTACCCATCTCCCTAACTGTGCTCTACCAGTCTCTGCCTGGATATCTATAATATTGCTGCCATCGGTAACAAATGGCTAAGTTAAATATATTTTATTGACCCCATAGGATATTAGCTAGGGACAGATAATCACCAGTGAAGTATGCATCGTGTTCAGTATTCTAGTGTCATAAAAATTATTTGATTTGAGTATTGAGACTTTCTGGTTAGGTTGTAAGCAACTTTAGGCCAGAAATGAAGTTCTATGTCATATTTTCTCTAGTACTATATTGGGCAAAAAATAAGGCCTGATAAATATTCAGTGAGTGCACATGAATTCAGCAAAAAGTTTTGAGGAGGTACTGGATATAGGAATGAAAACAAACACTATGACATACTTATGTGCCTTACATTTACAATCTAGGGTATATTATACAAGCATAGCCTACATATTATGATGACATATGAAATGAAGGATAATGGCACATGAAAATTATAAGCAAAGTGATTATATTTGATAACAATTATATGTAGCATCTAATGAAAGGAGAAGGTAGGCTGTTCAGGGTATTGAGTCAGAAAATAGCAGGGGAAATGAGACATACAGTAAATAGAAGATAGTTTTACAAGAGGGTAAAAACAAACCAAGAATGCCATAGGTCAGATAAGTGAATGACCCGACTTCCTTCTGTATGGTGTATACTTCCCTTGCTTTTTCTGGTTTTGTTTCATTAACCCATCTATATGGACTAAACTACAAGTTTCTATCTGTCATGCCCTAGTTCAAAGTCAGCATCTCTATGGAACTTTTCAGTCAAACCAAAAATGAATATTTACTCATTTGAAAGCCCACAACATTCTATTTATATATTTCTTAAGATACTTTTATATTTATTATGTATTTTTTGAAATTTTTTAGATTAAAATATAATTACCTCATTTCCCTCTTCCTCTCTGTAACCCCTCCCATGTACAATCCCATCATTCTCTTTCAAGCCTATGACCTCTTTTCTTGAATTGTTGCATATTTTGATGATCTGAATGAGAATGGCACACATAGACTCATATATTTGAATGCTTGGTGCCAAGTTGTTGGAAGTTTTGGGGAATGAATAGGAGGTGTAGTGCTGTTGGAGTAGGTGTGTCACTGAGGTAGGCTTGGAGATTTCAAAACCCCCCACTGCTGCCACTCCAGTTGGCTCTCACTCTACCTTGTGCTTATGAACTAGGATTGTAAACTCTCAACTACTGCTCCAGTACCATGCCTGTCTGCCTGCTGCTATGCTCCCTGCCATGATGGTGATGAACTCATGTCGTAAAACTGTAAGCAGTCTCCAACAAACTCTTCTATAAGTTACCTTGGTTATGGTGTCTCTTCACAGCAATAGAAAAGTAACTCACACGCATATGAACATACATCCATATATGCGCATGTATTCCTAAATATGTAACTAGAACTTGTTCAGTCTGTATATTACTATTTCTATATATGTTTTCAGGCTGGACTACTTGCTACTGGAAAACTAACTGGTGTGTTCTTCTCTGGGGAAGACTATTTCTCCCTCTTTCAACATTCCTTAGCTCCCTGTAGTTCTTTGTATAGAGTTGAGGCTTCCTGGTCTATTTCTTGACAACATTAGCACATCTATTGGTGTCATCCTTGTTTGGCTCATGTATTTTTAAGCAGTCATGTTGGAAAGACTTCATGCGTATAGCTTCTAACATGCTTAAGAAGCACAGTCTCACAGCAAACTCTCTGATCCTTTGGCTCTTACAATCTTTCCACGCCCTCTTTCACAACAATCCTTTTACTATTTAGCATAGCTAGGCATGCTCATGTTTCATCTTTTCTACCACCAGACCCAGAGAAATCTTCTTTTTGATTTATATTATATTTTTTATTTAAAAGCAGCTTTTCATGTATTGTTCTATTGTTTTATTGCTTGTGGAGGAAAAAAATTGAGGCTCCAAACCTGAGCTGTACTGCCATCGTGTAGTGGAAATATGAAATAAGTCAAAGTTTCAAAATTCATACCATGTGTGTATTTTTGGTTTTATTTTAATCAAATCATTCTTTTTTAACAGAATATATTTATTAATTATTTGAGAACTTCATATAATGTATCCTGGTCTCACTCACTTTCTATTCCTCCCAGGTCTACCTTTCCATCCCTGTGTCCTCCAAACAAAATAATTAAAAAAAAAAAACCCAAGTCCAATCTGTGCTGCTGTATATTCATTGGAGCATGTTTAAACTCCCAGTGGGCAGACCCTAAAGAAAACTGACTTCTCCCCTCCTATACCCCCAGCTAATGAGCTATACTTCAGCATCTTAATTTTTTTATTCAAGGCAGGGACTCACTCTCTAGATCAAGCTGGCATTGAACTCACAGAGGTCTGCCTGCCTCTGCCTCCCAAGAACTGGGATTAAAGGTGTGTGCCACCACCACTCAGCAATACACTTCAGCATCTTTATCACATTTTCAAAGGACTTTCTTCACTAACTTTCAACAGGTTTCCATATTGACTTTTTTCTTTGGAGGGGTGGCACAGAAGCCTTCAATGTCTTTCATTCTCAGTTATGAATCTGTAGTTATGGATACCACTACAACAGAAGTTTTCCTACCCATAGCTTCTAGTGAAAATATGGATTACAGTCATCAACATGGCCTCTGGTGGCAGCACAGATAATAGACGTGAACATGATTTACAGTGACAACATGGATCACAGAAGTCTTTCAAGGAGACTTAACCCAGAAAATGAAACATTCTTCAGTTGAGATATCTTGTTGCTCAGAATCAGGGTGTTCCTGTGGTTTGTTAGTGTGTTCTGGGGCAGAGTCTGCTGGAGCTCCAGACTCCTGCATACCACCCTGCCCTTAGCATCAGCCACCCTGTTAGCACCCTGGACCTGGCTGTACTCACAGCCATGGTCAGCACCATGCCCCCATGCTCTCCTCCCCTCAGCAGGACAAGCAACATAAGCACAGCTGCAACAGTGGCTCTATGCTGAGGCCTGGGTACCCAGGCTGAGCTGCAGGACCAACCTGGAACTCAGTGAATTTAGGCGGGCCTGACTGTGGCCTGAGCCTCCTGGCAGCCCAAAGACTGGCCCTTTTCATCAATGATATGCTCCTTTATCTGCATTGGCCTGGATGCTGTACCTGTCACTGATGCCACTGAGTCTAGCTCTCAGAAGCATGCTCTGCTCCATTCTACCATCTTTCCTCTCCTAAGCTCAAAGCCAGTCTATTTTCTAGATCTTTCACTGCTGCCTTGTCTTTCCAACCACCTTTAACTCTTACTGCTTCCCACACAAGAATTGATGCCAGAATAGCTTCTTCTGGTCCATGAGTTGTCTCTGATTCCTCACACACTCATTAAATTATTCTTTATATGCATAGTTTTTATAAATATGACAGCATTTTTTTATTATTTAAAATGTTGCTAATCTTGACCACTTCACTACAGATGTTCATTCAAAATACCACTTAACTTATTAGATAGATTCACTTCTTTGTAAATGATTTTACTCAGAAGCAAACAGTGAAAAAGGATAACTATAATTTAGTTTCACTTCCCTACATACATGTAACATTGATGTTTAAAACACATTGTAAGAGATTCAACAAGTATAACTTATATACTATATAATTTACTTATTTAAGATGTACAATTGAGTGAAGATTTTTTACAAGTTTAAAAAAGTACAGCTACTGTGACTTCTGTTCAAATTCAGTATATTTCATGCATTTCAGAAAAAATCTTTCATGCCCATTAGCAGTTACTGTCATTTTTCATCTTTAGACTATAACTAATTTACTTTCTGTATGTTTATATTTACCTTTTACGGACATCTCACTTAAATGGAATCATGTGTTATGTGGTCCATTTTCTCTTTATTTTTGAGATTATATTTATATTTTATATTTATATTATACTTTATATTATAATATAATAACGTAACTTCTCCTTTCCCTTTCTTCCCTCCAAACCATTCCATATATGCTTCCTTCCTTTCTTTCAAATTCATGGGGTCTTTTTTCATTAAAAGTCATTATACATATATATGTACACTTATGCACATATATATATCTAAGTTCAACCTGAACAATCTATATAATGTTATTCATGTGTGTGTGCTTACAGATGATATTGCATAATTAATGGTGTGCTCTTCCCTAAGGAAGATCAATATGTGGTCTATTTGTCTGAAATTTACTTTGGCAAAATGCCTCAAGATTTATCTATATTGTAACATATATTAGTACTTCATTTTTCTTACCAGATATGGATTATTCTATATATTAATTTTGCATTCAATAGTTGATAGACATTTGCATTTTCCCCTTTTTCGTTATCACATATAATGGTGCTGTAAATATTGATGTACATGTTTTTATGTGAACATATTCTCATTTCATTGCCTTTCAATATATGCATAGGTGTGGACGTACTGGGTCACATGGTAAATCACTGTTCAACATTTTGAGAAACTGTCAGATTATTTTCCAAAGTACTTTTACCATTTTATATTTATAACAATAATGTGCATGGGGTTCTACATTTTCCATATCCTCATTAGGATTTTTAATCAGTCATTTTTTACATAGAAATACGTTTATACTTTGGCTGACCTCATGAAAGTTGAAAATGCATATCTAGCTGTGATATGTGCCTGAAATTCCAGCATTTGATAGGTAGTAGCAAGAAGATAAAAAATTCCATGCTAGCCTGAGCTAAATAGTGAGAGCCTAATTCAAACTTTGTAAAGATGAAAAAACTTGAGAATTGAGTGGTATTTTCTAGACTCTTGGGAAAATAGATTGGATAATGAAGGAGAAATGTAAAGTAATTGAAACTAACTACATTTAGTTAGGGACAAAGATTCTTGCCATGCTATTTTTACAATAGGGTGGCTGTAGATAACAATAATGTACCATATATTAAAATAAGTAGAAGATGGGGCCCTGAAAAGTCTTCATCATGAGTCATATATATTTGATATAGATATGATTATCATAAATTAAACATTAGAACATGCATATGTGTATCAAAATTTTGCATTGTAATCCATAAACAGACACTTTTATTGTATCACATGAAAATGAAAACTATAAAAATTAAGCATAGAGTCTTCATAAACGGCTCAGTGTGTAAGAGCACTAGGCCTAGGTTTGATTTCCAGCACCCACATTGCAGCTCACAATCTTCTGTAACTCTAGTCCCAGGAGATCTTGTGCCCTCCTCTGGCCTCCATGGGCACTGTATTCATGTGATGCACAGTTATACATGCAGGACAAACTCTCATACACGTAAAACATTTTAAAATGGAAAAATTAAGTATAAACAAAGATTTTGCTACTGTTTCACTAATACATTTGTAATCATAAGCTAGTATTATACTGCCTTAACTATTGCATCTTTATAATGTCATTTTAACTTGGAATGTCTAAGTACTCTGGCTTCACTCTTACTGTTTAAAAGATAATTGGTCCCCTAATATAAAATATGAAATGCCCATTGATTTGAATCTTATCTAATAGTTCATATTTCTTACATGAGTAAATTAAGTACTTTCCATCAAATAACAAGGTGATCAATTTGGTTTAAGCAAAGGATATGTGTAAATAAAAAGGTCTGTAGAGATGATATATGTGTGCTGGCTAGTCTTATGTTAGAGTTATCTGTAAGGAGGGAACCTCAATTAAGAAAATGCCTCTATAAGATCCAGGTGTAAGGCATTTCTTAATTATTGATTTGACGGAGGAAGGCCCTGCTCATTGCAGGTGGTGCTACACTTGGGCTGGTGGTCCTGAATTCTATAAGAAAGGAGAGCAAGCCATGGGGAACAAGCCAGTAAGCAGCACCACTCCATAGCCTGTGCATCATTTCCTGCCTCCTGCCCTATTTGAGTTCTTTTCCGGATTTCCTTCAGTGATGAATAGCAATATGGAAGCATGAGACAAATAAACCCTTTCCTTCCCAACATGCTTTCTGGTCACTGTGTTTTGTCACAGCAATAGAAACCCTAACTAAGACAATATGTAAATACAAATTACATTTTCTAACATTTGTGAGTATTTTACTCTATTCATTTATTAAATGAAATTGTATAAAAAATAAATTTATTAATACATTGAATAAAAATTAAGCATTCATTAAGCAATATACATTTTTAAAGAATATAATTTGTCTATATTCAAAAAGTTTATATGCCAATATTCAAAATATGAACAATGATTACATTGAAAGTATGGGCTGAATGAAATTAGAAGTGAAAAAAAAAATATATATATATATATTCACAGATATATTATATATAATACTATATATATATTAGTCTAATTCATCTTAAAAGCACATATCCAATAAAATTAAATATTAAAAGATAGGATTTTATTAGGGAAAATGTCCATGTGAGGAAAATAAATGTGGGAAGAGACCCAGAAAGACCTGGGTCATCAGACTATAAAGCTTGTAGTGAAATAAAAGATGAAAGAAAGTTGAGCAGAGTTGTTATAAACTTCCTGGCATTCTAAAGAAAGCCTAAGTACTCATGACAAGATCTTTCAACAGAGTGTTTTCTATCTACCAGTAATGGACTTGCCTTCATGTCTCTGTCATAATTATTAACTAAGAGTTGCCTCTGTGGCAGTGCATGCTTCAAAACCTGGTTAGTGATGAATTTTAGTATGCAGAAGTAGAAATCTTGATCACTTCTATTCCCTGTAGTTGGAGCTATAAGAGGTTCATTCCATTGGCACCCCTAAAATAACACCAAGTGGAGGTCTTCTCACTTTCCAGGAGAACTTCATAAGCAGAATGTGTTGCTGTAGAATGGACCAGTTTTTCTTGAAGGTCAGTGTTAATATTATGCCAAATATTGTGCAATGTAAATTCTCTTACATACAAGCTGTCATTGTGTTCAATTGTCTAGCCAAGTCATCATTATTCCTAAAAGACATACTAAAAAAACGAGACTAGACCCAACAACATCGGTTACTCTTTAGCTAATGCCTATCAGCAGATCCTGCTACAGAACTGTTCATATAAATTATGTCTGAGATACAAATTTACCTGTTGCTTTTGTAGCATGAGATCTATAGCATGCATTTATAGCATGAATAGGAAGACCATAGGGGCTCTTTGAAGGGCTTAATTTCAGAAGCTGTGAACTTACATCTATTGAGGCAAATGTTATGGAAAGAGCTAGTTTCAGGAGGTAAATATTTATCATGATCTTGGAAACACTGTGAAACTAGAGAGAGGTCACTATGGGGATATAGTCTCTATATTAGGGCCTTCAGTGTCATCCAAACCTTAAGGAATTTAATTATGAGTTTTGTATAGGATACTGTCTTATATAAGGACACTTCAAAGCAAATATATATTGTACATTGAGCATTTCCACCTGTCCCTTCTTGTTCTCACTCCTTCCTTTTCCCATTGATCCTCTTGTTCGATTTTTGTTTTAATTTCATGTTGTATCCATCTTCATTATGTACATGTATATAGTATATTGATTGTCCATTTAAATCAGCAACCTTTTAGAGACTTTATTTTCTCAGCCATATTTTTGTATTTCCATATCTCTAAAAATCCCCTCTTAGAGATACCTTCCAATAACCCAACCCCCTTGCAGTATATGCTTTCCACCTTCTTTCCATTATGATGCCATTTGCAACTCCATCAGAGGGAAGAGATGAGTAGTGAAGTGAAAAATTCTTCTTGGATTATGATAATGAATAAAAGAATATAAAAGACAGGAATACTATTTAGGATAAAGAATTTAGTTTTACCTAGATAGTGTATCTAGTCCTATTCTCAATTTCTCTTCTGAATCATGGAAGAAACCCTCAGACTTCTTTATGTCTTCCAAACCTGTCTACTATTTCAAAAGTATTATCAGTCTTTCATAAAAGCCACTGGGGAACCTTACCATGTTAAAGCAATATTATGCTTTATGTTATATGATTTCAGCTTTTCTGATTCAATTTAAGTTAAAGACATTAGTTTTCAAGCCTCTAACCTATACAGATATGCTTTGGAGACCTATCTGGAAGATGTTTTTAAGTAAAATTTTACCAATTTGAATTGGAAAAGAGATTTTAACTTACCATGGTTTTATCATAAGAACAAGTGAAGTAAATGTAGAGGTTTTTCTATTCGATACTGTTTTTTGCCTTGATATTGCCTGTTATGAGCAGCAGAACCTTATAGGATTTCATGGAGAGCATAGAGAGCTAATTATGATTGAATTATTGGGTAGTGTTGAGCACAAATTCTATTTCTGGTATACTGTTGTTGCTGTGTCAAAGGCTGTTTTTCTTGACTGACTGAATATAGGTTCATTCATTAAGAAATATTTGGGTATGGATTATCCCTCAAAGCTCATTAGTCAACAGAATTGATATGATTATTGAGATGACCCAGGACCTGGAAGTGTTATCATATATCCGTTCGTAACTTCAAGTGTTGGCTTGTAATTAGAATGTGCTTGCCATGCATAGCATTAGATACAGTGTAGTAGAAAGTGAAAACTGAGAGGAGCCTTTGAGCTCATTTTCTGCCACCTACTTACATTTTACCAGGAAGGAAGGAAACTTACTGTGGCTCAAGTCACTTAGAAAGTAAATGGGCCAGAACACTCACAGACCTAAATTTTTACTTCCAGGTTCCTATTCTAGTGCTAATTATATTTTCTATTTAATTTCTTGGGTTGGTCTAAAATGAGCATATCACACACTGAGTATCTTGTATCAAAATTGAAAATGAACATTGAGCTAAGCAACTGCTTACCTTTATATTGAAAACCAAGGAAGCAATTGATTATGAACAGGGTGAGATAAAACTTTTCAAATCCATTGTGAGAGATAGAAGTCTCTTGCATGGAGGTGATTTCTGGTTGTTGAAAATTGATTCAAGACACATGGTTTTGAACTGACTATCTAGGCCCATATTTTCTTGTGCATGTAACTTTTAAGCACTTAAAACTTGTATTGTCCAAACTGAGGTAGATTCATTGAAAGGGCAAACTTTGTAGTGGTTGTCAAAAATAATTGATATAATGTAAAACAATTCACTAATACTTTTAAGTATTGTACACACTGAAATTATATTATTTGACTGTTTTGACATAGTTTAATATGTTACTACATTCAATATTTGCCAGTGTCAGTTTTACTCTTTGATGTGTCCACTCCAAAATGTTATATACAAATTGGATCATGTTATATTTTATCATGCAACACTTACTTAGACTGTTTACTCCAAGTATGGCCCATAGAAAAACAACATTAGCATTGTAAACACAATTTTATGCTTTACTCCAAACCTACCTCCATTTTAGCAAAACTTTCAAGGAGATCTGTGTCCATACTAAAGCTCAATTAGTACTGAGGTAGCATTTGCACCCCCTTCTCAACTCTTCTCAGTGAAGAACTTGGGTATTTTCTGAATGGACATGTAACAATTAGGGTCAGATCATCTGAAGAAAATCTGGGTCTTAGTACTGATAGATTAAAAAAAAAATTTGTAAGTCTGGCTGTCTTGGAACTCACTCTCTGTAGATCAAGCTGGCATTAGACTCACAGAGATCCACTTGCCTTTGCTTCCCAAGTGCTGAGTTAATGGCGACAGGTAGATTTTAAACCTGACAAATGCACTGGATTTCTAGTCTTGAAAATCCCCTCATTCCATTCATTTTAATGTATTTCTTTTTATTTTATTTTATTTTTAATACTTTCATTAATTACTTGAGTTCCATACTATATATATATATTTCATATCCTCTCCCAGGTCCACCCTCTCACCCCTGCCCCTAAAAAAAGAAAGAAAGAAAGATAGATAGATAGAGAGAGAGAGAGAGAGAGAGAGAGAGAGAGAGAGAGAGAGAGAGAAAGGAAAGAAAAAGAAAGAAAAGGAAAGGAAAGGAAACAAAAGGAAATGAAAGGAAAGGAAAAGGAAAAAGTTAAGTCAAGCTTATGTGGCAAGAGCATGGATCATGGGCATGACCCTGGTTTTTGGTGGCAATAGACATCTTGGATCATGGACAACCTCCTGACTTAGATTATTTTGAGATTATACCTGACAAAATTCAATCTGAAGTTGGGCCTCACTGCCCAAACATACAGGGGCCTAGATATCCTACAGGTACCCATACATCCTACAGGCATCCAGACATACTGCAGGCCCCTGGACATCCTACACATACTGGGCCATCCTACAGTCACCATGGCATCCTACAGGCATCTGAATGTTCTGTCAGCACCCTGTCATCCAGCAGGCATCTGGACATTCCACAGGCATCTGGACATTGCACAGACACCTGGCATACCATGGCACCTGGACATACCACTGGCACCTGGGCAGCCGATAGTCACCATGGCATTCCACAGGCACCCAATCATCCTACATCATGTTAATATATTTCTTGTTAACACATCAGGCAGTATTGATGGAAGTGGGATCTCTGATAGAGCAAACAGGAAAGTTGCAAATTCTATTTAAACCCAAATCAGCTTTTTTCCTCTAATCTTTCTGTATCCTGCAGCAGGTCAGCTAAGCAACTCTTTTTTAGTTACTTTTATTTTCATTTCATTACCTTAAACATACTTTAAAAATATCACTTTAATTTACTTATAGATGAGGTTTGTGACATAATATAATTAATAGTTCCACTATGCTGAAAGCTTCTGCTAATCTGGAATCCAATCCATCACCATAGTATGGTCATTTCTATATATGAAATCCTATTTTTTGTTCAGTCTTGCCTGAACCATTATCATCTTAAATTTCTGACTCTTGTATAAGTCATAACAAAAGAAATCTCTTTCTCAAATATAAATCTGATTTTTCCTAATAATCTTTTGGTCACCTCCGAGTAACCGAATCTCCTTGTTAAATAGGTTCAGTGATAACACTTAGGTCAAAGACTTGTGGTAACTTTTTACATTGGTGTGCACAAAATATTTAGAACAGTGCCTGGAGCATAGTAAACTTTATATAGATAATGGTTTGTATTATGATAACCATTCAAGGCATATGCCCTTAATCTACCTCTCTAGTGAAATCAGTGTTCTACCTATTTCTTTCCCCCTATCTATGTCTCATAACACAGAAGATATTCTATGCATTATGTTTGTTCTTCATATTTACTTTCTTCCCTTTGACCATATGAGTCCCAGGGATCAAACTCCAATCATCAGACTTGAAAGCAGATACTTTTATTCTCTGATCCATGTTTTTGTCCATAAATGCTTCTATTTGGAACTTTCATGGTTGGTCCAAGGAAATTTCTGTAACCCTCTACAAACCTTGAAATTATCTGGAGTTATAGCAGTTGTAAATAGCCCCTCATTTTTCACTTTGAAGATATAACTTATCAGAGAGTCATTCAGCACAAAAAGAAAATGATAGTCATCTAAGCAGGAGGTGTGTTGAGCATTACAGAACAAATAAGATAAAGTTGTGAAATAACATCACTCTGTTACATGCTGCGGTTATAATTGGGATGCACAGTTGGTGGTAGTAGATGTTTGTGTTCTGAAGAGTCTGATGTGGTCTGCTTTACTTGCCTTCTATGCTGGAGAGCCTTCATGTCATCACTCATGAATTAAGCCTGTCTTAATCATATGCCTTCTTATGTGACAAACACATTGTGATACACACATTGTCAGTCTTTCAAAATTATCCTATGCTTTCAAACTTTCTCTTACTTTGCCTCCTGATACATTGCATCCTCCTGCTTGGGCTCCTTCATTATGGTTGCAACCTTTACTTTCTCTGTTTAATTACAAATATCACTGTTTCTGAGTCCTTTGTTCTTTGTTCTTCCCTTGTTCTGTACTATACCTAGGTGCATTGCATATTCAGCATGATCTCCACACTTAGGATTCCCATAGTCTACATCTCTAACTTTCCTTTCTCCTCTGGTTCTAGACTTAAAATTGAGTTGTTCCATTTGCAAATCCCTCATGGCTGCTATGCAGATGGCTCCTTCATTATCTGAAATTTATTATCTTCTTTCTAGCCCCGGAGTCTACCTTCAGACTTGTCCTTCCCCCTTATGCCAGGTGTGTGTGATAGTTCATTCTCTGTTTGCCAATTGGAAGTCCAAAAGTCTCTAATGCCATATTTACCTTCCCATCAGACATCAAATGAGTTTTCACAGCATGGTAATTTTACCTTTTCTTCATCTCTCAACACAATTCTCACTCTAACAGCTTTTGTTAGAGTAGCAATTACAAACTGCTAACTTACAGGTAGTATGTGGTTATTTCAACAGCATAATATTTACTTTAGAAATGTTTCACCCTCTAGAGGTCTTTTTCATCCTTGGTCAGGTTTATTCCAAGTTACCTTTTGAGGTTATTATGAATATGATTTTTTCCATGATTTCTTTCTTCGTATGTATGATCAATATATAGGAAGGCTACTGAATTTTATATGTTCATTTTGAGGTGTGATACTTCATCTGCAGTGTTTTTCTGACCTAAGAGTTCTCTGGTGAAGTCTTGTCTTCATTACTTTTCTAATACTGTGATAAAACACCATGACCAAGGCAATTTATAGAAGAAACATTTTATTTTGCACTTACGGTTCCAGATGGTTTAGAGTCAGTGATGGTAGAGAAGAGTTAGAAGGTAGCAGGTGGCTAAGACAGTGGTTAAGAGCTGAAGATTTATAGCAAACCACAAATGGGAAGCACAGAGAGGGCACTGGAAATAGCACCTGGCTTTTGAAGACTCTAAGCCCATCCCCAGTGACATACTTCCTCTAGCAAGGTTATACTTCCTAAGCCTCATCAAGCAGTTCCACTAACTGGCCACCAGTTATTCAAATGCACAATAATATAGAGGATATCTCATTCAAACCACTCTAAGTCTTAATAATGAAAACTCTTAAACACTGAAGAAAGAAGTTAAAGAATACATAATACTAAAGAATACTAAAAGAAAGATCTCCCAAGCTTAAAATAGCGATATTAGCAAATGGAAACTATCATAGTCAACACAATTCCCATTAAAATTTTAATACTATCTTTTCAGAAAAATAGAAAACAAACTTAAAATTTATATGGAAACATAAAAGGCCCTAGTCAAATCAATCCTAACCAGAATGAATTATGCTGGAGGTATCGCCATGCCAGATTTCTGCTTATTCTACAAGAGTCATAGAAATAAAACCAGCACTGTTTTTGCAACAGGTACTGTTGCAAAGAGACATATATACAAGTGAAATATAATAGAAGACCCAGATAAAAACCCACACTACTATAGTTATCTAACTTTTAACAAAAATTCCAAAAATACACATTGGAGCAAGAACAGCCTCTTCGCCAAATGATTCTAGGAAAACTGGCTATCCACATTCAGTAGTATGAAATGAGATCTTTATCTCATACTTCACAAAACTCAGCTCCAAATGGATTAAAGACTTTAGTATATGACCAGAAATTCTAAAACTGTAAGAGGAAAAACTCGTGAAAACATTTTAAGATGGCAAAGAACATTCTGATAGGACTCCAGTTGCTGACGACATAATGTCAAGAATCAACAAACAGGATTTCATGAAATCAAAAAGCTTCTACATAGCAAAAGAAAGAGTTACTCAAGCGAAGAGACATCCTACACCTTAAATATGCAAAGAGCTAAAGGAAAATAACCCAATCAATATAATGGCTAATGAAATGAAGAAGAGTACTCTCAGTAATGAAAATATAAATGCCCAATAAACATTTGGGAAAAAATAGGTCTTCTAACCATCAGAGAAATGCAAATCTTAACTCTGCTGAAATTTTCGTCTTATCCCAGTCAGAATGGTAGTCATTAAGAAAACAAACAAAACAGGATGGTATTGGCACATGCCTTTAATCCCAGCACTCATAAGGCAGAGGCAGGAAGATCTTTGTGAGTTCAAGTCCAGCCTGGTGTATAGAGTGAGTTCCAGGAAAGCCAGAGTTACAACAGAGAAATTCTGTCTCGAAAAACCATCAAAAAAAAAAAAACAAAAACAAAAAAAACAAACAAGAAATGCATTTGCAGATATTTGTAAAAGGGAGCCCTTACACACTGCTGGCAGGTATGTAAATTTGTTCAGTCACTGTGGAAGTCAATATGGATCTTTCACAAAAGCAAAAACAAACAAACCGTAAATACAGAATATGTGGTACTATCAAATTATGCCCTTCTTGGACATTTACCTGAATGATCCAAGTCAAGCTACCACAGAGATATTTTCAGGTCAGTGTTTCTGGCAGCATTATTTGAAGCTGTGGAATTATCTAGGTTATAGAACCAACCTAGTTTTCCAATGCTATCTCTCTGGCCCTAACAATAGGGGAGTAAATAAGCAAAACATAGTGTTGATAATCAATTGACTTTTTTTTTAATCCATAAAATAGAATGAAGTTATTTCATTTGCGGGATAATACACGCAACTGGAAATAATCATATCAAGTGAATAAAATCATTCTCAGAAAGGCAAATATTATGTTATTTTCTCTCATTTCTAGATTTTTACATAGATATACTAAAATCCTTTATAAATATATGTCATAACAATAGAATCAAAACAGTCCAGTGAACAAAAAGCCTAGTGGGAAAGTGAAAGGGTAAAAAGGCAGAAGTTAGGAGAATATGAAATATATTCAATGTAAAAAATATATTTTTATGAAGCTTTTAAAATGCACCATTGGATGATATTTTCTAGTTGACCATCTTTCTATTGCAGCTCCTCTCCTTAGTATTGAACTAGTATCTTGCATGCATCAGATAGTAAAGTAATATCTTGCAAATAGCCTGGACTCCAAAAGACTTACAACATGGCTAGAGAATATGAAATATATATATATATATATATAAATTAAATTATTTCCTAATACCTTTGGGATAACCTCATACAAATGGGGAGGGGTACTGTCTCTTGAGGAGACTGCTAATATACCCTCAAAACTATTATTTCTCCTTATGCAAAACTCTGAAAAAATCATAGGAGGAATCTGTCAATGCCACCAAGTCACTTGAACTCATTCTTTTAGGCAACTTCTAGTAAACCAGGTTTGTTATAATACTGATATGACCATATCTAATAGTGTTAGATCTTCTGGGTTTGCTTTTCAAGTAGGCTTGAACCTTGAAATGAGACTGTTCACAATTATTCATGTCTTCCATCTTCCCTTTTGAAACATGTACTTTATGACTTCGAAGTAAACATGGCCAGTAACGTATCTTGTTTCTTTCCATAGTGATCTGTGGCCTCAAATTGAGCCTAGTCATAAAAGTGCTCTATAAACCAAACATGCTAAAACATGCCTGTTTATAATACGCTTTACTATTTGAATATTTAGAGGATATCTGAATAAAATCTTCATGCTTCTTTTGTTCAGGGAGAGCATTGCTCTTAAAATGACTCCTGTGTTCTCCTCGTCTACCGCAAGTAATAAATCTTCCTCTACATTTTACATTCTTGTTGTGGTTTTTGGCTTTGCATTCAGAAAGATGCAAATGTCTTGAGTTCAGTTACAATCAAAGAATCCTCAGAGGAGAAAGGATTTTGTGTAAATGCTGAAGGTTGGTTAGAGTACACAAAATGGGAAATACAGTTGCTTTATTTAGATGTCTTATTCCTGTGTCAAGTACTTTCTTGCAGGCACTGTGGGTGTAGACAGATTATTAAGGGAGGACAGATAGTCATTGAAACTCTAAACACTGAAAAAAAATGAAGTGAAGCTATCCCTCAATGATTGAAGGTGGTAAATATGAAACAAAAAAATGGAGATGTTCTTTTCTTTTGATATTTATTCATTTTAATTTTATGCATATAGTTGTTTTATTCCCCACATGTATGCGTGTATACTACATATGTGCCTGATACAGAAACCAGATGAAGGTGTCAGATCTCACTGGAACTGGAGTTACAGATGATTGTGAGCTGCCATGTGGATGTTGAATATTGAACCAGAACTACTGAAAGAGCATTCAGTGTTATTAATTACTGAGGCATCTCTCCATCATCAGACATGTTATTTTAAATATTTCTGAACATATACATAGCTTGTGATGAATTTAGAATTTCCAATGAATTCATTTGATAAATTTATGAATTATGAAACAGGGAATTTTAAGAGAAAGCAAAATTTGGGAAAAGATGCTGGGAAATTAACTGTAATTTCCCATTACGTGCTAGTTATTTTCTACTTAAAAGAATATTGAAATAGTTGGTATCTGCAGCAGGCAGGCTGAGAAGCGCTCCTTTAATATTCCTATTAGCTATATAATCTACCACCATATAGTGGAATATAATGGAAAACTTTGCCTTAGTTAATATTATTACTCTGATTATAGTTAGAAGATATCACATACTCTTTCTAGATGAGAATGTTAACTTACAAATAATTAACAGCAAGACCAAGCCTTCTGTATCAGGTACAGCATCTAGAATAGCATGGTAAGTGTATGTAGAAACTGTTCCTCTTTGCATGGATTTCTTGTAGCTAACCTAAAGGATCATTTAAGAACTTAAGTTGAAGACATGATGGAGGGCATACAGAGTTTGATACACACCCAAATATAAAGAGAGAAACACAACTTTAAAAAAATCAAAGTAAATCAAAACTCCAGATTTTTGTACCCATAATTCAATTTTATGTTTAAGAGGCCCTTATATTTCTATTAGGCTAGGCCCAAAACAGACATTTTATTTTGGAAAGGACCTTTCTACTCAAAGGTTTAAGGAACTTGGTGAAGAAGGCTTCTAAATACAATTAAGAAAACTCAAAGTAGATAACTATCAGATGAAAAAATTGTTCAGCATACACAGAGAACAAGATATAGGTTTCACAATAATTTTATATTTTCAATTAGAATATACATCATGGATAAGCTGGTGGGACATGGGAAGAGTCCACTCTGGTTACAGGCAATAGAAAAGTGCACTGTCTGTGTAGATATAAAAAGTATAAGTCAGGCAAAAGATACGGATTTTATGGGTACCACGTGTCATTAATTTTAAATAATGCCACTAATAACAAAAGAATACACTGCTGTTTGGATGGACTTTTCCTCAACACCCCTCTCACTGCTTTAACTGATCTACACCTACCACTAGAATGCACACACACATATACATATCTATATATCCATGAGCAGACACTCATTCATTCATACACATATGAAAAGGAGAGGAGATGGAGGAGTAGATAGAATAGAAAGAAAAAATTGGGAAGGAAAGAAAGATGTCATTTTACTAATGTTCTTTTGTCATTTATTCTTCATTTTTAGTTGTTCCTTTCCAATTTCTGGACCTTAGAGTATACTAGGCTTAATACGTGGTCTTGCTTTCTTTTCTATCTAAATCTACTCCCTTAAGTAAATTCTAGATGTTGGTGAGTCTCTAATATCACTATAGTATTCAATTGCCAACTATATACTTCCACATGGGAATCTAACAACAGTCCAAAATTGACTTCCTGTTATCCCCACAAAACATTCTACCTTCCTTCCCCATCTTGGTTGAGGGAAATTGCATCATTCCAATTGTTCAAACCAAAAATTTTGGAGGCGTCTTTGAATCAGTTCTATTTCTCTGAAACATCATTGTAAATAGACCAGGTGATCATCTTTGCTCTGATTTCAAATATTTCCAGAATTGTGGGTTTTTTTTTTTGTTTTTTTTTTTTTTTAATCACAATCATTGCTACTCCTCTGACCAGGGCTACCATCTTCTTTTGCTTTATTTGCTGCAGATATAAACTGATACCTATATGAATTAATCCACATTCCTTCCAAATTTTGATGCAATATCACCTTCTCAATGAGGCCTGTCATAATTGTCCTAATTGGCCTGACCTAATAATGAAACGCATTATTTTATAAAATTGATATACAGCTATAAAAAGTCCATTATAATTAATGAAATGTAAGTATGAATTTGTTCCCATTCCATTCCCATTTCCCACTCTATCTACCTTACCATGAAGTAAGCTATCATTTAGTATGTTGTAATGCTTTATTGGATTTACCTTTAATTATGTTCCACAAGAAATTATGCAGAGTTTTTTGTCATTCATATGATCTCAATACCTAGACTACTTCCCAATTGGCATATAGGATGAGTTCAGTACTTACCACTGGATGAATAAGTGATTTCTGTTTAATGGAATCTATCACATCACTTATGAAACTTGTTTAAGTTAGAGAAAGCAAAGTGTGAGCATGACAAAATATTTAAAGTAGGCATTTTTTTTTTTTACTAATAATAAGTGACTGTAACTGCTCTACTGTAGATGGGACACCTATACTAATACCCTTCCTCATCCTACTCTTAAGGCTCAGAAAACGTATCAGAAGAGGGCAGCAAGAATGTAAGAGCCAGAGGATTGGGTAGATTGTTATGGAATGTTGTACTCTGGTTGGGGAATGGCTGTTGTACACATAAAATCATAGTAGTTATAGCTACCTGCTCAAGACCTTCACAAGATCAAGCCAGTATGGTGGATGGATATGAGCAATAGGCATTGTTTAAATATATAAAACTTTTAAAGATTAAAACAAACTACTAAAATAATTCCAGCACCCAGGGAATGGATTCCCAATGGCCCACACCTAGCTAAGGAACTATTGACAATTGATGGTAACTGGGGCAGGTAGAATCACTTTTCTTTAGGGAATGGCCACTGATAGGTTCCTCATACTCCACTAGATGACTACACATTCATGAGTGTTTAGGCAGCATTCAATGGACTCACTGGATTATTTATAAAAGGGGGTTATAAGTTTGAGAGGGAGATGTGTTAGTGAGGTATATTGTGTTGTAGAAATGGGATAGGAAGGTAAATATGATCAAGATATAATGTATACACATGTATATTTTCAAAGGATAAATGAAAAATATCATCATAAAATGTGAAAATAAACTAGGCACTTTGAAACAGACATACTATGGGCAGAAGAGGTTGTTGATGTTTGCTATTATTTTATTTATATTACAACATGTTTAATACCCAAGAGGCAAATGTTAAGGATTGTTATGTCCATTTTACAGGCAGAGACTGTAACACAGTAACTTCACAGACGGACCTATTTGGAAATATTTTGTTAAAATATTTAATGATCCTTACTTTTTTTTTATCATTACTGGTAATTTTCTCTCTACTTTTTTTCATAACTTCTCATAGCTAAATGCTGTTAGTGTTCTTAGCCACATCCGGTTCAATTATTTCTAACAGCTTTTCTTCAGGAGATTGGAAGGCAATTGGGTAGCTTCCAGGGGCAGAACATAATGGACTGGAAGAAACTCAGAGAAAATTCACTGGGTTCTCCTTTAACTATTAATGAGCCAGATAATAGAGTTATAGTTATAAAACTTCAACCAGGACACAAAACAGAATATAAGTTTTTAGGACAAAATATTTGAAATATCAATTAGGTAGTAATGTCAAACTTGTTTCTTATTTAATCCAAATGAAGGTCCAATACCGATTGATTTAAAGAAAAATTAGAAATATGCTGCAATTAAATTTGTCTTTTAACCCAGGGGTCTCTGGTAATTGTATGTGATATTATATTACCTCATGCATAAATTTTATAAGTTTCCATTCCATCATAAGATCTCATTTCTTTTTTCCTAGGCCTTGTGCATCATGTTTCATCTTAAAAAAAACAGAAAAAGTATAGCAGTTGGCCATATACTAAAACATAGGCAATAGATCTGACATAAATAGTTGGTTGAAAAAAAATGAGGAATCTTCAAGGAGAGAAAAGATGTGATACAAGGTTGACCAGGCAGCTATGTGTTGAAGAGGCACAGTCCTTGGGATACTTATTTATTCTCAGAAAATCATTAGACACAGTTAGTGAATTTCCAACTCTCCATCAAGTATGACAAGGCTAGACTTAGACATAGGTGAAAGGTTCTCTGAAGCTTATTCTTTTCTCTAATGTTGTTTGTAAAGGAGGCAGTTAATGAGACATTTTAGCAAATATTTGAAAAATATATTTTTTTTAAAGATTTGCCCTGATACACTCATTATCAAATTATTATAATGGCTTGTTAACATTTTTCAACTTTTTTCATATCCTCAAAATGTTATATATTTAAATGGTATTGTTTTACAATTCATAGACTGCTTTGTAGAACTTATATTGTGTCATAAATATTTCCAGACTTTTGAAAAGTTTTGATAATTATGGTTTTAACAGCTGTCTAAAAAAGCCCACTGGGGGAAAAATGTACTAGGACAAAGATTTAGATTGTTACTACTTTAATCCATTACAAATAGCTATTTAGTGGGCATGAACCACATAATCATTTTTGTATAGCTGACTATTTTCTCCAGTACAGACAAACACTGTACTGGTTAGTTTTATGTCCACTTGACACAAGCTAGAGCCATTTTGGAAGAAGGAATCTCAATTGAGAAAAATGCCCCTACCAGAATGACCTATAGGGACGCTGATGGGACATTTTCTTTATCAGTGATTGATATGGGAGGGTCTGGCCCATTGTGAGTGGTGCTGTTCCTGGGCTGATAGTCCTGGGTGTTATAACAAAGCAGGCTGAGCAAGCCTCATGGGAGCAAGCCAGTAAGCAGCACTCCTCCATGGTCTGTATGAACTCATGTCTCCAGATTCCTGCTCTGTTTGAGATCTTGTCCTGAATTCCCTCAGTGAGGAGCTGTTACCTGAGAGTGTCAGGTGAAATAAAGGTAATTCTCCCCAAGTTCTTTTGGTCATGGTGTTTGATCACAGCTATAGAAACCTTAACTAAGACACCAGCAAATGAACTTATAGGAGAAAAGATGGATTTGGCTAATAGCTTCTGAGGTTTCACTCTATCAGTGGAAGCTCTGTTGTTTCTAGCCTGGTTGTGAGGCAATCCATCATGGCAGAAGGCAATGGTGGAGAAAGAATACTCATCTCCAGATAGGATGGTCCAAGGGGCAGAATATTGTTTTCAAAGGCAAATCTCAATGTCTGACATTCTTCAGTTTGTCTCACACCCTAAAGTTTCCATTAGCCCACCAAAAATATCAGCAGCTGCAAATAAGCCTTCAAAGTATGATCCTTTGGGAGTACACTCCAGATCTAAATGGAAACAGCAAGTAAATTAATCTCTCTCTGCCTAGATTGCTTATAGATTGGAAGAATAATGGTGTATGTGTCATAAGGCTGTCTAACTTACATCTGTATTGTGAGAAATGGTGAGTTGCATATAAACTGCTGAGAACAATGTCTGTCATTCAATAAACACCTCATAAATGTCAGCTAACATTATTTAGGATAGGAACAGTACTTTACATCTCCCAATCCTCATACTGATCTAATGTTGACAAGGCGGTCCAGTGCAGTCTATCCAAAGGACAAACACATTTGATTTAACTAGAGATATGAAGTGATGTGAAAGGCAACATCTGAAGCCAGGATCCTTTTGCTAACCCCTATGTATATACTGTCCTTTCTGCTCCCAAGAAGAATTTCATTGAAGGAGAAACTAAGATATCCTGAGAGCCCTGGTTAAACTCCTTAATTAGTTTTTTAACATGAAGGGAGTGTAAATCTGCCTCCAAAATCAATCTTTGTGTGTGTGTGTATATATATATATATATATATATATATATATACATATATATATATATATATATATACACACACACACAATCTATGCTTGGCATTAAACTTGAGCATACTGATATGAAATATACTTCTGAAAATTTTCAGTATGTAACTGTGTAGTATGGAAGTTGCCACAAGTTGCTAAGATTCTCAACAATGGCTCTATCTTCAAAAGAGAACTGTTTTGCTTCTTATTCTTCTACCTGCTGTCATCTTGATTTTAAACCTGGGCATATATCACAGCATGTACCCTTAGGAGGCAGTTATGGACACCAGTTACCTACTCTTCTAACTTGAATTAAAAGGCATCAACTAGTGGTGTGTGCTAGTCACAGCATAAGTACCCAAGCTACTTGTCTGCATAGCCATTCCAGGGAATAATATGATCATCACAGCAACAGGATAACAAGGCATTTGAAATTAATGGCAAACCTGTTGTCCCCTTTGTGTAAGGTTTCTAATAAGAAATTATTATCTGGACTGTTAAGATTAGAAGTAATATCCATCACATTCTCAAACCTGCTTGTATAGTTCTGTAAAGTTAACACACACACACACACATGCAGAGATCACTACAAGGCTTTTGAATGATAGACTTCTCACATAGGCCTAATAAACTCTGATAGTATTAGAAAATTCAGTCTATTAAATCCCATAAACCAGGACTCAATGATTCCATGTCCCAGGAAAATAAAATGAAATAAAAAGAGTTGAGTAATATTGAGAGCTTTGAACATACAATGCAGTGGATGAACTCTAGGCATTTCATTTTTGATTTATATGATCAGTGTTCTCTCTCTCTCTCTCTCTCTCTCGTCATAAAAATAAGAAAAAGTAAACCGACTTGACTGCTGAGATACTTCTCTACTTCCCTGTGTTAGTATAACCCATAGAGAAACAAAAGCCCTGCCTATGAATAAGCACTAAAATCTATCAGAAAAGAAAGTGTACCTTCATATTCATTGTCACAGAAGAAAGAGCCCTCTGCCAAATGGGGAAGTAGATGTCATACTGACTGAGACTGCATTTTGTGACAGCAGGAAAACGGAATCTGACTTAAAAGGCCCTGAAGCAGACTGTCAGGCCTTTGTAATGCTGGTTGTAAGGGACAGCACTAACACTGATGTCACAAGCTGGAGTAAAGCTGTCTTTTGTTGAAGGGGGTTCATACTTTTGTAAGATGCATTCTGGTCTCAGGATATCATAAGCATCTTGTGTATAAGGAGTGGGAGTGCTACTCTAGTTTTAAAGCAGTTTTTAAAAGGACTTCATTGTGCAATATTTTAACATTGAAAAGAGCAGTCAATGTTGGTATTTTTTCTCTAGGTAGAATTGTTGAAAGGGACAATTTTAAATAGCTTTCTGCACTTTTAGCCAAGATGATACACAGGTTGTCCTTGGTGAGACAGAAGACTAGCTGTCACAGCTGAAAGGAATGTGCTTGTGGAATTGAATTTGAAAGAAACTGACTCCCAATGGTCTCTTTTATCAAGTGGCATACAGAGCTTCCTGCAAGGTGATAGAGTATCTTTTGAAAATTCATTGATTTGTATGAATCTTTTTTCCCCTCCAATTCTTCATGACACCACACACACACACACATGCACGCACACACACACACACACACACACACACACACACACACACAACTGGAAAGGGATTTATCTGTGTTTCCAGTTATTGCTTCTGATTTTTGAACCAGGTGCAAACACTTAGACAATTGCATACATATTACAGAGTGTAATGGTGTGCACTAATGAAGTCAACAGACTTAGTGTGACCTCATATTGGATCACTTTTTGTGATGTGAACACAGGCAAGACAATTAACTTCTCTGAGTCTCATTTTCAGTAATATAATGTGAGACTAAGGATATTAACTAGCTTATAGATTCACATTAAAGATTAAACAACATGGTATAATGAAGAGTTGTGTACAATGCCTGATTAAACATTCAAAATAGTAAATCATGTTTCTGTTGTTGGTTTAGGTGTTGTAATGCATACTTCATCTGTGTGATCATCATTATACAAAACTACTTTCTCATCAAAAGGGCTGTCTGGTCAGGGCTAGTCATAAAAGCAGACTTCTAGGTCACAATTTCTCAATAGGTACCACTTAAAATAAATTAGTGTGCATGTTTATACTATAGGACACAGCTTCTTAAACTGTAGGGTGAGATTCTGTATGGGGTCATGTAGCTGAATGTGGTATCATAAACATTTGGCAAGAGAAGAAATTTCCTCAACATACAATGATTAAAAAGTAATAATCTGCCAGGGTTACCACTCAAACAGGGCATGGCATAACAAGACTGTTCTTTTCTGGGGAGAAGCCAAAGGGAGTTGTTTGGTGGGGGAATAAATCTGAGGGGAGTCAGGGTGAGCTGAGAGGGAGGAAGGAGGTGGGTCAGGATTTTATGTATGACAGATAAAAAAATTAAAGTAACGATCTGAAGAAATACTTTTCCACATTGGTCACACAATGTCACTGCAGCCCTCAGTCTGAAAACAAAATATGTGCACTTGAACTAGGTATGCTGTCATATCACGTGGCACAATGATGACTGCCTAAATCACCATGGCTCAGGTTCAAAAACATAGTACATTAGGATCGCAGGGATTGCATAAGTTTCTGCTCTTAAAGAAACAATAGTTTCATAACAGAAAGCAGACTTTCAATGTTTTCTTGTCTTTATTCCTTAGTGCAGTGATTCTCAACCTTCCTAATGCTGTGACCCTTTAATATAGCTCCTCATGTTGTGGTGAACCCCAACCATAAAATTATTTTCATTGCTACTTCATACCTGTAATTTTGCTACTGTTATGAATCTTAATGTAAATATCTGATATGCAGATGGTCTTAGGAGACCACTGTGAAAGGGTCGTTTGACCCCCAAAGGTGTTGTGACCCACAGGTTGAGAACTGCTGCCTTAGTACGTAAGTATCAATTTGTGTATCTTTACATTGTATTGTGTTAGAGTGTTTGATATTTAAATTGCTGTTTGAGTTGCTGACTAGAGTTTCAGAAAGATTTGCGAACTGAAATCTGACTTGGGAATAAGACAGAATTTCCAATGATTACTGAAATGGCCCTAAATATACTTCTCCCATTTTAAACTGTGTATGTATGCAGAGTGATGTCCTTAGAACTGAAAACTATAAAATCAACTCTGAAAATTTTTTGATGATTCCCTATGTCCTGCAATATCAAACATTCAGCGACAATTTATGTCTTTATGTGAAATAAACAAACATATCCATCTCAGTAGTATCATATTTGCTTTTATCTTTAATAAAATGATAAATTAGCTCTATCTACCCACCACCCTACCTTCCCACTCCGACTTCTGAGTCCCAGAGACCAACTCAGCAGATACTCACAACCCATGTGCAGGCACAGCAAGCCAGCCCCAGGAGAACAGGTAGGGTGTCTGCTTACAGAATCCTCCCACTACACCTACCCAGCCCAACCCAAAAGACCCAAAACACTTCCATCTTCCCACTGCCCTACCTTCCTGCTCTCTCTTCTGAATCCCAGAGACCAACTCAGACATATAGCCCCTGCCCTGGCTCAGACCAAACAACCCAGCCAAGAAAACAGACAGACAGCCCCTACTTCAGAGCAGGACACACATGCAGAAGAATACTTTCCCAAGACACAGCCCTCAACTTAGATGGAGAACCCTCCCCCCATGCTGGACCAAAGGCCAAGCTATCCACCAGAGCTCACTCCAGCACTCACCTTTGGTGGAGACTCCCTGTTCAAAAAACGACACCAAAACACAAAAGATAAGAGAGGATAAAGAAACCAAGAAACAAAACACTCACCCAATAAAGACCAACCCCTAGGAAGTAAGCACCTAAAACTATATTCACACCAAATCCAGATGCCTCAAAGCCAACATAAGAATACAACCAAAAACAACTAGGGCAATATGAAACTTACAGAGCCCAACTACCTACTACTGCTGTGTCTGAACACCCTGACACAGTAGAAGCACAAGAAAAAAAGATCTTAAAATGAATATTATGAAGATAATAGAAGCCCTTAAAGAGGAAATGAATAAATTCCTCAAAGGAACTGAAAAAAAGACAAAAAGTGGGAAGTGAGTAAATTCATTAAAGAAACCCAGGAAAACACAAACAAAAAATTAGAAGAAATGAATAAATTCCTTTTAAAAAGCCACAAAAACAAACAAAAAAACAATTGAAGGAAATGAACAAAACTATTTAAGACCTGAAAATGGAAATAGAAGCCAAAAAGAAACACAAAGCAATCCAGGTGTTGGTTGAACACACCTTTAATCCCAGCACTCAGGAGGCAGACACAGGAGGATCTTTGTGAGTTTGAGGCCAGCCTTGTCTACAGAGTGAGTTCCAGGACAGCCAGAGTTACAACAGAGAAACCCTGTCTCAAAAAAAAGGAAAGAAAAAGAAAGTAAGGAAAAGGAAAGGAAAGAAAGAAGAAGAAAAGAAAAGAAAAGAAAAAAAAAAAGAAAAGAAAAGAAAAGAGAAACACAAAGTGAGGGAATTTTGGAAATGAAATCCTAGAAAAGTGAACAGGAACTACAAAGGTAAGCTATAGCAATAGAATACAAGAGATGGAAGAGAGAATCTCAGGAGTTGAGGATTCTATGAAAGAAATACAAGAAAATATCAAATCCAAAATATTCCTAACACAAAACATCCAGGAAATCTGGAACACTGTGAATACACCAAACCTAGAATAATAGGAATAAAAAAGGGAGAAGAATGCCAGATAAAAGGCCCAGAAAATATTTTCAATGAAATCATAGAATAAAAATTTCCAAACCCAAAGGAGATGCCTATAAAAGTACAATAAGCATACAGAACACCAAATAAAATAGACCATGGTACAAAGTCCCCCTGCCACATAATAATCAAAATACTAAACACACAGAACAAAGAAAGAATACTAAAAGCTTCAGAAAAAAAGAACTAGGAACATATAGAGGGAAAGCAATTAGAATTACACTTTGAGTTCTCAATGGAGACTCTAAAATCCATAAGGCCCTGGGCAGATGTGTGGCAGGACTCTAAGAGACCACAGATGCCACCCAAGACTACTATACCTAGCAAAACTCTCCATCATCATAGATGGAGAAAACAAAATATTCCATGATACATCCAAATTCAAACAATATCTGTCTATAATTTTAGCCCTACAGAAGGGTACTAGAAGGAAGGAAAACTCCAACCTAAGGAGTTTAAGTATACTCATGAAAACACAAGAAATAAATAATTCCACACCATCAAAACCAAGAGAAAGGATGGAGAGCCTGAACAAGCTGTATCCAAAGGATGGAGAGCCTCAACAAGTCATATCCAGCAACTGGGTGAGGCTCCATGTGGTGGGACTGCGATACCACCAGAGCCACAAAACCTCCAACTTATTACCTATCCTCCCCGCAGGGACAATGGAAGGACAGAAACACTATACCAAAGAGAGAAACTCATGCCTGATACTGCAAGGTAGGCTAGGAACTAGAGACTGGGTAGCAGGGAGATGACTTCTAAAGATATTGTATTCTACTTATAAAGTGGCGCTTAGCCCAATCTTCATCAGAGAGGCTTCCTTCAGCAGTGGATGGGAGCAGATGCAGAAGTCCAGAGCCAAACATCATCCAGAGCTCCAGGAACCTAATAGAAGAGGGGGGAGCAGGGATTGTGGGGACCAGCAGATTCAAGGACATCAGGAGAACAAGCTCCACTGAGTCAAATGACCACTACTTTTGGGGACCCATGGAGCCTGAAGTATTAGGAGACCGTCCAGGGATTCCTAGATTATGTCTTGTGGTTGTCTGGCTTGGTGTTCTTGCAAAGATCCTACAGACTAGCGTGCACGTGTGTGTGTGTGTGTGTGTATGTGTGTGTGTGTATGTGTGTGTGTGTGTGTGTGTGTGTGTGTGTTGGGGGTATCGGACGCATCTGCTTGCCCTTAGGACCCTTTTACTCCTGCTGGGTTGTCTAGTCCAACCTTGATGCCTGGCCTTGTCCCATTTTGTTGTGCCCTGTTTGAGCAATAACTCTGGGAGAACTGTTCTTTTTGGAGCAAGAGGTAGGAGTGGGAATGGATGGGTGGGTGTAGGGAGGGTAGATTTGGAAGAGAGAAGGAAGATGGGGGGAGCTGGCAGTAATGGAGAGAAGGGAAGAATAGTGTCAAACTATATTATATGAAAGAAGAAAAACAATAAATTAATTTTTTAAAAAATAAATAAAATAAAATTTATAGTTTTTAAATGTTTTGAATATTCTTTTGATGAAATTAATAAAAAATACCAAAACTAAAAAATAAAAGGATAAATATATATATATATATATATATATATATATATATATATATATCTTAAATACTTGCTTTAAAATATTTTTATTATCTATACCAGTATATATTTTATTCATATATCTATTTTATACCCCTATATGCTTGAGGGAGGTCATACAAAAAATTCTCAGGTGAGTAGAAAAAATGTAGAAGCCCTGTTATAATTACAAATGTGTAGTTGAAATATTACTGTAGTGTAACAGCTAAATAAATACTTCATTATAGAGCTACCTGCTCATCCCTCTGTAGCAAAGAGCAAAATCAGAAAACTCTTGGATACCTGGGGACAGATACTAATTGTTTGTGATGTGAAGAAGCTGTCCATGTGAAGTACTGAGTATTTAGCAACATTCTTTGTTCCTACTCACTAAACACTAGTACCACATAAACCCTACACCCCTCACCACTATACTAGATGTTGTTGACTGTCATCTAGGTAGAAAATTGAGTGCTACTGCTCTAGGACATTTTTTGGTTTAGTAGTTTACGTGGTAAACAATCTGTTTTTCTACCATCCATCAAGCTATTCTTCCTTTGCTCCTTTCTATTTTTATCTGGCCATCTTTGTCATGACTTTGGACTCTCTCTTGTTTTCAAGGTTTCCTGATTTTTTGTCTTATTAAACTCAAATCCTATTCTTTATTTGCCTTGTTGCAAACCAGAAGCTCTTCCACATCCAGTTCTGAGCTATCTCTGAACTTTCCCTTCAAAGTGTTTGTCTTAAAGTAGAGTGTAATGAAGATTCTAGAGCCAGGCATCCTGAGTTTTCATTCCTACTCTTTCAATTGTTGCTATATTAACTTTAATTTTAAACTTTCATTTTTTTCATTTATAAAATAATGTTAATAGCTGCCACTGTTTTATGGAGTTGTTGTAGGCCTAGATGTTATAAAAAATATACACTTTAAATATTGACAATGCTAAACATGATGGGGTATAAACTATTATTATCATAAAGACACATATGGGAGAAAAAATACTGTGAAATGAGGTAACCTCTATGATCCACTTCAGTGTTTCAGCAAGTTTACTAACTTTGTCATGTAATAATGCATATTTAAAATTAAAATTATGAATCTCCAAACTGATATGACATTGTCTGTAATCACTTGATGACTGAGGAAATCAAAATGAATGTCTTAGCCATATATCATCCATTTGTGGCACATGGAAGTGCATAGTGCTCTGATTATGTTGGCCCAACACAGTTGAAGGAGAAAAGATCTGAGAGCTAAGTCATTTAGAAATTCTGATTTATGTCTCAATAATGTAAGATCTCAGCCCCTATGAATTTTACAGATCTATCCAAGTTTATGGATATTCTGTGGTTTTGCTCTTTGAACAAATTAAAATAATAGCAAAGACAACTTCTGTTGAGTAGCATAAGGTTTCATGCATCTGTACATTTTCCCCTTAAAGCTCATAATTTTGTAGTTCAACAAATACAGAGTTGTGAGAATTTCACCCCAAAATGTTGGAGGCAGCAGTCTCTTCAATCAAATTTCACATGACACACTACTTCTTTGTTGTAATTTTATTTGCAAAGGATTGAAGCAAAAATAGTCAAGGATTTTTAAAGGGCTATTTTTTCCCTGAGATTGTTTGAATCCTCCAGCTTTGATTTTATGGCATGATAGGGACTGTTTCTACTTGTGACCTCTCCAAGTACTGATTTTATATAACTCATTAGCATATGCTTCCTCTGTATGATTCATCCCATTGAAGCAATTAATTCTTCTTCTATTCAGCAAAAATATAAATACTATACTATCTTCCTCTCAGAGATATTAGCAGTTGTGGTTTAGGATTGTTGAGTCAGAAAAAAGAAAATGTTTTTTGAGTCCACTTCCTGAAAAGCCTCCTAAATAAGAGGATAGGGCAAGCAGGTCTTCTGAGAGAAGGCAAGCATTGGACAAAGAAGTTAACCCTTCCCATAGAGGTCTGGCTTCTACAGTGTTCTTTCAGGCCTCCTAGGACCCATGACAACATATGCTTTTATTTCAATTTTCTATAATTGAATTACATGCTTTTGTACTTCCAAGATCTCTCAAACAGCTCCCTAAAACAGCGTTGGTATTGTCATTTTACCTCCTTAAAAGCTTAGTGGTTCTTGATGCCTGTTAAATAAATTTCTTATAATTACAGAATTCATAGAGCGACAGTGATGGAAGGGATCTTTGTATACATACACTTTAGTGCTTATCAAACTTTGGTCTCTGAACAATTTCCAGAAGACTATTAAAATTCTCAGTGAGAAAATGACGCAAAGACACTGAAGTCAGAATTTTATGGAAGAAAATTTATTTATTTAAATTTGATTGAAACTATCTCTCAATTTTATATCGAAATGTCCTTTATTGTATGAAAAGACAGCATCAAGAGTTGACAGTTTGACTGTTAAGACAACACTGATAATGGAATAGAAGAATACAAACCTGATATCAAGAAAGCTGTAATATTTGCCATGATATTTAAAACCATAAGCATTTAAATCCTATTATGAATTGACATCTTGATCATGATGGTGCCTTAAACCTCATCCTATATTCCTCAGTCACAATCCCTTGCTGTCTTTCAAATGTACCTTACAGTTTCTTCAAAAATTCTACTCAGTTCAAGTGTTGCTACCTTTACAATAGTTCACTGTCAGAACAAATATATCTCTATATTTTGTACTCTCAAATGTACACCATTTATCATTGTATCATATCATGTTCAGATTGTTATCATTTATGGCCTATACACTCTACTGTGTTTTCCATCTCAGAAAATGGCATCACCATCTACTCAATTGCTCAAGCTGGTAACCTTGAAAACACCTCTTACCATATCTATACCAATTTGTAATTGACCATGACTCCTTGTCATTTTTACCTCCAGGATTCATCCTGCAAGTGTCTATTTTAATCCTTTCACTCCACAACTGAACAGATCACACTGTGTCTCTTTGTTCTGCATTGAAGTTCATTCTTGATGTAGCAACTACTTTTAGTGGTGATTTCCCTTCTGTGGATTTCTATAGCCTTCATGATAAAGCCCAGAGTCTTTAACATGTTATCCAAGATATGCAGTGCCTGTTCCCACTGCTCTGGCTCCTTTCTTGCTGTTCTTTTCTTTGTAGGCTTTGCTTCAGCTCTACTGAACTTTTAATCATTGAATTCATCTTTCTTGATGCTCTATGCTCTTGCTTGCTGACTTTTATTTCTAGATCTCTTAATTTTCACACATCCTAGTTTTACTACCTGGAACACTTTCACTATAGGAATCATTCTTGAGTCCCTAAGTTTTAATAGGTTCCCCAGAGCAGAGAACCTTTCCACTTACTGTGACACTCAACATTTTGTTTTGTAATTACTTGTTTAATTGATTTTCTCAGGAATAATATCTATTATATGTATCATTTTTTATCCTATCTCATAGCTCTAGTTTATAACCGTCTCTCAACAAATGTCTGTTGTACTAATAGAAGTCTTAAACTATACTTTCTCATATTAGTAAGACTTACACTCCTGTATTATCTCCTTGAATCAAGTAATTACATATATATGTCTGTATATACATACGTGTATGTGTGTGTGTATAGTAAGTTGATGGAAAATATTTAGTAGACACCTGTAGAGATACCTGATTAGCTTATTTTTTCTTGAGGGGCTTAGGACATAGATAATAACATGAGAAAGTATTAGATTGTATATTAATAAAAAGTGAGGATGAAGCATAATTAGTGGGCTGTATAACTAAATTAAAGCAAGTATTTAAGCTGATAAAATATTGTTTTTGTTAATCACTTTCCTTTGTTCCATTTTGGAACTGTATCTCATGTATCTCTGCAGAACTTTAAACTTGGTATTCAGTGGAGGATAACCTTTAAACTTCTGAAACTTCTGCTTCTAACTCCCAAATTTGAGGATTGCCTGCACATCCCCCATGATCAGGTTTTTAATGCTGTACTTGAGGTACATGTATTCTAGGTGAACACTCTGTGAACTGAGCTATATTCCTACTTCAGTAATACTGATTGTTTTGATCCTTGATTTTCAGTTCCTCCCACCATAAAATATCACTAATTTGCCTGATTTACATTTTAAAATGCTCTTTAATTTCATCAAGTAATAATATACATTTTTTCAATAATGATTTGGGAACATTTTAAGATAATAAATTAAAACTGCTTAAAGTAGCCTCTTGGGCTCTGTGTGTGTGTGTGTGTGTGTGTGTGTGTTTCTTAGAAACTTGGGGAATAAAACTCAGCCTGAAGTTCCTATGATGCTGCAGTCAGGGTTATAAATTATTGCTAAAGTAAGCGGTTTACATTGACCATCCAAAAGGTTTTCCTAGATTCTTGTGTAGATTCAGATAAAGTAGGGTGTCTAGTGGTTCAATCTATTGAGAAGACATGTTTGATCCTGTTAGTCACTGATTCTCTTTTCAGCAAACAAAACATACAAAGAGGTTAGCTTTTACAAGCACTTCATATTGTACATGTAATCTCAGACTCTTCGGCTGTCTCTTTGTGTATATTATTATACTAGCATTGGCCAATGAGATAAAACAGTGGGCAGGAAGTTTTTCTTCTTACAACTGTTTTGTTTTGTTTTAACATACTTAGCCTAATTCAGTGATGTTTTTTGTTAAAAGTGAGCAAACCATGAGCTGGTATTCTTTATTTTATAGGTTATATCATGAGCTTGGCTCACTCATTTTGTTTAAAAGGGGTTTTCCCATTCAAATCATTCAGATGTAATGATTGTGGAGCACAGTGAAACAAGATTGGGTAATTATTATTATAGTGTTAAGTCACCTATCTGAGTGACAGTGTATTTTCCATGACAGAAGACAGTGCCCAAATACATGTTTACCAAGAGATATTATGACAAGCTTCAGTTCCTATTCTCTAAGAAATCTTCTTTCAATTTCCCATTTTATTCAATATTAATCTCTCTACTATTTATCATGCTACACCAAACCAAGTAGGATTTATCTACAGACAAGAAGAAATGAGTGAGGAAAAGAAAGGAATAATTACAATTATAACTCCAGCATTATTGTTTGGATCATGGTAGGCTCCAAACAAATATGGGTTTGGAGTTGGAAATCATATGTATTTTTCTCTTTCTGCTATAACATACAGAATATCAAAGTATAGTCAGTGCTTTTATACAAATATAAAACAGTTTGTTATCAATAATCACTGTGAGAATAGTTGAAAGCTACGAAACTGATATACCTAGTCAAGTGGTAATTTCTCTTAGCAACCACAAATTGAGTTTAAGTCAAACTTACAGAAATAGAGGGTAGCATATTTTCCATAAGTGGAAGATATTGGTGAATCAGTATCTAATTATAGATAAATAGCATGAGTAAGCTTTCTTGTTCTATAACATGATATCTTAGTTACTTTTATATTGCTGTGATAAGACACTATGACCAAGGCAACTTATAGGAAAAAAGTTATTTGGGTTTACAGTTTCAGAGAGGTAGAATTCATAACCATCATGGCAGGAAGTGCAGCAGGAAGAAGTCAGGCAGGTATGGCACTGGAGCAGTAGCCAGATCTGAGGGAAGAGGTATGAACCATACAGATGTGCTAAATAGCTTTGCAAGTGGAAGAACAGAACATAAAACATGGAGGCCTGGAAACAAGTGCTTCTCTGGTGAGTCTGAGGACCACCAACATATTTGGCCAGATGACTCACTAGTTGTATAAAAGATTTAGAAGTTTTACCAAATTTGGCTATGTCACTGTAGAGCAAATTTGGCATAAAATGAAAGAGTTAGAGAATGATACCAATAGGAAAAGCTTAAAGTGTTTAGAACCCACTCATCAAAATGAAATAAATGACACATCCTGTTTAATGACTTGCCATAGAAATCACAAACACTTTTTAAATAAGAAGTAATAGAATTGCCTTCTTATGACTACTCTTTAGGTAGTAGTTAAGAATAAGAATTTAGTTAAAACAGAATGTGACCCTAATGTCATATATTTTAGGAAAGCAGGAGGAAAGGGGTGGTTGAATGCACCAAAATGACAAGAAATTTTGTAAAACAAAGACACAAAATTAGAAATTTCAGAAAAGAATCAGTCTTCTTATTATTCTCAGGCTAAACAAAGACTGATGATGACTCTAAAATACCAGTTTTTCCTGACATGTATTGAGACATCTGCATGAATAACAAGGTCCCAGAGACAAATGTCAACTTCATTTTAAGGAAAGCCTGAAAGTTGTTTTCTTAAGGAGGATTTATTGATGTGTTCATCCAAGTGTTTATTGATGTATATATTTATGTTCTGTCTCATTTGGCAAAGTTGTCAAAGCAGGTTACAGACTTTTGTACATAATCCACAATAAACAATAAAAACAACTGAAAGATTCAGTAAGAATAGAAACCATAATGTAAAGTCAAGTTGGGGTAAAACTATATGTCCTTGTTAACTGTAACTGCTCTCTACATGGAATTTGTTTTAGTATTTCTAGAAACAACTGAAAGAGCCCAGTAAGTGATCATTTATTTGATATATAATTCTTTAAGATAAAAACTAGATGTTTAAAAGAACAATGGAATATAAATTCTCTTTGTTATGAAAGACCCTAAGATTACCCCTAAATATTCTGTACCTCTTTGTGCTCAGGTAGACTTCCTTTAACCAGAAAAATATTGACAAATGGGATGGGTGGCCATCCCAGTATCACAGTGTTATAGAAGACACTATTTTAACAAAATGAGATGTGTTTCATTGTCATATTATAGGAGAGACTATGGAGAGGTCCAAAGGGATAGAACACTCTGTAGCTTCTGAGATCAGAGGGCAGCCTCTGGCTCATGGCCACTAAGGAAATGGGACTTCATTTCTACAACAACATAGAGATAAATTGTTCCAAAAACAAGAATGACCTTGGAATAAGATAATTCTCAGGTCAAAATCTGAGAGACCTACAGCCCTAGACAACATCTGGATTATAGTCTGGTGAGAGACAGGAGCAGCAAAATCCAGCTAGGCTATTCTGTACTTCTAGCCCATGAAAACTATGAGCTCATAAAGGAGTACTGTTGTAAGTTGCTAACCTCAGTCTCAAACCATCTTTCAGATCTTACTCTGATAGGCCTCTAATGGAAGACGGGGAACTAACTTCCATGGAGCTTTTCATTTCACACAGGACTGAACCATAGATTTATGCAGAAACAAGATAAATAGACCCCTAGGAAAAATTTTCTCACATGCCATAACAATCTCGGCTTGTGAGATGAACATTTGAATGTAGCAAACAAATTTCCCAAAATAGTCTGTCATCCTCTACATTAGACTCTCTAATATGGTACCCATATACTCTTTTTGTGTGTGGTTTGAATACTTAAGGATTTTACTGAGTATGTAATTACTCTACTAACTGCTGAACAATAATGTCATTTGCTGAGGTTCTTTATCACCAGACACATAATCATCTGTTCAAAAACAATTATGCAAGATTCTCATTGATCTTTAGAATAACTTTGGAGCTTTGCAACCGATAATGAACACATATACTTGTCATCCTTGCTTTAACACGGGTGAAGAAAGCCAGCTTCCCTGCTGTAGCATCTTCACATTCACTAGTCTTTGTATCTTTGAAAATCTGAAGGTAGATAAATGACTTTTTCTGTACAATTCAGTGTGATAAAACCTGCAGCTACTGTTCTAGAGTTCCATTTAATTTAAAAGGGAAATGACTGCTTTCCTTCCAAAGTAATAATACGTTTTAGCATGTGGATGACAGATGAAATTACATAATTCCCTTAAAGTAGATAATAAAATTTTAAGATATTACAATATACAGCATAGATGGCTAGCTTTTTTGTTCTTTTGGGCATGAGCTGTAGAAACATTTATAAAATATACTTCCCAAGAGATCATAAATTTTATCTTTAACAATGAATGACTATGCTCTGTCATCAGTGAGGGAAAATATTTTTTTAAAAACAAACCTATTATTTTACTAAAACACTGCTCCCATTCCCAACCACCTAACAATGTCTTTTATTAATAGGCAGGTGATAATGATAAATAAAAGCATGAATCAGACTAAATATTTTCAGCTAATTAATAATTATGATTGATGGAATACAATGGTTAGTTATTTTGAACAAGATGACTTCCAGCTCAAATGTCAGAACAAATTCAATAAGGGAGTTGGGTGGATTTGACTTCTCATGAGGCTAATGGGCTCACATTAAAATGTTCCCAAATGTAGAAGAAAATCATTTTAATTTACCCTCTTAGATTCAGTAGCTAAGCTCTACAAATTACTTACAAAAGACACATTAATAAAACAAAAGGTTTAGTTTAGTATATTCATAGGGCTTTCACAGGAAAGAAGTGAAAATACCAAAGTGAGAAGAATAGCCAAACTAGTACTTAGGCTTGTGAGCTTATCTATCATGTTAACAAAAGGGAATGAACAGTGGTAATAGTGCAAGTGGTTTTAATTTTGAAGGAGTGGCGAATTACAGAAAGATAACTAATACATGGAAAACTCATGGACAAGAAGGATTGTTTAGTAAGGTTTGTTTATACAGACACACCAGGGTGTCAGTTTTCTGTTGTTCTCATTTCTTAGTGTGGGAAAGAAGAGGGAGGATACTGTCACAAGTAAAAATTTATGCCCTAGTTTTATGAAGAGAGGGAAAGGGCAGGAACTTCCTTCTCTGTTCTTTATTACTTGTGATCAGCTTGAAATAACCCTTATTCAAAAGTGGTACATTTATGGGCATCATATTTGTATCCCCATTATTTGTGAAGTTTTGACATTAAAATGCTATGCATCTCAATATGACCACAAATTCATAAGTTGAAACAGAATTCTCGATGTTACACTATTTGGAGTTGGAGGCTCTTAGCAGGTGACTAGCTCTTAAGTAAAGCTGCCTTCATGAAGGAAATCAGTCTTGCAAAATTTATTTCAGAGAGTTGGCCATGTGAGGACAGAAGGAGGCACCGTCTGTGAATTAAGAAAGGGACCAGGCTGATAATGAATGCACATATGCATGTATTTGGAAATTCCAGTTTTCACTTCTATGAGAAATTAATTTCTGTTCTTTATAAATGCTTAGTATTAGGCATACTTTATAGCAGCCTGCATAGAATAAGACCAATAGATACTGAAAGTTGTGCATCTCCACCAGAACATTTCTGTAAGTAAACATTTAATCAAACTAATTTCAGTGACCTTTATAAGATAATCCACAATTTCTCCCATGGCTTAGTCTCAATACATGTATGAATTTATTATTCACTTTCTATTTGTACACTTTTCCAATAAGTTTTACTTCTATACTTGTGACCTTGAGGCATCATGCTATCTTAAATGACAAGAAATATAATAACGTAAGGGAAATGCCAATAAGTAGCATTTTTAAGTTGTTCCTCTTTGTCAAGCATTTAGTTCTCATGGGTATCCTTTATTGTAGATACTGTCATAATTTCGCTTTTATAGTTATAGAAAATGAGGCCTATAGAAGTAACATTTCTGTGTTAGTTTTCTTCTTGTTGCCACAACATATCTGACAAAAAAAACCCAGCTTAAGGCAAGAAAGTTTTTTATTTGGCCTCACAGTTTGAGGTTACAATCCATCAAGCAGGGAAATCATAGCATCAGGATCTTGAGGAAGTTGCTCATACTGAATTTCCAGTCAAAAAGTAGAAAATAATAGACGCTGTTACTCAGCTAGCTTTCTCCTTTTCATGTGTCTGATGCCACGCCCATTTATGTTGAGCTTTTCATGACAATTAACTGGATCTAGTATTCTTCAAAGACATTTCTAGAGTCTTGATTCTATTGTGATTGTTGATCACAGCAAATTGAAAATCAAGATTAACCATCACAAAGCTCAAATTCATTGTCAAAAGAATACTATATTAGAAACATAGAGTAACACATTGGATCTTTCCACAATGTCAGAACTTATTGACAAACAATGAATTTACAAGGTTTAACAAAAACTATCGAATAATCTATTAGTATATTGACTGAGGTGAACATAGGTTCTTTTATTACAATCTTAATTATTACTATTAACTCTCATATCACACATCACACGGCAGGCAGTAAATATGTCCATAAATGTATAGGAGTATATATGGCTTACAGGATGAATAAAAATTAAAAAGGCTGCAGTGGAATTTTAGAAGCAGCCTTTAAAAGAGTCTGTATTAAGGGAATTAACCAGACCATTGCTGCAAGGACCTGCTGTTGCTGCAGCTGCTGGTGTCAGGTTTGAGAGTGAGGCTGTAGAGTTCAGCAGCTAAGTGAAAGGTTGGAACCAGCTCTGGAACAGAAGCATAAAAAGCTATATCAGATCCAAGTCCATACATGCAAATAGTCCAGTAGGCTGCATCAATAACAGAGATGAGGAATAGGGGAGGGGACAAGGACCTAGCTGAGTCCAAGCTCCAGGAACAGTCCTGGGTTCTTGAAGATAACATGATAGTAGATCATAGGTTTGTGTGAGGCCATGTCATCACAGTGTTCAGTGTTCCAGGTGAGGGAGTTATACTGCTTACTTGACCTGGCATGTCTGGTAAGTTCTTAGTCATCATTTCCCTTATAAAATTTTAATATATTTACATGTCCATGAAGTCTCAATTCACCCCAAATAAATATAAAAGGTGGATCCCTTTCTAATTCTGGGAATCAGTCATTTATCAGCTAGATGGGTGGTTCCTTACAAATGGTTCAGGCTCTATGTTAACCTAGGGGCCACAGATATCCCTCTCCCTCAAAATAGAGTCAAGAGCTGATTGTAAAACTGTGTCTCCTAGGGCAATGAAAAGCCTTGAAAAGCTACTGTTTTATGTAATATGAAATCACTTAGGACATAACCTGATATTAAGACTCACATATGAAGTTAGGAAGAGAGAATTTATGACCAAATATGAATCTTCCTAGTTTCTAGTTCATTTTGACTTCCTTTATATTGTCTAATCTCTAAACTGGGACAAGTTAGAAGATCATAAACTGCTGGGTGGTGGTGGCACATGCCTTTAATCCCAGCATGTGGGAGGCAGAGACAGAAGGATCTCTGTGAGTTTAAGGCTAGCCTGGTCTACAAAGTGAGTTCTAGGGAGGCCAGAGTTACAACAGAGAAACCCTGTCTGGAAAAACCAAAACAATACAAAACAAAACAAAACAAAACAAAAACTAGAAGATCATAAGCTGTGAAAACAGCATAATCCATGTAGAGTCCCAGAAAACATCAGAAGTATGACTTTGGGAATATTAACTTTTTGAGATTAAATTCCTTACTTATATTCTTAGCTGTATCAACTGTGTCTGGCTAATTATTGTGATCATAAATTCAAAATTCAAATTTTAAATTTGTTGATCATTTTCTGTCACTGTATTTTCTCCATTTAATTCTCTGGTTGAAAGTCCTTGTGTATTGTGAGATACTAGGTAAAGAACCATGATCTAATAATTTTATTGGATTTATAATGTATTTCTTCATTTCAAAAGTGGTAAACTGAACATATGCAGATCTATGTATCTGTTTTGTTTTACCTCCAAAATTTAAAATTTTCACTCTTTGCTATTATGTAAACATCCAATAAAAAATATGAACTTTATGTAGCTTTGCCAAGAAGTTTTCTGCCCTGTGCAACCTTCCTTATGATTGAATCCCACTGGGACTTCTAGGAACAGCTTAGGATATAAAGGAGGAGATATATATATTATATATATATATATATATATATATATATATATATATATATATATATATCCAGTTGGCAGTTGACAGTTGGTGGGATGATTTTATTTAAGAGATGATGATTGAGTTCGCTGTAAGCTCCTGTTCTCTGAGCTTCAGACAGATAAGGACAGCCCAAAAAGGCAATGAACCTTTCTTTCTCTCTTTAAAGCCCATCTATAAGAATGGTGAAGAATTCTCTCTTTTCTTTCTATCTTTTTAGAGCTGGAGGGTTAAAAAAAAAGGCACAGTGGGAATCAATTGCAAATTAGGAAGATGTCACAATGGGAGGTGGGACAAGAGAGCAGGCTTCAGGAATCTTAGTTACAAGCAGCATTCTAATGTGGAGCAAGTGAACAGCTTTCAGAAAAAGAGAACAGGAGCCTTCAGTTACGAGTGGCGTCCAAATGAGGGGCAGAAATTTAAGGATAAAAAAGATGAGAAATTCGATTTCAAATATCATAAGGAAATGCAGTGGAAGAAGGGATGGATGTTTGTCTTCAAGAGGCCAACAAAGTAGTTATACTGGCTGTTACCACCAGTATATATACCACTTTGCTTTCAGTGGTGATTTGCTTTTAATTTTTCTTCCTTTTCTTCTATTTCATATCAAAAGAGGTTAAGTAAGTGGCTATGCAACTAGAAGAGTTGTGGGGGCCATTATAAAGAGCCAAGAGAGGAAAAGCAGAGCAAAAGGAAGAATGAAAGGGCTCAATTTTTTTCTTTCTTTTCAAAAAGGAAATCATAAAAAAAATTGGCAGAAGTACTAAAAGAAATAAAGGAGGAATTTTTAAAAAAGTAATTTGTGTTGCTACTAAAAGAGATACGAGGGGAATTAGGCTAGAAAAAAGGAAAACTGAGGAACTGGGAATACAAACTTGGGGAGAATTAGAAAGTGTGGGAAAAAAAAGCTGAGGAACTGGGACCACAACTAGGCTTGTTCCCAGTGACAGAAAGAAATATTTTACCCCAGGTAGATAAAAGGGAGAAGATTGTACAGGATGATGGTCCTGTTGGGAAAACAAGAGACGAGTCTACCTGGGAGAATGGTCAGAAAAGGGAGCCTAGGGTCACAAAATCACCTTCAGAATTTCTAGTAGTGATCTGGCATATTCTAGCTAGTGAGGATAATCCCCAAGCTTATAATAAAACAGGATGGAATCTGATAGAAATGAGTGAGTGATTTAAGGAGATCGAAGGAAGCTGTGGTGTTGTATAGCATGCACTCATCCTATGTAAAACATATGCTGCACTGCAACACCCAATGGTCCCATTTGATTGGAAAGGGTTAATAACAGCTATACTAGAGGCAGGTTCTCTGCTTCAATGGTAAACCTGGTGGAAGAAAGAATTGGCAAATATGGAACAGCAGAATGGGGCTAGAGGAATAAATATAACTGAAATCAGCTCCTTGGTGAGGGTTGGTATGCTGAATTACAAAAAGAGATTAAGTTAGATGACATGAACATAAAATGATGTCATTTAGCAGCTTTAAAATCTTGGGAAATAGTAGAAGAGCCAGGAAAAAAGTCTACCTCATTCACAAAAGACATACAAGGCTCAAGTGAAGCCTTTACAGACTTTTTGCAGTGATTATATGCACTAGTAAAGAGCCATCTTAGACCATGAAGCAAAACAGGTACTGATTGAGAACATTGGCATTTGAAAATGCCAACACAGACTATAAGGAAGTTTTAAGGTCATTAAAAGCAAATTCTATATCATTGCATCAATGTATCAGAGCTACTTCAGACATTGGTTCCAATACATACATGGCCATTGTAATAAAACTAGCTATAGTTAGAGGGCTGAAATATCAAAATGTCCAATGCTTTAAATATGGAAGACATGGCTACTTGCAAAGAGATTATGACCAAGCTACTTCTAAAGATGATAGTTTGTTTAAATATCAGTCTGGGAAAAAGGAGCAGATTTCTGCGGGTGTGCAGATCCTATGGAAAGTGTCAACACTGGGAGAATGAATGTCAATCCAAGAGAGATATACAGGGGAATTCCTAGCTGTTGTAGAAACAGATCGTGGGGCCAAGCTCAGGCCCCAGGATAATAAAAGGAGCATCTTGCATCCTGTCAGCCCAGGGGTGGCATGCAAACTGAAAAACCCAAACATGGTGTTGAAGATCTGATGCATGTTACAGAGGGCAGTGCTATGCTGGAGGGCCATGCTGGTTATAGAAAGATAGCTTACCCTATCCCCAAACTTTCAATGCTGTAAAATTACTACTGGAGTTTATGATCCTCTTCCCCCAGGGGCAATAGGAATGATCCTATGTAGGGGCAGACTGACATTAGAGGGATTCGTTGTGCATCTAGGAATTATAGATGGAGATTTCAAAAGAGAAATTAAAACTGTGGCCTATGTTAAAGGGACCTGCAGTTTAATGCAGGGAATAGGATCATGCAGCTGTTACTGTTTCCTGATATCAAAAGAGAAACTACCCCTGTAATTTTGGAAGCACCAAGAAAAGGGTGTTCTGGCAGGCTGTCATTAATGATAAAGTACCAAAATTAAAAATGCAAATAAATAGCATTGAAATATAAGGGTTGTTGAACACAGGTACAGATGTACCAATAATTTCCCAAGAGTCATTGAATTCAAATTGGCCACTTTAAGAAGTATCCACACAGTTTTTATGGATTGGGAAATCATCCCACGTAAAGAAAAATGTGAATAGGGTTAAATGTTTGAGGTCAGTTGGGCAAAAGGGAAAGTTAAGGCCTATGTTGCTGACACAGCTATAAATGTATGGGGAAGAGATTTATTGCAACAATGGGGAACTCAGATTAATATCTCTTCTATCCCAGAAAAGGTACATAAAGTAATGTTCAAAGGGAAGATGCTCTTAATAAGGGGAATGCACAGAATGTATAGGTTGTTGAAAAGCTGGATACAACAGGTATTGAATTTCCAGATTTATAAAGGGGGCAAACTGCTGAAACCACACCAACTGCCCTACCCTTAAAATGGTTAAATAATAAACCTGTGTGGATAGAGCAGTAGCTTTTAAAAGAAAACTCGCAGGCACTTTGCACGACTGGTAGAGGATCAGTTAAAAGCTCAGCATATGGAAGAGTCTATCAACCCAGGGTACTCTCCTGTATTCTTTATAAAAAAATCTGGAAAATGGAGAATGTTAACAAATTTGAGGACTGTCGTCAAGATGATTCAGCCCATGGGTCTGCTACAGCCTGGAATTCCTTTACCTTCATTATCACCTAAGACATGGCATCTGATAGTGATTGATTAAAAGATTTTTTAAACAATCCCCTTGCATGAGTAGGACAAGGAAAAATTTTCATTCACAGTGCCTACCTATAACAATGTTCAACCTCTCAAAAGGTATCAGTGGAAAGTCCTTCCCCAGGGAATGTTAAATAGTCCAACTTTATGCCAATATTGTATGTGACAACTGTTAGAACTAATTTGAAAACAATTTTCCCCAATATATTATTTATCATTATATGGATGACAGTTTGTTGGGAGATTCTGACACAGATACTTTAGAAAAAATGTTTGATGAAATGGAAATACTCTTACCTTGTGGGGGGCTACAAATTGCTCCTGAAAAATACAATGAGGAGATTCTATTAACTATCTAGGTTATAAGTCAGCAAAAAATTCAACCACAGAAGGTACAGATCAGAAGAGATCAGTTGTGAACTCTTAATGATTTCTGAAAATTATTTGGAGATATCAATTGGGTAATTCCCACAATTGGATTAATTATGCAAGAGCTAAGAAATTTGTTTCAAGTATTACAAGGAGAATCCAGTCTAGATAGTCAAAGATGCTTAACTGCTGCATCTGAGCAAGAGTTAACTCTGGTAGAAAAGAAACTATTACATGCATATGTGGATCACATAGATCCACACATGAATTGTATTTTGGTCATCATTCATTAAAAACATTCCCCTAATGGGATTCATATTCAGGGAGAGGATAATATCTTAGAATGGATATTTATGGCACATAAGCAGAGTAAAAAATTATGTATATATATATATATATATATATATATATATATATATATATATATATCGATCAGTTATTAATAGGATGTGTTAGAAGCCTCAAAATGTCATGTAAAGCAACACATAAACAGTAAAAGTTTAAAAAGGAATGTCTCCATTAATTGATGACAAGCCAAGGAAATTATAAAGTATTATACAATGTATTCCTTGTATAATCAAGCCTCATGGCCTGTTGGAAGTAACCCTAAGGGTACTAAAAGAGGGGAAATCTGCACCATGGCAGATGAATGTTTTCCATGTTGCAGAACTTGGGAAACAAACGTTTTAGACCATATTATCTATACTTATTCAGGATTTCAATGGGCTCCTGCCTTGATTTCTGCTGATTCTATAATTACACATTTATTGGAAGTAGTGGCTATTACAGAAATACCTTTACAAGTTAAGACTGATAATGCCTCTGAATATGTCTCCAGTAAAATAAAAAAAAATTTTGCATACTATGGAATAGAGCATATTACCAGTATACCACACAATCCTACAAGACAAGCATTTCTGGAAAGTTCTAAGTGGACATTAAAAAATGCTTAACAGACACAAAGGAATAGTGAAGACACCCTAGAGATACACTATGTAGTGTAATAAATAGTAGTGCACTAAATAATATACTAAATATTGATCGATCTCATTGTTACCTTGTGCCAACAGGCCTGTGAACCCTGTGTGAAATCTAATATGAGTAATATATAATGGACAATTTCTGTCTCTAATCACTTGTTGCAGTTGCATAAATAACTGAGTTAATTCTGAATTATAAAGAATAAACACAGCAGTTTCTATATGCAAAACAACCTTTTCTGCATAGTGAGAATCCATGAACATATTAAGAGATTCAGGAAACTCCAACAATACCATAAGAATATACTAAAATGCTAAATAATACTAATAAATACTAACTTTAAATTTTCTGAATGTTAATGAGACAGGACCAACAGAAATTGAGAGGCATTGAACACTAGAAAGAACTGCAGAGTTAAATCAACCCATATATTATAAAAGATGTATTAACATCTGAATGGAAATCAGAACATGTGCTGCAGTGGGGAAGAGGGTATGCCTATATTTCCAGTGGAAGTGGAAAGTTGTGGCTACCATCAAAACTGAGAAAGATTAGATTTGAGTCAGGGAGATCTCCTGAATACCCTGATCTCTATCTGAAAAGCTTGACTATGGGAAGAACATTCTTTTTAAAAGTTAGAGCCTTCTAATGATTATATTAAAGTACAAAATACTAAAAGCAACAAAGAACCTAACCTAGTAGGTTTCTGAATCCTAAACTTCCACCTAACTCCAACTCCACTGACAGTAAGGAGTACAAGGAAGATGAAGAATATGAAGCCTTGATGAAAAATTCCCTGTGTGAATCTCACTTTGGATGATTTGGAACAGTTGTCTGGCAGTAATCAGAAGGTTCCAGTAAAAGATAATGAAAGTGATGGCCCACAAAATGCCAATCACTGCATGTGACACCTATAAGTGTCCCAAGACTTCCAATGTCTTGTACAATGTCTGACAGTGCATTAGTACCGAGGAGACTGTGACATCCCTTTTAGAGGAAGAGAACACTTACAGGAAAAAAAAAACAGAGGAAAACACCTTAAAGCCAAAGTTCCAGGCATTCAAGGGAATAGGCTGTCTCTATGCAAAGGAATCTGTGGACAAACCATTGAGAGAGACTGTTGACTTTAAAAATATCAGTGAAAATCAGAGTTCCTTGAAACATGAAGATCTCTATAGCATTGTTATATAAAATGGATCCATGTGTGTTAATGGCTTCAGGCCATTAACTAACTTCATGCCAACCTGTAAAGAATGTAAACAGCCCAAACCACATTCAGCTTCCAAAGAAACAGTATACTTTAGAAAGCCAGGACCATAAAAGCAGTGTTTTCTACTAGTATTGACAAGAGAAATAAAAATCTTCTATCATGCTTTCTGTTAGGAATGCATCATGTATGAATGCTAAGGATAAACTCTTGAAGACCAAAAAGGAAAAGAGATGATGGCCTAGCAGAAGGCCTCAGAGAAAAAGCAATCATAGCACAATTTATGGCTTATTAAAAGGTGGGACATTTGCAGGGCACTTTGCCAAGAAGTTTTCTGTCTTGTGCAGCCATTCTTATGATTGGATGCCACTGAGACTTTGGGGAACAGCTTGGGATATAGAGGAGGCAGTGACCAGTTGGCAGCTGACAGCTGGTGGGATGGTTTAAGAGGTGATAATTCATTTCCCTATAAGTTCCTATTCTCCAAGCTTCAGACAGATAAAGACAGCCAAATGGGTAGTGATTCTTTCTTTTTCTCTCTTTAAAGGCCACCTGAAACAGTGGTAAATTCTTTTTCCTTTCTATCTTTTTAGAGCTAGAAGGTTAAGAAAAAGCACAGTGGGAATCAGTTCCAGGTTAGGAATCTGTCACAGTGGGAGTTGGGACAAGAGAACAAGCTTCAGGAATTTACTTACATGTAGCACTCTAATGTGGGGCAAGAGAACAGCTTTCAGGACAAGAGAACAGAAGCCTTCAGTTACATTCTCATGCCAATAATGTTGCCAGCATTTCACTCTGGCCACCACATGATTCCCTAGTCCTTGTATTTTCTACTAAATGAATTCAGACAAGACATAGAGAGCACTGTATAGAAGATAGATATTGGTAGATAAGCAAAATTTATTACAAAACATTGTGACACACTCTCAAGGTGTGAGGATAGACAATGAATAGAGCGACCATTGTATCAGGTACACTCACAGGAGATAAGAATAGAAAATGGCTCAAAAGACCACGATGTGAACCTACCTACATGTTTAAATAGGCTATAAACTTTTTCTAAAGTTTCTGAAACAGAGAGTTTTCTTTGTGGACATTTTCCTGTCCAGGTAATTGATAGACTTATTTAGATTAACTCTTAAGACAACAGACATAAAACGTCTTTGTATTGTGCAAGAAAGCCTCGGGCTAGATAATAATTATTTGAATAAATTATTCTTTGAGATTTTAATACAAAGTATTTTCATCATATTTACTCACCATCCTTCCCTATAACTTCTCTAAGATGCACTCCAACCAAAATCCTCCCGACTTCATATACTCATTTTCTTAATTTAGTAATCCACATAGTTCAATATGCTTATGGTGTGGTGTCATCCACTTGAGAATGGTTGACCTACCAGGGGCCACATGCCTAAACAAAATAGGCTCCCCATTTCTCAGAAGCTATTAACTGTCAATTGCTCCTCAGTTAGGAATGGGATCTTGTGAGGCCCTTCCCATTCATGGTAGAATGTTGGCTGGCTTGATCTTATATAACTGTTGTACAACCACAGCTTCTGTGAATTCATGAGTACAGCACATCTTTCATGTCCCAAAGACACTGTTTCATTTCTGTCCTCCTCAACTTTTACGGCTCTTATACTCTTTGTACCTCCTCTTCCTCTTGGTCCCTACACATTTCAGGGATGGGAGGAATGATAGACATGTCTCATTTATGGCTAAGTACTCTACAGATGCTTACTTAATTCTCTATACTTTCACCAGTAGTTTCTTTGTTCTCCACTGCCTACTACACAAGGAAATCTTAATGAGGTCTGAAAGCTGCCTTTATTCAGCATGTAGCTTCCCTCTCGGTTAATCTTTATGGAAACAATCTCATTGACTCCCTCATCAGAGTGCCCTTATGGTGATTCTAAATGCAGGCAAGTTGACAATAAAGATTAACCATAAGAGTTATTCAGGAAAATTTTTGAAACTGAGATAGAATTGTAGATTGGTATTAAATATCAGACATCTCCTACATCTTTTCACTTAAATTTATTTGCCTGCATATTTCCTGTGTGTATATTCTGTATATAGTATCCTTTTCAGTAGTTTTTAAGTTAAAAGCTGATTGCCTCCAATAATACACTATGCATTACCTATGAAGGTGCAATCTGTCCTTTTGGACAGCTCACATTAAAAAGGATTTACTTAAATTATCTTGAATCTATGCCCCTAAAATTTCTACCCATTAATTTTAATCGTTCACTTTGGGAACACAAAAACTAAACCTGCTTACTTCATTTCCTAAATACATTAATTTTACTGATACTGGAGGATTACTGTCGTGGCCTTATATATTTGTGGCATATATTTTAATCCCTTGATTATCTTGGAGCATCCCTCTGAAGACATAGTAATCTGCTAATTCTTTGTGAAAAAAATTTTCCATAATGAAAAAATTTGAAATTTTAATAAAAATATTTTAAAATAGAACTAGTTCCTGTAATCTTGTCAGGGCTGATGGTATTGAATAATACAAAATTTCATCAGCTTTTCATTTCACGGTATATGTTGCAGTCACAGTTTGGGGGACACTCTTCAACTTTAAATATTTTACTAAGTTTTGAGGGACTTATTATATCATTGTCAAATCGGGTATACACCATTTTTAAATAAACTTAATGTGTACAGTCAAGAATTCTGATCACTTCTCCTAATGGGTCAGTCAGTTTTAGAATATTTGGGGGGATGAGGCCGGACATAATTTAGGACATACTGCTTGAAAAACTGCTCTATCCATGACAGTGTCTGATTCCAAAAGATGCTTGTGCCAAATGGTCTAAACAACAAAAGCCTGCCCCTGTTGCATTTTTCAGAATATTCAAGAAAAGACAAAGTTATTAGTTGTGCCTTGAAACTAGGCTTGAGCTTCTGGGAATTAGTTTGCTTCTTTGAAGGAAATATGTTAACCAGTTATTGCCATATTGCTTGCTTTGGGATAACTGACATCATCCCTTATTTAGTAGATGGTAAAAGCCAGCTCATTTTGTTTATATTTGTTGCAGAAGTTTAATTCTATTTATGTTTAAAATGGTTGTTTTGTGCATTGTTGGATGAAGGGCTGCCAAGGACTTGGCATTTTGTATTGTCTGCAGGTATCAGCTTATTATGTAAATGATGTTTGATTGCTCACAATCTGCACATGATATTAATAGAACACCTGAGGAACTTAAGTATCAATAAAAATCCCTGAGATAAATGCTCATGGCTCCATTATCCAGTATGGCACTTGCCATGATAGTGGTTCCCTCTGAAGAGGTCTGGCAGGGTTTGTACTCATGGGGGAAAAAGGTTTGGCATTATGAGAGCCCAGGAGAAGCCACTGGTGAAGGTACAGCCTCAGTGGCAGTTGAAGGGTCAGGATTGAGGGGGTCATGAAGAGATGTTGGGGCTTGGCACCATGAAGAGAGCCCAGGAGAGGCTATTGGTGAAAGTGCAGCCCAGTTGCAGCAAGAGACCCCAGCAGTTTTGAAGATGCCAGTGCCATGGGATGACCACCAAGAACAGCAGCAACAGTGTAGGGGAGCCAGCCAGAGACTGGAGGACAAGCTGTGTGTGCTGCAGAGGACAGAGCCAGAGAAGTGACCCAAGCCCTTTGGAGGAACCCAGAAGACCGGATGTGAATTCCAAATAATTGGACATTGATAATGTTTTTTATGCTGTCCAAAGACATTGTGAAAATCTTGATAGATGTTTGGTTTCATTTGATCCTGTTCTTGTGATTGTTCCTCTTGTAAATAGTTCTGGTGTTGTGTTAAATTGGGTTGTAGGGTTAAAGCAATTTCTTTGATTGTCATATACAGAAAAATGGAAATGATGCAGAAGCTTATTTTTAGTTATATTTAAAATGGTTGTTTTGTGCACTATTGAAAAAAGGACTTCCTTGGTCTTAGCATTTGTATTGTCTACAGGTGATGATTTTATGTAAATGATGTTTGAATGCTCAAGAACTTCATGTGCTGTCAATAGAACACCTGACAAGTGACACCCCAACATGAGGGAGGACATCATACCATCTAATCCAATGTGGAGACAAGGAAGAATGAGAAAGAAACTCCAAACCTCACAGAGTCCAGTAAAGTACTCAAAGGGCAGCTCCCAGATGACAGAGATTATATATATGCAAAAATAATGAGTACAAGTCTCCTGAAGGAAAGAGGAGATTGAGGAAGAAAATATGTCTCTATGAAGAAAGAAGGCTATGAAATTAAGTGAGAAAGAGGGCCCACAGAATAGAGGCCTTTAGAGAAAGAAATTTTCATGGTTAAAAACAAAGAATACAACTGGGAGCAGGGAAAAAGCAAGGTTCTAACCAAGTTTCCTGATCATGGAGCTGACATTCCCTCCTACCACTGGCAGCAATGAAGGCACAGGAAATTCAAATCAAAATGTGCTGTTCTACAAACTGAGTTTGATAAAGGCTTTTGTGTGTGTGTATCTGTGATGCCCAAGCAGGTCTTGTGTTTAATATCTATGAAGAAGATTGTATTTGTCCCCATAGCAATGGTGGAATAGAATGGTAAACTGCCAGAATGTTTAGACTGAAAGTTCTTCCCATCAGCCCAGGATCCCCTGCTATGGAAACCACTGAATCTGGAAAGTATTTCCTCAGAGTGAGCACACAGAAGCTGTCTTCTAGAACTGGCAGAGGTTGTTTCTCATGCTGGTAGCTGAATTTGGTGCTGTGAGAATCACCCAGGTAGTATTGGTTTTGAAGGCATGAAAGGATCAGGGAAAGCAGCCAAGGCCTGGAACCATGAAGAGTCCAGAGGAGCTATTGGTGAAAGTCAGAGATAGTATAGTAGATTGGTATTAAATATCAGACATCTCCTACACATATTTCCTGTGTATAAATTCTCTATATAGTTTCAGAGTTAAAAGCTGATTGCCTCCAATAATACACTACGCATTACCCATGGAGGAACAATCTGTCCTTTTGGCAAGCTTACATTAAAAAGATTTACTTAAATTATCTTGAATCTATGCCCCTAAAATTTCTACCCATTAATTTTAATTGTCCACTTTGGGAACACAGATTAAACCTGCTCACTTCATTTTCTAAGTACATTGATTTTCCTAACATTGGAGAAGAACTATCAGAGCCAGAGAAGTGATCCCTTGGAGGAGCTCAGAAGATTGTGAGTGAATACCAGATAATTGGAAATTAATAATGCTTTTCTGTTGTCCAAAGACATTGTAAAAAGCTTAATGGATATTTGATTACATTTATTCCTGTCTTTGGGATAGTTCCTCTTGTAAATTGTTTTGCCAGTGTGGTGTTAGGTTGGGTTGTAGAGATAAAGCATTTTTTCATTGTCTCATACAGAAAGGGGAAGATGTTGCAGAAGTTTATTTTTAGTTATGTTTAAAATGGATGTTTTGTGCTTGTTTGGTGAAGTGCTGCCTAGATCTTGGCATTTTGTATTGTCTGCAGGTGTTGGCTTTATGTAAAAGATGCTTGATTGTTCATGATCTCTACATGGTATTAAGAGAACACCTTGAGGAGCTTCAATATTAATAAAAACCCTTGAGATGAGATGCTCAGGCTTCTACTGCCTAGTGTGGTACTTGCCATGATAGTGGTTTCCTCTGCTGAAGTCTGGCAGGGTTTATGTCTATGAATATGCCTCTTTGTCTCTTGATGAGCCCACACAGTGGCTAACAACAACAGAAATCCATTACCAATATTTTGAATTACAATACTCATAATGTGACTTTTGGTTACATTGTAAAATTTATTATCTTTTGCTTGCTTTCTTGTGCATGTCTTCCCCTGCCAACTGTTTCGTAAGCTTTTTGAAACCAAGACATGCATCTTCTACTTCATTTGTGTTCATGGTTTTTGTTTCCTCCCAATATCTAGTACAATAAACACTTAATAATTACTGCTTAGGAGGACAATATCTGCATGTGGTCTGTGTCACTTGGCTCAACTCTAACAATCCAGCCTGTGCCATTTACCCCACCCAGCTTTCTAGGAAGACTTAAGTCACATGGATCCTAGTCTGCATACTCCAGCTGATTTTGAGAAGCCAGATATCATGGATGGAAATGAGGAGGCTGTTTGCTTAGATATGAGGGACTTCAGCTTATCCAGAGAATGCGTTCATTGAGGCTACTTGACCCTGGGAAGTTTAAAGGCTCTACTTGTAAATTTAACATGCTCTTTGTAGACCATTGATAAGAAATGCTCACAAATTAGGCCAAGTTCTCCCCCAAGTCATGGCTTACATGTTTACTTTGAGAGATTTGCACTTCCTCCTGGCAAGTATTAGTCCTTTTCCCTCCTGTAAGAAATATGAAATTTGTCTCTGATCATGAGGATTTTTATATTAACCTATTTTTCAGTCTTTACTGAAGAAAATCCATTTTTCTTCTGCTCTTGCTCAGTTGGCTCAAAAAAAGGCAACTACCATACAACTACTTAGAAGCAACTCTGGTGCTTCTAAGTCTACTGCTCAGCACTTTTCAAATTAGTTCAGATTTTGTTGTTCTTCATGGTAGAAGATAAACCCTTAAAATCTTTTCTCATAAATTACTACCTCTTTAGAAGACTCACTAAGATCTTCCTAACCTGGATATTTGCAAATAAACTTTCCAACCATTTTATTCTAAGACATATTTTTTCTAAGATATCTGAGACTTAACCTAAACTCCAACCTGAAGACAACAGACAAGTTGTGACAAACATGGTACTGTTATCACAGAGAAATAGCTTTGCAAGAAGTATCTGAAATACAAAAAGGAAATCTGAAGAAAATACTACAAATTGAAATATTTCTCTAAGAAGATTAGATAACATGGTTGTTTCATCCTCAGAGAGGCTAAATGACGTTCTTCGTAAAGTGTGTGGGCATATGTTGCCTACTATTAGATGCAGTAGCAAGCCACTGGAATTCATTTTCAAAAGCGAAGCCTGCTTGTTTCACTGAAAACTGCTGGTTGTAAAAGAATAGTCTCCATTTCAGTAAAGCAAAGAGAAAATTAAGAGGCAAAGAGGCTGACATTGGTTAATTGCTAATCCGTGGAGTTTGGAGTAGAAGGTAAGTTGTTGAGTTTAAATACTGTACAATGAAATGAAGGTTTAAGAGACAACACAAATGACCATTGCTAATTTATGAAGATTGCTACTTTTTTTTTTTTTTTACCAATTTCCTCATTTTATATTTTCAACCTGAGAGTTTGGGAATTTTCCAACGATAAAAAACAAAATCATAACACAATATTTGGTAGTTCATTGGTTGATATCATTATTCCTTTTGCTATCATAGTGATTTCAGCAAGCCAAAACTATGATAAAGGGCAATAAAACACATTTAAAGAAAGTCTGATATTGATAGTTATTATTTTACAAAATATGTTGTGATAACATAATGGGTGAGTGGCTTTCATAGAACATTTAGTTAATTTGAAATCAGTAATTGTGAAGAATTGATCATTCCCTAGCATGTTTTGTATCTGAAGGGCAAAACATTTAGTAAAATTTATTTTACATCCAAATAAATATTTTAGTCTGCCATTTACATCTTATCCTTTATAAACTGTGCTCTAACACTTGGTAACATGTGTATAACATGTGTCACATTCATAATAATGTTTTATTTTCCATAAATATTTTATTCTACAAGTATTTTGTACAACTTCTATGTACAAAGTACCGTGGAAGACATTGTAGGGAAAGGAAATTCGAAATAGTCCTTGGTTTAAGAATCTTGCCTTCTAATCTCAGTTTGACCACTTACTAGCTATAAGATCTAGATATTTTCTTCTAATATGAGAGTGGAAGGAGGCTCTGTATTGAATTATCCCTGAGTTACCTTCCCACTACAGTATAGTTATAGTCTCATTCAATGAGGAAAACTTTGTATCTGGTAGAAATTGATAGGATTGTATGGTGCTGAAATCTATTATAGAATTAATTATAAACAATAAAACATAGTATCATGGGCAATTTTAAGGGAGATAAAGGTACAAGCAAAATGATATGGGGCTTGAAAGGAAGTAGTTCTCATGCATGATACCTATAACCACTTCATTGAGGGTGTGTCTGCGGGGGATGTGGCTTCTAACAGGTCAATGGGAACTAAATCGCTCTTGAATATTACTCAGGATTTTCCACTGACAAACCAAAGGTACAATAAAGTCAACTTTTAAGGTTTTGTAATCTGTATTTTTGAAGTAGTTAAGTAGTTGGTATAAGTAGGACTTGTAGTCAAAACTAAAGAAGATTGTGGATAGGTAAAGCAGGGAGGAGTCATAGGAGTGTAATCTTCTGCTGATGCTAATGGCAACTGTGCATTTGTATAATAATTAACGATCATCAGTGTTACATGAGAGTAAGTTAGAATATGGTTTGGAACTCTAGTAGACCTGTGGGTTTGTTTGTTTGCTTCTTGTGCTTGTGTATGTGTAATTTTTTTTTATCAGATCTCTGCCCCTCAGTATAAGTGGTGCACTCTTGGGCATTCCCTTGGTCTCATATGCCCCAGTTAGTTACCTTATTTGTAAAATTGAGACAATGATTGTCTTATTAGGAAGCTTATTAGGTATTTTGACTATAAAGTCAAAATAGGATCAAGTATATAAGAGAAAGCTGAAAGCAAGGCTCTGAGAGTCTGTGCCATTTATTAGAATGCAGTTTTCTTTGTAGTACATCAGTAACTCCTAGCCTGAGAGATTTCTGCCCACACCCTTTCCCTGAGGGGATCTGAGAAGATAATAATGAGAATCTATGAGTCATTTTCAATATTTGAAAGGAGCCTAACAGAGAGCATTCATTTACTTTCGATAAATTACACAACCTGACTAAAATGTCAAGTTTCTTTGCTTTTGCCTGAAATTATATCAACTTATTTTGATAAAACTGGCTATCTCATGCTGATGGGAAACAGATTGGCAGCTTTATATGTCTCTGATGAATAGAAATGGGAAACTAAATTTGAAATCATAAATGTTGTTGATCTAGATTTTTTTATAATTTGAGAGACTGTGGATGAAAAGTAAAGTTCCCCCTTGTTACTAAAATGATTGAAGAGCACTGCTTTACACACCATGCTTCCCTCTCTGACTCATGATGATTGCAATATTGGAGATGTCTAAGGATCTATGGTCAAAGGAATTTTCAAAGTTTGACAGCTTAAGGGTAAATTGTTTTTGTATACTAAGGACTCTAGAAATGATGATGCATGTAACTTATTCTTTCTGCCTGTGAGATGAGGAAACTGAGGCTCAAAGAGGAAGTACAATGACCTGATCAAACTTCCCGCACGCTAGCTAGTGGCACAAGCCAACATTTTATGCTAGGGTTATGGATCTATACTCCAGAGCCTCTTTAGATCCATCACAAAGAAATATAGCCATCTCATCTTTAGGTCTTCACAGTGTTCACAATGACATTTCCCCGACCTAAATTTAATATTGATTTGATCCAATCAAAGAAAGGAAACACTTGTTAAAAGTTGAATGAAAATGCAATTAGGGGATTACAGTGAATTTACAGCTGCTTCTTTTTATCGATCTGATTACTTATTGGCTTTACAGTGTGCAACATCAATTTTTGCTTTGAAACTCTACTGAACATTCTCTGGTTCTACTTAACTTTGCAGGATTAAAATAAATACCATAGGTAGAAAAGGAGGAAGGTGTCTGCAAACAATAATAACCATAATTACTAAGTGATCACGGAAAGAAACATTATCAATGACTCTCTCTATCCATTGATTGTTTATGATGGCTTAGCTACTATTCTAGGTAATACTATAACAATGAATAAGACCAACAAGCAAGCCAATTCTCATGAAACTCACATTTTTATCATTTCATACCTATTCTCTCATAGCAATCCCCTAACACTGACACTCTTACTATTCTCAGTTTAGAAGGAGGAGGCAGAGATACACTTAATAAGTCTCCTGCTCCAGGTCACACACCCAAGAGTATTAAATTTGAAACTTGAGCTAAAATCTGCTTGAATCCTGTGTGTACTTTTTTTTCTAATATTTTTTCTTGTTTTTTCACCCGCCTTACCATAGAGCTTTATTTCTGCCATGACCTTCTAGGTTCTCAATCCTTGTATCATATCATCCATATTATTATTTCAGGTCAGGAAATGAAAGGCAGAAAAACTCATTCATGTTAGTAAAACATTCTGTTCATAGCTTATTATGCTCCAACAGAGGATGCTACACTATAGTTGCTTTGGGGAGAGATAAGACAGGGGTCAAGGATTTTATTGACTATTCCTTATAGATTTTCATACATTTAATTCTTTTTTTAATTCGATGTGCAGCATCATGTAGTTTAGGCTGGCCTAGCACTTACTACATAACTAAGGATTACCTTGAACTCCTGATCTTCCTAACTCTGCTAGAATTAGAAGTACCACTGTACAGTAGTAAGTTACATGGTACCAGAAATTGGCCCAGGGCTTCATGTTTGCTAGGCAGACACTATACCAACTGGCCACAACCCCAGCCTATTAGTACTTTCAACTATTTAAAAATATATTTTGTTTGTTTGTTTGTATACGCATATGTGACTGCAAGAGTTTATGTGCACCACAAGCTTGCAGGTATTTATGGAGGCCAGAAGGAGAATTTGGATCTCATGGAAGTATAGTTACAAGCAGATGTGAGCTGTTGTATGTGAGTGCTGGCAACTAAAACTGGGTCATCTGAAAGAACAATAAATGGTCTTATTTGGAAACCATCTCTCCAGTCCCAACAATATTTTTAACCCTTAAAGCTACCCTATTATATAGTTATTGTTACTACAGTCTCCATTGTCTAAATAGTGAAATTAAGCACAGAAAGGCGTAAGTTTTATTGTAACAAAACATAGATAAAACCACAGGAAGGTTTCCGGAGTTTTGGTTTTACTACCAGGGAAATACTTACAACATAATGCATTATGCTGAAAGTGACTTTTTCTCTTTTAAATCCACATGTCAGAAGATAAAAGTATAAATTAGGGCAGTAACAATGAGGACAGATAGGAGGGTGTGTGAGCTCAATAGGCACTTTAGAGGAAAAAGGAATTGGATTTGCTAAGTATCAGATTGGACTGACAATGAGACTGATTGGACTATTGATAAAGATTTTTTTTCTTAATTCTTAAGATATCAAATACTTGTAAGAGAAAATAATTTAGTTTCTGGCATTCCAAGATTGAATTCTTGATAAGACGTCCAAGTACCTGGAGCTGTTAGCAGGTGCAATAAAAGGCCAAAGCTAAGATTTCAAAAGAGACCCATACTCTGGAACAGAAGAGCTGTATAAAAGGAGTCCATAGGGAGAATCTAAGAGGAGCAAAGGCTTATACCTTGAAGATACATTTTTCTTTTCTTTTGTCATGGTATTAATACTACATAAGATCCAATCTTCAATTTAATTTCTTCTCTTGTTTCCTGAGACTTTTATCCACCAATATAAAGCCATAACAGTATGTAATCCGATCTATAAATGGACCCAACTAACACATTAGGTCTTTAAAAGAAGATAGTTTCCTATAAATTAGACATCTAATTTGCTCTAATTAATTTATGTTTATTATACTTTGTAAAATAAATTCCAACCCAGTACTGATCCCATTTTAGAACAATTTGTAGAACCTTAACTTTTATATAGAGATTTACAAATGAAATATAAATAAAACAAAAAACTGATAAATTATCATTTTATGTCAATTATTTATTTATATTGAAAACTTGTTTAAAGACTCCCATGGGGCTATGGACACAGCTTGGCTGGTCAAAAGATTCCATAGCATGCATAAAGGCATATGTTGCTTGTATCCATCCACAGAACCCTTCAGGCCATGGGGTAGAGCTGGCACGGAGCCAAGACACACAGGCTCCGGGAGTCAGGTGAGAGGCAAAAGGCAGACTCAGTTTACTACAGGGGGGAAAGCATTATTATAACCTCCGCCTGGCCCAGTGTCCCATTGGCTGCCAGGCTGCAGCTGCTGCTCCCTGGGCGTGTACAGGTAGGTCTGTCTCTTGGCATGCCCCGGCAGGTCCACATTTGTGTACGTCCACATGGGTCTCAGGCCTTGTTCTGTCCAGTGGAAGGTCCAGTTTTCTTCTACAGGCATAGTTTCTGTACTTGGCACTCCATAAAAACTGAGTATTATGGTACACAACTTCAGGCAGGAGAATCAGAAGTTCAAGGTCATTACCTACTACATAGTGAGTTCAAAATAAACCTGAGCTACAGGAGACTGTCTCAAAAAAAAGAAGAAAAAAAAAAGGAACAAATGAATGAATGAAGGAAGGAAGGAATGAAGAAAGGAAGGAAAGAAGGAAAGTAGCCGTGCACAGATTCATAAATTCAGGTTATTTTGAGTTATATGTGGCTAGTTAGTGTACATTATGAAATGCTTGACACACTATGCTTTATTACTTATTTTTAATATAATATTTAATTAATTCTTTGAGAATATCATTTATGTGTACAATATATTTTGATCGTATTATTCCCACTCTGATTCCTATGTCCTCCCAGATCTACCTCCCACACCCCTTCCAACTTCCTGTTACCCGACCCTTTTATAAACAAGTAGTCCCATTTGTGCTGCCTATATACAAATGTGTGTAGAACCAGCCACTAAAACATGGTCTACCTACTAGTGGCCAAACCCTTATAGAAAACTGGCTCTTCCTTCCCTGCCACTCATCAACTGTCAATAGATTTACAAATAGAATGAGGGCTCTTGATTCCTTCCCTAACCCATGCTGGAATATTGACTGTTTTATTTTCTACAAGTTTTGTACAGTATACTATAACTTCTGTGAGTTCATAAGTTCAACAGTCCTCTCATGTCCAGAAGACGCTATTTTGCCCAAATACTGCCTACAGTATTGCTCTTATAAACTTTCAGCCCATTCTCTTACAATGTTCTTGGAGCCTTAGAGGAAAGAAGGATATCTACCATCATGGATGTTTGAAAAAGCCACATGGAAATCCTAAACAGGGAATAATGTTCCTCATAGAAGCTGCAGTTTGCCAAATCAAAAGGCCAATCCCAGGAGTGAAATACTTCATCCTGAGTTTATTTACCAGAAGTGTCCTGGAATTATTGTCATTGCTCTTAGTTGCTTATCACAACTCGAATGTTAGACTCTATTGCTGAAGATACCATATACTACAGTCACAGACATGGAGAAATCAAGCATTGATTTCCGATTTCATTGATAATAACCTGAAAGATTCCTCTCTGCTCCTAGCATTCATAGTTCCAGAAGGTATAATATAGGTAGTGGGGGGAGAAAGGTCACCAATAGTCTTACACAGCTGTGAGCCCTGTGAACTACAATAACTAATGACTGATTTCTTAGGATATGCCCATGGGTGCAATAGTGGTATGAATATTATGAAGGTAACCAACCACTTTTGGTTTGTATTTAAGGCTCACCCTGCAATAAGAAACATATATCTGGTAATGAAAATATGGCCATGAAACAATGACTGGGCATTCTTAGGCCCCAGGGTGAACACTACTATAAGAACCATATTTTAGTATTTCCACTACACTGTTTTGTAATATCTTTTGGCTCTCATTTGACAAAGACATCGTTTACATATGTATACATGTATATGGTGCATACAACTTGGTTCCAATAAAATCATTAATAATATGCAAAATTTGGCACTTAAACCATGTAGCAGTATGAAGTTATGAAGTGGCCATCTGAAATATCCAAAGTGTATTCTCTTTCTTAATTTTAGTTGAAGCACAAAGGTTAAAACTCACATTGTCACATAAAAGCTTTGCCTTTGCCTGAGATGGTGGTCCATTCTGAGTATCTGTGAGGCTGAAGCAAGAACAAAGTGAGTTCAAGGCTATCTTGGATTATGTAGTGAGACCTTGTCTCAAAACTAACAAATTAAAAATTCTGAATTGAAAGTAACAATTATAAATAGATAGTTTTGTTGCATTTTATTTATTTATGAAATTGTAGTAGTGGTTTTCTTTACATTGAAATGTAAAATTGCACTGTGAAAGAAACTTTCAGTTATATTATATAAATAATTGCATCATGGCATATATTCAATAGCGCCTTCTTAAGTTAGGGGATATAGGACTTGGAAGATAATATGTGTGTGTGTGTGTACTCATGCACATACCTGTTAGTAGCATTTGTTTTCATATGACTCAATTGTAAAGATTCACCTTTGAAAAAATTCTAAATTATCTTGATGTTGACCCATGTATTTGTCAAATTCCAATGAAATGATCTACTGAATTTGTGAAAAATCAGACTTCTTCAGTTTCTAAATGTTTTAGATTAATTTATAAAGCAATAAGTAATTGGATTAAATTTGAGGTTTTAAAACTAGTTCATTGAAAAAAGCAAATGCTCTTTAAAAGCATAAGCCTGTAACTTTGATAATATTAGGTTCCTCAATTTGGCATGTCCATAAAAAACATCTTATGGTATGTATTATCATATTCAGAAATGGCACAAGAGTTGATGAGAAAGCTCAGCAGGTAAAACCTCTTGTATGACAGCCAGAGTTCAATCCTAAAAGACTCATATGCTAGATTCCACAAGTTATACCTGAATCTCCGCACATATGCTGTGACATGTATGCATGCATGCCCACACATTCAGAATAAGTGAATGGATGAATAAGTACATAAATAAATAAATAAATAAATAAATAAATAAATAAATAAATAAATAAATAAAATGTGATAAAATAGTGTCAAATCAAAACAAGTAATTTCCCAAGAGCTTTTTTTCCCCCTACAAATGAAGACTCAGTTACTTTCATGAACAAGACAAAACTCAATAGTTATGATAACAGATTTTTCTGCATTCTTTATTATTATTCAAATTGACATATTCATGTCTGTTAAGTAGAAAGATCTGTATAATTTATAGCTTCATTTTTGCCATGGGTGGGGGTGTAGAAAGTATAACCAGAGTCCTCAAGAGACCAATTTAGTAACATTCTAATTTATCCTCTAAACTAATAGAAAGTTTGACTCCCTCAGTCTCTCAGTCAGTGATTAGTTTGCTCTTTGAAATAACTTTAATTAGGACAAAGTCTGAATTTTCTTTTGTCTAGATTTATCAGAATTGTGCATAGCTCTCTTATTCACAGTTTGGTATTGTTTAATACAATTTGATTGCATCTTGTTATCATTTTGTCCTGATTTTGTTTATGTCTTATTATATAAAAGGGGTACTAATCTTTAGAAATTAGTTTCTTATTACAGTCCATTGAGATTTGCAACTCTAGATGAAAGATTATATTTTTATTATAAGCGATTGGCAACACACTACAGAAATCAGTATGAGTTTCTCCAACAGTTAATAAGTCTAGGGAAATGCCTCAGTTCATCAATTCCTTGCTGTGCAAGCACAGTGACCTGAGTTTGATCCCCACAATCCCAATTAAAGGCCAGCATGTTGACACACCCTTGTAATTCCAGTGCTAGACAGGTGGAAAAAGGAGGATCCCTGAGGCTCATTGGCCAGCCAATCAGTGAACCTCAGGTCTAGGTGAAAGATTCTGTCTTGTGAAAGAAAATAATGTTGGATAATCATCCTGAACAACAAATGAGTTTGACATCTGGCCTCCTCAGGAACACACCTGCATAAGTGTACACACACACACACACACACACATATACACATATAGAGAGACAGAGAGAGAGAGAGAGAGAGAGAGAGAGAGAGAGAGAGAGAGAAAGAATGAGAGAGAAACAATAACACTATTAATGAGACTATGCTACCATTTCACCAAGCTATGCTATTCCTTGGTATATACAAGACAGACTCTACATTCTACTCATACATACTCATACATCCATGTTTATTGCTGCTCTATTCACAATAACAAGGAAATAAAATCAGCCACTATATCCATCAGCAGATGAATGGATAATGAAATCATGGTGTATATATATAATGTAATTTAATTCATCCATAAAGTAAAAGCAAATCATGAAAATTTCAGAATGTTTTGTGGATCTGTAAAGAGGTGTCTCAGACAGAGAAAGACAAATACTACATGTGCAGATGCTCTCTCTCTCTCTCTCTCTCTCTGTGTGTGTGTGTGTGTGTGTGTGTGTGTGTGTTTGTGTGTGTTTCGGTGTGTGTGTGTTACTCTTGAAACTATAAACCATAAAAGGGAATTAGAGGTTTTGAGGAAAGGGGTTAAAAGAACACATGTGCCATGAAAGCAGAAAGCAGACTACTTAGGGTGGAAGGATATAAGAAGTTAGCAAGAGGATGTGGGATAATAGGAAGGGAGAAACAACAAAATTAAATTATGTATGAAAATGACATTGTGATATGAAACCTATCACTTTGTATACTCACTTAAAAATAAAAAATAATAATAATTGGCTGCAAAAGAATTACCAATATATCAGTACAAATTATTATGTTTGTTTAAAAAATATGATCACAGGGAGAAATTTTCCCCACTTAGTTTTGGTAAAAGTTTATTGTATGCTTTACCACTTCTTTCCTAATGTGAATTCCTGGTAGTGCTATAATTTTTCTGGCATTGGCATCTTACAGAATACTTTACAATTTTAACGTTTCTTTGACATAAAATAGATCATCATTCTGAGTTGGATACTGTTTATTTAGAATAAAATTGATTTTGATGTCAACCACTATTTGGTACTTAATGGCCTGCTCTATGCATAATTCTGCAAAAGATATTGCCACTTTGTGGCTGGCTAGCTCATTCTTTTCTATGCCACAGAGCTTCCAGAGCATTAAATTGTGTTTTCTTCCTAAAACTTGATCCACTTGATTCTCTCTCTTAATTACTGAATGCTATTGTAATGGCTTGAATTAGATCATATAGCTCCATTCTGAAGCTGTAAATGTCTTCCATATATTTCTTGAAGATAATTGTGCTCATTTTTTAGATAACAACAGGAGACTAGTCAGACATTGGCTTGACAAACTCTATTATGTTTTGTGAAAATTTTATGTCTTCTATCATAAATGAAATTTAGAGGAGTGCTTCCCATTGCTCTCTATAGGTCAGAAGCTGACATCACCAGGATTGTTCTTATTACAATGGTGTTTAGGTTGATGATTATTGGGAGAATATTCACCTTTAAGATTCCCATGAAATAAATAATCTAAACCAGAAAATGGTTCAAAATGAAAATAATAATTGTGTTGAGACAACAACTGGCATAAATCTAGGCTATCCTTGACAAACTAAATTATATGGTCCACTCACTTTGGGAATACATGGAAACTTGCCTTCATGGTACTTTCCACAATCCTCCATTCTCCTTATTTCTCCCCGCATCCAACCTATGTAATATTTTTGTGATGCACACATAGCTCAAAGTATGTTAAATCAATCAAATGATTTATGTTCAGCTGCCAAATACCACTTAAAAAATAAACATGCCTTTCTCATTTGGCTTCAAATCAATCAAATCAAGGTTTTCAGAATATATTTTCATATCCTCCCTCCTTTGTGGTTATACCTTGTTATCAAGCAGACTTTCAGGGAAAAAATAGATGAGTCTGTATTCTTTCTAAAATGCAAATCTAATTTTATCATGGTATTATATAAAACACTTTAGTAGGTCCACATCTAGACAGCCTTTGAGATATGGTCTTTGCCTCAAATCCTGCCATTTTCTGCTTGCCTTCTTTCACCAATTAAGAATATATGTTCTGTCATAATTTTGCATTCATACAGCATGTTATTATTATTTTTCTAGATGCCGTGGACAATATATTGATTGCCTTATCATCTAACATAACATATAATTGATAATTTATAAATGCTTGATAAAGGAAGGAAAAGTGAAATGTCCAGAGAGAAATTTATTTAAGACAGCATATTAGTAGTATGAATATGTTGATAGTCATATCGTCCTTGTAAAATTAGATAAAATTTTGTATATTGTTGTTTTATTTAAAGCAAATCACAGAAGGATTGCTTCATGTCATAACATTGTCTTGTAAGTCTTTAACATAGGTTATGGAAATTTAGTGTATTAAATATAGAGAACCATTTTGAAGTGTTTTTATTAACTAAATTCTATTCTTTATAATTCTGTGTGAAATGTCCTGAGAGAGTTAAGTAACAAATGGTATAAATTTTTCCACTGGTACTTCTAGGGCCAAAATATCACTTTGAAAATATAATTTCCATTTAGATAACCAGATAGAACACATTACTTCAAAAGTTCTAGCTAGTAACTAAAATTGGATGAAACTAATTTTGTGATTATCAATAAGTAAAGCTAATTCCCGGTGAAATAAAGACTTGGGAATCACTGTCATTGATTGCACAATGGTGTTTTATGTTATAGCAGGTAAATCATTTTACAGACATTTTCTTCATTTAATCCTCTCTTAAATACACACACAAAAGAAATAAATGGAATGAGTAGATGGTTGACTAGTGAATAAGTAAATGATATCCACTAATCTTGACCTAAGTTAATGAAAACTTAGTAGAGCTCTAGATCTGATATTATTGGCAGGATTTCTCTAGTATTTGAGTTACTGAATTGTCATAAAAATATATATCAGATATTTTTCACACTTTATGACACTGTACAATATGCTGCAGATCCCAGGAGAAAGATGGGGAACTTTGACAGTGACATATTTTCAAAAGATCAAATGGTCTATTTGTTGGTTATGAGCCTTATTCTCTTTCAGTAGACCTAATAATACAGTTGTCCCTCTTAGTGAAATGGCCTCATAAATTATCCATGGCAATGCACAGCCTATGCTTTCAAGTTCAGATGCAGAGATCTATGTATACCTTTAGTTTCACTACTTGTCATGCTGAAAGGTTGTTGAATGAGTATATGTGTAGTTGTACAGTTGATAATAAAGGTAAATGTTATTTCAAGATTTAGATGATTTCAAGATGACTTCAAACCAATAAATATTTTTATTGTAACAGTGTGTGAGGTTAATGTTCATTGGGAACTTGATAGAGTCTAGAATCACCTAAAGATAAATTCTAGGCACATTTACCAGATAGTAAATGGATAAAAGTTAGCTCCTGAAAATATCTGCTAGGGATTACCTTGATTGTATTTGTTGATATGAAAATACCCATCTTAATCTTAGACAGGAACATTCCCTGGGCAGTGGATCCTATACTGTATAAGTAGGGAAAGGAAACTGAGCAGCAGCAGGCATGTATTCCTCTCTGTTTCTTTGTTGTGTGTACCATGTGACTAATTACTTCAAGTTCTTTCTCCTTTGACTTCCCTGCCATGATAGATTTAACCTTAAACTGTGACCCAGAATTAAACTCCTTTTCTCTTAAATTGTTTTAGTCAGAATATTTTATCACAGTATCAGGAAAAGAAGCCAAGATACGAGGCATATAACTTATAGCTACCTTCTGAGGAGATTTATATTACCCTCCTTAGTTTGCAGATGAAAAAACAGAGGCTCAAGAAACTGAATGACCTGTCCCTGGGCTAAGTCTTCGTTAACAAGTCTTTACTTTTAAAGTACATAAAACCATCACAGTATTGCTAGATCGAATGAAAAATTTGTAAAATGACTTTTGCAAACTTTGAACCGTGAGAAGGGGTTTGTTTTTTTCTCTATCATCAGCATTTCTAGATTGTCTGATGGGCAAATTAAGCATATGCTTAGGGCATTAGTGATACAGAGATATCTATGAATATGAATGGATTTTTAATGCATGGAAGTAGCTATGAGAAAAGTTTGCTGAGGTATTAAAACTTGTTTTATATTTTATAATTATATTGACTTAATTGTCTGTGCTTTCAGATCTGATATTTTCAAGGCAAAACATATTCTCCTCTTAATCTAGTGTCATGTTAAATTCCTGGGAGAGAGAATTATTCAACATTTTCAAATTCAATGTAGAACTGACTGTGTCTTCCTTGTCAAGTTTATAACCACTCTTCTCTGATAATTCATTGCCTTTCCATTAATTCAACCCCTGGTCATTCTTATAATCATTGTGACAGCCTCAGTCTTTTTTCTTATTATTATCTTCAAATATATTGAATCTTTCCCCCTATTTTCCCCTTCCAATGTCTCCAATACCACCCTAACAGTTCCCTTTCTAATTTCAAGTCTCTCTCCATCTCCCTTTCCTTCTCCCCACCTTTCTCTGAAATAGCACACTAAGTTAGTTCTGCCCCTATATGCATGGTTGTGGGAACATCCGCTGAAGTGTGGAAATCCTAATAAGCCCATATCCTCCAAAACATGATTCTACTTTCCCCAGAAATTATCCACTGAAAAGAGTTCCTCAGAAAGGTGTAGGCCTAGAGATAATCTAAATCAACTATGCTAAAATTCTGGCAAGCTTGATCTTCTTCAGGTAATGAATGAATGTCATAGCAGCATCATATCCACAAGACAGCATTTCAAAGGAATCCTCTCAATCCCCATACAATTGTTCTACCTCCTCTTCTCACATATTCTCTGAGCCTAGGTATGGGTAGCCATCAATAGTCACCTCATTTAATGTTGAATACCCAATATCTTATTTTCAGCAATTTTAGTAGTAATCTATGTGTCTATTGACTGCTGACCAATTCAAAATGAAACTTCTCTGACCAAGTTGACCCAGGACTATGGATATAAACATAAATATTTATAAGGAAATTTGAAAGCATGACCATTTAGAAAAGTAACAGTATCAGGTTCTACCCTGTGGTCTAAGAACCCCTCAGTCATGAGCTTTTGACCAGTATTACAGTAACAAGAAGGGAATTCTCTTATAGAGCAGGCCTCAAAACTCAATCAGAAAGTGGCAACATTCATATGCCTCTTGTTGCACTAGTATACACATCTTACTTGGCAGGACAGCATTGCAATATGCAGCCCTGGGCAAGTGCATCAATGTCTTTTCTCTTCCAACATTGTGCACAGAACCTTTGAGCATTATGAAAGCTAACCAGCAAGAGAGAAGTTTCCTGGTTAGTTTGAAATTAATTTCTCTCTATATATAGGCAAAATGCATGGTGTCTGCAGCATTAGGGTCTTACAGTGTAGTTAAGGTGGTTAACCAAGGACAATGGGAACGGCTGTTTTATTTTTGGAAACTTCTGGAGCATCCCTGATTGAAAACTCACAGGGGACATCCTATGCATTGTACTGTAATTTTGATTTAATAGTCCATGTCTTCTGTGAATGACATGTTCTATGCATGCTGAGTAATTTTGTTCAAACTATTTCATTCTCTCCTTTTCTGTTTTAAGGCTGTATCTCGAAATAAGTTTTCTGATATAAGTATAAATAGTAGGTATCTTTAAGTTTTTTCATAGATCTTTGGATTTTGTTATCTTGCTACCCATTAACCCTCCTGTCTCCCATCCCCTGCTCCTATCCCCAGTTAATTCTTTAACCATTCTTCTTTCATATGACATGTATTTGGTCCTTCTATTTCGTATGCTTTAGTATGGCTTTCTGTACAATTTTCTTCAGGTTAGCCCTTCCCCACATCCCTTCATTCTCTGTACTTAGACCTCTTTGCCCCTGGTATTCTACCTTTCTGCTTGCATTTTTATTTATAATCTATTCACACATTTCATGATTTCATTTTATTTACAGATGAATGGTATTCTGTTATGTATATGTACCACATTTTTCTTATCCATTAATAAGTTGATGCACATTTAGATTGATTCTGTTTATAGCTACAGTGAATACAGCAGCAATGAACTTGGATTTGGAAGTGTCTAGTATATGCCTAGGATGGTCTAGCTGAATCATATGGAAGTTCTCTTTCTAGTTTTCTGAGAAACGTTGATTGCTTTTCAAAGTGGCTGTACTGCTTTACATTCCTATAACAAGTGCAAAAATGTTCCCTTTCTGCCAGGGATTCCATTCTTTTAACAACAAGGACTTTTTTTCTTTAATGAACCTTTATTGCCAATCTAATATGCTCCTTTAGATGCAGTAAACTAAAAATCATCTAGATACTTGATCAGTGATCAGAGTCCCCAAACACTTTGACATCTCTGGCAAAGACAAATCTGCCAAGAGCTACAAGGACATTTTTGGCTTTTAGCTGAGAAAGAACTAGTTCATTTTAATTGTTTATTTTATTTTTTATTCCTAAACTGTCTAGACAATGTCCATGTCCTATTCTCACCATTACCCTTCTGAAGAGATAACCTTAACTGCCATATGTCATTGGTTTGATGACCAATCTAGCTTCTTAAAGCTGAATAGGAGCCTCATGGGTGGCAGTTGGTTTACCCCTGCATTGGGCCTATTTGAAATATCTCACAAAAACCATCAGTGGTTTAATTTGTATAACTCTCAGATGTAAGGACTCCTTTACTTGGAACTGCAAAGATGTGTGGGGCCAGGGGGTTAAAAGCAAGAGTTATTAGCATTACTAGTCTTATGCTGGGAATCAGAGAATATATAAATATATATAAAATCAAAGTCCATTGGAATTTTCTCATTGGAGCACAAGGGCACCTATCCAATAAGACAATAGAATCTCAGTCCTTGGTAGAGACATAACAGTTTAATTGGGCCAGATCAACCACCTTGAAATACAAACTAACCTTTAACCATGCTAAAGAGATAGGAGGAATAATTATTCCTTTAATGAAAAATGTTCTTTTCTTTCTCAGAATCCTTGCCCCTAACACAGTAGCTTGCTAGGCCAGTCATGCAGTGAATATTTTCTGGAACTCTCATGTAGAAATCATAAATTAAAATGGCAAAAATAAAGGCAAATGTAAAGATAATTTAACATCCACTGGAAATCTATTTTTAATGTTTAGCTATTGGATCTGAAGCGGTATGTACTCAAAAGACATTTTCAAGAAGACAGAGGAACCTAAAGGGTGTAATAGCTTGCCATTTTAGGCTCATTGTGAAATATTAATAATTATAAGTCAGAGCTGTTTTAGTAAATAAAACTCTTCTCTTTGATTGTTGGTAGTACTCAACAAGATAACTAACAAAACTTGTTTTCTTAGCTTGTTTTCAAAGCACTTATATATTTTCAAGAGCAAAGAAGGAGCACTTAAGAATATTATTACAGGTATTCCCAGAATGAATTTAATTTAAGCCTCTGAATAAATTTTGTAAAAGTCTATTTCTGAACTTATTAAGATAATTTCTATGATCACTGTAATGGCCTCATAATTAGTCTCAACTACATATCTTCTAAAGTATTCGATTAATCTTTTAAAATTTACTTTACCAAACTTCTACTTCCATAATGTTGGAAAGTAGAGAATATCTGTTGCTTACTCTGTCAAAACTTAGCTTTTCTACATGTTGATTTTTTAAATATTGACGTCTGTCTATATAATTAGTCTCATTTTCACTCTGTCTCTAAATATTTTGTGTTGGTTTACCTTATTTCTTAATTGTTTACAAGCAACATTAATTCTACCTCTTTTTCTATTGCCCCGATGCACAATGTTTTTTTTTCTCTCTTTTTCCTGCATTCATCAGAATTCTCACCATTATGTACATATACCACATGGTCTGTATTTCTCTATGTAATTTTTCCCTATTACTTCTGATGATGCTCAACTTTCCTTTCTCAAATTGCCTTAATATAATTGTGCATATTTTAAATAATGAATTATTCCCTATTTTGTGTGTGGCTTTTTGTTGTCTCTATAATTGAGCTATGACTACCACATAGTAAGGTCCTAATCAGTAAGTTTGTATGGGTGTATTTGCTAGGTAGTATAGAAACTCCATGAATTAGGAATAATACATATGGCAGATTGCATCTGTTTTATCTTGTGTGAGTTTTCTCCAAATCTTCAGACTTTGGTTAGAGAAGAACTTAGGAAGTACTTGTCCAGTCACTTTGCCTCAAGGATTCTCACACATGTCCTCATGTAACCATCACTAAAAAAGAGATATTCTTCTTAATTTATTTTAGAGATGAGAAAATAGAGGCTCTGAAGTCCAGACAAAAACAAGGGAGAAATGCTTAAGTTGAGTCTTTCCTAAGAAAGAAAATCGAGGGGCAAAAGCATTTGAAAAGTAAAAATCTTGGGAGAGAAGCATTTCCTATCTTTAGTATGTTCATTGTCTTGTAATAGTACAAGGCAGCTTGAAAATAGAGCTAGTAGTAAAGGCAAGGAAAGGCACGGAAATAAATGATTCAGTTGCTGTGCCTTTGTCTATTCTCTATCTCTATCTCAGTGATTAAATTCTCAGATACTAAAGCCAAAATTTCAGGTGTCATCTTTGACTTCCCAATTTTTTATATTCTCTATCTCTTATGTCTTTGATTAAACGGGTGTCCAAAGCCAAAAATTGAGGCATCGTCTTTGCCTTTCTTCCTGGCATATCCAAACACAGTTCTGATAAATATGTAACCAATTGAACAAAGAATACCATCAGAAGTGCAAATTCTGCAGCCCAATACCACCTACTAAATCTAAAGGGGATTGAACGTAACTCTCTTATTTAACAAGCTACCAGGTAATTTTTGTGTGTACATGAACTAAAACCAACTCTTGTAGGCAAAGACGAACCACTGAGAGGCTTACAATAGGGAGCTGACCTAGTAAGGTATTCATTTTTTGAAACTATTTTGCAGTACTTATGTGGATGATGGATTGGAAAAAAGGAAAGCTAAAGATAATATCATCAGTTATAAGGCTATTTAAAAAAATAAATATAAGTACAGAGTTCCTGGGTGACAATTCAGCAGGTAAAGGTACTTGTCACCAAACCAATATGAGTTCAATCTCTGGGGCCTATGTGGTAGAAGAATAGAATAAATTCCTTCAAGTTATCCTCTGACTTTTACATAATCACATAGAGAATTGCACGTGTGCATCCACACACATGTACAAATATAGATGCACGCATGCATACATAAGTACAAATACACGTTTAAAAATAGAAAGGGAATAAAATAGACTAATAGAATCTTAAAGAGTTACAATTGATTGATTTGTGTTACCATTTGTGTAAACAAGGTAAAGAAGTAGGACTAGATTGTGTCTAAACATGGACTGTAAATAAATATGTTGGTTAGAGTTTTGAAAACGATCAATGGACTCTTTTTCTCCCTGTTTTCCCACAAAATAGAGGTTACTTAAGGGTAACTAGGTATAAATATTTTGAAAAGTTGGGTGTTTGGGATTGAACCTCAGGAGAGAGGTCACAGCTACAGGTAAAGATTTTGGAACCAATTGCATGCTACCTATGAATTTAATGGATTCAACATTATGGAGTACTGTTGAGAATTGAAAAGAAACTAAAAAATGGTATTGTAGAGAAACCAAATTTAAGAGAGGCATTTATAGAGTCTAAGAAATGACTACAAAGGCAGAGATATTATGGAGACAGAAGAAGGTGATAATTTCAAAAATGAGCAGTGCCAAATGCTATAGATAAATCAAGAAAGAAACGAAATAACTTGTCTAGGGACACACTGATACCATGGCCCATCACAGGTTTGGAGAAAAAGTTAATACTTGATTACAGCAGATTGAGTAAATGTGAATGGAGAAATTCAAATGTGAAATCCATGTAAATGAAAGGAAGTAAAGGGAGAAGAAGTGTCAGAATTATTGAGGCACAAAACCAGCCAATTTTTTCTTTTAAATTAGATAACTATATAAGATTGCATTCTGAAAGATAAAAACTGAATGAAGTCCAAAAGTTTGTGGATATAAGGAGAGAAAAACTTGGTGGAATAAAATCTCAGGCAAGAAGAAAGAAATGTGGCACAGGGAAAGGTGTTTTTAAATAGTGTATTCTTGTATTTTAAAAAATAATTTTAAAAAATTTGAGATTAACATATAATTATATAATTTCTCCTTTCCTTTTCCCCCTTCCATGAATGAAGATATTCTTTTCAGCCCCTCAGATAAAAGATCATAAAGTTTTGAATGAATAGAGACTATCTATTCTTTCACTGCTTCTTCTTTCTCCCACTTACTTTTTATTACCCACCCCCACTTTTCCATTTTTAGCCATCTACTGATGTCAATATGTTAAATAGCTTGAAGATACCTCATCAATGTTCAAACAGGAATGCTGTTCTGTGACTACATTTTTTCCTACTCAGAGTAATGTTGAATAATCAATTATAGAGTTCCTGGCCTCCTCTTTATCTTCTTAATGAGTCATAGGAAGTATAGTTGGAATGATTTTGAGGGTTATGTTTCCAAGTATGATGGAGATACTTGATAGAACCCCTTTTACTTCCTATTTCTGCCAGGATCATTCCCAATTCTCCAAGCTCAGTTTTACCAACGAACATAAACCATTGAACCCAGGCATGTAGCCCACCTCTTCAGAGGCTGAGGCAGGAGCATTGCTGAATGTGAGGTCAGCTTAGGCAATAGTAGTTTCAGGCCAGCCTGAGCGATTGAAATGGACTCTGTCTAAAAGACACTAAGAATTTCTATATTCTATATCTGGGAGTTTTAGAGAAGTTTGTTGATGATTTTCATACCTATATCAGCATAGTTTGATTTCACTTTGACTTTGACAGCTTGTTTGCTGAAAGATATAAGCAGCTTCACTGTGAAAGAGAATATTATATATAGGTTGAAGCAGGATAACTATTTTTATTCTATGCGAAAAATCTGAACTAAAGATATATTTTATTTTCTTCATGTATGTAATTAGGAATGACCATTTAAAATAGAAGCAGAGTTGCCCAAGAGCCCAATTTCTGAAGTAGCAATTTACTATATTTATGTCAAAGTAAAACTCCATGGCTAATTTTAGGAAAGGCCTCGAAAATGAACCAATGTGCTTTGGGAAGACTTGGATATTTAATTTTTAACCCTTCTACTTTTAGCTTACAGCGTTCTAATGTTTGCGTGTGAATGAAATACATTTTAAATAAAAGGGAGAAAAGGATATTTTTCCTTACCTTCCTGAACCAGTTGAACAATAAATTGGAATGGCAGCCATTAGAAAGAGTACAAAATCATCCCTTACAAAAGAGCCATGACAGTTTTCTTTCTCTGATCTTGTTCATAGTGCCTAACACAGTACAAGATAAACAGTGGGGAATCTCATACCTGTTGATTTGAAAATTTTACAGAGATGCTGTGTGTCTTCTAGCTCCTCCTTGAGTGTATCCTTGCCGACCCTATATTTAGAGAACAGATTCCTGTCTGAGCCTGAAGACAAGGTTATATCTGTGGAACAGATGGTCATTATAGTTCACATGCATATTGAAGAAAATTTTAGAAAAGTGGTGAGGTAATTTGTATAATCTCCAGAAATCCCCTTGAAAGGACCATAAGGAGGCTTGGTCAACTCATCATCTATGCCAACTCTGTGAGCAAGTTTTTATACCTCTTCTTTTTCTGTACTTTCCTTTCTATCTTATTGGAGGGGGTGAACCCTAAAGATCGAGCCAACAGTTTTGTATATGCTAGGAGAGGGCTCTACCACTGAAATATACTGCATCTCCTTTCTCTGTTTTGACTTGTGTGTGTGTGTGTGTGTGTGTGTGTGTGTGTGTGTGTGTGTGTGTGTGTGTGTGTTGTTATGCTCATATGTGAGTACAGAACATCTCTGGATACCCCTGCATTAGTGCAGAGGCCAGAGAGGTATACCAGACATCCTAGTCTATCATTTTCTGCATAATTTTTGTATGTGTGTTGGTGTGACAGGATCTTTCATTGAATCAGGAGCTACTTCTTGTCTTTGTTCCCCACATTAGGGTTTTAATCACATGTGACAATGCTCAGATCCTTATGTTGAGGATACAGATTTCAGCTGAAGCTATCATGCTTATTTAGCAAGCACTCTTACCCTTTGAATCATCTCTTTTGACTTTGAGACAAGATCTTAGCAATTTGTGTAGGCTGGCCTTGTACTTTTGATCCTCCTACCTCAGCCTCCTGAGTAGCTGGAATTCCCTTAGCCTCTTAAAAACAATTTATAAGCTTTAAAAAAAACATTTTGTTACTATATACAATGGCACTTAAGTGGGTGCTGTATTTGATTGTTTCTAACTTTTTAAAAATTGTTTAAAATTTTAATTCAATTGATTACATCACTTAAAATTATTTATTGAGTAAGTGGAGAGGGCACATGCTGTGGTGCTTGTGTCATGATATATGGGCAGATCAGACAACAACTTGCAGGAATTGATTGTCTCCTTCTACCATATGAGTTCTGGAGTTCAAAGAAGGTCACCAAGCTTGTACAACCAGAACCTTTACCCACTGAGCTAACTCTCTGCCCCTGTACTTTTTTTTCATAAACACAGTGTGGATCAGCTAATATAAATAGTATTTTTACCTACCATGAATTCTCACCTTATCATTACTATCATTTTTAGAAGTCCCTTTACCAATAATACTAAAGTTCTCAATATTTCTTTCTACCATAGCACTGATTACTCTATCTTGTAAAAACACAGGTACTTTTCTCTATCTTCTCCATTTTGAATTACATACAAATGTTTTTTTCAATGTTTGTGGCTCCTGTACCAAATCTATCATATGAGTGAATAATCAGTACACATATATTGGATTAAATATATACTGTTCTAATATAATTAGAGTTGAGTCTACTTTCAAGGCTTTTGTTAATATGATCTTTTTAATTATCATTTTTATTAATTTATTCATGAGTAACATATCATATTACTGATCCTAGGAATATAATGGTTAATGAAAATAAAACTGATTCCTACTCTTAAAGTTCTAATAGTGGAATGGGCAGACAAATAGTTACACAAATAAGCATAAAATGACTACTGTGATCAGTGTCTTGAATGACCTCATTTAGCAAAATATACTGCAGCTACTGGAGAAACTGATCTGAATTACAGGGAAAAGGTGATACCTATACTGAGATTTTTTTCCCAGCCATAGAAACGGACCTTAGGTCTTCATACATGCTAAGTGAGCGCACTACTGCCAAACTATAAATAGAACTCTTTAACTTAGATCATAGTGATAAATCAATATATCCTAGGTGGAGAGCAAAAATAAATAATTCCAAAAAGTCAAAAGTCCCTATGAAGTTGAGCCAAGGATAGAAAAAGGGACAGATGAAGCTAGAGAAATATGCAAGTAGTAAATCATGCATTGTCAGGAAAGCCATGTAAAAGTACTTTTGTCTTTATGTATGATAAAAGCAACAAGAAATGTATTCTTTCACATGCTTCACTGTTCTATTATTTTCCCACACTATGAATTCTTTGTTTTTCTAGTCATGTGGTTCAAAATTAGTTTTATGACCACATATCTTTTCTACAAGTTCAAATCTCATTTGAGGTTCAGTTGTAGATACAACTGAATTCAAGAATACTCTTTGATTATTTCAGTCTAGATAGAATAGTCTTCCAAGGAATATAGAACAGATTTATACTATTCATATGCCCATTATGAGGGCTCCTATATTATCATACTATACGTTTTAGAATGATTTCATGTAGAGCTTTTTGCTTAACATACCGTGTCATATTTAACTTCTGAATCTTTCTGAAATATTCAAAGCCCAGTGATTTATTCATGCTGAATCCACAAGATACACAGGGTCTCAAAGTAACACCCAACATAGTAATAGCGATACAAATGTTTTTAACTTGTCACCCAAAGGCAACCATTTGAAAATGTAAGACACAGGTATACCCATGGACTTTATTGGCTACATCTTGGTAATTATCTTACTATGTTGACTTGTCTTCCATTATATTTATCAATGTTTTATTGATTCACAAAAATATAATGAGTATACATTATAGAATAATCATTATAAAAATGTGTACTGGGGACACAAAATGAGTAAAACATAATCGTAACCATTGTCTTAGTTCGTTTTGTAGTACAGTGACAGGATGTCTGAGATTGAGTAATTCATAATGAATAGAAATTGCAGGCTGATAGTTCAGAGTCTGGAAAATTCAGGATTGGGTCATGAGATTTTTTGGAGATTTTGATTCCAAGACAATGTCTAGAATAACACATTATCTAGAAGTAAAGAATATTTAACCTTCACATTGCAAGAATTCAGAAGGTTATATATAGAGAGACATAAGGACGTTACAATCATTGCTTTATAGTATACTTAATCCTACCCATAAGACTAGGGCCATTGTGACCTTATTACCTGTTAAAAGTAACTCACTTCTGAATGGATAAAATGACAAAATTCAATATAAAGCTAGAATAGACAATATAAAATCATAGCAGCAAGCAAAAAGCTATGTATTGTATATATACATACATATATATAGCTATTAAAACTAAACACATTTTATCTGTCAAAAGATAATGTAGTTTGTATTGTCGGTTCTTAAGCAATCTGAAAGTGGTACATTTCATTTTCAGAAAAAAAAAATGTAACGTCACCATATGTTTAAGATTACAAAGTTGGAATATTGTAGGATATGTTCATCATTAAAGTAGTACAGCAAAAATAATTTCCTCTGCATTATTGTAGTTTTTGATATTGAACCCCTAGGCACTAGATAGGTAATATTAAAAGGAGAGTATTATGGGGAAAATTTCTCATCCACATTTTTTTAATATAGCAAAGCAAATTTGCTTCAAACAAGGAGGTAATCTATAGCCAATACTCTCTGAAGTTCATATCACCATTTGTGATGCCACTTGCAAATTATAAGGAAATCTAAAGATAGATATCATTGATCAGATACTGATAACTAATGTTTTAAAAAATAAGAATCTTAGCAAAACATGTAGAATTCTGATTATTCACTATACTTCCAGAAATTGACTTAAAACCTTTCAGATGGAGAAAACACAGCAAGACAATTATTGTGCTAATTAATACATTTGTAAGCATTTCTGAAGGTAACTAGTAAAGCTAACATGCTTGAAACAGTTCTGTGTCCCTAAACTAGTATTTGGAGAAAATTGCTCCAACAGTTGGACCAGTACTATTGTAATTGTTTGGAATATATCACATCAATGAATATTCCCTACAATTTTTGTCTTAGTTACCTTTGTATTGATGTGATAAAATACCACGACAAAAGAAACTTACAAAAAAATGTTTAACATGAGGCTTACAGTTTCAGCGGGTTAGAATCCATGAACATCATGGCAGAATACATGACATCAGGCAGTCAGACATACTGCTGCAGCAGTAGCTGAGAGCTTGCATCTTGATCCCCAACCAGAGAGATTAGTGGCAATCTCAAAGTCTTCTGAAACTCCAAAGTCTACCCTAGTGACACCTTGCTTCCAGCAAGGCCATACATCCTAATCTTTCTACAAAAGTTCCATCAACTGAGGACCAAGTATTCAAATATATGATCCTATGGGAACCATTCTTATTTAAACCACCATATTCTACTCCCTCATCCCATGGGCTTGTGGCCATATAATAGTGCAAAATAAATTGAATCCAACTTCAAAAGTACCCATAATCTTTACATCTAGGCAGTTTAAAAGTCCAAAGTCTTATCTGAGACTCAAAGTAATCACTTTTAATTGTAATGCTCTGTAAAATAAGAAAATAAGTTATGTTCTTGCAACTTTCAATGGCCATCCCCAAAGGTAAAAATGACGTAGAGAAGAAATATTGAACCAAATCAAGACCAAACACCAACAAGGAGAACTTTGTCTTCTAGCTCCATGTCTGATGTCACTGCTTAGATGGATCTTCCTTTTTGACTTTTCTGACTGCAACACACATGTCTCTTTTCAGCTGTTTCCATTCCTTATTTGTAGCTCTCTCTTGTAGACATCTCAAAGCTTTAACACCTCCAAAATGATAGGGTCACAAATGCAGTCCAGTCTTCACTTTCACAATTTCATGTAATGGCCTCTCAAGCCTTCCATGAAGAGACTCTCCTGCCAGACCCATAGCCTTAGCATCATTCCTCAACTGTCGAGGAATGATCCACATCCATGACTCTAAAGTCATCCACTGTGTGGATGATGCCACCAAGTTTGGCTACGTTCTTGGAATGGAGCCTGGCCCCCTCCTTGAATCACATTTTTATAAGCTTTCCTTTGTAATTGTTTTTGCAGAACATTTCTCAGGTCTTTCCTTTTTCCATGTTGGAAGCTTAGTTGGGTAAGGTCTTTCCCTGAGGGCATCCCTCCCTTTGTTCCATTTCAGAACAGGCCTTTCTTTAGTCTTCTCATCTTTTTAACATGATCCTTGGCTCCAACATCACCTTTACTAGTGTTAATTTATCCTCAAACTGTGCACCTTGTATTTCTTTTTGCCTTACTTGTTCTTCTTTGTAGACCTATGTAAGAGTGATTGCTAATAACCGTGCTTCAGAGTCAATATTAGGCTGTCTTGTGACCTCTACCAAGAAATTAATCCACTATTTTTCAATTTTATCTAAGGAAAATTCTTAAGATATGTGCAAAAGGCAGTCACATCCTTTGTCAAAATATTACAAGAATGGTCTCTGTCCCAGTTGTTTATATTGTTCTGCTTTGACACTTCTTGGTCTGGGCCTCCATATTCCATGTTGCTCTCAGCAATACTATCTTCCAAACTCCTACTCAGATGGCCCATTAAACTCAGCTTATACCATTCAACAACTTTCCGACTTCAATACCTCAGAGTCATCTACATTCTCAAATAAAAAATAAAAAAAAAAAAAAAACCTCACGGCCAGGTCTGTCACAGCAATACCCCACTTCCTGGTCCCAACTTCTGTCTTAATTGCTTTTCTATTACTGATAAAATACCATAACCAAGGCACCTTATTTTTAAAAAGCATTTAATTTAGGGCTTATAGTTTAAGTGGGTCTCAGTCCACAACCCTCATAGCAGGGAGCGTGGCAGCAGGCAGTCATGGTATTAAAGCAGTAGTTTAGTTCTTACATCTTGATTCACAAGCACTGTGAGGCAGAGAGAGCTATTTGAGAATATCATGGACTTTTGAAACCTCTGAGCCTGTCCCCAATGACAAGTTTCCTCCAGTAAGATCACACCTCCTAATCCTTCCAAAAAAGTTCTACCAATTGGGTTCTGAGCATTTAAATATAGAAGGCAATCAGCCCATTCTCATTCAAACCACACCAGCTCTCATATAGAAGTCATCCACGAAAATTGCAAAATAAAAGTAAAAATAATGATAATTTAACATTACTGAATGAATTTTAATGTTTAGCTATTTGATCTGAAGCAATATGCAGTCAAAAGATATTATTAAAACAGAAGAATAGAAAGGGTGTAAGAGCTTGCTATTTTATACTTGTTGTGAAGTATTAATAATTATAAGCCAGAGCATTTGTAAAGAGGCTCTCCACTTTGATTGTTGGCAGTACTCAGCAAGATAACTGTAACAAAAAATTGCCTTCCTAGTTTGTTTTCAAAACATTTATAAAATTTCAAAAGAGTGAAGGAGAGTACTTGGATAAGTATTAGTAAAGGTATTACCTGAATGAATTTAAGTCTCTTTTTTCATATATTTCATATCTTCATCATAGAAATTATATTATTAGAATGTGCAAAAAGGGAGGAAACAAAGCAACTATGCCTGTCTCCATTATCTTTTTTGCTTTTGTTGGAGGACAGATGCTAACCTGAGTCAGGCTTTGATTAAAATTAAAATGTTGTACAGGTTCTAGTAATTAGCATATGTTTTGAACTCTATGTGCCTATGACATACTACATTCAGAATTTTTATGTAACATATTAGAAAACATAAAAGTATGCTTTCGTTTCTTGTGAGGGAAAGAGTCAATAAATCATTTTGCTTAGTCGTTAAAAGATCAGATCAAGATGCAAATACATCCCAATACCTCTAAATCCCACTGTAATTCTTCCCAATTTAAGGCACTTATAAATTCATAACAGAGGCTCAAGCTGTTCATATTTCTAGCTTATTTTATGTTCCTTTCTCATATTACCTGTTCTGCTCAAAGTTTTCAAGTCTTGAAAAGTTCCGCAAATGTTAAAGGAAAGACTTCATCAATTAAACTGTACTACAACACAGTGGGAAAATATAACTACTGGTTTGTGGATGACTATATGAGTTTATTTATACTTCTCAGCCAGCTTCACCTCCTCATGAAACAGAGAGTTTTAATTTCCTCATTTTGACTACTTCAAAGTCTACGTTGAACTGTGCAAAAGGCATGACATCTTTTTATTCTCTGAGAATTCCATACATATACACAATGTGCTTTGATCAAATCTGCCTTCTACTCCCTTCCTTCCATTGCTTCATTACTTCCTCCCACATCTACCTTCCAACTTCATGTCTGCTTTCATTAACCTACTGAGTTCAGTTTTTGCTACCAGTATATAAATGGATACATGGGAATTCAGTGAAGCAGGGAAACCTATTAGGGGCTACATCCCTGAAGAAAACTGACTCTTCCTCCTTCAATAACTATCAACCTCAAACAGCTCCTTAGTTTGTGATCTCTTCCTCATTCATGCTGGAATTTTGGCTGACTTGACCTTGTACAGGTCTTGAGCTTTCAGCCATAGCTACTGTGAGTTCATATGTTCAATGACCCTGTCATTAAAAAAAAACATTATTTTGTAGAGGGCCCCCAAAACCTCTGGCTCTTATAATCTTTCAGCCTACCCCTTCCACGATGATCCCTGCACCTTGGGATATAGATGTCTACACATTATAGGTTATTGTCATTGTTCTTGGTTACTCACAAGAACTTGAAAGGAAGTTCCTATTACTAAAGACATCAAATACTCAAGCCATAGGACATGGATGAATCAAGCTGGCTTCCTCTCTGATGGCTAGCTTACACCATGCTGGATGGTGCAGTGTAGGCAGCTAGAAGATAAAAGAAACCAGCATCTATCACCTTTTTTAAATGCCAGGGATTTGCTCAAATAGCTGAAGGTTACTATAACCTTTTGCTTTTCAAATGCCTTCTAAGACCATCAACTACAGTTGTACAGTTTATTAAAGAGATTTAACAATGTCATTTTCCTGGCGTTTCTCCAATGGTAAAATGGCAATTTGAAATATCATTTTTAAGTGTAAAACATCCATTCACCCATTGTATTAAATGAGGAAAATATTCTTGTGTTAACATCTCCGATCTATTCTCTGGGAAGCTGTTTTACAGATTTACTGGTACAACTTGTTTGTGGATGCTCATGACTTATGAAAACATTCATGGAGAAAGACATAATCTGTATAAAGAACCAAAAACAAAACAAATGCTTTAGGTAACACATGGTGTGTATGTCACATTCATCATGCTTTTCATTTTGGTTTAATGCTAATATTGTGATGAGTCTATGTGGCTCATGCTTTCTGACCCTCAGATATATGTGGAGTGGTTTGGGGTCAAACTCTTAGGTTTTGGTTATTCCTCCTTTTAGCCTGTAATATAGCATAAGTGTCTCAACATCCCATTTCTGACCGATTCCTCCAAACCTCTCTCTCCAAAATGATTAGACTGCTGCCAAACTCTTTGTTATCATCTTTCCCTTCCTTCTCTCTTTTTCCATTTTTCTTTTCCTTTTGCTTATTATTTGTTCATATCATCTATATTATGCCATTTTCTTAAAAATAGATAACACAACTCACATTTTACATTTTTGTGTAATTTTGAATTTTTAGTGGACATGTTACACTTATTCTTGTTTATGAGCTAGGAAGTGACAATTCAATACATGTATACATTGTGTAATGACCAATTGAACATAATCAGTATTTGGATCTCAAATATTTATTACTTCTAAACATTCATGATGTTTTGTCCTAAAGATTGTTTGGAAATACATCATAAATTATTGTTGACTATAGTTACCTTGCTGTTCTGTAGGATACCAAAAGTAATTCTCATAATGAACTATAATTTGGTGCTTATTATCTAACCATTATCCCATTTCTCCCTTTCTAGTCTCTAGTTTCCTTCTTTGTTACAGTAACAATTAATTGATTTGTCTTTGGGGAGAAAGAGAATGTTTTGTTGCCTATTCTGATCCTTTCAAAGAAGCAATGTTCTTAGACAATAGAAAACAACAGGTTATTTTGTTTGTTGTTTAGTTTTTGCAGTACTGGGTATTCAGGGCAAGTGTTCTACCAAGAAGCAACTTCTTGTGGTTAAATGTCAAATTTTATTCTGCTCTATCCTCATGTGTCCTTAACAATGTTAGTTACAAATGTGACATCCATCAAATAACATATCTGTTGATTGATTGTTGTATCCCCTCACTCAAGTAGTCAGAAATTATACTTAGAAGATAAACAGACAGCTAATTTTTCATTCAGCTTCACAATTTATCCATCCAGGGAGATATGAGCCATCAAATGATGAAGTTCCAGAAAAAAAAAGAGCAGATAGTCAGCTTCATTCTTCTCTGTCAGAGCATGTGGACATTTTTTAGAGGAGTTTCCTTAATGAGTGTTAAACATGGTCTTATTTGTTGTATTCAGATATTCAAAGAAACTATATTAGAATTTTGCTATGATAATTCACAACCTTGTAGAACCCCTTTTATTATTCTTATACCCCTCTCATGGCCCAGAATATGAATTTTTGTCACCTTTGTTACAGATGATTTGTAACATCATTTGTAGATGTGATTATATTATATTTAGCTTTGCAGATATATTTAATTTGACTTCTGGATTTTAAAACATGTTTTGGTTCAGAACAGTAAAAAAATAATCCATGAATTTTCAAATATACAAAATGTCTACTATACATGAAAACATTCAAAATAGCCTTCTATTACCATGAGATTCCACTTTGATTTGACTTAGTAGCATGGGATTAACAGTGATTTAAATGTAGGTTTCTAAAGAAATGGATGTGTGTGATTAAAATCTTCTATTAACATCATATAATTTCATGAGAATATAAGAAGTATCAGAAAATAAAGTAACATCTAATAATTTTAAAATACCATGTATACAGTATTTCATACTTGAAATGTGGTAAGAAAATTAAAAATTATTCAGCTTAGCTTTTACTTTTTATTATTTTTTTATATTTATTTTGAGCTTCATAAGTCAGTACTGTCGATCATTTCTACCTTACCCTCTCTTCCCTCCAACACTTCTGGTGACCCTGCCCCACTCCCTCTCAAAATCATGACCACTTTTTAATTATTATTGTATATAACCTACCTAGTCCACTTAGTGTTGCTCATATTATATGTTTTTAGAGCTTGGAATTGGACAACCCATTTTGGGGTCTATCCTCGGAGAAGACTAATTCTCCAGTTTTAGTAACTGTTAATTGCTTGTAGCTCTTCATCTAGGGGTGAGATCTTGTAGATTTACCTCATCCACACTGATATGTCTACCTGTGTTGTCATTCTACAAGTCTCCTTTAGACAACCAAAGTGCAAAGATTTCATGAGTGCAGCTTTCTTTTTTATATAAAAGACATTATTTCACAGCAGACATTTCTGTCATCTGGCTTTTACTATCTTTCCAAACCATTTTATACAACGTTTCCTGAGCTTTAAGGGTAGGGGTTTCTGTTAATAAATGTCCACTGTTGATCGTAATAAAACTATTTATTAAAACATTATTTTACAAATCTCAGGGGTCCAATACCCAGGCAGTTTAGGCAGAGATCTCACTCCAAGGCCCCCTCACCCCAGGCTCTCCTCCTTGATTCTCCTTCCTAATCCTCCTGTTCCCTCCTGCTCTGTGTATATACATATATATACACATAAACACAAACATATATACATATACATATACATATATAGTTATGGATTTTCAGCCATACTATTTTTCTCTGTATCATTCTAATTTTATTATATGTGCTGCCCAAGTAAGCTTGTGGTGCATTATTACATGACATTTGTAATTGAATCTCTAAATTGCATTTTTCTGTATCTTATGAGTTCTGTCATAAGATAAATTTCTTCTACAAAAATAATAATCTTTTTATTGTTTCATGTTTAGAACAATAATACAGTAAATAGAATAAAGCCACTGACAAAAGGTAATCTGCTTTATTCCTTAGAGCATGTGAATAGGATAGGTTACATAAGCAATAGCTAGTGAATTAAAGTTGTTAACCAACTCACTGGGAAATATGGAGATCATGCTAGCATCCATACACAGATGATTCCAGCTACTTTTTAAGAGAAAAACTGAAGAGAAAAGATGGGAAAACAGAATGGACTTAGTCTGATAGATTAGCTTTGGAGGCAGAGTAAAATTAGAAAATTTGTGTGGATTCTACAAGCTGGAAAAGGCAAGGAAATGAATTTTTCTAGAGCTTCTAGAAGGAAAACAACCTAGATAACACTTTGATTTTAATCCACTGAGCCCATCTTAGAATTCTAAGAAGCACAACCATAGGATAATATATTTTTGCTAAATTCTTTGGTTTTGTGATGATTTGCTCTATGACAGCCATGGGAAATGAATACACCTTCTTTTGCTCATTCCTCTCCAATTTACCTTTTGCACAGCAGTGAATTTTATAAGCTTGAATTAGCCAGTATGGTAACAACTAGCCATAAGGGCAAATAAGCATGTGAAATGTGTCTGATCTGCAATCTTGTGAAATACACACAGAATCTTGAAAAATTGGCAGACAATGTCAAAAAGGCATCTCTTCATTTTTAATGTTGACTTTGTTATAATGACAGTATTTTTAATATCTTGCACTAAATAAAATATATATTAAATTTTAATTTCATGTTTCATTTTATTTTTCACTGTGGGTACCAGAACTCAAAGTAATTTATAAATTTTACATTATATTTATATTACTCAGCACTAATGCAATAGATAAGTACCGTATTATTTCTATATATCATATCCTCCAATTTCATCCTCCTATCCCTGGAAATTAGTTTGAACTCCTTAGAGCTTTCCCTCTTTGTCTTAGATTTTGCGTTTTCCACTCCATTATAACAGGCTAAACTTATTTCTTCTCAGAGTCATTCTAAATGTTGTTCAGTAGGCTCAGGGAACTCTTCATCCACTCAATATCTGATTGAAACTTCACATTCTTCTCAGCTCAAGTGTCATGCAGTGACATCTCCTTTTATGTTCCTTCATTCTTAGCACTACATTCTTTCTCTTAATTATGATTTTCTTAAATAGTATGGGGAAATTTATGTAATTTTTTTCTTTGAAAATGACCAGTTTGGGGATAGAGAGATGGCTCATCACTTAAGAGCACTGGGTGCTTTTCTAGAAGGTGTTGGAAAACATGGCAGCTCATAGCCTTATGTAACTCTACTTGCAGGTGATCCAGCACCATCTTCTGCTCTCTATGGGGACTGCACACATATGATATACATACTTACATGCAGGGAAAATACCCATACATATAAAATAAGGATAGAATTCAACAAATCATCAGTTCAATGTATGTTCTATTTACCACTGTGACTTAAGACTATACACAGCATAGATCTTCAGGTAGATATTAAAAAGTGTAAAAAGGTCAAATGTGGTGTTAGATATATAAGCAGATTATAAGTTACAATAGGCTAATTATACAAGAATTATTATCTTAAAATAGTAACAGGCAGCACAAATTAGGCTGGATAGGTTATTCAAAAAGAAAGCCATGAAGGTAAGTGGGGAGCAAGGGGGGAGGTGGATCTGTGAGTAGTTGTGGTGGTAAGAAGAGGTGAATGTGATCAAAATACCCTGCATAAAATTCTCAAAATTTAATGAAAAATATTTTAAAAAATAGGAAGGTGGTCCTGGATGCTATAAGAAAGCAGTAGCATTATTTCATGGCTTCTGCTTCAGTTCCTACCTCCAGGTTCCTGCCTTAATTATTTGCTGGCTTCCTGTTATGATGAACTGTATCCTCCAAGAAGAAATAAACCCTCCACTCCCCAAGTTGATTTTGATCAGTGTATTTTTTTTATAACACAAGAAAGCTAAACAGGACATCTAGAATCTGCAATTATATCTTTAAACATTTGGGGATAAATAGCCCAATAGTATATTGTCTTCATAACAGAAACCACTGTCCATATTCAAAGATATATCTCAATTTATTCTTGAAGTCTGTTAAACAATTTTTTTTGTGACTGGTGATTTCATTTGTCTTCTCTAAAATATGGTTTCAATTTCCACAGAGAGGGTACACATAGGACTAGAATGATGAATGACAGGGAAAGAAAGATAAAACTTGAACTGGCATTACTGTGGTTTGAATGTTTCCTCTATTCTTAATATTGAAATTTACTTCCCACTACAAAACTTTTAATAGATAACAACACGATCAATGAATAATTCTATTTATCACAGGACTGGGTTAATTATTGGCAGGTGTGAGTCCCTAATAAAAGGATACATCCAAGCCCTATCAAAGCCCTATTAATGTATACCCACTTCCCTTTCTTTCTTTTTAAAGAAAAAAGTGTGTGTCTGTGTGCCATATGCATACAGTGGCCACAGAAGAAAGAGGTAGATGCTGCCCTGGAATCAGATTTACAGATGACTAGGAGATGTCATCTGAGTTCTAGGAAAAGAACCTAGGTCCTCTAGAAGAGCAGCCAGTGCTCCTAACTGCTGAACCATCTCCTTTCTCATTATATTGCAATACATCATGGAAGCTCTTACCAGATGCTAGTGCCATATTTTGGGAGCCTTTAGATTGGTGTGCCAAATAAATTTCTCTTGCTTATAAATTATAGTTGTGTTAATAGGAGCAAAACTGGACTAAGGCTGGGATATATTAAGAATATCACAAATAGACCAATACAGGAAACATTTCCACCATCCATTGGTAACTTCAGTTTCCTACTAGTCATGTCTGTTCTTACGAGTTCTGCAGCATCCTGAGTCCTTCTTCCATCCATGCCTACCTGTTAATCAGCCCATTCTTGGGAAGACACAATGCAGTTATCCACAGCTCTGGAGAATTCATCTTTGTGATGGTTTCTTGTCCAGAAGGTGGTACCTTGCAGCCCTTTTACAGATCTTCTGGCTCTCACATTCTTTCTTCTCCCTGTTCCTCAGTGTCCTCCTGAGCTAAGAAGGGAATGAAATTAACATGTCTCTTAGGGGTAAGCATTCAACTTGTTTTCTATAACTACAAGAACTTTTTATTTGAATTCAGTTAAAGCAGTGGTTCTCAACTTTCCTAATGCTATGACCATTTATTACAGTTCCTAATGTTGTGGTGACCCCCCCAACGATAAAATTATTTTTGTTGCTACTTTATAACTTTAATTTTGCTACTATTATGAATCGTAAATATCTGATATACAATTCGTCTTAGTTGACCCTTGTGAAAGGGCATTATCTTGTAATCATGGACTAATAGGTATGCAAAAGCCATTACAAAGCTGGTTGGAAAGAGGGTATGATTCACTATTTGAAATTTGGTTGAAAGCTTGGTGGAAATTCAGACAGCTTTAATTCTATCTGTAGCCAATCTGTATATTTTGTATTAGGGCCTTGTGTAGCAGTTTGCTGCTGTGGTGATTCAGCCAAGAAGACAAGGAGGCATTTTCATAGGTGGAAGCCCTGCCAGACCTCAGCAGAGGGAACCACTATCCTGGCCAGCGCCATAGTGGAACCTTGAGCCTCTAAGTTCAGGTGTTTTTATTCTTTCAGAACTCCTCAGGTATTCTACTGACAACACATGCAGGCCATTAGCAATTAAACACCCCCCACATAAATCCAACACCTGCAAACAATGCAAAACACCCTACACAGCCCCTCACCCAACCATGCATAATGCATAAAAATTATTTTATATATAACTAAAAATAAACTTCTACAACAGCCTTGTACAATCCATCACATTCCAGTGAAAGGTACAGTGGTAACAAGTATTTGAACAATCTGTCATCTCCCCCACCCTGCTGCAGGTGAAGCTGTCCAGAGATACAAGTCCACTCAAGAATGTTAGTTTTTGCAACACCAAGATGAAATATTATGTCCTTTAGTGTAATGTTCAGCCACACACAGATATAATTGCCCTGTGCTTTCTGCATATTATTTTTCTAATAAGAAATGTAAGGTTTTTTCCTAATAGGAAATGTCTGTCGAGTTTTTTCCCCCTGACAAAATCTTAGATGACCTTAAAGTGAATTTTCCTACTTTCCTGTCTTTTCTCCAATAGTTTCTGACTTAAAGTTAACCTTCTCATTAGCATTTTAATAGCTAAAAAATCTACTTTCTACTTAGTGAATTACAATCTGCATTTAAATAGGAATGTTGTAAAGAAAAGCAACATAAAAAATACTTAGGTTAGAAAAGTTGTTTTTTGGGTTTTGCTTTTGTGTTTTTTTTTGTGTCATAACCCTTCTATATCTTCATTTTGTTTGTTTGTTTTATTGTTGTTTTCCAGACAAGGTTTCTCTGTCATAACTCTGGCTCTCCAAGAACTCACTCTGTAAACCAGGCTGGCCTTGAACTCACAGAGATCCACCTGCCTCTGCCTCTGGAGTACTGGGATTAAAGTCATGAGCCACCATTGCCCAACCTTCTGTATCTTCTTAGAAGAAGGTTAAAGCCTTTCTTTTCGAAGTGACTGGATTAATTCTCAAGAAATAGTTAACAATCAGTTCTCTAATTGGAACATGAACAGTGTAATGTGGTACTAGAAAAATGGAACACATCATATGATGTGTTCAGAATCAAGATTATTCTGTTATTTCAACTTCAGAAAACCAAATACCATGTTAAGCCTTTTAGCTTCTCTGTGTTAATTATTTTCAGATATACATATAGATATAGATGTATCAGACTTAAGGTGGTTTTGGAGTAGAAGTGTGACATTACTAGGTGATGCTTCTTACTAAGCACATGGAAGTGCTATAACATGATTCTTGTATGTTTGACTCTTTGCCTTAGGCACATCTCTATCTTCTGCTTCAATAGTTCCCTTAGCCCATGTACATATATCAATCTCCATCACAACATCCAAAGTGCTTCCACCTTTGCCTATGTACCTGCTATACTCAATATGTTTCTAAGATGACTGCTTAATTTACATGTGACATTTGCCATATACTATATCTATAGCCTTGTCTAGTCATTTTCTCTGTACCTCAATATCTGTTTCTGGAAAGTGGACATAATGATAGTACTGCTTCCTAGGATTCTGATGAAGATGAAAAGTAACCATTGTAAAGTGTACTTTGGTATAATTGCTAGCAATTGATGTAAGCTATTATTTTAAATGGTGTTACTAATGCTTACTTTCACTATTTTTCTATACCAACCTTCTAACTCACTTGTATTTAAGCAATTCCCTAAAACATCCTCTTTTGTATCCTTCCTAGATTAAAGAGGAGAGTGTGCCACTTCTGCCTCAGTTTTATTTGCTTCTCATTGTCATGAGGAAGACACCAACCATGTCAAACCTCTGATTAGTGCAATCCAAATTCTAAATATAATATATTAAAAACTCAGGATGCCCAAATTTTTCTTTAATAAACTCTATATTTCCATCAAATATCAAAACACAAGTCACTGTTTTATGTTTGTTTGTTTGTTTTTCTGAGTTTCTTTCTGTTCTCCTATCCTAATCGTGGTATCTAACCTCCAACTTCCACATTGTAGTCATGACTTCCTAATTTTTTCTACATCTAGTTCATTTCACCCACGATTAGCAAGTCCTTAGCGAGCACCTATCCCTACCTAAGAAGTCAGGAGTAAAGAGAGCTCTAAAGAAACAAAAGCATTCCTATCCAGGTGCTCCCTCCTTAACAAACATAAAATCATGAGCCACTGCCACTTTTTTGATTGTTGATAAAGAAACTGCATTTGTGTAAGACTTCTGGGATAGTATTAGAAAACCTGCAAGAAAGAGTACTTGTTTAGTTAACATTCTACACACATACTACCACTAGTCATTTTTACAATTTCTTGTCCATTACCATAATGCCTTTCATGTAACTTCCTCATTAATACAATTCACTCTAGTCCCTATCTTGATATAGAAGCTCAGAAGATGTTTATCTTATGCACATGCAGAAGGATACAGAAAGGAAACTGGGGCTTTAAATTCAGGAAACTTTGAGTCCTAGATGGAGAGATGGCTCAGCAGCAAAGAGAGCTCACTGCTCTTGCAAAGGGCCAGAGTTGGTTCCTAGCACCCAAGTCAGGAAGCCAGAAACCACCTGTAACTTCAACTCCAGGGGTTTCAATACCCCATTCAGGCACCCATATACATATATACATATGTATACACATAAAAATACACACATACATACATATAATTTTTAAATACTTTTAAAAGGTTAGAGTCAGAGCAGACCATCCGTGTATATGAATAAATAGCATTGATGTCAAATCCCATTTTCTTCTTTTCCTCCACACCCTAAGTATACAGCCCATGTGATCTGTATCCTTATATGTCTATTCCACAATTTTTTTTGTATTTATACCTAGAATACATTTTTCCTGTTTTCTGCTTTACCCTTATTCATCTGCCAATGAATAACACTAATAATGTCTTTTAACTGTCATGTTCTCTGATCATTCCCTCCTCTGCACAATTTTTTTTAGTATTTACACATGCCTCTCTTAGCACACAACACTTAGAGCCAGATTTTTTGTCATCCTTCCAGTTTTAATGTGAACGCCAAACTGATCAAGTCATTAACGGATGCATGAATTTCTGAAACTGACAATAGTGTCTGGCATACGGTTAGATACTCAGTGCCTGGTTAACGGGAAATGAATAAATAAATCGACTATTCAACAAGTAGTTTTGGCAAATATTCTAAAGAAAGCAAAAGCAAATACAAAAATGATTACTGAGTCATGCAGAATATTTTCAAGTGCCAAGTTCAAATCCTATTTGTCTTGGTTAAAATTCTCCACATTTTAGTGAAATTCCTCATTGTGGTAAGTTAGTATACTATTTGTCCTTGAAATTATCATCACCATTGCCTGTTAGGGTAGAATACATTGCCTGTATGGGAGAATACAGCACAGATGTTTAAATAAAAATAGGTAAATATCTATAACTTGAAGCTTAATGTGAACATGCACAATTAATCATAGAAAAAAATTAATTTAATACTTTATTAATCTTTTGTAGTGAAAAATAATTGACTTTCTAATGGAATTGGAGTCCAGGACTATATGCTCTTAGATTTTCACTAACCATACTAGAATCTTTGAGATACTTGTACAACCATTCTATAGTAATCAGTGGAATATCATATAAGAAAGTCCATTAAAACAGTTGACAAGGGAATGTTTACAGAATGTAATTGCTCTAAGAAAAACCTGTTTTGCTAAAAGTCATGTGGAAACAAGAACATGTTGTTTTGTGAAATTTGGCCTATATTATTAACCCAGGACAACTTTAGAAATGTCAGTAATTCTCTTTGTTAAAACCACTAGGCATTCATTCAGATTTCCCTGGATTTCTCAAAAATGGATGGATTGCAATAGAAACATTTTACAGCAAGCATTTTACAGTCACCACATACTCAGTTAGTTTGGTGTTTGTCTTCATTCTATATCTACGAAGGATTCCACATCTATTTACATAAGCCTTCAAAGCCAGAATTCTACTGAATCAAGATTGGGGAGGTTGTTTGTAGTGTTCCAGAAATAGACTTGCATGCTACTATATTTTGAGCAGATGATCACAAACACATCCTCATGTGAAGGAAACAGATGTAAAGAAAAATGCTATATTTATTTCAAACCCGAAGAGAAATATATCAGTGCAAGTGTGTGCCAATGATTATACACATTCTTTTGCTGACAGCTTGGTGTACAAAGCTGCTGAAGTGCAGAATCAGCAAGTTTCTCCCGGAGACAACTCCACACTGATAGAGAATATTTGAGTCAATAAATGAAATCAACTAGCAGTTTTAGTGTCAGTTACATCTTTCATCAGATGTTTCTTCACCTTGTCATTACTATTTTCTTACTTTGGTAGACAACTAATCAGAATTAATATAAAATGTTATCTTCAGGTTGTTTATTTCTGCTTTTAGCTCGTTATAAAGCAAGCTCAATGTAAAAGGAAGGAATAATATAAATATATATTTTATTTTACATGTTGTTTATGTATGTTATTCATTTTGTTCAAAACATTTACATTCTGGTTATCTATGTTTTATCATAATTTTCTTCATTTTTGAAAATTTCATACATGTATGCAATGACATACAAATACATCTATACCCCATTTCTCCCTCCCACTCCCCTCATAATTTTTTCCAAAATGTCTCCTACCAAATACATACCTTTTATTTTTGATAACCCATTAAGTTTAGTTAGTGCTGCCCATGTGTGCATGGGTGTCGGACCACCTACCAGAACATAGGAAACTTACCAGTGTCCATATCTTCGATTAACAAAAAGTGATTCTAATTTCCCTAGCATCTACCAACTACCAATAGCTTGTCAGTAAGGCACATGTGACATGGAAAGTACCTCCCCATCTATTCCAAAATTGTGACTCTCTTGGTGTTTCATGAAAGCCATCAAATACATACTTTATTAATAGCATATTAATCCAGTGTTTTGAAGTCCCTTGTTTAAAATAATTGAAATGAAAACATCTCAGATTGTTTTTCCTTTTTTTTTTTTGAGTGTCTCAAATAAAGAGAACTTTTCATTTTAGAGAGATTAATTTATTTAGTCATTTGGTCCACTGACTCTCAAACCTGTCTGTGTCATACACAAGTTAGAAGCAGTTGTTGACAATATGATCAGTCTTAGACTCTGTTGTAGATTGAGCACCTTCTCCCCAGGTCTGTGTACTTGGAAGTTTTTCCACAGGGTGGTGGTACCAGGAGATGCTTTGAAACCTTAAAAAGATGGAGACTACTAAAAGGTCTTTGATCACTAGGAAAGCTGTCCTCAGTGTTTCTCCTGTGACCCTCGAGTCCCTAACAGTGAGTTCTTTTAAAAGGAGTATTATTGTCCTCTCTCTGCTTCCTGTTTGAAGTACTATCCCTATTTTGCAAGTTGTTCCACACTTCCTACCTTATACAAAGTGGCACAGTGAAATAATGGCTCTTAACCTATGCCATTTAGACTTTGAACATTTCAAAATATGAGGTAAATAAACTTCCCGTCTCTATGAAATTAACCTATCCTAGGTCTTTCACTACAGCAATGAAAGCTAATGCAAGTCTCTATTCTGAGATTTCTATTTCGTAGATCTGAAATACTTAAAGAGATTTTACAGTGTACTTTATTGATTCAATGTTCCAGAGCTTACTGAGCTAGTACAAGCCTTTACCAGAACCTTAATGTGATCATTCAGTAAATCAAGGCAGCTCATTCCATCTGTAGAAATTTTAATTAAATGTTCTTTAAATTTTATCTTTAATTGTGTATATGTGGGGGGATACATGGGATGTATGTGTGCAGATGCCCACAGAAGCCGGAAATGGGTATCAGACTCACTGGAAATGAAGGTACAAGTGGTTGGGAGCTGTCTGACATGGGTGCTGGAAACTGAACGTATGTCCTCTGGAGGAACAGCAACCACTCTTAATCACTGAGCCACATCTCCATCCTCACATTGATAGTTCTTATATGTTAAACCAAAGTTCTAGAAACATCCCCCAGTAATCCAGCAATCTCACAATGAACACTGCATATTTACACATATACTTAATCCATCTAGATCTCTTCTTTTGTTTGTCTCAAGAACTAAGGGTGTACATAACATGCAACACAATTTCAATGCAAGCTACATTTATATCAGAAATATAAAATGAGTATTTCTTCTTTAATTTGCAGATATGCTGCTTTGAACATTTATTTCAGCAATAGCTTCCTATAACTTGTGTCATTTTTAAGCATTCTACACTAAGGTACTTTAAATTCAGTGATAGCAAGTATTCATTCAATATGGGGACCTTTGAGAAGTTTGATCACAATGGCCCATTAGCCTATTCAAATTATCAGTGTCACAATTAGATTGAACCACTGCCACAGGCTGCTTCTGGACAGAAGGAGCACCATCTACTTAAAGGCAGGCATGGCTGGGAAATCCTTGTCAAAATGGTATCATGAAGAAGGAAAAGGATAGTACATGATTAGCAGGAGGGATGGAAACAAATGAGGGTTTAAATTGAAGCTGGGGAAAAACATCAGGGCAAATCTAGGTAAACAGTGGACAGGAGAACTGTAATGTATTAAGCCTTTTCTTCCCACCTCATCTTCCTTCCCAGTGAGCTTATCTCTTGCTTAACTCTGTTCACAGCACAGCCATGCCTCGTGATACTTTGGAACACCACCCAGGGGTGTCCTATTTTAGTGACCAGCTGGGTGTGGAGAGACATGCTGTTTACTCTGAGTATCTTTCCAACTGAGCCACCAGAGCAGGGTCAGACATGAAAGAAATCCAGGGCAGCAAACAGTCTGCCCTGACAGATAACTGGAGTCCTTAGCTCCAGAGCTCATCCAGCTGAGCCAGCTGAGCGAAGTATAAACTCTCAGCTTGGTCCAGAAAGAATGTCACAACCCAGAGACCTAACTGAGGACAACTTAGGACTCAGCCCAGAGAGGGTATGTGTGTGTTCTAGTTCAAGTTCTAGTTCTAGTTCAAGTCCCAACAATTCTCTGTGCAGAATGCCACCAAGGAAGTAGATGTCCCTTTCTCCTTAAGCATTTGGCATGCCCTTGAAAAAGACAAACAGGAGAAGAAAAATGCTAGAAAGGGGAAAACTGTGGGGAGAATAGGGAAGAAAAAAGAAAGGGGAAATTGAGGATCTAGGAAAGGGAAGGAATTTAATTTAGAAGATCGGCAGTATCCCCTCTAGGAATTGTCAGGGCTGCAGCTGCACGCTTAACTATTTTTTCTTGTCCTTAAGCAGACTTCTGTGGCTAAGTTTCAAGAAGTTGGAAAATAAATCACACTAACCAGCTTTTTTACTCCATGCTCCCATCCTGCCCTCTGTTCTGTTTCTCTTTTGCTATTTTGTGAGTGGGTCCAGTATCTAGAAGAAAGGAAGCTGACAGAGTGGACCCACCACGGTCTCCTCCAACCTCCTACTTATTCTCATAAGAATGACATTTTCAACTGATTATGTCAGGGAGTACAAAACAAAAGAGTGGAAGCTTGCTGTCTGTGATCACCAATAATGCTCCAGATATAATTTATATTATTTCAATAAAACATGCCTAAAAAGATAGACTGTATAGAGGGGTGTGCTAGAAACAGAACTGGTAGAAAAGGAGTGAAGTAGGAAAATGGAGAGGGGCTTTAATTAGGGGCTGGAGAGGGAAGTCAATAGAAGAGACAGATGGAAGAGGAAAAACATAAGGAATTGTATTATTTTTTATTTACATAAATTATATAATACATAAAAGAATACACACACACATACACACTTTGGCTAATAATGCATCCCCCCCAAAGCCATAGACTATCTGGAAGGAATTCTAGTGCCAAACATGAGAAATCTTTTCAGCTGTTGGTCAGTGAAGTCCAATAGACTTTCCAAACAATATAGCCCATTGCTATCATACTTGGTTGCATTCCAGAGGATGAAGTAATTTAACTCCCTATTACCAAAGATACCATACACCTTAGACAAAAGACTTGGTGGATTCCAGCTGGGTATGAACTGAAATATTCATCCCTGAGAATTGAAAGGGACTATCTGAACTACCAAGGGAGGCTGGAAATCAATACTCCTATCAAGCTGTAATATCTGTGAATCACAACAATGACCAGTATTGTCAGATTGTCCTAAATGTACAATAATAGCACTCATATTTTGATAATAACCAACAGCTGTCTAATTGGACACAAGGCATTCTCAATGGGTGGAAAATTGTGTCTGGTATTGGAAACTTAGCCAACTACCCAAGGCTAGTAAAGTTATGGTTCTTATTGGAAAACTTACTGCTGCCAGTTTACAAAACAAACATAATACCTTACTGCATTCTCAACACTTATCCTTATACCCACGGATAAGTATAGCACTCACCCCTCATCAAAGGAGCTTCTCTTTGTAGCAGATGGAGACCATTTCAGAAAACCACAACTGGTCAAAACACAAAAAAAAACTACATGCAACTAAGGACTGCTTGAGAGGGAGAGTTAGTTGTAACAGGGATGAGCCCCTTAATTGGCTATCAATTCCAAGAAGCCAGCCCTAAAATCATATAAGCAACACTAAATAGACTTAGCAGGTCATATTTGTATATTTGTGCATTTGATAAGGAATAGGCAGGGACTGGAAGGAGCTGTAGGGAGGAAAGGGAAGACAGGAGAATAATGTAATTATATTTCAATTAATATTTTAAAAGGGAATAACAAAAAACAAAAGAAAACCGTAACTAAACCAAAAGTCCCTTCCAAACTATTCAGTCAAGAGTTCTCTACTTCCTATTGCTCTCAGTAATGGCACTAGCAAAAGTCGTGAATATCTTGTTCATTTTTCTTGTTTATTCTTATTTATTGAATGTGTGTCTTCCAATATAATGGGAGATCCAGCAGGAGGTAGTGACACACACCTTTAATCCCAGAACTCAGGAGGCAGAGGCAGGTGGATCTCTGTGAGTTTGAGGCCAGCCTGGTCTACAGAGAGAGTTCCAGTATAGCTAGAGTTACAACAGAGAAACCCTGTCTCATAAAAAGCCAAAAAAAGAAAGAAAGAAAAAAGAAAAAGAAAAAGAATGGGAGATCCACGAGGACAGGGATTATTGACTGTCATATTCCCTAATTTATACTCTATGGTCAAGAAGAGCACCTTGATATAATAAGTACTCAATAAAAAATATACTGAATGGATGAATGGAAAAAGTCACTGAGCAGACTGAATGCCCTTAAGACATAAACCAGTAGTATTCAATCTCTGTGTCATTTGATGCCTTCATACCTCTATGCCTTCACAGTTTTTTCTTCCCCACTCTTTGAATTCCTTACATCTGCTGTGTTCCACCTACCTCCTACCCAGGAAATATATGCACCATTTCTTTTACCTGACTCCCCGAGTTGTTCTCTGATGGACCTTTCAACCTCTTATATTTGAAGTCTCAGTATAATAACTAGCTAAGTGAGAACTGCTGAGCAATTGCAACTAGTCACTCTAAAATAATCTAATTAGACTTACTCCTCCATTTTTTCTTTCACTGTACAGCATGTCTTTCTTCAAATATAGTGTTTCTGATCATCTGTAATTATATATTTATTTCTTTTATTTTTGTGCTCCAATGTGGAGTTCACAGAGACTAAGATTCTTCCTCTTTTTATTTGGTGTACTCCATAAACAAACACTATCTTTGTACAGAGCTAACAATTGATTACCTGCTGATTGCATTGTGAAAAATGAATGAATGAGTTAATGGCCAATATTCTTTCATAAATCCCCTCACATTGAAGCCTGATATTCCTATTAGGCTGTTTTTTGTTTTGTTGTTGTTGTTTTACCTGCCCTCTTAGACCACACAAGAGGAAACCGTGAATTAAAAATGCCAGGATAACCACAATCACACTAGGGAGATCTGTCTTGAAAATTAGAAAATAATATATTTTTAAAGGTGGAGAGACACTTTTATTTTTATTTGTTATGCTCAAAATAGTTTCTGTGCAGAAGTGGAGTTTCCTTATAAATATAGCACTCTTGCAACAGCAATGACACCTTCTTTTTTTTTTTAAAAAAATCATAAATAGCTAATCCCTTAATGGGAGCCATAAAGTCCTTTAGGAACTTGGCTAGTTAGGCCTAGTGAGGTATTTGAATCAAGTTACCCTGGATTAGTTGTTATCCAGGTTCTACTCTTTCTCTTGTTGTATTCAACGAAAGGGCTTGTGCAGGCTCCTGTTCAGGCCTGTTGTTGCCTGACTTTTCATCCTTTCACCTGTTTTGGAACTTAGAGACACAGACACATTGTGACTTTCAGCAGCTGTTGTCTCTTTATCTGAGTAAGGCTTAAGTCCAATGAGAGTGGTTATATAACTAGGCTGTTGGAGGGAATTCTCCCAAGTGCAGCCACCTCAAGTATTTTATTTACTTTAGGATATGTCCACTTGACTTTGTATCCATCCTAGTAAGTATCATGTCTCTAAACTTTCTGGAGTAATGGTTATAAATGCAACAGACTTGTGTTTTATATGCAGACCTTGCTGATTTCAGCTCCTATCAAAAATCCTTAGGTTCTGTAAGTGTTCGGTATGATTTAACTGAACTGAATCAAAACTGAAAAGTTATTTATATTATTTGCAGGAATAAAACCCCAAAGGTAGGTATGTTTTCCTACAGAGAAATTATCTTTATTTATTTGTTTATTTTGAGACAAAGTTGCATTTTTTAACCCAGCCTGACCTGGGACTTACTATGTAACCAAGACTAGCCTTAAACTTATGGCAATTCTCTTACCTCAGTGTCCTGAGTTCTGAGATTAGAGGTCTAAGCCACCATTTCTGGCATCTTCATGTTATTGACATTTTGAGAACTCCATTTGTGTGGGCCACATGTAAGGATGATGAGATTTGACTTATGGCCTGAGACTTAAGTACTAGCTCTTGACACCTGTGTCAGGAAGAGGAACACACATTTAGCAAGTCTGTGACTGAGTTTCTGCTTTGGTTTCTATTGAAAGCATTTGCAATAATACATGTTAAAAAAGCATCAGAAGTAGTTACTGGACGTTGGGAACATTCCAAAAAAAGTCTGGCTTAAAATAATATAAACAAATATATACAAATTAAAACTTATGAAGAAAATATTTTTACATCATGAAATAAAATACATTTGATTCACCTGGTGTTATGGAGAGCCCACCAGACATGACTATTCAGAAACAGTTTACAGTCAACTGAAAGTCTTTATTCCAGCTATCTGGGACAATACTCAAGGTACTCAGAACCTTAGTGTATCACTGAATATCCAGAGCCTGGGATTTTTCATGTCAAAAAACCTTCATCCTGGTATCTTGTTCCACAACTGTGGAGGTGGAGGTCTGGGAGATGGCTCATGCAAGCAAGCAGTTTAACAGAAGGAAAGATAAGTAGTTAGCTGAAGAGGGGAATTCTGCACAAGAAACAGTTTAACAGATGCTAAGATAAGCAGCTAGCTGAAGGGGAGGTTTTGCACAAGCAGGCAGTTTAACAGAAGCAGCAAGTAAGTTAGCTGGGGCAGGTTTTGCACAAGCAGGCAGTTTAACAGAAGCAGCAAGTAAGTTAGCTGGGGCAGGTTTTGCACAAGCAGGCAGTTTAACAGAAGCAGCAAGTAAGTTAGCTGGGGCATCTTGACCTGGGCTTCCTAGAATGGAGTTGGAGAGGTAATTTTCCATGGGATTTTCCATCAAGGAGATGAAACTCTAGTTAAACCTGAAATAGCCTCAGCAAGAATATAAGTTGGAGAAATGTCTGCACTGTCTTGCTCTGTCACATTGGTAATATCAAGATTCCTCTATTTTTTTAGAAAGTAGTGTAAAAATAAAGGAATCTATAATAACTGAACGAAAAATTGTTCAAGTACAAAAGATGTGTTCTACTTTACAAGTTTGTCAGGTCTCTATGAACCCCTTACATTTCCTATGTGTGGACAACACTTTTACAAGTTATAGAAACTGTCTAAACCAAACTCCAGGGACACAGATAAATATGGTAACTTGTCTTTTTCTTTGGGACAGAATTTCACCAAATCTCAGATTTGTTTGCATTCACAGGTTGAAGTTCATTTTTTTTTGACAATCTCAGAATCCTCTTCCTTCTGAGTTCCTTGACAACATCCAGATCTGTCTGACTCTCTCAGCTAGGGTCATCAGATCTACCACCAACATCCATCTTCTGTTTCAAAGAGAGGATCCTTTGCCTGTCTTTTTTATTTAGAAAGAGATAGCAACCAATAGTGTTTACAATTTTCAACATGTGTAGTGAGTGACAAAGCAGAAAAGATTTAAAGTAAACTTTCATGATTTAAGTCAATATTAAATATGTGGTATATTTGTTTTCTTTATTAATATGAGTACTTCAGGGATATGTATTTCTGATAGAACTAGCCAAGTATGCTCTTTAGTCCCATTTTCTGATTCCCAAGATCACCATACTTTATGTAAAATAAGTTCATTAAAATTACTTGCATTGAGAACTCCTACCATATTGAGAGACTTGTAAATTGGATAAATTTTGCTTGGCTGTCACTTCCATAAAACTGAAAAAAAAATCAATCCTGTGGTTCTTTCATCTACTAGAAGTTTGTTGGATTAGATGGAGATATGTTCTGCCCAAAGAGAGAAACGCCAGTGGACCCACAGATATCTTGATCTAAAATGAATCTCGTTCTGATATAACTGAAGAAAATTTTAGAATATGCAAACAGGATTAAATGAGAATCCAAAGTGTTAAGTGTCACACTGCATCTTACTTTAAAACTGTTTAAAATACTGTTTTTATAAATTCTCTGAGAAATTCATACAATGTATAGTGATCATATTATCACCTCCAATATTTCTCCCTCTCCCTCTCTCTCTCTATCCCGCCTCCCGCCATCTCTCCCCTTCTGTGTGTATGTGTATGTGTATGTGTATGTGTATGTGTATGTGTATGTGTATGTGTATGTGTGTGTGTATGGAAGTCAGAGGACAATTTTGTGGATTTGCTTTTTTTTTTTCTTTCTACCATGAAGATCAGCAATCAAACAAGTGCCTTTACCTTCTGAACCATATTGCTGGTCTGTTTTTTTACTTTTTAAATCACAGAGATGCTTTCCTACTCGGCTCTTGTTATCATAACATGCAGATTCTAAATAAAAATTGAATTGGACAACTTAATATATTGACAAAAATTGTAAAAATTGGATTCAAGGCATTAAGGAGCTACAGCTGAGCCTCAACAAGGGTAGGCTACAACATTTATGAGATTAAAACTGGAATTTCTGTTAGATGGCATTAAGAATACTATGATTATATATAATCAATGTGACAGATTATGGTGGTATTGTTCATTATCAGAAGATTTGATAATGAATCAATTTGGTGATACAAAATGTGTTTTTCAAAATGCTACACGCTTCGTAATCAACTGTTATTCTTGGTAAAATGGGGATGTTTTAACTTCACTGTACAGAGAGTAGATTTGGAGTAGGCCCAGAAATAAGTATTTTAACAAGAAATGCACAAATCTAAAGCTAGTTCAGCCCAGATTACTTTTTGGCAAGCAAGATTCAGCAGATATTTTTTTGTGAAGGAACACATAGAAAATATTTTCTGCTTTGTCAACCAAATGATCTGTCCACAATTTATCAACTCTCCCATTGTAACCTGAAATCAACCATAGACAATAAGTAAACAAACAAGAATAATTTTGATCCAATAAAACTTTTCTTTTTTAACAAAAGAAGTTTTAGGCTGGATTTGACCCTTGGGCTGCATTGCTCAGTTTCTCAGCCCTTAAGTCTAAAAAATTAACCATCTTATGAACCTAAAACCTCCAGTATCATGATTTTTTAAATGTCTGTTACAATTTATGGTAGGAAGAAATAGCTATTGTTCAACTGTTGCTTTAATGTCCAGTTTCATTTATTATTCTGAATACCAAAGTAAGAGTTTTCTAGAGGAACGGACCTAATATAATGGATACATATTACAAAATGGGTTTTGTTAGACTGGCTTACAAGATTCAGGCTGAGTAGTCCAATGATGCCTGGCTGTATGCTAGACAGGCTGAGAACCTGGTAGCTACTCAATCCACAAGGCTGGATGCCTCAGTAGTTCCAATCTTGCATTGAAGACCTTGAGAATTACTGCTCATCTGCTGGTCTTTGGACCATGTTGGAAGGCTGAAGAAGCTGATTCTAATGCCAGAAAAGAACGGTAGTAGCCAACTGCCAGAGAATATATGCACTCACCAGCAACAACTGCAAATATACAGACAGAAGTAGCCTTGCTTTTCCTTCAGACTTCTTTATATCAGAGCTGCTTCCAGAATGTATGGTCCATTCTGGTGGAAGGTCTCCTCAAAATCACTTCTTAAGAAATTCGTTTTAAAATCTTTTATTTTATGTGCATAAGTGTTTTGTGGTCATGTATTTCTGTATACTACTTGCATTCCTGGTGTCCACAGAAGTCAAAAAGGGGTGTCAGATCCCTGGAACTGGAGGTATAGATGGTTGTTAACTACCAGGTGGTGCTAGGAATTGATTTCAGGTCCTACACAAGAGCAGCCAGTGCTCTTAACCATTGTGCCAACTCTTCAACACCCCCTCATTTATGCACACACACATTTTATATATATATATATATATATATATATATATATGTATATATATATACATATATATATATATAGAGAGAGGAGATATATGCACATATGTACAAGTGCTCATGGAGTCCCAAATCAGACATTGGATCCTCTGGAGCTGGAGTTACACGTGGTTTTGAGATACCTGACCTGTGTGCTGAAAACGAAATTCAGTACTTCGGCAAAAGCAGTACATGCTCTTAACCACTGAGTCAGATTTCCAACCTCTCACCCTTAAGTTTTCTTAAATTGATTAAACTCAACCTCCAATTAATGAGTGTATTCTCTTGCTTCTTTCACTATGACTGACAATGATAATTCAAAGCATCTGGATTGCTACAGTAATGTGGGTCAACAAAATTGAACAAGGCAAATTTGGTACTTTAGTATAAAATATACCTGCCATTTGTACTGTCATTTCCTACATCAGAGGCAACCATTGGCAGCCATTGGTAGTACGTACTCTATCTGAGCATATTATGCAGCTATATGGAATTTTGCAAATTTTCAAGAACTGGTTAATACTTGATTAGAGTTGACATTGAGATGAAAATTATGTGCCTTCCTTAATAAAGCACCCTCACTATAATGGTATTGTTGTTATCTGTGCTAATTATATCATAGGGAACATTGTATTTCTTCTACTATTTCTTATTTCATACAATTATGAACCTTGCTTAATAGAGTCTTATAGAAAATGTGTTAATTGTTTATTATTTTCTTATTAGAACATAAATATTTTAAATCTGGAGACTCCATATTTTATTATGTGTGTTCTTATGAGATCATTCCAGAAACATTTGTTGCTGGTTCATAAAGCATGCTTTCAAATTAAAATATCAGTGTTCATCATGATTATTATATCATTGGTATGCTGAAAATTACTATTATTTACCTAATAAAACCTGATATTGTTGCCAGTCTTTAAATTGCAGAGACCTTGTCTGTATTCTGACCAGGTATCTATAAAGATATAGAATATTTTTTGAAATTGCAATTTAGCTCTATTTGGGTTAATATTCACTGTTAAAACATTGTTTGGCTACATAATCAAAATGTTCGCTTACTAAGTACAATGTAGTTTATAGCATTAAACGAACTCTATTACACAGCATAATACTGACTCTGCAAACCTCAAGTCATCTGCTAGCTATTTCAGTAGAACTTATTTAGTAAAACTTGAAGAAAAATTACCATTTAACAAAGCAAAGCGATTTTCAAAGCATTTGCAATTCCATCTTGGTACATAAAGCTCATGTGCAACAGGACTGTATCTAAATATTTACTGAGCTGGTAGCAAATGCTTTACGATTAGTAGGACTGAATATGAAGAATTGCATGGTATTGAAATCCAAATGCAGAGGACTAAAGCAATCTTTCCTGGTTGCTTCCCCTAAAGTTTCTAGGCCAGCACAGGGGTAAATAGCACATTTCCACTGAAATGAGATCTGAAAGACAGTCTCCACCAGACACCTAACAAATGTGAAAGACGTGCATATACCAAAGTGAAGCAGATGGATAGTAGTGACTATATCTGGTATTCATGTTTCAGCAACAAAACCTTTCTTACAGACAACCTACATTCTCCAGACTTTTCCTACATGCCTCTGTTAGGCCTTGGGGACATGATCTGACTCCTGATACTTCCAAATCTCCATAACAGAATCTGACTGTATTTATTTTTAACCAACTTGCTTGTTTTAAAACATGGAAAATATCTTCTAGCGACTCAACAATACTGTCAACAACTTTAGGCAAAGAGAGGGCATTTGTTATCGCCTCTAGGGAAATATCTTCAGAAATAACATATTTCCTACATTTATAGTTTAGATGCCTGTTTTTGAAACAGACAAGAACCTGTCTACTTTAGGTATTCTCTAGTCTAGACATTTCCCAGTAGCATGTGTGAATTTATGAGTGTTTTTAAATGAATGTTAACAAATGAAACTCATGGACCTTGTATAAGAGAAAATACAGTCAAAAAGAGATGTTGACATAAAGGATGGATTGGAAAATGAAGTGGGATTCAGAAACCTACTGTAGGATGTTTGGACACAGTTCAGGGAATCAGATGTCATTATTTTAGGGGTATGAACAGGAAAAAACTGACTAGGATTATAACAAACTCAGATTACCAAACTAAGAAACTTCATGTTCTAGGCTTTGGCTAGGTAAGATTAGACCTCAGAAAATTTAAGTACCAGATTCCATATCCTCAGCTAATATTTTCTTATAATTTTTTCACTCCAATAAGTTCTTACGTGTCACACTTGATGCTCAATATCCTTTCACGTATTCAGTCACTCCTTTGGAAAATAACATCTGAAAAATATTTGGGCTATGATACATTGGGCTATGATACTATGATATAGTGATTATCATTGTGTTTCTCTTTCATTCACAGTGGCTATCTTCATACTAACTTACAGTTGGAAGTCATCAAATATTTGGCTAGCCCCATTTTCCTTGGCTTATTAAAGCTACCTCCAAAGTGGAAGAATCATTAATTTATTTTACTGAGGAAAAACAAACCAGTATAAAAAGCTACTTTTTTAAATTTCTGAATTAGTGAAATTCAGCATTTGGATAATATACCATAGAAAAGTTCTCTAATATTACTCTAAACACAAAACATCTATTACTTTATGTTTCAATATGATTCTACAATAAAAATGAATGCATTGTCTCTGATAGTATGCTAATTTCCTTATATATTTAACATACTCTTGCATTTATCCTATTATTTACCTATTTACTGAGTTCTTAATAAATTCTGAGGATGTCACCAGTTTCGAAGAACATAAAGCTACAGTAGCCAGAGGGTTTATCAGCCCAATTTTAGAGAAAGAATTGGAAACTCAAATTTAGTGACAAAATGTTACAGCTGTGGATTTGGCATAAAATTTCAAGTTTCTGGACTTAATCTATTGATACTTTTTGCCTCTGTTATGTATGTATTTAGACTAGATAGAAATGAAAGCATTAGCAATGTGAATCGGATACCAAAGCCATGATCCAGAGAAGAAAAATGAGTGAGTTGAGCTTCATTGTAATTCTACATTTTGTTCTGTGAATAACACTAAATAATGAAAAGGCAAGTCATGTACGAGGAGGAAAAACTTACAAAATGTATATGTATCAATGACCTTGAATCCAGAATACATAAACATGCTCTCAAAACACAATAATAAGAAAGCCAGTAACCTGAATTAAAAATAGAATGAATAGTCACTTGAACCAAGAATCTATGCAGATGGAAAATTAGCACATGAAAAGATGCTAAACCAGCACTAGTCATTATGGACATGGAAATTGAAACATAATGAGCTACCATTAACATCCAATAAAATAGCTATCATTAAAAAAAATGTTTTAGATTGTATGGAGGCTGAAGCTGAGGCTGAAGCCTTCCAGTTTTAGGCCAAGGAGTAGATAGTATGGAGGCCAAAATGCTCCAGGGCTCCAGTACTATGACTGGGGATTGAATTAACCAAAGAATAAACTACCCTTTGCCCTAAATCAATGGCTACATCTGGCATTCAATATAACACTGGCTGCATGAGACTTTCTTAAAGTGAAGTATAGCCATATAAAATTAATTATAGTCTCATTGCTGTGATAGAAGTACTTGGCAAAAGCAATTTAAGAATGCTTTGTTTTGACTCAGAGTATGAGAGTATAGACTCCCATGGTAGGGAAGATATGACAGCAGAGCCTCAAAGAAGCCTTTGACCATAATCAGGAAACAGCAAGAAATGAATATTGGTGCTTTGCTCACATTTTCCTTTCTTTATTCAGTCCATGTTCCAGCCCATGAAATAGTGCTCACCACAGTTAACATAGGCCCTCCTGCCTCAGTTAACCTAGTCTAGACAAATCCTTCTAGGCATTCCCAGAGACTTCTGTCCTAGGTAAAACTAAATCCTGTTACATTAATAAGCAATATCAACCATTAAATTGTGTGAGAATGGAACATTTTTGAACACTGAAAAATTTGCATGCCTTTCATTACTATTGACAGGTAAATTAGACTTTATGAGCAATATAGAGAGTATTTGTGTATTCATTCTATAAATTCGTCTTAATAATATCACAGTAAAAGTAATAAAGGAGTCCAAAATAAATTAAAGCTGCATTTCTTTCTAAAGCAACCTCCAAGTCAACATTTTTGAATTGAAATATTTTGTCTATATACATTTTAATTCAAGAAATATTCTGTGTGAACATTATTGATCCCTAAGGCATGTGTTACTAGTTGTATTTTTTGCTACTCTTGGTAGCACAAGCTTTGGCAACAGAAATTCATAAATGCACAACATGGTGCTATTAGCCAGCTGTTGGCAGGTGGAAGAAACTGCTATTTCAGGTTGTATCTATCCAATCCAGGTTTCATTAAAAGATTCATTTTAAAGTAATCTATTTCAAATTTTTTTCTTGCAAACAACATTAAAATATAAAGCATTAGTGAGAGTTAAAAAGGTATTGAAGTGCTGATGCTGGGCAATAGTGGCACGCACCTTTAATCCAAGCACTGGGGAGGAAGAGGCAGGTGGATTTCTGTGAGTTCGAGGCCAGTCTGTTCTATAGAATGAGTCCAGGACATCCATGGTTTCAAAAGAGAAACCCTAACTCCACCCCCACCCCAAAAAAACAGAAAAGAAAAGAAAAAGGAACTGAAGTGCTGAATAAGTTTCCGTTAGCCTTCGATAAATGTTTTTCTTTGAGGAAGACTATTTTGTTTTCATTATGAACTTTCAGAAAATAACTGACTTTATCAACATTTACTGTTAGGGTGTAAAGGTGTGAGATAAGTAGTAGACAGCATAGTGAAGAGTAGTAAATACTGAAGAAATGGTTTCCACTTGAGAAAGAATATTTCATCAAAATCAGTAGACATGACGTGACTTGATTTTCCATAACACCAAATTAAATTGTCAATAAATTCTGTTTAAATATTAATGTCATCATCTCATCATTCCTCTAAGTATTTTATGTTCCTCTCTAACTTTAAGAAACCTCTACCTTCACCTAGTCTCTCTAACCAAGAAAATGTCTGAAGTTTGAGCAATGGCACAGAGGTGGATGATTTGCTTAACTGCCAGATAATGGCTATGGGCCAGGAATTAAAGAGAGGCTTTGGCTAGGAACAGAGGAAAGATTGAATTCACATATGACAAGATGTTGAAGTAGTCAGACTCCAGGTAAGGAATTGCAAGATTTTAAATCAGGAAGAAAGTAGGACAAAGAATACATGGGCAAGCTTAACAGCTCAAAGAGATAACTGTTTGAAGACTGTTCATGGGTAATTTTAGGATAAATTTTAGGAAAGGGTATATATGTACGTCAGAAGTGGTGTACTGGGCCAAAAGAGTCGCAGAAATATAAAATCCCCATTTGTGAAGATAATTTGGCTGAGCTTGTCTGATTGCTCATTTTGCTTCTGTTAAATGTACTTCTTTCTGTTGAAGTTCAACAATTGAAAATTGAAGTTTTTTTTTCTTTTTTTAAAAACATATCAATGTGGTATCATTGTAGGATATCCCTGTTGTATCCAGCCTGTCTCATTGGTCCTCATAACCATAAAGGGAAAACAAATAACTGGTCATAAGAAGGTTATGAGGACCTCAAGTTCATGTAGAGTATGCTCTGTCCTGTTAATGACCTGTCTTCTGTCTCTAAGCTATTGCTATTTGAAACCTTGAATTCTACCTATTCTGACTATGTTCTTGGCTTTGCTATTGACCTAGCTTTTGTCTGTTTATGATCTCACTTCATTTTTAGCTGCATCTGCTTTACTTCAGATTCTAATTAAATCTTGTGTTTCTGAGACTAAAAGCCCAACCACATTCCTAATTTCTCTTTGCATGAGTGGTTTGGGCATTGTTTTTACATGGATTCTACCATGATTCCTATTAAGCTCACTGTAATGACTCAGTGAAAATGCATATAACCCATTTCTCAGAAATTTATCTTTTGATGAATATGAAAAACTGGGGTAAGGGGATGCATAGGAAGTGATTCTACTTGTCGTTTTACATTGCATCCTGCAGGTAACATGACCCATTTCTTCGGTAAAACATTTTAGTGCAGGTCAGAACAAAAATCACACTGCACTGGATAGATAATTGCTCTGGCTCAGAGTGGTGTTATGTATGCCTGGAAAGGAGCCAGGCTCAGTGAGGACAGAAAGTATCAATGAGAACGGGATAGGAAGTTGAAATCCAAGATTATCTTGTGTAATGAAAAACATCTGGTGACCTTAGTTGACTACTAAATTAAACATGACTTAAGAGATGGTTTGGGGTTTTAGGAACAAGAGTTGTCAGGTATATTTCCCTGTTGACAACTATTTGTGGATGCAGAAACAAAAAGACTGCCTGAATGAATGTCTTTCACAACTAAATTGAAACATACAGACTCAAGTTTAAAAGAAAAGGCATAGAGTTTTACCTTTCAAAATAAATTCATTTACCAACCCAGAAAACATCACCCCAAATGACAACATGTGGAGTGGTGTCCCCTTGGAAAATGAACTGAAGTTTGTGCCACAGACCTTGAAAGTCTTTATCACTTTATGTAGTAAATAATAAGGATGTTTGGTTTAGTGACAGATGATCTGCCCTGTTAACAGTATTTCCTTTCTTCTTTTGCTGCTACAGTTGTATATTTGGTAAATTAGTTGTGATTGATGATATCATTTTAACCATATGCTAGATTTTATGGTGAAAAACTATCATATTTTTACTACATTAATAGTTTTAGGTGTGAATGTAGCACAATAAATGTTTATACTCCTTCCATAGTGAAGCCACAATTTATACAAATAGATGCATTCTGTCTTTTGCTCAAGCGACTTTGACAAAAACATGTCATTTAAAGTAATGTTGTTCATCCTTCAGTGATGCAAAAGCTGAAGGCTACATTGCTATGAAATAAGTGGAGTTTTTGAATGCCTAGTAAAATCTGTATATGCCACTAAGAGTAACTTAAGAGGTTTGTACAGCTGGAACCAAATGGAGGGGAACAATCACTGACAGCTATAATTTTAGCATAAATTGTGCTAAAGGAACAGTTTCTCTTTTTCAAAAACAGTGTGTTCTCTGAAAAACTGGCTATGGAATGATCAGATGCTTTCAAGGTTTGTTAAAATAATTATACACACTGTAAAATATTAGTAATTACAGAATGCATCCAGTCTTCTGTTTTGCCTTAGGCAGTATTATTCAAAGTCTGATGAACATAAGATTTAAGGTGAGTATACTGAAAAATATAGGTAAAATAGCTTTTCTCAATTAGTGTATTCCTCGCTGAAGAATAATAATCTATACTCTTTGTTTGCAAATATTACTCTGGGGAGAAAATGCAAGGTTTGTCCATGTCACTTTCCAGTGTAGCTACCACACCATAGTATTAGATTGGCCTTCCTTCTATCAGAATGTTGGTATCCAGATGTTATAAATTGGGAAAAAGAGAACTTGAGCTTCTATATTTTTAATATTAAATGAATACAAGTTGCTTCAAATACTCCCCAGTTCATATATATTATAACTGTAAGGCACAAGTCATTCTTTCATACTGATTTATATCCTTAAACTGACCTTGACTAGTAAATGTGCTGAGAGATGAATTTTATCTTGAGGTACAGGGTGCATGCTTCTATGAAATGCTTAAGTACTGGCTTTGAGGAAAGGAAGAGGGAGGAAGAGAGAGAGAGGGAGTGAGATACATAGAGACAGAGACACAGAAAGACAGAGAGACAGAGAGAATTGATTAGATAAGTGTGCATCCCTGTCTTTTATGAATCTTATAAAGTCTTTAAGTTGTATATCATACCATCAAGTACAGGGAAATAACAGAATACTGAGAAGTAAGAGAAAGAGTTCAACTATAAGTGACGGATTTAGAAGGACACACCCGTTTTTGCAGTATTTTCTTAACAGATCACCTTAATAGTATGTAACAGAAGCCTCACTCTACAACTGCTCAGACATACATCTAAATTCTGAGTCCCTTTTCCTTTGGGTCAAAACAAAGTATTCTTTTCAGAAGATATAGCATCAACGATGTGCAGTTTGTGAATACTGCTTAAAGCATGCTTGTCAATCGATAATCAATTCAACCTATAAAACCAGAAGTATACATAACCTTGCCTTATCAAAGACTTTCAACAGTCCTCATGGAGCACAATCTTACATACGGTCAGAGTGTAGAACTCTGAGAAGGAAGAGCAAAACTGGATAAAATCTTCAGTGTGATTTTCTGGAAACTTTCAAAAGTAGATACTTATGCGGAAAGATGACTTTGTATAACATTGGATAAAAATGTTGTCTCTGAGTAAATCTATATGTAACATAATCATATAAATTAGTTGATGTTATTTCTACAATTACTTTGTGAGGAAGTAATAGATATTGTCTTTATTATTTTATAAATCAGGAAGCTTAATGAACTTTGCTAAGGTTGTAAAGATATTCATGATAAAGAACACAACTTAACCACTGGTCTGTGTTTTATCTTTAAAGATTTATTTTTACATCTCTCTCTCTCTCTCTCTCTCTCTCTCTCTCTCTCTCTCTCTCTCTCTCTGTGTGTGTGTGTGTGTGTGTGTGTGTGTGTGTGTGTGTGTGTGTGTATGTGCATGTGCACGTGCTGTGGGCACAGATACCTGAAGAAGGTAGAATAAGGCATTGAATCCTCTAGAACTGAAGTTACAGGAGGTTGCAAACTGTCAGATGTTGATGCTGGGAACTAAATTTAGGTCCTCCTCAGCAAGAGCAGTACGTGCCCCTAACCACTGAGCCATCTCTAAGGCTTTTCCATCTGTTTTATACTGCTTTGTTAGATTGCAGTTGTTAATAGTGCTATCAGTTCATTTAGTAACATGGTTTATTCAGTACAACTCCTCTGTATCTCTGCATCCTTTCCTTCTATGCTCTCACACTAATCATGTGCTCCGCTTTTTTCTCCTAGGATCATCTTATCCATGAAGCCATCACCAATTAACTCATAAATTTTTCCTTTAGAAATTTTACTTGAAAAATCTAGCACTTAAATATGACTCAAATTTTGTCATAAACAAAATAAAACCAGCAAGCAAGCAAACAAACAAATAAAAACAGAAAATGAGATTCAAAATGGCCTCAGTATAATTGTCCTTTGGACTGCCTTAAACTTTGACCACTCACCTTATTCTCATGGCCTTATTTGATTGCCTAAGTTAAGATTTAAGCTTCTATTAAAAAGGGTAAGATTTATTTTTTTCTTAGATTTTGCTAATCTGTCAAGATAAAGATAATTATATATATATACTTTACATGTGAAATCGAATGAAAATAAATATAGTTTCTTGGCTTTGTTTCTATCATATGAGACGCCTGAGAAGTCATATGTATTAATGTAGGAAACAGACATGAAAGTGTTAAAGAGAATAAGAGAATGGAAAGACAGTGTTTTAAATCTTTTTCAGCCTTCACAGTGGTTCTCATTGGCTTTAGACATGCCTGTGTTTCCACTGTTCCCCATGGACATCTGTGCTTTGATTACATAAACATTCTTGTTTCCCAGATTAGTCTATCCATAATAACATCTGTGAAAAGATGAGGTATGTGTGCAAGTTTAATATCTATAAAGAGAAGTTAAACCACTTCTGCGCACATATTGCTTATAAGTACTCATGTCATCAAGTTCAGTTTAATGCTGTCTTTGTATGTATGATGAATGAGCGATTTAAAGATATTTGATGAATTAGCTATTAACCACATTTAATAGATACATGGGTAGAGTATATTCTTGGTACTAATCATAAACTTGCAGATACTATCTCCATATGATCCTTTGTTAAGTTCCCTAGCACATAATTACTACTGCAAATACAGACATGTGGCCTAAAGGAAAAATTGTATACAACACTATTAGATGCTTCCTGAAGTTACATTTTCAATTGTACCTTTTGCCATAGGAGATATGGAAAATCTATGCTTTGTTCTTGACAAAATCTCTAGTGTCAAATCTTTCCATTATGCTAAATAACACATTGAAAATGCTTTGTGTCATCTGGTAATGATCTAAATTTAATGTGTATGGTAAAAGACAGAATGGAAAAACCAGTTCACATACAAAAGATGAAACCTCAGTAATTTTGGCCAATTTTCATACCCAAAGTGAGCTTTTTTTCTATTTTTGAGACTATCAGCATTTTTAAGTTCTTTTGTCTCTCTCTCTCTTTCTTTTTCTCTCTTTCCCTCTCTTTCCTCACCTTTCTCCCTCTCCCTCTCCCTCTCCCTCTCTCTCTCTCTCTCTCTCTCTCTCTCTCTCTCTCTGTGTGTGAAAGAGAGAGAGTTTAAAAACAAGAATCATAAAACAGACTTCTTTATACTCAAAGTAGAATTCTGAAGTGAAGGTGTTCATCTTTCTTTCCTAAAAATAAATAAAGTTATTCATCTAGGGATAGTTTAGGAGCATAGGTTTTGGAAGCCACAGTAAAGATTGCTATGCAAAGATCTTTCCCAAAATTGGATATTTCATATGTCAACTTTTTTGGAAAGACAAAGCTTTGTTGATATGCCTGAGATGGCCTTCCTCCTTTTATTGGGTACTATCAGTTTTGCTTCCAGGAAAAGAACTGTCTTTCTGTGTGAATTTATGTTCAATAAATATTAAAGGAGACATTGATTGTCCTAAAAATTCTCCATCCTGTAAGTTATAATCTTAAAATCACAGAGGCTTAAAATTCTCAATTGATGGTTTTTCCAGATTCAGCGCTATATGTCATATAGAGCTTATATAGTCAAGCTGTCCTTACTAAAGAATGAAAACAGAAAATCATTACAGTTAGTATGGAGTTTCTTATTTTAGTACACTTGGCACTGCAGTGTACATTTTGTATTAGCATTTTGAAAATATTTTTAATATGTAAAACATATTTGAAGTGACTTTTCAAGGACAATATGGTGATACATGATATAGTATTCACTGTGAAAATATAAGCTGAACATCATGGCAAGGATTTCAATGGTTGACATATGCATTTGAGGAGAAACACTGAGATTTTCAGCATTATCTATCTGCATTGGGAAGTCAAATTGGGAAATGGCCTATGTGTATTTTAGAATACCTTCATCTTGCTCTCCATTCCTTATTTTGATGAATTCACATTGATTTTCACTCGATCACAAGAACCCACACCAACTCAGGGCACACACTAGTTATGTATTGAATAATGGTGTGGAGATAAATGTTTCTTTGGCATAATTCTAGCTGTGTTTCCACATGTATAAAGCTGGCTTCTTCAGCAACTCTAAGTTTTAGAATTCATATGACTTACACAGTGTAGACTCCATGTCAGATCAGTCATCTGAGATACTCACCCTTCTTTCTGACCAGTCCATGGACTAGAATTGAAGTCATATACTAAGTACTGTTTAATTATGAAGGCAAATCAATCACATGACCTAGCTAAAACTTGTATCCTCATTATTTTAATTATCCAGAATGTTAGATCATATGGTCCTTTTTTCAAGTTCTGATGATTACTTAACCACTGACCAATAAGCATCTAATCCAACTAGAAAGAAAAAAATGTGGGCCAATTTATAGTAGCAAGCCTATTTTCATCTCATCTTCTTACAATTCACTTCCTCTAGGGCAAAAAGTTTTTGTTGTAAATGTGGATAGATACTATATTTGTAAATGTGTGTGTATATATAAGTAGATTATGTTATCTAATCATAATAGTATCAAATTAACAGTCAATAACATATCAACAGCGAAAATTTCCAAACATATATAAATATATAAACCAAACAATATGTAATAAATATAAAAAATAATTATAAAATATAAAAATAATTATATATAAATATATATGATAAATAAATAATTGTATCTAAATATATATAATATATAATAAATATATTATATATGATAAATATATATAAACATATATAAACCAAACAATATAACCAATTCTAAACACTATATATGTGTATGTTTGTATATATATTCCTTTGGATCTTATAATCTTACTGACCCTCTTCTGTGAGTTCATGAGCTTTAGGTGTGGAGTTGTATTATAGATCTATCAGTTGATGCTGTGTACCCTATAGTCTTTTAATCTCTGAATTTTACCATTTGTGGGTCTCTGTAATAGTCCCCATTTACTGCAAAAAGAACCTTCTTTGATGGGTGTAAGCTACACTTGCTATGGAGATAAGGCTAGATATTTAAAATGCATTTGGGATTATATTAGTTTAGAAAAACGTCAGTAGTAGGTTCTCCCATAGAGTCTATTCCAGAGACCATTCAGCTGTGGGAGGTTGGTTAGATTTATAGTACCAGCCATGAATTCTCTCCTGTTGAGAGGGCCTTATGCTCAATTGTGTATGTGTATGTGTGTGTGTGTGTGTGTGTGTGTGTGTGTATAATATATATATATATATTTTGCTTGTTCTTTTTGTTTTTGATTTCAACACCATTTAGTTAGATCATGTTCTTCTATTCATCTGCCAGTCTTTATTTTGATTGGAGAAATTGGATCATATTTATTTTAGCCATCATAGATTTTAGTATTTATATCAATTTTATTGTACTGAAATACATATAATACAGTGTTCATCTTTTTGTCCATTTTAAATGTACAATTTAGTACATCTTGGTTTTATATTCATCTATTAATGGATTCTTGGGTAATTCTCATCTTACTAGTGCCAAAAGTGTTGTGATAAACATTAATATTCAAATGTCTGCTTGAATTATTCCTTCCAGTTCTTTGGCACATTGACTTAGTCACGGAATTGCTAAATCAATTAGTTTGGGTGTTTGATCCAATCAGTTCAATGTTTGGAATTTTGGGGAAACCACCAGTTTTTCACAGTGGCTGTACCATTTATATTCACATTGATGATTTAAGTGATTTCCAGTTTCTCCATATCTTTCTCTTCAATATATCTTTTCTGACTTTGCTTAAGTAATAGGCATCCTAACTGAAATGAGGATTTCTTATGGATTTGGTTTCTAATACTAGCTTTTAAGTTTGTGTATTTGATCCTTTTTGTATTAGCATATGTATGTATATATATATATATATATATATATATATATATATATATACATATATGTATACGTATAGTATATGTATGGCTAAGTATCTGTTTTCATGCTTTGACATGTGGACATCAAGATCTTCCACTTGATTTACTGAAAAACTCTCCTCTTATCACATGATCTTGACATTTCTATTGAAAATTATTTGAAAACTTTCTTGAGAGTTCATTTTGGAAATCTGTATTATTTTCCAGTGATGTACCCATCCTTAGCTTTCTTAATTGCAATTGGTTTTAATATTCTTTTTCTTTTTGTTCTCATTTCTGTAGCTCTATTTTGTGTTCTTGTGAGTTGCTTGAAAAGCTTTAAAAAATTATTTATACTCTTTGGGTTTTTAATCTATTTATTTAATTTTGATACCCATTTTGTTATATAGTATGGTATTTATTTGTGAATTATCAACTTTTGTAAACTTTTAGCAGTTTGAGTGTACTATACAAGTCTCACCTTCGGTTAAGATATTTCCTTTCTCTCACTCAAAACTTTCATTGCCTTTGTTAACAAACTACATTACATTACATTTCTATTCCATCATCAAGTGTTAATTCTAAGACTTGTAAGACTCATGAATATATCCTATGGTACATGCATTCGTATTTATGCTTTTATGCTATTTTTTCCTTCTGAGGCTTCAAAATACTTTACCATTTTCCAATATTTAAGGCTAGTTTCATTATTAACCATTCATTTTCATTTACTTCATCTGAGGAAGTCTATATGTCATTTCATCCTCAAAGAATAGTTGTTTTCTTTTATGTAGAGAATTGTAAAATGTTTGCTAATATTTTTTAAATTACTATTTCAGCACCATTGTTTTTCTGCTGGAACCCAAATGCTACAAACATGACATCCTTTATCCCACAACTCTTTGAGATTATTTTCATCATTATATGGTATATCTTATTTGTGCTGTTCAGATTGTATGAATTCTAATACTTATCATCACATTTGTAGGTTCTCAACAGCACTCCCCATGGCTGCATCATATGTCTATAAACTTTATACAACTTATTATGTCATATATTTCAGTTCTAGAGTTTTAAAATTAATAATTTGATTTTTAAAGACATTTGTTGTTTATACTATTCTGTTCAGGAAATTTAAAATTAATTAAAAATATTTCTATTATGATACCTGACTTAAAATTCTTATTAAATACTTACAACATGTAATTTCTATCAATGTTTGAGTCAGTTTTGTTTTAATTTTCTTATACAAGTGGGGTTTTTTTTAGTCCTTAATGTAATAGATATTTTTATTTTTTTATTTCCTATCCATTATGTCTCTTATATAGTAAGAGTAGCTAGGCCTTTTTAAATATTTCACCTTGGCAGGAATTCTGCTATTAACATTTAATATTCAAGGCCTGGTACTTTTTTCTATGTCATACTTCCTGATATCCATTTAGTTTTTGAAGTGTTGATGGAATTGCTTTTATCTGCTTCACTTACATGGTTCTGATTAAGTGAAAGCATATATGTACAGAAAAACTTGTACACAAGTATTTACAGCAGCATTATTCATTATAGCCAAATGTGAAATTACCAAATTGTTCATCATTTGATGGATAGAAATAAAAAACATGCTATAACTATATAAAATGTGTACATTATTCACAGTGAAATTTAATGAATCGCTAATGAATGAATGGATAAACATTAAAACATATGACTGTATTCTGAGCACAATTCTACAACCATTTCAATCATCAATTTTTACTATACTTTGAAAAAAGAAACCTTTGCCTATTTACAGCTCTCCTATGTTTTTTACTGGGCACATTTATAGTCTTGCTCAGGCCAATGACTTTCCAAATGCACAAGAACAACTCAGAGCATTCAAAGTCATTTTTGAATATCTCATTCTTCCATTTTACTTTCTTCCATTTTTGGTCGTTGTTGTTAATCCATTTGGAAAAGCTACCATAACTATGAAGTTGAACAATTGATACTGATTTTTTTTTCTCTTATTTCCTTGGCAAAAACTTCAGCTGGTCAAAGAAATTATGGCCTGAGAATGGAACTTTTTAGACAAGTTGGATAATGATGGTTCTCTTGGGATTCAGCTTTTGGATTACTCTCAGTCCATCTGTTTCTTTACTGGCCTCTAGACTGTGAATTCTGAAGCTACCATAGTTGTGTGAAGATTTGTTTTTGGGCTGCCATGTAGGTGGGGATTCGGCCAAGTTAAAGCAGCACAAAGCTATTGTCCTTACTGCCAGCCACATTTCTGAAATAAACAGTCATTAGATTGTTGCAAGCCTTTAATTAATTTCCACATTTAAGGCAAAAAAGGTTGACTTTGACAGTTTTTATTTCCCAGTGTCCTCTTTGTTTTGTGTAGGTGTAGATTTTAAAGGAACTTATTCCACCATCAAAGTGTTCCCCTCTGATGAATTCTCTTAATTAGTTCAACAGAGAGTCAGTGAGTGTTTGTCTGTTTGTCTATATGCATCTATATATTAATCTCTTATACATTTGCAAATAAATTTTCATCCTATTAATCCACTCAGACCTTTTATCTTCTGTCTCGGCATTGGTTCTTGAATATGAATTTTAAAATTGTATAATTTTCACATAATCATTATGATTTTTCTTGAAATATCAGCCTTTTCTGGTTTGTATTATTATACATGCATCTATTTTAACTTTTAGAATCCACTTTATCTTTTTAGCTTAGGCATATGACCAAGGCACAAAGCACAATACAGTATTTCTTTAAGAGACCAAAGAGCTTTCTTTAATAACAAATTGATCTAAATATATATATATATCTTTTTTTCATGTGAAAACCCAATATTGAGTGAATATTTACAAATGTCTATGAATGCATATTTTCTTTTCCAAACAAAATAAACTTATGAGTATTATTTTTTTTATCCCTAAATGAGACCACTGTGTAACTCTCTCCAAGGCTAAGGAAAATGATGGAATATAAGGACAAGAAGAATATAAGGGCATACGTTAAAGAGGAACACTATGAAACATTGTTTTTCTGGACATGACATGGCCCTGTACTCATTAAATCTTCAGAACTCTGATTACCTGCAAAAGACTTGCACAAGATTGGGTACCATATTCTGCCAGAGATGGAAGTGGGATTCACAAAACCCTATCTTCTCTCGATAAACTATAGGTAATTATGGACTCCTACAGGAGGAAGTGACATTTTTTTCCAGCAGCATAGCTCCTGTAAGTTGTTTATATTCCTCTAAATAACCCATTACCCATGTTCCTGTAAGAAATTCTAATTAAACTCATTGGGTCACTAAAGAATAAAAAAAGAAAATAGAAAAGGGACTAGTTCAGGAGAGGAAACGGATTGATCAGTGGAATGGGGGGACTAGGGTGGAAAATAGGAGGTGAATGTCAATTAAAGCATTATATCCATGTATGAAAATGGTACCATGAAACCCCATTATACATAATTAATATATGCTAATAAAAATTTTAGGCAGCAGAAAAAAAAAGCTTTATTATCAAAGTCCTTTAAATTCCCATTTCTAATTTGAATTTCTAACCTATCTGGGATCATGGCACAAATCAAGCATACAAATCACAAATATATGAAAAAGGAAATGCATGCTCATTAAACTGTTGCTGAAAAACCTTGTTAGCAAGAATACTACCCAAAAGGTTCTTTTCTCATAATACATATGCAAGCACATCTGTATACGGCTCTCCAAGTGAGCACAAAAATGTTTTTAGAATACGTAGTATTTTTCAAGAAAGACAGGACAAAGTACAAGAGAGAAAACATCTCTGATCTGTAGAATCTTAGATGTGCAGATATGTAAAACAAAGGCTGTGTACTGGTGCATCCATGTCTCTTTCAGCCCTCTCTTCTCTCACTCTTTCCCTCATTCGCCCACACGCTGCTCTTTCTTACTCAAAGTTCTCTAACTTTGCTTTCTGCCTTTTTATTTTCTTTACTTCCAGTCTCATGTGAACAACTACTTTTTATATCATTTTTCTCTTATATGGAGAATTAATCACATAAGTACAAAAATAATAACACAGTGTGCATCTGAAAACTTTTCCAAGAACTGGAGGTTAAAAATCTAGATTATGAACTCATTGTAACCATTTTCTTCCCTTTTACTCTGAAACTAAATGATAGGTAGATTATTAGAAAACTACATTAAATAATACCAAACATCTGATAGTTTGCTTATCAACAGGTATGAAGGGTTCCCCTTGTTTCCTCTATCTTTTTCTCTGTGATCTCTCTGGGGAAGAATTCGTGCTGAGCATACATTGAACTTTGACATTGATGTGCAGCTAAAACTCATTCTCCTATAGAACTAAGCCAAATAGCACACAGAGATGTACTCATTTACCCAGAAAGAAATTTATATCCATGCATAAAGAATGGCAGAGTAATTAAGTGGATTATTTTCCTTTCTATTTCCTAGAAAGAAATATTTGAAGGAACATAGATACTTAAGATGGAAATAGGCTCATGCTTGTGCTCCATTATGTATCCTAACTTTCTGGTGAATGAAAGGTGCATTTTCTATGTTGTGTTAAAGTGACATAAGTAGAAATAATTTCCTTAATTCATTTGTAGAAAGTGTCAGTTACTGTGCCTGCCATGTAGTAAGTACTCATTATTAATGTTTGCTTTTTATATTTGTGGGGAGTTATGATATTCCCAAGTCCTGTGTATATTTAAATAAAAACCCACCACAATTGATAGATAATTTCTGTAGTATTAGCTCAACCATACATGGCAAGGATTAGACACTGGGATAAGAAGTAGCTAGATCTAATTGTTTTATCCCATGGATACTTTCCTTCGGGCATTTCTTTCTTTTAATCATTACTAAACCTATTTGGGCTAGAATTATTTAACCAAATATGAGTTGAATAGGTTAACTTGTCCGGACCATGTTAGTCACGAAAAGAAATAAACGACAAATTTCTACACATCTTAATAAATTAAATTTAGTCTGCATTTCTTGCTCCCTTAAAGGATCAGGCTGTCTGAAGAATAAACTTATAGTTGTGTTAAAGCCATTTTTATTTCTGGAAACCACTGAGCACTGAGAAGTACTTTCTATTATTTCAGTGAACAGTTGTGTACTGTTATTGATCCACTTGATGGAAACATAGTGGGAAATAATGACAAAATATGGGTTAATATCAAGCAGAGAAATGGAAGAAATGGTAGCCAAGAGATATGTAAGCTTTTAATGAAACATATAGAAGAATTAAGTAATAACTAGGTGTGTGGGGGTTGTGTATATGTACATGTATATGAGCATCTTAGTAACTTTTCCATTGCTGTGAAGAGACACCATGACCAAGGCAGCTTACAAAAGAAAGAGTTTATAGGGGACTTAGAGTTTTTAGAGTTAGTCCATTACCCTCATGGTGAGGAGCATGGCAGAAAGCAATCTGTCAGGTATGGTGCTGGAGCAGTAGCTGAGAGCTTATATGTTAAGACAACAATCACAAGGCAGAGAGGAAGTCAACTGGGAATGGTATGGGCTTTTGAAACTTCAAATCCCACCCACAGTGACATAGTTCCTCTAGTAAGGCATACCTCCTAATACTTTGCAAACAGTTCCACCAATTAGAGACCAAACATTCAAATATAATGAACCTATGGGGGACACTCTCATTCAAACCACCACAATGAGTATATATAGGAGTGCATCAGAATGTGCATGTGTGTGGTTTTATAATTTATAAGGTATTCATCTTTACAAAAGAAGGACCCTGTATCTTATTAGAGCTGTTACTCTTTTGGTTCCTAATGAAAGAGGACACTGGAAAGCATCCTACTTAATTTATACTCCTGGTTTTTCCTCCAAGCTAAGTGTCCCTCATGCAAGACTTCCAAACTGCATCATTAATTCCTTCCTGTGGATAGACTCTAAATTTTAATGATCTCATTACTGAGTTACTTAGTGCTATCAAAATTTGGTTTATTAAGAAAGTATGTATGGCCTTGTTTTCTAATAATGCAAGTACAGAGACCATCTGGATGGAGATTAATATCTCACTTGGGGTTATATAATATTTTCTTTATTTCATTCCAGTTGCAATCCCTTTTCCTAATTTTTCAAAGTGACACCAAAGCCCATTTCATGAAATTGCAATGTAATCTGACAATGATAAATCACTGTTGGAGAGAGAGAATTTGCTGAAGCTATGGATTTGCATTCCTCATGTCATTTTAGTTAATATGAGAAATGCTTGGAATTTATACGTAAACAGCATTGTGTTTGGATCATATTTATTATAGAAGACTCCTGAAATAGCTGCTGGTTTTAATTACACCATTGTGTTCAGAGGGGAAGAAATATCTTCTTGTCCTCAGCTTTTGCTATCAGTTTAGGACTTTTAAGGAAGAGTTTTTTAAAATAGCTATTGAGAATTTTTAAGTTCAAAATGATTGTTCTAGGAGAAAAATCAATGCATTTCCATACTGCCTGGCAGTTCATCAAAGCAGGGCTTCAGACAGTGGCATCCCGATTGCTTTCACATCAGCACTTTCCCTTTTTTGCAAGTGTAGTCTTACAGACCTAGATCCAAATTAAGAGGTTAGATTTGTCTTTCCAAGCACACAGACCTTCTGCCCAAACAAGTCTATGCTATTTAGCCTTTATTCAACTCGCTAGAACTTTCTCGCAACCTGCTACCCGCAGCTGTGACCCCCCCATCTTTTCTGGCAGGAAAATGTCAGGAAGACAGGCTGAAGGTTCTGTCTCACGGCCCATAGCCCTCACACAAAAATCACTAGGAATTTTTATTCTATGAAGTCAGATCCTCTGCTAAAATGATATATGAGTGTCTTGTTAATCTGAAGGGTTTGGCATGGAATAGGCAACTTTGTGGCTTTTCTTCACCAGTATTCCATCAGACCACAAGGTATTTTGGTCTAATGCACTATAAGGGGTGGGAGAGTTAATTGTACAAAGGATGCTAATGATGTCTGTTCATAAATAAGTAAGCAAACGTGGAGTTTTTCAGAGTCACTGAGTTACTGATCTGATTGACAGAGTCATCTGCTGGCAATCAAATACTTGACTTCAAGTAAAAATACTACTTCTTTGTGTCCCTGTTTATATAAAACTGGAGTATTGAGTATATAAAATTGGAGTATACTTGAAAACCTTTTTTGGTTTAGGTATTATTTAAACATACATAAAATGGTATAAATATACACCATTATCTTAACTGTTCCTTAATATTCATCAATCAACCTTCTTCTGTAGTCTTGCCTCTGAAGAACTAACATTCTACTCTTTATTAATTCTTTAATAAAAGAATTCCATTTATGTATTTGGTATTCATTTATTCTATGTATGAGAGAGAAAGAGACACAGAGAAACATGGAGACGGAGGACACTTATGAGAAGATAGGATCCTTGTTTGCTACTATGTACATACAGAGATCAGAGGACAACTTACTGGTTCCTGCCACTGTGCAGTACCTATAGACTTGCTAGTGTGTGGGTTTCTTGATGATTCTACTGTTTCCACCAGCAATCTTGCCATTATGCCTTGGGAATGTAAACTACCTTGTTCTGTGGATAGGACTCAGGTCCTTACTTTCTTACAGGCAAGTGCTTTTACCCAATGAACCACCTCCCTAGCTTGACTCTCTTTACTATTGACTTCTATAAAATCAACCTTTCCGTCCACATACTAGTATTACTTATTTCTTGCTATCTGGGTAATTTCATTTAAAATGATCTCTAGTTCCATTTATATTATTGTACATGATGAGATTTGACAGGTGTGTAATATTTCATTGTACATATGTAACACATTTCCTTATTCATACATCAGTTTATGGATGCTTAAGTCATTTGTATATCTTGGCTGTTGTGAATAATGATGCAATGATGATGGGAATGTAGATGTCTCTCAAATGATTTCTTTCCTTCAGCTATATGCCTAATTGTAGAATTGGTAGGGCATGTGTTGACACAATTTTTAATTTTTGATAAACCTGTATGCAGTTTTTCATGACTGCACTAGCTTACATTTCTACTAGTGATGTATAAGGGACTTCTTTTTCTACACATCTTCATAAACCCCTTTTATATTTTGTGTTTTTGATAATAGCCATTCTTACTTGGGTAATCTTAGTAATCTTCAATATTTTTAATTTATTTGTTCTTGTTGGCAACCTGAATGTCTTGTGAAATGTTCCTTTTAGACTTATTTACCATTTGTTAAATGAAGTTAATTATCGTTGTTGTATTTTATTTAATAATTTCAATACAGATATTATTATTGTTTGATGAAATATTTCTAATTCTTATGCATGTGAATGTTCAATTTAAATTGTGCTATTTATTGAAAATGCTCTGTTTTCTCCTATGAACATTCTTAGCACCTTTGTTGAAAAGTATATAGTTTATAACCTTTCTACTCTGTGCTATTCATCTGTGTGTCTGTTTTTATGGCATACCATGCTATTTTGATTACTATTGCTTTGTAATGTTTTAAACTCAGATTGTATAGTACTTCTTGCTTTGTTCTTTTAGAATTCCTTGAACTCTTGTGGCCACTTTTGATTCCATTTAAAATTTAGATTTTAAAATTAAAATTAAAATTTAGATTTTTAAATTTAAAATTTAAAATTCTGTGCATTTCAATATGGGTTGCAATAAATATGTAAATTACTTGGATTTTATGGACATTTTAAAAATACTGTTTCTTCTAGTACATTAACAGGTGGTTTTCCACATTTTTAAATGCTTATTAATTTTTTTCATATGCTATATTTTGATCATATTCCTTTCATTACCCCAACTATTCTCAGGTCTTCCCAACAACCAACAAAATTCATGTTCTTTTACTCACTCAAAAAAAGGAACAAAAATCAAAACGAAAATCAAAAATGAAAAAGAATCAATAAAAATACCCCCCAAAAAAAAGCATGCACAAAACCCAGAGTCCCTTTTGTGTTTGTTAGGTCTCAAATAGGCTGAGATACCTATTTAACATATCAAAGAGAACCTGCCTCCCATGTTCTCCCAACATCCCTCTGCCCCTTTATAGGGTCCTCTTGACTGGCATACCTTCCCCCCTACCCTGAACTCTCCAGCCCAAGGTTAGGCTGCCAGATATATTTGATTATCTCTCTCTTGGTGTCTCTTGTCCTCAGCTGCCCTCCCAGCCTCTTGTTTTTCTTGTTGCCATCTCTTTCTCCTGTCTCTCTGCTCCCTTCTCTCTTTTCCTGGCCTGGCAGCTCAGTCTGGCCAAGTTCACCTTGAACTCTCCCAGGTGTCCCTTCCCCTGGCTATGCTTTCCCTTATACCTACTATGCTCTCCCTCATGTATACAATAAACTTTCTTCTCCACCATACCTAAAGAGCAGTCATGTTCTTTTCCTTTTTTTTCCTTTTTTCATTCAGTGTTGGTCAACTACTCCTGGGCATAGAGCCTGCCTTGGAGTGATACTTCTTTGGGAAAAATGGATCTTTCCCTTTTCCCTTTCCCAGCAAGTATCAATTGCATATAGTTGCTGCTACTTCTTTCTCCTTCTCCTTCTCCTTCTCCTTCTCCTTCTCCTTCTCCTTCTCCTTCTCCTTCTCCTTCTCCTTCTCCTTCTCCTTCTCTTTCTCCTTCTCCTTCTCCTCCTTCTTTTTCTTCTTTGTTTTCTTTTGAAACAGGTTTCTCTGTTATAACCCTGGCTGTCCTGGAATTCACTCTTTAGACCAGGCTGGCATCAAACTCACAGAGATGCCTGCTTCTGCCTCCCAAGTTCTGGGAATAAAGGCATGCACCACCACCGCCCATTTACTTCCCCTTCTTAGTGATGGAATTTTGTCTGGTTTAGAAGGTGGCCTTATGCATGTTGTCATAGTCTCTGTGAGTTTATATTATATCAGTCTTGTGTTTAGTGACATTGTTTAGTTCTAGTCATCCACCACCTATGGTTCTTATATTTTTTATGTCTTCTTCTATACAACTCTCTGAGCACTGAGTAGTAGTGGTTGATAAATATACTCCATTTAAGGCTGAGTGCTTTAAACTATCTCACTTTCTGCACATAGTCAGATTGTGTATCTCTTTATTAATTACCATCTCCTACAAGAAGAAGCCTCTCTAATGAGAGCTGAATGATGCTCTGATCTATGGATATAGCATTATGTCATTAGGAGTAAGTTTATTGTTATATCTCTTTAGTAGAATAATAGTAGTAGGCTTTTCCTTAGGCCCATGACAAAGCTAGTCTCAGATTTTTGGCCACTTTTAGCAGTGTCATATATTGGTTCCATCTCATAGAGTGGGCCTTAAATCCAATCAAAAGATTGTTGGTTACCCCTATAACATTTGTGCCACTATTGCATCAATATATCTTGCAGGCAGGTCTCTGTTGTAGATCAAAGGGTTTGGGGCTGGATAAAGTGGATTTTTATTTTTTTTTCCTCCAGTAGTTTTCATAATACCTTCCAGTGTGATGAACCCTAGTCAGTAGGGATAAAGCGTCTAGTTAGGCATCAGATCGATATCTTCATGTTCAATGTCATATATAAGTTGTGTCTTCAGCAATTGGGATTTACTGTGAGGTTATGGAGAGTAATCAATAGCCTTGGAAATAACCTGTGGTATTTTGGGGGAGGTTGTCTATGGGACTCCATTGTTCCATGACTCAACAAAATGTAACCCATCCCTGGCACTGGAAGTTTTACTTGGTAGGAAAACATATCTAGTTATTCCATTGTCTTTCCAATTATATGGTAACCATTTAGAGTCCTTCTACATACTCATATATTTTAGGAATCATCTACAGTAATAGATTTCCATATGGTTTTTCTATGATCTGTAGTGTTAGTTTCCTTCTGCATATTTCCTCATTTACCCTTCTCTTCCATCTTCCTCCTCATCTAATCCTCACATTCTAGTTTCTCCTTTATTTATATATAATATCACATTTTATTTACCCTTCATTAGAAGATCCCTTACTCTTCAAGATTCCTTATTAGCTACATAATTTCTGTGATTATTTGGATTGAAACACATATATCTAGAGCTTAAGAGCTGATATCTATATATAAGCAAAAACATATGATATTTGTCTTTTTGGGTCGAGTGACCTCACTCAAGATGATTGCTTTTAGATCCATCTACTTACCTAAGAATTTCCTGATTTTATTTTTTATTTTAGCAGCAGGATAATATTCTGTTGTGCAATGTATCACACTTTTATTATCTATTCACCAGTACATGGACATCTAGACTGATTCTACTTTTTGAATATTATAAATACATGTACTATGAGTAAGATTGAGCCTTTTCAGTGTATGCCAACAGTAGTTCAGAAGTATCTTGTGGTGTTCCATGTTTTCCAGTCTTCTTCAGTGTTGTAAAATTTTCAATGTAGAGATCTTTCACCTATTTGGTGGAAATTATTCCCAAGAATTTTGCGTAGGTTTTTAGCTAGTGTAAATATACTCACTATATTTCTGTTTCAGAGCAATGGTACTGATTTTATATGTTGATTTGTATCCTGCAACTTTGCTGAATTAAGTGATTACTTCACATACACATGTGTGGAATGCTTGATGGTTTTCTACATCTAATACCATATCCTCTGTAAATAATAGCAACTTAATTTCTTTTTCTCCAACTTGGATGCTCATTATTGTGTTCTCTTAACATCTTGCTCTTGCAATGATGAATAATAATAGTAAAAGTGAAGGGTTTTTTTCTTGTTCCAAATGTTGGCAAGAAAGATTTTGGCTTACCTACATTAAATAAAATGTTAACTGTTTAGGGCAGATGGCTTTATTTTGCTTATATTCATCCCTTTTACATATTTTTAATGATTTTATTTTAAAGAGGTACTGGGGCATAGATATACACTTAATAGAAGTTTTGTCATATGCACAGATATCATAAGCCTAGAAAACACAAGCACACATACAAAAACACACATGTGTAATTTCATGCACTAGCATGGAACACATGCAAAGTAAATACACACAATTTAAATAATCCACCAATAAATTTATCTGGTAGGTAAGTTTCAGCTTTTGGATAGTCTTTTAAATATACAGGGTAATGGCTATGCTGAGAAATTTTACCTTAAGTAAAGTTCTAGTTTAATATAGAAATAATAATTGAACTATAAGTGACATGGTCTTTGCATTTCTCTGTCACTCTACTTTGCCTCTGTATATGGAAATTAATTTGAGATAGTCTTAGATTATAGACTTGGGCTTATTTTACTCATAAGATTAAACCTTCTTAGCTTCTGCCAGAGAATACTGACAGTGATTTGCCAAAATAGTTTGTATATTTCTAGGTTTACTGTACATTCCTTGAATGTATAGATAAAACAATTTTCATTTGTTTCTTTAAAGCACCAAACCCATAATAGAGACTTGGAAATAACACAGGAATGTAGTGATAATAAAAATCACATCACGAGCCCCAAGTTATTGAGGTGTTGTTAGGTACTGTACATTTCACATGTTATTTTATTTAATCCTTATAACAGCCTTACACTATAAATGGTACTATTTTCACTTACTGATAAAGAAACAGAGACAAAGAGGAGATACATCATTGTCATGACACTGTAGAACTAATAAGTAGAGGAGCTTGGGTTTAAACCTAGATCGAGCTAGACAACCTTTAACCATTGTTATATTGACTCCTGATAATACTGGAAAACAGCCTGCTGTGAAAGTACATACTCTAATTCTATAGGCGCAGGTTCTTGTTTCATCTAGAAAGATGGAAACACGGCATTTGCTTCTTTTTCTTGTTTCAATTTTGAAAGACATCAATATATTTTGTCCTTAACCTGCACTTTATTTTTTTCTAGAGAACTTAAAATAAACACCAAGAATATGAATGGATAAGATATATTCTTATTTGGGTATATCAAGGCATAGAATGCATGACTATTGATCTGTATCTCAGATCTCATTTTAAAAACAATTATTATTTATACATTTATTGGTTTATTGTCTTCTAGTATTGCTTAAAGATAGACTTATTTTTTTCTGTAAAGATGTTGAAACAAATGCATGAAGATGTTAACATCATCTCAGATTTTAAACTTTATAAAAAAATATACCCTGTGTTTGTAGCAGTATAGCAGTCTATTGATGAGAACTACTATAAATACTCCCAAACTTGACCCTGAATCGGCATGGCCTAAAGAACCCTCCTCTAGGTCAGTTTATTGATTTAGGGAGTTAAGATATCAACAGTTTTTGCACTTGGTTGATTGCTATTGCTACTCTGACAATGACAGTAATGTCAACAATTTGGAGCAAGAAAACTAATCTGTGTAAGAGAACTTTTGTCTTTTTTAAAGGACAATGGGCTTTCTCACAAATACTTAACTATACCACTCTAGTTTTGAAGCTATGCCTGGCTGCTGGCTGCTTTGTTAGCTGTCAATATCTCTGGTCTTTTTTCTCTAGTTTTTCTTTTAAGGACATTACATCCCTTGAGCATGCTCAGTAGGCATATTTTATCCCTGACATTATTGATGTTGCACATATATCTTTCTAGAACATCCAAATTGACATAGTCTAGGATTTGCAAGAAATAGTAGTGGCATCACTGAAAGTCAGAATTGATGGTCAGTGTCACCTAGCCAAGTGCTGATTTTGTCTCCTGAATCAGGAATCAGAAGTGTGTAAATCCCTAGCCATGACTACAGTTCTTAGGAAGCTAAACTTTCTGTAATTGAATCCTGTGGTGACATTACTTTTCAGAGTACCTAATTTCACGTAATTTTGGCCTATTATTCAGCTGATTTTCATTGTCAAGACATATTCAGTCAAAATATTTTTGGAAAATACATGCTCTCAGCATAAATGAATAATGTATTGACTCAAGTTGGTTGGGAATCACAAGTTAAAACTGCTCTATCTTCTGAAGCTAATAATTCTTGGCACTGGTATTATGTTTCAGGGTGGCAGAACAGTCTGCCTGGGTGCTCTGATTAGTCACAGAATATTAATTGGCTGCAGCATAGTGTTTAGAGCTCCAATTTAAGGCTGACAAGAATGATAGCTTTCATTTGTATGCAAAGACTCTAACTTTCCCTTCAAGATGAATGATCAGATCCTGCTTTAACTGTCACTCATTCTTTACCTTTTAATATGAAAAAGAAAGGGAAATAAGAGACCATTCTACAACATACTTCAGAAAACTGCCTTGAAGCAGATGGAATACTTCAGTGATCTCGTTGCTTCACAGTAGCACACATATTTACTATTCATTGGGTAATGACATGTGTGAGCAAGTATAAGATAAAAACTTTATTCACTGAAAAGCAGGAAATAGAGCAGCGATTCTCAATCTGTGGGTTGCAACCCATTTAGGGGTCCAGTGACCTTTACACAGGGGTCGCCTAAGACTATCTGCATATCAAATATTTATATTAAGATTCACAACCATAACAACAACAAAAATAAATTTATGTTTGGGCGTCACCATAACATGAAGAACAGTATTAAATGGTTGTAGCATTAGGAAGGTTGAGAACCACTGAAATAAAGGATATTGTCTCTAATATTTTGAAACTTAGTTGTTTCTCTTGCCTTCTATGAGATAGTTCTTATTAACCAAAGAGAATCAGAAGCTGATTATGATCTTAGGGAAATGAAACACTGACTTCCACCACATTTACCTTGTTACTCAATTCTTTTATAAGCTACTCAGATATCCTGGTTTTATTTGAAGGCAGAAAATAAGCATAAGTAACATAGGTAAGCACACATCATAGACCCTGAAAATGCACTGTAATGTTTGAACCTGAGGCATCTTTTGAACACTAAATAGTAAAGGCTTGCTTGACAGCTTATGCGATTTTGAATAGATCCTCATGACTGTGATCTATTCAGTGAGTCAGTCAATCTCTTGATAGATTCATGATATACTTATATTATTTAAAGGTAGTCAAAACTAGTAGTAAGGCCTTATTGGCGGAATTGGTTCAATGTATGTATGAGCTAGAAAGATTTACCTCAATCTAGACCCCTTCTGTTAGCTCTCATTGCTTCTTAACTGCAACACAGTTTGCAGCTTTCTCCACTGTGGAAGTCTTTCCTCCATGATGCTTCTACCTTGCCACCGGCCCTGCAAACAATGGTGCTATCTGGCCATGAACTGAAATATCTGAAACCACAAACCCAAATAAATCTTCTCTTCTTCAAATTATTTCTCTCAGGTATTTGTGAACACCAATGTAAATGTTGGACACTAGCACCATAGTTCAGTATAACTTCCTGAGATTAAGTATTAAAATTTATTTCAAAAATCCACAAAACTATGATGAATAAGTTATTCAAACATAGTCATGTTAATCCTCTCAGTCAACATGAATTTGGAGTTTGATATGAACAGTTTGGAGAAAGTTACCTGGAATCTTGACTTCAGCTTTCTCCTCCCCCATCATTTGAATATAAACTTCCATTCCATATTTAGAAGATGGATGTTTGCTTCAAAATCAAACTCTGTGTTTTATGGAGGAGATTAACTAAAACCATGAAGCATGGACCTATCAAAAGTTAATTATGCACTGGGGAGGAGGTTATGAGACCTTACCCCTTTTTGATGAACTATTGGCTACTGAGGGGGTTTAGGGGAGGTGCTGCAATTATCTTCTGTTGTGAACCCACCAAGGAGCTCACCAAGCTCCAGGGGAAAAGCTGCCATTATCTTCTATTGTGTATCCACCAGGGATCTCATACAGTTCTAGTAGACAGTTCTAAATCCATTAACATACAGATGATCCCAGTTAAAATCAATAGGTTTCAAAAAAATTCACCCCAAAACAACATAACAGTAACAACAAAATTTATAATGTGGAGTGGGGACATGTAGTGAGGAGGGGAAGGTGGTAGAATTGGGAAGGACATAAAAGGGGGTTATAGTAAACAAAATGCACATTGTACATGCATAAGATTGTCAAATAAAAACTCAATAATTTTTAAAAGATAAAAATATTTTAAAACCCATGGATAGAATATAGGCTAAGACACACTGTGATAGGAAAAATGAAAAGAAAATCCAAGCTTGACAGGATCTCAAATTGCCTTTGTCATCATAATTAGCTGAGGAGAAGGGCTTGATAAGTGTATAGGTTTCTTCTTCTCACTTCAGACCCACTGGATTCTATTTTGATGAACAGGGACCTAGAAATTGGAATTTCTGTGAACCCTCGGGATAATTCTGCTAATCAGACAATAAATTATTTAGTGATACTAACAGTTTTACCAAGCAGATTCAAAGAAGTGTAATAGTATACATGTGGTACACATTTATTTTTGGCTTCTTCATAGAAAATATTCGTATTTTAAAGACCTAAGCTTTATCATTATTAAAGTTTCACTGTCTTCAGCAAATGGCTTATAAGGTCATTGTTATCAGCAGTATGGAGGTTGTGAAATCAAAAATGACAAAAAATATTATGTGGGAGAAATTTATGAGTCAAATCTGGAAGTAATGCTTATTCCTCCCATATATATATCTTTGGCAAGAACTCAGACATTTAGTCACACCTAACTGCAAGGGACATTGGCAAATGTTAAGGCTAGGTATGTGCTCAGAAAGAAAAAGGAACATATTTTCTTGAACAGATAACTATACTTTTCACAGGAAGTATGCAACAGGGTTAGAATCACAGACATTTGACTTATACAGATATATGGGTCCTATATTTAGAGACCTAGCACTTGCCTTAATGATTTGTCATTATGGTCTTGAAATACTTAATAATATTTTTTGATCCATGAGTCCCACATTTTAACTTCTTACTGATACCCACAAATTATTTTGCTGATGTAGTTTGATTAAGCATGTAAAACATCCAAAAGGGTACAGCACAATGTGGGAATTTGTTTAGAAAGTGGGATCTGTACTTCACCATTTTATACTGAACCATATTGACTACTAGAGTATCCTGTCTCAGGGTACTATCCTGTTTTGCATTCTTTATTAGTGACTTATATGACATATAAATTATACTTATCACATTGTCAGATGTGAGGATTTGGGAGGGACAGTTAATTCTTTAGACTACATCATTCTTATTTTAAAAGATCTCAGTAGTTTGGAATGATGGGTTGAAACTAACCAGATCACATTCAATATTTAAAAAAATGCAAAACTTTTCATTCAGGTCCAAAAATCCAACTGTGAAAGTATAGTCTTGGGATTGTATTTGGCTAAGAGCATGAGCAGAGTGATTTGGTTGCCAAAAGTACTAATTCCCCTCTTAGTCCAAATCACAAAACGCAGGATCCAGAACAATAGAAATATTGGTTCAATTGCACTTTATATGACAACTTAAATGTGTATTCTGTTTATTGTGCCATTTTTAGGAGGCTTAATTACAGATGAATTTGTGTCCATAAAAGGACATCTAAGATGGAGAAAGGTTTTGGAAAACATGTCACCTAAAAGACAATGGACAATTGAGGGAATTCAATCACAATCACAATTCAGCATGGAAAGGTGGAGGGGGTGCAGAATTTTAAGGAAGACAGGAGGTGGAAGAGACCAAGACATTTGTCTACAAATACTTTAGACAATTAGACGTTGGTAAGAATTTATTCTATATTATTTCTGACAACAGAAAAATAAGAGTAAATGGTAAAGTGTACAAAATGATGAAATTAGCTGAATAAAAGAATGGATTTTTAATATAAGTATATAAAAACTTATTATATACAATTTCTTAATCCAAATCAGAATGTTGGGGCCTCCTGAAAGAAAGAACTCATGTATTAGGTAAGAGAACTGGAGTCTTTCTAAGATTATCTATGACTAAATAGCATGGACATACTGTAAATCAGTTAAGATACTCTTCAGATTATACTTAACAAGAAAGAACTCTAGAGTCAGATCACCTAAATTCTTTTATTAATCCTGTTTCTTAGTAGCTATGTCATTTTCAGTCTGTAATGTAGAGATAATAATAAGTGTATGCTTTTAGAAGCATTAAATAGATTAATTATGAAGCCTTTAGAACAGTATCAGGCTCATAGTAATTCTATATTAACTGTTATGCATTATTTTCTAGAAGTATATTTGATAATTCTATTCTTTCTTCAATGAATGTACCTTTCATTACAATTAGGTCAATTTCACCAATTCACTCACAAAACCTTCAGCCTATAATCTATCCTGCCTGAAAGTTGTTCTGGAGCAATGGTGACACAGAACTTGTGGGAGTGGCCAACCAATAACTGACTTAACTTGAGGTCCATGCCACGAGAGGGAGCCCATGCCCAACACTGTCTGGATGGCCAGGAACCAGGTTGGTGCCTTGCCCAATCATCATCAGAGAATCTTTCTCTAGAGCAGATGCAGAGACCAGCAACTTGGCATTATGTGGAGAGAGAGACACAGACAGAGACAGAGACAGAGACAGAGACAGAGAGATTGAGAATCTAAATTGGGGCTCTCCATTTGGTGCCTACCCTAAGAGCTCTTGAAAGAGGGGGAGGAAAGGTTTGTAGGAACCAGTGGGATTTGAGGAGATGAGGAAAACATGGCCCACTGAATCAACTAAACTCAAATGAACTCACAGAGACTGAAGCAGCAAGCACAGAGCCTGCCTGGGTCTACACCAGGTCCTTTGTATATATGGAAGGTCTGTTAGCTTGTTTGTGTGTTGGGGGAGGGGAACTCCTAACAATGGGAATTAGGATGTCCCTGACTCTTTTGCTTGCTCTTGGGATCCCTTTCTTTCTACTGGGTTGCCTCATACAGCCTTGATATGAGGGTTTGTGCCTTGTCTTGTATCTTGTTATGTCATGTTTGACAGATATTCCTGGGAGGCCTGTTCTTTTCTGAAGGGAAATGAAGGGGAATGGATGTGGGGATGGCTGGGAGGAGTAGAGAGAAGGGAAACTGTAATCAGGATGTATTGTATGATGGAAGAATATATTTTCAATTAAGAAAAGAAAAGGACAAGAAAAGGAAAATGAAGAAGAAGAAAAAGAACACCAAACCCGAAGGTGACCTGTAAAAATTAGCCTTGGAAGTGAACACCAGACCTTTTACTGAAGAACCTGCTCAGAGACTTCAGTGTTTTCAATCACCTTTGCAAGCAGTGAAGACTGTCCGAAGAAGATCCCAGGCCATGCATGCTCCTAGAACATTTAGACAATTCCAAGAGGCTTCTATCTTCAGCACCAACCCCAAATCACCTGCTCTAGCAGCCCAAGAGAGGCCATGCTGCTCCAGCTGTCTAAGACACCCCCAAATCCTGTGATCTCCATGGTCAAAAAACATATCCTAGCTCACTCCTCTGATACAGTCCCTGTCACCATCTGTAGTCCCAACTCCAAGAACTATTGGAAGACCAAAACTCCCCAAAGCCATGAGGACTCCCAGTGATCAAGAAGCTGGATTCACCTGTTAAACCCTCCCTGGTAACTTATGATCATAAGCAGGGTCTTGAAGTCTCTGTTGAGGAGGGGCTAAGGAAAGAAGAGACTAGACATGCAAAGGGAGTATGTTTACTGCGAAGGAGGTAAAGATTCAAGCAAATGAACTCTCAAACAGTGCTGAGAAAGAGAATCCAGCTGATTCCAAGACAGCTCAGAAACTTAAAGGGCTGTATGTGGAGGTGCATGTTTGTCAAACGGCAATGCTGTAAGAGCCACGTCACAGCTGTGGAGGTGGGTGAGAGAGTGGTACAGTGAAAGGTCAAGTTTGAGGAAGTGCCCAAACATCCCACATCAAGAGACTTCTGGGTGGAAAAAGGCAGTAAAAATTTATGGCCGCTGAAAACATCCCCAGAGTATCAGAGCACTGATGAGCAGGGGATATGGAAGAAGCGGAAGACCAGGTAGTCCAGCAGGCTGTGGCACTGCAGGGGTCCTCCACCTCTGACTGCTTCTTCACTGAACCTGACACCACTCTCCCAATGGCCAACTATGAGACCATTGACTTCCTGGTCCAGATTCTCTGGAATTCCTTACATTATTTCATGCCTCTGAGTTTTCCCATATCCAAGATGTGTGCTGTGAACTCAGAACTACTGTCTTTTCCTCTGAAAGAGTGCTTCAAGCCATATGAAGCAGGGCTCCAGAATCTGTGCTGACTCATAGGCCAAGGACTCTGAGGAGAGCCTGTGCACCTCCCAGGAGGAAATAACTGCAAGACAGAGGAAGACATTTGCAATTTTATAATTCATATACTTAAAGTTTCTTTTCTATATACATCCCAGGGCTTGTATTTTTTATTATTTTGTTTGCTTCCTATATTAATTGTACAACCACACAGGAAAAATTTCATCCCCATCTTGAAGATGAGGACCCAAACCAGTAGAAATGTTAGCTGAATTGCACCAAGGTTCTGTAGAAATTACTAGATGGTTCAGGGTTCCGATCCAGGTCTTTTCAATTTTATCCCAGGGTTAGAGAAAGCACATAGAAAGTGAGCCACTTTTAAATTATCTAGTCTGTGGGAGGCAATATTTCAGCTGATGAAATGATTTCTGTTACCCTGCCAATAATTTGTCTGTTTGCCTTTCAGCCAAATTGCTGACATCTTGCCAAAACTCCAGTCATCCAGCTTAATTTCCTTGTGATTTTGCAAGACCTGGTGGTGGGATTGGGGGAGGGAGAGATTCTGCTAGCTCATCCATTTCCCTGTACATTATTGTAGGTGTGTTTTAAGCTTGTAGATAAAAAGCTGATTCCCTTACCAATGCAGTAGATGATCATGCTGAGTTTTAGAGCTAGACCTTTAGGCACAGAGTATTGCAATATCTCATGGTATTAGAGGCCTTAATTTTTCAAGTTCAAAAGACTTCTTTTGGTGATCCGAGTTCTCTGTATCTCTGTCACATACTACCATATTCCCATCAGTATCTCACCCCTTCTAGGCCAGCATTCCTATTCTCATAACTATTTGCTATCATTCATTCACTCTAGAATAATTAATTGGCTTTCATTCTTAGCGGGAGAGACAGCTGAATAGTCTCAATACAATATACTACCATTTATTGAAATCAAAACCATGAATAGGTCCTCATCCTAACATTTTATAAGCACAATATTATTTCATCCTCATAACAATTTCCCAAATTGGGTGCATTTATCATCCTCAGTTTTGCATTAAAGGGAACACAATCCCATCAGAGCTTAAGAATACTGATCCAGGTCAAACAACAAGTGGCATTGCAAGAACTTAAACTCAAGTACTCTTCAGCTAGAGAGCATGCTTTCAACAGCAACGCTATAAAGTTTTGTGACCTAGATAGTGGGTGGCAGGTGTTTTTGAAAGTTAGGAGAGACTTTTCCTATAAAATCCTAACATGCAAGCTGCCATCTGCTCTGAATTAGGGTGCGATCAGCTAGACGTTGATGAACATCACAGACATTTCCAAAGTCTGGATAGACATAAAACAGGCGAGGGTGAGGAGATTTTTGTTGTCCCAGGAACTGAAATTCTCTTCTCAAGAACTAAGCAGTGCTTTTCTGTTCTTTAAGACTGTGCAAGGGTAAATGACTCTGTGCTAGTAAGCTCCAGCTGTCAGGCTCATGTTAAAACACTGATGGACTGGATGTCCTTAGATGAAGATTCTAAAGGCCTGGTTTTCACTCAGATGTGTAACAAGCCTGTCAGGCTAAAAGCAAAGCAGCACACACTAATTCACCTAATGCAGCAACAACCACTTGCAGAATTTTCCCTGGTTTGTAAAAGCAAGCAACCACCACCACAGGAGAGTTTCCTAAAAAACCTTTTGTTCTCTCACAACTGACCTGATCACTTCTTAATTGCAGATGTTCTCAGGGAAAGCTTATGTTAGCTGTAGAAACATCCAGTGGCACCAGGTCAATTGGGCAGAAAGCCAGAGCAGCTTTGAACACCTGTGTTTCTTCTCTGTACTGGAATATTCTACAGAGGAAATGTCAGTCCTCTAGACCATGGGATGAAAAGGTTGGATGGTATGGGAGAAATGTACAGACCCGTAGGTAAATTTAGATTACACTTAGGAAGCTGCTTCATTTAATTCTGCATGAGGAAGGCTGGTGGCAATGGCTCACCTATCAAAGCATTAGCCTGCCTTAAAGGATTTCAAACACTGCTTACAGAAACACGTAGCCACTTTTTCTGAGCATTGAGCCAATTTCTTAACAAAGCTATACCAGGGGATTACTAATGACAGCTCAGGAGATGCAGCTCTTATCAGAAAATCTGGGGTCATCTTCAAAATTCCATTTTGCAGGCAAGTTTATATGGTTAAAGTCAAATAAGAAAGACACCTGTTTTGCAAGAGTTTCATCTTAGAAACTTCCTAAGTTTCCCTGTTTCAGCTTCTGAAGACAATTCTTGACCCCATAGTTTCTCAGTTGGACTTAATGTGAACAGACTGGAGAAGAAAAAGTGTTTTGTAAGTTCAGTTTAGTTTTTCCCCCCTTTGATTCTTCTGCATCCACTAATCGCATCATGAAATCACTTAGCTTATATTTTCTCTATGGAACTGTGAGCAGTCATAATTGGCTTCCTTTGAAAATCAATTTCAACCTCATAGATCATCAACTTATATTTGATTAATTAAATTAGTGCTCATCAGTGTTATGAAGACAAGCAACATGCTTGGGAACCTCCCAGAGAGCTGCCATCATGTGGGAAAAATTAATCAAGATTTCTAAGGGCTGGGTCTTGTCTTCAGTGATGAAAATGATTTTCAAATATTTTAGTGTGATTGAGTTCAATTAAAACACTATTACATATTCATCCTAGGGAGATTAGGAGCAAAGACTCCACTTTTAAGTTCAAACAGCAAACAGATGTGTTTCGATGACAGCTCTGTGCATTTTGCTAGCTAGGTGACCTTGGTGAAGTTAGCTACCCAACCTGTTTGAATTTAATTTCCTCTATGGTAAGACCAGAGTAAAAGCAGTCCTCACTTCATATCACTATTACAAGACTCAAGCGAAAATAGGATTCCACAAAATGGTAGTCAATAAATTGGGACTTAAATACTGGTTCTAGCCCCTAGAGTCTAGAAGTGAATTCCAAGGTAAACATTTTGACCTTCCCAAGCCTCATTTTCTTCAGCTGTGAAATGTAAACAATCTTTTACTATGTAGGTTTGGTTAGCTTTTGACAGGGTCTCATCATATGACCTATGCTGGTCTTGAGAGTCATTGTTACCAGAGTTTTCAGGGTAAAAGGATTGGCTCTGGCAGCTCCAACAGGATAAGCTCAACTACAGCTGCTTCCCAACTCACCCATTAAAGGGAGAAGTGACAGTGAAAAACACAGGAGATTTATTCACTGTTATCACTCTGGGAAAAGGGAGGAAAAAAAGGAATCCAGTGACTTCCATGTCTGCCATCAGGGGCACACAGACTGGAAGTTTCGGTTACAGTAAAGGTTAAGAAGGGTGAGTAAGTAAAACAACCTGGTCCTGCCCATCATTGATCCGCCATTGTGTGGGCTCTGGTCCCTCCCTCAGGGTAGCTAGCCTGAGAATGTTTTAAAACTTGGAGAAATATTTTCCTGAGAGATAAGGTCATCCTCTTCTCCAAGCAAGAGGTACTTACAGATATTTTAAATCTTTGGGGTTATATTTTTTTCAATAGTCGATAGCCAAGAGGAGGAGTATAAATGTCTCTCTTTAGAGAATCTCGCCCTTCCTGGCAGGACAGTTGTTATCACCACGCCTGGCAGCAATTTATAGGGTTTGATGATTATGCATTTGGCTTTCTCTCATGCAAACAAATTAGTTACTGACAGTCATCAAAAATAAATGCGGAAATAGCTCATATGGAGAAGGCTAAAAGGATAATGCCTTGTGATTGACACCAGCTTTATTGCCACTTCAAATCCTGGACTAAATAACTCTTTATGTTAGAAAGGTTCTACACTCAGGAAAATTTCTTCCTTAGTTCTAAATATGACATTTTGTTTAATTGTCCACCAAAAGAAGAATTCTGTGAATCAGATAATCATTCCTGTCATGAAACACTTGATTCTAAAGAAAGCGCTTATTTAATACCAACACTTGTCTGTAATCCTCATTAGGGTCTATTAACACATCTAAGCAGCTAAACTTGCTTAAGTGATATTTCGCTTTTTCCTGATCTTTTGCATTACAAAACATTATGTTGACAAGCTATGAATGCCTAATGAGTTTTGGCAGCCATAAATAAATAAGGCATCAAGCTGAAAACTAAAGTTCTAACACTATCCTGAAAACAAAACTAATAATAATTGTCTTGATGGGGTTTCATTTGAAATACAAATAGTATATTAGCAAACTGATTTGGCTGAAATTAAACTGGTAAACAAAAGTCCACTTGATAACTATATAAATAATGCGATGTACATTTTACATATGTCAGCCCAAATGCAATATTTCTTTTCTTTACATTCTATTTAAGCCTGGGGATGTTGCTCAGTTGGTAAAACATGTTTCTAGCATGCATGAAGCCTGTGGTTAACTGGTTGTGGTAGTGTATACTTATAATCTCAACACTCCATAGGTAGAGGTGGGAAGACCAGATGGACAAGGTCATTCTTGGCTTCATAGGGAGTCTGAAGCCAGACTGAGTTAGATAACTTGTCTCAAAACCAAAAAGCAAAATTCTACTTATATTTAATTTTATTAGCTCATGTGGCATGGTGACAGGCAAAATAGTACCCCTACCCAATGATGTCCATGTTTTTGCTTCTTATGAATATGTTATATTGTATAGAAAAAGGAAATTGAGTCTGAAAATAGAATTATGGTTGCTACTTGATCCTGAAACGGGGAAAGTATCCTGGAAGACCCAGATGAAGCCAATATAGTTAGTTGTTGTGACAAACCTGCAAGGAAAGCAACATAGGAAGGAAGTGTTGATTTTGGCCCCCAGTTTGAAGTTACAGTCCATCTTGTTGGGGAAGTTTCAGGGTAGTAGGAGCTCTAAGCAGCTGTATCAGCACTCAGGAAGAGGGGAAGAGATGAATTCTTGTGCTCAGCTCAAGGTCTCTTTTTCATTCATCCCTGGATTCCAGTCCTGCAAATGTCATCACCCACATTCAGGGTGAAACTTCCCACCTCATTTTAACTGGATCTAGAGACTCCCTCATGGGTGCACCCAGAGATTTGTTTGCATCATGATTCCAAATCCCATCAGATCAAAAAATTAAGATTATCCATAAAATGTAGGAGGAAGAGAAATTCACTGTAAAGTGACAAGAACTCACTTGTCCTTGCTAGCACTAAGGATGAAGGGGACAAACGTGAAGAAAGGTGAATACTCTAAAGAGTATAGGAAAAGAAAAGAACATTCCTCCTAGATGTGGTTTATACAACCTAGACAAACCTTTATTTTAATCCAATGAGAACTTTAGCAGAAAACTAGGAAATCATACAAAACTTCATTAATTCATTGGCATAGATTGTGAAGTTTGAGTAGAAACATATAATTTTTTTGAGACAGGGGGTCACTTTATAGACACAGCTGCCTTGAAGCCTACTCATATCTCAGACTACCTTCCAATTAGAGATCCTTCTGTCTAAACTGTAGTGTAATTACAAGTGTATTTTACGACATCTGGCTCTAATAAGCTATATGTTAATTTTTAAAACAAAAGAACCAGTCTTAAATCTAAGAACAATGAATAAAGTTGACAGTGTCATATAATGACTAACAGCTTGCACTCGGGTATAAGATTTGTGCCCTTGACCTGTAGTATATTTACTAGCTGTATAAATTTAGGAAAATAATTTAATCTCTGTGAGTACACTCTTTTCTTTCTTATCAAACATTGATAATCATAAAACTTACTTAATATGTTGTGAGGATTTAATTAGAAAATAAATGTAAAAAGCACCCAGTTTTTAAATTCATTCTTAATTAATGTTAGTCATTGTGCAGTGGTAAAAATATTAGACTTTTCAAATATTGGATTTTAACACTTTGAGGACTAATGTGCATCATGATGTTGAACATATCTCTTTCTGTCACTCTGTTTCTTCATCTGCCAAAACTTTAAGGGTTTGTCTACATCTAAAATTACTTATCTTTTTGTGTCTTATATTCCTATGCATTATGATCTGGGTGAAATTCTAGAACTTAACAGATCAGCAACCATAGAGGAAAATGATGACCTGACACAAGATATAAAAATAATCCAATGCTAATGTTTAGCCCTTTATATTTATTTTAATATTATTTCTAACTATATCCCAGAATCTGTATAGAAACAGAACACATACTATCTTTTTAATTTTTTTAATAATGACCATGGAATTTTTTTTGACATCAGCAACATGAGAGCCTGGGAGTGCTATTTTAGAGAAAGAAGGGGAATATCTTACCTAAGACAGAAAAAGGAAAACTATACTATGAAGGGAAAGGGTAAGTGCTACGATCCCAACCTCTGTTTAAATTTCCATTTCTCCCCAAGGTTGTTTTCTTTTCAAGTCTGAAGAAGTTGCTTTATGTCTGAGCAGATTTGTGCTGAATAAACAACCTCCTCTCCAGAGAAAGACCCTGTGTCAAATGGCATTGAGAAGGAATTGCCCTACTTTTGTGCTAAAGCTTTCCCCAAGCTCATGTATTGCTCAAACTCAAATATTAGTGGAAATAAATATGGGATCTAGAGAAAAGGTCATCACAGGGCAACTTCACAGCATCCCTGACCATTCAGTACCCTCAGGGCACATCCTCTGAGTTGCAAGGAAGGACTAGGCTCTGAGCTGTAAAGGGACTGTGGCTAAGTGACTTGCTTCTTACTTCACAGAAACTTATCATCTCCCTGTTAAAGGACTATTTGTTTATTAAAAGGTGATGACCACCTTTTATGTATGCTGGGAAAAAGGTACTTGCTTGCAGTGACTTTAAATGATGCCAAAGTTAGGTTTTCTGTGTGTGTGCAACAAGAATGTGTTTTTCAAGATAATTTAATTCTCTGTATATGACTTCCTATCTGCTTCACTATTAGTGATATTTAACAATTTTGTCTTTCTAATACACGTGTAAAGGATATGAGCCATTGTCATCAGTAAGTTACTTACAAAAGAGAATTTTTAAAATGGGGGCTAGGGAAGTGTGTGATATAGGTAACTGAATGATTTGACAAAATCTCCAAACAATTATGGGAATCACTGATTTTTCCCTACTGGGTCCTGTGCAGCCTTTCTAACTGAAGCATCTAGAGAAAGCAACTCTGTTGTAAATGGATTTAACAAATAGTTCATATTATCTTGTCTGCTAATGCAAATGAGCAAGGTACACAATAATTATGGTAGTTGAAAATAAATATAAAAATTAATTGTGAGAGGGGATATCCAATAAAGGCAATAACAGGCTGAATTTGAAACAAAGCTTGACTTTTCAAAGATATTTATGAAATTAAAATCTTCCCAGTTTCTATTTCCTAAAATGTCACAGAGTAGAAGAATCAGTCATAAAATTTCTAATTATTGTCTCAAAGAAAATAATGTTCTTTGATTTCACAGGCTTCTTAATAAGGCCCAATCTGTTGGATGTCCAACATTCATGCTTTTATAGGATTCTTATTTTCCTTGTATTTTGCATGAATTCAGGAAAGGACACTGGGATTAAGTGTGTGCTTTCTGGTAAACTGCCTATGAAGCAATAAAGTCTTACTTTCCACACTTAGAGACAAGCCTATAAAAGGAACTAAAGCACATGTGACTGAATTTCATAATAAGACACATTTTGTAATTGGTTTTTATGAGAAATGTGCAACCTTGGATATATAAATAAAGACTGGAGAACACAGAACAAAGAATAGGACAAAGGAGACACCTTATGTGTGACACATCCTGTTTGTGTTTATAGGTGTGGAAGACTAAAATTGATACTGAATTATAATTTTTCTGCATTTGTCTCATATTATCACCTAAATTATGTACATTTTTATCTTTGTAATTACATGAAAGGGACTTAGATTAAATAGTAGGATGTGTATACCATATTCCGAATAAGGAAATCTATTTATTTAGTTTTTCAGAACAACATATTCCTGGCCTTGGAAGATTGTGATCTCACTTATAAAAGGAAATACAAAGAATTTCAATGAGTGATAACACTTTTGGAATATTCAGAGTTTAGAAACTTTTGGATTAATTCTGTGCTCAATGTATGAAGTATTCACACTAACCAACTATCTGGGTAAGGATTAGTAAATCTCCCTTTGATATTGTAGGAAACTTTCAAGGCTTTTAACAAGATACCTAGATTTCCATGAATATAATTTTCTCAGGAAGAGCTTCCTTTATGTCTTCCTAAAGAGAAGCTATGTCTACTTTCCCTTCTAAAGTCCTTAATTCCCTCACAGCCCTGGACAATTTATAATTCACATGCACCCTGCCACTTTGGGGCTGATGCATACATTTGTTTTGACCTTATACCCTTCTCTCCTTTTTGAGTTAGTTTGTGAGTTCAGGTAATTTGGAAGACACACAAGTCCAGTGAGGAGTTTTTGCCAGTTGATAAAGGTTCATCACTACTTCAGAACGTGGGACATATTTGAACAAATAACATCGTTTTGATTAGTAAAATGCACATTGCCTAGAGTATTGAACCTGTGTGGTAAAAGCACAACTTCATGACATCCAAGTATATCATCCAAGAAATATTATTGACATAAAAATTAGTGGAACATGTCCATTCTGTGACTTGGCTTTTTAGTTTTCGTTTCTCTTGTTAGTAGCAGCCTATATTTCCTTTTTGGTTGATGATTATTACTAAAAGATTTTTTCCCCTTTATCTATTGGCCAATGTCTATCATCACAATGGGCTTTACTGACATCTGATTGGGCAGAGGGTCTTACATATCCTGTAGTGCACAGAACAGTCATTTATGACAAATAATTATCTAGCAGTCGGTGTTAATAATATAGAGGTTGAACAAACCTGCTTTTAGGGAATTCTTCTTTCCCTATGATGTACATGTATTCTTGACTATAATAAAAGCTCAAAAGTTGTCCATTCAGCTTATCTTTCTTAGGGTTTTTAAATTTTGACCAAAGTGACACAGAACAAAAAAGTAAAACATTATAAAGTAGAACACATTTAAAAAGCCATAAAACTAGTTTCATTCGATTATGGAGATAGGCTGAACTTACTGGTTAGCCTTTCTTGATTCTATATCCAGCCTAGATTCTTCTACTCCTAGACCAAGCTCCAAGCTCCAAGCTCCAAGGCCATCCTTGAGAAAGCCCTGAAAATTCTCCATTTGCCATTTGCCTGCTGTAATCAGCAAAATTGTATTCCTTGCCATCAAAGAGGCCTATTGGAAGCCCTATTTTCTAGTGCAAGTTAATTTGGAAATTGTGTATATTTGTTCGACAAGGTCAAATATTATTTTGTATGCTGACTTATTGGAGGCATGATCTTTATCATTCAGGAGAGTAAAAATACAATGAGGATGACTTGTCATAATCATATAACATATTAGTTTGTATCCAAAACAATGCTTGCTATTTACCAGATGAATAGTTCAAAGAACTTACAGATACTTTGGGATTTCAGACAAGAAAATAATTAGCTTCTGTGGTTAGCAGGGCAGTTTTTGTTGAAGGATAGGTAGGCCTCACAATGGAAGTAGAAAGTATTAGGGAGAATATTGTGGACATGGTAATATCAGAAAGACCTTAATTCAGATTGCTGCTTTGGAAGTCAAATCTGTGAGACTTTGTGTGCAAGTTACTTGTCACGTAATGTAATATAAAAAACCTTGGAAAGACAATAACAATAAATGCTAAATAAACAATCTGTCTTAGTGTTCTGTTGCTGTGCAGAGATACCATGACCACAGCAACTCTTATAAAAGAAAGCATTTAATTGAGATTGGCTTACATTAGGAGGCTTAGTCCATTATCAGCATGGCAGGAAGCATGGTAGCACACAGGCATACATGGTACTGGAGGAGAAGCTGAGAGTTCTACATTTGGATCTTTAGGCAGCAGGAAGAGAAAGCAACTGGACCTAGCTTGACCAGTCGAAACCCCAAAGCCCATTCCCAATGACACACCTACTCCCACAAGGCCACACCTTCTCCAACAAGACCGCATCTCCTAACTCCTGTCAACTTGCATCACTCCCTAATGATCAAACACTCAAATTTATGAGCCTATAGAGGCCATTCCTATTTAATCCACCACATTATCGCTTTCGTAACTATTATAAAAGAAAACTTTAATAACTATAAGCTTCGGGGGAGGTTTTAACCCACGAAGCAGTTTTAGAAATTAATGTACTACGATAAAGTAGGAAATAAAACAACTTGATATGTGGAACTGATAAGTCTTTTAACTAGTTATCTTTTATCTTTAACTTTAGTTATCTTTTAATAACTAAAAATTCAAGACCATTTTAAAATGACCTTGAATTATGTTTCTCAGTGGTAAGTTTAGATTTTATCCTCTAGGAGTGAAGAGCTAAATGTTTGAGTGAAAATAGAAATTTTGGTTTATGATTTGAAATGCTGTTGAAAAGAGTGATGCTGGTATGTAATTTCAAATAGGCTTTATGGGGATGCTCCAGTTGGTTGGCTCTAACATACTTATTCCAAAAGGTCATCATTCACAGAAATTCATGGCTGCCTTTCACTCTTTCCACTTGATCTTTTTAGAAATCTAATTAAGCAAACAAATGAAAAGCAGAAGAGGACAATAAAAATTGTAATAATAGTGTATAATGTGGAGGCAATGTAATTAACTAGTTCATTCCATTCAATAAATAATGCTACTTGTATCTTCCACTAAGTTCATGGAATTGTCAATGATCTGGTGGTGCATGATGTAAACCACTGCTTTCAATTAGAAAAGAAGTAATTTGAGCATACTCCACAGGAATGTTGTCTCAAACGCATAAAATCTCACTTAAGGAAAAAACAGACAGTAACTCTCGTAACTTCACTAGCACATTAAGCCTAGTGTGTCAGTATACTCTGTAGAGCAATTATATTTAACAATAATTAAACATAGCAGATAAGCAGCTTCAGACAGAAGTGCAGGGAAGGGAATACAGACTGAAACATATGTATCAAACCAAATCCCTTGTTTTCATTCTTCCAATCACAAAGTAACACTGAGCCATGCCCAAATTACTCCCTTACAAGGTCTAGGATCAGTTTCCTGATAAGGTTCTTAAATATCTACTCTGTTGTTCAGGAGGCTTTATATCAATAGTTCTTGCATTCTTTCAGGAAAAGAAGTAATTGTGAGTTTGAGAGGAAATTGATAGAGCGAGAGAAACAGACAAACAGAGAGAGGTGGGGGGGGGAGCAAATGGTTGTCCTGTCCATGGTAGCATGGGTTTTAGCTAACCTCTAAATGCTATCATTACATGGGCTGCTTATAAGTTTGTCTCTGAGCTTGTGGTCAAGATTTAGATGAATAGCTCAGTTGCTGGTTTACCAACAAACATACTCAGTACTTTTTGGCAATTACCAAGCCTAAGGTATTAGAATTGTAAGGTTCTACACTTAAATGTCCTACAGAGAATTGTTGAACTGCAGGCACACTTTCATTTCCTCCCTCTAGTAGGTTGTGTGATAAAAGGTGTACATGTGTGAGAAGTCCTAAAGCAATCCTAGTTCAGCTGCCTGATGGCACTGAGACCACTCAGTTGGCCTGGGAATCTCAGTTTAACTAATGAGTATGGAGTTAAAGAGGCTAAAATAACCTTTTTTTGTTGTTCTCAGCTATTTTACCTATCTCTCACCTACAGCATGTGTGTACTCCTAACTCATCCTACAAATGGGATGTTTGGGTCATAAGGTCACACTAAATGAAACACTGTAGGCCTCATTGAGCTCTATGTTCAAATTAACTGAAACTCGAAATTCTTTTATAGTTCTAGGTCACTGCATAGGTTACATATGCTAATGTATCTAAAACATTTTTAATATTATGAACAACATATAGTATAAGATATTTAAAATCAGCCTTAATATAAATAAATATGACTTTAGTAATTGATATTTAACTGTTAAATTGGGGTAAATATATCTGAAATACATGTTGGGAGGTAAGTCTAGAAGCCAGAAATGACCCCCGATTTATATCCTCCTGAGAGTAGAGAAAAATCATCATTTCTGCATGAAAAGCACAATGCTTACATTTGCTTTCCACCAATAACATCTGACTTAATTAATTTACTGATATGAATTTGCAAATAAAATTAAGAATATTCTCTGGGGAACCTCAGTGTCTATGATTTGGACACATAAGTAAAAGTGGCAAGAATTCTACAAGAAAATAAAAATTACTTTTTATATAAATGAGATGCAAAATGTCTCAGTACACCTTCATTTCAACTATGTTTTTAAAGCATAGTATGTGTATATTATTCTGGGTGTATTATTTCTTTTACTTTTTGAGGTTATACTATAATTACATCTTTTTCCCGTTTGATTTTCTCCTTCTAAACCTTGTAATAAACCCCTCATTGTTCTTTTTAAATTCATAGCCACCTTTTACATTAAATTTTGTAGCAGACATATATATATATTCCACATACGTGTATATGTATATTCCTAAATACATACTTGTTCAATCTGTGCAATGTTACTTGAATGTTTCCGCAGGCTACCCACATTGCATTTCTCATATCTCCTACTGTTCCTCAGCTAACCATTTCCTTACCTTAGAGGAAACAACTATTATACATTGTAGATATATCTATGCCAAAATAGTCCATAGTTACCCAATCTTGGTACATTTCTACAATTTCACAGTTACATATTCAGAGGTACCATGCTGTATACAATATTTACAATCTTGCTTGTTTACGATATACCATAGAGATATGTTTATATCAGATTCACAAATGTACCTTACTCTTCTGACCTACTGTATCATAATATATGGTATAATTATAGAAAATTATCATAATTTTATTTAACCATTTTTTCATTAATGAAAATTTAAGTTGTTTCAAATATTTTACCGTTCTGAACAGAAGTCAACTATAGCTGCCAAACTAAGCACCTAATGTGATTAGACTTTGAATTCAGACAAATAAGCTTTTATACTTTATATTCTAAATAATACTTAAAGATCATATTATTAAAATCAACTGAAATTGGTACGTTATAAAGACGACATTGTAGCACTTAAGCGGTAAGATACCTTTCTCTATAGATACAGATATATAGATACAGATATCTTACTTACAAGTATATACTTAAAATTTTATATATATATATATATATATATATATATATATATATATATATATATATATATAATTGCTTAAGTGCTACAACTACATATATCTACAACCTTTCATTAGATTATATTATGATTTATTCTCTTTTTATTATGTTGTGTTAGTCAAGTATTCATAGTCCTAGAAAATAGGGATGACTTGGACTCTTAGAAGGCTTATGCTACTGGGAATCATTGAGACTATTTAGTGCCACAAAGCAAATATGAGAATTCAATCTTTCTATGATTTTTACTTTTTAAATCTACATTCTTGACATATAAAAACTTATGGAAGTACATCCAAAATAAATAGTCCATTTGTTTGAACTTGTTGCAACATATAGCTGTGGAAATGGCCTATTTTAAGTGGATCTGTGGTGCTCTAAATTGCTGAAAAAGTGGATATTGTATGGCTAGAGTAACAACCCAAGTATGAATGCTGTCTAATAAATGTTTACACACCATCAAGTCTATAAACATTAAATATCATACACGATAGAATCTTCCTTACCCTATAATTTATCTCAATTTTTTCATTACTTTCTTTCATTTTCTGTTCTAGCTTTACTCACAGACAAGCCTCCCAAGCCATTGTTCCCCATGGAAAATCAGCCAAGTGTTATAGATGTCCAGCTGGGTAAGTCTCCTTCTGGGAATAATAATAGATCCTAAAGTTGTTCTCTGTTAACAGATGGGGAAAATTGTATGAACCAGGAAAGGTTTATTGCCTCTGTTATTACATGCAAATCAATTTGTGTTCTGCTCATTTATAACCCTGACATTCACTACAATAGCACTTTAAGGAAATGAGTTTGTATTGCATCAAGGAATAGTAATACTAATTTGTTGCACTGGGCATTAAATGTGCTATATGACAGAGCCTTTTAACTCCATGATTGATAGATTCATGGCTTTCTTGCATTGGTGATTGGTACAGAAAACTTTTCATACATGTCAGCCAAAATTCTTTATTTTGAGACTATTCACTTCTGGAGAATAAGCAATTATTAAAAGACCGTGCCCAGTGCAGCCTTTAAAATGATTTGATAATATTTTCAACAATACAATCCAGGGTTATTTAAAACTCATTTTAATGACAGGATTCTGAATATTTATGAATCATATGATGTCAGGAAAAGTAATATTTGATTTATGAGTGCTACTATCTTTTCAGTCTCAAATAAGAACATAATAAACTTTTGAGCTTGTGTATGGGGGGGGGACACCTTTCCTCCGATCCACATAATTTCAAGAACTAAATTCTTTGGTTCTCTTCCAAAATGTGGCCTTTAATCTAAACTACATTTCTTAATATTTGTGAGATTTTTATCTATCTTGATATTCAGAAGTTTTTCAATTAAACAAAAAATGGATGAACTGAGGAAATTTTAGAAAATGTATGATCTGCAATTTCTGGTCATGGTGGTGCCTACCAAGTATAAAGCCAAGGACGATTAATTCAACCCAATATTTCATTTGCTTGGGAAATTGTTTACTCCCATATTGATTTTTCCAACCAAACTTGGGTTGATAGAGGTTTATTCTTTCTTGAAAAGAGGAAAAAAATTATATCCCTAAGATATTGTTCACTATTCTAAATTGTAGTTTTTAAATGCTGTCTAACAATATGAGTACCCAATTTGAGTCTGTTTAAACTTAAACATGAGATGTAATAACTCTGTTGGATTATGGAACTGGTAGATGATTTATAAATGTTGAAATATCAGACTATTGTTCTTTAAACTTTTCCATATTATTTTTGAAATCATTATATTTTGTTAAAGGAAATAAGAAAATACAGATGTGCTGACATCCTTTCTGCCCATATTAACTAAGATGCAAATATGCCAAGGTCTGGTTTCCGAGGTATGACATAGGGATGTTTAACAAACTTTTATCACTAATTCACACTGATGATTCTTGTAGACAAATTATTTTCATAAGAAAAATTATATAATAAGCAGAGAAAACAAAATTTGCAGAAATACTCCAAATAAAACTCAAATGAACTTTGTTTATGATGACTATGGGATGACCTTTGTCCTCTTCTGCCATTATGTATACTTCAACAGAGAAGTTTAAGAACTACTGCTCAAAACAAAGAAATGGACACTTTTAAGGGATGTATTTCACTTGATTTCACCAAGTGTAGTTGTGAATGGGTTGTTTATGACATCCACAATATTTTGCTTTTTTATAATTAAATATTCTAACATAAAACAAAACCCACTCATACTACCATCCTATACAATTATTAATCTAATCTGATCATGATTTACATTAGACATAAGGCCAAACTTTTTAACCTGAGAACAAGTCTTATGACATGAAGATGGAGAACTACCCATTTTTCATCCAAGAAAGGCTGTTTCTACAAGATGTTGAAGTAACCGTATTATGTAGCAAAAGTAAAACAAAACTGGTCACTAGATCTTCTGAATTTCAACAAGCACAGTGTTAAGAATTTGAAGTGGTTTTATTTATTTAGCACCATTTCTTTGAATAAGAAATTATTTTGCAAGTTGCTCGTTTTTCTCAGTATGAAGATGCTATTACAAGCACTATAAATATCAGCTCCAGAATCATAATGGGAGATCTATAGTCATAATGATAAAAACTTGAAAAAAAATTTCACTATAGGAAAAAAGAAATAGAGAAAGATAGTGGTTTATTGGATGCCTCAGTTTATGTCTGAGGAAATTTCGAAATTCAATATAGTGTGATAAGTGTAATGTATTGGTGGGATAGTTTGTATGTCTTGGACTACTTGTTCACACAGAGCATGTTGAATTTTAAAATTCAATATTATAGTTCAATAATTCAGTAGTAATGGAAATCCATTGAAAATATTTTCCACAAAACTCCAAAGTCTATCTTCAAATGGATTCTGCCTCAGAAATCCTCTAACTAGAACAAAAATTATAGAAATTCCCGAAGAATGCAACACTCAATCCAAACACCTAAGCACCTTATAAAATGTGGGTCTGCTAAACTCGGTCTCTAAATCTGAAACAATGCTATGGTTAAGATAAACATATTTATTTCTGCTATCCCTATTATATCATTGTGGTTTTTGTTACTCTCCCAACTCTTGGTTGGCCTTAGGAATAAGCTTAACTAATAGAGTATAGCAGAAATAATGTTTTGAGATTCTAGAGGCTAGGTTGAGAAAAACATGCAACTTCTCTCCCAGACTCTTGATCAGCTGTAAAACCACTATGCTAAGTGAAACTCACTCAAGCCACATAGGTGAAACATCAATCGTGTGAAGAGAAAAAAGTCAAGCAAATACCAACACATCAGATACAAGATACATAAATGAAAAAATAACTTGGAAATGAATTATCCAGCCCAGATGTTCTAACATATGCCTTGTTGATGGACACTAACTCCACTTAGACATCTGAAAAAAAATGTCAAGAAACTCACCTCATTGACAATGACCACTAAAGTAGAGATACTGTCTTGGGCAACAGTTTACTATTATTTAAAAGAACAAAAATTAGGTTGTCTAGAGCATTTACAATTCTGTTCCCACCCCTACCCCTGGACAAAAGCTCACACTCTCATTATGCAAAAAGGAAATTTGTGGGAAATATTGAGCATGAATGTCCAGGTAGTTTTAGAAAACATAGTCTAGAATAGTTGTAAGGCGTTTGAGGGTTACAGTCTGTTTTCAGTTCTGATTGTTCCTAAAGGTAATCCAATAAACAGCATTTTCCAGTAAAAATAAATACTTTTTAGCACATAGATTTGGCATCAGTACAGACATTTTGTTGTGTCTCTAGAGGAAAATAAAAATCTCAACTTCCTCTCTGCTATAGTGTAATCCATTAGTCATCCACAAGGTTCAAGAAATTTACATACATTTTTGCTGACATAGCGATGACAGTTTGGTTGTTGCTAAATTGTATTCACATTATAATGCTGAGAGAAGATTAATCCTAACTGAATAACCATACACTTTGAAATGATAAACACATTCTTAACAAAATAATCAGAAAACTACTGCTCCCACATAACAAGCTTATGCAGCCGAAGCTGCCTGGGAGAATGCACAAAATATGAGGGGAAAAAGAACATACACCAGGAATGTGGAAATCTAATGCTTTCCTCTTTACTGTTTATTTTATTTTTCCGAAGGTTAAGTTTTGCTTTATATTTAAGAAATAGACCTTTACTGTACCTATGTTAATTATTTTCTCAACAGATGAAAGGGAAAACGTTTAATAATTTTTCAAAGAACTATTAAAATTATATTATACTTTATTTATACTTATTTTATACTTATTTATTTATTTATTTATACTATATTGTACTGATATTTTTATTTCTTTTATATTTTAATTTATTTTTATTCTATGTGCATTGGTGTTTTGCCTGCACACACACACACACACACACACACACACACACATCTGTGTGAGGGTGTTAGATCCCTGCAACTGGAGTTTCTGACAGTTGTGAGCTGCATGTGGCTGCTGGGAATTTCACCTGGGTCCTCTGGTAGAGCATCCAGTTCTCTTAACTGCTGAGCTATCTCCCCAGCCCATATGTTGATGTTTTAATAACAAAATATTAAAATGTCATGGAGGTGTATTCCTACTAGAAATGTGTTGATGTTAGGTATAGTCTTTCTTACATATTACTTGTATTGTAGAGCACAGATGCATACTTTGTATATGGTAGAAGCTTCTAGAAGATTTGAAAAGCTATAAACAAATTATAACTCAAAAATTGAGACCAATTTTAATTAAAGGTGAATATGAAAATGTACCCTCATGGATGGCAAATATTTTTCTTGGAAACTATCTAACACTTAAAGCTAGCCATAAAGAATTATGTAGAAAGTAGATAAAGAAAAGTTTACTTTGTATTTCTGTGTTAAAGATTCAAAAAGAAGACCTGAGGGCCTATGGCATATCAGAAAACTCTGGACAAGTGGAACAGTTAAAGTAAATAGAATTACCTAGGATGATTCAAACATCTAATAGTTCCTTAGATGAATCTGGTCTGATATGAAAGATTCTTTTTCTTCATTTTGTAGTCTCATTCAGAATATTTTGTTTTTACAGGCTGCTCAAATTCATATCTCATGACAGTGTTATGTGCTACCTGATGAAAATGTCTCTGTGTGTAAAATGAGTGCTAATCTTCATCAGAAATAAGTTTCCCCAGTCAGGCATAGTGGCACACACATTTAATCTCAGCACTTGGGAGGTAGAGGCAGGTGGATCTCTGTGAGTTTGAGGCCAGCCTGGTCTACAGAGTGAGTCCCAGGAAAGACAGACTATACAGAAAAGCCTTGCCTTAAAAAAAAATCAACCAAATTAACAAACAACAAAAAAATAAATAAATAAATTTTCTAAGCATATCAATTTTTATTGAAAATTATATTAGACCTCCTAAGAGACCATTGGAAAAGACTCTACAAAAGAAGAAAGCAGAATGCAAAACAATGCAATTTAGGACTAGAAGGCAAAGTTAAAGAAAAAAAAACACTAATTGAAACTCCAAATTATGAAACTATCTGTTCAACAAACAATATTTTGAGACAATTCATTATCTAAGCACATTCATTGTGTTCTTACTAGATGTCAAAAATTGTGTTAAGTCCTGGAGATACAGAAGTGCATAAAATGATGTTTTGGGTTATTAAGAGGTTCTCAGATTAGTAGGGAAGGCAGGTGGATAAGCAGAATTTCAATGCAATCAGAGAACTACTAAAACTGAAATGGAAAAGGGAGACTGGCTGTTCCTGTGGCAGAATCTCATATATTAAAGGTGTTAACTCAACACCCTTACATAGACCTGTCATCTCAACTCAAACACTAGAGTCATTAGAAATAAATTTTTACCAAACGTAAAATCTTTTAAAACCACACACTGTTCACTATTTATTCCAATATGGCTAATATTAAAAATGGGCTGGTGGTGGCTTGGTACGTGGCTCAATGAGTAAAGTGTTTGTCACACAATCATAAGGAATTGAATTCAGATCCTTAGCATCCACATTAATACCAAGTGTGATAACACGTACCTGTAACCCCAGTACTGGTTTGGGGCTTTGAGGACATATACAATCACATATTCTGAAGCTCATTGGCCAGCCATTCTAGCCCAACCTGCAAGATCCAGGTTCAGTGAAAGACACTGTCTCAGAAAGAAAGCCAGGGAAAAGAAAAGAATGTGAAGCTGACCTTGGGCTACCACACATACATGTACAGGTGTGTTCACCCACACTGAGTGCATCTGCACAAATACATGCAAAGATACACAATACCCATAGGGAAAAAAATCAATTTATGACACACTTGAGTATACTTTATCAAAAATTTTCAACTATTTTTCAAGCTCACAGAGAATAACAAACCAAAGGAGATTAACTAATTTTTCTAAAACCATAAAACCAAAGTTATTACTGTTATGAAAAACAATACATGATTACTTCATTAAACTATGATATAATTTGATATTTTCATGATGTGTATTGTGATAAGAACAAAAATATTCATCATGATGTTGATGAACTCAATACTGAGGATGAAGCATGAGCTTTGTACATGCTAGACAATTTTTTACCACTGAGCTATATCCCTACCCCTAGGTTTTTTGAGATAGATTTTCACTATCTAAATCAAGGTAGTTCTGAACTCTGGGTTTGAAATGCTTATCTTCCTCTCTCTGCCTTCTGAGTGCCTAAATTATAGACATGGACCTTTTTCTTTCAAATTACATTAGTAGCACCAGATATCTGTAAACCACTCCTGACATGTCTGAGTCATGTATTGAAAAATCTGTTTATAAGGGAACACAAAAATTTCCAATGCTTACCTCATGCCTATATTTAAAATGTGTAAAGTATATTTAAGTGAATTATCTAAATAGTGCAAAGATACCCTTCTATCTCAACTGCAAGGACACTTAAGGATAATTCATATGGGAATCTGCTAAACATTTCTTTCAGGTTTCTAGACATGTGGCTAAAGTACAAAATAAAATCATATAAAATCATTCACATTTACATAAAATTATACACCTTATTCAAGTTTTAAGGGAGTACCTACAGAGGTGTTTTCCCCTAGTTTGTGGTTAAATAATTACATAGGGGAAAAATTGTTGTCTTTTTTCTCTTTTATTCTCAGACATTTTAAAAGCATCCATTTGTAGTAGTGTGATGCTGTAGCAGCTCACCAAAGAAGGCAGGGAAGCATTTTCATACTCTGCCAGACCTTAGCAGAGGGAACCACCAACATGGCCAGTGCCATACTCACAGTGGAGCGCCTAACATCTGAGCTCAGGTGTATTTATTCTTTCAGAACTGCTCAGGTATTCTACTGATAACACATGCAGATCATTAGCAATTAAACAACCCCCCCCCACAGAAATCCAACACCTGCAAACAATGCAAAACGCCCTAGACAGTCCTCACCAAACAGTGCATAAAATTATTATTCTATATATAACTAAAAATAAACTTCTACAACATCCATTAGTCACCGAATGCCATGGATTAGAACATTGAGCTACTAAAAATTATGGCAGAATTAATGCTATTGCTGTAAATACAGACATAATAGACATTTGGAGAATAATGTCTGCCCTTAGTGGACACACATTCATTAAAAAAAAATTCCAACAGTAGAAAGTTCTTGGCTTTTAACTTATTTTTGCCTCTCTTTTATTCTTCCTATACAAATGAGTTTCAAAAGTAGGTTATATAGAGCTTTCAGGTCATTGAACTATACAGTCTTACAGACACCTTTGCTATAACGCCTTGTGCTTCATAGCCAGTTTTTACATATGTCTACAGCTTCCAGATGAGTTTACCACTTAGAAAGGAATTTGAGTCTTGGTTTCAAAGGTGGAAAGCCAAAATACCATTCTTTCAGTAATTTCCATTTTGTTACTAAATCAAATCATAGTGGATATTCACATAATTTCCACAGAAATGGTTACTCACTTTCTGTCCAAAAATTTATTGAAAAAAAAGTGAGCAAAGTTGTGCTGCCAGTGTAATGGAATTGAATAAAGAACATGCATAACATAAATAGGCACTGTGGGTAAGTTGTAAGTTGCCAATTTGGCCTTATTACTTAGAAACTGTTTTCTAGCTTGGAATACGTTTGTAATTACTCACAGCCCATTTTCAGCATGTAAACAATGAGCTATAGTCATCTCTCAGAAAAAAAAAGTAAAAACAGGTAATAAATACATTAAAAGATGTGCAGTGTAATTACTAATCAATGAAATATAAATCAAAACTGCACGAATACACATCTGGGTGATAATTGTCACCAAATATGCTTTGGTCTGGTTAATAAATATAGCACTAACCTGGGAGTAAGGCTAATGTATATTTAAATTTTGCATACGATTACAAGGCACTTAATTTCCATGAGCAGGAAGAGCTCTGGCTCACTGAGGGCCTATATCAAACTCTTTAATTTTTTTTCATTAGTTGCAGATGTGTTTATAGTATATCCATTGCTATAGTGGTAATTTCTCATTTATAGCCAAGATGTTTAATTCCATGTAATTTATTAAGATGACAACCATAGTGTATCTTGAGACTTACTTTGATGATGAGTTAGTAATACACAAAAAGAATCAGCATGGTTTGGGATGCAATTATGGACCAGAGAAGGAATTGTTTTCCAAAGCCCAGTTTGAAAGCCTGCTTTTCTCAATTGTGGGGAAATGAAAGTACTCAAGAAGTTAAAGAGACTCACTCTAAATAAGAGAATCAAAGAAGGGGAAGGGTGAATTTTAATAATACCTCATATGTACACAGTCTGTTTCTCTGAGGAACTAAAATAATTTTGAGGAACCATTTAACTAATTTAATTAATAGTTCTTTCAAGTAGGATGAGTACAAGATAACATTAACCATTGACATGTGCAATGATTAAAGTTTTATGATACCCACAGGCAGTTTTGGCTAAATATACACAAAAGAGATCAGCTGCATCACTAACAGCTCAGACTTATTATTGCTCTGCTATTATATATGTATGAATTTATTAGAAAGATTACGTACTCAATTCTCGCTGTGTCAACTTTCCTTTTCAACCATGTATTTTATTAACCTAAAAACACCTCTTCTTCCAAGTGACCACTTTTTGTTTATCAAACAACTCAGTTGTAAACTTCCCATACTGGTTCTCATTATATTTATTTATTTTTTTGTTTCCAATGTTGATTCTTAAGATTTCAACATTGCAGCCTTCTGATGAAAAAAAAAAAACACTTAAAGGGTAACATAAAAGACAGCAGGTAAGGTGCTAATAGCAGTGGGAAAAGGTTATAATTTGCAGAACAGGAGGCCCTACTTCCCTATAATATACAGAATTAGCTGAGTGGGATTTCATTTGTCAAGGGAAAGACCATGGTTTTGTTGTTCCAGAAGCTCTTGTCTCTGCTTAACACTCTGTTTGACTTCCATTATTTCTGTATATGTAAATAAATAATTCTATTAGTCATTGTCCAGCTGCCTTTTTCGAGGGGATTATTTTAGTATATGTAATCTACTCTTTATAGTTATAGATTGTCAACTACATCCCATGGTCTTAATAATAAACAGAAAGGAAGAGTGGATTTTTCTTCTTCTGTAGGACTTTCAACATGTATTATAATCTCAAAAATAAAAGGCGTATTTAAAAAACCAAATATTACGTCCATTCACTAAGAAAACAAACCAAGACAATTCAAAGTGAAACGCTTCAATTTTCCCCATCCGTTTCATATTGTCACTTTACACTTTTTCTCTTTCCCTCCATCTAAGAGGGAGAGGGGTAATCATAAAACTTTCCAAATTTGTCTACCTGTGCTCTTGTTTCTGTCATTCTCATATGTTTAGATAGCAATAAAGTATCTCTTTCTGCAACTGCACTTTCAAGCTAGGATTCTCAATAATTATATTAAATGATCTCACTTTACCAAATAAATGAGAATATATAGATGACCATGCTATTTTGAATGAACATTATACCCCATAAGCACATATATTTGAGAACTTAGTCCCATGCCATTGATGCTGTTAGTGGAGGTTTAGGAGGTATGGCCTTGATGGAGGAAATACAATCACTGAAGGTGAGCATTGAAAGCTCAAAGCCTCACCTCACTTTCAGTTTGCACTCTCTGTTTTGTGGTTGAGGTTCAGGATATGATCTCTCTTGAATTCTTGCTGCCATGTCTGCTGCTTGATGTCATGATGGACTCTTACCTCTCTGGAACCATAAGTCCAAACAGACACTTTCTTCGATGAGTTGCCTTAGTCATGGAATTTCATTGCAAGTATAGAAAGTAACTAAAACAATGATTAATGGAGTTGAATCAGAAGAGCCACACGATTTTCCACAGAGCATGAATAGCTTAAAAACATATATCTTCATTTACCAACTTCTCTTAATATTCTACATGTTTTGCAAGATACCAGGGTACACTGCTGTCTTCTGTTAGTTGTTTGTCACCATTCATGTACTTGAAACATTGTCCATGTAACATCTGTTTCATTAGGTTACATTCATTTTTTTCTGCCACTGAAAGGTGACTTCACTTATCATACTCTACCAAAACTCATAGCTCACTAATATTTTAATTATGTGCTTCTATAACTTTTTTCTAATTCTTTTTACTCTTTGGAATTTTCATAGACATCTTTTTAAATCACCGAGGTACCTGACAAACAACAGACGTTCATTTTTTTAATTAATATTTCCTCTTTCTTTCAACTCCCTAGCTATATATCTTAGTTGTAAACATAATCATCAGTTTCTCTTTCTGATATCTCTTCCTTTACATCTAATATTCTGACTTCATGTGGAGGCTTCCCAAGAGACTAATTTCTGTCTCACATTACAGAATGTGAATAGAATAAGCAGCCCTTACATGCTTAGAGACCTATAGTCCTACAGACCAATAAAAGATTAAATGTTACACATTCTTGTGGAAAAGGTAAAAAACTTCTCTAACTGAAAACCTATAAACACAAGCCTAGAGAAGACAAAAACCACTCGATACTAAAAGTATTGAAAGTCCAAATTTCTAGCTGGGCTGGATAGTGAAGATCCAGTCCGTAAACCTTGTGCATTCCAACACAATGTTATGAAGCATATGAGCAAACAGAGACATATGACCTAATCAAACGGACCAAATAAACCACTATAAGATGGATCTAACTAAATGTATATATATGAATTATATGGAAAAGAATTAAAAATAATCATAGAGATACTGAATGAATGCAGCCAAGTTTTATGTTTACTGAGAATGAGAATAAGTGCAGGTTTGCATTAACAAATGGCAAGAGGCAATAGAGGGACAAATCAGTTAGCCAATAATAAAATAATATTACTAAGCCCTTTCTATGGGTAATCTTCTCTAGTCAGAATATAAGAGTAAACTAACAGAATTTTTCAAGCATATACTAAAACTTAACATAGTTGGACAATGGGCTTGGTCTATTTTAGATTGCAAATTCTTGAAATTTAGTTCAGATTTCTGTAGTGTCTATCCTCATATGCATTCCCACCAGCAGCATATAAGGGTACCTTTCCCCCATATCCTCAACTAGTATCTGGTATCATTTATTTCTTTGTGATAGACATTCTATCTAGTGTGTGATACTCGAAACAGGGTGACAGGAGCAAAATAACAGAAAATAACTCATGTTTTGTTCATATTCAAAATTTATATTTATGTGTGTGTATTTCAGAGCAACAGAGACAGAGGAGGGAATAAGGGGATATGAAAACAGAAAGTGATATTTGTAGGGTTGAAGGGGACCAGCAAGAGAGAGGAAGGACACAAGAGAGCATAAAGTAGGGACAAATACAAAGTACCCTTGTATTCATGTTTAGAAATGTCACGATGAAACTGAATGTTTTATAGGCTACTAAAATGTTAATTAAAATTATAAAGTTAATTAAACTACTTAAACTATATAGAGCAGTTGAATAGATAAAAAATTCATACTGGGTTATGAATAGAGCTCAGAGGCATAAATTTTACTTAACACTCATAAGGGCCTTCGTTAGATCTCCAAAACCACAAAATGCGTGAAAATAAAAACAGATACCAATATATGCTATCTGTAAGAGACTCACATTTGGTATAAATGTGCACACAGATGGAAAGTGAAAAGATGGAAAATGATATTACATATAATAATCAGATGAAAACAAGGCTGATACTATATGTCAGAAAAAATATATTTTAACTCAGAAAAGTTATTGGCCCAAGGAAGGATACTGTATAATAGTAAAATGGCTATTTCTCCAGTCCTACATGACAGTTATGAATTCAATCTAACTCCCAAACAATGAAACGTACAAGCCAAACAATGGTGAAATTGTAGGAAAACTCTGGTTCATTTTCAATAATGCAAAGGATATTGAGCCTGAAGACCAGCAAGGAAACTTTCCTTCACTTTCACCATTGCTTTCACTTTCCATCTATATGCACATTAAATCAAATGTGAGTCTCTTGTGGACAGCATATACACTAATGTGTATATTTTCACTTTCACACATTTTGTGTTTCTGGGGATTTAACCAATAGCTTTATATGTGCTAAGCAAAATTTCTACCTCTAGGCTCTATCGTTAACCCAGTATGTACTTTTTTTTTCTGAATCCTTTCATCGGCTCTATATACCTAAAGCAGTTTAATTAACCTTAAAAATTTAATTAACTTTCTGGTACCCTACTAAATACTGAGTTTCATTATAACATTTCTAAGCATGAACCGCACCACACTTTTATATTTATTCCCTTTTTATACCTCTATCTTTCTGATACCCTTCTACCCTTCAAATATCATTTTATATTTTCATGCCCTCTCTCTTTTATATTTTCATGTCCTCTTGCCCCCCTTCTCTCTCACACACACCACACAAACTAAGATAACTTAATGTTATAACCCAAATGGCTCAGAATGCCATATATAAAGAGATCTGTGAACAACATTGAAATACCATTCAACAGATGATATATTCTTTTAAAAATTCATCTGGAACATTTCCCAGGTTTTATCACATTCTATGTACTAAAACAACTATTTACACATTTGAGAAGGCTCAAATTATACTTTTCTTTCATTAGTAGAATAAAACTAAAAATCAAAATATTTGAAGCAAAGATAAAACTCATATTTGGAAATTAAGGAACACCCTTAAACAACAAATGGGTTAAAGAAGAAATCAAATGTTAGAGTAGATAACATTTTAAGATAAAAAACAGATGAAACGCAACATATTAAAAATCTGTGAAATACAACAAGCATAATACTAAAGAGTTTTAGTTTTATGTTAAATAAGCTAGTCCCATAAAGACAAATATCACATGTTTTATGTCATATGTGGAAACAGGAGCTGGAGACATGTGAAAGAAAAATGGGGACTGTTAGTGAAAAAAGAGGAGAGTAAGGATTAACAAAAATTAATAAAGTGGGCCAATATGACCAAATACATTATATGCATATATCAAAATAACATATTGAAACTCCTTTGTATAGTTAATACACTCTAATAAAAAAGAAAGATTATAGTTGTTAATACTCCCATTAAACAAGAATAAATATCTCAAAGTAACAACCTAGTTTTACACTTCAAAATTACAAATTAAGCCTAAATACCCAAATTTAGAAAAGAAGGAAAGGGAAGAGGAGGAGAAAGGGAATAATAAAGAATAAAACAGAAAAATATCAATGAAACTAGGAGCTGTTTCATTATTAAGACATTAACAAAATTGATAAGCTCTTAGTAGTGTAAAAGAAAGGAGTTTATAACTATAGCTCAGAGGTATAGCTCTTGCCTAGAATGCAAAGCATTCAATTCTCAGTATGTAGCAGTGCACCTACTGTGGTTGCTCAGCAAGGAGGACAAGGATGCATATTCATATGTACAAGCCCTGCCAGACATCAGCAGAGGGAACCACTATCATGGCAAGCACCATTCTGGAGAGTAGAACCCTGAGTGTCTCATCTCAGGGGTTTCTCTTGATACCTAAGCTCCTCAGGTATTCTCTTGATAGCACATGCAGATCATGAGGAATCAAACATCTTTTACATAAAGCCAACACCTGCAGACAATACAATAGAAATGCCAAGACTTAGGCAGCCCTATTCCCAACATTTTAAACATAATTAAAAATAAACTTCTGCCTCACCAGTATGGACGAATAGACTCAAATAAATAAAATCAGAAATTAAAGCATGGAAATAACTGGCGACACAGTATTTTGTTACTTCTATGATTTTAAAATTGTGTAGAAAATGATTTGAATACTTTAAAGCTAATGTATAGATTCCTAGAGTCATAAACCAAGCAAGCTAAGTCATAAAGAAATAGAAAGCTTGAATAAATAATAATGAATCAATAATAAAAAGTCTCACAACTATGGAGATCCCAAGTCCACATGATATCGCTGGATAATTGTAGCTAGCATTTATAGAATTACTAATAATCCTCAATATTTCTAGAACATGTAAGTGGAAGAGACATTTTGAAATACATTCTACTAGACCAGAATTACCCTACTAATAAAACCAGACAAGGACATTACTAAAAAACTAAAGGCTAATCAATATTTTTGATGAGGATAAATGCAGAAGTCGTCAATAAAATGCCAGCAACCTGAATTCAATTGCATGTTAAAAGGATTATGCACCATGACCAAGTTGGATTTACCCTGGAATGTACAGATGGTTCACCATATGAAAATCACATAAGCATCTTAATAGCTGTGGGTGAAGCTTTTGAAAAATCTCAACAACCTTTTATGATAAAAACATATGGGACAAATTAGAAATGGAAAGAAATTACTTGAACAGAATAAAGGTCATATATGAAAAACTCATAGTTAAAATTATACACTGAACATTGAAAAACTGAAAGCTTTTCCTATAAGAATGAGGATCCTCAGTTTGATAAATCTCCTAAACCTAGTACATGAAGTCCTAACCCATATAACCAAGAAAAAAAAAAACCATGAACAATAAAAGATACCCTCATACAAGAAAAGACTATAGGAGTGTCTTTCTTCTCAGGTGATGTGATCTTCTCAGAAGAATACTTAAAGATTTCAAAAGAAATGTTAAATCAAATAAATTAAAATTTTGTGGACCAAATACAGAGAAAATGTTTGTGCTTTACAGAATAACAGTGAGCAATCTACAAAGCAAACTAAGAAATTCTCATTTTAAAAAATAGTGTAAAAATGATAAAATGTTCTAAAATACATTTTGCTAAGTTGGTAGACGACATGTACACTGGAAATTATAAAAACACTATTGAAATTAAAAAGGCACTATAGGATGAAAAGATGGCTCATATATTAAAGGCAGTCACTGTTCTTCCAGTGGAGCCAGGTTTGAATCCCAGCTCCCATAGAATAGCCCACAACCATCTGTGACTCTACTTTCAGGGGATCTGATACTTCTTTCTGGCCTTCATGGGTACCAGGTACAAATATGGTCCATGTACATATATGCAATCAAAACACCCATACCCATTTAAAATTTTTAAAGGCAAAAATAGGTGGAAGTCATTGGTTGGAAGACAACATTTTTAAAGTGTCCAAAAATAGCACTAAACATCATTGAAATCTCTACCAAATTTTCAGTGGTACATTCTGTAGAAATAAAAAGAAAATGTTGTAATGGTGAATCTTAGTTGTCAGATTGACTGGATCTGAAATCAGCTAAATAGCTAGCCATGAGAGAGACCTGTGAAAGATTTTCTAGATCAAATTATGTGAAGCAGAAAGATCCACTTTGATGTGTGTGGCACCATCCTGTGGCAGCCTGGATAAAAGGAGGCGGAGGAAGGAAGCTTCTCTCTGCCTGCCTGTCTTTACTCTGGTTGGGAAATTCATGTTTTGTTGAGGCTGCCTCAGGCTCCACAATCACTGGAAGACTAGTGGCTCTTCAGCATTCCCACCCCTTAGGCCTTCAGTGCCAGGATAGGCTTCTGAGGCTCCTAGTCTCCTGGACCAGACAGCTACCAGGTATTTGGCCTCTCCAGCGTGCAGATAATCATTTTAATACTGTCCAGAATATTGGCTAACCCTATCTAATAAATCTCTCTCTCTCTCCCTCTCCCTCCCTCTCTCTCTCTCTCCCTCCCTCTCTCTCTCTCTCCCTCCCTCTCTCTCTCTCTCCTCTCTCTCTCTCTCTCTCTCTCTCTCTCTCTCTCTCTCTCTCTCTCTCTCTCTCTCTCTCACACACACACACACACACACACACACACACATTTTTCCTCTTTATCCTCCAATTCCAGTCCTCACCTACTCATCAATAACTATCTATTCTATTGCTCTTTCCTAGGACTGTCTTGCCCATTCCCTTATTCTGTACTTAACCTCTGTCATTCTACAGAGTGTAGGTTGGTTACCATTGACTTACCTTCTAACATCCTCATATAAGAGAAGGCATACCATATTTGTCTTTCTGGGGTGGGTTACCTCACTCAGGATGATTTTTTCTAGTTCCTTCAAAATTTTCATGATTTTTTTCTTTTTACCAGCTGAATAATATACTCCATTGTAAAATGTACCCTAACTCTATACCTAAAATCTCTAGTTCTATGGATTGTACCTTAGTTGTCATTTACTTAATGGCTAATATACACATATAAGTGAATACATATCATATTTATCTTTCTGGGTCTGGGTTACTTCACTCAGGATGATTTATTTTTCTAGTTCCATTCATTTGCCTGAGTAATATTCTATTGTATAAATGTACCACATTATCCTTTATCCATTCTTCTGTTGAGAGACATCTAGATTGTTTCAAATTTCTGGCTGTTATAAATAGAGCAACAATGAACATGGTTGAGGAAGTGTCTCTGTAGTAGGATGAAGCCTCCTTTGGGTATATGTCCAGGAGTGGTATAATTGTATCTCAAGGTACACTGACTCCCAATTTCATGAGGAATTGCCATATTGTTTCCACAGTGGCTGCACAAGTTTGCACTCCCACCAACAATGGAAAAGTGTTCCCTTTACTCCGTATCTCGCTAGCATGAGCTGTCACTTATTTATTGATCTTAGCCTTTCTGACAGGTGCCAGATGAAAATCTGAAAATAAAATAATCTTTATTTGCATTCCTCTGATTGACAAGGATGTTGAACATTCAAGTGTTTCTCAGCCGTTTGAGTTTCCTCTTTTGAGAATTCTCTGCTTAAATCTGTGCCTCATTTTTAATTGGGTCATTTGTTATTTCAAGGTCTACCTTTTAAGTTCTCTATACATTTTGGATATTAGCCCTATATCAGATGTATAGTTTGTAAAAATCTTTCCCATTTGTTAGGCTGCCACTTTGTTCAGTTGATCATGTCATTTGCTGTGCTGAAGCTTTTCAATTTGATGAAGTCCCATTTAGTAATTATTGATCATAGCAACCCTGCTAACTGTGTTCTGCTCAGAAAATCTTTTGCTGTGCCAATGAGTTCAAAGCTATTCCCTACTTTCTTGTCTATACAATTTAATGTATCTAGCTCTATGTTGAGTTCTTATTCTTCTTTCTGCCTTATGTTGCCTATTGTTCCAATATTGCTGAAGAAACAATGCTTCTTTAGAATGATCTACATCATTAATTCAACACCTTCAAATTAGCTCCATTATTTCTTGTAGGAACAAGAAACCATGAACAGTGCCAAAACCCATATATACAATGCTTTTTCCTATATGAAAAAATATACATGGCAAACTCCAGTTTTTAAATTTAGTTTTTCTGAGGTACACTACATCTCAATCCCAGCCTAGTCTTCCTCCACTGCTTGCAGCTCCCCCATATCCTCTCTCCCCCAGGTCCACCTCTCCACCCCAAGCTCTCACCTGTGCTTGCCCTGAGAAAAGAGCAGGCCTCCTAGGGTTATCAAACAAACAGGGCATCAACAAGATGGAACTAGGCCAGGCACAGGCCCCTTCATCAAGGGTGGACAAGGCAACCGCCTTGGAGGAAAAGGGTCCCAAGGGCAGGTAAAAGATTCAGAAAGCCCCCATTCTAACATTTCAGAGTTCAAGAAGTACACCAAGCCAGACAACCGAAAGATATATGTAGGGGGGCATGCAGGCTCTGTGGGACCCTAAGAGTCCTGATCAGTTGACTATGTGGAGCTTGTTCTCCTGATGTTGCCAACCCCGTGGTCCCAGAAATCTCTCCTCCCCTTCTTCCACAAGGTACACTGAGCTCTGCCCTCTGTTTTGCCCTGGACCTCTACATCTGCTGGCATCAGCTGCAGGAGGAACCCCCTCTGATGATAACTGGGCTAGGCACCGCTCTGTGAGCACAGCAGAATATCGTTAGGAATCGTCTTCAGTCCATCCAGTCTCCAATTTCTAGCCAGTTCTGTAGGCATCCCTCCCTTGGCAGATATATGTATGTATCCCCCCACACATATATGTGTTTGTCTGTGTGTGCATGTGTGTGTGTGTGTGTGTGTGTGTGTGTGTGTGTGTGTATGTGTGTAGTATAATAAATTCTTAAAGGAACCTTACAATATTATGTCTTCTCTTTTCTGGATATAGTCAAACAAAGAATGTCAATGTAGTTCTTAAAATATGAGTTTATATACCAGAGATACATAACTACTTTAGAGCATAGGACAACTGAGTTCCTATATTTCCGCCACTGTGTAAACTGAGATCATCCATCTGCAAGCATTTTTTGCAGTATAAAGCAGCACATTCATAGAAGGTATCATTATCTTTATAAATGTAGCTTGAAATTGTGTGAGCTTATTCAGCAGCCACATCACACTGTTGGCTAGCCTTTTAAACTCGTGGTTAGATAAACTTCCCAACCCTTTTCACAGAAGTTACTATGTGAAAGAGCCCATAATCATTTGTTCCGTGGTCAGCGATAAATAAATCATTCACTTTTTTGTCTTTAAGAAAAATAAGACCAATAGTGTCTAGATATCAGGGATAAATTCCAGCCTACAATTGACAAGTTGTAGATCCCATCAAGTGACACAAACCACTTTAACCAAAATCAATGTTTTTTTTTAAGTGTACATTCAGTTAACTAAGCATATTTTCCTCTCTGCCTAACACTGGATACTTGATTCAATCCACTTGTGGCATTGGAGTGGGGACAGCCTTAAAACTTTTGATTTCTTCTTTAGCAGTTAATGGTTTTGTTTTCATTAACTGCTCTCTATGGCCAAGCACTGAGTACTTTTTTTTTTCTGAAGATTTCACAAGCAGTGTGAACAATTTAAGTTATATAGAAGTGTAAAACCATAAATAATAGCAAGCTTGAGTTTGCATGATTAATACAGTTAAGTAAAAATATAAAAATAATATACATTTTCCACCAAATTCTTCTTCCTCTCTAGGAATGTTTTGGATCGTTTATTTCGCAAGCCCATTAATCAGGGCCCATCTGCTAAATCCAGGATTAGTGGACCATAATGAAAGGATCAGGGTTTTTTTTTTATTGCAGTCACTGTAATTGCTTAGTCTATTTGTACTCTTCCATAGGGAATTGTTGATAGCATTTTCAAATATTGAGCCTTTGAAAACTTCCCAATTAATTAATTGTATTACTTCAATCAGGCAAAGGCTACTGCATTACACAATGTTTTATTAACTCCCTTTGGTCTTGGTAGACTAGAATTTCCAGTTTTCTATGTAAGAGAAAAGAGACCAGCTTCTTTCTTGAAAAGTGAAAACTACTCAGCAGGTTTTGTTGGACCTAGGTATAATGTCCCTCAAGATATACACCAGAGGAAGCCAGTACTGTATTGTATGCAGGTATAACCTATGCATTGGTTGGACTGGAGGCCTTTTACTCTAACAAGCCCTTCATTATGGTATGTGCCAGTTCGTTAGGGCTACATTCATAAAGATCTACAATCTGAGTAGCCAGAAATGACATGACCATATTGCATCCCAGTTTCTGAGACGAGATGTCGGAAAGCAGTCTCTTAGTAGGTGTCAATTTATTGTGAAGGCACCAAAAGAGAATGAAGTTTATGGTTTCTCCAAACATTTGGCAGTTTCTGACCCGTCTTTGGAATCCCTGTAATCACTTAGTGTTCTGTCTTTCTGTGTGTAGATTTTCTATATGTAAATTTTCTTCTTATAACAATCCATTTGTATTCTAGGGCTCACTTTTTTGGAGCTCAATATCATTCGAACACTGAAAAGTCCCACTTTTTCAGAAAAGGTCATGTTCACAGGTATTATGAGTAAGCACAGAGTTCTATCCATGATGACATGCCTACTTACATTTAGACTCAAAAGATAGTTAACAGCAGGATGAGACATACTTTAGTTCCATAGTGAAAATGTTTTACAAACCAAAACCAGAGCATCTGGGAACCTGCATATTTGAATTTCCATGTAATTTGGATTGTTGAAGAAATATACCAGTAGACAAACATAGGCAGGTCTCAAGCAGCTCTTAAAGAGGGAAGTTTTCTGTACAATTGAGTTTTAACCTCAGGGCTGAATCTACAAGTCCTGCTTTCCAAGTCCAGGAGTAGAAATCCCTATATACATATGAAGAACCTTTCAAAACTGGGATTCATTTCAAATACTGAAAGTACTTTTTTTTTTTCCTTCCCACTTCCTGGGGACATAAGGAATTACTAATTTTAACTGTCTCCCTTGACAGAAATATTTCCTTAACACCTGTAAAATTCTAAGATCCAATGTATTTATAGAACTTGCATTTATGGAGAAATATCAAATCCTAATTAGGAAAAAATGAATAAAAATATTTTGTAATGACACAATGCTAAGGAAAGCAAATGCTGAGTAATATAATATTAAAGATATATGTAGAAATCATAGAAGTACTATAGTAATCCAGGTTAACTTGAGTTACTTTCCTTATTTAACCAGCTCTTCTTCCCCCAAAATTTAGAGAAATGGGGTTATTTGGGAAAATATTGGAAAATAACTAGCATTATTCTATTATTTGCTTATAAATAGATTGTCAATAATTATAAATTAAGTTTCAGCATTCTTGTTATATAAGAGTAATGTTATATAAGTGTAATTCCATTTAGTCTTAATGTATGATGCAACCTGTGTACTCTTTCTAGTACCTCACATATGGCAAGAAAGATGCAGTGTGTCCTCAGAGAGGCAAGCCTACAGTTCAGCTAATAGTCAATCAAGAAGTACTGAATAAATTAATATATTTTTACTATGTGCCAGTTTATAAAGGTGCAACATTCACATTATGATCCCTAAGTTTTTAGTGTTGGTCGAGTGATGTGTGATGATTTAATCTTTGGTCTCTGTAGAGTTGTGAAATAACTTCTAACACTCCCTTCCCTGCCTGAAGACCATCTATTATGTCTCCCAAACATGACCTTTGTAAAAGTACTGTAATTTGCATAAATTTAAATAGTAATTTATGCAATATATGATTTAAGCAACGATTTATTAGATCAAAATCATGCAACAAAGAATTATTGAGCTCTAATTATGAAATGAACACTTTTCTGAACCCTGGGGATATAAGTCAGGCATGACTTCTTTACTTGTAGCTGTGACTGTCTCAGTAGAAGAGAGAGTTGGAGTAAATTAACTTACTATTTTTACATGAATGTAATATTAAAAATTGATATTAAGTGTTTTAAGTGGAAAATAGAAGGAACATCTATCTGTGAATGGGTCAAGATGCCTTGTTTCAGAAAGTCCAAAAACATAAACTTTAAGGATAAATAAAAAGTGTCATATGAAAAAGAAGAAAAAAAAATGTGTTTCATGAATGGAATAGCATATCTTAAGGCATTACAGAAGCAGTAATGGTTGGGCATTTTTACAAGTCTGAAATCCAATATATCTAGAACATTAGAATTTACAATGATGCAGATAAGAATGGCATAGAGAAACATCAGAGAGCCAAATTGTAATTACATCATGAAGAATCTCAAAGAAGCATTCTTAACAAAGATGACTGATGATGCTCCTTATGTACTCCTGTATTTCTAACTTTTTATCTTGAAATAAATTTACACTTTGCAAAATGGTTGCTAAAGTAGCACAGAGGTCCTACACACCCTTCCACACAGCTTCTTTTTGTGAGAGCTCTAGCTAAAAGAATATTGTATAATCTCTGGCAAATGTAAAAAGCCACAAAATATGAGCTGTTTGGGAAAAGAAAGGTGTGGTTGTTTTCCATGAGGTAAGATTAAGGCTATCCATTTAAAATTAACCTTCTATGTCTCAGATATAGGGTTACAAGCTAGAAATTAATAACAGAAACATAATTCTTGTCTTTAATAATGTTGAAATTGACCAGATTTGGTGACAGATTGGATATAGCTAAGTGAGAGTGATAATATTTTATTGAAAACTGTTCAAAGGACTTATTACTGTATAAAATCACCTCTCCCAGATTTAGAAGATTGAAAACAATAATTCAGTAATTGACCTGATTCTATGAGCACCTGGGTGGTTCTTTTTCTGTGAATAAATTTGACTACAGTCACACCATAGCATCATTGAAAATTTGGGGGCTTTGGTGCTCACCTTACAGATACAATTTAAGTGGCTTCTCTAACTATGCCTCAAAGTATATTCTATTATTATCCACTCTTTTAAGTGAGGGTCTTCTTAACTGAAAGGCTTTCTGCTAAGACAGATGATGCTAGTTCTCTTAAAGACTAGGCTTTGAATATGTGCAACATTTGCTGTAATCTATTGATAACAATAAGTTATAAGTCCAGCACAGATTTAAGAGGAGGCAAAATTACCCCCATCTTTCAATAGAAGGAATTACATGCATATGATGGTTGGTAGCAATCTTTGCAAAAAATCTACTATGGAAAAGTTTAGAAGAAGATTAGGATTATAAATTACACTATCTGATAAGAAGTCAAAATTTTTCAAGATAGCACATTCTCAAGAGAACGTATGGTCCAATCAAGTTGTTTTTCATGCAAAGAAACTCAAAAGAAAAACCTCAAAAGAAAAAGCACAATTATCACATAAAGCCACACATCCACATAACACATAATATCCCAAATATTATTCCCAGCCAGTACTTTTTATGCTACATTCTTTCCCCCTATTTCCCTAAGAAAAACAATTATATTTGGGTATTTTTCCTCTCTCTTTCCACATTTTTAAAGCAGCATTTGAATGACACATTGTCTGTTTCCAAGGAACCTCACAGGCTTTATTTTGCCTGTAGAAGAAAAAAAAATATAGATATTGCACTGTCTTAGAAAACCAAGAAAGACATTGGGCTGTGGCTATGTTTTATTTTGAGTGCCTGCTTCCCAAACGGATCCATATTGTGCCATTTTATGTTTGCTTATTCAATCTGTCAAGAGAATGACTTATTTGAAGTTGAATGCCTCATATATTCTGTAAATTACAAATAGCAACATTCAGCTCTACTATTTTGACCTTTTCAACAATGTATAATTTTCAGGGTATGCTACCGCACATCTCCTCTTGTTTACAGCCTCAGTGAACTGTAGAACAGAGGTGGAATGGCCATCAAATCAAAATACACATTACTGAGAAGGTCAAAATAATGAATCATGAAACCAGTTCTCAAAGTGAGGTTTAAAATCAAGATAAATCTGTCTTATTACTGTCTCCCCCCTCATGCCACATGCATGGAGGTTGGGCATGAGAGCACATGTCCATAATGCCATTCCTCAGAAAGCAGAATCAGAAGTACTGCAAATTAATGATGAGCTTGTTCTAAGCAGCAAGTTGCAAGTCAGCCAGAACTCCATAATGTGGTCCTGTTTCAAACACAGAAAGAGTAGGGGAAGGGATTATTCACATGTTATTGATGATGGGGAAGACATAAATAAGCAATATAATTAGTGAAACTGCACTGGTATTAAAATGCATTTTGAAAGGAAATTCACTGTGTTTGAGTATAAACAAGATCTATTTCAAAATGAGTTGCTATCCAATACCAAATAGTCAGCCCTAAAAAAATATACATATGTACAAGTAACATGATATAGACAGAGAAGGTTGCATTTATATATTTAGGAACACACACATACAAATAAGCAAAAAAGAGATCAGATCATGAATTTGAAAGTGAAATTGAGGTACATGGGAGGGCTTGGATGCAGTCAAGTAAAGGGAGAAATGATGGAATCACATTATAATCTCAAAAAATAAAAATATTTTTAAATCGGTTGATCATACTACTGTCTTTTTAACCCTAAACTGGAAGCATCATGAATTTCTATTTTATGTTTCAAAGGTTTTGGTTTAAAATCTGATTTTAATTTTTTTCAATATTAATATTGATATCCCATTTAGTACAAACATATTGGAATTAAAAATCAGAATAATTACAATGTTGGGATTTTGCAGACATTCAAAATTATGATTTCAGTGCCATTATATACTTAATGGGGGAACCATGTCTACAGAGTCAATGTAAAACTGAAGTCAAACATGACCAATTGAGAAGAACCACCTTTAGTGAGGAAAAGCCCTACTGAACTTGCAGTCCCCGTAAGAAAAAAAAAAAAAAAAAAAAAAAACAAGTGCTTTGCAAGATATAGCGGGTTTTGAAAACCTATTTCTAACTGGGAATACTAGTGCTTGCCTGTAATCCTAACATTTGAGAAGCTGTTGCAGGAGGATCATTAATTGAAGACCAGATAGACGTTTTCTTAGAAACAGACAAACAAAAACCCACATGTCCAGGACAAGCCCAAACAAAGGTATGCAGCTGCCTTAGAGAGAAATAGAAGCTCTGTAAAATGAACATTCATATCCCCCCCTCTGTGTGTGTGTGTGTGTGTGTGTGTGTCTGTGTGTGTGTTAAGCATGTATGTACACTCATGAATATACAAGACACAGCCACTAGTTTATATCAGGTACATTTTTCTATTGATATCCATCATTCTATTGATGACACAAGGTTTCTCACTGAACCCAGAGCTCTTTGTGTTGCCTATATTCGCTGGCCAGTAAGCTTCCTAGGTCAGCCTGTGTCTGACCCCACTCAGTACTGGTGATACAAGAGAATGCTACCACCTCTGTCTTCTACATGGGTGCTAGGGAACCAAACTCAGATCTGTCCGTTTGCTCAGCAATTACTTCATCCGTTAAGTCATCTCTCCAGCCTGTACTTTCATTAGTTTAAAGTGCTAAAGATGGAACTCGGGCCTTTATACATGCTAAGTGAGAACCTTACCATTCTCCTAGGAAGAATGAGACCCAGAAGTCCCCCATGCAAGTGTGGATTGTTTCTAACCAAACAGTGTATATAGCATCTATGACTGTGCTAGGCTTACAGTTCCACTCACCATTTGAGACTACTTACAAATATAACCTCCTCAACTTTGGAATAGTCTACATAGATAACAGTGCATGTTACTAAGATTATCATAAATGACGTTTTGTTTTTGGGGATTGAATTCAAGGCCTCCTACATGCTATGTAAGCATGCTACCATTTGGCTATATTACCAGCCTAGTAATCAGTTTCTGAAACACTAAGGAAGTCTAATGGTGGCCACAAGCCATAGATATATAGCTAGATTTTTCATGTCACTTAACTTTAATCATCAAACCTTTCTCTTTTATCAGAATTAACGTGTTTCGATTTCACACTGCTTCCACACTTCTTGCAACATTGAAAACTTTACCTTCCTTAGCTAATGTTTGCCAGATCTAAAAAACAAATACTCACTAATTACTTGCTCTCAGACTTCAGACTTAAGAGGAGCAGCCATGGGGCCACCCATATAAGGCCCCTCAGGAGCTAGCAGAAATGAAAAACACAACACATTTCTTTATTGCTGACTTCTGAGAACAAAGTAATAGGAACTTTCCCATTCCTCTTTTTCTATGTCTGACACAAGAAACCTTCATTGATCAAACACCAATGCTTATAGATTCATTCTCAAAGTAGCTCAGGCAGGGGGCAGAGTATTGACTAACAGCTCCCAATTAAATCCCAGTGTATTGATGTCCTGGTAAATAGCAAATTATTGTCTACGAAGAACATTTCTCTAAGCATAAAGATACAAGGAGTATACTCTGTCTTGTGTCAAAAAGAGGTATGGTGATACTAGTAAGCAGAGTATCACTTTAACTTGTATCCATAGAGCTTCTGGTATCTCACTCAAGGAGTATTTATTGTCTACTTGTTATATATCAGGGACAATTCTAGACATTAGGAAAATAGCAGTAAACAAGATGAGCAGAAATATCTGCCCTCATTGAACTTACTTTTTACTTTGGATAAAAGGACAGTTACTGGGTAAGCAAACAATAAAGATTTTCAAGTGGTCTGAAAAAGTTACATAATAAACAACATGATATAATGGAAACCATCTGACAGAGCCTAATTAATATGATGTGGTTAGAGGAGATATTTCTGAAGATGTCATATTTAGTTTGACAAATCCAAGTGAAGGGTTCACCAAAAGCTTAAGGAATTATAGCTAAAATAACTAGGTTTTCTCTGCCCAGTCTCATGAGTATCAGATTGGGAAAACTGAGAATAAACCAGTAACAACTGGCTCATACATTTGGCTTCACTTGGTTGCTTGAAATGAACAGCATATAGGCAATTTTCTCCTTTGTCAAGATGTTTTAGATACATAAATCATACTTAGTTTTTTTTTTAAGTTGGTGTTATAGATGTGTGTATGTATTTGTGTGCTAGGTAGTTCCCAGTGTCTAAGAGTAGTGGGCAAAAATTAAAATAAGTTCAGAGAGAAAAGTGATAGATTTCATGTGATTTATAGCCACAAAATAGACCAGTTGAGTTGTTACATAGTTAAGACTGCTCTCTAACAGTAACCGGACTGAGGTACTAAAATTATTAAGGAAACCTTTTCCATGAATTAATAAAACAGATTAGTTTTAGGCCAAGAGGTGGGGATGCATCCCTTTAATTTCAGCACTCTGGAGGCAGAGGCATGTGGATCTCTGTGACTTCAAGACCAGCCTGGTCTACAGAGTGAGTTCCAGGACAATCCAGAGTTACAACAGAAAACCCGTCTTCAAGAACAAAATAAAACAAAAGGATCAAGTTTTATTCTCTGCACGTTGACCAGTTGTGAGTTTCTGCATTGACCACTGTCTGCTGCACAAAGAAATTTCTCTGATGAGGTCTGAGAGCTGCACTAATCTCTAAGTACAGAGATATGATTTTTGATGGCACTTTGATACTGTTTCAGCAGAGTAGTAACATTAGGCTCACCCCGAGGGCCTGTGAACATCCCAGCCGTGGGCTCTTCACAAGATTACAGTGCCAGGGATATGTTTTCTCCTGTGGTGCAGGTTTTAGGTGGAGTAGTAGAGCATGAATATAAACAAAATATATTGTATAAAATCTTTAAAGAATTAATAAAATATTATATTAAAAAAGAATTAGGTCAGTTATTACTTAGTTCTATATACTCTTAATCCTAAATTTCAATTAGGATTATGATAAAAGGAATCATGTTTTTAATGTTTCTATTTATTCTTTGAGAATTTCATACAACATATTTTGATCATATTCCTCCTCTCCCCCAACTCCTTCGAGAGCTTTCTCTAACTCCCTACACACCCAACTTTATGATTTTTCTCTCTCTTTCAAACAAACAAATAATCTCCCCCCAACCCACCCCCTTACACACAAAGAAACATGGAGTTTGGTTTGTGCTGGAAAACTCTTCCTGAGCATGAGGCCTGCCCTGAAGTGTGGTCAATATACCCAGGGTCAATCCATCAAAGACAACTCATCTTCCCTTTCCCAGCAGCTATCAATTGTGAATTGCTTCTTGGATAGATATGAACTTCATGCCCAATTTCTCTCCTCCATCCTGAGATTTTGCTTGTCTTGAGTTTGTGCAGGTCTTTCTCACACTGTCATAGTCTTTGTATTTAGAAAATACTGTTTCCTTGAACTCATTCACCACCTCATCCACATATTCCCCTGACCATTGAGGGGAGGAGTGTGGTAAAAATATCCCATTTATGGATGAGCTTCCCAAAGTCTCTCATTCTCCACACATAGTCTGGTTATGGATCTCTGTTAATTACTATTTATTACAAGAGGCTTCCCTGCTGAGGGTTGAATGATGCCCTGATCTATGAGTACAGCAATGTCTCATTAAGAGTAATTACATTGCTATGTTCATTTAGCAGAATAATATTAATATGTCTTCTCCTAGGGCCCATACCACACCAGTCTCTGATTCTTAGCATCATTAACAGTGTCAGGTATGAGTTCCATCTCATGACGTTGGTATTAATGCCAATAAAAAAGTGGTTGGCTACTACCATAAAATTCATTCCACTATTGTATGAGTGAGCATATCTTCCAGACAGGTAATTATTGGAGCTGGCAATGTTTGTAACTGGGTAATGCGATGATTATTTTTCTGCTCCAGGAGTGAGTATGAATGTGTGTGTGTGTGCCAGCATTATGAGCAGTCCCTGTAGGGACAAAGCTTCTAGTTGAGTACCAACTAGATTTTCTTTATGCATTATGACATAAGTGTGTGGTGTCTTCTGCAACAATATCTTACTATCAAGTTCTGAAGGGTAATCAATAGCATTGGAAATGGCCTGTAATGTTTGGGGGTGTCTAAGGAACCTCCTTTGGCTAATGATTTAAAAGATATAACCTAATACTAGAGCTGAACATTTTCTTTGGTAGCATATGATGTGTATTTGGGGTATTGCCCCCCTGCATTATGTAGTAACTCCATTTAAGCTTCTTTCATATGTGCATGTATTTTAGGAAGCTTCTACAGTAGTAGATTTCCATATGACTTTTCTAAATGCCTTTAGTGTTAGTTCTCCCCATATTCTACCATGCCCTCCCAACCTTACCCAATTATTCCTCCTGTCCTAATTTACCTCTATACATTTATTAAATGATACTCTGTTTAGTTTTTTCCTTCCTTGGAATATCCCCTCTTCTTCTCCTTCCCCCAAACCTCTACTAACTCCCTAACCTCTGTGGGTATTTTAAGTGGAACACACGTATCTAAAAGATAAAAGCTAACATCCATATGTATGAGAGAAAACATGCAGTGATTGTCTTTCTGAGCCTAGGTTACCTTACTCAGGATGAGTCTTAATTAGGATTTCCATTACTATGATTTTTAAAAAATTACAGAAAGCAATATAGGGAAGAAAGAGTTTACTTCAGCTTACGATACCACAGCTCAGTCCATCACTGAGGGAAATCAGGGCAGGAACTCAAGCAGGGCAAGAACTGAAGGGAGGAACTCCCATAAGAGAGTGTTGTTTACTGGCTTGCTTTTTCTAGATTACCCACCCTGCTTTCTTGTAGTGCCAAGGGCTACCAGCCCAGGAATGACACTGTTTATAGTAAGCTGAACCCTGCTATATCATTAATAAATCAAGAAAATGCATCATATGCTTGCCCACAGCCCAATCTTGTGGGAGCATTTTCTCAATTTCCTATTCCAAAATAACTATGTCTTGTGTCAAGCTGACATAGAAATAGCCAGCACAAGATGATACTTCTACATCCATCAATTTACACATAAATTTCATTTTCTCTTCTCAGCTAAATAATACTCCATTCTGTAAATGTGTCACATTTTCATTATCCGTTCATCAGTGGATGGATATCTAAGCTGTTTCCACATTCTGGTTATTATAAATAGAGCTGTGATAAATATGGATGAGCAAGTACCTCTGTAGTAATATGTCGAGTCCTTTGGGTATTTGCTCAAGAGTAATATAGCTGGATCTTGTGATAGATTTATTTTCAGCTTTGTGAAGAACCACCACAATGGTTTCCATAGTGGTTGCACCAGTTTGCAGTGAATAAGTATTCCCCTTTCCCTGCACCTTTGCATATGCTGTAATTTGTTAATTAAATTTGGCCACTCTGACTGATATAAGAGAATCTCCAAGTAATTTAAATTTGCATTTCTCTGATGGCTAATGATGTTGAATATTTTTAAGTGTTTCTCAGTCATTTTTGTTTCATTTTTTGAGAATTATCTATTTAGTTCCATGTCCCTTGTAAAAATTGGGTTATTTGGGGTTTTTTTTTTGATTATTTGTTTGTTTTGATGGTCAAGTTTTATTTAGTTATTTGTATATTCTAGATACAAACGCTCTGTCAGGTATATAATTGGTAAAGATGTCCTCCATTCTTTAGGCTGCGTTTTGCTCAAATGATGATATCTTTTGCTGTACAGAAGCTTTTTAGTTTCATGGGGTCCCATTTGTTAATTATTGGTCTTAGTACCTGCACTATTAGGGTCCTATTCAGAAAGTACTTTCTTGTGACAATGAGTTCACTTGATGATGATATGGGATCTTGGAAGCAGAAGAAATATGGATCTGTTTATAATCCAATCTGCTAGTCTGTGTGTTTTACTATGGAACTGAGACTGTTAATATTGAGTGTTCTTATTGAACAGTGTATATTAATTCCTGTTGTTTTGTTGTTAAGGTGTTGTTGTTTTAAATCTTTTTGTTTACTGTTCTGGTGTTATTTATTGCTTGTGTCCTCTTGGGTGGGATTAACCACTTTAGGCTAAAGTTTCCTTTCTTGTATCTTCTGTTGAGCTGTGTTGTGGACACAAATTCTTAAAATTGTTTTATCACGAAACATTTTTCTTTCTCCGTCAATTATGACAGAAATTTTGCTGGGTATAGTAGTTTTGGCTGGAACAAGAGTTTGTAGATCCTCTGTCCAGATCCTTCTTGGTTTTGGAGTCTCTACTGAAAGTCAGGTGTTATTCTAACATGCTTGATTTTATATGTAACTTGGTATTTTTCCCTTGCAACTTTTAATAGCCTTTCTTTGTTCTGGACATTTAGTGTTTTGATTGTTATGTGTCATGATGAATTTCTTTTCTGATCCAGTCTATTTGGTGTTCTGCATGCTTCTTATACCTTGATAGACATCTTTCTTTAGACTAGGGAAATTTTCAACTATGATTTTGTTAAAAATATTTTATATATCTTTGACTAGAGTTTCTTTCCTGACTCTATACTTATTATTTGTAAGTCTGTTCTTTTCTTAGAGTCCTAGGTCTTTTTGTTAGATTTAGCAGTCTTTGAATGAGTGATCTAGTTTTTCTACCTTCTCTTTGAGACTTGATAGTGTCTCTTATACTTCATCCAATCTACTGTGAGCCTTTCCCCTGAGATTATGTTTAACTTCTTTGGCTATCCATTTAGAGTATTGTTTCAGTTTCTCTTCTCTTTAGTGATTCATTTTATTTCTTACATTCTATTTTCATGTATAGAATTGTTTTCATTATTTCATTCAACTGTTTGAATTATTAATGAGGAACTTATTCATATTCTCTTCAAGGTCCTTGAACATATTTATATTTCTATCTTGTAGTCCTTATCTTGTGCTGCAGCTAAGTTGCTTTTCTCAGGGTATATTATATGAGGGGTGATTGTCTCTGGAGGAGACATATTGTCTTAGTTGTTCATATCTGCGTTTTTGTTCTGCAATCTAAGCATTTGGAGCTACAATGTTTGTGGTGTTCTTGGTGTTAAGTATGTAGTCTCAATCCTGTGGGATGTGTGTTCTTGTCTTTACTTACTGTTACTCCAATTTATCAGGTTGTGAACTAGCTGAATGATTCTTGGTTTTAGCTCTTGTGGCAACTTTGGTTTTTAGGGTTTAGGTTTTGACTGGTCCAAGACTGGAGTACTAGCTAGGATGGTTTATAGGCAAGCAGACAGATAGGGAGTGAATTGTCTTTGGATGACTCTAACTGAGGTTCTGGGTTGGGCTTCATGCAGTCCCAGGGATCATCAGTGTAGAGAGGTAGGTGAGAATCTAGATGACTTGTGGGCTGACTCTGATATTTCCTTCCTGAATTTTCTATTGGGACTCTTGGTTTGAATTCAGTGCTGATTTTTTTGTTGGAACTCTGGATTTAGATTCTAGCCAGTCTCATATTAGCGTGGTGAGCAGTGTGGCTGATAGACAAACAGATAGGTAGGGAAGGAGACTGATTCTGGAGGTGTCTTAAATAGGGTTTTGGGTCTGGATTCCTGTGGTTCTTAGTACTGGGGCACAGTGACTGGTAGGACTGCTGAAAGTGGGAAAGAGAAGGCAGAGGAGGTTCTGGGATTCCCTACCTTAAATTCAGGTTAGAACTGAAGGTTAAGTCTCCAACCAGTCTAAGATCAGTGAAGGATGAAGATATGGCTAGTAGAATGACTCCTTAGGTGACTCCTGAGGTCTCATAAGTAGGATCTTGTGTCTGGCTTCATGGTGTTCAGGGCCCATAGGTGGGTGATGTGGCTGATAGTGGGCAGGAATGGGTGAATGATCTGATCTGGGATTCCCTGTCTGAAGTTCTGGTAGGAACTCCATTATCTGGGGAAAGGGACTGATTCTTGAAATGTCTAAGTAGGGACCTTGAGTGGGCTCTAATTGTTCCAAGACTCATGGCCCAATGGTTGATGGGATGTCCAGAATCAAATTTTAAAATGAGTTAAGTTTTGGAAAACTTAATGAGTAAAAGTTTTGGTCTTTTACCCTCTCATCTTAGATATCTATAACAAAACACTATCCATCAAATTTTCTGTCATATTAAGTATAAAAAACCTGATAAAATGTGTTTAATCAATCATTTCTTAAACATATTTTATCTTGGGATATTTTGTGTGGAAATGTATATATTTCGTTACATGTGCTTTTATGTGTATAGATGTATGTGTATGTTTGTTGTATCCACCAAGTACAACTGAGTTGAGTACACTACAAAAAGGTAAGAGTGAATTCTGGTAAAGTGTATGGAAGCCAGATGGATTTTATGTATGATAGAACTAGGGTTCATTTTATCTCATGTAGTAGAATAATGACCCCTCAACAGATGTCCATAGACCAATCCCTTGGAACTAATCAATATATTATCTTTTATGACAGAGAAAATTCAAATTGCCACCAGAGTTATTTATGCAGACTCATGTTATAAAGGGCCTTGGAAATGACAAGGGAGAGTCAGAAAGTTCGATGAGAATGTTGCGATACCATGTGAAAATGGTTATGTCACTGATGTGAGTGGTAAAGGGGCTATTAGCCAAGGAATGAGGCAACAATTAGTTGCCGCAAAAGACAAGAAAGCAGACCATCACAAGAGTATCAAGGCAGAAATGCAGCCAGTCAACACACTAATTAAATCCTAATGATAGTTCTACACTGGCTTATGACCTATAATGAATATATACTCTTTTAAACCATTAAGTTTGTGACAAGGTGTTACAACAGCAATAGATAACTACTCATCTTCCTCTTGTGGGTATAATGTCTATACTGAACACAAACTAGCACCACAGAGCGATCCCACTAAAGTTGACTTTGTACACTTACCCTGAAGTTGAATGCAAATCAAAATCTAATTGAGCCTTGTAAGGTAAGCAGATCATCCAGATCATTTCATTTATCAGAAGTTTTATTTTCTTTACTGATTCTATTTATCCAGCTCTTTACATTTCAAAAAACATCATTGTTAACATAAGCATAGTGCACATGCCTGTAATTCCAGTACTCAAGGGTTATCTCAGGAGACTGTGAATACAAAGCTAGCCTGAGCTACACAACAAGACCATATCTTCCTTTCCAGTGCAACCCAATATTGCTCATGTTGAAACAACTACTTTTCACCTCATGAACACTGTAACTCCAAGTCAACAATTTGTGTGTGTGTGTGTGTGTGTGTGTGTGTGTGTGTGTGTTTTCCATTTCATTTCTGTTAGTATTCTTATGGCCTAACTTTTCAAAACTGATCGCAATTTTCTGGCAAAACTAGTAGGCTATTTTGTGCTAACAAATATATACAAAAAGAGCACTGCTAACCTAATCACAGCAGAACATATACTTTGAGGTATACTTTTAGACACAATAAAATATTCTCTTAAATACTTATCCATCCATGTATGTCCTCTTCACAATAAACAGACAATATCTTATTGGCAAATATCAAGATGACTGATTGAGTGGTTGTGACTGTAGATTTCTATTAAGGAGAAGCTGCTTGGCTTTTAAAACTGAATCTATGAATTTGGCTTGACTACTAACCAGATAAATAAGCAAGAATTTTACAACTTTATCGTTAAGACCAAATTGTCATCACTGAAAACATGCATATAATGAACATTATACAGAGTGAGTAGGTTGCACTTTGTGTACATATGTGTGGTGTGTGTGTGTATGTGTGTGTGTGTATGTGTGTGTGTGTATGTGTGTGTGTGTATGTGTGTGTGTGTATGTGTGTATGTATAGCCACATATTAACATGTGACAAAAAAAGAGATCATAAATTTGAAAAAGAGCAAGATGGGTATATGAGAGGATTTGGAGGGAAAAAAGAGAAGAAACAAATGGTGTGACAATATTATAATCTCAAAAAGTAAAAGAAACAATTTAAAAAATGACTATCCTAGAATTTTCTGACTAGCACAGTAGTGAGCAAAAGACTGAAATCCCCCTGTATTAAACATCTTGAAGTTATCACCCAACTAGATAGAATTTTGTTAATATGCCATGATCATTTGAATGTTTTACAAACACAAAATTGTTCCTTTAGCTGAACTCCAATATATTTAAGTAATAAATATCACATATAAACAGATTTAGTTTCAAGTCATTGATTCTATGAGTAAGAACTAACAGAGGAATTCAACATTCGAATGATAGCAAAAATTCAATGGCTCTAACTTCAAACTTTATGGGTCTTTCTTTCCCTTAATTTCAGTGCTACCATATGGCATGTGTGGCCAAAAGAACAGTAAACACTGTTTTTGTTTTCAAGGATTATTAACTTGTTCCAATTGAACAAACAGATATTGGATAGGAAATTTTCTGTGGTTTCTTACTGACTCAAGTCAGTAGTAAGAATTAGCTGTAGAATCTTTTCATGAGTTCTTCTAGAAGTGTTTCTCTGAGTCTGTAGGGCAGTTTTCCTATAAGTCACTTTCCTCCTCCATCTTTTACAAACATGGAAGCTAAAGCAATACTTTAACTGTGGCTTTTCTTAGGTTAGACAAACACAATAAAGTATTGATAACAATATTTTAATTCCCAAATAAGAATATATTATTTAACAATGTTATTTCTCTGATTTGTGAACTTCTTTGTGTGAAAAGACTCTAAAATCTCTGAAAATTAAGTCACATATAGTCATATGTTTAACTTAATGAACGAAATTCCCGAAATGATGATGGTTAAAATAATTAAAGTACCATTAGTGATCTTCATCTGAGGATCAACCTGTATCCACAAACAAATCATAGAAACATCACTGCTACATTTTATGTTTTTTTTCTACACTAAAATAGAGTTAACGGAATTAGATAAATGTCATTTTTTTAAAAATATATATATAACCAGGGGTGTATGAATTAACAGTGTGTGTCTCAAATATGAAGACACAAAGGAAATAACAATAAAAATAATCAATAATATACTGCTTGTATAATTTGGTATAATGATTTTTTAACTTGCCTTCACTTAACCAAATCTTGTAATGTAAAATCACCTGAATTTTGCTGGGAGAATCTGTTGAAAGGAAGGCATCTATTTAGCTGGTTTGACTTCTCTAAAACTGAATCACTGTGGCTTACTTAAACCATTCTCTGAATAGTTTCTAAATCATTCACACAAATCATTTAGGGTCTGACAATTCCATTTACCTTAAGGGTTTGAATCACTTCCTGTACAGGATGAGATTGTCACCTCTAAGTCCTCCCCTTGCCAGAATCATGAACTCAGCACTTTTCAATTCTTTGCCCCTCATTTAATTTTGAAATATTAGATTGAGTAACAAACTTTTGTCATTATTTATGACATAGTTTGGATTTTCTTTTGAGGATTAAAAGTTTAGGGAGAAGGGCAAGTAAAACATCTGGTATGTCTGGTGTTAATAGCAGATGATTCTGGAATTAAGGGAACAGCAACAGAGCAGCTGGCAGGCATGCATATGAACTTTTAATTTTCTAGGTGTATCTAGATTGAAACAGCAACATTTAAAATGTAAGCTGACTCCATCTGATTAAATTTAGCTTCTCTATCAAATGATATAAAATGGTCATGGAGCAGAATAGGCTGATGTTTGCTATCTGCAAATCTGTGGATTGTCAGCAAAATGAAGAGTAAAAAACAACCATGTTTTAACAATGAGCAATCTAATTTCAGTGAGCATTTCATAAGAAGAGTAGTGTGGGTAACCAATTTTCTACAATCAGGCTTCAGCCCTCTAAGCAAAGACCGCCCCCTCCCTAAAGTATAAGCAGGAAAGCTGCATATTTCAGTTTAATATTTACAAAAAATAACAATTGGAACCTTGGTCCTGAATCACTCAATGATACATGTACCAACATATTCTAGAAACAGATGATACTTCAAGAATCTTCTTACTTGTCTTCCTGGCAAATCTTTACAAGTTGCCATATCCCTCCTTCTACTACTTAATGCATTTATCAAATGGAAGAATGATGCCTTCCATAGCACAATAAAAATGTTATGTGTGGTAAAATATTTTGAAATGGACAAAATTGTCTGACAACATAGAAAATGTCTATTAATAAATGTTGTATTATTACTCATAGTATTAGTTGTAGTTAAGAGAAATAGGCAGAAATGACTCAAGTATTCAAGGGAGAAGCAGAAGTGGGCAGTAAAAGTGGACTCATGGAGAGCCACTACAGCCAAGTTGATGGTGACAGAAACAAGGAGAAGCAAAGGATTAACAGGCTTTGCTTTATCATTTTACTTAACCAAGTTCCTGAATGACCATTTGCACCAGTAACTCACTATAAACAAAGGTAGTGCTGTCTTTAATTTGCTTAAAACATTAACATTTGTTAGCTTCCAGGGCAGATCCTGCTATAGAAAATCAATCTAACGAAGGTCCTGGAGGAGATGGGAGAGGCAGGACAAAGTTAGAATGAAAATGGAGATAGGACATAACAAGAGCATTTTAAGTTGTCCAGCATTATGAACATGCCAAGAAGAAAATTAACAGAGGTGATTATGACAATGTTATTTACAGATTCCCCCACTGGGTTTCCTTTCTTTAGGCATATATATGGGTCTATGGCCATTTTCTCCTTCAAAGTACCCTGGAAGTCTAGAGGAAATGCTTTCTTTGATCACAACATCTTTTTAGATGAAGACAGTGCCAAAGACAAAGACTTAGATTTCTTCCTGACTTAAATACTTAGGTCTTAATTCCAACAGAAATTGGCAACATGAAGCACAACTAGAGTGCAACAGAGAAGTGATTGGGGAGATTACTGGAGGTGAGACCAGTCCAACAATCACTGTGTACCCCAAATCTGAGTCAGACTTGGAGAATTTGAAGGAGATATGGAAGACTTGTCTTAAGGTTATTCTAATAATGAAAATCAGAAATTTGGGGCCTGCGAGATGGCTCAGTACATAGAGGCTTATCGCCAAGCTTGAAGACCTGAATTTGATACCCAAAATCCATGTGGTAGAATAAGAGAATGGAAACACACACACACACACACACACACACACACACACACACACACACACACACACACACACAAAAGAGAGAGAGAGACACTAAACAAATAAATGAACATTGAAATTCAGAAATCTTTGAATAGGAAGAGGCATGCAGGAGGTAGAAGAACTGTGACCTGAATCATTTAACATCTGCCTTGTGGCTTGCCATCTGGGAAATAGATATGCTTACTTGATAAGAGTACATATGGAAATATTATATAAACCTGTAAGGAAAGCATCTTTATCCTTGTGCTTTGCTTTAGTATAAGTGACAAGAAAAGATTCTGAGCTGTGCTCAGATTCAGACACACAAGAAATTCTATTCCTGGAGAATTTGAGTAGTTGTCAGTAGGTTTTAAGAGTTTGTAAGGTGTAAAATGTGTTTCTGTGAAGAGATCAAAGCCAACATGTCACAGGAAGGAGAGGGAAATGAACGTGAATAAATAATGTGCAAGCTCAAGCATTGCTTTTGGAATGATTCATCAGTGCTCTTTCCTCAGCATCACAGTATTCTCCCCGAGTGCCTACTGTTTACTCAGAGAAAATAACCCCACACAAACAGTGACTTAGCAAAAAGAAAAGAAAAGAAGAGGAAAGAAAAGATACGTTATTTCTTCATCTATAGGACAAGTTATATTTTTTTTTACTCAATCCATCATTCAAACTTGCTAAACCATTTTCAGAAGTAACTGCAAGTTATCCAGGGTTGCCTTCAACTGTAACTCCAGAAGCTAGGGAGATCTCATCCATGATTATAAGATTTCATGACATCTGGAGCAAAACCCAGGAATCATTCAGGTATTGGGTATCCAGGATGTCAAACATCTGGATTCAATTAAAGAGATAGTAGGCTAGTGAATGCCCTTGCTTAGAAACATTCTCTGTCTGTCTCTGTCTCTGTTTCTCTCTCTGTCTCTGTCTCTTTCTCTCTATTTTCCTGGTTAAAATGAAAGCTCTTAGCTACAGTTTTTGTCCCAGTGCTGTGACTGCCTGATGACACCATACTCCTTCCCATGAGGGTCATGGACCTCTGGAATTGTAAGCCCCAAATTAAATGTTTTCTTTTATAATTTGCCTTGGTCATGGTGTCTCCTCACAACAATAAAACAGTAACTAAGACATCTTAGATATCAATCTGTGTGTGTCTCTGTCTTTTTTCTCTCTCCCTCCCGCCTGTATCTCCCTCTCTCTCTCTCTCTCTCTCTCTCTCTCTCTCTCTCTCTCTCTCTCTCTCTCTCTCTCTCTCTGTGTGTGTGTGTGTGTGTGTCTATGCATGTGTCTGTGCTGTGTGTTTGCATGTATATATGTGACACAGGTAATATACTTACTATATACAAAGCTGGTTAACATAAGCTATTTTACACCCCACTGTACCACTGAAAGCATAATACACATGCAAGAAAATAAATACAAAATAATGATATTTAAAACAAGTTTTCAAATAGTCTTATACTCATTAAAGGCAGTTTTAGTACTCACTGTGAGCTAGACACATGCTTGAAGATACAGATATAACATATGTAGACCTTTCTCGATACTCACAGCACAGTAAAGGACACAGAAAAGTAAATATATCTCATAGTAAATAGAAGCACAATAAAGATGTATGCCTTTAAAATTTCTGAAATTTCCTAAAAGATTTCAGAGGAGGGGCTCATACCTCATAGTGGAGATTGAACAACAGTCAAGGCAATGGTCAGGTATAGCAAAACTGGTCAAATCATATTAATAGGACACCTGAGTTTACATTCCAGACTGACCATTTTCTAATAAATGCGAAAACATATTATGTAAGGTTATAACAGTCAACAGGCAGGGGCATTTTGAAAGGCAGAGTTTTAGTAATTAATTAAGCAGATATCGCTTAATCCCTTGTAGCCTATAAAGTAACACAATTAGTAGTAGGGACAGAAAAGTAATTAACATGACTGACTGACATGTGATCAGATAATTCTATTACACACTCTGCCCAGTGTTAATAGAAAACACATATGTACAAATACCAAAAATGATTCTATACAAATGTAGGTCTTCCTCAAAGCCCAAATGTATAGCTCCCCACTGGACGTTTCAAATTACTGATCCTGCTACTGGTTCTGCTAGCTTAGATATACTCCAAGTCTCCATGTATAGCACCGAAGATCCCCCAAAACTGCATCAAGCATCCTTATAATTTCATATATTTATTTATTCTCTAAATACAGCTTAAATGGTTGCTGCTTTTCTCACAAACTCTTTTCGTTCCCATCATTGTATTTATGTTTATTCTATACCCTGTATTGGATAACATGTTCTACCATCCTTTCATATTCAAATCCAACTCCAACCATATCTTTGGAGTTCATGCAGTCCGATTTTTATTTATAAGGTAAGAAGGAAAGGCTCTCAAAAAGGGAGGTTTACTCAAAAGCACATATCCTAGTTTCTTTCCTATTGCTATGATAAAATACACCGACTTAAAGAACTTAGGGAAATAAGTGTTTATTTTACTCACAACTTCAGGTTTCAGTCCATCATTGTAGTCTATCAGATGACACAATGAATAGTAGAGATGGAAAAGGAATCAGAATGACTGAAAGACGTGCTGTCAGATCATTCTATCACACTCACTGTCAAGAGTTAATTAAAAAAATACAAATATTTGTGAGCTGAGAAAGTCAAGGCAATAAGAAATTAAAGCAGCTAGTCACATCTACACCAAAGAGCAGAAGGAGAATGAATGTGTCCACGCTTGTACTTGACTTGATTCTCCTACCTTCGTACAATTAAAGATCTGCTCAGAGAATTTGTCCCTGTCCAACTTAAGATGGGACCATCCACATGAATTAACTTAATCAAGAAAATCTCCCACAGGCATGCCCAAAGTTCAACTTAATCTAGATAATCCTTCTTTGGGAGTCCTTTCCCAAGTGAATCTAGATTGTATCAAATTTACAAAGATATCCATCATAGCACATAAATATATAGAAGCAGAGTGAGTCAGAGTTGGAATACAAAGTAACACAGGTTGGTCCATGATCCATTTCACTATATTATGTGTAAGGCACTACACATACAAATGTGTATATACACCTCCATATGCAACAAAAATGTGCATTGTATTTTGGTAGTGTTCAAATAAACTTAGGAAATCTAGGTTCTGTCTCCAAACCTATGCTTCTTTTGGAGAAGACCCAGGTTCAGTTTCCAGTACCCATATCAGGCAACATATAACCATCTATAATTCTAACTCCAGGGATCTCATATCCTCTTCTTAGGTACCAGACCACATGTAATACAATACATACATTTAGGTACACACATATACACATAAAATAAAAAGAGAAATAGAGAGAGAGAGAGAGAGAGAGAAAGGAAGGAAGGAAGGAAGGAAGGAAGGAAGGAAGGAAGGAAGGAAGGAAGGAAGGACAGATGGAAGTAAAGAAAAGAAAGAGGAAAGGAAAGGAAAGGAAAGGAAAGGAAAGGAAAGGAAAGGAAAGGAAAGGAAAGGAAAGGAAAGGAAAGGAAAGGAAAGGAAAGGAAAGGAAAGGAAAGGAGGAGGGGAGGGGGAAGGGGAAGGGAAAAGGAAGGGAAGAGAAATCACAGGCTCTGTAAGTCTGTGAAGAGGCTGCAATAATTCTTCCTAGATATAACCAAAATAACTTATATGTAAGAGAGAATTGAACCTATTGTGCAGGTATTCCTAAAAACTCTGATGATATTTTATGTCTGTTGTTGCTGTTCTTTTGGTTGTTGCTTGTTTTTTGTTTGTTTGTTTATTGTGGTGAGGAAGTAAGGATAGAATTTCTTAAGAATTGAATATTGATTTAAGCTAGGTATTTCAATACGATGATTGGACTGGACTAGGAATGTATAAGAATTATAACAAAGAAAGTTTAGGATTGGTGGAGATAGCAATAAGACAATTTTTAAGAATTTGCTTAAGACTACAGGTTCAAACTATTAACTCTTTCCATTGGAGGCATTGGTTGGAATTTCCAGTGATGAACAATTAAACTATTTCCCTGGGCAGGGTATATTTAGAAACGGGAAATATGTTAATGGGGATAGAGAAATAGTAATCTTGTTATTATAGGCAGTACAGTATGCTTTGTTTTCTACACAGTTCAGAGCACTTAATGCTCTTTCAAAGGACCAGTGTTCAGTTCCCAAGATGAGCAGCTGAAACCTTCTGTAACTCTAGCTCCAGGACATTGAAAGCCTCTAATCTCTGTAGATATCAGCATTCATATCACATGTAGATTCCTACACAATAATAATTCCTACTCATATAGATGCTTACTTACAAATAAAATAAAATCTTAAAAAGAATTAAGTGTATATAATGTATCATTTAATTTCCTTCTCATTAAAAAAATACAATAGACTTTCTCTGTGCCACATCACTAATTCCTCATTTGTCAGTGAGTTGTAGTCACCATTTGCATTTGAGGTGCACATACTAAGATGACTTCCAGGTATTGCTTTTCAAAGCTAGGCTTTAATACCTATTGAAATTATTTTTCAAGGCATGTTGATTGGTATTTATTATAGTTTAGTCATTTGTCAATGTGAGCTGGTGAAATGGCTCAGTGTATAAAAGCACTTGCCACAAAAACCTGACAGCCAGAGTTTGATCCCTGAATATGCAGTCAAAGGAGAAAACTGACTATACAAAGTTGTCCTCTGACCTCCACATGTGTACTGTGGCATGTACACATCCACACTCACATGAGTGTGCATGTGCACATGCAGGCATGCACATCATCATCATCTCATCATCATCATCATAATAATAATAAAAGAGATCATTTTGTTTTGTCAGCTATCAATGAAAAATGTCCTCCAACTTTTAAATTATTCTCATCAAATTTATATCACAACATAGGCAAGAATTTAAAAGGTATCACATATATTTTATTATTGAAACAAGAGTTTATGAGCCATTTCCCTATACCACTCAGATAGATACAGTTAGTTTCAGAGTTGTTACCTGGGGAAAGAGCCAGGCAGACAAATGTAACTATGGGCATATACAAATTAAGTGGAAATTCACTATAGATACCATGTTAGGCTTGCTAAACTCTAACTACTGAGAGTCTCTCCATCAGATTACATCTGTTCTATCTCTGTGTTAAATAAGGAAGTTTTATTATGACTAGTTCTGGGAAAGATGATTCAGATTCAGAGCATGTGAAGTTTATCAGCTTCGTGAAATGGGTCACAATCTCACATGACAAAAACAACTAACAGACTTTAACTTTCATTGAAGTGTAATTCCTATTAATGTATCACTAAAGTTGTATGATACCAAACACTACAGAGAGTCTAGAAAGCAGTTTGTCACCTGGCATTTAGATATATATCATAAAGGTTGATGCCATAAATCAGCTGTATGACTAAAGTAACAGGAAATGACCTGTCTAATGCAAGTGCTGCCCATAGTTCACATGATCCATTTGAACACATTCCATTAAGTAACTTTTCATTTTTAATATTTTCTGTAATTTACTAGGAAAAGGCATCCCACATAGTTCAGTTGATCCTCTCAATCACTCTGTAACTTGGTCATCACAAAACCTTAAGCTCACAGTTTGATAATATGTAGTAAAGTAAATACTAGTATTTTTGTTAAATGATGGACCATTGGGGAATTTGAATTAAAATCTAAAGTCTGGGCTTCAAGAGTTAATTTTTTTTTCTGTGACCATAACAGGCTTGCTGTAGGGGGTATTATACAGCTTTGATTATTTAATATTATGTGGCTGTATTAGAAAATACTCTTCTTAATCAACCTATCTACATAAAATCCAATTTTATTTCATCATCAAGATGAATTACCTACATAATTTCAATCATTATATTCAATCTGTATATTCCAAACCTTGCATCAGTCAAATATGGAGCCATGTGGGATTAACCATTACTTAGAAATGCAGTGACATGCTTGCAATGTACATTACTGTGTTGGTAATCACATACCTTACAAGTTCAAAGTCATTTCATCCTTGTGATATTTTCTCTGTCTATGTAGGGAAAGATAAGAAGTTTCAATTATTGTATCATTTGGTTCCCAGTGAAGTGATTTTAAAATTTGCAGCACATTATAGTCAATGGAGAACATTGAAAGGTTCTTATCTAATGATGAAAGAGCCACAGAATGATTGATTATCTACTATGAATAGGGCCTCAAGTTCTATCTCAGCATGGAAAAAATATTTGGGAAAACTTTTGAGCTGGGGAGTGGTTATGTGAGCTAGTAATTGCAAAGTTGAGACCAGCCTAGGCTAAATAAGCAATATCTTGCTTCAAAAGAAAAGATAAAACGTATTGATGCCTTGATCGAATACACAGACACTCTGAAATAATAGGTGAGGACTATGGCTGAGATATCAGAATGTTTTTAGAAGTTCACTAAGTACTTCTATTAGGAAGATGAGGTTAAAAATAATGATAGAGTTGATTCACCCACTGGGTCCTAGCCAACCCATAGACTTTTAAAACTGTGTTAATAATTAGTTTCCTATTTAGATGATAATTCCCCAAAGGTTCTTAGTTCTGAAATGTATTTTTCACCTGCCAATTACCGTCTTGCTTTGGTCCCTGCTAAATTCTTTCTGCTTAAAATGGAATCACTTGCTTTATCTGAACCTGATCAGCCTAAAATAGATTTTAGAATCTGATTCTTTCTCAGTTTTCTATTTTCTCCAATAGGTACCCAGCTATGACTCCTGAACTTCATTTCATCCAACTTACCAGTTGTGATCTGCTTTAAAACACCAGTGTCCAGATGATTGTGCATTTTTCTTTTTCAAATACTCTAGCATCATGCTATTAAAACTAACTTAGAGTAGTAATTTGTACTTTGGCTTCGGATTCAGACTACCTGAAGTGGAATTCATATTCCATTGCTTCTTTGAGCTTCAATTTTCACATTTATAATATGAGAAATTCTATTATAAATGTAGGAGCGCCAACTGAGAAAATAGTGCTTATGGTACATTTTTCACAAAGCATGCTCAAATCCACACTAGCAATCATGTTTGATTTTCCAATGTTAAAAGAACTAGTAGATTGATTTAAAATCAGCAAATAAGGATTTGGCGATCAAAATAAATCACGTCACCTATCATGTTTGCTGTTTAAACACAATACCTCTTCAAATATGTTTATCTTTCAGAATAACTTATATGCCATAAATGTGCTTAATGTTTCATGGGAATAGAGGATGAGGGTGCACTTTATTCCTAATGCATGAAGAGGCCATTGCTTTTGATACCATAGATAAATGTTAGGATGCATAATAATTGCTTTATTGCCAAGAGCTCTGAATGAAGCTATAAAAGAAAAAAAAAAAACGATCTGCCTAATTGCCTCAAGATGGATATGTAATGCATAAATCTCGTGTTTAATGGATCCAGTAATAGGCCACCTGTTCCCCCCGCCTTCTACACAGAACAGTACTATAGTAATGAGCAGGATATTCTGAAGTGAACAAACTTAGATTTTGAGACACAGTAATGTTGTAATTTCATGACAGTTCACTTAAATTTTTAGTATTATCGAATCATATGATTCTAGATTTTAAGAAAAGGCCTGCATTGTATGTATCATTTTATTGTAAGTGCTATTAAGATACCCTCTAGGGAGGTGTAAGTTCTATATTTAAAGGTACTACTTACAGGACAAATGAACAGAGGAAAAGAGATAGAAGTAGGCCAAAGACTGGGTACTTGCTTGATTTCTTCCAGACAAAATTCTCAGTCAGTTAGCCTAACAGGATTTAACATTCAGTCAACCTACTCATCATTAATTTTCTACCATTTGACTTCATCAGGTAATCTATCACAATATTATAAGTCCGCCATACATTATTATGTTTTAAATAAGCATAAATTAAATTTAAATGAGCCTTGTCACTTCTAGTATGTCAAAGATTCAGGCTATAGTAATTCACAATTTGTGATGACTCAGACTTCTCTAAAAAAGTATGGTATACCTTTTCTTGGCAGCATAACAGTATTAGCAGATGGAGGGATATACACTTAAGCTACTTAAAACACATCATTTTCAAGTACCTAAAAACTTTTTTTTTTGCAAAAAATACTAGATATGATAATTATAAATCATCATGACAAGCCCTGTGAAACCTGCCACTGTGTTTACAGCAAAAATGTTTCCTTGAAGATGCTATTCATTATTTGCTCTATAAACCCCATAAAAGATTCATGTTCAGAACTGCACTGACACATTAGATAATACCTGTAATAGTATCAAGATTTGTTGTGTGATACAACTTGTGACTTGGTTGGGACAAGGTTTGGTTTTATCAGTTGCATGTTGTGATTCCTTTTTTTGTTTCCACTGGTATTTTAATTTTGTTTGGCATTAAATTGTTTATCCTCCTTTTAAAAATGGTATACGTCAGTTACCCAAACAACTGTTGAAACAGAAGGCAAAACTAGCTTAACCTAAACTATTAATAAATAAGAGTAAAAAGAATTTTTTACAAATTTTCTTGTAACATAATTACAAATAGGATATTGTTTGAAGTAATTTGGCATGCAGGACTAAAGTCTAAAGACATTTTCTTTTGTAATTACAGTTTCACTCAAATTCCTCATGTCATTAAAAATGTGAATTAGTGAATTTTAAGAGTTTTGGCTCCATGAAGGACCAAAACAGTGAGTTTTTCCACTCTTCATATCAATGATCAACACAGATATGGGAACTTGTGACCAGCTCATTTTTGTGGAGTGACTAGTCAATTGATTGATAGTTTCATTCTGTTTCTTCAGTTCATACTATGGAGCACAAAAGACAGGAAACCTTAATTAGTTGCTCTTGTTCCCTCTTCCCTGCCTATTCTGGCTATCAAGACAGAAAAGAATGAGGAAAATTAAATTCTTCTCACTGTGTGTAAACTCATAGAGGTTACCCTGGTTTGATGCACAGCACTCTGCATCTCTATACAAGATAATAATCTCCTTTCTGCACTGGCAGAAATTACTGACTTCCTTCTTCTCACAAAAGGTAATTCATGTTTATTAGACCCTTGAAGATTCATAAATGAAAGTTGCAATATAAACCCTGTCATAATCATATGATTCGAATTGATTGTATTCGAATAATTAAAATAGCTACAATATCAATTCCATCAACAGCTATGGTTCTAAGATAAACTATATTCCAATTTCAACATTTATTAATATAATCTTTCTCCTTCATTTGTGGTTAAATTGTTCTGTCAACTTCTTGAAAAACATTTAATAACTATCTGCATGCTAGAAAGAGACGTAAAACCTTGACTTTTTACAAAATATGATCAGTGTGTTCCCCGTTTAACGCTTTGTATATTGTTTTTTAATAAATACATCTCCTAATTGTACAATCCTCATCTGAGAGAACTCAAGCCAAAGCACAGCTCTTAGAAAGATCAAACTCTTCAAAAGGTTTCACCACTTGGAAAATGTACTTAATTATTAAATAGCAGCCTTCTTCAGTGTTTCCCAAGTTCATTCTGCCTTGATTGTGTTTTCCCATTTAAAGATTAAATCTCAAGTCAAATATTTAATCTTGGACAAAGCAGTGCATTTAGAAATAGCAAGCGTTCCAATGACAAGTACTGTACAGCTCTTGTTCTCTTGCTGTTGGTTATTGACAGGACTGCTGTCCCTCTTTGCTATTATGGGCTCCATCACTGCTGCCAGGAAAAAGGGACTCTGGCATTTTGGCAGTTGTTCTTTGCCAACCTCTAAACTCTCCTTTAAGCTTTACAAGTTGGCTAGAGAGTGATTTTAAGAGTGCTATTTGACATCTGGGTAGTTGACCTAGTCATAATTGAAAAATAAATAGTCTCTGTGTTGTCTTCTTTTTTCTCTGCTTTAGTGTTTTATGAGTAGGAGACATGTATTTTACATAAGGCATAGTTTTTATTCAATATAATAGTGTTTCTATGTGAAAGTATTGATCATATTAAATACATTTCTGGTTTTGATTATTTTATTAATATTGGATGACTACTCTTAAGTCTATTTTTCAAAGTTAACAAGTTTAAGACATTATTACTAAAGATCTTGAAAGCCTCTCTCTTTCTCATTTTCTTGAATTCTAGCCAAATGCAAGATGCTGCATCCTATTTTGTGTAACTTGATTGTCTTGCTAATGAGAATTTGACAATGAGCATCTGCCCCCTATCCAGGAGGCAAGGTCCTAGACTACATTGTAAGAATTGAACACATGAATGAATCAATGAATGAAGAAAAATAACATTGAGCTACATTTTTAATTTATATGATTATTTGCTTAAGTGGAACTATGTTTCTAGGTCTCTATTATTTATAGTCCCATGCAGCTCAAAATACCTATAATAAATAGAAAAACCAAGGAAACATCTTAGGTTATAAATGCTATTTTTCTCCTCAAAGGTTATAGGAGAAAGGGGCATGCCATGAATTAGAGGGTGAATGCATGTTTCTGAAATTGTTTGCGCTCTTAATTAATCATGAAATTTGTAATAACAAAGATATTTAATCAATAGTAAAAACTAAGCCCTACTTCATGTCATGACTATTGAAACTAAACTATCTTGTGTATAAACAAATAGTATGAATGAGACATTGACTTTTGAAGAGTTTTCTCATCACTAACTTCATGGAAATTCAGTAGGTTTCCGTATTTGATAATATTAGTATTTCTTTCCCTTAACCTGTATCAAGTAGTCTATGACCTTACCACTTGCCTTCCTCTTTCCTTCCACCAACCTCCTTTTTCCCTGCTACTATCTCTGGTTACACTTGATTTAACTAGAGTTCCTACCACTGACTCAAATGGAAAATATGCAGAACTGCTGGCTAGAAAACAGGCATGTGGTAGGATCCTTTTGGACGCCAGTGGTCTCATTTAGTGCTAATGATAGCCTGCAATGGCTATCAGTCATTTCAGGGAATACCCATGCCATAAGATACAGGGATTTGAAAAGCAAAGAGGAAAATGCATACCACTGAAGATATGTATATCAGTAGTCATCAGTTTCCTACAGTGGATTTTGAAGCAACCATAGTAATAGCATGCTAATGTGACAATAATAATACATGTTTTGAATATGAATAGCACTTCCCCCTCTTCAGTGAACTTTTCCATCTGTTACCTAACTTAATCCTCACAGCAGCCTATATAGTAGTGTGTGGCAAGGAGGTACAATCACTCCCTCTTTGACCCATGACAAAACCTACATGAAATTACTGAACATGCCCTTGAATTTAGAACATCTGACTCTAGGCTGCTTTGTCATCCAGCCATTCCTTTCTTCCTTCAAATAGAGTGACATGAGCCTCAATGTCTAAGGTGCCTACGAGGAGAGAGTGGATATTTGAAAAGATATTTTAATAAGTTTTTAAAGCTTCAAAAATTTCAAATCCAGAGAACAACTATAAGAAAACTACAATGAACACATGTTTGTCTTTTACATAGATACATAAATTGTTAATATCACTGTATGCTTAGATTTTACATCTACTTTATTTATTTATGCTTTTTCCAAACAATTGATAGTCAATAATAGATTTTATAGTTATTACTAAAGTATTTAGCAAGTTAAGGAAATTACACATTGTAAATATCAAATTTATGTACACACACACACACACAAATATATATGCATACATACATATATACATACATATATGTCTGTGTGTATATATATATATATATTTCCCCAAATGTATTTTATGGTATTTTTCTGATCTCAAATCAATATGTCAGTCATATGTTCCATTTATTTTTTAATGTCTTTTTCCTTTAATTTTAGCAGTTTTCTAGATGTTTTTCTTATTTTATTTGTAATTTCTCTAGCTAGTATGCTTGAAATATATTTTATAACAGTGACCACTTTAATTTATCCAGATTTGTTTTTTATGTAAAATTGCTTTCAGTTTGAAATTATCTTACTGTTTTCTTATAATGAGATTCATATAATACATTTCTGACAGTAACACAGCCAGAGTTGTCCTATGTTCTTTTCCATATCCTCTGGAAACTACCATTTGATATTCTATGGTTTTGTTAATTCCAAGTACCTCTATTGAATTATATTACATCCATTGTATTGTGATTAATTTATTTAACTTAGCATAATGTTTCCATCCAAGTTATGGTATACATTAGAATTTCCACCCTTTTTATGGGTGAATGACATTCCATTCTATAGGTATACTATGCGTGCTTCTCCACTCATCCTTCAAGGAACACATGGGTACAATCACCTTTTGGCTATTGTGAGTAATAGTGCGATAAAAATTGGTATAGAAATTGAAAGCTCATTTTGGTTTTTCAATGTCCTCATGAGTTTCTTATTCTCCACCATTTTTGTTTTGTTTAGTAAGAATATACAAGAATTGGTAACTCATAGTTTTATTTGGCTTAATGGTTAGTAATTGTGAGCATGTTTTCATGTGCTAAGTACTTACTTGTATATCTTCTTCCGACAAAAATGTCTATTCAATTCCTTTGCTCATTTATAAATCAGATTGTTCGGTCTTTCATTGTCAAATTCTGGTGCTAATTTTTATATTGTGGATATTGATTCCTTATGAGGTATTTTATTTTGGAATTTGCTTCCATTTCAGGAGTGGTGATTTTATACTGTTGATAGTGTCCTTTGATGCTCAAAATTTTTATCTTCTAATTTTTATGTTATTACTTGTACTTACAATTTTACACTTAAGAAATCATTGTTAAAGTCAGTTTTAGGTAACTTTTCCTTGGTGTTTAGCTAACTAAGAGATTAATAATTGTATTTTATTTCTCTTTGTTTTTTGAGCCATTTTTTTGAAATGCATCAAGGTCTTACTATTTAATCATGGTTGGTCTTACCTGGTTTGCCTGATCTCCCAAATGCAAGAATTACACCCAGCTCTTTGATCAATTTTGAGTTAATTTCTGTATATTGTACATAGTAAGGACTCAATTTTGTTCTTTAAAATGTGGATATCCATTTTCCCCAATATCATTTGCAGAAAACATTATTCTTTTCCATTGAGAAGTCTTGACATCTGTATTCGAGATTATTTGCCTGTATATAGCCATGTTTATATCTGGCCACCTATGCTATTCCATGGGTCAGTAAGTCTGTTTTTATGATAGCCCCATATTTTTTGAATTATTGTATATTTTAGAAGTTCTGTTGTCTTTTGAGACAGTTTTTATTCTTTTTGATTGGTTAAGAGTTCATGTGAATTTTAGGGAAGTTTTTATGCAAAAATCCTGTTGGGATTTTGATAGAGAATCTATTGAAATAGATTGCTTTGGGCATTGGTGGTATCTTAACAATATATGCCATAAAATCCATGAATACAGACTGCCTTTCATTAATTGTGTTAGTGGTTCCAACTGTGGTTTATAGTTTTCAGTATTCAATGTTTTTACTTCTTTGATTAATTACGTTTCTAAATATTTAATTCTTTGTGGTACCTATAGTAAATTAAGTTTTGTGCTGCTCTCTTTATTGGATTATATATTGTTAATGTTCATAAATTCAACTGATACTTTAGCATTATTTTATCTGACTCCGTGAATCTTTACCCAGATACAGATTCCTGAATTCAGCACACTGATCTATAGAATGTTTTAGCAATCTTAGAAGATATTACATCATGTTCCTGTCCTGTCAGTCTGCAAAAAAAATATGCTGTGGTTTCCATCAACACAAATTTGATTGGCTTGTTTTTGAACTTCATATAATACAATAAAACAACACACACCCTATTGTTCAATATGTTTGTTTTAACAAGCAGCAATTTATTGGTTACTTATATTTTGTTAAATAAATATGCCGAAGATTTGGTAGCTGTGCAGAAATATGAGACAAAGTCCATTCCATTAGGGAACTTAAGATTAAGTTAAAGAAGGGACAATCACTTGAAGAAGTAGTCACACACAAGCTTGATACAAACACAACTGGGTGGACAGGTTTGGGGTGATTACACAAGGATTTAATGGTCCGGAAATACTTCTTTCAGGAGGTAAGATGAGAAAGATAGGATGGCTAGTCAGGTCAATGGACATGCAGATTTTATGTGGAGAGCACTGAAGATAGAGCAAAGATGAATAAAGCAGAGCTGGTTACCACGTGGGACAATGATTAAAAGGCGTATGTTATATTCAATGTACTTTTGAGTTGTATCCTTATTGCATCTGGATTCATAATTCATTATTTTTATTCATTACATAGACTATATTAAAAACTGCCTGTCCATTTTCCCTGTGTATATATATTTTGTGTTATTTTGAAATTGTGTTATCTATAAATTAAGCAAACCTAATTATGGTTGTTAGGGTGTCTGATAACCATACATACTCATTTCTGTTGGATATATATCTTGGAGTAGAATCACAAGGTTATACATTATTTGTGTTTTCAACCTTTAAATGAGTTACTGGGCCTTTTGCCAAAGTGAATGTATAATCTCTTCATGACTGTTTTGTCATTTCAATACTTCTGTGTGTATTGCATTTCATGCTCATCTGTTATTTCCCTGATCACATATGACATGCATCACCTTCTCAACTGCTCATGTAGGTCAGTTCTTTAGTAGTATCTTCAAAGGCTTGAACAATTTTGAAAATTGTTCCTATGTTCATTATTGAGTATTCAGAGTTCTTTGCGTATTCTGAAAAAGAAGTGTTTGGGAAGAGGTAGAGGGACAGAGAGATAAGAGACAGAATAATTTTTCCTAGCCGATGGTTTATCTTTCCATACAGTTAATCATATTTTTTGGTGAGATGTTTTAAATTTTGCTGAATCCCCTATTAATATTTTTCTATTCCATTTTTTCCTTCTTGGCCTAAGATGTGCTAAGCTTGCCTTTTTGCACTTTTGCAATATGTCTATCAAGCTTTGAACATTTCCTTACTGTTGGGGACATTGTGTTCTGGACTTCCATTGTTTTCTCTATGCTCCAGCCCTAGAAACTGTGGCTCGTGTAAACACATAAGAGTGTTTTGGAACTGTTGTTGTTAAAATGCCAATAATTATAGACTTGTTAGTAGGTAAGAGAATTCATAATGAAAATTGTAATTCAAATCTAACAACACTAGTTCTTTCCTCTCTTTATTCCATTTCTTATATACCTTGCCCTTTACCCAAATTATGAAATCAGGTTTCGTTTATTTGTTTTGGAATTTCTATATGCATAGCAATGTCAGCAATAAGCCTTTAATTGTGCTTGAAATTTTCTTTGTTGATAATTTTGTCCTTCAAATACATCCAGAGTGCATAGAGTAACCTTTTCTTTTTTTTCCTTTAAAATTTATTTTTTATTATTTTTCTTCTCTCATACAACTTATATAATAGATCCTGACCCCTCTTCCCATCCTTTCACCCTTCCAGGTCACCTATTTCCCCCCACCTACTGCCACCACCACCCACAAACATCCACCCTTCTCCCAGAAAAGAACCATCCCCCCAGGGTTACAGCATGATCAGGGCATGGCATAGCAAGAAGAAAACAGGCCAGGCACCAAACCCTACATCAACGGTGGGCCAGGCAGCCCAGCAGGAAAAAGAAGGCTCTCAAAGCTAGGTAAAATGGTCAGAGACACCCCCACTCCTGCCTGTAGGAGTCTTTCAAGGACACCAATCCAGGCAGCCATGAGATATATTTAAAGCAGGTTCCCTGTCTTTGGCCCCAGTCTCTATGAGCCCCTAAGAGTGCTTGTCAGTTGACACTATGGGGCTTGTTGTCCTGGTGTCCTGAGCACTACTGGTTTCTACCATCCCTCCTCTCCCTCTTCTATGGGGTTCTCTGATCTCTGCACTATGATTGGCTCCAGATAGGCCAAACAGACTAAACTTTTCAAAATGTAATATTTTTTTAGTTGATTTGAATTAGCCATTTTATTTTTCCTTACAATCAACATAAATTTGTATATTTAGTTTTTGGGGGAACTCCCGTGATGTGACATGTTTGCCTAAGTCAAGAAGAAATTTTTCAGGCCTTGAACTTAGATCATCAGTCTTGGCAGCAAACACCTTTACCCACTGAGGCATCTTGCCAACTTTATATTCAATTTTAAATATCCTCTACTTTTTTGAATATATATTTTGCATATGTAAGTATTAGCACATTTAAAATTAAATGTATCAAAAAGTAAATTAATGTGGAGTGATGGTAGACATGCCTTTAATCCCAGCACTCAGGAGGCCGAGGCAGGTGGATCTCTCTGAGTTCAAGGCCAGCCTGATCAACATTGTGAGTTCCAGGACAGCCAGGATGATACATAGATACCGTGTCTTGAAGATCCAAATAAATAAATAAATGAATAAATTCATGCTGTCCTCCAAACTTGGTTTAAATAATTTTGTTTTACTTTATTATTCCTCTGTTACATTTAGAATAATAAACACGTTCTTTCATGCATTTCCCTTTTATAATTTTCCTTTTTAAGGAAAATATAAATATGCCATATGTAGCTATATTAATTCTACATAGCATACTTATTTTCTTTTCATCTTTTTCACTTGTCAATATATTGTAGGAAATAACTTCTTATAAGTTCATGCTTTATAAAACATCTCACTTTTTAAACATTATTTGAAAAAGTCATAGATTACAAGAATTGTACTTAAAAGTCCTGTGTACCTTTTTCAGCCTTCTTCAATATTAACATCTTACACATTTGTACAATACTTATCACAATAAATTTGACATAATAGCACATAGAGTTAGTATTATTTAATCAGTTATTATGTATTGTTCTGTATGTATTTACAGTGCTTTGGAAATTAATCATAAGTGTAGCTTTATATAACCACTCTCACATTTAAGATATTCAATATTATAGTATTATATCTGCCATATTCACTTTCCCAATTAAGTCCTTAACCGGTTCTTTGTGTCTATAATTGATTTTACAAATGCTATATAATTCAAAGTATTAAGTATGTGGATATCCCTTTGAAATTGTTTTTTTTCTTCTTTTGTGTGTGTTGGGGGTATGGGTATGAGAGGTGGTATCAGGAAAATGTAGACAAAGGCCAAATTCATATGTCTTCTTTTATTGCTTTCTGACATATATATTTTGAGATAGGGTCTCTCACTGTACTTGTGAGCTCACTGATTCAACTAGACTAACTTCCAGAGGAAACCCCTGTTTCTACTGCGCCAGAGCTCAAATTACAAATATGTCTTTCTACACCTAATTTTTTGGTGCTTGGAATCTGAATTCACATTCTCACGGTTGTGCCATCAACACTTAATCAATGAGCCATATCCTCAGCCCAAGATTGAAAATTTTTCATTTTATTTTAATTAAAAATAGAATTATCCAAACAATATATTCTGACTATAGTTTCCCCATTGCCAACTCCTCCTAGACCCTCCTTACTTCCCCACCCACCCAAATCCACACCCTTTTCTTTCTCTCGCGAAAGTACAAATAGGCTTCTAAATAATAATAATATAAATAATAATAAGATAAACTAAAAACAAACAAGCCTGAATAAAAAAAAAGAAAGAAAACTAAGAAGCCAAGAAAAGCACAAGAAACACATATAGCTCAGAATCACACACATTTGCACTCACAAAAAGTCAAAAAATTGGAAACCATAATATATAGACGAAAGATCTGTAAGGGTTAAAAAGACTCTCAGACAAAGCTATCTTCAAAAATACCATTGAGTTTGTTTTGTATTGGCCATCTACTGCTGGGCATGGGGGCTTCCCTTAAGTGTGGTCTGTTTCTCCAGTGAGACTCTGTAGCAAAGAACTAATTTTTCTTTTGTGAGTACTTATCAACTGGAGATAGCTTCTGAGTTAGGGATGGGGGTTTGTGTCTACTTCCTTTCTCAGCACTGGGACCCCACCCTGGCTTGGATCTTTGTAGACCCTGTCCATGCAGACACAGGCTCTTTGAGTTCACATGTACATCGGCCCATTGTGTCTAGGTCTTGTTTCCTTGGTGTCTTACATCCCCATTGGCTCTTAAAATTCTTCTGCCTCCTCATCTGTAGAGTTCCTTGAGTTCTGAGGGTAGAGATTTAGTGGATATCCCATTTATGACAGAATATTGAAAGGTCTCTCACTCTCAGCATATTGCTCAGTAGTTGGTCTCTGTATTTGCTCCCATCTACTGCAGGAGAAATCTTCGTTGATGATGGGTGAGCAAGATACTCAACTTTGAGTATAGCAGAATGTCTTTTATGAGTCATTTTATTGACACATTCCTTTAGCAGAATATTCATGCACTATCTAGTATCAGGTTCTTGACTACCTGAGCAGTGTTGGCATGGGTATCATCTCCTTATGTTGAGGTCCTTGGTGCATTTGGAGTTGAGTTTTTTACAGAGTAAAAGGTAGCTACCTAGTTTGACCAGCACCATTTGTTGAAGATGCTTTCTTTTCTCCAGTGTGTATTATTGGATTCTGTCTACTATCAGGTGGATGCAGGAATGTAGCTTAATATGTGGGTCATCAATACTGTCCCTTTGATTAATGAGTCTCTTTTATGCCAATGCCATGCTGTTTTTATTACTATAGCCCTGTAGTATAACTTGGCATTTGGGATGGTGATACATCCAGAGATTTCCACATTTTTATCATTTGCATAAGCTTATACAATTATACATCATCATTACTAAAAAATAAAATAAAATTTTAAATTTCAAAAATAAAGTAATAAATATTCCAAACACATCACTTTCTAATTCATTTAAATTTCTATTTTATTATTACCCATATTCATGCAGTTGTTCATGCTAACTTTCTGTGTATGGAAAAAACTATGCAAAAATATATTGTTGTGTATATCTTTCAATGTTCTTCTATTTGACCTTGGCCATCTAAAACTGGCTGGATATTTTCACGAAATGAAATTAGCAAATGCTACACATCAAGACTTTTTCAGGGTTGTTTTGTTTATTTTTTTGGAGAAATAACTGTCAAACATTTATCAGTGTACTATGCAGCATTTCAACATTCTCTTTGACAGAATAAAATCATCCTACACTCTTTCCAGTAATATAAAGCATTTATTTTATCATAGCCTTAATGGCAGCATGTTATGAATCTTTTTAATATTTTTAAACTGATAGATAAGAAACTATCTCAATATCACTTTAATTAGCATTTCTACTAAAAGTAAAGTTGATCACCTTTCAAAGGTGACTCCACCTTCAATTCATACTGCTTTTTTCATTCAGTAAACTCAATCTGATATCAATTTTATTTCAGTTTTTTGACTATACCAAGGCCTTTCCTATCTCATCTTTGCATAACCTCTTTACTCTTTACCTGGAATTTTGTAGATCACAGTCTTAACAAAACTGTTTTCTTTGTCTTCAGTTTATTGTGTGTTGCTTAGTCATATTTTTTTCTGACCTCTTTACTTAAAATGAGACTCTCCTCTTCTTTGTCTGCAGTATTCTGAATGTTCATGGTTTTCATATCACTAAGTAAAAGTCTTCATTGATTTATTTGATTGCTTTGCCCTGTCTCTCCTATCACAACATATGACCTGTAAGGTTCAATACTTTAATCTATCTCTTTACATCTTAGCTGCAGGACTGAGCAACGTTATCTTATATTTATCACATACTCAAATATTTACTGAATGGACTGATTATGGCTAAAAACTAGGTACTTTTTCTGTTAAAGGTCTTGGACATCATGCCAAGATTTTTAAACTTCATCTTGTGCACATGTAAAGTGAAGTAACTGCTAAGGCAGAGGTAGGAATTTAAGCACTGTGAAAAAAATCAAAGAGAGATAGGTTTATTGTGGCTGGAGGAAAGTCAGAGAGGTGTGACACATGAGATCATAACTGAAGTGGACTTCCAAAGTCAAATCAGACTTACACATACAGAGATAAAGAGACTATGTGGGAAAGTCTAGGCTTTATCCTAGAATAAAGGAAGTGTTCCAGTAAGTTTGGAGCATGAAGCATGCAGCATGCTTAGTGAGAAGTAAATCATGAAAAAAATAATTGGAACCGATTGCAGAGATCACTGAAGGCTGAGCTGTGTCGTGTCTTATACAGGAAGGGAATGTGATAAAGTGTCAACTATTCCTTTATGTTTTCTTGTGAAATTTACTTTGAGTCTCTCTTCTACTCTCCACTACTTGCTTTTTCCGACTTCTAACCCCAATTTCCTTTGCTCGAGCAACTAAAAAACTTCCTAATAAATCCTGCTCTCTCATCTCTCTCCAAACCTTTATATCTAACACCTTATTTTTTGAATCATAGTTCTTATAATAGCATATATATATATATATATATATATATATATATATGAGAAACTTGTGCAGAACTCTGAGAAATATTTATAACATTGACCTCTGTATAAGTAAACGTGGAATTATCATGTCACAATTCCTTATGCAAATATATTTCCAAGGAAGTGACCTGGCATCTTCTCTCATCTAAACCCTATGAAAACAGTAAGCTCAACTTGAAAAGTTCAATCAGTCAATCAACTACTAAGTCTTGAGTACATCCTGTATGGCCCAACCCTGTAAGAAGTAGGAAAAATCATATAACATAGTCACAACTCGGGAACAATACTTGAAATAGATTGAAAAACTGTTTGAATAATTGCTGTGACATTCAAACAGAAATTCATCTGGTATTATATCAACTCAATGGCTGCCTTTTCTATAAACAGTATGTTACAGCTCATCAAAAATCACGGAAAGTAAAGAATATGAGGTTTATTAACAAATCATTCTCTAGATGGCACATTAATGTTCCTATTAACCTGTGAAGACAGCTGAGGCTGTGAACTTTCTAGTCTGATCTGCCAGACATTTGAAGGCGTCAAATACTAGAGACTAAACCTCCATTCTGACTTAAATTCAGACTAGAAACTGAACTCTTACTACTATGGTCCATTTTGTGTCAATTATGATGCTTATTGCAGTGCTACAATTCATTCTTAATTGGCCCTAGCTGCTGCTGTGATTTGAGCATCTTATCTAGAAAATCCTTGCAATTCCGGTGTCATATATAATTTTCTCTTGTTTTCTTCTAGTAGCCTCAAAATGTCAGGCCCTACATTTAAATCTTTAGTTTATTTTATTATTTTTAGTTGTTTGAGGTAACTATGAGAGATAGGAATCTAACTTCATTGTTCTATTTGTGATAAGGATTTCCAGTTATCCAAGCACCATTTATTGAAGATACTGTCTCCGCCCCCCCCCCAAAAAAAAGCTTATTTTAACATTACTGTCACGGTCACTGAGGTAAAGCTTAATGCTGGGCATTCTTTTTCTGTTACATTGGTCTATAAGCCAGTTTTTATTTTCCTACCATACTGTTTTCATTACTTTAGCTTTCCTATATATCTTGAATTCAAGTACTATAATACCTCTATTTTATTGTTTTGGGAAGGCCTTTGTATTCTTAGGGTATTTTTATGTTCATAAGAATTTTGGGGTTGTATTTTCTTATTTTATAAAGAAAATACCTTAAATATATTAAATCTGTAAATAACAGACAGTAAAGACATTGTTGTAGTTTGAATGAGAAGTGTTCCCTACAAGCATGTGTATTTGAACACTTTGTCTGCAGTTAGTGATACTGTTTGTGGAAGTAAGGGAACATTTAGGAGGTGGAGACTTGCTGAAAGAAGTAAATCAATAGGGCAGGATTGATAATTTGTAGCCTTGTTCCACTTCCAGTTTGCTTTCTTTTTAGCTTCTTGTATGTAGTTGAGGTGTAATCTCTCAGCTTCCTATTCCTGCCATCTTGTGGACTCTTATCCCTTTGAAACCATAAGTCAAACACATTTCTTCCTTTGATCAGTTTTTTGTTGTTGTTGTTGTTTTGCCACTGCATTTTTGCATAGGAGCAGAAATGTAATTAATACAGACAGTTTGATAATATTGATTCTTCTAGTCCATAAACACGTGGTGCCTTTATATTTTACATGCTCTACAATCTCTGTTATCAATGTTTAAAATTTTGCACTCTGGAGATCATTTACCCTTCCCTTGAATATTTTATTTTCTGTAAATTACTGCAAATGGGATTGCTTTCTTGATTCCTTTTTTTTTTTCAGATATTTAACTATTAGAATATAAACTTACTACTGATGTTGTAACTGCAACTTTGCTGAAAAAGTTTTTAAAATTTTTTTATATAAAGTAAAGATAAGCAATAGAATGAAGAGTCAAAATTTTATTAATAGACTATCCTACTTATGAGATGGTAATATCTTAAATATATGAAGATCTCAAGCAACTCAACAACAAAATCAATCTAATTTTAAAATAGGTAGTATCTCTAAACAAATGTTTCTCATGAGAACAGCAAGTAATGGAAAATGCTTAATATCAGTGACCACAAAAGTTTTGCTTATGGATGGATGTCCTTCAAAAGTCAGTGTGATAAAACCTTGGTTCCCAAACTTGAACTCATGATGGAGGTAAAGAGCAGAGTGCTATGGGTTGGATGAGTGTTGCCCTAATGATCCATTTGTCAAAGACATTGTCCCCTGAGTATCACTGTTGGAAGATACTGGGGCCTTTAGAAGTTGTCACCTAATAGGAGCTCCTTGGATCACAGAGTACATTCCCTTGAAGTATATCATGGAATCCCGGTATCTTGGTCTCTGTTTACTTTCTGACCATTTGTTTTCAGATAGGCCTTGGAACTCTCAGTCTTCCTTTCTTAGCCTCTTGGGTGCTGGGACTGCTAGTATGCACTACCCTATCTGGAAGTGTTACTTGTTTTATCTATTGTTTTTTTGTTTGCTTGTTTGTTTTTACATGGTACTAGGGAGAAAACCCAAGGAGCTGCAGATTCTAGGTAAATAGTAGGGGATAGAGCGATGCCTTCTCCACCTCTGCTCTTGACTCTCATTATGAATACTTTGGTTTGCACACACTCTACAACAACATTGCAATCTTCATACTTGCCTGAGCCCCTTTCTTGACTGGAACCTCCAGGACTATATAATTAAATAAATACATTCTCCTTGTGGTTAATTGTCTCAGGTATTTCCCTGTAGTACTGGAAAGTTAATATAGACTGAAAATGGAAAAGAAAATCCCACAGATATAGCCTCACTCTAGAAAGAACTGTCATCAAGAAGACTAAAAATTGCGAGTACTAATGAGAATGGGGAATAAGCAAATTTCTTCACACTTTTTCATGAGAATGTAAATTAATGTAGCTATCATGGAAAACACTATGGAATTTTCTTAGAAAACTGAAAGTGGAAGTGCCCTATAACCCAGAAACCCCAAAGCTGGGTATATAACTAGAGGACATAATGTTAGTACACTGAAGAGACATCTCCGCTCCACATACACTTTTTACGATAGTCAAAATAAATAGAAAACACTGGAGTGCCCATTAAATGATTAATGAATAATGGAAAAGTAGTAAATATGCACAATTAAATCATTAAAAATGAAATCTTGTTATCATGACAGCATGAACATCATATTTAGAAAAATAAGCCAGGTACAGAATAAGTGTTGTAATTTCTCACATGTGAAATCTAAAAGTTTAAAAAGTGAATTTGATCTCAGACAAGTTGAGTGTAGAATGAGCATAGTTTTCATAGGAGAGGGACAGTGGAAAACAGAGAGGATGGAGGAAAGGCTAATTAATATAAGCATTAACTACATCAAAGTTAGGTAGATATAAGTAGTTCTGCTGTATAATTGCACAGTAAAATAACTATAAAAAACATTAATGTTATATATAAATATGTATATATGTACATGTATACACACATATATATGTATATATATATATACACATATAATATATATTATATGTTTCAAAAAGGTAGATCAAAGTATTTTGACATATTTTAACAGAAAGAAATGTATAGGGTTTTTGTTTTTGATTTTGTTTTCCAGACAGGGTTTCTATGTTGTAACTCTTGCTCTCCTGGAACTTACTCTGTAGACCAGGCTGGCCTCAGTCTCACAGAGATCTGCCTGCTTCTGCCTCCCAAGTGCTGAGATTAAAGATGTGTGACACCATTGCCTGGATAAGAAAGGTATGTTTGATGAAATAGCATTTAAACTGTTTAAAACATCATAAAATGTACATATCAAATATTACATGCCATCCAATAATCTCTACAACTTTAATAATGCGAGTTAAAAAATTCAATTTGGAAAAAAACTTTGAAACTTGTTTTTTTTTTTTCTTTTTTGGTCTACTATGTAACCTATCATGAAACATATTTTCTGTATACTTAAAAGTAATGTGCATTCTATAGTGAATGTTTATTCTAACCTGCATTCTAAATATTGTTTTTTAAATTAAGAGTATTTTTTGAATGCCTTGCAAGTGAACACCCAGCTGGGTAAATAACCAGAGTACTGCCTGCAGCCTAAATATTGCTGTTGAATTGTAATTTCTTTTCTTGATTATCTCTGGTTTTATTTCATGCATGTTGGGCCTCTGGTGATATGTGCAAATATATTTATTTTTGTTATAAATTGTATATATCATGATATATATGAGATAAAATATACATCAATTATTTTATTATTATTAAACATTCTTCTTTATTGCTTTGTGAAATATTAATACAGTAATAGTATTACCAGTCCAGTCCTTTCACGGTTATTGTATGGATGGTAAGCCTTTTCCCATAGTCTTACCTTCAAGCACGTCTCTAATTCTAAGATATATGTTTGTAGGGAGCAGAGGAATCCCTGGGTGAGTGAAGTTCTGAGTGAATGTGTGTTGTTGACACAGGCACAGCTATGTCAAGGACCGCCTCAGAGCAAAGCAGGCAATGCTTTCCTCCTGGATCGAGGGTCAATATGAAATAACAAAGCCTTTCTTGGGGGCCTAGTGTGAATGTTGACAGTTTGTGCAGAAAATGTCCACCATAGCTTTCTGGCACAGATATTTATGGCCTGAAAACTTCTCACCTGCAGAGACTGCTCCGACCCACATCAGTTAAACGTGTCCTCTTGACCTACCTGTATTCCACAAACCTTGCTCCTTGTTTATTTGTATGTTGTAACCCTGACTTCTCATTTAGCTATATGCAATAACACCATCTCTGTATAATAAACATCCTGAACTTCTGGGGTTGTGAGGTTTCCCCATCTAAGATCCCAGAACACCCAATCCCAGCCTGCTGTCCATGCACCCATCTGTCTGTCTTTTCTTACACCCCTACTGCCCCCTCACCCAGGTCAGTCCCTGAACATCATGAAAGAACACAGTGTATGTTTAACCAGATTTTGCTATAATCTTCAGTTAATAGACTTTTCGATTATTCTCAGTTACTTGCTGTTGTAAATGAATCCCTTGGCAGCTTCCTGGTCCCACAGGCCACCAGTGGCTCCGGGCAGGAAGCTGCACAGCAGGAGAGCTGGTCTATGGCTATGGCGCTCCCATTGGTCTTAGTTTGGAGATGAGTTTTGCTTTCCCTGACAGCTCTACTGGGCATGACTGTCACTAATGCTTACCTTTCCAAATCAAGTGAGTAAACAATGGGAGTGATAGCGAGATTGCCAGTTCTTATGGCCTAACATCGGCACAATTTCTGCTTAGGCTCTGATAGCAGGTGGGCAACAGCAAAGATGGAAAAATTAAGGACCACAGTTTTCCAGTTTTCATAATAAAAGGTTATGTTAATTAGCTTTTCTAAAATAACTGATTCTTTGTTGTTTTATACCTTTTAGCCAATTTATGAAGGTTTGAATTATTATTTTTGATAATTTCTAATATACTGTTGTGTGCTTTAGGGAAATTAAATTTGTCTGTTATGTATTCATATCTAAAATTCCCATCTATTGCGGTGCTTCTATGCTATTTACATGGCTAAATTTGTAGATAAAAACATTCTAATATACATATGAAGTAAAGAAATAAACCAATAATCCCATGAAAAATGAATAAGGCCTGCTTTTCAAATGCCATTTGATTAGTATAAGGGCAATGCTATAATTCACATATTATTTTAAATTCATTCCTTCACTCATTCATTTGTCTATTCAAATATTTCCTTGAGACACAATATGCCATCACCCAATCCAATATTTCAACTCATGTAATTCACACATCCTCAAAGAACTTCATATTTAATAAGTTAGGAAACCAGACAGGAAAAATATAAGACTCAGAAGCAAAACAATGAGATTATTGAATAGTGACCCTTTGTTTCTATGAAAAGATAAACCACCTTAACCAAAAGTGATTCATAATAGAGTTTCTTTGGGCTTATAGTTCTGGAATGACAGCTATAATACATAAGAAGGCGTGATAGCAGGCAGCCAGAGCAAGAAGCTGAATGAGTACATCCCAACCAAACATAGGACATAGACAGACAAATCTAGAAGCAGGGATGAGGCTATGAATTCTCAAAGGCCACCCTCAGTGGTGTACTTCCTCTCCCAGCATGCCTGCACCTCCCAAACATCCTTTCACCTCCCCAAGCAATGACATCAACTGAGAGACAAAGTGTTCAAATACATAAGCCTATAGGAGACATTTCTTATTTAAACCACCATAGGAGAGAAAATCAGAAAGATAATAGTGCTTCCTGTTTAATGGGATGGTGTGACAAGATTTTGTAGAACTGGAATTTGATACCATCCACCTAACCAATCATCTATCCACCCACTTCCCCCAACCTTGTGTGGTGTGTATGTGTGTGTGTGTGTGTGTGTGTGTGTGTGTGTGTATGTGTGTGGTGTGTGTGTTGTATGTCAGCAGATATAATCAAAAGGAGGAATTTTCCTGAATTGCAGTTATAGTTTGTCTTAATATCCTGAAAACTATAAACTTGGGTTTACCCCTTGATGGATGAAAAACTGGAGTTATGACATAAAAAGGAAAACTTGCCCCATAAGTTATGGAATTCATCTTTATCATAATTCTAGTTACTTCTAGTTAGAAAGCATATTTTTGGTATATTCACGAAGTCAAAATGATTTGAAGTCAAACATCCAATATAATGAACAGAATTATACTCTCTCCACTCCTATTTTCTGAAATATATTATAGTTGATTATTGTCAGTAAAGTTGAGCATATGGTCCTAAAATGGCTCTAAATGATTTTATACATTTTTCATTTTATTATTATGCATCTGATACGTTGAACGAGGCAGCATACGGCAGTTAATTTTCTCCTCCATTCCCTTGTGCACAATATTAAAACAATTCAAAGTGGTGCATATTTCAGCTGTCTTTGATGGATGAATTATACCTCCTGCAGTCTGTACATAGAGACACAGAACAGGCCGTGAGACAGATTTCAGCAAAAATGTTATTTTGCTTGTTTGGAAAGATTTGGAGAAAGTCTTTAAAATTATGTGAGCTTTAAGTACAAATCACATATTTAAATGCCTCTTTAATTATGGCATGTGCACTAAATCTCAAATAAACTAATGGATATCCTCTATGGTCTGTTGCCCCCTGAGGCAAGTAGTAAGAGAAATTTATTTAAATGGTAATGCGATTATATCACTTCCTCCTTCAGTTTCCTGCCTCCAAATCCTCTCATGTATTCCTTCTTGCTCTCTTTCAAATTCATGGTCTCTTTTTCTTTTATATATGATATGTATATAATTATACATATATCATGTCTATTCTTGCATAATATATAAAAACTCAACCTGCTCAGTCCATATAATGTTTCATCAACATGGCTGCGCAAACGCGACCTGAACAAGGAAGACACCAATAGACTTGTTAACACAAAAGGAGGAAAATTTAAGAGGCTTCAATTCTACACAAAGAATTACAGGCAGCAAAGGAATGCTGAGAGTGGAAGAAACAATCTTCCCCAGGGAAGAGCACACCGATTAGTTATCTATGGTATATTTTTAATAGGAAGATACTTGATAGCTATTTAAATGACATTTAAATAAGTACTTGAAAAATGCATTCAATGCAACTGTAGATTTTTAAGATTCAAAAGCTCATATAAGGTCATCTAGTAAACCTCTCTGCTTGTTATTGGAAGAACTTCTGCAGCATTATCTCCTGATTTGACACTCAAATACCCTCTGACCAACCTTCTTCAAATTTTGTGGCTTTCCATAGGAATCATATTTTGTTCATTAATCTATGAGTTACATCACCATATGGGTTTTAACTGAGTTTCTCCTTTCATTGCTCATACTTTTAATCCAAAATTATAACCACAGTTATTCTTGCTGTGATATATAATAAATTCATTAGATATTGTATGATTTTTTTCAGAGTAAGGAGAAAACACAGTATACTATCTTAAAAACCTCAGTATAAGTGTTGTTTCTTTAGTGCTTATCATGTGGCCCCAGTACAAAGTATATTACAGGGTGTTGTGTGATGAGAAATTTCCTGGAAAAATGCAACACACACATACACATCTACTTACCCCAGATAGGGAGATACAACCAAAGTTTGAGTCAGTGAACTAGTGAACTAATGAGTTTTATTGAGGTTACTTATAAGAATATGGGTGAGGGTGTTCTTGTAGGAGCAGAAATGACTCAAAGACAGCTGCATCACCAAAACCCACTCAAACAATATGAGAACTAGCCAAACCTGTGTACCTGAAGCACACTGCACAGCCTGCAGGATGCTCAACATATTGAAGAGTGTCTTTTCCAGGTGCCCCAGTTGGTCTAAATCTCTTCCAAGAAGCTTGGCTAGTATCTCATTCTGCTAGCAGCTGGTCTGGACACAGGGTCTTATTTCCAACTTGATTTGCCTAGGAGTGACTATCACCCATCTTTATTGCTTACTCTGGGTGGGAAAGGCCTAGTAGATCTGTCCAGTTTTGGGGACTTCCTGAAAGTATTTTGAGTTTTTTATTCTCTAGCTTAAAACACTTTCCTGGTTATTGTTTTCATTTGGAAATTAAGCATGACATAAGGAAATATGACTGTGTGTCAAGCTGACAAGGGGTGAACTTGTGACAGTTATTCTTGTAGTCAACTTGACTACATCTGGAATTAAGTAAAACTCAAATGGCTGGGCACACTTGTGAGAGATGTTTTCTTAATTGAATCATTTAAAATGGAAAGATACACCTTAAATCCCGATCTTTTGAGATTGAAAGATCCACCTTTCATCTAGTCCAGACCTTCTGCTGGCAGCCTACATAAAGGACATGGGAGAAGGAAGCTCTCTTTTTGACTGCTTGTTCTCACTAGCAAGTTCATTCCTTCACTGGCATTAGTGCCTACTTCTTGAGGATTCCAACATATGTATTGAACACCAGTTGTGACATCCAGCCTCATGGACTGAATAGCTGGATTCTTGAAACTTCCATTGGTAGCCAATCATCGCCAGACTAGCTAGATCATAGCCTGTAAGTCAATTATATATATATATATATATATATATATATATATATATATATATATATATATATATATATATATGTTTTGTGGCACACATTTGCCTGTAATCTCAGTACTGGGGAGGCAGATTCCAAATAGCTGGAACCCTTCCTCTGTTGCACTCATTAACAGCAGTGCTGTTTTAAGTAACCTAACCCATGACATGTAATTCTTAAAAACAAAATAAAACAAGAAAAGAGTAGATTGTGAGACTAATCGAGACCTTAACATTCATTCAGTATAATTCTACCTCACTCTCATTTGCAGTGAACAGGGAGATGTGCTCAGTTCAAAACTGAATTAATTATAAAACGTGCTGGTCCATTTGTGAAGAGTGATGAACAGTCAACTCCCCATGGTCAGCACCTTCAGGGTGTGCCTTAGCTACAGAGAGCCATTTTTGTTATGTCACACTTTTTCTATCCAAAGACTGATTGTAGTAGAAGTATAGCAGCCCTGCTATATGAGTACACTATGGGACATGCTAATGTGTCATTTACGTTCCTGAACCCTGTGAGTGGAACTGACCTGCATGCTAGTTTTTCTAAACTTGCTTAATCCTGTTCCTACCCTCTCATAGATCCATAGCAAATACTCCAGATACCTAGTATGTCAAGCCTACCTCAATATTTAACCAGAGAACCCAACTTGTAACAATTCTTAACTCCAAAAACCTATATTTACTCATAAAATTTACCTAGAATAGAATGTCTTACATTTTTATTTGGAGTACAGACACTGTAGCCACATTCTTCACATACTTGACTTTCTGATTTTCTATTCCTTCAATTTTTTTTTCTGTTTTTCTATATTTTCAGGAATAATGCCCATCCCTGCTGATTTCCACATCTGAGAAACTTGCTTTTTTGTACTGGCATATATTTACTTTTTATTCAATTGTTTTTTAAAGTGGACATGTATGTGTCTTGTATGGCTTTGTTCACATGAGTACAGTATCCATGTAGGCCAGAAAAGGGCTTCATATTCCACAGAGGTGCTGGTATAAGCAATTGTGAGCTACCTAGAACAGACAATGAGAACCAAATTCTTCTTTAGGAGAGCAACAAGTGCTCTTAACCTCTAAGCCAGCTCACCAGCCTCCTGACATATATTTCTATATCTGGTATGATTTCTGAGTCCCAGAGTGGCACTACTACACAAAACAAGGCTTTCACATTACACTGCATTTGCCCAAGTTAGGACCCAAAACACTAAAATTGCCACTGATAAACAGGCATGAGAGGAGGCAGTAGTCAGGAAGATAAGCAGATAATTCACGGGAGTCTGCCTTCTTTAGTGTTCTCCACCACAATTAGCTCAGCCATTATAAATTCCTTTGTGACTCATCTTCTGTTTGTCACCTGGATTTCCCTCAGAGTAATCTTTTCTCAGTGCCACTTATTAAAAATGCTGACTTTCAAAGAGCTCTATAAATTTCTCTAAATATCCCCTGATTCAATAAAAATGGATGGAATTGAACACTAATCCTGTATTCTATTGTCTATGTCCCAGGAGTGTTCAGATAAACTACAAAATAAATCTTTCTGTCCCATCTAGGTCATTTCACTAGCTTTAATATTATTTACAGCCCTGTCCATACAATCCCTGCTTCTTAGCCTGAAGTCATCAGCATGTTCCTTTTATTTTTTGTTGCAAGCACACAGGGTCCTTCAAATTGAAAATAGCTGATGCTTCTAACTTCAAAAATGGAAAAGTATTCCCATGATTGCTTGTAGATCATTTTCCAAAGTGAGATATACTTTAGAAAAGTAGAAATGGGTTTTTTTAATGCTGGCTATGGCCCCAGAGCATAATAAGCAGCAAAGATTCTGAGAGGTAGTGTGTATTGTTGGATAGACTCTGGAGGATATAACACAAAACTGGCTATTTCTGCATAGTGGGATGAAATTTTCCTTTGATTTCATCATGTTCCATAGATTAAACTTTTAAAAATGAGTTTTATGTGTATGTGTGTGCATGCACATGAGTGTAGATGCCCACAGAGTCCAGAAGAGAGATCCTCTAGAGGTGGAGTTATTGACTGTTGTGACCTGCCAAGTGTGGGGTGCTGAGACCCAAACTTGGGTCCTCTGAGCATACAGTGCTTGCTCTTATACCCTGAGTCAATTCTCCAGCCCCTACATATTAAATTTATAACACCTTTGTTTATTCTGAATGAAAGAAATGACATGCATGCTAGATCACTTTCATTTTATATTCATAAGCATACACATATTCACATTTACATATGTGACTAACATTATTTACTATACTTAAACTTTCAGGATCCAGAGTGAAGGCAAGTAAAATTGAGTCAAATTTTCCAAATTCTTAGAGTATGTAGTGGTAAAGCATGAGTATAAATTCCTTTCATGTCATATAACCTAATGTTCAATTAGGTTCAATTTCAAGATATATTATTTCCCAGACTATGCTTATTTTGAGAATAATTCTATTGAAATGGAGGAGAACCCTCCCCAAAATAGCACCCATTCTTCATAGACACCTCTTCATAGTGGATGTTGGCCTCCTGAACAAAACAAGTCTACTAAACTTTAGATGTTTGTTTCTCTCAACCATTGGAAATGTTTGTGGATAAACTTCCAAACCCCTCAGAATGTCAGACCAAAAAGAAAACATCTCCAAAATTGCCAATAAAGAATTTCATTTTAGTCACTTAAAATATTGATAAAGATGAACTGGGGGATGTGGCTTAATTGGGAGAATGCTTAACCAGCATGCATAAAGCCAGGGTTCCATCCCCAGCCCAAGTTTAGACCAGTAGTGTTAGCACGTGTCTATAATCCCAGAGATGAAGAGATGGAGACAAAAGGATCAAAAGTTCAAAATGATTCTCAGCTACATATCAAATTTAAGGTTAGCTTGGGACCAGCAGACTCTGTCTCAAAAACTAATGACAGTAATGCTTATAAAGTCGAATGTTTAGCACTGTTAAATAAGCAAGAATTTAGCTCTGTAGAGTGTACAAAACTCCTGGGATGCCAATATAAATGACTGCAATGCAACAAGAAAGTGATAAAAGTAATGTATTTTATTATTCCTAATTACTCAGTTTACGTTCTCTTAATATGCAATGAAAAATGTCATCTCTTCTGAAGCACAGACTAAGGAAATGGGAAATGAGAATTCCCTATAAAGATAATTTTTTTATTCCTTGTACTTATTTCCCCTGTAATATTTGTTATTCTGAATGATAAAGGTAAGTTAATGTATGTTTTTCTTCAATGAACCATTGTAGAAGGAGGATATTGAGTTAAATTTGTTAAATTCTTAAACCTATGACAAGAATTGGTTACTTTTCTGTGCTGTGACCAAATGCCCCAACAGAAAGCAACCTAAGAGACAAAGGACATTTATTTTTGGAGTCACAATTCAGGAAATGAATGATAGCAGGAACTCCAGCTGTGGCAGCACCAAAGTAAGCATAGAGAGGGACAGACTGAATCTGATCTGTAGCCTTTACCAGCTTCCCTCTATGGCCCCGTGGCTTCCAGTAAGTTTCCAATTCCAAAGATTCTACACCTGCTTAAAAGAACACCACCATCTAGGACCAACTGTTTAAACATGTGAGTAGGTGGGAAACTTGACTTTCAAATCTTAACCCTACTGGTATTTCTCCTACCAGTATTAGACCTGGTAGTAGAGCTTGGCGTATGACTAGATTCCACTTCTGAACGTCCCTTAAAAACTTAGATGTTGTAAAAAGGGCCAAAATTCTGGCCCATATGATATTAATAAAAATGATATGCGTGTCCTCCAGAATGACACCATAAAAATCTCCCATGCAATCCTGTCCTCTCTCACTTCCCCATCTGCTGGCTAGATGTGGAATTCTAAAGTAACCTCAGAACTTGTGTGTTGAAGATTATGCATCATGGATCTTTGAACAAGAGGTTCAATTCTGTTGTGTTAATCTGGTGAGATTTTTGTTGCTGTTGCTTTTTTTCATTTGACATTGTTTCAGCCAGACATACTTAGATAGATTGACTTTAATAATGTTGATTACATGATTTTACTTTTTCAATGCCTAAATATGATTCAACTAAAGCTCATAGTGTTTGTTAGAACACTCTTGAATTTAAAATTTGTTTGGTTATGTTTAAATGTATTTAGTATTCTCTGACCTGTAATAGGTTCTATTTTCCAATGTAATTTATTTTATAAAAACTTCCCAGATAGAAAAAAATCTTAGATGTAGAGTTTTTTTAAAGGCTATTTTTTATTCTTGAGAATTTCATGTATGTATAAAATGGAATATGATGTGTCCACCACCCAAATTTCCCCTACAACTCTCCCCAGATCACCACCACAACACATCTACTTCCCAACTTCATGTACCCCTTTTGGTTAATAACTTTCTAAGCCCACTTACTGCTGCCACATATCTATGGCTGTAGGGCCATCTACTGAACCATAGGAAAACCACCAGTGTCCAAGAAATAGTTTTAACCTGATTTACCTAGAATATCTGTAATGGAGCCTAGTGAAGAAGTGATAGCTACTTTGTAGAAAACTTCTCTCAATCTGAGCATCTTTAGAGGAAGAACAAACTATAGTTGGATACTTTTAAAGATAAGAAACAAGGTAATCATAGGAAAAAACAACAACAAAAAAACCCATGATGGCCTGGAGGAATATGAGTGATTGCATGTTTCAGGAGCTTCTTTGTGATTAGTTTGTCAAGAATTTGAAAAGAGTTATCCCTTTGGCAGTTGAACGACCCTTTCACTGGGGTCACCTAAGACCATCTGCATATCATCTATCTACATTACCATTCATAACAGTAGCCAAAATAAAGTTATGCAGTCGCAACAAAAATAATTTAATGGTTGGGGGTCACTACAACATGAGGAATTGTATTAAAGGGTCTCATCATTAGGAAGGTTGAGAAGTACTGCTTAAGATAAATAAAACTGTGATGGAATGTGCATATGATGTATATATACATACGATTTATTTTTATATATATGTAATATATATGTATAATACATTGGTATTGATTAGGTGACTTAAAGGTTATGGTCTATCTATTATAATAATGACTTAATGACTGTCTCCAAATAGAAAGTCTAGGAATCCAGTAGTTGTTTAGCCCACAGGGCTGAGGGTCTCAGCTGGCCTTTAGTATACACTGGAGTCCTGAAGAGGTAGACTCTAATGCCAGTGAAGGAATGAATATTTCAGCTAGAGTGAGAGCAAACAGGCAAAGAAAATCATTTCTTTCTGTGTCTTTTATATAAGCTGACAAAGAAGGCATTGCCCAGATTAAAGATGGATCTTCCCATCTCAAAGGGTCAGGATTTAGGTGAGTCTTCACACTTTGAATGATACAGTCAAGAAAAATACCCCACAGGCTTGGGTTTTAGTTAATTCCAGATGTAGTCAAGTTGACAACCAAGAATAACCATCACAGATGTGCTATGACAATCATGAGCACATGCTCACAAGGGCACCTATCCTGGTCAAAAGTAGATAGTAACCCAAAGGAATTTTAACTCTGTAGGTACAAATGACTGACTCATTATACACTCAACTCAAGGTCAGAGTCTTTTAAAGGTTACATCCCTATGAATATATAAAATAATGCTCAATTTAGTGAAGGTAATCAATAATAACTGTGTTTTAACTCTAAATACAGCTAACATTTGTTTCTAGGTATATATATTCCTTTAATTATATTGATAAAATACTACCCTAAGGAATATTTTAATTTATATGAAAAATTTATTCCATTTTGTGCTATAACCTTAATAATTTGCTTTCTAAGATAAATTATTTTAAGTATAAAACAATTGACCTCTTAGTGTACTCTTAATCATCTACACTCACCTTGTAGCAACACCAACCATGTGGTTTATATTCTCTGATTTAAGGTACAACTGATCATTTAGAGACAAGACATAAAAGTTTTACCTAAGATAAGGCCTAGATTTTCAAAAGACTCATATTACAAATGCCACTGTATAAGTTTATGGGTTCTCCCCAAATTTTGAAAACCTTTATGTTCAACAATAAGTCCCACACCTAGGAACCCTACACTGAAGCACCACACTCAACCTGAGCCCAGACTTCAAAGATAGTAGGACTTGTCTGCTGTCTATTTTACATCCTCATTATATAACATGTCACCTGACTTTGCATCAAACTCCTGGACTTACTCATTTTTGTCTTCTGAGTCCCATTCTCTGAACTCTCTGCCAAATATTACATGTAGTTTGTAAAGTGCAATTGAGACTCCTATACAGGTCAGTCTCAATAATAAAATGTGTTCCTCATCAAAATTATTTACAGTGTGACCAGGATTTTAGATAGATCACTTGCTGTCTGAGGACGAGGAACCTTCACTCTCCTGGTTGCTGTCGTTTCTTTTATATCAGCTTTAGCAATCATAAAATATCTTGCAGTGGTATTCTCTAAGTTTATTTTACCTAGGACTCATCAATTTTCTAAAGTTTTGTTTGGTCTTTTTAATCAAATTGAGAAAGTTTGAAAGTTTTTAGTATATACTTCATGGCATATTTTTTCCGTCCCTTTCTTTTTTGGAAACTACAATGAAATACATACTAGACTGTTGGATATTGTTTTAGAGACCATTGATGTTCCTTTAATATTTTAAATATTTTTCATTGATATCCTTTACCTGTGATCATTTTGTTACCTAATCTTAGAATTCGGTCATTTATCTTCTATAAGACTTAAATATATATTATATCCATCCAACAAAATAATCACCTTTTTTGTTTTGTTTTGTTTGTTTGTTTGTTTTCAAGATATGTTTTTCTCTATGTAATAGTCCTGGCTGTCCTGGAACTTACTTTGTAGACCAAGCTGGTCTTGAACTCACAGAGACCCATCTACCTCTGCCTCCTGAGTGCTGGGAATAAATATTTCAACACCAGGCTGAAATATTTACCCTTAAATCATGAGATATATTTAGTTCTCCTTTTTTGACATTTTCTGTTTCTGTTCTTATCATCCATATGTTTTCCTTTGAGTTGTAGATCATATTTATGACAGTCCTTTTTCTGGCTCTGTTTTTTTTAAATTTCATTGTCCACAGTTTCAAACATTTATACAATAAATTTAGTCATATTAATCCTCCCCCGTCAACCCCGTTCCTCTCTCTCTCATACCCTGTACATTCTTACTGGAATCCTCTACTCAACAAGTATGACAGCTCTTTCGAAGTCCTTACATCATAATGTATCATCTCTGTCATTTGTAGATCTGTATCATTTGATTATATTTTTTCCTAATGGGACATATCTTATTACTCGGGATAGATTCTTTTGCATTTTCTCCTCTTTGCCCTGAGCACTTGATGAGACCTTTCCACTCTGGGTAATCAAGTCTCAAAAATTTCCCATTCCTGTGTGAGTTTTGAGAGCTGTTAGATCTATACCGTCTTCATACCTTTTCTTTGTCAACCTTTGTATTTTTTTCCTATGCATGATGGAGCTTAACAATAAGACAAATATTCAGGAAAACACTATCCAAACTGGTGGAACTTTTCTCTTAGTAGCTCCATCCAGTGTTCTGCATTGGAAATCCCACTAAACCTCCTCATACTTTAATAACTCTGTCTCTCAAATTTAGAGACTACTGTGTTCTATTGATGTTCTACCATGTTCTTTGAAATACAGAAATTCTCACAGATAGAAAACTGTGATAACTATTAGGATTATTTTCCCCCTTATCTCTGGAATAAAAGGTCTGTGTTACCTGTTATCCAATTTGAAAACTATTATTTTGTATCTTTCATTCACTTCCCTGGTTGTTTAATAGTGAGGGAATTCAGTACAAATGGTTTCCTCATAGTTAAAAGCAGAAGACCCAAGAAGGCCTTTTGAAATCGCTGACTCATACCTTAACAATAAATCACCACTGTGTCTTATCACAAAATGTGGTCTCTTGTCAGTTCTTGTTTGATCAGAGTGTATATAGATAAACTGTCTTATTATGTCTCACCCACCACAATGTACAACCTGGTATGAAGTTACCTTTAAGCTCTAGCTTTACTGAAAAGCTTTTGAGACTAAGCCCCTAATGAAAATTATATTTAGTTTTCTATATTGGATAAGTAAACATTTGTGAAATGAGTTATCTTTTTATCTGAAAGATTATTGGGAGTTCTGGATTTAAAGCAAGAGCATTTTCCTCTCTTTTAAAGAACATGCCTCAGCCCTTAGGGAGATGGAGATACAGGTTTTGTTTTGTGTATCCCTAATTTACATTATGTACCTTTAGTAGTCAGTGATCAGTACAATCATTTAGACTTCAGAGACTCTTGCAAAGGCATAATCAAATTTACAAAAATTGGTAGTCACTTTTTTTCTCTTTAAAAGCAGAAGCATTATGCACTATATCAAAGCTGAAAGTTTAAGATTATGCCTTACATAGAGGAGTTAATGAAATAAGTTACTATTCTTATCAATTTTTTTCCTGGTCATAGGGGAACATTATCAGTAGCTTTGAATACTTGTTTATTCCCTCATCTCTTACAAAATCATTTTGTTGTGGTTTTGTTGCAAGCTTTTGAGTTTTTATGTTCTTTGAGTAATTTTATTAAGTAACATGTCATCGACCTCTTGATAGTTCTATCACTTGATGTTATTTTGCCGCAGGAAGCTGAGATCCAAGAAATAACGTATTTATTCAAAATCATCCTGTACATAAGAAATGGTGTTATAATATAAAAATCTGATTTCTCAAGCCTTTAAGCAAAATTACGCACCAAGATTCTTGATGAAAATAACAACCTACATTGGGCATTGTCATACCATCCTGAACACAATATTATCCCCAGAACCACAATAAATGCCACTGAAGTCATATGTGAATTAGTACATCATCTTAGATGCTTTATTCTACTGTTTGTATATTAATCTTAATTGATATACTCTATAAACAGGAGAACAATGTTAAGTAGTAATAATTTAAGGTATTCAAAATTCAGAGCACTTTGCTACTACCTTTGTAATCTACACTTTCTAGGAAAAGTTCAACTTTTTGTTTTAATTTTATTTACCACTTATTTATGGTTTGGTGGAAGGTAACCCTACGTTTATAAAATAGGAGCATGAATCTGTTTTTAAGTAACTTATTTGTAACTAAATATTATACAAACAAACACCAAAAGTAAACTAAGTAATTATAAGGGCATAATTCAGCAAAAACTACTATATCACTCCATCAAAGAATCAGGGCAATGACTAAGACAATCTAAGGCAGTGAGCTGCATATGACCTCTCTGTCTCCTTGCTGCAAACCACAGAACTATAAAATTTCCTTTTGATCGCTCACACAGAAATATGCTTGTTTATTGTCTGGTTGTTTGAAGATGAAAGTCTTCTCATTGAATTTTAGAAAAGAGACTCATAGCATTCTGTATACTGTGGCTTTGAGAAGATTTAGAGTCATCCTACAGACGTTCTAACTTCAGTTCTCTCGGTTCACATTCCTTCTTTTAGCCAGCATTGCCATCTGTGAGAGATTGTCAGATTTCCAAAGGTATTAGAGGCAATTTCTCTAAAACCTATTTAATAAAATAAAGAGAGAAATTGGAATAACAAATACACTGTAAATTCTTGACAATAACTTTTGGGGGATGGGGAACATAAAAGAAGTAACATTTTCAGAAAGAAATATTGTATACTCTAGAGTCTATAATAGGGGGTGTATGTACTGCAAATTAAATAAAATATTACAAGTTTCGTGGGAATCAGAGCAAATTATTGAAACTTATGTCTTATGGAGTTCAAAATTATCATTTGTGAGAACCATTTAATTTAAGCATCAACTAGAATGTTCCAATCCAGTCTTAAGGTTCCCCTTTCCTGGGACGAAAGGGAACTTATTTCATCTGCAGTGCAGTTCTGAAAGGTAGCATTAATTACTCCCTTTCCCATGCCATTGAAGCATATACAAAGTTTATCACAATGTTTAAGAGGAAGCAAAGAAGTCCTTCCCCATCTAGCATGAAAAAATAATAAGACCTAATTGGAGCATAGTGTGGTGAAAGAAGCCTAAATCCCAGCCATTGGAGCTAGATTGTTATGAATCAGATGAAGCTTGCTTCCAAGAAAGAGATTGCACATATTTCAGCAACTTGTATGTAAGAGCCTTGCAGGACAGACTGGAGCGAAGACAAAGACAAGCCCATGATGGACAGGATTCATCATCACCTGCCACCTTCAGCAGAATTGATTAGTTATACATATAGCATACCCTTGTGTTAGAAACATCCAAGAAGGGTTTGGGAGTCACTGGACTCCTATATTTGTTTCTCCACCTAATGCAGACATGGTAAGTTAAGCTTTTCTTACTTTCCACTGTTATTTGCCTCTAATTATCATACTGGGGGACAGGTGAATCAGCCTGCATTTTAGGCGCTACCATAGCTCAGATTTTTATCCTAAAACACTGGTAACATTATCGATAATTCATGTAGGTTTGGATACTCGCAGATACTGGAAAAGTGCGTGTCATGCTTTCTTTCATAAGAAATTGTTACAGACTATATAACTGCTGACTTGATAGTAATTTGCATTCCCTATTTATTTGTCTCAAAATAAACAAAGATGATACAGTCTTTAAACTTTGTATTCATTTAATAATATATTTAGAATAAGTATTTATCTATTCAAAGCAGCATTCATCTCTCTGTTACTTAACTAGGATTGTAATATGACCAGCTGCCTCAATCTCCTGCCTCCATGCCATCTCCCACCATAGTAAACTCTACCTGAAACTGCGAGCTGAAACTCATTTTGAGTATTTATGAATTTAAAACCCAAAATTGCTTCTAGTACTTATCAATGGTATCACAGTACATTGATAAAGGGTGCAAATTTGGTTCAACCTGCCTGGAGTCAAGTCTCACTTTAACAACTTACTGGTCCTGTGTTCTTAGACAAACCATATCTTTTCTTTGTTTTTAGTTCTTCTCTGAAATGAAGATAATAGTACTTACCTGGTTAATGGTTAATATTGGTTGTCAACTTCAAAGGATCTAGAAACATCTAGAAGACATGTCTCACAATCTTGCATCCTTACTGCCTTCATTGCAGAATGTTGACAGGAATAAAAGAACATTTTCCTCAACTCAGCTCTTAAACTTTTAGCATTATGTTCTTTAAGGCAAAGACCAATTAAATTAAATATTTCTCTATTCTGAATTCTATGTCCCTATTGACATGCAGTAAATGTTTATACACCTGAATATAAAGGACATATTTTACTAAAATAATGACTCAAATTTGACCTCAACACTTTGTACTTTCTAAAATATAAAGTAAAATTTTTGTTTCAAATCAAGTAGGAAGTCATTAGCAATACCTTTCAGAAATGTTCTAATCATGGCCTTCTATGTACCAAAACAGATTTTACATGTGTAATGAGATTTGTATATTAGTGACATCTGTTACTGCTTAATCAGCTCCTAAGAATAATAACAAATAATCACAGAAAATGGATTTAGGAAGTCTGTGTTTTAATTAAGTCTGTTTACCTGAAATTTTGATACATTTTTTTCATTCCCTGTTTATAGGTACCATTTTATCTGTTAGTAATGTTTTAATCTCTTCCAAGAACAGGCATTTATCTTTATTTTCACATTACCTCTTCTATGCCAACGGCCATCGACTTAGAGTATCTTCTAATTTTCACTCAAAATTACTTTATCACATTGTTGAGACTAGTGAACTTCTACATTTCAGAAGGAAGCCATTTGCCAGAATCACAGCCAGTTAATTCAGATGGTCAGATCATACAAATGAGGTCAAGTTTGATTCCTTACTTTTTAAAGATATTTGAGAACCTCACCCATAATTTCTGTATCTACATCATTTCCACCCCCCCTTCACTCAAAGTCCTCACATGTTTCTTCCCCCCAATTAACAGTCTTTTCTTTGATAACTATTAGTGTGTGTGTGTGTGTGTGTGTGTGTGTGTGTGTGTACACGTGAATATGTGTGTGAGTGCGTGTGTGAGTGAGCATGTATGTACACATGTATATGTATATACAAGCTATTGAATCCATTTCATGTCAATCATATACATGCATACCCAGGGCTAACCACTTGAGATTGAACATCTCATGCATAAACTTGTCTCTGGAGGAAACTAATTTTCCTTCTTCCAGCAGCCATTGACCACCTGTAGGTCTTCATTTAGGAATAGGACTATGTCAAATCTCCCCTGTCCACACTGGCATGTTAGCTAGTGTTGTCATTATGGTGGTCTAGTTTAGGCAACCATATTGCTGAGACTTGATGGGTGCCTTCTTCCTGTCATGTATAGGAGACAATATTTATAAACTGGCTTTCTAACCATGTTTGTTACAATCTTTCCCTCTCTTCTTCTGTGACTATTTTCTTGAATAATGATTGATATGGGAGGGTCCAACCCATTGTGGGTTATGCCACCCCTAGGCAAGTGGTCCTGGATGATATCAGAAAAGCAGGCTGAGCAAACCATGGAAAGCAAACCAGTAGGCAGTGTTCCTCCATCACTTCTGCTTCAGTTTTTACCTCCAGGTTCCTGTCCTGAATTATTTAGATGATGGACTATGATGGGAAATGTTAAGTGAAATAAACCCTTTCCTCCCCAAGTTGCTTTTAATCATGGTGATTCATCACAGCAATAGAAACCCTACGATATCCTACCAAAAAGGATATGTTGTTTTATCTACGGTAATTTCACAAATTTATTCTTCTGGAGTCCTTCCTCTACTTTCTGTATCTTCTCCTGCAATAATTTTAAAAAGTTACGAAGGTAATAAAGACCTCACTGTAAATGTATCTTCCATGACACCAAATAAAAGAAGAAAGAAATACAGATTTCACAGTGTGCCATCTGACTTTCATAAATAAATACTTCATAGGGCCTCACAGTTTTATTTTCTTATCAAACTTGACTTACACGGGCTGCTTTTTATATGTATGTCTGATGAATGACATTATTAACATTAGTTCATCATATTCACTTGATCCATAGAATCCTCATCCTTAAACCAGGTAAGTTTTAGACCCATCAAAGAGATTCTAGTTCATAGAAAAGTAGCATTCATTGACTATCGTTCCTTCAATGTGGCCCATAAGATGGACCCTGAGAAAACACCAGATCTCAGAGGTATGGAGTATCCTCATACCATATGCTCTTTGAGATGTGAATGCTAAGCACTACTAAATATATACTCAAGTCAATGTCAGTGGTCACAGATCACCTTTAAAAGCTAATAAAGTTCCATTCTTAACTTGAGAACTAACTAGGTCTAAGATGAAGAAGCTCTAGCAGGAATGTTCCTTGGTTCATATTTGCTTTTAAAACCCTGATCCGGGATGGAAAAGTGGATAAGAGCTGGAGCTACTCAAGCAGCCACTCATGTTGAGGAACATGATGCACCTTAAACATTCACATCTGGCTGTTATCAAATGTGAATGGATTTGAGATTACCATCAATAGAGGAATCAATATCTAGCAACAGGAGAAAGTAATATTCATTACTGCATTTTGAAGATCATGCATATAAAACATGTGTGAGTAAGGAATGTCTGCTTGCTTTTGCCACTGCACTATAGGCTAGCTTCTCCTTTAGTTAGTGCTGAATCCTCTTCTGTCTTGACTTTTGCCATTATATATGTCTTAACATAATATTGTGATGCAGAGGTCAGAAGATAGTGCAAGGTTTTCTATCAGAGGAGAGATACAAAATCGCAAATACCAAATGGTCAGTAGCCAATAAGGTACAGTCAATAGAAGCTCTTAGGGTTAATGCAGCCAGAAGGCTGGCAGAGGGAAGTAAAGAGTCTTGGAGGCATGCTCATTATATGAGTAGCTGCGCCTCTCTCTGGCTAACATATCTGCTGTAACACTCTACATCAAAGTGTTTCTTACTGGAGATCCAAGAATATTAAGATAATAGGCTACTTAATAGTTCTTAATTTTTATTAATTCTTTTTGCCAGCATACCAATATGTAGAATTGATTCATTGTGCCACTTACCACAAGTGTTTGTCATTATTCTTTTTTTATGCATTCTTTTCTCTCACTATTCTCCTGTAACCACCCTTAGTAGGAGAGGAGATATGCTAAAGAAATACATGCACCCTTCCCTTAGGCCATCAGACTTGAAATAATGGACATCAAAGAATTAAAATTTCCTTAGAAATACTGGGCTTAAGAAAAAAAGAGGCTGAAGCTCTGAGGCCAGCCAGAAGAAGAACTTACCTCTTGGAAAGAGGTTACACAGTTTTGACCACTTGTCCTCTACTGAAACCCAAACTTCATATCAGTACTTTGAAGATGAATCTAGTGGGTTATTGAGCCCTTTATGTGTTTCTCTTCCTGATGTGGCCATATTAAACAAATCTCCTTTCTTAGTTTTTCACTCTTAGATATCACTTTAATTGGCATATTGGGAGATATATGACTGGATCTAACTTGAAGAGATTGCCATAGGCAAGCATTTAATCCTAATATCTCTATCAGTACTCCCAATTTCCCTATGTATCCCTATTGGTGTCTGCAGCCCAACTGCCTCCTTTCTACTTCCATGTCACGTGGATTAATTACTTTGTCTTCACTTCACCCTTCTTTCCTCCTTTAAGATCTCTTTCTTTACTCTCATGGCTCCCTTTGTACTTATACTCCACATAGATAGACACACATGTAGAACAACACTTGTACATTTATATCTGATTTCATATAGGAGACAAAACATGCAGCATTTGTCTTTCTAAATATGACTTATTTTTTAACATAAAGGTTTCCAGTTGCATCATTTAAAATTATTTTGTGACCTGAGATGAACATTTAAATGGAGAGGTCTTGTGACACAAGCCTGTAATCTTAGGTACTTGGAAGGTTAAGGCAGATACACCACAAGTTCAAGGCCTGCCTGACCATAAAGTAACTGAAGGATTCACATTAAGTAACTTAGTAAGGCCCTATATTAAGATTTAAAAACAGAAAAATAGGAATGGAGATAGAGCTCAGGGGCAGAGTTCATTTCAACCATGCATGAGGTCCCAATTCAATCCTCAGTACCACTAAAAAAAAGAGATTTTTCAGTATTATTGCACAGCATGATTATTACAGTTAATAATACTGCATACTTCAAAATAACTACTGAATTTTAAAAGTTTTTACTATAAGAATGCTAAGCATTATGGGGATATATATGTTAATCTATCGAATCCCTTATAAGAATATAAAATATAAAATGTGTCAAAAATATTACATTCTATTTTATAAAATATACAATGGTTTATTTAAAAAAAAACCCTTAAATATACATATATGCTACATTATGAGAAAGGCTTCTTAAGGAACCTAATTCTACGCTTCATACCCATGATGCCAGAAAAGCAGGAGTAGTCACCCAGAGGATTTCATTTGGCTTTCCAGATGCTCTTTCAAAGAAGAGATTCAAAACATAGTAGCAGGGGATCCATGCTCAAGTTACGGCCTTCCTCACATGCAGGGACCTGGGAGTTATGTTGGAATTTCTTTTGCAGAATTAACACATCCAATCACTTGACAAATGTTCCCTTAGTGCATGTTATGTTCTAGGAGCTGGAAATTAAAGAAATTAAAATTTTCTTTCAAATTAAATTTCAAAGAAATTAAAGAAAATAAAATCTGTGCTTTCAAATAAAAATATTCTAATGATAAGGGAGTGATGCAAACAAAATGTAAACAGATAAACATTTTGTCTGAAGCTCCAGGAGGTGAAAGATAATAGAGTGATAGTTATTGTTTAAATGGTAGAATGAAGGAATGTCTGTCTATGTAACATTTAAGTTTTAACAGTCCATATCCATTAAGCACTAACCGTGTTGCAGTCTTCATATCTTTACTGAAACCCTGTAAGGCAGAACCATGATTATGCTTGTTTATGGATTAGAAAATTAGAATAAAAGAAATTAATTTTCCTAAGGAAACATGGTAAGAGAAAGCTGGGGTGTGAAGTCAATATGGTCCTGAATCCCATATGTATGAGCACGGTGATGTTTGTATTTTGGACTCTGCCTGAAGCAGAGAGGTATTTACACTTTTTCTCATTAGCCTGTGAGGCACCAACTGAAAGAGAGTTAGTACTGAAGCAGAGTAAGGGAGTTGCATGGCTGAGAGTCCCAGAAAGAGAAGAAATAAAATCACCAGTACTAGCTGGGTGGTGGTGGTGCATGCCTTTAGCCCCAGCACTTGGGAGGCAGAGGGAGGAGGATCTCTGTGAGTTTGAGGGCAGCCTGGTCTACAGACTGAGTTCCAGGACAGCCAGAGTTACAACAGAGAAACCCTGTCTCAAAAAATCAAAAAAAAATGACTAATACTATAATATTGTATTTAATTAATTATTTTATTTTATTTTATTAATGTATTACTTTATTTAACTAATATTTTTATTTATTATCTAGCCAAAACTAAGTTAATCATAAAAATACCAACTTTACGAATAACCAAACTGAGGTATAGGGTAACTAAGCAAATTGCCCATGTTCTTATAGAAACAGAGGACTAAGAGTATGATTGTGGGTTAACTTATCAGTAAAACCTATGCTCCTGCGTACCATGCTGTCTCTAGCGAGCTGAAAAAGATACAGAAGTTCAAAGCAAAAATACAGAGGGACACATGAGAAGGAAGGAAGGTAAAAAATTACAGCATAAAAGGGTCAGAGGGCTGATAGTGGCCTTAGAGAACTTTTTATAGTACAACCACAACTTCTACTTCTATACTAAATATCTGTCTGTTCAAGATGCTACAGCAGAATGAAGGAAACGCGGGTGGTTCATACACAACAACAGTATGTTCTGTCATAGTTCAAGGGGCTGGGAAGCTCAAGATCAGTTTACCAGCAGATATAGTGCCTGGTGGCTGTTCTGAGTGCTTTTACCCATATCTTTGCAAGATAGAAAGGCATTCAGGGTTCCTCAGGTCTATTGTATATGGATACTAATCTCATATGTGATTACTTTGCCTTTAAGGGACAGTCTTCCTCACAGAAATGTCATTTAATTGACAAGTATGCGGTTTCAACATTTAGATTTGGGGGAAGTACGCAAATACTCAGAGAACAATGTCAAGTTAGGTGGAATTTTAAGGATTCCTATGATTTAGAGATGTCAAGAATTGTGTCTAGTTTTATTCTGAGGCCTTATATTCTTATGAGTTCATCAACGTATATAGTTGTTGCTGTCTTTGAATTAAGTATTCTAGTAAAGCAAGGCAACTAAGTATACAAATGAACATTTAATACCCATTTGGGGTTTGAGTACTAGCAAGTAGTTGTTTGATAACAAGGCTTTATTTTTCTTTCCCCTTGAAAGGACAATTTAAAGCTGTCAGCCTTAATGAGATAACTTTAGAAATCCCTTGCCTGCCAACCTTTTCCTCTCTCATAATACAGTAATAACACTGCGGGAATGTCAGAATAATAGGCTGATGGGCAGTATTGGCAAAGGAAGCCAAATGGCGTACTGCCTGTCTTGTGCTGTAGCCTCTGTGTGGTAGGAGAAGCCAGGATGTGGTCAGATCACTTGTGGGTTGGGACTGACTCACCCCTTCATTATTCAGGGTGAGCGGCAAGTCTGCCTCTCCCGTAGGCCTGCTCAGCTTTTCCTCCTCTTTCCATTCCCTATCTCGTTTCTCTTCTCACTCCCAGAAAAAGTCTTTGTTAGACAAACAAAGCAATGGGTATACTTTCTTTAAAAGAGCCTTAGGTGGCTTTGTATAAAGGAAGCTGAGACTTCTCCCATAACTAGAGGCCATAGTCCCTGATGTCATTTGCTATCTTCAAGTTATTTTAGAAGGAAAATGTAGACATTGATTTTTGAATGCTGGGGTAGGGGAGTCCAGAGAAAGCACTGATATTCAACTTGGCCACTGTATAGCCAGGAAGCTACAACAATATCTGTTGAAAGTGTAATTAGAATTGAAAGTTAACATATAAATAAAATACGTGGAAAAAAAGTTCATTTTCAGGGGCTATTGCCAATTATCTACATTTTGAAGACCTGGAAGATCAGAAATACTATTCTGGTGTGGGCTTTGAACTTTTGCTGTAAAGAATGAGAGTAGACAACTTCTATGACATCTCCTGCTACTAGTAAGCCATCTGTCAAAGGAGTTCAGTGCCATTGTTTTTAAATCAGAAACCTTCTGCGCCAATGTCTTCTATGAATTTTCATTTTAACTTATTAACAAAATAGAGAACTGAGCTGACTCTTAATCCTTAATGGACCAGCATGCTGTCTGTGGCTGCACATCTGTATGTTATAGCCTCTGCTCTGTAGCACTTTCCCACCTAGGCAGTTAGCATGGATGAGTCTAATCTCTCAGCAAAGTCTATGCTTAGGAAATAGTTGTTAATTGAAGCACAATTTCTGTTGCTTTGCCAGATTTGGTTTGATGCCAAATTCTCTTTCCAAGATGCCAGTGACCACCTGCTGTCAGCAAGGGAAAGGAAATGGGGCAAAGAAATAAAGAGAAGAAGAGGTTATAGGATAGTCAGGGGAAAAAATGTGATTATGGAACACATTCCACAAATTAAGCAATCTACAGAGACTAATTTGGCTGGTGGCAAGCATCAGAGTGTCATGTCAGCTTTAAAATCAGAAAGCTGCCATTGTCACTTGGCTTGTAGAGATTCACATGGGGATAGAAGGGAGGGGGAACCAGTATGGTTGAAAGCCAGATAAGAGGAAGCTACACAAGTGCTGTGTTTATAGAATTCTCCTTAGGGAAATAAAACCATTGCTTACTCCACAACTGGATCCTGAATATTCTTAATGAGGAAGGGAGGGAAGCATGTTGGGAAGGGCAAGGGGGTTGGAAAGAGACAAAAGAACAGGGCTTGCTTCCAGAGACATGTAGAGGTAGAAATGGCAGGCTTGGTAACTATCTTAATGGGTAACATGCCAGACAGAATGGAGTGGAGGCTGATATCCAGGCTTCTGATGTTTGCTGAATAGGTAAGTGGTGGTTCTAGACATGTATGTGACCTTTCAGGCCATATGTTCAATTACTTCACATTTCCTTTCTTCGCCCTAGGCTCCCCATCTTTGCCGATGCCAAATAATTCCTTGACAAAATATTTGCAAAAAGATTTGAAAAACTATATTATACATGTGTTAAGGGACATCTAAAATCACACGCTGTCTGAGAAGTTGTAGGCTAAGAGTGATTGGATTAATTCTTTAAGAAAAAATAATTTAAATTTTTTATTTTGTATAAAAAATTTCATACCATATATTTTGATCATATTCTTTCCTCTCCCCCAAACTCCTCCCCGATCCTTCCCACATCCCTACCCACACAAATACTTGTGCTTATAACTTTTCAAAATTTTTATTTCTATCCAAACAGAAGAAAACAGGAAATGAGATAATTAGTAAAAAAGAAATTCAGTGAGGTATAAGGAAGATGATGTTAACCTTTAGAGATAAATAAATGACAATAAACAAGTGGATGAAACCTGTAGGTATCTTTAAGGGAAGAGATAATTATCCAGAGAAGTACATAATTGATTCAGCAACTCAAAAACAGGTGAATGTTATCTTGGGTGTTCATTTTGTAGGTGTCCTTTGCTTCTACCCTAAATGCTCTCAGGGGAACTATTGGTTCTATGATTTGAGAGAGTAGAATGACTGGGGCAAAGGATAGAAAAAAAAAAAAACATCGAAATGATATAACTCTGATGGCAGTAGATATGGAGCTAGAAAACTCAACACAATGGCTTACTTCAATTTTGAAAGCAATTTTCAAGTAAGATCTTTATGCCCAGCATCTGTTAAGAGAATGAATGCATTTACATCCAGAACATAGGGCACACTCATTATCCAAAATAAAGGAGGGGATGGCAGACACACAACAAGAGATTCAAACAAATGGATCAGATACTTCATCAAGCATGAAACCAGAGATGCTTATTCTCTCAAAGCTAAGGATGCAGATTTATTGGCAATGTCATTTAGATTTGAGGTTCATGGACTATGAAAAACATGAGCATTTTCTACACGCTGACATATATACAGGGAGACATTCATACATATTCACACACAATTCATATGCCTATTGGAATATCTCTACTTCTGGTTCTATCAGAAAATCAGAGTAATTTATTTTAATATAAGTAATAAGCAGAGAAGCCCAACACAGAATTTTGCCAGAAGAGTATAAGAGAATAAGAGGACTTCCAGTTAAATAAAACAAAATCTTATTAAAGGTACAGATGTGTGATTAATGGCCCAACATTTCTACTTAAGAGCTCATTTACACACGAATCTTCAATTCCTTTGTGATGGATTATGTCATTCTGAATTACTTGGTGTCTTTCACCATACCATCATTTGGGGGTGAGTCTGGAAGACTGATAAATAAAATCTCATTTGTCAATTTGTCATGGGTGTTCCTTGGCCTGAAAAGTTTTACAGACTTTATTAAATATAAGATTGATATGCTGGAAATTTCATGAGATTCTCTTCCTATGGGGAATTTTTCTTTTTTATATTTTGCTAAATATATATAATTTGTGATGTTTTATTTAAGTATTTTGAAAAGCTTTATTCACAGGAAAATAAATTCCTAAAAATGAAAACAACAACAAAATACAATCGACTTCATGGAGTCCCATCTTTTTTAATATTTTCAATCATTTTATTGGATTTTACCAAGAATAATCTTTATACCAAGCCCCAGAGCTTATTAATATCGCTCAGAAAGAAAGGATAATTAAACTGTCAAACTTGTGTCTGTATATGTGTGTAAAGAGAGTCAGAATGAAACAAGCAACAAAGGCGCCGAGGAACACAAGTTAAATGCATCATTTGTGTTAGAGTCACCTGTTCAAAAACAACAGTCATCCTCAAGAAGTTGCTTGAGTGGCCGTGGCTCCATTCTGCCTTCAACCAGCATCTCCTAGCACTCTAGTTTGATTTTGTGATCTTATCTACATGCTCTAGATATACTGTATAGCATATTTTAACTAGAAGTGTGTATTATATAAGTGTGTACCAACAAAGTTATTTCAAAAGGGAAAATAAATCAAAAGGTAGTTAACGTTTTTTTTTTTTTTTTCTTGAGAATTCCTATGGGATCTTCTAGTAATTTTTAAGGCAATTCAAAGAAACTATCACACAAATGATAACAAACGTAGGGTGTTAGAGAAAGCCCAGGGTAGGCTGAGGTATGACTGATGTGCATTTGGAACTCTTCATATACCCCCAAAGCATAATATGTTTCAGAGACTATTGCTTACTTGGCTCCTTCAGAGAAACAAAGAGTAGGGATTTTATTTTATTTCTTCTCTGTTAAATTCTTTATCTTTTTCCCTACACATGTCAATCCAGGAAATATCAACCAGGTGAGTTTCAAATAAAGGCGATTTTATTTATGGTAATTTATTAAATTAATAACATACATTATTGCACTGCATGGAATGCTGGCTTTGAAAAAGAAGTTAATTGGATGTGAGAGTTGTTGCAACCTTTTCTAATTGCATGAACTCATTGGCATTGCATCCAGCCTTCCCATATCAACACAGACCCTGATCTTTCTCTTATCACCAATCATCACAGAGCTATTCTGTCTGGCACCAGTTTATCTTTTATGAAGTGGTCAAATAGTACACTATATGAAAAGAAGTGACGCTGTGTATACCTTTTATAAATAGCAATTTACTGCTTAATGGAAGTTATACAATTGCCACCACAACTCCTACAATTTGCTTCAGTACATTCTCTCTAAGAAGAACTTATACCTCTATTTTTAGATTAAAGAATTCACCATAAAAGTGGGTGTATTCATAACATTACTTTATATTTTATTAATAGTGTATGCTTTCTTTCCTGTATAATGATTTAATCCTTCCAACTAATCAGTATGGATGATTACCAGGCTCAATAAATCAAGGTGCTATAAGTCATGTTTCTAATGGCAAAATTACAACTGAATCCCTGGTATCATGACTGGCATGCTCAATGCCTATATTAGCCAGTAAGGCTGCCACAAATATTTCAGATCTCCTTAAAAGCAACTATATATTAGGTTTATACTTCCCTGTCCCTTTGAAGTCATTTATAAATTACTTTCTTTGGCTGTGGAAATGTGAGCAGAAGGGTCCCTTGTCATTTCTTGGTAGAAGCATTTCATTGCCAGTATTCCAATCTAGCTTTTCATTTATTCTCCTGCAGTGACATGGAAACCTATTTCAAAATGGGTTGTCCTTTGAGCCAGTCCTCTGAATGATTACCTGACAGATCCTTCACCTTACCAAATTGTACTGAACATGAAATCTAAGTGAAAGATATACCCTTGTTATTTTAATCCAGTGGGGTTTGGGTTATTTCTCTTGACTTACAGACACATTCTTTCTATAGAAAGGACTAGTGTTTTCTTATTGAAGTATGTCTTTCTCATAGTCTTAGATCTGTAAAACCCTGCTCCTCTGGGACTGGTGGTTAATACTTTGGCAAATCTGCATCACTAACAACTTGTACCCATTCTCAAACTGAAGTAGTTTGGATTGGTGGATGGGCTGAAAGGAGATCCACTACCCAATTTGCTTTAAGCATAGTAGTGATAGATTCAGACCCTGAAGGAATATCATGAGTCCAGTAATTTTTTCCCACAACTTTCAAGCACATGAACATGCTATCTTCTTCCTACATGTGTGGTTTTACATCAGAAAGGAAGATGTTTCGTGTGAGAGGAGAGGAACACAGATTTGATTAGAAGAGATGAATACGGCAGTGGTCACAGTGGCATGTATTTGGAGGTAGCCTTGACCTATTGAGACTAAGTGCATTTCACATACTATCTATTGAAGAAGGTGCATAAGACTCAAGAAGGAAGGATAACTGTGTTTAGAAGCACCTTAGAACCAACATTTAACTCTAAAATGGAAGTAGGTTTCTCTGAGTATATCTCTTTTGACAGTGAAAAATGTCACATATTGGGAAAAAACTGGCAAAAATAATCAGAATTGGAAAAAAGAAACAGCATTCAGGAAAAAAAAAAATAGTTGCCTTCTTAGAGATAGAATTCAAACTTCAGCATGGCCTTCCCTTTGTAGTATACAAATGCTCTTTACTTCTCATTCATTGATCATGACCTAATCACTCAGATTAAAAAATGTAAAGGAGGTATAAAAGCTTGTTTTTTTTTTTTGTGTTGTTGTTGTTGTTGTTTTTTAAGGTGTAGCTGATTTCTGCCATTTGCGTCTAGGCTCTCAAGCCATTTTTGTTTGGGGGCCAAAAGATAAATGTTTTCTTATTTCTAAATGCTGTGTCTAAGCTTTGAAGCCTTTTTTAACTGTTACTTTTCACTGGTAACTGAACTCCTAAGGGAACTCAACCCCCCTTCTGGTTCCATTTTCTCTCAGCTGTTGGCTGTTAATAAGAAAGATTTCTAACTTGTAACTTTTTTTAAACCCCCTTTAGCTCTAAAAGGTTAGGAAGGAAAGGAAAGGAAGGAAGAAATTTTTACAGTCCTTTTCTGGCTGTTTTAATCTGTCTAAACCTGGAGAACTGGACTAACTTCCAACATCTATCTTAAAGAAGATAGGTCTTCTAACATCTATCCCATTAACATTTTTCCAGGTTATCTCAGTAACCTCCTCTGTCTGAGACTTCCCAGCAACTGTCTGCCTTCTTTCTTATTCTCTGAAACTGTCTTTATCTGAGCCTTGCCTTGTTTCTGCCTGTCTTCCCTATCATCAGCTTTTGGAGTTCCATGTCTCCCCTGACACTAACCAATTTCTGGTATTCACCATTGCCCTGACACCAACCTTCTTTTTCCAATGGACACGCTCTCTTGAATAGCTCTCACCAAGCTGTTCTCAGAAGTGCAAGGACCATGTAACCATAAGGAAGGTTCCACAGTACAAAAAAAAAAAAAATTCTTGGTAAAGCGTCCCCTTACAAGGAGGCTCCCAAATTTTAGAATACCAAACATACATAGAGAATATCTGAGAAATTAATACATTCAACTCTCCTTTGACTTGAGGAGAAAATAGATATCCAGAAAGTAAAAGAGCCTTTGTCAGTTCATACATAGCTATGAACATACACAGGACCGTCAGGATCCATACTTATTTAATCAAATCTGAAAGATATTTCATGTTTTAATTCTTAACATAAATGTCTATTTGGCATCCTGTAATATAATCTATATCCTCTGAACACTATTATATTACTGTGAGAAAGAGAATAAATTGTTCAAGTTATATAGAAGTTTGGGTTCCTATAACCAAGAAACCTAAATACTCCATGTCTTAATATTTAAGTGTGTTTGCCAGTCAATATGGACAGTCAAATGATACTACAACAATTCTATTGTGATAAATTGTAGCTCTCTGTCTCCCATAGCTCTACTGTCCTCTATTATTTTAATTTACTTGTTTCAAGACAATAATCTCATACTACTGTTACAGTGGCTGTACTAACTTCATGTTTTACTCTTCAACACAAGCAATTGAATTTTACATTATTTATTCTTTTTAATATGAGATCTCATTGTTCTAGTTTGCTTTTCTGTTGCTATGATAAAAACCATGAATGATAGGTCTTCTTGGACCTTTTAAAACTAGATAGATAATTGCCATTTCCCTTCATTACTTCTCAGAATTTTAAGGTAAGACCCTATTTATGAAGACACAAGACACTTCAGACATAGAAGGAATCAGAGACGGAAGCCTCCTCCCTGAAGGCTAGCTCTCCATGTATCTCCTATGTAGGCTGCCAAGAGGGAAGGGTAATCAATAATTCTACCCATATGTAAAACCTGTGAAACACATCAATGACTGTCCTAGGAAGATATCCCCAATGGTGCAATAGTGGCTCTAATATCTTGAGAGTAACCAATAGCTATGTAATTAGTATGCATACTAAACATATCAGATTTGTTTCTCTAAAGATGAACACTAAGAAAAAGACCACTGTTGCTAAGACATGTCTTCTATTGCTTCTAGTTGTAAAGTGTGGTAAGAGAAACTCAATAGAGAATTAGCCCATAAATAACCAGCAACTGTACTTGTATATATGATTGAAATCTTGATTTATGGAGGAAATTAATAAAATATTCATTTTCAACTGCTAGATCCTACCTCAATGTAAGGATTTTTTTAATCTGTTTCCAGCAATATAAATGAGGATGTTCACAGTAGGATTTTCACTTCCTTTCATACATGACCATTATGACACAATAAGACATAAGGGTATTAGTCACATCAGATTTCTCTAACCTGCCTAATATTTTCTTGACTTAAACTCTTATCCTGGAAGCACAATTGACTAGAAACAGAGAACTCAAATACAAGAAACTTTACCATCAAGGAGAAAGAGAATGTGCCATGATGCTAAGTGAAGTGTCATATCTGCTGAAAAAAATTATCTTTTTCTAAATTAAAACAAATTCATGAATGCATAAGAAAACAAACCTGTATTACATCCTGGAAGAGAGTCCATGGATGTAATTAATTTATTACTGTTTGAATTTTGACCTTTTTATAACAATGGCAGTTTTGTATAGTGACCTAAGTACAGATGTCACTCATTTTCAATAAATTCCTCTCTCTCTCTCTCCCTCCCTCCCCACTGCCTCTCTCTCTCTCACACACACACACACATACACACAAATAAAAGTTAGTTCTATGCTCAATAAAAGGACCCATATGCTGAAGAGCTTTGTACAGTTAGATAAGGAATTTAACTGTTTATCTTTCAATTATTGAGAAACTATGGAAAGTCTTAGGTTCCAAGGACTGATACAATTCTTTCTGATATCAATGTGGCAAATGGATTAGATGAGGATTCATAAAGAAAATATTGTTAACCAGGAAAGAAATGTTGAATTCAGGAATTATACAATAAAAATTGAAGTTGAAGGAAGCTCATGCTAATGTTACTAAGAAAGTAAAAGCAATATGATTTTGTCAATGGATGAATAAATATTAGCAGTAATGACAACAGAGATGGAAATAATTTGAAAATTTCAGACAAAAAGCCACTTGTATAGTGGTGCTATTCTCAGAAGTGAGGAAAGGAAGAGGAAAATTTAAGGAATAAGGTTGGTTCAGTTTTGTATATATTGAATATTATATGCTTGTGAGATATACTGGTGGAAATGTTGTTTAGGCAAGTGGAATATGTAAGGCCTGAAATAAGAGTTCTGAAATGAAAGTAACGTATAATCACATAGAACTGGCAATTTAGGCACTGCCTTAGAAGAGCTCATTCATAAACACACTATAGAGTCAGAGTAGGATAAACAAAGAGGGAGGAGTAGATTGAAATCAAGCACTGTAGGGGAAACCAAGAAAGAGTAGGAAGGTCATGAAGGACAACTGAGAAGTAATCCCACCCAGAAGTATCTTTGTACAGGGGATGGTAGTAAACACAGAGACTTGGAACTGATCAAAGTGCAGAGAATAAGTACCATGGACTCAAACCACAGATGGGGCACCTATATTACATCCCTTCCTCAAGGCTCAGGAACCATCACAGAAGAGGTGGTAGTAGAAAGACTGTGAGAGCTAGAGGTCAGGGAGGACAAAAACAAAAACAGCGTCTTCTGGGCATGGCAGGACTGCTGTCCTCATGAACTCACAGCAGCTGTGATAGCCTCTATAAGAACTGCAAGAGATCAACCTAGTCAACATTCAAGCATGGAGTGGGATTCATGATCCTTCACCCCTTATTGAGGAGCTATGTGCAGTTGATGCCTTCTAGGAAAGGAAGCTTCAGTTTTCTTTAAGGGAATGACTCCTGGTAGTTTGACTACACTCCAGTGGACATCCCCACACCCAGAAATATATGGAAAACACAAACTGTAGTCAGTCAGTTATTAAATACAAAAAAGACATGGAGTTGGAGAGTAGGGAGGTGGGGTAAGTCTGTTAGGAGTTAAGGCAAGGAATTGGGAATGATGATGATCAAAATACATCGTATAATAGTTTCACATAATTAACAAAATATTTACTTATGAAAAACATTAACATGAAATCCGTGTTTTTTCTTTTATGTTGTGGTGCTTTGGATGGAAACTGAGGCTTTGCACATGCTAAACAAGCACTCTCCCGTTGAGATATATCTCTAGTACCAAAAGAAAACAAAAATTTAGGAGGGAATTAAACAAGATTGAAGAACAAAGTAGCATCATAACAGAAGATTTTTCATTGAGTTTGTAAATATGGAGTTCACTGGTGACCTTAGAAAAAGCAATGACTGTGATGGAAGGTAAAGAAATTGCACACGCGCGTGCGTCTGTGTGTGTCTCTCTGTGTGTATGTGTGTGTGTGTGTATGTGTGTGTACATACATATATATACATATATAGAGAGTCATTAGAATCATATATATATATATATATATGTATGACAGTATACACACACACGTGTGTGTGTGTGTATGTGTGTGTGTGTGTGTATACTGTCATCCCACGTTCTAGTATCTCTGATACTGTCAATGACACTGATTCAAAAAGAGCTAACATGTAGATTTTAGATGATGATCTAAGAACATGATTCATATTTTTATATTAGACTTACCACAGTTCTTTCCTTAGTATGATCACATAAGAGAAGCATGTTTTAATTTTCTTTTCCATCAAGGATAAATGATGGGGAGTCCCAAAAGGAAATTAGATAGCAGACGGGCATATGGAGCATTGAATGGTCTTTTTGTTGTTCATGATGGCACTTGAATAAATAAGCAATTCTACGTTAATCTTGTGCTTAGAGAAGGAAGATTCTAGTGTTTGAATGTACTTTGGAGAAAACTAAGGTCAATCTCTATAACTGATGACATATGACTCTGTGAAGCTGAAATACAGCGTATTGTTTGGTATGTGGTGGGTAAAAGAATTCAATGCAACATACATGGGTATAACTCATTCAAATATCCCTTGACACTTTTAGACATTAAATCATCCATAAGTGCAAAGTTAGCATTAAAGACATGGAAGTAAGTGAAGGATCAATATAGCATTATTCAAACTTTGAAATAAAGAGATTAAGCCTTAAGTTTTTCAGTAGGTCAGCCATGTACAGTGTGCCTATTCTATGCACAGATTGTGGGCATTATGGCAGGACTCTTAGAAGGCTTAGTACACTCACTTTGTATGAAGACCTTCCATTCTGTTTATGAACTAAAATATAGTTGTGTGAAAGAGTAGTTATGTGCAGTAACTACACAATGTCGATTTTAACTACACCTGTCGATTTTAGAAATCATGAGGAAAATGGGGAAATAGGAGATACCTGGCACAGACATGTAGAGAATATTATAAATGAACTATATAATACTCCACTATTATCTGTGGTTTAGACTGCCTGTGATTTCAGTTATCCATGCTTTCAGTTCTATATTTTCATCTGTGATCTAAATACATTCATTGGAAAATTGAAGAAAAAAGCAATTCACAACTTTCCAATGAATTTTCTAACAGCATGCCATTACAATCTCTCTATTTTGTTATTGCTGTTATTAACTTCTTAGTGTGCCTAATTTATAAATTAAACTATCATAAGTACATATGTATAGCAAAATAAAGTATATATTGAGTTCTATACTGTGTTATTTTCAGGCATATACTGAGATTGGAATGTAATTCCTAAAGGTAAAGTAGGACTATTATGTATAATTACTGGAGACAATGATTTTAAAATGTATTATTATGTTGTAGTTGTTTTGAATTTTTGAAGTAAGATGCTAGGTATTATAGGATGTCCTTTAACTCACTATATAGAAGATGACCTAGAACTGAGTCTTTTGCCTCTACCACTCAAGTACTGAGTACCACAGTGCCTTGCTTCAAATTCATTAACTTAGAAAAATTTTATCAATATATTCTTATTGTCAGAGCTTTTTATCCATAGTGGAACTGTAATTTTTATTTCTAGGCATGATGGTGAATGCTGATAATCTGAGGAGGCAGAGACGGGCAAATTTCTATGTGTTCTGTGCTAGCTGGAGCTACGCAGTGAGACACTGTCTCCAAAAGAAAGAAAGGGAGGGAGGGAAGGATGTAGGAGGGGGGAGCGGGGAGAAGAGAGAGACAGAGAGAGAGAGAAAGAGAATTCCTATCTTTTCTAATAGTCCTATGTGATGTTATAATAGGAAATTTATTATCAAAATAATTATCTAAAGTGGTTTCCAAAAGTGATTACAAAATGGAATATTTCTTGAGGAAAAAAATTGCCAAAAGGTTGAATCACAAAAATTCAATCACAGTTGTATTAGCAATGCATGTCATGCATGTTTTTTTGTGTAATTTTTGTAGTTGTCACTTCAAAAAGTTTGTAGTTGTATAAAAGATAGTTTATCTCATTGCCTTTACTTCATTCCAAACCCAATAAACATGCAATATACAGTGCTATAGTAGATTTGATTGACAAACATAGGTGATTTTGAGTATTCAGTATTTTCTTCATCAGCCATCATTGAGGATTCATTTTCTATACTAAACTGATTAGATATGTGCCTGTCATCCCCACCTATAGATCTCTCTTGAAGAAGTCGAAAGCATCAGAATATAATATTTTCCCTTTACTGACTGTATTTCTCCACTCTCCTACAAATCCCACTGCATTTTTCCATTCTGTGGTGGGATGTAGGACACAGTAAAACTGTGGTTTCCATTGCTATGAAGCTATGTGAGGCTTGAGGATTTCAAGATGTTCCTGGTTGTAGGGTTTTTTTTTCACTTTCTTTATGCACTGCATACTTTACAGTCATTTTACAGCATCAGAGAGACTATGAGTCCTTTTGGCTAGATACCATGCACACAGTTTTAGATAAACAAATATATGTTTATGCTACACTGGGTAGAGTCTCAAAAACACAGTATAGTTTTTGAGGGTGGGGTCACTTACTTTATTCAAAGCTAAGTGATATGTCAAACATAGAGGTTGTATAAAACAAAGACCATGCCTAATAGGATTGATTTGATACTTTGATGTTTATACGTTATATTTTTTCCTTCAAATACGTTTAATTATACCTCGAGTCACTTTAAATCACAGCGCTTGATGCCTTTTATGAATGATTTCAGTCTTCTCCAGTGGGATTGGAATATTTCCTTTCCAGTTTTGACTCTTTAAATTCCAGATACTAATGGTAAGGAAACAGAAAAGCCCTGAATATCCTATGTTCTGATTTTTGGAGTTCTGTGGTAGAGACGTTTTTAATGATATTGGTTCCTTGAAATCGTGCCACTAATAATCTTACATATGGAGCAGAGGCCAAGTTTTAGTATCGATACTTACCAGGCAACTCTATATCATTTCTAAAAGTGGAATAAGGAAGAGAAGCTAAAAATGCATCAAGGATTTTGCTTTAGTAGTTTTCTAGAGTTATATGATCAATAAAGAGTTGTTGAAGAAATAAAATTAAGCACTGAGTCTTATGTTGCCCTCAAGTTAATGCTGTGCTGCCATGTTTATAATTGAAATCTCTTTTATATTGAGGGCTTCTTGTTTCTTCTAGAGTTGAACTAAAAATCCTAACTGACTAAAAATCCTAACTGCTGGATTTTTCAACCTTGTCTTTCAGGGAATAATGTTTGCTAAAGGTAGACTATTGGTATGTGCCAGATGCCTGACTTGCTTGTCTTGCATGTCTTATGGATGAGCTTTCCATTTGGGGAAAGAGTTTCTGCTGGCTAGTTACATTTACATTTGGCATTTGGGAATATCAGCACTAAAACAGAGCAATTGCTTCCTTCAACTAACTTTTCACTTGTGTTTACCATGCCAGTAACTTGAGCTTCAGTTTCAGGAAAAAAAATTGTAAAACCCTCTGGTGATTTTCAAACCATAAAATAAATATAGATGAGGGAAATAAACATTTAAATTAGAGCTATAATTAGACTTTTAAAAATAACCTAAACTTTACAGTTACAAAAGTAGCCAAACACATTTACTTTAAAAAAGTGTCCAGGGAAACATTAGTAAATAGGCCTCTAGCTCTACTCTTACACCCAATAATCTAATATATAGTAATCACTGAAATATTAGCCTGTGAATAAATAATAATAATAAAACAATAACATTTCAGATGCTACTACTTCTACTGTTTATACACCTACAGACAGAATTACTTGTAGCACTGAGAATATAGTCAAACACTAAACTAATGACTTTTCAAATCACACTTATTCTTTATAAGAATTCTGTGTGACACAGATTATCACTTGTCCAAAATTGGTTGGTTTCTGGTGCTAGTGACATAATTTCACAGGCCTAGTAAATTATAAAGAAAAGTGTTCACCATTATAGTAATAGGCTGGAGACCAAGTCTGGCCATGGCCTTCTTACTGGTAGAATCCTGAGGAAGCACAAGAGTATCACATGTGAGAGACAGGAAGTACTAGGGAGACCTAGCCAAACTAGTTTTTAGAATAGATCCATTCTGGAGATAGCCATTAAGACATTAATCCATTAATCACATGCATAAATTAATCCATTAATACTACATTAATATAGGTCTGAGATATTGTGTCACTAGCACCAGAAACCAACCAAATTTAGCCAAGTAATTATATGTGTCACACGGAATTCTTATAATGAAAAAGTGTGATTTTAAAAGCCATTAGTTTAGTGTTTGTCTGATTAATACTGGCATTAATACCATTTACCCAAGGAACCTCCTTGCTCTCACACTTTTGTTTAAGTTCAAATGGTCAAAATTAGAACTTCTGAATTGCAAGCTCCAAAATAATAAACGCCAATATTATGTGTAATGAGAAAGACAATGACAAACACAGAATCTGATAAGCCTTTTCCAGCACCGGTCTTGGGCATCTGAAAAGTTTACATCTGGTGGAATAATTAGTATTGAATCAAGACTTCAGCAAAATGATTTTTTTCACAGATATTCATTATTCAGAATATGAAAGGTTAAAAGTCAAGTTCTCAAAATATTAAGCTTTATGTTATCACTTCTTCTCCCAAAGACTTGTGTGTGGGCTTGAACACAGAAAAAATATGTTTAAAATGGCAGTGGATAAGTACAATATAATTTAGGGCAATATAAAATGGAAAAACATCATATTTCAGACTGAGACACAGAAGGTATGACACTTCCCCTCTGGGATCCATCTATTTCTCTTTTTAAAAGTCTTTTGATTGGTAGCTAATGATTTCAGAGGAAGTCATCACAGAGTCATGGCTCACACTGGTACACAGACACACACTGGTGAATGTGTATATGGCTCCCACATTTTCATAGCTCATAATGTGAAATAAATTTCAAATAAGTTTTAGAAGGCAAAGAACACATTTAAGCTGCAGTTTAAGCTACAGTATTACTCCATGTGACAAGAGTGTTGAGGATCAAAGAGAGAGATAAACTTGTTCATGATTGCCTACGTATGAGGATGTAAAGTCAATGTACAGTGCTGTCTCTAAAAGCCTAATAAAATTCACAAATCTATGTGCCTCAGAACACCAACAAGATGGTAAACATGCTGCACAACAAAATGCTGGGTTTCTATCAAATCACAAAATAGATGAGCTGTGATAGTTATAGAGTCTACACAGACACTGTCTACACAGTATCTGTACAGATAGTTAAGTAGCCAAGATGTCAGTGAAGCTAATCTGATTCCTTTACCTTTCCTTTAACACTACAGTACTCCCAGTTTTTGAAATAGTGTAGCACTGGTTGTTTTTATAACTTATTTTATTGATATTTTTACTATGTAGATAAATATATGATAGCATTAATGTTATTCAATAGGGCATTGTTGATAAATCAGTCTGAGTGCTTCTCTGCCCCAAATCCAGTATTTTTTTTTAAATCCAGTAAAATCGGGCTACAGTAAGTGGAAAAGAGCTAAAAGACTTGGAGACGGATATTCATAGGCAATGTTTATGCCTTGGTGCTGACAGGAGGAAGAAGGCTAAGAACTGATGTTAAGTGAGCTTCATGCATTTTTTTGTAGTGTACTCTGGCAGAGGCCACTTCTCTTGTGTCTACCAGCTAAATGACTGCACAGCTGCCAATAGTCCACATCCCCCATTTCCCGTAACAAGAGGCTCAGGATAATCACCTTGACTTACCCACCCCTGAGACAGCTGGGGATTCTGCTAATGCAGGAACTTTCACAACTGTAGCAGGATTGTGTGCTTTCAGAAAAAGATGATCCACAGCAGACAGACTTCTCAGGCTAAGTACCTAGTGGCTGCAGGACAGGACAAACAAATCCTTCAAAGTTAAGAATTATCAAACCAACCAAGACCTCGAGGTGCATGTAGAAACAAACTTCCAAGAGACTTAAGCAGAGACAGGATTGTTGGGATAACTTTAAAGGAAAATGCTTTGGCAACTCTTTTAATTTGATTGCTTTAGGATGAATTATTCTAGGCCTCTTTTGCGCCAATGCTAAAAGTATTTGTTGTGAATTATAAAAATAAGGTTAAAATTTCTTAATTTCCCATACTGCTAAACAGGAGGGAGATGAGTGATATAATTTAAAACTGGGTGTGTGTTGCAGAATTGTTGAGGTATCTTAAATGATATATATCTGGCTTAGAAATGTGTTATGGGATTTTTTTTTCTTCTGTAGTCACACATTAGTTTTTGTTCAGACTGAGAGCTCAAGAAGTTGAAAGTTCCTGGACACAGACCAACTGGCATAGGGCAGGCAACCTAGAAGCAAGGGTTTAACCCAGAATCTGGGGTGTAAGATCTGCTATAGCTAAACTATAGGGGATTAAGTACTAATGGTTATTCTTGTCTTGACTGTATTGATAACATGCAATCTCTCTTTCCAAAGTCAAAATATATTAGAAACTTAATTCCTTTGTGAACATTAAAATATTTTGATAATTCCATATTTTCTGATTCTAGAAAGTTGTAACCATTCATTACAAATATTCACAATGAACATAAATAATACAGAATATTAAAAGCACCTATAAGTCTATCATTTAAGCAAAATAGATATTAAAATCTCTATTTTGACCAATTTTCATTCATAATTATAAATGTAGAGAAAATGAAGTTTATATCTGTCTATTTGAGATTTGTCCTGATTCATTTAATATTTATTGAGAACATTTTCTATATAGCTGTAAGTTTCTTAAAAGCAAATTTAAAGATCTGTAATATTTAATCTCCTGAATGTACCATGATTAATTTAATCATAAACAATTTCTTGGTCATTTAGACTATCTATTTCTTGCTAACACAATGAAGTTATTGTAAGTAAATGCTAAAGTACAACACTGCCTATTATTTCAAGACAGGATCTTAAATGTTGATATTATGAAAAGGAAAACAATACATACTTTTGAACCTCTTCTTAGATAACACTATGAAACAGCTTTCTAGAAAATTTTATATATTTTAAAATCATTTCAACATTGTATAAAATTATCCATCTCTGCACACCATCCATTGTCTAGAATACACATTTAGGTGGAAATGTAGGATTTCAATTATTCTCATTTTCATTATATGATCTAAGATACAAATGTGTGGGACAGACTTGAATTATATAACTATTTTGAAAACGATTTATTTGAATGTGTTGTCTCCATCTATTATTTTGTTCATTGCCTGTAAATTCTACAATGAAAAAGCATGTAGGAAATTTCATTAAACCAATTATCAGTTTGAAAAAAATATCTGTGTTAATAGTATTTTCTTCCATTCCAAAAGCAAGAATTTATCCACTTAGTTTAGATGCTTTAAAATTAAATGGTATTTTATATTTTTTATTATAAAAACTAACATTTGTTAAATATATTCCTAATCATTTCATGTTCTTTATTCCACTAAAACTATCATTTATTAATTTTAGTTTGCTTTTTTATTGCTGTGATAAACACGATGACCACAAGCAACTTGGAGGAAAGGGTTTATTTCATCTACAGCTTAAAGACTTTCATGAAAGGAAGTCATGGAAGGAACTAAAGGCAGGAACCTGGAGGCAGGAATTAAAGCAGAGACTGCAGAGGAATGCTGTTTATTGACTTGCTCCTTAGACTCAGTGTCAGCTACCATTTTTATACCTCTCAGAATCATCTGCTCAGGGGTGGAACCATCCACAGTGGGCTGAGTACTCTCACATAAATTACTGGTTAAGAAAATGTCCGATGGTCAGTGGTGGCACACACCTTTAATCTCAGCACTCAGGAGGCAGAAGCAGGCAGATCTTTGTGAGTTTGAGGCCAGCCTGGTCTACAGAGTGAGTTCCAGGACAGTCAGAGTTACAACAGAGAAACCCTGTCTTGGAAAAAAAAAAGCAGAAAGGAAGGAAGAAAAAAAGTAAGAGAGGGAGGGAGGGAGAGAAAGGAAAGGAGGGAGAGGGAGAGAGGAAAGAATAAAGAAAGAAAGAAAAAAAGAAAGAAAAGAAGGAAGGAAGGAAGGAAGGAAGGAAGGAAGGAAGGAAGGAAGGAAGGAAGGCCCAACAGACTTGCCAACAGGACAATCTGATGGAGGCATTTTCTCAACTGAAGTCTAGTCTCCCCAAATGACTCTTGCTTGTGTCCAGTTGACAAAAAGCCTAACCAGCCCACTGTCCATCTTTTCTTAGATGTATGTTTTAATAGGTGCTGTTGGTCAAGTTGATGTCTGGTACTTCGTAGAATTTTCTTTTATTGTGAAGATATTATATCAAATACCTTGATTCATTTATAGATGTAATTATTTTTATTTAATAGTATATTGGATTATCTACTTTTTTTCATATTACAGTAGCACTGAATAAGATTAACACCATTTGTTCATATGAGTAATCATTTAATACATTGTTATTTGTTGTTACAAGTCTATGAGTCTATAGATCTATAATCATAAGCAATATCTGTGTAGTTTTCATTTCTCTTAAAAATGTGTTTGTGGTATATATGTGTGTTTATGTGTGTGCACTTGGGCGTGAATGTGTGCACGCACCTGTGTGCAGGTGCATGTGGAAGCCAGAATTTGATATTGGATGCCTTCCTTTATAGCATTCCACATTATATTTTGAGATGGGCTCTTTTACTGAACCTGGAGCTCACTGATTTGGCAAGATTAACTGGCCAGGCTAGAGCTTCATGTCTCCACTTCTCCAGCACTAGAATTATAGGTGGCCTATAGATTATTCAGAAATATATTGTTCAATTTCCAAGTATCGTCCATTTTGGTATATTTTTCAAGTCTATTTGAAAAGTTATATGAATGACACCTGGGTCAAATTAATGATTGTATGATTGTAATGCTCAGGTCTCCCACAACCTTTTTAGTTTTCTTTCTGATTGTTCCATTATAGAAAGACAGAACCTGGCATTGCTATCCATAACAGTAGATTTATTTAACTTTATCAGTTTTGCTAAGTTTTGCTTTTGTGTCTTATAGCTCTTTTATTTTATGATATCTCCTGTTCTCCTGTTACACTGTTTTATCATCATCAAATGTCCTCTTCTACCCTAATAGTATTTCTTTCTCTGAAATCTTCTTTATGAGATATTACTATAGCCATTACTACTTTCTTTTGATTGGTGTTTGGCGTTTTACTTCGTATCATGTTATTCTTACACTATTTATTTCTTTGTATTTGAAATGTATTTCTAGTAGATGGAAAGATGATATTTCTGTGGCTAAGAGCACTTTCATAGATCCAAGGCTCAATTCTCAGCACTCCCACAGCATATTATAGCCATCTAGAGCTCCAGTTCCAGAGGATCTGGTGCTGTGATCTGGCCTCTATGGGATCCTGCATGTACATGGTGTGCATAAACATACACAGGGATGCACACATGAACACATTAACATAAACAAACAAACAAATAAATAAATAAATAGGTAAATTAGTAAATAAATATGTAAATAAATAAACAAATAGAAAACTTGGTACTCTTGGCTAGGCTGTGATTTTTCAATGAAAAAAGAAATAAAAGTGATATTTCTAGAGGACAGCTTATACTTGTTCCCTGTTGTTGTTATTGCTAATGTTGTTGTTGTTGTTTAAATTCATTTTTATATGATGCATTTTCCTGCTTCATATAGTTTAGGGCATTTAAATGGAAGCAAAGAAGTATAAACATTTATTCAATTCTATTGATTGGTTCACTGGTCTCACTATTAAATTTCACATTGCTATTTTATCAGTATCTTATATAATATGCTTTGCCATGTTCTGACTAGGTGGCATGATTTCAGAAATTCATGTCTTTTTCACATTCCTTTGAGTGTTTTTTGCTCAGGGGTATTCACCAGCATAATTATAATTACATGCTTCATCAGATATGGAAAATAGTCTTTTACCCCAAATTATTGGTTTCCTCATTCCTTCCTGTTATGGTTTATTTTAGTTTACTGATTTTTTTGAATATTTAATTTGCTATTGATCTCATCCATAAACCACACTGTTTTATTTTGAATACTGTATTTTCATTTCTGTAATTCTGTTTGCATCTTTCTATACATATTTGTTTCTCTCATTGTGTTTGTATTTTACAGTCTTCAACAAGTTGAGGATATTTATGAGTACATGGAATTTTCCTTGAATTTCTATTTTTTCTTGATTAAGCAGTGGTTGGTTGTGAGTTTCTGCTTCTTTTAGGTGATGTAATTTGTTTGCATATAGTTGCACAAAATTGTACCTCATGGTACTATTGTGGTTAGACCACCTGTACTCTCACTTCTTACTTGCTTTGATTTCCTTTTCTTTCTTTCCATGTAGATAAAGATTCATTAATTTTTCTCAAATTAGAAAAATTTCTAATAAAACATTAACTGTTTTTTTCCTGTTTTTCAAATGCTCTGATTATTTTATTATGTTGTGCTTTTTGTTATTGATCTTAGCTAAATATGGATTTCTTTAGTTCTTTTAGTGGCTTCTTGAGTTGAAATACTAGAATATTATTCAAAATATTTTCTTTTTTTGAACACAGTTTATTATTATTACTCATATATTATTATTATTATTATTATTATTATTATTATTATTATTATTGCCTTTTCCTAAAACTAAGTTGTATCACAGAGGCTTTTGTATAATTTGCTTCTACTTTAGTTTTTCTCAATGTATTTTAAATTTTTGTTTTGACTCCTTTGACCCATAAGTTACTTGTATTTGTTATATTTACACATTGAAATAAATATTCTATTTTTCCTATTCCAGATGTATTGTTTCACAATACCACAGTCTGAAAAGGTACTTAATATGAGTTGAATCTTCCTAAATTTGTTAAGGCTCATTTTATTTGGCTTAACATATGATCTATCCTGGAAAATGTTCCATGTTCACTTGAAAAGAATGCATATTTTGCTGCTATTTGGACAGACTGTTCTGTATATATTTGTTAGTTCCATTTGGCCTAAAGTGTAGCTCAAATCCAATGTTCAAGTCCAGAAAATTGATTTTCTGTCTGGATGATTTATCCGTTGCTGAAAGTGTGGTGTTAATGAAACTGGACCCTATCTTACAGCTTCCAGAAAAATCAACTCAAAATGGATTAAATACCTAAATGTGAAAACTAGAACTGTACATCTCCTATAAGAAAATATAGAAAAAATCTTTTTGACATTGATCTTATCCATGATGCTTTCATATAGGACACCTACATCCAAGACAAAATAAGTGAAAAGAAATGGGAATATACCAAAGTGAAAAAATAGCAGTCAACAAAATTAAAATGCTGGCTACAATTTTGAAGAAAATACTTATGAACTATATAGCTGATAAAATTTTCATATTCAGTACATTGCACACATACAAAAATCAATAGTAAAAGTATATAAATAAATTAATTGACTTAAAACTGATCAAAATACCAAAATAGTCAGTTATTCATAGAAGAAATGGCCAGTATTGTCAATCATAAGGGAAATGATTATCAGCACCACAATGCTATATCACTTCAGTAGGAATTAGTCAATCAAAACTTAAGAGGTACATTTTGATGAAAATATAAATAAAATTTAACCCCCATATATTGTATGTGGGAATTTAAGTTGGTAGGGCTATTATGGAAAAATACGCAGAAATATAGATAGATGATAAAAGATGATGATGACGATGATAGATAGATAGATAGATAGATAGAGAGATAGATAGATAGATAGATAGATAATCTCATATTGTTCAACAATCACAGTACTGGGTATAAACTTAAAGGAAGTACAACCATATACTTACAGAAATACCCATATTCGAGATGAAGACAAATACAGAGACCCACAGCCAGACACTATGCAGAAGATTAAAGACCTTGGAATACTAAGCTCCCAACAAGATGTCTCTATGAAATCCCTTTGCTCATAATTCAGGAAACCCTGTATAACAAGAGGCAGAAAGTGTAACAGCAACAGGGGATGGAGGATGCTAGGAGAACAAGTCTCTCTGAATCAACGGGACAAAACTCATATGAACTCAGAGACTGAAGCAGCACTTGCCAGGTCTGCACATGTCGGCACCAGGTCCTCTGTGTATATGTTACAGCTTTCAGTTTAGTGGTTTTATGGGATTCCCGAGCATGTGAATGAGAGAGTCTCTGTTCCTCTGCCTTCTCTAGGACTTTTTTCCTTCTGGTTGTTTGTTTTGTCCAATTCTAATCTGTTAGTTTTTGTTTTACCATATTTTATTTATTTTATTTTATTATTAGTTTTTTATTTTTATTCCACAGAAGCCTGTTTGTTTTCTAATAAGAAAAAGGGAGTGAATCTAGATGGGAGAGGAAGTGAGGGGAACTTGGAGGAAAAGAGGAAACCATAATTAGGATATATTATATGAGAAAAAAATCTATTTTCAATAAAAAGAAAGAAAATACCCTCATTCCTACATTTGTTTGCAATATTTCTTTCAATAGCCAAGGTGTGTAAACAAAAACTAAATATTCACTGAAGAATGTCTCGATAAAGAAATTGTGAAATGAATGTGATTTATCTTTTAAAAAAACTGCTGGTTGATGGTGGCACATGCCTTTAATCCCAGCACTTGGGAGGCAGACCCAGGCAGATCTCTGTGAGTTCAAGGCCAGCCTTGTCTACAGTGTGAGTTCCAGAGCAGTCAGAGTTACAACAGAGACACTCTGTCTTGAAAAAACAAAATAATAATAATAATAATAATAATAATAATAATAATAGTAATAATAATAATAAATTAAAAATGAAGATACTGACATTTGATACATCATGGATAAAGCTGAAAAACAATAATGTTAATTGAAATGAACCAAACACAATAAAATCAATACTGTAAAATCTTCAACTATGCATCTTACTTGTGAAATATTTTCAAATACAAATATGTAGAAGCAGAGAAAATAATAGCAGTTACCAGAAGGAAGATAACAGAGTGGAAATCTAAGTCAAAGTTTATAAAGTAGCAATTATAAATGATGTACAAATGTAGAGGTATAAAACACAATGTATGAACTATATTTAATTCCAATGTTTACTACGAATTTTCTAAAAGATATTTCAAGTATATTAGAAAATGGATGTGTTGAACCACTTATAGCAGTGATTTTTCTCTCTATTCGTCTATCAAAAATTCATGTTCTGCATCTTCAGTTTTAACAGAATAAAGCTCTAAAATAGTCTTAGCACTACCTGAAAAGAGCATATCCAAGACATGTGAGTTTGCTTTTGGTATTTGTTCAAGTTCTTTGTGTCCTATTCTCAATATTTGTATACTGTACATTTAAAAGCCTTCCCCAGATTGTATCTCTCCATGAAACATTTCTTGTCACTCCAAAACTCCATCACCCCACAAACTTCATAGATATAATTCTACTCTCTGAAAATATTTGAAGTAATCACTTTGAACTTATTATTGGCCCCTCAACATATCCATACATATTTCCAAATTACTCTGTGGGAACTCAACTGACCTTAGTAAAAACTGTTAGTCTAGTGTGGTGGTACTCATCTTTAATCCCAGGACTGAGGTGGGAAAGGCAGGTGGATCTTTATGAGCTTGAAGCCATCCTGGGATTTACTAGCAAGTTCTAAGGCAGCCAAAGCTACATAGAGAGAACCTGTCTATAAATAAATAAACCATGAAGTAGAGATCTGAGTTTCAATAAATTGACATTTATTGGGTTTACAATGTAGGTTCAGTGGCTCCAGGTTCAGTCCACAGCATGCTCACTAGTTGCTGACCAAGAAAGGCATGGCGTTTACAAAGAACCACTATTAGATTTACCATTCATTTACTCATTTGCCAAGATGAAGCCAACAAATCTATACTTCAGTTGGTATAGGTTTATGATTATTTTCTTGAAAGGTTTTGATCAGACTCACCTTGCCCTCCATATTTTATATCCCATTCCTTTAAATTTATTTTATTAATAGTTTAGTATCGTTATGTGTGTATATGGTGTGCATGTATGCAGCGGGCTACATACCATTAAATTTGTGCAGAAGTCAGAAAACAATATTTTGGGCTTTTTTTTTTCCTTCCACCATGGTTTCCAGAGATCAATCTCAGGTGATCAGGCTTATATAGCAAATGCTTTTACCTGCTGAGACATCTTACCAGCCACTCATATCCCATTTCTAATGAAATGTGCTCAATATCTTTCTGACAGATGGTAAGAAATGCAAAGTACAGAGTGTTTTCACAAATGGTGTCAAGGTTAAGCATAGATTGCCAAATACAGTGTGAACCACAACCACCTGGAATACATATGAATAACATTATTGTTTGGGGGAGAGCACAGTAGAGTTAAACTAAGTTTTTAAGTAAAATAAAAGTATACCTTCAGAAATACTATGACATTTCAGCATGATGAGCCCAGGTTTGAATTCTCACTCAATTATCTACTAATTTGATTGCTTTATATCCTTAAAGTACTTCTTCCCCTTCAAACTGGGTGGAATCATGCCAAACTTTCAATGTTGTTTCATATGGGTTATACTAGAGAAATATGTATAGGGGAGTCACCTTGGGTGAAGAATTTAGGAGTTACCAAAATTCTTAGAAATTATGGCAAAGTATACTCTATAATGATTTTTGAAAACCTTAAATTTAATGCAGAAATCTATCATGATATAAAATATAAAATTACAATTTCTAAAATAAAGGCAATCAAGCATATACTAGGACTGCACTTGCCTCTTAATTTGCCCTAATTTTGGCCTTTTTGTTATGAGACTTAAATGAAATGATGACTACAAACCAGTGGTTTTGCTCTACTCTTTTCATTAAGTGATTATTTATAAAGTATAATAACCTTTTTAAATTTTCTAAAAATAACAGTTTGTAGTGGCAAAAACAGAGTTGTAAAAGATAACATTCATAGTGAATACTTTCCTTTTACAAAGAATCCTATGCTATTTGTTATTTTGTGCTATTAGTTATTAATTAAACAAGCACATAAGTATATTATTAGTATTATTGGCATTCCTTCAGGCTAGATTTTTTTCTGTGTTTAGATATATAGTTTCTGCATATAATATCAATTCTGTCATTTCAACATTTTATGAAATCATAAAACTCCCATACTAATGTATTTATGTAATTATCTTTCTATTGTTTAACACTGTGCTATATCAATATTTCATCTTTATAAGTTACCACGTAGTTTCCCAGAGTATGTAAATAAAATGTAGTTTGTTCATTAAGAGGTGGTATTGATCTGTGGTCATTTAGAATTAACTAGTGTTACAGTGCTACAGTGAATATTCTCAAACATACATACAATATTTTATAGATTAAATATATTTGAGTAGAATTTCTTTAATAGAATATGAATGTTAACATCTTTTAATTGTTCCAAATTGCCCATTCTAGCATATTTTTTCACTGTAAATGTATAATAGTCATTTTAATCAATTGTTTGATAATCTGATAGTTCAAAATGACATCACATTTCTGTTCTTTTGCATCTCACTATATACTTGATAGTGGATGTCTTTTTATATATTGGTCAGATATACACATTTCCTAGTCTGTAAAGTAAATTTTTAAAACATTTGTCTATGACTCTACTGGAGAACTCATTCTTTTCAAATTAAATTTAAGCCTGTTTTGATTTGGATACTAATATGTCCACCATTATACTGAAGATGATTCACATAATTATGCTGAGTGTACTGGTTTTAGTTTAATGTTTTTAAAAGTTTCTCATTATTGAAAATTTTTTAATGTTTATACAGTTAAATGTAAACCCCTTTTTCAAGTACATTGTTTGCTCTTGTTTTTATAAACAGTTTGCTCACTTAAAATATTACAACTAATATATTCATTTCTATTTTGTACCATCGTAATTTAAGATTCATATTTGAAAAATCAATTTGTCTTTTAAAGAATACTATGTGGTGCCATGCGAAAGATTGCTACAGTGAATCTTTTAAAAGAAATTATAGGATACACTGGAAGGTAGAAAAATCTTTCATGCATAAGGCTCAGCAGGAGCCACATTGTGATAATGGTTACATTACCAAAAGTGTCCTTCAAATTCAATGAACTCTCCACTTAAATGCCATTATCATTCTTCATAGAAATAGAAAAACATTACTAAAATTCATTTGGAGGCACAAAAGACCACAGGTAGCCAAAGAAATTCTCAGCAGAGAGAAAGGATATGATGTGGCTATCATCATTACCTGACATCAACTATAAAACAAAGCGACAGTAATAAAACAGCATGGTACTTGCACAAAAATAGACATGTGAATCAATGGAATACATTAGAGGACTCATGTATATAACCATACCTCCTTTAGCCTCTTTTCAGTCCATTTTTTGTTTGTATATAGGAGGGCTACTGACATTTTTGAGTGTTTTTGTAGACCTCCACTTTGCTGAAGTTGTGTATCAGCTATAGGAATTCCCTCTTTAAATGTTTGTTGTTGCTTATATATACTAACATATCATCTGTAAATAATGATACTTTGACTTCTTCCCTTAACAATTCATATTTCCTTGATCTCCTTCTGTTGTCTTATTGTTCTGGCTAAAACTTCAAATACTATATTGAATAGGTATGGAGAGAGGGGTCAACCTTGCCTTATTCCTGATTTTAGTGGAGTTGCTTTGATTTCATCTCCATTTCATTTAATGTTGGTGATTGGCCTGCTATAAATCGCCTCTGTTATGTTTAGGTATGTCCCTTGTATCACCAATCTCTCCAAGAGTTTTATCATGAAGGGGTATTGGATTTTGTCAAAAAGCTTTCTCTGTATCTAGTGAAATGATCATGTTTTGTTTTCTTTCAGTTTGTTTATATGGTGGATTACACTGACTGATTTTCATGTTGAACCAGCCCTGCATCACTAGGATGAAGACTACTTGATCATGGTGGATGATCTCTTTGATGTGTTCTTGGATTCCTTTAGAGGGTGTTTTATTGAGCATTTTTGCATCAATGTTCATGAGGGAAATTGGCCTGTAATTCTCTTTCTTTGTTGAAACTTTGTGTGATTTGGGCATCAGCATGACTGTGGCCTCAAAGAATGAGTTAGGCAGTATTACTTATGTTTCTATTTTGTGGAATAATTTGAATAGTATTGATGTAAATTCTTCTTTGAATGTCTGATAGAAACAGAATATTTCTGAATGTCCTGAAAACCTTATGGCCCTGTTTTTGTTTGTTTGTTTGTTTGTTTGTTTTTATATTTTCTTTTTTTGTGGTTTGGTTTGGTTTGGTTTGGTTTGGTTGGGAGACTTTTAATGAACTCTTCTATTTCCTTGGGGGATATAAGTCTGCTTAAATTGTTTATTTGATCTGATTTAACGTTGGATAATTAGATTTCCCAATTTTGGTGGAGTACAGGTTTTAGATATGACCTAATGATTCTTTGGGCTTCCTCAGCGTCTGTGGTTATATCCCCTTTTTGTTTCTGATTTTGTTGATTTTGATATTTTCTCTCCATCTTTCAATTAGTTTGGATAAGGGTTTGTCTATTTTGTTGGTTTTATCAAAGAGCCAACTCTTTGTTTCATTGATTCTTTCTATTGTTCTCTTTGTTTCTATTTTATTGATTTCATCCCTCAGCTTATTTATTTCTTGCCATCTACTCCTCTTGTGTGTGCTTATATCTTTTTGTTCTAGGGCTTTCAGATGTGCTGTTAACTTGCTAATATGTGATCTTCTACTCTTTTTTGGTAGGCACTTTGTGCTATGAATTTTCCATGTAGCACCACTCTCATTGTGTCTTATAAGTTTGGGTATGTTATGGATTAATTTTCATTTAATTCTAGAAAGTCTTTAATTTCTATATTTCTGTCCTGACCCAGTTATCATTCAGTAGAGAGTTGTTCAGTTTCCAAGAGCTTGTGAACCTTCTGTTCTTGCTCTTGTTATTGAAATTCAGCTTTAATCCATGGTGCTCTGATAGGATGCCGTGGGCAATTTCAATTTTCTTGTTTCTATAGAGACTTGCTTTGTGTCCAAGTATGTGGTCAATTTTGGAGAATTTTCTATGAGGTGACGAGAAAAAGCTATAATCTTTCATATGGGAGTTAAATATTTTGTAGATATCCATCTGTTAACTCCAGTATTTCTCTGCTTAGATTTTGTGTGTATGACCTGTATCTTGTTGAAAGTGGGATATTGAAGTCTCCCACTGTCAATGTTTGTCAGTCAATGTGTGTTTTAAGCTTTAACAATGTTTCTTTTACAAATGTGGAAGCCCTTGTGTTGGGGTACAGATATTAACACTTGATATGTTGTTTTGGTGAATTTTTCCTTTAATAACTATGAAGTGAGTGTCCTTCCTGACCCTTTGATTAATTTTGTTTTGAAGTTTATTTTGTTAGCTATTAGAATGGCTACACTCACTTCTTTCTTGTGTTCATTTGCATGTAAAATCTTTTCCCAACCATTTACTATGAGGTAAGGTTTATCTTTGATTTTAAGATATGTTTCTTGTATGCAGCAGGAGAACAGATCCCATTTTCACATCCATTCTGTTAGTCTTAGTTTGTGTATTTTTATTGAAGAATTGAGTCTATTGATGTTGAGAGATCAAAGACCAATTCTCCTGTTATTTTGCAGTTGTTGGTTTTGGTGTATGTGTGTGTGTGTATCCTTTCTCTTAGTTTTTATGGTGTGGGGTTATTTATTTCCTGTGTTTCATGAGTGCAGTTAAAGTCCTTGGGTTGGAGTACCTTCAGTAGGACTGGATTTGTAATTATATATTGTTTGAATTTGGATTTGTCGTGGAATATTTTGTTTTCTCCATCTATGGTAACTGAAAGTTTTGCTGGGTATAGAAGTCTGGGCTGGCATCTGTGGTGTCTTAGAGTCTGTAGCATATCTCTCCAGGTCCTTGTGGCTTTTAGAGTCTCTTTTGAGAGGTTGGATGTAATTCTAATAGGTTTGCCTTTTTATGTTATTTGCTCTTTTTCTCTTGCAGGTTTTAGTATTCTTTCTTTGTTCTGCATGTTTAGTGTTTTGATTATTATATAGTGGGGTGACTTTTTCTGGTCTATTCTATTTGGTGTTCTGTATGCTTCTTGTACCTTTATGGGGACCTCTGTCTTTAGGTTTGGAAATTTTTCTTCTATTATTTTATTGAAAATATTTTCTGGTTTTTTGATCTAAGATTCTTCTCTTTTCTCTATTCCTATTATTCTTAAATTTGCTCTTTTTGTAGTGTCCCAGATTTACTAGATTTTTTTTTTGGTTAGGAATTTTCTGGATTTGCTGTTTTCTTTTTCTGATGTATCTTTTTCTTCCATAAGTATCCTCAACTCCTGAGATTCTCTCTCCCATCTCTTGTATTCTGTAGCTTGCCTCTGTAGTACCTGTTCACTTATCTAGGTTTTTCATTTCCAAATTTCCCCCAATTTGTGTTTTCATTATGACTTCTATTTCCATTTTCATGTCTTAAACAGTTTTGTTCATTTCCTTCAATTGTTTGCATGTTTTTTCTTGACTTTCTTTAAGGGTTTATTCATTTCTTCTAATTGTTTGCTTGCGTTTTCCTGGGTTTCTTTAATGTGTTTACTCATTTCTTCCCATTTTTTGGTTGCCTTTTCATTGATTACTTTGAGGGATTTATTCATTTCCTCTTTAAGGGTCTCTATTATCTTCATAAAGTTGGTTTTAAGAACTTTTTCTTGTGCTTCCACTGTGTCAGAGTGTTCAGGACTTGTTGTAGTAGGGCAATTGGGCTCTGGAGGTGACATACAGCCCTGGTTGTTGTTGCTTGTACTCTTACACTGGTGTTCAGGCATCTGGGTTTGGAGCGACTATAGGTTCAGGTGCCGATTTCCTAGGTTTGTCTTTATCAGGTGAGTGTTTTGTTTCTTGGTTTCTTTATCCTCTCTGATCTTCTGTGTTTTTGTGACCTCTTGTTGAGCAGGGATTCTCTACCCAAGGTGAGCACCGGAGCTCTGGTTCTCACCTTAGCCTTTGGTCCAGCAAGTAGGGGGGTGTCTTCATCTGTGTTGGGGGCTGGATGTTGGAGAGTGTTCTTCTGGCTTGTGTGGCCTGCTCTGGAGCAGGGGCTTTCTACCCGGTCTCCTGGCTGGGTTGTATAGTCTGTGATAACACAGGGGCTGTCTGCCTGAGTTGGTCTACAGGACTTAGAAGCAGTGGAGGAAGGGGTTGAGAGTGGGAAGATGGAGGTGATTTTGGGCATTGGGGCTAGGCTGGGTGAGTGTATTAGGGGTGTCAGCAAGAAGACTTCCTACCTGTCTTCCTTGGGCTGGATTGCTATGTATGCACTGGGGGCAGGGGCTTTCTGTCTGAGTTGGTCTAGGGGACTCAGAAACAGTGGCTGGAAGGGGTTGGAAATATCATGACTGGATAGGTAGCTCAGTGGGTAAAGCACTTGCCATGAATGTATGAGGACCACCTGAGTTTGAATCTCCCAAATCTGTGTAAAATCACATCTGATAGCACAGAGTTTTAATCCCTGTGCTCCTACTGTGAGATAGAAGGCAGAAACAGGAGAATCCCCAGAAGCTTGAAGGCCAGCTATCCTGGTATATGCAGTGAAAAAAAGGGTGGAAAGAAAGAATTGACACCTGAGCATATCCTGTGTCTTCCATACACGTCATTGCATTTGTGCCCCCAAACACATGAGCATACACAAAACACACACATACATGAGGGGGGGGGGGAGAGGGAGAGAAGAAAGCAAGGAAGCCAGTCTTGAGAAACTTTTTGAAATAGCTAAAGACAGAAATGCCTCTAGTATAAAACTAAATCAGTTTGGAAAGTCAATATAAAAAGCACAGAAAGAGAGGAAAATCTACCAAGATTTCATACGGTATTCTAAACAGAAATCAATTACTTTAGCAGGGAGGACACAAAAAGTGAATTTAATGTTTCAGGATTAAATGTATCTGCCCTTTAGAACAGATGAAGAAAACATTAAGGGGATATTTTAAGCCTTGAAACTAATTGGTTTAAATCCATCTTTAATATTAGATATAGGAAGCCATATTTCATTCAAAATGACTACAACAACCCATTAATTAAAGTCAGATAAATAAAGCAAAGGGTAGAAATTTTGTAGATAGGATTTTTTTCTCTTTGCTACATGTTGAATTGTATAGCTAACTTAATTTCAACAATTTTAAATATTTTGTTATATTTTAAATTTTTGCTCATATAATAATGTTACTGAGCATTTAGGGACACTGTGCCAGTTGTCTATGTCTAAGAAAATTGGATTTGCTGTGCTTGGCTTTTCTAGCCTGATGATTCATCGCAAATTACACAGTGGCAAGTTCCTGAAGCAAGGCAGAGTTCAGTAGGAAGAAACTCAACTCCTGTCTAGGAGCTGTTCTGAAACCTCATCCCTTAAATCATGGGAGAATGTCACACTCCTTGTGTCATAATCTCTCAGTCAGTGAGTAAGCTGCTATTCTGAGCAACAACTTAGGATGATTCGATTCTATGTGTTCAAAATAAATGTTCTTGAAAAAGTATGAGATGAAACCTCATACTTTGTTTTAAATCAATTACTTGTAGATAACAATTGAACAATGGTTTAAGTGGGGAGATGAAACTTGGTAATCTTGGGACTGGTGGTGTACTTCCTTGTGTTCACCTAGAAAGCACAGGGCCCTGAGTTTGTTTCTCTTTACTGAGGAATAACAAAATAAAGTATGAGAGTATACATACGTCACAAAAATCTACACTTAAGTGTGTTTAATATTAACTTTTATACCGTACATGTTCTACACCATTTTTTTTAAAAAGGCTGGAGGGATGGCTCAGTGATTAAAAGCACATATTGATGTTGCAGAGGACTTGAGTTCAGTTCCCAGCACCCACGATGAACAGCTCACAACCACCTACAATTCCAGCTCCAGGAGATCTGATACCCTTTGTCTTCCCAGACACCTGCACTCATTTGCACATACACACATACAAATATGGATGTGTACACACACAAAATTAAGAAAAACAAATATTTAGAAACTAAAGACATAAAACTAATAGAAAACCTTTCAGGAAGAAGAGTTCTAGAGTGATTGTCATATGTAGGCATGAAAATGTTAGAAAATAAAATATGTGTGTATAATAATAATTAATGAAAAAGAGACTGAATTTCAAAGAGAGAAAGAAAGTGGTTTAGGAGAAGGTTTGGAGTGAGGAAAGGGAAGATAATGACATAATTATATTATGGTCTCAAAAGTACGAGGAAAACAATTATTTGTAGAGGAATTAGCCCTGTGTGAAAGCTAAGGTCTATATTCCAGGAGCTGCATTCAGAGCCCTGTGTGGTCTGGATGGAATGCAGACACACCTTTAATCCAGTATTCAGAAAGCAGTGGTAATAAGCACCTTTAATCTTAGTATTCAGAAGGCAGTGGTGGCCCATTCCTTTAGTTCCTAGAAAAATCAGTGGAAGCAGACACAGGAAGCAGAACTCAGAAGGAGTCAGTGTCACACAGGAAGTGACATCTGCGATGAGTCAGAGTGAATGGCACACAAAATGACTAATCAGAGGAAGAGTTAGGAGAGTAAGGACATGCCCAACTCTGACAAAAAAAGGCAGGCTCTTAGCTCAGTAAAAGAGAGTTGCATAGGAAAACAGGGTCAGTAAAACAATGAATGAAGAAGCAGGCTGAAGAATCAGTTGAGGAGCAGTTAACAGAGTAAGTTGCAGGGTCAGTTATAGAGGAGTTACAGAACCTGAGACTGGTGTGAGTTACAGAGGAGTTGAAGTAGTCAGAAAGAGAAGTCAGTTGAAAAGCATGCTAAAGATTCATTTGAGGAGCAATTACAGAAGTCAGTAGATGAGTCAGTTGAAGCAGTCTGCTACAGAGGCAGGATAGAGCAATGAGAGCTCAGGGTAAGACACAGAGACACAGCAGAGGTTGGCAAAAGAAGCCCAGAATAGAGAATGAGTTGAATGAAAAGAGTCATTTTTCAGAAGGAGCTAGTCAGAGTGATTGTGTTAGCAGTAGGTCTCAGAAGGCTAATGCTGAAGCTTTGTAGGTCTGAGTTAGGAGGTTAAATGTTCTAGACTGTATGAAGGCTGAAGCCTTTCAGTTCAAGGATTAAGACTAGATCATAAAGAAACCAAAATGCTCTAGGGCTCCAGGGCTCCAACCAAGAACAGTGATTAAATTAGACAAAGAATAAACCATGTTTGCCCTGAATCAAAGTCTTCATCTACAAGTTTAAAATGGGGGAAAAACTGAAAACAAACAAACAAAAATGGTGCTGGGAATGTTGATTACTGGTAGAGTTCAGGCCTAGCATGTGTAAAGTCCTGGGTTCATTCCCAAGACAACAAAAAAGTGTGTATAAAAACAAAAAAATAAATCAAAAAACTAAAAGGAGACAGTATTAGGGAAAATATAAAGTCCTTTTCAAACGAGCTTTGGCTTCTGATAGAAAGATAATTTTTTCTATGTATCGCCATCAATGTTGATTTCATTTTTTCCTTTCTTAAGTACATGAAAGAAATATAGGAGGAAGATGTTCCTTCTCTAACCTCAGTCCAGGAAGAATACCAGAAGGTTAAACTGAAGTAAGAGGAACCTATGAGTCAGGAATAAATTAGATCTTAGCAGAGAGGCAGAGAGTAATTATAGTTAGTAAGTGATTAAGAGGTTTCAGAGCCTAAAGTGACCAGCTTCATGCCAAGCTCTGATGCCCCACAGTTCCAACAAGAGTCAACAAGGCCAAGTGACAAACAACACTTGTGCTTACACCAAAGACCTAGGATAATTTTTAAACCCTAGGATGATTTAAAGTGAGATCTAATTAGATTGTAGGACAATACCAAGATATGATTATATTATTTGGAATTTATAACAGTTCAATTATTGTGTTAGATTGTTTTTACTTTAGTTATTTAACTTTATACATTTTTCTTTTTAAAACCTTTTTCATTTATATTTTTTAAAATTTTATGTGGATGGATATTTTGAGTATATGTATGTCTATGTACCACATGCTTGTCTCTTGCCTGTGGAAGCTGAAAACGGGCACTGAATCCCCTGGAATTGGAGTTGCAGGCAGTTGTGAGTCACCAAGTGGGTGATAGAAATAAAACCTGGGTTCTCTAGAATAGTAGCCAGTGCTGTCAGCCACTGATCCAGCCCATGAATTTTAACTTTCATAGATACAGGCCACATAGCCATCAAATTTGTGTAATTGTTTTAATAGAGAAAAATATATATGCATAGTGAGATTTAATAGAGAAAGCTTCCTTTTTGTCTATTTGCAGCTCCCACTTGCTAACAGATTCCAGTGTAAAATGTGAAATTATCAACCATGAGAGTAACAGCTAAAAATGGAAGCGATTTGTGTACCCATCTTTATGAAACAAATGCTTTCTAAGGGTAGGTTGGTTAATTTGGTTGTTTAGATTGATTGATTCTTGAATACCATCTTAACAACAATGCTCATATTTTGAATTTCTTTTATTGAGAAATTTTTTTTAAATAAGGATATCTCCTAAAGGCATCTACCGTTATGAACATGTTGATTTTTTTTCCATAGGGAATTATAATTAATATGCAAGAACATGTATTTAGGTGTACAGACTGACAAGGTTTGATATATACAACCCATATAATCAACATGTGAATTAAAGTTGAAACATTTTTGTGCCCCTTTGTAGACAACCTCTATCAATTTCCTTCATTTATACCTTAAGCAACCAAAGATTTTTTCTTTCTTTATTAAAAAAAGAAACATAGATTCATTTTGTCTCTTATAGAAGTTAGTGTAAATAAGATTTTCAGGTTCAGTTATTTTATTTTTTAGCTCAACATAAGGTCTGTGAACTTTAACCATGTTTTTGTTTGCACCAGCAGATTTTCATTTTTGAATTATGTAAATATAACACAGATTTTATCAATTCTGCAGCTTATGTGCATTTTAGTTCTCTCTAGTTTGTGGCTATATGAATTACGTTGCTATGACCCTTCACTTGGGATATATTTTGGTATATATATATATATATTTCTTGTAGGCAAATATTTGAAAATGGAATTACTAGGTCACATGATCAATGTATATTTGCTTTTACCAGCAACCACATTATTTTACAGTACAGTTGTGGCATTGTGCAAATTTATCAGCAATATATAAGAACTATGATTTTTATCAAGCTCATGGTTTGCTTTTTCACTCCTCACTGCCTTCGATAGCCATGTCATGTCCAGAACACAGCATTTCCCAACACTCCTTTCCATTCTCTGGTTCTTAGATTCTTCCCATCTCTTCTTAGATGATATTCCCTGAGCCTTGGTTGTTGTGGCCTTAGCACAGATGTCTTATTTAGGATTGAATACTCAGTCTGTTCTCCCAGCATTGATCAATTATGCATTTCTCCACTGGCAGCTGTCCACTGCAAAAAGAAGTTTCCTGGCCCAAGCTTGAGAGCAGCCCAGGTGTGTAAATATACACAAATATTGAGAAAGCAATTTGAAAACATGAGTATTTAACAAACTAGCAATAGAAATTTCTACCCTAAGGTCTATGATCTCCCAGCCTTAGGCTTTTGACCAGGATCATAATACCACGTATGAAATACCCTCCTGTGAAGCAGGCCTCAAGTCCAATCAGAAAGTGTTTAGAACATAATAATCTTGTCACTATTGTACTAGTAGGCTTGTCATGCCTGACAAGTCAATACTGAAACATTCAGGGCCTAGTGCTGGATAAGACAACTGATATATTTCTTCCAGTATCCTACACAATATCTATGGCACTATAAAAACTACCCAGGAGGTAGTATGATTCCAGGTCAGTTTGAAATGTATTGCTCTGTGTCCTGCCATCAAAGTATGGAATCTTCAGCAATGGGGTATTACCCTGCAGTTATAGTGGATAACCAACAGCAATGTCAATAACATGTGCTGTTGTAGAGACTGCTTGTGCTTCCCTGATCAATAATATCTATGGAGGTATCTCATGCTTTGTCTTGCAAGGTTTTTTTTTCCATTTAATAAATCATTTCTCTGGGAGAAACATTGTACATCGTGCAGGGTAATTTCATTCAAACATTTTTCTACTTGTATTTTGAAATCAGCTCCTAACTAGTGGATTTCCATAAAATATTTTTCACAAATCCTTATTTTTGGTTAACTCATGCACTGTACTCCCATCTCCCCTGCCCTCATCTCTACTTTTTCCTTTAATCCTCAGTATTCTCACCTCTTTGTTTCATTTCACCGGTGTTCTACTATCCCTTTCATAATTTTTGTAGCTGCATTGTTTTTTTTTTTTTTAAAAAAAAGGCTTTCCGTAGACACTTCTGTCGTCTTTACACACTTCTTGCCTTGCTTCCCACAATTTAAGCAGACTGCGAAGAAAATTCTATGTATATTGATCTACTCAATAAGGAAGGGAATAATAGTAACTAAAGTTGGCTCTAGAATATTTTCACTTTTAGTGAAATAGCAAGATTGTATTCCTCTAAAAACAAGGGAAAACACAGCATCAGTTAGCAGATTCCTGGGTGGCTACTGATAGCCCCAGAGGCCATACACCCAATTCTAGGAAATGATTTTTTTCAGCCCAAGAACATCGTAAATCTCTGAAGAAATCATCAAACTCCTATTCTTCAGAAATCATTTTCTGTTTCATTTTGGGTTGTGTTCTAATCTCAGATATATTCCTTAGGATTGTAATATCATCTAAATTTCAGTAATATATTGCTTTTGTGACCTTGTCATAATTAACAATAGGAATTTCTTGCTAATGAGGTATTACTTACAACTCCATGTAATCTGCTGACAGGCTGACAGGCTGACTAATTAAGAAGGTTTGACCACCTTCTCAAATCATTCAGCAAGGCTTTGGGCTTTGACACTGAAAAAGTTCTTTGAAGTTTACTTACCAATCTCTCCTACAATTTATGAATAATAAATACAAAGGACTTGAATATGGAAGTTTGTCTGCAGTATATGAATTGAGTACAAAGCTATCTTGAAACTCTTTACTGGATTATCTGACAGGGAGTAATTGCAATCCCAGGGGATTTCTCATGGCTCTAACTGGAGTATTATTATTAATTAAATTTTAAAAATCAACTAAATTTTTACAGTTTTTTTTTGGAGTAGCATTTCCTAAACTTTATCAGATATGATTAAAGCAATGATAGTAAGCCTCAGTGTAGAAACTAGGGGCTATTTAAGATACTGTTGTTGTTATAAAAGACAGAGGTGATGGATTCTTTGCTTAGTATATCAGCAGAAGAGATAGAAATAGGTATGTTGGCAATATGCATCAAATCTAGATTTAAAAAGACTCAAGGATGAGAGGATTATTAGAATAAAGGAAATGCCAATGAGGGAACAAAGGCTTGGGATCATAGGAGGGACTGGAGAGAGGACAAGGTAAAGGGGTAATAGTGTAAATAGATTTTAACGTGTGTGTGTGTGTGTTAAAAATATAATTTCTAACCTATTTTTAAAATGAAGGAATTTGGATTTTGCAGTTTTACTATTTAGTCTAGTAATTACAGATTCATCACTGTTTGTGGTAAGTGATTTATATGCATTGTGTCTTTAATTTTCAAAAACCTCATTAGACATTATCATTTTGGTGTTACAGATATGAAAATTTAGATTCAGAAAATCAAGAAATTTGGTCAAGATTACACAGATAATGAATGAAATTTTTATCCCTCTGTATGCTTTCTCAAGTAAAATGTAATAATATCAATAGTAATCATAACTCATTGAATAATAATATTATTAATCCTTTGAGGATTCTGTGCAATATACTGTTATCATATTCATCTTCCTCCACTAGTTCCTTCTGCCCCTCAAATCACCTAACTTCATAGTCTCTCTGTCTTCTCTTTTTCTTTTATTAATATATATACATATATATTACTATATACACACACAAAGCCTATTAAGAACTTTTAGTGTTGCCCATGTATATATGTATTTAAGGCTGCTCATGGGTATTGGATACCCATTTAGGGGTCTTATCCTTGGGGAAGACTGATTATCCCTCTCTCAGCCATCATTAATTTCATGAATCTCTTCATTTAGGGTTGGATTCCTTGAGATTTCTGCAGTCCATGTTGCTATGACAATTAGTGTTGTCATTTTTTGAGATTAAAAAAAATGTGTATGGGTGCCTTGGTTGCATGTATACATGCACACCACATGTGTGCCTAATGCCCAAGGGGACCAGAAAGGGTGTTGTATCCGCTGGAATTGGAGTCACAGCTAGTTGTGAGCTATTATGTAGGTGCTGGAAACCAACTTGGGTACTTTGGAAGAGCTACAAGTACCAATCTTGAGCAGTGAACCATCTCTCCAGGCTTCGTTGTTTGAGTTTAGTTTATATTACCATGTTGAAATACCATGGGCACAGCTCAATCTCACAATCTCTTTTGATCCTCTAACTTTTATAACCTTTCTGCCCCCTCTTCCTTAATGTTCCCTGAGCTGTAGGTGTACAAGTTGTGTTGGAGGTGTATCAACTGGAGCTAGCCATCTCATAACCACCTGTTCCCTTCACTATGATCAGTTGTGGCTTTCTACAATAGTGTCTGTCTTCTGCAAAAAGGTTTTTTTTGATGTGGCATTAGAGATACACTTGCCTGTGAGGATAAAGATTAGTATTAAGAAGGCAGTTAGAAGTTATACTAGACTAAGCACATAACAGTATTAGTTGTCTACTAGGTTCCATGCCTCACCAGCCATGGGTGGCTGACTAGGTTTACAAAATGAAGAATAAATTATCTGCTATTGAGAGAGTTTTATTATTATGTCTATTAATAGAGTACTGCTATATAGTCTGAATATTTCTCCAAAATGTTCATGTGATAGAAATTATTTGGTCTCCAATGTGGCAAAATTGGAATGAATTAATGAATCTTTAAGTAGTGAGTCCTAATGGAAAGTTCTTGAGTCAGTAAGACTGCTAGCATTAGAACAGATAAATGTAGAGCTCCAGACATTTGTTTCATTGGTTCTAATATGCCTCAGCCCAAAATCATCAAAAAGGCCTACCTGCAATTTGTCTTTTCTTTTTCATCTTTTTGTTTAAAAAGGAGTTGCTTTTTTCCCCTTTTAATATTTTCTGATTATGGTTTCCCATCCCTCTACTCATCCTAGGTTCTCCCAATTTCCCCTTCCATCCAGTTCCATCCTTTTCTCTTTCCTATTGGAAAAAAAGAGTCTCTATGGGATAATAAAATAAAATAAGATAAAACAAAAACAAATACATTGGAATAGAACAAAACAAACAAAAAAAGGAGTTCAAGAAAAGGAACAAGAAACAGATATAGACCCAGAGTTCTACTTGTTCGCACACTCAGTAATACCATAGAAAACATTAAACTTGAAGCCATAATATATACACTAATGTCCTGTAGGATGAAAGAGAAAAAGAGCATATATGTATCAAAACTCTGACACAACATTATGGGACAAGGCACCTCCAAAGTTGCCACTGAGTTGTTTTCTGTTGGCCATCTGCTGCTGGACATGCAGCCTACCCTTAAGAGTAGTTTGTTTCCCTAGTGAGACTCCCTTGGATATAACTAAATTCTCATTTGCAAGTGGCTATCAGGTTCCCTGAACCCTGCATGGAAGGATTTGATGGAGACACTCCATTTAGTGCTGAGTCTTTCAAGGTCTCTCATTCTCTACAAAATATCTGGCTGTGGGTCTCTGTATCTGCTACAGGAGGAAGCTTCTCTGGTGATGGTAAGCAAAGCACTAGCTGATGAGTATAGCAGAATGTCATTAGGAGTCATTTTATTGCTTCTTTAATTTTTTAGAGCAATAGTATTTGGTTTTACTCTATGTTCCTGGGCTATCCAATCTCAGATTCTTGGTCACCCATGAAATGTCAGGTATGGGATCCATCTTGTGGAATAATAAATAAATAATAAATAAATAATCAAATAAACAAATAAACAAATAATAAAAACAAATATTGATTGGTTACTTCCACAAGCTTTGTGCTACTACTACACTAGCATATTTTGCAGGTAGAATACCATTGTAGATCAAAGGGTCACAAACCCATTAGGTTAGTGTTTATATTTCCTCTTGGTAGCATGCTGAGTGCCTTCCTGTACCGAAGACATTAGCACATACAAATGAAAGCTCTATGTAGGCATCAGCTGTACTTCTCTATTTGCAATGAGTTGTGTAGGTGTTGTCCTCAACAATGGGGACTTGTCAATTTGTGGAGAGCAACCTATAGTCTTGGCAACAGCCTGGGTTTTTTTGATGTTCCTATAAGACCCCTTTGGCCAACAACTTAAATGCAGTAAAAAAATCCAGTTTTAATACACATTTAGTAAACACATATAGTATCAACAGCACATTATTGATTGCTCCGATTATACCGAATTGACTTTGTTTTAAATAACTCTTGTGTAGAGACCTAATGGTGTACCAATTTCTCTCTTGAGATTCATTTTATATTTACTTAGTCTCCCTGATTTTTTTCCAACACTTATCTTAGAAAATGAAATAGTAAAAATTATTTATTGGTTTAGTCAGTAAGTCTCCCAAAATTCAACAAGTAGTATTTTTTTAGTATGAATTTTCAATCATCACAGTAAACTCATTAGGGGATTTCCATATGTTTATTATATAAACATTTTCACATATGCATATAATGTACTTTGATAATATGTAGCCCCCCATTACCCTTGTTTCTGTTACTCCTTCTCCCTGGTGTTGTTCTCAAATAGTCCACACTTCTATTTTAATGCATTTTTGTACATGAAAGTATGTGATACTTGCCTTTCTGAGCCTGGGTAATTTTGCTTAACATAATGATCTTCAGTTCTATCCATTTTCCTGTAGATTCTGTGACTTTGTTCTTTTCAACTAAACCAACTATATATACAGAATTGTAAATCTAGCTTGATTCTGTTATTAAAGCCCATTGGTTTTTACCAAGGTAATCTCTTATGAGTAGTGAGAGCATATTCTGAAATAAGATTAAAAACAATGATAAATGCCTAGTTTCATGTAAGACATTGAAAAATAAAGGTCCACAGAGCTTAGCACAGACCTTGGTGAGTGTTAAGTAGATGAAAATCTAGCACTTTGCACAAACAGAAATGTATTAGCTTAAAGGGATATGCCATTTTTGGAGTCTTTGTTTTTGTTGTTGTTGCTAGTATGTGTATGTTCATATTCATGTGTGTATGTGTGTGTGTGTGTGTGTGTGTGTGTGTGTGTGTGTTCACATGTGTGTGCATGTGTGTGCACTTGTGTGTTGAGAACAGAGGTTGATAGCATCCCCCAACTTGTATTTTAAGATAGGGTCTTTATCTGAACCTGGAGCTTGCTTGATTTGGTTAGACTTCCTGGCCATCAATCCCCAAGCCTCCTCTTATCTTAGTTTCCCTTCCTACCTTTGCTGAGATTGCAGACTCCCATAATTACCCTTGGCCTTTTAAATGGGTACTTGTGATTGGCACTGATATCCTTGTTTGTGTGCTAAGCACTTTACCTGACTGAGCTATTACCCCAGCCTCCTTTGTTGCTATATTTTAACTGTTACTAGTCACTGATTTAAGGACTTCTAGTTAAAATATTTAAGTGGAGTATGTATATTGGTCAACAATTACCCACTACACAAGAAACATTCTTTGTGACTACTACCCTGGTTCTCTGAAGCTACTGTCACATATTTTAAGGCATGAATGATAGGAAGAGTAAGAAAACTCATTCACATGCAGTTTACCCAAGTTCATCAGGTCAGTACTCCAAAGAAGAATCTCAGCATTCCCTTGGGTCTCATTGTGCATATTCGTCAGAGTGCAGGAAGGAATGATAGTTCATATCAGTTGCACTCAGTCCCCTGCCATCACTAGCAATCAATTCCAAGTATTCCCTAAGGGTGCTCCATATTCAAACCTTCCATTTGACTCATTTCAAGCCCCCTGCCTTTTTAATCATACCACAATTATAATAAATTTGATAATAGTCTAACAATCAAATGTTTTATAATATTCATCTAACTAACATGAATTACAAATGTGTTCAGTTGAATCACAGCAAGTAATATCCATTTTCATGAGCTAAATTAGAAGTTAATAATAATGGATGGTAAAGCTGAAGATGATGATGATGGTAACGATGAGGATGATGATGGTGGTTATGATGATGATAATGATGATGATGATGATGATAATGATGATGGTGAAGGAAGCATGAGAGAATGTCAACATCTTTTAAAACGCTAGTTCAGCCAAGCATCATACCCTGTGGGTAAATGGATAGATTAATGCACAGCAGCTGTCAGACCCACATTAAAGCAATAGGAGTATGTTTCCTAGCAAGCATTTTTCTGCCTTTCGTAATTCTAGCCCTGACTACTGTAAACACAACAATTTGTTATATTTCTGTTACTATCTTTCAATTGTATAATTGGAGAATATTTGGGATACTATATGATCACTCTTCCAAGTACTCTCCCAATGCAGTTACACTTTGTATAAAGTTTGTGGCACTTTTAAACTTCCCTTAAATTTATCCAGTGATAGAAAACTTACATCTTGATCACACAGCCTGAAAAAAAGCTTTTAGCAAAGCCCCTGTATGTGTTAGATAAGAGCAGCTTTCTTACCACTCTAATCATCATTACTACCTTAAATCATATTAAATTAGGCTAAGATATTTACTACATGGCCACTTATATTTGAAAATCTAACTACTACTGCTCAGCATCTGTGACTAGTCCCTATATCCACTCATCTATTCTAAAAACCTCCACTACCTCATCATTTTTGACTTTTAGTTAAACATCTGTGAAAGTTTTGCCCCATTCTTCTGTAATGAAACAAACCTGGGTTCACGTGATGACTTTGAATTGTGATATTACGAAATGGGAATTTTTTGCTCTTGATGTTTATGTGATAATTAAAATAACAGAGAACCTTCATCTAATACCATTCCTCAAATACCTCCATTACACCGATTAACTCAATTACTAGTAGTAACTTTCCTAGAACCAATAAACACCAGTTCAGGGTCAATTACTTATATTAAACTAGTAGTTCAATAAATGTTCTGCTCATTTTCTTCTGTGTTCATTTGTTCCCATTCCTCTGTTCCTTCCCAGGTTTTCAAAAGCTTAAATGTGAATCTGACTGTGTACTTTTTCTTTAAAAAATAAAAAGAGGGAGGGCAATTTCTCTGAGGTTTAGATAAGGTTTTATTTGGATATAACACAGAAAAGTTTAATATTATTAAAATCTTATTTCATTTATGGCCAAATGTAGATTCCCTCCTTATATTATAATAAAACTTTCATTTATTTAGGAAGCATGTATTTAGTACCCAAGGGGGAGGGGTGGGAAGAGCAGTAGGACACATGTACTTGAAATAGGAAGAGGGGGATAGTGGGAACTGAAGGGCTTAAGTGGAGAAAAGGAGGAAGAAGATGGGAAATTGGAGGGAGGATGAGGAAGAGATGATGTGTGGAAATACCATAAAGATACACTTTGTAAGCTAATGTTTTTAATGTTCAAAGAAGGAAAAAAAATATAAAGAATATTCTAAATTGGGTCTTTTTTTTTGTGGAAGGAAATCTAGCCTGAGATTCACAGGGTTGGCTGAAAGTATCTAAGTATAAACATGGAACAAAAGCATTTGGAATATAATTTAAAGACTTTAGAACCCCAAGGAGGCCTGGTCAGGGACCCCAAGATATGATCCAAGTGGTTGAAGTTGGGTGAAAGGAATCAAAATGAGTCTGAATGAAGTTGGGATGTTAGGGTGGAGCCACACTCTGCCAGGTCTTTGTCCCTGAACTAAGGTTGTCATTGGGAGGAGATGCAGCAGTGCTGTAAAGTTGCAGTCCCTGTTCTTGGAAAAGATCCTGAAAGTGGGGATTCTGCCCCCTGATCTTCTAAGTCACCTGAAATTTGTAGACTTTCAGTCATCCCCTCAGTCCTGATAAACACTTCTTTTTCCTATTGCTGCTACCTCACCACCTGCTCCTATATCTCATGCTTCGGGTTGTCCAACTATGTGTAGTTTTTGCCCTCTAGTCTCTAATAGATGCTCTTCTTAATTAGAGATCACTTCTAGTTGAGTGCTGAAAGAAATGCTATTAAGTTTGATCTATACAACTATGATTCAATCCTAGGCATAAGACTAGACCCTATATAATAAGGGTAAGATTGTCTCTGCCAATAGCAATAGCAAAGCCGACAATGGCTTTGGAGTTTTAATCTGATGTGATATAAATTCATATCCATGAATCAATTTTGAACTTAAATTTCTGTGTGACCCTATTTTTTTTCTCGAGACAGGGTTTCTCTGTTGTAACTCTGGCTGTCTTGTAACTCACTCTGTAGACCAGGCTGGCCTCGAACTCACACAGATCTGTCTGCCTCTGTCTCTGAGTACTGGGATTAAAGGCATCTGCCACCACCTGGCTGTTATCCTACTTAAAAAAATAATTTTATTCATTACTTATATGCATGTGTGTATGTATACACATACAACAGCATGAATGTGGATATCAGAGGACAACTTTTAGGAATTAGGTCTCTCTTTTCGCTATGGATTCCAAGTATCACCAGGCTTATGAAGCAGGTGCTTTTATCCACTGAGCCGTATTGCTAGCACAGTTATCTTTGTGAATGATCTTGAATAATTAATCCTCCAGTCCAAGTTTCCTTTCTTTAAGTGTGGACCTAATATCTATGAAGAAGAATGGTTGTAATAATTAATCAGATGCTTAATGCATCTGAAAGAACCTGTCAATATCCAACAAAGGATGATTTTTTTTTTTTGCTTTATGACACACAGCAGTGTTTCTGTTTCTCAAAGTCATGCTTTACACTTAAATTGTGATTAATTATTTATGCTACCATTACAGTCATAATAGATACTTTATGTTTTGATGTCTTCAATTTCTTCAGTAGCTTTATGTAATAGTAGTAATACTATCTGAAAGGATACTAAGGGAATGTTATTTTTAAAGATTTGTTTTTAATTTATTATATGGGTATGGGTTTGCAAACTTGGGTATAGGAGGCCAGAGGCAATGGATCCCCTGAAACTGGTAATGCAGGAGTGTGTGAGCCCCTTGATGTGGGTGGTAGGGCCTGACATTGGTGCTGGGAACTGAACTCCGGTCCTCTAGAGTGCAAACCACACTCTTATGTGCTGAGCTATTTCTCCAGCCCTGAGGAGATTCATTGTTATTCTTACCTTGTAACTATCCTAGCAGAAATTAAAATATTCTAAATATCCCTTTAGCTGTCAAATTATTGAAACAATGGACAACAAGAAATTTTAATTCCTCAGGAGTCTCATGATGGTTAAAGGAAAACACTGGGGTACTGGCCAGCTAGAGAGGAACTTAAGATCTCCCCAAAAGAAATTTTACATAGTCCTGAGAAATTGTCAGACCATCTTGCAGGAGGGATTAACACAATGATGATGGATGACCCACCCTCGTACCAATGCATATGTATCTTGCCTTCTGTTTAAACCTAAGCCTCACTTTAGAACTTGAAGATGTAAGATGTGTCAGGTGGGACCAGGAACCACATGATCCCTTGTTATCAGTATTTTGGTAAGTTGTGTTTTTCTCTAATGGTCTCTATCTTTTGGAAGAGGAGCTTCTTTGTTGAGAAGAGATAGCTACACCTATCTGTAGTATATGGATAAATGCTTAGAATGCTGTTTCAGTGAACTGGTGATTATAGATTCTCCTCCAAGATCCATGACCTCACTAGTCCTGATTAACTGACTAGATTTCCAGTACCAGGAATGATTTCCATCTTGATAAGCAAGCCTTAAGACCAAACTGAGAGCTTGTGCTTACCCCATAGATATGAGTGCCACTATTTTACCCTTAGGGCTATTATGCTACACTGATGTTGTAGGTCATAGACATCATAACTGGGTAGGATTATTGATTGCTTACCTCCATTAGAAGCCTGAATGGCAACTTCTGGTACCATAAAAGCTAATCCTCAGGTATGAAGCTCTCAGGTCCCATACAGCTTGGATGATCTGGGTCCTATATCCAATCAATATGGTGTCTTCAGAAATAAGAACTTACTTTCAACATTTGGGAGGCAATTAATAGCACCATTAATAGTATATAATGTTTTGTCAGTCTCTTGGACACCAATGACCAAAAACCCACAAGCTTCCCATGCTTGGTATTGTTTATATTTTTGTTTTTGTTTTAAGACAGTCTATAGTTCTTATGGGGAGCATTGCTGGCCAAGATGGAGAATTTTAATTTAACATATATATGTATATACATAGACTCATATGTAATATATGTAATTTTAAGTAATTACATAATATGATTCCTTATGACATCTTTATAGTTTACCTGCCTTCCTCCTTTATTTCCCTCTTTCCTCCGTAACTAAAGCCTCCCCCATTTTCTCCTCAGATCACCCTGTTACTTCCTCTCACTATTGCTTCCTTGCCCACAATGGTCTTATTCCATGTAATACACTCATATCTAACATTTTGGAGCTAAGAAGCTCAGATGAGAGAGAACATGTGACTCTTGTCTTTCTGCATCTGGGTCACCTTAGCCAATATGATATTTTCTAATTATACTCATTGATCTACAAACATATGATTTCATTTCTCTTTACAGATGAATAAAATACTTCATAGTGTATATGTGTCACATTTCATTTTACATCCATCAGTTGAATGACACGTGTTTTTTTCCCATTTCTTACTTATTGTGAGTAAGTAGCAATGGACATGACTGAGTACCTATCTGTAAAACATGATGTCAACTCCTTTGCGCATTTGCCAGGAAATGGAACAGCTAGGTCATGTGGTTGCTTTATTTTTAGCTTTCTGAGGATTCTCCACACTGATTTCTAAAGTCATTGACCAGTTCATAATCCCACCAACAGTGAATGAGGGGTCCCTTTCCCCAACCTCCTTTCCAGAATTTATTGCTGATTGTTTTGTTGATCTTTGCCATTCTGACATAGCTAAGATGAAATCACAAAATTGATTTGATTTGCATTTTCCTAATTGATAAGGATAATAAACATTTTTGAGATATTTCTTAAGCATTGCTATTTCTGTTTTTGGAGCATTATCTATTCAGAAACCAAGACCATTTTTGAGAAGAGTCATATTTGTTTTGTTGTTTTTATTGTTTTGGTGTGGTTCTGACTCTTTTTTTGTTGTTGTTTTTATATTCAGGATAATGATCCTCTGTTCTCTATATTTCTGGCAAAGATTCTCTCACATTCTGTGGGCTTTGTCTTCACTTGGTTGTCTTGTGATTGTTATACTTGTTTGTTTCTTTCTTTTTTTCTATGTAGAAGCTTTTCAGTCTTATGAGGTGTTAGTTGTCAATAGTTGGTCTTAATTCTTGGTCAAATGAAGACCTATTCAAAAAGTCCATTTATATACCTATATCATGTAGGGTACTGCCTCTGGTTTCTTCTAGTACATTGGTTCTCAACCTGTGGATTGTGACCCCTTTGGGGATCAAATGACCCTTTCACAGGAGTTGCCTAAGATCATTTTCATATCAGATATTTACATTATAATTCACAGCAGTAACAAAATTATAGTTATGAAGTCAAAACAAAAATAATTGTTTGGGTGTCACCACACCATGAAGAATTGTATTAACAGGTCACAGCATTAGGAAGATTGAGAAGCAATGTTCTACTAGTTTCAGTGTTTCAGGTTTCACATTAAGGTCTTTGGTCCATTTGGGTTTGCTTTATTTGTGGAAGGCATAAATAACAGGTCTAATTTCATTCTTATACATGTGGACAACCAACTTTCCTAGCACCATTTTTTGAAGATGTTTTTCTTCACTGTTCATTTTTGGTAACTTTATCAATATTAGAAGGCTTTAGTTATGCTTGCTCATGTTTGAGTCTTCAAATTATGTCCCATTGGCTTCATGTCTGCTTTTGTGGCTGTGCCATACTGTTTTCATTACTATGGCTCTATAATGTATGTTAAGATCTGGAATGGTAATCCTCCAGCATTGTTATTTTTGCTCAAGATTGTGTTTGTTATCCAAAGTCCTCTTTTTTTTCTTCTCTTTATTTCTTTTTTTTTTTTTGTATTTCTATGAAGAATGTAGTGGGGATTAATTTGACTGGGGTTACATTTAATCTGCAAATGGCTTTGTTGTATGACCAGACCTTTCCTGGGGAGATGCTATATTCATGTCTATTCACTCCAGATAGGGATCTCACAACAGACCAAAGTATGGATACCAAGGAAGTCCAGTTTGGTGAACTGTGAGTTTGATTAGGGTTACTTACAGGAATATAGGTGAAGGATTACTTACAGGAACAGAAATGAGGTCAGCTGCAACAGCAAAGCCCACCCAGCATGGGTGACAGTACACAAAACTAGAAAAGCAAAGCACTCTGAAAAGCCCACAGGGAGCTCAGTAAGTTGAAGAGTGTCCCTTCCAAGTGATTCAGTTGCTCTAAACCTCTTCCAGGCAGCTTGGCTGGTGTCTGTTTCTTCCACACAGCTTGGCTGGTCTCAGAGTCTTCTTTGAAGCTTGGCTTGCTGAGAGTGACTCTCAGCAGCTTGGCTTGTTTACTCTTGCAAAGAAGGGGCCTAGTGAATCTGGTTAGGTCCAGGGGCTTCCTGAGCCTATTTTGAGTTGTTTCCCTTCCTGCTTAAGGAGCATCCATGCAGTATGGAATATTTCAATTTCGGAAGAAACAACAGGGTTTTGGTAGAATGGAACAATCCATAAGCTCAGGATACCTTTTCGCTTTCTAGTCTCTTCCTCCAGAGGTTTAAAGTTTTCATCGTAGAAGATTTTCACCACTTTGGTTAGGCTTATTCCTAGATATTTTATTTGCTTTGAGGCTACTATGAATGGGAGTGCATCTGTGCTCAGTTTCTCTGTGTGTTTGTTGTTGATGTATAGAAAAGTTATTGATTTATACAAGTTGCTTCTATATCCTGCCACATTGTTGAAATTGCTGATTGTTTCTAGAGATTTTCTGGTAGCTATTTTGAGGTTCCTTGTGAATAAAACCATATCATCTGAAAATAGATATGGTTTGATTTCTTTTTCTGTTTGAATTACTTTCATTTCCTGTTACTCACTGTGGCACTATTTGAGAGAAGAGGGCTCGAGATGAGTTGAAACATTAAAAAGCCAAAATTTTTGTTCACCTAGACTCATATATCAGTTCAAGTTTCTGAATTTGCCTATAGATGTTTTGAGAGTGACTCACATATTCTCCATTGCATAATAGCTTAAAAAGGAAGCATAAATCAGTGTATCAGCATCTCTCCCAACATTTTCAATTTGGATTTATGGCTTGTTGTTTTAGGGATGTTTTATTTAAATTCCCTGAGAATCCTTAGGTGGTCCAAAGACAGGTAGGCTAAGCATGTATTGGCAGAGATAATAGGCAGCCTTAACAGGTTTCTCAGAGTTGTACACATTTCAGAATAGGAGCAACTTGACATAAGAAAAAAAGCAGAGATGAAGTAGAATTCTTTGAAACCTTGTCTTTTGTCAGATGAGCCTTTGAAAAAGGTAGTTTAAATTTTTAGGTGCACATACATCTTTTTCTCACTGAAATGCCACAAGAAGGTACAATTTGAAAGAAGTTGACAGGGAGTGAGAAATAAGGAGAGATGCCTAAGGCATTAATGAGTTGGAAGAAGGTCAACAACCTATTTTGAGCTCATTAAATCTATTATCTGGGTTCAGAGTGGTCCCAGATGGAACTTGTGCTGACATACCCTAAATTTTCTCTCTGGCCCAGAATAATGGGGAAGATAGAGGGAAGTAGTACTGATGGCAATATCGCAGCCATCCCTTCCTGCTAAACAGAACGAGTGGGGATTTTAGATTCCATGGATTGGGTAGGGCAGTTTACATACATAACCAATGTCAATTGTGCTTAAGAGGCAAAAAATTTTATTTGGTTAAAAAATCTACACAAGGTTTAGAGAGACGGCTCAGCCGTCTGAGATCACCTGTTCTTGAAGATCCAGATTCCCTTCCCAGCATCCACATGGCAGCTCACAACCAGCTGTAACTTCATATCCATGGACCTGATACATGCTCATCTGGCCTCCAGAAGCCCTAGGCATGTACATGGTGCAATACATACATGAAGACAAATCACTCATACTCATAAAATAAAAATGAGCACTTTGAAAAAACACACAAGTTGAAGAGCACTCCTATCCAGTCATTTAAAATCCACTGTGAGGGGGCTAGGGAAATGACGTGGTGAGTAAAGGCGCTTGCTGCCAAGCCTGATAGCCTGAGTACCTAGGTAACACCCAGTACCCACATAGTAGAAAAAGAGAACTGAGTAGTCTCTGACCTCCACGCATGCACTGTGGCAAGTGCATGACCCATTCCACACACAAAAATATACATGTTAAAAAAGAGATCCATTCCAATATTATTCTCTACCTGCTCTTGAAAATTAACCCCATCTCCTCAAATTTCTGTGAACAACAGACATTCTTGGAGAAATTGTATTGGTTTTAGTGCTCTTCCTCCTACCAGATAGTCTGAGTTTTGGCCCAGGAATCTTCAGGACTAATGCCATAAAGTAGTGATAATAGAGAAACCACTTTTTAATTTATCATAGAAGCTTCGTATTTGTTTATTAACGTTTTTAGTAGGAGTTAATTTAAACAAGCCAGTCTTAGATTTTAGAGAAATTTCTTCAGTAAGATCTGACATGGCCTCTCAAAAAGCCTATGGCAATGGCTAAAGTAGGGCCCACGTCTATCATGTACAGCTATGGGTTCCATTCCTAACACAATGAAAACAAAACAAACAAACAACAGCAAGACAGCCAGATAATCCTCTGGCTGCATCATGGACCAAATTGACATTTTTTTTTTCTTTAAAACAAAACTTATTATCATATCATTCGTTATGGTTATGTACTTAAAGATTTGACATAGTGAATTTTCCCTCATTATCAATAAGCACTATTTATTTCATATATATAATTATTGTTTTATAAGTTAAATATAAAGGTTACCGCAAGCTGGGTGGTAGTTGTGCATTCCTTTAATCCCAGCACTCTGGAAGAAGACACAGATAGACCTCTGTGAGTTCAAGGCCAGCCTGGTCTACAGAGTGACTTCCAGGTCAGCCAGAGATACAACAGTGAAACCCTGTCTCAAAACAAACAAAAAGAAAAAAAAAAGAAAGAAATTGAAAAAAAGTTATCCCAAAGTTAAAATGAGTAGATTAAAGTGGCACAGTGACCACTGAAGTAGAAAATGCAAGGACATATAGTTGCTGAATTCCAGCACAGCATTTTGTGAGGCAGTGCTGCTTATAAGTTATACAGTATGTATTGAAGACTTTATCAATGACATATGAGCCACAGATACTGAAATGTTGGTTTCCTTGCTAGATCTACCCTGGAAACTTTTGCCTCATTACCCCTGGACCCCACCACATCTCTCCTAACTTCAGTCTGAAGTTCCCTTCCACCCCTTGACACTCTGTTTATTTGAAACCTTTGGAAAGTCTGAGCATTGTTCTCTTATTGACAGAAAGTTGTGCTGATCCCCATTTAAAATCATATCTCTCCCTGAGTTTTGGTGAAAAGAGTTTTATCACATCATTTTGTTGCTTGTGTGTGAACAGGCCCAAAGGTGTATGCTGAGAACACATCCCAGAGTGCTATTCAATAATTAAAGATGTTAGTTGATTTCACAAAGTCAGCTCTCCTCAGTCATTTTATGTATGTCAGGTCTAGGAATGACACCCCAGTTGCTGAAGTCATCGAGTATAGTATCTCCTTGACAGTATACTTTCTCTGTTCAGGCAGCCCTGTGTCAACCAAATTCCTTTAATTTGAGCTGTTTGCATCTGTGGATGAAAGGATGGGATGAGGTGGAGATGGCGGGGGAGATAGTCTACATGCTTTGTGTACATTTTGCTCCTTTTGAAAATATTTCTGCAGGCTTTTCTGAAGAGCTGCACTGATGCTACGGTGTACTCATCTTGTACTCATTTCAAACAAGAAAATATCTGACTTGATAACTATAGCTCAACAGAGAGATTAGTCCACAAACATTTTACGAAATCGTATAAGTCACAACTGTCATATGGATATAAAATGAACAAATGATAAAGATTTTATTTAACTCACTGGTGAGAAAACTTATACAGCACTACATGCAGTCAAAGGGAGAATTCCAGAAAAAGGAGCACATTTACAAACGAGGAATACTAAAAGGCATGTAAAAACAGCGATAAAGCTGATCTTGGAAGGTGGGTGGGAGACTGAGTATCTGTGTTGAAAATATTTTTGCACTGTCTCTGTTTTCTGCAGTTTGCAGGGTTGTTAAATGACTGGAAGGCAGTAATCAGCCAGATTCAGATAACCTAGAATGGTATGCTTTCAACAATTTACAGTTTTCAACTAACAGAGAATTCTCCTCTACATTGGCTTTGAGAAAAGTAGCCTAGGCTTTGGCAAGCCTTACGAGTGGGCTAGAAGCCATAAGTTCCCTGCTGCCAGGTGTTCTTGATCCTTATGTGCTTGAACTGGCCAACATACCAAAACGTTTCTTGAACCTTGTTTTAGGATGCCTTCCGTCTGCTTTTGGACTCAATTTTCTTCCTCTCTGTTTCCTCAAAATGGTGCTGTTTAATCATATGACAAATTAGAATGTTATGACAAGGAAATAAAAGAGATTAGCCCCTTCACAGAAAAAAAATATATCACAAACTAAAAGGTCACAGAATCCCATTCAATTTCCACTGCAGATTTCTTTCAACTAAAGGTAAAGAACAATCCATTGTGTTCCTCTCATCCATAACATCAAGCCCAGCCTGCCATATCAGCTTGCTTTTGTCTTGATGAATTTGTGTTGTCTTTTTGCCACAGTTTCTACTTCTGTTTTTATATGTTTCATTCACTTCTGAGAATATGTGAAAGAGAACTCACACACACACACACACACACACACACACACACACACACACAAACATACACACATGCACACACACACACACATCCTATATATGGCCCTTAGAATTAAATCTTCCACATCAAATTATGTTATCTATTCAATGATTCATGCTAAAGAGGTGGAGCAGAAGAATTACTAATCTGAAGTGCTGCTTCATATAATATTCTTCTGGACTATGTTTCTTCCTGATGGTTCAAATCAGAGTGCCTGGGAATGGAGAGACAGCTAGGTGGTTAAGAGCACTGACTGATCTTCCAGAGGACCCAGGTTCCATTCCCGGTGCCCATGTGGAAGCTCACACCTGTCTGCAACATCAGTTCCAGGGGATCGGATACCTTCTGGCCTCCACAGAAACCAGACATGCACATGGTACACAGACATGCATGCAGGGCATACACCCATACACATAAACAAATAACAATTAATAAACAAGTAGAATTAGATCTAGTTTGTGGGAGTATACACTGGATTATTGTTTTAAGTACTGAAAATAAGCTAAAATATTCAAAATGTATACTCCTATCTCAGTTGATTTGTGACCAAGTTAGAATAATTTTACCTTAGAGTCTCATTTTGCAAGCCAGTAAATGAATGGATTTACACAAGTGATCCTGAAGCATGTTTCAGTTACTACAATTTCAGAATACTCTAGTCAGTGAGATTGAACCAAGAGTAAAACAAAAGGCAATCTAAATTAAGACAAAAGAGATGCTATAAAACTATTAAATTGCCTTTCTTGACACTACTTAATTCTTCTCTGTGACCTCCATTTTGACAGTAGACCACTCTCAATTTCAAATATTTATCACACACTGTACTTAATATGTATGTACAAAATACTGGCACCATATTCAAATATATATATATATATATGTGTGTGTGTGTGTTTGTATATATATATATATATAATCACAAACCCATCGACTGTATACTGTTAATCCCATTTTATATATGTAGGAATGAGACTCCAATATTGCAAATCACCTACTCAAAGACACATAATTGTTAAGTATTAGTGCTCAAAAGGAAAACCAAGTTTGCCTGGCATTGCATTTAGATCTCCTCACTAAATTATATAGCTTTCTCATATATTTGTTATCATTATATACAAACTGTGAAAAACACTATGGAGAACAAAATGCTATATAAGACTCAACTAATGCACTTTTAACAAAATTGAAAAACCTATTGTGCATTTGGGTTTCAGCAAAGAGTGAAAACTATGCAGAAAGTGAACTTTGAGGAACTACATATCAATAAATTGAAAAGTTGAGGAACTACATATCAATAAATTGAAAAGTTCAGAAGAATAAGTCTCAGAGGAAGGAAAATATAGATAGTAAATAAAAAACATCCAATTGACCCTATTTTCCCCATGTCCAGGTCAGAAGTTCCAGTTCTGCCATAATTTACATGTGAATTTGGGCAACTCCTTTCTTTACCTCTCTGAATGTTAGTTTTGTTTTTTCTTTAATTTGTTAACTGATGAGATTAACTACAATATTTCTCAGTCTCTCCCTGGGATTCTGTGATTATATGATAATTTCGGGAATTTCAGAGTGGAAACTGAGGGGGAGGATTTCCTGAGAAGGAATTGATCCATGTGCGAGTTAGGAATTACTTAAAGGAAATGCGTATCTCTGACAAAGTAGCCATAGAAATGCTACCACAAATATGACTACAGAAAAAACTGGTACATTCTATGAATATAGTTTGAAGTGTGTCCACAGCATCTTTTAAAACAGAACACATTTGTATGTAAGGCAAAGTGTTCAGGCAAATAGGAGATGCCAAAAAAGTGAAGATAGATTTTGTCAGTGCATCTGCTACATCTGGTTGAAATGAATAGCCCAGCCAAAGGGTTAAAGCTGAAAAGCCCTGATTGCCGAGAATTCAGATTAGACATATTCAATAGTTATAAACAACTCCAACCATCCATCATTCTGTCTGGTCCTTCTTTACAACAAATGGAGAGGGATGGTGAGGGCATGCTGCCCTGACACAGGCTCTAATTTCCTGAGAAAACAGCCTCTCCTCTTTGTAGCATCCGGAATCCAGTTTTAGGAATAAATAAATAAACTCAGGCCTGCTTCTGCAAAGGACAGTATAGTAGGCCAGTCACCTTTGGACTAGAGAAAATAGCCTTTCCCTAAGAGGGAAGATGGCTGGCTGAGTACAAGTCAAGCCTGGATGCTTTATAAAATGAGAAGTCATTACTCTCAGTGCAAAGTTTGGAGCTTCCAAGGTCTGGATGTTGTGATAGGCACATAAAGGGTTTAAAGCATGATAATACCTTCCTTTCTTCCTTCCTTCAGCTGCCTTCAGTATGAAGCCACAGTGAAGCCACCTGTGGATCCTGGCTTGTTTTTTAAAAATTCCAACAATTTCAAAGTCAGGGTGGACACTGATTAAGCACGGAAAACAGATCTGCTCTCCCTGGAACTAATGCTACCTCTCCATATTTACTCCTATATTGCCTTTGTCACATAATTTTTTCTTTCTCTAACTCTCCCAGGTCTTTCCTTGTTCTTTTCTCTTGCTTTTCATTTTCTGTCTTGGCCTTAAGTCTGTCTAGACTCTCTGTGACTTTAACTCTGCTGTTAGCCACACAGAACTGAAGAAGTTACTATCTCTCAACCATTAACTTTTTCAAATGTGTGTTCATAAACTTCCTTACATTGAGACCTTAATTTATATATTTTTTTATTTCCCTTTGGTTCTAAAGCTGAATAGATGTGAATGTTCCAGCATCCATCTTGGTTCAATATAATGGTCAAATTGCTGCTATAGGCTTCCATGTTAATGCAAATAAGACACTTGAGTTTTCAACAGATGACAGAGTTTGAGACTGACACAAGGACTTAAAATTCGGTCTTCTGAAAGGACCATAGTTTGTTAATGTTCCCATTTTGTCAGTATAGAGTACTACTTCTTAACAGCTCAGGAAAGAGATCAAAGTTGTCAGTTTCTGTTGATGGGACAAGGAATTGGATGGACTTCTTTATCACAGTTCTTGGCAGTAACCATTCTTCTGTTTTTGCCTCCAACAAGACATACAACTTTTAGTAAATAATTTCAAATCTTAATCAAGGTAATGTAAGAAATCAAAATTCTTAGATTTCCAAGTTGGAAAAGCCACAGTCTCAGACAAACCTCATCTTTCCAGATCTCACCAAGGAAAGTTTCAGGCAAACCCTGTTACACAAGATTTTACAGAAACCAAGTTTCTGTTCCTTGCTGGTAGAAGGAAAGGAATTTACAGATATGCTAGTGTGAAGGCATATCATCAATATCCTCAATCATTCCGTTCTTCTCCCAGCCTGAGGAAACTTCCTTGTTCATTCCTTGGGAAAAAAAAGTCTGAGGAAGAAGCCAACTATGAAGATAGACCTGGTGCATGGAGAGTGGAGCTATTGAGATTCTCAATCTCATTTTCATTATTCCACTTTATCTCCTCTTTAACATTTCTTTCATTCTGTATTGGCACTTAGACTAAGAGACCTTGTAGATATAGGGACAGTCAAGAATGGAGTTAGCTAGGACTTTGTGTAGCATGCCACGAGCCTGTTTAAAATATATAATAAGCATATATAAATAAGCATATTCATGCAGCTTTCTTAAGATATTTTTGGTAACAGATCCTCACTTCATTATTTTCTAAGGAAGATATGATAATCCTGAAGTGCTACTTTGTTATCATCATAACTGAGAATGTCTAATAGCAGACTACCTCCAAGTTTCCTTGTTTATGGATTTTCAATCCCAAGGACAACTATTTGAGTCTTGAAATTTTAAAATCAAAGGCCAAAAGTAATCATTCTTTTTTCTTAATTGAGCATTATACTAATTTGAGAGCAATTTTCTGGCAATGGAAAAACTGCATTATATGTAAGCAAAGCATAAGGCCTATGCATTTTAGATTCAAGAGTCCTAGGAAAGCATCCCCATCCCACCAAGACCACCTGTTGGCTAATGTAAAAAAATCTATCCATCAAGGTTATTTATTTTAAAGTTTAATTTTTACTTCAAACTTAAAAGTATATATTTGGTTGGCAAAGTGGCTCAGTGAGTAAAGCTACTTGTTCTACAAGCCAAATAACCTGAGTTCGTTTCAGTCCCTGAAACCCAGAGTGGAAGGAAATAACCATTTCCCAAAATTGTCCTTTGGCACTTACATGTGTGCTGTGGGATGTGCATCCACCCAATAAGTTTAATTTTAAAAATCATGTGTGTGTGTGTGTGTGTGTGTGTGTATTGAACCTCTTTAAGCTGTTCTCAGCAAATTTTTTCCTGAGTGTGAGTGAATAACAGATCACTGGTTTTAGATTTGAGTCTAGTAAGAAAGTATTTGTTGCCTAGAACAGAAAGCTTATATAAACTTTTGACAGTGTAGCATGTTGTCATTTACTAAGTTCATACTCAGGAACAACACAATGGAGTAGCACAAAAATATCTTGAAAACATATACCATGACGTTTTAAGTAAGTTTTGTGTGTGTGTGTGTGTGTGTGTGTGTGTGTGTGTGTGTGTGTTGCGGCATATTCATAGCTATCCTGGGTCACAGAAACATGAAAATACATTTTTTCCATGATTTTGTCTATTATTTACTATAATAGTGCTCCTACTAAAGCTCATTTTACTGTTGGAGTTTTTATTTACTTCTGTTCACCTTTTAGAGTTCTCTCTGATACCTCAGTAAAAAGACAGTGGGTTTATCTTGGGTTTATCTGAGTTGTTTTTATGTTTGAAAGTGTGTCTTCTCATAGATGGCTTCTGGTGTCTAACCTGAATAAACTGGTTAATAAACTTAATTAAGTCTGCACAGCTAGTTAAAAGGCATAGTCTAGCATTAACTCAAAAATCTGTTGATCCCTGACTCCTGTGCTTTTAATCTTTGAGATCAATTGCCACTGGACTTATTGACCAGGAGATTACCCTTGAAAGAAAGGTTTCGGCAGAGTAATAAATGCAGAAGTCACACAGCAAAAAGTGACTGCAAAGGAGAGGACAGATGTAAAAATGATTGTGAAACGAATGGGTAGTGAGACAGCAATGGTTATGGGTATCAAACCATTCTGTCTACAATTCAGAAGCGTTGACAAAAAAAAAGTAAACAGTGGGGGTTGAGTAGCCTGAGACGGGAGAGGATTCCAAGCAAGTTTCTTTAAGGATAGCAAAGCACTGAGCAGATGGTCGGAGCTGGTGGAGAAAGGCATCATTTATAGATGAGGAATGCAGTACTAAAAGGAGTGTGATAAAAAAGACAAGGGAAAAGTTTCAAATTAGAAAGAAAAAGGCATTTATTAGGCAATCTATTTTTTTACCTCTCCTCTTCTTCCTTATTTCATAAACTATGACATCATTGCTGTGTTTGATTCAATGAACACCTTACTCAAATACATATATTACTTATTATAGCTGGTATACATGGTATGAACCCTTTTTGATAAAAAATGCCATGGTTGAAATGTAAGAAAACTGTAAAACATTAAATATAATTAGTTGGGAATTATAAGTAATTATGAAATTAAAGGCACCAAGGCATTAGATAATGAGATAGTATATGATCCCTCTCTGATAGTTTAATTTTCATAAAGAGAAGGAATTTCACATGTATCTCCAGCTGACCCTGAGCTTGGAAAATGTTAATGTAAAGGCAGTGATCATTCAGCATTTATTGTTCCACTTTCTGTCCCATGCATTGAGGAAAACAATGATCATAGACATTGCCAAACTTTTCAAAGCTTAACAGACAAGGAGTGATATGAACACAATATAATGCATCATGATGAACGCTCTGATGTAGGTTTAAAAACAAACTTGAAATATTGGTGCACTAGGTAAGGAGACACTGGGTGGGGTACAGGGAGGTGATATTTGAGATGAGTTTTGACCCTGTACTGTTGCTTTTATAGCGTCTTACACTAAAGGCCAGGCATCCCCCTTAAGTGTCACATTACAGGCAACAGCTGCAACTCACTACCAGGGCTTCATCCTCAATGTGTGACATCAAGGACATTAAACTGAAAGCCTAAGTGGGAGGGTGGTATTCAGTGGCTCTAAATCTAACTTCTGGGCCAATGGGTCATAAGAGAAGGCAAAAGTTCCACTCTCCAAATTGTAATCTCGATTAATAGTCACCCCTTTTCTAGGACTGAGGTGAGAAAAGGGAAATGGAGACACTACTAGAAAGAGGAAAGGAATCACTAACTACCTTGCTGTTAGATTTTTTCCATAGAGAAGAAAACTTCCTCTCTGAATATAAACTACTTTTCTGGTCTTGTTTCAGTCTTTATTTTTGCAGTCTTTGATACATGGAAAGGGCAACAAATATATATCACCCCAGTGCACAGATATTTAAAAATGAAAAGCAACCTCAACTAAAGTCTATTTTTCCTTCCTTTGAAACTGGAATAGTGCTTGTAGATCAATTCCTATTTTATGTGAACCACTTAGCCCATCTGGAATAGTTCCTATAGGAAACTGAAAATAAAATTTAAGTTTGGGGAGGAAGAAATTTGGAAATGACTCCTTCGTTCTGATCAGACATAGTCCTCTGTGCTCTCATAGTGCTGAGACTCTGAAAAGACTGAACAACAAAAGTCTATTCTTAGTATTACACTACCTAGCAGCCCCTTCTCCATGTATCTTCAGACTAAGATAGATTGGGGAAAAGACTCAGCTTGAAAATTTTTCAAAATTCCTTCTCTCTCTCCATTTCCTAACCACACACATAAAAGCCATACACTGAGAAGGGGAAACCATGGTTAAAATAAGGAAGTGATTTAATCACAGAGATTAAATACTGAGTTTGGTAGTGGACGATATTATGGAAGCCCTGAAAATCTTGTTTTAACTTTGATATTATTATTCTTGATGTTTGGGAAAACATTTTCCCTAAAGAAAATGAGAAGGGGGAAATGCAAACCCATATACTCTAGATGGTGTTTATCAATCTGAGGGGTGAATGTCATTACTTGGGAATTTTTATGGTTCTACTATGTGTGCTTCAGATGACCTTAGATCTGTATTAACTTTGCATCACTTAACGTTTTTCTCTTGTACTGGAAAATGCTGCCTCCTTCAGTGGTGTGAAAGATTCATAATTCTTATCCATCTGAAAGCATTTGACATAAATCAGTTCTTTAAATATAGCTTTGGAAGGGAAAGTAGAGAAAAGGTAATCAAAATTACTGGTGAAAATCACAACATTGCAGTCATACCCAAACCCTTCCAAAATGAAGGAATTCAGGCTTAAGAGGAGAGGCTTTTGTACAGGTATGTGCACCATATATGGTACAGCTCAAATTTAATGACCTAATTTGTGCTTTTACGTGAATCTGATTTAGATATCCAATTTGTCTTTTTCCTAAATCATCCAGGAGTAATTTCTTGTTGGGGGGAAAAAAAGATAGAAATGTCATCTTAATAATCAAATCAACATTTTATTTAAAAGTCTCAATTAGCACTTACAGTGTTAAATACTTTCAAAAATTTAAGTAGAAATATAAGTTCTGTTTGGGCAGGAATTTTTTGCTCCCCTCCCTCAGTTACTATTGTGTTTTATTCTGTTTAATATTAAATACTGGAAAAAAGTGTGAATTTTGTCAGGTTTCTCTTCTGGAGAAAAGTCAACAAATATTTCAAATTTTGTATCATTCTTCATATCTCTATTTTTTGTGATTTTGAAATACAAATTGCACACATGTATTTTATATTATGATCATAATGTCACATTTGATGGTATACAACCTACTAGAACTGGACTTGTATTTATTTAAGTGAAGTCTTTGTGACTTCAGGAACAACTCTGATGTGAACATTTATGCAGCATCAGAATGCCACAATTAAGAAAACATTAAAAATAAACAGAGAGTGGTACACGACTCTAATCCCAGCCCTTGGGCGGTTGACACAGGAGGAACACAAGGTTGAGGCCATCTTGGATTACAGAACAGGTTTCTGGCTAGTGGGAATCTCAAAATATCCAGGACAAGAAGTACAGCTCAGTGGTAGAGTCCTTGCTTAGCATGCACATGTCCCTTGGTTTAACCCTCATGCATCCAAAAACAGGTGCTATCTGTCCTTAGAATTAGAGAAATGAAGGTCCTAAAACTAATAAACCTTTGAGCCCAGTTTTTCTAGCACAAATATTTTTTTCTACAGGTTGCCTTTCCAGCAATAATCACCACTCCTCTTGTGGTAAAAAATCTTCTTAGCTCCCTACTTTTTAAAAAAATAATGTCCCCTTATCTGAAAACATTTCTTTCCTTTTTCTCTATTTGACTAAAGCAAATATATAGGATAAAAGGAACAACAACAACAACAGAAAGAGGGGGGGGGAGAGAGAGAGGTTTAAAATACTCAAGGCCTGGAGCCTATTGATAGAAATGAACTGCTGCCAAGAAACATATATTTCAACATATATTTCATGAGCTCCTTTGTGGTCATTAGTTTTTCATTACAGCCAGCCAAGTCATATCAAGTTAGAGTCTGCTTTTTATGCACATTATCTGCCATTATGTACATCTCTTAATATGCCAAAGATATTATATGAAAATCTGCAATCTTTCCTTCTTTTATTCTCCCTCCCTCCTTCCCTTCTGTCTTTCTTTCCTTCCTTCCTTCTTTCCTTCCTTCTTGTAGAGTTTTTGTTTATGTGAAGACTATAGGAATGACAGGTTTTATGAAATATACACAAGGGGCTTTAGTAGTTGTTACTGTTGCTATAACACATATCCAGACTCATACAGCTTTGTGTTAGGGATTGGATTTGAATTAGGACTTGTAATTCTCTTGAAAAGCTGAATTTTCATCAATCCTTTAGTTTTCTGGATAGTCTGGAATACCTAAAGTGGGTTATTTACAGACACGTACCCTGGACTTTCTGCCTTTTCTGTATCATCAGGAATCCACAGCAAGAATCTTGCTGTTTCAGTATAGTTGCCTTGTGTGCTGACTACAATCAATCCTGCCACAGGCTCAGGATACACTCATCAGTTGAGGCCCAGTTACAAGCCAGAGTTTTGTATTTGTAGATTAAAAAGGTGATAGTGTTTGCCTTGCTTTTATTGCACACAGAAGTGATCAAAAAGGATAAGGTGGACTAACAAACTGCTTCCCTAAAGACCCCAAGTCATTTTAAAACGTTTATAAAAAATAATAATACGGATTGCTCACCGGAGTATACAAGGTATTCTCAAGAAAAACTTACACAAAGGCAGGTAGGCAAACATGTTCAACTATCTGTGGTTTTTATTCCTTTCTGAAGCCTGTGTTTTCCTAGAATATGTTAATGGCTAGAAGTGATTGGCAGGTGTGACCATGCTGATGGGGAGCACTGTGGGAGTCCTAATTAGTAGTTCTTTATGAGGACATCTGAAGGCCTGTGAATATAATGTTGAGAAGAGGCGACAACCATATTACTTTCTTACTGTTGTGATAAAATACTCTGAAAAACAAAGCCAAACAACTTAAGGGAAAAAAAGCTTGTTTAGATCTAGAGTTCCATTCAGATATAGTTCATCATAATTGGGAAGTCATGACACTAGAAAGGGAAGGCATGGTGACTGGAGAAGGGGACAGGCTGCTTGCCTTTCATCCATATCCAGGAAACAAAGAGAGACTAGGAAATAAGGCTAAGATGTAAAACCTCAAGACCTGCTCCTAGTGGCTCACGCTCTCCAGCCAGGCTCCACCTCCTAAAGGTTCCATAGCATTCCCAGACAACACCATCAGCTGTGGAGCAAGTGTTTAAACATGTGAGCCTATGGAGGACATTTCACATTCAAACCACAACAGGTGGTAAAATAGTTGGGCTCGGTTATGCACGTCTGTAATCCCAGCACTTGAGGAGCTGAGGCAGAACAATCAACAAATTCAAAGCTGGACTGAATCACATAGTGAATTCCATGCCATCCTGAGTTAAAAAAAAAGTGACACCCTTACTGAAAATAAAACAAAATGGAATAATAAATAAGTTAAATAAAAAGAAAATAGATGATAAATTCAATGAAATTAGTCACAGAGTGGCAATCATTAGACTCTGAAATATTAAGACTGGTAGACAGCAGGCTGAGTCTGTTTCTGTAATTTATTCAGCGTGTAAGAATATAAGACCACAGGGAAATATATTTCATATTAAACTACATTAAATTTTAATTTATTTGGCATTTAAATAATTACATATTAATTATTAAAAATAATATGTTTAATTATGATGTTTTCATATAAGCGTACAATGAATGGACTTTCATCATATTCACACTCACACCTCTTGCTGGTCCCCAGCCCCAACTAGTTTACCCTTGTACTTCCATGTTTTTTACTTTAAAATCAAGATTCCATTGCTCCTGAGGAATGGACTCAGTGGTTAAAGTACTTATAAAGTACTTTCTACTCAAGCATTACGACTGGAGTTTAGATCCCAAGGGTCCTAATGAATGGCAGGTGGATTTGGCCAGCCTCAGAAGGTAAAGACAGGGCATCTCCAGAGCAAGCTAGATAATGAGACTCACCATATCAGAGAATATTTTCATTAGAAAGAGAGACCATGCTCAATGAGTAAGCTGGAAAAGTCATACAGGCTCATTTCCAACATCAGTCTTGGATGTGTGTGTGTGTGTGTGTGTGTATGTGTGTGTGTGTTAATATTATATGTATATAAAATATGTATATATAATATATTTATGCATATGCATATATATATATATACACACATACATTCACACATGTACAATACACACACATACACACACACAAATAAAAATGGGAAAAAAGTAAATAGTAAACAATTTTAATTGAAATTCTACAAATGAGAGAAAATATTTGTTTTTCTGAGTTTTGTTTATTTTACTTAATATACTTATCTCCAGTTCCATCCAGGGAAAATATATTCCCTTTTTGATATGTGTAGCACAAAGTCTTTAATTTGTAATTGAACATTGTTTTGCTAGTTAGAATATGATAATCCAACAAATTTTAAAGAAAATAATTGTTTTTTATTGTTGTTGTTGTTCATTCATTTAACAAGTATCAACTGAGTACTTACTCTTTGCCACATACTTTCCTAGGTAGGAGTTGCAGAAGAATAAGCTAAAGTACCTGTCAACCATAATCCAGTAGAGTCCAGAGAAGTAACCAGACAATTTTGATGCAAAAATCTACAATTGAGCTAAGTGGAAGATGGTATGAGACCATACCAGGGGGCAAAGATTATCTTTGAGGAGAAGATTCTTTCAATGAGTCCTAAAGGGTAAACCATACTGGTTCTCAACCTTCCTAATGCTGTGATCTTTAATATAGTTCTTCATACTGTGGTGACCCCCAAACCATAAAATTATTTTCATTACTACTTCATAACTGTAATTTTGCTACTTTTATGAATCATAATGTAAATATGATATGCAGATGGTCTTAGGCGACCCCTGTGAAAGGATCATTGGACCCCTCAAAAGGGTCATGACCCACAGGTTGAGAACTGCTGAGCTAGATCAAAATAAGTAATAGATGGACTCTGTATATTCAAAGGCACATGCATATGTATCAGTAAAGGTGGGTAAATGAAGAATATAATGAAAGTGAGATGGAAAGCAAACATGCAGGACTATGATGGAAGATAAGAGTGGAGTAATCATGCTTCATAAGTCATGTGATAGAACTTGATGTTTGTACTACAGGCAATTTCAGGGAAATGCTCAAATAATTTGAATTATATCTCGGATTTTTTAGCAATATTGTGAAAAAAAATCTGACAGAGTTATCATGGGGGAGTCTAGATACAGGCAAATTGTTCAGAAGGCTGATTCAGTAATCCAAATAGAAAGATGGACTTGAACTAAAGCAAATAGATGGAGTAAAATATACTGAGATTAATTGTAAAGAGACTATGCATGGTGGTGCATACCAGTAATCCTGTCCCTCAAGAAGTAAAGGTAAGTAACTCAGTCCGCATCTACATAGTGAATGTGAAGCCAGCATGAGACCCTACCTCAAAACAATCAAGGAACCTAAGAACTCAGAGACATAGGTGGAGTGCTGAGGAATCAAAGATACTAGAAATTCTGTTTCTCATTTGGATGACAATGTAACTAGGAGGTGGTTGCATCAGTCAGGATTGAGACTACAGAAAGAAGACATGTATGGACACATTTGGTACCCTCTGTATATTCCAGTCATGTTCTGTTTTAGAGATGCTTTGTGGGATGCAAAATAAAAAGATATCAAAATGAAACATGAACTTCTATGTTTGTTTATGTGCCTAGAAATAACGATCATTGCTACTATGCCTATACCTTCCCTTTTGTTTTCTGACCCTTCTGTATAATCCCTTCTGAAACTTATGAGGTGTCTTTAGGAATATAATGTCCTCACAATATTCACAGACTGGCTAGGGTTCCCTACAGGAAAAGGACAGAATGTGTTACCAGAAATTTACTCCTGAATAGCCCCTAATAGTCAGGTCATTTCCCCCATACATTCACACACATTCTGCTATACTGAGTAAACAAAAGAAAAAAGCTATTCATCAAAAATGAGTGACCAGTTCTTTTTTTTTTCAGAGTAAGATACTGGCACAAGGACTTGGGAATTACAAGCTTATTTGTAATATGGTAAGGAAGTCATTCGGCAATAATTGGGCTTATACAGTTGTCTTTGAATACCACTACTAAAATATCATTAAACAAAATTTGTCTAATATATTCCAGCAATTTAAAACCTCTTACTTTTAGACTTGTAATCTATCACACATCTTTATTTCAAATAAATGACCTCTCACTGATTGTACTCCCCTCTTCAGGATCTACAAAGTAAAACTGGCATTCAACTCCTGATATCTTTTATTGAGCTTTACAATTTATTGCTTTTATTTCCCAACAGTAAAGCTGCCTCATTGATAATCAAGCTTCGGGGCATCCAACAGAACTCATTTCTACCCTCTCAACTACTGATTGACTATTAAGCAATCAATTAGTCCTAGGAAAAGAGAAACGGCCTTGACCCCAAAAGGTCATCTAACCCACTATTTTCTTTGTAGATCAGAAATCCAAAGCACAGAGAGAGGACATGGACTGACCCAAGCTCACATAATTCTCCATGGTATATTCCAGCTGGAACTTAGGTCTCTTGGTAACTTGGCTGGTTCTCTTTGTATTATATCACAGCCTGCCTCTGTGGGCAGACTGCCGTCACCTGCTCTGCTTTAAACTCAGCCTCCTTTCACACCTTCAATTTAATTATCTTGACTGACAAGGTTCTGTCTCTTATAATTACCCTTTGGGCCCTTAGAAACCAAACACAACCTTGCAATTTTTCATGCTGCTTTTTCAATAGAGAAATATTCCTCTACGCCAGGTGTCCCAGCTCTTGTCTTGGCAAAGATTCTCAATAAGATGGCATAACTCTTGTGGGATCTTACAGAGATTGGGTGGATGGCAGGACTGTCTCTTGCTTAGAGCTGCAGGTGTTTATGATGCTGACACTCTGTACAAAGTTGAAAACTGCAAATTCTATACAGAGTGCTGAGACGAAGGCCACAAATTCTGTACAGAGCTGAGGTAAATGAAGCAGAGGAAAAAGTCCTCAGAGGCTGCCTAAGTGAAGGGTATGTAACACAAGCATTAGCAGCAGGATTTAGAGTGAGTAGGGTCTGAGAGCAAGAGAAAGGAACTCTTATTAAGATAAGCATGAGACAAGTACGAGAGGAGGAGGGGAAGGGACCCATGCTGAACAGAACTTTTGCATGTCCCTATAAGCTTGTTTCAGAGAGGATCTGGATCTACTTAGTGGACAACTAGCAGGAACTCAAACAATAACACAGATTGATACAAAACAGGTCAAATGTGTATGTTTCTTTCTTGGATCACACAGCTTAGTTTTTTTGCTTTTTCATAAAAATAAATAAGTAAATAGCTAAATAAATAAATAGGTAGATAGATACATGAACAGGATGAGTCAAAACTGACAATGTCAGGATTTAACCTACTCTGGCTCAGAAAAAAAATGTCTCACATCTGGACAAAGTTTTACAGTGTCAGCAGCTGGGCAAGCTCGTTGTCACTGCTGTCCATCTGCCACCATTCCTGCTCACTCAGCCTTTGGCATCCTGGCTGACACTGCGCAAGAGGGTGCCATTATGTGCTGGTGATTTGATCCCACCCGATGGTGATACTTTCTGATGATGACGCATCTGAATCATACTGTCAGTTTTGCCTTGTGGCATAATAATTTGTCTTTTAAAAAGCTTTTAAACAAAAACAAACAAAACGAAGTTCTCAGGCCCTATGACTTAGCTTTGTGCAGGCCTTTTCCAGGCATCCAATGCAACAAATCCTGTGTCATTTAACATTCTGACACAGTAGCAAATTTGTGTCTTACAAACCCAATCTGCTATACTTCCTTCAAGCTTTGCTTGTGTTTCTCAGGGTTCTACATCTGTAGAAGTGTTCTGTCTGAGGGATCCAGCCCAGACTCCCAGCTGCTGTCATGATTCCCTTTTCCTAGTATGCTTTTTCCCTTTTTAATTCTGGATCGCTTATGAATCCTGTGTTTGGTTTGAGGATTTGATGTACTTTCTCCAGTCAGATGGTAAAATCTGTAATGGTTGGTTGCAGGGAGCATCTCTAATCTTAGCTAAAGTGGCAAAATCTGAAAATAAAACAAAATGTTCCTAGGCAATACATGTAAATGAGTTATTTGAATAGTCTTCATAGGAACAGGACAAAATCATACAGATAGTAAATGCATCCAGTGGAACCAGACTCCCATTGGAGTTCTGACTTGTACTAGTTCTGTGACATTCATTAAGTCACTTTATCTAAAAATAGGTCACATCTGTAGCTACATCACAGGCTTCACTACAAGAATTTTTTTTTGAAGTGAGTTGGTTACAGTACTCTTCACAAGGCCTGACATGTAATGAGTATTCACCACATGGTACTTGTTATTGTACTTGGTGTCTAGTGAGGTTAATTACCGAAACCCTTGAGCTCTTATGCCTCCCGGTATGGAAACCCTGTGGTCTTCATCCACTCCCTCATCCCCAGATCGTGATTAGAGGTGTACTGCCATTTCCAGCACAGCTTCTGCTTCATCCTTTTTCTCTTGCCTATGTTCTCTCCCTTTCCTTTTCCCCCCATCAGCTTGTCCAGCCTTATCTATTGCTCCCATTTTCTTTTCCTGCCCCACCAATGACATGGTTCTGTTTCCTCAGTTGAGATCCAGGAGCTTTCATTAGCTCTCCTTATTGTAGTGGCTAATTAAGAGTTCAAGGATGTTTTACTGGGTGATCATAGTTCTGCTTTGTACTCTTTAGCATGGCCTAATGGCAGAAAGTTGAAATTAAGTGACAACAGAGTGTGTTAGGCTAAGTGTGTGAGTGCAGGGGTGTATATCTGGGTTTACACATATGATACACCAATAATTTTGTTAGGCTTTGTCCTATTCTTCAAATATTCAGGATTTTTTTATGAAAAGGGACTATGCTGGGAAAGGCAATGGAGTATAATAACTTCTTATTCTTTAAAAAATTCATTTTTATCATGAGTATACAATATGTGTATAAATACACATGTGCCATAGCCACACATATGTATGGATGTCAGAGGACAGGATTTGGGAGTATGTTCTCTCCTTCCACTAGGGGCTCTGGGTGGAAAACTAAGGTCATCAGACTTGCAAGGCAAGCACATTTACTTACAGAAATACCTTAGTGGCCCGTGGCTGATCTTGGCCCTAATGATATAAAACTAGCTGTATTTGTCTTCTATGCATTTATAGGGTTATCTACTTTAGGAGTCTTTTAAGAATATTATCATTTCATTTTTGCAAAGTATCCACATATCATTTATACTACTTTGCAAGAGGGCAGATTAATGCTGGTTAAGTCATTTTGAGTCAATATCAATCATTGAATACCTATTGTGTACCTAACCATGTGCTAAGGAACATAAACAATTAAAATAGAGTATAGTTGTTAGCACAATGTGGTTAAATGGACTTTCTTAATTAGGCTAAAGGCCTCCATTGAACCTTAAATCAAGCTCAACCTGTATACCCACGGCAACAATGAAACTCTGTAGTTCTACCAGGAGGAGCATAATTGATAGTTCTAGCTGCTGTACTCTGAAACTTCCTTACACTGAGACCCACACTTCTTACAGGTTGATCCAAAACAAAAACTAAACTGAGCATGGCACTGACACTAGAGTGTCTCAGCCCTTGAAAAACGGGACAACTTTAATGTCTGTCTTTATTAGAGAACTCCCCACTGACTCTTTCTTAGAATTTCACTGTGCCTTAAGACTCTTTCCTTGCCTCTACACGAATTGCAGCTGTTTCACCATCAGGTGTCTTTCCTAACTTCACTTGTCTCTCTTACATATTTTCCTCTTTTCCTCAAATCCTCACTAAGTTTTTTGTATGTCTTGTCCTGCCATGGTATCTGCTTCCTAGAGAACTTAGAAAATCAACACACTCCATAACTCTGTCAGCTGACTTGTCAATATATCTTAACCCCAAATTAGACACGATAAAACTGTATGAAGACTCAGTAGTCCTAGAAACAAGCCAAACCAAGTAGTTTAAGTATAAAAAAAGCAATATATAATTCTCAGTTCAGTTCTCTGAGATTGGTGCCCCAGTGATTAAAAAGGAACTTTGAATCCTACTTCGTATTGTGGTTGGGAAGAATCATGCTAATACAAGCAAAATCCTGTTAGTGTGGTAAACACTTGATACTTTTGTTCACATTAATGCAAAAGTAATTTTGCTGGAATGGTTAGAGTTTATGAAGAAGGTTTGAAAATAAATGGTGGCATTTTTATTAATGAAAAATGTGAGCTGCTAAGAACAATCAGTACTGTTTCTGCTGCTCATAATTGTTCTTTACTGGCAGAAATGGTGAACAATAGAAAAGTTTTAGTGCATAAGTCTGGGCTCCTGGGAACGCTTGTGGTTTAACATGCTATGAGCATTCCCCCAACTTGCTTTGTTGAGGTTGTCTGAGGCTGTCAAGAGTAAAGACCTTAAATGAATAAAACGAAATGAAATTCTTTTCAAAGGAATTTTTCTGAAGCAAACAAAAATTAAATAAAATTAAGAATAAGGAGATGAACAACAGAAGAGTGAATTTCTGAGATGCAAATTAATCATCAGATTGGGAGACGTGGCTATTTAACTATATTCTACTTCATCAGGTCTGGGATATTGCAGGGAATCTTCAGAGCAAAGTCCTCTGCAAAAAACGTAGCAGCAGAAGATGGTGAATTTGAACTCTCTGAGGACTACATCTCTAAGACATTGAAGAATTCTTTACTGAGGGAGAAGCTGTCAGGTGTTCAACTTACTTGGCCCAGATGTACTGCAGTGTTTTCCATTTTCCAAGGCAACAGAACAAAACTGGGATTCTTCCTTTGGCAAAAGACAATGATGAGCTGGCCACCAAATTCGTGTACTTTCTCGAGTATGGAGAATTCTTATTAAGGTACTGAAGGTGTCTGGGAAGTAGTATCAGAGTAAAGTTACCACTGCCATCAAGCCTCAATTGCGAGTACCATCTCTCCATCCCCAGTTATCCTGGCTGCAGCAGTAGGTTAGGGGTATCATCAGGCTATTAAAAAATATAGCCTCTTAACCTGTTCAAGTAGCATTTCTTGAGTAGTTTGTACATGAGCGTTACATTCAATATGAAGCAAAGGGTACCATACCACTTTGAGTTCTGTGTTTTCTGATTTTATTTTTTAAAGATGAGTACAGATCTCAGCAAGTAATTTTTACAATAAGTTACCTCTACCCTCTTGCTTTATACTATTCACTCAAGATAGGAATCTCTTACCTAGAATTATTTGATTAAATTGATTCCTCCATCCAACCCCAATTGAGCAAAAGAAGACAATGTATGAAAAACTTCTAGAAGTGACCTTAAACTAATTGAATGACCTTTACTATAATTTTAGTGTTAGTTATTTGCATTATTTCTAACTCCTATTATGACCCTGTTGTGGTAACTCTGATGATACTCTGTTAACAAGAAATTTAGGTCAACTGGAATGACTCATATTCCTTTCAATAGAAAATAATGGTATGTAAAACATGTTAGGGTCAAATATCTATATGAAAAACATCCCAACACATATTTTGTTTAAACACATACATAAGTTACAGTGGTAGAAGTCAAAGTTACAAAGTACAGAAACTCATCCCGAGGGTAGAGATGAAAGAGTTCAAGGGGCAGGGCACTTGTCTGTGAACACCAGAAGATCATTCAGGCTATCTCAGTGTAGTTTTTTTCTATGTGGGTTCTCTGGACTTTCTCACAAGATTTGTGACTGAAAGCATGTAGCAAGAAGCACGAAGCCTTTAGGGTACAGTTCAACAGTCCTACCAGGATAAAGAAAACAGTTATCTGATATGTTTTCCAGATTCCATCTTAAAAAAAAAAGAAAGAAAGAAAAGAAAAACAGGAACAGGGGCTAGGGAGATGGTTCCCTAGGTAAAGTGCGTGCTACACAAGAGTTAGGATCTGAATTTGAATCCAAGAATCTACACTAAAAACTAGGATTGGGGACACATATTTGTAATATCAGCATAGGAGAAACAGAGTTAGCGCAAAAACTGAGGCTCACTGGCCAACTAAGCTTAGCCAAATTGACAGGACTCAGGCCAACGAGAGACTTTCTCAAAAATCAAGGAAGACTCCTAAAGTTGACCTCTGGCTTCTACGTGCACCCACAAGCATTTGCAACTCTGCATAAAGGACATAAATATGCATGCGCTCATTTTTAAAGTAAAATTAAAATAAAAATGAGGAGTAGGAGGAAAGAGGCAGCATTGTAGAAGAGCAGTATCCCAGGAAAGGCAGACTGTGATACAGAAGCCAGAAAGGAGTCTACTCCCCAAGTTAGTGGTGTCATTCTGGGAAACACTATTTAGACTGGACTAGGACTCTTTTGGTTTTTCGTTTTGTTTTGTTTTTACATTTCTAATAAAATATAATTATATAATTTCCCCATTTTCATTTCTCCCTTCATTTCTTGCCATGCTCCTTCCCCCAACTGTTTCCATGCCCCCTTGTATTATTTACTTTTCTATTGCTGTGATAAAACACATGACAACAGTAATTTGTAATATATATCTATATTATTGGACCAACTTCTTCCATAAACAACAGTACATTTTTATACTTTCTGGTTCATGTTAAGAAGTCATGAAATTAGCAGTGCCAACATAGTAGAATGAAATTCAAAATGCTCTCTAGGATTGAAAGTAGTATAGTACTTAGGTCTAAATTCTAGTAGGTTATAAGTGAAGAAATGTTGTGTCAAAAATTCATAAAAGGGATAATATATAATTACATAAATGAATGGCATTGTCTTAAAAACAATAAATAAATCTTCCATCTAAAGTGTGAGCTTGAGATTGCAGATCACAACTGACTTAACAGTATTTAACATTTAACAGGTTAAATATTTCTAAAATTTGTTATGACTTTTTCAACTCTGGGACAGTCTTTGTCCCCGAGGTTTTGAAAAGTGTTACTTTATAACTTTGAAGGCCTGGGATGTTTCCCTCCATCATTTGTTATACCTGGATTACAGAAAAGAACTAGGAAAGGTGAGTTCAGAGTTCAGGAGCGAAACCTTTGCCTCAGGCTATATAAGTCAGAAAAATGCCCTATATCCGTGGCACTTTGAGTAACTTTTCTCTTTATGTAACTACACAATTTACCCATGAAAACGAAGGGGGGAAAGGTTGATATCTGCCTACACCAGAAATAATTCTTCTACACAGCTCAGTTCCTTAGAGAAATGCTGTTTTTTAGGTTAAGTAAGAATTTCCACTGGTATTTATCATCAAGAAAAGAAAAGGAGGCTAGTTTTTAAAAAATATTCTTGGCTTGAGAAGCTTAGGCAGATATATGCTCTTTTTTTTGTTAATTTGGGATTTAATTGTATGACTGTTTGGCATGAGAGACAGCAAGAGTGTTTTTCTTATTATGAAGTGATCCCAGAACAGAGATGATAAACAGCAGGAAAATAAGTTGAAGAAGGGAACCAAGGGGAATTGAGACTGTTCAGTCCATAGAAGAGCTGGCTCAGAGGTGACTTAGTAATGATCTTCAAGGACCTGAAGGACAATCATTAGGACCAGATGCTCCCCATCTGCAGAAAGGGTGGAGACACAGGAAATGACAATATAGCAAAAGAAAGTTTACGAAAAATTTACTGGCAGTGAAGGCTGTCAAACATCAGAATACATTACTTCAGAGGTTGGAAAATCACCTCTGGGCTGTTTTACATTTTGGTTTCAAACAGGAGAGATTCCTGTCTGAGATGGTTGAGGTGAAATTTTGCATGAAGATCAGGGGAAAGGATATGTGATTTTTCAAGACTTTTCATTGCTCTGTGATTCTATGAAGTCTGTATCTTTATGTCCCCTAAGGTATTCATTTTACAGTATGCATTTTGTATTCTACTTCTCCTTAATGAAATTTCAATTTCTCAGATATTTCTAGTTATGGAAATTTACTATGTGACTCTTTTTTTACCTTCTTGGTTTATTAGAAATCATAGTTCTGCCTCCCTGCCCTTCCTTTCCTGAAACTTTTCTCCTCTTTTTTTTCCTCTTACCTTTATTATTTTTTCCTATTTTTTAATTCTTCTTCCTTTCTTGCAAAGACTTGAGTTAATGTGCAAACTTACATAGCACTTAGCAAATTGCATGTTTTAGAGCAGTATAATAGATAATTATGATTTTAGAATTAAAGAACATCATAAAATATGAGAGAATGTAAGTCCATGCAATGACAATCCAGCATACTGCTTTCCCTTGTCCATGACTGAGTATATGCCTTTAGCCACATTTGCTGTGGCTATCAAAGCAGCCATTTGCTTTGGCTCTTTTAAGGTAGAGACTGAGACCTTGGATACAGAAAGAGAAAATATCGAACCATGTAGTAAGTACCCTTAGATTAAAATGATCACTTCATTGCCTGGATCTTTCTTTGCTCAGAATAGTGTCTGTCAAATTTAAGTATTTGATATGCCCACGTTCATGAAAATACCTACAGATTCATTATATTGTAGCAAAACAGTTAGATATCAATGAGTCTTCACTGCGTATAGAAAAACAACTCTTAGTTTGTAGGGTTGACACTCAGCACACCACCTCAAACTTACATAGAGCTTGCTCTCTGTTATTCTTGGTCTCTATTTTAACTTACGTACTCTCTCACACCATGCTTATCCTAAATTCTCCACTTTGCTCAGTTGCTTTCTACAGTTTGAATATTGTCAGACCTTCTAGCTAATCGATCCTCCTCTTCATCATTTGCTCTCATGTTTTTATAGTAGATGCTCTCGGTTGATTGGTTACCTTGCACTGTTTGAGGGCTTCAACTTCATTAACTCTTAGTATTTGCAAGGATTCTATTATGAGTTAAATATTTTGAAAGTAAATTTCTAATAGCTTCTTCCTCCAAGTCACCTCCTTTAAGCAGTTGAACTCCACTACTACCCCCTTCTCTGAATTCATAAACCCTATTATTTTTACCTTCTATCAAACATTAGGGGGCCAGTGAGGTGTTTCAGCAGGTAAAAGCTCTTGCCTCACAAGCCTAACAACCTGAGTGTAGTCCTTTGAACTCACAATGGAAAGAGAGAACTGACTACCAACAGTTGTGTTCTGATTTCCACATACCTCCAATCTTCCTCTTCCTCCTCCTCTTCTTCTTCTTTTGTCATAATAAGAGTGACAATAAACATTAAACCTTCACATTCTCTCATTTAATATCCACATGATTAAACTACAAGTTTTGAAGGCAGAACTGTCGAACACAGCCTATACTACTATCAATACCAGTACAAATGTAAAGTATACAGTAAGCTTACAATCAAAACACTATTCTATGGTGGGCTGTAGAGATAGAAGGATGTGATTAGAACCAGATAAACTTGTAACTTTTGGTACCAATCATATGTTATCATTTTATTGACAGCTATTTATTGAGCATCTATTGTATGTCAACTTCTGCATTGTGATCTATGAGAACAAAAGAGAAAGTTAAAAATAATGTCTCTGCCTACAATATAGAAAAAACTCTAAATGTACACTTATTGAGGAAAATAGAACAAAGATAAGCAATAAAAAGCAAATGTCAAATGAAACAAAAGAACCAATATCAACTGACTACTAAACTGATTAATATTATTTAGTTCTAGACTAGGGAAAGAGTGTCTTTTGAGTTGATGGAAAGTGCCATCATTTTGAATTTTGAGTACAATGTGGCTTATTTATATTTCACTCAATAATTTGATAAGAAACTAGTCCTTGAAGTTTTATCACCTAATGATACTATTTATTGTTTTGAGTTTAAGTGTTTTATTAAGTAATAAAAACATTCCCTTGTACTCCTTCATTGTTTTGCGTGTAAAAACATCTGATCCTGGAGAGAATAAAATTTTAAAATGCATTCCAAGTCATGTTTCTGGCATTTATTGCCTTTCACCTTTAGAGTACTTTCTCTTCTTTGTTTTTTCAGAACACACTGACGTGGTTCAAGACACACTTTTTTATCACCAGATTTTGGGATAAATGATATTTTCTAATCCTTGAGATTTAGGTATAGGTCACTTTTCAATTCAATTTTTCTATCCTAACCACCGAGACTATTGACAGAGTCCTGGGAGTGAGAGAAGGTAGACTCCAAGGAAATATGGAACTTTCAGGATTATTTTCAGAATTGATTGAGATGGTAGATAAATGTTCATGGTACTCTGAGAGAAAAGATTCTTCAATAAGACTGGATAGACTGTTTTCTTTCTTTCTGACACTTTGGAATTATATTTGAATGCTTCTTTTTACTGTGAACCCAACATAAGAAATATAACATTAAGCTATATCCATGTCATAAAAGGCCAACAATTCCATTTCTAAAAGTGTCTAAAGTATCAATTTTACTGACTAAAGGCAAGCATGTATCTTAGACTGTAAGTCAGAACTTAGGAATCAAGTAGTAATCTCAGTTTGTGACAGTGGAAATCATGAATCACCTCCTATCTTCCCCATACCAAATAAATCCCACCCCAATTTATCCCAACCTCCACCATTCTGTATATGGGATATAATTTCTTCAATTATAAAATAAGCATTTGTCTTCTAAGTCTGTAATTGTTTTCTCTATTGCCAAATTATTTTTGACTTTTGGCTTGTTGAGCTTTATGATATTCTGTCCAGACAATATGTTGCTCTTATGTTCCAATGGATATTTTTTGGCTGCAAAAAATATTATGAACAGAGTGAATGTATTTGCAGCAATCTGTGTTCCTTCAGTATCAAAGAACAAAATATAACACATTTTTAATGGAAAGAATCCATTTAACATTTCATCCATTAAGTGAGGTTTTGTGAAGGCATGAATCCTTTGAACAGTGAAACTTGATTGATTAAATTAGATCACTGCTGTCAACTTGGAACATATGACAGAAACTTTTCTTTACCATTCCAATTATGTAGTTTCTGTCCACATTAAAATGCTTGAAAAATAGTCTATGACTTTAAATTTCTTTTATTCATTTTATAAATCATATCATTTTGGATGGAAACAATTGGAGGAAAGTGTTATATACAGATGTCTGCATCTTGCAATTATTTTTTTTGTTAAAAATGAAAAGAATCACCATATTTTTATAGCATGTATTCATATGACAGTGTGTCTATTTTTTCAAACGTGCCACAAATGTTCTAATAGAATTTTGCTCCTCTTTAAATTGTCTTTTTCATAGTCAAAACAAACAAACAAACAAACAAATATTTTTAAACCAATTAAGAAAGTTACAAACTTAAAAAAAATTAGACACTTCAGTTGGACAATAAAATCCATATCATGAAATCAAGATATTCTAAATTCCAAAGACATGACAAGTTCTGCAGAATATCTTTCATCAGAAAATGTAAGCATTCAAATTGCATGAGCTTGTGACAGGTAGGTTCAGAATTTCATTCATTGTTTTGAGGTTAAATCTGTTTCACAGTGATTCTTGTGTTATAGTGATGGTAGGATGGTAAAATGTGCAGTCTGTTCCTTTACACAGCAGATTAAACCTTCAGTGTTTTAGATGGTCAAAGGGACATTCCATTTCCTTATGATCTGGGAGGTAACACAAGAGCTGACCATTAGGAAATGACACTGGTGATAAAACTAGTTTGGGAGTTAGTACAGTTATTATTATCATTTTTTTTCTCATTTAGGTGAAAGAACTATCCGGTTTAATATACACTGTGTAATATTTACCATTTGGATGCACAAGCATTTTTCAGCAGATTTACAGTTAGGGAAAGCCTTTCAAGGTGAAATGGAATGGTGGTACACATATGCATTCTCAGTTTTACAAGCTAGCCAGTACTTGCAGTGCTCCAAACCTTTTCTGGTTTGTCTATCACACTCAGGTCAGTCATCTCAGTGTTGGGAAAGCTACCATCTAGGTCCTCAAGCTACCTGCACATCAACTGCAAACCGGATGAAGGAGACCTCTGAGTCCCTCATTTGAAGCTGCAGTTTGGTTTACTGGTTTCATTGAAAACACAACTCTTCTTTATCTGACATTTATCCTGGTAGGCTGGGTACACCATCCAGTGGCACTGTAAACTTGGGAATCACAGGTTTATTCGGTTGTACAAGATCTTGTGTCTGTATAAGGTGTCCTCAAAGTACCCAAAGGATTTCTACAGTCTTCATCCCAGATTCCTGGTTGTGTGTTACTGATATTACCTCAGACAACTTTGGCTTCTTCAAAATAAGTGATATTTTGTCTGCATGGACTATGAATTCCACATCATAGTAATCTTGACTCATCTCTCTTTTACCAGTTAAGATAAAAATTGCCTGTGTTGAGTTCTGTCAGTGTTTTCTATACTATTCCCCTTTGCTTCCTCTTCTTTAACAGGGGAGCTTATTCTGGGAGACTTGCTTTGGTCCTGGACCATTTCTCTTAGTAATTCTTCTTGAGAAGTTCAAGTTCTGGGAGCAACTGACAATATTTGTTTCTGTGGAACTCATCTCAGGCTTTACTGGTACAGACAAGTTACTGGACACAATTCCTATGAGGGAGACATAATCAGTATCTTCATTCTCTTCTCCATTATGACTGGGTGTTCTTTTGTTTTCTGTTTTTGATTGGTTTCCGTTTTGTTTTGTTTTTTTTTTTAACATAACAGCTAAACTTACAACAGGCAACTTTCTCTCCTGAAAGATTTTGTCCTCGATATCAATTTATCTAAGTCATTCCTGAAGAAGGTACTATCAGTTTTGTCTCTGCTGCTAATCGTTTCTGGTTCACACAAATGTCCTATTTGTATACTGGCTTCTCAGTACATCCAGTTGCTTGGCTGTGGATCCTGTTTTGTATCTGCTGAAATTGCAGCCTGTTTAAATGAAGATCAATATTTGCATTTTTACTTGCAGATGGTTGATAGATCTCATAGAAGCCTGAGTGGAACTGTATGTATGTGTCACTGTAGGTTTCTGCTGAGATAAGGGATTCTCTTGCACAGAACTGAGGTCTTCATAGATGAGATCATCTGGATCTGGCTTGATAATAATCACATCTTCAAAGGGTGCTGGTTCCCTCAGAGGTTTCACTGTTGACATTAGCTGGGTTTGAAGCTCCAACATTATAAGCCTGTCTGACGTCGGTGGAATTTTGTTCCTGTGAACTTGTAGAAACTCTGGAATCTCCTTTTTTTTCCGGTTTAGAGTTCAAAAGGGCAAGAGGAGGGGCTGCAGCTTCATACCCTATCTCATCTTCCAGACTAAAGCATGTCTTGTTTGAAGGCATGTTACAGTCAAAGACACTGGTATCAGAAAACTTTAGACTAGGAGGTTCAGTTGTAACAGATTGGAGTTCATCTAATATACCGTGAAACTTGCATAAGCTTAGAATTCTTAGAATTTCCGCTTAATGCTACTCCAGATCTGGTGGCTAACCTCAGTGCTAATTTCTGTGCTCAGTGAGGGACAGCCAGGACAGTAATATGCCACACTTTGGTTACCTGGAACCCACCACAGGCTGCTACTCAAAAGCCTGCCCAATATCGCAAATCCACCCATGCCCTTCACTGTAGATGTGATGTTTTAAGTTTCTGCCTTGATTTTTCTTCAATAATGTATTATAACCTGGAATTGTAAGCCATATAATTCCTTTCTTCCCCTACATTGCTTTTTGTAAGGGGATTTGTCAGGACAACAAAAACGCAAGTAGATCACATAGTGCAGAACTAGGACCTCCTACTAATGACCATATAAATGAGACACCTCTAAATGTATCTTCAAACTTCAGTCAAAATTGACTGCTGTACTGGTTAATATAGATTAATAATTTGTTGGATTAAGAATTGTTCAGGGTATAACTGACTGATAACTTTGGGTTTCCAGAGAGGACTAAATAGTGGGGAAGATCCCCATTGAATGTGTGCAGCACCATACCGTATGTCAAGGTTACGCATTGAGTAAGAGGGGAGAAAGAAAGGGAGAAAGAAAGAAAGAAAGAAAGAAAGAAAGAAAGAAAGAAAAAGAAAGAAAGAAAGAAAGAAAGAAAGAAAGAAAGAAAGAAAGAAAGAAAGAAAGAAAGAAAGAAAGAAAGAAAGAAAGAAAGAAAGAAACTAAGGGCTGACATTCCACTTTCTGTGCTTTCTGATCCACCCATATGTGGGCAAGTTTTTACTGTGGTTGTGAGCCACTTCTGCCAATAGGTCTTTCTTTCCTTGATGGGATATTCTCTGAAACCATGAGCCAAAATAAATCCTCTACCCATTCAGATGCTTCTTGTTAGGTATTCAGTAGCAGTGATGAAAAAAAAAAACTAATAGAGCTGCAATGACAGACAATATTTTAACTGAAAACTCTTGAGCCGCAAGCATCCAACTAAACCATTGAAATTCCTGTCCAACCAAAGCTAATGATAAATATTTGTTACTGTAAGCCACTGAGTTTTAAAGTATTTTGTCACAAGAGAACTAATAACTAATAGTGAAATTAAATAAAAACTTTCAGACCATGCCAATTCAGAAACCCTCCTAAAGATAATTTTCTGTACACTTACTACAATAGATAGATGACAATTTAAACCATTAATCAGAAAGGATTATCATACTTTTTGACAGTTGTGCTAATAATTCACAGTCTAAATAGTTAAGTCTCACATGAAAGGAAATGGATCCTGAGGTTCTCTGTGGAGGGTTGAGGCATCCCCATCCAATCTGGCATGTCTATTGGTGTTTGAGCAGTACAGCCAGCTAAAGAATGCTGAGAGCAGGAGAAGTTGTCTTCCCCAGGGAAGAGAACACCAGTTGGTTGTTTAGCACTAAATGGTCAGCCCTAAGAGCATACATACAACTAACACTATACAGACTGAGCTGGGTACATTTAGGAGTATATTTTATATACATATACATATATACATGCAATAGCAATTAATGAAAAAAGCCATGAATTGAGTGATTGGAGGGAAGAAGGTGAAGAAATAAATATGTAATCATTTCTCAAAAATAAAAATGTTAAAAATAAAAGTAAATGACCCTGTGGCCCCATTACTCTGTATGTGTGTTTGTGTGTGTGTGTGTGTGTGTGTGTGTGTGTGTGTGTGTGTGTGTGCATGTTTCCTTTTATCCAACTTAACAAAGCAGCATGTTATACCGTTTTTCCTCCTATCATTTGGGAGAATGAAGATAAACTAAGGAAAACTGTTACTTTTTTTATGGATGGACTTTTAAAACACTTGACCTTTACAAAAACTATATCCACCATAATACTATTTAATATTACTTGTTTTATGAAAAGGACAAATAACAAGATGTTTTATTTCATTTTGAAAGATTATACAAGATTAAATTTCATTATAAATTATTTTTTGAGTGACTAAAATAAAATTGTTGATTCACCATCTGGATATGTTTACTGAACTGGATTTAGTTTTATCAAATCTTTATATTTTTTTCTCAAAATGAGTTTTTGTTTCTATGACCAAGAATGAGTTAAAAATATATAGAAATATTACTAACTTGCCACAGTCTCAAAGCTAACACATAAACACACACACACACACACACACACACACACACATACACACACTTAAGTTGGTTATGGCCAGTCTAGGGTACATAGAAAAACCCTGTAACTAAACCAAAAATTAAACAAATAATTGATATTTCATTTTATAAATAATTTTAATCAGCTTCAACATAGTTAACATTATTTTGATAGCAAATCACAGCTCATAGTAGGTTTATTCTTTATAATTTCTATAATGCTTTCAACGTGACATCTGTTTTTTAGTGTATACAGATTCTAAAAGCCCTTCAGGTTAATAGATAAAGGTAAAGATTCTTAACCTTGTATAAACAAATAGGCCAAAAGACTTTTAGGATTCTATTGGTTCAAGTTTTAGCACTTTCCTATACACATATTAACTAATTCCAAAGTACAGAGAAAGGAAACATTATATATCAGTTATATATGTAGAAAGGCCTGGATTTTCCCATCCTGAAATTTACTACAGTTCCCCAAGACCAAATACCTAAGGTCCTTTCATGTCTTGAAAGATAAAACCATGCATCACAACGTCTTTGTATTGCTGTTTTGTTTTCATTTTTTACAGGCAAAGAAACTTTTATAATTGGTCTTTCTTATTTTGAGACAATTATTCATTCATATTAATTTAAGTGTAAGAAATAATACATGAAGGACAGGCAAGATGGTTCACTAAGTAAAAATGCATGTTGAGCAAGCCTGACAACCTGAGTACAATTTTGGAGCCCAGGGTAGAAGGACAGAACAGATTCAGAAATATGAACTCTGACATTCACAGGTGCATCATGACTTGTATACTATGGCACACGTATGCCTATACTTACACATATACACATTATACACATTAAACACAAGCACACATAAACAATAGTAATAAATACAATGTGAAAAATGTAGATTGAAATTCTTTAATAATATTAGCAGTGAAAGATATGGCGCACTTTCTACTCAGATTCCACAACTGTCTTACAATATCTCACCCAACATACAAATTATGATGCACTATCATGACACAAACAGGGATCTACTGATACAGATTATTCACATTCCTTTTTATAGCAACAGCCAAGTTCTTTCTATTCCATCTCCTCCCCATCTCTCTAGAAACAAGAAAATTGCAATCTATTTTCGTAATTATATCTTATTGACAATGTTAACAATGTTTAATCTTTGTTACTAGCATACATTCATCCTACTTCCCTGGTGAGTCATCCAAGTTACATTATCCATTAATCACCAGCTTGTTCTTTTGTTGTTAGTGTTTAGTATTAGTATGTGGTATGTATGTAACGATGCTTATTTAAGCATTATCAGTTGATAGCTGTATGGGATGTTTCCAGGTTTGGGTCACTATGCATAAAGCCAATATAAGCATTCATAGTCAAATATTTATGTATGAGAATACAGTTTTTAATGAAAATATTCCTAGATAAATGCTCAGGAGTATCATTGCTGAGTCATATAGTTTATATTATTGACAAATTTTGTATATGTATACAGTGAGATACAGCCCTGTTTACCTCCACCATTCTCGTGACTTCCCATGGCTCATTCAACATGCCCTTCTCTTGACTCCTTTTTTATTTTGATAAACCACAAAATCCAGTTAGTGCTTCCTTTATATTTATGGGTGTGGAAGCCCTCTACTGAACCATAAGAAACCTACAAATGGCCACACCTTCAAAGAAGAATGGTTTTCCCTTCCCAAGAATATACCAACTTGAAACAGCTCTTCAGTGTGTGGTGGAGCCTGGAGGTCATCTCTCTCATCTATGCCAGGATTTTATCTGACTTGAATTTGTGAAAGTCTTGTGCAGATAACTATAGCTGCATGAGATCCTAAATATAATAGCCATGTCATATTCACAAGATAAAATCTCACAACACTACTTCCCATCCCCTGGCTCTTACATTTTTTTCTACTCCCTCTACCACCATGTTCTCTGATCTTTGGTAGTAGTGGTAGGATTGATATAGATGTCCCATTTGAGCCCAAACATTAAGTCTCTTATTTGCAAAATATTTACCAGTCATTCATTTCTATACTTCTCCCAACTGAAAAAAAATACAGAAAAAAAGCTTTTATCGACAAGGTTGATAATAGCCCCCATCTATAAATATTTAGAAGCCATTTTAAAGCATGACCATTTAGTAAAAATAATAGCAGAATAAGCTGTCCTTTGTATATAGGTACAACAGTGGTACCCTGGTTAAATTTGTTTGCTTGTTTATTTTTGTCAATATGATACAAGTTAGAGTTATCTGAGAATTGGTACTTCAATTGAAAAAAACTACTCTATTCATATTGCCTGTAGGCAAGTCTGTAGGATATTTTCTTGATTAATGATTGAGGTAGAAGGACCTGGTCTGCTATGGGTGGTGCCATTTTTGGTCAGGTTAACCCAGGTTATAGAAGAAAGTAAACTGAGCAAGCCAGGAGGAAGAAGCCAGTCAGCTGTGTTCCTCTATGGCTTCAGCTTCAGTTCTGGACTCCATATTCCTGCCTTGTATAGAGCAATAGCCCTGTGTAAAAGCTAGGGTCTACATTCCAGAACATTACAGGGTATACATTTAGAGGCCTGTGCAGTCTGGATGGAATATAGATACATCCTTAATCCCAGTATTTAGAAGGCAATGGTGGTCCACACCTTTAATCCCTAGTTAAAGCAGTGGAAGCAAACACAGGAAACAGATCTCAGAAGGAGTCAGTGTCACACAGTAAGTGACTTCTGAGATGAGTCAGACTGAATGGCAGACTAAGTAACTAATCAGAGGAAGAATTAGCATAGTAAGGACTTGCCTAACTCTTACAAGAAAAGGTGGGCTCTCTGCTCAGTTTAAGAGAGTTACATAGGAGCAAAAGAAGTCAGTTAACAGAATAGACAGAGTGAGTCAGTTGAAGGGTCAGTAAGAAGAGTCAATGAACAGTCAATTGAGAAACAGGTTGAAGAGTCACTGGAAAAGCAGGCTGAAGAGTCAGTTGAACCAGAAGTGTCAGAATACAGAAGGAGCTAGTCAGAGTGGCTAAGTCAGCAGTAAGTCTCAGAAGGCTAAAGCTGAAGCCTTCTAGGTCCCGATTAGCAGTGTAAATGTTCTAGATTGTACCAAGGCCTTCTAGTTCAAGGATTAAGAGTAGATTGTAAAGAGGCCATAATGCACTAGAGCTCCAGGGCTCCAGGCAAGAACCAGTGATTTAATTAGTAAAAGAATAAACTATCCTCTGCCCTGAACCAACAGCTAAATCTGATGACTCTACATGTACATCCATATCTATATCTACTACTACACCTTGTGTTCCTGCTCTAACTTACCTCAGCAATGGAGTGTGAGATAGCTGTAAGATAAACCCTTTTCTCCCCAGGTTGCTTCTGGTCATGATGTTTTATCACAGCAATAGAAACCCTAACTAAGACAAGTGAGATAGCAGGAGCATGTAGTAGATCTATTTCTAGCTTTCTGAAAGAAACTCCACACTGACTTTCATAGTGACTACACTAATTTGCACTCCTACCAGCACTGAATATGTGTTGTTCTTTCTCCACATCTATGCCTGCATTTGTTACTTGTTTTTCATTGTTTTTGATGTTGTCATTGCTTGTTTGTTTTATCTCAGCCATTCTGGTTCGAGTAACATCGAATCTCAAACTAGCTTTAATTTCCATTTCCCTTATAACTAAGTTTGTTTAATAACTTTTAAAATGTTTTCAGACATTTGTATTTTGACTTTTAAGACATCCCTCTTATGCTCCATGCCCCATTTTTAATTGAGTTGCTTTTTTCTTTCTTAAAGTTTAGATATTTTTGTATGTGTTCTTTGTATATTCTGATACTAACCTTCTGTCAGGTGTATAGTGAGTAAAGGTATTTTTCCCATTATGTAGGTTCCATCTTCACTTGACTTATTCTGCCTTTTGTTTGCTTGTTTTTTGTTTTTGTTGTTTGTTTTTTGTAAGCACTTAGTGCTATAAACCTTCTTAGGGCCACCTTCATTGTATCCCATAGACTTTGGTACATTGTTTTCATTTTCATTCAATTCTAAGATTTTTATTTCCTTCTAGATTTTTTTCAGTGACTTAGTCATCATCCAGTAGTTTATCGATTAGTCTTCAAGAGTTTGTGCACTTTTACTGGTTTCTACTGCTGTTTATGTCTAGTTTTATTGCACAATGTTCAGGTAGAATGCAGGATGTGATTTCAATTTTTCTATATTCTTTGAGACTTCTTTTGTCCTCTAATATGTGAACCACTTTGAGGAATTTCCACAGCTGCTGAGAAGTGTGTTCTTTTGTATTTGTGTGGGATTTTCTGTAGACATCTGTCAACCCCATTTTATTTATGTCATTTAACTACAGAGTTTCTCTAGTTTATTAGCTGAGAGTGAGGTACTGAAATCACTATCACTGTTATTGTGCTAATATGTATTTTGAGATGTAATAACGTTTCTTTTATTAAACTGAATACTCTTATGTTTGGTATATAATGTTTATGACTGTAATATCTTGTTGATGAATTTTTTCATTTAATGAGTGTAAAATGCACCTATTTGTCTTTTCTGAATGTTGTAATTTGAAGTCTAGTTTGTTCATATATTAGAATAGCTACGACTGCTTTTTTCTTAGTTCTATTTGCTTGGAATTCCTTTTCCATCCTTTAATCCTGAGTTGGTAGCTATTTTTGATAGTGACACGTGTTTCTTAGAAGCAGTAAAAATTTGATCCTGTTAAATAATCTAGTCTGCTAATCTGTATCTTTTTATTAGTGGATTGAGACCATTAGTATTGAAGAATTATTAAAAGATATGTACTTATCCCTTTCATTTTTTTGATTTGTAGTGTTTTCTCAAAGCTCTTTTGATTACCTATCCTGGGAATGTTTATTTGTTCCTATGACCTCTTGGGTGTGCATATTCCTGTTTTTATATTTAAGTATTCCTTTCAGTATCCTCTTTATAGCTGGCTTTAGTCATGAATTCCTTTAATCTGTTTTTATCCTGGGAAATTTTAATTTTTCCTTTAATTTTAATAGTTAGCTTTACTGGGTATAATAATGTTGAAATTCATCTTTCAGGACTTAAAATGCAACTCTCAAGGACATTCTGACTTTAAATGTCTTTGTTGAACAATCAAGAATTAGTCTACTAAGCTTGCCATTACAAGTGACTTGACTTTTCTCACTTGAAGCTTTAATACCCTTTCTTTACTCTGTGTTTGTAGTGTTTTGACTTTAATATATTACAAAGAATTTCTCTTGTCTATTTGGTGTTCTGTAGGCCTCTTGAACCTGGATAGGCATCTATTTCTCTAGGTTTGGGGTATTTTCTTTTATGGAGTTTACTGAAGATGCCTCCAACAGTGATTTTCTTTTCCTTGCCCATAATTCAGAGGTTAAGGTCTTTTAATATAGTACCAAACCTAACTGATATTATATTCATTTATATTTCTCATTGAATTTTTCTGAGTAATCCAATTCCTCTGCTTTGTAATTGATACTGAATCTCTGATTTCAACAATGTCAATTTTGTTGGTCATGCTTTCCACAAAGATTTTCAATTGGTTATTGAGTTTTTATTTTCCAGCGTATTTCACTTTGGAATTCCAGAAAAATTTAAACTCTATTTTCATGTGTTGGATGGACTTCCTTATTTAGTTCTTCTGGGTTTTTTTGAGATTTTATTTTAATCTTAATTATACTAATTCTTTTGAATTCTTTGTCTTAAAGTTCCTTCATATCATTCTCATTGGGGGCATTACTATGGAATTTGTGGTTCTTGGAGATGGCATATTTTGGGGTTTTTATGTTATTTTATTTATGTATTGGGGTTTGTGTGTTTGAGTCATTTTGTTGGATGAGTTTCTCTGTTTATTGTTGTTGTTGTTGTTGTTTTGTACAAGTCACATTTTTCTTTCAGCAATGTTTACAATGTTCAGTAAGGGGTTAACTCATAGCAGGGTTATGATCTCAGTTTTCTTTTTTCATCTGATATTTGGGGGTAAACCCTCTATATCAGGTTTTCTGTTTCTCTGCTAGTCTAAAGCCTTCAACAGCTCCATAAATGAATCTGCAACAAATTTCCCCTGACAGTGTATACCGGTGCTAGATCTCAAGGCCAGACAGGACAACTTGATGGCATGAAACAAGCGGCTGCAGGCATCTGGGACTCTTGGTCACTTTTAATGGCTGAAGGGTCCCTGATCAGGATCTGGCAAGTCCCAGAGGGAGGGATGTGGGTCAAGAGCTGAAGTGAGTGGTGAAGGGAATTGCAGATGTACATCAGCTTTTGTGGCTGCAGGGTCCTAATAAAGAGACAACCTGTGATCAGGCAAGTTCCAAAAGGAAGGAGATGAACTAAGAGGAGGTGGCAGTCTCTGGCAAGCAGCCTTGGCCTTGGGGAACCCAAATTTACATCTTCTAACTATTTTTCAGATTTTCTAAGGCATCCTATTAGTTTATTAAGTCTATAAATTTTTCATTTTAACAGCTACTATTTTGTTATCAGTATCTGTTGTTTGTCTGTTTTCATTTAATTTGAGTTCTTCCTATTTTGGGTTTGACTAGAAATTTTCCATTTAAACGAGAACATTTTTACTTAAACCTTCTGTGTTGACTGGCTTTATCTAAAACTACCCCATCAAGGGAAGGGAGAAAAACATTTCATTGTTTTCAGGTGAAGATAGAAGTCTGGATTTCATACTCACCTTCCTTTAACACTCAAAGTGAGGGTCAACTACCTACTGCTGGGCAGATGTGAGTTCCTGCTTCTTCCACAGTTTCTATTGACACCATGGTAGGGATGACCTCATTATTACTTTGCAGTGGTGAAAGCCCTCATATAATAAAACTCCAGTGGAGAAGTAGAGAGATATCTTATTATGGTTGGCTAGAAGTCCAGACTCCTGCTATGTTCTCCAGTGAAACTTCAAATGTTTTAGGGTAAGGAAGTGTAGTTCCTATCAACAACTGGAAAGATGAAATTTTTGGCTTCCTATTTGGCTGCTTCTAATACCATGCTAATGTTTTTGTGATACCTTGGTATAGTACCTTAAGAGTGGCTATCTAGGCTCCTCAGTCAGCCTTTGCTAATAAAGACATGTATTGAGTCTTTATTTTTTTCTATGATGTTTGAGTAAGGCAGAATAAATAAAGACATTTTCTATCGTGCCCCTTCTATTGCCCCTTTCATTAGAGTTACATAGAAGAAGCAGATAGGTTTATTGTGGATTTTCTTGTCTATTATTATTGAAATTTCTCAGTTTCTGGCATGTTTAGCAACTCTTGAATATATGAGGGATGAAATGAACCAGTACTACAATGTATTACGACCCAAGTATCTATCATCTTCTCTTTATTTGTCATAGTCTGCTCATGTATTTTATACAAAATAATCAGATAGCTTAGCTGTAATTAGTGGGAGAAATAGGAGAAAGTGGATCTGCTCCACATATCTAGAAGAAGGCTTCAAAAACTATGATTTTATTTTATCGTAGGTTTGTAGATAATGGGCTTCTTTATGACATTTTCTTATATACACAACATTGTACCTTGCTCATATTTCCTCTCTACCTTAATTATTCCTTCCTGCTTCTTCCTAATGATTTCTTTCTTCAACTAAATAGTACTTCCCCATTTTCATGATTTTATATATATGCATATAAATGTATATATATGAAGAAAAATGTATTTATCTTCTCTATACACTATTATTTCTCATTCCCTTCACTTTAGACTCTTTTCCCTCATGTAGTCCACTTATACTTTCATGCCATACATATACATATCTATATTTTTAAATCACAATTCCACATATGAGAAGAAAACATTCAAAATTTATATCCCCAAGTTTGGTTGATAAACAGAGATGGTATACACTTATGTTTTTATTCAATTCATAACAGGTAATGAGCTCCTTCAAGATTGCTGAAATATCATAAATGAACTAACACTTATTCATACTAGCTTCAATTTCATGATAGTTTGGTACAGGATCCTGTTAGTGGCAAATAGTCTCTCAAGCACAATTTGTCTCTTCTTAGTTAGGTGATGTATTAGTTACTTTTCTATTGCTGTGAGAAAACACCATCACAAAATGTGATTTATGGAAGATTTTATTTTGGATTATTGTTCCATGAGGATTAGGGGAACTTCTCAGTGGAGAGGCATGGCAGCAAGCAGCAGACATGACAACAGGGGTATGAAATTGAGAAATCATATATTTTACCACAAGAAAGAAGCAGAAAGAGCAAGCTGGAAGTAAGGTCAGGATATATAACCTCAAAGCGTTTTCCCAGTGCTATAGTACTTCTTCCATCAAAGCTGCACCTTCCAAACATACTCAAACTGCACCAACAAGTATGGACTAAGTACACAAATACTCCAGACTATGGGGAAATTTCTCATGCAAATCACTACAATTGCAAAATAGGAGAGCTTTCCATATTCTCCCCCTGGTGATCAGAGTTCATTAACAGGAGTCTATAAAATATTTGTCATTTTCTTAATGGCATTAGACTCATGAGATTCTACTTAAAGACTTCTCAGAAATAAGCACTATGGGGTAAACCTAAGAAATATGGGAAAACATATTCTCTTTTACTTAATGATTTATTTAACCAAAGAGAATCTCTATCACTTGAACATCTGTTTCTCTGATTAAGATTATTGCTATAAATCTTGGGAAATTGCTTCAGTATTAGACTCTGAACGGCATGACGTTGTAGGGCTACTCTACTCAAATTACAGGAAATGTAAGTGAATAGCTTTTTCAATAATTATGTAGTAACAAGTAATGTGTACTACACAGTGCTTATAAAAACTGAATTATAATTTCACATTTTTAATTTTCTTCCACTAGTACCAGTATATCAGAGAAACAGCAACATACTTATACATAACACCTTAGTGACTACATATTTATTTCCTAGAAACCAGGTAGGACATCAATTTTTTTTCTTAAATAATATTTAAGAAATCACGTAGTAATTTCATTAATTTTGCTATATATTACATGAGGCAAACATTCTATTAAAAAACAAATACCTTTTTGGTTCTTATTATTGTTGATTTGGTTATTATAGCTTTTTATTAACATTTATATCATATTAAAGGGACATTTTCTCATATAAAGGAAGAATGTAAAAGAAATATTATCATTTTCTATTGTTTCTAGATCAGTGCTTTAAAATATTTAAAGGTGGTTATTTATATTACAAGGGAAAATTGTCACCAAAATTTCTGTATCAAGGAAAATGTCCCTAGTTCTAAGAATTTCTGATCAATTTTCCTCCTTTTCATTAAAAGTAAATATTGCATCCCACAGGATATGTAAAACCTGCCAGATTTTTATTAAAAAAGTTTTTTTCACACAATATAGTTCGATCATCTTCCCTCCCCCAACTCCTCCCAGCTTCCTACCCACCAACTTTATATTCTTTCCCTCTTTCTCTTTAGAACAAATAAAACATAAAAACAAAATCAAAACAAACAAAAGACCAATAAGACAAAAAAATGGGAAAATGAAGCAACAGCAACAACAAAAAAAAACCAAAAAGGCCCCACACAGCATGTATCCCAATGGATACAGCTACAAAACACTCCTGCACCTAAGGCTAATGGATCATTTCATAAGATGATGTGAAATGATTGTAAGAGCCAGAAGAAAAGAGAGTTTGCTATGAGATTGTATCTTCTAGGGATGACAGAAGCTACACCCATAAAATCTCACTAACATGACTGCCCAAACACAAGATGAATAAGGACAAGAATAATAGCCATGCTAAAGTGGGTAGGAAAAGCAAGCCCATAAAGCATCAACTCTTCTCATTGAACTATAGGCAACAAAGGAATGCCAAGATGTGAAAAATAGTCTTCACTAGGGATGAGAACACAAGTTCGTTGTCCAATATCAAATGGTCATCCCTTAAAACATACATAAAGTAACATTAAACAGACGGTTCAGGTTGTATTTATGTATTAAGGAATATATATAGAGATAGATAGATGGATAGATAGATATGTAATTTATATATTATATAAATGTATATACATATCCATTTATACTTATATATGTATTTATACATTTATATATATTCTGTATACATAATATGTATATATGTATATAAGGAATATATTATATTATATATTATAATATATAACTACATATATATAATATATAAATGTAATAGGTAGATATAGAATTTATATATTATATATTTCTTATGTAAATAATATAATAGTATAATATAATATAAGCATAATTAGTATAATAAAATATACATTTAATAATATGTTTATATTTAATATGTGTATATATACAAACGATATGCAATATGCATGTTATATAATATATACTTGTAATGATATTATAATAAAAATAAAATAATATGATAAAACTAAATACTTACATAATATATTTTATAAAGAATATATATAAGCAATTATATATAATAGCATATATGAACAATTACTATAAAGAGGTCAGGAACTTAAAAGAAAACAAGGAAGGATATATAGGAGGGTTTGGAGGGAGGAAAGGGAAGGACAATATGATGTTATTATATTATAATCTCAAAAAATAAGAGAAATATTTTAAAAGTCTGGACACTTCTGGATTAAGGTGGCTAATAGTGTAACTCTCAATTATAGGATCTGAGAACCTGAGAACTCAGGGCACTAGTGGTCTTTGTAGTGTAAGTTCTTGAGTCCAAAGGCCAGAGAGGCTAGAATTCTGCTCTTCCAGGAAGCAAAAGAATCTATTCAAGATAAAAGAGAAAGGTGGAGGAGAGAAAAAGTCCCTTTATTTGCTATATCTTGGCCCTTAGCTTTTTGGATGGTGATAACCCACACTGACAGCTGATCTTCCCACTGAGTCCACTGAGATTCCCATCTAACCTGTTCTAGAAATAATCTTATTGTAGCAGTTTCTTAGTTCAGTAAAGTTAATGTTTAAAATTAAGCATTATAGAGGAAAAATAGTGCTCCTAGGATGAGGTGAGGGAGTCAAACCTCCACCAGAAAGGGTAGAATTTACATAGTAGTTGTATGTAGTTTGCAATTAGTTGCAAAGTAGCATACACAATTTTAGAGTTAGAATCAGACAGCCTTGAAGGGTATGATGGTGTTCTAATGGAATATAACCATTTTTTAATCTCCCTACTTTTAGATCAAAATCAATCATGAAGAAAAATTAGGTTGTTCACAAAATTAGATTGTCTCATTAGATTTGATGTAATTATTCAGGAGGTACAGAAAGTACGTTAATTTGTAGTATGGGTCTTCTTTTTATTTTTAATACATTTTCAACAAAAAGATTTATACTACTTTCCCCCCATTCTTCTTTCCTACAGCTTCTCCCAGGTAACCTCCCCCAGCCCCTCCCATGCCCTCTCTCAAACTGATAGCCTCTTTTAGAATTATTATCCACACACATATACACACATATACATGCACAAGTATATAAATTCAACTTACTCAGTCCATTTGTCATTTGTGTATATATCATATCAGGGCTGAACACTTTGCATTGAATAACAAATAAAAGGGCTTATCTCAGGGAAAGGAAAGGCTTAACTCAGCAGTAGTTAGTTGTCTATAGTTCTTTGCTTATTGCTGTGACCCTGTGAAACTTTGCTGCTTCCGTGATAGCATGTTATTGATAGTCATTGTTCTGTTCTTTTTTATTATCATTTTTTATTATTTATTTTAGTAGCTATTTCTAGAAGACATTGTTTCACAGCTGACTTCCTGATATTTTGGTTCTTACTATCATTCGGCACCTTCTTTTTGGATTTTCCCTGAGAATACGGGTCTTCTTAAGTATACTTTGATAAAAGTTCCATTAGGAATTCCAGATTGGGCTTCACCTGTTTTAGATTGATTTATTCCATTATATGTGTACAAGTGTTTTGCCTACATGCAAGTCTATGTATCACATGTGTGCCTAGTACTCACAGAGGCCAGAAGAGTGCATTACATCTCCTGGATCTGGAGTTATGGATGGTTGTAAATTATTATGTGGTTGCTGAGAACAAATTCTGGGTCATCTGCATGGACAGCCAATGACCTTAGACATTGCTCCAGCCTCATAGATTTTACTTTAAGACTAATTTTTATTCGTTTGTATCTGACTATGTGAATGTATTCCACATGTGTGTGGGTACACTCAGTGTCCAGAACAAGGTACCAGATCTCATAGAGCTGGAGTTACAGGCTGAGCTGCCCAACATGGGTGCTGGGAAGTGAACTCAGGTCCTCTAGAAGAGCAGTAAGCACTGTGAACCACTGATCTATCTCTCTAGCCTGAGATCGGACTTTTTAAAAGGCATCTGATAATTTGTGTTCTCAAGGCTAAAGAACAAAAGAATTTTTCTATGATGCCTATAATTTGGGCTGGATTCCTTGCTTCTCAATGTACTTGATATATTCCAAGGATTTTTACCTACCATGAAATGGTCTTGCTCAGTTATTTGAATAGTTGAGGCCACTGGAAGCCAAGTACCATCACTTTACTCTGCTTTGGCTTTATAAAATCAGTGTTCAAGTCTTAATGGTAAACTTTCACATTTAAATAAGTGAGTATAATTTTCAAATACAATGTCCGTGGTTGCATAACGGTTTCTAATTATGTCCTAGTAAAAGCAGACATATTTTCATTGAATCCATTGAGATAACTACATTGTTATGAAAATAGGAATATTTTATAAAAATATCTGGATTCCGAAGGGATCTGACAGGATGCCAAACTGTTAGTTATACGAGTTTTACTTCAGTGTAAAAAGGCTGAGTCTGCTAAACTATTATGTGTTACAGTGTTAGGGCAGAAAAGTATAATACATTTCCTCACTCATGTTAAGAGTCTTAGCCAATGTTCCTACAATAAAAGGCAAGTTAAAGAGAAAAGCATAACAAATCTTCTTGATTATAGTATTATATGACATGGGGGCCTTGAGGAATCAAACACCAGGACTTGACTATAACTTTTTAACTAATTAAATTGTTCTTTAAAATTTGTATATTTATATAATGCATTCTGATTACTGTCTCTTTCACCCTTTCTCATCTCCCTCATATCCTTGTCATTTCTGTTCCCCATAGATATTTTTTCTACCTTTATTGAATTGATCCACTGAATTGAGCTAGGGTCACCAGTGTGACATTAGGTTTAGAATTATCCATTGGTGTCTGGTGGCTCACTAGTAAGTATACAGCTAAAAACAAGGGCTCCCCACTCTGAAAATCCATCTGTTCAACAGGGAGCAGTCAAGCCCATGAGTAATACCTCGATTACCCATGACTAGCTGTTGACAAGGCCAGTCTTTTGCAGACCCAGTGTAGGTAAACAGTTCTGTGACTTCATGATTGTAATAGCTGTGTCATACCCAGAAGATAGCACTTCCTCATGTCTTCCAAATTTGCATTCTTTCTGACCTCTATTCCCCAATGTTCCTTGAGCCTTAGGGTTGGGTCCTCAACTATTTCATCTTCTTAGTAACATGAGTATGTATGACTTTCTGTATTAACTACTTTTACTACACAGAGGCTTCCCTAATGAAGGTTAAAAGCAACATTTCTCTATAGGTGTAAACATGTGTGTTAAGCATGCAGTTTGGCACTGATTTAGTCACTGTTCAGTTGGTGGGAAGAGAAAGTTTGACCAAGGCAACTATTGCAGGAGAGAAAGAATTTAACTGGGGCCTTACTTATATATTCAGAGTTTTAGTCCATTATCATCATGGCAGGGAACATGGTACTGCAGCAGGAGCACAGAGCTGCTTCCTGATCCTCAAACATGAAGAGAGACAGAGACAGAGAGAGAGAATGAGCCTGGTGTGGGCTTTTAAAACTTTCAATCCCACCCAAACGGCACACTTCTTCCAACAAGGCTGCAAATCCTTGAACAAGGTCACACAGCCTAATCCTTCTAACCGTGTCAAATAGTTCCATTCTTTAGTGACTAAGCATTCAGATGCAAGCACCACTGAGGGGGGGATTCTTATTTAAACTGCAACAGGAACTATGTTAATTTAGCTAAACAGCAGTAAACTTGCCCCTAGGGCCTTCTCAACCTTCTCAATCTGACCATGTTTATAGTCCCAGACTATTTATAGTACCAGAATTCCCTCCTGAGGAGCAGGCTTCAAATAATCAGAGAGTAGTTGGTTACATCCATAGTAGGCATTTGTATATTTAAATTCAATGATATAGAAATGTAATTGGATAAAATGGTTTTGATTTGATTGCAATATAATGAGAAAATGGGGCAAACAAGGCCAGTCTGACCAGAATCTTCTTGAACTGTCTGTATAGCATTCTTTACCCTGGGTATGGAGTAAGAGAATTCTGGAATGAGAAGAAAGAGGAGCAGATAAGAGGACAGGAGAAGGTTGGAAAAACTTTGTATATGAAGACTTTCAAGTTTATCTCAAGTTCAATGTACACAGCATCAATTGACCATCATAACCTAAACCACAACAATAACTTACAATGAAAAAAGGAATGTTTCTATTTCCAATAAATAGAAAATTTAAAAATTAACAGTACTCTGAAAAGATCATATCATATTGCTTTGTATTTAGGTATACTTTTTCCATATACCTTGAGTTAGTGGAAATCTTTAAGAGTACCTGATAAAAACTTTTCTGAGTCTGAAAAACATACTTCCTTTGTTGTAGATGAAGCACTTGGGGATGTAGTTGATGCCAAATGCTTTTATAGAAGCAACAAATTAAAATAAAAAATGTGGTTAATTTATCACTGACATGTCTGAAGGGAAAAATTCAATGAGCGTTCATTCTTGAAAGAGAATTTAGTTGTGTTTCTCATTTCACCTCATCTTATCTTCCTTCTACCAGTCTCCTCTGTCCTTCTCTTCATTTTCATACCCTGCTCATTCTAATTATCTCTCAAACTTCATCTCTTTTTCCTCTCTAGAGAGGGGCTCAGACATATCCCATGCTGGTGTCAAATTTAATGTATGACAGAAGATAGCCTTGAACTTGTGATCCTTCTGGCAAAATCTTCCAAATTCTGGGCTGACATGAGTGTATTATCACCACTCTCAGATCTATGCCATGCTGATGATCAAACCTATGGTTTTCTGTGTGCTGGGAAAGCATACTTCCAGTTTAGGTACGTCCCAGCCCCCCTGGCTGCTTTTTAACTTGCAAACTGAGATAATAAAGTAGATCCAAAAAGTTGTAAAAGAAATAATCATAAGATGAGTAATCAAGATTATTTTCAAAGATCATGAATATCACCTATAATTTATAAAAATATATAAATATAGAGGAACAAACCCTTCAGATATGAAATATAATAAGCTTTATATAATAGGCAATAAGTATGCTAAACTTACAATAAGAATAAACCAATAATATATCAATATCAAATAGAAGTTCAAAATGTCTTAGATATATCATCAACTCAGTGTGTATTAACAGAAATTGTTTGATAGGGGATATGACTTTCAGTTGAAATCATTAGCAATAGAGGACTATAGATTAAAATTACAGAAACAACATTTTAACCAAGTTAATATTTTTAAAATAATGACAATTATGATTGAGAATAATAGTTCATTGTCATCTAATATTAAGCAAAATACCACAAAGACTATAAATAGAAACTTATCATGGGGAACAATGGCTTTGATGAATCTCTTGGAACATCCCACAGTTACAGAAATATATATATATTCAGACAAATTTAACAGAGAAACAGAACATCTCTTCTGATTGGAAAAACATTCTAATTCAATTAATCAATATTAACATATAAACTGAAAATATCTTTATTTCAAGAAAGATAAACTGGTCTTCTGATTAGCATATATGTTTTAATCACCTTTAGTTTTGAAGCTGAAAAAAAATCTTTGTACCTTTTCCAAGGGCTTTAAAAAGTAATGTTTGTTTTGAAATTCTTAATTTCTTACCCTGGATTAGTTTTGGAGAAGGCAAAACTTATTCAAATATTCAAATTTCCAAATGACAGAAAACATGTGATGTTTGTCTTTCTGGGTCTGCATTACCTCATTCAGAATGATTGTTTCCAGTCTCATCTATTTACTTATGAATTTCTTGATTTAATTTTCTTAACAATATTCCATTCTATAATTATATTACATTTTCTTTTTGCCATTTTTCAGTTGATAGACACTTAGGGTAATTCCATTTCATAGATTTTGTGAGTACAATAATAGTAAGCATATATGAACAAGTATATCAGGAGTAAGATACAAAGCTTTTTTGGTATATGCCAAAGAATAGAATATCTGGAATATATGGCAGTTCTAACTTTTTGAGGGATATCCACACTTATTTCCATAGTGGCTGCACCAAATTGCACACTAACAGTGGATTAGGCTTCCTCCCTGCCATCCACACTAAATAAAACCATGGATGACTTAGAGATATAAGAAAAATAGAAATGTGCTGACTTTATCCACATGCTATGAGGGAACAAGACATCTTTTATAACTAGTTTAATGGAAGTGAAAAAGAAACAAAAGAGTATTGTGTAGAGCCATAGTGAAATGCCACATACTTCGTTTTCTGGTGTGGGGAGATCACAGTACAATTATTATCATCACTAAAATCATCATAATGCTTTCTAGTCTTTACACAGTAATTTCTTCATATACTTTTAAACATTTCATATGTGTTGATTAATTTTTCCTCACAACATTGATGTAGTCACTAATACTGTCTTCATTTAACATGTAGAAAAAGTGAAACATGGAAAATTGGAATAATTTACCCATATTTGCATAGGCAATAGTGGTATGTAGTCTACCAAAAAATAGTTATTTGGAAAGCCTCACCAACATTTAATAAATTGATTAATATAATCTACGAAATGTATAAGGGTCCCAAATTTCCTGAAAACAAAATAGCCTTTCATTTTTACTATGGTTGATTAAATAATTATTGAGTATTACAATATCAAGTTTCTCCTCTAAGTACTACAAGGACATATAAAAGAAAAACAACATCCATGGCTTTGAATTCACGTTCTGGAAAAGTATATAATCACATAGCTGTATATCTATTTATATTAACGTGAACTACAAGTTCAATGATACAGAAACGTACATTTCAAATATACAAATATTACAGGAAAGAAAGGATTATTGATATGGATAGGAGTAGTACTACAGAGAGGCTTGAATATCAAGCTAAACAACTTTGTTTTGATCCTGTAGATCAGTCAGATATATTGTAGGGTTTCAAAAAAGAGAAAGACATAATCAGAATTGTATTTTAGAAAGATCAGTCTATTGTCCCTATGGAAATGGGACTTAGTAGGCAATATGCCTGAATCCACAGAGATAGGATATTGATTATCTGATGATGGTAGCAATACTATAAAAACATTGAAAAACTACTGTGCTATTTATTTGCTCAAGATACATTTGGTCTATATTTAGGTGGGCTCATTTTTTATAAATCAATTTAACTTCGCCCACAAATCTGACCATATTTGATAATTGTTTCTGAGACCTATTTTCTTTTTTAATCTTAAAAAAGACAAAACATGGTTCTTTGCATGGTACAGTAAACAGAATAATAACTTCCCAAAGATGTCTATACCCTAATACTCAAAATGTAAACTATATTAGCTTAAGTGAATAAAAAAGGTATTGTGATGTGGTTATGTTAAATTTCACAAGGCCTCCACCACATGGGCAATTAATTCTACTGAGATTGGGAGAGTCAGTCTTCTCCAGGGAAAAGATCCCTGCTTGCTTATCTAATCCCAAAATGGTTTAGGTTAGTACTAAACCCACAGACATATGAGCAACACTAAATGGACCTAGCAGGGGGGTGTGTGTGTGTGTGTGTGTGTGTGTGTGTGTGTGTGTGTGTGTGTGTAATAATAATTACAAAAGAAGTTATGAGTGAGTAGGGGCACAGGAGGCATTAGAGGGTTTGAAGGAGGAGAAAGAGGAGTAGAAATTGTGTAAGCGCAGTTCACATGTACAAAATCCTCCCCCAATAAAAAGTTGTTTGAAGAAAACTAAAATGAAAAGGTCTCGAGATGGGGAGATTATACTGAACTTTAAAAGGCAGATGCAGTCCGACCTCCTTATGGGGCCCTAAAGAGATGGCTGAGTAGCTAAGCATACTTCCCACTCTTACAGAGGACCTAAGTTAGGTTCCCAGAACCTATGTAAGGTGGTTCACATCATCTGTAACTCCACCTACAAGGGACCTGATGCCTCTGGCCTCTAAGGAAACTGTACTCATATGTACAAAACTCACACGTGCATACACATAATAAAAATGAATAAAACATTCCTTTATTTTAAAAAAGAGTCCTTATCAGAGGGAGCTAAGAGCATCCATGTCAGAGAAGATTTAATAGCGATAGCAGAGTTGAGGGGAGAAAACATTCTCTACCATGGAGCTTACAGAAGCAAGTCAAATGTGCTGACCTCTTGAAATTGATCCTTGTTTTGGATCTCAGAACTTAGAAATCATAACATTAATGAATAAAAGTTATGCCACTGTTTGTTATATCAAAAATTGAAATCTAATATACATGGTGCTTTTAGGGCAGTAAGTGATCAGATAACAGTAGAAGCTATGAGGCCTTTTGGTTATATTGCTCAGGAATTATATCGTGGCACTTGTATCCCATTCATTTACGTCAAATACATGGGGATGGAAAAATGGAATTCATCTCTTGATTGTAAAACCTAAAAATAGGGGATTTTTCCTTTCTTTTTCTTCATTTCACCTTTTAAAATCCAACATAATCTGTTTGAAGGCATTTAGAGTAATCTAGATGATAAGGAAAAAGAATTCATTAAGTTGTTATGAGTGGAATAAAAAAACTAGAGAAGTTCAAAAGGTATGTAGTAGATGAGCCATCAGATTCAAGGATTAATTGAATGTGGAACATGGGAGAAGTAAAACATGTGGTAGCTACCTCAAAGTTCAACAAACATATTCTACCTTCAGTACAGGGGGATACTAAGACCCAAAGGGCTCAAAATAATTTATATAGTGTGGTGTAAGTTGAACTATAACACAAGATCTTGCTACCCACATATTCTTCCCTTCCTAAGATCATAGGGTAATCGAAATATACTCCTTGCTTCATTTAGAATGAGCATCCATATTCTCTTCCACCTGGTACGTCTATATAACAGATAGCAATATCAAAGATTTCTGTGCCACAAATTGGGGCGGGGACATCATTATGTCTCCTAAAAATGAGAAGGAAGCTACATCTATAATACCACAATAATATGGCTACTTAAACAAGACCTGAACAATGACAAGAGCAGTAGATATGCTAATATGGAAGGGTGAAATCTCATGGGGTCTTACCCATAGACAAAGAACTACAGACAATTAAGGAGTGCTGAGAGAGGGAGAATTAATTTTCCCAAAGGATGAGCCTCTAATTAGTTACCCAATAACAATTGGTCAATGCTGAAGTCATATACATACAAGTAACAAGTAACTGAGCAAGCTATAATGAAATATTTAGGCATCTCTCTCTCTCTCTCTCTTTCTCTCTCTCTCTCTCTCTCTCTTTCATACACACACACACACACACACACACACACACACACACACACAGACACACACACACAAAGTCAAAAAGGCCATGCATTTCAGGCCATCAGGAGATGGGGGAGATAAAAGTCTTGATAAGAGGAATTAGAGGGAAGAAATGAAAGGCAAAATGATGTAATTATATTTCATTTAAGAATTTAAAACTCAAAGGAAAAGGCAAAAATGGAAATGCAGATTTAAACAAATCCACCTGTTGGAATCACACCAAGAGAACGGTAAGCATACAATTCTGAGTTGGCTAAGATTTCTTTGGGGGCTGTAGTTTTTATAAAGGGAAAAATAACCCTCCCTCTAGAAATGACAGTTTGTTTCACTGCATCTTTCTCTTTTGGAAAGATTAGTGAGCTAAGGAAGCTACAAACAGCCAAAGTTAAGGAAGGTTAGCTTTATTTCTCATGTGCTATTATATTGTGTAGTTAGTTTCCTTAGCAACTCTTTACCTATGTCCCTGCATAGTATCATGAAAACTGAGAAGGTAAATATGAAAAGTGATACTGTTCTTAAATTTATAAATACTTGCTTCTAGATGTCACTAAGAATTTCAATGCAAAAAGATATAGTCCATTTTGGTCTCAATTTCTATAGACAAGTAATATAACATAATGTTATTTCTCAATAGGTAAGTAAGGTAGTCAAACAACAAAATCTGTACTGAATTTTCAGAAAATAATAAGTCAGGTTCCATGTAAAGTATCACATTGAAAACTCTAATTACACCAAATTGGTGCTCAGCATACATTGTACTTTCATTAATAGTGCAGCGAAATAGAATTAGCTTATAGACCTTTTCTAACATTAGAAAATCTAACCAGCAGTAAAAGATTTATAGGAGATGTCCAACAAATGATAGGCACTATCATCATGATTATTAGTGTGATTTTAATGATATATTGTGATATATACAAGCACATTGTTCAATCTACCTAATCAATGCATGCATTTCACATAATTATCATTTAAACTGAGAACATTTAACTTGCACTGCTTTCTCTCTTCAAGAATACAAAATAAGTATATTAACTATCGTCACCATGCTATGTAATCGACCTCTTGAACCTTTTTCCCTTCTAGCTGTAACCTTATATTCCTTGACAAATAACTAACTACCTTAGAAGTTCTTAGACAATAATATATAAAGAGAAATGTAACAGACTTCTTGGCACATATTGCCTGTGTGTAAAAACTTATTTTTTTTCATGATCCTAGTAAGTAAGTAGCTCTGCAAATGATATTAAAGTAATACTTTATGGAGTATTACTGTGTCAGGTATTGTACTAAGCTTTTTGCACTATCTCACTGAGTCATCACAGAAACATTACGCAGTGAACGCTATTACCTTCATGATTTTATATATGAAAGCATTACAATGGCAAGAATAGGTGACTAGAATAAGTGCTAGAATATGACAAAGCCAGGAATCGAATACACAATTCAAATCTGCCTGATTTGTCTGCCTGCCTAAAGTCTATACTTAATCAATTGCTTTTATGCATGTAAAGCAATATCTACAGGCAACTCATCTTAATGGTAACCCACCTAAGCTCAGTAAGAAAATTAAAGGACTGGAATTTCCACCCCAATCACATTTTTACAATTAGTGACTATTCTTTGTATGATCAGGACTGTGGAAAGATATAAACGCAGGAATGGTTCCTTTCCTAAAGGAGTTCATAATCTCATCAGAGAGATAAGGAGAACCATAAATCAACTGGAGGTTCATAGTTGACTGAATAAAAGCAACTGGCTGAGTTTGTTGTTTATCTTGAGCCACATGAGGCCTTAGCTACATAAATCATCGAGGAAGGAAAGATAGGCGGGCCTGGAACCAGGACGAAGGGTATGGGCACGATTCCAGGTGACCAGCGATCATCCACGTACATCATATCTAAAAAGATATACTGTCTGAAGTGATGTGCTTCATTTAGATTATGGCAAATAGCCAAAGGGTCTCCATCTGGTGTTTAACATCAAAGCAGATAAAGTGTTTATAAGCGGGCTGCTGATGCTGAGTGACTATGGAACAGTACATCCAATCTCTAAGGATTAATAGTTGAAAACCTGCCAAAAATTTAGGCAAGGTATCATGGTCCTAGCCAAATGAACTGAAGTTAAACTGCATCTCATCATGACAGTTTTAAGAATTTGATAAACATAGTGGAAAAAATGGAATTTGAGACGCAAGGGAGTACTTGGGCTTCACCTCGTGTATACTATATATTAGTTCCATCATCTAGTTTCCATTTATCAAATCAAGGAAACATAACTGAGAGACCCCAGGATATGAGTTTCTGGGACCCAAAATACACCCACAATCAAATATTTATTTTGGGTGGCCTTAGGAAATATACTTAGCACAAACAGAAACCATGATTTCAGTAAATGGAGGAAGACAAGGTTCTAGATAAAAATGTTGTGTTTAAATGTCTAAATCTGAAGCTTGAAGCCAGGACCATTCGTGGGAGGAACAAGTAATGAATGCTTAGAATATGTGGGAACAAGCTGCAGTTGTGCAAAGTAGGATAGTGTGCAAGCCTTGCATTTGTCTGATTGCAGCTGAGTAGCTGGAAGTTACAGTAGATGTGCTGACACAGGGAGATAAATTCCAGCTGCCCTCATGCATGGGATACACTATCTTAATGTGCACTCCTGGGGTCAGAATTAGTTTAGAAAGTTAAATGTCTTGTGAAACTCTACCAGCATCCTAAGTTGATGCTGTTTTGTTCCTATCTCTATACCAGTGATATTTTTAGTTGTGTGCAAATGCTATTTTGATGAATAAATTTTGTATTTAGTCTAATCATTAATGAATTTGAAGCTACTTTCATCATTCTTTATTTTTGTAAAACAACACACAGTAATGATGAGGTGGCTCAGTATGTAGGAGTGCTTGCTGGGTAAGCAATAAGACCCAGGTTCAGATCCCCAACACTCATATAAAAAGCCAGGCATAGTCGTGTGTACCCATAACTTCAGCACTATTGGGGGTGAGGGTAAAGACAGAGGGATCCTTGGGCTTACAGACAAGGCAACTAAGTTAAAAAGAATGAAGTTCAGTGGGAGACCTTGTCTCTAAGGAATAAGGTTATAATTGATATGGAAGGCCACCTAACATCATCTTCTGGCCTCCACAGTTGCTTACACAGGCCCTGTGCAACTAAACATGTATACACACACACACACACACACACACACACACACACACGCACGCACGCGCACACACACACACACACAGACACACACACACACATGAACACACATACACACAGAGTATGGTAATTATACTAGTTGCTTTTCTTTTTATCACTATGGTGAAAGACCTGACATTGATTTTGACTCACAGTCACAGAGAGTTCTGTCCATGATTGTTCGGCACCATGTGCTTGGACAAAACATCATGGTGACCAAGGCTATGGTGGAAGAGGTTCTTCTTCGCAAAAGAAACAAGGTAACAAGAAAGGACCATAGACAAGATATGTTAAATCACCTGCCACCAATGTCCTAGCTCCTCCAACTTGGTCTTATCTCCTAAAGTTTCCAGAACCACCCGCACAACCACCTGGGGGAATAAACATTCTAACACAGAAGCTACCATATTCAAACTATAACTATAATGCAGAAATTCTGGGTGACACTGATGGTGCCAGCTTACAAAGGCTTCCTTCATTTTGGGGAGAGTATTGAATGGCATAGTTGTACAAGACAATGATTTTATTCTCAAAATAAAATCTGAGACCTGGGTCAAAACTGTAAGATCTGGCTTCTTACTATTGTTTATCAAAGGGGGAAAGTACACGCAGCTTCAAAACCACTCTCACAAACCTGAATGTGACACCTCCTGTAACTTGGTCTCTTTTACAAATGTCACCAGGTTACATGTTACTTAAGACCACGTTGTCATGGTCATCATTATCATTATTACTGTTACTAGTATTTGTTTGACCCTTTATACATCGTAAAGTACACTAACCTGAAACATGAAACTAATGAAACATGAACCTTCTGAGACTTCTGAAAACCTTCAGAGTACCCTTGACAATGTTTTCCCTTGTCAAATGTTTTTATCAAATGTATAGAAGACATTTTGACAGAATTCAGTTGAGACATTTCCTCTTATCTGGTGGTACTGGAATGAACATGGGATCTAGCTGAGGTGAAGTTTATCTGGTAAAATATTTAACTTGGCTTTAGCAAGGCAAACACACAGGAATCATAGATAATACTTAAATTATGCTAGCCAGGCCCTCAAGTTTGAATGACTTCCAAGAAATTATACTACTACCCCATGTGCTGAATAATCTAAAATATAAGGTTAAAGAATCACAAGGTATGCCCAAAGTGTTAGGCAACAAAGACATAAAATGTTAGAGAAAACTTCTTTGAAATATGGAACTGTAATTAGTCTTTGGAAAATGATTCTATATCTAAAGGATAATTAATAAACAATTGATTTTTAAAATTGGTATGTGTATTTTGACAAATTTGATGGCGTTTACGAAACTTTATATGACATCAATAGTAATGAATTATACAGATAAAAGACATTTCCAAATGTATCAAGAACAAAAATAAATTGCAATAATTTATTGTAAAGATTGAATGCTCTACCCATTCTGCCTAAGGAAATGACTATCATGTAAAGAAAAAAATTTAAATCCCTAAAAATGTAAATATAGCTACATTTCATGCAGTTCAGCCATGAAAACATTATGTGTTGGTTATTCTGGATTCTGTAATCCTTGTAACATTTATCTCCTTTTGAAATTATACATGTATTTATATATTTTTTTCATATAATCATATATATATTTCATCCTAAAATAATTTCACAATTCAAAATTTCAATTTTTTTTTGCTAATGATGCTTCCCTTCAAATTTTATGAATTCAGAAACCACAAAACTTGAACTGACTCCCATACATGTATTCTGTGACCTAAACACCATGATATCCCTGCTACACTTGAAATATTTCAGAGATGTGCTTCATTTATTCAGTTTTCTAGCAAAGTAGTATTAGATCTCCGCATGTGTCAATTTTACAAGCAGGTTCTGAGAACAGAAGAGGAAACAACAGACACATCAATTCTTCATTCTATAGAAAATATTTTCTAATAATATACACGGTTACATTGAGAAAATGTCATTACCTTGTATAATACAATTAAAAATGAATAAACAATTTTGAAGTAAGTTCCAGGAATTTTCCTTCCAAATATTCCTCTTTTTTTAACATTTAGCGTTTTATCATTTAATTTATCATTTTTCATGCTGCATATTTCCCCTCTATAAGATGAACGAATGGTATCAATTTCTTTGCAAGCCTAGCTAAATCTCTGCTTTCAGTGTGACCTGCCAGGGTCATGAGTGAGTTGCAGTTCTTGGGAAGGCTTACTTATTTTTAACATGTCCTTATTTCATCTATTTTGGGTAAGTGTATTGCACTCTGAACATACCCTTGCTGCTGCTTTTTATTTTTTCTATAGGTTGGTGCTTATAATTTTTCCAAGTTTTCAAATTATAGCATGCTGCAGAAAACAGACACTTAGCCACCATTTTTGCTTTCAACGTAAAAGAGAATGAGTTACTCCTTTTAAATGTGTTCAAGCAGTCACTAAAATTCTCTCAAAGCAGCAACAGCTGTGTGTGTGTGTGTGTGTGTGTGTGTGTGTGTGTGTGTGAACTTTATGTTTTGTAGTTTTTCTACAGAATTTTTTCCTGCAGTGGCAATGCCTCCACTTTTCATTTCTTCTGGAAATGGTTGGTGTTAATAAGAACAAGCAAATTCCCCCAAGGTTATAGAGGACATTAGAAGCTATACATATATGCATGTAACAACAATTAGTGAAAAAAAGGCTCGTATTTTAAAGAGCAAGGAGGAAATATAGAAGGGTTTGGAAGGAGGAAATGGAAGGGGGAAATGATGTAATTATATTATAATTTTCAAAAATAAAATAAAAAATGTCCATAGAAATTGGAGTGGGTCTGGTTCAGAAAGAGTCCCGTTCCTGTACTGTTTTAATAGCCATCACTAAGTTCCAAGAAAAATTGAGTGCTGTTATCAATTTCTTATAGTAATTTTTCAGGGGGCTACATCTAAAACTGAGGCAAGAGAGAGCTATTTTGGGCCTCAGAATATTAGAACTAACGGAGTCATGTAACCACTTCATTCCTCATGTTTAGGCAGAATTGTAGACATGATCTGATTTTCTCCTAAGGTGTATATGGTAAAAAGAGTTTTCCTGAATGACTCACTTACTCTTCAAGACTCAAATCCTAGAATTTGATTTCCCTCATTCAGTACAGCTTCCTATCCTTTTTCAGGCAATAACACTTGACATTCCTAAAAATTGCTTAAATCTCAGTGGCTTTATGATGAGATTTTCCTAATATGCTTTCATAAGTTCTACACTCTGGCTTGTGAAAGCAAAGCCACAGTCTCTGGCTTTATTTTTGTTTCTAACATGTTATTAAGAGAGAGGATGTGTGAGAATGATCGAATTTCTATATCAGTGTCCCCTTTTGATTTATTAGTGAACTAGGATTCATTTCTCAGCATCTTGTCAATAATATTGTTTATCATCTTTTTCTTTCTTACATTGAAGATATAAAAATGCTTACTTTATGATCATGTTGATTTGATTTGGAGATAACAGGCCTCTCATACATACACTTGACAAAATTTGAAAACATTATCTTGTTGTCCTTCACAATATGACCCCCCTCTCAAGTACTCCTCAGTTGGATTCAGGTTTACTACCAATACGCAGGCTTCCACCTCCTTGAACCCAGGCAATATTTCCTACCAAGCCACATGTCCTGTCACCTTTGGGATTTTCTTTCAAGTGACCTAATGAGGATAGACTATAAAAGTGAATTAAAGTCTGCATGATAGGTATAACTTTATGTTACTGCTCTATGCATCATGGTTTTTGAATTTAATAAGATGGAACCCAAAACATATTAAGTTGAAGTAGATATTGTAATGGAATTTTAGGTACTATGCAAGTCAACTGGGTTTACATGGTGGATGAAGGCTATGGGACAGCAGGAGTACATTTTGAATCTTTCACTATAAAATACAGGGACAGCAGTATATTGTGTATGAAAATGTGCCTAGTCTTTGAGAAAATTCATACAGAAATCCTAAATTTACTCATCTAGATTGTCGTAATAACACTAAAACACAGTTCCTAAAACAACCAGGCACATTACATATTTTTTCATTACTTTGCTGCATTGAATTCCTGCAATTCGTCCTGTGTAGTAACTGTTTTAAAATGTATTCGCCATCTTAGTGTCTATTAAGATGATCACTGCTTTAGTTTGTTGTCCCACGTCAGGGAAGACTGGCCTGGCCGCTTACCTGACAGAAGGTCTTCATGTGTATCTATCTGCGAGATAGAGCAAGTGTTATTAACCAGTTCTCTCTCACTATAACAACTGCTCATCCCATTACCAATTATTTCATCTTTTTAAGAATATCTCCAGAGCTTTCAAACAAAAGAAAACCCTGTGCCTGTAATTTTCACATCTTTGTTGTATACATAGCTAGGTGTTGTTGATGGTGGTTGTTTGCTTTTTGTTTTGTTTTGCTATGTTTTCTTATTTTCCGGATTTTATTCTTAGATTGCAAGAGTGACCTCTAGTGTAAAACATCTGTATAGTTACACAAGCTTCAAGGCCTCTTATTCAGCCTTAATTTCCGCAGATTATGCGAACTCTAACTAGTGAGACTTCTGTAAATTTGACCCATCATTACTTAAAAACAAAGTTGGATTCATCCTTAATAGATGTCATATATTTGATTCCTAAACTTTGGCTACCAAAGAGTAGCTTCATTCTTGGGATTTTGAGATGGGAAGGGAGGACATTTCCACATGCTCTTGTAGGAAACTGGAAGTAAATTATGATAATCTTTATGAGCTATGCAGCAGTGTTTGACTGCTGAACAAAAATGTTCCGCAACTCTCCTGTTACCCCCAGCATGCATTCACCTGTTCTCTCTCTTCTCCAGGGAGGGAGAATGTTTTCCTTCCCCCTATGCTGGGGAAATAAAAAGAGTAAAGAACACACTGTATTCTTCATGGATAAAATTAGACTAAAGCATATGCCCTGACCTCATACAAGGTCAGCCAGAAAGTTTGCAGTATGGTCAATGGAATTAATTATTCCCCACATGAGGTTAAATGGGGTTTTACCTTCCTTTCAAGGCTCCCCTTACAGTAAAAATAACAACCCCTCACATTAGCATAGCATTTTAACACTTACAAAACACATTCATTCAGATCATTCTACTTTTCCACTGACTAGTTTTAAGGAGTAGGCACTTTTAGTTCCATCTAAGTGATGAAAAATATGAGATCCAGTGAGATGCAATGGCATGTCTAAAGTAAAACACATTTAAAAAAATGGTAAAGTTACAACATGTTGGATTCCAATCATAGTGTATATTTTCAGAGAACAGTTTCTGAATCCAACAGTCAAACTTTGCCAAAACAATATATAAACTTTGAAAACATTGCTAACATGCAAATTTCTAGGGGAAAAATGATGATCTGGTTGTAAGGATCAAAGAAGTTTTTTATGGATTTCACATACAGTCCAGTTTTTAACACAGAGGAAGAATGTGGACAGATGAGGGAAGCCATCCCAAGTTAAGACAAATCAGGGGAATGGGAAAATGTGGAAGCAGTCCAATTTTTCTAAGTGTGGGAAAGTCTTAGGAAATAATGAACTGAAAGAAAGTTGAGAACAAAAAAAAAATCAAAGTTCTCAAACTGTACTAGTGATATTTGGGGCTGGATAGTTTTTTGCTGTGCACTCTAAGGTGTTTAGTAACACACTCAGCAGATACCAGTAGTGCATTCTCCTTCTGTTGTGACAATGAAAAAAATTCTCCATATACTACCAAATGTTTCTGCTATGATAAAATCCCTTCCAATCCCCCACCATCATTAAAACCACTTACAAAGTTAGATTTTGGGAAACTATTTTCAAGAAGAGATATGCTTACAGAAGACAAAATTAGCCAAAACATGAAGAATAGATTGAAAGAAGGGAATGACTAAACAGAATATATATATATATATATATATATATATATATATACACACACACATAAACTCTGTCATGAGGATATGGCAGTGGCTTTTGGATAGGAGCCAGAAGTGGCTTCTGTATGGGAAAGAGCATTAAAGTGAGAGATAAAGTGCTAGGAATATGTTGTAAAGCTTGGCTAACAGTTAGCTCTACTTTCCTTCCCATTTTTGATCTAGAGTTAGGAGGTGAGACATGATGATCTCCAAGTCCCATTCTAATTCCATTCAAGACAGATATGAAAACACTCTAACATTAAGCACATTCATTAGTCTCCATTCTAAAAGTTTTGTTAGTGAGAAACAAATGTGTACTACTTTGTGTAACAATAAACTGTCTGCCTTCACCATCTTGGATTAAGTTCAGTATAGAGGCTAAATAAATAGCTAAAACATCAATTATGTAATGTATCTTATTTTTTTAAATGCATTTATTTTTCTGTGTGGCCTCATATGAAATTGCTTGTGTATGGAAGTCAATGGAAAATTTGGAGGAGCCACATAGAAACTTTTTTTTACTAGGTTGTCAAAATATTTGAGAAAAATTATAATTCAAAAAATGTCATTGGGAATAAAATTAGTTTGACAACTATAGAAATCAGTATGAATTTCCTCAAGATACTAAAAACAGAACTACTGTAGGACCCAGTCATACTACTCAAGTATGTACCCAAAGAACTCTCGGTCAACATATTACAGAGATAAGTCCATATGTATGTGCATCACTGCACTGTTCACAGTAGCAATGTTATAAAATCAGCTCAATCATTCATGGAAAAGGGAAATTATGAAGAAACTATGGCATATATGCATGTACAGACAATGAAATTTTATTCAACCATGAAAAGGAATGAAATTGCGTCATTGCAGGGAAATAGATGCACATGAACATAACTGTATTACATAAAATGGGCCAGACTCAGAAAGATGAATATTACGCATTTACTTTCATTTGTAGATCATAGATATTTTTTATAGATACATAGGCACATTTACACATCTGTACGCATCATGAATGCAGAAAAGAAATGAGAGAAGAAGGGGTCTAGTGAGAGGAGGAAGGAGGAGATGGAAATACAGGTGATAAAAGTAGTAAAACTACTCTATTTTCTTGAGTGAAATATGTCTTATTTAAATTATCATTATGATCAATGAATATACACCAATAAAACACTAATTTTTGAGTATTTGTAATTGCTGTACACAATGGCCAACTTGTTTTCACTGTAGATCTTTAATAAGTAGACTGGAAGCTTTGGCAATTAGTGAGATGCTTATATGCAAATTGTTGCTCTAAGGTTCTTAACATAAATATCTTTAGAGTGTTTAAATATTAAATATCATCCTTAAAATTATAACAATACTACTTTCTCGTACCTTAGTCATCGCTGTTCTAAGTTTTAGAGCTAGAGTTTTATTATATGCCAAACAAAGTGCAAGTTCGGTGGGAATTTTTTCTTGCTGACCTGTTTCTCGTGGTGTTTTCTCTTACCCTATCTTCAGATCATCAGAAGAGGTATGTACATAGCAAATGTATCACTTTGATCAATAGGTCATACTTGAGACAAGGTACATACACACTCCACCGCACGCATATGCCATGTACAGAGAATGGGCTAGAGACATCTATAATTAATTCAGGGAGAATGCAATATGCCAGCCAAAAAGTAAAATAAACAAATAGATGATAGAACGGAAGTTAGGTAGACAGGTAGCTATGTGCTTACCTTGATAGACAGATGGTAAATATAAAGAGAAATTAAAACTATGTAAACAAGCACATGAAATAGGGAGGGAAAATGGTGAGGCAGAGGGGAGGATTTGCAGGGGAGGGAATAAGGAGTAGATTCCACCAAAATACATTATATGCATGTGTGAAATTCTCAAACAATAAAAATTAAACTTGCATAAAGAATGGACATACATGTGAAAGACTTGTAAACATGTGTTTCTGTGTACATATAAGGAAGAAAAAATTAACAAAATTGGTAATTATTTAGGAATTAGCTGCACTTTACTTTCTTGTGTATGCTAAGTTACTATACTATTTTTCTTTAATTAGTGAACATACCAAAAATGGAATTAATGGCCTCATCAATTTGTCTTATTTAGAAATCTTTGAGGACAAAAAGAACAACTACGAATATAAGGTGCAATCATATCCCGAATGTATAATTCATGGGTTTAACAAGAAACACTTTCCCTTTATATATATATATATATATATATATATATATATATATATATATATATATATATATATATATATATATATATATAACTTTATAAGATAGTTTTGAAATAGACAACATTTGAAATGATTCATGCATTCTTGTATAGAGAAACAAAGTGGATAAAGGGAAGAAATGTGAAATAGAAACTACAGAAAGTAAAAACCAAATGTTCTGAGAAAATACTTGTTGAGAAAAAGAAGCTGCTAAGTACAACAGGATATTTTACTTGGAACCTAACTCTTGTCTTTATAGAAACATAGGAAGGAAAATTTTTACAGAGTTAAGAAGGTCTAAGACTAGTCCTTTATAGGTAGGAAAGGAAAGTATTGAGTAAATATTAAAGATGAGGAAATAAGAAGAGTGAACTCCAATGGAGAATAGATGGCTAGTACTCTTTTCCTTTAGATCCTAAGAAAGTAGCAATAGGAAAAAGTAACCTAGATTCCTGAGCATCATCTGCCTTAAAAGCATAAATATGAAACTAAGTATGGTGGCTCACTCAGGTATGTTGGTACACAGCTTTAATCCTATGACTCTAAGACTCTAAGACTCTAAGGCCATATTAGCCTACATAGTGAATTCCAGGAAGGCCAGGGCTGTATAGAGACACCCTGTCTCAGATAGATAGATGATAGACAGATAGATAGATAGATAGATAGATAGATAGATAGATAGATAGATAGATAGATAGATAGATAGATAAATAGATGATAGATGGATAGAGATAGATAATAGACAAACAGAAGATAGATAGATGCAGAAATATGAGTGAAATTATCACTATAAAACTCATTATTTTCTAACCAGAAAAAGTCTAAGTAAATAAAATTTAATTAAGATAAGTATACATGTATTTACTCATGCTAGCATGTTTTAATATATCGCTAAACTAAGAGTGTTCTCGTCAACTAATGAAGCATTTTATGTGCCTACCACCATGCTAGCTACTCCAGAAGATTTCAGAGAAAATCAAGCTTTATAGCCTCAAGGAGTTCCATGTCTGATCTTGAAAATGAAATGCAGGTCATGGTTGTGTGATTCTGACATTCAATACAAAATTGGAAAAAGTGAAATTTTGTTACCCGGGCACTCAGATTACTAAACATGCTTTATTTTTAAAAGAATTAGAAAGTAAAGTGCTAAAAGAAAGTTTATTTACAAACAGAAAAAAGACTCCACTTTTTTTTCTCTAATTTTTTCAACCAGTGTTACAGTTTAATAGAAATGGTGAAACAAAAGCCCAGAAATGTACATATGTGATCAGAACTATGTGAATCTTCTTCCTGAGAGACAAGTTTCTTCTCTCTCCAGAACCATTTACAATGAGTCCTGTGGAAAATATTAATACTTTGGGTTCTGTTTTTATCAACACTTATATAGCCAAAGGGAGGAACACAAGTGTCTTTAGAGTATCTTCCCATCCAGCAGCATGGTCACATTGGGACTTTTGTATCACTATCTGGACTCTTAATTACAGAGGTTATTTAGCATTTTTAACTGAAATATTTCTTTCAAAAGATTTGCCCATTTCTTCATATACAGCTGTTTTATTAGCCCACTTTGTAATGGCATTTTGAATACTTTTCTATTAGGTGGCCACAAACATAAGGCAGAGAGCCAATCCATGCACACCTTGACCAGGTGCCAGCCCAGCTGCATGAGGAAAAAAGGCTTCATTTTCTGAGTGGCATATTTAAGGAAACTCATTTTTGAGTGTCTGTTTAATTTGAGAACTGTTTGGGGAAAACTTGCTTTTAATCAGGCTTTTCACTACTGACAGTTAATGAATGACTGAGGAAAATGGGCCAGGAGGAAAGAATGTTGAGGTCCTCTTGGCTCCTGTCAAATGGAGGGAAGGGTGTGACAGAAACAATCATCCTTGAGACTTTTCCCCCCAAACTAGGTCACCCATGATATTCTATTTGTACAACATTCTCACAATGGGGCATCGGGAGTGGTATAAGGTATGGTCCTGACCCAAAGACACTTCTAATATGTTCTGAAGGTTTTACTCAGATGTATAAAAATAAAACAAATATCTTCTCCCAAATACCATAAAATTGTCTTTGATAAGGTGTTCTTAGTGAAACCAAAATTCTTGGAGGCAAAGATGACTGTGATTATTTTTAAATAGGAGCTGATGACCAACTAGGAAAGGACCTTGCACACAGTATATACTTGCTATATGTTTGTTCAAATGAAATGGCATGTTTGTGGAACAAAACACAATAGCGCTACAGAAATTCAAACTACAAACTTTCTCACAAGATGCTTATAAAGCTAATAATGATATAATTAGTAAGTTATCATATAAAACAGAATTTATAAGCATTACCTTATAGTAAAACTTCACAGTTTAGAGACATTGAAAAGAAAATCAGAGAATAAATACAGAAAATATTACTAGATCCAGAAGATAGGAAGAGACAGATATGTTTCCTGTGGATTTAGGAGAGAATTTTGGATGCAAAAAAATCAAGACTATTCAACAGCCACTTTGAAGACTGAGTGGATAGATTTGTAATGAGGAATTTTAGCAAGCTCTGCTGTGTTAAACAATCCCCATTGCTTAACAGTTGTGCTGTTCCTTGAGATACTTTGATAATATGTGCATTAATTTTCAAAGACAAATGTCTATTTCATGAAAGAGTGTGAAACTGCACCTTTGAACCTTCATCTCATGATTTCAAATAACTGCATTATTTTATGAAAGTAGACAATGGTTTTCATCACAGAAGGTGCAAAGAATTAGTGAAGGAAAGAATGAGCTGCTGACTGTCTTGTAAAGAATTATGAATCTTTATTTCTTTCCATCATAGTCCTCTGCAACAAAGGCACAAAGAGAAAGTAGCTTTTTGTATATGGTGATAAACTAATAACTAACTTCAAAACCCCCTTTCCTGTAGTTTACAAAGCCTTCTGTAATCATTAGTTGAACACATTATACAAGTAGAGTGTATCTTTTCCAATATCCATTTCTGTATCCATTGGACTTTCTCTGTCTTCTGAAATCTGTGGCTATAGGGAAGGAAAGATTCCACATGCATGGAATCTCTAAAATACAAACAAAGATAAATGGATGCCATTCCTAGTTGGCATTGTCTAAACACTGCAATTGCTGATTTGCACAGGCATATAAACAGTGATGTTTTCCCCCAGTCCCTATTTCAATTTTGACACTATTATGAGGGAACTTTTTCAAAAACAACCCAGATATTGTCTATTAATCTTCCCTTCCATTTCCATTCTTCTTAGCCCCTCATCATGAAATGTTCACTTCTGGACATGATGTAGCCCTTGTGGTAATGAGCTTACAGCAGCTTCAATAGACTACACAGGGCCTACACAAGATTGGGCCTCTGAACATTCAAATATGGGTGGAAAAAAGCCTCATGGGGCCCTGTTCTTCCCTGGGGAACTATTGATGGCTGGTAGATTCTGGGGAAAGAGGAGTATTGTCTTGAGTGGTGTGATCACTGGTGAATTCCCTATGCTTCAGTGGATAACACCAATTCCAGGTTCTATGGTAGATTAAAATAAAAGCAAAGGACATGAAAGTAGGAGGAAGATTTGTGGGAAGAAGGAGGTAAACAGGAGTGGAATGAGAATCAGAGAAGGTAGAAGTTAAGTGTGATCAAAGTACACTATAGATGTGAAATTGTTGAAGAACTAAGTTTAATATTTAAGACTGAATAAATAATGCCTTATAAAACATGAATGAAAGAAGTAAATATCATGAACTACAGGGTACTGACTTATTATTTGTATGTTGCCTTATTCCCAAATAGATTTGTTATTCTTTACAAAACAAACTTATTTCAACAAAATTAAATCAATTAAAATAAACAGAATTAAGAAAATTGAGCTATGATTTTCAAATCAAACATGCACTATTGAAACATATTTGTATCTTGCTAGGTCCTCTAAAGAAATAAGTGTGATAACTGACTTTTGCAACTTGTCCTCTGATTTCAATGCATGTGCCGTTGCACATGTATACACACACACACACACACACACACACACACACACACACACACACACATAATTTCTTGAGGAGAAGAAGAAACATTTATTTGTAAAAGACAGCATGAAAGAATGGTTAGGATCTTTGGCTCTACAGTCTGCCTGATTCTAAATATCAGCTACACGTGGCTTTTATGATTTTGAACAAATTGTTTAACTTTTTCTACATCTGCATGCTCATCTGAAAACTATTGGTAATAATGCCTTAGTCATTGGCTTTCAGTGAGAAATAAAATAAGCACAACACACTAAATACTTTGCTTATGTTTATTGTAGTAATCCTATGAAACAAAGCGCATCTAAACTTTTAACTCCATGTGGCCACATGAAAACAGGTGGCAAAGAAATAGGTGAGTGTACACTAGGAGAGATAGAAGTTCATTTCATTTTATAGATGAAACTTAAGCTAGATATTGGTGTCTGTGCATTTGAATTGGTATTGGTTAAAGATGAAGTAATGCCAATTACATAGGTTACAAATCAGAGCATATTGAATATTGAGACTAGAGGTATTTATGGTGAAAGGAAATTAAGAGTCCACAAAACCCCTACAGTAGAGAACAATTATAGAAAATCAATAAAGTCACCAAAATCTGATCAGTATCTGTGGATAGCTTTGTATTTCATTTTCACAACTGGACATTAAACCTTAATATTTCCATTTTCTGAAGAATTAAAGAATCTTAGAGGGATTATTTTAAGCGTTACTTTGCCAAAGAGTCTGTAGACAGCAAGTGAGATTCATCAAAGTGAATGGTACCTATGTTAAAACCTTGGAACATTTTATTTTTGTTTTATTTTTGAAGATTCTTTGAAGGTTTCCATAGCCATGGTTTAGATCACAGCATCGTGCCCAGAGAAAAAAATCAGTATTTTCTTCAGCCACTATATAATCCCCGGATCAGGCTTCAGATACACATTGAGAAATTCAGTGTTTGTATTGATGCATTTCTCCCCCAATCTTGTACAGCAGGATTTGAATAGCAAGTTGTTTTTGGGACCAGAAATTGTGATCTTATCTGTAAGGGATTCAAAACTACTTTTGATGATGCAGAGGGTAAAAACAAAAAAGACTTCTGTTTCCAATCAAATGTTTTCAAATAACAAAAGTAACCTCTTTCAGAAAAAAGTAATGGTTATCCAGTGTTCTATGTTTACTGTTGTTCTTTATAGGCTGACTATGCCACAAAGCTAGATTTCTAAGACAATATGAGAAATTTTTTAAAAAGTGAAGTCATTTTATCTCAAAGCAATTGAAGTGGTCTGATTTTTCCACCCACTTAGCACAATGTAGAAAATAATGTGCATATAATTTTGAGCTATTAATTCAGTCCAAATAAATTCCTTTGCAACTATACATCCTCTTGAATGCACGCACACAGAGGATCTGCTTAATTCAATTCTCCTGACATCTCATTTTGTTGAGAATGAATTGGACCTAACTGACGTAGTAAGTTAATATCCAAGGACTTTGTCTTTCCCCCTTGAGAGTTTTTCAAAATCCCTTTGTCAAGCTGAGATATGGAGAACACTGGGTCAGGAAAAACAGGCCATAAGCCAAGACCATCAGAGCCAATATAAGCAGCAAGGAGCCAGGGGCTAGAAAAGAACAAGAGTTCAAGGCAAAGTAGGACTCAAAGGCAGAAAGCCCATTTTGAAACAAACTGCCAGAGATTAGAGAATATAGAGGAACCGAGAGTCCAGCAAGAAGGCAAAACAAACCACCATGGTCATTGGACCTTGGGACTAAAGCTATGACCTATCCTAGTCACAGAAATGTGCGTCTTTATTCTTTTGTTCAAATAATCAGTAAGTGCTTACTCTAGAGGTGTAGAAATAGAAGTGAAATGGTTCATCCCACCTGCAATTATTCTAGAACATTTGCTTCCGATTTGAAAATTTCCATGATGCACTTCTTCCTGGCCTCTGCCTGGAGCCTTTGGATGGCAGATATGACTGAGAGAACTAGGATATCCATTCGCTCACAGGTCCTTACTATGAGAGCATGGAAGAGGAAAAAGAAAACTAAGCAAGGTTATGGACATGATGGGTAGTTAAAATGGGGCTTCTGGTCATTCACTCTAGAATAAATATAGCAAGGGAAATTTTTGTTGAGATTGAGGCTACTTGAAAATTCATCAAGACAATTCCTGTTAACTTTAAACACTCCATCTCTACTCCATTTCACCGCTTATCACATTGAACCAGTTGTGGAGCAAAGTCAACCCATCACTTGTAACTGTGAAAACTATTCTTTTTCATCTTATTTTTGAGTCTACGCTGTGCTACTTCCATATAGTATAGGCAAGTAACTATTCCATTGTTCTTTGCCATCCTCAAAAATGATTTATTGAGTGTGCACATACACACATTCACACACGCACACACACACACACACACACACACACACACACACGAAGTTTAAGGCACTCAGCATGTGATATGCGCTCTGCACCTTACCCTCCCTCCTCTCTGTCTACCTCCTATTTTCTCCTCTACCCCCTCTTTCTCTTGTTAGTAATTCTTCTTGTCCAAAGGTACCAATGTATTTTTCTCAGTCTTCTTCATTCCTAGGTCAATTGATGTTAGTATTTGCTTTCCTCACATAAATTCTTACTGTTTCCTTGGTAGCAAATACCATGTTTCTGAAGTTTTCACCATCTGTGAAAACAAGAGTATATGTTCTTTTTCTCATCAACTTTTCATCTCCCTTTGGATCTTAGTAGAAGAAATGTATTTTGTTTCTTACTTTATTAACTATGATTCAAAATTTAACTTAATTCAACACGTAACTTTAGAAAAATTTGAGCCGGGTGGTAGCGGCACATGCCTTTAATCCCAGAATTCTGGGGGCAGAGGCAAGTGTATCTCACAAACTCACAGCAGTGAATTTGAGGCCAGCCTGGTCTACGGAGTGAATTTCAGGACAGCCAGGGTTACAACAGAGAAACCCTGCCTCAGGAAAAAAAAAAAAAGAGTACTGTGGAAGGCGGAAGCTCCTTTCTTTTCTAATTGGAAGGCAACTTTGTCTCTAGTCCATTAAACACTACTATGTATCAGAATAAATGAATAGAAATGATGGATTCTTCTGGTTCAAATGTTGACCTCAGTTAATTTCTTTTTGACCTTTATTCTAAACCTTAATAACACATTCAGTTGAGTTGACACTGGAATCTCACAGTAACCAAAGATACAGATGTTTCCCCCACTGTACTTTTGACTCCAAGTATGTATTTAACCTGTTGGATGACTGATGGGAAAGGCTAACATGAAAAAATGAAAAGTCAGAATGAAGGAAAAGAATAAAATACAGTATGGTGTGTGTGTGTGTGTGTGTGTGTGTGTGTGTGTGTGTGTGTGTACACGTGTGCATGCACATATGCATACACATGCAAAGGAGGGGAAAGATGCATAATTTTGTTATCTAAATAAGACAATGTGTGTTGCCCTCCATTTCAGCAAAGAAAATCTCATAGATTATAAGATTATAAGAATATAGATTCTTATAACACCCTTGGATAGCTTTTCTTTTCTTAAACTTTAATTTATTTATTATCACTTTAACTCTTTGCTGTGCTGGGACTGGAATCCAGGCCCTTGTACATGCTAGGCAGGGATTTTCAAACTGAGATATATCTAGAGCCAGTATTTGACTTCTTTATGCAGTGGAAAGACAACATGAACTATAAGATACTTTGAATGAGACATTCCCCTTTTAAAAATTATAATTCCACCCTGAATCTCTCCATGAAGAAAATCAGACTTGATTATGCATAGAAAGTGATGTTTTAGTCACAAAATTCTTAAATATATCTTACTGCCAACGGTAGTATGACTCTGTGCTAGTGTGTGCGGACACTGACTGATTATACTACAGAATATAGTTCAGGACACTTTCACCAGTGCACATAAGAGATGTGCTCCTGATTGTGGATTTCCTTCTTGGGAAATGAATTAACCCCTTTAAATGGACAAACTTAAGTACCTAAAGCACAGCGGGAAATTGAATAGCTTTTATGTTGACACAATGACTATCCTCCTCCCCTTTTCATCTTATCTCGGAAAAGCCAAATCTAAGTGTGATCCCAGAGAAAAACGGATGATCTCTGTTTATAGTAGTAGTAAGAAGAAAACTTTAACGGCTTCTGGAGAATTAAATAAATAAAATTAACATCACTCTAGCTAATGTTACACAATATACAGATTTCTATGGTACATATTCAGACATCAACTCAATGCAGTAGACTTAATTGATACGTTAAAGATGAACATCTTATTGTAGCCACTGAACAATTCTCCTTTAAAAACAACAATTTATGTGATCATTCAACTCTGAAAGAAAGTGAGGCAAGTGTGAGGTTTTGGGAAAGAAAAAGGTAACTCAAAAGCAGAGTAGGGGAATAGCTCCAGCAGACATCACAACCAGATGTGGGCCCTGATTTCCCAGAGTTCTCAGAGTTCAGCACATGATATTTTAAAAGTGTGGATCTAGACACTCAGATACCCCGTAGTAGCTGAAAACTCCATAAACTACATACAATACTAGAAAAATACACTCACTGTTTCAGGAAATTCGTGCTCAGTCTAGAGCCATAACTACAAACTGACACATTCAAGAGATATTGAGTCTGGAAACCCCATAGTTAGCATGTGTATGAAATTAATACTCATGCACGCCATATGTGAACAATCCTAAGAGCAAAGAAAGCCAGAAAGAGAAAAAGAAAAACTCTTTCCAGGCCAGCGATATAGGAAGAGGCAAGTATGAAAGTGTTCTAAGGGAATTTCATTATAGTTCTGCACACCCAAGGTGCTCACCAAAAATCACTCCAAGCACAGATGACCACAAAGTTATGAAATTAGAAACCTTACAAAAACATTAGCTACCATGAGAGTGCTTCCATTAACATAAATGAGAATAGGCCCATTCCATGAAGTAGGGATAATGGAATAATTGGAGAGGTGATAAAAAAGAGTTTGAACAGTGTTTAAAGATAAAAACAAAGAATGTAGAAAAATTGTTGCCAGAAAGGGTCACTGATGGTGATTTGTGGCCTATATAAAAATTGTAGTTTAGAGATGCAGGCTAGCTATATTGAACATCTAATGGTTGCCCTTGAGAAATTGCTAGAAACTCCTGGTAGAGGAAGAGATTAAGATGTGTGGAAAATAAAGTGTATTTTCTATTTTCACCCTTGCTTGCAGTTCTCTCATAACTGCTAAGTCAATCTCAGAATCTTTTAAAGATCTTCAAGGAGTAATTGTATGAATTTGAAATGCAAAATAGAATCTGTTATCAAAGTCATCGAAGGAAGTCAGTCACACAACTGAAAAGTATGTCAGATTCTGAAATTCATTTATTGCCTTACTTTCAACTTCCTTATTAATGCCAATGAAGATATAGACCAATACATTTGGACTTCACTAGTCTTTCATTGCAAACATAGATTCTATAAATAGTAATTCTACAAATAAATGAAAGTTTTATGTAAGAATCTATTAAGTATACAATACTCAAAACAAAAACATTTTATTAAACATTGTATTAAATGTTTATTCTAATCATTATGTGTAAATTGTGTCTTTCATCTTTTAATATGAGTAAGGTGTATAATAGTGTGTGATAAATTTATGCGTTATATGCATACTTATTTCTAAGACAGCAATTGTTAAACATTTATCAGTAAACTACTGATGTGTATCTTTGTTATTCAGAACAGTTTGTAACAATAAGATATGGACCCCATCTTTCTACAACTACTGTACTCTTCTTCTCACCTCCTTACAAACACCCACTCACCCATACACCCACATGCACACAAAGCCACAGAAACTCTACAGCCACTAGAGTCACCACAAACGTCATCGTACCATTTTTTTATGTTACAATCACATTTTGAAAAGTCCAGGCTTCATAGACTCAGAATCAGTAAAACAATTCCTCCGGTTCAAACACCAGAAGAGGGATGATGGGAAGTCAGGGGAGGGAAAAGTAAGGGGAGGAGAGGAGTGAAGGAAGAGGAAAAGAGCAGGGAGGAGGAGAAGAGAACCTTTGACTTTAGTTCTAATGCTCAAGACAATTTGGTGGTTTAATAATATTTGCACTACCACTTTAGAGGCGGTCCTCCTGAGCTCACAATTATCTTGAGTACATCTGTTTCAGGACAAAATCCAGTAAGGTAATAGCTGTGACAATAATTAAGCTGGTTGTGGTTTCTAGATTTTTCAAGGCCTCAGCACAAGCTTTCAAATGTTGATTCTCAGAGAGTTCTTTAAGAAAATTGAAGTAACACTAAGGCAAAGAATAACCTATCCAGTCTAAGTACTCCAATTTAAAAGAAAAAAAATCTCACCTACCTCATTACTTATTGCTGAGGTACCAACTTACAACCTTGTTTTTATATTGATAGTCTTCTGACTGCTTTGATGAAAATGTGAATTGGCTACCTCTACTAATAAACACACAGTTACAGAATGACTATCAAACTGTCGGGAGGCAAAAAAAAATACAGTAGCTAACAGATGCCACTTCTAAATAGGATTTGGAACACAGAGCAGGATTCAGAAGTACCTAGAGGGATTCTGGTTTAGATTAATTGCCCAGCCGATGCAGAGATCTTTCTCATGCCTCTTAGAAGAGGAGAAATCCACTCCTTAGCACATACTGAAGATAACTATTTGGTAAACAATCCCTTGGGAACTCTCCTTCAAAAGTGGCAGATGATGGTTGAACATTTTTACTGTTTGGGACTATCAACATAAGGCTTTAGGATATTTACTCAGCAATGTACAAAATAAACTTCTGAAGTATATGTCTCTTGTGTTTATTTAACAAGGATCTTCCTGATGGGAAGAGAGAAATTATTGCTTACAAGATAAATAGCTTCAATGGCCAGTACTTTGGATCCAGTGTCAAGGGAAAGGGCAGATATTGTCATTTTTGATTACATCAAGGAGCCCGCTATTTTACATACTGCAATAATTGTCTTTCACCATTAAAATCATGCCAGTCATGGGCACACATGCACTAAGAATCACTTAAAGACATTTTAATAAGTATACATTTAACATATACCAAAAGAACAATAATTAATATTTATATCTATAATCATGTATGCTGGTAGTTTTAGCAATTAGAATCCCTTATAATAAATTTTACCATAATCTATCAACTTTTCTGTGATCTGATTTTTTTTGTTACTTGAACATTTTCAATGTCCTGAGAATGAAAGGCAGAATAACATAAAAGAATATGTTCCGGTTTAGAAAACTTAGGGTCTTTTCAGATGAATCATACACATTCTAAATGCAAGAAAAAATTATAAGAAAATATTGAAAAAATACATTGTCCCACAGATGTTCACAAGTTAAAAAAAATAAAAACAGAAGATTGACATGGACAAAATGAAAATGTCTCTACCTCAAGACAATATTAACTCCTCCTCAAATTTATTTTTTCCATGGATGATGAAGTCTCAGAAGGCAAAAACCACTGAGCTAAATTCTGATGTGTCTGTGTTCATGAGACACTTTCATATGCTTTGTCTTCTTTGAGCTCCCTGAAATTATTACCATCCATTGCATATATAAGAAATTACTTGACATCAAGCTAGATCATTATCTCAGGGACAATGTTCATGACAGACCAAAACATAAAATGCAAATTTCTTTAATTTTAGTCCAATGTACTTTCTATAATGGAAAACTGTCTCATTCCTCCCAACTTCTGTTAAACGATGTTCAGTTGCTCCATCATTGAATTTTCCAGTGCTCTTTATTAATTAAAAGCCATGTCAAATCTCAGGGAATTCAATACTCTGGGGCAGCTAGGCAAAGAGAGAGGGTTAATTTTCCAGTAGTGACTGTTTTCCAATAATTACTGTTATGTCACTGTAACCAAAGTAATGGACAAGAGAACTTAAAAGGAGAATGGATTTATTTAGGCCTAGGCTTTCATAAAGTTTATTTCCTGGTAGCTTAGCCTCCTACACTTGTGCAGAAAACATGGTAACAGATCTGCAATGAAAGAAGTACTTATCTTCATTTCTTGACAGATAGGAGATAAGTAGAAGGGACACACTAAGGGCAACTAGTATGCTATAGCTCAAAGACTTATCACTAGTAACCTACTTGTTCCAATGGGCTTCACCTCCCATCTTTCACCAAACTCCATATTTGCAATCATATTAGAAATCCATACAGGGTTTGAGCGATTGTTTTAGGTCTCTTGTGATCTAGTTCTCTTTAGAAATATCACCAGGAGCACAAGCAAAGGTATAACTAACTCCTGGGATGTTTCTTAGTCTGATCAAGTTGATAACCAAGATTAACCAACAGATGACTGAGGAGATATCTCAATGAGTAAATTGCTTGCTACACAAGCCAGAGGACCTGAGTTCAGATCCCCTTCACCTATACAAAAAACTGGGCATGGTAGAATGGCCCACTTGTAACTCCAGGGCTGACAGTTACTGAGAAGCAGGTTCAAGGGACTCACTTGCCAGCTGAAAGGGCATATTTCAGATTTAATAAGAGGTCCTGTCTCAAAATATTAGAAAGGCACAGAGGAAAAGACCTGACATTGACCTCTGGTATCCACATGTGAGCACACAATAAAGCACATCCCGACATAAGTACACATCTTTGCATATACCAGAGAGGTGGGGGGAGAAGACAAAATCCAACAAAATTCATAGTCACACTCTTGCTTTTGAATTCCACCTAGGCACTCAATAGGGTTTACAGTTCCAACTCAGTCCATCCTTTCTGATGAAAATCTCTTCTGTAAAAGTATCATATATGTGGCCAGAGATAGTGATGGCGCACTATAGTGAAATCCATAATCCTTTCAAGTCAACACCCAAATTTAACCATCGGTCTATATAATTTTCCTTAAAATAGATTTTAGCAGGAAAAAAAACTAAAGTCTATATGATCTTAATAGTGGGCAGTATATTGTTAATATGTCTTCTCACTTATCAAAATTTAACATATGCTCTTAAATCATTTTAATTTTAAAAGCGAATCCAGGTAAAGATATTTAACACTCTCAAAAAAGAAAAATAATTAGGTATAATGTCCATTTGATTTTTCATGTCAGTTCTTAGGAGAGGTACAGTATAATTAAAATGCTATAAGTAATCATTTATTTAGTTTTTCGATTTTTATAGTAGCTTGAATTTTATAATTTCCCCATAGCCTGCAGAGTAATTTTTTTTTCTCACATGCAAGAATTGTCAGAAAATAGGGCATCTCTGAGTTTACCTTTGTATATTAACTGGCCGTGTTTGTCTCTCAATAACAACATGAAGAAACTTTCTCAATTATTGTTTTTTCTCTTTCTCAGGTAAACCTCTGAACATCCCTTGCAAAGCATTCTTTGGCTTCAGTGGAGAGTCTGGACCAATGATCTACTGGATGAAAGGCGAGAAGTTTATTGAAGAACTCGCAGGTCACATTAGAGAAGGTGAAATAAGGTATAGGAGTCCAGTTGTTTATTTTTCTTTGCTATGTTTGCAGTTAATCAGTAAATCATGCCAGAAGGGATTCTAACTAAATTTTCATTGCAACTTTAAGTCATTCTATTCTCTAAGATTTGATATGTCAGAGAAATCAAGAGTGATACCTTCCTTAAAAATGCACATTTGCAAAAAAATGTTTATTTGCCAGGGTCTGGTAGTCTTTTCTGAGCTTCTTTGAGGATGCCATCAAAATATAATGATTCTTCAAAGTTCTCAAAGCAAACTTCATCATGTTTCCAAAGTTTATGCTTATGTTTATGTTTATGGTAAGAGCAGGACTTTAAAATTTGTAGACTGACATCTCGGTTTGCTGAACAAATCTCTATTCACTCCGTGGGAATCAAATAACCTTCATATGTCATAAGTACAAAGCTGCAGTAGTGGTAGAAATGTGATACTATGACAAAACCTGTTTATTTGTCCCAGTATCCACTGCTTTTTCTGAAAGAGACTGATGCTTCAGTTTAGCACTGCTTTTAATGTTTTACACTCTCTTCTTTTTCTTATACCATCTTGGTGGGTAGCTATCAGTTCAATTCAATTCAGTTGGCTTTGTGTTTTCATATCTTTTATTTTTTGAGATTATAATTACATCATTCCAACATACCTTTCTCCCATCTAAACCCTGCCATATACCTTTTCCTTGTTCTCTTTCAAATTCATGGCCTCCATTTTCCAATAATTGTTGTTATATGTTTCTATGTTTGTGTACATATATTTATATCCTGCTCATTCTGTAATATAGTATTTGTATGTATGTTTTCATAACTGACCGTTTGGTATTGGATAACTAATTGTCATGTTCTTCCCTGAGGAAGACTATCTCTCCCATTCTCAGCACTCCTTAGTTGCTTATAGTTCTTTATGGGGCTTTCCCCACCCACTTCAGCATGTCCACAATTGTCTTTGTTCATCAACTGCTTGGACAGTCATGTTGGTAAAATTTTATGGGTGTAGCTTCTGACATCTCTAAAGGATACAATCTCAAAGCAAAGTCTCTGTTCCTGTTTCTTAACTGTAGATGTAGTTGTTGTTATAGATGTTGATTCACTAGATGTAGCCGTTGGTTCAGGGCAGGAGGACAGTTTATTCTTTTGCCCAGTTAAATCACTGTTTCTAGGCTGGAGCCCTGGAGCCTTAGAGCATTTTGGCCTCTTTACAATCTAGTCTTAATCCCTGAACTGAAAGGCCTCAGTCTTCATACAGTCTAGAACATCTAAACTGCTAGCCCAGACCTTGAAGGCTTCATTCAGCCTTAGCCTTCCGAGACCTACTGCTGATTGAGCCTCTCTAACTAGCTCCTTCTGAATTCCAACTCTTCTAGTTCAACTCACTCTCTGTTCTGGGCTTCTTCTGTCAAGCTCTGCTGTGTCTCTGTGTCTCTCCTGCTCCATCCTGTCTCTATAACTGACTGCTTCAACTAACTGTTCTGTAACTCACTACAGCCTCAGCTTCTGTCACTCCTCTGTAACTTAATATTCAACTAACTCTGTAACCGCTCTTTCCACTGACTCTTCAGCCTGCTTCTCAGCTGACTCTTCTGTCTGCTTCTGTTACTTGACTCTTTTTTCTGACTTCTCTATCTGCTTCTGTTAACTGACTCCTGCAACTGACTCTAACTCCTATGTAACTCTCTTTTACTGAGCTGAGAGCCCGATTTTTTCTTGTGAAAATTGGGCATGTTCCTACTCTCATAACTCTTCCTCTGATAAGTCATTTTACCTGCCATTAATTCTGACTCATCTCAGAAGTCACTTCCTGAGTGAGACTCACTTCTGAGTTCTGCTTCACATGTCTGCTTCCACTGTTTCTTCTAGGCATTAAAGGCATGGACTACCACTGCCTTCTGAATACTACAACTAAAGGTGTTTGCTACCACTGCTTTCTGAATACTGGATTAAAGGTGTGTCTACATTCCAGCCAGACCACACAGGCTTCCAATGAATGTAGACCCTAGCTTTCACACACAGCTGTTGCTCTATACTTAACAGTATTTTCACTTCTTTTTCTACAATGTTCCCTGAACCTTATGTGTGTGGACTATTTTGTAGATGTAACCTTTGGGACTGGGCCCCACAACTTTGCATTTTGTTTGAACATGGTATTCTGTAATGATCTTTGTCCTTTGCAAAGAGAAGTTTCTTTGATGCAAGGTGAGGACTGCACTTATCTTTGGGTATTAAGACAAATATTCAGAATATAGTTAGAGATTGGGCTGGAGTACTTTCTCATTTGTGCAAAGGAAGAGGTGGGCATTCTTTCCTACATTATTCAGTCTGGTATATAGTGACTATTGATAGGTATGAAAGCACACTTTCTCTTCATTCCCACCAAGAATCATTCAGCAATCAGAGAGAGGAAGGAAGGAAGGAAGGAAGGAAGGAAGGAAGGAAGGAAGGAAGGAAGGAAGGAAGGAAGATTTTAGAATCAAGACATGGTGATGTTTGCTCATATTTGTCAACATTATAAAACAATGAAATATAGAACTTCCATTGGAAAATTGTATATTCTGTTAATTTTATCTCAATAAAGTCATTTTGAAGAGTATTTTGGAGCATGGTATTCTACAGCTGAGGCTAGCATTGAATTCCTGATCCTTCCATGTGCTGATAATTACAGTCATGGACTACCACACCAGGCTTTTTGATAAAGCTATATTCACTGTGCATATTCTAGTTTTTTTTTAAATTAGCTCTTTGAAAACTTTCTATACTGTGTTTTGATCATATTCATTCCCTTTCCCCAACTCCTCTCAGATTTGCCCCTTTCCCTACCCATGCATCTTTGTGCCTCCTCCTCCTCCTCCTCCTCCTCCTCCTCCTCCTCCTCCTCCTCCTCCTCCTCCTCCTCCTCCTCCTTTCCTCTTCTTGCAAATATAAACTTCGAAGTTTTTAATTTTAATTGTATTGGTTACCTGGCATAGAACAGATCTTCAGAAAACAATGATTCTTAAGAATAAAATCCCATTTGTATTTCAAGTTATTTTAGAATATCCATGCTTAAAATTATCAATATATCTACTTTAAAATGTACCATTATTCATTTTTTTTCTGAGAAAGAAACTTTCCCTCAAACAGACGTGTGTTAACTACATTTATACCTACTTAGTCCTAATTTAATTTCTACTACTTAGAAGCCCAGAGCTCAATTTTTAAAACAGGAATAGTAATAATACGAATCCAAAGTAATTACCTCCCCTTCTTGGACGTGACTGAGCATTTTTTTAAAAGTAAACAGTTTTATTGGGCTATAATTGACAGGTAATAAACAACACAGAATTTAGGGTTTATAATGCATACAAGCTGATTGATATATGCATATGCTTGCAAAACTGTTGCCATAAAGAAGTTATCACTCCTTGTTTCCTGGTGCTCCTTTAAATCCTTCCCACACACTAATCTTCTTGACACTATAAATCAGTCCAAATTTTGTAATTTTATATAAACATAATGATATAGTAGATACACTTTCTGTTTGGATTATTTCACTTGACAAACCATTCTGAGAATTAGCCACATACTATGTGCATAAATAGCTCATTCTCTTGATGTCAATAAGTACTGCTTTTTGGGGAGATTATATAAAATTTTGACTTTCCATTTACCTATTGACACTATAAATCAGTCCAAATTTTGCAGTTTTTGGCATTTGGATTGTATATAATTTGGGACCAGTAAAGATGATATAAACATTTGTATATATACATTCTTATGCAGGCATACTTCCTTTTTTTCTTGGCTAAATACCTAGATATGAAGGAGGCAAATCATATTAAAGGTATACATTTAACTTTTCACTTTTTAAATGTATTTTAAACTATATTTTAGTGCAACTTATGGCAAATTTATTTTAATTGTCTTGCTACATGACACTCATTTACTATTTTTCAGATGGTATCTTTTTTAATGAGATCATTTAACTGAACACATTTATTGGATCAAATAGCAGAGGTATAAAGGCTAATAATGTCTTACTAATTTACAAAGTAATTTACCTTTGATGTAAAGATTAGGATTCATGACTGTTCTTACAAGCTGGGACTATTTTTGTAAGGATACAGATATATATATAGAAAGAATAAAGCCATATAAATTGTGTTTCAAAACAGACGTTAAACACAACATAAATAAGCCAGAAAATGTGCAGAAACACATGGTAAAGAATTATTAGTATCAGTTGTATTGTATTAAAATACACATTACTTTGAATTTAATTTAATCCTACCTTTACTTTGGGTTTTCTAGTTTTGACTAACAATAAAAAGTGACATACAGCAGACAAATAAAATGTACTGAAAAGAATAAATGGACTCACAGATGCTAATAGTACTGAGAGCTGGGAGAGTTTCTACTACAAATGACAAGCATATGCCAATATTTGAACCAGAATCTATCATGTTTTCTGCCAGTTTTTGCCTGCATTCCTACTGTGGTGCTAGTATCCCTCAAAATTCCTTTGTGAGGAAGTTCAATAATGCTGCAAAAATTGATTTCTTTTGTTTAACATAATTAAAACTTTATGGATAGGCCCAAAACGTCCAATTTTTACACAGTTACTTTGGAAATATTTCAATTATAAGTAATTTATTTGCCTTCTGAGATGTAAATCTATCCTCCAAAACTATTTTCCTAATGAACAGGAAGCCGTCTTTTTTTTTTTTTTTTTTTTTTTTAAACAGGATCTCTCTATGTAGTTTTGGCTGACCTGGAACTCTATGTAGATCAGGTTGGACTTGAACTCACAAATATCTTTTTGCCTCTGCCTCTTTAGAGCCAGAAATAAGGTGTGCACCTTCATACCTAGCTGCCATCTTTTTCGGGAAACAGAATTATAATTACAGTACTCCTCTAACCACATTCCTCCCTCCAAGTCTTCCCATACACCCTTCCCCACTCTCCTTCAAATTCATGTCCTCCTTTTTCATTAATTGTTATTGAATGTGCATATGATGTATATATCTTTCAAATATACCCTGCTCATTTCATGTAATGTCAGGGCTGACTGGTGTTGTGTTGTTCCCTGGGGAAGACCACCTCTTCTGCTCCCAGCTTTCCTCAGTTACCTATAGTGCTTTATGTAGGCTTGAGGGTTGGTGGTCTTCTCTCCATCCAATTTGACATGTCCATTGGTATTGTCCTTAGTATCCATTATAATATTGTACTTATGGAGATATATTGTATTTATTTACAAAATATTGTATTTATGGAGAAAATACAGCCTTACCATTCTTATTTCCTCAAATGTCTATCATGTCTATGTGCTGGAAAAATTTTGGACTCTTCCAAAAAACAAGATTTTTTTTTTTTTTTGCAAACAAGCATAATGCTTCTCAAAACTTTTGGACAGAAAATTTGTAAATATATTACAGAAAATTCCCATTTATTTTCACCAAATTTCTCCTATTATTTATTAATATCATCTGCTTCCACATAACATTCATTGTAACATGGATTAAAATCAATGCATACTTGTTAACTAAGATTCGTTTTTTTTTTTTAATTCAGATTTCCTTAGCTTTTGCTGACTGTACTTTCTCCAGGATTGATTTTTAAGGCAGATGCCCAATTTCATTTTGGTGCAGTTACACCATTTTAAAACAAGAAGTGAGTGAGCACTGCTGCTGCTGTTCTCTAGTGCTGGTGGGAGACAAAACACACAAACATGAAAGGAGTCCAGATCCAGAGCCACTATATTAGGTGCTAAATGAGTCAGCCTTTAGGGACTTACAAAATGCTATTGTTTATTTGATTTTGTTATATTTTCTTCTTCTCTTTTCCCCCAAACCCCCACTAACAGTTTTCTTGAAAGGGAGGAATACATAACTTACTTGCACTGGTGGAAAGTTGCAGAGTATTTGTTTTGAAAATTTTACAAAACCCACTAGTTAAATGGAGACACCTTTAGAGAAATAAAAACGAAGAGGCAGGGTTTCCTGGCCAAGATAAACACATGGTCAGCCATTTTGTAATATTAATTGTGTGATCTGTAATTTATTTGGGAGCTTGTGTGTGTTCCAGCATTCCTTCAGGCTATGGCCATTTATGCTAACATAAGAATTAATTACTAGACCCTGTCTTCTAGCCTCTAAAGCCAATGTCCTTGAAAGAAAGCATACAAGATTTTTACAAAGCATAGCATATTGGGACAAATAACACAGTTCAATAAAAAAAATGCTAATGATACAATTACTAGAACAAAGAGATGATCTGAATTTGTCCATGGCCCGTGAATTTTTTTTCCAAAGGGAATATCTCTAAATGCTGAGATTTTAATTAGAGGATTTTTCTCAAAGGCGTTTCTGTAAACAAAACTGACTTCTGGATATATGTTTTCCCTCAGGGTTGTCTTTTTTCTTCAGGTTATTATAATAAATCATTTTAGACTGTTAACTTATAAGCAACAGAATTATTTCTCGCCACCATGAAGGCTAGGAAAGGCAAGATCAAGTTGCCATCAGATTGGGTGCCTGGGCAGGCCCTGTTCCTCACAGATGTCACCATCAATGTATCTTCACATAGCAGAAGGGGCAAGTAGCTCTTTGGAGTCTCTTTGATAAAATTACTAGTTCCTTTCATGAGAGCAAGTCCTTCATGTCTAAAGCAAATATCAAAGGTCCAACTATTAACACTAATACATTCTGCATTCATGTGCAATATGTGAATTTTGAGAGATACAAACGTTCAGATTACAGAAAGAGCATTCTAATGGAATCGTGCTTTAATTGAGTTGTAGTTCTTGTGCTGTATGTGCATGTCAACATTACATTGCCTGCAAGTGAAATGATGAAAACTAGAGATTGGGAAAGGGAAAGAGAAATGTTTTTGGATTTGGTCAGTACATACTCTATATGTGAATAGAGCTGTCACACGATACTCTATTAATATTTACTTAATAAAAAATAGTACTTAATAAAAAATTTAAGTTCATTATTAAGTAGATGAAACTGAAAATGTACTGTCTTTGTGCTGTTGACAAATGGAGAAGCAGTCCTTCTGTATAGATTTCATGTCCTGGCTGCAACTTCATCCTATGAGTATGTGCTGTGACTTGACAACTCTTGGCACTTCCTCAAAGGAATGGAAGACTTTTAGGTTCAAGGAAAAGGTATATCAGGGAAGGACTAGAGGGAGGAAATGGAGGATGAAAGTAATGTAATTCCATTTCAATTGAAAACATTTTTTAAAAAGCAAATAAGTAAAATAAAATAAGCTACCTAGAGAAATGCTCTAATATTTATTGGTAGGGAGTGGTCAATGATATAATAATCCTCAAACTTCAGAAAGTGAATACAGCAGTTTTCCAGTGGTTTGTCCAGTATTTTGAATACAAGTCCTGGCCAAAGTTAAGAATTCTCAGTGTGTGCTTTGCCTGTCACTTTTCCTTCTGAGGTCCCTATCATCTCCTGATTTGTACTTATTGCCATATTCCCCATTATTTTTCTTTATGAAAAGATAGGCATAGCCCTTTGCTGTCATTGAAATTGCCAAAAAACACACAAACAACCAAACAAAAACCAATCCTCAAGAAAATCTGAACTCTAATGAAGTATCTATTCACACTTGCCAGCCTGTCCCAGGCAATTACACCAAAACTCCTCTACTGGCTTCGTGAGATGTAATTTCTGGAAATGGTCTGCGTTTCATGTATGCCCTCTATGTTTCATTATATTTTCTATGACATAAAATGATTTGAAGAAATCTGCTGCAAACTTCACCATGTTTTTTTCAGACAATTCAAATAATCATTTGAGGGACTGATTGGAATTATTCCTAAGAGGGGCTTTATAATATCTATGTCCCTGCTAAAGCCGTATCGAAACTGCTTTACAAAATGCAAATAGAAAGTTCATGGAAAAGCCTAGCATTTAAGGGAGAGCATCATAGAGAGACCGCTTCAGTTGCACACGTGTACATGAATTCCTTTAAGTCAATATCCGAGACTACTCACTCATGAGAATTAAATATATATATTTGCTACTGAGGTATATATTCCACATCACTAATAAAAATTAAACAAAATAATACTCTTTAAGAGTGCCTACAGGCATGAACATTTCATCTGATTATTTGGAGAGCCTAGATGAGTTTCCCAACAATTTCTTTGCTCCAATGGAGAATAATTTTCTATTATAACTCTCACCCTAAAAATCACTCTATCAATGACAAATGTTTTCTCCTTAGGCAATACTATAAAACAGATAACCAAATCTTTAATAAAATAATTGTTGGCCTCCAAACACATATTCACTCTGTCTTCAGGTTTATCATAAAAGCTTCTTAAAATGCAAATAATTCCATTTCCACTCAGTTTCTGAAAGGCTGCAAACTGAATATAGGCCATGTTTACTTTTACTGTTGATTTCTTGCCTCTTGCTTTTAGTTGTTTCTTGTCTTCAGTATCATCCCTTTCAGTAACCATGTTCTCTATGAATGAAGGAATGGGATATGCTATCAAAGGAAGAAATAGATATACATTAAAATGTTTTATTCTTAAAGACATTCTATAGAAAAGCTACCAAATAATCTATGAAGAATCCACCCTTCTGGACCAATGAGATAGCTCACTTAACACTTTAACGTACTTTCTGTCAAACCTTGTGACATGTGTCCATATAATGAAAGGAGAATACTGACTTCCACAAGTTGTCCTCTGACCCCCTAAATGCTCTGGGGCATGCATCCTCCACATAAAAAAATTATGTATGCTTAAAAAGTATACATTTCTGAGAGAATATGCAGCATATGTAGTTCCCCAAATTACATAATTATGTGCCATTTAATGAACGTAATATATTCTGAGAAGTACACTGTAGGACAATCATGTACAATACTGTGTGGGTATCACAGTATATACACAGAGATTATTATGGCTATGATGCAACTAGTTGTCACATTAGGGTAACACAGTCATATACGTATCTATCATTTACCTAAATATCTTTATGTCACATACACCTATGAAGGGGAACGAATTAGACTCTAAAGTAGCTCAGAGCAAAATGATATAATCTGTTTTGGCAACCTCACACTCTCTTTCACTGCCTTTAAGCATATGCTTGATCTTCCCAGAGTGAAGCTTCAAAGTAGTCTCTGTGTTTTACTCACTCTCAGCCCATCTACCAGCAGAAGGAGCATGAATCAATCAATTTTGCTTTGATTTAAACAAATTTCAAATCATATATCACAGTTATATGTGAAAGTACATTTTGTAAGTCACACAAAGGCTTCAATAGAAAAAAAAAATAAAGACTTCATGGGCAGCATAGTTTTAGCCTGAAAACCGCCATTTGTCTGAAGTAAAAAAAAAAAAAAAAGTAAAAGAGTAAAAAGCTGCCATTTTGGAGGGATGGTATCCACTATTCATATTTCCACATTGAATGTTAGCCTTGATACATGCATAAAATATTTAAAGCCCATTTAAGACATAGTGGTTATTTCTCCTCATTTACTGAGTGTACTCTAGATGGCCCAGCCTCAAATGTGTTGCCTGGGATTGTAGCTTTTGCTGAACAAGATGCATCATGTTAATAACAATAATACTGTTCTTTCACATTGTTGTAAAACTCAGAATATTACAAAAACCATTTTGACATTCTAAATCACATTGGAGTCCCACGGTAGTCAGCTGAAAAACAGTGTTATCTTTACTTGTCAACTAAAAAAACAAAGGTTTAAAGATTAAGGAAGAGGTTCCTTTCAGCAGTTTACTAGCACAATTAGACTAGATTAAATTAATAAAACCATATTTCTCAAGAACCCTCGGTTGTCCAGAATATTCTGTTGCATTCCACATTTGGGCTGCAGAGAGGCAAAAGTTTCCTGGGATGGAAAGAGTGAAAGTCAGTATGGAGTGAGAATAAGCAGTCCTGCCATTAATCAGGGTGGGAGGACAGACAGATAAAGCCAGCTGCAAAGTTAACAGAAAACATTGTTTCTCCCAGGGTCGTGTAGCAGTTGTAAAATGCCATAAGGACCCGTCCTCCCTTGAGTGATTACTGCTTTCCTACCAATGATGACCAGATCTGCTTTGTTATCAACGTTTATTACTGAGGATACCCAATAGTTAAGCCACCCTCACCTCATGACAAAATCCAAGCCCTAGTTAATTTCCCCCTTCTCTGATCCCACTCCAGAAACCAACACAGAAATTAGCAATTCTTCCCTATGCCTCCTCAGAATATTAAAATCTTAATGTTACTTTTTTAAAATCAAGTGTCAGTTGACAGCTGCTGGATTGCCTCTCCTCGATGCATTGTGTCAATAAATCTGATCTTGTCAGACCACAGACCTGATGCTGGTCCTGGACTAACAAGGATTTAGTAGCAAAAAGGGAACATATAACATCAAAAGACAAATTTATTCAATTAATTTTTTTAAAAAACACCCTTTAACCTATCTTTCATATTCTCAGTCATCATCTCTAGACAATGATCACTAATAATACAGAATAATAACCCAGACCCTCTGCATGATACTAAGACATCAAAGGAAGACTCAATTTGTTTGCAGGGTGTATTTACAGTGAATGGAAATTAGATTTAGGCATTATAGTACTATTTACCTCAATTAAGAAACAAACACAGTTTTCTACTTAAGTCCCAGGTGAACAGAAAATTCAGTTAGCTAGAATCCCCATCGCTGTCTAATTCAATTAACCAGTATTTCACTAATATTTCAATGCATCCATGTTCTTTATCTAAATGCCATGTTGCCATTCCCTTCCAGAGTGCTTGTTTTAGGTTTTGATCTTTAGGTGAGCAGAGAACAGACATCTAAAAATTGTACAGTTCTCATTTTTAATCCATTGCTTACTAATAAATACAGAGTCCCAAGTTTATAATGCCTGAGACTATGGTTTCAAAATAACACAAAACAGACATACCTTTAGTATAAACTACTTCAAACTTTAAATAATGATCTTTTGCCAGACTGATAATAAATGGTATGATACCCTTTTGGTGTGCTGGGCAATACCATCAAGCTACAGCTCCTAGACAGCCGTACAGTCCCAAGGGCAGACCCAATTGTGTGTGTGTGTGTGTGTGTGTGTGTGTGTGTGTGTGTGTGTGTGTGTGTATGATATACAGAATACAAGAGTATGATATGGCCTGAGTGTTTAGGTCAGAGAACAATTTTCAAGAGGTAAGTATCTCTTTCTCCCTGGTTGATGTAGGCTCTCTCTTGTTTCTGTCATGCTGCATACTCTGAGCTAGTTAGTGAGCTTGCAAACTTCTAAGCATTTTTTTCTGTCTCTGCTTCCCATCTCACTGAAAAGTGCAAGGATTAGACATGTGTACCACAGCATCAAGATTTTTGTATGAGTTAAAGAGATTGAGCACAAGTCATCAGGTTTTCGTGGCAAGTGCTTTTATGTGCTAAGCCACCCTACCGATCCTGATTCTTCACTCTTTGAATATGATAGCAATAGTGACAGTAATGGAGTTTGTGTTGTGGCATGTAATGAAGCAGATGGACTATGGATTCACTGGTAGCAACCCAACATTTTAGTGAAGGACTAAAAGCACTGCTGATACTGCAAGAAACTTGAATGTAGCTTGCAACTTTTCTCAATAAAACACAACATTCGCTCAATTTACATGTGTTGTTGCCTCCAAGACCCCTGATGAATACAAAGCTCCATAGATGTTGGAGTCTCTTATATAAAATAGTATAGTTAGGTGTATATATCCTACATATTTCTCATATATTTTTATTTTAACTGGTAAGTACTACAGTTCATATATATTGATAGCATGAGATAAAATGATTAGAGGTATAAATTATATAACATTTAAATAGTTTTAATAAACTTATCACCTCAAATATTTGTCATTTATTAATAGTGATAATTTTCAAAATCCATTCTTCTAAGCCAAAAATAATTGTTATCTATAATCATTTTATTCTGCAGTAACATACTGGAACTACTTATAGCCATCACAGTATGTAACTTAGCACTGCTTAGTCAACATATCCAGATCTTCCCCCACCTCTGATAACCATTATTTTTCTCTCAACCTCTATGAAATCAACTTAAAAGCATTCTACACAGGACTTGGAGATATGGACCCGTAGTTAAGAGTACTAGCTACTCTTCCAGAGGAGTGGGGTTCAGTTCTCAGCTCTCACATGAAGGCTCAAAACCATCTGTAACTCCAGTTTCGGAGAATCTGACTCTGTCTTCTAGCTTCCACAAGCACTGCATCCACATGGCATACATGCAAGGAAGCAGGCAAAACATTCATACACATAAAACATTTTTCTACAGATGAAAGAGATCACACAGAAGTCATCATTTCCAAATACCTAAAATCACCTCAATTTATTTATAATACCCAGTACAATGTAAATGCTATATAAAAGGTTGTTACACTGCATTAATCATAGAATGATCACAGGAAAATAGAACATGTTTAATACTGGGATTATTATTTCCAAATATTTTAAATCTTTGGCTTAATCTGTGAGTATAGAAACCACAGATAAGAACAGCTCACAGTTATTTATTGATTATTTTTTCTTTTCCTTTTATTTACATAGTTAAATGCTCTTTTTGTTAGTTAGTTTGTTTTGTTTTGAGACAGGGAATCTCTGTGATAACTCTGCTGTCCTGGAACTCACTCTGTAGACCAGGCTGGCCTCAGACTCACAGAGATCGGCCTGCCTTGGCCTCCCAAGTATTGAGATTAAAGGTATGTGCCACCACCACCTGGCAGTTAAATGCTTTTATAGTATTTCAATAATGAGAAATAATGAAATTAGTTTGAAATATTGTTGCTTTTATCACAGTTCGTCACAATTCTAGGTATATGGAGCTTTAAAAATATTTGCTTAATGGCATTGATTGTACCAAATTAAACTCACATAATATCTTGCTAGCATTATATACATATATTCAGACTTTAATTTTTGAAGACTTACTTTACAGAAAGTCAAAATGAAAAGTAGAGTTCTCCTTTCTCCATGTCCCCTAAACAACATCATACAGATAAATTCATTAGCTTTGACACATCCTTATCATATAAAGTCTATAGTTACAACAGAATTAATTCCTGGTATTGTTAATTCCACATATTTCAAAAAATGTAAAATGATGTGTTACCTGCCAGTATAGTTCTGTGTAGAATACTTTCATTAACCTAAGAAGCCTTTCTGTCTCACATATTTGTATCTCTCTTTCCAAATCACATGATCTCCTGATCTTTGTATTATAAATAATCGCCTTGTCTAAAACAATATACAGTTCAAATCCAGTATTAGGTAGTCTTCCTATATTAATTTTTAATTCTTTTTTTTACCTTTTCCACATCACACAGTACATAGCTTTTTCAGACTTTTTTTTTACTTAATTACGTGCATTTGTGGATTGTCTGTCATTCCATGATAGTCAACTTTTTTTAAAGACATCACATCCCACATATTTACTGTATTTTTAGTTGTTTCTCACGAGTCACTGGTACTGTGCTAACTGCTTGATGATACAAAATTTAAGGCTAAATAATGCCACATATAGCCATGCTCCAAATTTATTAGTACTATTTCACTTATTTATTGAATTATATTAGTAACTTTATTTTTTAAAGAACTGGTGCATCTCATGTAAGATACTGAATTTATTATGAAATTATTTATATATTCCCTTATCTTTTTGAAAAGCTTTTAAAATAATTTTTTACACTTGAATTTATAATATAATTATAGCATTTACCCTTCCTTTTTTTCCATCAGACTTTCATGTGTCCTTCTTGCTCTCTTTCAAATTAATTTCCTCCTTGTATATATATTTGCCAAATATGAAAATAAAGCCTATTCAGCTTGTTTAATGTTACATGTTTTCCAACTTATCATATCACAAAATGACCTTATTTATCTGAGAAGTTCACACTCTAGAACCAATTAAGTTACAAAAAAATAGCAAAAAAATCCTCATGCTTTAAATAAATTTATGACTAACTTTGTGTTGGCTTAGGTTCATAATTACTTTTGGACACATGCTGCCTGATCCAGCCCAAAAGCTTCAGGTTCAACTCCAGAGATGGCTGTGCCATAAAACTGGGATGTTTTGAGTATTTATTTGGTTTGGTACTTAGACAGGATTCTTATGTAGTCCAGACTGGCTTCTAGCTTTCAGTCCTTCTGTGCCTGTCTCCCAAGAGCTGGAGTTGCTATTGTACCCCACCACTCTTTGCTATCATAAAACTTCTTGGAAAGACGATAGTAATTTAGGCATATTTTAACAGTTATTTATGTACATTTATTTGTATTTATTTATAAGAAATGTGGGTAAAATTTGGTTTTCTTTAGATATTTTATACATTTTGTTAATTTATACTGAAATATTACACTTTTTTGATGCTAATATAAACAATGGTATACTTTGAATTTCAAATTCTATTTTTTTTTTCAGTCAGGGTTTCTCTGTGTAGCCCTTGCTGTCCTGGAACTCTGTAGACCAGGCTGGCTTCTAACTCAGAGATCTGCCTCTCAAATTCCCAATTTCCAAATTCCAGTTTCTAATAGGTGACACAGGAGAAAACAATCAACTCATTTTTCCTGAAAACCTACAATCTCCTAACAACTCCTTAATTCCAGTGGATTTTCATTGATGCTTTGAGATTCTTTCCAATAAAGCCAATCATTTATCTTTATGTTTTGAGAATGTCTTGCATGTATACAATGTATTTTGATGACATAAAGCCCACTTCCCTCTCCTACTCCATTCAGACCCCGCCCACCATGTCTCCTTCCCCAACTTCATGTCCTCTTTTTTTAACCCACTGAGTCCAATCAGTACTGCCTGAATGTGCATGGGAACAGGACCATCCACTGAAGCATGGGCCACTGACAAGGTGTCACATCCTTGAGGAAAATTGACCTTCTCTTCCTGAGCAGGCCTCAACTGCCAAGAGCTTCCTGCTATCCCTTCTTCCATCCATGTTGGGATTTCAACTGGTTTCGTACTGTACAGGTCTTGTGTATGTGATCACAGGCAGTATGAGTTGATGCTTCCAGGGACACCTTCATGTCCAGAAGATACTGTTTTTCAGCAGTCTTCCACAACCTTTGGCCTGAAAAACCCTATTGCCTCCTCTTCTGAAAGTTGCCACTGAGCTTTGGTTGCTGGGAGTGTGATACAGATGTCACAGTTAGGACTGAGCACTCCATATTCAGTTATGGTTTGCATTTTGATAAGTTGTTGTGAGTCTCTGAATTAACCACCATCAATTTCTACATGCCAGATAGATAGGTGATAGATGATAGATAGATAGATAGATAGATAGATAGATAGATAGATAGATAGATAGATAGATCCCGTTCTTATCCTATTGCATTAAGGTTTGCCTTACAATGTTCTGAAGGAAGGGATGAAAGAAAGGAGAAAACTTTACAGTTTTCCTGATCACAGAGGCAATGCATTAACTAACTTACCATAAAATGTTGCTGTGGAAGTTTATTTTTAGTTGTGTTTCAAATAATTGTTTTTATGCACTGTTGGAAAAGGGGATGCCTAGGCCTTGGCATTACATATTGTCTGCAAGTGTGGGATTTATGTGGGGGTTGTTTAATTCATTATGATCTGCACATGGTAACAGTAGAACACCCAAGGAGTTCTGAAAGAATAAAATCACCTGAGCTCAGATGCTCAGGATTCCACTGTCCATCCAGTATGGCGCTAGCCAGGATGATGGTTCTCTCTGCTGACATCTGGCAGGGTTTACAGTTATGAAATATGCTTCCTTGTCTTCCTGACTGAGCTCACACAGTAGGTTAACTACTACAAATGGCTCATCAGCAGGACATCATGCCAGCTAATCCAACGTGGAGACAAGGAAGGAGAGAAAGAAACTCCAGACCTCAGAGTTCAGGAGAATATGCTCAGAGAAGCTACCAGAGAATAGAGATTCAGGTATTAATTGAAGGCTCCTAAAGGAAGAGGAGCAAGATAAAGGGAAATAAGCCTCTATGAAGATAAAATTGTGAAAATTAAGTGAGAAAGAGGACTCAAAAGTGAGAGCCACAGAATGGAGGCCTTTAGAGATAGTTCAGTTGGGAGCAGGAAAAAGCAAGGTTCTTCCTGCTTTTCCTGATCATAGAGCTGATGATCCCTCCTGATGCTGGTGGTAGCGTGCTGTTTCCCAAACAGACTTTTCTGATAGCTGTGTTGTATGTGTGTGAAACTCAAGATGTTAAGTTTGAGATCTATGGAAGGGGTTGTATGGTTTCCCCTTAGAAATGGTGAAAAAGAACGCCAAATTGCCAGAATGTTTCAACTGGAGAGTTCCCACTGACCCAGGACACACACACCCTTGCTGTCGTGGAAGCTTCAGCTTGGAATTAAAAAAGCCATTTACTTAAACTGACCAGTTTTTTTTTCTCTCCAAACCCAAGAGAAAGACAGGCTTTACAGGAATTGATGATGGTGATGAGAACTCCTGGTGTTGGTGATGAGAACTCCATCTATAAGGGGACCCTTAAGGCAGTTATTTTTCCAGCAAACCAGACTCTATCTTAAAATCTAGAAAATGTTTCCTCAGGATCAGCACACAGAAACTGTCTTCCAGAATTGGCCAAGGTTTTATCTGGTGCTGGCAGCCAAATTTGGTACTGTAAGAGTTACCCAGCTGGTGCTGATTTTGAAGGCATGAAGTGGTTATGCAGAGCAGCTGAGGCTTGGCACTGTGAGACACCAGGAGAGGCCATTGGTAAAAGCCTCAGTTGTAGTAGTTGAAGGCACAGAATGAAGTGGTCATGTAAAAAAGTTGAGGATTGGAATCATAAAGAGAGCCCAGGAAAGGCTATTGGTGAAAGTGACCCCAGCAGCCTGTTGAGAAGCCAGTACTATGAGATGACCACCAAGAATAGCAGCAGCAGTGGAGTGGAGCCATCCAGAGCCTGAGGACAAACTGTGTGTGCCTCAGAGGGCAGAGCCAGAGAAGTGATTCAAGCCCTTTGGAGGAGCCCCAAATATCACAAGTGAATTCCAGATAATTGGACATTGATAATGTTTTTCTGCTGTCCAAAGACATTGTTAAAAGCTTGATAGATGTTTGGTATCATTTGGTCATGTGCATTAGAAGCCTCATAATTGTCCTTCTTGTAAATAATTGTTCCTCATTGTAAATGGTTTTGCTGGTGTAGTCTTAAATTGTGCTATAAATATAAAATAATTTTTAATACAGAAAAGAGAAAATGCTATGGAATTTTATTTTTAGTTGTGTTTAAAGTAATACTTTTCATGCACTGTTGGAAAAAAGGATGCATAGGGCCTTGGCATTTTGTATTGTCTGCAGGTGTTAGATTTATGTGGGGGAAGTTGATTGCTTATGATCTGCACCTGAGAAGTTCTGAAAGACTAAAAACATCTGAGCTCAGATGCTCAGGGTTCCATTGTGAGTATGGCACTGGACATGATGGTGGTTCCCTCTGCTGAGGTCTGGCAGGATTTGCAGTTATGAAAACACCTCACTGTTTCTCTTGGTGAGACCTCGCAGCAGTATCCTACCTCTACAAACTATGATGTTCACTATTGAACTTTTGCATGTTCTTTATTATATGCAGTCAATCAGTTCTTGTAAGCATAGAATTAAGCACTGATCTTTTATTACTTCTTCTCTTGGGTTCATGGAAAAAGGCAGGTTTTTTTCCTTTGGTAATTCAATTCCTGGGCATAAAGAGTTCATATTCCATACAATCTAATCTTAGACCTAGACCTAAGAAGGCTTCAGCCTCCATACGATCTAATGTGTAAACGTAAACCTAGAATGCTTCAGTCTCTGAGACTTACTTCTGACTGAGCTCACTCTAATTAGCTGTCCTCTGAACTAACTCTTTTCACTCTGAGCTGTATTATGATCTCCGAAATGTAAATCATAAACCATCTGTATCTGACTCTCTTCTTTCTCTCTGCTTATTCTGGATTGACTCTGCTCTTCTGGGCTTCTCTTTCTGAATTGAACTGTCTGTGAGCTGACTGTTCTCAAACTGCCTGAGTGAACTAACTTTCCAACTCTCCCACTGAATTCTCCTTCTGAACTGCCTGTGAGCTGAGCCTCCTTTTATATCCTGAGAGTTGAGAATGTCACTTTGACTCAATCTCAGACTTCACTCTGATTCAGTCTCAGAATTTGTGTTTAAAGAAATCACTACCATTGCCTTCAGAGCATTTCATCTGGATTACACAGGCCTCCAAATGTGATCCCTTCATACAGGCCTTTGGGTGTGATCCCTTTTGAGATATCACACAGGCCTTTCAATGTGATCCTTTGCTAAAGCAGACATGCTGCTAGATTAAAAGATTAAATGTTCCTGTATAACTTCTCAATTCCTACTTTACATGAAATCTTTATCACAAATAAATTTTAGGTTTTGTCAAATGGTCTTTCATCATCCATTGAATATGACTACATATTTTTCTTCAACCTAATTTAATGCATTATATTGTTTTCAAATCAATCATATTTATTTAACCTGGGATAAATTTTAGTCATTATGTATGACTCATTATAATAAGTATATTTGATTTGCTAATCTTCTGTCAATGGTTTTTGAATCTATGAAAAATATTAATCTGCAATTTTCATTTATTGTAAGGTCTTTGATATTAGAGTACTGCTAAGTTTAAAGAATGTATTAATCTATACTATTCCTAATTACTGGAAAACATTATAAAGTTAGTATAATTTCTTCTTTAAATGTAAAACAGGGTGACCCCATCTGGTCTTGGTGGTTTCTGTTTTGAATGGTTATTATTGATTGCAATTTCTTTAGTAGATGTTGACTTATTTGAGTATCTGTGCCCTCTTGTTTGAATTTTGGTATATTGTGTCTTTGAATTTTTTTCATTTAACTGATCATATTTATGGACTTAATAGTTTTTTATTCCTATTTATTATCATTTAATGTTCATGATATCAGAAACTAGGATTCTCTCCTACATCAACTTTGTAATTAAATAATTTGTGACTTCTTTATATTTTTCTTTGACTCTGAGTAGAGGCTTATCTATCATAATGAATTTTTCCCCAAGGAAACATGTTTGAGTTTTGCTTATTTCCTTAATTATTTTCCTATTGATATTTTCTTTTGTATATATTTTGATTTTTATAATTCAGTTTATTCTAGAAAATTTGCATTAACTTTTTTCTTTTTAATTTTCTGTTAGAGCCATTGCTGGTTGATTTTAGATCTTTCTTTTCTAATGCATGCATTTGCTATTATATGATAATATAATAATCACTTTTTACTATATATAAACAATTTTAATCATATTTCCATTATAACATATTTTAAGTTGTTTAAATTTCTCTTAAACTACTTATTTGTGCTTTATTTAGAAATGTATTTCTTTTTCTTTTTAAATGTAAGATATAATTACATCATTTCCCCTGACTCTCTTTTCCCTCCTATACCTCATTTGTCTGACTCTCCACCCAAATTCATGGCTTCCACTTTTCAGTTAATTGTTGTTAAACACACACACGCACGAATCATTGTGTACATATCACTTTCATAGTCTGTTCAGTGTTGCCTACATGTGTATGTTTCCAAGGCAATCCACTCAGTATTGAATAACCCAACAGTGAGCTCATCCCTGAGGAAGACTAAGTCTCCTAGAAATGTGATTATTAATATTCAAATATTTGATTAGAGTTTTGTAGATATCTTTCTGTTGTTGATTTCCAATTAAATTTTATTGTGTTCAAAGAACATAATTTACATTATTTCTATGGTGTATTTGATGTGCTAAGTAGCTCATAAAGTTTTTATTTAAATTTTGTGAATGGTTTATGTAAGCTTGAGAAGTGTAGGAATTCTGTTGTTATTGTGAGAAATACTCTATAGATGTTTCTGTTTTATCATGTTGAATGTTGAGGCTGGTCATTTCAACTATATTCTTACTGGTTTTATACCCACTGAATCTGTCCATTGATGGAAAATATATGTTAAAGTCTTCAACTCTAATACTGAGTTCATCTGTTAATCTTTGTATTACCATCAGGTTTTACCTCATATATTTTGTGAGTTTGTCAAATGTGTCTCTGTTAATGGTTATTACGTATGATTTTAGAAAGCCCTCTTTCCCATTGAAACAAACTTCTTTATTCACACTTTTTGCTTTAAACTCATCTTTGTATAAAAATTAATATACTTACTGCAGCATTTTGAATTTTAACATTGTAGGCTTTTCTGCAACCTTTTAGTTTTTTTCTGTCTTTATATTTAAAGTTAATTTCTTTCAGAAAACATTAATATTTGACTTTATCCTTTTAAACTACTTTGTCAATCTGTCTTCAAATAATATAAGGAGATCACTTATATTTACAATGATTATTTTTATAGGTCTTTAAATATCTGCCATGTCTGCATCACTTTCTACTTTTTCCTCTTGTTCTTTGTTTCTTTTGCCTTCCAACCTTTTGGCTTTCTCTGGTTTTATTGATTGATATAATGGCAACCATTCAAAAATTATATGATGAGCTCTTGAACTTTCAATAACTCCATGCCCAAGGACTTTCACCTTCCTAAGTGTTTCTCATTGTCTCCTGCCTTTAGATGAAACAAGGAAATTAGAGAGGTCTGGAGTTGGGTAGTTCATTTTGCTTAGGAAGCTATTTTGCTTTGGTAAATCCTAAATTTTTTAGACTCTAAGAAAATAGTTTCCTTTGAAGATGCACTTTTAAAAAGAAGAACACAGTGTTCTGGGTTCATTTTTTAAATGAATGTTTTCCCTTTCCACTTGCCAGAAGCCTGAGGAATAATTATCTGAACTTTACCTTGAAAACTAGTACTATCCCTAAAGGCAAAACTCATGGTGTGAAGTGTGATTTCGCCTATGACTGACTATGTACATAAATTTTTTGACTCTTAGGCTCACAGTATTGTGAGCCTAAATACATAAATATAATTTAAGTTTTGTTAGTTTTAGCTGATACATAAATTGTAAAAATTACATTGATGGAATGTTTCAATGCATGTGTATATTGCATTATTTACATTTTAAGTGTTGTTACCAGTATTGCTTCAAGCTCCAAGGATTCTGATCTGAGTGTGCTAAAATCATTAGCATTAAGGAACAAGAGTTCAGTTATCTGACAGAGCTAAGAAGAGTCAGTAATTTTTTTATTTTGCTCTCTATTTCTCTCTCATTTTCACTCTTGCTCTCACTCTTACTCTGTGTATGTTGAGGGGGAGGCAGAGACTGGTATTGAGTATTCTCTTCCATTGCTTCTGTACTTTATTTTTCAAATTTCATACATGAATATAATGTATCTTGGTCATAGTCACTTCCCACACTCTTTCTCTAGGTCCTCTACTCTCCCTCAGTATATCTACCATCTCTGTACCAACTTTGTGTCTTTATTTTTTACAACCCACTGAATCCAATTATTGCTGCCTGGTATGCTCAGGCACATGGAGTGATCCACTGAGTCATTGACCACTCCCACCAAAGAAAAGTGGCTCTTCTTCCCTCAGCAGTCATCATTTGCCATTTGCATTTTCTCCTCAGCTAGGGATCGAACATTTGGATCCCCTCCCTGCCCCATTTTGAAATTTTTAACTGGTTTGGTCTTGTACCAGTCTTATGTTGATGACCACAGCTGCTCTGAGTTCATGTGCAACAGCCATGTCATGTCCAGGGGAAAACATTTCATATCTCTCCTCCCTATCCTCCAGCTCTTACATCTTTCTACCATCTCCCCTTCTGTGATGTATGAGACTTGTGAAGGTATTATAGATGTTCTATTTATGGGTAAGCACTTACAGTGGCTTATTGTCAGCACTTTGAATAGTTTTGAGTCTCTTTATTAGCCATTACCCTTTGCAACATGAAGTTTCCTTTACAGGTTGAAAGCAGCACAAGTCTATGGATATGACATGAATATTTATAATGGAGTTCGGCAATGTGACTTTTCAGTAAAACAACAACAGTAGATTCTCTTTTAGGGCCTGTGTCTTCATTACCCATGTGTTATGATAATGTTTTCAGTACCAGGCAGACTCAAATCCAATCAAAAGATTGTTTGGTTACCCCTTTAAACAGTCATGCCACCATTGCTCCAGTGGGCACATCCTACTTTGAATGTCAGTATTATAGTATGTAGTGTCCAGTGCTGTGTAACACTATACATATCTTTTCTCTCATAGAAGCCTGCATAACAGTGTGCAGCAGAATGAAAGTTGGCCAACACTAAGAGAGATTCGAAGTTAATTGAAGATTATTTCTCTGTGTCCTATAAGGTGTCTACATACCTTATTTTGTGAGACAGAGTCTCTCACTGAACTTAGAATTCACTAATGCAGCATAATAGCTGTACAACAAGCCCCAGGGACCATCTTTTGTCCACTTTCCCAGCCCTGGGATTATAGATGTATGCTGTTGTGCTTTGCCTTTACCTGGATACTAGGGAAATGAACTTGGGTCTTCATGGTTGTGAAGCACTTTACTGAATGAGCCATCACCATAGTCACTATAGTAATACTTCTGATATATTCTAACTATAATTTTAAACTTAGTATTTATTTTTTCACCTGAATTAATTTTAAAAATTTTATAATGTCTACCACTTTATATATCTTGCTTTAAGTGTTAGTTCTTGGATTCTGTATTGGTTAAATTTTATTATCTATTTGATGCCTCCCAGAGTAACCTAGGAGGAAGAAATCTTAATAGACAGATTGTGCACATCAGATTGGCCTGTGGCCATCTGTTTCTGTGAGAGACTGTTTTGATTTATTTTGGAGAACTCACTCAGCTGTGATTGGCACCAACCCTAGGCAGATGGCCAACACCATACTTAACAATGGAACCCCAAGCATCTGTGCTCAGGTGTTTTTACTGATTTGGAACTCTTTAGGTGTTCTACTGATATCTGATGCAGATCATTAGCAATCAACACATAAATCCAACTCACGCAGACAATACAAAATGTCAAGGCCTATGTATCCCACTTTCCAACAGTGTACAAAACAATTACTTTAAACACAACTAAAAGTAAACTTCTACAACAATTCCCCCTTTCTGTATAAAAAATATTGCTTTACCTTTACAACACAATTTAACACTACATCAGCAAAACTATTTACAAGAGGAACAATCACAAGGATTGTTAATGCACAGGTCCAAATGAAACCAAACATCTCTCAGGATTTTCACAATGTCTTTGGACAGCGGAAAAAGCATTATCAGTGTCCAATTATCTGGAATTCACTCACAAGCTTCTGGGATCCTCCAAAAGGCTGTGGTTATTTCTCTCCTCTGCCCTCTACAGCACACACAGCTTGTCATCCAGGCTCTGGCTGGCTCCATTCCACTGCTTCTGCTGTTCTTGGTGGTCATCCCATGGTACCGGCATCTCTAGAATGCTGGGGTCTTCTGCTTCAACTGAACTGAAATTTCACCAATAGCCTCTCCTGGGCTCTCTTCATGGTGCCATACCTCAACTTCTCTGCACGACCTCTTCGATCTGGGCCTTCAACTGCCACTGAGACTGCACCTTCACTAATGGCCTCTCCTGGCCTCTTATAGTGCTAAGCCTCAGCTCTTCTCCAAAGACGCCTTCACACCCTCAAAACCAGCACCAGTTGGGTGGCACTTACAGTACCAAGTTTGGCTGCCAGCACAAAATACAAACTTGCGAGTTCTAGAAGACAGTTTCTGTGTGCTGACCCTGAGGAAACACTTTCAAGATTTTAAGATAGAGTCTGGTTTGCTGGAAAAATAACTGGTCACCTTGTCTGGAGGAAGATTCCCCTCTTGGGTGAAGTTCTCATTATCTTTGCCTGGACCACTTATCTTTCTATTAGTCAGATTTGCAGGGGGAAAAAATCTTTTCAGTTTAACTAAGCAGCTTTTTGTCTCTAAGCCATGGTTTCTACAACAACAGGCTCCTGGGCCAGTGAAGAATCTCCAGTTGGAATCTTCTGGCAGTTTGGCATTCTTTTTCACCACCACTAAGGGGAAACATAAAATCCCTTCCATAGATCTCAAACCCAACATCTTGAGCTTTACACACATACAGTGCAGCTATCAGAAAACTTAGTTTGTGAAACAATGCTACCACCAGTGGAGGGAGGGAGCTTTGGCTCTATGATCAGGAAAAGCAGTAAGAACCTTGCTATTTTCTGCTCCCAGCTGAATTCTTAATCTCTAAGGGCCTCCATTCTGTGGCTCTCACCTCAGAGTTTTTCCTCATTTATTTATTTATTTCCCAGCCTTTTCCCTTCATAGAGGCTTATTTCCTTTCTCTCCCTCCTCTTCCTTCAGGAACCTTCAATTAATACTTTAATGTCTATCTTCTGGTATCTTCCCTGAGCATACTTTAACGGACTCTGCCCTGTGCATACTTTACTGACTCTGCAAGGTCTGGAGTTTCTCTTCTCTTCTTCCTTGTCTCCAAGTTGAATGAGCATGACTGCAGGCACCACTTATAGTAGTTAAGCTTCTGGGGTGGTTCAGCAAAGAAGACACAGAGGCATATTTCATATGTGCAAAGATCTGCCAGATCTCAGCAGAGGGAACCACCATCATGGCAAGTGTCTTACTCACAGTGGATCCCTGAGCATCCCAGCTCAGGTGTTTTATTGCTTCAGAACTCCTCAGCAGTTCATAAGGAATCAAACATCCCCCACATAAATCCAACACCTGCAGACAATACAAAATGTCAAGTCCTATGCATCCCTTTTTTCAACAATGCACAGAACAATTATTTTAAATGTAACTAAAAGTAAACTTCTACAAGTTATACCTGAAATTAACTGTTTAAAACAAATTCAAAATTCACATGTTCTTATTATTCCAATTTTTAACATTAGAATGAAATGCTTCTCAGGTTATTTGAAGTATGCCCATTCATCTGTAACCTCCATCAATCATAAAACCAGTTTCTTTCATGTCTAGCTTTCACACATTCTACACAAAGTCTCCAGTATCTTCTCTTGGAAAAGAAACTCTTTTTCCTTTTTGCCTAGCCAGTGTCAAGTCTATTTTGAAAGATAATTTACATTGTGTGCTTTGAAATTCTATAGTCATCAAAACTGGGGTGGTAACAGTTCTCGACCTCATCTATCCTGTAATTTTTCAATTGTGTAGATTTTGCCTTCTCTTTTAAATTTTAGAACTTAATACATCAGGTTCAAGCCTGAAAATGTTTATATTTCTCTTACACTAAGTCTCTAGCCCAAAGCTAGGGACTTATTAGGGGTTGAAAAAGCATCATTGATGGATTTTTATATATCAATATTTGGTAGGAAAGTTGGCTCTGCAGACTGAATTATAGACATAAACACCAACCTCCTGTTTAATTCCAAAAAAGCAAATCACCTCTAGATTTTTAAGAGCTGATAATTAAGACACCTCATATATATTAATAGAATGAAGAAGGATCATTTTTCAATCCTCTCTCCAAATTCTTTCTGCAGCCTGTGGAGATCTGTTTTTGGAAACTGCATTAGAGATGAGGAGGGAAAGTCTCCATGGCAAGAGCAGGATCAGCTTTCTGCCCCGTGCCTGGCAGAGGCCGTGACTGCCCTCCATGTGATACTTTAAATCAAATGAAATTTGCGGTGCCTCTGAGGCTTCTGGAACTAAGAGAGCTTCTTCCATAGTGGTTTACACCATGCTAACACAATTGAATGCAGGGAAATTTACCAAGAGGAGGGAGAAAACAAAGAGAACAAAAGTCAATGTAAGCTATAAACATCATAAATCCCCAACTGTATGCTGAGATTAAGAGAGAGAGAGGTTAGATGAGGAAATTCTAGCTTCAGGCAGTCTGCAAAGTAATTAATATAAAGACAAATAGTAACAAATGATCTCAAAGATACATAAATATAAAAGGTCACGGAAGACTCATTTGAACTATATGTGCCACATTGTTAACTCTTGGATAATGGAAACGAACAGAAACAGAGTTAATTTAATCTCTCTCTTTCTCTCCCTTTCCCTCTTTCTCTCTCTCCCCCACCCCAGCCATGAGTGTAGAACCTACTTTAGGCTTCAGATATCAGTATAAGGGATTTCTGGATTCTAGCAACTCTCTTCTGCCAACTTAACTTAAAGCATTTCCATCTCTCAAAGAAGAACTAGAAAGAGAATAAAGCAAACTAATATTAAGTGCTAATAAATATAAATTCAAATTTTTTGGGAGGAGCCAAAATCTGAACAACTTACATTAGATAATGAGATATTTATATTTAATAACATTCATTTAAATGTGATGATTGATCTTATTTTTCAAATCATTTATTTTAACTCACTTTACTATCCGACTCAGTGTAGTATTTGTTCTTTCCAGTTATAAATTGATTCAATTATCCAGGTGGTTATGGCACATGCCTTTAATCCCAGCACTTGGGAGGCAGAGGCAGGCAGATCTCTGTGAGTTCCAGGCCAGCCAGGTCTACAGAGTGAGTTCCAGGACAGCTAGAATTACAACAGAGTAATCCTGTCTCGAAAACCAAAAAAATAAACTAATTAATTAAATTAAATTGCAGAATCAATCGAGTACTAATGACTTTGTAAGGTCCCAGCTTTACTTTGTGCTCAATGCCAGTCAATCAGAGAAGTCTTCTATGTACTGATGCTTGTACAACATAGAGAAGATAAAAATTACTTATCTTTCTCCCAATTTTACATATAAGGTATTTTATGTTTACCAACATAAGTGTATATTTAGCCAGATACCCTAGAGCTTAACAGCCATTTTCTACCACTTAATTTGCTCTGTTTGGTCAAAAGCATGAGGAAACAGACAGACATCTTTACTGAGGAGGTAGCTGGACACTGGTAAGACTTTGAAGTCTTACAAAGAATGTTTGAAAAAACAAGAATTATGCCCCTCAGGTATCAATGCTAGCAGTGTAGCTCTTCTGTTTCTGGCCATCCAAGGTCCCCTGCAATTTGCTTCAGAAAGACTAGGGAAATATATCACTGAGTAGGGGAATCAGAAGGACAAGAAGGGAGCAAGGTTTAGAGATATCAGGGCCTTGGGGTGTGGGGTTAGCCAGGTTTCAAATAGGGCCAAGTACAGTATTAGCTAACAAGTAAGGGAAAAGAAAATAGGATTCTTACTAATATTCGGAGATCAAAAGTCACTAAGCACCTTCAGTTTATTTTTCATATGCTCACCATTTTTGTTTTTTTTTGTTTTTGTTTTCATTTTTCAAAGCAGGCTTTCTCTGTGTAACAGTCCTGACTGTCCAGGAACTTGCTTTGCAGATCAGGATGGATTCAAAGTCACAGAGACCTACCCACCTCAGCCCTCCCAAGTGCATACATTAAAGGCATGCACCATCACACCAAGTTTTATGCTCACCATTTTCATGACCCTCATTACCCCTTTATAAAACCTAACTTTTAACACAAAACCTATGCACATACAGAATTTCCCCTTCATGTCATTGTGTAAAGATCTAAATAGTTCTCATAAACTCAACTTAGAACATTAAAACCAATTTTTCCTCCTTTTTGACATATGTCACATATACTCTATTTATCAAAGCCCAATGATATGGTGTTGCTTCCTTTTTAATGATTAAATTCCCCACATCTTTTCTTTTTTATTTGTTATTTTGATTTTTGTGTTTTCTTACTAGAGGTGATATACTCATGTACATCCAACCAGAACACTCTGTACACAGCAGAGTCCTGAGAAAGGTGTTCCCTTTTACCATCTTGTAGAATTTGTCTGACTTTCTGCCTACTTCAAACCAATTCAGTCAAGTCTACTGTCTGTCTTTCAGGCTCCTCAAAGAGCATCTTGGAGAAAAAGAAGTTGAGTTGACACTCATCTTTGACTCTGTGGTGGAAGCTGACTTGGCTAACTATACCTGCCACGTGGAAAACAGAAATGGACGGAAACATGCCAGTGTTCTACTGCGTAAAAAGGGTACTTTTCCCATAAATAAAAACTATTTCTTCATGTCTTCAATAACTACCAGTAGCTACTAAATAAGTTTTCTGGACACATTTTGTCATTTCATAAAAATTTCCTTTAACTATTGTTGTCTTTTTAAGGGGCAATATTTCTCTTGCTGAGCCTATTTTCAAAAAGAAGCCTATGACTCTAATAGCACTAGGAAATGAAAAAATGAAATAATGTACAGTTGTACATTAAGTCAATTGATATAAAATGTTCTATGTTTGTAATTCTAAGTGATACATAGAATTTTACTATATATTGGCATTCAATATTTTCTCTGAATTTTACCTTCTTATGTCTTATATTGCTTAGTTGGAATGTTAGACATTATGCTATCAGATTTAAAACAATGTTACTTTTTATTTCCAGAATAAAAAGTCACATAAATGATTAATAATGCCATATGAGAAAATTTATCATAAATACCATAAGTTATATTTTGTGACAAGACTTGGTATTAAAAGACATTCAGTGGGTGCATATATTTCTAAGTACTTTGGCATTTCTGGAAAAGTCCCTCTTAATAGTTTGTTCCAGAATAGGTGGAATTGTATGTGATGGCAAAGAAAAGAAATTAAATTTACACATAAATCAGCTAAAACTAGACAGTGCCAGAAGTCTCTGTTACCCACAAAAAAAGCTAAATAGTGTGTGTGTTCACCTGGGAAAGGTTTTGTAAATATAGCAGAACACATGTTCTTAATTAGGCCACTTGTTGCCTAGGCTATAGAACAATAAAACACATTAAATCAGCAAAACCACTAGTTGCACCTACTGGCTAAGATGGAATTTCCATTTTCTTGCCAGACTGAAAACTTGAGCCTGACAAGAATCTCCAGAAGAAGCAAGGAAGTTTGATGGTTCTGAGAATAATGCTTCTATCTCAGCAGCATTGAACTTGATGCTATCTGAAAATAAAAGAGTATTTATGTATAAAGGGGTCCAATATGGGAAGGGAACTCAGAGCAGTCAGGTTCAAGTGACCTGGTTCAGCCACCTAGTGAAGTATAACTGACATACCTTGTCAGAATTTGTGAATCCTAGTCTCCTTGTGTGTAAAATAGGAGTAACAATAGCTGCCTTGTAAAGTTAGAAGTTTAAATAAGCATATACTAGATATAAAATGTATTCCACAATTTATAATAATATTTTATTATATTGAAATTGAGTAATTTTTATCTACATATCTTCCTACATTAACACAGGCTTTGTCCAAGCCCACATACCTTTTGGGAAAAAAATTACTTTGTCCTTGTCCATTTGGGTCTTATTTTTGGTTCCAAGATTCTCCAAGCCAGAGTTTGCTGCTGTACTTCTGTGCCTTCACGCAACTTAGACAGTGTTTTGCCACTAACAGGCACTTGGAACGCATCCTGGTTGAACAAATGATTAAAAGTCACTTTTATTATTGAGAACTCATGTGTAGAAAACATATGCTAGGTATTGAGAAGTAAGCAAATAAAATAGACATCCCCAAACCTCTGAGGTAGTAGAGATACAAAGAAATATAAACATTTAACAAAAGTCACACACACAATACATTTCACTTATATATCTATTTATTTATTTGCAATTTGAAATTTTCTTTGGGGAAAAATCACAAAGGGAAATCTTAAACCTCACACAGTGGGAACAGATAGAATCTGAATTTTAAATCAATCTATTTTATTTCAAAATAAAAGCAACAACTGGCAGTTCTTAAAATTCTAGAAATCCAAAACCAGACATGAGGACACACTGTAAAACTATATTCCCTTCCATATCATCTCAAAGAACTTTGACTAAAATTATCAATAACTGACGACATTAATTCTCATTTTCCTATACTTAAATAAATGTTGAAATTCACTGTTTTTCCAAGTTCCTCGTCTCATTTGATTTCTGAATGATCTCAGTCTCTACCTCATAGCTTTGTGTACCATTTACTTTTTGTCACATCACACATTTATATCTCTAGGCCACACTTCTCACACAACATCCAGATATATATATATATATATATATATATATATATATATATATATATATATATATATATATATCCATATCCATTTGCCTATTTAAGAATATATAATAACTTATATATCCCATAGGTATATCAAGCTTCTCTTGTCCCAAACAGAATCCCTAATTTCTCCTGCCTATACACATGATCCTTTGTTCTTCATCTCCATCGTCATCTTCCGAGTTCTTTGGGCAAAAAGAGTCAAAGCTATCCTTCACTTCTAGTTTTCTCTACTCCTATATCTGGGCCACCATGGATCAACTCTGAAAGCCTATCATAGCTCTGACCAATTCCTCGGCTTCACTGACACCACCTGAGTTGGAGCTGCCAGCTTAGATAATCTTAATTAAACCCCAAACTTTTACTATTACACAATCCGTTCTTATTGTTGACATCCCTTTCTACCACAGTCTAGATCAAATGGCACACTCACGAGCTTCCATTCCTTCTCTCATGCTCATCGAGCATTGTTCTTTCTTAGTTCCTTCTCCCTTGTTTATTTCTTCTGCCTGGAATGTTTTTTTCCCAGCTGATCCCATGGTTGCCTCCAATCACTTGGGCCTCCTCTTATGAGACCTATTAAATAGGTATCTCCTCACCACCTCATATAAAACATATTTCATGACATTTTTCATGCCCTCCAAGATTCTGGTTTTTTTTCTTGTGTATGCGTTAATATTGGATGTTACATTGCACATTTGTTTCTTGTGCTCTTCCTGTCCCAAGGATATACATTCCATAAAAATAGGGATTTTTCTTATGTTAGTGACAATTGTATCCATAGTGCATAAAACATAATAAATGCTCAAAAATATTTATTAGATGGACTCTCCTCATAACTAATCCAATGCAGTAGGGTGAAAGATAAAAGAGACTCATAAAACAAGATTTTTATCTGTGATCTTGTCTTGACTGTGTGCCCTCAGTTACTTAAGGGCATTTCTTTTCTTTTTAAAGATTGTTAACTCTTAGGCTTAAAGGTGAAAATTCTAAGGCCTCAAAAGCCAAGCACATATAGAAAATAAAATATGGGTTGACTATTTGAAAAAAATAAAACTAGAACTAGAGAAAACGTATTTTACTTAAAGAGCAACCCACCACTCTGCTCTAGAAGATTTTGGCTATGCTTCCTGAAAACTAGGTTCAAGATATGAGAGCTTCAAAGTTTTCAAGTGAAAGTGAGAGGGTAAACATGATATTTTTTTTTAATTTATAGACAGTAGTATTCACTGTGTTTGCCAAAGGATGCAATTAACTTTTCTTTATTTGGACTTTGAGCTCTCAAAAATATGAAGGGCAAAAGTCCTTGTGAACTTGTAATTAAAAAAAAAGATCAAACTTACCTTGTGTTAAGAAGCTATATACACACATGAACACACATACACACACACACACACACACACACACACACACACACACACACACACACATATATATATATATGGTTTATAAGAATGACTTCTTAATGACAGTAAAAAATCCATCTGATTTTTATCCCTTGGTGAGCCAAGATTATGAACTTATTAATTCTACCTCTTTGCACATACTCCCTTTCCCACAAAATATAGGTATGCCATTAAATCTCAGTCTCTCTTTCCCTCTTCCCATCTGTCTCTGCCTCTGCCTCCCCCTCTCCTCTCCCCTCCCATTCCTCTCCTTTCACCCTCTCCCCAGGACTTCCTTCTACTCCACCTAGACTCTTACAATGACACAGGAAGCTGTCTTAGTATATTAAGAGACTCTGTTGGATTGCATAAATTATAAAGAACATAAGTGTATGTTTTCATAATTCTAGAGGCTAGAAAATTTGAGATCTAAATTATCAGGTTTTTATCTAGTAAGGACCTGGTCAACATTTCCATCAAGTGACCTTTACCAGTCATAATTACACCAATGTTCTGCTCAGAACCATTTAGGATAATTTATAAAAACTATTGAGGCTTTCCCTGGACTCCTAATCTTTATCTGAACATTCACCAGACTCTCCCATAAGGTGCTTTGCATGGCAATGTGCATCAAATCTCCTTGTGCCTCTACCCAACCATTACCCATTTTCAAAGCCACTTTCTCATTTGTAGGTATTTTTTATAGCAGCACCCTACTTGTCAGCCATAATTTATGTCTTAATCTATTTAGCTGCTATAACAAAATACCATTAACTGAGCAGTATATTAGGAAACCACAGATTTGACATTTACACTTCTAGAGATCCATGTGCTAGCATACCCGCTGTCTAGTAAAGACCTATTCCTTTTAGTTGATGAATTCTCTATTGTCTCACATAGACAGAGAAGTAAGAAGATTCTCTCAGGTATCTAAAGGGATGCTGTCTCCATTCATGAGAATGGAGTCCTCCTGAGCTACTTATTTCCAAAAGGACTCACATCCTAATACCATTACTTTTGAGCTAGGTTTTCAACACAGTGTTTTGTCTAATGCTGAGTATCAAACTCAGAACTCTAAAAATTGCACAGCCACTGAGCAACATCCTAATGTCAACAAGCATGGATTTTGAGAGGATGCCAACATTCAGGTCACAGCAGAAATCTTCAGGTCAAACCTCATAACCCATTCACTAATTTTTAAGACATAGAAGGAAGCTCAAACATTCATACACCCCCATATTCTCTTGTCCTTTGGCTTCAACTGCTATTTTTTCCCACACAATAATATCTGATCTTTGTGTTTACATTGAAAAAACAGATGGGTTCAAACTAAGAAGATACAAAAAAACTTATACATGTACTATGGGTACCTACAAAAAGTTATAAGCTTCCAAAGTTTCCTCCCTGGCTACAGTTATCCTTAGGAAGCATTTACAAGACATAGACCAAAATAAATGACTTTCAGCTTCTCAGTCAGGAAATGTCTTGAAGTATATAGATCCTGCTGGGATAGAAAATGGCAAGCGCAAACAGAAGACAAAAGAAAAGTCAGATGTCATTTGGCTGATGGCAGTTTAAACTTCTGATTATAGGATGGATGTTTCTCTTTTGATAAGACTGCCTTAGCTGAATCAAAGAATACTTGTTGAGTCTCAGAGTCAAGGTCCAGAGTTTTCAACTTAAACAGCAACCATTATGTAAAATTTTTCAAAGGCATTTTTACAAAATGGACCCCCAAACCACAAAGGAACTTTTCACACCACGATTCTCTTCCATATATTTACTGCTGACATGGGTGCCTAGTACTTGGGAGCACAAATTGTTCCTGCTGCTGAAGTTTTCCATCTACCTAATGGCTACTGGACTCTGTAAATAACATAGAAGTTGTTGGGAAATTTTCCATTCAGTGACTTTGAGATCTGCTGTGGCCAGAGAGGAAGACGGAGAGGGAGAGAAGAAGGGAGAGGGAAACAGAGACGGAGATGGAGAATATGAAAGAGAGAGGGCAAGAGGGAAGAGAGTAAGGAACAAAAGAGAAGAGAAACATGAAAGTATTTACAGAATAATTGAACATGTATTATGGTGAAACAAGAACAAAACATTTGAATTAAGTCAATGGATGCCCTAAGTTGAAAGCCAAGTTGACTTCCAGGGTAACAAAGAAACAATTACTGGTCATTTACAATGTATTGTTGATAGAAAGTGATGAGGAAGCAAATGAAGGTTGTGATTTGCTTCCCAATAGAAGTTTCCTAAGCAAGCTTGCTTTATGCCCCAGAAAGAGGGAGGCAGTGGTTCCTAGGAAATCAGTTTAGAAGACAAGATGCATGCTTCATATTTTGCAGCATTTTCATTTTCGCCTAAAATGTGGGAGCTTCATCTGAAGTTGAATTCCACTTGTAGCAGGTAGGGCAGAGATACTCACTTCCTATATCTCATTGCTAGGTCTCCTCATAATGTCCATTACGGACAGTTTGTCCTTCACGACATCTCTATTCTTTCCCCCTTTCCATCATTTCTCCTTTTGTGTTAATAATAATAAAAATTGTTGTATTTTTTCTCCCTTCTACTCTGTGATATTCCTAATCAGCTGTATTGTGTCCAGAGACTATTACCTCCTCTCTCAGTCAACTTCCTTGATAAAACTTAAATCCTTCATTCTCCACAAAACACAAAACATGTCTTTACATATGAAACCTCTGGGAGACCCTCCTTCCAGGACTATACAGTTTTTCAGTGTCCTCTTCAAAGAAGTATGTGAGATCTCCTGAGGTTATTACATTCTCACCAGTAATCATAGTACTCCTTCTTTCTCTGGAGCTGGAAGAGTGGAAAACAAATCCTCCACAAATCACATGATATAAGGAAACACCACCAAGGTGTCCACAGAAGACCATGGAGATAGATGCCTTCCCATTGTCACTTCCAGGGTAGAAGTGGAATAAAAAGAGCTTTGAATTTTAGTTTAGGAGACCACATTTTTTAGCCTATTTGGGATACTTAGGTACATGTGGTTGGATAAGTGAATTAAACTATAGAGTTTCAAATTCTACATCTATAGATTTGGTTAAAAGTTCTTGTGCCACAACTGGAATATATATATATATATATATATATATATATATATATATATATAGAGAGAGAGAGAGAGAGATAGATGATATAGATATAGATATAGATATAGATATAGATATAGATATAGATATAGATATAGATATAGATATAGATATATAGATATATAGATATATAGATATATAGATATATAGATATATAGATATATAGATATATAGATATGTTATAGATAAATAGATAATATAATATAGATATATATCTACTATAATAGTAGAATTATCCATTTTATAAATCAGAATATGCTAAATGGATTTTGACTTATTTTCTTAAGCAATGATCTTATATAAATAAAAGGGACATTCCCAGGGAAAAGTTGTCCATGTTTCTAAAGAGTCACAGCCAAATCAGAAATTTGAATCAACCCAGGGAACCTGACTGAAGCCAACCACAGTCAGAAGCAACCAATGTACAAAATAAAAATGTCATTTCCATTGCCAGTTTCTAGTTACATAGTAAGGTGAATTAGTAATAGAGTATTTGCTTGGTAATTACAGAATTAGATTAAGTGGAGACTACCTAATCTTATAGGCAATTTCATTTAATTATAATGAGTCCACTGGATGTTCTTGTCCCTCAGCAGAAAATATTTCTCTTTTCTGGTCTCACTCAGATTTAACATTTCTCCTTTGGAAAATGGTGAACTCAAAATCTAAAATATCCCGTGACTTTCTTATGTTCCTAAAATCTATGTTATAATACCCTTTTTGATGGTCACTCTAGATTGTTAATATCACTAATTAAGCTACAGATAATCCACTATTCTCAGAGCCTGGGAGACAATATTGTATCATCCTATTATATGCTAATTTAATTATCCTAACTCTCAGAGTGCCAAGAATGCCTCAGTGGAAAAGCTTCAGTATAGCAGACATTGGTGTTAGCCAAAGAGGATAAATGATTAACCTAGATTTCTCATTCTCCTTTTGTTCCAGTGGGTATATTATATCACAAATATATTATAGTAATGTATTCAAATAAGTACGGGGAACGGGTAAGTTAATTCCCCCTGCTTAGCATGTATTAGATTATTTTCTACTGAGGTTAAGTGGAACAGTTAAATCTTGCAAGCTCGTTCAATTTTATTTGATTCTGAAAGTAATTTTATGATGTTATTCTACTGTAGAAGAATAGAGCCTGTGGCCTGAGAAGTACAGAAGATGATCTTCCTAAACCAACAAGATATTTTAAGAGACACAACAAAACATTATCCATGAATCTAAAAAAAAGGAACTTTAATAGTTCCCTGATATACAATTAAAGAAATGTGTGTGAAAATGTAATGATTTCAAAATTATTTGAGATTTAAGTATTTTTTTATGACACAGTTACTACCTGCAATAGTAAAATATTCAAAACTTCATAAAAATAGTTAATTTCATTAAAATATGATTCATATCAAGAGAAAATTATTATGTACAAGATATTCTGAAAAGAAAACCGAGACAATTAGTTTATCTCCTACATAGAGAAATATGAGGAAATACCAATTATTGCTGACCTAGTTACCTTTTCCTGTTTTTTCTGCTTACTTCAGATTTAATCTACAAAATTGAGCTTGCAGGAGGCCTGGGAGCAATCTTCCTCCTTCTTATACTGCTGGTGGTTGTCTACAAATGCTACAACATAGAACTGCTGCTATTCTACCGACAGCATTTTGGAGGTGACGAAACGACTGATGGTAGGCCATCTCCTGTTTCCCAACCTCAATCAATAGACATAATTTATCGATTATCATATAAGAGTCTATTTCTATTATTCAGAAACTGGAATATTCATGGATAAAGGATTATGCCGTGTGCAATTTACTCTCAAATAATTTAAGGAAATGAAATGTTTAAGAATAAAGAAAAAAGAAAACATATTCAAATTTGGATTAAGGTTATAAATGTATTATTTTAAAATACTTTTATTCATGTAATCATCCTATATTTGACATTATTGCTAAGTAAAATGCTTAACAATGTGTTTTTCCTTGATCTAGACACAAACAATTGCTATAAAAGCCCCTTTCCTTAATAAAACACAAGAATAAATTTATGTGCTATTTTGTCTAAAAAATTAAAACTTAGGTAGAGGCCATTTTTACCAATTGCCAACATAAATAAAGCAAACAAGCATGCAAAAAATATTTTTAAAACTATGGGCATGCTCCTATAACAGCTTGACAAAGTACATGAACCTACATATTTCAGATGCTTTAGTACCATTCTCAAAGATGACAAAAAGGGTACAAATTTAAACTGTGTCTTATGGTTTGAATACATAGCAACTCCCCAGACTCGTATATGTGAATACTCAATACCCGCCTTGTAGCATTGCTTTAGGAGGTTATAAGACCCAAATGAGGTGTGGCCTAGCTGAAAGAAGGCCACAGCTAGTGGATGAACTTAGCTAGGCATCAGTTACCATCTTGTGTTACTGCCTCCTGGTCCTCCACTAGGGGTGAGCAATATCCTTCAGAAGCCTGTCCCACTGCCATAAAGGGCACCATACTTTCACCATCATGAAACTGCAAGGCAAAATTAATCCTCCTTTACTCAGGTCACAGCAATGAAGAAAAGTATCAGATATTGTACCTTATAAATTTGTTATATTTGCTTTACATAACTTTCAGAAATCTTACAGAAGTATCAATAAATCATTGTACCAAACCTTACTCTTTGAACATTGAGAAATGTTTTAGTTTATTCAAGAGAACAACTTGCTATTTTTTCTATTTTTTATATTTAAATTTTTATTATTTAAATCATTTTTTTAATTTAGATATATTTTGACCATATTCTTACCCTCTCCCAAGTCAAATTGTTATTTTTTTCATTCAATACCCATAAGTAATCATTTCATATCACTACCTATTACACCCTCAATACCCAGCTACTGTGGTAAACCTTAGAAGCCTACATGTAGAATGCCTTAGATAAGTCAGCTTTTGAAACAAAGTACACTTTTCCAACAGTTACCTTTAAAGTCGGGTTTAAAAGTGGTTATTTCATTGAAAGATTGAAGAGTAAGATTTTACTTGCATTTTACTTATATTTTTAGTGAAAACTTTACCTCAAGGAAGATTTAATTATTTTGCTTTATTTTTATGATAGATGTGATGACAAAACTTTTGAGAAATCTCATTTTGATATTGCTGTTGCTATTATATAAATTCCAGAATGAATGGATCTTAATTGATTATTGTTTTCTCAATAACTTAGGCCAATGCTTCTTGATAAATGCATTCTCATTTTCATTTTTAAGCTATGCATTTATTCAAGAATATAGGCAAGTGCTTAAGGTAGTAGAAGCTGATATTCAGGCATATTTTCAAGAGGAGAAATAAAGGCTTGCTTCAATCATGGTTGTATGCATGAAATGTAAATAATTATATTCTGCTGTACAACAGCTATTATTGAAAATTAGACTTCTTATACATTTGAAACAACTGAAGTATATACTAGGAAGAGGTATGTGTGAGTGTGTGTGTATGTGTTACATGAAGTAAAATGAAAAAGCAGCTTCTGTGACTAATTTGCTTTAAGTAACAATTATGAGCAATTTATTAATCTCAGTAAAAGACAATACAATTTATTAGGTTACTCTACAGTAATTATTTGGTATCATCGTCTGTACTCAATAACCCATAGTAACTGATTGATTTTTGTATATACACATAGGACTAAGTTCATGGTAATATCATTGCATTCACAAGAGTCTATTTCACATCTTTAGATCTAAGATGGTCCATTTGATCGAGAATGTCCAGTAATAAACAGCATTTTACTTAGACAACTATATGCTCTAGTTACGAAAACCTATGGAGTAGAGGATAGTATAGGGTAGAGGATATTTCAAAGGTCTCCATTACAAAGAAAAAAATTAAATGTTCTATATTCTCCATGGAAATTTGGTGTTTGAGCATACAATATCTGTGCCAGCCTAAATAAAGCCTGAAAAGCCAACAAGTGTGTGATGAGGCTGAATAAACAAATTTTATTTGTTTATTTTTATTGATATTATTTTTAATATTTGTTGTGTATATATACAGTGCATGCATATGAATGTGTGGCTGCATGTGTCCATGTGTACACATGCAGAGGCCAGGGAAGGACATCTTCGATCACTCTCTGGCTTATTTCTATAAGATGGGGTCTCTCACTGAATTAGAAATTCTCCATTTCAGCTAGCTTGCCTGGCCCCCATGTTGTTGATATACTCCTGTTTCTGCCACCTCAACCAACACTAATTTTATAAGCTCCTGAAAGCATGCCTGATATTCTATATGGATGTTACAAGACAAATTCCTAGTCAAGTTTTCATTCTTGTACATCAAGCATTCTCAACCACTGAATCTCAGTGCTAAGTGGATGAATTTTAGCATCCTTTTAGAAACATATATCATATGATTCCAATGTCAGCCATATATGTTACCACATTTTTCATTATTTATTAAAACATTATTTATTAAAATTATATATTAAAACATCTCATCAACACAACTTAGTTTTTCTGTATACTTTTTTGTGTTTACTCTTTGATTATGTCTACATTTACACACATAATATACATAGACATATATAGTAACTTAAGTTTTCTATTGCTATGATAAAACAGCACAACAAAAAGCATGTTGATGAGAAAATAGCCTGTTTCATCTTTAAGTATCATATCACAGTCTAACACAGAGGGAAGTCAGGAACTCAAGACAGGAACATGGGGACAAGAACTTGCAAAGGCCATGGAAGAATGCTGCTTACTGGCTTGTTCTTCATGGCTTGCTTAGCCTGCTTCTTCATACCACATAGGATCACCTACACAGTAATGGCACCACCCATAGTGGGCCAGGTCTTCCCACACCAACCATTAATCAAGAAAATACCCACAGGCCAATCTAGTGGAAGTATTTTCTCAATGAAAGCTCTCTTCTCAGATGACTCTAGGTTTTGTGACAGGACAGTCACATTATACACACATTTATGTTTTTAATTTTAGTTTTATGTATGGATTTGCATTTATGTATGTGAGGGAGTACATGTGTGGGTGTGAGAACACTGGACTGTGCATACATGTATCAATCATAGGACAGCCTTTTTTGTTTACCCTAAGGCCCTTTCTACTTTTTCTTTGAGACAGGATCTCTCATTGGCCTAAAACTTCAGCCTAGCTTCCAGGGATCCACCTTTCTCCCCTCCCGTATTACCATCATTGGGAATACAAACATAGTTTGTACATGGGTTTATGGGTATTGAACTCAGGTCCTCATGCTGTCAATAAAAGCAATATGCATACATACATACATGCATAGATATATATGTTTGTACACATGAACACACACACACACACACATATATATATATATATTTGAATTTCATGAAAGTTATTCTGGAAAGGGTTTGTTTTATAAGATAGAATTCATCTAACAAGCTTTGACTTCCTAGCCAATTTTAACTTATTTCAGTTCAACTTACCACAGATTGCTTTATTATTTTACCTATCAGTTCAATAAATATTTAATATTCTTATTCTCTTATCATCTCCACTTAGATCAGCACTATACACACATGCAGACATAGGTTCTAAATTAATTCATAAAATAATCAACAAGATTACAGAGTTTTGCTCCCTATAGAAACTAAGAGCTTAAAACTGTGTTCAGAATTTCTGCAGGGGAACTGGACTGCGAAAGCAGGAATGGCTTCCCGATGATGAACAAAATTAAAATTAGATTTTAAAATATGGAAGGACAGGTGTGACAACAAGAAAATTCCTCCACAAATAGTTTGGTTGTCTTTGTAACGTCTCTCTTCATTAGGAGCAGCATAGCTTTGCTGACCATTTTATCAGCCGTCTTCTAATGCCTTGTCTGCATCGTTACTCTATTTTCTGGTTCCTCAAATAAGTTTAGTCAGCATAATTTAGCACACAAGACTCATTAGTGTTGTCTAGAAAAGTGGTGTCACTGAACTGCATCTTGGTTTTCAAGCAATTGTCAAGCCTGGCTGTTAGCTTTATTTGCATCATGTTGATGCTTTTACCCTATTCATCTTGTCCTTCTTTGTGAGCAACAGCTGTGGCTATTCATGAAAATTTCTTGGCTCTCTACATAAGGCTGAAGTGCCTTTTAAAGCTATGGCATCTGAGTCATTGCTGGCTCACTGGCCGGCATCCTAAAGTTTCTGAGACATCTGACATGGTGGCTTTTAGAGTTCCTTTCCTGGTCTAGGCAGCTACTATAAACTCTTCACTTTCTGTTCACCTTACAGGAATATAACTGAAACCAAAGCACCATTTGCCCAGAAAGTAATTGCTTCAAGAACACTAGGCAAAACTGATTATCCATGTACATATTCAAATATTAACTTGTCAAAGACATGGGTATTCTTTGTCATAAATGATTTAGCATATGAAAATGTAGAAATAGTTTACTAGAAGCACATGTATGTATTTAACTGCGATATCAGGATGTAGTAAAGAAACTGAAGATAGTACCAGGTATATGTAAGTTTAGGAATGATCAGATAGTAAATCACCATAGTCTGAATAAGCAGTGGGCTAAGATTCTAAAACCTCTCATACAGTGGGTGACAGAGTCAGGTAACCACTGAAAATGGCTAAGCACACAGTAGATGCTCAACAAATTACTGATGAGTAAAAGAATATGTGGTTCAATTTAGGTAGGTTTAGGAGATGGGAAACATGATCTAACCTGACATGGAGTTTGAGGCACCAATACTATCTACCAAGAACAGTAAAACATATTCTGCTCATAGGAATAGGGCTGTTTGTCCTTTGGACTGTTTTATTCTTCCAGCTGTGCATCATCGGCAGCTTTGAGTCCCAGGTGAGTAATTAGAGCTGGAGAACGTCAGGGGCCTGCAGGTGCATCCTGTGTGTGATTGGAGCAAGGGCAGAGGTGCTAGCATTTCCAGGAGGTTCTTACATTAGCGTCGCTGAGGAACATTTTCAATTCCAAGTAGAGTTTTATGTATAACAGTGAAATGTATCCAACTTGGAACAGCCAAAAGTCCTTCTCAACTATCCAGGACAGTATTTGGTGTTCATCTGCTTCTAGGAAATCAAGAAACCTAAGTAAGGTTTGCAAGCCTTCTATAGTTATCAGGCATCCTAAAGTGTATTAAGCCTATCTCTTGATCTCAGGAGGCATCTTAATATGAATAACCAGAGTTCTTTTGCATTTGGAAGTGGTATGGAGTAGAATTGTACAAGAATTTGAATGTAAATTCTGTTTTAGAAATCTCTAGATTGTCAGGGAGATCCACCTACTCCAACAATAGGGCTTCTGTGTCTTGCTTGTAGTTTACACTCCATTCAGTCTCTAGGACCAAAACATTAATGGAGTAGGTAAGTAAATGCCTACTTTACTTAATAAAGCATCATATGATAAAAATATTTAGCTATTTTCTCATCAGATCTGTTTTTAGTGGAAAATGTTGATGTGTTTTAAAAGTAAATGCTAACCATTATTTAAAAATCGATGTTTTCAAGAAACTAGTTATTAATAAGCATTATTAGTTAATCAGTACTTATGTTCACTGAATTATCTTTAAAAATCATTTTCTTTAAATAAGAGGATTGTGAGCATACAACAAATTTTCTGATATGTTCCTACTAAAACATATGGGGACTAACACACTAGATAGCTGTGTCTATTAGCATTTTGTATAAAAAGTGCATGCATACATGCACATTTGTACTTTAGAGAGACTAGCCCTGAGCCAATACAGTCATGGAGGATAAAATATGCTTGCAAAGTACAGTTAACTCCATGACTAAATGTGTGGAGAGAGAACCTAATTTGGCAATATTGGAAGGAGGTATATTTTGAAACAAAGGCTTCTTTTAGAGGTTGTGTCAAATTACTTAACTGAACAAGAATAACAGGCAATGTATCTGTATAAAATGCAGCTGCTGTTTCTGCTATTTGGTAATGAACTGCTTTTTGTATATGAAGATGATGACACTAACCAACTGGAAGTATGGCATATGCTGAATACAGTCTCCAGGAGTGAAGCTGGATTATTTCAATCTTCCACAGTTTAGGGCCCAGCCCCTTTTGGATCTCATGTGCATATTTGTGCAAACGAGGTATAGTCTGTGACTAAGTGGCAGAGCCAAACCAACTGGCACATGAAGGGTTCAAATCCATGACTTTGGCTTACTTAGTCCTGCATTCAAACACACTGAGATAATCATTTACAGACATCATTGAATATCACAACCGTGGATCCTCACCAAAAGGCACAAATAATAAATCTTTGTTCTATTCTCTCCTGCCTGCAAGTGACTCATTTCATAACAGTTTCAGTTCATCTCATATGAACTATTTGTGTTGAAATAGATTATATTACCTATAAAATGAGAATCTTTTTTTCAATTATTAAAGATAGTCACTAATTACAAGGCTTATTTCCACTTATTAGTTGTTATAGACATCTGATAATCAAAGAGAACCTTCTGACACCACTTTTTGTTGTTGTTACTATTACTCTTTAAGACAACAAAGAATATGATGCCTATCTGTCTTACACAAAAGTGGATCAAGATACTTTGGACTGTGACAATACTGAGGAAGAGCAGTTTGCTCTGGAAATACTGCCAGATGTCCTAGAAAAAACACTATGGATATAAACTCTTCATCCCAGAAAGGGATCTGATTCCAAGTGGAAGTAAGTAATTTTGCCTTTTGTATTTAAAACATCCAGTTTCTTTCAGCAACCTATATGGAAGTGGCAAGCTTCAGAACCAACTTTTTAGAAAATTGTTTCTCAGAGGAGATGTTTGTTGTCGATGTTGTTGTTTTTCTATTTCAAATTTCTCCTTGTGTATACTGTGACTTTAGACCATCTGAAGTTTTTGGAAGGTATTCTCATATATAATTTAAGTATGTTTTTAAAACTTATACCTTAAGCGTGGTTTTTATTACATTGCTTTAGCTTCTGAGATAATAATGACACTTCATTTAAAAGCAAACTGTAAAATTCAGTTAAAGCTACTTCAGTGTACTGCAGTTCCAAATCTGGACTTCTGTGATCATGTTTCTACTTATAACTATAATAAATGTCACTAATAACTTTGAATCCTTGCCTTTCATCCTTGTTTTTCACTATGCCTTGTCACTCATTCACAGATTTATGGAAAAATCCACTTTAAAAGGTGTATGACACCATTGGGAGCTGTATTCTCTGTATGTATTTAGTATTTAAATAAATTTTAAGATGTGCCAGACACTGTAGGTTTGAATGCTACTTTTCAGTAATGCTACATATTAAAAGCTACATTTGAGCTTTCAGAGTAAATCCAGTTTCAAGTCAAAATGCGTGCTTTGTTCAGAGTATATCCATGGTGAAATATAAAGAGGAGAATAGATGCCTAGGAGATCTGCCTACTCTCAAAGAGCTTTTAGAAACATTTTTGAGGAAAAAAATCTAGGGACTATAACACATTTGCATATGTGTATGTGTCTGTTCAAATTCTGAAATATGCTAGTATATATGCGTGAGATAATTACAAAATAAAAAGTTTTGTCTTCAGACTTGATGATGTTTAAGATAATTTCACATGTATTATCACATTTCAGATTTATAATTGTATGTGTGTGTGTGTGTGTGTGTGTGTGTGTGTGTGTGTGTGTGTGTGTGTAGAGAGAGACACAGAGACAGGGACAGAGACAGAGACAGAGAGACAGAGAGAGGAAGAATGCATGTGTTAATGTTCTTATATTCCATATGAGGAAACAAAGACTCAAAGAAGTCCCAGATCACATGGCTGTCAAAAATAGAACTAGAAAGAGAACATAGCTCTCACTCTGCTAGATCATGCTCTTCCTCAGTAATATTTATTCAGATCACCATCAGGTCACCATGGTCATTAAGCTAATGAGAGACAACAACTGTATATTGATTATTTCTCATTTGCCTTGTAGATCATATGTATATGTGTTTGAGTGTATTTATTAGTGTGTACATTTAATCTATATTGAAAGGTTTAAAGAAAACAATACTTACAAGTCCATTTCTTTTCCTCAATTAAACTATCTCTAAGCTTTGTCTTCCCATAGTCTCTCTACACTTTTCTTTTTGTACTTTTCCTCACATTCCTGACTTGAAATGCAGTTCTATACCAATCAGTTGCCCGGGGAATATTCTGATGCCTCAGAGTCATTTTTATGTGTCAGTGTCTTTCTCCCAAATTCTACCTCTTGTGTATTTTCCACTCTCATTTCTACTATCCTAATTTAGATGCCAATTTTATTATTTTGACACTATTGGTTATATCTCTCCTTTCCTTATACTCCACTGTTCCACATAATCCAATAATATGTGCACATCCTCAACAGTGCCAAAGCTCTGTTCAACCAATTTTGATTTTTTGATTTTCGCTATTTCCTCAAGGATAAAATACATAACCTTTCCCTATAAACAGCCTTTATAATTGGCTGCTTGCCCAGATTTTTCTCTTACTGACCATTTTATTTGCTAACTACCATTGCTAACTACTCAAAGCTTTTACACTAGCCAGGTTATGCCTATGGCATGCATGATGTGTGACTCTACATTGCTTTTGTTCATGTTAGCCTTCTATGTCTTTGAATAGAATACCCTATTGGTTATTCTCTATACCACTTACTGATTTTGTGAAAAATCGGTAGTAATCTCCATAGCCTTCAACTTCATTGTATATATGTACTTTTTGACTATAAATGTGTAGATATATGATATTTTGTTTGGTTTTATAAATTTAGGTAGCTTCCCATTTATTCATATGTTACTAATATGATTATAAGTTCCATGAGCATTGTACTGCATCTCATTTATCTTCATACTGATATTGTCATCTAATAAGATTTAAAGTGATTTGGTGCCTCATAATTGTTGATTTTGTGACAACAGTGTTAGTTTAAGAGAACCACAAGTAATATAAGTGAACATGGGCTTTAATTTTTTGGTTGCTGTTTTCTGTCTTAAAATGTTTTTATTAATTCCCTGAAATTTTCATGTATATCTTTTGATGACATTCTTTCCCCTTACCCAACTCCTCTCAGATCGGTCTTCGAAGCAAAATGTTTTTTAAGTGTTCTTAAATTATCTTGACTATTAATTTTCTAAACAGTATGGCTAAAATGATGTCACTCTTGTGCCAAATTTGTTACAAACCTGAAAGTATAGGTCAGTGTTCCCTCTAAGACTTGGATGCTGTAGGCTCTCTGTAAGTGTCTATAATGCCTCAGTGTAAGCCTTCCATGAGTCCAGTTCTAAGAGCTCACATTATAACAAGAGATTACACATCAAATACAGCATAGATTTGATAGTCCACAGAAGATCATTTTCATATTTTTGAGATTTTTACAATAAGAAAGATCGGGGACTTGATCCAGGGTACTAGATGGTACACAAGAACATGTGTGTGTGTCACACACACACACACACACATATATATATATATATATATATATATATATATATATTTTACAGTCAGCCATTTGAGTAAACTATGCAACTTTTAGATGCAACCACTGGAGGGTGTTTGCTTTTAATCCTTCCTTCCTGAACTAGGGAATTCATGTTCTCTGAATTCCGATTTGTGAGTGTAACCTGCAGAGGTTCTTTAAAAGGCTCTTTGACAATTTTTCCTTTCCATCAACATTTCAGTGCTAGCTGAGCAGTCACCATGTCACGATTAACGAGTTTTTCCCTGGCATTTTTAGCACGCATTCAGGAAGTCAATGAAGTATATGAATAATATACTTGATTTACACATGAATGACAGAGTAGAACATTTTGGACTTGGTGTATGCGTGTTATTAAAGAAGCTTCTGTGGTCTGACTTTGCAGCCATTGGTACAGATTTAACAGGTTATGCTATACAAATATAGACACATTCCTGTGTGGGGACCTAGTTACAACATTATAAGCTGTTTTTGTCCCTCACATCTCATTTAATATGTATTGACCTAAGACTATGTCTTCTTCCAAAAGTAGCAACGAGACCTTTGAGGACTATAAAAGAAAACTTCGTAAGACCCTTCTTGATCTAGAATGATAACTCTCAATGAATCAAATTAGTTTGAATGTCACTCCCTTTCATGTATCTTCAGTCATTTTCTGCCTCTCTCACAGTACTCCACTCAAGCCTGTCAACTCAAAATATTTCCAATGCCAAGAATTTTAAAGGTGCATGAATCTCAGTCTCAGTCTCTCTCTTTCTCTCTCTTTTTCTCCTCTAAATATTCTCAGTAAGTTCAGCTATAAAGATGCTGATCTTCCCGATGAATTGGAGTTGTCTATATTCTTACCACATGCATACTGAGAAGTTGTTGTTGTGTGGCTGCTGTGAACCATAGAAATGGGAATATTTGACACAAATATTTTCCCTAAATGCTGAGACCAGGTCTTCAGATTTGGGGCATTATTTTCCTGGCAGTAACTACTTTTCCATTATTAAGCCAGTGGCCAAGATCTTCTTTATGTTTTCTCAGGTTGGGTGCCTAAATGTGGCAAGAATTTGTACTTTCCAGTAAAAGTTTGGTCAATTTCTTCCCAGACTAGAAACATCTGTCCCTGAGAACAGTGAAAGCAACTTTGTTGCCAACAAGCATCTGTATGTCAGAAGTGACAAGCAACCAAAAGAAAGCCAGATAGAAAACACCCTACTCAAACTGCCTAGAGACACAAACTTGAGAAGTAGAGATTTTCTCACCCTTGCAGCTGCTGAGTTTTGTGGTGTAAAGTACCCTACACAGAGCACATTGTGTTCACGGGGCCTAGTGGATCCTTGAGGAATGAACAGATGTGCTCTGAAGCTGACATGTGACCAACAGAACCCAGCTGTGCAATTGAGATCTTGAAATTGAGGACATTTTTGGATGAGTACCATTTAGCTTCTTGGACCCATCTTATCTCAGAGTTTCTGCACCGATTATGAAATGTAAAAGTATAAAAGGTTATGGAATCGGCTGAGGCCCACTGGTCAGAAGGAAAAAAAAGAGCATTCTAAGGCAAAGAAATAAAAGAAAACAGAAGAGTCAATCCTATAGCCTTTATTTACCTTTTAAACAAAGATCCTTAAAGTATGTGTATGATGTTTATTAACAATTATGACTCAAGCTTATTCTAGCAGACACTTTGGGCAAAATATTATTGTGTAAGTGGACTTGAAGAAAAAAATCCTTCACAGGCATAACCTCTGTTTCCCCTACTATTCATAGAAAGATTAGGAAGATCTCTGCCTGAATTATTTATGTGTTGTTTTCACAGAAAAAGACATTAGTGAGCTAAAATATCATCATGCATGTGACTGACTGACCCTGCCCCTTGAAATTATATCTCTACATTTGATCTCAAATATCAAATTTTCCTTTACTTGTTTTCATGCCCAAATTGCTATGAGATTCTCTCACTCGAGACTCCTAACACTTGATTACAGAATTTAAGGAAAATTTTTTGTTTGATTTTATTTCATGTATTTGCTAAATTTTCCTGACCAACCTAATCTTCAGTATTTTAATGCTTAGGACTAGTCATAGCAATTGTTCTGACAAAGAAATGACAAATGACTGGAGAATCCATCTGCTGTCAGATGATCCCTAGTCACTTCTGAAGTGAGGCATGCAAAAAATATTTTTGTACATGGACCTGTAAGTATTCCTTGCCAATAGTTCCTATAATCACTGAACAGATTGGACACCATTCAAGGAAGTTGTCCTTGGGGATTAATAAAGTTCTTTTCCAGGCAATCTAATGTCCGTGGCCTAAAAAGTGTGAGGCAGACGTGACATGTACAACCAATGAAATTTAAAACGTTGTTCAAAATTTACTCACATGGAATAAAATTAGGTGTCTTGACAATTTCCTTCATGCTAGAAACAAGAAAGAGCAGAACCTGTAGTCCAATCATCTCAAAATTTACTAAGGTTAATGGATTAGGCTTCTCATCAACATTTGAGGTAGAGATTAGAATCCATTGCACAGAGTTTTAATCAGGAAATATAGAATTTAAAGTACAGGCATTTAAAAAAATCAAACAAGCAGGATAATGTGTTAACACTGGAGGAAATACAGAAGAGTCTCCATGAGTAGTAATAGCTTTGGTCCATAGTAAGTTGACACTAGTGTGAATTAGTTACATATGTACTTTTCTAAGGCTTGAGAAGAAATGGGAAGGAAGGCAGAGCATGGGCGTTCTGCAAACCCATTATCCTCCACTTTCTCTGAGCAGTCTGCAAATGTGAAGAGGTCAAAGAGAACAAAATGTAAACACCATTCCCACAGGTGAAAAGCAAAGGCAAGTATGAAGAACTCACTATGAGAAATAGGGCCTCCGAAATTAGAGATGTAATGAAATAAACTTACCCTGACACACAGGCTCGCAGCAAATCCAAGTTCATTATTGATTTACCCTCTAATCATACTTCAACAGGATTCTTACACTAGTCGGTCAAGAATGAACTTCCTGCTGCACAAATTTAGCCCTTCTATCTACAGTTAGGTAGTTGTCAACTATCAAGCTAAGGACTTGAAAAATGTGGGGGAAAGGAAAGTCTTCATAGGGCACAGAATATCCCACCTGGGAATCACACCCCTCCACATGTACCTGGCTTAATGACAATGGTGGAGTCTGCCTTCATACCAAATAATAACTGTCAAAGTGAAATCAAAACAGCAAAGCTTTCACATCAGCCAATATAAAGTCAACCTGTATAACTCTTCTGGTGTTGTTTCTCACAATCATCTCAAATTCAAATAATATTTTCAATTAAATAGTAATAAAAAGTCCCTAACTAGAAGTCTCTTGGTATGTCAAGGGTCTGAGAAGTTTTCCATCATAACTGGTGAAAATATATGTTTCTTCATTGTATGGGAAACATACAGACTTTAAAGACACTGTATTTTTTACCAGTTAATTAATGTTCACCAAAAACTGATAAAGTAGTATTTGCTTTGATGTAACCTATCTCACTCTAATGATTTGTTTTGTGTAATAGCTGTACATAATTGTGACTTTAAGCATATCAAAGTACTATCATTTGGATTTGGCAGAGTACCAAATTATGCCATGCCTAGACACTACATGTTTGATTTTTTAACTTCAAAAACTATGCCATATGCTCTGATTATAACTGATACAACTGCAAGTACCAATACAAAAACAATTTACAAGTAGCTAATTGATTAGATTTTGAAATCATATGGTCAGTAGCCAGAAGGTAGACCACCAAAGAATCTCTTTATATAAAGTTTTATTTTCTCTCCTTTCTTCTCTATATCTACAGCCAACCCAGAGCCTTAGAGTGAGAAGGGCACTGAAGTATTTGAAGCCATACATAACCCTCAAAATACAGTTAATTAAGACTTCACTTCTTTCTGCTTCTATTGTAGTTGTGATCTTACTTCATTTTTCCCATTGCTTTATTAAAACTAGTGTGATTCATTTTCAGGTCACTTCTCTTTAATCTAATCCTACTTCTCTAAATAAATGCACTGGAATTTTCGCTCATAAAACTCCTGAAAGAGTTTTTTAAGTCAAATTCACCATACTTTTAGTAAAGTTTTAGATAGTCACTTTCATTGAATTCCACCCATAATGAGGCTACCAGCATGTGCCCAGCCAAAAGAGAGTCTAGTGACAGTGTATTATCTTTGACAAAACTGGAACCAGCCAACTCTTAGGTAAGACAAGAGAAGATATCTCTTGGCACTGACACACAGAATGTGAAGTTTTTTTTTTTCCTTTCCTAATTTAAGCACCTCAATCAAAATTACATTGAAGGTTTGTTTTTTAATTTTGTTTTGTTTTTTGCCTAGTTGGGAAGGTCATGAATAGGCTAAATATGCTTGGCTGGCTTTGTTTCATGTCTGTTTTCCTGCCTGTGCTTTCACAGACTTGTCTAGAGAAATAAGATTATCAGCACAGCCCCCTTTGGTATTCTCTGCCACCAGAAGTTACTTAAAACCAAAATTTGCATGATGACACAACACTGTGACCTTTTATTTAAGGGATATTATATGTTTTTATGTGGAGGAAAAAGCATCTTTTAAGAGTTTTTTTTTTTTTTTTTTTTTTTTTTTTTGCTATTTTGTTGCTAAATTTGCCTGAACAAGTCAGGGCAAGATGGAATGAGCATTCATATATGCTGAAGATTTGAGGATTTTTTTGTAAACTGTTTCTTTATTATCACTTTGTGGTAACAAGCTTTTTAATACGTTTTCTGAAGGCTTCTAAAATATCTCCCACAAAACCACAGCCTACCAGGGCAAACCTGACTGCCTGTCAGAGGCTGTGCTTTGGACCAGCAATGTCTTAACTTGATACCTGTTTCTGCTTAGTTTATTTGGAACTGTTCCAAGCCTAACCACCCGGCCTGGTCTATAATTCAGGGGTGGCAAATCTTCTCTGTAAAGGTCCAGATAGTAAATATTTTAAGATTTGTGGATCACATATGCTCTCCCTTACATCATGTTCATCTTATTAATCATCAAAAAAAACCACTTTGAAAATGTAAAACATGTCACTCTTTGTTCATGGGCCACCCAAAAAGAGGCCATGGGCTTTAGAAGATCAGGTTTAAAATCACAGTCATTAGCTACAAATATACAACCTCAAGGTGAGGGGGGAATTATCTTGAGTACTTGCTTCCTACATAGAGCCAGGCAACAACTCTCCAGCTAAAGGCTTCACAGGTTTTAAAAAAAAATGACCATGCCTCATTTTTTTCTTCTTCATCATGTACACTTTTTGCATGATAGCTAGATTCTTGTTTTTCCCAAGGAAAAGGAGAAAGGCTGAAAGGAAAGAAGGGACCAGGGGGTAGAAGGGGTGCACAAGAAAGAAACAGACCAGAAAATAATGAAAACATTAAAGAAAATAGGAAAACTTGGAGGTGAAAAGAAAAGATGGAAAATCGGGGGGTAAAGAGAAATGGAGAAAACAAGTAGTAGAGAGAGGGAAAGAAGAGAGAAAAGAGAGGAAAACAGAGAGTGAGCCAGAATGTGAGAGCAAGAGCACAGTCTCTCCTTCTTTTCCACAGAGCCAGGCAGCTCTTAGCGGCACCTCCCCAGCTGCTTTCAAATATTGAGGTTGCTGCCCAGCCACTGATCACCATCCCAAGAAGTGAAATGTGGGCTTCACATCTGAAAACTTCCACTTGCTTTTTCACCAAGTAAAATGGAACACAGAATTCAAGGCCCAAGCAAATGGCTTGTGTTTTCTTTGGGACACTTGGGCTATTTCTACTCAGGGAAAATTTTGATGTACTGTCTAACTCCAGTGCATATGATTAATGTATACATAGGGCAAACCAGGATAATTTCAATTTTTTTTCTTCCACAGCAGGTTTTCAGCCCGAATTATCTGGATGCTTGCCTCAACTCTCCACTAGGCTTTGCCAGGATAAGCACAGCTAGTGTAGTGTGCAGGAGACTGGGACCACTCCCTCTCTCCAAGGTTCCCTTCAACACCCACACCCTGTGCAGTTGAGCAGAGCGGGAACTGTCTTAATAAATTTTTTTTTCTGGGGGCAAAAGTTTCTAAGATGCCCCTAAATCCCTAAGTGTTGCATTCTGCTTAGCTGAGAACTGGGAAAACATAATGGATGTGTGAACTTGGAGAATTATACTAATCGGAAAAATATTTTACACTCTTCCATCCCCCATCCCACAAGGAGACCAGCAAAGCTGAAGTCCATGATAGTTCAATTAAATTAATTGCTGCTTGGCTTATCATTTCTCTTTATGTAGAGGTATACAGATAAAGATTTTGCTTTTCTAAAAAAAGTCTAAGCCCTTAGGATATACTTCTAAGAGATTACAGTAGGATCATAGAAGTAATCTTTATGACTTCTGTCCTTTCTTTCTGGCAACTGCTGTTTCCTCTTGAAGTCACAGGAAGTTTTGCAAAGTTCATTTATCCCCCCACTTAGATCACCTGATCCAACCCTAACTATTCTCTGTAAGCATCTTTTTGTCCCCTGCTCAAAATATTTACTTTCTAGTTAGTTCTTTGAGAAATTCATACAATGAGATTTGATCACATTCACTATCCTCCCTCAACTCCTTCCAGATTTTTGCTTTTCAGGGTACCTTTAGAATATAGCCTATTAAAAATAGTGTTGATCTTAGAGGTTTATTTTTTGAGACTACTGACAAGGTTCATATGCTACTTTTTAAAACTCCAAAGTGTAAGCTGCAACTGATAAGACAAGTGAAAATAAAGTCTTGGGAAATTATTAGTAGTGGGCCTTTCTATGAAATTACAGCTAACTCATCCACCTGATTAAAGTGCATCCTCATGTATTCTTGCACCAATACCATGGTTCTGGGTGTGGGGTTTCTTATGTTTTATTTTTGTTTTGGAGAAAAGGTGAAAAGAATCATAGGAAAGATGCATGATAGTTTATTTTACTGTATCTTACAGATCCAACTTCTAATGATGAAGCTTCCCACATAACTTTCTTTTTGGGAGCAGAAAGAAAGGAAGAAAATGAAGAGTCAGAGCTGTTGATACATTGGAATAATATCTTTCCACTCTATTGAAACTTTCCACCTTTCCTTCATTTTGTTTCACCAGTTTTCTCAGTGATAAACCTCCCCACTGACATGTGTGTAGTATTTTGTACATTTCATTGTCAACTTTCCCCTCTGGATACATAATCTAAAAAGGGAAACATTTAAATTATTGATAGGTTGCATCCCAACTTAGTGACTAGCCTCATCCTCCAAAATACCGCCAAATGTAACTACTGCATGATAATATTATGCAATATATTAAAAAAATAATTAACAAGAAATTTTTAAGTGGACAATTCCATGTATCTCTCTTAAATGTGTATTTTGTTGTTTCTGTTGTTGTTTATCAGCGATGTGTGTAGCAATGTTGCTCATTATTGCCTTTGAAAGATTTCTTGCTGCCAAGTGGTGGAAATATGACCCAGGAACAAGAAGACCATCTGTAAAGCATGCATCTGTAAATAAGTTTCTCTTTTCAAATAGCTTGTATGGAGCTGTTTGATGTCCCCATATAGTATGTGCTGAATGTGACTGTTCAAAGGCAGTCTGTAACCTGGGGCAGATTTGTAGTGATGAATGTTGGCATTCTTCTGTAAGCACTGCTTCTGCTAGAGGGAATGTACATCAGATAGGGCCTTGTGCTCTGCTTAGTAAAGACTGCTTCTGGTGCAGCACCTGTGTCCAAGTCTCCATTTGTTAAGCACATATGTGTATGGGCTTCCCTTTATGGCCGATGAGACTGTGGGATGTGTGATTTCCAAAAGATTAATGCATGGAATAAACAAACCTAGAGGAAATTGAGCGTTCTTCTACCATTGAGAAAGCCATAATATATTCATGTTACTTTCAGAATTGCAGCACAAAGTATAGTAAAGATGTATCTCCAAGTGTCTAACCTCCGTTCCCACTTTGCCAGTCATTCCATACCACTACCATCCCCATCTCTGACTCCACCCATCTTTCTTCTTCTTTGGAACAAAACGGTAGATGGTTCCCATTTAATTCATGAACACACATCACTTCCCTATTTATTACATTGAAGGACAATATTGAGGACCTAACGCTGCAAATTACTGAAGGTATTCTGATAAATAGGGTGACTGTGATTCCAAAAGTGACTTCCTACCGTCTCTATCACATAGTCTTTCAAGTTGGTAGCACACAAATGTAACTTCTCTAATATATTAGCAGTTAAAATAGGGGTCCTGTATACCATAATTATTTGTCAGCTACAGATTATAAATAGAAAACACAGAAAGGAAGGAGGAAAACACACCCAACTCAAAAGTAAAATAACCATTTATTAAAAGGCTCACTTTTCATCAACTGTTTGATTACTTATTGACTAGAGTACTGACTAGTCTGGAAATTTGCTTTGAGTTAAGTGATTAAATAAACAAAAGATACTGAAATACACCTAAACTCTGAAGAAGCCAATATTTCTGTGGGTCATCAGCACACTGTAAGTAATGATAAAGCAGCGAAAATAAGAATTTAATCAGTTATAATTTCTTAATTGTTGCAGCAATGGAATAGACAATACAAAAGAGAAAATGTGGTAGACTTTAGTGAAGGCTGGATCTAGAATGCAAACCTAATACTTCAAGACTGGCAATGTCTTTGTTTTACTCTTTCTCTCTTTCTGTGATTTATAGCATACATTGAAGATCTCACAAGATGTGTTGAGCAAAGCAGAAGACTTATTATCGTGCTAACTCCAGACTACATTCTCAAACGGGGATGGAGTATTTTCGAACTGGAAAGCAGACTCCATAACATGCTAGTCAGTGGAGAAATCAAAGTGATTTTGATTGAGTGTACAGAATTAAAAGGGAAGGTAAATTGCCAGGAAGTGGAATCCCTAAAGCACAACATCAAACTTCTGTCACTGATCAAGTGGAAGGGACCCAAAAGCAGCAAATTAAATTCTAAGTTTTGGAAGCATTTAGTGTATGAAATGCCCATCAAGAAGAAAGAAGTGCTATCCCATTGCAATGTTCTAGACTCGGCGGAACAGGGGCTTTTTGGAGAACTTCAGCCTATACCTTCAATTGCCATAACCAGTACCTCAGCCACAATGGTGCCATCGCAAGCTGATCTCCCTGATTTCCACCATTCAGATTCAATGCAAATGAGGCACTGTTGCAGAGGATACAAACACGAGATGTCAAGCAACACCCTGTCAGTACCTTCCTTAGGCAACCACCACACTTACTGTAACTTGCCACTGACACTGCTCAATGGACAGCTACCCCTTAATAATTCCCTGAAAGAAACTGAGGAATTTTCAAGGAACAATTCCCTACTACCTTTATCATCCAAAGAGCTTAGCTTCACCAGTGATATTTGGTAGTGAGAAAAAAATCTCTATTCCTCTGAACAACTACATGAGAAAATGGAATTTCTGCTATAATAATCATAAATTACACCTAAAAACACTGAGGTGCTGAAAATTTGAAGAAAAAGGCACAAGAATCATGTTTGTACTTAGATATTTTTGTTTACATTTATAGAATAGAGGGGGAATAGAAGGTCTTGCTTTTGTAGTAGTGTGGCACCTTGTCCCAATGTACAGTTTTGATTTTTCCTGAAAAAAAAAATCGTGTCCTTTTCAAGTAGCTTTTATGGCACTATATGGACCGCCCATATTTAGGAGTTCCACATAATAGTATTTTTCAAAAAAGGAAATCCTAGAGACTCGTAGAATTTGAAAATTCTGAATGAAAGCGAACTTTTATAGAGTAACTGAAAACAGTTGGGAATTATAAAGGAAAAAATATATATTGAGGGAGCCAATTGGAAGATTGTTTGTCCAGGAAGATCAGTTGAGAAAATAGTGTGATTGATCTTCTTCAACGTAATGGACAACTCCTGTAGACAAATCAACAGCCTGTAACAACAGCTTTTAATTCTATTAGACAAGCACAACATCTGTAGCCAAACTGGTAGGTAGATAAACAATGTGCATTTCTTAATCAAATAGACAGCTCTAAGCTCTTTAAAGATGATTTTTAGTAGACCTTATGACATTTTACGACTTTGTAAATGCATCTTAAAGTACACATTTTATTGTTTTCCAAAAAATTCACATTTAGATGTTTTCCTCCAAACACTCTTATGATCTTCTCTAAGATTTATGTGAAGATATGGGCATTGTCCTACTTGTTTTTCAGCCTCATTTCAAGAAGAGCTTAAATATATATTGACTGCAAAATGTCTGCAGTTGAAAAGAAGTAACGACAGTATTGGGAAATGAAGCACTAAGTGATTCGAGTTTGCTAGTGGTAGAGCAGCAACTGCAGACTTTCTCATCTGCAACATAGTTGTGAAATAGACTATTCTGTACATACATTGAATCTGCTTGGCTATATGTGCAAGGCTCCTGCAGAAGTATCTCTATTCCCGGTGCTTCAAAGAATATATTTCATAGACTAAACTTGTCTGTACAGTGACTGTGACTTTGTGAATAACCTATCTCCTGTTGGCTGTAAGGAATGTACCCCTACTCTAGCATTTATTGTGGATAATGACTTTCCATCACTTACAATTAATTTGGTGTGCTCTGCAACTTGATACATGTGGGAGTTCATTGCTTAACTGCTTATCAAAGTTGATTCAGAAATTGTGCAGATGGTCCTTACAGAAAGTTCTTGGACAATTATAAACAAGGACAATGTACACAATGTGTAAAAACTAACACTTTGTTTAGCCCCTTGTGATTGTGAGATCCAAAAGTAGAAGCAAAATGAGAAAACATACTTTGAAGATCTGTCTCTAATCTCTTTAATGGTTGATTCTCTGTGATCCATTGGTTTTGTGAAAGTACCTGTTTCTCTGTGGCTTTTATTTATCTAACTGTTCAGAAAAATGCATATGCACCAAAACTGTGTGAGAGTTCCACAGTGATACGTGTTCATTTTACAAGGAGACAATTAGCTGCTCCTTTAAAAAGTCCTGTTCAACATATGTAGGTTGTACATTTCATAGATGTATTTTTCCACCAAGAATGGAAAATTCTGTAAACACTATAGTTATTTCAAAAATGAAAATTTATGAATTCTGAAATGTTTTCCAAATGTTATAAAGCTGTATTTAGTCTGGGTGTTCCTTAATACTATGTGTAATGACTAACTTAATAATCTGCATGAAATGAGTGGTATATGTTTTAAGTGGACAATTGTACTTTTTACTATTTTATTTTTCACAGAAATCTAGATTAATTCAACTAGAATGTTCAGTAGTATTTTTAAACTAATAGTTCTGTATTGAGCATGCCAGTTCTGAAAATATACCATGGGCCTCTCTGCTTCCTTTATTTACAATGATTAAACGTGGGTAGCAATTTGAGTTGGCTGGCCACAATGTGTCCTTTCACTGCTCATAGGTACTCAGAAACAGAGCATTCACACTTGTGCTGGGGAACTTGACAAGAAACCTTTTCTACCATTTTCAGGAACTAATGTGTACACTATCTATAAAAATTTATTTCTAGATGGCAATTCAAAATTTAATTTTCATCTGAGATTTAAAAAAAAAAGTTACAGCCCATAAGGGTATCATAAGTATTTGATCTAGAACACAATGTAAGCTTCCCATTGCTTTTACAGTGATTTTTTTTCTTTGTCAACTTTTCACTGGAATGAATTTTAGAAATCTATAAAAACATAGTTATAACTAGTCCTTACACATTCATAATAATTTTATTATTATGTTATTGTATGAAAACATACATTTTCAAACTGAGTTTTAAGGAGAATCATGCTGAAAACCAAAATGAAAAATACAAAAAGAATGACAGATATATAGAATTCAAACATTCCATTGAGAATAAACTGTGCTCAAGGATATGAACAGTATGTTCATCCATTTAAATTTAGCAAAAGACGACATCTGGGTGGGTTTGATAACTGTATTCCCCAATCTAACTAGAGAGATACCAATGTAGCTGTGTATTTTCTGAAAAGATTGTATTACTCACCACTGCCTCGAAGCCTTACTTGAATTTGAGCCAAATCTGTCCTACTTTCAAGAATTCATTCAAAACCATGGCACAGAAACACTGTCAAACTTCTAGTAAGACTTGAATCCAGGGTAACAACATCACGTAAAAAGAAGATGCTTTGGTTGCAGGTGGAAGGTTAATATCATTTAGCTTAACGCTGATAGAAGGATGCAATGAAAAGCGAAGACAGTTCAGTTGTGAAGAGGCTTTTTACAGGCATTCACTAGGACCCGAGATGGAAATGAATAGTATCCAAATGATTACAATGTGATTGGTTAGAAAATTGTAAGAAAAAAGAAAAGAAAATGCTGACAAGAATAAGAAGGAGACTCTTTGACAGCTGTGGTATTTATGGGGCTTACAAGAATATACAATCACTGGGCTAAAGCTTTGGCCATCTTTTGCCATTTTATTTTGAAATAAACTAATGCACAGGTTGAGTAAATGGCTTCTGTTTGGGGTTAGGGAGGCATTTGTTCTACAAGTATGAAGATCTGAGTTCAAATCCCCAGCGTCTATGTAAAAACCTGGACATGGATCACATACCACATCATCACAGGATAGATAAATGAAGATCCGGAGACCTAGCTGGTCCTGAAGCCTAGCTGAAAGGTGAGTTTTTAGTTCAATAAGAGACCCTGCCTCAAGGCAGTTAGTTGGAGAAGTTGGAGAAACATCTAACATCCTGTTTTGGCGTGTGTTTGCAAACTCACAATCATGGGTCGGGGTGGGGGCGAAGAGAGAGCAATAGAGAAAGACTATAAACTAGTTCAATTTTACAATATGTTTTCTAAAAAAAAAAAATTGATGAACAAAGAAAATACCCTGAAAATTGCACATGTAAATCTTTACTCTTCTTGTACTCATTTCCCAAGTTAAGGTAATGAACTGATAGACCGTACTAAAGTGAAGACGGAAAAATGGTTCTATAGTGATCAGTCCAATATGAGCACTTGAAATCATAGTTACTCTTTTTTGGGAGTGAAGTTAATGTTGAAAATTGTCTGGCTCGGGTTCCTCTATTACTCATGCATTTTTTCTTGTGAGAGGCCTGATTCAAGGTCACAATCTTGAGTATTAAAGATCTCTGATAAATGTATGAGGTAGTTTGACAAACTACATTATTCACTTTAAACTTTTTCTTATCAAAGACGCCTTTTAAAAGAACTGAAATAAGTCACAAACAATTTAAGAAATATATTTATCACTCCATTTAATTACCATGTAAACAGAAGTTGTAAAATCATGTACAACCACCTCAGTTTTTTTCTCATTGCTCTTTTCTCAACTATATTTTCTCCAGATGGAGCTACAGTCAATCATGAGATTTATTGAGTGCTTGCTGTATACTGGCCAGTACATAAAAAATAATAGGAAATTTTAAAATAGCAATCCTTGTTCTCAAATAGTTTATACATCACATTTATGAATAAAGAAGTGTTGTAATACATCTTTCAGTATAGGAAAATTAATAGTTTGTGTGTGCAGTCATAAGTGATATGGGGGATTCTGTATTGAATTGGGCAAGAAATAAGTGTGTTATAGAAAAAAACAGTGATGAAAGTGAGAATTTCTCAATACAGAGCATACCACATGTGAATACAGACGAAGAATGTGCAAGTTCTATTCAGGTGATAGCAAGGACAGAAATCTGAACAAGACTGGAAAGAATGTTAAAGCATTCATCAGAGAGAAAGCAGATTTACGGAGAATTAGGAAGGGAAAAGGAACGGAGGCTGGGAAGCCAGTTACGAGACTATTCTCACAGTCCATTTGAAATGAGAGCTAGAGATAAGTGGTGACCTTAAACCTCAGCAAAGGGCAAACCAAGAAGAAGAAGAAATAGGCAGAATGTAGTGATGCAAAAAGTGGACATGGAAAAACGTAAGCAGTTCGATAATCAAAAACATTAGTTGGATCAAAGGAATTTTTTGAGTGTTTCACCCATGCTTTAAACTGAGCATTCTGACACTGCCAGAGTAAGGAGATAAAAGTCCAGAGCTGAGCTCAATTGCTACTGAAATACCCTATGGAGCATTTGGAAGAGAGAAATTCCATGCAATCACAAAGTGCTTCTTTAAATACGGTTTAGAAACATGCATATTCACTCTACTTGTAATTCCAAATTCATAAGAAAGAAAATGATGGAATTTTGTTCTCAAGTACCACTGTCTGGTTCTTTTTAAATTCCACATCTCATTTTGAAATAAAGAATTATGACCTTGAAATGAAAGCATTGGAATGATTAAGTCAGGACCAGCGTGTAAAGGTGCTTGATGCCAAGCCTTATTACCTGAGTTAGATCCCCAGGACCCACATGGGAGAAGTAGAACACAAACTCCCACAAAACCCAACTCCTCTGCATTTGAACCTACATACATGTGGTGAGAGAAGGAGGGGGGTGCAAGGGAGGAAATGTAAGAAATAAAATAAGTGAGTTTCTGAAGATCAATAGGCTCAGCTTATTCCTGGATAGAGTTCCAGTACCCTCAGTGGGGCACATCACAAGGTGTTGATCACCTCACATTTGTTGGATAAATTGGGAAAGGAAACTTGGGAGTTTCTGCGAAGTCCATCACAAAATAAGAGACAAGATTATCTTTCATTTGCTCCTTCAGTAAGTAACTTTACAATTTTAAGAAAGAGGGGAAATGTATGAGATTATCTTTCTACATCCTGTTTGGGGTTAGGATTTTACGATTCTAAGTATATTTGTGGCGGCAGATCAAAGATTCTTAAAGATTCTGCCAGTTACACAAATCATTATTCCTCAAAAGATTCAGACAGTTTAGTTCTATGAGGCCACCCAATATAGCTCATTGCTCTTAACCACAACATCCATTTCCCTAAACACATACTTTATATGCCCAGTCATTGCCAACAAAAACTTCTTTTTTCCAAAGGTACTTTTATACCTATAATTATTATTCTAGGTGGAAGAACAAGGATAAGATTAGCCTCATTTACTGGGCACAGGGTGAGACCCACCAGCAGATCTACCAATGAATTCAGTATGCAGAAAGACCTTAGTTTCTATCCTCTTCCAAAGAATTTTCCAAGCAGTAAATAAACCAAGAGTCCTTCACCATCTTTATAGAGGGGTTGTGTAAAAACTCATAGAAACCAGAGCAGTTTCATGTATTTTCAGCTGGGACAAATTTCTTAGCATTTCTATCTTATTTTTGTAATTTGAAAAATAAACACATATAGGGATATTGTGAACACTGAAGGCAAGGTATTTAGAAAGGTACTTTGCACAGCATAAGAATTATATTGCAGTTACCACTACAATTATTTTGCACATGAATGGCACAGCAACCTACCATCTACGAACAGATCAGAGCTAGCTGGCCCATAGAAAGAACAAGCCTACAGTAACTTTGACCTCATTAGTAATGTGTTCTGAGCTAGACAAAAAACAGGACTCCCAGAACATGGATTATTCAGATTTGCTGTCCATGTTAATCAAAGTCCCCAGATGATTGCTTGATATTCTGCTTTACTTTAGCTAGGTTTACATAAGCCCAAAACATCTGGATGAGAAGTGAAAAAATGCAGATGTTTAAGCCCCACAATGGAAAACATCCAGATGTCTCAAATTTGGATTTGTCATTTTGTTCTTTGTTTTAAAAGAAAGAGAAGCCAAGAGAAAACAAAATAAGAATCTACCATAGTTTGTATTTCCCTTAACCTGGGCAAAATCAAGCTGTTGTTTTACAGAACTCTAAAAAGTCCAAAAGCTGATTAGGGAGCTTTTTGATAATGGATCCAGATGGGATGTATTTCATTAAAATAAAAACCTGATCCATACCTACCCTTTATGAAAGACAATAGTTGTTACACTGAGACAATATATTGGAAGAGTTGATTATACTGAACTCCTGGGAAATTATAGCTGAGACGATATCAATAGTAAAGAAAGGTTTGCTAAAGAATCTCTCAAAATGGTGTTTATTTTGAAAAGGATCTGTCCTCAACTAAATATATAAATAGTGAAATCCAAAGAAGTACAAATATTTCTTCTGTTTTTGAAATTACCGTTGAAGAATTTTTTTTTTACCTTGAATATAACTCAGAGAGCTAACTACAAACATGAGCAATAAATGTAGCTGTTTTGGGAATATGAGTTGAAGATAATCGAAATCCATAAAGAAGTTTCCAAAGTGCCTCTCATCAGTGCCCTAAAACAATTTTCATGCTGTTAAGTTATGAGTGAGTTGCAACACTCTACCCTTTAGGAGTCTACTGAACTTCTGTATCAAGAAAAGAAACACATTGACTAAGTGACACATTAAGGATTCACATAATTTTAGAATTGAGTAAGAACTTCAAGGCTATCCCAATCTTTTTTTTATTTCATTCAAGGGAAAATAGGCTCAAAAATGAAGTGATTTCCTCAAGTGACAAGTGGACTGGGAAATACAGAAGCATACTATTATAAGTGAACTCATGGTAAGTTTTGGCAAAGTAATAGGAGATAGGGAAGAAAAATAGCAACTGAGAAACGTGAAGGAAGACATTGGTTGCATGGAGGATGCTACGAATCAAGTATAGGCATTGGAGTTATTTGAACAATATGAAGACAAGTTATGGAAATCCCATGGTAAATAAATATCACTGTAATTTGAATTCAATAGTGATACTCTTATGAATAATTATTTTAATGTATACAATATCATTCATCACAAATAACAGTCTTTTGTAATTGTCCCATTTTCCACAGTGGTTAAAAATCAGAGTGTACAATATTGTCTGGGTTCTGAAACAGTTTATTTGGCATGTGATGATGTAAAGTTTTAAGAATTGCTATGAATACTGAAATAAGGTATTGAAAAACTAAGCTCAGTTTTGGAGAGTGATTGTTATCATCAGCTAGTGCTCAACTGCACAAGCTCATAGCCAGCAAAACTACCTTCGCATCAAAGTCTGAGTCTCTATCACCGTCTTTGGCAATGTGTGTAGAGAAATTACAAATCAATGAATCAGAATGCTTCAAAATGCAAGGCTAAAATCTAAATAACAAGATATTCTAAGTTTTCCCAGTAGGAAAATAAACAGGAGTGTTTTTATCTCCTCAGAGTTAGCTGGTCTCCTCAATGCACACCCACTTAATAAGAGAAGCCTAAGGTAGAACATATAATTTCAGAGAGGATTACTATTCAAATCAATATCTTTACTCATTGATTTGTGCTATTATATAATGTTCATTATTTTCTAGCACAACAGAAATTTATTGGAAATAAGAATGTGTATATAAAGAAATGTAGAATATCTCTATAGAATTCAAAGCGCAACCATTACACTATACCGGACCATTTATCATTTCAATTTAAAAACATTAATGCTGCCAGTGGAAACAGAAAATATGTTGTCAGCAGTTTTCCTCGAGCACGATAGAACCACAAAGCCATAGACCAGGCAGTAAAACCTTGTTTAAAAAGCTCAATGCTTCAAGACAAGCCAGATTATTATGAGAGATATACTGTAAACTACTCATCTCATTTATTTTGCATAGGGGCCAATTCACATGAAATGAGCTTTATTGGTTTGAGAAATCTTTTTTTCTTTCCTGTCCTTTAATGTGTGTAAACCGAGTTCTGAGCCACATTGTGGAGGATGAGGGTCATTGATCTCCCTCTTTAGTTTTCTATTCTAGCCACAACCCAAGGTTGATTAAAAATGGAGAAACCAAAGCTGTACATGCTTCCTTCATTCATGGAAGTTCTTTCAACTTTTTTTCACCATTTTTCCAATATCAGTCTCCTTTAATCTCTTAAAACATGGGATTTTTTAAGTTGGAAGGAAGCTGGGAGGCCATCTAATACTCTTCTTTTAATGATGGAGAAAATTTTGTCACTTATCCAACATTAGAGAACTAATTAGTGGCAGAGCCAAAACTAGACTCAAGAGTTCCTGATTGACCATAATAATTTCATTATCCTAATCAAGCCTCAGCAATTCAAAGACGAGCTTCTTAAAAGCATTCACCCAGGGTTTGGGAGTGTAGTACAGTGGCAGAGCATTTGCTGAGCATGTGCAGGACCCTAAGTTCCAACGTCAGCACCTCAATAAAATAAAATAAATGTGCAACTGAAAATGTCCATATACTTATCTTTCTTTCGAGGTGAAGGACAACTTATATTATGAAAGCTTAACTTGTTCTTAAACTTACACTTTCTACTCAAAGTAACTTGGAAATTTCATTCTTATTTTATGGGGGACATTAGTGATGAAACATAGGATCTTATATATGCAAGGTCTATATACCCATTCTTTAAAAAAAAGGAACTTTTTTATTTTGAGATATCACTAAATCCTGGACTCATCTGGAAGCACTAGGGGTAGAAGTTATTTTCCACATAGTATCAGATATGCAACTTATAATGATTAGGATGAGAATTCGCATCTGAGAAGAACTATCAGTAACAAGTCTAAAACCAGAATTTGTGTATAAATGACTTCTAGACCTGAATTTACTGGATATTTCAGTACAAACAAATTACTTAAACTTATAGTCCCCTGATCTCTTCAGTGGCAAAATAGAGAGGAATATGATTATAACAAGGATTTGAGGAAAATGAGCATATAAAGTGCTTAAAAATGGTTCACACACAATAGAAGATGTAAGATTGTTATCTGATACTGTATAGAGGAAAAAGTTAGCTCAGCAAATTAATCTCCAACACTGCACATAGTAGGAACTGTTTTAAGAGATTTGAACCATAAAATGTATGCAAGGAGGAATGCTTCTAATTACTAGTCATGTCTACTCATTAAGCCTATTCAAGCATGCCCTTTCCTTGAAAACATTAGTGTAATCTTTATTCCAATTACTAGGTTCTTATCAACTGCATTCTTCTTCAAATTAGAATGTGATTCAAAGTTTACACTATGAAAACAGATCCTCCAACAACTCTGAATTAGTGAGTGGTGAGTGCATCTCAGTCTTTGCCTATCTCCCTAACACAAGCAATCCTAGACATTTTAAAGAAATAAGTAGTTTTCTTCAAAACACCGCAAATTTTTACTCACAGATATTCCAACAGGTTTGAAAGACCAAAAATATAAAGAGAAAGTTCAGTGGGTCAATAAGCCACTGCATAGTTGTGGCTTTTAGGCAATCACATGTTGAAATGAGTCAACAGTATAATGTAGATGCTTCGAAAGCAAATACGAGGCTAGAAGACAGTAATACCAGTAAATTGTCCGGTCTAAGAAAACCACTCAGCAGCAGACAGATGATGTCTGGAAGGCTGCACTCTTATCTGAACACCCACATTCTAATAAGAACTGTTTCAGTTCAGAAAGGTGTCAGAGAAGATGGTACAGATGATGAAGTTCCTGAAATTATGCCATGGAAGGGAGGAACTGAAAATTTTTGTTTTTCCTTAAAAAGAAGAAACTTTGCCAGAATATGACAAGGAAACGAAATTAGATTTATTCAGTTTAGTCCCTGTGGGAGAATCAGGATAATAACTAGAACTCATGAAGAGGCAAATTTAGGCCCAGGATCAAAAAATCCTGTCTAAGGATATAGACTACCCATAAACAGAATGTGCTGCTTGCAAAAGTGGTAAATTTTGTTGCTGTGAACCATCAGAGATGGGAAGAATACAGAAACTATTTGTAACTTAAGTATGACTTTAAAGTAGTTGATATCAAGGAACATTTATAAATCAAACCTGCGATTATAGCCCAATGATTATACATGCATATTGCCAAACTAACTACACTGACATCTAAGAAACACTCACCATTAGTAACAGATTAATCTTTCTACTTAACTTTTGTCCCTACTTCTATCCTCACCCTATCTGTGTTCCTCTCCCATTTACTCTGTTATCTTTTTCTCCACATCCCATTTTCTACCACTAATAAACACAAATATTTAATATTTAAGACATATGCTGAATTTATTATGTTGCAGGAACTCCTACTAGCCAGAAATGACTTTATGACTTGCTTCTTCTAAACCAGTTTTCCTATTACCCGAATGCTTCAAATTGACAACTTTATTTCACTCTTTTCTGAAAATGTAATAAAGTTATCCTAACCAGTATAAATTTATAGTTTACACCATGCATTTGTATATGCTATGTTTCTTCCTGAGATATTCCCAGTTAATCATAAAGTTAAGTGGAACTCATTCTTCAAGGCAAATATCTGATCCAATTTTACCTGACCTTTCTCCCCGCTTCAAGCCCACTGTGTCTCCTGTTCATTTGGATCATTAAACATAGACTTATTATGTCTTCAATTTCTATGTCTACCTAATTCACATTTGCTTTTCAATTGAGGAAATGATAATTCTTCCACAACCAGATAATTTGAATAGTCCTATTATCTGTGTGTTTTAGAATAACTTTCTGAATTTTTTTCATTTCTTCTTAGGTATTATTGTATAATCATAGATAATAAAAACTGCTCTATTTTTAAATCTTTCTTTGCATTTTCCAAAAGAATACTGCTTTGTTAGTGTGTAGTCCATGCTCAGTAAACTCTTAATTGTTTGTCTGTACTTGTAAAGTTTTACTGAGTTTCCTCTCTGGAAATACCATTTCGGTCACAGGGACACAGAAGTAAACAAAACAAATGGATACATGTCTCCAAAGAACTTACATTCTTAAATGTGGCCAATAAAGTATTTGAAATGTAGGACATATAGGAAGAAGAGTGAACATGAACTGTCCTTCTGTACACCCTTTATGCATGTCATCAAATTAACTTGAACTAAGCAACACTGACTTTACCATGTTGAACAATTATATAAACTACATTTGTCTCCTTATATTTTAGTGTAACCATCAGAGGTGCCTTATGCCATTCTGGTGTGAATGAAAGTAAGTTTGGGCAGCTTGAGATTTGTCCAGTTTAACTGGAGTCTTATCCAGTCTAAGTAGGTCCAAACGGAGTCAGCTACCACTAAGAATAGAATGGTTGAATTTAGCATACCTAAGCTACATCTGACCAGTCAACTCTATTCTTTGGTTTTTATAAATTCTGTGAATATAAAATCACATCATTCCTTGGAGATAAATGCAATTTAAGTCACAGAAGAACAGAAATTACAAATTAATGTGAAAGAAGAAATAAGTAGATACTGAATATTATATACTGAGCTTTTTTTTTTATGTGCAGGAAAACCAAGGTCTGAGACATGGCTCCTGATTTCACTAAGACCAGACAAGGAATAAAATATAGGGAAACAGAAAGTCTGTCAGGTCTAAATGAATGGTGACCATAGATACAAGAATGCCAAGTGTGAAATATAAGCACTTCTTCATATGTAACTACCTCCCCCATTAAGCCAAAGCAGGAGTATGTATAGAGAGCAGTGTTGAGAAAGGGAATGGCTTGAGGGCAGAAATGAGAGCTCCAAGCTGACAAGACCTGAACACGTCTTAGTTCTGATGTTGTGCCCCAACACACGAAGCTGTTTCTCAGAGAGTAGCCTGAGAAGTTGAAGGAGTTCTTTTTCTCCCCACTCTTCACTTCCCCCACACACCAATGCAGACTATGGAATGTAAGTCCACAAACCACCACATCTCCACTCTTTACCTTGTGAGGAGGCCAAAAATGTTTAGCTATGTCAGTAGGTCCAATAGCCAAACCTCATATTTTTATGCATAAATAATTGGGAGTATGTGTAACACTCTGTCCTCGGGGTTTTCAGGGACTAGGAGGGTGTAAATCATCTTAGAGTGCTGAATAAATGCAGATTGATAAAGAAATGTACACAGGTTTACACATATAAATTCGCAGATATTAATATGCTGGAACATTTTCTCCAGTAACCTACAAATAACAGCTGGACCTCAAATATTTGAAAAAGATTTATAAGTCCAGCAACAGTTCCTTTGCTGTTTTCTCCTTTAGGAGCTACAACTAGTGATTTTTATGTGACTTTCAACAGCTCAGCTAGGCCTCTGTAAGTTCCAGAAGCTTGAATAAGGAGACTCAATTTGAAAGTGTGATGGTTTATTCAATCACAAAACGAAGTCTTGATTTAGGAGGACCCTCTTAAGAAAGAGAAATCTCATGAGTGGAAAGTTTTCTCACAATCAGAGGCGCTTATGTTATTCTTTGAAGAATTCCTCTAACACAAATTTATTTAGGTTTAAATATGATACAATTCTGAACACATTCTAAGACCACTTTTATAAATCTGGGTAAAAATGTGGTTATATTCTTCAGGCAAATGTGCATATATTCCCTAGATAAACACTGGAATTAATGTTGGTAAGATAACATTCCAAAGTACATATGTATCTCCAAAAACCCTTCTACTGGTAGAATTAAGGGTGAGTTATCCCCAGACTAAAAGTACAACCTTTAGGTATTGAGAAAAGAATATAGTTAGAGAGATAAATAGGAAGGGGGAAAGTGGGTGATAAAATATAACAATGTCAAATGAAACAAAACTGCAAAGAATGTGTACACTCTAGAATTATCTATGTGATAGCTCTTATACACAAACACCTAACAAAAACAAAAAAATATTGCATGGATCATATGAGGAATTGTTAAAAGCAATGAATTTTTTACTCTGTAGAAACAAAAGCACACTATGCTTAAGGATAGTCTTTCAGAGTGTAGAAACTGTGACCCTTGGCTGCTATCATTTTTTCTATATTTCTTGCCAAACAAATGTTATGAAAGAATATCTCCAGGCATTTGCTCTACCCTGAGGGTTAAAACATGTACAGGATGGAAACTGGCAGAGTACTGAAGTTGGCGGACTCATCTGCCTCACTAAAGCTTCTAGAGACTTCCAAGGGCTCTAGGGATGAGGGAGTTGTCTTTTTTGGAGAAAATCAGGTCACAAAAAGTGTCCAAGTCTTCAGAACAATTGATCCATGGCAGCAGATATAAGTAGGAAACAAATCTGTTCAGTGTCGATCCCATGATCTCAGAACGCTGTATTTTACATTAAGAACATCTACAGGAAGTACTTTTGCCAGGACAAATAATCACAAACCTTTCTCAAATGGAAAAGCTGTGAACAAAAAGCAGAGACATTATGTTTTGGGAAGAGATAAATGATTGAGGCTTTGAGACAGGATTCTTTGTGGCTAACATTCTTAAAAAGAATTCTATGGCAGCTGAAATCACTCTTGGATATCTCTAGGTTTCCAACAATATTTCCATTCTTTTGCCTCTGTGAAAACCAAGATCATACTGTCACTTGTATAATTCAACAAAACTTTGTTCTAAGATCCTCTTATGGCTCTGTACTTTCCTAGCTACTGGGAACACAATCAAGAGCAAAATGGATATGGATCCCATTCCTAAGAAGTTCATTGTCTAATGGAGAAAAAAGACCAGTAAGCATGTAATTATATGTAAGTCTTTTAAGTGCATTAAGGGGTGTATGTGAGCTGGATATAAAGATGTATGTCTGCAATCCAAGCACATGGGAGGCTGAAGCAGAAGGATAGCATCCAAGGCTAGCTTGTACTACATAGCAAAATACTATCTCAAAAAAATTGTTAGAATGGGAAGTCAGTGAAGTGTTTACATTGCATGCACAAAAACCAGAGTCCTATTCTCATTGCTACATTAAGAAGGAAAAAACAGACACAGTGGTGCATGCTTGTAATCCCAGCACTCAGGAGTTGGAGGCAGGAGGATTAGAAGTTGAAAGATGTCTTTCACTACATAGCATGTTAAAAGTTATCCAGGGCTAAATGGATCTCTGCTTCAAAAAAAGAAGAGAGGAATGAAAAAAGAAAAGAAAAGAAAAAAGAAAAGAAAAGAAAAGAGAAGAAAAGAAAAGAAAAGAAAAAGAGAGGGAGAGAAGAGATAAAATGGAAAAGAAAAGTGAAAAGAGATATATTCAAGATATCGAGTATAAAAGAGAAAGAATAATGAAGTAAGCTTGAGGATGTGACTTGTTGACTGATAAAGGGGTAATTATGTATGCTAGGTAGAGAAGTATAAGAATGTAATTCCAAACAAAAAGACAGCAGATACAAAGCAATAAAGAAATCAAATTAGCACACACGTCTGATAAGCTGAAACAGGACATTGTTGCTAGGTATAAAATGTGACAGGTTAGAAAAAAATCATATAATAGTATTTCAGTTAGACACTTATTTTAAATGGTCGTCATTTTGGCATCCATGTGAGTTTTAACAAGGTGTTCAGTTAACCTAGATGCCCTAGGGAAACTTTTTGCTTTCATACTAGTACTGTCCAAGAATAAATAACTTTAACTCAAGAAGATAGCTCTTGACATTCTTGACTTTAGTTAACAGTTTTGAGGTACCATCTGCATAACATGAAATTAGCCATTGTAAGCTAGTTACAATGTTACAACAGGGAAACCCTGTCTTGAAAAACAAAAACCAAAAAAAAAAAAAAAAAAATGCCAGGCAGTGGTGGCGCACACCTTTAATCCAAGCACTCAGGAGGCAAAGGCAGGCACATCTCTGTGAGTTCGAGACCAGCCTGGTCTACAGACTAAGTACTGGGACAGCCAGGGTTACAACAGGGAAACCCTGAGTCAAAGAAAAAAATTACCTATTTTAAATTATACAGCTCACTAGTATTTACTAGATTTTTTTTTCAGATTAGTCATTCAACAGGTATCTAATTCTAAAACATTTGCATCACATCAAATTAAAGTGGCATAATCGCATACTTATTAAGCACTCATTCCTTTTTCCAGATCCTCACCCAGTCTTTGCCAAATTCTAATATACCTTTGGTCCTTAGTAATGTCTTTATCCTGGGTTTTCTCAAAAATTCACATAAACTTAATCTTGAAAGTACTTTTCTATCTGCTTTATTTCATTTTGCATTACATCGTTGAAGTTCATAAATGTAGCATGTGTTAGTAACTTGGGTATACCTCTAGGAAATGAGTTGCTTGATCAGGTGGTGGTTATATTTAACCTTTGAGGTAATATCAAAGTGTTTTTCTTAGAAATTGTACTAATATATATAATCCTAACAGCAATGTATACAGGTTTCATTTTTTTTCTAACTCACCAATAACATCAACAGGTTTCTAAAACCCATACTAATTTCACATGTTATATAATACATAATTTGTCCAATACAATAAAAATAAAGAAAATGGTATTTCAAGACCATATTGGTGGGCCATCACATCAGTTGAGAAAACCTTGGCTCATATCTGTCTATATACAGCATTAAAATCTATAGTTATCCCCATTTATCTACATTATGATCATCAAGGCTTGGGAGATTACCAGTTGGTAAAGTGCTTTTCACTCAAGCTGAGGACCTGAGTACAACTGATTCTTAGAATACCAGTAAAAACCAAAAATAAACGTCCATGATCACTAATAACTCAGTAATGTGCTTCCCAAGGAAGCAAAACCAAATGTTCATCCCTGAAAACATACATATAAGTAATATTATACAGACGGAGCAGATTATATTTAGTAATATATATGTATATACATATACATATATGCATGTAACAGCAATAACAGTGGAGGCCATGAATTTGAAAGAGTGAGAGAAGAAGTATATCAGGGAAAGGGAGGAAAGAGAAGGGGGAAATTATGTAATTAAACCATAATCTTAAAAATTTTAAAAAAATGAAAAATAAACCTTATCTTCTTTCTGGATATATATTGCAAACTTTAAAAAACAAAAGATTAAGGATGTATTGTACATTCAAGTATAGCCACAAACCAGAATAAGAAAGAAAATTGTACTAAAGTTCCATGATGGCAAATAAGAATATCTTTCTCCTATCTAAGGACCATATTTCTTCATTAACATTAAAGTCTATTGATGCTGTTTGCTCTGCTAAACTTCATTTATATAGAGTATCTGAGCCTGCTGCACCCCAGGGCCAGCTCAGGATTTCTTTATCACCAATTAGAGCTAAAATAATTTTTCCAGTGCTTCCAATTATGATCACACCCCCGAGGGAACTAGTTTCTTGGGTGGGGTGGAAAGCAAAGAAATTCATATGAAAAATCTAGTATTAAGCATCTCAGGCAGGCCAAAGCAGCTGGATGAGCAGCAGAAAGAATTCATATGAGCTTGGGATCAGATTATATGACCGGCCCGACTTCCAGAAAACAAGGCCAACTAACACTTGCCAAAACTAATTACTCCATAGATGACCACCACAGCAAAAGCTCCAAAATCCACTGATGAGACCAAAATCTGAAGAGTACTTCATCTTTAAATACATACATTGTGTGGCTGCAAATAATGCAGGATGAGATAGTAAAGAAGTTTCTTTGTACTCAAGTCTTTCCATGAATCTAAATAGGCAAATGAGTACGTAAGAAAGAGGTTTGTGGTACAGCTGAGCCACATGGCAGTTCTATTTTTAATTTTTTGAGGAATCTCTGAACTAATTTCCATGATGGCTTTATTTATTTGAACTCCCGCCAGCAGTGAATAAGGGTTCCTCTTTCCCTACACAGTCTTCAACATTTCTTGTCAAATTTCTTTATGGTAGCCATTATGGAATGAGGTAGATATCTCAAAGTAGTTTTAATTTTACTTCACTAATGACTAGGGGTACTGGATGCTTTTTAAAAATAGTTATTAGCCATTTGTGTTTCTTTTCATTTTGTTAGCACAACTGTTGATTGGGAGTTTTATTTCCTTGGTGTCTAATTTCTGTAGTTCTTTGGAAATTCTGGACTAAATATAGCTGGTAAAGAATTTCTCCTGCTCCGTGGGCTGTGTGTTTGTACCGCTGATAGTTTCTTTTGCTGTGCAGAAACATTTTTAGTGTGTGTCGTCCCATCTAGTACTATGCAGAACTGGTCCCTGTGTTATTGGAACTCTGATTAGAAAATGCTTGCCTATACCAGTATCTTGAAGATTAGTGTCTGTGTTTTCCATTAGTAGTTTCAGCTGCTATTATTTTTAATTTTAGAGATTATTTTTTAATTATATGTATGGGTGGGTATGTACACATGAGTGCCAGTGCCTGCAGAGACCAGGGTATAGGAATCTCTTGGAGCCAGAGGTATAAGCAGGCCTGAGCTACACAATGTGGCTACTAGGAACTAAACTTGAGATCTCTGAAAGAGTATTAAGCTCTCTTACATATGTATGCATGTAAACAAATACGTGGATCAATTCCAAAATTTTAGAAAGGAGATCAAGAGGAAGTTGATGATGAGGAAGGACATCATATAGGCAAAAAGATGCGTGACATGAATGATGTTATAAAGCTTTCTTTGTTTTGTAGTTTCAACTCCATCAGTTTCTCCCACTACCACAGTAGATATATAAATTCAACTTTTTTGTGCAATGAATTAGCAAGAACTATTTTTGTTTTCCAGAAGAAGCCAACATGTGTTATTGCTTTGAGGCAGTGATTGTGAAAGTTGGAATTTCTTTTTAATCCCATCAACCATTAATGCAATAGGAATTAGACAGGACTAGTCACTGAATGCATTTGTTACATTGGCACAGTTAGAAAAACTGTTTTTCTATTTTTTTTAAATATTGATCTGGACAGGAAGAGGATCTTTGTAACTTGATTTGTCTGTGAAAAACAATATCAAATCATTTTATTTTAGCACTATTTAATATGTTATTTGTATCATTATACATAAAATAAAGTATGATTTTAAAATTAAAAAAAGAAGACTTTTGGGTGTTTTGTTTGTTTGTCTGTTTTATTTTGCTTTGTTGGTTACATGGTCTTGTTATAGCTCTGGGTGGCTTCACAGTTATAGTCCTCTTGCTTCACCTTCTTGAGTACTAGGATAACAATCGTGATCCATCATCACCACACCCAATAAGAAAAACCTTCTTAGCATATAAGAAACAAGGTATCATAATAGAAGCCTGAAGAAAGGTGAGGAGAGCTTATATTTTTATTTAATTAAAATATAATTACGTCATTTCCCCTCCCTCTCCTCTCTCCTAGTCTCCTGTGTTCAACACCACTCTCAAATTCAAGGATTCCTCTTTTTTGAACCACTGTTGTTATATGTACATATGAACAAATAAACATATAAACACAGCAAGCATATACTTGTTCAGTGTTGCCTGCAGGTATATGTTTCTAGAACTGACCACTTGGTATTGGGTAACCCATCAGGGTTCTCAGTCATGAGGAAGACTCATTTTCACTCTTTTAGCAGTTGTTGTTTGTAGCTCATCTAGGGATGGGGCCCTTTGAAATTAACTCCCTCACCCTTCCACATTAGCATATCTTTTGGTTTTGCCATTGTTCAAATTTTGTGTAGGCAGCCATGTTGTTGAAATTTCATGAGTATAGTTCTTTATCATGGCTAGAAGTCACAATCTCATAGCACACTTCCTGCTCCTTTGTCTCTAAACATTCTTTCCCCTCTTCTGTAATGTTCCTTAGGCCTTAGGTGCAGTTGTGTATTGCAGATGTTATCAATTCAGGCTGGGCATTCCTCAGGCAGTTATTCTCTGCATTTTGACTGTCTGTGGATTTCAGAATGGCCTCCTTCTGCTGCATAAGGAGCTTCTATGATAACAAGCTATTATCTACACTTACCTGTCAGTATAAGGATAAGTGTTTACAATGCAGTGAGAAGTAGGGAGTTTTTGTGGATGAAGCTCTTCAAAATTCATTTCAATCTTCATTTCTCATTAATGGACTTACTATAGGTAAGTGCCAGAAGGGACACCTTGTACTGAAAGTGTGGTGAAGGGTGTCTGAGGTGAAGGGTCTCCTCCACCATAGCTAGGAGCAGTCATTCTCTTTTCCTTTTTATTTCTTTTTTCAAGGAGGACATTATCATTATTGTTCTCTTGTCACTAGGAGAACTGAGGCTTTGAGGCAGTAAGACCTTGCACAATTCATATTAAAGACCGGGAATAAAACCAGAACTCATTATAAGAGAAGATTCAAATGATTTGGCATTCTTTAGAACAGCTGGGATGTTAAGCTTAAGAGGGATAGTCTAGTGGGGATGGAATTTAATGAAAAAATTCAGCTCGACCCTTAAAACAATCTTGAAAATAGACTAGATGTTTCTCAAAGACAAGAATTAGGCACAAGTTATTTTATATGCATTCTTGGGTAGAAAGGATGCATTCTAGCATAGAAAGATAAACATATTTCATAAATATCTATCAGGTGATAAAACTATTATCTAACACAATTGTTAGTTAGGACTTATGCTTGTTAGTTTTATATCAACAAGCTAGAGTCGTTGGAGAAGAGGGAACGTCAATTGAGAAATTGACTCCAAAAGTCAGGCTGTAGGCAAACCTGTAGGGCACTCTCTGAATTAGTGATTGATGTGGGAGGGCTCAGTCCATTGTGGGTGGGGCCACCTCTGGGCTATTGATCCTGGGTGCTATTAGAAAGCAAGCCTAAGGAGCTATGTCAAGCAAGCCAGTAAGTAGCAGATGTCCAGTGTCTCTGCATCAGTTCCTGCCTGGAGGTTTGTCTGAGTTCCTGTCCTGACTTCCTTTGATAATGAACAGTGATGCCGAAGTGTAAGCAGAATAACACTCCTTCTGAGTTGCTTTGGCCATTGTGTTTCATCATAGTAATAGTAACCGTGACTAAGTCAGGGCTAGATTTTTAAAATAAAATAAAGTTGTTTAAATGATTGTATTGATTTTTCTATTATGTTGGTAGGTAGAGGTGATCCACAGCAGTAGTATGTGTAATAATTACAGGAATTCTGTTTATTTTCTTTTTGCACTGCTCCATGATTCCAAATGCCTGACTTTCAGCCATTCTATACCATCTATTGAGAGAAAAGAGCTGAAGAAGGGTGTGTTTAAGAACATTATCTGGACATTAAATGTTCCACTGTCACATTTCTGCCTGAGTTAACTACCCTGCTGAATTACCAATTGCCCCCACATTTAACAATTTTAAACAACTCAGAGTCATGTGGCTCAGGGATGTGGATATGTCATAGTTCCCTCTGACAATCAAGGTGTGCTAAGGTTGGGCTCCCATCTTTAGGTACAGTGGGATGAATCTGCTCTTAACTTGCATTACAAATAGTAGTATTCAGTTCCTTGTTGATAGTTAGTTCCTGAGTTTTCAATCTCATTCTATTGTTCATAACACACAGTTGTATGGAAATAGAAAAGAACACAGGGAATGAAAGCTTTATACAAAGTGGCCATATGAATGGTTACAATGTTATTTATTTGAGTGAAGAAGAAAGCCCATACAGTGTCTTTGGGAATTATTCAGTTTCTTATTTTTAAGGTATACTTTCAACATTTTTTACACATACATTGTGATGTACTTCATCCCATTATACAGATAAAGATTTTAAGGCTGAGTCTCATTAAGCAGTTTTTTTTTAACAAAACTCCAGTAACAATTATATTGGGTTGAAATAAGAAAGGGATTAATAGACAGAACAACCCTGTTAGAAATGGTCACCATTGGTCACCATTCTTTTGGCCTACATGTGGACAGCTTCACGTAGATGAGCGTGTGAGATCTTCCTCAAATGTTATTCATGTTTAAGTGCTATGTTTTTTGAGACACTACTGTATAATACAATAGAAAAAGAACCAAGAAATCAAACTGCTAATTGTATAAGACCAAAAAAAAACTGAATTGTAAATTTCTTCAGCGTATCATACTTGGCTAAATTTTCATTCAAAAAGTAACTGTGGTAGCTACCCTGATTTCCCTCAGGTAGATGGAAATGTGTTCTCTGTAAGGAGAACAAGGCACTTTAATTAACACATTGTTAATTTTCACAGACAAATACAATGCAGAAGGAAATAAAATAAGAAATGTAAATAATATAGTCCCTAAGGGAAATATAGTTTGCAATCAGGGACATGGGTCCCTGATTGCAAACTATATTTCCCTTAGGGACTATATTATTTACATTTCTCATTGTTGTGAAAAATATCAGACAAAAGCAACTTAAAGAAGGAATATTTTATATAAAGGCACATGGTTTAAGAAGGGATACTAGCCGACAGTGATGGCACATGCCCTAATCTCAGTACTCAGGGGGCAGAGGCAGGTGGATCTCCAAGTTGGAGTCCAATCTGTTCTACAGAGCAAGTTTCAGGACAGAAAGGGCTACACAGAGAAGCCCTATCTTGAAAAAAACAAAAACAAAAATAAAACAGATACTAGATGTTGAATTTCATGATACTTCCGTGTTTAAAATCAAATTCCTTTATATTTAATTAACTTCTATAATATCTTATGAAGTAAGTATCATTTTTCCACCCAAAATTCATGTCTAAATAAATAGTAATTAGAAGATAGTTCTATAATGCTCACATCCTTGCCTTGTTCTATTCCCTCCCACTCCTTCTGAAAAGTATTCCTCCCACTTAATACTCTATATTTCACTGTGCTTCTCTCTTTGTCTTTATTTATCACTTACTCTCATTACTTAACATCATTAAAAATGTCAACCACAGTGCAAAAGAATGAGACCACCATGACATGACAGACAAGAAATTGGAAACTAAAACGCAAGCCATATGATTCTATGTTTTATGAATTTAAGGAAAGATATTAAAGTTTGAACAGAAATGGTCAAAGACCCCCATAGCTTTTCACCCAAGTGAGTTTAAAAAGTAACTGTCCCCCTAGGTAATAGAAGAAGAACAAATTAATAAGATTGATAGTCTTAGTGTATAAATGCTTTAAAATTGGCAAAGGAGATCCATAAGGTAGGAAAAAAAAAAAAAGAAAAGAAAATATTCCAAAGAAAGCATTATTAGGAAAAAAAAAACTCTGAGAACACTATTGAGTACATTTTCGTTGGCCATCTACTGCTGGACATGAATTCTGCCTTAAAGTGTGGTTTGTTTACCCTGGGAGACACCATTGGAGAAAACTAATTCTTCATTTGCAAGAAGTCAATTGGAGATAGCTTCTGGAATAGGGGTCGGGGCTTTATCATCTACTTTCAAAAAAAAAAAAAAAAACACCTTAAAAAAAGGAAGAGAAAACAAACAAAAAAACATATTCTAACATGGATTGAAAAAAAAGAATAAAAAGAGGGAAATTATATTATATAAAACAAGTAAGAAGAGAAAACAACCTGGACCAATGAGATGGGCAATTCTTTAATCCAACATACGGCCTCACAAGCAAGGTTAGTCTACTTGGATATGCTTTGACTTGGGATCAGTTGAAAATAGGTGGACTTTTACCAATCTGAATTCAAATTTTTTCCTCAAATCACAGAACTCAAGATGATTTACTTTTTACATATCTTAAAACTTTCCTATTCCCTGTCCTTCTCTTTTAATGCAAAGTTTTTCTTTGTTTGTTTGGTTAGTTTGTTGTTTGACTGGCTGGTTTTGGTTCTTTGAGACAGGGTTTCTTGTTGGAGAAGTTTATTTTTATTTATGTTTGAAATTGTTTTATGCACTGCTGGGTGAGGGGATATCCTAAGTTCTGTCTGTATTGCTTGCAGGTGTTGGATTTCGGTGGGGGGGTGTGCCTAATTGCTAATGATCTGCATGTGCTATCAGTAAAATACCTGAGGTGTTCTGAAAAAATAAAAACACCTGAGCTGAGATCCTCGAGGTTCCACTGTTGATTGAGTCTGGTGCTGACCAGGATGATGGTTCCTTCTGCTGCACTCTGCCTCCTTGTCCTGTTTTCTGAGATGCTCCAGCAGCAACATACTACAACAAATGGCATACCAAAATGGGGCACTGACATCACACCAGCTCATACAACATGGACACAAGGAAGAACAAGAAAAAGAAATTCCAGACCTCGCAGAGCCCATTTTGTTTTGTTCTCTTTGTTTTCTGTAAACCTGTCCAGTTACTAGTGAGATGGACTTGACAAGACACATCTGCTATGGTGGTGAGAACTCTACCCCACGAGGGAACCCTTCCTGCAGACAGGGTGACCAGTTGTTTTTCAACTGCAAACCAGACCCTATCTTAAAATCTGGGACGTGTTTCCTAAGGGTCAGTGCATGGAAACTGTCTTCCAGAACTGGCTGAGTTTATATCTTGTGCTGGGTTTCTGGTTTTGAAGGCCATGAAGTGGTCTTTGGAGAGCAGCCGAGGCTTGGCACTATGAGAAGCCAGAAGAGGCCGTTGGTAAAAGTGCAGCCTCATTAGTAGTTGAAGGCCCAGAATGAAGGGGTCATGTAAAAAGAAAAAAAAGTTGAGGCTTGGCACCATGAAGAGAGACTATGTGAGGCTGTTTGTGAAGGTGCAAGCCCAGATTGAAGGAGTCATGCAGAGACATTGAGGCTTGGCACCATGAAGAGAGCCCATGAGAGGCCACTGGTGAAGGTGCAGCCCAGTTGCAGCAAGGGACCCCAGCAGTTTTTGAGATGCCAGTACCATGGGACAACCACCAAGAACAGCAGCAGCAGTGGAGTGGAGCCAGCCAGACCCTAGAGGACAAGATGTGTGTGCTGCAGAGGGCAGAACGCAGGGCCAGAGAAGTAATCCAAGCCCTTTGGAAGAACCCAGAAGATCGTTGAGTGAATTCCAGATAAATGGACATTGATGTTTTTCTGCTGCCCAAAGACTTTGTGAAAGTTTGATAGATGTTTGATATCATTTGGTCCTGTGTGGTAGCAACTCTTGTGATTGTTCCTCTTGTAAATGGTTTTGCTGGTGTAGTGTTAAATTGTGTTGTAGAGAAATAGCATTTTTTTGATTGGCTTATACAGAAAAGAGGAAATGTTGGGGAAGTTTATTTTTAATTATGTTTGAAATTGTTTTATGCACCGTTGGGTGAGGGGATATCCTACGTCTAGGGTGTTTTGCATTGTTTGCAGGTGCTGGATTTCTGTGCTAATGATCTGCATGTGCTCTCAGGAAAATACCTGGGGTGTTCTAAAAGTATAAAAACACCTGAGCTGAGACGTTTGGGGTTCACTGTGAGTATGGCACAGGCCATAATGGTGGTTCCCTCTGTGGAGGTCTGGCAGTGTTTCCACATATGAATATGCCTTCCGTGTCATATTCTTGCTGAGCCACCCAGCAGCAGTGTATTACTACAGTTTCTCTGTTGTAACTCTGTCTGTCCTAGAACTCACTCTGTAGACCAGGCTGGCCTTGAACTGTATATATATACACACGTACATTATATATATATATATATATATATATATATATATATATATATATATATTATAATAAATACAGTACTAAAATAGCAGGGTTAGATTTTTTCGTTCATTTTGGTTTTCAGCAGTGGTCACATACCAAAGGCAGGCTTCATATGTTCTTTGTTTGTGATGGTGGCCTTGAACTCCTGATTCTCCTGACTCTACCTTCTCAGTGTTGGGCTTATAGGCATGTGCAACTATGTTGTAGCATTTACAAAAGGGTTTTTAAATGCATTATACAAGAATTTAGAGGTTCCATATCAATCAATGTTTGAGATGGGAAAGAGAGAAGCAAGAAGAGAGGGAAGAAAAGGAGGGACCCTATCCCAGTAACACAAGTTCTCCTCCTTTTAGGCCCAACAATATATTTTTGGCACTTACAGAGATGAGTAGAAAATAAGAGAATAAGTAGAATTATTAGAAGGCCAAGATAATAAATCTAGGATTAGTTAATTAGTAACTATAAAAATTAAGGTAACTGTTTTGCTTGAGATGTACAGTGAGTTTTGCAGCATGAAGGGCATATGTAGTATCATTTACATACATGTACTCATACCTTTATGACATAGTTAATTCTGTTCTATATCCACCCAACCAACCAACAAGCTGACCAGGAGGTAACCACATAGAGTAGGGTTTCTTCATAAAATTCCTGCAATCACACTACTAAAAGCCAACAACCAAATTACTTGATCAGAATGAGACATTGGCCACAAAACATAAGCACCCAAATAAAAACAGGAAAAAAATGAAAGCTCTCAATTAAATTGGAAAATAAAACAGAAATTCTTTTTTTGGTAATAATTCCTGCAGAAAACATGTTGACACCATGATAAAATATCTAAATACAAGAAGAGAAAAACAAAGGCACATAATTAGGGGGCATTTTATTTTCATTGAAATGTCAATTGTCCTCTTTTTTACAAAATCACATAAATTATATAACATCACAGTCCTTCAATAGTGATAAATACTTCTAAAATGGACAGCAAAAAAGAATCAGCTCTATTTCATACTGAAAATGTATTAAATGGACCTGAGTATACTTTTTGTCCTTTATAAATGAAGTATTATATTTATGTTAATGAGCTATAAAGAATTCTCCTAATGGCACTGTCATTTGGTATGATTTTAAAACATGTAAAAATTCTTAAATTTTTAATTTTAATTCATAAATATAAAATATTTAAATAATATTTGAAGAATGTTACATCAAAACAGAAAAATCTTCATTCATTAAGGGCTTCATTTGCATAGTTGAAACTAAATACCAAGCCAAAGTTATAAACTCAAAAAATGCATGTTCAAGGTGGCAGGTGGTGGCATATGCCTTTAATCCCAGCACTTGGGAGGCAGAGGCAGACAAGCTCTAACCTAGCAAGCAAAAATACAAATAAAATGGGGTTTGTAAGCTAGACAGAACTTTGTCAATATTGTTGAGAATTAGTTTAAAGGAAAATTCACTGTGTGTACATAAAAATAATAGCAAATGTTACTTGAAAAACAATACCATGATTCTATAGAAGAGACTCTGAATGTGAAAGCTATTTAGTATGGAAAAGGTATATATTCCTTATTCATGAGTCCAAGAATATTGTAGGAAGACTACCTTTGCACATCGATGATATTGTTAGAGTATCAGGGTATCTCATTGAAAATGACTAACAACTAATATGAATAAGATCTGGAACTCAAGTTTGCCTGAGGGGTAGAAGAGACAAAGCATATTCTATGATTATATATCAATCTCTTTCAACCTCCCTGGCCTAATGGATGCTATAGGAGAAAGGGAGAAGTACAAAACTCATTGTGAAATTTTCTTATGAAGGAACCCATCAAACCAAACTCAAAAGTTGGAGAGAAATCAGTATCTTAAAATTACTATCTCTTAAGAGTATTAAAAAGGAAACTTACTAGCAATATTCTTTGCCATGTTATTTATAGATGAGAAAAAAGTTAATGCCTTCCTCCATCCTTATTCATGTAAAACCATTATAAATGACACTCAAACTTGTACCTATATGATACAATCTAGAATTCAAAATCTTCATCTGGTAATTAAAACTATTTCATTCACTCAAAAACTGATCATGGTGGAATGGTCAAAACGGATAGCACCCACAAATCAGGAAATGTAGATGAGAACACACGGATCAGTTCATCATGGAGTAATGTTTGTCCACAAAGGTCAATATCAAATGGTATACAGATTTAAACATCTTGAGATACATGTTAATAATTCTATCATGAACAATAAAAATTTTCCTCTTTCCCCAACAAGTCCATGCTCACACAATAATAATAATTTTTTAAAATGATGAATCCAACAACCCTCAATCACAAGTGTTTCAGGACAGAGCCACTCTCTCTTTCCTTTAAGGTATTCTCCACTTTGAATGAAAATCAGATTTGTAAAATTTCTTGCATGAATTAAAGTGTAAATTTTATTTTTTCATGGGGAAAGTGATTAAATATGAAAGGAGAAGGGATATATGGGAAGCTATATTTGTTTTCTTGTTTGTTTTCAAATGAAGGAGAACTGACAGTCAAGCATTTTGCCTCTCACCATACATTGCTCTCTCCAGAGGAGACTAATGTAATCACTGTTTTCTTACATTTCTTGGAAAACAGTATTTTCCTGACAAAAGAGAAACACAAGCAGTACCCTTTGTATTTTATGTGTTTGAAATAATATTGCTTGACCCCCTTGTCAACCCAGAAACCCAACTGGAATTGAATAATTGTGAGAGTACAACTAAGTAATGTTTCATTTGCCCTGACTGCAAGATAAAGCCACATTGGATATATTTGGCTAGTCTAGGCACGTGTCCAAAGTTTCAAAAGTGGATCAACTACTCAAAATCATTACATGGAGACATCCTGTCCATAACTGACTTGACATGTGACTTGAGCAAGATGCTTTGCTTTATTCTTATGTACTAAAGTCTGAAATTCTAGAACATAGCTAAAGATACAGATCCCTAGAGAAACCATATCAGAAACTGTAATTTTATTTACTTCCTTCCCCTTTATTTTTGAAAAGTGCATACAGAACATAAAACTCACCCCTCCATACTGAGAACTACTTTGCTCTTTGCTGCTATCAGAGGGTAGCAATGGGCAAATCATGATCCTCCAAGTATATTCTAGCTCAACATAACATCTGAGATATCAACATCCAGACTTGTAGAAAGGGGCATTCTAGGCTAGCACACATTTTCTTGACAAAGAACAAGCTAGGAAACAACTTCTGTTTCTCTCTCCTCATTCAAAGCTTGGTAGGATGCTGACGGAACACTTGATCTTACAACTCTTTTAGAAAATGTAAATGCTTAGGAAGATACTAATTCATGTTGTGATTAAATAGCATCAGGAAGTGTCATTTGTTGTGGCTGTATGCATTACCACCTAGGTAAGGAAATTTAGAAACTCAGTCAGTCCAACAGGTGAGTATCTATTATGGGTCAGGAACTATGCTAGATAGTAAAAAGCAAGGCCTTTTCTGCCCTAGAAAACTGTGTAGAGAAAGAGGGACAAATAATAAAGTCTGAAGAGATCAGGAATGAGAAATAGGATGTCTCTTGGCATGCACTACAATGTCTCAGAGCTTTTCAGTAAAGTTGCCCATTGTTGAAATCACTAACAATCATATAATCCTTCAATCACTTTTAACATTAAAATGTCACATATTTGTTATTTTATAAGACACATTAATTGTTGTGTAAAAGATGCCCCCCAGCTGTTGGAGGATGAATATGTTATAGAACAAGTGCTGGCAAAGTGGGCAAATCCTTGGCATGGTGTGAAAAATAAAGAAGAGCCAGGTTAAAAAAAAAGAATCCAATAAATACAGGCTTGTTCAGTGAGTGCTTGAATACTTGAATAGATCCTTAGAAAGGGATTAGCTGGTGCCAGATAAAAATGGTACATATATGGCACTGAATAGAAAAAGGAGCTCCAAAAAAGGCTTAGATATGTGACTGAATGACTGACTTATACTGAGGTATCAAGAAAATGTAGGATGGTCGCTGAAGTTCTTTTAGGTTTGTGGTTTGTGTATGTTCTGCAAACTTTTAAGATGTCATAGACTAGTGGCTGGCAAATTATGGCCCCACACACTAAATCTGGCCACCACCTGTTTTTCTATGATCCACTAGCTAAAAATGGTTTTTACATTTTAAGTGGTTGAAAAAATAAAAATAAGAATAATATTTCATTAAAGGGAAAATATCTGACATTCAAATTTAAAAGTCTGTAAAATGTTCCACATGAACAGTTATTTTTATTTACTTATGAATTATTTCAGGTGGCTTTGGGGCTACAATGACATAGTTAATTAGTTGCAGTGAAGACTGTATGGCTTGGAAAGCATAACATTTTTGATATCTGACTGTGTATTAAAAAAAAGTTTGCTGATCTCTGCCATAAAAGATAATATCTATGAAGTTTCACAGAATTGGATCTAAGACTCCACTCTCACATTAGCAGCACACTTAATATCTGTGAACACCAGTTTTCTTATATGAAAAGCAGAGATGTTACTAGTACCCTTACAGAATTCAAATGAGGTTAAATAATGGAAATGTTAGCACAATGTCAGCCATGATTTAAGCATTAAATAAATTAAGACTCGTTATTACAAAGGACATTCACTCTACGAGTCAGAAACAAAAGACTTGGAAGTATCTGTAGACAATGAAATAGTCCTAAATGGCAGTTTTAATGTTTTTGTTAAGATGCATCTTATGAAGAAGATCTTACCAGAAATCTGGAGAACTGCCCAATACTTGCAATCAATTCATCATCAGAACTGTCTATAAGTGAACTGTTCACATACTGCTCTAAGGATCACTCCATAGGAAAATGGTAATTCTTATTCTAGTCTGACTGGATAGTGTACAAAAAGGGTGACTTCAGTTTTTAGTTGGCATGTTGGCAGTGTTAAGTGAGTGTTATCAGTCTGTTACAAAGCTAAGGTGAAATCACATACAATGAAGCTACCTGAAATGAAAAATTCTGAAGTTAGATAAAAAGGAACAAATGGGAAGCCTTGGCATAAGCCTCCTTATTTTCTTTTCCCTTTTATTGAAAATAGATTATTTTCTCATATAATATACCTTGATTACAGTTTCCCCTCCCTCTACTCCTCCCAGTTCCTCTCCACCTCCCCTCGCATCTGGAACCACTCATTTTTTGTTTCTCATTAGAAAAGAACATGCTGGTAAGAGATAATATTAAAATAAAATAAAATATAAGATAAGATAAAACAAAAAAATCACTTCATAGATAGACAAGACAGAGTGACAGAAGAAAAAGAGCCCAAGAAAAGGCACAAGAATCAGAGACCTACTCGTTCACACACTCTGGAGTCCCAGAAAGACACTAAACTGAAAGCTATAGTTTATGTGCAGAGGACCTAGTGCAGGACCTGTACAGGCTCCTTCAGTCTTTGTGAGTTTCTATGAGAATTTTTTCATGTAGATGTAGAGGGTTTTGTTTTCTAGGTGTACTCCATTCCCTCTGGCTCTTACAGTCTTTCTGCCTCCTCTTCCATGGTGTTCCCTGAGCCCTGGGAGAAACGATTTAATGAAGACATCCTATTTAGGGCTGAATGTTGCAAGGTCCACCATCCCCCCTTTGTGTTTGTGTGATGTCTAGCTATGGGTCTGTAGATTTATCAGTGCCATCTGCTGCAGGAGGAACCTTCTATGATGATGGGTGAATAGGCAGTAATCTATGAGATCTACGAGATTAGGAGTTATTTTATCACTATATTTTTGTTGTTGTTGTTTTATACCAGAAGTATTTTGGTTTTACCCTAGGTGCCTGGGCTATCTAGTCTCTTGTTCTTTGTCACCCAAACATTATTGGGTGTGGGATCCATCTCATGGAGTGGACCTTAAGTCAATTCAAACACTGGTTGGTTACTCCTACAAGATTTGTGCCTCCATTGCCCTACCATATTTTGCAGGCAGGAAACTTTTGCAGATCAAAGGATTTGTAGCTGACTTGGTGTCTAAGTTTCTCTTCTGGTAGCATGTACCAATGATGCTAAAACAGGGGTGAAGGTTCTATGTAGACACCAGCTTGACTACTCCATGCTCAGTGAGATGTCTAGGTGTTGTCTTCAGCAATGGACCTTGCTGTCAGTTTGTGGAGAGCAACCTATTGTCTTAGCAACAGCCTGGGTTATTTGGAGAGTTCCATGGGACCTCTTTGACCAACAACGCAATTAGATGTAACCCACTCCCAATACTAGGAGCTTCTTTTGATGACATGAGATGGCCAGTTGGGACTCTGCCTCCCCCATTATTTAAGCCTCTTTCTTGTAATTCTTATCACTTTTCCAATCAACCCATACACTTGAGAGAAAAGACTGAAGACAATGCAACTTCATTAAAGCATATGAAACTGAAGAAAATACCTCTTCTTGTTGGTTTTAGTTTAAAATAAGAATTAACCATCCTGATTTATTGTAAAATATTCTCTATAATCAAGAGTGCTTACAGTTCTGCATGGGCAAAAGCAGCATGAAATTTCTTTTCACTTAACGAAGAAAAGGATAAAAGATGGAAAGGAATAGTGAAAGGAAGAAAGGGGGAGAGGAAAAGGGGGGAGTGAAGGAAGGGAGAAGACAAGGGAGAAAGACCAGTATATATATTGATTAAAATTATTGAAAGAAATCATAGACAGTACCCTAAAAGATAGCATTATTAGATAGTATTTTCTGAGCACAACTCCATTTGCCCAGGAATTAAAGCCAACAACTGACAGGTGGGACCACCTGAAACTAAAATGCTTCTGTAAAGCTAAGGGAACAATCAGTTCAGTGAAGATGACAGTCACAGAATTGGAGAGAATCTTTGCCAGCTACACATTTGACAGAGAAGAAATATGCAAAAATATGCAAAGAAACTTAAAAATGAAGAGTCAAGGAAACAAATGACCCAATTAAAAAAAAATGGGTTGATGTTCAAAACAGAGTTCTCAATAGAAGAAATAAAAGTGGCTATGAAATACCACAAAAAGTGTTCATCAATCTTAGCATCTAGGGAAACGCAAATTTCATCTCACCCCAGTCAGAAAGGGAAAGGCCAACACGAAACTGACAACAAATGCTGGTAAGGCTGAGGAAAAGGGGAACACTCATGAAGTGCTATGTAATTGCAAACTGGAAATCAGTATGGAGAATCCTCAAAATACTGAAAGTAAATCTATCACATGACCCAGCTGTCCACTCCCTGGCAAAGGCCCAGAGGATTACATATGCTACTCCACAGATACTTCCTCAATGTTCATTCCTGCCTTATTTGCAATTGATAGGAAATGGAAACAACCTACGTGTCCTTCAACTGATGAATGGATGTAAAAATGTGGAATAGTATTCATCTGTACAGAAAATTGAAATAATGAAATGTTCAAGTCAGTGGATGGACCTAGAAGTGATTGCACTGAGTGAGGGAACCCAGACCTAGAAAGACAAATGCTGAAGTAATCACAGAAACCAAAGGGGGAGAAAGGGAGCTTGAGAAGGAAGTAGCAGGAAACAGGAAATATGAAGTGGGAAATGGAAAGATAGTGAGGGAACCTCTAACAGGGGAATAGGAGACAGGTCAATTCAGAAGGAGGAGAAAGGAGTAAAAAATAATATCAAGGTTGTGTGATAAAGCCTCAGGAGTCATAATTATCTTTACCTAAAATTATACTCTAATACATACATGCACTTTAAATGTATGTATATCGTAATGGAAGTTATGCCACTTTGGCTGACAACACACCCCATAAGCACCACAGACGAACAAAATTGCCAGTACCTGTCACGAGAAGCCTCCTTTCAAGTTTTCAGTCAGGTTCGTCCAAACGATGCCCAAAACAATATAGGCTATTGCGCTTGCCCTTGAATGCCACTTAGAGGTTGAAAGTAAGTCCCTATTGCTGAAAATGCAGCACACATAGAACATGGGTTACTCAGACTGGATCTAACATGAAAGTATCCATGAAAGTATCTGTAGTACCAGAAAGTGCTATGCAAGCTGCCAAGGGAAGGATGAAATTAATAGCAGCACTGAGCTGGACATCTATGAACCACAACAATGAACAGTATGGCAAGATATCTGTAAAGGTCAATACTGACACCAACATCAGCTAACTAAGTGGACTTAATGCCTTGTATACAGGAGCGAGATCATGCCTAGTACTAGAAATCTAGCCAGCTACCTAGGTCTAGGGAGATCATGGATCTTAGAAGAAAATAATCTACTACCACCATTTTGGTAGACCAACAAAATTCTTTAAGTGAATTCTAAATCTTTTCCTTATACCCACAGATAGTGTAGCTATCACTGCCCACCAAAGCACTTCTTTATACATCAAATTGAGACCATTACAGAAATCCACGAGATTCAATACAAAGATCAATGGGTTGTGGCAAGCTCAATCCCAAGGGATACACCGTCAGCAAAGCTCCTACGTCTATGGCTCCAGAAATAACTGATATTAAGGAGCAGACATATTGCAAAAATCAGAATACCAGGAAGACTGCTCTTAGACTCCCTTTCTTAGAAATGACTCCATCCATAAACAATACCTGAACAATGGCAATATCAATAGATACGGTAGGGATTTGAATAAGAATTTCCCCAATAGGCTTGTATATTTGAATGCTTACTCACCAGGGAATGGCACTATTTGAGAAGGATTAGAAGGTTTAGGGGGTGTAACCTTGTTAAAAAATGTGTCATTGGGGAAGGGAGGCATGGAAGTTTCAAAAAGATCACACCAGGCCCAATGATTCTCTCTCTTTCTCACTACCTTCAGATCAGAATGGAGCTCTCAGCTACTGCTCCAGTGCCATGTGTGCCACCATGACCACCTCCATGATGATAATGGACTAAACCTCTGAAACTTTAAGCAAGCCCTCGATTAAATGTTTTCTTTCATAGGAATTGTCTTGGTCATAGTGTCTCTTCACAGCAATAGAACAGTGACTAAGACAAGCATGTTAAAAGAGAAGGAAGAAAATCTCATGGGATCCTGTTCCTAAATAAAGAGCTGCAAGCAACTAATGAGTTCCTAGAGAGGGAGAATGGGCGTCTCCTGTGATGATCCCCTTGATTGTTTATCTAATACAAAGTTGTCATCTTTGAAACCATGTACACAAAAACAGCACATACGGTTTCAGTAGGCTGTATTTGTGCACATATATACATACACATGTATATGTAACCATAATAAAAAGAGGCTTTCAAATTTGAAAGAGAGGACATTGGAAAGGTTATAGGGAGGGGCATAGGGGATCTAAAGGTAGAAAGAAGAAGGAAGTTATGTAATTATATTTTCATTATTAAAAATGTAAGAAAATTTTAAATAAATGTTCAACAAATAAACATTTAAAAATCTGAAAAGTACTTAAAAGCCCATAAATAGTTTGAATGAACTATGAGAGATCTAGGCTGTCATATATAATATAGCTACTAAAAACTATGTGCTGAATTTTGGCAGATTGACTAGTAAAATATCTATGAAATTTTTAAATGAAAAAAAGCCAATAAAGTTATAAATGTGTTAACTTAATTGAAAATGAACATTGATAAGAGTTTATATGCATTTTTAAGTGTACAGTAAATTTTAAGCTATCTGGTATGCCTAAGTTTAAGGAGGGTGGAAATATCAACGTAGAGATTAGGCTAAAATTTTGTTATTGTTATTATTATTTATCTGTACCTCTATGCGGTTTTACTTTAGTATGTTTTGAAACGAGATTTTACTATTTTTTAAATTTTAGTAAAATTGGCATTTTCTTTTATTTGGTAAGTACTAATAAATCAGAATTGTTTTTCATTTATGTATTGTCAATTTATATATCTATGCATTGAATGTTGTAGTTTTATCCAATTTTCCATTGGGCAGTTTATTTTCTCTTATTTTGTAAATGTTCCTGTCTACTGATGATATTAATGAGTAGTCATATGTGTTACAGAATTTCTCTCTTTTACATTCAATAGTGTAGTTTTCAATGCAGTCAAAATTGTCAAATTTTTCTTGCATTTTTAAAACATTACACTGATGTCAATTATTTATATGAAATTTGACAAATCACTGATAATGAATGTAGTATATTCGTATCCTCCTAATTGCTCAAAATACAAGATAGCCAACTATCTTTGTATATGTTTGTGTATTCTAATGTGATCAAAAATAAAGTTATGGAAATGAAAAGCCCAAATCATTCATGTTTATTATCTCAGTGGAGCAAGATGAGGACCAGACAAAATTAGCATTTTTTTACATTTCTTTGTGTGATTTGTTGTGTTACAAAATCAATAAAGCTATATATGACCATGAACCTTATAAGTGGAAAAGTCTGAAGGAATAGCACCACTATGCTTTCAGCATCCTTGGAGGAAAATGCATATTTTGTGGGGCAAGCACCACTCTCTGAACTTGGAAGCAGTCAAAGGTAAAGAATCTACTAGATATGTACTATAACTGTTGGATGTGTAGCACAATCATTTAGATGCATTCCCAATGGTGATTCATCACCCACCTCCCTTACATATGCACTCGCTGACATTGAAGACTCTCCTTAATGTTACAACACTCTGAAAAAGAGTAAAACAGAGAAGATTGTGGTAGATATTCGCAGACTATATATATATTCGTAAGAGAGCACTGAATATGGTTATGCTTTGAGTGGGAGGAGGTTAAGAGAAAGAGGGAAGGAGTGGTGGCAAAGTCTGCATTGCTTGGTGCTTGCTCCCTATATATAAATAGCCAGTTATGTCTCTTCATTCTAGCCCAGTGCAGCATTTGTTCTGTGACCCTACATAAAATGTATGTCTCCTGGGTGTGACTTAAGGATAGTACATGTCCTTTCATTAGAAATAGAATCACAATGTCCTCTGGATAAATAGCCCAAGACCACAATGTGCAGCACAGACACAAAGGGAAAAATAATATCATAGCTTCAAACAATAAGAAAAGACAGAATTGCTTTAGTTTAATTTTTCTTTTAACCCACAATATTTTCAAATGCAATTTCAAGGCAGATATTTATCTCATTTCTGCTTGAAATATTTCCAGTTTTATTAGAGAAATGTGTCTTTTAGAAAACAGCCATTTGTAGTGACAATTATCAAAACTTTCTTGAATTGCTCCAAATTTTACCTGTTTATACCCTCTTCTGTTTGTTCTTTTTCTTTATGACTTCCCATTAAAAGCACCAAAAGACAGCTTCTGAACCTCCCTACACCTTCTTTCTCTTCAAAGTGCTATCCATCATTTCCAAATAAGTCCTGATTCAAAATGATTCAGCATATACCTTTCTTAGTTAAGAGACTGCTAGGCTTTTTTAAAATGTGACTCCAAAACAGTAGCCCCTCCTAAGATTTCTTTATGCACTCCAGGAAGAAATTTATACAATTGCCCTAGATTTGGATATTTTATTGGCCTATGTTATCACTGTAACACAGGATTAATATTACCTATTTATAATGGGTTTCTCAAATTCCATCTTTGTGGATTTGTTTTTTAATCTCAGCTGCAAGATTTTACTTGTATCTCTGTAAAATACAATTTTGTTGGTATAGGTCAATAATTCTAAGCTCTTGCACACAGTGTGATCTCTTCAAGATAGACCTGCAGCTTTAATGTTCCAGCTAAATACCAGAGAAAATGCAAACCATGAGGGAGGGCAAAAGTGGGAGGAACAAGGAAACAAAAGCCAACATGAGCTGCACTTCATCTGTGCTTATTCCTTGTTCCATTTCAATCCGCTCCCTGCCTCCCTTCCTTAACCCCTTGTAATTCATCATTCCAGTTTCCTGTCAGCCCCAGTCTCATCTCTAGTTTTATCTTCTCAGCTTTTCTGCTTCACTGCCTCCCAAACCTAGGCCCAATTTATGGCTTTTCTCCTCTAACCAGTTCTGGCCTTGGGACCCTTTTCTTTTGAACTAACCCTAAAGACTACTTCATGACTCAGCCCAGTCACTTCTCCAGCTTATACTCCCTTCTTTCTCTGATCATAGTCAGAAAAAAAATACATAAATCTATAAATGAGTAATTCTGCCAACTTTGGGTTCATCAAGAAAAGTTATATTCATGCCTTTCATGTTCCCACTTAAAACGTCAATGAGTATGTTGAACCATGAGCCAAGAATACAAAATCTGTTCTACGTTCCTTTTAGAATAGCTCTGCTTAGGATTCTACTTTCCCTTTCCTAAAGTTTAGCACATCTACCTTAAGTTGAGTCTACTATCTCAAGGGTCTATATAGATTTAATTTTATCTTAATGCAATATACATTTTAATTTTAATCCCTAAATTCTCACTTTCTAAGTACTTGTCCATATATTTCTATTAGCTATCATGGCCATATAATATAGGTACAGAATATTTCAACCATACAAAAGCTCTTTTGAACAGTGCTACTCTAAAATGTTTTAATATCCAAGAATAATCAATTTAAATGTTTATTTTTATTTTTGTTTATGTGTCTGTGTGTGTCCACGTGGGTGTATGTTTTATATATGCAGGTTCCCATTAAGACCAAAAGAGGACATTAGATCACCCTGGAGCTAGAATTATAGGCAGTTGTTAGGTACTTGATGTGGGTGCTGGGAACAGATCATTCTCCTGTACAGACTCTTCCCTTAAATTTGTAACAGAACCATCCACAATCTACTCCCTTTTATCTACCAAGGAGAAAATTCTTCTTTCTGCCACTGGGAAGGAACCCAGTTATGTTCCCGGCTCCTCAGTTTTCTGTTTCTCCACCCTTTCTAATAGCCACAATATTTTTTTCTAGTAGCACCACCAATTCCTCTATTTTTCTAATTCCCCGTATTTTTTTCTGGTAGCACAGCCAATTTCTTTTTTTATATATATAATTTCCTTTTTCAAAGAGAAAGAAACAATTGAGCCCTTTCATTCTTCTTTTCGCTCTGTTTTTCCGCTCTTGGCCTTCTCCAATTCTCCGTGCAACTCTTCTAGTTGCATAGCCACTTCCTTAACCATTTTTTTAAAAAAATAGATGCAAAAGAGGAAAAAGAAAATGAAAATCACCACTGAGAGCAAAATGGGATATATCCCAGTGGTAACAGCTGCTGTACTTTGCTGTCCTCTTAAACAAAAGCATCCATCCCTTTGTCCTCTGACTTTTCCTCTACTACACTTGAAATCAAATTTCCCATTATCTTTTTAATCTGTATTTTCATGTCCCTCGTTCAGACACCACCTGTAACTGGCACCTGTTCTCTTGTCCCACTTTGGGGTGTCACTTGTTACTAGTTGCTTCTTAAGAGATACAAGTTGGTATCTGATATTAGATAGTTCAGTCTCCATAGCAACTTTCACTGATGATTGTCAGCCAACTGTTCCAAATCAGCCAAAGTGAGATTCAGACTGGGGCAGTTTTTCATCAAGGCTTCATATTGTCCACCTTCTTCAGACTCTTCACTGTCATTGGTGTTGGAGTCATGTGGAAACTTCAGATTCAGAAACTTTACTCCATGACCCAGGGCTGATTCTTTGTTGAGCTTAATTTTTTTGTACTTTACAACAATTATTAGAAGGCTCTATATTTTAAAAAGAACTTTTCTTTCCATAGTCATGCTTTTCCACTCAGTGGTCAGGGTATTCAGGAGATCTTTCTGGCTCAAATCTAATTTTTATCAGTTTCAATGGTATCCACAACTTCTCGTTTCCACTGGAATATATGCATACCCCTGGTCCCTGTGTAATATATGCCCTGATTTCCATTCAGATGTTAATATGTCTTTATAATATATGGGTCGATTTAACTCTGCAATTCTTTCTATTGCCCAATGCCTCTCTGCCACTGTTGTTCTTGTCTCAGAAAATTTAAAGTTAGTAGTATACTATTTATTCTATCTCTGGGGAGGGGGTCTTTGCTATTCCTTTTTGTCTTTCAAGCATTTCATTAATGTCCTATTAGATCTTTCTATTACTGTTTCTCCTGTAGGATTATGTGATATACCAGTAATATGTTTTATGCCATAGCACACAATTTTTTTTTTTCATTTTACCGGAGACATAAGTGGGGCATTGTCTTACAATTCACCTTGTAAATTTGTTTTAAAAATTACCTTGATTTGTAAAGGTATTCCCATAATAACCATAACTTCCAGTAAATGTGTAATTACAGAATCAGCCTTTTCAGAACTCAAGGCAGAAGCCCGTTGAAATCCTGAATAAGTATAAATAGTACGGTCTACGAACTTTTGTTATCGACATTCTGGAATCATGGAAAACATCCATCTGCCATATTTCCCCTCTTTTAGTACCGATAGCATTACTTCCAGGAGGCAATGAGGCTTGATTACACAAGGAACATGTTAGAGAATTCTTTATAATTTCCTTGGCTTCTCACCAAGTAATGGAGAAGTTCCTTTTCAAACTTTTGCTAGTTTACATGGTGCTTTTCATGAAATTTTGAAGCTTCTAACATAATTTACTATTAATAACTAACTGATAGATCTCATCGTTACCTTGCGTCAATGAGCCTAGAAATCCTATGTGAGATCTAATATGAGTAATATCCAATGGAAAATTTCTATCTCGAATTGCTTGTTGCAGTTGCATAAATAACGATATCAATTCTGAATTATCAGGAATAAATTCAGCAGTTTCTATATACAAAACAACCCTTTCTTCATACTGAGAATCAGTGATGATATTAAGAGACTCAGGAAAGTCTAACAATAAAAATAGCATATAACTTTGATTTTTGGACTGAAGCATATGGGCTTTGGTTGACTTTATTTTATCTGACTTGCGGCCTGTCATTCCTGATTTATTTGCATCAGTATAAAATGTGGGTGCTCCAGAAATAGGTTTTTCTTTTACTAGACAAGGGAATATCAGTTAGTTTTCTTGCTAAACTGAATTTGCTTACTTTTAGGACATTTGTTCATAAGAATCCCAGTAGGAGCTGGGCAGTAGTAACACAAACCTTTAATCCCAGCACTCAGCACTGAGGAGGCAGAGGCAGGCGGATCTCTGCGAGTTCAAGGCCAGCCTGGTCTACAGAGTGAGTTCCAGGACAGACAGTTATAGCAGAGAAACCCTAATTCAAAAAAACAAAAATATCAATCAAACAAACAAAATTAAGAACAAAATGAAACCCAGTAGGGAAGTTCTTGAATGAATGATGAGCAAAATACAATTCAGGTATGGATCTATGCCACCCACACATGCAACTTGCAATCTCTTTTCTACTGCAAGTTAACTCTTGCTCTGCTACAGCAGTTAATTGTCTTGGACTATTTAAGTTAGAGTCTTCTTTTAACATTTGAAACAAATTACTTAATTCTTGCATAGTTAATCCAGTCCTGGGTCTTACCCAGTTGATATCTCCTAATAATTTTTGGAAATTAATTGATCTCTTCTGATCTGTACCTTGTGTGGCTGAAATTTTTGTTGACTTATAACCTAGATAGTTAATAGAGTCTCCTCTTTGGATTTTTTCATGAGTAATTTGTAACCCCAACAGGGTAAGATTCTTTTTGTTTCATCAAACATTTTTTCTAAACTATCTACATCAAAATCAGCCAACAAAATATTATCCATATAATGGTAAATAATAGATAATAGAGAAATTGTTTTTTAATTAGTCCTAATGGTTGTTGCAGGGAATACTGACATAAAGTTGAGCTATTGAACATTCCTAGGGAAGGACTTTTCAGTTTCCATGCTACCCCAGTGCTGACAGGATGCAGGAAGCTCCTTTTTATCTCCTGGGGTCTGTGCTTGGTCCCTGTTGTATTTCCCCAACAGCAAGGAATTCTGGTGCTGGATCTACATTCTCTTGGATCTACATTCATTCTCCAAGTGTTGACTCTTTCCATAGGATATGCACACCCCCAGAAATCTGTTCATTTTTTCCTGACCGATTTTTAAAGAAATTTTAGAAGCAACTTGGTCACAATTTCTTTGCAAGTAGCCATGTCTTCCACATGTTAGAGCATTGGACGTGTTGGTATTTCAGCGCTCTATCTATTGCTTTCCTATCGGCCACGTAAGTACTGGAACCAATGTCTGCAGTAGCTCTGATACATTGATCAATCAGTGAGGAATTTACCTCTAGAGGGCATAAAACTCTCATATACTCAGTATTTGCATTTTTAAACACCATAGTCTCAATCAGCACCTGTCTCACTTCAGGGTCTGAGATGGCTCTATTCACAGTTGTAGTTAATCTCTGCGAAAAGTCCATGAAGCCTTTGCTTGAGCCTTGTATGATTTTCATGAATGAGGTGGACTTTTTCCCGGTTCCTCTAATTTCTCCCAAGCTTATAAAGCTGCAAAATGATATTTTTCTATAGTAACATCATCAAACTTAATCTGTTCTTATAATTCAGCATACTAACCCTAACCAAGGACCTGATCTTGAGTTACATTTATTTCCTTATTCTACTGTTCCATATTCATTGTTTCTTCTCTCCACCAGGTTAACCCACCTCTAGTATAGCAGCTATTAACCCTGCCTAATTTTATAGGACCATCCATTGTTGCAGCGCCTAATTATCCAGTGCCAGCTTTATATAGGGTAAGTGCAAGCCATAGAATACACAGCTTACTTCAGTCACCTTAAATCAATTACTTCTATGGATGCCATCCTATTGCATTATAACCTTGGGGTTATTCCTATCAACTAGAATATACTAGATCACTACTGGAAATTAGAAAGGGTAGAGAAATGGAAAACTGAGAAACTGTGAACACAACTGAGTTCCTTCCTAGTGATAGAAAGGATTTTCCCCTAGGTAGATAAAGGGGAGGAGATTGTACAGGATGAAGCTCCTGTTATGAATATAAAGGAAGATTATGCAAAGGAGAATGATAAAGCAGCCCTTCCCAAAAGAGATGTCTAATTGTGAATCCTCAGTGTGGAAGTGTGAATCCTCAGGTGGAAGAAAGGCAGCCTGGGGTCACAAAATCACCTTCAGCATTTCTTGTAGCCACCAGCAACAAAATAGTACATTTGCAATTATGTTGTCTAATCCAATGGGTCATTATCACTCTAACATAAAGTCAGCTCCTTGAAAGTATGTGATTCTTCTTCATAGTTCTTTTTTACACAAAGTATGCATGTACACACGAAAAAGACAAAAGAAATTGGGTTCATTTGCAAGCATTTAATATTTTTAAGAAACTTGATATACTGTATGGCATAAGCAAAAAATGCCATTGTTTCTCTGATGAAAATATATATGAATACATGCATGTGCAATATAAGTATGCAATAGATGAGCAATTACAGTAATTTGTCTTTTTCTATCACTCTTTTCCATCACATTTTCTTAAAACGTGTCTGCTGAGGACAAATTATTGGTAGGTACGTATATGTGCATAAATATATTATCATTTTGAAGAAAAACCTTATTTTCTTAAAACTGATTTGTGTTATGTATATGCATGGTGTCAATAATGCTTCTCCCAGACAATATAATGATCTGAAAGTAAGAAAATTTTGCCCAAATAGTTCCTTCCATCAGTCTGTACTGTACCTACAACAATGTAATATGTTTCCTGTATCTTTTCTTTCATCTCCAGACAAAGAATAGCCATCCTTCTTTTATGATAAAGTCGTTTTCTATATACATGGATAATTTCTTGAAGTTCAGTGATATAATTCTGTGGGCTTTTTTAGTTTTAAAGATATGTATTTTCTAGCTTTGCACTGCTAACTGTAATTCAATGTTTTTCAAGGTCAACTAATATTATGGAGAGTTTTAGAAACCCCACACATTTCACATTTCCTATGATCTAAATAATTAGGTCTGCAATTTTCAGAATTTAGGGAACTCACTTCAAACAGGGACATAACAATATCAATACAGTATTATTGGATCACCCTCGGACCTTAAGTGACTGTCAATGAAGCTCACGATTCATTAATGCTTTATATTAACATGCTCTGATGTATATCTGCATCAGGCAACAGTCAGTTTGTATCCTGAAGTTGCTGGGCTGGGAATTCGAAGATGAGAATATTTATGTCTTCTAAAATTAGAAATGACTAAGAATAAAAGGAAGCTTGATGATCAGTTTCAGAAATCTGGCTATTGGTTTTGATGTCCCTAATTTAATTCTCTTATAAAACAATTGACATTTTTTTGAGTAGCATTCCAGTTTTCAATAGCAATGAGACCATGTTCATCCCGGATCAGGTTTCCAGGGCCCCATTTTAGAAACAAGCATAGCTCAAATCAGGCTGAGCTTAAGAGCATTCCATGACAAGCAACAGAAGCTTTGCAAACTATGATCAGAAGGCACATTTCATGACCTTTATCCTGACAAATCATGTGTGGATTGTTGCTTTATCGCCAGAGGAGTAGCACATAGGAAATATAAAAAAGCATGGTAGCAAGGGTGTTTGGAACTGTTGTAGACACTGTAGAGCTGCAAAGATGTCTCCACATGGAAAATCTTACCAAGTCTTTAGCACAGTGATTCCCAAAGTTTTCTTCCTCCTACTGGGACTTCTTGAGACTTTCAAAGAGATATTGATTCTAAAATAATGAGTCAGTAGTGTTTTGAATTACACTTGTATGGATCTTCTTTTCAAGAGAAGTGTTAAATACCTTGATTCACTCAGGACCCTACTCAGGACCCTGTGTTGTACACAATAAGCTTGTGCTAATAGGTTTGTAAGATATAAATTCATTTTTAGAAATAGTGTACTACAGGTAACTTAATAAATGACAGACCTTTTGTTTACAGGAGGGATTTTTAATCCTCACTTGCTTTCTACGGCTTCACTTAATCACAGTGAAGTATGATTTTAAAATATTGACTGTAAAATTCCAGAAATAATTGATTTATAAGTTTCCAATTATTTTCATTGAAGTATGTTATTATAATTGCTCTGATCTATCATTAGTTATTGTTGTCAATTTCTTGTTGTTCTTAATTTGACAATTAAACTTAATTATAGGTATCAAGTATAGAAAAAAGAATAATAGATGTGTATAGGGTTCAGTAATTGCTTTAGATTCTGACACCTACTGGGTGTGGGGGGGGATCTTGAAACATATTCTCTGAAGATAAATGAAGAGATATTGTACTTAAAAATTTTAATAAAGCATTTTATAACATTCAAAATATTAAAGTCACAGTATATATCTATTAGCATATAGTCACACTATTAAATGCATAAGTAAAGAAAAGGAAAAACAATTAAAATCTTTTAATTGTTTTGTTTTAGGTCATCTTGCGTCTTCTTCTAGAGGGATCTGAAATCTTTGAAACCATTATTTTTCATAAAACATACCTGTGCTTTTAGTACTACTACTTGGCTAAAAATATTGCCTTTAGCTAAGTCTAAGGGAAAAAAATGAGTATATAGTTCTTCTTACAAGGATGGCATTTCTGACTTGGAATCTGATTTTCTATAAAAGACATTGACTTACTGGTGAGAAAGGAGATGGTATCAAAGACCAAAAAGGATAAAGAAGCAGAGTAGGCCCCTGGGGGAATCAAACACATTCTTGACATCATTTTTACAATGTTCTTACCGACTGAGCTAACTAGCTGTTACTTTGTCATTTAGTGTGACACTGAATAAAGTTTATTCCCAGCCACAAATCTCTCAGGAAGAAATATTATTGGCTTTAAAAATATTTTCATTTATTCTTTGAGAATTTCATACATGTATACAATGTATCTTTATCATGTGGACTCTTGACTTCAATTACTCCAAGACCCCTCCCATCGTGTCTCCCTCTCAACTTCACGTAGTCTTTTCTGTTTAACTCATTGAATCCAGTTAGTGCTGCCTATTTGTGCATGAGTGTAGGAATTCCACTAGAGCATGGACAACCTACCAGGGGCCATCTCCAAAAAGAAAACTGGCTCTCCTTCCCTCAGCAACAGACAACTGCTAAAAGCTCCTCTCCTAGGTATGGGGCTTCAGGAGCCTCCACACAATCCACAGTTTAATTTTAACTAACTTGAGCCATTACACATCTTCTAATGGTGGATTTTTCAGGCACTGAAGGGTGCTTGTGACTTTTCTGGACCTGTCTTCAACTTCTAATTTGTGAAATTTCCCTGTTAGGTACTCCAGTTGGTGTCCTTTGCCTAGACAGTCAAGTCATTGGCTTCACTTAGGCAATGACTAGGTTCCATTTCTTTTTATAAAGCTCGTGATATTTCTGTGAGGAGGGCTTGAAGACTAAAAGGGGGAAGGGGAACTGGATAGCTCAGGGGCCTAACTAGTGTCATTTGATCTCACTTACCCTTGGGCTTTTTTGAATCTGGCTCCTCTTCACACAGTCTCAAAATACGCATCAGCTCTTCAACAGTCATTGACAAGTGGTCTCTGGAGTCAGACTGCCGGAGCTGGAAGCCAGGATCATCTGATTTCTACCTGTGAGGCTTTAAGCAAATGAATTCTTTACTCTCTGCCTCAATTTACCTAACTATACAATGAAGATTATAATGAATAAATTAGAAAAAGTTGTCAAAATTAAGGCGATAATATATACAAAGCTGTTAATGTGGCACATACAGTAAACATCCAATAAAATTTAGCTATAAAATAAATCAACAACCAAAAATTAAAAAGGATACAGGGTCTTAAAAAAATAGAATGGGCTGGAGGAAGAAAGTATGGGAAAATATGGGACCTAGAATGTAGGCAGGAAGATCATTTCTGGGTAAAACACAATATGGCAAATTCCTGGACCCTGGAAAAAGTAGGATTACTTTTATGACAGTTGAGGTCAGGAGAGAGGAAAGGAGGAAGGGAAGGAAGGAGAGAGAGAGAGTGAAGAAACAAGTGGAAAGGGGATAGGGAAACTGCTGGTTGTGGGGTGAGGGGAATAAAAGTCTTGAAGTTGAAAAACAGGTGCTTTGAGTGCTGTTTATCTGCTGATGCTGAAGACAGGCTGACTTTCTCCAAGTCAGCCTCAAAAATCCCCTAATGCCATCTTAAAGGGCAAAGTTTCCATGTTCATCCTTCCCTTCTTTTTCCTTGAAAATTATCACTCAAAAAAAAGTGTAAGTTTCTCTGTGGAATTCTGGTTAAACGTCTAGTTTCTCCTCATTCCACCCACAGGAGTTCCTCCAGACAGTTACTCGTCTTGTAGAGTCAAGAAGTCCATGTAGCTTCCCAATTTGTGGCTAGAAAACACAAAGATCTAATGTGGATTCTCTTCTACTTGGTCTGGATTTGCTTTCTTAGGCTGAAACAGTCAGTCACAGGAGCGTTTTCCCACCCCCCATATTCAGCAAACAGCATTGTATGTAAAAATGTCAACTTGTGAACATGTTTTCTTTCCCTTTATCAAAAAAAAAATAAAGATTATCTTCCGGTAATCATCAAAGTTCATTTAATTGTATTTCTTGATTTCCTGGCTCGATTTCTTAAAACAAGACATATATATAATTTTCTATAAACTAGCACATCTTCCTTTTTTAAGTTATGAAATGTTAATTTTCCAACTTCCACTTAGGAAGACCCAGAAGCATTTTACTGGTCATTCGATAAATCTTAAATTGTTTTAAAGGAATAGTGTTTTGTGTAGCAGAGTTTGTTGAAAGTTCCTTGAAAGCTTGAAAGTGTAATCTCTGCGATGATATATATATATATATATATATATATATATATATATATAGCATTTGGTTTAAAAAAATTAGATTCAGAACCCAGGCTTGGATTTTTTGGAGGTGGTGGTGGTTGGTGTGTTCTGCAGCCATTAACACAGAATCCTTAAGTAGAGAGACTAGATTTCTTGGACAAACTGTAGACATTACAGAGCTCACAGAAGCTCCGAGATAAAGGATCGTAAATAAGTCAAACTCCAGCGTTGAAACAGACACAAAATAAACAAAATCCACTAACATATGAGAAGAATAATTGCAAGAGTTAGAAAACTGGGTCAGAAATGGTAAACTTGATGTCAGTGGGGGGAATTATTTGTATAAATCTTCTTAGGATAGGTAACAACATTTGTTCATTATAAAAAGAAACAGGAAACAAATTCCTAATAGCGTTCCGACTTGGCGTTTGGGAACACCAAACACAGTAAGCTAGCTCCGAATGTAAGCAGTTTCAGGACGTTTTTCTAAAGTGTTCTTTGTAGAACTCAAGCGCTTAGAATGCGGTTAGTTCTACGCGTTGGCTCCCCCCCACACACACTTTTTTTTTTTGTAAATGCTTCAAGAGGCAAACACTTAAGGCTAAATCACATTTGCCCTGTAGAAACAAATTGTCAGTCTCCTTGCGCTTTGTCGGGAAACAGGCGCACGGCGGCTCCCGAGCCCTGAAAAAGTTTTGCAATGAATGAGTGAATGAATGAACCCTGCCAGATCCTTGGAGACTGGAAAGCAAGCAGGAACTTTCTGGGCTTACTGCGAGCTCAAAGCCTGCAGACTTCGGACCCAGGGCAGCTAGGGCTGCTGAGTTTGGGTCTGTCTCTCTCAATCCAAACACCTGTTCACAGGTGTGATTCTGAGTGAGCAGCCTCTGCCAGACGCCAATTAGCTTGGGGTGCTAGAGGAGATGGAGATGTTTCCGGGGGGTTGGAGGGGGGAGCCAAGCGATTTTGTCCTCTCCGCCCTGCCCTGGGTAACTAGTGGCTTTGAAGAAGGAATTGTGGCAGCCCTACTCCGATTCTCCATTAGCACTAGGGCATTTCCAGGTCTGATTTCTAATCCGGTGGGCAAATCTTTCCCTTCTCTTCCCTGATGTGTGTGTTTCTTTTTTTTTTTTTTTTCAATCAATGGCGCAATTAAAATAGAGGGAATGAGAAAGAACCCAGAGCACTAGGAAAGTTACAGTGTTTCTTTGGGGGAGATGACGGTGCGGGTTGTTTGGACTGTGGCAGAGCTGTGGGGCCCAGACTGGGAGCGGCGCAGAGCGGGACCGGTTTTCCGGGGCTGGCAGCTGCCTAGCAAAAGTTTCCTGTGGAACAGTGGCCGGCAGGGGCGGGGGCGGGGGCGGCAGGCGCAGCCCAGGACCCGGGGGCGGGGTGCAGGCGGGCGGCAAGAGGCCGGCCCGAAGACCGTTAGAGAGCCCCGGCACCTCCCTCAGCCCCCGGGCCCCCCTGGCTCGCCTCCCTGCTGCGCGGCTGCCCACCTGGCGACGTGACGCTCCACCAATCCCCTTCGAGCTCCTCCGGGCCCCTTCGCCTTGCACCGCCCCCCTCCTCACCCTGAAAGGCGCACCCTGCCCGGACCGCTCTGCGCTCTCTCCGCGGAGCACCCTTCTGGCTACTTCGTCTCTCGGACGGACGCTGGAGCTCTTCTCTTGCCCTTAGCCAAACTTACTTTCCCGCCTCTCCAAAACTCCAGCTTCTCTCTCGTCTTTAGTTCAGCTCTTTTCCACTCCACTCCTCCCTCCTCTCCCACGCCACAAACCCACCTCCCCATTCCTCTCTCCCATCCCCTCCTCCTCCCCAGGACCCTCTCAACTATTCTTGCTCCTTCACCTCAGACCCAATCCCAGAGCGCCTGCTGGTCTCCCCGCTCCGATTCGAAGTCATGGCAGGACCTGGTGGTTGGAGAGACAAGGAGGTGACAGATCTGGGCCACTTACCGGTAAGTAAAGGATTCCCGGCCATCACCCCTCCTTGTGCGCTTCTTTCTGCGGCTTTGAAAGCCTGGGGAAGATAGCCTACATGGTCCAGAAGCCTAGGCCAGGACTTAGACTAACCCAGACTTAGATGGGCTGTGTTTCAGGATGGGTGAGGGAAACTCGTGTGCAGAATCAGCGTCCCTGGCCTCCTGGCTGAGATGAAGGCCACAAAAAGCAAAGGGACAGGGTGAAGTTGGGGAGAAAGAAGTGACTCCTAAAGGGTGGGGTCTTTTCTAAATAGAGACTGCTTTGTCTAGTAGAGCTTGAGTACCTGTATTAGCAGGGTTCCTGGAGAGGACAAGTGGCTGAACACCCCCTCCCCCCCGCACACAGACACACACACCTTGCTTCTTTTGCCAGCAGAGATCTATACCTATGGGTGATCCCCTTTAAATTTTAAAAAATAAGTAATGAACACTAGAAAATTGAAGCATCAAAGTCACACTGCTCTCACTTTGTAATAGCAGTTTCTAAAACTTTATTCTCACCAGGAGAATGTTCTGGATTTAGTATTGCTGGAGCGAAAAAAACTCGACGCTGCTTGGAAAAGAACTGAATTCTGTATACACCTATTACTTTCAAAAAATGTATTTCGTCCCTTATATAACAAATACAACTCTTTGTTCATGGTTATCTTATGCAGGGTCTCCCTTTACCCGATGTCCAGTTGAAATTGATTGGTGAGCTATTAAAGCCGTCATAAACAGCAGACTTACTACTGAAGCAACACCGTTTATTTCATTGGCATCTGGTTTCTGGCTGATACTGGATCCCACCCAAATCCATTTTTCAAGTTCCCTTTTTAGATTGGCATTTCACTCGCACCCTCTCTTGAATGCAAAGGGCCTCTGGACTCTCCAAAGGAGAAATAAGCAGGCGCTGTGCTGGAATGATCGCCAAGCATGTGTAATTCAGGGCAGTGGCCTCCTTGCCTTGAGAAAAGCTAAATATTAACCTTGAGGTTATAGGGCTATTCAAAGTCATCTTGCCTTAATTAATTTTGCGTATGTTTGGCATTTAAAGATATGTGTTGTTAATGATGGCAGATACCTGCCTCCCTAAAAATGGGACACTCCCAAAGCCTCCCTTTATAATTTTACATTAGAATGGTGTGTGATGAGGGAGGTGATGTACATGGGTAATATTTTAGTAAACTGTTATCAGTCACTAAAAGGATATTCTTCAATATAAAACCATTGAATGGCAACTATTAGGATTGATGTTATATTCTCAACTTCATAAAATAAGACTCAGAGAATTTAAAAAAAACTTAAATCCTTTTTCATCCTACATATACTTGAAATCACTTCTTTTCCAGGATATATACATGAGATTTCTGGACTATCAAAGCCTCAGTTGGTGGACATCCTTCTGAGCAGAATATTCAGACTAAGATTAATTTGGTCCTAAATAAGACTATAAAGCCAGTGAGTGAGCTGTTCCCCTCCTCAGCGTTCTGGAGGGTGGGGTGCAAAGGCACACATGTGCAAACTGAAATAAACTGCTTTCTAAAAATGACCAAACTGAGGCATGGAAAAGAACTTATAGAAATGATAGCACAGGGAATTCCAAATCCCCAAAGAGGGGGGTGTTATTACCATAAACATTGGGAGTAAGTTCCCTGGATTAACTGACCTGTTCATGGCTTTGGGACATGCAGATTTGATGAGAGTGCAGATAAGCAGAGAGGCTGTAGTCTTTATATTATAGTTCAGTAGAACATTAGTGTTCTCAAGATTGAGTGTGGGTATGGGTACAGGAGAGAAACATGAAATTGGTTTGTAACATTGGGGAATATGGAAAAAACACAAAAACATAGGGTCCCAGTGATATTTTCCCTCATTTTAAATGATCATGAAAGGTTCAATTTAGGAAAATTCTTATATTTCAGCATTTTATATAGGAGTCATTTTCTGTACTATCTGAGCAAATCATGGGTAATTCTCCCCTCTCCCGAGATACAAATTCCAAGAAAAGAAATATAGCTGAAGAGAGGCATGCTCATCAATATTTTCTTTATATCAACTTTTTAGAGATCTAAAGTTATTGTTTCATTAGACATTGAGGTATCGGAGATTTTGTTTGTTTATTTGTTTTTACATTTAACTTATATCCTGAAGACTTTGAAGTAAATGAATGGATAAATTGATAGTTAAATTACACAGAAGTTTGCATTTGGATGAAAAGAGATGATCAAACAAAGACAACTGCATAAAGCAGTGTCCCTTGCAATAGTTATTCTCAATAGGACGCATTTGAAGGACAGAATATTGGCAGATGTCCCTGCTAAGTATAACAGTTTGGAAACAACTAGATAATGAGGAGAGATTCAAACTGGGGACTATCAAATTGATCAGAAAGAATCTTGGAGGCCTGAATATGGACTGGCTGAGCATTGCTGAGTGTGTGCCTAGCCTGCACAGGCGTTGGATTCAATTCCCATAGTACACAGGCACACAGGAACAGATATACAAATCTTTCAGAGTACAGAAGTACAATTAAATATGGATTTAAGATTTATACATTACATACTCTTCGTGGTTGTTCAGTTAAATGAACACAAAGCAGAAACCCTTGAGAGTACAAGCTTCTACAAGAGTACAAATTGTAATTTAAAGAAAGGGGGTGGACATTTGAAGCATGGAGGTAGATGGACCTTGAGTTTGACTCTAGTGTGGGTGACATAGTGTGTTCTAGAATAGGATGAGTTTCAAAGAAGACACTCGTTTGTAGCACAAAACAACAGAAAGTGATAGAAAGCTATGTGGATTTTTTAATTAGATAATATATTTATACCTAAAACATTAAGCAGTAGTGAAAGCAGAGACGGAGGAGAAGATTATGTAATTTTCCCAATTGTAAATGTTATTTTGATATAATTATAAACCCTTTGCATAGGGCCTTAGAGACATAAAATAAGAAAGCCATTACAATTATCAATGAATACACCAATTCTACCATACTTGCTTTTTGTTTGTAAGATAGGGTCTCATGTACCTCTGGCTGGCTTCCAACTATTTATATAGTTTATGGTAGCCTTGAGCTCCTGATTCTTCTGCCTTTATTTCCTAAGTGCTGAAATTAAAGACTTGGGCTGCTACGTAATCATACTTGTTAATGACCTGCTGTGATTTTTCCCAGTTTTTAACTAATATATTCTTCCTATAGGAGAAGAAAAGTACAAAGATTTGTGGTTTACTCTTCCTTTATTTGAAAAGATAACTGCAGCATTGTATGTGTTTAAACATCTTTTTGTAATAGAATGTGTTTCATCTTGCTTACTCAATATAAGGGGTGTACTTATAATTATATATTTTACTAATTTATAATGTATTATGTACGTATGTATAAATAGTAAGCCTGTATGACTCAGTCTTCTTCATCTCCAAATCTAGCTTGTCTTTCACTATGATTGTCCCCCAAGCCTTCTATGCCCAGTATGGTAATGGCATTCCTTGAAGCTTTGGCCTTGGTATTTGACACTGCCATGTGTACTCCTAATCTATATTGGGGTCAGGATTAGACAGGCCTTGAGGGCAGTAGTGGCAGAGGTGATCTGAAATAGTACATGATCCAAAAACTATATTTGAATTACATTAGGTTTATATTTAGATATAACTTCCAGTTTTCCCAGTCTCCACTAAGAAGGCAAAAATCTCAGTTCTGCATCCAGTCATTAGAAGCTTCCCACTATTCCAAGTCTGTTAGCTCTGAGTGGAAGCAATTTTGCCTTGAAGTGCACAAGGTTGGAAATATCCAGGATATCATCCATTACATGTAGGATATTGCCTCATCTTGACAAGGCAACTCAATTTATTTTATGAGCTACGTTCCCCGTCTCTAGAACAGTGTTTTGTTTTGTTTTTGTTTTTTTTCCATGTTAGTGCCCAGACACAGGGTACATGAATTGAGAATTATCTGGGTATCATAAAAGAATCATCCAAGGAAATCCTAATTTCACAATTTCATACTAGCCCTAAGGATCCTTTACTTTTAAACAGGATTTCTAAATGAGTCTAATGGAGGGAAAAATGTGTGCGACCCATGAAGTAGTGACCTACAAAGATTTTTTTCCCTTCTAATCTCTGATTTTATTGTGAAGCTTATCCTTGCCACAGTCTCTGAACTTCCCTCTAGTACTTATCCTAATAGAGGCAGCATCTTAGGAACTCTACCCATAAGTTCTTTTCATAAAATTACTATTTGTAGCATTAGAAATAAAGGAAGAAAATCCTCTGCCCTCACTATATACTTACACAGTGTTCGTCCCCCTCCTTTGCTGTGTAATTAGTGGAACGTGTTCCCCCACCATTAAATAAATTTAAGTACATTTGAAACTCCTTGCTCCCGGTGTTGACCATACATTGCTTTGCTTTCCTCCTTTATCTAGGCGTGTCTGCTTTTATTGATCAGACTTTGAATGTGTCTTCCTCCACCAGCAGACACTGCCTCCTAGTGGTTCTTTTGCTCCCTTCTTCCACGCCCTTAAGAAAATTGGCCATTGGGGTGTTCTCCTGACCTCAGAAGAAAGAAACAACTTTCAAATTCCAAATTGAAAGGGCAGCTCAATTACAGTTTTAAATTTTCTAGAGATAATTTGGATATATATAAATATTGCCTATTGCTTTCTGGCTCAGAAATGAGTTGACTTGGCTTTATTTTATTTTTTTAATCATCTCACTTTTTGAGAAAAGGTCTAGGAAATGAGGTTCCTTATTTTACTGTTTAGTACAAATGTGTGCTGACTAAAAATGGAAAATTAGATACAAAATATGTATTAATTTACAAATCAGCATGGTTCTTATCTATCTCAATTTAGTAAACATTTAGTTGCTAAACTATTAGAACTGTGATAAGGATTAACAACAACATCACACAAAATTAATGAAAACAAGTCTTAAAACATGAATTCTGAGTTTGATGTGCTTCTAAAACTTGAAATTTAAAAATGTATTGTTTTATTTAAAGTGAGCATTATGATAATTAAGATAGTTTGATTATTTGTGAATAGAAAATGAAAAGATTCCTGACAACATTAATGAAGCTTAAAATAAGGGTTCAGTGATTTCCGCAGTACATTTCTTTGTGTACATTTCTCTTTTGAGTAATTAGATACTTGCCTTAAAATGCGACTATAAGAAGTACTTATTGCTGAATGGCAGAAATAGGAGGAAATACATTTCTGACTTTTCTTAAAGATTTAAAGATTCAAGCTCTATCAACAATATGAGAGTTCTCTAACACAAGGTGTCTTTATCACATGAAACACAAACTTATTTATAAAAACAATAGTTTACCAATAGGAGTTAGCTAATTTGTTTAATTGTTTTAAGAAGTAACCTGGCCCTGCAAAATGGCTCAGTGGGTAAAGGTAATTGCCGCCAAGCGTGAAGACTACAGTTCAATCCTCGGAACCCACAAAGTGAAATGAGAGAACAGACTTGGGCAAGTAATCCTCCAACCTCCGTATGTGCAACATGGTGTGCTTGAACAAGCCCACTGTATACAGAAAAAATAAATAAATGCATTTTAAAGTGACCAGCGGTTGTTTCTATTGAATTGCTAATGTTGTAAATAAACTTCTCAGGGATATGTTTAAAAGAAATGTGCTAAAGTTATAGTTCCTAAAAGCTGGTTCTTAGTAACACCTTTGTGGCTTACCTTTTCTCCATAAATCTTTCAGAGAGTCATAGCTAAAGTTACATAATAAATATTAAATATACTTTGCTTCTCTAATACTAAAAGCTGTCATTTAAACATGTTTTTTATTTTCAGTAAGATGATATACCTTGATTCACCTGCTTAAAATCATGACGTTATTGTATTATTAATTTAATGAGTGTTTTTATGAAAGTAGGATTCAGGGTATTTGCTTTAACAATGGCTTTGTCAATCCTGTGGAAACATCTGAATTTTAGGATAAGAGAATCTAATATTTTTCTACAAAATATTAGAACTCAGAAATCTCCAAACACAGTGCCTTCGTTTTACACATGTGATGATAGAATCCAAGGAGTAAATACCCAGAGTTGTATAGTTACTTAAGAGCAGCTCTGGGGCTAATACTCAAGTCTTCCGACTCTCTATCCATTTGTATACTTGCTGACTAAGCTTAGCCCGGAGTTGTCATTTGCCCATGACATTTTTGCTAGATTTCATAAATAATCACACTAATCTCAAGAAATCTATGGCTTTCTTCATGTATGTCTTTTTACACTAAGTAGCTTTCTGTTTATACGTTTTTCACAATAATAAAATTATTTTATAACATCATTAAATATTTATATTCTGTATTCTTCCTGAATTTCCAAGTATTTGCCAATGTCTCTACCATTTTGTGTATAATTTGACATTTAGTCATGTTTTATACAAGATTTGCTAAAACTGTTAGTCTTGATTAAAAACTAATAAAATTTCTGGAGCCATGTTTTTGGTGAACAGGAAGAAAATACATTATAAGGTAAGGGCATAATGCTTAAGGGTAAGTATGAAAGATTCAGTACTGTATCTATAAATATATTCTCTTCAGTATTAAGAATCAAGAGAAAATTGATCAACCTATGCCACGAAAAGACTCAGGTGGTACAAATGTGAATGTAAGAAGCAAACCTCACACAGTTTGCTCCTTTCAGATTGAAACTCCTAATGCTATGATCTGTGCTTTGTTATTCATATATACATATGTGTGTGTGTGTGTGTGTGTGTATAGAGGGGGGAGAAGTTCTAAGTGTTTCTCTGTTATAAACGAGTTAATTAGACTTTGGATCCAATATTTAGCCCTCATTCATGTATATTAAACTTTTTACCTATCTAGTTAGAACTCAAAAATGGATAATAAGTGAATATTTCTTCATCAAGTGAAAGAACATACTTCTTTCTTACTTATTGTTGTAGTTCACTCAGCACTACTTACCTGTATGATTACATAATTTCTTAGTGTTCTTTTTTATAAATGATTATATTTAATCTAAGGACATTGTTTTGCATTCTTTTGAGAAATGGGTTCATTAGAGAACATGTTTTGAGGAGTGACTTTTGTTTCATAAATTCTAAAGGAACACTGCAGACTGGAATTCTTTTTCAAGAGAACTGATAATTTTGTTCTACTTTTTGTAGGATCCAACTGGAATATTCTCACTAGATAAAACCATTGGTCTTGGTACTTATGGAAGAATCTATTTGGTAAGTGGAAATAGGTTATTTATTCATGCATAATTTTCTAATAACAGCAGTAATTGAAAATCAAACCCCATCAATGCAAATAAAATACTACTAAATATAGTGCATCAATCTAAGAGATAGATCAAATTAAGAAGTATCAGTGATATTTTAAAATTTATTGTTTATTAATACAAAAGAAATGTATTGAAAACATCTATGTTGAATCAATGAACATAAGATGTAAAATTAATAGCAAAAAAGTGAAAGTCTTCAATTGAAAAGGGAAAAATAAAATAGAATGTACAAAAATAATAATATCACTTGTTTTATAATACATATCAATGGCTCAAGGTTGTCCATATTCAACTTTAAAACTGAATGATTTGTTATTAATAGGCAAAGATCACAATTTTCTGTATTAGTGCATATGAATCTGCAAATGTGTAGATAAAGTTTGCTGAATAATTTCCCAAGAAATTCTACACGTATTTAATAATTATATATTAAACATTAAGTATGTCCTAGGTATTATGATAATCTCTTAGGATGAACTAATGAATGAAACAAGTGTAGTTCCTACTTTTCTGGAGCTTATAATATTGAAACATTTCATTAAGCATGCATATGTATAGAGGCTTGTTTGAAATACCCACATATAGTATATAAGTAAACACACAAATATATAATTTTGTCTGTGAGAGAATTTGAGTAATATAGATGCATAAAACATGGAAGTTTATTTAGATGGGAGTATCAATGTTGACTTATTTCCTGAAAAGTTAAAAACTGGTATCAGGAGGATAAATATGAGGTGTTACTGTGGAAGATATTAATACATTCTAGGGAAGGTAGGACAGTATTAAGGACTGGTATTAAGCCTTGTCACCTTAGTCAAGCCTGCTCCTTGTACTCTAAAACACGTTAAACTTCCATTTTCTCTATCTTGTAATGTTATAAAATATAAGGTTTACACGAGGAAGTCCTCCTTTTTCCAAGCCCTTTCCCTTAAAATCAATCTTTACTAATCACTTTACTGATCTTTACTGATCACTGATCACAGTTCCTGTTTATATCAATTATATAGCAGTGCCCAGATGTAGGCCTAAAGGAAACATCTTCCTTCCTATTCAGACAAAGGTGGCCTCTATGAGGACTTGTCTAGAGCAAGAGCCTCCCGGTCAGGCTGCTTCTCTAATTTATCTGCCCATATTGGAGTGAGTGATGCTTTCAAATTTTTGTACCAAAGCACAGTCCACATAGTTGCAATAACAAGGTGGGCAGGCCCTAAGTGTGAAAAGAAGATTAGCGAGTTCAAGGAACAGAGAGAGTGACTGTGAAAAGGACAAAAGTTTCCCTTTCTTCAAATGGTTTTGATTTTACACATAAACAGAATTGATTAGCTACAGACAGTAACAATGGCACAGAGCCAAGAACATTGCTTCTGCTATGTTTTACTTCATATTTGCTAACATTCTCAGTTTTGCCTTCTGATACAATGATAAAACACCTTATACACGGGTAGGAAATTTCTTTTTATGACAGACACGTTTAGAATATGTGTATTTTATAAAGACTGCAGTTACTAAGATGGGTGTGTATAAGTATATATGTATGTATAATTTTCACTAAGAAGTATAGAGTCTTCTCCATCATCAAATGTTGGAAATAAGGTAAGAAGCAAGTCAACATTCATCAGAACTGTGACGTCCTCAGCAGAAGAACAGTCAAAAAGGTAAAAAGGTTTGTTATGCATGAAAATTTACTTTTTAAAAAAACTCTGAGTCTAGTATATGATTAATGAAATTCACTCATGAGCTTAAGCAAACGTTTGTAGACGCATAACTGTCACTACTATGAATATTTAAATATAGATTTCGTGTTAATGTAAATCAAAGAAAACCCTTATACTTAGTTGTGTGGTATACCAGAGGGGGTTCAATGACTATAATTATTATGAATTTTGCTTTTATATATAGTAAATCTATACATTATTGTATAATTTTATTTATATTGAATATGCTCACTGTTTCTATACTCACTGTTTTTTTTTGGGGGGGGGGGGTCAACTCCCTTAGACCAAATAAAGATAAATGCCTTTTATGTTAACATTTAGTTTAGCCATTTGTGGAATTTTCGTTCATTTATGGAGATCCAGTTTTATATCTGGCATGAAGACAAGCTTAAGTCTGAAGGCCTTAATGTTCCTTATAGTGTGAGGCTTCTACCACTGAAATGCATGACGTCTTTTTTTCTGAAAGATATTTACGTGCATAGGAGCTGGTTTGACATTTACTTTTTTTTTTCCTCTCAGCAATACAAGATGTTACTTCATTTCCTTCTGGTTGCCATAGTTTCTGAAAACCTGGGGGAAGGGGTGCACATAGTTCAGAGTCATCCTTTCTTGTTTTCTTGCCCCCTCCTAGTAGTATTGCTTCTGACTAAGTTCTTATTGACCTGGTGCTGGGACGCAGGGAGAAGATCTGTACTTTCCTATATCAACCTCACTCTTAGCAGATCTACTTCTGACATATGCCCCATCATTTGGGCTCCGAACTAATTTTTGCTTCCCCACATAGAGCACTTTATTTTCATCCTTTTCTGGTTTCAGTGGATCATTATTTTGCTAGATCCAAAAAAACGGTGTGATTTTGTAGATGTTTAACTTTTTCTTGATGTTGGACTAGGGGTGGTTCTTCTAGATTTCAAATCCGCATTCAGAGTGAGAAGTCTAAATTTCTTCTAAATGGATGTTCATGAAACAACCATTCTCTATATTGTAGGACATATCAACTCCTAAGAATTTTATGTGAGCCAATTCAGATCTAGAGATAGAAAATACTTTCCACTGTCAGATTTTCTAAGCAGAATCCTGTTTCAGAGTATTGATGATTAAAACTCTATTTTCAACATAAAGATTTCTCTTTGCTACTCATGACTTTCTCCCTTTTAAAATTATATCTCAAATTAATTTCCTGCTGTAAAAAGGTACATTAATTAATACTACCCACATAGAAAACAACATGGAGAAAGTGGTGATCAATTTTAAAGTGATAACCTTCTTTACAATTATAATTCTACTTTTAGAAGTTTATACAGATTAGAAGAATAGAGATACTCCCTGGGGCAGAACGTTAGCATAATGTGGTGAGGACATGGCTCCTTTGAACCAGGCAGATCTAACTCAGTGCTTAGAACTATGACCTCGAATCAGTCTTTTAACCTCTGATCATACATTATTTTTGTTTATAAGATAGAGTTCATCATAATTACTTTGTAAACCTTGATGGAACTTGGAACATGTATTTATAGAATTTTGACATATGATAGATTTTGGTTAAGACAGCTTCTACTGTCATTATTGCTGCTATTATTTTCTCAAAGAAAAAATCAGTAACACCGTAAATAAAAAAAAATACAGAAAGGAATTACCTTTACTTGGTATTTTGCTATTTTTTAAAGCAGTATTTAGTAAAATGAGAGAGGTATTCTTAGTGTGCTAAATAACATATTCATTATTACATTTGCATCTCAATTATAGTTATGCCAAAATATGCAGATGAGAATTATTGAATTAAATTGTTAGATTAGTAAGAGATTAGATAATTTTTCTAGTCCATATTTTTGCGAGGTTGTCTTTTCTGTCTGTAATGTTATATAATTTAAATAAAAAACATATGCCTATATTTTACATAGATACGCACCTCTATTATATATTAGACAGTACCAACTGTTGTATAACCAACCTATACAACAAAATGAAGATATGATACCATTCACAGTTAATGTGAAAGTGACTCACAGAGTCCTTTGCTTTTTCAGTGCTGCCAACCACATCCCCTGCTGTTGTTTGTTTTGGTTAAAGTCTCTCCAATGTCTTCCAGCTTTTTTTTGCAAGGCCTCTTCTGGCAGGTTTCCAGCTGTCTGCTGAGGTCTGTGCACACTAAAATGAAGACTGAGTCTCACTTTACCTTGTAACGCTGTTGTCTTCCTTCTTCTAATTAGACACCTATCTGCCCACCTATCCCCCTTTCTGCCAATACAAACTTCACTTGAAATTGTGGGTTTCCTTTTTCCTTCCTCGTTTTAGGAGAGAGAAATACTGCTCTTCCCCCGCCTCTCCCAGTAAGCATTAGAAATGGTACTTTTCTCTTGACCTTTAACTACTAGTCTCATAGCTTGTGATTAGTAATTTCAATAAGAAGAATATTTAATATTTTTCCATGGGATGACACAGCTGCAAAAAGAAAATACGTTATGGGCTGGTAAGTGGGCTCCATGGGTAAGGGTGCTTGCACTGTAAGCTTGATGACCTGAGTCATCACATACTGTGCTGAGTAGAACATGACAGGATAATCAGAAACCTATTGGGAGACACTGTTTCTTGGTTTACTAACTGAGACCTCACATTCAAGGAAAGGATAGTGATAAGAGGAAGAAAAAAGAGATGAATGAGAATGGCCAAAAGAAAGGAGAAATGGGAATGTTGGTAACAGGATACTAAAAATGCAAAGTTGCATTAGTATGTAACACAACTGGATTAAACATAATATTAGTAAAGTGAATCAACGGGACTTTCAGAATGAACAAAATGCCCTTGACCTTCATGAGATCTCAACTGAACTGCTAACATCTGAAGGCTGCTTCTACATTGGCATTTACATGTGAAAACAATAAAAGAAAATAAATGTCTCAAGGAAGCCATTGAAAGGAAAGGAAAATTCATCTGAAATAGAGTAAAAATGTATATAGACAGTTCTGAAACTGAACTTACTTTGGATTTTGGTCCATGGGAGGCCCTAGAGGAGAAATCTGCCCCTTGGTAGTCAGAACGTTAATTCAAGTAAATAATAGTGTGGCATTATAGTCATGATCAAATTCTTGACTCGTTTTTACTCTGGAAGTGCATTAGTAATTGTGGAGACCTTGTTTAAAAACATTGTCCAATGCATGGTTCTTAAATTTGAATTTTTGTACACACCACTGGACATATTGCTTCTGTTTGTAAACGTTACCAGACAGGTGAGATTTAGATTTATTATTTATATTTTCTGCATATAAATATATATATTTCTTGAATTTGGATCAAGGAATGGGAAAAGAAAAGAGGGAAAGAAATGTCTTCAAGGTTGATGACATACAATTTATGGTATTTAAAATTAATTTCCAGAAATATGGTGCTGACATTTGAGTTGCCTAGCCACTAGGTATATTGGATGCGAGAGTGAATATTTTTCCTTTTAGGCTGAAATTATACTGTTTATTTGCCTACCAAATGTCTAGCACTGTGAATGCTTTCCTTTTAGGTAGGAAACTTTCCTCACATCCTTGCCATTTTGCAAATCTAGCTCAATTAAGTCAGCCAACAAATATTACTTGAGTGCCCACAGAGAACACAACACTGGGTATTTTATCATACATTGCAAGCCTCTGAAGCAGGGACCGAAGCTGAAGTTTAGTTGAAGCCATAGGTATACCAAGAGATTATGTCTTCCCAACATAGTATCCCCAGTTCCAGAGTCTTACCTTGGTCCCACCTCCTTCTTGTGGCATTGCTCTTTGCTGATAATATGCCTCAGGTGTGAAAGTTTGTCTTCTCAAGTTAACATCAGACTTTCCCAGCATAAGAAGTGTAAAGGTATCTATTAAAAGGAGCATTGTTTTGATTCTTTAAAATGCTCATGATAGAAATTTCCCAATTGTTACTGTATGAATACATACTATGTCACATATACTTTGTTGAGTAGAGCATGATCATCAGAAAACTGTTGGGAGACAATTTATCTTGGTTTACTCAATTGAGACCTCACATTTGAGAAAGGAATAATGATAAAAGAAAAAAAAAACATAGATGAATGAGAATGGGCAAAAGAGGGGAGAAAATAGCAATGTTATTTTTTTTTACTGGATCTAGTAGAAAGTATAATGAAGTTTCTAGTCAATGAGATTCCAAGAAGAGTCTTATCCTCAATAAGAGAACAGAGGTTGAATATTTGTAGTGTGGGTGGTGAAAAGAGCCAGCATAAGCTAAGTAAATTAAGACTCAGGACCAAATTAATGGAAAGTACTGAGTCTTAGAAAAGGATGTGTTTCTATCTTGGCAATGGCATCTCTCAAATTTTGGAAAAGGAGCCAGGCCTCTGAATTTTAATCTTGCCTTTTTTTTAAATCAAAACCCTTGTATCTCAATTAATCTTAAAGAAGGAAGAAGCAATACTATAGAGAAGAACAAGACATGTATGAATTTCTGCCCCTAATAATGTATTCAATATACTATATGGAAAATCAAGTTTTAAGCACATGTATAAAATCATGCTCATATTCCCAGGGCAAATTCAGTTGAAGTAGTTTAAGTGTCAAGAGTTTTTGCTTTGTTTTAGCCTTTAGTAGTTTCCCACTTGGTCACAATCACATTTTATCAAATAGACACTTAGTAAAATAGCACGTACATCATTGAAACAAGGGATTAGAAATAAGAATGAGCCCTAACATGGTTTTAGGGCTTCTCAACAATCTGTGTCTAAGGTACTTTTGTGAGTGGTGCCAAATTGTGTTTAGAAATTAATGTGTCATTGTGACCCTCTGAGGGGTGTAAAAAGGAAAGTAGAAGCTCTTAGAAAGTTATGCTGCTCAGAAACTGAAATGGTAAAAAATTACAAAGACACCCATTAGCAAAATCAAATGAAAATATAAAAGACAACCAACATATACAAAGTTATCTGTGTCACAGTTTCTTTTTCCACATTATCTACACCTACATTATAATAAAATGCTCCTTTACCAAAGCACAGAGAAAGAGGTGGGGGGGGGTGAAATGAGATGTGAATCGTGTGTTAAAGTTTGAGAAATAATGGTGTCATGTGAGTGACTTATGCATCATTTGTATTACAAAATAAGAAAGTTTCTATAAGTTTGTCTTTTTAGGTAGAGTTCCTTCATGACTAGGGAAAGAAGGTTGGATTGTTCAGAGTCCCCTGAGGGGAGAAAAAGATTGATTATATTCTAAGCACTTCCAGTAACATTTTATATAAATCATTAACTCTGAAGAAAAAAAAAAACCAGAACAAAGCACCATCATGATCAAAAAGCACAGGTCTAAGAGTCCTCAGAAAAGGACAACTTTTCTTGACTTTGAGAAAAATACTGTAATTTGTGATTTAAATATTATCCACTTTAGAGACTGTGACCTCAAGGTCTTAACAGCACAACACATTTCCTTAGTTCTTACGCTGTCCCTAGCTTGCACTTTTCATCTAAAGAGCACTGGGATGTGAGTGAGTACCTTCTACTCACACACCAGGAAACTGAAGATGGGAGAGATGGTGAGCAAATTATCTAGTAAATTAGAAATGCCATACTAAGCCCCAAATTTCCCCAATCCCTAGCTGTGTGCTCTTAGCCCTATGGTTTTATATTAATCTTAGCATGTACTACTTAGAATAAAAGCATTCTACTAGATGGCAGGTGAAAAAATATTTGCCCCCCAATGCAAAAATATTCATGTTTACAGAAAAACTAAGCTCAAGTCATGATGAAGATCCTTAATGATGTGTCCCTGGAACATACTTTTCTTTTCTTCCTGATGAGCACTGAGGCTCTTGGGACCTTTTTCTGGAATTTAATAGAATTTCAGAAATGGATAGGCACAGATAGACTTTAAAGGACACTCACATTCATGACTGCATTCCACCTCAGACTGCTAGAAATCATGGAGTAGTAGAGAAATATTTGCCATCACTTCCTATTTTCTAGTGTTCAGGGTCCTACCTATGAGGCCATGGATATTTTCCCTCAGTTACTGTTCCTACTGGTCACCCCCAGAAAAAAGGAAAACACTAAGAAATCATTTAAAGTTAGTACCTTGTGGATCATTGGTTTCTTAATGGTGGTAATTTTCAATAAGAAAATTCAGAGGTGACCATGATGCTCCGCCCCTAGCTGGGGAGCTATTAGCAATTGATAGGTACTGGGAGAGGGATGGTCAATTTTCTCTAAGAGTGTAGCCCCTGGTAGACTGGTTACATACTGCACATATCCAAGAATATATGGGCAATACAAATTTGACTTGATGGGTTTTCAAAAGAGGGGAAGGATGATTGATAGGATGGGAAAGGAGGAATAGACACGGAAGGAGGTGGGGAAGGGGTGAATATGATCAAGATACATTGAATGAGATTCTCAAGGAACTTATAAAAACACAACTAAAACCAACACTTTTAAATACATGTGTTCATAATAGATGTGCTTCTAGTAACATGTATAAAGATTAGGGTATAGAAAACATAGGGATCCATTTCTTTGCTGAAGACTATAACTTCTCCCAGAAAAGACAAGAAAAAAAAATTTCATGTAGGGTTAAGTGGCTATAGCTTGGAACTTTAGACAGTGCAGAGGATGAGAGTTGAGCAGGTGGGTATAGTAACTATAGGTTTGCCATTGCAGATAAGAACCTGGTGCGTCATTTAAAATTTCCATTATATTGTTCCCATTAGATGGCATGCAGGTTTCAGCAGAACTTATTCCTTGGGTTTCCCTAGTAGTTAACCTCTACAAGAATTTTGTAATCAACAAAATTTTTCCCACCTTGTCACGAAATGGTGTTGCAATGACAGTAGAAAACAGGCCATAAGGCTTGGAGTGTTTGCCTAAAGATTAATTAGTCTTTAGAACTGCTATGCAAATTCTATCAAGAACAGGGATCCAGGTATATTTTCTTTCATTGTGACTATACTCCTGGAGTGCCTCATAAAGTGTATTGCTCATGTTGGGAAAAAAAGACTTCAGGGATAAATAACAAGGGCTAATTTCCTGATCCATTTTCTATTGTCCACATTTATGTTTCCCTTTTATCTGAAATATTATCATTTAACAAAGAGGTTATGATTTTTAAAAAGATGTAGTGGTGGCACCAGGCAGTGGTGGCATACACCTTTAATCCCAGCACTCCAGAGGGAGAGGCAGGCAGATTTCTGTGAGTTCAAGATCAGCCTGGTCTACAGAGTGAGTTCCAGAACAGCCAGGGTTACAACAGAGATACCCTGTCTCAGGAAAATAAAAAAGGTGTATTCAGAATTTAATCACCTATGTAATCTCTTCGGAACAAGTGTGGTACCTTATATACATGGTGCTTAGCACATTTTCTACTGGAACTAAAAGATGTGTGCAGAAGTGACCTCTTCTCAAATAGCACTTTATTGGCAGTGCTCTGCAGATGTCCCTTGACGGAAAAGGCTAATGACACCCTGCTAAGACAGTGCTAGAGACAGCTTATCCTTTCAAATTATACCACCTAAGTAACTTTCTATTCTGACTTTTTTAAAAAGGCGGTACTGTGTAGAGATAAATATTTCCAAAGGATGGAAATATTAGCCTGGCTTTTTATTACTCTCTTCTGAATGAGTCATTTAGGAAGCTTGAAAGAGTATGTTTTTCTCAGGTTACTGTAGTTTTCTGTCATGTCGTTGGCATGGCCAAATAAGATGGTTTCAAGAGAGCCTCATACCTTCAGGAAGATGTCTAGAACATGTACAAATATTTCCTGACTTGGAAAATTGGCAGCCATTAGAAATAAAAACACATATAAATAAGAACATACAAATGTCCTTGCTTCCCTTCACCTTCTACCCATGCTTGCCAGTTTCTTAACTATCCTAAATTTTATTATGCTTCAAGAGAAATTAAATGGCCCAAAATGTTAAACTCTAAAAGATTTAGTAGTGTAGATTTTTGCAGCTGTGCTCTTCCTCCTTCCCTCCCTCCTCTCACTCTTTCTGTCTCTAGTTCTCTCTGTGTCTCTCTTTCTCTGTCTCTCTGTCTTTCTCTGTCTCTCCCTCTCCCTCCTCTTCCTCTCTTTCCCACCCACCCTTTATTGATAATGAACTTCTCTTGGTTTACTGGGTACTTTTCCAGCCTCAAGGTCCTGGGATGTTACCATAAATCAAAGACAGAGACAGGCAGACCTCTATCTGTTAGTTTATGTTTATGTATGCTTAATGTATGACCCTTTCAGACTTTTAAAACATATTGTACTTGGTAAGAGGTAGACGTGTCCAATCCTCAGCTGCACTAGCAGCAGAAATAACCAGCATGAGCAAAAAATTCAAATTGTTCAAATTGTCGAAATGTAAAATACAGTAGTGATATAGGTAAAGTGCGGATTTGATGTTTACTCCAACCAGTGCTGTGTGGAAATTGCTTCAGCTGGTTTCTTCAACACACTACCATCCCTGAAAACATACAGATAGAATTAAATGACTGGTTATTTGAAGAAGGTTACTAAAAATATTTGTTGACACCTGGTGTATATAGCCTTACTAAAATGAAAATAGTTTTTTTTATATTTCACCCAAAATGGTTTGGGGGACATCTCAGGAAACTCTGAATGCCTAGACTCAAGAGAAAGATTCCATAAGAATAACTCACTGTCAGCATCCTTCCCTGGGGCTCTTCAGATGGGATGTTCTGGTATGAGGCCAGAACTTTCCAGATAAACCTTCCCCAATTCCCCCCACACACTTGCAGGTATCAATGACATGTGTGAGTATGTGAAGAGATTTTACAGAATTTTTCAGGAATCCATTGAAATATGGCCAATTAATTTATGACAGATAAAGTTTGTAAAACAAAAGCCAAATAACTATATCCATAATTCTGTTATAAGGCCTTTCAGACACTATCAAATAGGACAATATATACTTTTTAACTTTTTTACTTTAACTCTCTTGCTCGCTTACAAATTCATGGCCTCTTTTTTCACTGACTGTTGCTACACACATATACATATGTGCATGCACACATATATTCTGAAAGATAACCTACCCAGTCTGTATGTTACTTGTTTGTATGTCTTCAGTATTTTAAGAGGCAAAAGACATGCTTTTCTACACTAGTTTTTTTTTTAATGTACTTATTTTCAACTCTGTAAATACTAGTATCTTTGGATTTTGTTGGTGTTTTGAAATATCTTTCAAGTTATTTTTTATAGACAGCTACAAACTTGATAGAAGAATACAATTCAGATGCATGAGTTATAGCAATGAAGATATATTCTCTGAAGATATGTCTTTAGGCTTGTAGGACTTGCCTTTTACTTGAATTAAAATATGCAGAATGAGAGGTAAACTAAATAATGTTATTGATTCTTAATTGAATATTTTATTGAAAAACAGCCACGAGGGCTAGATAACATGCATCACTTCTTTTAATATTCTCTGCAGAAGCATTTTGCAAAAACAAATTTGTTTTCTAATTGTATATTTTCTGGAATTCTTTATTTAAATATTATATTTCAAGGCTTTGATGATCAGATAGGGAGTAAAAAAATAAATCATGGGTGTTAAAGGACAAAAACAGAAGGCTTTAAGAGGCTTTAGAACTAGAGTTGCCAAAAGTGATTCCCAAATGCAGAATATTCACTTAAATTTGAATCTCATTGAACAGAGTATAATTTGGAGTGCAAGTATACCCTGTAAGGATATACTTACACTACAAGATCAGTTGCCCTCTGGAACTAGAATTTATCTGGGAAAATTCTGTATTTTATCTGCCAGCTTTACCAGTCACAGAGTTATTGTACACTAGCCCTATATTAAGAAATAAGAGAGGCCCTGTCTTACCCACCTGCTGTGGTATGGCAAAGAATGCTGAATCAGCTTAACTAAAACTGCTGCCAAAGGGTGGGGAGGGTTGGTCTTCTAGTCCTAAAACAGCTGCTACTCCTCCCTGTTTCTAGCAAATGTTGTCTTGTGCTTCTTTTGGAGCGCCTCAGGAAGGCTGCTTTGCTGGCAACTGTAGGGATTCACGAAGTCCAGGTGAGTAATTCTTTCCTCACTGAAGGGCTGAGTCAAGCAAAGGAGAGTTTTCACTTTGGCAGGCGAAGGAGAACATTTGCCTGCACATTCTACTAGGCTGGCGAAGTCAGTCAAAGTCACTCTTAGTTACTCCTTGTGTTTATTTTTTTCTTTTTTCTTACTGTACAATTAGAAGGGTCCTGGACTGATGAACTCATTGGTCTTTGCCCAGCTTACTCATGCCTGATGTGGACCCAATCACTTAGTATATTGCAACAAATATAAATCAATAATGTTGATCTTTCTTCTGCTGAAAGACCATATATTCTATGACAGAGATTAGGCAGACTAGCCACAGAAAGATTAATGTTGTTTAGAACTCAATCATATGCAGCTCATTTCTTTTGAGTTGTGATAAATTCCTTATTATACATATGATACTAGGACCTTTAACTTAAGGAAACATGCATGAGATGCCATTGGTCGGTATATAGTATGGAATGGAGGTAGACTAGTAGCAATGCTGCTCAAATCTAGCTATTACATCACCCCCTTCAAAATGTTATCAGCCTGGTCCAGAGACACTCCTTCAAGTACAACTAACAGTCTCCAGAAAAATAGTATACCTACCTGCAAAGTTTATGAAGATTCCAGGCGGAGATCTCCAATTGATGTGGCATTGCTAGTTATACCCTGTAGGGAATTTCTGAGTCTCAGTGGAAAAAAGAACCCTGAGCTGTGTCATCTTCTCAGGACATTTGCTGGTCCTTCTACCTTCTACCACCATCAGTTATCTATCTAGTGTCTATGAAAATTGGTTTTTAATTTTAATAGTCCTCAGGTAATAAAAATGCATGATAACCTTAACTATTTACTATAGACTAATCTACATACATTGTGGGAATTAACTCATTTGATTTCTCATATGAACACCATGAAGTAGTTTTATAAATGTTACATTTTTTTCTTTAATTTTTTTTTTGTTTTGTGTGTGTGTGTGTGTTGGACCAAAAGGCCCAAACTGGGATGCCGCAGCCCCACAGAGACGCGTAGCGTATCGATGCAAAAGCAAGAGGCCTTATTGAACCAGCACGCTGGGGTCACCCTCACATAAGTGAAAATGGCGACCCCGAAGAACAAGCTTCCATCAATTTTATACAGCACAGAGGCAGTATCCCAGATGCAGGTTGAGTGGGTACATTCCGATAGGCTCTGAAGCTGCCCTTCACCCTGATTGGTCTCTTCAGATTGCCTAACAATTTTTTGACACATAGTCACCGTCCAGTGGTATAATGGTGGGCTAGTTCCTGGAACAGGGGGGTCTGGAAAGTCTCAACTAACTGATATTTGTTACTTCCTTGTTCCTGGTTCCTGGTGTTGACTGTCAGGAACAGGAAGCTTAGGCCTAGTAAAAGCTGACTCACATTCCCTCACATTCCTTCGCATTCCATCAAGTGTGTGTGTGTGTGTGTGTGTGTGTGTATCACACATGTGGAGGTCAGAGGATGACTACTGTGGGAAATTCTTTCCCTTTACCATGGGGGGGAGACTGAATTCAGGTCCTTAGGCTTGGCAACAAGCATCATTATCCATTGAGCCACTTTTCGAACACTATAAATGTTAGAAAGATAAATCTTATTTTATCTATGAAATTGAGGGATAGTGAAGTGAAATAACTTACCTAAAGTCATGCAGTAAGTTGGTAAACCAGATTGGAAACAAGATTTCCTTGGCATACAAAATCCCTCCCTTTAAACTAGGTAGTGTAAAATTATCAAACAATTGTCAAATGCAAAAAGGAGCCTCTTACTACTTGACAGCTCAGTGACACCATAAAAGGTTGAGTCTACCATGGCCTCACAGAAGGTGTTTATGGTGAGGCTCCAGTGTATTGAATTCTCCCAATCTCGAGAGGAATCTTTTTTTTTCTTTTCTAATTTTGATAAGTTTCAAAGATTTGAGCCTTTCAGAGAAACATGGAGAAGAGAATTATCTTTTTGGTCACTTGATGAAGCCAAATTACATGGTATATTTATGAGGAAAATGGGGAGCTGTGTGGGATATTACTTAGCTGCTTATGACATTCTTGTTCTTAATGGTCAATATTTAAGGATTAAGTTTTGTCACAAAGAACAAGCTTTTATTTTTTTTAAAGAATAAATTTTATGTAAAACATTTCAACTTCAGAGTGTCCAGTGCACGTTGTGTTTGGAAACCAACCAGAACAGAAATAAGTTAGACATGCTCTTGATATTGTGCTGTACAGTCTCAAAGGGAAAAGCTTTCTTCCAAGTAACTAGACAGTAGATGTATACACTACTTCAGAGACTAATATTTCTGATAAGAGTTCTGCCCAGGAAGATAACTGCTTCATGAATTAAAGTCCATGTCACAAACAAAAATTAATGCAAAACTTATTTTGACCCATCTTACTATAATCGAATTTATTCTAGTCCTTGTGCCACAGTGGGAACTCGTACTTTGGCATCACACAGGTCTGAATGTAACTTTTTGTGAGTTAAATGGCTTCATGAGCCGAATGACTAGAGGGTGGGTGTTAGGTCTGAAACTCAAAAATTGCTGGCTGAGATATCTTTTTAGCATATCAAAGCGAACCTGCCTTCCAGGTTCTCCCATCCTCCTCCTCTACCTGTTACAAGGCCTCAGGGTTTGTATATCCTGCTCCCTGTCCCTAACTCTGCAGCCCAGGGGGCTGGGCTGCCCTTCCTTAACAGTAGGTCACAAAAGTCCTTTAGGCTTAGCATTACAAAACAATGAAAACAGGTAAATTCACTATGTAATATAGTTGTTACTAGGGAAAGTATAATTTTTTTGGAAATTAGATGTGATTCAAATATTCCTCTGAGATCTTTTGAGTAATAGCCACAAGTAAACAATATTAATTTATGTAAAAAATAATCAATTTATGTAACGATTCTTACTGATATTCACCCAAATTTAAGGACAAAGAATTTTCTGTCTTTAGTGTACATTAATCTCGTTTCATGCATCTTTCCCTTAATAAGTTCTTTTTTTGTGTGGCATCTCTCCTGATACTGTTCTCTTTATATACTAACACTGCTTAGTGCAGTTAAAAACATTGACTGCCTTGAATTTCTTGAGATCTTTTTTGGAAAGAATCTGAAGATACTGGAAGGAAATTTGTTCCTGGCTTTCTCCAGCCATTTTCCACCACGTTTACTTCCATATGTTATGTATTATTATGTAAAATTTTGGGTAATTTGTTCTATGTATATTAGATGGTGATGGTCATTTGAAAGTAAGGAAGTCTGAACCACCTTTTTTAAAAATGTCTGTCTACGTTCTTAATGCCAGATATGCCTGGGACTAGGAGGGAGAAAGAATAAAATAGACTAAATTTCTTCATTTCATTCTTTCCATAGTAGTCCACAATTTGTTATGAACTAAGAAACTATTTCTGCAACATAGCAAGCAGAGTCAGTAGCAGGCCTGGACTTGTATCCCTCCAATGCAGTATAGTACCCTTATTTTTATTGTACACAAACTCTTAAATTGGAATGCACATCAAAATCTTCTGGAGAAATCATTTGTACAAACACATGCCCACGGTCTACATGGAAATATTTCCATTGGGATCTATTGCTTAGCTAAACTTCATATGTGAACTAGAAATCTCAGAAAGGGCCTATTCAGAAGTTAGAAACCTTAAGCATAAGTTTTGAGAACATAGAGATTTGACTCAATACTGGAATGATTTGTTTGGAAAGATAGACCAAAATTATTTCCCACAGAACAACTTGCTACATTCCTCCAAATTCCCATTATTGGTCAGTCATATACTTCATGTCTCCTTATCAGAAATAACCTTTTCACATGAATTTTATAAATTTAAAAAAATGCATTATGCCACTGATTAACAGTCTGGTGCATGAGATTAGTTCTCACCTTAATCACAAGGGAAATGAGGTCCATGGCAGGTAAATTATTCCTGATGGCTGTATGAGAGTTAAGAGGGAGAATTTCATAACAAGGAGAGTTGCTCTCAAGAAAAGCAAAGCCAGATGTAGCACCTCTGTAAAAGGAAAGAGCCTTAAGGGCTATGTGGGAGGGGTGGGGGATGAAGGCAAAGTACACTTTGCCAGAGGTTATCCAATTGCCCTTGATGGAGGGAGCCTGGTTCTATAACTCTTACAGGCTCATGTCTCTTTTACTTAGAATGACCCTCCACTCACCCTAGTTCATTTAAATGCAAAGCAGAGAGAGAGAGAGAGAGAGAGAGAGAGAGAGAGAGAGAGAGGCTGAAAGACTAAATCTTACCCCTTAAATTACAGAGTATTAAACAGCTGATTGATCTGACCAGTTCAGAGAAGAGACAATACAATATATATGCAAAACAACTGTTTAAGTGTATTTGTCAGTTCAAAGAAATCAAACTACGTTAAGCCAATGGAGAAGCAACTTTCTCAATCTTTTTGCACACAGTATTTTATTTGCTTATCTGAACCTCACCTATAGTTCTGAGTCCTTTCAAGTTCTCAGGTGGAAAGAGGAATTGACCTTTGGGTCAAATATTGTGAGACCGCTTGAATACAGTAAAAATGCTGAAGTGATCACAAGCTAAGAATTTAAGCTGAAAGACAAAGAAAATGGGGACATGGCCACGTAGATTAGGCTGTTTTAAATTAACTCATGAAGAGAGAAATGGTAAAGTTCTGTGTGTGGATATCAATGGAATTTAGGGACTTCTGACATTGGTAACCATGACTTTTATTATCCTCTTTCTAAATCTCTTTCCAGTTATCAATAAAGGCTGCTTGTCTACATGTCTTCAGAGTACATATAGTTCAGAGATTATGTTCCCTTTAAAATGTGGTTTTGATTAATCCATTCTTGGATCATCCAGTTGCTTTTTGGTCAGTTAACTTGAGCCTTGGACTTTAATACTTTTTCTTATTTGGCCATGTAAAAGGAGGATTAAAGCACATATCAAATCTAAGCAGCAGGATTTAAACCAAGCCAGATTCATGAACTCTTGTTCTTACTCCTCCCTTCCGATGTTAGACATCTATTCCCTAAAGCATCACCAATGTTTTCAATTAAGGAAGCCAGTTTAAGTGACATGTAGACCACTTTCTTAAGGGTAGCCCAGAAGCCAGTGCTAAAGTCTTGGTAGATAATAAGGCAAAATTAAAATGTAGTCACTTTGGATTTACTGGAAATCTGCTGAAATTTCTATGAAGCTCCAAGAAGTTAACACCCCCAATAGCAAAGGAAGGAGGAATGTAGTGTCTTTCAAAAAAAAAATTTAATTCCCCGTTACATCCTTTGGAAATCTATCATCCAGCAAATGGAATTAGAGAAGTGAGTATTTGCTTGTGTTTCTGTTCCTTCTCTTCTGGCTAAGCCTGTAGCAATCAGTGCTCCATCCTAGTCATTCTTTCAGTTTTTCCTTTTATGACCTGTGGTGTGATAATAAGATTCTACTTTCGTATATTAATTCCTTTTCTGTTGTCATTCTCAAAGTCAGGCTACTGGATCACTAACAGCACCGGTATCATCCAGAAACTTGTTAGAAATGCAGAAGTCTTGGTCCATTCCAGTAATATTGGGGGGAAAAAAAACAGACTTGAGAATGCCAACTGGGTGAAGCAGGCAGCTTGCTGTAGCAGATGATGTCATTCTGGGCTTACACTTAGTGGGAGAGTCATTGCTTAAAAACATTTCTTAGTTGTATTTCAACCTTGAAGTTGCTATATTTCCTCCCATTGTACATACAGCTTTCAGTTAGAATCATCTGCTAAACAGAAAAATAATACATTTTTTTTCTGGGAGTTTCAAGATCATTTGGCAAAAGTTACTTAATCTCTTTCCCAATCTCATGAATATGTGAAACACAGATACTCAAACGCACATGTGCCACACACACACACACACACACACACACACACACTCACACTCACACTCATACATGCAAACATGCAAGTTAGGACACAAAAATATTTATCATTATTTAAACATTCCAACATTCCATGACGGGGAAAATGAACTATCTTCTTTGCATTTGGAAAACTCAAAGAAAAAGATGAACTAGGCAAATTTCCCCCATGTCAAGCATAAAAATTTCCAAGTTAAGTTCTTAGAACATATAGATTTGATGAAGAAATTTAAGACTCTCCTTCACAATAAAAATAAATTATAAACCATGAAAGTATGTCTTTGGGCATGGATAAAAGCAAACACCCTGACTCTCCTGCTCCCACAAATCCCTAGAAGTTTAGAAATACATGCAGCCCTGGTTTTGATTATAGAATTAGTTACTTTTCTTTGCTTGGCATATGTATTCTGTTAGTGAATTGGAAACTTAAGCAATTTGTTCCTTACATCTTAATACAGAGTCGAGTAGCATTTTGGGGCAGTCTTCACAAAGTTCTTTCTTGGCAAGTTAGTGATGGCAGCTTAATGCACTGGTTTGGAGTAGTGTAACAGCATTCTGCAGTAAATTTCTCTGTGATGATGGCTTAGAATGTACTAAATGTTTCTGCAGAACTCTTAGATCTGGAAACCTGGACAGGATTTTTTTTTTTTTTTTTTTTAGAAAGGGCAGAAGTTGACAGTGGTGATTAAAAAATAAAAAAGCTGTAAGCTCTCACGGCAAGATTTACAAAGAGATAATTCATATATGATTTGAAGATTTTTGTTATTTATATTAATCTATTGTTCCAGTCATCTTTGTGAATCCATTTAAGAGTAAATAAGGTAATAAGAGAGAAAGAATGTCAAACCACGTGTTTGGCTAAATTAATTCTTGGTTAGATTATACTGGCTGAGTATATCATTTAAGGTGCTTAGCCTCAAGCCACTGCTGAAGTTTTTTTATATTCCTAAGTAAGAAACTGAGGCAATATTAACATCTGTAAGCCACATGAATATAATATGATATTTAGTTAATGAGCTTCAGATGAAACATACTCATTTGAGTCACAGAAAGCACCAAGCCTTATATACTCTAGTATATGTCACCTGTGTTTCTCCTAACCTTCAACCAAGTTGACTGAACCCAGATTCACTGTATTTTGGTACATAATATTTTATTCACTGTATTTTGGTACATAATATTTTAAATGGATGTGCCATGTGAGAAAGGTTACTAAGTTCTCTCGGAGGTTGGCTTTCAGTAATTATAGAGAAATATCATGTTCCAAAAATATGATTATTTGACAATATTTGCATTTAATAGCTTTGGATTTATATTGTTATGTACATGCTAGTTGTTGAAAAATATTCATGGAATCAAAAATAACAGAATCAATATCAAAGTTCACTGTACTACAGGCCATTCTAATTTTGGTAAAAGAGAATAAAATAAGCCAGACTAAAATATCATTACGACAGTACTATTGTCTGTTTAGGAAAAGGAATAGGGAACTTGGGACCACTTACAGTAATAAAAAGTCCAATTTTCTTAGACACAGAATCAAATCAAGTCCAATTTTCTTAGGCACAGAATCAAATCCATTTGGGATCTGTAAAGAACCTTAACTAATATAATTAGCTAAATATATGGTGAAATGAAGTATTACATAATGTTTGCAAAAATGAGATCTTAAGTCAGATTTTTTGGATTCTGTATATTGGCTTCACCACTTAAGGGTTTGATCTTGGCCATTTGACTTTACTTTCCTCATCTGTGAAGTGGGTGTAATGATATGTCTTAGCCTATCAAGTTGTTGTGAGATTTAACTGAGTTTATATATATAGCAGCTTTTACAAATAACATAACAAACCATTGAAAGTTTTGTCATTGACATTGTTAGTTGAATCTAATGACTGTTCGAACTTGAACATATTAAACATACTAAAGGAACTTCGGGATTACATTTCCTTTCTAAAGCAGTCGTTATTTTATTGTTCTATTCTGCTCTTTGGAAAATAGATCTTAAATGAAGGGAAAGAAAAAAGAGAGGGTAATGGAGTACATGTGTGATTAATGCAGAGAAGGGGCTATTAAAGGGTGAAAGAGACCAGCAGCAGGGGAGCAGGATGGTAGTGAGGAAAGTGGAAAAATAAGATAAAAGTATGTATGGAGCTGCCGTAATGAAACTACTTATTTTGTGTATTAACTTAAACCAGTAGTAAAAATGAAAACAGTGTTGCTCTATAACTTTGGTTGGTACCCTAATCCTCTAAAAGTTGATAGGCAGTTGATTAAGAAGCAAAAGCTTCAGAATAGATAAATAAACAAATGAATAAATAAATTTAAAAAACAGCCAGGTGGTGGCAGCACATGCATTTAATCCCAGTACTCTGGAGGCAGAGGTAGTTGGGTTTCTGTGAGTTCAAGACCAGCCTCCTCGTCTACAGAGTGAGTTCTAGGACAGGTAGGCTACACAGAGAAACTCTGCCTCAATAAATAAAAAAAGATAATTTAAAAAAAGCTAGATACAGATCTTTTATTTCACAATTATCTTCATAGCTATCAAGCATCTGGATATAAATAACTCAGAAGTTAAACTCTGTTGTTTGTCAAATGATCGGAAGTAATTTATGATATTAATATGTACAATATCAAGGTGAGAGATGAGAAACCAAAGTAGGAGAATAAAGAAAATGTCAAGAATTTAAGATAATACTGAATTTTGTTGAATGGAATAGTATGGGCTTTCTGGCATTCTGAGAGAATGTGTGAATTACTACAGTGAGGTCTCACTTAATGATGAGACCTCATTATGCCACCCAACATTGGCAGAAGCAGCTTAATAGGCAGATTAAAAGTCTTTATATCAATTTACAGAGAACTTGTGATTCGATAGAGAAAAACAGCTAATGGTTTTGTAGTCAAATCTTAATTAGTTAAGCACCATCAGAAGGATTCATACTTGGCTGGGTGTGGGTGTTTTATTACATAAATAACTTATAAAACAAGTAAAACTACAGCAAAACAATTTAAAAATCCATTTTCAGGTGTTTGTTGATAGGCAGGCACACGTTCTTCTCCTAACTTCTGTGTCATAATCAGTAGTCAAGACTGACAATTCAAAATACATGAACAAGCCACAATTTTGGAGCCACCTCCTCCTTCCCCCTCATTGCTCCTGTGATGCTCCTCTCTCCGTGTATTCTTCCTGTCATTTTGTTTGTCCCTATTTCTCTCTTTATTGACCTAGCCTCTTTGTCTCCCCCTCCCTTTCACTCTTCTCCCCTCCCCTCCTCACCAGCAAATGAACTATGACACATTGGAAAACTTTCAACAAATGTGGGACAAGAAAACATCTTTGGTTGTCCCTCCATCAAGCTAAAAATTGAATAAAATAGAAAGTGCCATTAACTTATAAATGCATTATCAGAACTGCAATATAAGTAAGACATATAATACATATGTATATAGTATAGTGTATAATATATATATAATATGTATATGTATATTTTAACACAATAGGTATTATATATACATATAAATATGTATATAAGATACAATGCATATAATAATGTATATAATATGTATTTTTTACAACTCATGGAAATGTACACTAAAAGTGGGCAGAATTTTTATGGATGTAAATTATCCCTCAATAAACTTATCCAAATTTTAACCCAGTAAACCTATCCAACAATTGTTTACCATAGCAAGGCATATGACATATATTTGTAAACCTGGCGCTTGGTGGGGGGGTAAAGGCAGGAAGGTAAGGGGTTCAAGGACAGCAAGAAGGGTTACAAAAGACCCTGCAGAAGAGTCAGATAACAAGGAGATTTGTTGTGAGACAGTATCTTCTTTATATGACTGGGAAGTTACATCCATGAAATTACAACAATACAGTTGCCTATACTAGACCTGAAATATGATACCAGTTGACATACCAGTATGGATGGGGGAAATCCTACAATGCCCCACTTCTAGATGAAAAGCTACAGGCAATTGATGGCTACTGAGAGAGGGAAAGAGAGAATCAGTCTTCTCCAGGAACAAGCCTCCTGTATAGATTATCCAATTACAGTGGTCAGCCCTAAATAAATGTAAATACAATCAACACTAGAATGATTCAACAGGCTATAATTATAAACACATAACAATAATTAGCGAATGAGAGACCACGGATTTTAGAGGGATGTGTGAGAACACTGAAGGAGTTGGAAGGGAAAGAGGAAGTGAGGAATGTTGTAAATACGGTACTCGTGTATGAACTTTTTAAAAAAACAAAAGACAAATTTTAAAAAATGAAGACATGTGACAGATGTGTAGATAAATTAATGGTAGGCAGCAAAAGTGCTAAAAATGTAAAATTCTAAAGCCAATCATGGTAGTATGCACCTCTTTTCTCAGGTTACAAATAGGAAGACTGGGAAGGAAGATTGATTATCTCAGAAGATGGAGGCCAGCTTGGATAACATACCAAGGCCCCATCTCAGAAAAGTAAGAGATAAAATTTGACATAGAAAAGAATTGAGACTGAGATCTCACGGGCATAATTACATGCTTGGACAGTAACATACTTCCTCTAAGTAGCACTGTAAGGTTACTTTGTTTTCTGTAGTTTGTTTATGTATGTATAAACTGCGGGGGTTGGATTAGATTCTCATTAAACTAAGGCGGTTTTTCTGTTGGGGTGACCTGATTTGCAGGGTGATAGGGGAATAAACTTGTTTAAGTGTCAGAAAGTAAATCATCTGTCACAAAAACAGGTGGAATGGATAATGTCATGTGAAATTTGAGAAACATCTGTTTGCCTATAACAGTGCCTGGGTCAAGATGGAGCCACCTGGTTGAAATGATGTATTAGGTTGCAAAAATCAGAATCTGGTTGACCTAAGACATTTTAGCCAGTGTGGATAAAAAAAGACTTACCAATTTTATAGTTTTAAAGATTGTTTTACTTTAATTTCTGGGGGATTGTTCACATGCTAGTAAAGGAAGAAGAAAGATTAACAAATGAAAAGTCACCATCATTTTGAAGTTTCTGCTAAAAACAATAAAGATTGTAGCTAAGATGAGTAAGCACTATATTCTGAATCTGAATCTTTTACTTTCTTGCTTTCCTACATTGGCTTGCTCAAATGGATCTCTTCCATATAGGGAAAGGAGAAAAATCTGTGTCACTGATTGCATTAATGTAAAATGAGAATGGCTAATGCATTTATGCAATTTTCTTCATTATGTTTTCCAGAACTGGATTTGCCTTCCTAAGCATAACACAAGCATGCACAAAATACAAACCGTGATAAAAAAAAATGATTTTGAAAAGAAAATAATAAGAACCAAGGCAGAGCATATTCTCTGGTTGACCTTGGATCTCCTATAAGTACCTTCCAGAAAAGCTTTTCTAGTGATAGATACACTTATTTCAGTGACTTTACAAATCCTTTTTACATAGCCAATACCATAGATTTTTAAAGTGCCTCGGGTATCCCCTGCTTTACTATGTCCACTTAGGAACACACACGCAAAATCATTTGTACCACATTCTATGGCATTTCTGTGGGCATGTAGCATAATATACATATAATTTTTGTGGGGGAAATCAATAGTTGGGCATCCCTTTCCTAAGCCTAGAACTTCCCAATGAATAAAGTAGTCCTATTTGGTTTTTTTTAAGGTTTAGTGCTTACTATGTGACAAGCACTATGCTACTCTTTGTATTTATCTTTTTCTTTCTAATTTCTAAAACATCTCATGTGGAAGAGTTACTGCCATTTCACAGATGAGGCAACTGATAAGGAGGAAATCCAGAAATTTGCCTTTCCTAATGACTAATAATTTTGAGTACCTTTTCTTGTACATATTGACCTCTTGTGTATCTTTCTTGAATAGTGTATTTAAATATTTTGTCAATACAAGTCCCTCAGAAGATGCATATTTATTTTCTCCTATTTCCGTGAATTGTCTTTGTACTTTAGTTTTTTGAACAGGGTCTCATGTAGCCCATGTTGACTTCAGACGCACTGTGTAGCCAGTGTTATACTTGATCTTGTGATCCTCTTGCCCCCGCTTCCCTAGCCTTCTAGTTTAATTCTAATAAGTTCAGTTATCTATGTTTACTTTACTTCCGTGGACTTTTGAGTCATAGCAAAAACAAACAAACAAAAAGCAAGTCTTCTCTACACGTTTTAGTTTTGTCTTTTGTACTTAGTACATACTTTTTGAAATATTGTAGCAGTTTATTTTTAAAGTTTCAGTATTATTTGTTAAATTAATTTAACCATTTCCATTGACTTGTGCCGGCTGCTGTTTTTGTAAAATAAAAATACACTGTAAATATAAAGAACTTATTTTGTAAAAATGTCAGTGCTACTAATTATGCTTACTGTGGATTTGGTTTAGATATTTTGCCTCCACTCAAAACAAGATAGTAACATATAAGCAGGATTACTTGCTGTCAAATAATTACTGAAATTATTTTATACTTAAGAAAGAATAGTGGCTTTAACATTGAATGTGGATATGGCTAGATGTGGTCATTCACACTCAAAATACTACTACTTTGAAGGCCAAGGTCGAATTGCTGTCAGAATGATACATGTCCGGTTAAGATAGTTAGTTCTAGGCTGGCTAGCTTGGGCCATACAGTGAAAGTGTCTCAAAACAACCAGCCAACCAAACCAAACCAAGCAAACAAACAAAAAACATGCAGACAATAATCCAGGAAGATAATGTAATTGAGTCTTTGTTAAAATAAATTATTTTTCTTTACAATTTGCATTTAATCAGGAGCTAGTTTGGAAAAATATATAAATGCCATTATTGATGTCTTCTGTAAAATACAAGAATTTCTCACTGATTAGCCATTAAAATTTCAAACAGTAAAAGAAAATGAAGCCAGAAATTACCATTCACTAATTAATCCTAATCATAAAACAATTCAAAAAAACAATAATTACAAAAAAGTCATCACCCATATCTAAAAGGAAGAAAGATATATTTTAAAGTCTCAGACATACTTTCTTCCTCATGATTTTCCTTTTACTGAGATTATCCAGAGATGTGTTTCAAAGAATAGCAATGGGTGACAGAATATTTTGGGGATAGTTTATGGATCATTTGATGTACAAACAAACTATATAGAGAAAAAAGTTGGCTCCAAAATGGGTGTGTTTATGGCTTTAACTTTCCTATGTCAACATTTATGATGAACACAATTAGTGGCAGATGTTAGAACCAGGGTAGGGAGGGATTGCATTTACGGCGTCTTTAATGCTTTTTGGTAAATTTTGCTAAATTTGCTAAATTCATTTCTAGTACACAATATATTTGTGGCAGAATGGCACTATACAGTACATAGCAAGCTCATGGTTTGTTTTTTAAACATTCTGTGTGGTAAGTGGGTTAGTTTGAAAGTAAAGCTTTAAGCCATTAAAAAGATAGAATGTACCAAGAAATGTTATACCCCATTCTTTTTTGAGGATAGGCCTGTGGAAAAATAATATTGTATAGATGGCAGACAAGGAAAAGTAGATAATTTGTGGGATGGTATAATATATGAATTTTTATGAAACCCCAATCCAAGTCATTGCACTGCATTAATTACACTTACTTAAAATCATGAAAAATAAAGTGAAAATAAAATAAATAAAAATAAAAATTAATTAATTAATTGAAATTAAAATAAAAAAGTAAAGTGAAGACACCAGGGATGATTTTAAGGATGTTGAGGTTGCAAAAGTTAAGGGGCAGTTGTGTGTTGAATACTACTACTATTAGGGGAAACAGTTCAGTTGCCCTCTATTCAAACTGTACATACTTCAGACTACATATATACAAAATTTTATATGGTTTCTGTGAAAAGAACAAACTACTACTTTACATGTGTTAACATCCTTTCGTTTTTAATATTGAAAATATATTTTTTCATACAATATATTCTACTTATATCATTTTCAGTAATTTCTTATTGATTTTTCATCAAAATATTTCTTACTTTAAATAAACCTCCCATTTTTATCAGTTTGCTACAGTTATAGCAATAGCCAAAAGCTTCTATGTACGTGAAGACAATCTTCCAAGTTAATATTGGACCCATTCTCCTCTCAGTGTAATAACCTTATTACCTACAAACTTTTTAGAAAGATTCTATCAATTCAGTAATTTCAGCCAGTACAACATTGCTTGCTTTTAATGGTAATAATGTCCAAATTGGCTAAAGTAGAGTCTATTCAGGACTTTTTATAGTTTCACTTTTTATAGTTTTTCAGACGAATGAGGGAGCCTAGCAATCTCAGAATTCTAGCTCGGTGACTTTCCTCTTGTACCTGAATATTTTTTACAGTGCCATCTCTCCATCATCTTACTGTAGTGATTTATAAGAGTGATATAAACAAGGCTTATGTCAAAGCATTTCCTAGACACTTTTGCTGTTGAAGTCAGTCTAGTCATGAATAAATCACTTTTTGCAAGAGAATGATCTTGTGTTTCCCCCATACAAAGGTATTTCATGGCATGAACACACTTGTCATTTGTGTGAAGATTTAAATTCAGATATTAACGTTTTTCTCCATAATTACCATTTTATTTAGATTATATACTCAGCGATACTGTGAATTTAATTTCTTCATTAAGGGGCAGAGTATACAGTTATCAATAAAATAAGAAATATCCCACAGTTTTCAGTGACAGTTAATTAACAGATGTAAGTGAAACACAAAAACATCATTTAGCATAAAACACTGCATAGTATATCTAGTTACCTTGTAAAAATGGAGGAGATCTTGAGACTTCTGTAGGCCACTGTCCACTTACAACTTGGCAATTTTAAAAATCAAGTGAGTTTGTTTATTAAGAAAATCCTCCATAATTTGAGCTTCAAGTTTTCAAATCCTTTAAATTTAAAATAAATAAAGTATTAACACAGAATACATGAAACCATCAAGTATAACAGTGTAGAAAGAAATCAAAGGCTTAAAGAAAAATCACCATTTGTGGCAAATACAATTGTTATGTATAAAGTTTGCAAAATTAAATGAATATATACATATAAAGTGAGACACACATTTTATATTTATATTTCTCAATGGTTTAATAATTTTGTTGGTTCAATTTGGTGTTGAAACTTGCCAAAATAAAACAACTCATTTCTGATTGGCTTTGGGTAATAGAAGGCATGGTCAGGACAGAATTAATTTAGTAGAATAAAAACTAAGTCATTTAAGGAACTTAGATTTTTCCAAAACAGAAGATAAGTTTCACAAATTAGATTCAAAAGAACCAGTTACATGAGCTACCTGGCTTTCCATTTTATTTTGATTCTGTGAGCCCCAATACCCTGGTAACATGGATGAGGTCTGCATGACAAGGTTCCAGACTCCCTGGCCAGGGAATTTCAGCTCACCAGCCATTTTGCCCCCCTCTTCCCTTTGCTGTAAGGTGACAAAAAGCCTTTCATCAATAATAATAATGTTTGCATGACCTAGTAATACCTTAGCTAGTTGGTGTTAGCTAAGAAGGGGATGCACCCATTTTTACTCAAAAGTAATTGTCATTATAAAATACCTTGCAGGCTTCTAAGTCCTGGAATGTGTAGAGCTATCTATTCATACTGATAGTATATTGTAAAGGCTATTCCTGGGGTGGCTGTTTGCTTTCCCAGAAAGAGACAAGCCTTTAACAGATAGAAGCAACAAGAGCCTAGATAGAGAAAAAAATAAATATGTACCAAAGAGCTAAAACCATAAAAACAAACCTTCTTTGGTGCCTACATGGCACCCTGCTCTGCTCTGAGGCAGATATATTATTCAGCTAACAGTAACATTCAACCAATTATGGGTTATTGAGTCAAATGTTCTTTCAGAGTAAACAAGATAACCTTGAAGCTTGTAAGTCGCAGGAGGATGGACACCTAGCTCCTCCTTGGACGTGATAGACTTCTACAAGCAACTACATCTGTGAATCAAACCAGTTCCTCTGGAGGCCTGACCAACATCTGCATACCAAAAAACTGCATCTGGCTTTTTAAAGTTCTTGCCAGAACAGTTCCCTCTCTCTCTTTTCTGGTGTGACACCCCCCCTCCCCGTAATGTACATTGTCAGTGTCTCCTTCCTCTTTTTGGTTTTTCCACTGACAAGACATTGTCAGTCTCTCTCTCTCGCTCTTCTCTTTTCTTAATGTGTATACTATTAATTCCTCTATTAAAAATGCTCCTGAGTTTTACTTCTAAAGCATTCTACTTGTCATTTTAAAGCGTGATCATGCATGCCATTTCTTTGGGTCCCATAAAAGAATGAACTATTCTATTCATTTGCCATTCATCGTTTTCCCACACTTGTACACCCTCCTGTATAGGGTTTTCGGGAACCCATTTGTGGAAAAGGCTGGTTCCCTCCACACTTGGCTCACAGCACTCAGACTCCTGATATTCATCACTATCAGTTAACATAAAACCACAACCCTGCATGATTTTGTCCCTTTCACAAGAATAGAGCATTGCATTCTTTCTCCTCTCTTCTTCCTTCTTTTTTCCCTCTGCATTCCTTTTTCCCAATTCTCCTGTCAGGAAGGCAGCACGTTAACAGTCCTAAGTTACCCAGTCAGAGCTGCCCCTTTTTACCCTCCTGTATAGCACTCCATTTCCCTTCAGTCTCCTCTCTGTGATGTTTTGTGCCCCTCTTCCAGATTTGAGATTGTTATTGTACTCCTTGAAGTTGCATAATGAAGCATTTTTCAAGTATTCTACTAAAACAAGTTAAAAATAAAACAATGTATCTAAGTCATTACCTGTGAATGTGGGATGGCAGTAGTGAATGTAGAAGCACTGGACCGTAGAAGCACATTCTGAGCAGAGATTTATTTTTGCAAGAAAACAGAGTCATTAAGGAGGCCCTTGAGCTCAATTCTTCAGATATTTCCCAATGAAGGCTGTAGATATTCTTCAACTTGTCATAGTTAACAATTAAATAAAGGTATACAATACACAGCATTAAAAGCAACCTCTAAATTACAATTCTGACAGTGACTCATGACTCTAATACCAGCAAAGACCCTTGAAGACAAAATACTTTTGTGTTACATCCCAGAAGTAGACTTAAATAGTCCCGTTAAAGTTGAAATAACAGCAGCTTTATGCTCCAGTTGCTCTTAAGGTACACTTAGGTCACACAAGCAGTGAAGCCCGTTGCATTGCAGTTTATGTAAATGTTGTAATTCGGCCTGAAATTTAATGGGATTTTACATGTTAATCATATTAATGTGTAAAATCAGAGTATAGAAGTATAATAAACCATTTTACTTTGCCATCTTTCTTTGTAAGATTCTAGCTCTGTTTCTGTATCTGGAGAAGACTTGCCTTATCAGCATGTCTGTGGTAAAATATATGGCAGAATCTTCCATTCTTTTGTATGTCGTCAATACTAGCATTTTGGGGGAAACCCGTGAGAGAAAAATAAAGACACTTAGGTCATATTTTTTCTCAAAAAATTAGGTTCAAGAAATTCTTCTTACCTTTATGTGTAATCTAGTGGAACAGCTTTCTAACAAGGAAAGTCAGGTGCGTTTTTTTTAAAGGAAACAAAATCAGAAAATATTTTGGTGATGGTAGGATTTTACCTCTGTTGTAGGAGTGAAAGATATGTCCTAAAAGAAGTGAGGTTGAATTAGTAAAATTACATGGAGATATTAATACAGTACATCTAAAATTACAAGTCTTTGTAATGGAATGTCTTTGACCTCTGTCTCAGAATTTTTATAGATGAAGTTGGCAAAAGTTGGAAAGAATGCAATTAGGATGTTTGCTCTCTTTGAACTATGATGAATTCTGCTACCAACAAATAGAAAATAACCATTATTTTTAGGCATATAAGAGACATTTTTTTTTAAAAAAAAAACCTTTTTATATGCTTAGGTATAAAGAAAATATTACATTTCAGTGAATACATATCTTTCAGAAAATACTCTGGCTAAACTTAATAAAATTTAGAAAGGAATGACAGAATACAACAAAAATCTTTAGGATGTATTCAGAAATGGAACACATGTCTGTGTATATAAGTTAGAGGAAAATAACCACTTTAATATAAATTCAAAAGCATTTTGTTTGTGACATTTAATGCACATCAACTAATAGTAATTTCACAGAATAATTCATAAACATTTGCTGAAGGCTCAGACAAATATTGCTAAATCAATTACTATAACTTACTTACTTGTGTGGAGATTACTTAATCTACTTCTAGAAGTAGTTTTTGTTCAAATTTTTGGCACCATTATATTACCCATCAAGTATCTGGATTGCTGCGCAGTTTAAAGGTGATATGCAATAATTTTTTAAAAAAATACAAAGACAGTTTGAAAGAGTAAAAAACAACACTAGAATAGAATGGGAGTCTTGGACTGTGTCTTGGATCTGTTGTTAATCATGACACTGGCTGTATAGATTAACAAATTTGAGGATTAGTAGTGGAGAATATAGTAGGAAAAATGATGAAACAATTTCAAGTAGGAAATAAATAAGTTAAAATTTTGAACAAGTCAAAGTTGAACTCTCCATGCTCCCATGAATATTTTATCTCTTTTCTTCCTTAATTCCAAATCTGAGAATATTTTCATATAATTTTGTTTCCTTTAGATGACTTTCTTAATCTCTCATATTACCTTACTTTCCCAGATTGCCTTACTAAATTTGACTAACTTTCCTCAGTGATTTTCGTGCTTGGCATACCCTTAAATAAAATATCTTCCACATCCAACATAAAAACTTTTCTTGAAATCATAAACACACTCTCCATTTTAGATTCATAGCCAGGGCTGTTGTGTTTAAACCTCTCTCTATAGACCGGGAGAGTTAAGAGTCTCCTTTTGAATGGATAGATTTTTAAGGGCAAAGCTCTTGCTTTGGGTTGTTCTGCCCCTCTTTTCTCCCACCACCCAGCTGTTTCAATGATTTTCTTTCAGTAGTTGTACTCTTTGACAGAATTGGAGGCACTGAAGCTCACATCTGTCAGAACAGATGGAATACATTTTGTGTGAGTGTTAACTGATTCATGAATTGCATAAAGAAAGATGTTTATGTTAAAGCATTGTGACATTGTGATGAAGCATTATCCATTCTGTGCTAGAACCTTATTGTTTATAAAGGACTTGTTTCTTTGCCCTTATCCATGGCCTGACACACTATCCCATGGTTAAGTCCAGACATATCTTAGTATAAAAAAGTAACAACCCTTTGACAGTGAGGAAAAAAAAATACTAACAGAAAAGGGAGGGGAATGAAGGTGTAGGCCACTTTACAAAAGTGGCTTCTGGTATTCGAATTCCTTATTTTTATAATGTATGGTACTTCTGAGGGAAAAAAAAACTTTGTTGTGGACTTAAAAGCATACACACAGAGAGCTATATGGTTATCTTTTCCTTTATCATGTTTTCCCTGTACTTTAATGACTAATGATGCCTGAGAGCATGATTACTGGATTTGAGATAGTGTAGGCCCTAGTATCATGCATGTCATAGATAGTTTCCTCTTCATGTGAAGTTCTAGATTACAGACTGACTTTTTAAAAGACATATGTGTGTGTGTGCATGTGCACGTGCGTGTGTGTGTGTGTGTGTGTGTGTGTGTATGCCATGCACAGGCAGCTGTCAATAAAGACCAAAAAATGGTGCTGAGTCCCCTCGAACTAGAGTTATAGGTGATTGCTGACCACCTGATAGAGGTTCTAGAGACCAAGCTCAGGTTCTCTGAGCAGCTAATGTACTTAGCCTCTGAGCTAACTTTCCATCCCTGTGGACTATAACTTTAAATTTGTACTAATGGCCAGCATTGAAGGATTTATGATGCCATCCCCTTGTAGGAGTGAGCTTCAGTGGTTTTGTATTTTTGTCAACTCTAGACCTGGTTTATCATGTAGCAGTCTGTTTGACGACACCTCTTCGTTACCTGCTAGCCACTATCCATATATTTGTGTGTGTGTGTGTGTGTGTGTGTGTGTGTGTGTGTGTGTGTGTGTGTAATTTTAGCCAAGAATATTGAACTTTATTGTCCATTTTGTGCAATTTGCTGTTTGAGTGCAGTAGTGCCAGGGAGAGCAGCTCCATTTGCAAATGATGTTACTACATATTTTGACCTATTTTTCCCTGCAGGAGTAATAACAAGGGTAATAAAAGTCAGTAGAAGCTGCTGTATAAGCACACATAAGTGCCTCAAATTACAGGGCAGATCCTAAGCTACAAAGCCACTGAAACCACGGAGGCCCTCTTCCGACTGTTTCACAGTTCTAGTAAGCATGACCATGACTGTCCCAGATTTCTGGAAGAGGAAAAACATTAGTCTGTCTGGTTATTCTGTTGCTTCTGTAGCTTTTTACTTACAAAATCTGGTTCAGTATGAATCCATTTACTACAGTGAGCCAAGGTTTGTGTAATAGGATGGTTTGCTACGGAAGACAGAGATGAAGTTCTTGGTGCTCTCACCACTTCACAATACTGGACTTGGTAGAACCACAAAGGGTATATATTGCAGATATATAGTGAAGGTTTCAGTGTAGTAGCCCAGATGGGGATTAGATAATATCACCTGACAGATCAACCTTGTGTCAGTTTGGTTAAGAGCCTTGGCAATGCTTTCTTTCAATAGGTCCCTGCCCTCTGACATGGACTAGCACATATTTCTCCAAGCCTTGAGGATTTCTAACTAAAAGGAATTGCATGGAATTTGAGTGGCCTTGCAGTGGAACCACGGAGATAATTATAGGGCTGAAGAAAGGAAATTCACCTACTGATAATTAACACCCTTTGGATTCCTGGAGTGCTGTGCAACACTGCAGCATGTCACAGGCTTTTTCTGGAAATTTCAGTGTATCATAGTGCTTAGTAGGCATTACAGTCTTTAAATTGTCTCCTAATTTGTGTGGCATAAAAATTATCTTGTGTCCCCACCATCACTTACATGTCTACACTGAGGACTTCACCTACCCCCTTCATTTTTAGAGCCACATTATGATTAGGTTGCTTTAGGCCAATACTCATTTGTTGAATGCCTGTGACTCTAAAATTAAATAAAAATGAAAATTTCCCTTAGACAGCTATCAGAGAGTAGTAGATGGATAAGTAAATTCACTCGTTAGGTGAAATGAATGTATGAGGTCTCAGACACATAAAGTATCAAGTGGTTATATAATTTAAATTTATGCTAATTAGGTAACTGGAGTGCAAACTTGTCCCCATTTTAGTCAAAGATATGATATATCTTTGTATGGCCTGTAAGTAACAACTGTTTTTATAAGTAATATTGATAATGTCTTAAAACAATCTCTTTGCTACTGTTCTTAACAGAAAACGACTCTTTTATCCTCACCTTAACTTGCAATGCTTGCTGTGAAAATTTTGATACACGATGGCTCTGACAAAACCTCTGTGGCAATAAGATGTTCATGCAAATACTGAATAATAGATTCTGTATAATGCTCTTTGGAAGCCCTTCAATCTAATGCAATGATCCCAGTGTGTGTTCTTGTGGTACACTGGTACACTGGGCTTTGTGGGAATGAAAATGGGTGTGTCTTGGTAACTTTTATCATTTATTAATTGTCACCTATCTAATACCTGCATATTTGACTCCTTTAAAACAATCTAAATTTAAAGCCCATAAAATTTCTTTTCCTTCCCAATACAGCTCCTTCTTGGAGAGTGATTAGTATTTCATATATGTCCTCAGTTCTCACCCTCTCTCCTCACTGTATCTTTGCCTATTTTGATCATCTCCAAGCACTGATTACTCTTAAAATGGCTGTCAACTTGGGCTTCTTGAGCTGGTGTGTGATGATTCAGGGATAAGAAGGAAGACAAAATGAGAAGACATGCATGTAAGCAACAGTACAAGTCCTGAAGGGATGGGTAATGGGAGGACATGCTTGGAAGAAAGTGACTTGATAATCTTTGAAAGACCTCAATCAGCCACATGCTTTTATATTTCTGCATAGACCTTTTGACAGAAACTATTCTGTTACCATGTGGTCTCATTTCTCTATAGCACCTCAACAAGATTTTCCCTATGTCTGCCCTTGTGATGGCCTTCAGGGATCAATTGGATGTTTTGCTAAGGACCAAAACAAATGATGAAGGACAAAAGTATGTGAATGAAAAGCAAGCTACATGGATATAGAATGGACATGAGTATCATGAATAACCGAGTGGTCTTTTTTCACCACAAACACACTTGAAGGGAAAGAATACCATTGAGATTATGTGGTTTCAGTTTGTCAACTGAGAGCAAAACAAATAACTGGAGGGACTCTGAATGAATGGCTGAAGAGAAGGCAGTTTTTTCACAACAGTTTCTTTGACTACTTGATATAAAAAATGCCTAATGAAAATTACAAGGCCATCAAGAACTATCCTATATTCTTTCTAGGGGAAAACATAGTAATTAGCTGTTGCAGAATGATGGATTTTTACCAACACAGCTGTCACAACTGCTATTTTAAATCATTTGTTATGGTTTAAAATGTATAATCCCCAAGAAATTGATCATTACTGCAATTCAATGCTGATTTTTCAGTGCCTTACCAATTTTGACGTTTGCATCAGACTATTAGCTAACAAAAGCCAGTCATAAAGTACACAGCTAATGGCTTATTTCTCAGTGACATCTTCGCTCTCATTTTCAGCAAGAGTTGATTTTTTTCCACTGACATTTCTGATATGACTAAAGCAGGTGTGCTCTGACATTCTGTTTTCTTTTTTTTTTTTCCTGTATGGCCATCCCCCTATATCCTATTTTTTTATGTGTGTGTGTTTAGTGGTTGAGTGTTCCTACTCAGCATTGCCTGATAGCATTTGCTTATGAAGTTCTGTCCTCTTGAAACCACCATTTCATCACCAATCTTTTCAAATTCTGTGCCATATTAATGTTCCAATTGTCATCTGTACCTCTCCCATGAGGCTTTTTTTATTGTTATGATGGAAATTATTACAATAGAAATCAGTAAATAACTGGAAAAGGACATTCATCTTCACCTGAACAGACCCAAAAGCATAGGAGAGAATTATAAAATATGAGTGAACAGATGCTTATTAAAAAGATCTTTGCCAACAGAATGGAAATATGGCTTGGAAAGGTGATTGAGTTATTGATCAGTTAGAAGTTGATAAGTCTAGTCAGGTGATCAGGACCCTAATAATTCATAAATTTCTCCTGTAGCTCAGCTACATTTGCTTCTGGAATCTTAGTGTTTAAATTAGCCTTGCTTTATTATTTTCAAGATACTTACCCAAATTGTAATTAGTCTTGAGAGTAGTACTTTGACTTCCCAAAGTAATTGAAGGAGTCTGGATACTAAATAGTAGAGCAAGTTTTCTTTTAATTTTTTTTCCTTTCTTTCCTTCTTTTCTTCTTTCTTTCTGGCTGTCCTGGAACTCACTCTGTAGACCAGACTGGCCTCCAACTCACAGAGATCCTCCTAACTCTGCCTCCTGAGTGCTGGGATTAAAGGCGTGTGCCACCACCAACTGACTTCCAAGTCTTCTTGTAACTCTCACCATTGTATTCATGACACCCCCTTCATTTCTTGTATGACACCCCCTTCATTTCTTGTATATATCAGGGTTTTGTCTTCAATTAAAGAAATATTATATACATTTCTATAAGTATACATTATATGTGTATATGTTTGTATGGGATCACTGTCTTAAATTTAGGAATGTGCAACATTTTTTCTGTTAATAAGATACATTCCGAATTCTGGTACTAATTTTCAAGCTACTGAAGACCAACAGCCCAGTAATGAACTCTGCTTTTCCCGGAGGAAGCAGACTAAATAATGCTGTTTATTTGATTACCTAAATTAATTAAGAACACAAATCTTTGCCAAGTTGAAATCAGCGCAATACGGGATTTATGTTTTCTCCTGAGTTACTTCAAATAGATCTGTGAAAAGAATACATGTTTAGTTGTGAAGGCATTATAATGTGTTAGGAGGGTTATTTAGCACCTTATTTATGTCTTTTCATGTTAGCCTGTGTTTATTGTCTTGACTCCTTTAACCGATTCTATTAGGGATTCAGAAATTTATATGAGTAATAAGTCTTTGAATTTTTTTTCTCTAACTCCTGTAAGTATATGCACATCTCAAAAACTGCAACTCCAGACAGTTCATCTTTCTAGTGTTTTTTAAAATATTTTATATTTTAAGAAGAATTATTATTATAGTGCAGTTAATGGTTCCTATATATTGCTAAATTTCTGTAGGAAAAGTGGACAACAAAACCCAATGTGTGATTGTGGGCTTTCAAAATTGTTTTTGTTATACAATACTCAGTAGAGCCAATGACAATTCTGATGCTCTGGAGTACAAAACCTATCTGCTTTCTTAGCATTTTCTACATGCATTTACAGAAAATTGCACTTTAACATACCATAAAACACAAATTGTACACCAAAAGAAAAGACTACCGTAAAACCCACATTAGAAATACTGTGTTCCTCTCACTGCACACCCATCAGTTGTTACGAAAAAGCAGCTCCCACACAATCAGCAAACCACAAGATGGCACTACTGAACAATTAGTTTATTTCAGAAAGGTGCCTTCTAGATTCTCTAAATAGCTGGTCGAGAACAACAATACCCTTCTTTAAAACTAATCTCAGTCACTTTCAATTAATTACAGTATAACAGATAAAATAGTGACTTGATAGTGGAGAAACTTCACAGGGATTAGGCTAAGGAATGAAAGTCAAAACATCTTAATTGTTAAATTGTAATATCCTTTGCCCTGATATATGTGATGAAAAGGACATTTCATTTACTTGCTCTTCTCCCCGAAGGGTGTAGCCTCAGAATAATTACAAGAAAACATCAGACAAACTAAAGCTGAGGCACATTATACAAAAGGGTTGACTAATAAAATCATAAGTAAACTGTAATGTAGTTTAAAAGGTTATTGTACCAATATTATTTTATTATTTTTATCATTATACAGTAGTCATATAAGACACTAACATTATAGAAAGATGAATAAAGAACACATAATAAATCTGCACTGTTTTTGAAACTATTCTCTGAGAAAATTATTTCACAATAAATGTTAAAAAAATCAGTGTACAAGGCAGAACACTGAAATGTTACCTTAAGAGCAGCAATTTGTAATTATGCATTTTTGCTTACACTAGACATCTGTGGAATCTTGTAATGGTTGGGTCTTAACCTATTACGTGGGTCTAGTTTCCCTTCAGGAACTGTGGGAAAATTTTTGAAACTCCTCTTTAGGATACAATTGTCCTACAAAATAATTGTGTACAATTTTGAAATGAGAGTCAACCACAGATCAAGAGTCTATTAACAAACTGATTCTTTAGACCATGAGTACCAGCACTTACTGACATTCAATTACCTCACTAATATATATTCATAAGTATGACAGAGATGGAGTTTAAATTTTGCAAGTTTTTAAATTCTACTATGAATCAAAGCAGATAATGTATGATTAATATCTTTGCTAGTATGCCAAATGCTTTAGATTGCACAGAATAGGAGTATGAACAGAATAGCAGTTTGACCCATGAATGACCTCTTATGATCAAAGAAAGGAAAGTTGTAATTCACTGTACCTACAGAAAAATGCAGGTATGGCCAAAAAAGGTCACAATCCGGAGTACAAGGTGAACTTGAAATTTGGGAGAATACTGTCCAACCTATTATAGTCCAAGAATAATTTCCTGCTAGAGAACTATCATAAAAGGCATTCTATTTAATTTATGCATAGTAACACTGGACTGGAATTTTTCTATTATCACAGCATGAAATATTTTTAAAATTTAGCAGCCACAAAATAAACTCATTAAAAATCTATACATTCACTTTAATATTATTAGAAATCGATGGTTCGCATTTAGGCTAAGACTAAAATAATAGAAATCATTGTGATTCCAATAAGAAAAAATATTCTTCCAGAACTATTCTCATAAGTTTTTGGTTCCTATGATTCAAGACGTATTGAAAAGTTTAGGGTCTGTTGAATTAATTATGCGTCACTTTTACCAGTGATCATTGTGGAAGAAATTATGTGTATGAAGAAATATTCGCTAGGAAGATATCTCTGCACAGTACCACATACATGTAGGTCCAAAAGCATACAGTAAAATGTCTTCTTTTTTGTTATCTCCAGTTGAAATATTTTTTTCTTTTAGACTGGATTCTTTGGTGGAACACAAATTGAAACTATTAATTATATTGAATAAACAATAACTTTAAACAACCAATTATGTCCATGGCTTAATATAAGCACAAAATCTGAGCTACTTAATAAACATGCTTCATTTTTTAGTTAAGTACTTTGTACTTATTTAAATGTTGATAACATAGTTATGTTCACTATAAACTTATACACATATTTCAAAACATGCTACATCCTTGACTTTATTTAATTATAAAGTATTTTACTTTATTAATTTCTTGGTATCTTGGCAAATAGCAAATATTTGACACATCACTATCCTTTCTTTTAGGGACTCCATGAAAAGACTGGTTCATTCACGGCTGTTAAAGTGATGAATGCCCGGAAGGTAATCAATACTGTTTCCTCTCTGTGTTCTGTGCACTTAATACACTGTTTATTTGGAATAAATAACTCCAAATGTATTGTTTTAAAAACATGATTTTATATATTAGGTGAGTTAACTTGGAATAATTATAGTTATGTAATAACAATTATTAATGTATTACATTTACTGGTTAGTTATATTTCCACATTAAAATAATTCACTCAAACCATAAATTACAAATATTTGATATTATAAACCAATTGGGAAAATATCTGTCTTCCCCTCTATTTCCAGTTGATTATCTATTATTGGGGATAGCAAAGAAGATATTTCCTTTAGTATTTTGCTAATACTGCTCTGCTCTGTCATATTTTTTCCTCAATAATTTCTTTTGAGAATTGAGGCCATTAGATTCCCAATGACAGGTAGAAGGAAAGAAGTTGTCAGAGATGCACATTTTTCATATATTTTCTGACAGATAAGCAAGAGAGACAATTTAATTGGCACTGTTCTTGCTAGCATTCATAAAATTGTGTCACAGTTCATAATCTATAGTCAAAAGAATTTGTGAAGGACTTATTTCTGCCCTCTTTCAGTAACTTAAGTACTTCATTTTCTCAAGATAGTATTAACAGAAACATAACAGAAGTTAATTTTATTTCATTATATCCTAAAGGAAAAATACTTGAAAGACTACGTGGCTTTATGGGATGACTATACCCTACAAAGAACTGTCACCTTGTAATTAGTGAAGAAATAGTTACGTGCTTTTGTTTTGAGAGAAAGTGTCAAATCTTGCAAACCTGTATGAGATTCAAGGGATTTAGGGGTTTGCGGACTTATAAAATCGTAACTTCCAAATAACCCACTTTTTTGAAAGTAAGACTCTATGAAATACTTGTTTCCTTGTTTTAAGCTCAGGAGCTCTAGAACCAAATTAAAATCTATGTTGAAATATTTGAAAATCATATTAAGACTCTAGATGCTCAATATTTACTGTTTGCATTGCAAGAGGAAAAGAACATTTTACTATTATAAAATCTCCCATTAATGTGTCAGTTACATCCATTAACTTGAATTTGGTGTCAAGTTTACAGATGTCATAAGAAACTGATTTTTTAGATTAATATTATTAAGTGGAAAGCAAGAAAGGAATGATGTTATATTCATATACAATTTAATGCTAAAGTAGCATGAAATACTTCAGCATCAATAATTCTAAAAGTGTACTAGTAGGTCTAATAATACTTTTCTTGTTATTTTCAGACTCCTTTGCCTGAAATAGGAAGGCGGGTGAGAGTGAATAAATACCAAAAGTCTGTTGGATGGAGATACAGTGTGAGTACTAAAAGTCTTCATCAGTACCTCCATAGTTTTCCTTTTTATTTTGGCTTTCAGTTCATCCTTTTACATTATCTCTACATGGGCTCCCTCTAAAATGCTCCTGCTGGAAATGGCAATGTGTATATCTTATACTATTCATATAGATTCACTCATCATAGTTGAATACTAACATCTGCCAAAGAAGAGGGCCTAGAATAAATGGTCCTTTGCACAGGAAATTATTGGCTCCAGGGAAAATGTTGAGTCTGTCTACAGAGTATAGAAACTTCTTGTTGGCTAGGAACAGAGGAAGAGTTGATGATACTAAGAATGAACTCTTCCCAGAACCGACTGTAGCAAAGGCTTTTTTACATGTTACACACCTTCTTTAGAATTAATCGCTATTGTCCAGTTTGTATGACCATGGACATCATCATTGTATTTGAGCCAATTGAAGCCTGCACTTTGTATTGAAAAGCTAATAGTAGAAAGCATGGCACCCACCCTAACACTCTTCATATATCTGTCCACAATGCTTGAACACAGAAAGGATTATGAAACACGTTCTCCTTGCAGAATTTTTGAGATCCCCTTATCCACTGGTCACTGGCTTTAGAATAAATTCAGGCATACAGAATTGTAATTTTCAAAAGACCTTAATCTTCTATCAAAATGTCACAGAAATCTAAAACCAAAATTATAGTTCATATCAGTATAATTCATTGATACAATTTTCCTAGTTTTCTCTCTTGCAGTCAAATAATTAAAGATCAGATATTTTCAGCATTTATGTCTTAATAAATACAGTGTCATGTACATTAAAAACAACCCTTTCTATTAACACAAACACATTTAAAATCTTTCTATGTATATAAAAATCTCATTGCCAAATACATTCATTGTTTATCTGCTACACAACAGGCTTCTTTTTGTTATTATACATTGATCATAACAATAGAAATATATTCAGAGAAAGCAGCTATAACCTGCTTTGGTAGAGGAAAAAATCCACAAAACAAAAGGAATGAAAAATAAAATTGTATGGTCAATTCTGGTTTTCTCAAAAGTTTATATTAATAAAAAAATCTTGAAGGTCTCTCTCCAAAACCTTTCTGGTATTCTTTCCATATAAAAAAGGGATTTTGGTTGTGGAATGGGTGAATTTACAAAGGGAATTCTGGCATCCTTGAGCTGCCTCCTGACAAAAAGCAGGGTATTCAGGCCAGTCTGGGATCAATTGGCATGGAGCCAGGAAACACTGTAGCATCATATTACTGGGAGATGTGTGAGAGTTTTAAATTACCCACTTGGCCTGATGGATTTTATGTACTTGTGTGTTTCTTACAAGCTCAACTTCCCGTTAATTGAGAGTGGCAAACACACTAATGCTTTCCAAACATATCTGATCTTCATTTATTTGTTTTGGGAGAGTTTACATTTATGTGGGAAACCCACTCTTGGAAGTTTTATTTTTTTTTTAAATCATGTATTTTGAATTCTATGATTACGTTGTAGTAAAGGAACATTGTCGCTAGCTAATCAGTTAGCATCTCTAAATCAACTTGACTATTTTGGCTACAAACTGTGTTAGTTGCACATACTTAGATCTACTATGAAGATAGGAAAATGTTCTTGTCTTCTACTCTTATTTTTAAAGTAAATGGAACATTGGGAAGAATAAACGTGTTTCCTACTATGGGAAATCAACAGTAAAAAGAGAAATATACTAGTACTTTAGTTGCTCTTTTCTGGCTAAGGTCAAATTATCTTTTGATAGAGTTGCTCCTTGTTACTATGCTTCTCATCTTAATGATCTCATCTAATCAGGTGGATTCAGCTATAAATAAATAAATAAATCAGTAAATAAATCTTTAAAAGAGTAAATCAACATCTGATCCTACTCCCTAAGCATCAGATCCATATCTCCATTATTTATAATCTTATGCTACCACAAAAGGATGTGTGTGTGTGTGTATGTTTTATATATTGATTAAAATTTTGAAAGAAAAATATGCAACTGGTTAGATTAAAATAAATTCCACATATGTACATCTGTACCAATTGTATGTATATATCATATCTAACATATATGTTTTGTGTATTTATCACTTCAGCCTCCAGCTACTTTATTAGCATGCACAACTCTGACAAAATGTGTACTACAACCTATTAACAAGAGTCTGGGGAAATAGTCACTGGGACTAGATCATTACTTGATTTACTACATAAACATGTACTACCGTTATGATTAGGAAAACAAAATTTTATTATAAACTTACTTTAAAAGATTAACATTGAATGACCCCATACCTTTAAAATGCATTAAAGGCCAATCATTACATTCTAATAGCTCTCTAAATGCAAAAGAAAAAAAAACTTACTGAAAATAGATCAAATAGGAGCTAAAACTATAAAATGTTTTAGAAAATAGCATAAAAGTAAATTGTTGTGATTTTGATTTGGTGATGAGTTTTTAGATATAAAACCAAAAGTAATAAAAATAGAATGATAATAAATTGGCATTCACCAAAAGTAAAAATGTGTGTGCCTGAAAAGAAAGCATGAAAGTTTAAGGTAACTAGAATGAGCAAAGATATGTATACATCTGCTATCTAATGAAGACCGTGTAGCTAGAATACCTAAAAATGCTTAACATTATAAAATGAAAAGATAACTCAACTTTTAAATATACAAAGATCTTCTATTCAAGATTTTGTAGTGTTTTACACACACACACACACACACACACACACACACACACACACACACAATTAAGAAATTGCAAAATAATCTCAAACCATTTCTTACCAGAGTAATATAAATCAAAACCACATGATATCACTTCACTCGCACAGAACAGACATACCAACTACCAGTGAGTGTGGAGCAATCAGAACTTCCTATATATGGTATGCTGGTAAGGCGCAGCGATCTAGCCACTACTGAAAATGAGTTTGGCATTTCATCATAATATTAAAAATACTAGAATCATCAGAATGAAAAGAAAACATGGACGGTATGAAATCTGACATAAACGCTCACAGAAGCATTATTCACAGTACCCAGAAGGTAGAAGTAACCAATGCGCCCATCATTTGATTGGTTGTAAACCAAAATAAATGAAATACTGATATTTTATGAAGGGATATTTCATGTATAAACCTCAGACATAGCTAGTCTGAAGAGATTGCATATTATAAAATTTCATTTATGTACTTTGGATAGAATGTAAACTAGTGGTTTCTCAGAACTAAGATGAGTGTGGTAGAATTGGGGGTAGGCTATGAACCAAAGTTTACAGGGTTTCATTTTAGAGGGAAAACGTTCTCTGATTGACTGTGATGATATTAACATATATCTAAGTTATTAAAAACAATAGGGTGCTACATTTTAAGTGACTGAAGTATGTAGCACGTGAGTTGTATCTCAATAAAATTAGAAAAAAAAGACACCATTTATTCAATACTTTCTCAAGGCCTAGTGCTGCTGTTCTAGGGTCACATTTTAAGAAATTCTGGATCAAGAGATCTTTAATTTACTCTTCATTTTTGCTCCTAAACTGTAATTTTACCAGATATTTCCATTCGCTATTAATTGTTGAGATATTATAATGAATTATTATATAACATGATAAGTTACCATAAGATTTTCCCTTTGTAAATATACTTTGGAGAAGATTTGCCACTGATTTGCATAGCTTAACGCTTTGTTGTCTGCTTTTATTCTATAGGATGAAGAAGAGGATCTCAGGACTGAACTCAATCTGCTGAGGAAGTACTCTTTTCACAAAAATATTGTGGCCTTCTATGGTGCATTTTTCAAGCTGAGTCCACCTGGCCATAGGCACCAACTTTGGGTGTGTTTTTGTTTGCCCTGGTTTTTATTGCATAAGAAAAGTCAAACAGAGTGAAGGAGCTGAGATGTGATAGATATTTGCTTTCCTACTAGAAAACTTACCTCCTCAACTGTTCAAGATAGTATGTGAAAATGTATTCTGACTCCTTGAGACAGTGTGATAAGATACGGAAAGAATAAATGAAATTCCTGGCAAGAAGCTTTTTGGTGGGAGGGAGGAGGATACAAAAGAAAACTATTAATTTAAAATTCAAATTTTAAATTATATTTTTGCTGTTTTTGCTCTGTGCTGGTAACCAGGTGCCTTGATGGCCTAGAAAATAGTAAATAGATGAAGATAAATTTGAATTAGCAGTAGACATTAACATGTAGCTACATTTTAGGTGTTTGGACATATGTGCACGTATGCATAAATATACTTAAATGATTCGTTGATTTGTCAGCATGGCTGGACTATTATAAATTCCCGATCAATAAAATATAAATTTCAGTAACTAATTGGAGCCTAGACTTCTTAACGCATAGTTACTATATTTTTTCTCATACTCCACTATTTTAGATAATGAGTATTGGTCAATGATATCTTTTAAAACAGAGTATTTGTCACATAAACTGGAACAATGGTTCTTTTTAATAATGACAGAAAGTTTTCAGGATCTTCTAGTGTCAATAAAATGTTCTATTATATTCTATATAATAGATTTTAGGAACTAGGGCAATTTATGGTATATAAATGCTTTCAACATGTATTACAATGAAATTCAAACTTTAGCATAAATTAGAATCTTCTGGAGAACTTTCTATAACACAGAATGCTGGACTTTCTTTGCAGACTTTTAAATTGAGTAGGTCTGGAATGTGTGTGAAGTTTGTACTTTCTAGTAAGTCCATAGATGATACTGATGCTGGTACTTTAATAACAACATTCTTAGTAGCACTACATTTAAATATTTTCAAATTTATCCTGTTTTTCTCAAATTCCCAGGTAACTTGAATTCTCTGTTCCCTTGCAATCATAGTTGAGATTTTATTAAATACTGTTCCACAGCTCTAATGGCTACTGTATTTAATATTTTTGTGTATACTATATTTTTCACAAAATATTATAAAATTTAGCTTTCACACAATGTGAGATGTTACTAGAAATATTGAGTCACATTATCATATATATTAGTACTCTGTTCATTCACTCATTCTTTCCCATTAAAAATGAAAACAAATCTAATATGAACAATGAGTTGTAAATTCTTTTAAGACTTTCCACATCCAGGCAAACTGGTTCTCAAATATTCTTTCCTTTCTTTTCCACTCCAGTCATCATTCAGGCTTTTCCTCCTCATAAACTTGTCTCCAAGGGCATTTGTTCTTTTTTTTTTAACATAAACTTGAATGATCTTTCTTCTAAGTTTCTCAAATTAAAACCTATAAAACCTACATGTCAAGGACTAATTCAAATCCCACCTGCTAATGAAACATTCAAATGTGCTTCCTGACTTACCTACTTTCACAAAGCCTTATCCCACTGTTTTCAAAATTTCAAATATTTTATGCTTTTCTGACTCCTCTTCAGATGGTGATGGAGTTATGTGCAGCAGGCTCAGTCACTGATATAGTGAGGATGACAAGAAACCAGAGTCTAAAAGAAGATTGGATTGCCTATATCTGTCGAGAAATCCTTCAGGTGAGTATTCAAATAATCCTTGTTCTCGATCTTAGAAGAACCTAGCTCTAAAACATGTATAGAACCTTATACTATATTCCTGACTAAGAATTCTAGACATAACCTCTGGGTAAAGGAAACCTAAAAGACCAAAAAGTTCAAATCACGGCCTTGAATGGCACTCTGTGAGATTCATGATACTGTATTCACCATATCGTGAGACTGACGTCATGACCTAATTATTATTTAAGCAAAGCACTATCCTCATAGATTGAGGTGACGGGCTAGTCAGGAAAAGTCAGTGTTCTACAGTGTGGCCCAAACCATCTGCAGCTGTTTAAAAAGGTATATACCTTCCTTGAGTATAGCCCCATGCTTTGTTTGTTTGTTTGTTTGTTTTAATTCTAATATCAAGTTGGATGAAAGCAAGGAGCTACTTGGCCAATTGGTCACCAAAAAGTATATTGATAAACTGAAGAGGTCCCCCAACATTGGTGGAATGCCATTCTCCTAATCTTTTTTTTAAATTTATTTGTGATAGCATTGTAAATGTTTTAAGAGTGAAAACCATACACCAAGTTTATATTTCAGTTTATCACATATTAGTTGTGTGACCTTTAGTCAATTTCTTGATTTCCCAAGGTTTAATTTTCCTTACTCATAATACAGGGGATAGCATATTCCCAAAAAGGATTATGTGATAATTTAGTAAAAGCTCCAACTAAACAATTTCTGACACAGAATAAAAGTCCAATAAATATATTATCAATGCCCAACTAGTGTCTGGGGATCTAACTGAAGCATAATATGGCATTACCATATCATGGTTTAACCAGGTCATGGGTTTTTTTTTAAGTGGTGAATGGGGTGGAGCCAACATGATAAGCCAACACAAATTGTACACACTTTAAAATGAATTTCCATATTCCCTCAAATTTTGGACTAAACAAATGTTTGGATAAGAAACAGAACAAAACAGTTAATAGTTAAGATGTCCAGGTCCTTACTGTCATGGCTAGTCAGAAATATAGAGGCTATAAAAGAGGATAAAGTTTCCCAATCTATATAAATATTACTTTTTTGGTGTTCCTTTCCTTTCATGAGTATTCTGATTTATTTTCCTTTCCTTATAGCCAAAAGTAGTATTTCTGGGAACTGGTTGTAGTCATTCCAGCCTAAAGAAAGAATTTTGTTTGAAAAACCAAATGTGGACCATTTTTCTTAACAAAAGTCTTTTTCCCCCAAAAGTACTGAAAATCACTGCCAGAAAACTGAAAAAAAAGTATCTATATACTTACTTGACTTTTAAAATATGTGTGTGTGTACAGGGCTTAGCTCACCTTCATTCACACCGAGTAATTCACCGGGACATCAAAGGTCAAAATGTGTTGCTGACTCATAATGCTGAAGTAAAACTAGGTAAGTTCTTGCAATGTGTTAGATGATGCAGAAAACTAAGATAGCTATCTTTTTATCATAACAGTGCCAGTATATTTATTTGGGTTTTCTTGAAACTTTGTTTGGTAGGAAGATGACATAAACATAAAAAAGGACTCACCTAATCATTTCACCACAGATAAACAATCTTTAATTATAATGGGAGTCTTACTTTTTGATCATTTATTGCTTTGTAGTATGTTAGAGATAGCTATCATACTTATTTCAGTGATTGAATCATTTTTAAAATATTCTTGCCCATAACAGAGCCATATTTTGAAGAATATGAAATAGCTTGCAATTGCCTGAACATAAATTGCTTATTTGCATTTATACTTTGACATTATATTGATCACAAGTGATGTCGAAGTAATATGTAAACCAAATTCTAAATTTTCCATTTTCTTGCCAGTTAAGCAGAAACAGAGTAGAGATTTTGGTCATTAATTAAGAATACTTTTATTGAATATTTGTGGAACAAATAGGGTAGTAATTGTATGTTCTTGAAATAACAGTAGTTTTGAGAAAATGTGCCATGTCTTATATGCATAAACCACAAAACCAGCAGCATAATTTTAAGAAACTGCACTGAAATACATAGAATGGATAGAGACTTCACATTCAAATATAAATATTGATATTCCACTGTGGAGTCATATGTACCCATGTTGACAAGCTTGAATCAAGTTGTTGGTAACCCCAAACATGCATAACATGGGACAGAACCTGCAAGTACAAAGTGACTTAAATATCTATCTCAGAGTCTATTCCCTAGTGTTAATGTACTTGATTCATGAGGTAAAACCTTGTAGTGTTAGCTTGAATTGAATCAGGCTTACTTGAGACATAATTCTTACACATTTTGATTTAGATTCATCAGATAACATATTTTAAGCAATATATACAAACAGAATGTTATAGAAGGAAAACAATGATAGCCAAAGGGTATGACAGCAGAAACAACACTACAGAATGATAATAATCTCCTTAATCTTTCCTTGGATCATTAAAGAAAATACAAGTTATTCCACTGTTGAGTTTTGTTTTGAGTTTGTTGTTGTTTATGGCCTTCATAGGTATTTCTTGGCTCTTAAAGTTGACGATTAGTGAGAATGGGGATGTTGAGTTATTATGTAAAGAAATACTTTTTTTTAAGTTAGATAATAAGACTTTGCAGCAACCAACAATCTTCAAAAATATTTGAAATATTTCTTCCTCCTGTTAGATGCTTTCTGAAAGACTGCCTTCAACTATTAATTTTGTTTCATTTTTCTTTGAATCTACTAAATTATTCAAGATACTTTTCAGTTATTTTGTTCACCATCTTCCAGATTCCCAGAAACCATTATAAATTTGAAAATCTACTTCATATTTCATCCCTGTCTTATTGATTTTGGAATTAATAACCCAGTCTACTTCAGCCATTTTTCTGTCTCTTCCTCAGGATACCATACTAAATATTTTCTTGCAATGTATCCCACAGATGAATGAGAAACTAAACTTTTATTACATTAAGCTACGATATAAATAGTACAGATAATTTTTACTCCAGATTCAGAAGACCTGTATAGTAATTTAACCTCTACCAGGAAGCTCATGTTTCCTTATCAGTGGGATTGGAGTTTCTGATTTCATGCATGAGGCTTCCTAACTGTTAACAGGATTTACATTACTAAGATGTGTCTCATAGTGCTATTCATCCTGCAGCTAGGTGGCATATCCAAGCTCTGCATATGCCTTATGCCACATCTTAGTAACCAGTGGAACTTTATTTTTAATATTCATGATAAACATTTATCCAATTCTACATTAAATTTATAACAGCACTGTTGGGTTTCATTCCAACATAAATAGCAGCTAAAGCTCATTTCCCAGTATTCCTGGAGAAGACTTCATGGTAACGTTTTCTGGGCCAGAAAGAAAATTTGTTATCCGTTGTGGCTTTTGTATTGCCTTTCCAAGTTAAAGCAATAACTTATTGAGATTTGTGTTCCTGATTAATTATTTTGACATATGTAGTGGATTTTGGAGTGAGTGCCCAAGTGAGCCGAACAAATGGAAGGAGAAATAGCTTTATTGGTACACCATATTGGATGGCCCCTGAGGTGATTAATTGTGACGAAGACCCAAGACGCTCCTATGATTACAGAGTGAGTATGATAGTTCAGGTAGTGAGGATTCAAATTTGAAAAAAAAATGACTACATTTATCTTATTTTTTAAAATGTATTTCCTTTATGTGTATGTATGTGTCTGTGTGAGTGTATACACACATTTGCGTGAAGGTGTCTATGGAGGATAGAAAACAGCATGTAATATCTTGTAGCTGGAGTTACAATTATTTGCCAGCCATATGACCATGAGTTCTGTGATCTGAATCTTGAACCCTGGTCCTCATGATTAAGTACCAAGTGCTTTTAACTACTGAGCTGTCTTTCCAGCTCCAACTACATCTATTCTTAATGATAAAAGAAAAAGAGATCTTCCTTTTAAACAAACTCTAATCAGAAATAGTATCCTCTATTCCTGTATGTGATTTAAGAGTATGTATAAGAATAATATTTTCTAATAATGAAGACAAAGTAGAACATTGGCACTTTTTCAGATTCAGGAGGGAATATCTAGTTCATGTTGTTGGCAACTTCTTTATAAAAATATATTAGATGGCTTCATTTGAAAATTTAACTTCCAAGAACAGAGGAATTTTTAGACCCAATGAAATGAAGCCAGGTCTGGAACCTCAAGACTGTAATCTCAACTGCTTGGGCGGCTAAGGCAGGAGTATTAGTCCTGAATGAGCTATAAAATGAGTTTAATGTCAGCTTTGCATCACAAATAATAGTCACAAATTGGGCTGATGATATAGGTCAGTGGTAGAGGGCCTAGTATTCATGAGGCTCTACGTTTAATCACCAGTTCCACACAAAGAATAAATATAAAGCAAACAATTAATCCTTATAAGTTCAAAAGTAAAAAAATAATAATAATTTAATTACTTGGTGTACTGCCACAGGAAATCAATAGAATAAACAAGTTAACAACAATTTGTGCTACATATTAACATTTCTACTGAAATTTCATTTGAAGTGAACATATATACATGTATGTACACAAACCTGTATTCCAGAAAGTCAATGTGGAAAAGAACAAAGCTCCTCCTTTGCTAAAACTAGAAAAACCTCACTCCTTGACATATCATAAGCCTTCCAGACAATTCAATGTGATCTCTCTTTGTAGAACTTAGTACTCAGTACTTGAAACCAATCAATTTATATTTAATCTCTATGCTATTTCCTCCAATGTCTTTCCCAGTACACCTGTATTATGGTGCCCTTCACTGTAATCTAAAGCTACATTTTATTTAAGTATGGTGTCTGTTTCTCATGTATCTTCATGTATGTGAGTGTGGAAAGGCATACATGCGGCATTCATAGGACAACTTGTAGATGTCAGTTCTCTCCTTTCAACATGTGGAATCTAAGAATTGAAATCAAGTCACCAGGCTTGGCAGCAAATGTCTTTACCCAATGAGCCATCTAACCAGGCCCCTTTCCATACTTTGAAAAGCCAAGTACAGCTAATAATGGTGAAGATAATTTAAAGGGTTTCATCATGATTCTAGGCTCAATTGATTATATTCCAGGAACTACTGAAATACGTATCCAATAATTTATATGAAACATATCAGGAAACAATGGTTTATATGTAGCATAATTTGTATATTTTTAACTCATAAATTGCTAAACATATCTGTATGCTTATTAAATATAGTTATATATGTAAGTATATTTATATATGTACATATTCATGCATATCAGTCTCATCAAGTAGATGCTACTAAAAAGCATTGCACATTTAATGAAATTGAAATACACTGTAGTAAGCCACTTACTTAAAATCATGCATTATAGATCTTCATACTAAGACTTCTTTTTTTTAAATAAAAAGCTACTTTTTATATTTAAACAGCTGAAATACTAGAAATTTACCCAAGGTGAACTTTCCTTTTACAGAATATCGTTCAATGGGAAGCCATGGTACAGTGAGGTGCTGGGTGGTCACAAACTCAAATAATGTCTTTCTATAACTTCAATTTGTAAAGAAACTTCTTCATAGAAAACCCAAGAAATGGCTCTAGCATTGACATCTCATCCCAGCCAAATGGTTTTGAGATTCTTACTACTAATTTCCCATTTTAATTGGCTTCTTGCTATCTTATTTTAGAGTGATGTATGGTCTGTGGGAATCACTGCTATTGAAATGGCTGAAGGAGCTCCACGTAAGTAAAACTGTTTGGTAAGTTTGATTTCAAAGTTGGTGGAAGTATACTGTGCAGATCTGTCTCTCTGAAAATGATGCTAACACTTGTAACAATCAGTTTTTATTTGGCTACACATGTGACATATCATATACCAAACCACACATGGTAGTATTTTCAATAATGACCAAATGCTTTTGCTAAAAATCACCATATATATAATAAAAATTAATATTTTATTTCAAGATTTTAGGTCATAGAAGGAAAAGGGACTGAAGAGAAGACTCACAGTAAGAAGGCAAAAGAGTTCTGCATAGAGATTGCAAATGGCAAGCTCCTTTGGGAAGTTGAGGGAGGGCCAGGAGATTCTGAGCTCCCTAGGAGATAGGGCATCCTGTCTAAATAAGTAATGCAAATTGCTTTAATCAGAAGCTAGATAGCCTCCCTACCAAACACTTCCCTTTCACTGCTATCCTTTACTACCTGGAGTATTAACTCTTAGTGAAAAGGATACTCATCAATTTAACTGCAGCGATGTTCCAGGATAGGATTATTAGCATCTCAGAGGGGACAGTATTCCAAAACCACAATTAAATCAGTTGGTGTCTCCCAAGATTTAGGTAAGACAATTATCATCCTTTGAGCTACTGTACATCAGGCTCTCTCAGAAAAAAAGAGAAAAAGGAAGAGAAAATTTATCATGGAGAGGGTGCTTTAACAATAGAAAACTGAACCTTCTGGATATCAGGACCTTCTTTTATTCTGAAGTTACAGGTGTGGACTTAAGCAATGCCGGGGCAGGGGAGGGGGATTTTACACTGAGGCTAGAAAAAGATTTCTTGAAGTGTTCAGACACCATAGCATCATAGGCCATAAGTTGAAGAGATATTCTTCTTCTTAGCCTCTGCCTTTTCTGTGACAGTGTGAATCTTCTGCTTGACGCAAAGCAGAACATGGAAAATACTCTTACTGTACACCAGGCCAGTTTACTTTCATCTGAACCACATTTTCCCATCTTGCATTCTTCTGGATAGTGTACAAAATAGTTTTAACATTGTTGACTGTTTTTCAAATACTCATTTTTTTATTGATTTGTTAGATGTAGTAATGGAGCCACTGACTTAATGAAACATTTGTCCTAACACAAATTTTACTTTTAGTTATACATTTATATCTGTTCATCTCTTAGTGTCTATTTAACAGGATATGTGAATGAACACTGAGACTATGGAATGAGCAATGGGCTCTGCAGTTACCCCTGATCTCCTATTTAAATTCAGTTGTTTCCCTTACAGCACTGTGTAACCTTCAGCCCCTGGAAGCCCTTTTCGTTATTCTACGGGAATCTGCTCCCACAGTCAAATCCGGTGGATGGTAAACATGAATTTCTTAAATGCATTGATTTAATATGTTATGACAAAGTTTTCATTAATTTGCCCATTCTTGTCTCAACATTTTTGTTGGATAATATTTCCTGTAATCCAGTATCTTACATTGGTTGTCTAAGTAGCATTTTTATCAGGATATAGGTAGTTAACTAGAAATAAGCAGTATCCTCCATAATATGTGATGAGGCTATCACAGTCTTTCCGTTAATGAACATTTTTCAGCTGCTTCTCTAGGAATGAGGTGAAGCAATGGCACTCACATATGATATTATTCATGGTGTCTAGACATGCAGTCAGTACTTGTGATGTATAGTCTTATTGGTTGGCCCATTAAATTAAACATCCACAAACTTGAAGAACTCCCTCTGTATTGCTACAGACCAGGCAAGCATGAGAATTCTGTTCTAGGAAGCTGACTAATTCAGCTTGCTTACTATAAGAAATAGGTGGCAATTGTTATTTGAGTGTTGGCATTTTTCTTCAATTCATAGAGTTTTACACTTCAAATGTTTACATAGATTTTTTGGCCGAATCTCTTTACATGTGCTATTTTACAAGCTTAGTTTTTGACCTGATTCTCAACACCTTCTTTTAGAATCATAACAAAGATTCTGTGGCTAAAATTGTTTCTAGTAAGTAAAACATTCTGACTCCAGAGGATGAGTGTTATTGTATATGACCAGTCTACTCTCCCTGACAACATATGCCACATTAATCTTTAATTGCCATCTTCTTACATGAGCTTTACAATATACATGCTACTAAATTCATTGAAATTTCTACTGTTGAATAGAAAAGTCTGTTGATTCAACTTGTATTCCTGAGGTTTAAATGACCTCATTGTATGTACATTGCTAAGACACATGGTATTTTCTTGATTGGAAAGAATTATAGCCTAATAAGTGTTTCAGAATATTTGACCTTGAAAATAGCACATTAGCAGGATAGGAACAGTGCAGCAGGTAACAATTGGCTCTCATGTGTATGCTTCATTTCTTTTAGGTCTCGTAAGTTCCACAATTTCATGGAAAAGTGCATGATAAAAAATTTCCTATTTCGGCCTACATCTGGAAGCATGCTTCATCACCCATTTGTTCAGGAAATAAAAATGAACGACACGTTGTGGAGTCATTGACAAAGCACCTTACTGGAATCATTAAAAAGAGACAGAAAAAAGGTAAGAACAGCAAAGTTTTCTGTCATTCAGATAAGAGAGGATCTTGCATATGTTTACTGTTTTTAGTTTAAAATATTTATTGAAGAATTAAACTTAGGGGAGCTAGAGAGGCAGTTCAGCAGATATGAGGCCCCAAGTTCAGTTCCTAGAACCCACAGCAGGTGGCTCATAACTGCCTTTAACTCCACCTCAAGTAGATCTGACCCCATGTGCCCTCTCTATGCACCCACAGTTACACACAAAACACACACATTTTTAAAAAATTAATCTGAAAGTTAAAAACCCAAAGCTTTTTGACATTTAGTTTTTCCAATACTGTATGACACTAATTCATTATATTACCTCTTTTTGTGAACATTTATTCATGATCTTATTAATTTTTTTCTATTATACTTACCAAGTATTCACATTTACAAGATTTAAAGCCTTAGATTCAAATATAAATTTGCATTGTGGCTATTTGATTTTAAGTAAACATCTAAATAAGGAAATTTAATCAACTCTTTGGAGATAAATGTGTTCATAATTGCACATTTAATGACCTAGTTCTGAAATAATTTGTATATACCACATGAAGTTCTGTAGACATAGATTCATGTCCAAAGGCACTTTATTCTTTGGCTAACTCAATCCCTGGTCCTAGAGGGTTTCAGCCTCGGTACAATCTAAAGTCTAGACATGGAAGGTTTCTGCCTTCATGACTTACTGCTAAGTAAGCAACTCTGAGTAGCTCCTTCTGAACTGAATGCTGTACTGAATTCAACTGACTATTCTGGTTGGCTGATTCAACTGACTAGCTGTTCTGGCTCAAACTCTTCTCCAAGCTGCTGGTTCAAACTAACGTTCTGAGCCAGCTGACTGTTTCTGACTGAACTCTTTTGACTATGGCTGATTCTGGCTGACTCCTGCAACTTCTCTGACTGAAGTTTCAAATTGACTCTCCTTGTTAGGTGACTCTTTCTCTGAAACTCACTCTTCCTTCTGCTGACTGCTTCTGTGTCTGTCCTTCCAACTGCCTCAAACTCCCTCATACTGCCTCTGTGTCTCTTCCTTATACTGCCTCTCTAATGGACTACCTCAGACTGCTGACTCTCTGAGCTGAGAGCCTGCTTTTATGTAGTGAGAGTTGAGTGTGTCCTCACTCAGAATCACTCTGCTAACTCTTCCTCTGAATCATCAAAATTTGCCCTTCACTGGGATTTATCATCACTTCCTATCTGACACTGACTCCTGAACTCTGCTTCCTATCTCTGCTTCCACTTGTCTTGGGGATTAAAGGCATATGCTACCACTGCCTTCTGAATACTGGGATTAACAGTGTGTACTAACATTCTTTCTACCCTAGAGAAGCCATGCTGACAGATTAAAAGATTAAATGTTCCTCTACAAAGTTAATTTTATATACTAATCACAAACTGATATATAAATAAAAAGAAGCTAATTTATGTACACAAGGGTAAACTTGCACTTACTTATTCCCAAAGTGACAGGATGATTTTATGCAATGTATGGGAAAATACTCAGGAAGTTCCAATGTCATATTTTCTAGAATTTTCTGCATATTTTAGGGACCACAGTGTCCAGAGTAACAGTGGAATGAAGAACGGGAACCCTAAAAGTATGCTAAGATCAAATCAACTTCTGGAGTGACTGCAGTATTGCTTGTCCCATCTACAAAATTATGTGTCCTGTTTCCAAATGGGGAGCTACAGCATTCATTTGTGTGTCTCTCACAATGAAGTTATTGGACTAGCATCATTCAGGCCAGCCATTCTCTAATTGCTACAGCCACATCAGCCATAATTTGCTAAGATCTCAAGTTGTAAGATTTCAAAAAATAATGCCTACAGGAAAAGTCCCATGTATTTGGAGATTCCTCCACAAATGCAATTATAGTCATCCTAAGCAATTTAACACAGGGAATTGAAAGAAACTCTTCAATTGGTAAGATTTCACATGCTAGTAGTAACAGCAAAGCTGATAGGAAAAAAGCTGAATGCTTTAAATATATTAAGTATAAAAACAGCAAAGGTAGGCTTTAGTGCCCAGCATGAAGAATCCCCTCAGAAAAGGTGGTCACCTAGTTAAAAGCACTTAAGCAATTTTAAGGGACAGCCAAGGTGTCTATGCCACTATAGGTTTGGGATCCTTCACAGAATTAAGCCTCTCCTAGAGCAGATGCAGGAACATCAATGACCATATGGGGTAGCCTAAGTGTCCTTGGTGCTCCAGGTCAAACCCACACTGTAAAGTTGTTCTTGTCTCTTTCCCCCCTTTTATCCCATTCTGCCCATTTTTCTCTTTAGAACTCCAGCAATCAGATTGCTAAAGTTTTCTTATGTCCAGAAAAATTAATCTTCCTCAAATATCTCTACTTCATTTCAAAAATATGCCTAGAAAGTTGTTAACACCACCAGCCAAGTATGTTTGAAGAACTCTCTCAATTGCTACCTTCTTATCTTTACAAATTCGCTCTCCATCCCGAACCTTAGAAGTTGCAAAGCAACTAAGGAGAATCAAACGCGGTTTATGCATTATTTCCTTTTCTCTTTTTCATAAAAAGGCATACCTCTGGTCTTCGAAAGAGAAGCGGCTATTAAGGAGCAGTACATCACAAGGAGATTCAGGTGTGTTGGGAAAACTGAATATATAAATTAGATAACAGCATGTTACATGAGACAGTAGATTTAATATTATTGCCTTCTACTCAAGATGACTTCATCCTTTCTGGTATAAAACCAACAAAAAAGAACAACCCAGCATACTTCTAAATCTGTGAGTTATTGTGTGAAGATACTGAGCATTTTTGTTACTATTGCAAAAATGCTTTCTACATATCAATAAAATGATCATTGTTATCTTTTTGAAGGGGTCTATCTTTTAAAAATTAAAGCAATTTAATTCTCATGCATGACCCAATTCCACTGAACACTCTTATTCTTTGGCAATCATGTGTATGTTTATCGTAGACCTTCTTGTACTCAAGAACTTCTGAAAATGCCAACCAGCAGTAGATGCAGACCACTTAGAGTCCTGCATGGAGAACCCCCTCAGCCAAGGTGGTTACCTGATCAAGAAGAGCCACGGGTCCAGTTATTTCAACAAATACAGGGGCCATCCAGAGTGTTCAAGCCACTACATGCTCAGGACAATACACCCAAGCCTTTACAGAAGCAGCCGCAGCCACCACAGCGCATACGCCTAAATAAGGCAGCTCAGGTGTTCATGCCCCTACAGATTCAGGTTAAAGCTAAGGCATCTACACCTCTATTGATGCAAATTCAAGCACCTCCCCGACTACGGAAAGCAGCCAGGGTGCTCATGCCACTACCCACTCAGGATGATAAAGAACCTGGTCCTCTAGAAGTACAGGCCCCCATACCTGAAGAACAGCAGGCCCAAGCCTTAGAAACAGAACAGCCTAAAGATTTGGACCAGGTGCCAGAGGAATTTCAGGGGCAAGATAGGGCACCTGAACAACAAAGGCAGGGCCAGGCTGCTGAACAACAGCAGAGGCAGAATCCAGTTCCTGAGCAGAATTTGGAGCAGAATAGGGCACCTGAGCAGCCCGAGGTGCAGGAACAGGCCGCTGAGCCTCCACAAGCTGAGATTGAGGCTAAGGAACCTGAGGTACTACAAGTACATGCCCAGGTGTTCCTGCCTTTGCTGTCACAGAACCACCATGTGCTCTTGCCTCTTCATTTGGATACACAGCTGCTAATTCCAGTAGGGGAACAAAATGACGATTCACCTCAAGCACAGGCCTGGGGTCTAGAGGCCTCACAGGCAATCAATGCTATTCAGGCACTTATAGAGGGACTGTCAAGGGACTTGCTTCAAGCACCAAACGCATATATCTCAAAACCACTTGGACCACTGCAAATCCTGATGGAAAATTTATCATCAAACGTGTTTTACACTCAACCAGAACAGAGACGGAAGAAAAAATCAAAAGTTTCCAGTCTAAAGCAAGCACTTGCAAAAAAACTATCACCCAAGAGGTTCAGGGCAAAGTCATTATGGAGACTTGAAGAGTTTGAATTCTCAGATTTAGAAGCCGGCAGGAGAAGGCGCCAGCGTAGGTGGGAGGACATCTTTAATCAACATGAAGAAGAATTGAGACAAGCTGAAAATGTAAGACATTTTGATATTTTTCCTGAGTGAAAACTACTGAGAAAATATGGTAGTTAGTGCTTACATTTTCCCTCTGTGATACCAAATGAAATATATTCCTTGTTCTACCAAAGATTTATGAATTTGTACCTCAAATGAATCATTCCAAAATCTCCAGATAATTATGACCAAAAGAGGAAAAATTGCTTTAGTAATACAAGTAATGGATTTAATGTATCTCTATAGGAGTTGTGTTAGGGTTATGTTTTGCCTTGTTTTGTTTCTTCCAATTAACTCCCTCAACCAGTAAAGGGATAGCAGACGACATTTAAAATAACTATGTTGATTCATAATTTAAAATTCCAAAGTTGCCACCCTTTTTTAAAAATTCCTCTAATAAAAAGTTTCTGGGGCTGGAGAAATGACTCAGCAGATAAGAGTGTTTACTGCGCTTGCAGAGGACATAAGTTCACTTCCCAGCACCCCACATGGCAGCTCATAACTGTAACCTTCTGTCTTCTGTGGACTTCCGCACACTTGTGGTACATACGAATTTGACGTAGGTATATACACATAATTAAAAATAAATAATTTTGTAAATTTGAAGATCCTTATTTGTTATGCCTTGCTATATATTGCTGGACTGTGCTATTTGTGAGAATTGCATTAATTTGTACTTTGGGACATTTAAATTGAGGTTAAAATATGAAGAAAAAGTCAAGGCTAGAAAGATGGCACCTGCTCTTTCAGAGGGCTAGGTTTCAGTTCCTAGTATCGCATGGTATCTAACAACTATCTATAACTCTAGTTCCAGAGGATCTGATACCTTCTTCTGATCTCCACAAATACTTTATACACATAGTAAATAGACATACATGTTGGCAAAAATACCTATACAAATAAAGTAAAATAAAAATAAAGCTTTTTTTTTAAAAAATGAGAACAAAATTCATTTCCAAAACACTTTGTATATAGTTGTCATGTTTATGACTTGTGTTCTTAATACTCCAGTGCTTTTATGTAATTATTCAGTGATGTGAGTGCACAGACCAGGAAACAAGTGGAACTTAACTTCTTATTTAGGAACAGTCAATAAAACTTCACTCCTTGAAAACTCCCGTATGTAAGTAGGTAAAATTTGACAGGCTTTGTTGAATCTGTCAATATTAATCTGATAATGAGTAGTTTATAAGTTCTGATAAGCAAATTAGCAAGATCAGGAATGATTAGGAGAACAGTTGTTTTTTAATAATTTTCAGCATTCATATATAGAAAAAGAATTGTTTTATGATGATTAAACAGTTAACCACATCCACTTAATAATAACTGATGTGGTAATTACAAATGAACCTTGCCTAGATATCTAAATAAGTAATTATTATTATGTTTGAGCACATTAAAGCAAATAAACAATTGATAATTCCCTGTCACATTTACATAAGAAAAGACTTTAAAAAGTAAAAGAAGAATAACCCAAAATGGAAAGCAGATGCATTTCTCTCAGTATATGAAGACATAGAAATCGTATGCTGAACCAGAAATAATGAGTTTGGAATAGTGATAGGTGGCAGAAATTAAAGCATCTAACATGCTAATGACTATTCTCAATGAGCTTTCTGAACCAATTAGAGATAATGGGATTTGCATTAGTGAACAAGACTTGTATTTTATCCTGGAAATACACCTAGTATTACCAACAGAGAACATACTTACTGTCATTGTTTTGAATATATATGTGAGAAATTATTTCAAAATAGAAATAAGTCAGGGAACATTTGTTGGCCGTCCTATGAACCTAGGTTTTTATGTAGACATTAATATCTTTATATGTATTCCTTAAAGAAAACATGAAGGAAATAAAATTCTTTATATGACAGACAAAGCCATAGTTCATTTGAATTATGTGAAATATAATTAGAATTTAGAGATATATTTGAGTGCTTTGCCATGCTAGTAAAAAAAATATGCATACGTTTTCATTATAATTTGTAAATAGAAGAGATAATAGTGAATGATTCATTTGATTGAACGATTTCTTAAATTCTGAGAGCTTAATGTAAAGAATATATGAATCTCTGTATCACAGATCTTCCATTACTCAGGACCAAATTTTAAAGTTGTAACAGTTTACTAAATGTGAAAGTTAGGTTGTGGTTATGTGCTAATCAAGCATTAAATCAGATTATTAATCTGGATCCCATAGATATGCTTCAGGAATACAACACTTTGCCTGAAAATATATGCAAATGTGTGTCTATATGCAGTTTTCTGAGGGTGATCTGTACTTTTCCTCAGATTCTAAAAGTGACCCTTAACTAAAATCTATTAGAAACTACTGGCTTGAATAATTTTTAAATGTTTGGAAATTATTCATTATGGTTGAAAATTAAGATGATTCTGTTGTTCCTATCATTTTCACTCTCACAATGATTTAAATATATATATATATTTTGTTTCAAAGGACAAAGAGGATGATTCATCAGACAATGATGAAGTGTTTCATTCAATTCAGGCTGAAGTCCAAATAGAACCATACGTTCCAAATCCTACAGGAAATGAGGTAAAATTCTCAATATGAGTTGTTATAACATTAATAAGTTCCTAGAAAACTGCCTCTTAAACTTAATGGTCTCAGGATCCCTTTATAATCTTAAATATTGAGAATTCTGTAAAGCTTTTTCATTAAGTCATTCGCTATCTAACTTACTGAAAATTAGAACCAGAAAGCTCCAAATACATTTAACATAATACATAAATATAAATGAAAAGTATCTTATTTGCCCAAAACATTATTTTAGAGATGTCATTGTCTCATATTTTCAAATCTTTTAAAATCTTCCTTACTTAATAGAAAACAGATGGATAGTTATATCTACTTCATCATTCAATCTGTTCCCATATGTTGTTTTGCTTGAAATATATTTGTAAGAGCTGGCTTGTTACATATAGATGGCTAGAACGGGAAATTTTGTATAAAATATTCACATAATTGTGACTGTTGTAGATTTTCCTTCAGATACTTGTGCTTGCTCTTTGGTAACATGCCAAAACTAAACAACTAGAATCTAAAATCACATTAATAAAATTTTTATATAATTAATGATATCAAAATCCGTTGCCCTGTCTTGTACTTTGAATAGATATTTCACATATACATAATTTCTAAATGTATGTGTTCATCAATTGGAAAATATTAGTTCACTGTGTATACAGGTTCTCCAAAATTTTAACATTTCATTTTACAATATCAAAACAGCATTTTAAACATCACTACCAATGTTACCATAAATGCAACAGAGTATTCATTAAGTTGTCAGATTCATTAAGTTGTCAGTGACAGATACTAATTTACAATTTCTAATTTTCCCTTGAGAGTTCATGTTTTCATCATTGCTAACAAATGGCATCACTTTGATTTTTCTTGAGTTTACAAACTTTTCTCACTTAAAAATATCTAGCATAAGCAGGCGGTGGTGGCTCATGTCTTCAAACCCAGCACTCAGACGGCAGAGACAACTAGATCTCTGTGAGTTTGAGGCCTGCCTGGTCTACAAAGTGAGTTTTAGGACAGCCAGAGTTACAACAGAGAAACCCTGTCTTGAAAAACCAAAAATAAAATAAAATATCTAGTATATGCATATAGTTCAAGTAATACTGCTTTTCAGTAATTTATAAAAATATAACATTTCATATTAAAATGTGAGTAGTTCACTATGTAACATAACCACACATACCATCATTTACCTTGATTGTGTCTGTTCCTAGTATTCTATTTGTCACAAAATATCAGTCAGTTAAACCTATTTTCTCACGCATTTTCTCATGCATGAAAAATTAAATGATCATGTGTCAGGGTGACTTGTTTTCATGACTACATCAAATAAGACAGTATTATAGCACATATTTGTGAGACCGATTTTGTGAGTTTATTATTTCTTATGTAGACAGGGTAGAATTATCATGACTTTCATATGACAACCAACATTCCAAATTCTTCTTGGTCACTGAAATTATTTATTATGTAAATAAATAACACTCACTTTTTTCTGGTGGTTGTGGTTTAGGGGTCACATTGTTATACACAAGCAGCACAAGATAATTCACAGAAGGCTACTGTGAAGTTTTTAAGACTTTTGAAATACAGTTTCTTAGATACTAAGTCTTGAGTGATTAATTATGATTATTGCTTTATAAATACTAAATATTTACAGAAGAAACATAAGTTGGATTGTGTCAGTTAATGAGAATAGCCAATATTTCTCCCTTGTTGCCTTAACACATGGCTTTGCTTATATTCCCAGATGGTTGTTATTACCTTCAGCTTGAGGCTAAGCAAGACATGCAATGTTTGGTTTGGAATGTATTGTGTCTTAATATATGCAATTCTCAATAATTATTTTCCTTCTCCCATTTTTCATACCAGAGAATGTAAACTCATATTAAGCCTTATCTTCTCATTTTTTAGCATTATACACATTTAGTGATTTTTGACATTTCATTTAATAGTGTCAGTTAGCTTCTTGACCCTGCTGTGATGGCAATACATATCTGTAATCTCAGATACAGAAGAAGCAGAGGCAGGAGGATCATTTGAGCTTTGAAATTTTAGGACAGCTTGTGGAACACAGGGAGACCTAATATAAAATTAAAATTAAAATAATTGAATAAAAGTAGAAATTTCTTAAGATCAACTTCATAAGAGACAAAGAACAGATCAATGTAATGCCAATTATCTAAACTGAAATTAGCAAAAGTTATTCAGGAAGATTCTCACCATGCACTCTGCAAAACATCTGGTTATATTTGGAATTGCTCATTAGCTGAACATGAAAGATTGACAATGTTATCATTCTTCACCAACCTATCTGTTGAAGTACAAGGACAACTTTGATAAGTCATTTCACAGGGAAAACTCATGTACTAAGGTTAAGTGCAGTTTCTAGGAATTAGAGGGATTATTTTATGGTATGTTGGCTTTTTTTAAGTGTCACATGATACAATTTCCTCAGTAAAGAATCTAGATGAGTTTCTTATTGTGTGTCAAAATGGTCTATTGCGGAACATAGCTGAAAATTAAAACTTAGTAAAAACTGAGTAAAAATGTAGTTTAAAACTAAATGAGATATAAGGCAAGACTCTATGGCAGACTCTTTGTGTCACTGTTAACTGTCGGCATAATTGTAATCATTGATACTTAATTAATTATTCTTCTCATGGGTTCATGGCAGAGGACAGTTTATTCTTTGGCTAATTCAATCCCCTGTCCTAGAGGACTTTCAGCCTCTATATAATCTAATCTTAAACCTAGACCTGAAAGACTTCACCCTCCAAATAATCTAATGTTTAAACGTAAACCTAGAATGTTTTAGCCTTCAAGACTTACTGCTGACTGAGGTCATTCTGACTTAGCTGTCTTCTGAACTCCAAACTGTAAATTGTAAACAATCTGTTCTGGACTCTCTGCTTTCCCTCTTAGCTTATCCTGCACTGGCTCTGCAATTCTTAGCTTCTCCTTCTGAACTGTCTGTGAGTTGACTGCACTCAAACTGGATAACTGAACTACCTCTGCTTCTCTCTGAGCTGTGTCTCTTGTCTACTTCCCATCTGCTTCCAATTTGCTTTCTCTCTGAGCTCAGCTTCCACAGTCTGCTTCTAACTCTGCTTCATTCTCTGTGAGCTCTTACTGCTATTTGTCTGCTTTCACCTCTTTCTGAGTTCTGCTTCCTGCCTCTGCCTCCACACTCTGCTTCTACTTCCTATTTCTCTCTACTGAGGTGGGATTAAAGGCATTCTGAATTGGGTTAATAAAGGTGTGTGTTACTTTGGGGTTAAAGGCACGTACTAACATTCTTTCTAGAGCAGCCATGCTATCTGATTAAAAGATTAAACATCTATCACACAGGCCTTCCAGTGTAATCCTTTTCTAGAGCAGCCATGCTGCTGGATTAAAAAATTGAGTGTTTCCTCAACAGCTACCAGAAAATAATATTACCCCAATAATGGAAGCCAACATTGTATGTGCCCTTTCTTGAGTATTTTACTATAGGATGAGTTGTATGATTATAAAAACCCAAAATAATTTACTTAGAGGCAGAATATATTTGGAAAACTGATTATAACACAGTTTCTCAAAGAAGCTATAATGAATTTTTGCGTGAGTGATAACCTTAGAAAATCTAGAGTTAGCTCAGAAGGGTATGAATTTGAATTCTTAAATTCTTATAGTTTGGTTGAAGAGTAAATTGATTTTAGGTTTGCTTTTGACCTGTAAATTTTTAGAAAAGCCATTCTTCTGGCTAATGATTACTCATTATTATTACTCAATGAAACTCAGTGATTACTCAAATGAAAATTTTGATTACATTTATTTCTAGAGTCTACTCCTATGCTACTGTTAAAAGAAACTGTCAGAAATTATGGTTAACCAGTTCCAAGGTTATAACTATAAAAATAACATGTTTCTAAAAATTGTGTTTTTAAGTTAGATTTTTGAGGAAATATATGTGAAGAAAATTATTTTCTAATAAATTAATAACTCAAAGGAATTTATGATCAAGAACTCTATCAAAACTATTGACTTCATTGAATCTCTAAGGTCCAAGAAAGATCTGCTCCTATGCCTTGCAACCGAAATCGTACACATCGTGTGAAATTTTCTCCAAGGTATGTATTTCTCTTTTCAAATTTATATGTGAGTAAATGTGGGATAGAAAACAGAATTTTGTTTCTTTGACATTAATTTCTGTGTGAAGTCAAAATTAGATTAACACTCACATCATAACCATTTGGCAAAATCGACTTACCAAACAACAGTGATCCACTACAACAAGATCTTCCAATAACAGCAAATATATTTAGTCATATTCAAGTCCATGTATTCAATTCAGTAATTACCTAACAATTTTTGACAATATAGTAATGGAAGTAATCACAGTAATGTATTTGGTGCCATTCATTTAGCAATAGGATTTAATGAATGTCAGATGAATTTTCTTATATGTACAACTTAATAAAACAGATATTTTTTATTAGTACAGTAGTTAATACCACAAAACAGGAAAGCCTGAAAGTTTTCTGAGGTCAAAATCAAATATTTGAATCACTGTTCTATAAATAAGATGGCATATACAATATTGAAACTATTCATTATAGTTTTAATCCTTTGGTTTTGTGTTGATTTTGGTAATTTTCAAAAATTAGGTCCCATAAATCAGGTGTTTGGTGCCATGCATTATAATTGAAAGACAATTTTTAAAATAGAACAAACTCATAATGGAGAGAACTTAGCCTATGTTCATTCATTCAGTCACTCAGTAAACATTTGTTTGACCATTCATTATATTAATGATGTTAGAAAGAGCCATCAAGATGGCTTAGTGGGTAAAAGTGCATAGCATCAAGCCCAATGTCCTGAGTTCAGTTCTCAGGATTCACATAGTCAAAGGAGACAGCCAATTTCCACAAGTTGTCCCTATGACATCCACATATATGACATAACGTGTTTGTACTTCCAAGTGCATGTACACACACACATATACACACATGCATACATGCATACATGAAAAAAATGTCATAATCAGGGTTTCAAACAATCTTTGCCCTTATGTAAATTTATTTGGACTTTGCTAATTATACATTCACCTAATACAGTAAAATAGTCAAGAAAAAACAATACAAATAAGATGAAAATTAAAAATAAACAAAGTGCACAGTATGAAAATGTGACAAAGAATTCATATATAATAAGCATATCCCTACATTAGTTTTTAGCCTTGTGACTTTATATCTTCACATGAAACCTATGTAGACAGACTTTCTTTAAAAATTAGAAAGTAAGATTGAGAGCTCTTTTTCTTTACACTCAACTCCTGGATTACTACAATACTTCTAACCTTAAAGAGAAGAAACCAGGTTAGTTTTGAAAAAATATTTAGTATCATGGAACATATTAATTTTAATATAATTCATTGTGTAAAATTTAAATTTAATGTTAACTTAAGAGAGATTGGCCACTTTATAAAAGGATTTTTAATTTACTAATAACCAATGCATTGTCCTTAAGTGTGTTTAAATTTATAAAATGTATAAAACCATAATGAACCAACAAATGAAAATAAATTTATAAAATTAATGTAAATAAATCTTGAGTTTTTCCTGAATGTTGAGCCATATTAATGTATTTTGTGTGTTATAAACTTAAATTAACAAAAAAGTCCTTCCTAGATAGAAAACTCAAAGCAAATAAAAGTGTCAACATTGACATTTGAATTTTAATAGTAAACTTATTTGTTTGTGAGTCCAAACTTTCACCTAATCAAACCAATACCAATACATTAAAAATATGAATTATGTGCATTTAAAAACAGGATAAAAGTGGAATATTTGTAATAAAAATAACTCATTGTGTGTACTATGTTAAAACTCTAATATCATACTAGAAGATTTTGTTTGCTAATGTTACCTAGGTAATTTCATTGGATTATTACTCTGAACACTTATAGAAAGTATATTATATGTGAAGAACATGCATACTATATTGAAAGGTTCATTTTTACTTCTACAGAAAAAACTATTTATCATAGACAAAATAGGTGTAGAAACTTAAAATTGGAAAATAATGACTAAGCTCTACTTTTTTTCAGTGTGATATACAATATAATTTTAATAAAAGCCTTTTGTGTTGAGTTGTACATGCTTTTCAGCATTTTAGAACAAAGTCCATGCTTTTATGTCTTTCTTTAGGTTTGGTTTGGTTTGGTTTGGTTTGGTTTGGATTGATTTGCTTTGCTTTGCTTTGGTTAGGCTTGGTTTTCTTTCATAGATGGTTTTACGAGATGAAGGTAAAACATCTCAATATGCTTATCAAAATTATAAACATATCTTCTTTAACCCTGTTGTCTATTTTATCATTTTAGTGTCTCTCAGCGACCACTTTTGGAAGAAGCTCAGCAGCCCATGGACATCAGACAAAGGAGTTCCATAAATCTTCAGAATTACCAAGCAGCATCAGGTGATTTGAAACTAAAAGTTTTCAACAGTCAAAAATGTAGGGGTAATAAATAACAGCTTAATTTTCAGGAGCTAAGAAGAATTTCAAGAAGGAAGGAATGAAAAATGTTAGGGAGACCAAGTAGTAGGAAGACAAGAAGTTGATTTGATTTGGTGTTTGAGTAGCTAGTGGTGACTTCTGAAAAAAATGGAAAATGATCATTTCACTTAGTTCCTATACAACATGAGACAATACCTGAAAGAACTTGAGAGACTATTCTTCAACTAGCCAAAACTTATTGGGGTATGTTTACAATGTTAGTTAGAATAATTGTGAGAATAAGTTTTTCTTGTCATTTTATTTTACCTCTCCAAAATATGATATGATATGCACAATATCACATAAATATTTCTCAAATGTGACAAACTGTTGGCTTTATTCAAAATACATGAAAAATTAATTGATCAAGTAATACCAAGATAGCACCTCTGAGTTTTGTATCAATTTCAATCAAGTATTTTAAGAAATTTTAAAATTGTTATGCTTTTTTAAACATTATGAAAAAAAATGTGCATTAGATCATAAAATCTGGCATTTTCCAGTTTTAAGCATACAAGATAAGTTTAACTAAAGGACATTTCACCCCCAGGCCTCCATATTATCTGAAAAAATTAGCATACAGATTTTTGTTAAGTTTTTATATCATAGGGGATATAGACAACCCCAAAATTCAAATATCTGAATTTAAAAAACCCTACTCCATCTTAGGAAAGTAATATAATGAAAGAATTATTTTCATAGTTTAGTCTCACATGGAGAGTACACTGTTCTGAAAATATAAGGCAAAATTTTAGGAATGTTTTTTCGAGAATATTTTTCTTCTGGTTTGGTCAGGTATAAATTTGCTAATACATGGAAAACACATAAATTTCACAGTTCACTTACTTGCATTTTTTAATAAAAGAATCCAGCAATATTGAGAGGGGAAGGAAGAAGTGCTGGATTAAATAATTAAATAGTCCTCTACATATTCCCCCTTTCTGCTTAAGATACAAATTGTGCTGAGAATATCTCTAACACAGTTTAACTGTTGCAATAGGAAGAATTCTCAATCCCATAATCTATTCAGTCTGAATGACCTTTCGAAGATCCATTTCAGCTGTCCATGCAATGATCTCCTATAACTGTAACGACCATCAGTCCTCATTATCTGTCGAGTTCTCTTCAATATTCCTTCCATAATTGTCTGTTTCAGCATCAAGGTTTTCCAGTCCAGGAAACTATGACTTCTTTTTCTTTACTCAGTTTGTTGAGCTGTCTTTCTGCACCTCTTCCTTCCTTGAGTCACGCCTTTTATGTTAGCAGTTGGTATCTAGTACGCTTCTCTTACTCAGATTGAATCTTTATCAATTTAGATGGAATCCACAGCCTTTCATTTCCTGTGGAAATAAAAGTAAAATCTCTTCCCCAACATAACCCATTCCCTGACTTCCATTCTGATGTTAACGCATTCTTATAGTCTACAATACAGTGTCTTTCAGCAGCTGTTGTTCCTGCCTCATTAGCATTCAAAAAATTCACTAACGCATTATGTAATCTGTCTCTGGGAGTTCTTATTCTTATAGTATGTATAGCAAGTATGCTTGAAGGCAGAACTCAGGGTCATGATCAAATGAGGTTTTAATGTAAGGTGATATTTCTGTAATAGAATTACAAAGGCTGAAAGAAAAACAATAAAGTATTGAATTGATCCACTACACAAATGGAAACGATTGTGAAATCTTTGTTGTTACTAATGTGTTTTTGGCATTCCACAGAATCATCTTCTGAGGAAGAGAGTCCTGTGGCTAGGAGGAAGTCCCAGTCATCGCCACCTTATTCTACTATTGATCAGAAGTTACTGATTGATATCCATGTAGGTTTATATCATGATGCATTCATATTTATTTTTAATATCAGTTTCATTTCACCAATTTTTTCTGACCTTAAAAAACTGACTTTAGGGGCTGGACAGATAGCTCAGCACTTTTCTCTCTCAGAAGACTAGGGTTTCTTTTACAAAATTCATATGGTGACTCAAAATCATCTGTAATTCTAGTTCTAGGAGATTTAACGTGCTATTCTGACCTTTGCATGCACCAGGCATGCACAAGGTGCTTATATATATGTTCAAGCAAACACTCATATACATAAAATATTTTTAAATGGGGAGGTTAGAAGAGTCTAAGTGTGTTTTATTAGACTTTATAAAAAAGATCATATTGTTAGGCAAGTATTTAGAATGCAAAATTTTGAACTTAAAATGGAAATAGGAAAAACATTTACCTGATTAAACAGTATTGTATTTTCATATTTTTGTCAGAATGTGTTGGTGAGAAATACTGAGGATATATCTTGTTGTAGAGTGCTTGCTGAACATGCTCAAATCTCTAGGTTCAATCTCAGTATCACTGAAAATAGAAATAGAAGATATAGAAAAGAGGATTGACAAACAGATACTTCTAGAAACTAAACTATGACCAAGAGATATAAGTTACATTTTTGATTTTTGTTTAATAATATTCCTTAGGTAAGGAGAAAAATTAAGTTAAAATGATAATGAAAAATAGTGTTTTATGATTGTATAAGTAAAAGGCTGCCCTAAAGTTTTGCAATGTGCTTTCAGATCATATTATTTTATTTTTATATAGCTCTACACATGTCTATGCTTAACATAAGAATTGTTTTTGTATTTGTTTACTTTTTGGAGGTAATTGAAATAATTTAAGATAATGTATGGTATATGCAGACAAAACTGGAAAATAACCTATCTTCTTCAAGAGCTATACCTTAATCTCAGCGTTAGGATAGAACAAAAGAAAAAAATATGACTTTGTATAGCATCCAAAGCAAATGTCTACTCCTCAGCAAGCAAGTAGGGTTAGTAAAACAGTGAGTGAACTTTGCCGTGTGATCTACAAAGTCCACTAACAATTACTAATGTTTGGGTTTTGGAAACTCAACTTCACTAAAGGATTTGTTCTGTGTAGTGAATGAACATACTTGTTTCAGTAAAGAATATAATTTTAACATGTTTTAAAATGTTGTCACTTTGGAAACTTCCAATATCGAGAGAGAAGGGTGGAGGGAGAGAGAGACAAAGAGAGAGAGAGAGAGACAGAGAGAAGCTATTAGAGACTACCTTAACCTCTCTTGTGCACACAGGTTCCAGATGGATTTAAAGTGGGAAAAATATCACCCCCTGTATACTTGACAAATGAATGGGTAGGCTATAATGCACTCTCTGAAATCTTCTGGGATGATTGGTTAATTCCTGCACCTGTCATTCAGCCACCTGAAGAAGATGGTGATTATGTTGAACTCTATGATGCTGATGCTAATACTGATGGTGATGAGGAAGCTTCTAACGATGCTTATGAAGATACCTATGACCATGTCAATGGCCATGATGACTTGAATAACCAGGTTGATCAGGCAAATGTCTATAGAGACCGTGGTGCTGGTGGCTACGATGATGGGTCTATTCGTGACATAGATGATAATCTTGGTGATGTTACGAGTGGGCCAAGGTTGGTTTGCTCTGTCTCTGTTATTATAACATAGATGCTCATAAATTCAGAACTATTGGAATATTTGGCTTATTTCAAAATGTAATATAACATTAAGAAAATTAAGGAATTTTACTTGCATGTCTGTAAATGTTCAGTAGTATAATTTAAATAGTCTAATGTAGAACACTTAATACTGAATTATTTATATACAATTTTAATTCAGTTGTTTATTGGTTTTTTTGATAACTGGGATTGAGATTTTCTCTTAAAATCAATGCCACTAAACCTTCCATCCCTATAAAATCACAATGAGAAATGGGGTAAATAATGAAGTATTCTACTACCATTTGCAAGCATAGCTATGAATTTCCAAGAGAGTTGAGATTTTGCCATGTAGTTGATCAACATAAATGATCTTTATTCGTTTAATTGGTAGAGAAGTTACCAAAATATCTTTTGGATGTTTTCCCTAAAATAAAGAAATCTACAAAGAATTTCATTCTTATACAGCTTTTCTTTTTTATAATCATCATAGGGACATACGTTTAATATTGTCTGTCTTCCATGCTAAAAAAAGCATTGGGGACTTTTTAAATGTAGCATTTATAAATTTGTTTATGTGATTATTTTACTAGTTCTCTAACATATTAAACCTATATTACTTGAATTTTTGGTGTGAGTAATTGACCAAGGGTCTATAGCAGAGTTATTGGTTACATGTAAATAAATGAAAGCATGTGTTAAAATTAACATAATCTAAAGTACCAAAAAATCAATCTAATATCACTATGGTTTGATAATTAATAAAACTGAAATTGTTAATAAATTATCCAGTTATTTAAGAAAAACAGTCATTTTCTGAAGCTATCCAGTCATGTGAACCCAATAACAAAGTGAAGTTATTTTCCCAATGAAGATAAAGAATTGATAGTGGCTATCATTTTAATTCAGCATTTAATATTGGCAAAGCATTGGGAATTTTTCATGTGTATATAAGACCATAAACATTCACAACAAAGCAAAAGCATTCTTGGGCATAATATATATGGGGTGTGTGTGTGTGTGTGTGTGTGTGTGTGTGTGTATGTATGTAAAATCTTGTTTCTCTTTCATTTTCTAGCTTCGTTTTCTATTTTAACTCAATGGCCTTCTTTCGTTAATTTGTCCTTGTTATCAGGGCAAGCTATTGCAGAGGGGGAATCTTGAAGCACGTTGGTAGTGATGGAAGTGATGTAAAGCGGGGAGCTTTCAGAGCCTATAGAAACAATACAGCCAGAAGTTACCATGGAAACACTGCCAGTGGAGCAAGTGCAGCCTTTGGAAACCAGGAAGGATATGGAGCCCATATGGGCAACCAAAGAGGTAACAGATATAGGGGAGTCGGTGGAAGCAGTGAAGAGAATGGAGCGTTTGGATTCTATGGAGAAGAAAGTCACTCACGGGAAGATGGTCCAGGACTAGATCAACATGTATTTCAGGATTTTGAACATGAACAGGAGGTAATGACGCATTTGAAAATAAGAATATACTTCTCTTGTAAATGCATGTCAGCATATGCTATGTAACATTACAGCTATTCGACCCTGATTATAATCTTGTACCCCAAATCCTGAAATAATTTAAATTATAAATACATGGGATCTTTACTACACACAATTTGATGATTCCTGCATACTTTCAAAGAAAAACAAAACTGACCTGTCATTTTCAGTCAGATCATACACTTGGGGTAGTATGTCAAGGTATTGGGAATATTCTTTATAGCTGTAGGACACACATAAAGGAATTTTCCATGTTAAGTATGCAAATTGCTAACATTCTGGATGAGTACATAATTGTGCAACTACTAGTAGTGTATATTTATCATACATTTTATAGCACATTAAGTAATGGATTTCATTATGACATTTTCACAGTACTTTATTTTGTTGGCTCTCCTTTCCATTCTCCTGCCCACTTATTGTACTCTATTTCCTTCCCTTCAAGTCTCATATCACATGTACTCTGTTGACCCCTGCTACTTTACCCCATTACTTTTCCTTAAAATCTTTCCCCCCTCATTTATGATCCATTTTAGTTCTATACTGTACACACACACGCACACATACACACACACATATATATGATCTGTATGTGTGTCATAGGAAGTATGTTTCTCTGAGTAGAATTATACCCCTGAATATAATAATTTCCATACCCATCCATCACCTTAAATATTTCATGATTTCGTTTACCCTTATGGCTGAATAAAACTCCATTGTGTTTGTGTACATACCACATTCTTATTTTCCACTTTAACTGTTAGATATGTAGGCTGGTACATTTTTATCTTTACAAATAATAAATTCCTAATTCTTCCTCTGACCTTCAGTAATCTCAACAGAAACTTGATAAATCTTCCAAATATGGTATATAGAATTATCACATTTGAGAGTTTTTATACTTGAGTTCCATTAATGGAAGCATGATAGACTTATAATTAAATATGCTTTTTTTTTTTACTTTTAATCTTTTGTTTGATCATTTGAAAATTCCTCTGTGGTTCTTATTATCAGTTCTCTTAAGCCATTTTTTGTTTTGTTTTGTTCTCTTGGGGTTTTTTGTGTTTTTTTAAAATTTTTTAACAGTTTTAGCATCAGGGTCTAGCTCTGTAGATACATGCTCATCTGGAACTTATGTAGCTCAGGCTGGCCTACGTGCTGAGATTCTATGCATGTACGACCAGACCCATCTCTGTGTTTCTCTTAAATTAATGGATGCGATACCTTCATATTGTGCTTTTTAAAATTTTTCCAGAGTAGCTATTTGGTGTATATACTTTGGAATTAGATTCCTTTCAAATCTTACATTCCCTATTCATCAGCTCTGTGAGCCAGAAAACTTTTAACTTCTGTAAGTTTCAATTTCCTTATAACTGAATCAGACGCAATGGTACTACTTTATTGTGTTGTTTAAAGTATTCATGGAGATACACAAATAAGGCTACTAACATAGTGTTTAATTTATTCTCACAGATATTATATCTGAAGTTGTACAGTTGGCAACTTAAAGCTCCTCCTGTTTTTCCCCTCATATTGTCTCAATAATAAATTACTGATGATACTCCTGAATATTTTTAGTCAATAGGGGCTTATAAGGATGTATATATTAAAAATTCTACATTCAAATTTTCAAGTCACCTATATCATCCCCCCCATTAACCAAATAGATTAAAAGTTGGTATTTGGTCTCCTTTTAGGAGTCAGATGTTGGAACTGAGACCTCAGATTCAATTGCCTTGGATATTGCATCCCTGGAACTTGATGGTGAACATCACAATGACATATCGGAATCATCAACACTGGGTTTTCCTCTCATCCACTCATCCTCTGGAGGTTCTGCTTCTGCTTCTGATACTGACATGTGTGAGTATTTCTGGTGTGATCTTTCAGTGCTGAATGTTTCTACTTGCTCATACAATAATTCATGCTGTGTGATGAATCAGAGAATTTGAATATTTATTTGATATAAGTTGATATTGATTCATGCTTTTAAAACTTTATTCCTCAGACTGGCAAGATGACTCCAAAGGTAAAGGTATTTGCCACCAAACCAAACAAGTTAAGTTTAATCCCCTAGACCCACATGGTAGAAAGAACCAACCCCAGCATAAATGTGCCTAAATAAATAAATAATATATTTTTTCAATTACTCCTCAGTGAAATCTTTTCTTTTTCCTTAGATTTTGGGAGTCTGGTGTAACCAGGGTGGCATTGAGGTCATTATATAGCTGTTACTGACACTCACTTCCTGATCTTCCTAGGATCTCAGACCCTTGCTATCACACCCAGCTGTCGCTGACTCTTTATGGTGACTAGATTTGACCTGGAACTGAGAAACTGAGTCCTTCATTCAGTTCTTGGTTTTGCCCATAATCAAAGCCACGAATTGCATTCATATTCGGCAATGTTTTATAATCACTATGATTTATATTTTCCAATGAGTTAAGAAGTTACTAAAACTTACGTAAAAGATGAAATGTAATAAGGAAATCAAACTTTGAGGGCCAACTTCATTATGGAAATACTTGGCACATTTAGTAAATAGATAAATGATTTGTCTCAATACCTTTCCCTTTATAGTATATACTGGATCTGTTGAGGTGCCTAAAAAACCATCTCAGCTACCATCTGAAGTCAATGTTAACCCATTCTGTGTCTCTCCAGCCTACAACAAACCACTAATCCATGTGTATGAAAAGGAGTTCACATCTGAGATCTGCTGTGGTTCTTTGTGGGGTGAGTTTGATTCTTTAAACTGAAGGAGTTTTATCCTTTTTTGTGTAGAAAACCTGTGAAGCTTGTAGAAGTAAAACATTCTTACCATTGCCAATAGATTAAAAATTAATTAATAGTAATTGGTTCTGGGTTGATTTGGCTTGTTGGATTAATGTCTTCTACTTTTTTCTTCTTTTTAACTTGAATTAACTGGAGTGAAATACAAAATTAGACTCCATTATGATTTCTTGAAATTTTGAGTGTAATATTTTCTAAGTTAGCAGGCACTTACTACAAGGAAGATTTTTGGCAGAATCTTGCAATTTTTAAGTCTAGAGGATGTATATGTTCTTTCTGTGTAAAGTTTTAAATTTGATGGCAGATTTTTTTCAACTCTTTGTTTCAGAAAATTTATGACCATATCAATAGGGCTGAGATTATAGGCTGTCTCAAGCTAGTCTCCACAGTTCATTGATATAAAGTAATTTAATACAGCCAGGGGAGAGATCCAGAGTAAACACCAACATCTAACTTAACACTTTATAGATTTCCAATTAATGCATGATTGAAAAGAAGACATGTTATTAAAAGAAAAATAGAAACAAGTAGCAAGTTTAACTTTAAGGACTGAGTCCTTACCAGAAAATGGTCATCCTCCTTGTTTTTCTAATTTAGTAGCTCAGACAAGTCACACATTAGCACTTAAGTTTGCCAAGTACCCTGAAATGTAGTTGATGTCTAGAAAATGAACCAAAATTAACTGTATATGCATAGGCTAAATTTGCTTAAAAGTTACTTTCAGAAGAGCTGATTGATTCTGGAAAAGTTCGTGACAATTAAAAATTAGTAGCATGATACACATAATATTCTGTATGTCAGATGACACACTAGACAGCAGGCAATAGAGTATTGCTAGTGTGTATTGACATCAATTTACACATTCTTATGAAACATAGTATAAGGTTAACAAGGCAAACATTAGCCTGAAATGATGAAAGTCATCTTACATAAATTCTCAATCTGCAATAACAAAAGTAATTATACATAGATATACATACATATATATACAAGTAATGATAAATATATACATATCAAAATATGTATATTTTCAATATATATACATTTTAAAATATATACATATATATTTATGTATAATTACTTGTTTATATATGTATATATATGTATGTATATATGTATATGCATATATATGTTATACATGTATATATATGTATATACATATATACATAAAGGGTAAATAAATGTGGAATACTCATACACAAGAGTGTTATTCAGCTATAAAAATGAGTGTGATCATGTTTGTAAAAAAAATATGTTTTAACTGGATATTGAAATAAGCCAAATACATAAAGGCATATATTGCATTTCCTCCAGATGCAAAATCTAGGTTCTTTTTAAAGGTCCTAAAAGTAGAATGGAGCTGTTAGGGAAAGGGAAGAGGACCAGAGGGAGTGAGAAGGAAAAATAAGGGGAAGGGGGTAATGAGAGTGATTTTGATCAAAATATGTGATAGGTAAGTTTTCAGATAGCTTAGTGAAACCCCTTTCTGTAGAATTAATACATGCTAATTTAAAGAATCAGCTAATAACGTACTTTTCTTTGTCTGATCTGAACAGGAGTCAATTTGTTGCTGGGCACACGATCTAGTCTGTATCTGATGGACAGAAGTGGAAAGGCAGACATCATTAAGCTTATAAAACGAAGACCATTCCGCCAGATTCAAGTTGTAGAGTCACTCAATTTGCTGATTACCATCTCTGGTTCGTTTAAGACCTAAAATTAACTGAGTAATTATGTGGAGTAATTGAACTGCAAACTAGGTTAAAGGCTTTCTTAGGTGAAAGCATCCAAAGGAAAACACTTTAAATATAACCTTTAATTGGGACAACAGAATCTCTTACTTGTGTTTTTTTTTTTTTTTTTTTACCTATTTGCACTTTAAATGAAATCCTTTTGATCTTGATGCACTTAACCTAAGTTGGAGATCAGGAAAGCTATATTTGCATTTTTGAAAGTTCTTTTCAAGAGTTGTCTCCAAAATTTCAGAGCTGTAATCTCATGTAAAGGACCACACTAGTACCTACTACCTATCTTTTAGTGTGTCAGAAACAACAAAGAGCCAAGTACAGATGAATAATGGGGTTAAAGAATCATCCCTATTTCAGCCTTGTTACAAGGGTGTACAAACAAGATTAGTTACAAGAATGGGTTCCCTAAAGACATCTACACATTTCCCAAACAATAGTTGATCTTCATAATCTTGATCAGTTAGAACCTGTAACTTTGACTATGAAAAAGCAAGTAAGTTGGTGTTAAATCAGTTTTAACTACTAAATGAATGAAAAAAGAAAAGGAGTACATGACTGCCCCTAGGTAGGGTGAAGGAGATTTATTGTAGATAAAAGAAAGCATAGTCACAGGCATAGACAGGGGCATTTTGAAGAATCCAGAGTGGAAATGACCAGCAGACTGAGCCTGGCATGGAACCTGTAGTGGTAGCCAAGAGGCCAAAAGGCAAAAGGATAAAAGGACTAGCATAGCCAAAATGGCTAGGTTATATATGAAATAACATATGGAGACAGACAGCCCAGCCCCTGGGCTGTAGAGTTCTGGGTAGGGAGTAGGATATTTAAGCCAGGAAGTCCCTATTTACAGGAATGATGGGAGAATCTCGCAGCCAGCATCTATTTGATGTTAATAAGCACCTTAGTTAGGCTTTCCTCCCTGTTTTGAGACTTAACACTAGACGGGACATGGTATTGAAAAGAAAAAAAAGGACAATTAACAAATTCATGGGAATGGTTAACATAAGATCTAGCCACCTAATAAAAACATACCAACCACTGATATGTATATGAGTTTTTTATACTTCATAACATATAAGATATATGTAGAATATATATTAGTGTGCAAATTGCCATATCATACACTAATTAGATGAAATTAATTCAGCTTCAAGATTTGATTAGGGACAAAAACTCTTTACAGGTAAACTAGGACTTCATAATATTGTAATCATACTTAATGACCAATCATTTGTAATGATTTCAGGCACACAGGAGCAATACTTAGTTTTGAAAACATCTGGGTAGCTTAGAAACTACACATATGAATGAGAGATTTTTTTTCATCTGATTTTCTCAAACCCAGATATACCTTTTTACAATGCTTAAACTTAACCCAAATGTGATTTAAAACCAAGGCATGGTAAGCAAGCATCCTTCAGCTTGAAAGTATTATTTCTGTCAAATACTACAAAAATCAACATCAGATGAGGATCCTCAAAGGCTACTCTGAAAAGAACTTTTGAGGATGCAATGTGAAATTATTAAACAATTTATTTTACCAGATAAGTATAAAATGGTCATAAGTATAATTTTCTGAACATTAACATTTCATTAAAATTTTCATATAAACACATAGTAAAATTAATCACATTAATAATTTTGCATGGTAGCACAGGCTTTTAATCTCAGCACTGAGGAGGCAGAGGAAGATGGATCTCCAACTTTGAGGCCAGACTGGTCTCAAAAACAAAAACAAAAACAAACAAAAAAAAACAACAATAAACCCTCTGTGATTCTTATTATTGGGACGTTTATAAAAATCTTAAAATTGACTAAGAAAAATGAATAAATTCATTATATAGGGCCTTTAGTTCTTAAATAAATTATAAAACTTGATAGGATTAATAAAAAAGACTATCTCACTCTGCAGAAGAATATAAAACTTGTCTCAACAGGTTGTATTTTTGTAGGGCTATATATGTTTATATATACATATAAGTTTATAACAAGAATTAATGACAAATAGAGGCCATGAATTTGAGAGGGGGGGAGGGAGAGGGAAGTGTTACATGGGAGGGCTTGAAGAGAGGGGAGGGAAGGGGGAAATGATATAATTATAATCTGAAAAAATTAACGAAACAATTATAAAATTGTCTCAAAGAGGCTGAGAATAGATTGGTGGTTGTCAGAGGCTGGACTGAATGAAAAAAGAAGAAAGGCTATGTAGAGCAACAGGTATATATTAAATAAAATTTAAATAAGAGTACTACGTTTGCTGTTCTATGACACAATAGGTGAATGTAATAAAATGCACATATATATACACACATAGACGAGAATTTTAATGTACTCACAATAAATAAAATTTTTAAATTAAGGTAATAAATGTGCTCATTTTCCAATGTCCACATGAATAAAAATACCACATTATACATCATAAATATATAAAAATAAGTCTTAAAAGACAAAAATTTTAAAGATAATTGAATTGAAGAAACAACTAATAAATGTGCTCTTTTCGTTTATAAAATGCTAGATTGACAGAACTCAGGGAGGTCCATTTTTCTGGCCTCAAATGCTTAAACAGTCAGCATTCAGACATCCTTCCTATGCTTGCTTACTACCAGGAACTACCTCTAGGTCTAGGAATCCTAGAGGAGCCATGACTTAGGAACGTTCAAATGAATGGATAGTAATGGGGTTGGCTGCCTAGAGACAGCCTTAACCTATCCTAGTGGAGTATTTTAGATCCACTTCAGACAGGCCCAGAGACGAAGAGAACTCTCGCCTGTATCTTGAAATTAAGACAGGAGACTCTAACATCATGTCAGCTTTTAAAAGTGATTTTTAGTTTAATGAACATTTGGTTTAAAGAACAGTGCACCCCTATTTCTTAGTACTTCTAGAATATAAAGAGAGAATTGAAATGCCATCATATTTTCCTACCAGGCCACAAGAACAGACTTCGAGTGTATCATTTGACTTGGCTGAGGAACAAGATTTTGAACAATGATCCAGAAAGTAAGAGAAGGCAGAAGGAAATGCTGAAGACAGAGGAAGCTTGCAAAGCTATTGACAAGTTAACTGGTTGTGAACACTTCAGTGTCCGTACGTCCATTTCACATTTAATATTGCTATGTAGTTTCTGCTTCCCTTCATGTGGAGAGGTCCATAATTACAAAAGACAAGACAAGGAAAGGATTTGCCATTTTGAATAAAAATATAAGTGAATGTTATTGAGGCATCTCCCCAGCCTTTTCTATATAATCATACAAGCCAAATCCTAATTTTGGTTTACAAAGTCTTCTTTCTTCCTTTCTTAGTCACTCTTAATATTCGAAAGTAATTTATTCTTACTATAAGTATTCTTGATGTATCTTCAGCAACCTGCAAAGATGTATATGACATTTTCTTTCCATTAAATAGCAATAAAATATGATCCGGTTTAATACTGACCAGGAAACATAATGGCGAATCTGAGAAAGAGTTTTTCTGTGATGTGTTGATTGTTGCTCCTAATGTTTTATGTTCCATTATAGAATGTTTTCATATCCTATATCTCTTCATTATTATCTCTGTAAAATAAAGTAATAACCCCTTTGGGCCACAGAACTCTGTTCTAAGCTGTCGACAACTATGAAGTAATGTTATCCCATTCTATTCTATTTCTGAATCAAATTCCCTCTACTCTCAGCTTCCTTTTTCTCTGAGGCAATTGACTCTTCATGCAGAATTGGTAATATAGGTGAAAGACTGCTGAAATCACATAATATGAATTGCAAGAGAATACTCCTATTGTAACTGACTATTTTTGCTTTCACATGTGTGCACATGTATGAACATATACCATTAAATGAAATAATTTGTATCTAGAAAACTAAAATACAAGATAAACTCTTTTTTCTAGCTTTAGATATTACCACTGCTCTGTGATCATATTATGTAAATATGATAACCCCAATGGTGAAAGATATTCCAAGAAGTTAATCCAGGAGTTTATATTGTAGAACTACTTCTTATTAAGTTGGCAATTTTTATCTCAATAATCGATCTAAAGGCGATGATCTTGACATCTGTACTCTTGGTAAATGGGCAAGTAAAATCCATTTTTCTAGCTGAGTCCATTCCAATCAATGAAAGTACTGTCTAGGACAACCAAAAGTCATTGATCCATTGACAAGTAGAATGGTAGAAGAGATAAAATAAAAGAGGAAGAAAAAGGATATGATCAAAAGATAGAACATTGGAGAGAATCAGAACAGAAGCGATATTCTAGCCAAAGAAGAGGAATGTTACAAAGAATAATAATATGATTTCTATAATTTTACTTTCTCTATCAATAGTCCTATTGGAATTATTTACATAAATGCATGAAATTTATTTATTTAAAATGAACAAGTCAGTGGTTTTAGTCTTTTTGTAGAGTTAAATAACCTTTACTATGATCTTATTTACATAAACATTCTAGCCAAGTAGCTTTTCTAAAAATGGGCAGTTTTTGCTCTTAACATTGTAGTTATATCTTTTGTGATAACAAATATAAACACCTGAATTTTCTTGTTAGTTCTGAGGTCTGACTTTTTTGTATGTTGCTGTTATAGTTCAACATGAAGAAACAACATATATTGCAGTTGCTTTGAAATCATCAATTCACCTTTATGCATGGGCACCAAAATCCTTTGATGAAAGCACTGCTATTAAAGTGAGTAACTGTTTCATTTGCATCATACTATCTTTTCTCCTAGAGAAGAAATTATAAACAAGTAGTAGTTTGGAATATAGATGTGGAAATATATACCATTTGGCTACAGTTACTGTAATTTGAATATACCATGTCAATAATTATCATTTAACCCTTTTTTAGACAATCCACAGGCGTCACAGCAAGGGAGAGTTGAGGGAAGTCCCCAACCCCTCCCCTTACAGGACATCCCCACCAGCTCCTCACTCCCACTTCCTGTAGTCAACATGAAGATCTTCTCTTCTAGAGGCCCCCAAACAGGCTTCAGGTGCCACCCCAGTGACTTGAAGCTGGGAAAGTTCCTGTTCTCTCTTAGTGGGGGATGAGGGGTGGAGAGCAGAGGGATGGTAAGAAGAGACATGGAGATACTAAGGAAGCCACACTGGAAGGGGGGAAGAGAAAAGCTTTGTTCCATCTATCATTACAACAATAGGTGAGTGGGGGAAGGAAGTGGGGTCTATATTTCTTCCAATCTGAAACACACTTCTCTGTAGAACTGTTCTTGGACATAGTGAGTAGGACAGTGCTCTTTACATCTTATGATTTAACTGAACTTGTACGGATCAGCTACAGAACCTAACCATCTAATAGCCCAAACTGCTGCTGATTTTTTCCAATCCCATAAACTGTAAGTAAATTGCATTCAATGCTCCAGAATTCTAATTAAATAGGATAGATTTTTATTAAAGCCAAATCGTTTTTTTTTAACCTTGCCTATGGTAGGCATCAGAATCAGTGAGAGCATTTGTTAAATATTTAGATCTCAGACCCAACCCCAGGCTGAATTAGTGCGTCTGCAGTGGGGCCTGAGAATCTGATTTTAACAAATATTCTCTGTGATACTGAGGTACTTGGTCCACATACAGATTTCACAAAGCACTGAAAGGAGCACATCCCGATAGAGCTCATCAAGTTGTTAATGAAATACATTTGTATCTTAGATCAAGATCTGTTTACATGGTCTAATTTTTAGACCAAAGCATTACATATATACAATTGATCATGGTATAACACATATAACTATTCCTGAAGAACTATTTGCACTGTTTGCATAGTATACCTCATTGTAGATAGGATAGACTACTATATAGATAATCAGTCTACCATGACAGATACAGCATCCCTGATCTGATCTGATCTGCCTAAATTGGGTCTTGGCTCAGCTGTCAACATTTGGATATGAGTTAATTCTTGGGTGTCTGCTGACTTGTCAGCGCTACCTGGTATAGAACTGGAAAACATAGAGATAAGTACCAACAGTATATCTACCCTGTTCCTTTCCTAGTCCTTATTCCATTCTTGATGCCCACCTCAGGATGAGAATCCTATGGTTGTCAGTCCTTTACATAATCTGATCTTGGAAATGAATCCTGTTTGGCCTTTTATTTCCTTAGACTATAAACCATAGGAGTCTTAGACTATAGTCTGTCTACCATAGGTTAATGTGCATGGCCTTTTTCATTCCTTACCAAGTATGCATTGATCAGTCAGCAGACTCCGAAGGAGACTACATGTCCTATGAAGCCTATATACGAATATTGGCAAAAATACGGGCAGCTGATCCAGCGAACCGGTTTAAGAGACCAGATGAGCTCCTTCATTTGCTGAAGCTCAAGGCAAGGAATTTAAGGGCAGCCAATGAGAGAGCAAGGCCAATTTTGGTTCTGATGGTTATGACAATGTGATCACTGTATGTTGTATAAAGCCTACAGTCCCCAGGATCGTCAATCAATCAATCAATCATAAAAAATATACCTGAGTTTTATAAACTTGTAAATATGCCAAAAGAATAGGGAAAATTTTGCCTTAGTCAGAATATAATTTTGGCCTTTGGGCCATATTTGCTTTTATATTTTTAGGTGTTTCCAACTCCTGATCTTAAGCCAGTGACAGTTGACCTGGCTATTGGTGCTGAGAAAACACTGAAGATTTTCTTCAGCTCAGCTAATGGATATCACATCATTGATGCAGAATCTGAAGTTATGTCTGATGTGACCTTGCCAAATAACGTAAGATAATACCTTCAGATCCCTAAAAGTTCTTATAAAACACTTTGTGTTTTTCCAGTTATCAAAACTTGCAAACATTTCAAGTATAACTTAGACCACAATAGAGATCTAACAGGTAAGTTTAGTGTGCGTTAAAGTGTCGATACATAAATAAAAATCACTAATTATTTCAAACTCCAGATATCTAAGTATGTTCTGAAGACAGATTCTGTTTGGTCATCGTATCTATTATTAATGAATACATGTAACCTTTAAAATTCAGAGTTTTATTGATTAACCAGATCTAATGATCTCAGGCCCACACCATCATATGGCCCTTATCAACTGGAACTAATTGAGGTCTGCCTCCTTTTAATAGCTTTGAATTCTATATTCACTATCCATTCATCTTTGTGCATTTATACTAATTGGCCCTAAGATGCTTTTCAGTTTGCTTTAGTATTTCTATGCCCTGTAATATAATAATATATTTTGTTAAGAAATCAATACAGAATTACATAATTATGTGTACTCCCCTCTTTATTGCATTAGCTATACAATATAGCAAATTCTTTTTAAAATGTTCATTTATCAAGTTCATTTTATTTGGGGATTTCTGATGAGAAGATTCAGTATTTTTAAGTAAATGGACCACAATTTTTAACATGTAAATTAAGCCTAAGATATAAATTGTGAATGGCTGTACCAAACACTCATCATTAATATAAAGAACTTCTCCATAACATCATATCCCACCAAATGCATCATACAAATATTGATGGTGTGAATGATGGTTTTACTGTTGAAAGTTATATTTAAAAGGAATGCTTTTGCCAGCAGATTTTTATTTTTGCTTCAAAATTTCTTGATATTCAGTTTGTTGAATATTAAAATTTTAGCAGTTTATCATTATGTAAAATCCCTGGATAAAACATTTATGTACTTTATGTCACTCTATCAGTGTGACATTTTGAACATGTTTTAAGGAATGTGGCCTGTGTCCCTAATAACACCATTAAAACAAATTATATAAAACAATCATCAGAACATTGGTGAAGACATCTTTAAAGGTATTGGTGAAATTGTCATTAGCTAATGATCCACTAGTTGCTTATATAGACAATTTACCCTGTTCGTACTGTGAAAATATGAAGCACAATCTCAGCCAAAAACACATTATTATTTTGATAACTGTATTACTCTTCAATTAAGTTGTCTCTGTAGCCGACTGTAACAGATAGCCCTTATTCAGAAGCCAGGGCAATAAGGAATGGATGTTGATTTACGTTTACATTTACTGAAAAGCTCAACCAAGCATAGTAGTGGGCACATGTAATCTCATAATTTTAAAAGTATAGGCAGAAATTTTGGGAGTATTATGGCCAGCACCAGCTATTTAAGAAATTTGAGGCCAGCCTGGGATACATGAGCCATTAAATCAAAAAATAACACCATTGAAGAAGTTTAAATCTAAATAATAAGCAAGGAAATGGTTAAACAATCAGTTAATTAACTATAGAAACTCAAACGAGAAAGAGAATGTACAAGTCATTTTCTGACCTAATTAGGATACCTCATATATATGCAAACACATTTTTAGACAAACTCCCTAGTGTCTTGACCCACTAAAATAGAAAGGACTCTACTATAAGGGAAAGGAGGGTGTCTTCTGAAACAGAATGTGCTAAAAATAATATTTTTCTCAAAAGTGCTGGATTACAGAGGCACTAATGGTGCAAGGGAGCCACACATGCCGAAGAGTGTCAGGTTGCTTCAGAAATCGTCTGAGAAGCAAGAGAATCACCTTCGAGGCGATCTAGATTTGCAGCAGTCCCGTTTTCTTAGAAACAGATCTTACTGGGACAGCCTTACTCCTTGCATTTTTTTTTTCATTCTTTATCTGTTTTCTGATTCAGCTGCTCATGCAAGTACCCAGGGAACGCATTAAAATTGCTTTTAGCCTCTGGATTCCCATTTTAGTTTTGAGGATTGTTGTTGCTGAGACAAGGCCCCAAGCACTTGGCCTGAGTACGCTGGGTTTGGCAAGTATAGTTTCTGACCTTTTCTCCCCCACCCCCATCCTGTAAATTGCTAATTTGAACATACAGCAAAAGAACACATTTTTTTTTCCGGAGAAATACTGTCAATGTCATAATATCTGTGCTTTAAGCAGATTTTGTCCTATTTATGTATCTGAGGATTTGCAAATGCATAGTTATTTCTTAGTGTTTACTTATTCTGTCAACCAATACTTCTCTCAGTTTGCATCTCTCACTTATTATAACATTACGGAAATTGAATGAGAAATTGTACATTTTCTTGAAAATGGGACAAATAGAATAAAACAATCCATAAAAAATATTAAAGCTTTCCCCTTAAAACATTTTAAGCTCGAGCTGAGGTTTATTTTCCTTTTTTCCTGAATTTGCTGATGACCAAGAAGTACCTATATGATTTGTTACTTGGGTCACACATTCATTATGAAAATACTGCTTAAATTCTGAAATGAATCTTAAATTCAGGTCTAAGTTATTTTTCTTATTCCAATATACAATACTTTTGTGGCATTTCAAGAAATTTCTCTGTATTAGAAATATCTCTGCCTCTTTTCCAAATAATTACCCTTAATAACAAAGAGAATATTAAAACTAATGGCTTTGTGACATAAAGGAAACCAACTCTTCTCGAAAGTTTAGTTTATCTTGTTCTATTGCATTTAGAAATAGGTTACCTTCCTCCCTGCACTTTGGACATCTTTTGATCTTCAATTAAAGTAATAGTTGCTCCAATTAATGTAATAGGGATAAAATGCTAGACACAAACATCTTTCTGAAACATAACCCCAGTCCCGGGAATCATTATATCACAGAACATCATCATTTTACCTGATTGCTTGGGAATTGGCGTGATGCTCACCTTCAAAGCTGAAGCCGCCTCCGAAGAAGCAAATGAACAACTCTTCAAGAAGATCCTAGAAGTGTGGAAAGATATCCCATCTTCCGTAGGTATGTACAAAATTTTCTTTTCTTTCACACAATCCACAGGAGCTTAAAGAGGATGGAATTATGTCCTAAATACCGTCTCCTGAATTGTTTAATATTCTTAAAGCACTAAGGGGTAATTTAAAGTCATACATTTTTTTAAAAATCCTATTTTGTCTAGTCATCAATTTTCTGTTTATAGAACGGTATTTTGTTTGAAGTCAGGTATATAACAAGATAGAAAGACTGACTGGAATATCTGTCAGCATCCTCCCAGATGGCAGCATAGAGAATACCAGCTTTTCAGACTATAGGACTTTTTCCCCTAAACAATGCAGGACTGCTTGTCTGGGAAAATAAAATATTTTGAGATTCTTTTGTATGGTTCCAAGGTTTGGTGACTACAGAACAGAATACATACAGATAGTTAAAATATTAGAGAGGTAGAGGATAAAATGATAAGGTGAATGACAGCTGTGTGTGTGTGTGTGTGTGTGTGTGTGTGTGCGCGCGCGCAGAGACAGAATAGCAAAGAGAGGGAAAGGAGGGAAAAGCACTTTGTCCAAACAGAGGCCAGAATCCTCTCAAATGTCTGTACAGTGGGTAGTGTTTGAATGACCAATTTGAAAGAACTCCTTTTTGGACAATTTTGCTATGGGATGATATTTTTTTGCATTGCATTTGCAGAATCTTTTGATTTTTTTCATAGTCTATGTTAAGGATTGTCCTGAAAACTTAATCAAATTTCTTCAAACAGGTATTCACAGAGGGTTTAAAACTATTATAAGTAACAGATACTAAATGCTTATGGTAAAACTTGATGGATCTAGAACAAAAGAAATTAAAAGCAACTAGTGATGTTATATCTTTAATAGCGATACTTTTGGGAGCAATATGTCAAGTAGGAACTAGTGATGTAGCCAATTCAAAGAATGGGTGCCAAGAATGTGCCCAGAATGTTCCACCTCTAGGACCTCAAAAAGTATATTAGTCAGAAATAAAATCAGGTAGCTAAGTTCAAATGGGAAACTGAGCATAACCTTAATATTCAAGCCACTAGATGATCATAGTCATCTACAACCTCTCTTGTCAAGCAAGAAAATTTCTAACGTAGATCCAAAAGCTATTTTCACTTGGTAGAATTAGTATGTGTAAAATAAGTTGTAGCACAAGGAGCAAATGATATTTTGTTTGTTTAGTGTCTATTGAGAATATATTACAATATAACACAATAACAAGAAAATAATTCAATCTGATTTCTATTTCAAAACAACTTGCTGCTTACCAATAGCTTAAATACAGATTTTCCTAAACAAAAATTTATATTTATTTAAACTATGATGTTTTCAATGACAAGGTTAATGTTCTTTATTGCCAAATAAATGTATAGAAGTTTAAGAATTGTAGGATGTTTTACCAAAGACCTCTACCTCCTGATTTGAGTCCCACTTCAGAAAACAAATTAATTCAGTAAGTATCTAGGTTTAGTGGTAGATCTGTGATGGTGTATATGAACTCAGAAGACTAACTGTGTTAAATTAGAAACTTTTGTTCTCTGTGGCTGTTGACAAGAATACTATTTTAATATAGTAGTCCTGTAAGTAAAAATTCAAATTCATATATGCTAAATCTGGTACTAGTTTCTGTAAGTCAGGACACTGGTTCTTCATAATTCCTATGGCAAATTTAATTCTGGCCTGAAATTACACTAATAAAGTTATTTCAGGACAGATATTTTCTTAGTCAAAATACTATAATAATTTAATTACAATTTTGAAATAAAATTCATACAGTAAGTAGTTTGAATTGTAGTTAAAAAAAAACAGAATAATGCATGTTTTGTACTTTTCTTTGAGGTAAGCTACCTTGCTCACACTATGCATTTGCTAGTTTCTTTTATAAGAGTTTACATAGTCTTCCATAAGTTATTTTATATAAATTTAATGTATATATACAGCAGGTAATTTTTGGTTAAAACAAGAGTGTCTGAGAGCATTTGATAAAAATGGAGAAATTTTTGAAGAAGACTTATAGCTCAATTAATACCAATTTTCCCACCTTCAAAATAAAACAGAAAGTCAGATTAATTAAAGAATTCTGATTTCAATCATACTAATAGAGAAATCAATGTGCCATGTTTTGTGTTTTAACTTCAGTTAAAATTTGTGTCATTTTAAATGCTACCATTTAATTTATGTATGGAAATTTTATTCCTCATAAACTTAATAAAGAATAGAAACTTGAAAGTCAAACATTTAAAAATATTGTGTCTTTGGCCATAAAATACTTTACAGAATCAATGGAGTATTAGGACTTTTCATAATTAGGGTTGTGCTTTCAGGTAGTGTTTTCATAAATGATATTGTCACAAAGGGTTATAAAGCAGGTCTAAAAAGTTTAAAATGTAATAGAATTTTCCTCAGCAGGAAAAAGCCTTAAGTGTATAAAATTATCCTGATTCTGCTTATAGCAGGAAAATTTATTCAATTAAATTAGGGTTGCTAAAGTTGTTATTTGAATAAGATATTATTTAACAGTTTTACTTTTCTCAGGGCTGAGAACTGAACCCAGAGCCTTGCACTCTGCCACTGAGCAAAATCCCTAGCCCCTGTTTTTAATATGTTTAAGAGTTAATTTTCGATGTGTTACAAAGCAGCTCTTTATTAGGAACCCTCACTTCATATCTGGTGTGACATTGTATGTCACCCACACTATGAAATATTCTTTAAAAGTCATGGGTTGATTTGAATATCTACAAACGGAGACATTAACCCTTGTGTTTGTCTGCAGTCTTACAGTATACAAATACAAACATTAACAACGATCTAGTAAGTCAATGTTGATCACTCTGGTACCTATAGATAAACTTCTCTGATTTCCAGTCCTAAGCAGAAGAATGTCCAAAATGACAGACTTCAGAATAAGGATTAAAAAAAAAAAGATGGGTTTAACCTAATCTATAACTATGAGCTTCTTAATAGTTAACTGTGCTTATGTTTTTATACCACTACTACAATAATTAAATGTTCTTTGACATTTTCATTTGTACTGTAGCTTTTGAGTGTACACAGAGAGTCACAGGATGGGACCAAAAGGCTATTGAAGTGCGCTCTCTGCAGTCAAGTATTCTCGAAAATGAGCTGAAGCGCAGGTCAATCAAGAAACTGAGATTTCTGTGTACCAGAGGTGACAAGGTATAGTTCACAATAAACCAAGCATTGAAATTATTTAAAGACCTTATGCCCTTTTCTGTTTGCTCATAAATATTTAGGAATATATTTCTTAAAGTAGCACACTATTAATAAAAGCAGTTTTCTTTTTTTTCAATAGAAAGAGATTTAGTAAATAATGTAAATTTAATTCAACAGAACCCCGTTTTCAGAGTAAAAATCTCTAGTTATATCCTAATTAAACTTTGATGTTTTATTTGGCATGAAATCTTTCATTATTTTGATCGATGGTCCTTCCCATTCTCAAGAAATTTAGGTGAAATTATGAGAGCAAGTCTGGCTTCTTAGAATGATATCAATATTTTCATTTTAGATTACCATAATTCAATAACACATATCAATGACATTCATTGTGATATTTCAGTGCATGCCCTCCATGTGCACTGATCAAATCTAAACTCCTTCTGTCTGCCTTACTCCCAATATCATTCCTAATATATAGATGAAATGTTTTAGCTTTGATATATGAAAGAAATCACTAATATTTTGTGTTTAGCTTATTTCACTTATAAGTTCTTTAGTTCTATGTATTTTTCTTCAAATGAATGATTCCATTTTTTATACATTCATTGGTTGATGAGTGCCTAGTTTGACTCAAAAGTTATTGTGGATAGTGTGCTAATATCTGTGGGTATGTATATAAATATCTCTGGTAAGCTGGTACACAATTCCTGTGGATACATACTAAGGTGTGTGAGAGCCAGATCACATGGCATGCTTATTAGTATTTTTAAGAACTTTAATACTATTTTCCACAGTGTCTATAATAAATAACACCCCCACCAAGAGTGTGTGAGAAATCCTTTTTTGCCATCTCCTGACCAGCATTTCTTTGCTTTTTGAAAATCTTCCATTTCTAGTTTTCAACATACTCCAAGAATAAAGGGGGAAGTACTTATGTTTGTTGAATATAGAATTTTACATAAGGCTTTATGCTTGCTATTTTAGAAGCTGTCTCAATTTATCTATACAAGTCGGTATAATGGTGACTATTTTACAGGAATAAAAAATAAAATTGTGACTTGGAAATTTTCTGTGAAATTTGATCAGTGTTCACTGTTAAAAATGGCTAGATGGGAAGTTCATCACCTAAATTAACATTTTAAGAACTAATACTGTGAAGAAATGATCTTGATAGGATTAAGAATCATAACCAAGGATTACCCAGAATTCAAGTTAATATCAAAAAAAAAAAAAACTGGGCGAAAGTGCTGCATGCAAGGAAAGGTACCCAATTTTGAAATGTAATGCTAGGAACCAGAGTTTGAGGTAGAGCATTTAGGGTTGTAGTTCTGACTCTTGTACAAGTTGTGAGAACCAGAGAAATTTAATTTATCTTTGTTTCTTTTGTCAGGGTGTGGAGAATGTTGGCCATGGAACCCAGGGCCTCATACATGCTAGACAAACACTCATTGTACCACTGGGTCACATCACCAACCTTTGTCTGATCTTTTTAAACCTTAATTCTTTTATCTCTAAGATGGAAGTACTAATAACTATTTGGGAACAAGGATAAAAGTCATATGTAATATTTATATAATAAGCCCCTCCCAGAGTATTTAGCACACACAATGTGTTAAATGTAGCTGGTGTATCTTATCTTCATCCTCATTATGTCTCATGAACTGCCAAGTGTAACTACTGAAGACTTGAAAAAGCTTTATCTTCTTTTTGATATTTATGTCTGTGTTCTGTTCAGATTTTATTTATTATGGAAGAGGGCATGTTTATAAACTTATTCCTTCCTAACCCATTGGATTTAACTTATTATACAAAGGGAAGGGGGAAATGTTGTAATTAAATTATATAATCTCAAAAATATAAACAAAATCTATTTTAATTCAAATTGACTTTTTAAATACAAAGAAGCAAGTTTTTTTCTGTCATTTACCTTTTCTGCTTAAGTTTAAGAAGTTACTGAAATTTTCTACTTTTTTATGTTTTCCTATTTCAGTGAATTGAACTGATATCATAAGGTAGAAAATTTAATTACATTTACCTCTTCCCTTCCTCCTTCCAAATGCTCCCCATAGATCCCTCTCCAGTCATTCAAATTCATAGTTCCCCTTTTTCACAAATTATTGCACACAACTATGTATATGCATATATATTCCTAAATATAACCCATTCTGTCCATATAATGTTACATGTGTGTATGTATTTAGGTTTGATGTTTTGGCACTGGACAACTAATTGGTGTGCTCTTCCCTGAGGAAGGCCACCTCCCCCACTTCCAGATTTTTTTATAAGTTGAGGTCTCATGAGCTTTCCCCATCCAGTTTGGCATGTCCATTGATGTCATTTATCCTTGCTCAGGTAAAGGAAAGTTTGTTAATCAAAACTAATAATAAGGAACGTCAGCAAGTGAACACCACCTACATTAAATATTTTATGGCAGTTGATAACTGCTAAGGGAAGAAGAATTGTTATTCTTTGTGGAGGTGTGGGGGGGAGCACTAATAAGTTCCCACGTGCCAGTGGATAGCTTCATATCTGTGCACATATGGTCAGAACTGATTGGACCCTATATGTTATAAATTTTCAAAAGAAGACATAAAGATAAGAAGAAACATGGTGAGGTGGTCCAGCAGGAACTGAATTCATTATGTAGATGTATGAAAGTTTCAAAGAATAAATTTTAAAAGTGAAAATAAATCCAGAATAATAAACTATATGAATTGTAATTATATAGTCTATGGTGAAAGGTTACATCGAAATACGTAATTTAAATTCCAAACTGATGAAATTTATGGCCCTTAAAACGAGAAAAAATTGTTCCAAACAAGATGGCTTAATATTTTAATTACATCAAATTATAGTTGTATACTTGTACTTAACACTTTCGTTTATTAATTGTCTAGTTAAAGTGGATTAGAAACTCACTGATGATGCTTTTCTCTTCTTTTCAGCTGTTCTTTACTTCTACGCTGAACAATCACCACAGCCGGGTTTACTTTATGACCCTTGGAAAACTTGAAGAGCTCCATAGACATTATGCTATTTAAAAGGTTCCAACGATTTACTACCACATACACCCATCACATGTATGTCATTGCATCTTAACATTTCAGTTTTATCATTAGGGAACACTTTACTCAGAGGCTTTTAATGTAGCACAGAATAGTTTCAATGAGAAATGTAGCTATAAAATTAACTATAGCAAGCTCTATGTACTCCAATGGTGTACAATATCTTTTGCACAAACTTTGTAACTTTTGTTACTGTGAATTCAAACATTACTCTTTGGACAGTTTGGACAGTATCTGTATTCAGATTTACAGCATGGAGTAAAGAAACCTGTTATAAATTACATTACAAGTGATTTTCAAATGAATTGGCCCTAAATAAGCTTTTGCAAAAGAAAATATATATATATATATATATATATATATATATATATATATATATATATATATATATATATATATATATATACGCGGGTTTTTTTCCAAACAAAATTTAGATTAAGAAACAAAAGCGTAATGATTTTGATAACCCAGACTAAGGTTGAACAACCTGCATGCACACGAAAAATTACAGTGATCAAGGGGGTCATGCTACCCAATTCTTTTTCACAATAAATCCACAGTTGGAGACCAATTGTGATTTTCTTCTACCCCTTGTTCAACTGGTTTTCTCTGTATCAGAAGAAAAGGAGAAAACCTCAGATGATTGGTTCCCACACCCTTGAAGCCACAAATATGTGCAATAGCTGTTTATACAAGCTACCAAACAACATATTTACTAGCTTTATACAGGGCTGAACTCCAATACACATGTACTGTAGAAATTTTTTTTTAATACTTCAAACTAGGCGTCAAATTCTGTCCCCAAGATGGGCTGAGTTCTGAATATTATTATCTAGCCAATACTGTAACCAACAGACAGCATTAAATATTTTCCCAGTCCTACATTAAACTATATAAAATGTCCTTCCACTCATTAAACAGAGAAATGCAACAAAATGAAGAGAACTTGGGTGGCCAATACTTGCATTTTCACATTTATATCACTACAAACTCAGAAATTTAAGTAATCAAGATGGTAACCTCAAATTTAGAGTCATTTGTTGTAAGCGAGTAAAATACAAGAGTTTTAGAAATATATAATGTCATTGTAAATCAAAGACTGCAAAATTCAATTAGTGAAATTCATGCCAGTCCATACCCAAATATTATAAAGACGCCAAAAATAGGTGATATTTGCTCACCTGTGGTAACTTTCCTACCCGATAGGAAAGCATGATTTATACCTATCCATCCTCAATGCCATGGTTAGTTCTGGGGGCAATAGAAAAAGCTACAGAACCTACCACAAAGTATACCTCAATAAGTCCCCTAGTTCTGCTTCTAAAATCTGAAGACTTTGCTAGTGGGATAACAATTTTTAAACTACCTGGTTAACCAAAACGAAAAGCAGCTGACTGTGTGTGATTTCCTGATAGTTTATCATTTCCTGGCACCTTTGTGCCCGAAATGAAGATTTGGATTTTCCTAATGACTTCTATCAAGAGTGTAGTAACTCAGTGTTCAGATTGTAGGAGAACCTGAATCCACAAGTTAAATGTGATTCACATTTCTGGTACTGTGACACAATAATGTGACCCTAAAACTGGCTTATCCTTGAGTGTTTACAATTCAAATTACTTTTTTATGTTCAGTAGTTATTTTAAAGAAACAGACTTTAATGTCAAATTAATACCTTAGAAGTAGCTTTCTTTAAAAAAAAATTGTACACCAAAAGGCCATGGGGAACTTTGTGCAAGTACCTCATTGCTGAGCAAATGGAGCTTGCTATGTTTGAATTTCAGAAATTTTTCTCATTTAAGTAGTAGGTAGGAATAAGCCTTTTAAGATTTCTTTTTTTCTTCATAATATTTACTCAAAATTAAGCTTATAATAAGTTTTATCTTAAAATCATATGTTTAAGGCAGTAATACACTAAAAAAAAGCTATTTTAGCAACTCAACTCCCATTGTTCTCTGTGGCATTTATTCCAGCAAGCACAGGAAATAGCAAACAGAATCTACAAAGTTGTCCCAAAGTAACTACACAGGAAAGATTATCAATGTGGTGCTGGGCTTTGAAGGCTAAAGTGTTAATGAAGAAAAGAAGCTTGGCACTGAGCAAGAAGGGAGATTCAACTATTGGGTAGCCAAGTATGAAAGATTGACATATTTGAAGTAGTTCATTAGTTATAAGTGCCATTAGTGAATATTCCCAACTTAGGTGTAAGTCTGTGTAGGATCTTTATAGCCTTTGGCAGTTGAAACAAAAAAATAATAATAAGACAATGTCATTTCATAGTCCTCATGCTTTGCAATAGAAGAAATGACACATGTCCTGTATCTGTACCTGTACCTGGAAAGCTCAGCACATCAGAGAAGTATAAAGAGGCACCCCTGCAAGCCAATTTAACTAGAATTATAGTTTGAAGCATGAACATTTTGGCAGGTTATGAGAAATACTGGTGAGAGAATGGTTTAATTTCATGGCAGTTTAGATTTTAATTACCAAAACACTTGTAATAAAAACTGTCATAAGAAATGTTTGAAAACTAGAAAATGCTAAAGGAGTAGAGTTGATGACAAAATTTCTGAATGAATGAATGAGTCAAAGTAAGATCCTAAGAGCAAAGTGTAAGAAGGGAAAATCATCAGAGCAATAAAACAGGCAAGGCAGTATCACTCATACACTCCCACGCCTTCACAAAAACATTAGAATGCATAAGATTAAATGCTTTCTGTATTGCCGCTCTGAGATAAATTGATAACAAACTGATTTTTTTTTTCTGCCAGGATTTATTGATTTGAGGGCTTGGTTAGTAAAGCCAATGGCTTATGGCTATAAATTCAGCCCCCAGAAATCATATAAAAATTCCATTCATGGTGGTGGATATTTTCAGTCCCTGTGCTGAAGAGCGGTAGACAAGTAGATATCTGGAGCTTGCTGACCAGGTACTGTCAACTAATTGGAGAGCTTCTGGCCGATGAGAGACCATGTCTCAAAAAAGGTGGATGGCATTCCTGAGGATGACACTGGATGTTATCCTCTGGCCTCCTCCCCGCCCCATTCTCTCTCAAACACGCACATACATGCACACATGCACAAGTACACATGTACACACATGCACAGGCACACGTACATGTCCACATGCACACACATACAAACACAAGACAGAACTCATTCATCTGAGACAGTCTCCATAAGATAAGGAATAATGCCACACACTATCAACGGAATCTTTTAAGTACTTTTTGATTTGTTTCAAGATACGTTCTTCTTTGAATCACATATATTCAACTTGTATTGAGTTAATCTTTGAAATTAATCATTTGATCAGAAACTCTGTAATGAATTATTGTTTGGCTTCTTCAATAAAAATTTGCGGTTATTGATTGGTGTCATTATTGAAATATACAAGCAAGAATGTACTGATTAGGGTCTCTGTTGCATTAAGATTTCTGGCCAAGGAATGATGTGTTTATCTATTGAGTTCTTTCCATAGAGTGGGGGTATGAGTCAGTAAAGTGCTTGTCATTCAAGCGTGAGAGTGTCAGTGTGCATCACCAAAACACTGGTAAAGGTTATTATAAACCCAGCACTTGGAGAGGGGCAACAAGAGGATTACTTGAGCTTGCTGGTTAGTTAGTGTAGCCAAATTAGAGCTTCCGGTTCTGTAAGTCAAAAAATAAAGTGGCAAGCAACTGAGGAAGACACCCAATATACACATGCCCACACAATATCCCAGCAAAATAGCTCTTTGAGGCTACAACTGTGAAATTAGAAACTAATAACATTTCCTCTAGATATGTAGAACATGTAGCCATAGGATCACATAAGATACAGTGAGATACATTTTGGGCACACATGGGACATTATGACAGACACATAGGCATAGAGTCATTTGATAAGTGTAAACCCAAGCAAGTTTCAATACTACCTTTCCTCTCATGCCACCCAAGCATCTGCATGTCTGGTGCAGAGTGAAAAGTAATACTGAATGAAAAAGAGTACCAATTCAATAGTAGTTCCACAGAATATTAAGTGAATTTATATGGACTTACATTTTCAGAAGGTGGTCAATACTGTAGATAAATAAAAAATCAGATTTGGGGCTAACTAAATTATGTCTTTGCCACTCCATATCTAAAGTTTCTCATTTGGTACTTACCACATGGAAAGTGTTCAACATATGCATGAGATAAAGGAAAATGAGGGGCTTTGGCGATGGGAGGCTGTGATTATCCTGCACGCTGTTTTATGTTCAACCACTTGAAATTCAGAAATTATTTGTTATTTTAGCAAAATATCATCTCTTTTCCAGTGATTGCATGGCCATGCACATTTTGATTAATTTCAAAAGATACAAAACAGAAATTTAAAGATAGGTCAATATAATAATCTTCTTAATTTATTATTTACCTTGAAAAGAAACACAAAGGAGACCATTATGACTTTCATATAGTTCAAGGTTCATGGGTAATAACAGTTTTCTTAGTCACATCAAGCATCACAAAAATAAGACATTTACTTCCTGGTTTTATACAAACATTTGTTTTGGATCTGATTCTTTTTCACAAATTATATTGTAGCATCTTAAGATGTTTAAGTGCCTTCAAATGTTTTAAATACGTTTTTTTAAATATGTTTTAATTGAAAAATGTTACATTACTATGAATAAATACATTCCACACATTCATTGCAGGCACCTTTCCTGTAGGTAAATTATTTAACTCCTATGGAGGGAGCCATTAAAATAAGCATGCCATACCAAAAAAAAAAAATGAGTCTTTCACATTGAAATAGAAATAGATATAATGGAGTTCAAAACTGATTAAATTACCAAAATGCAAAGTTCTTTTCCATAGGTAAAAGTAAAATTATATGAGAAGCTGAGAAAATATGGGCTATGTTTGATATTGCCCCACCAATCTATTGTCTACACTCATCCAAATAGATACTTGGTTCCTTGAATTGACTTTTGGATTTCCTGGGCATGAGTACATCATGAGAATCTTTTGGCTATGGGCCCAAATGACTTAGATTATACCTCAACAGTCCTACTATCTCCCTGATTAGTGTGAGCATATGAATTTCTGCTGCTATGCAAAAGTATGTCCTTTCCTACTCCTGGTAATTCTCCGGGAAACTCTTTAATTCATCTCTTCCCCCATCCTATCCCATGTAAAAGTAATTACCTTTTTCATTCACTTTTAAGAATGATGCAATATAATCATGCCAGCGAACGTAGACTTTTAAAACCATTTTCATTCATGGTCACTATATAACTCCTTTAAATCTAAGATTTTTAAGTAACTCACCATGAACTGTTTTGTGTTACTTATCCTAGGGAGAAATGACTAGGTATGTATTCACTCCATATAAGGCCCCAGTGACAGAACAAAGGAATGATTGCATCCAAGTACACCTTGATGAGCCACTGACTTTACAGATCTTGAATAAAGGAACCTGACCAATGAATTATTTTGTGTGTGTGGATGATCACACAATCAGCTTTATTTTTTGTGGGTTCTTTTGGATGTTAACAAGATTAAATTCAACAAGAAACTTTAGACTTCTTGTAATTAAAGATACCTTGCCAAGGATTGATACTTGTCATGGCCCAACTAGAATTTAAGCACTGCACATTTTGACTTCGGAGGTTGTGCTACCCCTTACAACAGAGAAGAAATGAGAATCAATACAATTCAAACAATACCTTTTTCTGAAACATCATCAAGAAGTCCAACTTTTCAGCTACTTGTCATTTATTGGAAAATAAGAATAGTTATTTGACATTGGATCCCACTTTTAATATTCAAAATGTAGGTATGGTTGGAGCCTCAAAAAGATGGTTTAGTTGGTAAGAGCACTTACTGTGCAAGTATGAAGACCTGAGTTCAAATTATAAGGAGTCATGTAAAACTCCAGGTATGGCATATGTGATATGGCATATGTAATCCCAGCACTACAGTAGACAAAGTCAGGAGGATCTCTCAAGCTTGCTAGATGACAGCCTAACTCCAGTTTCAATGAAAGACTCTGCCTCCAGGGAATAAGGTGGAGAATGTTAGAGCAAGACATCTGATGGTCCTCCTCTGACTTCCATAAGCACATGGATGAACACACTAGATCGAATGCACGCAGGTACACACACCACGCACACATTCATATACCCTACCCCAAAAGACTGACTGAATGAATGAATGAAAGTGGTGCCTTGAGTAGGATGTGGAATAAAAAGAGAGCAAATAGAATCCTCTACTGTCCAGTTACTGCAGCAGAGCCACGGGCACCTCTGACACATATCTATATAGTTGCCATGAATATTAGATATCCTGGTACTTACCTGATAGCATGACTTAGGAAATGCAATATGCTTCTCTTAAATTAGAGTTGAGTGATGAAATAACTCATAAGAACTGAAGTGGAAGGGAGCTATTATCCCTAGCAAGTGTTTCTTTTTATTATTGGTCTATATACATGTGCGCACAGTGATATAACCAATTTGTAGCTGTTTATCACCTACAGGGATAAGTGAGGTTATATAATGGGCTTCAGTTTGAAGAATGTGCTTGCTTGTACATGCAAATATCAGTCCAAACCCCATAAAATAAAAAGTTGTTTAACACATAAATTGAGGGAATTTGGTTTCAAATGTGGGAGCATCATCCCTCATTAGGCTTGCTTATTATGAGTGCATTGAATGAAGGATGGCTTTTCCAGTCCTTAGACCCAAGTTTTTCAGCCACACCACAGTTCAATTCAGAGTAAGGGAAGAAGCTAGTCTCCTCTAATTCCATTCGCATTTCAAGAACTAGAATCTGAATATTAATTTGATTGTCATGGCTTTTTGTTCTCTTTAAAGATGTGTGTGTGTGTGTGTGTGTGTGTGTGTGTGTGTGTGTGTGTGTTTATGATGCCTATGGGGGTGCCAATGTGCACACACACATATATGCTATGTGATTTGTGGAGATCAATGTGAGATTTGTGGAGATCAAAGGATGGTTTTGTGAAATCAGTTGTCTCCTTCATCTTTACACGCATTATGAGGATTGAGCTCAGGTTGTCAGGTTTGCACCAAGTGTTTCACCCTCTGACCAATCCTGTTGACCTTGTTCTGGCTTTTTGTTTTTCTCTTGAGTGGGGGGTCTCATTATGTAGCCCTATGTAGACCAGTCTGGCCTCAAACTCACAGAGATCCTCTTGCCTCTGCCTCCAAAAGTATTAGGATTAAAGGCACATGCTACCATGCCTGGCCTTGTTCTGCTTTTTTTTGGGGGGGGGCGGTGGTTCTAGACAGGGTGTTTCTTTGTTTGTTTGAGACAGGGTTTCTCTGTTGTAACCCTGGCTGCCCTGAAACTCACTCTGTAGACCTGGCTGGTCTCGAACTCACAAAGATTCTCCTGCCTCTTCCTCCCAAGTGCTGGGATTAAAGGCATGCACAACCACCACCTTGTTTAGAAGTGACTTTGTAGACCAGGCTGGCCTTGAACTCGGTTATTTTTTAAATTTTAATAGATTTTTCTTTCATACAATTCTAATTGCAGTTTCCCATCCCCCAATGCCTCCAAGATTAGTCCCACTTTCCCACCCACCCAAATCCACACCCTTTATTTCTCTCACTAGTAGAAAAACAGGCATCTAAAATCATAATAATAATAAAATACAATAAGATGAAATAAAAAGCAAACAAACTTGAATAAGACTAAACAAACAAGATTGGTAACTTCCAGAAAGCTGCATTTATGGAGTTCCCCGCTGTAGTTAGTCTCTTTTCCTGTGTGTTCTAACACCTCCCAGGAACTGATGAAGTTAAAACAGGATTACATACAGCTGGATGTGGGTACAAGATGGAGTGGCTAGAATTTCAATGAGATTCTAATTAGCACCACAGCCCTTCCTTCTAAACGACAGCACCAATAGGTCTAATCTTGTGATGGTTTCCTGCGGATACTCACAGCTCATCTCACTTCACGGTAGTAAAAGAGTCATGTGTCATCTGGAAAACAGTTCACATTTCACCTCTTCCTTCAGCTCTTATGCTTTTTCTTACCCCTCTTCCACAATGGTATCTGAGCCATGATAGGGATGATATAGATGTTTCTTTTTCTCAAGTTTAGGGCTGATCATTGGGCCAATATGATACAGCAATAGTTAATTATCTGATCAGAAGTATGACTGGTTAAGAATGTCTACAACAATTACTTACAGTTACAAAAAGCTTCACTGAACAAGCCATTGCAGCAATAATTGATGGTCATAAGTGTAAATGTTTACAATGCAATTTGGCATATCATATCATTTAACAAAACAAGAGCACAAGCTTCTCCTCTAAACCCTGTGATCTCCCAAGCCAGAAATTTTTGTCTTACGATACCAAATACAAGGTCCCTCCTCTGGAGTGTGTGCCTTAAATTCAATCTGAAAGTAGTTGGTTGTACCCATAACATTCCTACCATCATTGCACCACTGAGTATATTTTGACAATCTGATGGATTTAACATGTTGTGTCCATAGCTAAACAGGACCTTGTGGCAATTTTCCCTAGTGGCATGCATAGTACCTTCCAATACTGAGAATGCTAACCAGTTGAAAGCAAACTTCCTGTTCTGTCCAAATTAGATTTCTCTATGTCCTTCAATTAGAGATCCCATCATCATGTCTACAACAAAAATGACTTACCATCTAGTTCTGTCATACAATCAACAACAGAGGCAATAGTCTATTAAGTATGTGGCTGCAGAGGCCTCCCTAGCAACTCACAGGGAGGAGGTAATCTACCCCTGGCACTGAGATTTTCATGTACTTACCTTTTATGGCTTCTAGAGGCAGCTTTAGCCACCTATTCAAAGTACCTTCTTTCAAACATTAACAATTGTCTTATTGTTTACAAGAACAAACTTTTGTAGGATTTTCTTCAGTTACTTTGTTAGCTATTATCTGTGCCTCACCCAACCATGACATTCCGAAGAATTTAAAATCTGTATCTGCAGTTGTACCTTGCAAGTATTGGTTTACCATCATAACATGTTTAGTTACACTTGCACTCATTTCAGATGCTTTTCTATGCCTGTGAAACATTCAAAAAAGAATCATTGTTAAAGAAAGGAGGTAGGATCTGTAAAGGCCTACTACTATGTATTCAAGCAAGTGCCAACTGGCCTTAGGATTTATTAGTTAAGGGGATTTAAAACATGTGATCAAGGTCTATAAAATTATTCCATTGCTTGTTTCAATTGTTTTCTCAAAAGAGCAATATGAGGTACAGCAGCATGGACGAGAATTAAGTAAAAGTAACTCTGTAATTCACTATCACTGTCCATGAACCACCTGCTTTCTCATTTTGATGACATTTGTGAAAGAAAGATCACTGATAGGACAGACAGGGGAGAGGCCATAAATTGATAATAAACATGACAAACTTCTGGCTTCCTTACACTCCTGACCTGAAACAAAAGTCTAAAAGACTAGCAGGCTTTTTCTCCTGCCAGTAGGGCCCTGCTGATGGGTCAGTCTGACAAGGACCAGATAAGGACCTGTTCACATCAATGTTGTGGGCTTATCTACCTCCTTGTCTTTGTTCAAAGTGACCAACCCTAAATTAGGGAAATTTAACCTCAGAGACAGATGGTTAAATCCTCAGTTCCTGGAGGAAAGGCCTGACTCAGCTTCTAAAGTCCTCAGTCTGCTTTGGAGGGGATTTTTCTCTGCGTGTGCATCTTTCTGTCCCTGTTTCAGTTTCTGTGTGTCTCTGTCTCTACTTCTCCTTCCCCTTCTCCCTCTCCCTCTCCCTCTCTCTCTCCCTCTCTCTCTCTGTCTCTCTCTCTCTCTCTCCCTCCCTCATTCCCTCTTTTCTTCTTCTTCTTCTTCTTCTTCTTCTTCTTCTTCTTCTTCTTCTTCTTCTTCTTCTTCTCCTCCTCCTCCTCCTCCTCCTCCTCCTCCTCCTCCTCCTCCTCCTCCTCCTCCTCCTCCTCCTCCTCCTCCTCCTCCTCCTTCTTCTTCTCCTCCTCTCTCCCTCCCCCCCTCTCTCTCACCTTTAATAAATTCCCTTTCTTCACTGGCTGATTCTCTCTGCTGTGCTGAGATTTTCCTTGCTGCTACCTTTAGTGAATGATATTTTTCTTACCTTTTAAGTCTTTAACTGGCACACACACACACACACACACACACACACACACACACACACACACACAGCTTCCAGGGGGCTTAATAGGGTTGTTTTCTACTACTTGGGCTAATGAAAGCCAAAGGATATCAGGGTCATGCCTTCTCTTGTTGTGCAACTGCACATATCACTCAGATCCCTCAGTGTCCATGCAAGGTGCAAAAGGATGTACAATAATAGAAAAAAATTATAGTGGATTATATTACATAAAAACTTTAACATTAAAAAATGTTGCCTCTAAGGAAAGAAATGCTATCTGGGTGAGGAAAATATATAGTTTTCATTTTCTAGCCCCTTTGTACTCTTGGAACACCTAAATCATGTGTCGATATTACCTTTTAGACTTGTTTCATTTAAGAAAGGGCTTATGGAGCCCAGGCTGACCTCAAACTTGCTATGTAACCTAAGATGATCTCATCCTCATTCTTCCACTTCCTAAGCACTGAGACTATAGGCAGGCACCACAAAGCCCAGCTTAGATGGCTTTTCATCAAGTAATAATTAGTTAATAGTTTAACAAATAAATGATGAATTGAAGCTAATCTTCAGTCTAATTTTTCTTAGGTTTGCATTTTAATTGAGATTCTATGGTATACACAAACTGTAAGAATAGTTACTTGTACATACATAACCATGAGTATGTTTAAGTATATCCAACGATAGTGCAGATCAATATATGTATATTCAGGAATCAAATAATTATTATCTGTTTTTCCCAGTTGATAACCCTGTCACTGCTCTGAATTTTATTTTCGCTGAATAATCTTCACTTTAATTTTAATTACCAATTTCAGACAGAAAAGTTATTTGTCACATAAATAATGTGTATAGCAAACAAAGTGCCCCAAAAACAATATAAGTAATTATGTGCATGGAATAAAACTATTTTGAATTTTAATTTTCCAAATTATTTCCAAAACATAAGCATCCTTTTAACTATAAAATATTAGGAAAGTCCTCTTTCCTGGGAAAGTCCTGTTTCTGTATTCTACATGGCATGGTTGAATATTTTCTCCTTTCTCAAACGTATTTCTACCTCTTCAACTGGTCTAATCCTTGTTGCTGGAGTAGAAGAGTATAGGATGAGACAGAGAAGTTGTCTAACCTAGAACAGATAAAGGGGAACATGATGCTTACCTGAGCTCTCCTAGGACAACTATTTGATATTTGGATGTTGTGGTTCTACTGTGGAGTGTTTTGTATAAGTGTTAGACCAAACATAGGAAGCAGAAGCAGCCTTTAATCTTACAACTAGAATCACTTCAACTCATTCTTGCACCTACTTCTATGAACTATGTAAGCCACTAAGTGGTGCTATAAGCTCATGTTTGAGATGGTTATTTTGTTACATATAATGATACTCAGAGTTCTGTAAGGATAGCAGAAAATACAGCTTGTTTTCTTCTCACAGTTTCACCATCTTATTCAAAATGAGTACTCAGAAGCTAACGTGTTAGAGCAGTAGGTATGATCATGTAGAAGGCCTAGGGGAGAAAGACACAAGGAACATTTAATTTCATTTTCCCTTTGCACACCGTATTATTTATAACAACTGCAAGATTGTAATAAAATTGCAACATTAAAGAATATTGCCTTTTTATTTAAAATTCCATCTCCTCCCATTTCAATTTGTCCCTTGTCTGTGTTCTATGGGTATTACAAACATATGTAAAAACTTTCGATACTAGAAGACTTGAAAGGATAAATGCCTGAAATTTATATTATATTTAATTCATCTTTGCTAACTACTTCACATTTATGGTTGAAAGCTCTACTTCTTTTCTAATGCTTGGATATTTTGTTATCTAGAGTAGAGATGACAACAAAGAGTCAATTTTGCTCTCAGGGGACATTTGGCAGAATCTAGAGACAATTTGGTTGGCACAACTGGATAAAGGTGGTGCTACTGACATCTAAGCAGTGGAACCAAGGGAAAGGGAGATACTAGGGATGAAAATAAGTAGGAATAATTAGGAATAGAGGAAGACCTGGGAGATGGTCCAGTTCATAAACTGCTTGTTTTCTGCAGAAGTCTGAGTTCCTCAATTCAGCATAGCACTGGGGAGAGCAAATAAGACAATTCCTAGACCAGTGGTTCTCAATCTTCCTAACTCTGTGACCCTTTAGTACAGTTCCTCAAGCTGTGGTGACCCCCTAACCATAACATTATTTTTGTTGCTATTTCATAACTAATTTTGCTACTGTTGTGAATCATAATGTAAATATCTGATATACAGATGGTTTTTGGCAACCCCTGTGAAAAGGTTATTTGAAACCCAAAGGGATTGTGACCCATAGGTTGAAAGTTCCTGCTCTAGAGCTTGCTGGAAAGCTATTCTAGGTGAACCAGTGAGTTCCAGGTCCAGTGAGAGTCTTTGTCTCAAAAAAGAAAGGTTATTAAGAAAGACATATGACATCTGTCTCTGGCCTCTCCAATGTGAAGTTTCTGGTTTACAAATATACACACAGAGGTGCATACAGACACAAGTATGTATGCACATACAAATGCATGCATACACACATACATACACATACACAGAGTGGAAAGGGAGGAAAAAGCACAAAAAAGAGGTAAGTGCATTAAGCCAGTCTCAGAAACAACTATAGATAGATTCACACCAGATGCACACATTGATTCACAGCAAAGGCTTTTATTCTTTTTTGTCTAATTAAATCACCTTAATGCTGGAGCCCTGGAGCATTTAGGCTTCCATACAATCTACTCTTAAGCCTAGATAGAACTGAAAGTCTTCTTTCTCCATACATTCTAGAACTAAGCCGCCACTGCTAATTGAGCCACCCTGACTAGCTCCCTCTGAACTCAGACTCTTCAGACTGTTTCTGTGTCTCTATTAGCTCTCACTGTCCCATTCTGCCTGATGCAACTGACTACTATAACTGACTGACCCTGTAACTGACTGACTCTGTAACTCACTCTGTGATGCCTCTGACTATAACTCTCTTTAACTGCCCTCTCTGAGATGATAGCCCACCTTATATATAGTGATAGTGGGGTATGTCCACTTTATATATAGTGATAGATAGTGGGGTATGTTCTTACTCTATCTCAGTCTGCCTGTTCTTCTTCTGATTAGTCACTTTGTCAGCTATTCACTCTGACTCATTTCAGAAGTCACTGTCACTTCCTGTGTGACACTGACTCCTTCTGGGTTCTGCTCTCTGTGTCTGCTTCCACTCTTTCTGTTTTAGGGATTAAAGGTATGAACCACCACTGCCTTCTGAATACTGGGATTAAAGATATGTCTACATTCCATCCAGACCACACGGGCCTCTGAGTGCAGGCCTCTGGAATGTAGACCCTATCTTTCTCACCGGGCTAGTCCTCCATAACAGCTATTCTTTGGTGTTCTTAGATTTCATATAATTACCTAAAATCAAGAATGACTATATTAAGCAAAAGTAAAAATGAAACTATCTTAGGGAAAATGGACACAAATGGAATGGAAAGGGTGAGAAAAGTGGGATGGAGAGGGGTGAGGAAAGAGGGAGGATGGGGAGAATTTGGTGGGGAAGTATATACTCACCATATAATATATACTGGAGTGAAAAAGAAGTACAGAGAAGGAAAGAAGCTTTGCTAATGAAGACTGTGTTTCTTGACACAGTCTGCCTCAGCTTTGATCTTATGTTCCCCTGCTTCTGCTTCCTGGATTTTGTTTTCAGCCAGTGGATCACATGCATGTACATCCCAGCTACTCAGAAGGAAGGTTATCATTGCAGGATATGTCTATTTCAGAACTACTGTCATTATTAAATTGCAATATACAGCCAAGGTAGGAATTGAAGGCAGCTTGGACAGCATAGACCTTGCTCAAAAAATACATTCAATGTGAAGTAAGAATATTAATAAAGGTGGGCAAAGCCAATTAATTTAAAATAGATTTTCCTGATTTTCAGGCCTCTCTAGAAAACCAAATGTTCTGAAAGTATACACTATGCTACAAGCATATTGAATATATTGAATCTCTTCACTGCAAAGCATTGCATATGGTTACATGTATGATTTATGTGAATAATTGTATATATATGTATATATAATAGAGAATTTTCTGTTTATTGAACTTAGTTAAATGTGTTAATTTATATACATTGCTGTGGTAAAATTACAGCAAATTAATCTCTGTAGTTTATGTGATTACTTCAGCTTCATAGAGAGCAAAATAAGGTTTGGGAAAGTAAAATATCTTGACCAGCAGCGTGGAAGTTTAATTCTGAAGTCTATTGTTCTTAGGTTTGTTTGTTTTTTGTTTCAGAGACAGGGTTTCTTTGTGTGGCTCTGGCTATCTTAGAACTCACTTTCTAGACCAGGTTGACCTCGAACTCTAAGAAATCAGCTTGTCTCTGCCTCCAGAGTCCTGGGATTAAAGGTGTATACCACTTCACTGACTCAACTTCAGGGGTTGCTTTCCTTTTTGTGGCACTGGAGATTGTACTCAGGGACATACACATGTTATCCATGAGAGGGATACTTGAGTGATATCCCAGACCTTTAAATGCTTTTCCTCCAAATAGTAATAGATTATACTGTATAAGAACAGTTTTAAAGTCACAGCCAAATTGATTGGAATCAAGCCTATGTTTTTAAGTGCATTCTTATCTCATATTTTCTCTCCCATAAAAGTTATGATATGTAGTCAGGGAAGGATGGACAATACTAGGGAGAGAGGAAGGAGGGAGGGGAGGAAAAGGGACAGAGAGAGAGAGACAGAAGGAGAAAGAGAGAGAAAGAGGGAGAGAATGATAACTGCTTACAAATATGTGTAACTGAAAAGTAGCTTAATCGAGAAAAGTTATATTAGAAGTTGCTTTATCCTTTTAGAGTCTGATATTGGCTGCTTATACTGCTTAATACTGTTGCCTTGAGCATAGAGTTTCAAACTGAATATTCAAGCCATAGTACAAATCCTTAGTTTCAATCAAGATTCTTAATCAGTATTCTTAGATGGAGTTGTAGCTATGCAGAAAACCAAGTGAGTCTGTTATGGCTTCTGGGATTAGCATTATCCACCCATGCGGGGTGCCTCCATTCAAGCTCTTTTTAAAAATTCAATTTTAATTTGATTTTATTTTTGTTGTTGGTTTGGGTTTGTTGTTGTTTTGGGGTTTGGTTTGTGTGTTCGCTCTGTTTTGATATAGAGCCTCACTATATATCCCTGGCTATCTGGAAAATTGCTATGTAGACCAGGCTGACCATGAGCTCACAGATTCTGCCTGTTTCTATCTCCCAAGTACTGAGTTCAAAGACATGCTACCACAGCCCACAAAATTGTATGCATTTTCTAATTAGCTTTCAAAGCAGTGAATTTTCACAAGGCTTTTCATACATCCTTTATTTAGGTTAACACTCCTCCTACCAGCGCCACCTCTCCAACTTCCCATCCTTATATATTGTTTCATACTATATGTATCTATGTAATACTAACTGGACATTGGTCTTGTGGCACAACAAACTTAGTAGCTGCATTTTCACTTTGATGGAATTCATACTATTTTTAGATTTCCCTTCAAGTTTTATTTAGAAGTATGTTGTTTTAATCTCCTTTGGTTTGGCAGTTTTCCAGCCATCTTTTATTTGTTGAGTACTAGTTCAAGGTGTACTTTGTGGCCTATAATGTGGGATACTATGGGGGAAATTTCTTTCTTCAATGTCAAATCCAACAAGTTGATCTTACTAGTGTTTTTCCAATTTACTGCATCCTCACCAAACTTCTAGATGCTTAATCTACTGACTACTGAGATTTTTATCACATCTCCAAACATAGAGGTGGATTTATCTATTGCTATTTGTAGTGTTAGCAGTTTTATGTCTCCTACTTTGATATTTTATTGTTAAGTGCATACAGTTTAAGGATTATTATGTCTGTATATCTGACACATTTATCATCTATAAAGCCTTTTATCTGTAATAATTACCTTGATTCTGAAATTTGCTTTACTGTATTAATAGAAAGTCCAGCTTTCCTTTTATTCACATATATCTTCATAATCCCTTCTCTTTCACTTTAGCTGTCTCGTTATTTAAGATAGTTTTTTTAGCTCAATATGATAGAGAGCCCCTATAGTCTTAGCCGCTGAGGCAAGAGGATCAGTGGAGCCTAGAAGTTTGTGACCAGTCTAAGCAACATAGTAAAAGCCTGCTCAATAAACTAATTAAGTTTTATAGACAATATGTACTGGGGACCTGTTTTTCACTGATGCTATGTGCTTTAGTTGGTGTATTCAGGCTGTCTCCTTTATCACAATCACTGCATTTAGATTAGTAATAGTAATTTCATATCTGTCTTCTCCATTCATTGCACTTGCTCTTTTTAGACTTCCCTGCTTTAACTTGAGCCTACATTTCACTTCTTTTTAAGCTTCTTAAGTGGTAACCTTAAGCTTCAATAGGCATTTTAATTAGCCTAAATCTGCCTTCAAATAGCACTTTCCCACTTCATATGCATCACACATACCTTTGAGAAGAGTACAACAGATTCTTCAGTCCTGTCCTGCATAGCACTGCTATTATTAATTTCTCATCGCCAGGTGCTACAAGTCTGCAGTGTTGTCCTCATTACTTTATCAATCTTTTGTCTTTCAGAGCAACTAAGAATAAGGAAAACAGATTTTGTTTTGTCTTCATTTATCCTTTCTTCTGGCATTCTTCCTGGTTTTTTTTTTTTTTTTATATGAAACCAAATTTTTGATTTATGGAATACTTTATCCCTAAAGAAAATATTTTATATTCTTTGGGTAAAAGATTGTTTAAAAATGAACTCTTTCATTTTTTGTCTTGTCTTTATAATGTACTCTATTTTGTGCTATTTGAGATTGATTGAAGCCTTCACACATGGTAGGCAAGCACTGTACCATTGAACTAAATCCTCAGCTTCTTTTACCTTATTTAAGACAAGATTTCGTTAAGTTTCCCAGGCAGTGTTGACCTCACTCTGTAGCCTCATCAGGCTTTGAATTTACAGTCTTCCTGCCTCCGCCTGAAGTAATTAAGAATACAGATCTTTACCATCATGCCAAGCTATTCTTTAGTTTTATTTTGCTGGTTATACAATGTTAAGTTCCTCATTCTTCTTTTTTTTTCACCAAAAAATTAAATATCGCACACTTCTCTAACACATGGACTGTTACTGTTAAAGTGATGGAGTCCACCATCATTCTAGAAAAGTGGTAGTCACCAGAGTGGAATGCAGAAGGGGAGGTGGAAAGATTGTAAGAACCAGAGGTGGTGGATGACCCCAAGGAAACAGCATCTTCCAGACACAACAGATGCACATATAAACTCACAGAGACTGTGACAGTGCATGCAAATCCTACACAGACTCAAACCAGACAAAATCACAACATGGAGTAGGAGAGGTAGATGCAAAGTCCCACCCCTAACCAAGAAGCCATTTGCAATAGATACATACTGGAAAAGAAAATGAAATCAGTTTTCTCCAATCCAGTGACAATGAGTATATCAACTAAGCTCCAGGGCAGGCCCCATTCCCAGGAGTAGTTAAAAATTAGCTCCGTTTTTAATGTCTTTTCTTTTTTCTTTTCTTTTCTTTTTTTTTTTTTTTTGTCTTATTGACCTTTCTCTTTTTTAGTTTGTCTATTTTGATTTTTGCTTTTTTGAGTATGTTTTTGTTCCTATAGTGGGTTTCTTTCTTTCTTTTTTTTTTCTTTCTTTCTTTCTTTCTTTCTTTCTTTCTTTCTTTCTTTCTTTCTTTCTTTCTTTTTTCCTTTCTTTCTTTTTGAAAGAGAGAAAGAACATGAGAGATGGGGAAGATAGGGGAGGGAAAAGTATAGTATTAAATATATCACATAAAATTTCAATAAAAATAATTTTTTTAAGTTACATAGGACACCAGAGAGGGGGTGGGGTGGGGAGTCTGAAGCCAATGGGTTAATGGGATACTTTTCAGGTGAAGCTCTGGTAAAATCTGTTCCTGTGAAGAGCAGGTCTTGGCAATGCATATGTTTTCCTCCTCCTGCCAAATCAAAGTTGTGTCTTTTGGGTTTTCCATTATGAAAAGCTGAAGGGATTTCTGGAGCTAAAGCTCAGAAAACAGCAGTGGCCTCCTCCCTCCCCAACACCCCCCCCCCCCCCCGCCTTGTGATTGTTCTCATCTAGAGGTTTCTCCTCACAGGATTCCACATTATCATTTATGTGTTCCCATCAGTTTATTGTTTTAGTGGATTCTGTCCCCTGTAAAATCTTGGTTGTGACTCTCTGGGTTCTCTCTCCCTCCATATGGAAGTATGCTATTTGCCCTGAAAATTCAGGCTGATCATTTTTTAACATTTTAAATTGAAATGAAATTACACCATTTCCACTTCTCTTTCTTCCATTCAGGCCCCTAGAGCCACCTTTGAACCCCTCTCATTCCCTCCCCATCAGGTTGATAATCGCTTTTTCTTTTAATGTACATTTAATTTTTGAAAAGAAATGCTAACAATTAAATTGAAAAAAAAAATGTTATTTGTTTCCAGTTCATTCAACTTTCAGTTCTTGTGAGCATGGGAATAGTGATTGCTCAGGTTTTTATGTGTTAAAGATTAAACCAGAAGTCAAAATTGACTTTTCCCCCCCCATTTAATTGGTCAAATTATGTTGAGGCTGTTCGTGTATGTGAGTTAAAAAGACACAGCATAAAATTTAAAGTGTACAATAAAGCAGTACGCATTGCTTCCAACACATCTCTGGAACTTTTCCATCTGGCAAAGCTAAAACCACACCAACTGAGACTCTAGCGGCTCCTCTTTCCTCACTTCTCCAGCACCTGGCAACTATCAATCTCCTTTCGGCTTCTAGTGTTTGACTGCTTTATACACGTCCCGTAAACGGAATCACGTAGTAATTGTTCTTTTGCGATTGGTTTGTTTAACTTACTATATCATCTTTAAGGGTCATCTACGTTATAATATATAAATCTTGGTTTTGAAAAAAAAAAAACCACAAAGTCAAAACATACCAACTGTGTGCAATTTGAAATAGCTTTTGTTCTGGTGAGTCTCACTGAGAAATTGATTTTGAAGAAGAGATTTGCTGGAAGTGGGAAACATAGTCAAGCAGATATCTGGGGAATACAATCCGAGTATGGTAGAGCCAGAGCAAGGAACCTAAAATAAGAGTGTACTTGATACATCAGCAGGAAATCAATAAGGCCAAGTTGATGGAGTAAAAGATGAAAGGAATATTCTAGGAGCAGAGTACATAGAGAACAGTAAATGTAGCAGGCAGAAGCTGAAGGCCCTGTAGGAAATTATGAAGATTGTCTTTGCCTCTAAATGAAATTCGACTCTATTGGAGGGGGTTGAGACAAAAGAGGTATGCAATCTAATGTGCACTATGAAAAGAGAACTGTGTGTGCTGTGCTAAAAATAGACTGTATATATGAACTCGATGAGCCCCAGATGCAAATAGAAATCACATGAACCAATGATTCATTGTACAAATACATCCTGAGTATTTGTCCAGATTATATCAGTGGAAAACAGGATAGAAGACAAAGAAAAATTGCAGTAATTATGTTCTTATAGTCCTTGGATTTTAGGTTGCACAAACGAGAATCCAAACAAAATATTAGGTACTACAGCCTATAGCCTAAGCCTCTTGCAAATCGAATAATGTCAAATTGAAAGTAGTGTCAGTGGTGCAATTGGGAATTAGCTTCATCAGCTATGCAGTAAATTTAATTAAAGCTATAGCTATGTCCTCATTCAACTCTAATTTAAGAGGAATAAAAATGTTCATCCTTTCAACCTAACCTGTAATGAGCAAACTAAAGTAAAATGTCCCAAGGCAAAATTTCCCCTATTTTGATAATGTTTTATCAAACCCAAACCACACGAGTTCATTTATGCATTTTGTGATTGTGTTTTAACTATAATGGCAGAATTTAGAGGATGTTACAGAGACTATGGGATCTACTACAGTACTGAGAATATTTATTTCCCCTTCCTTTCTGAATAATATTGCCACATATCAGTAACCTCAAATTCTACCTACAAAAATCCTAAAGTAGAGAGTAAAACCCATATAAAGTTAATAAAGATCAGAGTAGAAATTAATGAGAAAGAAAACTAAGAAACAATGGGAACAATTAAAGAAATTAAAAGCTAGTTCTCTGATACATCTTTAGTACAATGGAAAAAAGGAGAGATCACAAGTGATAAAAATGAGAGAGGTATCATCACAGGAGCCATTAAGGGATTCTAAAGCTGTAACAGATTTATTTTGGAGAAAATATACTAACCTAGGAGCATTCTGCGATGAAGAATGTTACATACCCACCTGGCAAGGCTATAGTGCCCAATTGTTTGTTCAAGCACAATGTCAATGTAGTTATGAATATACTTTTTCTTTTACATTTAGTTATTTTCTATGGAGGGGGTGTGAACATGTGCCACAGAAATTTATGTGGAAGTCAGTGGACAACTTGTAGAAATCCATTTTCTACTTCCACCATGAGTCCCAGAGTCCTAGCTAAGGTTGCCAACCTTACTGACAAGTACCATTCTCCAATGGTCTCCCTCAATGGTCCATTAATATGTTTTCAAAATATTGTAAACATCTTGCAAATAAGTCACTTTAAATAAATGTTTCCCTTCTGATTTAGTTATGGTTCTATTGTGTAGAGGAATATTTAATCTTTTAATGAAACAACATGGTTGCTCTGGGAAAGGATCACATTCATAGGCCTGTGTGATTCAGCTGGAATGCAGCACACATCTTTAAGTAACCCAACTAAGAAGGCAATGGTGGCACATACCTTTAATCCCAGCTCTAGGGATCTAAAAAGGAAGCAATCAGTTCAGAAGTAGGTCACAGTTTTCAGTTCATGGCTCTCAGTTCATGGTTACAGAGTGACGATACGGCCCAACTCTCATGATAAAATAGCATGCTTTCAGCCCAGGCAGTCAGGCAGTCTGAGGCAGTTCAGCAGAAGGAGTCAGTATCAGACAGGAGAATGAATTTTGGAGAAAGAGTCAGCTAACAATGAGAGTCAGTTTGAAGCCAAGCAGAGAGCAGTTCAGTCAGAGAAGTTACAGGAGTCAGCCAGACTCAGAAGAGTTTCATTCAGAAAAAGTCAGACTGCTCAGGAGGTCAGTTTGAACCACAAGTTTGGAGAAGAATTTGAGCCATAACAGTGAGTGAGTTAAATCAAGCTAACCAGAAGGGTGAGTTGAATTCAGTGCAGCTCTGAGTTCAGAAGGAGCTAGTCAGAGTGAGTCAGCAGTATGTCTCAGAGGCTGAAGCCTTCCAGTTTAGGATGAAGATTAGATTTGTATGGAGGCTAAATCCTTCTATGGATGGGAGATTGATTACACAAAGAGAAAAACCGCCTTTTGCCCCGAGTCTACATCTACACTACTGTGACACTGTGATCAAAAGCACTTGGGAGGGTGGGTGTATTTTGGCTACTTGCAGTTCCACATCACAGTCCACAATCAAAGGAAATCAGGGTAGGAACTAAATGCAAGAACCTGGACGCAGGAACTACACAGAGCAGAAGCCACGGAGCAGTGCTACTCACTGGCTTGCTTCTCATGGTTTGTTCGGGTACATTCTTATATAACCTAGGACCACCTATCTAGGAGTGGCAGTGCCCACAGTGACCTCTGCGCTCCCACATCAATCATTAATCAAGAAAATGCCACTATAGGCTTGCCTATAGACCAAGCTGATGGAGGCAATTACCCAGTCAAGGTTCTCTCTTCCCAAGTGACTAACTTGTGCCAAGTTTACAAAAACTGACTGGCACCACTCCACACTGTCAAAGTGACAGAACCTCATCCACTCATTTTATTTGTCTATGTAGGTGCTAGGGATCTGAAGTCAGATCCCCATGTTGCCATAGCAAACACTTTTTCTACTGAGCCACTTCTCTGTAGCTAAAAACAGAATTTCATTTTAGAATTAATTACTATTTTTCTCTGCGTGTATGTGAGTGTGGTGTATGTATGTGGTTTATATAGGGCATTTGATATTCTCTATTATTCTATGCCTTAGTTTTGTAAAGGACGTTATTACTTTTAACTTGGTATTTGTGTGTGGCTGCATGTGGATATGTGTATGCCGATATCATATGCCATAAAAAATGTAAACTAAAGCAATATTAAGGTATCAAGTCAAACCTGATACTATGCAAAAAAAGCAAAGATATATATCATATTTGGCAATATCAAATCCAGGCAACAGGATTTGAGTAAAACTCTGTTCTATTCACTCAGTTTCTTTTTGCAGCTCTTTTCTTAAAGGCAGAAGAAAATATAAAATGGCATAAATTTATTTTATTATTTTTATCTCTCCCTCTCCATCCCTCCCCTTTTCTCTCTCTCTCTCTCTCTCTCTCTCTCTCTCTCTCTCTCTCTCTCTCTCTCTCTCTCTCTCTCTCTCTCTCTTTCTCTCATGTGTGTGCATGACACGTACACAAGCATGTCAAAGGAGCCAAAGGCATCAGATCCCCCTAGAGCAGGAATTAGAGTTACAGTTGGTTGTGAGTCACCCTATGTGGATGCTGGGAACCAAACTCAAGTCCTCTGCTCTTAATCACTGAGCCATCTCTCTAGCCCCCTCTGCCTTAGTTCTTTATGAGAAGATATGAATCTGAATTCCTGAATCTGGAACTCACACCCTCCACCCCCACACACAATAGGCTGGAAGGCAACAGTCCCAGAAGACTCCTGTCTTCACCCCACTGGGTGAGGTGAATGCTGGGGTTAATGGTGTGTGCAGTACCATGACTGACTGCATCTGCATGCTTTCACAGCAAGCTGTCTTAACCACTGATCCATCTCATCAGTCTCATAAAACAACCAAAGGTTAAATTATAAAATTAGACAAATATTGTGTGATTATATATATATATATGAAAAACTATAGTAATCAAATAGATAAAATTCAATGTTGTCTAATAAGAGCTGAAGACAATGAAGGCAGGTAGGAAAACAGGATACTCTTTATACTTTGTATAAAGTTTCATTTTGTGTAGATGAAATCATTCTGAAGATTGATTGTACAAAAATGTTAACTAAACAATACCCACTGGGTAATACGTTTAAAACTAGTTAACATGGTACATTTTATGTTATACATATTTTAACCGATTAATCTTTAAACGGACAGAAAACTTGAACAGATAGATACATGTTTATAGAATGAAGCGTTTTGTATTATGCTATATGAGAAATGACAGCTAAAACTAGATTAATGTATCAACTCAAACCTGTGAACATGCCAAAAAGATTTGTTTTGAAGTTGCTAATACCAAATTCGGACAAGAGGATCTTTTCTTGAGGACAGGTGAGAATATAAAATAATATACCACTGTGGAAGACAGCTTGAAATTTTTACACTGCAGAATTTAAGCCCCTACAATTTAAGTACTTATATCAATACAAATATCTGTACATGGCTCTTTATTGCAGTCTAGTTCGTAATTGTCAAAGCTAGAAACAAGCGTATTATCCTTCAAGAAGTGAACAAGCAACAAAATTGTGTTTTTTTATCAATATTTATATTGATATCACTTATCAATAAAAATGGATGGACTATCAAGCTATGAAAAAGATGAAATGGGAGAAAATTAACTGCTTATTGCTAAGATACAGAAGTCAGTTTACAAAAATAACATTCTATATGATCCAAGTTCTATGAAATTCTGAACAAGACAAAAATCTATGTAAAAAATCAATGTAAAAGGTCAGTGGCTGCCAGAGGCTTAGGATATGCTGGGTGGGATGCACAGGTAGAGTGCAAGGGACGTTTAGAGTGCTGAAGCTCTTCAGGGTATGTGTGATTCCACATTTTGATATAGTTATGCCATCTTGTATTTATCAAATCCTTAGAATTGTATGAGTCCAGTCACTAAAATTAATGTAAGCTATCATTTTTAGTTATTAATAATTCAAAAACAATTTTCTCTTAATTGAATGAAACAGACAGCATTAAAGATGCTAACTAATTGTTGAGGCTGGAGAGATGGCTCAGCAGTTAAGAGCACTGGCTGCTCTTCCAGAAGACCTGGGGTTCGATTCCCAACACCCACATGGCAGCTCACAACTGTCTGTAACTCTGGTTCCAGGGAATCTGACACCCTCACATAGACAGACATGCAGGCAAAACACCAATGAAATAAAAATAAATAAAATATTTTAAACAGAACTTTAAAAACCATGCTAGTTGTTGGTGGAACTTGAAAGGATGACCATAGGAGGAACTCTGTTCTATTCACTCAGTTTCTTTTTGCAGCTCTAGGAATTGAATTAATGACTTCGTCCACTCCAAGAAAATGCTGTGTCACTGAGCTACACCCTCAGCCCACAACTCAATTGTTTTTGTAAATCAAATTGTGTTCTAGAAAATGAAGCTTCCTAAAATTGTATAATGTTTCCAAGTAATCATCAGTCGATTAAAGTTATTGAAGATACCACATACCTGTGTCATGGAGAAATCAAGCTATTACCAACCTTGAGGCTTCATTCCTATTGGCTAACTTTCATAGTGCTGAGAAGTTCTATTCACACTACCTGGGAAGAAAAGTCATCATCAGCTTCACTCAGCTATGAAACTTGTGACTTATAATAATGACTATCTTGAGCAAGATATGCCCATTGGTGGAATAGTGGTACAAATGTTCTGAAATTAACCAGCCATTTTTTTATTGGATTTAAAGACTTGCTGTAAGTGAGAGCCCATGTTCAATACCATGAACTGGGCCAAAAATACGTGCTGGTTATATCAAGGCCCTAGGGAAGAATCTAGTTCTATTATTCTGCTAAACGGGTAATAATAACCTAAGTTCTTACATTTATACTAATAGATCAAGACATCTATCAACTCTCATCAGAGAAACTTCTTTTTTTCAGTAGATGGTGATTAATATAGAAATGTTAATGTTAATCTCTTAAATGTTAATGCAAAGAGCATGAGACTATGGACTGCTCTGATCTAAATGGGACATCTATAACACACCTTATTCCCCCAAGGCTCAGGAAGTGGAAAGATTGCAAGAGCGAGAGGAAGTGGATGTCTCTAGTGAAACATGTATTTGCTGGACATGACAGAACAGTTGCACACATGAACTCACAACAGCTGCGAATGCATGTGCAAGCCTTGCACAAAATCAAGCCAACCCAAATCCCAGTATGGGTGAGGAAGGGGTCATGAATTCCCACCTCAATCTGAGAAGCTGCTGGGAGGGGTTTATTTCTCTTTAAGGATGCAGCATCTGAGAGGCTCCTTGTGCTCCAGTAGGTGGCTCTGCACCCATGTACATACTAGTAGCACTGAGTGGACTTCATGGGTATTAAACTAGGGTGGGGGAGAAAGTAGGAAAGGAAAAATGAGGAAAATAGGGGAAGGAAGTAGATTGGATCCAGCCACATTACATACATGCATAAATATTAAATAAAATAGTTAATTAAAAAAGAAAATAAAGGCCTGGCAGTAGTGGCACATGGCTTTAGTCCCAGCACTTGGGAGAGGCCAAGACAGTTGGATATCTGAGTTTGAGGCCAGCCTGGTCTACAGAGTGAGTTCCAGGACAGCCAGAGTTACAACAGAGAAACCCTGTCTCAAAAAAAACAAACACATAACCCCCCCCCCATAAAAAGCAAATAAAGAGAGAAAATAAAGAAACAGTGACAGATAAAAAATGTTAGCATGTAATCAATATAGTGGGGAGGGGGCTTTAAAGCCAAATGTTTGTAAATAAAAATAAAAGCAGCATCAAAATAAAAAAATTACACTGTCTAGAATAGCTAAAAAAGATTGACATCGATTACTGTTGGCAAGTGTGTGAAGCTATTATAACACTCATGCATGAAAGATGATACAACAAACAAACAGTACAACTGCTTTAGGAAACAGTTTAGCAGCTTTCCATATATTTAGGCATATTCTTAACACAGAATCCAACAGTTCAACTACTAGATATTTACTGTAGGGAAAGGAAAACTTGTGCTCACAAAAGTTTTGTGCAATAATGTTAATAGCAGCTTTGATGCTTACTAGCCCCATACATGAAAACTAACCCACTGTTCATGAAAAAAGAAATGGATACACAAACTATAGTGTATATATACAGTCGAATGTTACTCAGCAATGCAGGAAATGAGCTGGTGCTACACACAGCAATGGAAGTAACTGTACTGGTTAGGTGTAACTGGACTGTGCTAGAGTAGACAGGGCTAGTGAAATTCTAAGCAGCAAGCAAACAAGAATTCCTATGCTTATTCTCTCTCTGCTCTTAAGTGTGAATGTGATGTTTAAAGTTTCTGACCTGACTTCTCACAATAATGGACTATATCCTGGATTTGTAAGCTAAATCTCTCTCTCTATATATATATCTTTTTTTTTTCATCAAAGTTGCTTTTTCTCAGGATACCTATCACAGAAGCAGAATGAATACTAGAAGAGTAACTTTAAAAACATTAATTTGGACCTCATCAATTCATACTTAATTTGTCCACTAGGGAGGGGGTCATGCCAAGGATTCTAGGAATGGATGAATATAAAACATCTGACTCTCACTCTCAACAGATGCCTTTGACAGCTGTTTGTCATATACACTCACAGCTTTGTGAAAAGGATGCTGTTGTAATTTATTTTTAGTTGTGTTTAAAAGAATTGTTTTGTACACTTTGAGGTGAGGGGCTGCCTAGGTCTTGGCATTTTGTATTGTCTGCAGGTGTTGGATTCATGTGGGGGATGTTGATTGCACATGGTCTTCACATGACATCAGTAGAACACCTGAAGAGTTCTGAATTAATAAAAACACCTGAGCTCAGATGCTCAGGGTTCCACTGTCCAGTATGGTGCTGCCATGATAGTGGTTCCTTCTGCTGAGGTCTGGCAGGGTTTACACCTAAGAAAATGCCTCTGTGTCTCCTTGTGGAGCCACCACAGCAGTGAAATACTATAGAATGCCACATGCCATGTAGGACTATGTGGGGAGTAGAGTAGACTAGCAGAAACAGTGATGGGGAACTCTCTAGTGAAAGATGGATGGAGCCATTTCTAGTTTCCATGGGAGGCTGTTTTTGGCTTCTTTGATTAGCTTCACAGACCAAGGAAAACATGAAATCTGTAGATTAAGGACCAGCTTGAGTACCATTTGGCCCAAATAGGGAGACTAGCCTGGAAAGACCATTTTCTGGCTTTAGTGGAGCATCCCTGGAAAGAGTCAGAGAACTCACCACTGTATGGGAACTCACTATCCTGTGAGGCTCAAAGCATCAAGTTGTCATAAGAAATGTCAAGATTTGCAATAAAGAATCTGGACATGAAATGATTTATCCATGAAGTATTCAATTTGGTTAATTTTAATTTAAAAATTAGCTTAAACTATGGAAACACTGCATTTGATTGAGGGGAAAGTAGAGCTTGAGTAATAGCTGTGGAAACTCTCTGGGTGGATTTGTGCTAATACTTGATTTAAAGAGGAATGTTTGAGAGTGCATACATGTGTTACAACTCATATAATCGTATACTTCCAATATAATTATTGTCTTCATGTAAATTGTAATGTAAATAAAACATGAACATGCATGTAGGGGTAAGTACCATAATGCTGGAGATGAGGTGGGATGGGATGGGATGGGATGAGATGCAATTATAAATATTTTTGCAGGAGTGAAGATAATTAAAAAGAGACATGTATGCTCCTCCCTTCCACTATCAGACTATTGAAACAATTGACCCAGGGAATTGGGATTTTCTCAGGAGCCTCCCAATAGAGAACAGAGTCTGGGGCTCTGGAGACTACCACAGGACCAATTTGTCTTTCCAGAAAATGATTTCACACAGGACTGACAACTCTATGTAGACTGGTGCAAGGAGCAGAGGGATGATCATGTGTTAACTGTGGATCGATGAGGAGTAGGACCACATCACGACCAGAACTGTTTAGTAACTTATTGAGTTTGACACCCTACATAAACCTAACCCTCATGTTAGTTCCCCAGAGATGGATCTGTGACAGGTGGGGCATCACTGATCCACTTTATTTTTGGTTCCCTTTGCCATTGTGACCACATTGAATAAATGTTCTTTCCTTGCTCTTCACCATTACTTATATTAGATATATTTCTGTTGATGTGAGAAAACGCCATGACTAAAGAGCAATTTCTGGAAGAAAGAATTTAGTTCAGCTTAGGATTCCTGAGGGTTAAGAGTCCGTCATTGCTAAATTACATTCAATGTTTAATAAGAGTGCAATGTTGAATTTTCTAATGTTCTTTATTAAATACAAGCCATGTCAAATCTCAGGGAATTCAATACCCAGGTAGTTAGGCAAAGACTTCATTCCATCATCCTCTCCTGCTTCTCCCTCTCTCCCTGCTTCTACCTTAGACCCTTTAAACTTTTTCCCCTGACCCCTCTCCATGCCCAGGCCTTCATTGCAACACAATGGTATCTTAGAATACTGGGCTGGGGGGGCGATCAGAGTCTTCTCTGACCTTTGATCCTGATCTGTCACCTTCAACTGTAACAGTTAGTTCTATCTGTGGCGATCTCAGTAGGGCTAGCACAAGGGTGTGAATAGGTAGGAAGCAAGGCCTGCACCCGCTGCAAGGCATCCGGCTTCACAGCTACAAGGCATCAAAGCCCTTTGACAAACCAAAACAGCACACAGGAGTAAAACAACCCACAACACATAATGATAGGAAAGCATGGAATCAGGGAACAGGCATGTTGCCAGGAGCAGGAAGCTGAGCGATCATGTCTCCATTACAGGCAGGAAATAGGGCAAACTGGAAGTGGGGTATTACTATGAACACTCCAAGCCTACTCTAATGAAATTCCTCTAGCAAAGTCACACTTCCTTCCAATTTATGGTAAATAGTACCATAATTTGGGGACCAATCTTTCAATTATCTGAGCCTACAGGGACACTAATTTAAACTTCCACATTTGTATCTTTACATGTCCTACTAAGAAGCCTAGCCTGTTAGGACCCAAGCTCTGAATATAACAACTCTGGTGATAATTAAAGGATAAGAGGAGATGAGATAAGATATAATTAATGGAGATGGAGAAGTTGGAAACTCAAATGTTCTAAAAGTTTTAAGTGCTGCTTGTAACTTGAGTAAAAGAATGTGGTATGAGTAAACAGGGAATGACATCATGAAATAGTTCCCTATATGAGAGAAGAAAATGGGATATATGTACTGTGGAGATCTGAATGAAAATGGCTCCCATCGGCTCATAGGGAGTAGTTCTACTAGGAAGTGTGGCCTTATTGGAGAAAGTGTGACACTTGGGGAGGGCTTTGAGGTTTCAGAAGCTCAAGCCAGCCCCAGTGGCTCATTCTCTTTTTCCTTCAGCCTGCCAGTCCAAATGTAGAACTCTCAGCTACCTCTCTAGCATCGTGTCTGTCTGCATTTCACCATGCTTCCTGCTGTGATAGTTATGGACTGAACCCCTGAACTATAAGCCAGCCTCAATTAAATGTTTCCTTTGTAAGAGTTGTCATGCCCATGGTGTCTCTTCACAATAATAGCAACCCTAAATAAGACAGAAGTTAGTTTCAGGAATGGGGTATTGCTGTGATAGACCTGACCTTATTTTTGTTTGGAGGAATATGGAAACACTTTTGGATTTTGGATTGGGAAAACAGCTGAATGCTTTAAACGGGTTGTAATGGGCCATACTCATAGGAGCATGGAAGACAGTGGTGCTGAGGGTGATTTGAACTGTGCAGGCCTGACTCAAGAGGATTCAGAGGAGAATATTAGTATAGGTACTACAGAATATACTTGGGATATTTTAGTGAAGAATGTGGCTTCTTATTTCCCTCTCCCTAAAAAACTCTTGGGGGCTAAATTGAAGAGTTATGAATTAATACATTTAGCAGAAGACATTTAAAAACAGCCTAGTATTGACTTGGTCATATGATTATTAGTGTTCATGCTTATGCAGATCCATAATGAAAAGGAGAAAGCTGAGCAAGGAAAACTACAAAATATACATTAGAAGAGCAAAGGGGTACCGGGAAGTGTGAACAGATTAAAGAAAAGCCTGATGCTAAGTGAAATAAAGGGTATGGTGACCTCAAGGCAAGATTCCACCCAGGTCAGCTTCCACCTGTGACAAGGGTTAAAGAAAAGTTTAGGGATGGATGTGGTGGTACACACCTTTAATCCCAGCACTCAGAGGGCAGAGGCAGTTGGATCTCTGAGTTCAAGGCCAGCCTGGTCTACAGAGTGAGTTCTAGTTCAGTCAAGCTTAGGCAGTGAAGGAAACCATAGAAAACAGAAAGCTGATGAACATGTAAGTGAACAAGGAAGCCATGTTACAGCCCCAGCAAGCAGCAGAACTTGGCTTTAGAGTCAAGAATACTAGAAAGGGGTTATGGAATCTTCCTCAATGATTAAGGAAAGCTGCTGAGGCCAGGTATGTGTCAAAAGTGTTCCTGCATGGAAAGGCCACTGTGTGAAGCTTTGAAGGTGAAACCTAGATTGCTTTGGAGACGCCAAAATGTTGGAGATGCCAGAGTAATGGGATACTTGCCAAGAGAGTTGCAGACTGGTATGGAACTATCCTGAGAGAATTATGCTGCAGTCAACAAAGCTGAAAGGAGTTGGAGATCTAAAGAGTGCTTTGACATCAGATATGGAGATGCGGAGTTTAGAGTTTGCTGACTGCTTTTCAGTCTTGTTTCAGTCCAGTATTTCTTCACTATGCTCTCTTTCCTCCCTTTTGGAAAAGTAATATATATCCTATGTCATTATATGTTGGAAGTATGTGATGTTGTTATTTTATTTTATTTTTATTTTATAGGGGATTGCAGTTAATAAATTCCCATGAGTCTCAGAAGAGACTTGGGAATTTTAAACAATGTAGAGACTGTGATAGACTATAGATAGGAACTTTTGAAGTTGGACTGAATGCAGTTTTGCATTATGATATGGCTATATGCCTATGGGGGCCAGGGAATGGAATGGGGTGCTTTGAATGAAAATGGTCCCCATTGCCTCATAGGCACTATTAGGAGGTGTGGCTTTGTTGGAGGAAGTATGGTTTTATTGAAGAAAGCGTGTCACTAGGGGAGGGCTTTGAGGTTTCAGAAGCTTAAGCTTAAGCTTAGGCTCACTCTCTTCTTTCTACTGCCTGCTGCTGCAGATGTAGAACTGTCAGCTATCTCTCCAGCACCATGTTTGCCTGTGTGCCACCATGCTTCCTGCCATGATGATAATGGACTGCTAGGCAGCCCCAATTAAATACTTTCCTCTATAGGAGCTGCTGTGCTCATAGTGTCTCTTCTCAGCAATAGCAACCCTAACTAAGGCATGTATGTTTAATGGAGTGACTCACTAAAGTAAAAAAGAAAAATGTGAAGGCGATAAGAAGGAAAAACAGACGTAGCCCAAGGCAAAAGTACATAAAAGAATATACAATAATGGTTGGACTCATTGGTTTTAGACAAGAGTAAGGGAAGTTCATATTTGAAATAAGCATTAAATGATATAGCAGTAGTAATAAATCTTAAAATTCTCCATTTTGTTGGAAGTTTAAAGATAAAAGAATGTAAGAAAGATTTAATGGATAAGTTAAAAAAAATGATATTCTTGTTGCATTAAATCTTACTTTAAATATGAGATTACCAATTAATTGTTGTGCAACATTGTCATTAGTCACAATTTTAGCTAGGGGCATGTTTGAAAGTACATTTAAATAAACTTTGAGACTTTCCCACCTGAGTGTGTTCAAGGGACAAAGTTCTTAGCAAGTGTGACTTTGAATCTAAATGTCCCCAACATACTCATATGTTGGAAACTTGTTCCCATATGGTGGTATTTTTTTAGGAGGCTGGATATTTAGGAAGTAGAGCAGATCTAGTAATTAGGGGAGAGTCTTTCAAGGTTTTAGGCCAGCCCCTCTTTCTGGCCCCAGTGAAAGAAGACTACACCACACACTTCTGTTACAGTGACCACTGTGATCACTGCTGTTAGGGATTTTCCTGCTGTGGTGGCCTGAAATACCGTGAAACTGTGAATTGGAGTACAATATTCCATTCTTAAGTTGTCTTTGTCAGATCTGTTTGAAGCAGAATAGAAAAACTGGGAAATTTAAAGGAACATGGAAAGGGAAAGGAGAGCCCCTTATCCTGGGAAGATTGAAGCCTCTTGCCAGTTGTCAAGAATTCCACCATAATTGACAACATTTACTGGGAGGTTGCCTACATAGAAAGAATATTCCTTTCATATGAAAGTATTGGGAGGTGGCTGTAGAGGTGGCTGAAAAGTTAAGAGCACATATTATTTTTGCAGAGATTCCCGGCTTGGATCCCACAACCACAAGGTAGTTCACAGCCATCTGCAATTCTGGTTCCAGAGGACTGATTCCCTCTTCTGGCCTCCACAGGTATTGCACACATGTGGTCCATAGGCATACACTCTGGCTAAAACCAATATACATTATGTTAGTCACCATTCTATTGCTGTGAAGAGACACCATGATCACAGCAACTCTTATAAAAGAAAGCATTTAATTGAGGCCTTGCTTACAGTTTCAGAGGGTGAATCTAAGATCATCATGGTGGGAAGCATGGCAGCACATGGACAGGGATGGTGCTGGAGCAGTAGCTGAGACTTATATTCTAATCCACTTGAAGCAGGTAGAGACAATGGGCTGAGTGTGGGGTTTTGAATCCTCCATGCTCACTGCCAGTAGTAACACACCTGCTCCAACAAGGCCACACTTCTATCAACAAAGCCACATTCCCTAATCTTTCTCAGACAGCTTACTAACTAAGAACCAAACATGTAAATATAAGAGCCTATGGGGGGCAATCTCACACAAACCACCACATTCCACTCATTTCCCCTACCCCAACCCAGCACTTTTGACTAGAAAAAAGTTTGAACACTTCAAGCTGAGCTTACTGGGCCATCTGAGTAGGAACCTAGACAAGTGTGGACAGTGACAACCCAGTACAAGAAATTTCAGAGGGGAAGAATGTTAGTAAATGGCCTAAAGTCCATTCTGTAAGCATTGATTTTTAAAAATTTATTCTTATGGTTCATTGGAAAGGGCAATTCATTCTTTTTTAATTCAATCTCCTTTCCTAGAAGGTTTCATCCTCTGTACAATCTAATCTTAAATTTAGACCTAGAAGGCTTCAGCCTCTATACAATCTAATCTGTGAATCTAAACCTAGAATGTTTCAGCCTCTGAGACTTACTACTGACTGAACTCACTCTGATTAGCTGTCTTCTGAACTACCTCTTTTCACTCTGAGCTGTACTGTGAACTCTGAACTGTAAATTGTAAACCATCTGTTTCTGACTCTCTACTTTCTCTCTGCTTATTCTGGATTGGCTTTGCTTTTCTGGGCTTCTCCTTCTGAACTGAACTGTCTCTGGGTTGATTGCCTGACTGAACTAACTCTCTGTTTTTCTATCTGAGATTCTTATCTGTTTATCTGCCTCTCATCCACTTCTCCCTTGCTTCTCTCTCTGCTTCTACCTTGCTCCTCCCTTTCAGCTCCGCCTCCACACTCTGCTTCTCCTCTCTGAGTTCTACCCCACATTCTGCTTCTAATCTCTGTATCTCCTTTCTGAACTCTCCCCTGTTTGTCTCTCAACTGACTGCTCCTTTTATATCCCAAGAGTTTGGACTGAAGGCAAGTGCTACCTCTGCCTTCTGAATTGGGATTAAAGGTGTGTGCCAATTTGCCTTAACCACAGAAGTACCTTTCACTTAGCATTAGCACAGAGGACAGGATTACCCTGACTAACATTCTTTCTGATTCAACTGGATCACACAGGCCATGCAGCTGGATTAAAAGATTAAATGTTCCTTTACATGTTCCTGAAGTATTTTAGTAAAGAATGTGGCTGCTTTTTGCCCTTGTCCTAAAAATCTCCCAAAGACTAAATTGATGAGTTTCGGATCAATTGAATTGGCAGTGGAGATTTCATGGCAGCCTACTATTTGCTGTTGTCACATGGTTAGTAGTAATTACTCTGATGTAGATCTTCATTGCAAGTGGGACAAGGAGAAATACAAAAGGTACAGTGTGAGGAGAAAAAGGACACCAGGAAGAGTGGTGTTGGTGCCAAATCTTGTGCCCAAGGAGATAAGTTTAAAGAGAAGTCTGATGCTAAATGGAATAAAGGGAATGGGAACCTCAGGGCAAAGCCCCTGACAGCTAAACTTCTGACTTGTGAAAAGCAATTAAAGGGAAGCTTCAGTGGTGAAGGAAACTATTAACAAGTCAAAGTTTATGCTAGTACAAGTCAACAGGTTTCTGTTCTAGCTACCAACAGAATTCGGCAGCTTCAGGCCACATGATCTGACTTTATAGTCAAGAATAAAAGAAAGGTTGTGCAGTCTCCCTCCTTTGCTAAGGAAAGCTGCGGAGGCCATATATAAATCAGGGGAGCCTCTGCATGGAGGCCAAGAGAGGCCAATGCAAGAAGCTGTGAAGTTGAACCATTCTAAGACTCCAAGATGTTGGAGATGTCAAAGTCCTGGGATACCTGACAAGGAAAGCCTTACATCTGGTGTGGAATCAGCTCAGGAAAGGGAAATATGTTGCAATCAAAGTTGATAGGAGTTGGAGATCTGAGGAGAGCTTTGACATCAGACATGGAGATGCAGAATTTGGAGTTTGCTCTGATGATTTTAGGTCTGGCTTTATTTCAGAATTTCCTCACGATGCTCCCTTTTCTCCCTTTGGGACTGGTAATGTATATTCTATGCTATTGTATGTTGGAAGCATGTGATCTGGTTTTTGCTTTTGCTTTTAAAGGGGATTACAATTAAGAGGTTGCCATGAGTCTCACAATAGACTTTGAACTTTGAAACAGTGTAGAGACTGTGATAGACTAGGGGACTTTTGAAATTGGACTGAGTGCATTTTGCATTATGATGTGGCTACAAGCCTATGTGGGCCAAGGAGTGGAACGTGGTGGTTTGTGTGAGAATCCCCCATAGGCTTTTATATTTGCATGCTTGGTCCCCAGTTACTAACCTGTCTGAGAAGGATTAGGAGATGTGGCTTTGTTGAAGGAGGCATGGCTTTAATCTTAGCAGTTGAGAGGCAGTTCTAAGTTTCAGGCCAGCAGCCTGGTCTACCTAGCAAGTATCATGGAAGCTAAATGCTACATAGTACAAGCATGTTTCAAAATTAATTAATTTGGTGGAGAAGTTATTGAAGAAGACACCAGATAATTTATGGTATCTTGTTCACTTGTTCACATGCATGCAAATGCACATAATCAATCACACAATAGACTGCAACTCTAGTTCATACTGACTCATCCTTTCTTATGATGAAATCAGTAGTCAATAATCCTATATATAGCTGTGTTGATGTCTCTGTAAAGATGTCCTCAGTTTGCTTCAGGTAGCTGTGGACTTGTGTCTCTGTTTCATGCAACATAAACTAACTCAAACAGAAAGGATACACCCAAGAAAATAGTTATAATGACTAACCATGGAGATTTCAGCCAGATGAAACACTTATATAGAGAGATTATTTAAATGAGTCACCGAAGGACTCATTTGGAAGGAAAAAAAACTAGTTTTAAAATTGTATACTCACCAGATGCTCTAACTGGAAAAACTGAAGAATATAAAATTAAATTTTAAATGCCCTATATCCATATCCTTGCTTTATTTCTACTTTCAGTCTCTACTTTTCAGACCTAACTATTGCTAATGTCTTAGTACTTATGTTGGACTGTCAGAATGTAATGATATACTCAAATTTTTAGTTGTTGCATTCTATGAAACTTTGAGATTCCTCCTTGAGAAAAGTTGAACTGAAAAAGTGCCGTCTCCTTATCTAGGTAATGATCCAAAATGTTTTTTGAGCATCATATCTATTTCATGTTACCTAGCTAGGCAGTATGCAATTTGCCAAATTCCCATAGGAGGTAAGTAGTAGAGTCAGGGTTTGTACTCAGGTAACTTTGTCAAACATTCTGATCCTAGTCCTGGGATCTGAACCTGGAATCAGGAAGTAAGTGAAGCAACCTCAGGATATTTTTCCCACAGTAAACTGTGTAGTAGAATGGAGAGCAAATATGGCATCTGTTACAACACAGCAGAGACGGGAGATACAGACTGAAGCAAGCCCTTGCAATATCTCACTCTGCTAAGTTAATCATTTGCAGAAACACAAAACAAGTAAGTGATAGGAGTAGGCAAAATCAATTTAGATCTTGTTTGGTTGTTTCATCTCAGATTCTGGGAAGTGTAGTATGTCAGAGAGAAAAACAAGGGGAGGGGGAAAAGTAGGGGAAGATTTTGTTTCTCCAACATACAGAGCTGGCTGTGACTGACAATAGTAGCTTTTCTGTTCTTGTAGCTCTTGTAATTCTTGTGTTGAAAATTTTATAAATAAATTTAATGTGTTTTGATCAAATATACCTCCATTATTTCTTCCTCTCCAACTTCTCCCCTATCTCTCCACATCATCATTCCTTCCAAATTTTATATGCTCTATTTAAGTTCACTGAGTATAAACATGGGTGTAGAACTATCTGTTGGAGCATGGGTCATCTTCCAAGAGTCACATTCCTGTAGAAAACTGACTCTTGCTCTCAAGGCAGCTATCATTTTCCAATAGCTTTTCCCCACAGTGGAATACCTGCCGAACCATGCTTACTTAGCTTACTCTTTCATGCAACAAGTTGAATACCCAATTCATAAGGAGTTCTGCTTTGTTTTGTATTGTAAAAACATGCCCTTCTGGGCCTTCCCCTGATGTGTGTCAAGTGCAAGAATCAATAAATGTGTCGACAAGAGGATTTGTAAAGCCCTTCCTCTGGATGGGGTTGTTAGGATTCTAGTATCATGTTGCAACTTCCTAACTGACTTCTGGGAAACCGGTGATTCCTTCTCCAAACCCAGTAAAGTTTTCTGACTACATCTGTTTATTGCCTTCTATTTGCCTTGAGGCTGGCTCTCTGCTGCAACACTTAGTAACTTTGGAATGAAGCCACTATTGCTGTCACTGCACTTATTACAACCATTTCCCAGGAGGTAGAGAAAAATCCCAGTCCAGATGAGATAATACTGATTACACTCATAAATACCCATGTGCATTTGAGTGAGTTCCTTAACCTTCTCCAACTCTATTTCCTCATCTCTACAATGGTGTTAATATTAGTACATTCTTACCTTTGAGTAGTGATTTATCAACATTATCACAGTTTCTATGTCTTAATAAATTAGTAGTTTGTTTCACCCTCTTGTATTAATCAAATGCAGTTGTTCATGACAGATGGATGATTTTGTTAGTTCCACAACAGAAGAGATTACATTATAAAGACAGACACTTGTGCCTCTCCCTTTGGCTCTCAGACTTTTGAAACTATGAACCTCAAAGAATTAAAATTTCCTCAGGAATTCCATCCCAGGGGGACAAGAACAGCTGTCATTTTAGCTAGAGGAGGAACTTGCCTCCCTGGAAAAGATTTCACACACCATCCAGAACTTCAATTAACATATGAATATTTCCTGGGTATTGTTTCATCATTTATATAAAATTATAACACTGCTATAGAAAAAAGAGAAAAGGTATTCAAAGTCTATCTCTTTCTAGTCTGGCTAAAACGCAAAAAAGAAAAATTCTTTTTTTTTTTTCCTTGATGTCAATTAAGATGCGAAGAGGCTTATGATTCTCTGTCACTTAGTGATTAAGAGGTCTATGTTCCTTCCTGTAGCAGTACACTGCTGTGGTGGCTCAGCCAAGAAGTCATGGAGACGTAATCATAGGTGTAAGCCCTGCCAGACCTCAGGAGAGGAAACCATTATTGTGGCCAGCGCCAACCTGGACAGTGGAAACTAGAACATTTCATCTCAGGGGATTTTACTGATGCCTAAGCTACGAAGGTGTTCTATTGATACCATGTGCAGATCATGACCAATCAAACATCTGTTACATAACGCCAACACCTGTAGACAATAAAATGCCAAGGCATAGGCAGCCCCTCTCCCAACAGTTCACAAAACAACCATTTTAAACATAACTAAATATAAGCTTCTGCATTATTACCCCCTTTCTGTAAAAGACAATAAAAAAAAACTTGCTTTATTTCTACAACCCAATTTAACACTACGCCAACAAAACTATTTACAAGAGGAACAATCACAAGGACAGGACCAAATGAATGCAAGCATCAATCAAGATGTCACAACTTTTTTGGACAACAGAAAAAACATGATCAATGTCCAATTATCTGGAATTCACACATGATCTTCTGGGTTTCTCCTAAGGGCTTGGGTCAATTCTCTGACTCTGACCTCTACAGCATACACAGCTTGTCCTCCAGGCTGGCTACAGCTGGCTCCACTCCACTGCTGCTGCTGTTCTTGGTGGTCGTCCCATGGTACTGGCATCTTCAAAACTGCTGGGTTCCCTTGCTGCAACTGGGCTGCACTATTCCAATAACCTCTCCTGAGATCTCTTTATGGTGCCAAGCCTCAACTTCTCTGCATGACCCCTTCAATCTGGGCCTTCAACTGCCACTGAGGCTGCATGTTCACCAGTGGCCCCTCATAACGCCAAGCCTCAGCTGCCATCTTCCAGAACTGGCTGAGGTTGTATGTTGTGGTGGTAGCTGAACTTGGTACTATAAGAGTCACAAATCAGGTAGTACTAGTTTTGAAGACGTGAGGGGGATCACAGAGAGCAAAGTTATTCTCTGCTTTCTTTCTTTGATAACTCACTCTATTCTGTCCTTTCTGTGGGCACATGTCAGTGTGTAAGTGTGCATGTGAGTATGTGAATGTGTTTGCCTGTATATGTGCATGTAGAGACCAGAGGTAAACTTGGAGTCCCTTCCTGTATCACTCTCAACTTTACTTGTTGAGACACTATTCGCCACTGAACCTGGAGCTCACTGATTGGGTAGACTGGCTGTCCAGAGAACCTCAGGCATCCTACAATGGCTGCACTCCCCAAAGCTGGGATTGCAAGTGTATCCCTCCATAGCACACTTCTATGTGGTTGCTAGGGATCCAAATACAGGTCCTCATGTTTACAAAGCACACACTTTACCCAGAAAACCATCTAGTCGGCTCTTTCTCTGCTGTGTAAACGTATAGTCATATCTTTTAAATCGTAAGCAACTTTTCACCATCATTAATTGCTCAAATATCTTTTTTTGCCTCCTTCCCTTTGGGGAAACTCCTGTTATTTATACGTTGATCCACACAATACTGCACTGTACCCACAAGGCCATCTTCTACTATCTGCTCTGTCATTCTTTTATGTTTTGATTTTCAAGAACCGATTTATTTCATAATTTGTCATTAAAGTTTTTAATTGATTTTAGTTTAAACTTCCTGTAATCATACAATGTATTTCCAGATAATTAGTAACTATCCTGTCTGTTTTTTTGTCAACCTGATGCAAACTACAGTCATTTAAGAAGAGCCTCAATTAAGGAACTGCCTCTATCAGATTGCCATTAGGCAAGTCTGTGGGGGTGTTTCTTGATTAATGACTGATAAGGGAGATATCAGCCCACTGTGGGTGGTACCACTCCTGAGCAGGTAGTCCTGGGTGGTATAAAAAGGCAGGCAGAGCAAGCCCTGTGGAAAAGATAGTAAGCAGTGTTTCTATGTGTCTTTTGCTTCAGTCCATGCTTCTAAATATCTACCTTGAATTCCTACCCTAATTTTCTTTCATGATGAAATGTGCTTAAATAAACCCTTCCCTATCCAAGTTTCTATTGGTCCTGGTGCTTATCATAGTAATAGAATGCAAGCTAATATAGACATTGATGTCAGGAGTGAGTTATTGCTGTGACATGTTGCAGAAGCTTATTTCTAGTTATGTTTAAAATGGTTGTTTTATGTCTTGTTGAGGTAAGGGCTGCCTAGGCCTTGGCATTTTGTATTGTCTGCAGATGTTGGATTCATATGGGGGATGTTGATTGCACATGGTCTTCACATGATATCAATAGAACACCTGAGGAGCTCTGCTCTCTTGGAGAGCTATCATCAATGAAAATCCCAAGGAGCTTCTGTTTCAATAAAAGCCCCTGAGATCAGATGATCAGGATTCCACTGTCCATTATGGTGCCTTCCATAACTGGTGGTTCCTTCTGCTGAGGTCTGGCAGGGTTTGCACCTAGGAAATTGTCTCCTTGTCTTCATTGCCGAGCAACAGTGTAGGGGTACTGCTATAGTGACAGACCTGATTGTGTTATTTCAGGTGTCAATGTGGAAGTGTTTGGAACTTTAGGCTAGAAAATCAATTAGTTCTCAGAGCTTACTGAGCTATCATGGGGACATGAAAGATAATGCTGAGAGCAGTGCAGATGATGGAGACCTGGCATTTGATTTAAGAAGGAAGTTTAAGAGTCCCCTAAAGACTCTCTTGGGGCTGCTCATAGTTTGAAAGAATCTATGATTCTTGTCCCTGATGCTAAAGCTTTGATTAAGAGACCAGATCCACTGAAACAAAACTTTAACTTTACTGGAAAAATCAATGTTGATTAGCTGGAGCTGAGAAATTAGCAGTGATTAACAAGAGAGCAGCATCACTGAGGTAGAATCTTCTAGAAGTATTTCCTCAGGGTCAGTAAAAAGAAGGTATTGTCCAGTAGAGCTCAAGGTAGCATTCCACGCTGGCAGCCGAACTTAGTAATGCATGGGTCTCACACATGTTACTAGTTTTGGTTGCACAAGAGCTCCAGGATTTGAAGGGGTCATGGAGAGGAGCTCAGGCTTGGCACCATGTGACATGGTCAGAATCACTGATGAGAGGGCAGGAAACTATTGGTGAAAGTACAGCCTGTGGATATTCAAGCATGTTGGAAAAGCCAGGACTCTGGGATGACTACCCAGAACAGTGAAGCTATGGTGCGGAGACAGCCTGAGCTGATGAGTCATGCTATGTGTGCTATGGAAGGCAGAGCCAGAGTGGCAGAGCTGCCCAGGCGCTTTGGAGCCTAGAAGACTGTGAGTGAATCCCAGACATTGGACACTGAATTATTTACACTATTGATAGTTTTGCTTTGACTTAGTTGTGACTCTGCCATTTATTTCTGCTAATTGGAGCAAGAAAATATTTCAATTGTGTTTTTTAATTTTTAGAAGTTCATAGTTGAGATACTTTGGACTTTTAAGGAAAACGTATTTCTAAAGTGTTAAAATTTTTAAAGTCTGTGGACCTTTTAGAGTTTTGTTCTGTTTTACGTTGTGATATTAGTATTAGCCTGACATATTAGGGACAGACAAGAAAGGAAAGTTTATGGTTTAATAGTGATGTATTTGTGTGTCAAATTGACAATGGGCCAATTGTATTGTTTTTGTTTGTTTGTTTGTTTTGTTTTGTTTTTGTCATCATCTGAGAAAAGGAAACCTCAGTTGAGAAAATGCCCCCATCAGATTACACTGTGGGTCATGTTACACATGGGCTGTTCGTTTTCAATGGTATAAGAAAGCAGGCTGAGCAAGCCAGTAACCAGTGTTCCTCCAAGGCTTCTAATTCAGTTCCTGCATTCATGTTCCTGCCTTGAGTTCCTGCCCTGACTTCTCTCAGTGAACTGTGACCTGAGAGTTGTAAAATGAAATAAACCATTTCCTCCCAAAGTTGCTTTTGGTCATGGTGTTTTATCACAGCATTAGAAAGCAAACTAATAAAAGGCCCATGTGAAGGGTTTCAATTAATTTTAAAACAGGAGAGCAGGTGATATGGTTCAACAGGTTCAATTTGCCACCAAGCCTGATGACCTGAATTTAATCCCTACGACTGAAATGGTGAAACAAGAGAAAGCACTCTCACAAGTCATCTACTAACTTCCACATGTGCAATATGGCACACATATCCTCTCTTCACATTAAATAAATAAACATAATAAAATATTTTAAAAGGAGGACTGAAGAAATATCTCAGTGGGTAAAGTGATTGCCTTGCTAACACGAAGACTTAGAACCCATACAAAAAGCATTCAGGTATGGTGGCTCCCCTGAAATCCCAGTGCTAGGGTGGCTGGGAGGGCAGAGGTGGAGACAGATGTAGACAAGGGTGATGCCTGAGGCTCCTTAGTCAGCTCTCCTAGCCTGCTTGCCAAACTCCTACCAGTTAAGAGATCCTATTTCAATATACAAGGAGGATAGATCCCAAGGAATGGCATGTAACTGGGGTGCCCTCTGTCCTCCACAGGCACAAACATGCACCTGCACACATATGAGCACACAATCTCAAAGCAGAAGGAACGATAAATATGGATATAGCAAATTAAGCCAAGTTTATGTGCATCTTTGTATCAATGCATTCACAAAACAAAACTTCACAGAGGAAAATGCTTATAAAGTCAAAATGCCTGGGATCTGTGCAAATAGTTTTGTAGTCTTACTAATATCATTGCTCTTTTATAGGGTCTCTATTGGCTTCCTGTGGCTGATATAGCAAGTTGTCATAAACTCTGCTGAAAACAACAAAAAATGGTTTCCTTATGTCCCTGAGGATAAAAAAATCCAAAGATTTACTGTGCATAAATGAAGATATGATAAGCATTGTATTCTATCTTGAGGCACTAGGAGAGAATTAATTTTTTCCTTGACCTATAGGATCTAATCCAACCTTAAAGCCAGCAAGCAGTATTACATCTTCATAGCTCTCTCTATTTCCCTGATTACATTACCTTCTTTAGTGATTAAATATCCCTCTGTCTTCCCCTTAAAGGAACATTTGTTAGCCACTTGGATAGTTGAGGATAATCTCTCCATCTGAAGTTCTTTAATTTTATTCATCTGCAAGGTCCCTTTTTCACGTAAATTAAAAGTCACAGGTTACACAGTTTAGGATATTCACAACACAAAAAACTTTATTCAGTCTAACACAAGAATTAACTGCACAGAAATAGATGGATTTTTTTTTACCTATCTTTCACTGGCTGCAAATTTTCTAGAATTCTCCTTCACTGGGGAGCTGGGAGTAGCACAAATAGTTTATTTGGATGTTCCTCCAAAGGGATTTGAAAAGAATAAAAGATAATGTATGTAAAATGCTTAGCATGGTGCCTGGCACAGAGTAAACCCCTGAAATAGCAGATGATCATTTATTATTCTAACCACTTGTAATGCTCCTATGTACTCTTCCTCTCCTGCTACCTCTTTTGGTTGTTTTTGTTTTTATGGAAGCTGAAATTTTTTATTAACTATACATCATTACACTGAGTGAATATTCCATGTTCTAATTGTCTCAATGACTTAAATGATTTTAGCCAGCTCCTTGATAAATTAGATTCAATCAGCATTTTGTTTTTACAGAAATGTGCAGGATGATGAGCTGTGCTATGAATAGTAAATGTGTCATCTTTTCCCTTTTCCCATTTGCTTCATTTGCATTACTAGAGTTATATTCTGCTCAAAGAATTTTGTAGGAATCTCAAGGCAGTTGTCCATTTAGTAGTTACTGATTTAGTTTAAAACTAGATGATACATCCGCATATTTAACTAACTTAGCACAGATCAACTGTAATTATTTCTAATCAATTTAAAGTCTCTCAAAATTGTCCCTTCATTACAAGATCTCTGGAGTCAAAAGGCTAAGTGAAGACAGTTGTGTCAATGAATACAGCCAGTATCTGTAAGCTTCCACAGATTCCTATAGATAAATGTATTTCTATCTATTTCCTTATGTGGCCTCTCAGTGTAACTTCGTGTACACCTCTGAGCCATAGTCATAGTTATTTTGGAGAGCACAGACTCCATATGTTTACAACCTTGCTCCCAAGGTTTCTAAGCCTCTTTAAGGAAAAGATCAATTTTCTGCTTCCCAGATGCTTTTGCATGTGATATTAAACTTTCTCACATCATTTATTAAAAATAAAATCATTTCCTATGGTGTTGGCTAGTTTGGGCCCTTTGATACATTGTGAGAAATGTGGGAATTTTAGGGAATTTAGGGATATATATATATATATATATATATATATATATATATATATCCCAAAAAATTATCTTGGCAGAGTTTATTACATTAGGTAGCAGTTAGTGTAGAGATTCATTACTGTTCTTAGTGCTGAGAAAAAAATGACAGACAGTGTTCAGTCATAGTTGGGACATCTAAATGGACTTTCTACCCCTTCCAAGACTCAGGAAGGTGGAAAGAATTTAAGAACCAGAGGATGTGAAGGAGTACTGTGAAATGCTGTCTTCTGGATATAGCATAACATAACAAGACCATGACAGTTCAAAATTGCAATAAGGAGTGGGGAAGAGCTCCCAAGACTCCCTTCCCCAGGCCAGGAGAAATTGGTTATTTTGGGGGTGTGGTCACTGGTAGATTTTCCATGCCCCGGTGAGTGCCCATGTACATATGAGCATAATTGGTCTCAGTGGGATAAAATTGATTAATTAATTTAAAAAGGAAAAAAAATGAACCTTGCAGTTCTGTGGAAGATATACTGCATCTGTACATAAGTTTGGGTAGAATTGTCATCTTTGAAATTTAGGTGTTTCAATCTATACATATGGACTGACAGTCTTTTCAGCTTTCACTTATTTTTATTTTATTTTATTTTTGATTTTTTGAGACAGGATTTCTCTGTGTAGCCCTGGCTGTCCTGAAACTTGCTCTGTAGACCAGGCTGGCTTCCAACTCACAGACATCCACCTGCTTTTACCTCCCTTGTGCTAAATTTAAAGGCATGTGCTGCCACCACCCAGCATCACTTATTTTTAAAATAAATATATATATATGAAAATAAGAAACAATGTAGCAAAGTACAAAGAAAGAACAAATTATCCCAAATCACAATTGCTCTCCACTTCTCTCTGTTAATGGTTTGCTTTTCCTTCTTTAGGAAAGGATTCATATTGGAAAGTGTTTTCCAAATCAAACGCTCTTCTCCCAGATTAGGTAAATTCCCTTCAGAGTGGTGTATTTCTTCCCCCACACTACTTAACCCTGTCTGTCCAGGAATTTGCGATACTTTTCTAAGGTCCATACTCAAAAGAATTGTGAGGGAAGTACAAAAGGTCAAGTTGATAACCAGAATGAAGATCATTTGCACTATTCATTAACTTAGAGTGGGTTTTCTGCACACCCAATAACCTTAACCCAGATACCAAGAGAGCATTTGTGCGCTTTATTTGACTATCTTAAACTTCATGATACAAGTCTTGATCAATTTCAAGGTCACTTACAGTTTTATTGCCAGAGGCTGTTGGTTTCTTAATTAAATGGTTTCTCTTGATGAATGCTCTGATATTTCAGTGTACCTATACTACATGCATATGTTATTATTTTTGTCTATGTCCTATAATGCATACTTTCTCAGGTTAGTCCTACTGACTTAGAAAAGCTTTTGTCCTTTCCTCTTTCTGTGTATGGGTCTCAAATATGTCTTCAAAATAGATATACACAAGAGATACTTAACTCAGTTCTCCAGGACAGAATGTTTCACTCATTCCAAGAAATGCCAGATTATGTGTATAAATGGTACTTCTGTCCTACCTACTTTGAAGCACAGATTAATCCACTAGACTCTAAAAAATGAACTTGGAACCTGCTCCTACATTTTCTCCTCTACCTAATTTAGCTGCCTCGTAAATGGACAGGTCAAAGCAACCTCCAGATACATTTATGGGGTATTGCAGAACATTGTCCTCTAACTCATGACTTTACTATTACCATCTTGAATTCAAAATAATCAGAGATGCCTAGATGGGATATAAGATTGGCCTATTAAAATTCTTCCCTTACAGAAAGGGTTATTGTGATCAGACCCTCACCTGATATTACAACCATTTCTACCCGTGTTTCTGCCCAATTGCACATAACCCTGCTTAGATGTTGGTCTCAGAGTAAAATATAATATACAGGAGCAAGTGGCTTCATCTGTGAAGTTTCCAAGTGTCTTCCACCCATGTTAGAATGGGAATTCTTGGCAATACAACTGTTTAGGGTTTATCTACATTTCTGCACATAAACCTTCACCAATGCTGTGGGGACATGAGCTTAAGAAACTCAGGGTTCAGAGAACTGGACTTGAATAGGATTGTTTCTTTGGTTTGTCTTTGGTGCTTTATCAGGGGGACCACAGGTCACTAGGTAGAGGTTATTCTCATCGTGGCATATGCTGCAGAGGTAGGGGATTTTGTATATGGAAGCCACTCTATGCAATAAATTGTGGATTTATTTTTCCCCTTATTAGTGTGCAGACTATGTGAGCTTTGATAAATACTGGAGCCAGTTGTGTTTTTAAGCCTTGAGGAAACATCAAGGGCAGTGACCATCAGTGGATAGATATGTAAATAGAGTGCTGCAAGTGAAAGGGATTGAATTTGGCATAAGCTTGTGCAAATATTCCCCTAGAGTAGCTTGTGTGTATTTCTCTCTTACAGGTGGAGATTGGTCATTTATTCAAGTACCCTTTTGCAGTCATGTGTGGTCAATGGAGAAACAAAGACTTGCTACAGTACCAGCCTGGAGTCTGTCAGACCCAACGGAAGCAGGGAAGGGCATTTTATCATTTTTCCTGTTCCTCTTTGCTATAAGGTCAGACCTAGCTCCTTTGGAGTATGGAAATCCTCAGGAGTCTCTGGAAATGCCTAATAATGTATAAGTGGGGTGGATCATGAGGAATTATTAGGGTCCAGTGAGATAGCACAACAGATAAAGGTACTTGTTACTGAGATTCATGCCCTGAAATTGATATTTGGGACAGAAATGGTAGAAGAGAACCAAGTCCTGCAAGTTTTCCTCTGACCTCCATATATGTACTGTAGCATTTGTCAAGCCCCTCTCCTCACACACATAATATATATACTTTAAGACAAAAATCTTTAGCTGGGAGTGTGTAAGACCTGGTAGGGAAACTTCTGCTTTTGTTTTGTTTAATGGAAATGGTGTGCCTGTCAAATTGTCAAATTGCCTTCTAAGCATTTGTGTTCAAGCCCATAGATTATTGCAGCTCTGAACCATGGTCAGGAAAACTTTTTGAAGTGGACACTAGTTACTGCAGAGGCTCGCAATAGTCAAATTGCTACTGAGCATAAATGAGTACTGCTGGGATGTAGCAATCCAATATCCATCTGTAAATGGGTGAAAATAATCATACATCTCCAAAGTACAAGGAACAGCATGGGGAAGGGAGCAGAAGAATGTAAAAGTCAAAGAAGGGTGAAGCATTGTAGAATCTTGTCCTCTGTGCCTGTCATAGACATTACCACCTTGAAATAACAACCACTGCTATTACCTTCACAGGATTGAGCCTGTTAACATTCTATCATAGAAAGGAATGATGCCATCAGGTTCTGAATTGTTATTATAGCTATTCATTCCCTTCCATGTTCCATCTATGCTAGCATTCACATGGGCTCCAGAGTTGTCCCAGTACATTAGACGTAGAAGATTTAGAAAAATGTAGGGTGGGGAGGGCTCCATCTATGCAATATTTGGGAGATCATCAGCCATATTGGTTTGAGAAATGTCAGTGATGCAACTGTTTTGAGATCACCCACATTCTTGTAAGTAACAATTCTCTATATCTTAAGTAGTTCCAGTGAATTCTTTGTTCATCAAGATAGACTTGGATTGGATTGTTTCTTTGCTCTGACATTAGTGCCTCACCTGGGGTGGATAGATATTTGGTTACATCTCACTGGGAAAGTTCACATAACAAGATCTTCTTTACTAGAGAGCCAAAAACCCACGTAGATAAACCATGAGCGAGGCTCATTTTAGGATAGCAATAGCTGAAAGAAATATTGAAATATGTGTGCATGAGGACAGTCTTGTATGGTAGAGAGAGCAGAGGCTAAGCTCTACTTAAAGCTTTGAGAGAGAAGCAGAGGACTGAAAGACAACTTGAGTTGGCATTGGGACAATGGAGTAAAGGAGTACCTATGAAGGTCGGAGCTAGACAGAGCCAAGGGAAGTAGGAATGGATAAAAGCCTGTGTAAAGTATTAGCAGAAGCCACTCTGTTAATTAACAGATGTTAATTACCCTTGGCCATGGAACTAATACATGAGAAACTCCTTGTCTTCCTTATTAGTTAAATCATGAAGTAGTTAGAATAAGGCAAATGACAATTTCTATTTGGACCATACATTCAAACAAAAGAAAGAAGGAAACTTCCTAAGTGACTAAACTTGCCTGGGAGTTACTAGATAAAAGAATGAGCTATTAAAAGGATTGCACGTTCATGATCAATCAATGTGGTTTGCTACAGGAAAATAATATATTTTACTTCAAGGAAATGTTCAACTTGTAATAGAAAGATCCAGTAAAATATTATACACATATAAGAAGAGGTTGGGGAGAGGTGTTTAAAAATTAGCTTACACGATTGTTAGGGGCTGGCAAGTAGAAAATCAAGCAGACCAGCAATATGGAATCTGAAGAACAATCTGATGCTTCACTCACAAGCTCAAAGTGGTCCAGAGGCAGAATTTTTTATTTTTTCATAGATCTTCAAATGAAATGTAGTCACCGACAGTCTTAGTGAATTGCAAATCACATTTAAATAACAACTTTACAGCAGCATTGACTTTCTACATGTAATCCATCACTTTATCCAAGGTGATATTATATGCAAAGCAGTCAAAATCCCAAACCCAGGGATTCTCTCTACACAGAGAAGACTTTCAAGGAACTATAACTTCTTAAAAGATGGAGAAAACCTATAACTTACAGTTACAAAGCCTGTAGCTGTCACTGTGTCTGTATGACAGTGACTTCCTTTTGTTCCTTAATAGTCTTATGAAATGGATGGGCTCAGCTTAGTGTTAACAGGAGTACCACAGGTGCTTTTCCAGTACAACACAGGATAAGCCACCAGCTTTACACTATTCTTTTGCTGGAAGCTGGATGCAAAAGTTAACAAAGGCAATCTTACCTCATCATTGAGGAATCTTTGTTGGCATGGGGTTCAAACCAAATAAATGCTTTTTACTCTGGCTACTGCTTTAGAATCACTGAAGTTCTTGAAAAATATTCAAGCCCAGACCTAATCTTCAATTACTCTGCTTCAGCTGGATCTAGCAGATTACCTATCAGGGCAGGAGTGGCTTCTTTGTATATATATATTTTTAATATGGGACTAGTAACATATATTTTATTAATGTAAATTAACTGAATAACACAGTAGGATTTGTTACTATATTTTTATACATGTACATTAGGTACCTTAATTAAATTTATGCACCCAAATTTATTATCCAAATTTGTATGTCCCTCCCATCCCACTAATTTATTAATTAATTTCTATTAATTCTTCTTCTAATTTCATTTCTTCTTTAGACCTAGATTGTACACAAGAGAAAACATGATACTTGACTTTCTGTGTCTGGTTTCTATAGAGGAACAGGCCTGTGTAAAAGCTAGGAAGGGTTTATATTCCAGGGGTCCATATGAAGAAATCTCATTCAGATGTCTGTGTGGTCCAGATGGAATATAGAAAGAATGTTGAGAATATTGGTATACAACTATAATACCAGTATTCAGAAAGCAGTGGTAGCATATACCTTTAATCCTAGTATCCATAAGGCACTGGTGGGCCACAACTTTAATCCCGAAGGCAGAAACATAGTGTGACAGCAGACAGGAAACAGAGCTCAGAAGTCAGTGTCAGATTGAAAGTGATGTCTGAGATGAGTCAGATCAAAGGGCAGGCAAAGTGACTAATTAGAGGAAGAGTTAGCAGAATGAGTCACAGTGAGGACATGCCCAACTCTCACAATATAAAAGCAGGCTCTCTGCCTAGAGAGCAGGCAGTATGAAGTCAGTAGGCAGTATGGAACAGTGAGAGCTCAGGGGACAAGACATAGAGACAATGAAGTGGTCTGACTGAGGATAAAGCAGAGACACAGAGGCAGCTTGGCAGAAGAAGTCACTATCAGATGGGAAGAGTAAGTCAGTTAAAAGCTTTTTCTGACTTTTAAAATATAACCATTCAGAAATATAAATTTCTCTCTTAGGACTGTTTCAATATATCCATTTTTTGTTTGTTTTAGTTATTTATATATTTTAGATACTAACCCAATATCAGATATGTAATTGGTTAAAAAAAAAAAAAGAAAGAAAAAAAATTCCCATTCTGTGCGGATGTTGCTTTGACAGAGTGATGGTGTTCTTTAACATAAAGAGGCTTTTCAGGCTCTTTTGGTTGCTCCCTTCTTTCTCCTCTCTCTCCTCTCCCTTCCCACCCTCTCCTTTCCTGGCTGAGAAGCTCAGTCTGGCCGTGAATAGCCTGGCCTCTCCCAGATGTCTCTGCATCTGACTAAGTACTCCCTCACATCTACAATAAACTTTCTCATCCACCACACAGAAAAAGAAGCTTTTCAGTTTCTTGAGGACCTATTTATTAATTGTTGATCTTAGTGCCTGTGCTAATGGTGTTCTGTTCAGAAAGTCCTTTCCTGTGAAATGACTTGAAGTCTATTCCTGACATTTTCTTCTATCAGAATCAGGGTATCTGGTCTTATATTGAAGACCTTCATCCATTTGCAGTTGAGATTTGTGCAGGGTGATAAATATGGATCTCTTTGCATTCTTCTACATGCAGCCATCCAATTTGACCAGCACTATTTGTTGAAGATATTGTCTTTTCTCCAGTGTGCACTTTCGGCTCTTTTTTTCCCCCCCAAAACCAAATGTACATAGCTGTGTATGTTTCCAATTCAATCCTGCTGATCAATATGCCTGGATTTATGCCAATGCTATGCAGGTTTTGTTACAACAGCTCTACAGTACAACTTGAAATCCGCAATGTTAATGCCTTCAGCAACTATTTTATTTTACTTTTGTTTTTCTGAGACAAGGTTTCTCTGTTGTAACCCTGGCTGTCCTGGAACTCACTCTGTAGACCAGGCTGGCCTTGAACTCACATTGATTAGCCTGTCTCTGCCTGCCGAACACTGGGATTAAAGGCGTGGGCCACCACTGCCCGGCTTCTTTTATTTTTAAGGATTGCTTTAGCTATCATGAGTTACTTGTGTTTCCATATGAAGTTTTAGATATTTTTTCAATTTCTATAAAGAATTGTGCTGAATTTTAAAGGTGATATCATTAAATCTTGCAGTTGTTTCTGGTAGGATATCACATAGTAAATTTTCTTTTTACATTTTATATTTGACAAATATATTAGTCATGGTTCTCTTGAAGAAGAGAACTGACAAAAATTAATATATCTTTCAAAAGGATTTATTAGATAGGGGTTGGGTAGTCCTACAGTGACCATCTGTAGCCTGGAGAAGCTGCGAACCCAGTAGCTTCTCAGTCCATAAAGCTAGATGCCTCAACAGCACCATTCTGGCAAGAAAGGCCTGAAAGGCTCCTGGAGAGACTCAGATCTCCAGTGTACATCATAAGTCTGAAGAAGATAAATTCTAGGATCAGCAAATGATGGTATATCAGCAAATGATAGCAACAGTAGCAACTGAGCAGATGTACTGAGCAGCAGTCAGGCTCAAACAATACACATTTTCTCAGAACATCCTCCTTTCTTTATATATTCATTCAAGGCTTCCTCGGTTCCCCACTGCAGGGTGGGGGAGGACACAGTAACAGCTTTGCCCTTAAGTCTCCCTATATCTGAGTCTCCACAGTCCAAACTCTCGGAAACTCTTTTCTCTCAGGTAATCCCTTCAGGAAATATCCACATAGAACTTCTCAGAGACATGTATCTTAGTTGATCCAGATGCAATCAAGTAGACATCCAAAATTAACCATCACAGTAAGACTTTTTTTAATTATTTATTTTATTTTTTTGAGATTATAATTACATCATTTCCCCCTTCCCTCCAAACCATCTCATAAATTGAGCTTGGAGGAGAACCTACAGGCACCACTTAAGAAAACCATCACAATAAGATTTAAAATGCAATCTTCTATCAATTTTTAAGTATATACTACAATATTATTGATTCTATTCATGACTCTGTGATAGATCTCCAGAAATATTTATATACTATGTTGTGAGATTTTTTAAAACCAATGTAGTGCCATATTTAGTTTTGGTCTTCATCTTTATCCCAGTTTTGAGGACTGAGCACCACTATGTTCTATAAATATATTATAATGTATTCAATTCCATACCAGGGCGTATTTGGGGGCATTTGAAAACATTCCTTATTACTTTGCTACTGTAACCTTCCTGGCACAAGTCTTTAGTACGCATGTTCAATATTTCTCCAGAACAGTGCTCCTCAGTCTAGTCTATAAATTCAAATAACCCACTACTTCAGTGAACACATAACTTTTTCCCTGGATCTGGATGGAATGATTCATGATGGGTCAATGTTCCTATAAAGAATGACTGTGTAAATTCAGGTCATTTACTAAAGTCAAGTTTTAAAGGCATCTGACAATTGCAGAGGTCATAGTGACTAAAGGAAAAACATTCCATATAGATTGGAGTCTTTCCAAGTAGTGTCAAATGTCTGACTCAAGTTTAGTCTATGGGAATACTGCCAGTTCCATTCAGACAGCTGCTGGCAGAATCAACCAACAGGTGATTTATTTTGTGATCATGGAAAAAAAAAGAATGACTAAATAAAAGATTAGAGAACTTAGGAACAGGGACAGAATCCTATAAAGACAAGGGATGATTTCCACAGCTGCGAAGAAATGGATGTTAAAAAGCCACAAGTGAAGCTAGGCTGTGTTGACACACACCTTTAATTCCAGCACTTAGGAGGAAGAGGCATGTGGATGTCTCTGAGTTCAAGGCCAGCCTTGTCTATAGAGTGAATTCCAGTACAGCCAAGGCTACATGGAGAAATCTGTCTCAAAGGAAGGAAGGAAGGAAGGGAGGGAGGGAGAAAAGGATGGAGAAGGAAATAAGGAAGGAGGGAGGGAGGGAAGGAAGGAAGGAAGGAAAGAAGGAAGGAAGGAAGGAAGGAAGGAAGGAAAGAAATAAAGAAAGACACTAAAATCGGAATTGAATTCTTCATACCACTCAAGTCTTAAAAGACAAAGCAAAACAAGAGGAAGGGGTTAAGAACTCAAGCAAGCAATTTGGAGTCACTGGAGAGAGAGATTTATAACATCTTTCATTGAAATAAATTTACCAATCAAAATGTACTATAATCCAGATTTTACCACAGAGAAATGGATGTCTATGGAAACTGGTTATATGTGTATCCTCTAATCTGCCAATTCCTTTTTCTTGGTATCCTTTTTCTATGTAACTTCAACTATTTATTTTTTTCATATAATATATTTTGATCATGTTTCCCCATCCCCAACACCTTCCAGATCATTCACACTTCCTTACCTACCCAATTTTATGTTGTATCTTTCTCTCACCTCCTCTTTCACTATATCTCTATCTCTTTCAACAAAACCACAAAAACACATCAAAAAAATCAAAACAAACAAAAAAACAGTGAGACAAAAAATACGATTTTTTTTGCCAACTACTCCTGGGGGAATGTGCTTGATCTATCCAGTAATACTCCATTGTAGAAAACCGATTTTCCCTTTGCCAGTGGCTATCAATTGCAAATAGTTTCTTGGTTTCATATGGTACCCCATGTTCACTTGCCCCTCTCAGTGCTAACTTATTTTTCTTAGATATATTATCACAGTAATAGAAAAGGCTTGCTTGAAGTTCCAGTTTAGAGATACTACTTTGAAATACTGGGTTGCACCCTTAAAAATACAGTAACTAAATTTAATCACGATCCTCTATATAGTTATGTGTCCCCAGCAGGAATAATTCAAGGCTCAGAAAAACAATGGGTACACAGAAAAATAACTTTCAATAATCCACTTGGAGACTCTGCTTTCAGTTTCTACAGTGCTAAGCTCTGGAGGGGGGGGTTGCAAATCATAAAAACTAAGGGGTAAATCTTTTCCCATGAAATTTAGCTAGAAGGCATTTAACAATGAGATACGGATGCTATTTAGAGGTTTCAAGATGCCCGTGTTTAGGGAGTAGAATGTAAGAAAAAGAATCCTAGCTCATTTGACCACTCCATAGACAGAGGATGGACTGGCATAGAAATTTTGGTTTAGAGATAATTACAGATGGTATCATCATATACCAAAGGAGTGTGAAAGTTCATTCCTTACAGAATGAGCCTTATTCGGGAGAATTAGGAAGACCCAAGCTAATCTAAGAATGGCTATTTGAATGAGATTTATCCCAAAATTTCAGGCATCTGAATACATTGTCCCTAGTTGATGGCCCTGTTTGGGGGGGACTTAGGGATGTCCTTTTTGAAAGAAGTATGCCACTGTGGCTTTTGAGGTTTTAAAAGTCTCATATCATTCTCAGTAGTCTTCCAGCTTTATGCTTTTTTTTAAAAAATATGAACTCTAAAGCTGATTGCTCCAGCTGCCATGCTTCCACATTCCTTTGCCATGGTAGTGATAGACTTACACTCTAGAGCCTCACATCCAAACAGACACTACCTTCTATAAGCTGTCTTGGTTATGGTGTTTTATCACAGCAATAGAAAAGTATCTAATGAAGCTCAAGAGAGCAGGAAAATGGCCCAAATGTGTGCTACCATTATGTTTCTTATAGGCAGAGTGTCTGTGAGGATTTATCTAATGTAGAAAGGGGACTATGTGCTTTGAAGCTCTCAAAAAAGCCAAAGTAGAGAAGACACTGAATTTCTTAACAATTTTCTCAGACACGAAACACAAGAAATGAGGTAGAGATGAGGGAGGCTTAAATAATATCAGCTATCATCATCTGTAGTCAGATTCTCCATTACTTCGTGTAGACAAGGGTTATTGACCCAATAATCAGGAAGAGCTGTGTTACACAATAGATTCCAGCAGCATTTGTTTGACACTCAAAGTGATCAATAATCTCTTGCCAAATTTTTGTGGGAAATGGACATATTAAGTAACATTTACCCAAATAAGTCTATGCATTCATTATGGATATGGTTCTGTTATGTACTATTACAGGTTAATCATGCACACATATACATAATAAATACATACATACATACAAACGTACACATGTATATGCATGTGCATAAATATAATTTTTAAATATAAAAAGACATCCCTGCAAGTACGGTAGTCCTCGAAAAATCCAAACTTTTAGGTTGTCCACTAACAGGACTCCTAGGTTCTAGAGTACGTCCTTTTTTGAAAACATAGTCCCATACTACAATAGTAATAACTGTAACTCTTTTAATATTTATAGACTTTCATAGCCAATTATACTTGCTACAGATATCAAAATATCACACTTCTCATTTTTATCTATTGTACATGTTGTGTTATGGCTGGGTAGATTACAGTACTAATATTTGTGTGTTAAAATTCTATTTTCCAACATGATAGTGTAAGAAGATATAGTCTTTTAGATGTTAAAGAGGTCACTAAGGCAGAGCATTCACAAAAATTAGCATCCCTTTAAAAACTTTATAAGAGCACTATCTAGCTTGTGTTCTAGCACATAAAGTAATATAACTTAGCATAAGAAGATGGACATCAGCAATCTAGAAGACAATCCTCACCAGCACCTAAATAACATTGACACCCTGATGTAGACGAATAGTTAATAATTTAATCCAGCAACATGGCAGCTCTGGGAAAGGATCACATTGAAAGGCCTGTGTGATAGCTAGGAAGGGATCAAATCCAAGAGCCTGTAAGAAGGGATGACATTCAGAGGCCTGTGTGATCTGGATAGAATGCAGAAAGAATGTTAGTCAGACTAATCCTGTCCTCTGTGCTAATGCCAGGTGAAAGGGATTTCTGTGGTTAAGGCAATGTAGCACATGGCTTTAATCCCACACCAGAGCTTTAAAGGGAAGCAATCAGTTCAGAAGTAGGTCACAGCTCTTAGTTCACAATTATAAAATGAGCACAGGCCTTTAATCCCAACTCTGAGATGGAATCAGAGTGAAGATCTAGCAGAATGAAGTCTGAGATTGAATCACAGTGAGGACAAGCCCAACTCTCAGGATACAAAGGAGGCTCTCCTCTCCATTCACAGAGAGATTCTGAGGCACTCTGAGGCAGTCTGAGGCAGACTCAGAATAGATTCAGCATAAGAAAGAGTGAGAGTTAATTTGAAGCCTAACAGAGCAGTTCAGTCAAAGAAGTTGCAGGAGTCAGCCAGAATCAGCCAAGTCAAAAGAGTTCAATTCAGAAACAGTCAACTGTCTCAGAAGGTCAGTTTGAACCAGCAGCTTGGAGAAGACTTTGAGCCAGAACAGTGAGTGAGTTGAATCAGCCAACTGGAAGAGTCAAGTGAATTCAGTACAACTCTGAGTTTAGAAGGTGCTAGCCAGAGTGAGTCAGTCTCAGAGGCTGAGGTTGAAGCCTTCGAAGTCTGGGTTTGTATCTTAAAGATTAGATGGTATGGAAGTTGAAACTCTAATGACTAGGGATTGAATCATCAAAGAATAAACTGCCTTTTGCCCAGAATCGACATCTACACCCTGATCTTCGACTCTAAGCCTACAGAAATGTGAGATAAATTTCTGTTGTTTATAGTCACTCAGTCCATGATACTTCGTTATAACCACTTCAAATGATTTTTACATGTAGCAAGAGATTATTAGATTTGTATAAATATATATATGATACTATATCAGTAATTTTTAATTTTATTTATTGTTTGTTGCTTTAACTTTTTCAGTGTTGGGAATTGAACCCAGTGTTTTATACATACTAGGCAAGTGCTCTACCACTGAACCCTTCATTGTATTTATTTTATGGCAAAGAAAACATTAAATATGAAATTTACCATCAAAAAATCAAATGTAATACTATATTGCAATATTAGTCAGTATAGACACTGCTTTACAGAATTCTAGAACCAATACAACTCATATAATTTAATTGTTTTATACATTGAAAGACAGCTTACCATTTTCCATTCCCTATAGCAAAAACAACTTACCATTTTCCACTCCCTATAGCAAAAACAACTTACCATTTTCCACTCCCTATAGCAATGTTCAACCTATTTTATTTCTCTACAGTTATGACTTATCTAGATTCCTCATATAGATGGAATGGTATAGGATTTCAACATCTATGACTATCTTATTTGGATTAATGTCCTCAAGTTTACCTATGCAAATACCAAGATCTCCTTCTTTTAAAGGAAATAGTCCATTTTATGTGTGTGTCATATTTTCTTCATTTCTATGTTATTTATCCAAATAAACCAACTTTAATTTACTTTAATTTTTAAATTAGAATATAATTATATCTTTTCCCCACTTCATTTTTTTCACTTTAACTATTCCCATGCTCTCTAACCCTGATCCCTATCAAATTCATGGCATTATATGATACATGCCATGTTCAGTTTGTTTACTGTTACCACTATATATTTGATTTCAATGCTGAACCCCTTTGCATTGGATAACTCACTAAGTAGCCCATCCCTAGACAAGACTAATCTCATTTTCACCATTTCTTATTTGCCTGTAGTTCTTTGTCTAAGTGCAGGGCCCCTTGAGATTTTCCCCTTCCACATTAGCGTGCTTTGTTGGTCTTGTCCTTGTTCAAGTCTTGTTTAGACACCCATACTGTTAAGGTATCATAGGTAAAGTTTCCCTGTCATTTCTAGAATGTACATTCTCACAGCAGATTAGAATTTCAAACATAAATGCTAAATTTACATCATGTCCACCCCTTACTCGCCACCACCCACTTCCTCTTGTGTCTCCCCACTCCTTCTGAAATTCATGACCTTCTTTTCTATAACTATTATTGTTATATAAATATGTATTTCTAGTTTGCTTTGCTGCAGATGTTATAAAATACTGACTAAAAGCAACTTGGGAAGGAAAGGTTTAATTTCATCTTAAGCTTTCATGTCACAATGGTTTATTGAGAGAAGTCATGTCAGGAACTAAAGCAAAAGCAGAAATAAGAGTTGTGGGGAAAAGCTGATCACTTGCTTCCTTCCAAGCTGACATCCAGCTACCAGGCTCATATGCCTAGCGATAGTATTGCCTATATTGGTGTATGGGGCGGTCACATATCAATAAGAAATCAAGCAAATGCCTCACAGACATGTTCTGGAACCAATCTGGTAGAAGAAATTCTTCAACTAAGGTTCTATCTTCCAAGGTGTGTCAAGCTGACAACCAAAATTAACTATAGCGCTGACTGTGTTGTTGTTTGGATGGGTGTAGGAGATTTTGAAACTTTGGCGAAGGAAAGTGCTTAAATGTTGTAAGCAGAGCTTAATAAGCCATTCTACTGGGAGCCTGGATGACTATTTCAAAACAACATAACATTGAGTCTGTTGTCTGGTTGTTATTATTAACACCTCTATGCAAGTGTACACTTTTAAATGTAGTAAATGGTGTAGAGATAAATAAGAAAATAAAGCTTGAAAATAAAAAGCATACCAGAAGGCTTAATGTTATAGCCAAGAGATGTGCTGCAAAAGACAACGTAAGTGTTAAGGAGAGGTCCCTTCTTCTGTAAAGGAACATTGTGAATGGTGCTAAACTCTGTGGAAGCAGAAAGCCTAAGGAGTTGCAGAGTCCTAGAAACTAATTCCCTCAACATACAAAATCTGTTGCTAATGTGGTTGGAAGTGGCAAAGGTCCATCCTAATCTGGCAGCCAAACTTAGCAGTGTCATCCACATTGTAGATGCTTTGGGGTCATGAATAATACAGGAGTGGAGGGATTAATGTTTCAGAGAGCCACTGAGTTCAATCAACACACAGTAGTGATTTAGTTGCTACAAGAAGGCCTGAGAGGCCATTGCATTAAGCTTTGAAAGTGGAACCTATGTTGTATTAGAGATCCCAATAGGTTGGAGATGCCAGAGACATGAGATATCTGCCAAGAAGAGCTGCATAAGGAGAATAGTACCATACCAAAAGAGAGATGTATGTTACAAGCAGCAAAACTAGAGATGCTAAGCCATCAAAGCCCTGGAAAACTAATGTCCTAAACACTGACATAGGGTTACAGAATTTGCAAGTCACAATTAAATGATTGAGTCTCAGAAGAGACTGGACTTTTAAACAGTGATGAGATTGAAAGACTATGGTGACATTTAAAGTAGAACTAAACGCATTTTGCATTACACTGTGGCCAGGAGCTGATGAGGACCACAGGGTGGAATGCGATGGTCTGAATGAGAAATGTCCCCCATAGTCACACATATTTTAATACTTGGATCCTTGTTGGTGGCATTATTTGGGGCTGGGGTATAGGACATTTAGGATGTGGAGCCTTGTTAGAGGAAGTGCATCCATATGGGCAGGCTTTGAAAGTTTATAGCCTCATTCAGTTTCCGGTTCACTCTCATGGCTTCATATATGATAAAATGTTATCAGTAACGTTCCCACTCTGGTTACCTGCTGCTGTATCTTTCTTACCATTGTGGACTTCTCTTCTAGAACCATAAGTCAAAATAAACTCTTTTTAAAGTTGCTTCTGGCCATGGCATTTTATCCTATCAACAGAAAGGTAACTAAACACACACACACACACACACACACACACACACACACACACTTCCTGAATCCATTTAGAGTTGTTAGCATAGATGTTTAGGGCTGGCTCCTTGATATTAGATAATATATCAGGAGGCTCATCCTTTGAGAAAATTGATCCTCCTTTTCTAAATAGGAATTGATAATAGTTCTTCATCTAGGGGTGAGGCCTTGTGAAAGTTCTTCCATCCGTGTTGGCATGCCTGATTATTGTTGTCATTATGCAAGCCGTGTTAGGCAACCATGTTGTTGAGGTTTCATGGGTGTGGCATCCCTATAAAGTTTATAAGACATTATCTAGCAGAAGACATACTGGTCCTCTGTCTCTTAGAATCCTTTACCCCCTTTTCCACAATGTTTGAAGACTCTTAGGTGTAAAAGTTGTGTTGTAGATGTATCTATTTAGGTTGAATACCCAACATTCACTTGTTCTCTGCATATTGATCATTTGTGGATTGCTGTAATTGTCTCCATATTTTGCTAAAAGAAGCTTCTTTGATGAGGGAAACAGTTACATTTACTTGTTTGTATAAAGATAAGTATTAGAATACAGTTAGAAATGATAACACTTTGAGAGAAATTATAGCAGTAGGTTCTCTAGGGTCTATGACCTCTCCAGCCAGAAGAAATTAGCTAGGTTTACAGTATCTGGCACAAATTCCCTCCTATTCAGTGGACCTTAAACACAAATAGCTTTTGATTACTTCAAAGATAAAAGCACCACTATTGCATCATTACCAGGCTGGTCATTGCTGTGATTCATAGGCTTTACAACTGAGTAGAACTATTGATTGTTTTTCTCTCTTGGCAGCTTGTATAGCACCTCAGATACTATGAGTGCTAGTCCTCATAGAGCAGGTTTCCAAGCCAGTTCCAGCTCAATTCCTCTAAGTACTGTGTCCTAAATATTCAGTATCTTAGCAATAGGGTCTCACATTAAAGATCTAAGAGGCAACAAAAGGTAGTACCAATAGTCTGTGTTGTTTTGGGGGTGTATTGCATTTTTACCACATCCCATAGAATCTGGCAAGGTTGTAACATCATGGATATTATTACCATTTCCATTTTACACATGAGGAAAAGAAGTTATAGAGTTTATGTACTTTGCTCAAGATCATAAAATAGTGTATGTAACAGAAGCAATATTGTGATGAAACTTCAGTGAAACAAAACATGCCAAGAATGAAGTTGTTTTCTGTACCATGAGTCATTATCCTTCTCTGGGTTTCCAATTCTTTATCCACAAAGCCAAAGTAAGTATTATAGAAAAGATATGCAAGCCTCCCTATAAATGTGTCTAATAAGAAAAGAATAAAAACTGACAACTATATTTTCTATGCATATTTACTTATTTTAATATGGAAGCACATCTACATAGAATTTACACATTGGTGATATATTCCTGCTAGTGAAAGATTGGGGGGAGATTTTGGCTACTACAAAAATAACTCTCACTGTGATATCTGTATTCCAAATTCTAATACTGGGTTGTTTGAATACAGATGTTGAGAATAAATCTACTTGGGAGGGTGAAGATAGCATGGCATACATAGGCAGTGGAGGTTCTGTGGACATAAAATATCATATTTTATTGAAGAATCACAGACAAAAAGACAGGTTAACCAGAAATTTTCCACAAGACCAAGTGGGACAGATATGCAATATTTGGAAAGGAAATCTGAAAACATAATGAATATATGATCCAAATGAATTATCCCTCCTTCATCACTAGCTTCACAATGAGACCAACTGATGAGGATGTGAACTTTTGTGTGGAAATTCATTTTTCTATATTCTGCTGTTGAATGCATGTTAGGTCATAAAAGCGACATCCCTAAATGGAAGCACCAGTCTATGACTTGATAGTATACTGACAGAAGCTTTATTAAAGCTAGCAGTAGCCAAAATCACAGACTCATTTTCAAACAGGTAAAAAGAGCAGAGGTTAGTGTGAAGCTCATATACAAGCCACTGCATTTTCATGTTCATTAAGCATACTATTAGAATACTGTAATATGAGGACTTAACCTGTATTGGAACTGTTCTCCAGAAGATATATCCAAAGGCATTTGTATTCCCACTCAAATTTTCTTAAGTTAGCTAATTGATGAGTAGCTTTAAAGTGATTTACTGACATTGATCCTTCTTTTAGTTTTCAAGGACAATCACTCATTGACTATCTGAATGTTTGATCAAAGGATTAGCCTCTTCCACAGTTCTGACAAGGTTCACTGTTATCACTTACACAAGTGATATCAAGTCCACGCCTACAGCAATTACATTCAGCTCTGTTATGTGTTTCTTTCCCATTATTATATGCACATACTCAATGGCCTCTTCCTCAATTACTCTTTCATTGGGTTAACAACTTTCCCTAAAAAGAGAATGCTTCTGGTCCTTTTCTCCAAAATCATCAGTAAGAATATTCTATCAAATCGGATAATAGGGTGAAGAGGAGCTACTTCTGGCTGAACCAGAGACCCGGTTTCAGGAGCAGCTCCTTCTTTGGTACCTTCTTCTCCAATGTGTAGCACAGCCTTGTGAAAAGCCTGTGGGGGAAGAACAGACACTGAAGACTGAAGGTCCCCTGAAAAAGTGTCACCAGTCTTTGGGTGAGTAGGAATTTACAATGAGAAATATAACATATCATGTTCATGGTACTTGAATATGAATATTACTTGGATAAGTATGGTTAATGAATTTCTGTAATTTTAGGACTACTTGTTTAGGTAGCATCTCATTCTCCATTACCTTCCAACTCCAGCATTATCTCTTTGGGACCCCTTTCCCATCCTCTAGCACTGTATCTCACAAGAGCCACTTCTGATCATTAAGACTTTCCATTATATTACAGTCATCTTAGCACATGTTGGTTAAGGGTGGAAATTACATTTATTTATCATATATGTATCTGGATGTTTGGCCTGCATTACGTCTTTGCATTACATGCATTCCTGGTACCTGCAGAGGCCAAAAGAGGGTGTCAAATCTCATTGGACTAAAATCACACACAGTTTTGATTTACCATTTTGGTGCTGGAAATCAAACTTGGGTCTTTTAGAACAGCAAGAAGTGCTCTTATATGCTGAGCCATCACTCCAGACCCAGAAATAACTTCTAAAATGATTTATTTTGAGTAACAAGAATGACTCTCACATGATACTAGCCTAACAGAACCACACTGCCTCTGTAGACATGAGATTCCTCATTGACCAAATGAGATGGGTGAATTATTTGACTATTAATGTCCCTATCAGCTCATGCAGTAAAGAACTAATCCACCAACTTACATAGGAAAGCTTCAGACCATTGTTTTCTGTGATTCCAGGAAATTCAGCACTTTCAGCAAAGACATCCTGCATGCCCATCTTCTGAAGTGTGCTTCCAAGGTCATATGTGGCAGAAATGGAAAACTTTGGAACAAACAATTCAACCCATCTGTGTGCAATGACGAAAGGGAGACATTATAGTTACCACACTAAAAACACTAATATCTCTCTGTCTCTCTCTGTCTCTCTCTCTGTCTCTCTGTCTCTCTCTCTCTGTCTCTCTCCCTCTCTCTCACACACACAGACACACACACACATACTCACACACACACACATTCAACTCTGCTACTCCTTTGAACACTGACAATCATCAACATGGCACCAGAGCCACAGAAGGTATTGTGGAAGAAATGGTTTCTAACTCAGAAAATTTTGAACAGCAACACATAGAGTTCTGATGCCTTATTATCAGAAAGACACATCTCTGTGGTATTGAACAATGGCAGGGGTCTTAAAGATCATAAAGATCAAAGGGTAGTGCACAGGAAATTCATGGTTTTCCATCTTGTACTCCTATCTCAGAATAACTACCCACTCCACCCTCAACATCAAATCTTATCTACCCCAAAGCTTTAGTTAGTCCCTAAAAAGATATCAGGTTCCTAGCACACTCACTTTGATGAGCTTTATGGGAATTTCTAAATTGACAAATGTTCATGATACTATTTTCTTTGGAGTTTTCTCAGTATGCTTAGATGAAACTGTGTGGGAAAATATCCAGAAAAGTGTCAAGAACCCTGTACATTCTGGACATACTCTAATGATCATCATGCCACTGCTAGGTGCTTCTGAGTAATTTTCCCACCTCTAGGTTTATTCTGAATTCAGCCTCACCTCCACTGTTAGACCAAACCCTAGCCCATCATACCCTTTATAAACTGTTTACCCTTTCTTCAGTAAGTGGTTCCATTTCTTCAGTGTTTTAGATGACATGGCTGCTTCCACCCACTCCATGTGTCCCTCTTTTGGAAGGACAAAAAGTGCCAGAGCATTCTCACTATAGTCCATTTGAAGCACTGTGCAATTTAGTTCTACATCCACGAAATAATAATATTGTTCTAGCTGATGCATCATGGGCACTTGTACTGTGGTGGTCTTGTCCACTGTGAAGTTGGAACTCTCTTCTGTTTTAGATACACGAAAAGGATTTGCCCACTGGGCTTAAAACACAGAAAGAGGAGAGATGTTTCTTTGAAATCATTAGCCATTCATCTAATAATTGAGACTGTCTACCATTAACCAATTTTCAAAGTGATTACAAGTGACTGACTCATCAAGGATCAGAGAAACAAAATCAGCTGACATGGTCATCAAGCTATCACAAGGAAAAACCAGAAGACCTTTCCAATCCTTCTGGACTTCATAGTCTATGTTTAGAAACTTTCTACACCCATCTGATAAACAGTATCATCTTCCATGAAAAGATATATTAGTCCCCAGAAAAATAGGCGAAATTAGACAACAAAGTGTTCTGCCACTTTAATCATAGGTGTGTGGCTTATGCCAAAAAAAAATTACTTATCCAAGCATAAAAAGAAGCTTCTATAGTACCAAGAGGAATCATCTAGGCATAGCACTTTCAGAAAGGAGGCCACATGATCCAGCCATAGGGCTAGATAGCCTTGCTGGAAAGGGTAGCACTGAAAATTATTAATGGTATGTATTTGGATACTTGTAGCATAATTGCACATAGTAAGTACTTTACATATAATAAAATATATTTATGCAATGTATCCCAATGTGTACAGGATGTAAGGGCCACATTATGCTTAGATACAAATTCAGTTGATGTGCCATGCATGCACAAAAATTTCCCACTTCATTAAATATTTTAGAAACTGTAATTATTTAGCCTGATATGATTAGAACATTCATAACATTGTCAACCATACCTTTAAAAGTGTTATCTCCTTAGAAATTTCCTGGGCTCATACACAGAGCTGTGTGCCATCCTGGAATGATCTAACACAATACTCAGATATGGGCAGTAGTAAAAATCACTGTAGTATGAAAGACACCTAGCAATGCCAGTAGTAACAGACCATAAATTCTCCCCAGTTCTCCATCTGAACACTAGACTGGAAGTTGATGTCTTCATGCCTTACCTTTGAAGTGAATATAGTTCACCAGAATCATGATAGTGTTCAGTTTGAGGTCCTGAATTAAGCCTACAATTTTCCCTTTTGTTTGCTTCTCCACATAACTGTTGATCTCCTGCTGGGCTGCAGATACATTGGAGAAGTCAGTAGAAAAGACTTCAGTTTCGTAAAAGGTCTTGACATCATCCACAAACTTTGCCAGTGGTTTCAGCTGCTGCCCAATGAAAACTGCATTTCCCATCAGCAATTCCAACTCCTTCTTTGGGAAATTCAATGAACAGATCAAATGTTGGAAGCCCTGCTGTAATTCTGTCATTGGGATATTTGTGAGGTTAAACCCCAAAACCTCCAGAATCTGAGTTTGGGTGCTAGAGCCAGATCCAAAGGAGAGCATGGCTAAAGCAGCAGATATGCTCACAGGAGAGAAGAAGATGTTCAAATCTGGTTTCTCCTCAGAGAACCTCCGATGTAGACTGAATGCAAAGTCAGCATTGATAGATGACATCTTATAGAGAGTGGCATTTTGTTGGGGCAAATGGCAGGTAGTTACTTTGCCTTCTGAGCTGTTACGTGGTGTACAATGGATTTTAGCCCAAAGCCCACATACCAAGAGAAACAGATAGAGGACCATTGACATCCTGGAATGAAGATGATCTACAAAACATGAAGTGAGAAAGCCATTGAGGGAGCTTAGATAGGTGAAAGACTCTCTTCTCCAGAGAAACATAAAAGTCACCCACCTTGATTTATAAAGCTAAAGAAAGTATTTAATGATGTGCTCAGCGAGGAATAAAGGGAAGTAGTCTCTCTCTTCTCTAAAGACCAATGACGTATCTATTAGAGAAACAGAGTAGGAGAAATGGCTTGTCAGGGCAACTGAAATACAATGTCATTAATTCATTAACATATAATAACAGTATATGAAAATACTGATAGTAATTTAAATTCGTGGAAATTGAATGACTTGTTATCTGAACTAAAGGCAGTTTTATGAGAGTGAAGAATGACTTGCCTAGACAGACCAAGCACTCCCTCTTGTTTATGTTACATGTATATTCGAATTTTGGTTTGTGTGTATGTGTGCATTTCAAAATGGTATTTTCTCAAGTTAGTATTTGTGATAGACAAAATCAGAAAAACTCCTACAAGAAATGACTAGGTGGGATGGAATAGTAATGGTTTATTGAGTCATGTATAACATAGCAAGCTGGAATTCATGCACCTGTAAAATGCATGGAAACCACAAGACTATTTTCAAACAAGAGGAAAATGAAAGTATAACATTCTTGTTTTAGAGACTGCATTTTTTTAGTATCACCTACAGAGTGATACTGTAGTGATTTCTCACTTCTAACAGATCTTAACAATCATCTTATTCGTATAACTATGCATGTAATTTTGTAATTATTAGAGAGGAAGCTCTAACATTTTCTAAGCATGAAATAGTACAAAGAAACAGGGAGCCAGCTGTAGAGTCACAAATATTCATACACCAGTGGTTAGAAGGCAGAGATCCGTGAAATCAGGACAGGACCCCTTCCTAAGCCTTTCATTTTCCTCATGATTGGTCTCACCCTAGGTACTAAACTGATCTATTATAGAAGTCCTTATACTGTCCTGATTGTCTGAATCCTTACTCATCTACCCAGCTTCTATTGGACATATAAACCCTGTTTGCCCACTCATACTTCAGCCTCCATTGGGAAATCTTAGTCTTCAAATGTAAACACATTCTCCACCCCCCAAACCCACTCCATTTTCATTCCATATCTCAATATACTATATATTGAACCACTGTTTTATAGACAGACCCCTATCAAAACAGCTTGCTCCATTTTTATTCTCCATTTCTAATGGTCATGATGACCAATGAATAGCCTGAATATTCATCAAAACTTTTCTTTTCTCCCCATCTATATTGCCATTTGTCATTGCCAAAGTTTAAGGCCTTAATGATTTTATCAGCAGCTAGCATGACAGATGGCCATTTATCTCCTGTAGCTTCCCTTCACTTACTTCTAGATCAAATCTTCACGTTATCACTAGAGTCCTCTTCCTGTCAAAGTCGCTAAGGCTGGTGAGAGGGTCAGTTATCAGATGACCACTCTTAGACCTTCCCTCCTGAACCTATGAACTTCAAATTCACAGATATTTGGAACTCTGGCTTGTTAGAAATGTTCAGTGTTCCCAAGAAGAAAAAAAATACTTACAGTACAGAAAAAAATGTACTTACAGTACTTGCCCAAGAAGCCACTTCATCTCTGTGATAGCAACACATTTCCATCTTTATATCATGTCCTCTATTGCAAAACTGGAGCATTCTTTGTTACAAATTAACCATGGCATGAACTCTGGGATAACATTCCCAAAGCTCATGCACAAAACCAAGGCCAAGTGGAAAAAAAGCTTAAAAAAAAAAGTTTGTACTCCGGGTAAAATTTTAGATAATGCTTTGGCTTCTACATCATTCATTTAAAAGTTTTACTGGCAATGCCAAATAGTGCCATAACAGGGGGAATTTTGAGAAAAAGATATATACAGACAGGCTTGGTGAATCTTTCTAATTGGTGCTATACATTGTGCATAGGTGGAGAAAATGCTATCAAATCCTAGGCTTTTAATGCTCTAAGGGAAACTAGTCACACTCTTTGATCACTAAAGTCCACTCCATCTTTTTCTAACCTGAGGACTCCAAAATATGGTACAGAATGGGCCAGGGATGTAGAATAAAATAAAGCATCTTCTACCTGAGATTAACTGTTTGATCTCTAAGAAGAAACAGTAGAAACAAAAAGAATTAGATTTCATCAAGAAACTACAGTTTAGCCTTGACTTTGTCTGTTTCTAGGTATAGTAACAGTAGTAACAGGAACTCCTCCTGCTATTTGACCGTGCACATGACACAACACAAAACACCTAACTCTCCACAAAGCTACCTAAAGAACTACATTAAGGATCAATGTATAAGTTGAGGGAATAGGAAAACTAATGGCTAGTTCAAGTTCATACTACACATAGTTGGAAGGACTTGAAATCCGAGATAAATAGGACTCACGTTCCCCAAAGTCCATTGCAAAGACACTGAGAGATTTTCGAAAAGGAATTAAATACAGAGAGAGTGACTGTACGTGCCACTGTTTCTTTTCAATCAAATATAGTAACGTTCAGCTGTATGCAAAACACTGTATTCAGCACTGGGATTTCAAAGGTAAATGCAGAATATTCATCTTCCATCAAATTGGTCTTTATGCTCTTATAGCACCATTGCCCAAACTTAATAGGTAAGGTCACATCTTGAAGGACCATGGCAAGCTTGAGTCTCTTGGCTACCAATTCATCTCAAACTCAACCCTTATAATATAACAACAAAATGTCTGTTTTCTCAGATGCTGTAAGCTACAGTCAACTCTTGCAGAAGAAACAAAAAAAGTGAAAAAGAAAATTTTCAACGTGTGCCCTCTGGTGGTACGTTTGGACAATGGCACAGGTTTGGGCTTTGAATGAAAATTAACTTAAGGAACCAGGTGGGGCACACTTATGTATGCACTGGGGAAGCAGAGGCAGGAAGATCAAATTATGAATTCTAAGCCATAATGAGACTCTGTCTCAAACGACAGGAAAAAAAAAACAACCAATTAAAAGATAACTAATTCAAGGACACTCCCAAGCTCTCACTTAGTGCCTCCTGAGAACAATGGACAATGCAGAAAACAAAAACAACCAATTAAAAAATAACTAATTCAAGGACACTCCAAGCCCTCACTAACTTAATGCCTCCTGAGGACAGTGGACAATGGCCTAACTATAAGCCCCACTTCATAAAGTTCCCAGTACCTCTACATCATGCCTCCAACACAGGATCCCGTAGGGGACACATTGAAATGATCCCCAAACCATACAAAAGTATTGTCCAGAAACTCATTTCATAGTGCCTACCTGACACATACCAGGAATCCAGAAACTCCTATTTTTTTTCCATTTCATCAGCAGAAATCAGTTTCTCCTCTCAATACCCAACCCATACTGTTGTTCTGCTACGAGCAAACACATTCTCTTTTAAGATAAAATTGACTGCTCTTGCAACAGTGGTTCTCAACCTGGGGATTGTGATCCCTTTAGGGGTCTAACGACCCTTTCACAGTGGTCGCCTAAGACCATCTGCATAGCAGATATTTACATTACAATTCATAACAGTAGCAAAATTACATGAAGTAATGAAGTAGCAATGAAAATAATTTTATGGTTGTGGGTCACCACAACACGAGGATTAAAGTATTGAAGGCTCACAGCTTTAGGAAGGTTGTATTTAGTGTAATTTTAGCATTGTGTTAAGTGGATTTCAATAGCACAAGGAATATAAAATCTCTTAAAAGTGTTAGCATATCAACTAATTCACTCAGATAAAAATTATGCACACTATTTTTGATAAATGCTATAATTTGTTGCCATAAAGTATCTTCCAAATTTTATCTTATTTATATTTGTCTCTTCAGTTACTTTCACCTGAAAACTTTCCCCTCCCTGGTTTTACTTGATATTTGACCTCCCAGATAGTGTAAGAGAAATAATGGGATCTCATTCTGTGCATAGATGTAGAGAAGATAATGGATATGGAATGGTAAAATTAGCAAAGTGGCTTTCTTCGTTATCTACATCTTAAAGGTAAGTCAAGAACTGGGTTCTTAAGCAAAGGAGAAACAGCTTCATTAGACTAAAAGAATGACTGAGTCTGCTGGCAAGGGAGCCTCAGTAGTTTTCCCAGTTAAGGTTATTTAGTTCTTTCAATGCTTTTATTCATGACTTCTTAACTTTTATTTATTTAATTGACTAACTTCAATAAAAGTGACTTATCAATTCTGAGAAAATGAACAATTTTGGAATTTGGTCACATGATCAAATGCAGAATGTAGTGTGTGTGTGTTTGTGTGTGTGTGTGTGTGTGTGTGTGTGTGTGTGTGTGTGTGTGTGTGTGTGTTTAACTTAGTTAGGACTCCAGGTTCATTCCAAGAAATTCTACTTACACATTGCCTAGTATTATATGAGTTGAGCACTTGGGACCAACTGTGTGTGCTGGTTTTGCCATGTGTGATGATTAGGATTAATTGTTAACTTGACAAATATTAGATCAGCTGAGCATGATGCTGTGCACCTTTTATCCCAGCACTTGAACAATGGAGGTAGTGCTTCAGGGTGAGACCCTGTCTCGAAGGGAAAAAAAGTTTGGTCACCTGGACAATGGGTCTCTGGGCATGTCTGTGAAGGATTGTGTTGACTACATTAATTGAGACAAGATGCCTACTGTGAGTGGAACCATTCTACAGCATTAGATCCTGGACTATATAAGCAAGCTGAGTAGGAACATGCATGCATTCATTGCTCTCTTCTTCTGACTATGGGCACAATGTTACAAGAGCTTTAACCTCAAGCTTCTTCTGTTTTTCTTCCCTGGCACCATGTACTATACCTTCAATATGAGCTGAAAAAATTCTTTCCCCATTAAGTTCATTTTATCAGAGAACTTTATCACAGCAACTGTCTTAATGTACATGCAGTGCTAGTGCGAAAACTACCTCCCAAAGATTTAGTAACTGCATTATCCACATTATCATGGTATTCTACACAATTCCTTCTGGCTCATCAGCTAATATCATCACAGATCTATAATCATGAAATTCACTGGCCTTACTTTACATTCCATCACCCTGAACAACTAACCTAATAAAGTATAAAAGGTCTTTTTGAGAACAGAATTACCAAGCTAGCCAGGGCAAAACATGTTGCAAGTCTGAGCTATAGGATCTGCTGTGGTTTATGCTATCATTCAGTACTTAATATATGGTGTCATTTTTTTCTACTACCTCAGAACCCAGGAGTGATAATGAATGAATTCTTTCATGAGCCCCATGCTGATCTACTAGGGATAATATTGAATATTCTCCCAGTGACAGACATCTTTCCATTCCACAGATCTGTATTCAAAAATGTTAATGCTTCCAACACAAGTTGCAGCAAGTTTCAACATAATTTTGAATAAACAAGAAATCAAGGCTAGTAAGTTATTGGAATCATAGGTATTGAGTATGAAGAAATTACACTTCTATAAAAAGAAAGCTTTTGTAATAAAGATTTGTTTGCAAAGATGGCTCTTAGCCACATTCTGTTGAAAAAAGAAACAGTAGAAAATTATAGTTACCCAAGCAGGCCTGCTGATTGCTCAAACACTACAGAAATGAATGTTGGGTCATACAACCAGATAAGGAAGATAAGGAAATGTGACCATATAAGGTATATGTTAGGGACAAAGAAAATATAGAACAAATAGAAGTAGGAGAAGAAAATTAGAAGATATATATATTCTGGTACCATATACTAATATATGGTACCAGAATATACTTACATCAATATTAAATATTTATTCTATTTTTTATTCCTATATCCACTCATATTACATAAAATATGTTAATTACACTTAATTTCTCAGTATGACAACCAATAACAGAATAGGAATGAGTATCATCTAGAGACAGATGAAAGAGCTACCTTGGTTCATTCAGGCTGCTACGGCAATTTACCATAAGCTGAATTGTTATTAAATAATAGAAATGCATTTCTCGATATCCTGTAGCCTGAGACAACCAAGTTCATGGTGCTGAAAGATTCAATATCTGTCTAACTTTATTTCTTGTTAATGTGATTGAATATATTCTGAGAAAAGCAATTTTAAGGGAGAAAGAGTTTAATCAGTTTACAGTTCCAGGTGACTGTCCATCACTGCTGGGAAGTCAAGACAAGAGCCTGAAGCAGCTAGTTATACCCATAGTAAACAGCATTGAGAATGAATGCATTTATGCATACTACTCATACTCAGTTCACCCTCTTCACTCTTATTCAGTGTGGGAGCCAAACTCAGGGAATGGTGCTGCTCACAGTGGACTGAGTCTTAAAATATCACTTAATTCAATCCAGACAATGCCCCAGAAGCATGCTCACAGTCTTTCCAAGTGATACTATATTTGGTCAAGTTGACATCTAAAACTAACCATCACAGTGTCAAATGACAGAATGCTTTCAGGTTCATAGATGGTACCTCTTGCTTATGTCTTCATGGGAGAAATGATAAAAGAATGCCTCATGGTTGCTTTTGGGAGGGAACTGATCCCATTCATGAGAGCTATGCACCCATAACTACATCCCATCCTTAGGGAACCATCTCTTAATATCATTATCTCTAGTAGGATTTTTTTTCCTAAAAACAATTTATGTATATGTGTGTGTGTTTATGTGAGTGATGGTCTGTGTGTGTGTGTGTATGTGTGTGTGAAGACAAGAAGACATTCTTGGGTGTAGTTCCTAAGGCTCTTCCCATCCACCCTGTTTTTGTAGACAAAGTTTCTCATTGGCCTGGATCTCACTGACCATAGTATCCTGGCTTGCCAGTGAGCCCAGGGGAACCTATTTGTTTCTGCCTCCTCCCCATCCTGCACTGGGATTACAATCATATACCACCCTTGCCTAGCTTTTTTACATTGTTTCTATGGATCAAAGTCAGGTCTTCATGCTTGGGCTTTAAGTAATTTACTCGAAGCCCCAGGGCATAGGATTTCAACATTAAGATTTGAGGGGAACACAAACATGCAGACCAAAGCAGGGGCTTGGTATCTTATTTTGTTAAAAAGCTTCACATGTTTTGAATTACATGTGACATAACAGCAACCCAAGGGGTGGAAAGATGCTTCTGCTGTTTTCTCTACTCAGAAGTTAACAGCTAAGGTGACCAGGTTACTGTGTTCTGTGGGAACTTTGTAGAATAATGTGCTGGTTGTTCTTTGTCAACTTGACAGAAATCTAGACATATCTTGGAAGAGGGACTTTTAATTGGTAAAATGTCTCCATGATTCGCCTCTATAGGGCATTTTCTTGATTAAGGCTTGATACAGGAAAGCCTAGATCACTGTGGGCAGTACCACCCTGTACCAATGGTCCTGAGTTCTATAAGAAAGCAGGCTGAGCAAACCATGAGGAACAAACCAGTAAGCAGCATTCCTCCATGACCTCTGCTTCAGTTACTTCATCCAGTGTCCTGCCTTTAGATCTTCTCCTGACTTCCCTCAGTGATGGACTACAGGCTGTAAGAAGAAATAAACTATTAACTCCAAAAGCTGCTTTTGGTCATGATGTTTCATCATATCAACAGAAACCCTAATTGAGACAAATGCCAGTTTGGCTAAGTCCAAATATATACTCCAGATAGCGTTCTTTGGATGTTTCTCAGTAGAGTTGCTCACAACAGAAACTTTTTAAACTTTGGAAAGCAGAAATGAAATGGAAACTCTACTTTACTCTTTGATGGATGATGTAGGTCTGGAGTTCTCTTTTGTCTGATGTTTCACCTTGTTGCCAATGGTAGTGACCACCTTCATGCCTCTAGCTACAACTGTCCTGTACTTCCTGATTCTTTCATTTCTGTTCCAGGTTTGAGAAAATATGACAGGTCTAACACTTCTCTTCATGAAGGTCATATTTACTGTGACATTCAATCGCTATGGTATAAAATCCCTGTAAGACAGTGTTTCCATCCTACTTTCAAGTCCCATTTTCCCTTACATGTCTCTTTTCCTGACCCCATGTGCTGCAAATTGAGGCTCATACTGTGCTCTAGCATGCAGTCAGCTGTCTACTGTAAATGCTTCCTTCCAAAGAGGAAGGTTCTTAGTTCCCCAGAAGCTGCAAAGAAAAGAAGCTTTCTCTAATGAATATCGTATATAGGAGGATGGATTCCTCCAAAAACCAAATTGGAGATTTCACTATGGAGGCCCAAGAAACTGATAATCAGTGGCCTCATACAAATACAAGAATGAGACAAAAGCATTACAGGTTGAATACACCTAAAATCCAAAATCTGAAATACTTCAGAATCTAAAATATCCAATAGAAATTTCATAATTGCACTCATGTATAAGTCAATGTCAAAATTCAGGTGTACAAAAATATTGTTTAAGATTACCTATAGAACATATATATATAAAGGGCATATAATAATTAGGAAATTTCACTTTTAGTCTTGAGTCTCATGGCCAAGATATTCCATTATATACATAAAAATTTATTAGAATCTAAAAGAAGTAAAATCTCAAATAATCTTTTTAGCAAACATCTTGGATAAGGGATACTTAATCTGCTGATTTATACACATGAAGCATACAGAAATGCAAAATGTGCTTTTGTGACTGTTATATGATTCTCAAAGCAACAAGGGAATCAATTCATTAAATTGATAAACCATAAAACTACTCTCTGTGAACAACAAACAACATACCAAAAGCCACACCAGAAAGCTCAGGATAAAACACAACTTTATATCTCAGAATAAGGTGGTTGTGATCCAGTTTTGGTGTTGACTTGTTTTCTACATTCCCTTCCATATATAAACCAAGTTATGAGTTATGAGGACTGTTGCTCCCATGTAAAGGTAGGACCAGAGGCAAAATTTAAAGCATTGCAATTTGTTTAGAATAATGAAAGAGATTTATTGGTATTATTTTTCTGAAATCTGATATTTCTGAAACTTTCTAATGCCAGAACTTTTCTTCTAAGAATAATATCTGGCATATAAAACATTGCCCTTTTATAAAAAAAATTTGATGTAGCCTCTGATGTCTCCATAATTTGAAAAAAATATTTTAAATCAAGGCCATGCCTTAGGAGGGGCTAAATGGCAAAGAATCTCATTTTGTTGGCTGAGGAGCTGTTACCAAATTTCGACTCAGAAGCACGTCACCAGGACCAGTGGTGACCAAGGGACAAGTGTTGTGAAAATAAAATAGTTTTAATGAAGATGGTATAGACCTGAAAAGGGAAAAAAAAATTAATGTCTCAATTCTTCCTTTCTGAGATCTTAGGGAAGTACTAAATTTTTGTACATGAATCAGTATAGGGGCAACATGCACTAAACCAAACCAGCATTTTCCAGATGCTCTTAGTTGGGCAGTCTGGAGTTTTATAGTGATCAAGTAGTGATAGAGTCTTAATGATAGTTTATTGTTAACTTAAAATCAAGCATTTCTGCAATGCAGAGTAAAGCCCACATTCCCAGAATAATACGGGAATCTGGATAAACTGAAATGAGGTTGTTGATAGCAGAACCCTATTACCTGTCATATTTGCTTTTCAAAGTACTATTAAGAAGCATTCTTTGGAAGTTTTGTGTAATTTGAGAAGTATTCATTAAATATCTTCTACTTCTATTGTTTATTTGGTTGATTTTTTGTTGGGGGCTTTGTTTTGTATTTTGGTTTTGAGACAGGGTCTCACTATGTAACTCTGGCTTGCCTACAACTCAGTATGTAGGCCAGGATGGCCTCAAATTCAACAGAAATCCATCTTCCTCTGCCTCCAAAGTGCTTGGATTAAAAGCTTGCAAGCAGAAGGACTTCCAATCATGTTTTGTGTTTGTTTTTTGTTTTTTATTTTACTTCAACCTATTCTAAATTCATGTATTTAAATTTTACATGATTTTAAAATAAATATGCTTAATAACATTAAAATATCAAAGCAATCTTTATCTTTTTCTGAGAAGTTTATAAAGCTGGAAAGATCTGGCTTCTATACTTTTTTTCAGAGGGGGGGTTCAAGACAAGGTTTCTCTGTTGTAACTCTGGCTGTCCTGGAACTCACTTTGTAGACTAGGCTGGCTTCGAACTCACAGAGATCTGTGTGCCTCTGCCTCCCGAGTGCTGGGATGAAAGGTGTGCGCCACCACTCCAGGCTGTCTATACTATTTTTAATGCTTCTGTACCTATTGATATGAGTCCTCCCTAGTTTGAAATGCGGGAGGCAGACATCATAGTGTGCTGTGCCTCGAAGTACCAGCATATTATAGCACTTTACTTCTTCTGTCAATGGTGGAATTAGATATACAGGGAATCAATAAATCTCAAGTTAGCCCAGAAAGCTAAGGACTCAAAAGACAGGTAGACAAGATAATCCACTTGCCAAAGACATAGGTCACTCATTGGACACAAAATATGTCCATCATCACCTCTCAGCAAATGAGCTTAAAGCACGTTGGGAAAAACAGAATGGTGTTTTATGACTCAATCAGGTTCCGCCTATGTCAACTTCCAATGGGAATCCTTCCTGCTGTGTTGTCAGGGTGCAGTAGCAGTTGTCCTTACCACTTCCCAGAAGGCTTCTTGGCCAACTGTGCTCTTCTCCCCGGCTGTAGTCTAACCAAATTTCTTGACAGGTATGTGCCCTGCCATTTCTGACACCATAGAGCGAAGCCCAGACCCAAGACATCAGGATCGAGTGGGTGTACAAATGAGCCCATGTCTGACTTCTGATGAAGAAGGTTTGGTGCCTGAGGAATTTGTGCCAATGGTCCCAAAAATCATGATCCCTGTGGTTTTGGAAGCAGAAGTACAAGAACCTCTGGAGGTGGAGGAGGAGGAGGAGGACATTTGGCTTCATATAGAGCAAAGAGATTTTGATAATAATGATAACCAGGAGGAACCCATGGAAGAAGACTGGGAATGGATTCATGATGAAGAATATGAAGATGAGGATGAGGATGAGTATGAAGATGAGTATGAGGATGATGATGAAGCTATTGATGAGGATACCGAAAAATTCACAGGCAGTGGTGAGTTATCTGTAACGGGACTTTGGCAGTTTAGCTGAGATCTGGTATGTTCTCTTATACAACATACCTATTGTAATGACCACATCCTTCTCATAGGGCCCATGTAGGCCATGTGGTGGTTACACCACCGTGGAATTGGGGAAACACTGAGAAAGCAATATGATGTGTTCATTTTTAAATCCAAATGAATATTTTTCTTTCTTTTTTGGGGGGAGGGAGCAGCAAGTATCACCAGACCCCAGTGGCTTTGTTTATTCTTGTCCAGAGAGTCAGAAGCAATTAGCAGGACAGGATGTGAGATCTACTGCAAAGAGAGGGAAATGTCACTGGAAACTATCAACCACTTATAGTCCAGCCCTTGGCTATGGAAATGTGGTTTCACCCCTAGGAAGGTACCCAGATATATTTGTTGTTACTTTGCTTCTGTTTCCACTTACTTTTATACTGAGAGTAGAGTGCTAGATACTACTGCTGATCATAAACTGATTTTTTTAGATGTTCTAGTCTTAACGTCTATGTATTTCTTTACTTATTGAAGTAAATGAATATATGTATGAATGCTCCTGTGATGAGACTGGAGAAGCTGCCATAAAAGAGAATGTCGGGGGTGAAAATGAAAGCCAGGAGACAGAAGATGACTTTAATCCAGACTCAGCTGCAAACAATGCCTAGAATCCAGGTATCTGCATATATTGTATAGCATCCAATCATTCCTGACTATGTTTGTGTGAGTATATTATGTGCATGTATGTTTGTGTTATGTTTAAATTTTTTCTTGGTAAACCAAATAATGGAAATTGTTAAAAATTAGTCCTTAAATCCAGTTTAAGGTTGATAATGAACACTAGATATCATAGGCTGCAACATGTTTTTGAATGTTCTTCATTTTCTTTTTTAAAAGTATTTGTGGGTGCTGTTGAGTGTGTATGTGTGTGCCTGTGTGTGTGTAAGTGTGGTGTGTGGCTGTGTGTAGTATATGCACACATAAGACGTACATACGTATGCAATCAGGAGTCAGAAGAGGCCATTGGGCATGCTCCCTCTATCACTCTCCACCTTTTACCTTTGAGGCAGCATCTGTGACCCTAGAGCTCAAGGTTCCTGGCTGAGTTGGCAAACTGGAAAACCCTAGAAAACCAGTCTCTGCTCCTTTCTGTACTGGAATTAGAGGCATGCACAAGGCCATGATTAGCTTGTTATATGCGTCCTAGGATAAAAACCCAGATCCTCAGGCTAATACAGCAAGCACTCTTGTCTGCTGAGCCACCTGCCTAGCCCCATTGCTCTTCATTTCCATTCATTCAGCTGCAGCTATAAGGATTAACAGGTGGAAGTTTTGCTACAATTAACCAGAACAAGTGGCTAAAGTAACGTTTACATATAATAATTAGGACCTCATCATGTCGGAACCGAAATAATCTCTATTTTAACAGGAAAGAATGTGTTTGGGGTTAGGATGACTCACAGAATTGTAATAACATGAATCACCGTGATTGATATCTTAGTATTCATTTAGTTGAAAAGTGAGAAAAATGAAGTTGCTGTGATAGGAGGGGAGGCTGAATTCAGATTCTGTATGAACACTTTCATACCCAAGGATCTAGGTTATGATGGAGAAATATTGTGAAAATTATGTTAAAACAGCATACACACATTGGATTGACTGTTTTCTTAGATTTAGAAAATGTTAATTCTCTCTGATTGCTAATTATCCCTTATTATCTCCTACAGCTTGAAGGAGTGGAGATGAACACAGGAGGATGGAAACACATGAGGATTTTACCAACATGGATTTGGTTCAAAGTTTATCACCCTTGAAAGTCAATGTTACCATTCTCTGATTATTTTTCTATATTATTTTACTATAACCCACAATATTTTTTCAGAAAAATTAAAATATTTTGAAACACATCAGCAGAAGATTCTTTGCATAAATAACACTAACTCAATCTATTGATATTACTATCTGTCTTGGTTTAGCAGATATTAAAGAGGTTCATTTTTAACTATATTTTAAATTCTTTTATTATTCCCCCAACTACTACTACATTAGTGTTAAACAATTTATATCAAGAGAGGGGTGGAAGTCTAGCTTCTGTTCAAGGAAATTGATGAATGTCCTGGCTTGCCAGGAAGCCAGATGATGTCACTTGGCATCACAGTAGTAGCAGCAGTAGCATCCTGATACTTGTTAGAAATGCTTTTACGCAAGACCACTACAGACAATCTGAGTCAGAAATGTTCAAGCTGAACCAAAAATCTGAGGTTTCATAAGTGTTTTAGGTGATTCTAAAACACATTAATGATTGAAACACACTGGATTAGAGCAATGGGAGGCCATGTTTCTGCTTTATGAGTGTTAGTTAATTCACTTGAGATTCTTTTAGGTTAAATTGAATGGGGAGATAAAGGCCGAGCTGTGGGTGAGACTTGAATTCCTTGGAGTTGGGACTTAGAGTAGGATGCGGAAGCTTAAAGATTAGGTTGTAGAATCAAAAAAATGGAGAAAGCTAGTCCTAGAAATATACCAAATTTCTGAAGTCATGAATACAAATTTTATAATGTATAAAACAATCATATGGCAGAATGGCAAGTATAAAACAACTAATGGCAGACTCATACAAGGCTAAGAGAAGGGATGCATAGGACAGACATATGTACTTGTAGACTGCACAGAGATGTGTAAGACAATAATAAACACCTTATTTAGGAAATGGATATCTAAGTAGAGAAAGGGACACTTTATTTAGGAAATGGATATCTAAGTAGAGAAAGGGACACTTTATTTAGGAAATGGATATCTAAGTAGAGAAAGGGTGGATTATTCACTTGCAGAGGATGCTCTATAAATCATTGAGTAAGTATTTCCACAAAGTCAAATGGCTTAAAACTATATTTATAAAAGAATCATTCTTGCTTCTCTAAATTCTGAACACATTTCATGTGATCTTCTATTGTTTATCTATTTGCTCCAGAATGGATATGACCATTACCATCTTGAATCAGAGCATCTGTGACAACTACACCAGAAACCTCCTGATATCAGTCTTATTATCCCTATTATCCCTAGTGGAGAGATAGCGTAGATTCACAGGGATATGGGGCTCAAAATCCTTCACAGATATCCCCAAAGCTCCTCCTTTCCCCAGTGTTATGTAGGAGGTGGAATGTTGGCAAGGTGTGACATTCTGGTGGTTTGGCTCCAAGTATGTGGCCCATGGGGATTCTTCAGAGGTATAGCATTTCATGTGTCATTCATGCAGTTGATGGGATTCTTCAATAGTATAGCTGCAGGTAAGTGGTCCCAATAGCTGGAAATGAATCACTAATGCTCCTATATATAATCTCAATATACCCATTGGTTCACTAAGCTATATTAGTCTGGAATCCTCGCTTAGGTCAATTACTGCTATATCTGAGGTAAATAGATGTTTCTTTACATCTCCCAAGGAAAACTTATGCTTGGCACACCTTTTTTCTTCCTATGCTTTCTCTTAGCCAAGAATGCTAGACATTGGATTTAAGACTCGACGTAAATTTAGGTCCTAGGTTATTAATTATGGAATTATCCTAGAACCTAGAATCTAGAATCTGTGTTTCTTAAGTGAATTTCATCTTCAATGACACCATATCCAAATAAAATTGCATTTATAGGTAACAGATACTAGAATTGGCATTTCTTATTTTAGAGAATGAAATTTAGTCCGTAATAAGGAACATAGACAAATGCTATTGTTCTTATATATTAAGTGGTGTAGTGAGTACATAGTATAAATATAGTTGATTTCATATCTCTGGATTCCACATCTATGAATTAAACTATGAATCAAAATATTTGAAAACAATTGTACTACATATAGATTATTCATTTTGTTCTTTAAATATTTCACATAACATACATATTATAAGTAGTGTAGATATGATTGGTGGCATAGGGTATAAACAAATGCTACATGTTTGGCTACATCTTTTTATATGACTTGAACATCATGGAGTTTACTGCCTTCAGCAAGCCCTGAAAACAATCCCTTACAGATACTGAAAGATGACTATATTCTCTATAATATTGTGTAAGACATAGATATTTCTAAATGAAAAAATGACAAAAATAGAGTAAAATGGAAATAGAGCTAATATCTACAAGCCGTTTAAGGAAAATGAAACCTTAATTTTTGTAGAAAGCCAGAGAAGGGTAAAGGTCAGTGATTTGTTACTAGAAGAGCCTGTTTCTACATTGACACAATGCTGCTTTCATACTTTCTCTTTAGCATTAATACTGTCTTCCTCTTTTTTCTTGATAAACACTTCAAATTTTACTCTTGATAGAAAGTAACGTTTCACATTACCTTAGAGATGCATACACCTCATCCTTTTAAAGTCAGGATGATCACATGAAAAGTCATTATAAATTCTCATCTCTAAAAATTAATCTGAACATATGCATTAGGAAATGGACTTTTTTCTAGAGATATGAAGTATATGTTCTTTGGTTGGTGAAAAATAACCAGCAAAGCTGCTTACTGCTCCCTATTCATGCTGATCTTGCTCAGGGAACAACATTGACTTGGCAAGAGAGCTTATAACAGAAACAAGAAGTTGCAAAGACCCTACCTCCTCAACAGAAAACCCATCACATTAGCTTATAACGCCAAGAACTGTAAATGAATGTGCGGAAGTACACATACACATTATGATAACAGGAGCACCTTTAGTCTCACCCAGCATATAGCTGTTTTCACTGGTGCCCAGAAAGAATGCAGGGCTGCATTGGGAGCACTCACTACCCCAAAACAAACAGCATGTGATACTTGGATGTTTAAGTGGGTTATCATGAATGTTCCAAGATCACATACTCTAGGTTAGCATGAGTTTTCAACTATACAAATATTTGTTTTGAAAATAATACTTGAAAGACACACAGAGAAACAGAGGGTCAATACCAGGATCATTAGAAGAAGTACTGAAGGATTGCAAATGTAGGATCTGAAGCTCATTTTAAAATATAGATTTTTAGGTAAAGAACCTCTCTTGTCAGTTGATTCCTACAGCCAAGTCAAGCTTTAATTACCGGGGATTCAGAAATCAGCATAGTCAGCTGGCTCCAATAACTAATACCAAACAAAAACAAAATTTAGGCTGAGGACTGAAGCTGACTCATGCAAAATGAGTCATGGGTACACAATGACTCACAGAAAGCCTTCTAAGTAAAAGGGCTCCAGTCTGTGGGTTATCCACGTTGATGAACATGATTGCAGGAGAATAGCCTCCGGGTAAGATAGCAAACATGGACTTGCTCCAGAGTCATTCAGAGGCTCCTGAGAGTGGTGAATGCATAAGGAGGGGATTGAGGAACAGTAGAGTAACTGAATAGATGTTTCCAGAGAAAGGCCAGGAGGGTTGGCGATGTTGCTTGGGACCCATTAATACTTCACTTGAATGAAACACTGGGGCACAGGCAGTCTTTTTAAGATGCATCTTCTGCAGTCATTAGCCCATGTCTCTCCAAGCCTGCTGGGCTGGAGATCTCAAAATGGTCCTACTTATTGTCTGTAAGTGGGACCTAGTGCTACACAGGCTGTTCTGGGAAACTAATGTAACAGATGACTTGTACAAAGAAGTCATGACAGGACCACTGCATAAAACAAGTCCAAGGCCTTCCTTTTCTGCTCTGCACAATCATTTTCTTAAAAGCCAGAAAATGTTGTGGAAGTTTATTTCTACTTATGTTTAAAATAATTGTTTTTGTATACTCTTGGAAAAAGGGATGCATAAGCCCTGGTATTTTGTATTATTTGCAGGTGTTGGATTTCTGTGGGGGATGTTTAATTGCTAATGATCTGCAGGTGCTATCAGTAGAACACCTAAGGAGTTCTGAAAGGATAAAAACTCCTGAGCTCAGACGTTAAGGGTTCCACTGTGAGAATGGTGCTGGCCATGACGATGGTTCCCTCTGCTAAGGCCTGGCAATTTGCACCTATGAAAACACCTTGTCTTCTTGGCTGAACCACCACAGCAGTGAACTACTACAAGAAAATCCATGAATATGAGAAGTGTGGCAAATATATTATCAGCCACTTCACATTTGTAGACCCTAAGGGTCATGGCAAAAGCTATCATGTTGAATCATTCCAGCAGCTGCTCATCCATGTATTTCCCCTACAAGGAAAATATGTTCATTAAAGATGGAAGTGTAACACCACTTCCAGCCTCTCTACCAAGCCAGATTCTATACATCCTTTTCCAGAGAATAGTTTGGTGAGTCCTTCTGATTCTTCCATCCACACATCCTCCCCAATACCCTAGGAAAAAAATGGGCATGTAAAAGGAACCACTGACTAACAATAACACTCACAAGAAAGCTTCTGCCTTCTTTCAAAGTGCTACGAAACAAAATAGGATATTGCCATCGCCCTTGGTTGCCTCCCAGAATTTGAGCATAAGCTCCTATTGCTGAACACACCACAGTTTGGAACAGGGCTCGGAGATATCAAGCTGCAACTGACCAGGAAGCCTCTTCCCTAAAGAAGAGCTATAGCTATAGCACTAGCTCCCCTGGTGCTAGAAGGAGCTATACAAGCTGCCAAGGGAAAAAACAATCAATAGTCCTAGCCAGCAGTAAAGCCTAATAGCTGTAATAATAACCAGCAAGGCAAGATACGCCCCAAAGGTGCAATAGCAGCACTTACATCTAGGGGAAAATCAACATCTTCCTAATTGTACTTAAGGGCAGCTCAATAGCAAGAAATTTGTGCCAGGTACTGGAAACCTAGCCAACTATACAAGACCGGTGAGGCCATGGGCCCTAGAGAACCTACAACTGCCATTTTCCTAAATCAGTAGAATTTCTAACTGCATTATAAATACTTATCCTTCTACACATAGATAAGTGTAGCTCTCACCCCCATCAAAGATGTTCATTTTTGCAGCAGGCACAAACCACTAGAGAAAGCCTCAACTGGTAAAAATGCAGAGAACAACTAGCCATGGGGTGACTAGCCTCAGTTGATAACACCTACAATGCCACCCCTTCACCTAAGGATCAGGAGACATTGTAGACAAAGGGTCATATAGATGTAAGAGCCAAAGAACCAAGATGCTTGCTGCAAGATTGTGTCTTCCATATAGGACACTTGCTGCATCCATGCGTGGCTCCACGAACTTGGACCTGATGAGGGGAGGGGCATGAAGAAAACACACACATACACACAAACAGGAATACTCTCTGCTGGAAGAATTGCGGCACCCTGAAACCTCAGCATCTTTACTATACATCGTTGAACAAGGAGACAGGCTATTGCATACAGCTGAATAGAGTCAATGCTTACGGTATACAGATAGATCAAGGAGGCAGGTTTACCTAACCTCAGGAACAGTCTCTGTACTAGATCAGTATTCAGGTCATGAATATCTGCAGGAGGAAGCAATGATGGACATTTTCTGTACACACATTGTCAAAACTTGCACTTGGTTCCCCAAGAAAGGCTTCATCATTTCTCTCTGAGCTTCACCCCAGAGAGGTAGACTCCTCCATGTGTCTGAAGCTTTGAGGTCTTTGATATGACCTTGCCATGTCAACAGCACACATTAACTGAAGACTTCACTCATTCAGGGATTCCTACACGCAGGGATGCTGCATCCATGAAATCTCAACAATATGACATTTTAAACAAGACCTGAACAATGACAACACCAGTTAGCTTGCCAATATAACTGCAGAAAATCTCAAAGGTTCCATCCCTAGATGGAGAACTACAGGCACTTAATGCTAGCTGAGTTGGATAGAACCAGTCTTCTCCAGGGACCAGCCTGCTGATTGGTTATCCAGTCCCAAGGGTTCAGCCCCAAACACATATACAAATGAACAACACTGAATGGACTCAGCAGGTTGTATTTATATATTTATATATATGCATACATGCAACAATTATAATTAAAGGAAAAAAGGATAGTACATGAAAATGAAAATAGAAGTAGGGCTTGGCGGTAAGGGAAGTAAGGGAAGGGGTTAAGGGAAACAAATGTGACAGGGAGTAGGATATGGTAATAGATATATGATGATCAAAGTATATATTACACACACACACACGCATATATATATATATATATTCATTTTAAACAAGGGGAAATGTATATATATATTCATATATATATGAAATATTCCATAATGAAACTCATTATTTTGTGGAATTAATAAATGTTAGTGAAAATGTAAAAAAACCTGATTATCCAGTAGGTTAGTTTATTCCCATCTGTATATTCAAAATCCTCAATAGTATTTAGGACATGGGTGACCTATAATTGACACATCTCCAAAGAAATTTGTCTCTCCCACCTCAACAGCCATCAAACGCCAACAGCTCCTCAGCTAGAAGTGAGGCCTTATGAGCCCTCCACCATTCACGTTGTCATGCACATTAGTTTCTAAATGTTTGGGTATCTACAAGCCTGCCCTTTCAGACATCCCAAGTATTACAAAATTTTAAATATTTAAGGCATTAAAACATTTCATTGTTTCATTGTGTGTGCTCAATTAAGATATTAAAGTGAAATGAATGAAATACATCCAAAATACACTTTTTCCTGTCACTAGTATTGATTATTAAAAATGTACAGTCAAATAGTATTCCTTAACACCAAGTGAGATAGAAGGCACAGAATTCCTTTTTCACCATTATTTAACTGGAAGTGCAAAGCAAAAGAAAGTTATCCATGTAGATAACTGGGCACAAGATTACTTCCTGTCTGTTCCCTGCTTCCTGTTCCTCAAAGTTGAGGAGTCCCAGCTGCACACTATTGTCACCATAGAGCCAAGTGCTGCCATGTTCTCCCTCCATCATAGACTGTATCCTCTCAAACTGTGAGCCAAAAATAAGTCTTTCCTTCTGTATGCTGTTTCTTACAAAGTATTTCATCACTGAAACAGGAAAAAACAATTAATACATTTGTACTAAATATTTAGTCTACTATTTCACCCAGTGGATTTTGGGACTTACCTTGAGGAGTCTGTGTTGCTTCTTGCTACCAATGTGACTAGTTTAGATGAAACAAACGTACATTTGCCCCAGTACCAATGCCCTAATCACTGACATTCTCTATCTGTAACTGTTTTATTTTTGTTGTTGTTGTTTGTTTGAGGACTGTCAGAGTATCTACGTAGAACCATAGCCTGGGGTTTACATGCATATAGATGTGTCCTGTCATTGTGAAGGATGGAAAGTGAGTAGAGACAAAAGGTTACAGGCTTGTCTGTGACCAAGAGGCTAGAAGGGTGGCAGTAGGTCTTCCCAAACTGATAGTATTAAATGCACAGCCATCAAATAATTATGAATTCAAATTTGGCCTCCCTGGACTTTATATAGTGGATTTATTAAGGAATAAGGAGTGTTTCTCCTGGATGGGGCCCAGGTTTTGAATGTCCAGGTTCATGGCCTCTTATCCAAAGAATTAAAAATAAGACCTCACACAGGTTTGCTAAAAGAGCAAGATAACTTTATTTGGAGCATAGTGATTATAGAGGCATGCCCTGTCAAGACTGACAGCTTGCTATGTGAGTAAGAGTTCCCAAGGGCCACTTGAGGCAAGCAAGCATATGACTCAGTTAAGTATCTCCATTTCGGTTTGGGTTCTGCATACCCTTTTCAAATATTCACCTGGCAAGCTTCCTTCATCTACACACACTATATATATACCTCTCTCCAAATAATGCACCTAGCAACCTCAGAACTCCCTCAACTCCTAACTCATACATATACTTACTATATATCTGTACACTTCCCTATATCTGTACAATATTGTGTGTCTCTCTGCCCCAGGGAATAATAAAATTTGGATATTTCTATGCAAGTGTATTGCTGACATATTGGGATATTTAAAAAAGAGAGAGAGCGAGAGAGAGAGAGCGAGAGAGAGAGAGCCGAGAGAGAGAGAAAGAGAGAGAGGAGGGCAGTTCTGGCCTGAACTAGGTTTGGGTACATGTTCAGTAAAGCAAAACTGTGTCCTCTAAGTAACTGCTTAGGGATAATCCTATTTACCATCTTATAGGTATGTGCAATGGGGTGTGTATATGATTAAAATCAAATGAATTATGGGAAGGGTCATGCACAGAAGAGAAATGAATATATAACCTAATCTATCAATCAAGATAGAGAATCACTCAAATTACAATTCTCAGTAACCAGCCCCTCCTTCCCAGAGACCCAGCTGTCAGTCTTAATAGCATACTCCTCTAATAATCTACACTACTGCTCTACTCCAAAAAAGTTATCTTACGTCTTTTGCAAACCTCTGTGAGCCTTTATTTTCCAGGTTTTGGATAAAAGGTCAAAAGCCTGGAAATAATCAGCCTACAGCCAATAACCAGTAACAGATACACATTGTTTTACTTAACAGGTAATTTGTTGACTGAAACATTTCAAATAATTATGTAGACGTCATGCAGGCCTCTAATTGAAGTCTTGTCTTGAGCCTTGTAAATTTCACATATGTTACAGGTGGGTTACGTGAAATATTTAGTCTACTTTTTCCCCATGGACCTGTGGGGCTTCTCTTGGTGTTTTGTGCTGCTTTATACTAAACACATGATGAGGTTAGAGAAAACAGATGTGCCTTTGCCACATTACCAATGCCGAATTATATTCTTTATCTTCAATTTCCCTTATTCCACATAAATATTACAAATACTTAAAACAACAATGAAAAAAAGAACTGGCATGGTCTATTCCTGACAATTTAACTGCAAGGATTCCCTGCATGCTTTGTGACTATTGCTGCTATCCAGTAGAACCTGAAATTATTTGGTTTTTTACTGTTGTAAGAATAAGAAATGACACCCTCTCCATAATCTAGGGTATTTGAACACTTGGTCTCTAGTTGGTGGTGCTATTTGCTGGGTGGAAGTTGGGCAGCTAGTTAATTTAGACTTGCTAGGGAAAGTATATCACTGGAGGCTGTCTTTGAGATTACAAAGCTTCCCAGTACTTTCAATTTACTCTTTCTGCTTCATGATTGTGGTTGAGGATGTGAGATATCAACTTCCTGCTCCAGCTGCCATGCCTGTGTGCTGCCATGCCTCCCTACCATGATAGACTCCTCCCTCTGGAACCATAAGCCCAAACAAACCCTTCCTTCCATAACTAGCCTTGGTCATGGTGTACTGTCACAGCAGCAGAAGAGTAAGATACATAGTCATGGAGATGCAATCCCTCTGTCAATAGCAAAATCTAGCCATATAATAGTAATCCTTGGAATTCATCTTTGTCAGAATTTTTGGGTAACTGGAACACTTGAAATCAGGCAATGGCATACTGCTCACGATGAAAAACTTCTACTCATGTACTAGTTTACACAACAATCAAGAGTTGTTTTCTAATCTGTTTTCATATTTGTGCTGCTGGCATTTTTGAGATGTAGAATAGCCTTACAAAGAATCTATTAGAAAGATTTCTGGAAGTACCACTTCAGGTGCAGCATTCTTAGGAGCTCTGAAGATCTTCTATCTAATTACACTGGTAACATTTATTATTTATGTGGGTTTTAAGGTGTGTGCATGTTCCTGTGTGTGCTGCTGCACATGTGTGTGAAATGCAGATACATGTGCAGTGCATTTTTCTTCAGGAACTGTCCATCTTGGTTTTTGGTATAGAGTCTCTCACTGGGACCTGGAGCTTGGTGATTAAAATGGCGGGCTAGAGAAGCCCAGGGAGCATCAATCTGCTTCTACATCCTCAGCAACAGAATTACATGTGAGGGTCAAAACACCTAGCTTTTTATATGAGTCTAGGGGTGAAACTCAGCTACTCATGTTTTCATGGAAAGCATTTTTCTGACTAACATGTCTCTCAAATTATCTTTAATCCAATTGTTTGAGTTCCTTAGGAGTGATCTTAAGGTCATGCATCAAGCAAAGCAACGTTTATTCAAGAAAATCTATTGAAATTCGATAATAGCAATGAAAGACTGTAATGCTTTAATCAATCCCCACATCCTTTTTCTCCTTTTCTTAAAAGACTCAAGATTGCTACAGCCAACAAAACATGGCTTTATCTTCCTCCAGCTCTGGAATGATCCTTCTAGAAGGAAAAGACCCCTTAAAGTTTTAATCCTGTTTCAACCTACTTTATTTTTCCAACTCTGTTTTCTAGGTGAATGCAGTGTAGATGTAGAAGCTCCTATCTTTCATGGAGTCACCACGTATAGGATGGAGGCTCTAACATGGATCCAACACTGCTGAGACTATTAGGCCCCCAGCTAGGCAAAGAGCTTCTTCTCTCGAAGAGTCAATCCTTGAGAATATGTTCTACTTCCCTCTCACACCCTTTGAGAAGCTGCAGCAACTTACATTACCTGCAGTTCTTAGGGCAAGATGGAGACTATCATTTAGCCCTCCCCAGCAAATCTTTTCCTATGTTCAGAGAGCAGTGTGATCTCCTCTTTGGTCTATGCTGTCTCTCTTTTCCTTGCAAACAGAAGCATTCGTTTAACATTTCATTAAAGCCTTTCCTGTATTCTTTCATACTTGACTGGGTCTCATTTATATTGCATCTATGGCAAAGCTTCTGTCTCCAGTAATACATTCATTGAGTGCATACCTTCTAAAGTAGAAATGTCATTTATTAAAAAGATCACCTGTTGCATGACTTTTAGGGGAGAGATATATAATTAACATCTGACCACAACCTGAAATAATACAAACATCCCAAAGAGTGACTCATTGAAATTAATTTTGATGAGTAAATTGAATTTATTTGGGGCTACTTATGGAGCACCGGATGATTACAACACCTGTTATTTTTCTTAAGTTGACCTATCATACCACCCACTTCCCTATCTCTGTTTATCATGTCCCTGACTTATATAGATCTATGTCTACAACAGAATGGATACACATCTGAGTTCAGAGCGTTACCTAGTGTTAATGCAGAGAAGGAGACAATATGCTCAAATAATGTATGTCATAAGTAAAACCAGATTCTGGCAGTTACAAATTTACATGAACTCTTTTGTTACTCTTATCAAGAATTCTGCTGGTCTTGGCAGCCTCTGTCTAGTCTTGGGAAGAGTGGCTTGTTTCACTGCATTTGGTTACACAGAACAACTAAACGGTGTCTGCAGCAAGATGGAGTTACTCTGGCTAGGACTTGAAAGACTAGTTCCATGCTCATAATCATTTCCCCCTATTTCCCAGATCCAGATCCACGCCACAAAGATTTTGCCCACAGGATAGAGCAGTACATAGGGCAGAGGTTTCTGCATCTTTTCCCACAGAGTGAATCCATTTGCTACAGAGTATTAAGTCAAAGCTTATAGTCCTCTCAAAAATTAATAGAGTCTGTGGTTAGAAGCAATTAAGAGGAAACAGAATCATTACAAATAAAAGCTAAAGTAATAGGCTAGCTATCTTGCCAAAAGAGTCGAGGATAAAGATACTTAAGAAGACTCCCTGTTGGGGTCAGAAAACTTTCAAGCACAGCCTAAAACACTATTCCTTCAAAGGAACCTGAATTTAATTGGATCAATCTATTGAGCAATGTATTCCCTAACCAGCAGTGAAGAGAGAGTAATAGCTTAGTGTGGCCAGGGAAGGAGATAATCAAAGTGAGCCATGTCAAAACCACTCTAATCCCAGGGTGACTGTGGGGAAGCCAATACACCTTTACAAAGACCATCAACACTCTCATGCTGTCATGATGTCAAGTAGACATTGTCAAGATAAACTAGTCACTAAACAAAAAAAGCAAATGATGATAGCAGGCTCCAAAGGGGAAGGAGTAACATCCAGGGTTGCTGCAATATATTGTCTAAAATATGGTGTTTCCCACAAAAAAAAAGAAGACATGCAAGAAACCAGGAATATCAAACTCTGAGTCTGATCTATTTCTATGTACAGTTTTACAGAATCTACTACCTGAAGTAGTAGATTATTAAGCACCTTATACTCAACCCTGGGGAGATTAAATCAAACTGAACTTTTAAAATCAAACACCCAGTCCTAAAAGAGATCACAGTATGACATGCAGGGCAACGCAAGTCTTAAGGAACAATGAATATGTCAAGGCTGAGGAAGCAGCCTTTGTAGTAAAAAGAGACTGAGTTGATTCATGTCCTTGCTATAGGGGATAATAGACAGGGGATACATAATAAAAGTGACTATTTGCAGCTAGCTGCTTCCCACGCACAGTTTGGGAATAGGAATGTCTATGCCAGAATCCTATCACTACTGTCATCTGTGGCAGATTACATCCTCTCTTTCACAACTTGGTGGGGGAAGCCCCTATGTCCTGGGGCCACATATATTAGTACATATGACTACTAAGATGTTTGTGGCCTCTATCACAAATAGCACGGTTTATGGCTATTACTCTCTTAACAAACATTTTGTTCAGTGACTTATACACTTTTTTGGTAGATAACAAGTATTTTCCTTGGCCACCCAAGGCCAGAGACTTCTGTAATGAGGAGATATCCGCTTTTACAATCTAAAGACCAACATAAATCCAAAAGCTAAGAACTATGATACTCCTGAAGACATGATAAGATAATGAGAGGAATAAAAATCCCCTTAATGAAATATAAACTTAAAGACCCTTGGTGCAGTTGTTTTCACACACTCACTGTTAACTCTGCTCACTTTTGGCGTTAATTTCAGAATGAGTAACTTTCCCTTCCCTTCCCTTCTCTTTCTATCTGCCTTCTGACACCAGCCAGAATCCCGAGATTGCAGAAACCTCTTAGGTGCTGGATTGATTCAACAGGGACACAGAAAGTTGTGAGTAAAATATTTACTAGAGGAGTGATTAATACCATGCCCAGGCAGAAAACATCATGGTGGGGATTCAGGAGCTCAGGCAGCAGAATAAAAGACAAGACTCAAAGACAGATGACATGACCTGGGATCGAAGGAAAATCAGGCCCATGAAGTAGGATTGAAGATCCGTCCGTTCTTATGGGTCTTTGAGGAAGTAGGTATGTTTTGGACAGTAGGAAAAGCCATATTGGGTGGGGAGGGGGATGTGTTGACATTGGTAAACACTGATAGCTCTCTGATGCCTGAGTCTGGCAAATGTATAATAGCTCTGTGTGAAAGCTAGGGTCTACATTCCAGGCACTACATTAAGAGGCCTGTGTGGTCTGGATGGAATGTAGACAAACCTTTAATCCAGTATTCAGAAGGCAGTGGTGGTCCATAGGAATAGGTCCATAATCCATAGGAAAAAAACAGTGGCAGCAGACACAGGAAGCAGAACTCAGAAGGAGTTAGTGTCACACAGGAAGTGATGTCTGAGATGAGTCAAAGTGAATGGCAAACAAAGTGACTAATTAGAGGAAGAGTTAGCAGAGTAAAGACATAACCAACTCTCACAAGAAAAGGTAGGCTCTCAGCTCAGTTAAGGGGAGTTACATAGGTGTTAAATTCATTCAGTTAACAGAGTCAGTTGAAGAGAATCAGTCAAAAGAGTAAGTTGCAGCAGAGTCAGTTACAGAGGCAGGATGGAGCAGTGAGAGCTCAAGGAGAGACATAGAGGCAGCTTGGCAGAAGTCAGTATGAGACAGGAAGAGTAAGCCTGAACCAGAAGAGTCAGAGTTTAGAAGGAGCTAGTCAGAGTGATTCAGTCAGCAGTAGGTCTCAGAAGGCTAAGGCTGAAGCCTTCTGGATCCCAGATAGTAGTTTAAATGTTCTAGATTTTATGAAGGCTGAAGCCTTCCAGGACAAGGATTAAGTATAGATTGTAAAGAGGCTGAAACTCTCTGGGATTCCAGGGCTATGGGCTATGGGTTAGAACCAGTGATTTAATTAGACAAAAAAATAAACTTATTCTCTGCTCTGAACCAACATCTACATCTGGTGAATCTATATCTACATCAACATCCACATCTGTATCTGACAACTACAGGCAAACTCACTTGAAAAGTCCTGGTAATGTATGTAGGGAGTCTGCTGGAAAATTGTAGCCACATTAGCAGACTCTCTTTCGGGTATCTGCCAATAGCTGTGAGACTGAGGAGAGGGAACTGCTGCTGTATGTATTGTGACCAGAGTGAAGTCTGCTCTGAACTCTAATACCTGATGACCTTGATACTCGCTGACCCTTTGAGGCTGTCCAACCTTCATACATTGCCATGGTGGTGTAGTTACCAGAATCACATCTACTCAAAGCCATTTCCGGCTGAAGCTGTCTGCTTTCTTTAACTTCTAACTCAAAAAGTATAACTTTTCTCTCCTTTTCATCTCCTTCCTTCTGTACAGCTGCCAAGATCTCCAAATTGCCTGTCCTGATGTTTTCTCTAACTCCAATAAATTCCCCAAGCCCCCTTCTGTGTCTGCTTTAAAACATTTGCATATGGGCTGGAGAGATAGCTCAGTGGTTAAGAGCACTGGCTGTTCTTCTAGAGGACCCTGTTCAATTCCCAGCACCTACATGGCAGTTCACAGCTACCTGTAACTTCAGTTCCAGAGGATCTGACAGCCTCACACAGATATACATGCAGCCAAACACTGATGCACATAAAATAAAATAAATAATAAATCATTTAAAAATCTTAGAGTACATTCTAAAGAGACAGTCAGTCTCTTTCTGAGACATATTCAATCTGAATATCAGTCTACTGAAAAAAAAAAAAGCTCCTTTAGGAATTTCCTGATGGGAGAAAGAAAAGGCTGAATCCTGGTGCCAGCCAGAGGATGATCGGCCTCCAATGAAAATATTTTGTGAAATGCAAACATCTTGTTAGAGTACCTTACTAGAGACACTGGACCCAGATAAAGATGCCACTTGACCATGGATGCTTAGATGTACATCTCTTCGGCCCTCAATTTGTGCTCCTCTCACTTCAGGATCCCAAAGACAGATTTGGGGGACAGGGGGCAGTCACTGCATCTGTTTGTTCCTTTTTCCCAATGTAGCCTCATTGAATCAATCTTTTTCTGATTTTGACTTTAATTTGGCTGTTTCAATTGATTTCATGAAGCCAGAACTGGCTTCTTGAACTCCCATTTCAATAACAATAAAGAACTTATAAATCACATAATACAAAGTTGTAATTAGAAGATAATCCTTCCTCCAAAAATCACCCAAGGCCTACATTACTGGAGAATGTATCTTTTCTTGTTATCAACTATTTTTTCCAACTAATGAATAACAATGAGACCTTATGATCAGACTGTGCATGCTAAAGAGTCAATAAAACATCTTTATACAGAACAGGTGGATGAAAATGCTACTGTTGCTACGGAATCAATGATTAGGCACATTCTGAAACCAAGCAGCCCAAATATTGAAAGACAATGGCTTATAAAAAAATAAATGAAACCGTTGTGATACCTTATTTTAGACTCTTACTAGTTATTATTCATCAGCTTATACAAAAGGCTGTCTAGAAATAAGAATGGAAAGCAATTTGGCATTTATTATTTCATCAAGTTTGTTCCATCACTGAGAAAAAAATAACTACATGGCAAAGCTTTTCTTCCATCGAAAATAAGCACAGAAGATTTCTGCCTATTTTTAGAGATATTACTGTGCTCTGATTCACCTAAATGAGCTAGAAGATGTACCATTATCCTTCCTTGGTCCTTTCACACTTACCATTTATCAAGTTTATGTGAAATTAAAAACATAAGTCACAGAATCCCTTAAATGAACTCCTCAGATGTATAATAGTCACATTTCTACAAGAACACAATATATGTAAGACCATAAAGCACTTAGATGTGTACCAGCCTTTCTGTAAACACTGTAAACAAAGGAATTACATATATAACTTGGAAAAGATCTGTCAGAGCATTAAAAAATGACAACAACTCACAATCAGGATTTATTTGTCAGCCTTCTAATGAAATCCCTATGGAAAGTCAGTTTATAGATTAAAAAAAAAAAAGTCTAGGAACTCCTAAAACTGATTTAACTTTTTGAAAACTCATGTGTTGAGGAAGTTTATTTCTAATTATGTTCAAAATGTTTTTATGCACTGTTGGGTGAGGGGTTGCCTAGGTTTTTGCCGTTTTGTATTGTTTGCAGGTGTTGAATTTCTGGGCGGGGGGGGGGGGGTGTTTGATTGCTAATGATCTGCACCTGAAGAGTTCTGAATCAATAAAAAACACCTGAGCTCAGATGCTCGGGGTTCCACTGCAGTATGGCGCTGATCATGACAGTGTTTTCCTCTGCTGAGGTCTGGCAGAGTTTCCACATATGAAAATGCCTCCTTGTTTTATCCTGAGCCGCCACACCAGTGTACTACTGCATTCATGTACAATTGAATGCACATTTAGTCTCAATACCAGATATATATTTTATTTGAATAATTTGCTTTGCCCAAAATAAACATGAAGATTTGTAAAATCACTAAAGGGCAAAAAATGGAGGGCCTTGTGAACTAACACACAAAAATATTCTATAAAGCAATAATTCTCAAGCTCCCTAATGCTATGACCCTTTAATACAGTTCCTCATGTTGTGGTGACCCCCAAACCATAGAATTATTTTCATTACTGCATATATTTGCCTCAATATGTTTCTGTTGTTTTTTGTTTTCTTGAAGAATAAAGTATTCAATATAGTTACTCAGAATTTATATATTTACTTTCTAATAAATATTATTGTATATAAATTAGTACAGGATTCTGGTGGGTTTTTTGTTTGTTTATTTGTTTGTTTTTGCCTTCAAAGTGAAAGACTGAGCAGGAGTAAGCAATCAACTTCTCATTGTGTTGAAGATTAATTTTACAATCTCTTTTATATTTATTAAATTTGTTCTTTGTATGAGCTTATAATTCTGTTTATAGTCTTGGCTACAATCAGTTTAAATCTCAATGTGATAGTCTTAGTAACTACACTACTATTATCTCTGTGGCACAACACATTCAAGCCACTGGTGCTGTTAATCTGCTGCCATACTGTTTTTCTGTGTTGTATGAAAATAGTCTTCAAGGCTTGGTTCAGTGCTTTGGATATAGTTCAGTGTGATAGAGCAGGTGCTTAACATGCTGAAAACCTGGCTTCAATCCACATCTCCAGAACAACACACACACACAGACACACACACACACACACCTGTTCTCTAATGAAGCTACTGTAAGTAGTTGATATTTTTATAAAAGTAGTCTTTTTATAGGTCTTACCATCTGTGGATGGCACCACAGACTGGGAACAAAACTTATCATGTGACCCTTTGGAGAACAATCCAGAAACACAATAACAAAATCTATGACTATGTATTTGTTCTCATTTCTTCTCTAAGAATCTTTAAAAATGGTGAAATTGCATAAATCAGTAACCATAACAAGATGTGGTTTGTAACATTTATGTATGTAACTGGTATAATTTGGGGGAGGTTTTGTTCTTTCTCCAGAACATAATCTATAAAAGTATGCTTTGTCTCTCACCTGCATTAACTTGCATCAGGCTCAGACCTTTTTGTATAATGATGTCAGAGAACAGCATTTTTTGTTTAAAAAGTAATTTTACATTGTGTGTGATCATTAAAAACAACTAACAATTTAGGATTAAATTAATTTTATGTGTAACTTTATGGGATTATTTAGACAGCATATTATACATATTAGAAGTGTCTTTGTTTTCAAATGAATACTCAAGATGAGTAGGTCTTATTAGGAAAACACTTAACTTTTTTGTCATTTACTTCAAAGGTATAGATTCTCTCAGATTTAAATTTTGAAACAAGTTGTTTTCATACTGTATAATCTATTGTCTATGTTATTAACATGCTACATTAATGAAATGCTTAAAAGTTACCATACAGAAAATTTTTAGACATCAAGGTTTTAACACAGTTTATGTAGAAAGACCACAACTTTTATAATTCAGAATAGTGTTACTTTTATACAAGTATTTTGCTCATAGGAAATGATTAATAAAAAGATTATACTAAAACTGAATTTATTATAACAAGAATAATTGAGATTTATTCATTTTCGGGATATATGGGTATCTTTTCTCCTCCTCAAACTCATAACAATCCTCTTTCCATCCCCCTCCTTTCCCATCCAACTTCTGACTTTTCTTATTTTTTTCTTCTCCAATCAAGTCCAGGTTGTTTTATACAACTAGCCAAGTGAGTGAGGCCAGTCCTTGCATGTGGTTGACCTGCCAGGGGTCACCTCATTAAAGAAAACTGACTCTCCCTCTCCCAGCAGCTATCAAATGCCAGTAGCTACTCAGCTAGGGGTGGGATTTTGTGATCACCTCCCCCTTCCATGCTGGAATTTTGTCTGACTTGAGCTTGTGCAGGTCTCGTGCATGCTGTCACAATCACTGTGAGTTCATATCTGCAACTGCTCTGCCTGTCATGTATGGAAAACACTGTTTCCTTGATATTATCCACCACTTCAGGCTCTTAAAATCTTTCTGCCTCCTCTCCTGGGAATGTTTCTGTGCCGCCTTGGAGGTAGGCAGTTCCATCTAGGGCCATGTACTCCACAGTCTTTTATTCTCTGAATGTTGACAAGTTGACAGTCTCTGTTAATTATCAACTACTGCAAGGAGAACCTTCTATGATGTGGGTTGAGAGATGTTCTGATCCATTGGAATAGCAAGAAGTCCTTGAGAGTCATTTTGGTATTATGTGCATTTAGTAGAATGATGGTATTAGGTGTTCCTCTAGTGCCAAGAACCTTTGTAGCCACACATTCTTTGTTCTTATAACAGTGCCATCTATGGGTTCCATTTCATGGAGCAGGACTTAGAGTCATTCAAAAATTAGATGGTAATTCCCATAACATCCATGCCACTATTGTACCAGGAGCTATACCTTGTCAGGCCAGGTATATGAGATTGTCTCTCAGCTAAGTGGGTGAAGGGCACTTAAGACCCTGAGCTCTCATTCTGAAGAGCTGGCACGTATTGACCCCTCCTCATCTACAGCAGATAAGGCCACAAGACACAGCAGGATACTGCCCTCTCCAAGGGCTTGCCATCTGGCAGAACTGTTTATCTAGAGTTACAACTAAACCCTTCCATAAAGGGCTATCCCTCTGGTCCCTGGCAAAATGCCCCTCAGTATCCAAGTGGGAGTGTCTATCCTAAACAATGATCGTCTAATGGGATACAGGGACCATTTCTCTAGCTATAAATATGTAAGCCCGTCCCCCAATCAACGAGTTCAAGCCCTCTGCCCTTGGCTCTGAGAAACCTATTCCTTCTTGTTAGCTCACATATCTCCAATCTAAGACTGGATGGATGTGCCATAGAACCACGCCACCATGCAGCTTCCTGCCTGGGATCCCGCTGGCAGGTGGGCGTTGGAGCTACCTCACAGACCAGGAAGCCACTGTGAAATTAATTTTTACAACCCAGGTGTTTTGTGTTTTTTTTGTATTTTGCAGAGAATACAAATGGGTGAGATTGGTGGTTACTCTTCTTCTCTGGTAGTATGCATATCACCTTTCAGCACTATGAAAGCTAGCCAGTAAAAATGAAACTTCCACGTCAGTACCAGCTTGATTTCTGCATGTTTGGTGATTCAAGTATGTGGTGTCTTTACCAACAGAGTCTTACTGTCAAGTTCTGAAGGGTAGTGATTGGCAAGGCTGAAACCTCTGGGCCATCTTGCAAGTACCATATAACATCGTTATTTTTGAATTTTTTATTCATTCTTTGAGAATTTCATACAATGTATTCTGATCATTTTCACCCCTCTGCCAACTTTTTCCAGACCCAATACCCTTCCCTTCCCACCTGTGGTAGTTTGAACAAGAATGCCACCTCCCATTGGCTCATATATTTGAATGATTGGCCTCCAGTTGGTAGAACTATTTGGGAAGGATTAGGAGGTGTGGTCTTTGGAGGAGATATGTCAGTAGGGGTGAGCTTGGAGATTTCAAAGTCCCACATCATTCCAAGTTTTCTCTCTCTCTCTCTCTCTCTCTCTCTCTCTCTCTCTCTCTCTCTCTCTCTCTCTCTCTCTGCCTCTAACTTGCTAATAGGATGTAACCTCTTAGCTACTGCTCCAGTGCCATGCCTGCCTGCCTGCTGCCATGCTCCCTACCATGAAGGTATGGACTAGCTCTCTGGAACTGTGAGGACAAAGTTAAACACTTTCTAAGTTGCCTTGTTCATGGTGTCTTAGCAGTAGAAAAATAAACAGGACACCACCCAACTTTGTATCCTCTTCTTCTGTTTTTTAAACCTATGAAATCCAATTTAAGCTGCCCAAATGTTATTGTATATGTGGCCTTCCACTGGAGTGTGATTGATCTCTCAGGAGCCACACCCTGAGAGAAAACTAACACTTCTTTTCCTACATGCTATTAATTGCCAATAGCTCCTCAGCTTGGGGTAGGACTCCTTGTCCACCTCCCCTCTCCATACTGGGATTTTGTCTAACATGAGCTTATGCACATCTTGATGAAGATCCCATATGCAGCTTAGCTATTCATCTGAGAGTCAGGAAACATTTTGGGGGGGAGAAGAAGGAAGGAAGGAAGGAAGGAAGGAAGGAAGGAAGGAAGGAAGGAAGGAAGGAAGGAAGGGAGGGAAAGGGGAAGGGGAAGGGGAAGGAAGGAAAAAAAGTAAAGAACTAATATTTCACAAGCCTCCAATGAATTAATTTCCTCCTCAACTTAAAATTTTCACTATCTCTGAATCCTGCCATGGGCAGGGAACAAAGATTTTTCTACATGGGCTTTTTGGAAACATTCCAGGTTCAAGGCAGAGCTGAAGGTTAATAACAAAATCTATAATTTCATATATGTTCTTTCTTCTCCCAGATTCTTTTCTGTCCAGGAAATAAATGTGGTTTATTTTCAAATAACAGGCAACAGTAACATATTCTTGGATATTAGTAGCAATGCACAACGTAAAATGATTTTTAAAAAGATGTCCTCTAATATCCAACAATGATAAAATCTAGTCTGAGGAATAGCTCTGCAATTGTAGTTTCTAGTATACATTGCCAAAAGTATACATCTTAACCAACATAACACAAGGCAAAAATATAGATTCTATAATAAGAATATAGAATAAAAAATTGAAAGTCAGATTCACCTAGCAATAGGTGAGATGATAAGATTTTTACTCAGTGATAGGAACCTGGTTGAGTGAGAAAATTAGCAGGAACAGTAGTGCTAAAGCTAAGATTAAGGGAGTTCCCTAATGCAGAAAACAAAAATGTTCCAGAGGCAAAAAATATAGTGATAATGTAGGTTCTCAAAAATATGGCAAAATAAACTCCTTTCTACTTTTCTTCCCTTAGCATTTATATAATCTACAAACACTTGCTGCATGCTGACGTTTGCCTTTAAGATACTTAGTGGGGCACACAACTTAGCCAAGAGAATAAAAGTTGCATAATTAGTGGAAGTATAATTACTTTAGCCCGATATCTTGGGAAAAATAATTCCCACCCAGCAGAGCTACCAAACTTAAATCACATGGTACTTTGCATTTACTAATAATAGATACAGTAGTATTAGAAAAACTGCAGGGCAGTAGTGGTAAATGCCTTTAATCCCAGCACTGGGGAGGCAGAGGCAGACAGGTCTCTGAGTTGGAGGCCAGCCTGGTCTACAGAGCAAGTTCCAGGCCAGCCAGGACTACACAGGGAAACCCTGTCTCAAAAAACCAAAATAACGATAATAAAAAAAAGACTATGAACTTCCTAGACATTATTTGCCATGTAATTTTAAAACTCCTTCGATCTTCTTTTATTACAGATTTCTATTTAATTTATTTAAATTTTTCATACAATAATTTGATCAGATGTTTTCCCTTCCTCTAACTCTTCCAAGATCCTACTCACCAAACTTAATATTCTTTCTCTCTTTCAAAAATAAAAGACAAAAAACCCATTAAGACAAAATATCAAAATGAAAAGTACATAAAAACCATAGAGTCTGTTCTGTGCTGGCCAACTGCTCCTGGGCATGAGGCTTGCCCTGCAGTGTGGCTGATATAGCTTTATAAGAAATAAAATTATGTAAATTAATAAATATAACAATATGTTATTTTGTTTGTAACATTATATATGGTATGTAATAGTAGTACACAAATAGTAAAAGTGTATGTAGCCATATAGAATAATGTTTCATTGCGCCATAGTATACCGTTATTTTGTACAACCAAAATATACTAATGAAAAGAGGGGAAGAATACTTCTAGATCTAGATGGAATGCAGTAGTATAAATCTGAAGCTGATTCTAAAAAATTAAGCACACATGACATCTTAGAGAAATCTGTAAAATAATTCAAAAGAATTCAAGAGACTGGTGATGCCACTCAGTGGCTGGAGTACTAGCCTAGCCTGTACTGGGCTGGATCCCCAGTAACATATAAAACCTGGCTGGTGACACAAGCCTATAAACCCAGAACTCAGGAGACAGAAGCCAGAAGATGCAAAGTTAAAAGTCATTTTTGGCTGGATAGGAAGCTCAGGGAAAGTCTAGAGTACATGAGACTCAATCTCAAAAAGAATTAATCAAAATATATGACAGTTTGTTAGTTTATAAAATCACAAGTTTTCTCTCATAAGCAAAATATTTAAATTTATGTATTATACATTTACACACGGGTAGAAATACCATGAAGTACAAAGAAAGCTATGAAAGGAGAGGAATTTATCATAATAGAGGGGGAGAGGGAAAAAGAGAGACTAATGTGGCACACATTATGCATGAATTAGAAGGGGGATTATTTGGAGGAAGGAAGGAATGGGGTCCAGTAATAAGAAATGTAGGAGGATGGGAAAGGGCAGTGACGGAGGAGGAGAAATAAGATCAAATAATGACACACGCACACACACACACACACACACACACACACACACACACATATATATATATATATATATATGAACGTATCATAAAGAAACACTAGTTTCTATTCTCAACTAAAGAAGAAACAGGGGGAAAAGATTTGCACTAAATGAAAGAAAAGAAAGAGGAAGAAAAGGAAGGAAGGAAGGGAGGGAAAGAAAAGGACAGAGAAAAGGTAGATGTGGTTGTGATTCCTAGTTCAAAACTTAAGTACAGATTTTCTTGTCTGATTGTAGACTGTTAGAAAACTTTTTACTTAGTAGAGCTCATGGGAGAAAATGTTTCTCCTCACACCAGACTTGAACAACTGATGCATTGTCCTCCCAGAAAGGAGTTGCTGTCAACAAGCCAAGGCCCTGGCTGGCCATGCTCTCCCACATAGCTGCCTCCGTGGCCCAGTTGCCTGGATTTAGTAACCTCTCTCAGGTATATTTGGCAGAAACATTTGTCAGGGACTCTTGTTGAAATCTTTTGCGAGAGATGGGAAAGGAATGTTTTTCACATTTCTAAATAAGCACTCACATTTTCACTCCAGCATTCGGTTCTGCTTTCTTTTGGCATTTGTGAGACAACACCCTCCGCCCCCTGTCTTTGTTCATCCATCCAACCCTCAACTGGTGATGTTCCCTGAACAAAAAAAAAAAAAAAAAAAGAACACAGAGTGGCCAGAATTTTCTCCACATATGTGATTCGCTTATTGCATTGAGCAATTAAAACCTTGATTGTTTTTCTCATTTCGGCTCATTGTCTCAAACAGATATTCTGACACCTCGTAGCTCAGCTCTCTCTCCTGCTCAGTTTAACTCCTGACAAATGGGTTCAATGATCCCCTGGCACCCAGTGACATTCAGAAACAACTTGAAGTTTGCAGAGTCCCTTTGGGAAGTGTTAGAATTTGCAGAGCATCCCAGGAGGGTGCTAATTGATTTCATTTCCATGAGCCTGAGGGTTCTGTGGGCCACTTTACTAGCTATGTATCTAACCTTAGCAAGTATTAGAGGAAACTATGGGACATTCAAAGGTGTTACTAGATGTTTGAATAAGCATTTATGTTCCAAAATATCTTTTTCTTTAATCTTGGACACTTTAATCTTGGACACAACTGAGCTCTACTGGTCAGTTAGAGAAGCCATCCAATGAAAATATTTAAAAAAAACTCAGTGAAGCATTGTCATAACTCCTGTATAAGACAATGACAGTAGGGCCAGAAATGGGAGAGTGTGGGTTCCCTCATGAATGGAGTAACTGTAAATTTGTCTCTGGTGTAAACAAACACCTTGCAATACAGCAAGTTGCCATAACTTCAAGAGGAAAAAGACCTGTAGTACCCAAGAGCCCTGAAGAGCATTTAGAAACTTCACTTGATCTGCTCTAATCCCTTTAGAAGTAACCCTGCTAGAGGTAATAAGGCTGTGCACGTTGCTAGGAACAGCCTCCTTTACAGTGCCCTAACAGCAACCTTAGCCATGACAACAGAATGTAAACAGCAGGGGAAGAGCAGCTGTAGCCATCTGGATGTTGCCTCTCTCAAGGGAAGTCCAGGCTCTGCTTCAACTGTTCTTTTGCATGGTCCTGACAGTTCTAGCCAAGAAACAGCTGCTTGCCTCAGCCCCTAGTCCTGCGCCCTGTCTCTGCCAAAGCCAGCCAGTTGGTCCCACTTGATTTTACAAATAGGCAGCACCTGTGATTGATGCATAACGTGATCTTTGTGCCCTTCCCTGTAAACCTAGGGGTTCTTTGTGTCCCTCCCTGGAAGCCTAGGGGTAGATTAAAAGGCCTAACAGTTATTTGGGCTTTTTGCAATTTTCTACTTTCCTGAACCCTGCAATTGAAATATATATATATATATGAAAACATCCACTCTTAAATACTAATGAGAATTGGAACAGTTAGGGCCACTTTAAGTGAGAAATGGAAAATTGTAAACTTGTATAACTCACCAATTATAGCTAATGGCTTGGCCATTTGACCAGGACACTTGCAAGCCTTAATTGGCACATAAAACAGACAATTCATTAAGATAAAAATCATTGCTGTTCCTAATAAGATCTTTGGTAGCAGTACAGATGCTCAACCAGAACATTTATGTTGACAAGGTGAAACAGTTGATGAGCAAGATGGGGTTGACAACTAAATACGGAGGCTGAAGTGCCTTCTGCCCCAGAACAAATGGATATGTGAGCTTAACTCCTTCTGACTCCATGAAGGATGCCTTATATAAATTCAGGCATCAAACTGGGTGATGAAGTCTTCAGCAACAACATCTTACCATAAAGTTTTGGAGGGCGATCAAGAGTAATAGCAACAATCTGTAATGGGGGGGGGGTGCTATGTGACCTCATTGGCAAAGACTGTGAAAAGAGGTAACTTATACCTGGCAGTGAGCTTTTCTCTACCCTTATCAGAGAATCTTGTTTCTGTGATAGATGACAATCAATACAGAGACCAACAACTGGTCGACGTGCAGAGAATGAGATACTGTGCTGTTCTCAGCTCTAATGGGACATCTATATCGCACCTCCTCCTTCCAAGGCTCAGGAATCATCACCGACAGAGGTCAGAAAGATTGTGACAGTCAGAGGGAGTGAATATAGTGAAAAAAGTGTTTAACAGATGTGACAATGAAGTTACACACATGAAATCCCAATGGCTAGGATTGCATGCTTACAATATACATAAGATCATGCCAGCCAAAATCCCAGCATGGATAGTGGAGAGCCTCATAAAGTCATGTTTTTATCTGAAGAGCTATTGGCTACTGAGAGAGGGAGAGTTAGTTCTTTTTCTTCCGAGAAGCAGGCCCTGGAAGGCTATTCATGCTCCAGTAGATAGCCCAACACCCATGCACATATAGGTAGCACTCAATGGACTCAGTGGGCATTAAATTCAAAATAATTTAATGAAGAGAGAGAACACATGCAGCTGGAGTGATATGTCATCAATTAAGAGCATGTCCTGCTCTCACATAGGACTGAGGTTTGCCTCTCAACACCCACCTGGTGGCTCACAGCAATCTGTAACTCACTGATGCACATACATGCAGGCAGGCAAACACTAATATTCATGAAATAAAAATAAAACAATTAAAAGAGAGCACATGAAGTTTGGAGGGAAAAGTAGAGCTATGGGGCAGGAATTAAAGGGAGGGAATGGGGTTGGGTTGAATCCAAATATATTTATGCATGAATGGATATTATATAAAATACATTTAAAGAAAAATAAAAAGAAAATAATTCAGAAACAATGAAAAATGTAAGAAAAGGGAGAGATATTTAAACATCATCCCTAAGTTTTCCTGTAATGGCTTTTGTTACTAAAATGACAAAGTAGCATGGAACATATGCCCTATCTCTGAAAATATGCCACCCTAGCTTGTACCAAAACCTGTCATGGATAGATGAAGCAAGCTGATCAGGATATTGTTAACAAGCTATTCACATTGAACCAGTGAGCCCATATAAGAGTATTCGCTGGACCTTAAAAGTAGCTGACATTTTTTCCTAGGTTAAAAACATTACCTGTCCATCCATTGTGCTCTTAATACACACGTCTTATAATGTCAATGAACTGCAATTTATAAACAAAGATGTGGTCACAGATTCATACTTATTTGGTTACCTTTGCTTTTATGCACACTTATATTCCTAGTCCAGTTACCTTCACCTAGAAGCTTCTTTACTGGAGGCCTTCAACTTAGAGCTACCTCTGGTACTTCTGGCTTAACATCTTTAAGAAGGATAGGAGTTCTCAACTGTTTCCCAATTCTGGCTCTTTAATAATTATTTTTCTACTGCTAGCTTTTCTCTCTCCCCATTCCTTTGGCTCCAAGGTCCGTAAATAAGCAGTAATCTTGTTCAGGGTTTCCTGAACACTGAAAAATTCCTATGGATGAACTGACCCATTTGTATTTTGACTCGTGCCATTCTACAGAAAAAATTGAACTGAGTTCTTTGTCAAATCTGTCCTCTTTCAATAAGCAGTCAAAGACTATGCAGTAACCTTAATTTTGGTTTATTGTCTTCATCATCTATTCTGATACCTGTCAATTCAATACCCTCTCCAACACAGCTAAGCTCCTAACATAAAAATACTTAAGAAAACAAAAATGTCATTATAAAATATTCACATAATATCAAAATGTTACTGAAACAAAACTAAAGAAAAAACATACAGAAAATGATGGAAACTGGCATACATAAATCCAACATACCAATAAGAACATTAAATATAAATGTAGTAAATATTTTAAACAAAAGGCAGTGATTCTTAGACTAGAGAGCACACAGTCTAATCTTGTTATCTATAAGAGAGTTTAGAATTAAAGATTCGCATAGACTGAGAGTAACAGAATAGAAACTGATGAAACATACAAATATCAAGCATAAGAAATTGATAAGAACTATATTGGTAAGAGACAAAATAGAATTTCAACAAAAATATTTACTAGAGACAACTCCACCTAGGGAAGCCCCTCATATCATATTATGTATACTTACTTTCTCTCTTAGAGTATCTTTTTTTCTAATAAATCTATCTTTGCTTCAAAATGTAACTAAATTAGAAAACCTTATAAAATAAAGTACAATAATTGTGAACAGATCGACAAATACGTAAATCAAATTCTGAGATGAATTAAGGGAGAGATAGAAATTTCAACAACAAAGGTTGGAGAATTTAATATTTTAGTATCACATAGTACAATTAGGCAATATATTGGAAGAAAGATAAATATTTAAGCAAAACCAGATTGGTCTGGAGAAATAGCAGTGGTTAAGAACACTGGCTGCTCTTCTGGAAAACCCAGGCTCAGATGCTAGCACCCACATCTCATTAAAAATGGCACATAAGGTTGATCTTTGGGCTCTGTTCACATGATCACATACTAAGACTGGCAGACACACACAAAAACACATTCACATCCACATATCTGCAAATAAATTTTTGAATTGAGTATTTAAAAACAAGAATCAATATAACCAAAGACCTATTCTTGGAACAAATTATCTATTAAATCAATAAAAAGTAAAATAAATACAGCAATGTAAGAGATAAGGGGAGAGGAGAGAGAATAATCAGATTATTAGAATCTTAAAAAGAAAAATATTATACTGTTTATTCAAAAATGGAAAGAATTGTCATTGACTTTGGGAAGCAGTTTAGTGTATGGTGATACTAACCTATTTCTGTCATTTGATTTTGGTTGTTGGTTTAGTTCATTACAATCCACATGGATAATGAGAGTTTGGTGGAACTTATGGAACTTAGAGAGGTCCATATAAGCAGCAATAGGAGACATAATACACCATTAAAGATGTTAGCATTCTTATCAGCTTTCTAAGAGAATTCATGTGTATCTCCTGATGCTTGAATTACCTTAGAATATGTCTTGCTGGTAGTATGTTCTGTGTCTACTTAGGAACAGTGCCTATGTGGATTATCAAACCAATGTAGAGCTGACCCAAATAGAATGTAGCAATTAATCTCAAACTAGAATACCTTAACACTGTGTTACATGCATCCATATGTTGTAGAGTTGAACACAGGTGAACTTTATATTGTCAGTTTGAAAGGCATCTATAATATGAATCATTCTTTTTCATTACTGATAATAACATCATACCTTGAACCTCTTCTTGAAGCACTCAGAGTACTGTCCTATCCAGAATGATACATTGTCTTCTGTATCTGTACAGCAATTTGATCATTATTTCCTTGGTTTGGTGTTTTTGTCCTAGAGTATTGTGCATGAATCCTCATTTACTTTCATTACTGTGGATGATATTATGGCACTAAATCCATGACTCCACATTAATTCCCTTTCACATTTTTAATGGGAAGTAGTCTGGCCTTAGAAGATATCCAGGTTGAACAAGGATATGTTTGTGGTTGTTATTGTTTGACTTATTTATCATGCTTGACTTAATTACTCTAGTCAAAGGGAACAATGTAACTAACATAGCAGTTTAGGTTTAACACTGCATAGCTGTGGAACTTTACTCCAGTCCCAACCTGAAACTGATATTTTATGTTGTGTCCTCAAAATTTAGTGTGTGAAAACAAAGTGAAATTAGATTGGCTTCTTTCACATATTGTTGCCATCTATGACATTTTGGAATCTTCCTCTTTCCCCCTTTCACGGACAAAACTTGAATTGGAAATTCCAGCTACCACCTGGCTGTTTTATTGCACTCAATGAAGAGGATCAGTAAACAAAGCAAAGAGTCACTATGCTGAAGTGACAAAAAGGACCTGATGACTATGGTGAATTTGGGTTACTGCCACATGATAAGGAAAGGGAAGAAACCAAGAGAATCATTCAAACAATGTTTATCACTTCAGTTTCTAATAATGATAATCAGGAAGTAAGGGCACCATATATTGACAAAGGGAAGAGAAGGAACATTTCAGACGCTGAGGATAATAAGCTGAATCAAACCTCAGGAAAGATATATGTAAATATTATTACTTCATGGGATTGTCTATTAACCCTCTTGCATAGTCTTTGCAATAAACATGACTTAGACTGATGAGCACAAGGAGACCAAGCAATTCACTGTGCTGTCCTGATATAGTAGTCATTCTTTTTTCATTCTGTTTCCTGGTCCCATGTTGCTGAAACACTACATAAATAAAAATTAAGTAATACAGCAAGGTAAGTAAACCTGACCATTTAAGATGAATAGGATAGTAGAAGAAGATAATTAAGGGAAGGAAGGCTATATATAAATAATTGTGATTACCAAATCAGCTCCAAACCTTTAGACTGAAAAGGACATCAGTGGCCATGCTAACATGGAAGGGGAAATCTCAAGAGGCACTAACCCCACACAAAGAACTACAGGCAACTAAGGAATGCACAGAGAGGGAGAAATAGTCTTATCCAGGGAAGAACATAGCAATTGGTTATTCAATAACAAATGATCAGCCCTGAAAACATAAATCATATATATATATATATATATATGTGTGTGTGTGTGTCTGTGTGTGTGTGTGTCTGTGTGTGTGTGTATCTTCATATATAGAGAGATATAGATATATATACACACACACGTATACACACGCACGCACACACAGACACACACACACACGTGCACACACACAAATAACATTATATAGACTAAAAAGGCTGTATTTATATATTCAGGAATATAAAAATTTAAGAAAAAGAAGCCAGAGGCCCTGGATTTGAGAGAGAGCAAGGGAGGGGGATACATGAGAGGGATTGCAGAGGGAAAGGGGTAAATGATGTAACTATACTTAATTTCAAAAGATAAAAAATAAGATATAAAAATTCTTTGAACTAAATAGTTTTATCTCCCCTTCATGTTAGTACTAGTATACCTATATTATTCTCATACTGATTCATATTTATATGTGCTTTTTAACTTAATTTTGGGGCATATCAAAGGAGACTTGGAGGAGGCATGGGCAGTACACCCAAACAGATGAAAGGGATATTTCAGTTTATTCAGGATGCCAAGAATGTGCCATTGACTGGGTGCTTTTATTCAACAAACATGCACTTCTCAGAGCTCTACAGGCTAAGAAGACCAACTTCGAGATTCTAAATGATTCACTGTGGGAGAGAAAATACTTTCAGGTTTATCTTTAGTGGCTTCTCCTTATATCCTCATAGGGAAGTGGCCACTTCCAAGCCTCATTTGAAAGGACATTAGTCCCACTCATGAGAGCTCTGCAACCATGACCTTATACCACTCCTAAAGATGCATCACTTACTATCATTACCTCAAGGGATAGGATTTAAAAATTAAAGTTTAGGGGAACACAAACACACAGACTAAAACAGGAACTTTATTAAAAACTGTTTTTTGGAAAGTCTTTACATTTCTAGTGGTGTGTGGGAAGGTAGCATCCTAAAAAGTAGGATGATTTTCCTCTTTTCTATGCTAGGAAATGAAATATGCATTAAAGTGATGCATTTGTGTGCCACAGTTACAGGGCTGTTCTGTGAGACACTGAGACATCTGGAAAGTGAACTCTGGCTAAGTTCAACTACAGATCCCAGATAGCTTTCCTTTCTCTGGATGTTTCTCATTAGGGTTAGTCACAACAAAAATTCTTCTAAGTTTTAGAAGCCATAAGTGAAACAGTAGCTATGATTTATTGTTTGAACGATGATATAGGTCCAGACTCCTCTTAGCTCTCTGCTGGTCTACCTCAATGCCAATGGTAGTGGTTATTTTCATTGCTATAGCTATCAGGATTCACTGGTTCCAGGTTCTATAACTTCTTTGCCAGGTTCAGAGTGGGGTGGGGAATACAAACATTTCTCCTGTGGGTTCCATATGGCAGTAAACCTGTTTGCCTAGAGATGGACAAAATCCCACTGAGGAAAAGAGTTTCTGTCCTTGCATGTCCCGTTTTCCTTCCTTTCCTCCATTTCATATTCACTCGTTGACCCCATTTCCTGTGAGTGGAGGCTCATACTGGGTTCTAAGGAAGCGGCTATACCAATATTGTTTTGACCAGTTCCCATTGAAGTATGTAGTCAAATATCTGCAGTGATTTCCTTCTTGCAGAGAGAAACTATCTTAGTCCATTTGTGCTGCTATAACAAGATGCCATAGACAAGGTAATTTAAAAAATAATCATATTTCTTATTTCTTAGTATTCTGGTGGCTGGGAGTCCAAGATTAAGTCACTGGTAGTTGTTATGTCCTATAGAGTTTCTGCTTGCATGATTGTACTATTTCACCTTCCAGGGGGATCAATATTGTATCTTCATTTTATAAAGCCCTAAACTTTCCTTACAGGGAGCCCTTATGATCTCATGACCTACTAATATGACCGTCGATATTGTTGTGTTGATAATTAAGCTTAAATATGAACTTTGGTGGAGACAGAAACACTCAGGTCATAGCAGTGAATCAAGTAATTTCCCAGACAACAATCACATTTTGAAGAGACCAGGGTGAGCCTTGTGTTCCACACTTGGGGCTCTTTGGCCTCTTTGACCTCTTTGACTTCTCTGAAGTCCAACTTAAGTACTTATTTCTATATCCCTCTCATTACACTATCCTGATTGTTTTCCAAATAATTTTTTATTACTTGAAATGAAAATATGATCACATTATGTCCCCCTTCCCTTTCCCCCTTTCTAGCCCCTCCTGTATATACTTCCATTTTGCTATCTCTCATATCTGTGACCTCTTTCTTCTAAGTTGTTGATATATAATCCTAAATACATAAATACAACCTGCTCAGTCCATGTAATGTTACTTGTATATAACACAAGAAAAGAACTACAAGCAACTAAGGAGTGCCAGAATGGGAGAATCAGTCTTCTCTAGGGAAGAGCCCTCAATCCTGATATTTTATAGACAATATACAACATATTACAATCCTTATGCCACAGACTACTTTAGGTCAACCTTTGCTCCTACTGTGATTTTGAAAAATCACAAAAAAAAGCTCACCCCACAGTATGCTTTCAGCCTCTAACACTATCTCTCATCAAAGGTGAAGAAAGTATAGTTGGGCCCACTGGGGACATATGTATTTGGCTAATTAGATTTCTACATTATCTTTGATATTTATGTGTTTTATGAAAACATCATGTTTCTTTTTGGAGTGGGAGAGTACACCAAATTGTTATTAACTCTTAAATTTTGTGGGAGTGATTAAAGAGAGTGGTGGATGTCTTTTTCCTGAAATGTGATATTTTTATGTTTAAAGATTTTCACTATAAATATGAAATGAAGAATGAAACAGAAACAGAAAGCCTTATTTTTGTTAGGTCTTCTTAGAAAGCAGGCCCTTTTAATTTCTGAGATAATTTTCCTCTTCTTGTGTGGAGGATTGATATAAATTCGGCAGTACGACTTAAATACTTTCTGGGTTCTTTTTTTTTTTTCTTTTGTTTTTGTTTTTTCACTTTCAACCATTTGTTCTGATTGTAACTATTTCAACTTTCCATTATTTGACTCTTTTCTGTCTCCTTTATTTACCACTGCTGAGATCTGAGCTATACAATGACTGTGTTTTTAAATTTTTTAATTTTATTTTTTATGTGTATAGGTTTGTTTTGTTGGGGTTTTTTTTGCATGTATGCCTGTGCATCATGTTCCTACAGTACCCAAAGAAATGTGTATCATGTGCCTACACTGCCCAAAGAAACCAGAAGGCAACAGATCTCCTGGAATTGGAGTTACAAACAGTTGTTAGCCACCATGTTAGGTGCTGGGAATCTAACCTGGGTCCTATTGAAGAGCACTCAGTGTTCTTCTGAGCCATCTCTTCAGCCCTCTACAACCGTTTTATGACTATCTATATTGGTATAACCCATGTCAAATAGAAATCAGTGCAGAAAGGCTCATTCATATTGATATGCTATCATTTTGCTAACAATATGAAATTTGACAGTGTTTCTATCACCTTAAAAGGTATCCCAGTACCACAAGGTCTCAAAGGAAAATGATGTGATCCTTAGCACTCCCTATTACTTAAGCACCTTTATCTCTCATTGGACACAATGCATGTCAATCACTAAGTTTCAGCAAATGAGCTTACAGTTCTGGTGACGTATGAGAGGGGAGCATTGTTACTCCCGAAGATTCCGCCCCCTTATACCTGGTCCTCAGCCATCTTTCAGCCAGCCTCTGTAGGCTGCTCCTCCTGGTGCTGTCTTGCCCTCCTTTATAGGTACTACATAGGTACCAATTCCGTCTGCTCACTAGTGGAAAACCTTCAGTGCCGGTCTCACTGCCTCCCAGGAGGTACCTGGGGCCAACAGCCTTCCTCTACTCTGTGGCAGTTAACCAACAACTCGCTTCATCTCCACCAACACCTTCAAAGCTCGAAGTTTCAGTAAAATCTTGACTGGCAGGTATTTTGTGTCATGTCTGCTGTTGCAGAGCAGGAACCTGGAGTACCTGACCAAGAGCAAGAAGGTGGTGGGATGGGGCACGACGCCAGACAAATTGTTTTGCATGTACTGCCAATTGAAGAGGCTGCTGATGACATCGATGGAACTGCAGCATTTCTGGTTTCACAGGCAGTCGTAAGAGCCATTACAGAGGAAGAGTGTGGGCAAGACGAAGTCTGGCCTGATGTTGATGAGATCTGGCCCAGTGTGGAAGAGGTCTGGCCTGAGGTTGAGGACATCTGGCCTGCCATCGAAGAGGTCTGGCCTGATGTTGAAGATGACTGGTATATCTGGAACACCGACCAAGAGAATGAAGATCAGGAAGTAGACGAAGACGACCAGGACTACACTAATGAAGAAGAAGATGACGATGAAGAAGAAGGGGATGAATATGAAGAGGAGGAGGAGAACGAAGGGGAAGATCAGGATGACGATCAGGGGGAGGAGATCATCCTGCATGCCTGTGAGTTCCCCTAAGTAGATTTAGGACCTTATAGAGAGATTTTCTCTTACACACACCATGCCACTAAAGTGTGTACACATGCTTTGAATGACCAAATCGTGTTCACCCCAGACAGTACAAGTAGTAAAGTTCAGTCTCCAAGAGCTCACAGATTCAGGAGAGGGAAGGACTCTAGGGGAGTGGAGTACTCTTCAACAAGTCCAGAATCTGGCAAAGGAAGTATAGAATTGGGAGGGTGAGTGCATAATAGAAGGGGCTATCTCCAGGATGGCTGTCTTGTATAATACCCAAAAAGATATCCTCAGGTACATTGCACAACTCAGAGGTACCTGAGGAATGATTCAAGACAACGGGAACTGCTTCTAGAAAACTGCTTTTACAATTGTTAATTATCTCTTATTCTTCCTACAGATTGAAGGCAAAGGAAGCCATGGATGAAGATAACATCAATGAATTGTTTATGGGTTTGAGATCTTCTAACATTCATTCACACGTGACAAATTGTCATCAGTGATCTGGATAGGAAAATCTTCATCCAAAGATGTACACTGAACTTCCCCCACCATTTAAGTGTTCTTTAAGTTAAAAATAAAAACCATTTGAAATGAATAAATGGAAGAGTTTTTGTGTCAATAATACTAACTCAAATCTATTGACGTATATTTGTGTTTGTTTTAGCCTACCAGTCATTGAAGTGGATCCCGTTTAACTAAAGTCCTCTTATTACATTCTCAATAAATTCCATTATTAAGTTTAAATCACTTATAAAAACAGAAATGGAGGTCTGGCATAGTCTGAATTTTATTCACAGAAGCTGACAAGTGGCTCAGTTTGTCTGGAAGTAAGATGAGGCTGATGAACACACAGAGCAGCAGCAGTACCTGGGAATTTGTTAGCAATGGGGACTCTATAGCTTCATTCAAGAGTTAATAGTAAATTTTCAAATCGCTCTGACAGAGCCTCTGAAGACCTTTAGTTTATGCTTGATTGCAATATAGCTTGAAAACTGCTGATTTAGAGTAATGCTTCACTACGTTTGAACCATCATTAGATCACTGAATTGAGACCCTTTAAAATCAATTGAACAAAAAATAAATACTTGATGCTGGATGAGGGGTGGTGCAAGGAGATACTACAATTCTCAGAGCTCTAAGACACAGAGAAAGGCCTAAAAAGGCAAATATTGGATGGTGTACTTGGGAAAAATAAGGGAAAAACCTAATTTCTGGATACATTATAAACATGCATATAAAGTTTAAAAACATAGAATAATAACAATATATATATATATATATATACATATTTAGCAAAGTGAAATGTGTGATGCATGCTTATGCAGCAGGCAAAGAATCTTATATGAGAACAATATCTATTTAGAATTACTAGATATAGATTTTAAGGAAAGAGGTTTTAATTGGGAAGGGGCATATGAAGAGCTTCAATTGTATTATTGTACTTAGGGACAAACAGACCTTCAGTTTAGACAATCAAGTATTTGTTTTTAATTTTTCAAATTTAACTTTTGGTAATTTCATAAATATATACAGTATCTTTAAATCATATCTACATTCCACTCTTCACTTCCACCTTCTTACAGGATCCCCAACATCCCTCTACTAACTTCAAGTCTTCTATTTTTCTTACTTGTGAGTAATGGGGCCATCTACTGGAGCTTGGGCAACCTGTCAACTGTCCACACCCTAAAGAAACCAATTATATCTCCCCTAACATTCATCAACTGCCAGTAGCTCCGCAGCTAGGAGTGGGGAACTGGTGAGTCCTTCACTATCCGTGCTGGACTTTTTACTGCCTTAATTTGTGCATGTCTTTCTCAGGCAACCATAGCTGCTATGGGTTCATGATTGCAATGGATCACATGTCTAGAAGATACGTTTCACAGTAGCAGTGCTCTTTAATATCTAGCTCTTATAAGCTTTCTGCCCTCTCTTCCATAATATCCTCTAAGCCTTGAGTGGAGAAGAGAATGGGATATAATTCTCCCATTTAGTGCTGACCACTCGATAGTCACTCCTCATAACTTTGACCTGTTGAAAGTCTCTGTGTTACCGACCATCCATTACAAAAATAAGCTTCTCTGATGCGGGGTAAGAGCTATCCTAATCAATGGGCATGAAGGTAAGTATTTAGAAGATGATTTGATACTCTGCCCATTTAACAAAGTAATAGTAGTAGGTTTTCCCCTGGGGCCTATGACCTCCCCAGTCATGGGTTCTTGGCCAGGTTTATAACATCAAGCATTCATCCCTCTATAAAGTGGGTTTTAATTCCAATTACAAAGCTGTGAGTTGCCACGATAACATTCATGCTACTTCTGCACCAAGGAACATACCTAGCCAGATCAGTAATTATTGTAGCTAACAGGATTCACTGCTGGGAAAGGTTGTTGATGACTTTTCTCTCCTAGAAACCTGCATGGCACCTTCTAGCACTATGTAAGCTAGCCAGATGGGAGGAAGCTTCCAGGTCAATATCACCTTAGGCTTTGTTTTTGTATGTTTTGTTTCATTTTTTATGTCCAATACCAAAGTGTGTGATGTCTTCAACAGTAGGGACTACCATTGAGTTCTGGTGGATGACCAAGAGCAATGGCAATAGCCTGAATTAATTCAGGAGTCTCCAGAATGCCTATGACCACAACTTGTAGAGATTTCACACTTGGCACTAGGCTTTTGTTTGATTCCCTACTGCTTCTCAAAGTAGCATTATTCCCCAGGGTAACTCCAATTAAACTATTTTTGGCATATGTATTTTAGGAGGCTTTTAAAATAATAGATTTCTATAAGGTTTTTCAAGCATCCTTGGTGACAGCAATGCCCTCCATTATAATAACCTGTGCCCTATTCTCTCATCCACCCACTCCCAACTTAAACTTTCCCCCAGTATTCTCTTTTCTTTCTTCATACAAACTATACTCTACTGTCATCCTTCCTTAATCTCTTTCTCACCCTATTCCATGATCACTTCTTCTTGTTTCTGGGCTTCTACACGTATTCCAAGTTAAATATGCAAATCTGAAACTTTGATGGCAGAAGTCACACATGAGAGACAACATAAAGCATTTGTCCTTCTGATCCTGGGTAACTTACTCATCAGTATATTTTCAGTTTCATTCATTTACCTGGAGATTTCATAATTTTATTTTATTCATTTATGAATAAGATTTATTTGTATGTAGGTACCACATTTCATTATCATCAGTTGATGACTATTAGGCTGTTTCCATTTCCCGGCTATTGTGAATAGAGCAGCAATGAACATGGATGAGCAAGTATCTTTGTTGCAAGATGAAGAGTCTTTTGGATATATGTCCAGGAGTGCTATAGCTTGTACATATGTTAAATCTATTTCTAGATTTCTGAGGAAACTCCATATTGATTTCCATAGTGTCTGCATCATTTTACATACTCACTAACAGAGAATGAGGACTGCTTTTTTCCCCACAGTCTCACCAGCATCTGTTATCTTTTGATTTTTAATCATTTTTTAAGCCATTTTAACTGGAGTAACAAAAAAATGAATTTTTAATTGGCACTTCTCTGATTCCTAAGATATTGAACACTTTTTAGGATATTTCTTAACATTTTGTGTTTATTCTTTTGAGAATTCTGTTAAGATTTATAGCCTACTTTTTGACTGAGTTGTTTGTTTTCATGATTTTTTTTTTACTTCTTTGTTAATTCTAGATGTTAATCTTCTAACAGATATATGTCTGGAAAGGGTTTCTTTTGGAATTCCGTGGGCTGTATCCTTTGCTGCAATTCTGTGGGCTTCACTTTCACTCAACTGACTGTATCCTTTGCTGTACAGAGGCTTTTCCATTTCATAAGGCCACAATTTTTACAGTGAATTCAAAGTTTTTATTGTAGCAGTTTTCACCTATTTGGTTAGGCTTATTCTATGGTATTTTAAGAGTACTGTGAATGGGACTGTTTCCCCATATCTTGTTAAGTGTGCTTGTTATTGGTATATAGAAAGGCTACTAATTTTTGTAACTTAATTTTATGTGTCTGTTACTTCCTTCAATTGTCTTATTGCTCTAGCAAGGACTTAAAGCACTGTTTTGAACAGGAATGGAGACACTGAACTGTCCTATCTTGTTCCTGATTTTAATTGAATTGTTTCCAGTTTTTTTCCATTTAGGATGATGTTGGTTATGGGTTTGTTATACATAAACTGTTATGTTCATGTATATTCCCTTCAGGCCTATTTCTCTAGGACATTTATCGTGATATTATGTTTCATTTTTGTCAAGAATATCATGTGATTTTGATCTTTAAGTCCACTCAGATGGTTTATTACCTTACTAACATGTTTATATTAAATCAACCCTGCATCACTACCAACTTGATCATGGTAGATGATTTGTTTTATGCTTGCCTGAAATTTTTTGCATCTATGTTTGTAAGTGGTAGTGACCTTTTGTTTCCTTTAGCTGGTGTTAGTATTAGAGTAATACTGGTTTCATAGAACAAGTTTGGAAGTGTTCCTCATATTTATAATTTTTTGAATAATTGGAGAAATATTCCTTGTAGTTCTTTAGGTCTGGTAAATTTTTTCTCTGAATCCATCTGACCCAGCCTGCTTTATTTATTTATCTGTCTGTCTATCTATTGATTGATTGGTTGATTTCAGTCAAGGGTCTTTTTATTACTGTCTCAGTCTCACTTCTTGTTATGGATATGTTTAAATTATTGTTCTCTTCTTGGTTTTAATTTGGTGGTTAAGGTGTATTTAGAAATTAATTAATTTATCTATTTCGTTTAGGTTTTCCAACTTCTTTTTAGTTTGGATGACCTGCCTATTGGTGAAAATGGATTACTGAACTGAGGCTAATAATTTTTTTATTATATCCTAGTGTTTGTTTTTATGAAGTTGGATACACAGTTTTTATGTGTATGGGGTAATAATTTTAATATCCTCTTGGTGAACTGTTCTCTAAATAAGAATTAAGTAAGCATCTTTTGCTTAGCTTTGGATTGAAATAAGATACTATAGAAATCAATATAGCAGTTCCTCCTAAAGCTAGGAATAGATCCACCTCAAGATCTAGCTATATCACCCTTGGGCACATACCTAAAGGAATCTACATCCTATTACATGAACATTCATGCATGTTCTTTGCTACTCTATTCATAATAGTCAGAAATTGGAAACAGCCTAGATGTTCATCAACGGATGAATGGATGGAAAAATGTGGTACATTTACACAATGAAATATTACTCAGCTATTTAAAAAAATCAAATCATGAAATTCACCGATAAATTGATGAAGTTAGAAAAGAATCACCCTGAGTTAGGTAACCCAGACCCTAAAAACAAACATGGCTTGTATTAGCTTATATGTAGATATTAGTTATTAAGTCTTCAATAAGCAGGCTACAATACATACAACTGCAGAGGTCAGTTATAGAGTAAGAGACTAGGGGGAAGGAAAGGATCTCCCTAAAAGGGTGAAATAGAATAGACAGTTATACATAGGTACAGAAGTGAGGGGAGAGACTGGAATGGGAGGATCAAGTGGGAGGAAAATAGGAGTGTGGGTAGAGCACATAAAACTATTTGCCATTTCATGGATCTTATGAGAAACTAACACAGTAAAAGCTTCTTAAAATATATACATATGGAAGAAATCCAAGTGGAATCATTAGAATCATATGGAAAAGAATGCCCCAACTAGACATCCCTCACTACCAAATGAAACTTTCAATGCTGGGGATGCGTTACATCTAATTGAGTTGTTGGCCAAAGGAATGCCATGGAAACCCCAAACAACCTAGGCTATTGCTAAATTTATTGGTTGCTCTCCAAAAAAAAACTGATTTTAAGGCTTTATTCCTGAAGATATCACCTACAAATTATGGAACACAGAGGAATTGAGCTGGTGCCTACCTAAAGCCTTCATCCCTATTGACTGGTATTCAGTGTACTAGAAGGTACTCTGATTACTGCTATAGGAGAAAGGTAAACACCAACCCAGCTACAGTCCTTGTGTTCTGGAGTGGTGACTTGCCTGCAGCAGTGGTACAGAAGTTGTGGAGTAACCAACTACTAGCTGATTCAGCAGTTCTCAACCTTTGGATCACGACTCCTTTGAGAGTCAAACAACTCTCTTACAGGGTTCACCTAAAACCATCTGCATATGAGATATTTACTTTGCAATTTATAACAGTAGCAAGATTACAGTTTTATGAAGTAGCAATGAAAATAATTTTATTGTTGTGGTTACCATAACATGAGGAACTGTATTAAATGGTCACAGAATTAGGAAGGTTGAGAACCACTGAGGAAGATTAGATTAAGGCCCACTTCATGAGATAGAACTAATGTCTAACACTGCTCAGGTGCCTAAGAACATGAGACAAGCCATGGACCTGGGGAAATAAAAACCAAATACTACTGTTCTGCTAAAGCAGGGTTTTGTTCAGCCAACATCAATGAATCATTCTCCTGTAGTAGATAGGAACAAATACAGAAACCCAAAATTTGAAAATATCCAGAGTGTGAGAGAACTTAGAACACACAATCCTAAATGGGATGTCTCCATCAAATCCCCCCTCCTCAGAAATCAGGGAACCCTGAGGAAGTAGAGGCAGACAGACTATAAGATCCAGTGGGGATGGAAGACACTATGGAAACAAGGCCTTCTAGACATAACAGAAATGATGCACATATGAACTTAGAGACTATAGCAGCATGTACAGGGCCCACATAGTTCTAAACCAGATGGGTTCCAAGCACCAAGAGGGAAAAGTGGACACAGGCCCCTGTCCCTAACCCAGAAGTTATTTCCAATGGATGACCACTTACAAATGAAAAAGTAGTTTTCTTGAACAGAATCTCACTAGGTATACAAACAACAAGTAAGGGCAGGTCCCATGCCCAGAAGTAGATGGCCAACACAAAATGAACTCAGTTGTATTTTTGGAGTCTTTCTTTCTTTCTTTCTTTCTTTCTTTCTTTCTTTCTTTCTTTCTTTCTTTCTTTGGTTTGTTTTTGTTTTTTCTCATAATGCTTTGTCTGAGATTTTCTGTATCTTGCAGGTCTTTTGGTTATATATTATGGTTTCTAATTTTTGTTTTTAGGATTTTTGTGTGTGCAACTATGTGTTTCTCTGCATCTGTATGTGTTTCCAGTGGTTTTTCTTTAGCTCTCTTTTTCTGTTTATTTTGTTCTTTTCTGTTTTGTTGTTGTTGTTGTTGTTGTTCTTATTTTATCTTATTTTATTTTTTAGATGCCTGTTTGCTTTTTAATGAAAGGAAGAATGGTACAGATTTGAGTGGGGTGGGAGGTGGGAAGGATCTAGGAGGGGATGTGGTGAGGAAACACAGTAAGAATATATTATAGGAAAAACCTATTTTCAATAAAAGGAATAAATAAATAAATATCTATTTTTGCAGATATTAGAATAGTGATACCTCCCTGCTTCCTGGTTTCATTTGCTTGGAGTAAAAATATGGAAAGAACAAGTCAAATGATCAAATTGTTTACTTGTCTTCAAGCCCTGGTATGTTATTTTTCTATGTAGTAAGGGGTTTATAAGACTTACTGAGTTCTTCATTTGCAGCTACACCTAAGTTTTGGGTTTTTTCTTCAGTATTTCCATCTCTTTACTAAATTCAATAGTCATATCCTGAATTGTCCTTATAATTTTATTCAGCTATTTGTTTGTATTTTCTTGTACTTCAAACACAAGTTTATTCTTTCCTTTTAAAGCTCATGCATTTTTGTACCTTATTTTGATTCCTTGAACACTTGCCTTGAGTTTCTTCTTCGGTTGTTATTTTCAGTGACATTTACTAAGGGACTGATGATCTTTGGAAGAGACATATAGTCTTGGATTTTCATGTTACCTGTGTTTTTGTGGTGGGACTGAGGCACTTCAGGTTATGTTGTTGGTTGTGTCTTCTGAGGTTTTAGCCTTCCAGCCTAAAGTCCCCACATGACTGGGAAGTTTGAGAGAGTCCCAAAGAACAGATCTGGGGGGACTTGGTCTCTTACCAAGGCCTTGTGGACAGGGTCCCAAGGTGGGTCAGAGGGCAGAGTAACTTGCAAAATTTTCAAAGGAACAAAGCTTAAGGGAGCAGTTTTTTACTGAGAAGCATGAGTGTCTTGACAATGAAGTGAAATCAGGGTTTGTCTGGGCAGCCTTGGGAGAGTCACATGGGTGGAGATCAGCATAATGCTTCTCTTGATGGGGCTGGTCATGTGGGTTGGAGACTTGTAAATGCTCTCGGTTAGGTAGGGGCTGATTTGGCCATGTACCTGGGTCAGCTATCTTAAATGAGCCTTGCCTCATGTGTGGGCACTTCCTGAAAATCCTTTGGATAAACTAAATGGGATCAAGGCAAGGGCTGATGTTGTTTTTGGTGTGTGTGTGTGTGTGTGTGTGTGTGTGAGAGAGAGAGAGAGAGAGAGAGAGAGAGAGAGAGAGAGAGAGAGAGACCTAGGAAATATGAGAGAGGTGTACCAAGGATCCATTTTCAGAGGTCCCAGTAAGTGCAGACATGGAGTTTAAGAAGAAATGGGTTTAAGGAGAGGGTATGTTCGTGTAAGGTCTCCAGGAGAACTAGGCAAGAGCAACTGTTGGGGGCACAAGAGCCGAAAGGAGCCTATCAGGAAGCTGAGTAGCCTATGGGGTGAAGGAATGGGACGCAGGGTAGCTAAATGCTGACTCCCTTTGTGTTTGTTTGTTTTGTTTTTCATTTGATCAGCTGTTTACATGTTTTGTTGTCATTTGTTAGTTTGCTTTTGAAACAGGGTCTCATAGAAACTAGGCTGACCAGAGAATAGCTGAGGATGTACAGAGTACAGCTCAGGATGTTCAAAGTATAGCTGAGGATGTTCAGAGTATAGTTGAGGATGTTCAGAGTATAGCTCAGGATGTTCAGAGTATAGATGAGAATGTTCAGAGTATAGCTGAGGATGTTCAGAGTATACCTGAGGATGTTCAGAGTTTACCTGAGGATGTTCAGAGTATAGATGAGGATGTTCACAGTACAGCTGAGGATGTTCAAAGTACAACTGAGGATGTTCAGAGTACAGCTGAGGATGTTCAGAGTACAGCTGAGGATGTTCAGACTATAGCTGAGAATGTTCAGAGTGTAGCTGAGGATGTTCAGAGTATAGCTGAGGATGTTCAGAGTATAGTTGAGGATGTTCAGAGTATAGTTGAGGATGTTCAGAGTACAGGTGAGGATGTTCACAGTATTGCTACGGAAGTTCAGAGTACACTAGAGGATTTTCAGAGTACACCTGAGGATGTTCAGAGTATAGCTGAGGATGTTCACAGTACAGCTGAGGATATTCAGAGTACAGCTGAGGATGTTCGGAGTACAGGTGAGGGTGTTCAGAGTATAGCTGAGGATGTTCAGAGTACAGCTGAGGATGTTCAGAATATACCTAAGAATGTTCAGCATGTAGCTGAGGATGTTCAGAGTACAGCTGAGGATGTTCACAGTATAGTTGAGGATGTTCATAGAACAGCTGAAGATATTCAGAGTACAGCTGAGGATGTTCAGAGAATAGCTGAGGATATTCAGAGTACAGCTGAAGATATTCAGAGTATAGCTGAGGATGTTCAGAGTACAGCTGAGGATGTTCAGAGTACAGCGGAGGATGTTCACAGTATAGCTGATGATGTTCAGAGTATAGTTGAGGATGTTCAGAGTATAGTTGAGGATGTTCACAGTACAGCTGAGGATGTTCATATTACATCCGAGGACGTTCAGAGTACAGGTGAGGATGTTCAGAGTACACCTGAGGATGTTCAGAATATAGCTGAGGATGTTCACAGTACAGCTGAGGATGTTCAGAGTATAGCTGAGGATGTTCAGAGTATAGCTGAGAATGTTCAGAGTATAGCTGAGGATGTTCAGAGTACAGCTGAGGATGTTCACTGTATAGCTGAGGATGTAAAGAGTATAGCAGAGGATGTTCACAATATAGCTGAGGATGTGAAGAGTACATCTGAGGGTGTTCAAAGTACAGCTGACAATGTTCACAGTACAGCTGAGGATGATCAGAGTACAGGTGAGGATGTTCAGAGTACAGCTGAGGATGTTCAGAGTACAGCTGAGTATGTTCAGAGTACAGCTGAGGATGTTCACAGTATAGCTGAGGATGATCCGAATATAGCTGAGGATGTTCAGAGTATAGTTGAGGATGTTCATAGAACAGCTGAAGATATTCAGAGTATAGCTAAGGATGTTCACAGTACAGCTGAGGATGTTCAGAGTATAGCTGAGGATGTTCATAGAACAGCTGAAGATATTCAGAGTACACCTGAGGATGTTCAGAGTATAGCTGAGGATGTTCACAGTACAGCTGAGGATGTTCAGAGTATAGCTGAGGATATTCACAGTATAGCTGAGGATATTCAGAGTACAGCTGAGGATGTTTGGAGTACAGTTGAGGGTGTTCAGAGTATAGCTGAGGATGTTCAGAGTACAGCTGAGGATGTTCAGAATATACCTAAGGATGTTCAGCATGTAGCTGAGGATGTTCAGAGTACAGCTGAGGATGTTCACACTATAGTTGAGGATGTTCAGAATATAGCTGAGGATGTCCAGAGTACAGCTGAGTATGTTCAGAGTGTAGCTGAGGATGTTCACAGTATAGCTGAGGATGTTCAGAGTATAGCTGAGGATGTTCATAGAACAGCTGAAGATATTCAGAGTACAGCTGAGGATGTTCAGAGTACAGCGGAGGATGTTCACAGTATAGCTGATGATGTTCAGAGTATAGTTGAGGATGTTCACAGTACAGCTGAGGATGTTCATATTACATCTGAGGATGTTCAGAGTACAGGTGAGGATGTTCACAGTATAACCTGAGGACGTTCAGAGTACAGGTGAGGATGTTAAGAGTACACCTGATGATGTTCAGAATATAGCTGAGGATGTTCACAGTACAGCTGAGGATATTCAGAGTATAGCTGAGGATGTTCAGAGTATAGCTGAGGATGTTCAGAGTATAGCTGAGGATGTTCAGAGTACAGCTGAGGATATTCACAGTACAGCTGAGGATATTCACGGTACAGCTGAGAATGTTCAGAGTATAGCTGAGGATGTACACAGTATAGCTGAGGATGTTCACATTATAGCTGAGGATGTTCAGAGTACAGATGAGGGTGTTCAGAGTATAGCTGAGGATGTTCAGAGTACAGTTGAGGATGATCAGTGTATAGCTGAGGATGTTCACAGAACACCTGAGGACTTTCAGAGTATAGCTGAGAATGTTCAGAGCATAGCTGAGGATGTTCAGAGTACAGCTGAGGATGTTCAGAGTACAGCTGAGGATTTTCATAGTATAGCTGAGGATATTCATAATATTGCTGAGGATGTTCAGAGTACAGCTGAGGATGTTCAGAGTACAGCTGAGGATGTTCACAGTATAGCTGAGGATGTTCAGAGTACAGCTGAGGATGTTCAAAGTATAGCTGAGTATGTTCAGAGTACAGCTGAGGATGTTCAGTGTATAGCTGAGGATGTTCAGAGTATAGCTGAGCATGTTCATAGTATAGCTGAGGATGTTCAGAGTATAGCTGAGGATGTTCAGAGAATAGCTGAGGATGTTCAGAGTATATTTGAGGATGTTCAGAGTGTAGCTGAGGCTGTTCAGAGTATAGCTTAGGATGTTCGCAGTATAGCTGAGGATGTTCATAGTATAGTTCACGGTGTTCACAGAATAGCTGAGGATGATCAGAATATAGCTGAGGAAAATCAGGGTATAGTTGAGGATGTTCAGAGTATAGTTGAGGATGTTCAGATTACAGCTGAGGATGTTCACAGTATAGCTGAGGATGATCCGAGTATAGCTGAGGATGTTCAGAGTATAGCTGAGGATATTCATAGAACAGCTGAAGATAATCAGAGTATAGCTAAGGATGTTCAAAGTATAGCTGAGGATGTTAACAGTATAGCTGAGGATGTTCAGAGTATAGCTAAGGATGTTCAAAGTATAGCTGAGGATGTTAACAGTATAGCTTAGGATGTTCAGAGTATAGCTGAGGATATTCAGAGTATAGTTGAGGATGTTCAGAGTACAGCTGAGGATGTTCAGAGTATAGCTGAGCATGTTCAGAGTATAGTTGAGGATGTTCAGAGTATAGTTGAGGATGTTCAGAGTACAGCTGAGGATGTTGACAGTATAGCTAAGGAAGTTCAGAGTACAGTTGAGGATTTTCAGAGTACAGCTGAGGATGTTCAGAGTACAGCTGAGTGTGTACACAGTATAGCTGAGGATGTTCAGAGTATAGCTGAGGATGTTCAGAGTACAGCTGAGGATGTTCAGAGTATACCTAAGGATGTTCAGCATGTAGCTGAGGATGTTCAGAGTATAGCTGAGGATGTTCAGAGTATAGTTGATGATGTTCAGAGTGTAGCTGAGGTTGATCTTTCACATGTTCAGAGTTCAGCTGAGGACGTTCACAGTATAGCTGAGGATGTTCTGAGCACAGCTGAGCATGTTCAGAGTATAGCTGAGGATGTTCACATACAGCTGAGGATGTTCACAGTATAGTTGAGGATGTTCAGAGTACAGCTGAGGATGTTCACAGTATAGCTGAGGATGTTGAGAGTATAGCTGAGGATGTTCATAGAACAGCTGAAGATATTCAGAGTATTGCTGAGCATATTCAGAGTAAAGCTGAGGATGTTCACAGTATTGCTGAGGACGTTCAGAGTACAGCTGAGGATGTTCAGAGTACAGCTGAGGATGTTCAGAGTACATCTGAGGATGTACACAGTATAGCTGAGGATGTTGAGAGTGTAGCTGAGGATGTTCAGAGTACAGCTGAGGATGTTCAGAGTACAGCTGAGGATGTGCAGAGTACAGCTGAGGATGTTCAGAGTACAGCTGAGGATGTTCACAGTATAGCTGAGGATGTTCAGAGTATAGCTGAGGATGGTCAGAGAATGGCTGAGGATGTTCAGAGTATATTTGAGTATGTTCAGAGTGTAGCTGACGCTGTTCAGAGTATAGCTGAGGATGTTCACAGTATAGCTGAAGATGTTCATAGTATAGCTGAGGATGTTCAGAGAATAGCTAAGGATGTTCAGAGTATAGCTGAGGGTGTTCAGAGAATAGCTGAGGATGTTCAGAATATAGCTGAGGATATTCAGAGTATAGTTGATGATGTTCAGAGTATAGTTGAGGATGTTCAGAGTGTAGCTGAGGCTGTTCAGAGTATACCTGAGGATATTCACAGTATAGCTGAGGATGTTCACAGTATAGCTGAGGATGTTCAGAGAATAACTGAGGATGTTCAGAGTATAGCTGAGCATGTTCACAGTATAGCTGCTGATGTTCAGAATACAGCTGAGGATGTTCACAGAATAGCTGAGTATGTTAGAGTACATCTGAGGATGTTCAGAGTACAGCTGAGGATATTCAGCGTATAGTTGAGGATGTTCAGTGTGTAGCAGAGGATGTTCACAGTATAGCTGAGGATGTTCAGAGTATAGTTGTGGATGTTCAGAGTACAGCTGAGGATGTTCAGAGTATAGCTGAGCATGTTCAGCGTATAGATGAGAATGTTCAGAGTAGAGCTGAGGATCTGCAGAGTATAGCTAAGGATCTTCAGTGTACTGCTGAGTATTTTCACAGTATAGCTGAGGATGTTCAGAGTACAGCTGAAGATGTTCAGAGTACAGCTGAGGATGTTCAGAGTACATCTGAGGATGTTCAGAGTACAGTTGAGGATGTTCACAGTATAGCTGAGCAAGTTCAGAGTACATCTGAGGATGTTCAGAGTACAGCTGTGGATATTCAGAGTACAGCTGAGGATGCTCAAAGAACAGTTGAGGATTTTCAGAGTATAGCTGAGGTTGTTCAAGGTACAGCTTAGGATGTTCAGAGTACAGCTGAGAATTATCAGAGTATAGCTGAGGATGTTCACAGTATAGCTGCTGATGTTCAGAGTACAGCTGAGGATGTTCACAGTATAGCTGAGTATGTTCAGAGTATATCTGAGGATGTTCAGAGTACAGCTGAGGATGTTCAGAGTATAGCTGAGGATGTTCAGTGTGTAGCTGAGGATGTTCAGAGTTTAGCTGAGGATGTTCAGAGTATAGTTGTGGATGTTCAGATTATATCTGAGGATATTCACAGTATAGCTGAGGATGTTCAGAGTACAGCTGAGGATGTTCACGGTACAGCTGAGGATGTTCAGCGTATAGCTGAGGATGTTCAGAGTATAGCTGAGGATGTTCAGAGTATAGCTGAGGATGTTCAGAGTATAGCTGAGGATGTTCAGAATACAGCTGAGGATGTTCAGAGTACGCTGAGGATGTTCAGAGTATAGCTGAGGATGTTCACTGTATAGCTGAGTATGTTCAGAGTACACCTGAGGATGTTCAGAGTATAGCTGAGGAAGTTCAGAGTACCTCTGAGGATGTTCATAGTACAGCTGAGGATATTTGAGTACAGTTGAGGATGTTCTGAGTAAAGCTGAGAATGTTCAGAGTATAGCTGAAGATGTTCAGAGTATAGTTGAGGATGCTCAGGGAATAGCTGAGGATGATCAGAGTATAGCTGAGGATATTCAGAGTACAGTTGAGGATGTTCAGAGTATAGTTGAGGATGTTCAGAGTGTAGCTGAGGATGTTCACAGTACAGCTGAGGATGTTCAGAGTATAGTTGTGGATGTTCAGATTATATCTGAGGATATTCACAGTATAGCTGAGGATGTTCAGAGTACAGCTGATGATGTTCACGGTACAGCTGAGGATGTTCAGCGTATAGCTGAGGATGTTCACAGTATAGCTGAGGATGTTCAGAGTACAGCTGAGGATGTTCAGAGTATAGCTGAGGATGCTCAGAGTACAGCTGAGGATGTTCAGAGTATAGCTGAGGATGTTCACAGTATAGCTAAGGATATTCAGAGTGTAGTTGAGGATGTTCAGAGTATAGCTGAGGATGTTCAGAGAATAGCTGAGGATGTTCAGAGTATAATTGAGGATGTTCACAGTACAGCTGAGGATGTTCACAGTATAGCTGAGTTTGTTCAGAGTACACCTGAGGATGTTCATAGTACAGCTGATGATATTCAGAGTATAGTTGAGGATGTTCAGTGTGAAGCTGAGGATGTTCAGAGCATAGCTGAGGATGTTCAGAGTATAGTTGTGGATGTTCAGAGTATAGCTGAGGATGCCCTGAGTACAGCTGAGGATGTTCAGAGTTTAGCTGAGCATGTTCGGAGAATAGCTGAGGATGATCAGAGTATAGCTTAGGATCTTCAGAGTATAGTTGAGGATGTTCAGAGTACAGCTGAGTATTTGCACAGTATAGCTGAGGATGTTTAGAGTACAGTTAAGGATATTCACAGTATAGCTGAGGATGTTCACAGTCCATCTGAGGATGCTCAGAGTACAGCAGAGGATATTCAGAACATAGCTGAGGATGTTCAGAGTACAGCTGAGGATATAAAGAGTACAGCTGAGGATGTTCACAGTATAGATGAGTATGTTTAGAGTACACCTGAATGTTCATAGTACAGCTGAGGATATTCAGAGTATATTTGAGGATGTTCAGTGTGAAGCTGAGGATGATCTGAGTACAGCTGAGGATGTTCAGAGTATAGCTGACCATGTTCAGAGTATACCTGGGGATCTTCAGAGTATAGCTGAGGATCTGCAGAGTATAGTTGAGGATGTTCAGAGTACAGGTGAGTATTTTCACAGTATAGCTGAGGATGTTCAGCATACAGCTGAGGATATTCACAGTATAGCTGAGTATGTTCAGAGTATATCTGAGGATGCTCAGAGTACAGCAGAGGATATTCAGAGCATAGCTGAGGATGTTCAGTGTACAGCTGAGGATGTTCAGAGTACAGCTGAGTATGTTCACAGTATAGATGAGTATGTTCAGAGTACATCTGAGGATGTTCAGAGTACAGCTGAGGATATTCAGAGTATAGATGAGGATGTTCAGAGTACAGCTGAGGATGTTCAGAGTATAGCTGTGGATGTTCAGAGTACATCTGAGGATGTTTGGAATACAGCTGAGGATATTTGAGTATAGCTGAGGATGTTCACAGTATAGCTGAGGATGTTCTGATTACAGCTGAGGATGTTCAGATTATAGCTGAGGATGTTCACAGTATAGCTGAGGATGTTCACAATATAGCTGAGGATGTTATGAGTACAGCTGAGGAAGTTCACAGTATAGCTGAGGATGTTCACAGTATTCCTGAGGATGTTCAGAGTACAGTTGAGGATGTTCAGAGTACAGCTGAGGATGTTTAGAGTATACCTGAGGATGTTCAGAGTACAACTGAGGATGTTCTGAGTACAGCTGAGGATATTCAGAGGATAGTTGAGGATGTTCAGAGTACAGCTGAGGATGTTCAAAGTGTAGCTGAGGATGTTCACAGTATAGCTGAGGATGTTCACAGTATAGCTGCTGATGTTCAGAGTACAGCTGTGGATGATCCCAGTATAGCTGAGTATTTTCAGAGTACATCTGAGGATGTTCAGAGTACAGTTGAGGATATTCAGAGTATAGTTGAAGATGTTCAGTGTGTAGCTGAGGATGTTCAGAGTATAGTTGTGGATGTTCAGAGTATATCTGAGGATGATCTGAGTACAGCTGAGGATGTTCAGAAATAGCTGAGCATGTTCAGAGTATAGCAGAGGATGTTCAGAGTATAGCTGAAGATGTTCAGAGTATAGCTGAGGATGTTCTGAGTACAGGTGAGGATGTCCAGAGTATAGCTGAGCATGTTCAGAGAATAGCTCAGGATGTTCACAGAATAGCTGAGGATATTCAGAGTATAGCTGAGGATGTTCAGAGTGTAGCTGAGGATATTCACATTATAGCTGAGGATGTTCCCAGTATAGCTGAGGATGTTCAGAGAATAGCTGAGGATGTTCAGAGTATAGTTGAGGGTGTTCAGAGAATAGCTGAGGATGATCAGAATATAGCTGAGGATGTTCAGAGTACAGCTGAGGATATTTAGAGTATAGTTGAGGATGATCAGTGTGTAGCTGAGGATGTTCAGAGTATAGCTGGGGATGTTCCGAGTATAGTTGTGGATGTTCAGAGTATACCTGAGGATGATCTGAGTACAGCTGAGGATGTTCAGAGTATAGCTGAGGATGTTCAGAGTATAGCTGCGGATGTTAAGAGTATAGCTGAGGATCTGCAGAGTACAGTTGAGTATTTTCACAGTATAGCTGAGGATGTTCAGAGTACAGCTGAGGATGTTCAGAGTACAGCTGAGGATGTTCACAGTATAGCTGAGTATGTTCAGAGTACTTCTGAAGATGTTCAGAGTACAGCTGAGGATATTCAGAGATTAGCTGAGGGTGTTCAGAGTATAGCTGCGGATGTTAAGAGTATAGCTGAGGATCTGCAGAGTACAGTTGAGTATTTTCACAGTATAGCTGAGGATGTTCAGAGTACAGCTGAGGATGTTCAGAGTATAGCTGAGGATGTTCAGAGTACATCTGAGGATGTTCAGAGTACAGCTGAGGATATTTGAGTATAGTTGAGGATGTTCTGAGTACAGCTGAGAATGTTCAGAGTATAGCTGAGGATGTTATGAGTACAGCTGAGGATGTTCAGAGTATAGCTGAGGATGTTCACAGTATTTCTGAGGATGTTCAGAGTACACCTGAGGATGTTCAGAGTACAGCTGAGGATGTTCAGAGTACAACTGAGGATGTTCAGAGTTCAGCTGAGGATGTTCACAGTATAGCTGAGGATGTTCAGAGTACAGCTGAGGATGTTCAGAGTACAGCTGAGGATGTTCAGAGTACAGCTGAGGATGTTCAGAGGACAGCTGAGGATGTTCACAGTATAGCTGAGGATGTTCAGAGTGTAGTTGAGGATGTTCACAGTATAGCTGAGGATGTTCAGAGTATACCTGAGGATGTTCAGAGTACAGCTTAGGATGTTCACAGTATAGCTATAGATGTTCAGAGTATAGCTGAGGATGTTCAGAGTATAGCTGAGGATGTTCACAGTATAGCTGAGCATGTTCACATTATAGCTGAGGATGTTCATAGTATTGCTGAGGATGTTCACAGTATAGCTGAGTATGTACACAGTATAGCTGAGGATGTTCACAGTATAGGTGAGGATGTTCAGAGTACAGGTGAGGATGACTTTGAATTCTTGACCCTCCAGCCCCCACCTCCCAAATGCTGGGATTATATTCATGTCCTATCATATTCAGGTTAGAAAGGTTTTTACTGATTCTTTCCAGAGAGATATTCTTTGCATTTTATTAGGCTACAATAGAAAACTAATGCACAGGGCTTGCAGTCATCGAGTTTCTAGGTATGAAGATTAAACTATCATTCAACCGTTCCTGGGTATGTTCTTGTTAATGAGATTCTTGCAATTTTAATTTTTTCTTGGTAAACTAAGTAATTTAAAAAAAATCCTTGCATCCAAGATTGTCATGTTTTTATATGTACCTGTATATGTAGCTGTGAATTCTGGGTATAAGTTGTGAAACTTGAACAGGTTCTAAAAGGAGAGGTGGGGAGATGTGATGAGGAAGGGACAATAAAATGAAAAGCAAACTACTAGGGTAGACAGGCACAAATAGGGGTGAGGGTGGGGTGAACTAAAGCAAATTTTGTTTTAAAACATCATAATGAAACCTAATAGTATGTGTGTTCACTTAAAAAATTAATTAATTAATTAATTAATTAATCGAAAATACACAAGTATTCTAAATTGACACCTGGTCTTTCCGGTTGACAAGGAGTCATATTCATTATGACAATAAAGGGCACTTTACCTAATAGTGAACCCGGTTGATTTAAACTTTTCAAGTGCTGTTTATATATTACAGGTAGGCTCACAAACTCTTAACTGTGAACCCTTCAAATGCTACCCAAATTGTATGTGGTTCAGTTTACATATTTGTTTTATTTTCCTTACTTCCTCGTTATTACTTACTTCTTCTATTATCCCCTTCCTCACTTCCTGCCATACTTTGCCACCTAAACACAGAAACAAGACTGTCTTTTGGTTCAGAATGGGAATCTTCACCTTAGTCTCATATTTCCTCTTTGTTTGGGGCTTTGACCTACAAACCTAGAGTGGGCAAGGCTGTAATCAACCATCCTGCTCCTCCACCCACTCCTAACCACATCCATACTCTCTTACACATAGCTTACTTTTTTGCCACACATTTTACGTAGCTTCTTGGACTTAAGGCTTCTGTTCTTTCCCAAAAGAAACTATTTACATTGAGGCTACTTTTCGTTAGCGGAATCAGGCATACTTATGTAGAGCCCCTTAAAAGCAGCACAAACTTTCCAAATGACATTTTGCTTCTCTGATAACCCTTGGGTCTGAATTGTCACTATCCTATTTGTTTTCTCTCCTGTTATACATAGACTGAAATGAGATAAAACGCAATTGGTGATTTTGTTATTTAATTTCCTATAAAACAAAGACTAAGGAAACTAGAAATTTGTCTAAATGTGCCTGTTGCTATCTAAAGACATCATTAAGTGCTTCACTGAAAAACAAAGGAACAAAAGACAGAGGCTCAGTATGGTGCCAGATGCCTATAATCCTAGCACTTAGTATTTTAGCAAGATTGGTAAGACTAGAAAGATTGGGAGTTAAAGCCTGCGTGATCAAGATAGTGAGCAACAGTGCCTGATGCCCAGCCTGATCACTTAAGTTGGATCTCTGGAACCCACATGATGGAAGGAGGGAATCTCTTCCCAGAAATTATCCTCTTTCACAAACACTGTCCCCACACATGCACAGACACACAAAATTGTGTGTGTATATATATATATATACACATGAAATTTAAAATTTTTAAAAACAGTGTCAACCAACATTACAGTATTTTCAATGAACACTAGGAAATACTTTTAGAAAAATACAGTCGGATCTATTGCCTATGGAAGCTTGCAAAATACTGCATACAGCATGCTGATTTGCTCTCAACTGTCAGTGCCATTGGATCTGATGATTTTCTGGAGTTCTTATGAGGGATTTTCTTGCTCTGGGCCACATCCAAAAGTAGATGTGTTTTAGATTACTCAATAAACAGGTATTCATTGTAATCCCAAATACATATATGATTCCTTCACAATAAAAAATAAGTTCAGGGGGTGTCATGCCTGGTAGTGTGGGCCAGATGCAACTTATGTTTTCCCTTAGAAGAAATAATTTCAACATGAGTTAGACTTCTGAGTACCTAGAAAATGCATCAAGACACAAGTCCCTAAATTTTGGCAGGGCTCACTTTTTACTCTGTAGTGTAAACATGCCTTAGCAACATATTTAGGGCAGTCAGTACAACCTACTCATCAGCTCCAATCCCTGGCACCCAGCCATATGTGATGCTGACTAGAATAGAAGTTTGAGTGACCACTGCTCCATGATTGTTCTTAACACTGGGACTTTTCCAGAGCTTCCATCTGCAATGATTTGTGTGAAGATGGGACTATCAGCCTCTGACCAGTGTTACATTTTCCCAACCTTAAACTGAGTTTCACAATAAAGTCTTGTACCTAATACCCTGCTCTACTTCTAATGAGTACAATACACGATATACGAAATGAAATAATATCCAGCTGTATTTAAAAAATGAAACCGCATCATCTATAGCAACATGGATGAGATTGGAAATCATCATGTCAAATTAAATTATCGAGGCACAGAAAGACATCTACCACATGATCTCATTCACATGGGGAATATAAAAATATCAATTTCATAGAAAATGAGACTGCAATGGTGGTAGGCAAAGGCTGGGGAGACTAAGGAGTGGGCTAGAAAGAAGTTGGACAATAAGTACCATGATATACTTAAATGAGGATGATAAACTTTGGTGTGCTACTGCTCGGTAGAATGACTATCGATAATGATAGTGCATTGTGAATTTCAAAAGAGAAGATATTTGGATATTTTCACCATAAGAAATTATGTTTGAAAAGCTATATATGTTTACCGTGACATAAACATTGCACTTGTGTATGTATTGAAATACTGCATGTCCTTCATAAATATGTCCCAAATCTATATTTTTGTATATTAGCTAAAAAGTAAATTTTAAGTAAAAGCACAGGGAAAATGTGTCAATCAAGTATTACAGAAAAAAGTTTACAAATGACAAGTAAGCATATAAGACAGAGAAGCATATATAAGATGCCTAAAGTTATTAGCAATTAAGGAAGTACAAATCAGAACCACTGTATATTTAATAGAATAGACCATTCTATTCTACATACCAACTACTAGTAAAGATGTAAAGAACTGAATCATGCCTAATGAGAATTTAAAGTAGTGCAATTACTGTGAAAAAGAGTTTTACCATTTATTAAAATGTTACACATACAACTACTAGATGATTCATTTGTTCTAATCTTATTTATCCAAAAGAAAGAAAAACGCATGTTCATACAACACACAGCTGCCCAGGAATATTTGTAACATCTTCAGTTTTAGGCCCCAACCTGAAATCAAAACTTAAATGTATGGATAAACTGTGGCATATTCATTTAATGTAATATTTAATAGTATCAAAAAGAATTGATACATATAACAGCAGTAATTAATTTCAAAATAATCACTATGAGTAAAAAATAGGGATGAAAATTGTTCATTGTACAAACACACATATATAAGCTCCAGAGGGGCCGGGGAGAATGTATGTATAGTGACAGAAAGCAAATCAATGGAGATAAGGAGTCAAGAGGGACATCTTATGTAAGGATGTGGAAGCATTCATTATCTTGGTTGTGATGGTCATTTAAATCACACATATTTACGACATTATAACTTGTAAGTGTATGCAGCTTACTTATTGTATGTCAATTGTAATCCAATAAAGCTGTTTTTTAACAAACAACGAATGAAACACTAAGATTGTTTCTTAGTCTCAACCTAGTACTATAACAAGAATCCCATAGACTGGTAATTTCTAGATAATATAATTTTCATTCTCACAATCTGACCAAAACACCAGTAAGGAGCAGAGATATAGCTCAGTTGGTAGAATACTTGCTTAGCATGCAGGCATCCCTGGGTATAATCCTCAACATCTCATAAAAACTGGCACATGACTATAATTCCAGCACTCAGGAGGGAGAGGCAGGAGACTACATGTAAAGCAGCCTGGGTTACATTAAGAACATTCAAAAGAAACAAAAGTTTTGATAGGAATAGTGGCGCACGCCTTTAATCCCAGCACTTGGGAGGCAGAGGCAGGTGAATCTCTGTGAGTTTGAGATCAGCCTGGTCTACAGAGCAAGTTCCAGGACAGCGAGGGTTACATATTAAGATCCTGTCTCAGACAAATGAAACACAAAACACCAATAAAAAGTCTAGTGTTGAGTCAGTGCTTGCATCTTCTCATTGCATTCTTATATGGAAGAAGGGGGAAAGGGGTGAATATTGTATCTTGGTGTAACAAAAGAGAAATACAAGTCAAGTACCTCTGTGACACCTGTCTGGGTTTTTTCTTTTTAATTTTTTCTTTGGTTTGAAGTTTTATTTTTTTAGTTTTCTTTATTGTTTGACAATTTCATACATTTATGTAATGAATATTAGGTTTTTTTCTCACTCCATCACCCCCACCCACAGTCTTCCTTTGCACACTGAAACTCTTCTTTCCAGTAAGCCTTCCTTATGCTTTCATATTTTCACTTTGTGTGTGGACCACTAAATTTAATTAGTTTCTTATCTGAGCATGGGCCATTAAATATGAATAGTCCATGATGCAGTGTTGACTGTCCAATCCTATGCAGCTGCACTGAATTCGTGAGTGTAATGCCTAAGTCATGTCCAGGAGACATCTGTTTGCTGCCCATCTCACCATCCTCTGGCTCTTATATTCTTTTTGTCCCCTCTTCTTTTTAAATTTTATATTTTATTTTATTTATTTTATTTTATTATTTTATTTTATGTGTGTGGGTGCTTTGAGTACATGCATGTCTGTGTACCACATGCATGCAGTGCCCATGAAGGCCAGAAGATGGCAGAAGATCCCCTAGAATTGGAGTTACAGATTTGCAAGCTGTCATGCAGGTGTTGTGAACCAAACCCAGATCCACTGGAAGAGCAGCAAGTTCTCTTAACCTCTGAGCACCCTCCCCAGCCCTCCAACCCTCTTCCTTGATGTTTTCTGAGTCTTGGTGAATGTGACATACATGTCACATTTAAGGCTGAGTATTCTACCATTATTCAGTCGCTGCACCTCAGCCAGATATGATTTTTGGCACTAACTGCCGCCTGCTGCAAGAAGAAGCTTTTCTGATGAAGGCTGTGAATAGCGCTAATCTCAAATGGCAAACAGGACCTCTGGCAAAAGTTTCATGGAGCCTCTTTTATAAAAGCACTAACATCGTTCATGCTATAGAGAGCTTCTGACTTATCCAATTCCCAAATGACCTCTTCTCTTAATATATCACATGGGAGTTGAAATTCAAACATACAAGTTTTGGAGAAACATATACATCCACACAATTGCAAATGGTCTATCCATAATAGACAATATATTATTGCTAAAAATATTTATATAATCGAAGTGATGTAAAAACTTGTCAAGATGGGTGTCTGGTGTCAAAGCAAAATCCAGGGTGCCACCAATCTTTGTTGTCCTATTTTTGAAACAGAATGAATGTGATTACTCAAAATGTTGTAAGTATGGAAAATATATACCAGCAATTAACAGAGAGTATTTTGGGAGATAGGTAAGAATTGGAACTAGTAGAGATATGGTAATATAGTAAAGATATGGTAATGTATGGTATTCTGTTGCACTGGGTCAACTCGATCCAAGCTATGCGAGGGAACCTTAGTTGAGAAAATGCCTCCAGAAGATCAGCCTGTAAGCAGACAAGCCTGTAAGGCATTTTCTTAATTAGTGATGGATGGGGGAGAACCCAGCCTATTGTGGATGTGACCACTCCTCGGCTGGTAGTCCTGGGTTCTATAAAAAAGTAGGCTGAATAAGCCACATGAGCAAGCCAGTAAGCACATCCTCTGCATCAGCTCCTGCCTCCAGGTCCCTGCCCTGTTTGATTTCCTCTGACTTCTTTCAACAATGAACAGTGATGAGGACGCATAAGCCTAATAAACTCCTTCCTCCCCAGGTTGTTTTTGGGCATAGTGTTTTTTATCACAGCAATAGTAACCCTAACTAAGATATCTATATTACACGATTATGTGACTAATTCACTCGAAATTGCTACCAGGAAAATAAGACACTCCTTAGGAAGATATCTCAATGGTTAAGGCACTTGCAGCACACGTGATGGATTTAGAATCAGTGTAGATAGAAACTTACCTTAGGGTATGCTTATAAGGATGTTGCCAGAAATGTTAAATTAAAAAGAGAGGGTCTGCCCAGAATGTGTGTAGAATCATCACATGGGCTGGAAAAGTGAGATGCACACTAGAAGTGATATTTCTGTGCTTACAGACTGAGGATACAATGAAGCTAGCTGCATCACTCGCCCCCTGTCATGACTTTTCAACAGTCTGATGGACTGTACTCCATCAGACTCTATGTTAAGTAAACCCTTTACTCCTTAACTTGCCTCTTCTCAGGCATTTTGGCTATGGCAAAGAGAAAAGTAATTAACACAGAAATTGGTACTAAGAAGAATGACCTTGCTTTGAAATTATGGTCAGGCGGTTGTTTGGCCATTAGAACTGGTTTGTGGGAGGAATTTAGAACATTCTGTAACTTTGAACTAGAAAAAAGTCACTAGAACAAAGTAAGCTGAGCTTAATGAAGCATTCTTTGTGGGAGTTTGGGAGACCAGAATGCTGAGAGGTATACAGACACTGCAGGCCCAACTCTTGATGTTTCAGGGAGTAAGGCTCTATCAGAAATTGAACTAGCAGCTATTCATATGATGTTTTGGCAGAGAATCTGGTTGCATTCTTCTTGTTTCCCATGATCTTGAATACAAAAGGAATTTGTTTGGCAGAAGAAATCTCAAAACATCCAGGCTATGAGACAATTACTGCTCACCTCTCTTATCCAGGTCCACGGTGAGCAGCAAGTAGAGAAGAGGATTGAGACAAAAATATATAGTTTTGCAAGAAAAGGAATGTGGGAGAGCTGAAAACTATAGACAAGGTGAAATGGAAAAGCAGATGTAATTGCCAAAGGGATTTGCTTCGTTAAATACAAATGTAGCATTTTATATTGAGATAAGAGGAAAGGTACCTGGGAGTAAGACTTATTAAAGATTCCAACTTGTGAAAAGGTGAATGCATTTGAAAGTGGGGAACCTAAATAGATGATGCTGGTGAAGGAACTTCATGTGGAAGTACTTCTCCAGGCTCGGCACATAGAAGCAAATTTAACTAAGATCTAATTGGGTAGGGTCAAGCTCAGGTTAGCAGAATAACTTGCTAGCATCATCAAGAAGATACTTGTTTTCTATTGAATAATTGATGCTAAGAATAAAGGGATCATGGGGACTTTGGGTCAAAGTTCTTCACAGCTAATGAGGCAAGGCAACGTGTGGCAAGGCTGGAGTTCCTACAAGGATGTCCTTAGAGGCTATTGTGTGAAGCTATGAAAATGAAGCTCATGTTGCAATTGAGATGTCAAAGATCCCAAGACCATGAGACGTGTACCAAAGTCAACTGCAAGTGGACCTAAGAGACAGATGTTTGCTTCAGGTAGCAGATCTCTAAGGATGGAGCTTCTAAAAAAAGCCTAGTGAAGCTCAGATGTTTCTATCACATACTCTAGATGCTGGATATATAGCTTCCAAATTTGGTGATTAGTCTTTTCTTGGTCCTATCTTTCCTTACCCATATTCCTCCTTTTTTGGAATGGGAATGTTTACTATATACCAGTGTGTATTTGAAATGTGTACTTATTCTACATTTTGTAGGAGCTCACAAATAGACTGCCTTGAATCTCTGAAGAAGCTTGGACTTTGGACTTTGGGGCAGTGTTGAAATTGGTAAAGATTAAGAGGATTTTTAGAGATGGACTAAATATATTTTGTATTATGATATGAAGATGGGATGTTGAGAGCTATTATGTGAAAATACAGTTGTCGATTTGAAAAGAGGTGATTTATGATGGTTAATCTTGATTGATCTCTTGTTGAGATTATAAATCTCCACGAAACATATGTAACTTACAAGCCTATCTTTGAGAGTATTTCCAGAAGTTTACCAGAAGAGGGAAGGCTTTTTTACCTTAAATGTAAAATGTCCCATGGGCTTGGGTCCCAACTTAAATAAAAGGAAGAAAGTGAGCTGATCACTAGCACTCATATTTCTCTGTTTCCTGTGCACTCAATGTGATGGGTTCTTTCCCATTGCTGCCAGCATGGCTTCCCTACCAGAATGAACTGTGTCCTCTAGAATTATGAGCTAAAAATAAAGTCTTCCATCTTAAAGTTGCTTCTTACCAGGTAGTTTGGTCTCAGTGGTGAGAAAAGTAGTTAATACAGAAAACTATGAAGAGTCAAGGATGAGGGGAATTATGGTGCCTGGCCTCTGAAAGAGTTCCAAGGAGTGGCCAAGCGTTGTCAGCCAAGGATCTGAAACACTGTAAACTGAAGCACTGCAACACTAATCAGGATAAGGGGTGAAAGTTCCAGAATCTCAAACCCATCTGGAAGCTGCAAGCACAGCAAACACTGTCTGCTGCTTTTCTGCTGCTGCTACTGGCTCACTGCTGCTAGAATTTGAGGATTAAAATTGTTGCCAAATGCTAGGGTTCCTGTGGTTAAAGCCCAGAGCAATAAACCTCCAACCTTCTTGCCTAGAGCCATAAATCTCTGCCTGTTAAAGCCTAGGACAACAGGCCCCTGGATCTCCTTGCTTGGAGCTGTAAGTAATTAGGCCTTGTGCATTCAAAGGCCGGGGATTGCCAACACTAGAAGAGCTAGTTCTGCCTACTCATGATTTCTATCAGAGTTGAGCAGAAGGACTACAGCCAGCTGACTGCTAATTCCATTGTTTCTGGGGCTTTCCATTTTTCTCCTATCCTTCTATATTATAAATTTCAAAGACTGTCTTTCCTAGATTCCCTTGCCAGCTCTCTGTTAGATTATACCAATGGGAGATTAAATCGTTAAGAGATTGGAAGATCTCAGAAAGAGAAAAGCTATTATTTCTGGTTTACTTCAATCCTTCTTGTCCCATCTCTGTCTCTCTCTTTCCCTCTATTCTTCTCTTCTTTTGATGATTTTTAAAACTGTGGAGCAGAGGCCAGGGAGAATTGACTCTCCAGCAAGAGTGTGATTTCCTCGGTAGAAACATGATCTCCTGTGTTCCTACTCAGAGAGAAAGGCGCTAGCTGTACTGGGAGGTCATGAATGTTCTGGCAGACTAGGCATCTGCACACTCCCAACTCTGACTTCTCAGAGAAGCAGTGGAAGTTCATGTTTGCATTCTCACAGCTGTTGGGTACTTGCAGGCTTTGGCTCTGAAGATGGTAATATCTGTATTTCCACACGCGCATGACCATAGATGTTTATACATGCCTCTTAAAATAGATTAACAATAAGGAGAATATATTGGTCTTAGGGAGTTAGGATACAACTCTCACAGCTTTTTACCATCTTTTCTACTTATTCTCATTTGTACAGCATTCTTATTGACTATTCCCTCATTTGACGTACAACATCTTTTGTGGGTTCTTCCTTTGTGCCTTGTCCTTGCTCTAATATCTTTAAGTAGTTCCCACTCAAAACTTTATGTTTTAGGAGGAAAAGGTGAGGTAACCAAAGATGAGCTAAATAAGTAGTACACAAGCAAAAGGCCTTATGAAAACTGCTGCTTTAGTAGACAATAAGGAATTAAAAGTGAAGCAGCGAGGTAAGGATTTTTACCAGATTGTAGAGAATCCATGCTAAATTTCTAGTCTATATATACGCACACCAGTGGGCCACACCTATCTAGAACTACCTTATGATTTCTTGGGCTTTATTATCCTTTCCTCCCATCTATGCTATGTGCTGTGCTTCATTTGCTCCTTGAACATATCTAAATAAATTAGTGAAATACATTCTTTCTGTACTTCTTTTAAGCATGATTCATACATGGTAGTACCAGTTTTCCTTAAAATTTCTTTTGCAGAAGTTTCCTTGAAATTCATACATGACTGAATTTTACGTGGACAACGATATTGATTTAGTTGTTTCTGTCAACTCTAAGAAATAGCTATTAAGATGAGTCCCATACGAAAGAAAATGAAAGCCTGTAAAAATCATGGAACTTAAGATGATACAACTAGGGACAGAGTGGGAAGTAAGCCGTGACTATCAGATCATGTGTCATATGGAGGATAGCCTGCATGTCGAAATCTAAACTGAAGGTCTTGTCAACAGGATCCTGCATATCCTCACTAGAAAATGATGGCAGCATTTATTCAAATTAAATAAAGGATATACCTGATGTAGCCTGGCTCTTCTCTTATGAGTCCTCTGGGGAATATCATGTGCCACTTTCTTGCCTTAGGGTTCCCAAGATGAGCAACATGGGACACTATGATGTGTTTGTCAATACCAAGAAGAGCTGTTTGCCACTGCCTGTGAGCTCAGAGTGTGGCAAGAGCTAGGGGTTTTTTTGTTTGTTTGTTTTTTGTTTTTGTTGTTTTTTTGTTTTTTGTTTTTGTTTATGTCAATTATCAATGCATTGTAATATTGCACTTGTTAGGTTTTCAGCAATGTTACTTACATTGAAAATAATATGTGTGTTATAGAATAGTACCTCAGAACAGTCTGACTCATAGGAGGATTGTCCACTGGCAGTGTATGAGTTTTAGCATCAATGCAGAAGAACAAAACTATCAAATGTGACAAATTCAAACATGTGTCCCAATGAACCATGTGTTGGAGGATTTTCTTGGGAACTCATTTTGTCTCCCCCCACCCCCACTGCTCCTATATATTTGACAAGAGAGTTACTGGCCCCATTTGACCCTGGAAGTGACAACTGACCAATTGGGTTTTCTTGGTTGCTTTTCTTGGTTTCCAAGAACTCCACAGCACAGTTTCTTTGTTCTTGTACTTAAGATGGTCTCCCATTTATCCACTGTGCATTCTACTGGTCCTACTCTTTGTTTAGACCAGTGTTGGTTATTGATTGAGACCTATGACTTAGGCTTTGTTATCACACATGATAAGATTTTGATTGAGATTCATTTACCTCTAGCAGTGTCATATTGTATTATTTCAGCAGCATGGGAACACATACCTGCCCTCCTCCACCCACACACACATTTCAAAGAGTATTCCAGAACGGAAAGGATATTGAAATATAATGACTAGAAATTTGGAGACTAGGAATGCTTACATTAAAAAGTAGATTTTTGTAGTAATTAAGTAAATCATCTTTCACAAAGTCTTGAACACATAATGTTCTTGGCAGGGGTGACTAAGAAGATTGGGTAGTACAGTACATGCTGACTATCGGATAAAAACTGTGCACGCAAGTAGCAAAATGTTAAGGCTTGAGATAAAAAGTTTACATCCACAAGAATACTGTGTAATGGGAAGCTCTAAGAAGAAAGCATGAAACAAATTTCATAGAGACTAGAGGCAGAGCAGGGGGAAGGAAGTTATTTCCAGAGATACAGAATACAAAGTCTGCTCATTTTTCTTTTGACCTCTTTCCATCAGAAGCATTTTAAGTTATAGTTTGATTGAACATTTAAGAATTATATATGTATTTAATGGCTACTTAGACCATTTTGTACTGTTCTTAGAGCTATGATTGCCAGCAAAGTTTTCAGTTAACTCATTTTACACAGGGAATTACCAAGTATATAAATCCTGTTTATTGTAAGACAGGGACTCTGTATGGTACCCAGACTGGCCTAGAATTCTATGTAGCCCTGTCTCTCTGTCTCTCTGTCTCTCTGTCTCTCTGTCTGTCTGTCTCTCTCGCTCTCTCTCCCTCTGTGTGTGTGTGTGTGTGTGTGTGTGTGTGTGTGTGTGTATTGAGAGAGTATTTTGCTATATAGTACAGTGTAATTTGGAACTTACTATGAAACCTTTGTCCTAGAACTCAAATACTCCTCCTTGAGCCTCTTGAATACTGATATTATTAGAAATGTGCCACTTACCCAACTAGTAAATCAATCTCACTGATAACAAATTAATTTGTCCATTAATCTAGACATTTAGAGTATGCTCTTACCCTATATATCCTGGATGAAATACGTAATACTATCATGTTATTAAATCTATACAAACCTTCTTATTGTAGTATTACTAACTCTTTTGTTGTGATTAAACTATCATGCAGCAATATCATTGCTTGTATTTTTATTTCAAAACGTCTTAATTACATAAAGTAAGATATTTATGGCATTTTAACACATTTTTCATTTTACTTAACTCCCCTCCATCCTCCCTCCATCTCCCTGAGCCTCCTATCCGCGTGTACTATTTCACCACTAGTACTCCCTCTTCTGCCTTTATATCTTATGTAGTCTGTCACGCTCATCATCCCCGCTTAATACCTCGCCTTTTCCCTCTTACGTGTCTCTTCTGGTTTCCTGGTCTCTATTCACACTCACTCCCACATAAATACACATATACAAATATTACAAGCTAGGATACGCATATGTGAGAAAATATGTTGTTTTTTGACTTTCTTTCAATGGCTGTTGGTAGGGATACAAACTGATATAGCATATAGAAATAAATGTGGAGGTTTCTCAAAAAATTAAAAGAAAATTGTCATAGTACCTAACTCCACAACTCCTAAGCATATTACATATACTCTCAATCCTGACACAGAAATACTGGCATATGCATTTTTATTAGTGTTCTATTCACAACAACAAGGAAATGGAATCAACTTATAGGTCCATCAACTTTTGAGTGGATAATGAAAATGTGGTACATATGTAGGATGGAATTTTATCCAGCCATAATGAAAAATGAAATAGGGACCTTTTCGGAAACACTGATGAAACTTATAAAATAAGTGAAGAATATTTTTGACACTGGGCCTCATGTAGTTCAGGCTGGCATCAAACTTGTCATGTATCCAAGGATGGACTTGAATGACTGATCCTTCTGCCTTAGTCTTGGAATACCAGTATGTACCATCAAGCACTCATATCAATAATTTTTATAGGAAGATTATGAAAATAATTCATATCTCTGTATTAAATGATCCTTATTATTCCAGACATATTCTGTATGATTTCTTTTAGTTTTTCCTTCTCCAAAGCAAGAAAACAAAAATCAAGAAATTTACTTCCATCTGTTTTCTATGCCTATTACTATGATAAGGCTATATTTTTTTTGCAGTTTTCAGAGTCTTATAATCTTCCAGATACGAAACGTTTGGCAGAGAAGGAGGAAAGACAGGGTCTCATTCTATAGGCAGGCTGGTCTGCAACACAGCAGGTAGCCCCAGCTGATCTTAAACTCATAGTCATAACTCTTCCCTTTGTTTCCTGAGTACTGGGGTACAGATGGAAGCAATCCACTGGTGTTAGAGACATACTTTGACTCCTTGGTAAATAGACCAAAACAGTAGGTCCAGGAGACCTTTTAAAAAACATTATCAACTATACTTCTTATTCTGGGTAGTAGGCATGTTAGTTTATACTAAGTAATTTTACCTTTTTATGTAGCATTTTTCCCAGTTAGAAGTATTTATTGACTTCCTGGTATGTATTATACACTGCATTTATTACAAGGACAGCCTTTTTCTCATGGGCTTATAGTCTAAGAGGAAAATCAGACAGTCATCAAATAATCACATCAATTTAAAATTGCAATTGAGTAGAATAAAAGACACCAGATGGGCACAGCCTGACAAAGGATTAGTACCCAGAATATATAAAGAACTCCTACACATGAACCAAAAGAAGCACTGGCAAATAAATCAATGGGCAACTCAAAAAAGTGTAAAGGAAAATGGCCAATAAACAAAGGAAGTATGCTTCTATCTTATTTGACAACAGGGAATTGCAAGTTAAAACACTGAAATGTTATGTCACACCCATTGGCTTAACAACAATTTTTTTAATTAAAAAAAATTTCTTCTCTCATACAACTTACAGAATACATCCTGACCCCCATCCTCCCCTCCCCCTACCTCACCCTGTCTCCCCACATTTCCTCCAGATTTTCCCCCATCACCACCCACAAACATACCCCCCCCACTTCTCCCCAGAAAAGAACCATCCCCCTGGGTTACAGCACAAGCAGGGCATGGTATAGCAAGATGAGACCCTTTTTTGGAACGAGGAAAAAGGGTTTCAAGGGCAAGTAAAAGGATCAGAGACACCTCCACACCAGTCTGTAGGAGTTTTTCAAGAACACCAATTCAGCCAGCCAGTCATAAGATGTATTTAGAAGATCCTGCAGGTTCTTTGTCCCAACAATTCTACACCTGAGTATCTACCCTGAAGTCTGCATTCATATCAGTAAATGGGATTTATTTTTTTAAAGATCTCATAGTGTTTCTTTTTTATCCTTTTGTTGAAAATGGATTTTTTTTTCTGTTTTTTGAGACAGGGTTTCTCTGCTGTAACTCTGACTGTACTGGAACTCACTTTGTAGACCAGGCTGGTCTCAAACTCACAAAGATCCACCTGCCTCTGCCTCCTAAGTATGGAGATTAAAGGTGTACACCACCACTGCCTGTTTTTGTTTTGTTTTGTTTTGAAGTTTCTTGTTTGTTTGGTTGGTTGGTTTGATTTTTCGAGATAGGGTTTCTTCTCTGTTGTAACTCTGGAACTCACTCTGTAGACCAGGCTGACCTACTCACAGAGATCCACCTGCCTCTGCCTCCTGAGTGCTAGGATTAAAAGTGTGTGCCCCCACTGCCCAGCTAGATTTTTTTTCTTATAAAATATATCCTGATTACAGTTTCCTCTTCATCTCCTCCTTCCAGTTCCTCCCATCTAGATCCATCCCCTTTCTGTCTCTCATTAGAAAACAAAAAGGCTTTTAAGGGAAAATAATAATAATATAAAATGTTATATGTTATAATATAATAATATAAAACTGAACACTAACACACCAGAATAGGACAATACAAACATACAGAAGGAAAAGAGACCAAGAAAAGGTACAAGAAATAGATATAGATGTTGAGACCCAATAAGCCAGGTTATTGGTTCACATCTATAATATCAACATTTGAGAAACTGAGTTAGGAAGATTGCTGTGACTTCTAAATTAGCCTGTGCTGCATAGCATGTTCCAGGCAGTCTGGGTTACACAGAGAGACATATATAGATATAAATATGGTCACAGTGAATAATTTTGATTTCAGGTATTGTTTTTAATATTTTTTACTTTTAAGTTAAGTATTACAACTACACATATTTTATTAATGACTGAGCTATGACACACACAGTAAACTAAATCACTTAAAACTGTAAAATGAATAAGTGGCAAAGCTGAGAAAAAAATTGTATTAGTTAGAATGTCTGCCATTTTAAAATAATAAAAATATGTAAGTTTCTTCTCATATGTTTCACTGGCAACATAAAAAAAAGCCCAGCAATGAGCATAATGGATAGTCTCCTATATACCTTGTCATATCATTATCAATTTTTCTATTCCCCTGAAAATTTATATTTAATATTTAATTTTTTCTTATATTAAAATGTATTAATGTAAGAAAAGGAAATTTTGGTTCTGGAGTCTGATGGGTTGGTGATAGTATAAAATCTGAGGGTTTTAATCCTGTGTATCCTAATATTTGGTGACAAGAGCCATACAATACAATAGATTTTTGGGTAATTACTTGAATTTCAGACAACCTAAAGAGTGAGATATTTCAGTTCTCTATGCTTTTTGAGAGTTAGAATAAGAAGAAAAATGGGAGAGGAGAAGTTTTTTCAGATAAACACTTGTACATAAACGTCAGAATAGAGATATCAAGTACAAAACGCCAAACATTCCAGGATGACCGATTAGAATTACAATTTTATCATTCCTTTCATTCAGCTCTCCGTCTCAAGTAACAATTCTTATTCCATTTATCTTGACTTTAACAATTACCTACTTTGCAGTGGTCTGGGAAAATCTGAATCTCAGATACCTTGTTTAATCTGTTCCACTGCCATCTTAAGACATTTTTTTTTATGTCTTTTTTTCCGGGATGTCAGCCCTTGTCTTGTACATAACCCCAAAGTTATGTAGGAAGACACAAGAGAGCCAGGCATAGGTTCATTTACTAAAGTCATTAAATATGTGAGAATGAAGGGAAATTGGCTTTCTTGCTGGATATAAGACATAAGCATATGGGTATAGCCATGACCTTTTATTAAGGAACTAGGCAATAATTTTCATAATTAAACATCAGAACATTGATTCAGCTAACAAATCTCTAAGGATTTTTAAATCTTCTCATAAGGTGTATTCATGATTATAATTAACAATCAAAGTATAATATTCCCTTGAAATGAAATCATATATCTATTTGCAAAGTATTACTATCTCTTTCTGTGCACATAAATAAGAACATCTGTCCTAACAAATACAGCCACTGAAACATGTGTATACCAATAACCCTTAGCTATTCAAAATTAATCTAGAACAAATTGATTTTCTCTTTTTGATTCAATATTTTTCCACAAAGTATAGAAAAATGATAGTAGCATTTTTAAACCTTGAATCTAACTATAAAATATTAAATACACAAAGCATGCTGAACTATATTTTCATCTTTCTTTTTATAAGGTAAGAAAGATTTTTGTATTAATTTCCAGCCATCTGGAAGCTGACAAAGATGATTTGGATGTAAGAAATACCTTGACAGTTTTATTATTCTAAATTTAGGGTCAGATTCAGAGGAAGAAAAGAAGAGAGACTCTTAGGGGAAAGTGGCTGCTCAAATAACATTGGAACATAGACACGATAGAGGAGCAGAACAGTTGCTTATGGTTGTATCACCCTGAATGTGCCTGACCCTGGAAGCTAAGCAGTGGTGGTCCTGGATAGTAACTGGATGGGAGAAAGGAACAGTTTTATCCATGAACTGTAGTGACAATATGATATTTAAGATGAACAGTGCAGAATGAGGCACAAAACAAGTAAAATTTTAAGTTTTTGTGAAGTGAAGAAGCCATTTCCATGAGTCAGCATTAAAGGATCTAAATTAAATTTGGTACACTGAAAATTTAAACATATGTAAGATGTCAAATATTTTACTATTATGATAAAAAATGAAAAATAAACAATAAATTTACATGACCTCATGAGAATAAATTGCATATTCTAGGATTATTTTTCACTTTCATTTTAACCCCCCTCTATTCTACTGTTTCTTAAATACATTGTACATTAATACAGTATATGAAGCATTGATACATATATTAACATAGACACATTTCAATATATATTTTTAAAAGTTTAAATATAATTCTTAATTAATTTACTTTTATGTGTATGGGTGTTTGGCATGCATGTATGTCTGTGCATCATGTATGTGTCTCGTACCTGTGGAAGCCAGAAGAGAGCCGCAGATCTCCTGTGATTGGTGTTACAGATGGTTGTGAGCCACCATGTGGATGCTGGGAACTGAAGGGGAGTCGTCTGGATGAACAAGTGCTCTTAAACACCGAGTCATTTCTCCAGCCCTTAAATATAAATTTTAAAGAATTATTAGTCACTAAATGTATTAGAATATGATGCATATACAACATTGATTTTTGTCATTTTAACTTGGGCTTCTAAAAAGAAATACTGTTAAGGATGTAGATATGATTGTTTTTATGCAACTTGATATGATTAATGCAATGTGTTTATAGATTTTTAAACTTTTGGGAAATTTCTAGATACAAAAATTGTCACTCTATATTCAGGGACTTCAATTTATTTGAAGAACTCAGAAATTAAATTTAGTCTCACATTAAAGAAAGTAGAATCAGCCATAAAATTTGGGCTTTATAATATTACAGTACTTGAAGCTTTTAAGAAATATTTGTCAAGAAGTGGGAAATGTTAGCCTTTCTGCAAGTGAACTCAGTATATAGGAAATTTAGATTCTTCTTTTGTGATGACAATCCCAACCTTGCCAATCCAGGAGAAGACAAGTGAGAAGATTTACCGGGACTATAAGCCCCAGGTTTCCACACATTTACTTATCACCACTCTGAAGAATTTTGACATGCAACCCTACATAAGTTTACTTCTATCAAATATATAATTTTATAAAGAATAGTAGCAATATGTATTATATACATTTAAACATTTGTAAACTGAAGTTTATAAAACAAATAAAAAGACACACAAATTCAAAACGTTTACTTTCTATGCTCTATGGGATAGTCTTCCATACTCTTTGGAGTCACAAGAGCTTTAGTGGAAGTGATTTCTTCACTATCACGAACAAGTGCCCTTTTTCTTCTGAAAGCTTTAACCTGTTTTTGGTTCACCTCCCTGATGTTTAGCTTTTGGCAACGATGTCAACACAACAACAGAAGTGTTGGTCAGAACTTAGGTGACTCCTCTCACCATTGTGTGAACCTGAAATTTTTTTTCCTTACCAGTATTCGTATTCGCAGTGTTATATATTTTTCCATCTTTACATTTACTTAGTTTTTAAAGCATGTTTAATTTAAAAGAAAAAATAATTTTGACAACAACTTTAAAAAAGACAACTCTTCAGAAAAGAAACTTTTTGTTCTAAATAGCAATGTTCTTCAAGGTCTTGTGATTTTCGAAAACAAAGTTTATCGGTTCTCTGTTCTTGGTCAACAATGTTTCTTAGCGTTGTGTCCTTGATACGCATTAGGAGAAGTAGTTTGACAATTTTCCTGGTTCCCACGGACAGAACCTATTTCCTAAATGTTAGTATGCCTTCATTTATTTATTTTGGGGTCGGGAAGAAGGATACAACTTTAGACACATGGAGGTCAGAGGATAACATGGAGAAAGCAGTTCTACCTTTCAACTAAGTGGGTCTTGGGGCTAGAACGCAGGTTGACAGACTTGATGGCAAGCGTCTTTTACCCACTGAGCCAATTCAACAGCCACTTTTCAACAGTTACTTTATTGAACTGAAGTACTAGGAGACTTTCATCTAAGTTATATGAATGCTTTTAAGAGAATTTGCCATTAGAAAGCACATGAATGGTCAAGATGATCTACATCCATTTACTCAATTTAAAAAGTGCAATGGATATAAATACACATTTTCCCCCAAGGAAAGTATGCAAATGACCAACAGGTAGACAAAAAAAAAAAAAAACCGCACTTAACAACACTAATCATCAAGAAAATGTAAAGTAAAAACAGTGATCCATTATCACCCATTACTTATTAATATGGCCATTACGTAAAAGTCAAAAGTTAACAAATGTTGATGAGGATTCAGAAAAGGGAGGCAATTATAATATATGATTGCTAGAAATATAAAATAATATACTCAATTAGAAGAAAAGGATGTTCTTCAAAAAATTAAAGTCATGCCATATGATCTAACAATCTTGTTCTGAGTACATATTCAAAGGAATTCATGTCATCATTTCATGAAAATTTATGTATGCCCATGCGCATGTACCACTAGTTAACCATATACAGGATAACAGGAACAACTTGTACTCATGGGTGGATAAATTGATAAAGGTATACACACAATATTAAATCTTTAAAAAGGATATCATTCTATCTCTAAAGACATAAATAAATGTGAAAGATATGTGAAAGACAGAAATAAGCCAGACACCAATATGATCTCACATATGGAATCTTAAAAAATCAAATTTGGGGGCTGGAGAGTTGGTCCATCAGTTAAACCTACTTGCTGTACCAAGTGGGTTTGATTCCTAGCACCCACAAGGCATGTCATGGGGCTGCATCATGAAAATTTTCTTCATGGAGGCTTAATCATCAGGAGTAAGGAAGAACTTTATGAATTATCTGTATTTCCCTGGCCCCTTATTCTATTCCCTTGTAAACTGTTTTTCTTAATGTAATGTAAAACCAAGCTTAGGAATCTTTTTGTTTATCTGATGACTTGCATTGGAAAGCACATCTCCACTTCTGGGTGATTATCGAATTTGGCTTCTTCTGATCTATTCTTGTTTGCTCTTTGGAAAGTGTTTCACTGTGTAGCTATGGTGGGCCTCCCTGGTGAAAAGATTGATTACAAGATATACACCACCATGCCTCAGAGATTTTATATATTTTATATATTTATATATTTATATATTTATAAATTTTATATATTTTATTGAAAATACATTTTTCAGACAATATATTCTGATCATGGTTTCCCCTCCCCTAACTCCTAAAAGACCCTCCCAACCTCCCTATCCACCCAACTAGATTTCCTTTCCTTCGATGTCTCTTTAGAAAAAAAAAAAAAAAACCCAAAACCATAGATAGGTCTTCACACCTACTGAGTAGTCTTATTGGCAAGACGTATATTTCTTTCTAATTTCAGTATAATTAGACATGGAGGGATTTTCTTTATAAATTACTTAATTAGCTGGAGCAGTCCAGTCACATTGGCTAGACTGAGGCAGTCTGCGCAGCATGGAGAATAAATAGCAAGCTGCTGCAAAAGAAAAATTTAAAAGGGAAGGAAGGAAGGAAGGATGGAGAGAGAAAGGAAAAGGGAGAAGGGGAAGAGAAACAAGTAAAAGAGACGGCCACCAAAGGGGGAGGGGAAATATCGTGAGAGGACTATTTTAACATCTTTATTATATGAAAAACAACAGCTGCCTCTTTATCTTTTCTTTTCCTTCAGGAGTCACTTATGTTCCTGGCCCACACACGTCAAAGTTCTTTAAAAGAAAATTTTCTTTCCTTAAACCGTGCGTTAGTTTTACTTGTGTACTTTCCTCCCAGTTCGCGGAGAGACCTCGCTTTTTCCGCCCCTCCATCATAGTAGGGGGCGGAGCCTCCTTTTGCCGAGGGGAGGGGAACTCCCGGAGTCTGTGGGCGGAGCTTCTCTTATAACTGGCTTCCTGAGGCTTGGGCCCACCACTCGTCGCTCGCAGGGGAGAGAGTGCGGAGCGGCGGCGGCGGCGGCGGCGGCGGCGGCGGCGGTTTGCGGCGGTTTGTGGCCGTTGCGGCGGCGGCGGCGGTTGCGGCGTTTGCGGCGGTTGCTGAGGAGGCTGCGCATTCAGGCTATGGCCTTGGCTGTCCGGAAAGTAGATGTTTTCGGAGATTTGTAGAAGATTTGAGTGTTAAAGGTAAGAAAAGTCGGGGCCACCGCTTTAAAGTAATGGAAAAGGAGCGTCGCTTTGTGCAGACTCGTTTCTGTGAGAGAAATGGTAACTGAGCTTTGTATTCCAGATTTTTTTAAAAAGTCCAACGGGAGAGAGGTGGCGGTCATATTACACCTGCGGAAAATAATTCTTCATGAGGTAGCAAACACTAACTTTTGAATGAATCATTTGGTATTTCAGTCAAAAAGCAGTGGTGGCTATGGTAAATGTCTAGAAAAATCTTGGCAAATTAATCTTTGTTTTGAAAAAGAAAAGTTTTGGTGTCATGAATGAAATTTTAAAATGTTCGCGATGCTGGCTTTCATTTTACTTTCTACGTGTTGATTGTATTTCCCACAGATACTAATGTCTTGGTGAATTGTGTGTAATAGTACACAGCAAAGTATAATTTGCAGATTCAAGTGCCTCAGTGAGCTGGAAATTTGGTTATTTGTCAAGGAATAAATAAATACTCAGTGTTTTAAAATAATCATTTTTTAAATAATGTGCAAAAGGTGATCTTTTTCTACATCTCCACTTACATATCAAGAGGATGAATCCTGAATGGTATTAAAATATAAAAGGTAAGAGTGAGTGGCTGGCATGGGGATGGCAAAATCCTGGAATCGCAGTGCTTGGGAGGAGAGGGTGGGGTGATCATGAGTTAAAAGCCAGCTTCTAATACTTAGTTGATGCTAAACTAGGCCTCATCTCAAAACCAAAACCTGAAGGATCATAAAAACAATAAATATATACAATTATAACCACCAGAATAAAACTATATCTAATAATAAAGGATGTCTCATATTAAAGAATATCAAAAGGAATATTCAATTATTTACATGTTTCATTGAGCATGTAGCACCTACATCAGCATAAATTAACCGAAATGGGAATTTAAAATCACAGGGGAAAAAGTTACTTGTGAACTACATAAGAGGATGAATAAATGTAATTTCAAGAAGTGCATTCACGTGTGCAAGTGATAAAATAATAAAATCAAAGTAGTAAACAACTTGGGGGCTGCTATGTACTGAAGATGTGCTTTTTGTGTTAGACATTACGTACTTTTACAGTCAGAAATAAAAATGGAGCTGAAAAAGGAATAATTTGTTTTGTTACAGGTGCTTAAGCAGATGTCTGCACACATTCCATTGTCTTAAGCTGGATTTTCCTGTGGATCTGAGAAGGCTGGTTACCCAATTACTTGTGTTGCTTAAAAATCAGATAGTTAGGCTATAGTCCAGACTTTGGTTCAAACAGAAGATATTTATACACTCTTGAGAAAGAATTTAGAAAATGTCCAAACACATATTGTAGAGCAGTATGTAGGAGATAATATGCAGGCTAACAAAACCGTATCGTTGAATACTATTTAGTTTTTTAAAGAATAAAATAGCTATGGACTGGCCAGATTTCTCAGTGGGTAAATAAATCTGCTTGCCATGCAAGACTGGTGACCCGAGTTCCATCTCCAGAACCCATGTAAAGGTAAAAGGAGTGAACCGCCTCTACAGAGCTCCTCTGGCCTCCACATGCATGCCAGGGCATGCATACCCAGCCACCCCTCACCTTTGTACCCCCCCACACACACACGCGCACTCTCACACACGAAATTAATAAAAAAGAAAGAAAAAATGAAGTAACTCTAAATGCAATGAAAGGAGAACAGGCTTAATAAAATTAAGCAACTTCCAGAAGCTTCTGCATAATATAATCCCAAATCTTTTACAAAATGAGTATTGTACATTAATAGAATGAGTGTAGGATAAAAATGAATATATAAATGGTAATTTTAAAAATGGGAATATATGTAGATTTGGAGAGAAATAGATATTTCAATTTATGTATTTCATCTCTTTATTTTAAAAATAGCATATTTAAGTTGTCCTCATTAGGAGAAAAATTTAAATTAAGAGATATGGAAAAATCTTTACAATGGCTTGCAAAATGATAATATAGATGTTATTGATATGGAAATGCTAAATATATTTTTGAAGGGATAATCTAATTTCAAAAGTATTCAAATATATAATTATAAAAATGTATAGCAATATATTGAGCAAACTATCAAATTTTGATCACTATTGTATTGCAAATCCTAAACTGGATAGAAAATAAGCGTTTAGTTATTTTATAGTCCAAACCTCAAAATGAAGAAGAGTTTATGATCCTGTTATTTTTTTCATAACACACACAGAGATAGAGAGGTAGACAGACAGACAGACAGACAGACACGGGAGGGGCTGTTAAGTTGAGAATGAACGATTCTGGAAACTTGAGAAAACTACATGATTGTTGCTCGCACTTTTTCCCAATTGTCTGTCTGCACTTTTTGTTTTGGCCAAAAGATGGCGCTTACCAGGTTTCCTAAATATTTTCCGGGCAATTATCTTTATAAAGTGGACAAGCATATATAATAAATTATAATTTGCCTTAGCAAACTGCACATTTGCATAAGATGTGAAAAAATCTATTGTATATAATTGGAAAAGTCCACGCAAAGAGAGTGAGTGATGTGAGAATTTACAAAGTTTTTTTGTTTTTTTTTTTTTAAAAGGTAGTTTGACAGAATTTGGTTGGTAGAGATTATAAGGCAATGGTTCCCTTCTGTTATTTCTCTACTTCTTAATTTTCTAAAAGGAGATTATTTCAGCATTAAACAAATACAGAGCTGTCCTAAAAAGCATTTCAACTTTTTTGAATAAGATGAATAAGAGGGAAAATTAGCATGTTGTGAGACTATCAATTTCATCTCAGCCCTGTGCCTCATAACAGCTAGAGTTCAAGTAGGCAAGTCTCTACATTTTTTTTCATTCTATTGATTTGATTTTCTGTCTTCCTTTTGCCCAGCCTCAGTTAATATCAGACTTGCAAGCGACGTGAAGGGTGAATGCTCTGCTGGGCAAACAGCTGGAGTGTGGAATCAAAACAGCTGGATCGTAGAGCCAGATTGCCATAGTGCACGTGACAGAGGGTAAGACTCTTCTGAGCTCATTGAATCTCTTATATTAAAAAACATTTTGAGATGGCAAAGGTTAATCTACTTTTGCATCCATAGCATTTTAATCGTAAAACTATCTGTTACATTAAAGGTATTTTTAGTTAAAAATTTGGGGTATAATTTATTTGTCTCCCTGTTCTGAAGCCAAAAGATGTGGAGTTAAATGTCGTAGTTTTGAGAAAGAATCACTTGTTTTAAACAGAAGTCATGTCAGTGGCTATCCAGACTGGCCGGACTGTCAAGTCCTTGAGAACTAGGCTGTCATCACCACATACCACAAAGCACGGTTCCTAAGGTTTCTTAACATCCGCTTAAAGGCCCCAAGGCTTCCCTTAGAAGGAAATCTGTGTGCTTTCTTGAATAGTATTCATAGTGGCTTAAGGCATTCACCTCTTTCCTGGTAGCCATCACAGGTCTCTGACTCCAGAGTTTGTGCCATGTTGTTGAAGTTGAGCCCTCCGTCTTTTGTCCAGGAGATTTTCATCAATTATCTTGGATAAACAGGGCAGCAGTAGCAGCTCAGAAAACATTAAAATCCAGCATTCCTCAGGATAACCCAGAGAAGCCCCATAGTCTCCATTCATCCCAGAACAAAAATAATGCCCCTACCACTGCAAAAGACCCTCCTACACACGTTCCTTTCTTCTTTCACAACAGAAAAAAAATAAAGATAAGGTATCCGGTTTGTGTTATCTTAGTGCTTCTCTGGTTTTGCCCACCCACCTTCTGTCTGATTCTGTTTGTTTTTCTGACCTGCACCTTGTTTCCACTCTCCTTGTCTGTCCACCTTTCCAGTTGGCAAAGTAAACTTTTTATGTAGTCCCCTTTCTTTAGGGCTATGTTTTAATCTAATCCAGTGATTGCTCGTTGAAAATATTTTCTTAAACTACCTTGTGAATTTTCAGGGGAATGAAAAGAAGCTAATAGAAAGCAAAAATCATTTAGTATCTCTTTCACCTAGCATAACGCTTCTTGGAAAACACAGCAGGGGTCTGCAATTTTTTATTATCACACCATGAAATGTAGTTACTATTTGATATTGAACAACCTAGGTTAACATTAGAGGTTCATGTGACTCACTCATCTTTGTTAAATAAGCTGTCTGGGATGTGGAGATGACAACCTAAATTTGTGTGAAGAATTGGAAACTTGGTTTCCACAAAGGTAATAAAGGTTTCAAACCCACAACTGGTTGAAAAATGCAACCATAATGACTCCATGGCAGCACTGTAAATCCTGACATTGGATCCTACCAATAGAGACCCACACCTCACCCACAAACCCTGGATGCCCTTTTCAGAGTAGTTATAGAATCATTCTGACCTTGCCTGACCCTTCTGCTTAGGATCTCTGGAAGAACGATGGCTTCTTTCTGTAGAGTTCCCAATTCAAGCATTTTTTTTTTTCCTTTCCATTCAGTGATTACAGGAAGAGCTTTGCTAACAGTCCAGCTCTGTTTCTTTATGCTTGGTTGTTAAAATGAGCAGGAGATTCATGTTTACCTGTTCTCTGTGTTAATTGGTGGGCTTGTTTAACATCTTAGAATTTTCGGCTATAAACATAACATAACATTTTCTTAGAAGAGATGTAAACCTCAGAATTGTTATGCACAGGCAGTGTGTAAGATATAGCTCCTCCTTCTAATTAACATGTCTGAGTTAAAGACAAAAAAATCTAAATTTTAGTCTTAATTTCTTTGGTGCTTTTGAAGTTAAAAAAAAAGTGTAGCAAAAGATGACAGTGATACCGCTTTCCCATGTGGCTGATAAAACCACGAAGCACAGGAACAAGGGATGGCTAATCATTAATAAGATGGAGTGAAATGAGCACTTGACTGCATAAAGCCATGACAGTCAGTGCCTTTACAGGAACAGGCATATCTGAAAGGGAACTGACCACCAAGCTTCAGTAGCAGAGAGAAACTTGCCACAATGACTCTAAGGCCAAGAGGGGATTGAACCATTCTGACTATGGTCAGCGCTCTGGCTTACAGGCAGGTTTCTAAACCCTTGAGGCAGAGTGCTGGGGAAATAGTGCATATGAAGATTGGACAGACTTACTTTGCCTTTGGCTTTAATTTTTTTTCTTGTTCCTTTCCCAGGTTTGTAGCAGGAGTAAGTTTCTATTTCCTTGTAATCTTGCCAATTGCTTATTTTATACTCTCTTTGCTGCTTTTCAGCCAAACTGGGCTTTAAAAAAAAAGTGAAGTCTTAACTACATTTGCATCTATTTGCTTACTAAAGTAGGTGCGTATCTTTCATATGTTGCTCTGTTGTCATTTCTGAATATTTGGGTTTTAAGGTGCTCCAATAAAAAATGACTTCCTTTCTCCACTGAATAAATTGATATAAAATGGAGTTATACAAGGAAGCCAGAGTGCAAGTACAGTGGTAAGTTGCAGAACACTGATACTTGTAAAAGTCAAGTGGTCCTTCTAACAATGTACCAAATTGAAGTGAATACTGCCCAACAGGTTTGACGCTTGTAGCAGTACATGAACAGAGACTTTAGGCTCTGTATGAGCCTGCTTACAAGGAACAGAGGGTTCCCTTAGAATTTCATGAACTACTCATGTCCTCATGTCCTCTGCCTATTTATTTTTATTTTGCTATTTATTTCTAATATGTTAGAGCTACTTTAGGCTGCTCTCAACATTTTATTGTTTTGTTTTGGTGGGGTTTGTTAGTTTAGTTTTTGAGATAGGTTCTCACTATGTAGCCCAGATTCTCACTATGTAGCCCAAGCTCCCTTCAATCCCATCTCGTGCCTCCTGCTTCAGTTGTCCCAGTGCTGGAATTATAGGTGTGAGGCTCCCCGCCCATCTAAGAGCTACTTTAGAACGGAGATATTTTTGCATTGAGAACAGTTGTGCCAAGATTGTTGAGTTTTCCACTTTAGGTTATATGGGTGTTGGATTTGTTGCTTGTTTTTACTACAAGGATTCCCTCCCCGATATATCCCTTCCCTAATATCTTGTATATTAAGGTACACATTTCTTTAAGGAATTTTAATTCATGTTTCATATTTAGAAATGACTAAAATGTGTAAAAGTTTCTGAAGGATAAGAAGACCTGATTAAACACACACACATACACACAGAGAGACAGGCAGACAGACAGACACACACACACACACACACACACACACACACACACACACAGAGGGGGGTAAAGAGAGAGACAGACAGACAGACAGCACAAGTGAGGGGGAAGAACACATATCTCAGGACCAGAAAATAAATCTAGCAAAGACTTAATTCTCCCCAAATAAGGTATTTTTAATTCATGTCAATCACGAACAAAGACCTGGCAGATCTTTGTAATTTTGAGCAGCTGGATCTTAATATAGTTTGCAGAAATAACATGGCAGTATAGGCTAAATAAATAAATAAATAAAACTGTATAAACTATTTAATTTGCAAAATTTGATTCATATCTAGGTCTTTAATATATGATAAAGGTATTTCTGCATTTTCTTTTGTGGGGAGGGAATCATCCACCCTGGTGCTTTGAATGTAAAGTAAAGGACACATGTTGCCATTCTGCTTTCGAGTTTTTTTTTTTTTTAAGCGATTTTTTTTTCCAGACTGAAACAAGCCTGGGTTTGAGTTGGCGGCTTTCGTCCCTCCCAGAGGGGCGCTCCCCCGCAGCCCCCAGCACGAGAAGGGGAGGAGCTTCTGCCAGCTTGTGGGAAGCGCGCCCGCGGCGCCCAGTCCTGGGGGAGGGGCTGCACTTCTCGCGGCGGCAGCGGCTGACTAGGAGCTAAGAGGTAATGGCTGTCTTAAAGGCCGTTATTTTCTGGCAATTTCTTCGCGCTTTGGTGGAGAGGTGGAAAAAGAAAATAGAGATTATGTGCCTAGGAGAGATGGGGATGGAATAATGTTTGATAGATTTATCGTAACTTGGGTGGGATTAATCCTCTGGAATTTGGGGTTTTCGGATAATTTGAAAGTCCGTAGTGTGAGGAGAGGTGATCAAATTGCAGCTTCTAAATTAAGACTTCAGTGAGGCATGCCGTTCATGTTCATTTTCTTACGTGGCATTCCATGTTTTTGTCTCCAGTACAGTTTTTTTTTTTTTAAATCGGATTTTGTTTTAAACATTTGCATTCTGCCAAAAAAAAAAAAAACTGGCAGAAAACGCAAACATAAAATGAATGACATAGAAAGGTGCATGAGCTTGGAACGAGATTTGGATACACTGTTTAGTGATATCACTTGTAAAAAAAAAAATGCGCGTTTTCCTGACTGGGGGCGGGGGCGGGAAACTAGACTCCTTGTGTCTCTGAGTGTTTGGGTATACTTGGTGGTAACAGAGGTGAGATGTAATCTGTTTTCTTTAAAACTGCTTTCATCGTTTTCAGAATTGCTTTATTCCCTGATAATTTTTATAATTAGAAAAGCAAAATGATGCTGAGACAGTATACCTATTTTATTTCAAACACACATGCTCTCAACACACATATACACAAGTACACACAAAAATACGTGCTCTCATAACCATTTTCGTTTACTGGGAAGATTATTTCTTTCTTTCTGGAACCAGTCAAGCAAGGAACCAAGTTGTGTAGACTACAACCCTGTGAGTATCCTGCTTGTGAGGATTCCTGTCAGGCCACAGGTAGAGAGAGCAGTGATTAGCAAGAACTATTATTTTTTTGCTGTATTATCTCCTATTTTTTTCTGTATTATCTCACTTTAAAAGTGCTATAGGGGACTCAGTTTATTTCTCTAAATAGTTTAAAAAGTATTTTGTGACATGATACTTAATCCTATGAAATGTTATATAGCTGGCAAATAAGAGTATGAAGCCATAGCAATTTGAAAAGCTGTCTGCAAAGTAGAGGTAAGTGAAAAAGTAAGTTTAGAATGGCAAGCAATGTTTTAAGTTATTTAACGAGAAAAAAATATGATTAACAAAATATGTGTCACCAAGTCAAAAAAAGGGAGGAGGGAGGAATCAACCTACTAATGGAATTTTTATGTGGTGGAGAAAGTAGTGGCCTTACTATCTTATTTGAAAATGGCCTCTTTTTTTATTTTTGTGGTTTTGGGGATTTTTGTTTGTTTTGTTTCAAGACAGGCGTTCTATAGACCAGGCTCACCTGGAACTATGTAGTTCCAGGCTGGCTTTGTGGCAATCCTCATGCCTCAGCCTATAGAAAAATGGGAATATAAGCATGAGCAAACATGCTGGATTTTAAATAATCTTTAATCTATATTTAGTCATTTTCTAATACCAGAAAAAGAAACTTGAAATAGAATGCTTCAAAGTTGGGAGAAAATAGAATTTGAAACAATGCACTAATGAACTGAACTGGCAGCCAGGCATGGTGTCTTACATCTGTAATCAGAGTACTCAAGAGTCTCAGGCAGGAGGATTGCCTTGAGTTTTAAAGTTAGCTTGGGACTGCATAGTGATTTCCAGATCAGCTTTGGGTTGCATAGAAGTCTCCTGATTCAAAGAACCAAAACCAAACCAAACAAAAAGGCTGATTTGTAATAATATGAATTCACAGTGTATGTAAAAATGTGTGAGGTATACAGGCAATTATCAGAGTTATCTTTCCAAAATTATAATTTTTGTAGCTTCCTCATGATTTTATATTTTCAGTAGGCATGAAATTTATTTTACAGTCCAGACCTTTAGAGGTGAAGACATTTGAAAACCACCTTTTGTGCAATGCATAACAAAGCTCTGATTTTCAGCCTGGTATATTCTAGAAGCCTGAGAAAGCTGCAGGCTGGCAAGATGTAGTTCCCACCCTTCTGCAAGGACATGGTAGTGACAGTTTTGCTTCTGGACACAAGGTGGCGCTTGCCAGATTGCCTAATTTTTCTCCAGACAAGTGTTTTTATGAAGTGAGCAAACAAAGCAATGAAATATTCCTTGTATTAGAAAAGTGTAAGACAGCATGTAACATATAACTGAAATTCATTAAAAGAACTGTGTGTGAGGATGACAAAGCCCCGTCCAAGACTGATGAGAGGACTCTGAACATTTAAAATGGAGTTCATACAGTCTGGCCCATACTAGACAGAAAACTACTGTTATTTCCATTCCCTTCAGTCTCTACCTTTTAATTTTCCATTACAAAAGTGACATGCCTACAAAGAATTTTGGTAGGGAATTTTATTTACACTTTTATTTATTTAACTATTTTATTGGTTTGATTCTCTATTCCCTTTTGGCAGATCCTTAGTTAATATCACATTTGCAAGAAACGTGGGCAGTGTACCTGTGATCCATTTGAGCCTTAGAAAGGCAATATAACTGCAGAAGGTGCCCAGCAGAGTAAAGGCACCGCTGTGAACGCAGCTGGAGTGGGAATCAAGACAGCTGGATCACAGGGCGAGACTAACACAGTTCACGTGACAGAGGGTAAGAGTCTTCCCATTTCATAAAACATTTCATGTTTTTAAAAAATGTATGAAGTTCAAGACATGGAGAGCAGTTTATTTTGTTTCCAGTTAAGTAGCCACGACATATCAAATTAAAAACCACACATTGTAATGCTGGGAAAGAAGTAAGTACAGATGGTTCTCTACTTGTGATGATTTGATTTGTGTTTCTTCTATTTTATTATGGTACAAAAACCATTGGCCTTCCACAGAAGCCATGCTTTGGATTTGTATCTTTTTTTGTAGTCTTGGAGTAGGTAGGACTACTCAACCATCTCAGTGCTGGGTAGCAGCAGTGACCCACAGCTTTCAAGTCAGTCAGAAAGCTGTTCCTTTTTGGCACGCCTTAGTTAATATCTCATTTGCAAGTTGTATAGGTAGTCTACCTGTGATCCATTTGAGCCCTAGAACGGCAATGCAATTGCAGAAGTGCCCAGCAGAGTAAAGGCTTGGCTGGGAATGCAGCTGGAGTGAGAATCATGACAGCTTTCAGTCAGCCATGTGGCCATGACAGGAAACAAACTGTTTACTGCCATGCACTGTTACCAGTGTACATTTTGTTTGCTTGCTTGCTTGTTTATTTTATGTGTACAGGCATATGAGGTATGTCTGTGCAACACGTGTGTTCAGTGCCCTCTGAAGACAAAAAGAGGGTGATGGATCCCATGGCACAAGAGTTACAAATGGTCTGTGAACCACCATGTGGCTGCTGGGATTCAAGCCCAGGTTTCTGAAAGAGCAGCCAGTATTCTTAACCTCTGAGCCATCCATCGCTCCAGCCCCCTGTGGTTTATTTACTTTTTTTAAAAGATAAGGTTTTACTCTAAAGTCCAGACTGTCCTGATAATAGCTATGTAGACAAGATTAGCCTAAAATTTGCAGCTATCTTCCTATCTCTGCCTCCCTACTGTTGGAATTATAGATATTAACCAGAGCCATCTCTACCAGTGATTCTAGAGTGAGTGTGTGTGTGTGTGTCTGTCTGTCTGTCTGTCTGTCTCTCTGTGTATCCCAGTGTGTCCACAGAACATCTCAAATGCAGTTTAACTGATATTTTCAAGCTATGATGTGTTTATTTGAATATGACCCTATTATAATTTGAGGAAAGCATATGTGTTAAAGCTCTATAATTAAATTAGACAAATGTTCACACTACTTTTGGACTGTCGTGTCCAAGCCAACTATATGACTCTCAAGAGACCCTCACAAGAATGCTGACAATAAGTAGCCACATCAGTCATTCCAAACCTCTGACTATCTTCCTCTTAATGATAGGTTATTATATTATCTGGGCCAATATAGGAGACACAAACCCCAAATTCTATCTGCCTGAGCAGAACTGCCAACTTAGGTAAGTTAAAAGAGGAGTCCCTAGAATAAACTACGAAAGGTGCCAGAGTACCACAATAATGATGGAAATGGTATCCCTGATGCTCCCTGCCCTCCTTGCCCATCTCCCATTTGTCACCAGCACATGTACTCGTTCCTTTGATACAGTGGCTACAATAAGGACTATGTACTGGAACGTTATAAAAGTACCTTTTAAAGATAACTTAAATAATTTCCCTAAAACAATCTTATGCCTTAACCTGGTGCCAAGTAATTTTTTCTTTATTTTTTAAAGAGTGAGAGTGTGTGTGTGTGTGTGTGTGTTAGCACATGCATGCTCAAGCGTGTGTGTGTGAATACTTGTAGAGGCCAAAAAAGGGGGCCGTTGGATCTCCTGCAGCTTGAGCAGCAAGCCCTGTAAACTGCTAACCATTAATTCCTCCAGCCTAGCTCGTTCTTTCTATTTTTAAATGAATATCTTTGTTGTGGAAGTTTATTTTTAGTTACGTATAAAATGATTGTTTTGTGCACTGTTGGGTGAGGATCTAAGGTCCTGGTGCTTTGTATTGTCTGCAGGTGTTGGATTTATGTGGGGGATGTTTGCTTGGGATGATCTGCATGTGATATCAATAGAACACCTGAGGAGTTCTGGATCAATAACAACACCTGAGCTGGGACACTCAGGGTTCCACTGTCCAGTATGATGCCTGCCATGATGGCGGTTCCCTCTGCTAAGGTCTGGCAGGGTTTGCACCTATGAGAATGCCTCCTTGTCTTCTTTGCTGAGCTGCCACACCAAAGTGAACTACTACATATCTTCTAGAGTCACACATTACTATGCTATTTTCCCAGCCTTTTAATCATTTAAAGTTTTCAGAAGTACTTGAGTAAGCTACCACTGAAAACTGTTGACTAGCCCTAAATAGAGACCTTTAAAATGACTGCTTTTCTGGTTAATCCAGGTAGTCAAACAAACCACTCCAACCTAAGGACTTTTCTGGGTGATTAAAAGCTCCTCGATTGGTTTCTTGCCTAAATCTAGATGTAGTAATGAATCATATACATATTTAGACCATCTGTGGTCTAATATGTAGTCTAAAAACTTCCACTTTAACATCTTCTTCCCTATCACTGTCTACCTGGTGTTACTCACTTAGGCTGCTACTGATCTCCAAAAGATATTTATCCTTTGGGATATGTTTTGATATCAGGTGATACAAGTTGGCTATTCAGTCTGCTAGTTAGAATTGAGTTCTGACACCCATATCTGTATACAAACTGACATTTAAGTATTTGATCTTATGGCATCACTAAAAAGTACTAGATAAGTACCATGACTCTTGGTGAGGAGAATATGTTTGGTCATGCCTGGATCTTTTCTTATGGATGGTTCAGAAAATGGCAGGCACTGGGAGGAGTATTCCCTTCTCTTTCAATTTCTAGTAGTAGATCCTCTCCATATGTTACTTCAGTGAAGAACAGTACAGCTTAATAACTCTGGGCATATAATAGAGCTTTGTTTGTGCATGTGTTGTAATGGTGTGTGTGAGGCTCTAGGCCCCTTTTCTTTAACGTTACTCTTTAGAAATGTTTCCCATCAGGTGGTGGTGGTGCACACCTTTAATCCCAGCACTCGGGAGGCAGAGGCAGGCAGAGGCCTTTGAGTTTGAGGCCAGCCTGGTCCTCAGAGTGAGTTCCAGGACAGCCGGGTTATAACAGAGAAACCTAGTCTCCAAAAAACAAACAAAAAACAAAAATAAAATAAAATTAATTAATTAAAAAATAAAAATGTTTTTCAATACACAATCCTCAGCCTTAATTCTCAGTAGTCTCGTCTATTAACATTCTATAGATTGCAGTAGTAATGGAGAAATACAGAACTGTTTAGTTTTTGTTGTAGTTCTCTTTTAAAGCTTTTGTGTTATATCACATAGATTTGATCAAAAATTATGGAGTCTTTTTCTCCCTTGCAATGATATACTGCAGCTTGCCTTTTTCTCCATTTCGAATACTCTGCTTTCTGTCAAGTTCCTTTGTTATTTATGTGTATCTCTGTCTTAAGGGTCACTGAATATTTTGTATGTCCATTAAATGTCTGAGATTACTTCTTTAACAATATCCATGGACCCCAATGACCTTTGGGGACATTTTTACTAGCCAACTCCCATTCCTCTTATGAACTTAATGCACAAAAATACTGATATGTATTTTGTAGCCAATCTATGTCTTCTGTGTTACTAAACTTCTGCTTTTTAGTGGAAACATACTAGTAACCAGCTCTCCCATCTTGAGATATAGAATTTGACTATTCTTTTCTCCTTTCTTATCTCCTCTCTTTCCTTAAATCTGTATATTTGACTGGCATGGGAAACCTTCAGTGATTAAAAATGTGCCAAAGAGAATAAATTTCATAAGCTATGAGATACTAGAAACATCAAGTTTCTTGACATTTGTCTTTAGCTAACTTAATGGAAGAGCTAGTCAACAGAGATAAGAACTTTTCCAGGAAGAGTTATGTGGTAACATCAAAAGTTGCATATCTTGAAAGCCTCCCAAATGCTTTAAGACAAATAAGCAAGTTAATAAAAATGTTATAGAGAGTTAAAAGAATTTAATTTCAAAAAGTTTTTTTTTCTATATTTAAGAGGGTATTTTATACTTACTTCTGGTACACACAGCCTTCTTTGCCAGTCAGTTAATCCAAAGAAAAACTCAAACTTTGTGTATTCCCACTACTCCCAGAGTAAAATACAAATGCCTTTTACGGATTATATTCTTGTTTGTTAAAACCCTCTGTTTTTGAAGACTCATTTATTGAGGCATAATTTTCATAGAGTTAAGTTTACTCTTTTTTTAAACTGTACACCTTGATGAGCTTTGACAATCTAAGTCACAAAACAATGTGGCTGGGTTAGGGAATGTTTTTCTTTTAGTTCCAAAATACAGCATTCAAACCTTACTGTATTCAGGACACTGTCTCTATCCCAATCTCTGACATTTAGCAGATTTATTTCTGTCCTGTGGATTACCTTTTCCTGGGATGCCATATACATGGAATCATAAAGTAGCCCTTTGAATCTAGCAATCTCACTATATCAATCAGTAGATAAATATACACCAATATTGTTTCATGTATAAGTATTTTCCCTTAATATAGCTTAATAGTATATGATATGGGTGTTCTATTTGTGTAACCACTCATAGGTGGATTTATATATATAGTAGATTTATAGGTTTTGATAATTATGATTAAAGTAGTTAACCCAAAATGGACGTACATGTGTATGTGTGTGTGTGTTTACTTCTTTTGAGTAAATATCTCAGAGTGGAATTCCTGGCTTTGAATGATTAAGAATGGTTAACTGCATTAACAAATGCTGGGCTGATTCCAAAGTGTGTTTGATATTTTTGCAATATATGATAGTTATTCTACATCACTTTTTAAGTTTATCCTGTCAATGTTTTGGTTTTTTTCTCCTTCATACTGGCCATTATCATAAAGGTGTTAATGATGCTTCATTATGGTTTTCATTGTATATATTTAACTACTAATGGTGTTGGACATATTTTCATACATTCATCTGCAATTTGTATATCTGTTTTAATTGAGATGTTTATCTTTCTAAATTCTAAGAGCTCTTTATATATTTTGGGTACAAGCCCTATATGAGGTATATGTTTTACACATATTTTCTCCAACACTGAATTGTCCTTTCATTTTAGTTTTGAAAAAAAAAATGAGAGAAATTTCAAGCCTGATTTTACTATTTTTTATGGTTCATACATTTCTTTCTGGCTTTGTATTTTATTAAACCTTTGGCTCATCCAAGGTCTCAAAGACATTCTACTAATATTTTAAAGATTTTGGCTTTGCATATAGCCTCATGACCCATTTTGAATGATTTTTGCTCATAGTCTTAGTTAAAGTGTTACAGTGAATAAATCTCTTAAAATGTTCCACAGCCATTTATCAAAAAAAAAAAACTTTTCAAAAATCAGTAGGCATTATTTGCTAGTTTGTTTGTTATCTATTGACCTATATGTCAATGTTATGTCAATAATATACAGTCTTGATTACTATAGTCTTGAAATCAGATAATATGAGTCTTCCACTTTTTATATTTACTTTTCAGTATCATTCTGGCTCCTTTACTTCCTGTGATTTTTCCAGACATATTTTATTCTTTCAACTTCCACAAAAAACCTCCTGGGACTTTTATTGAAGATTTAGTGACAATAGATATGTATGGAGAGTTGTTACATCCTAAAACTAGTGCTTCTGTCATTTCACATCCCTGTTTATTTAGATCTTTAATTATTTGCATCAGCATATTAAAGTTTCCAACATATTAAATTTATGCTTAGATTTTTAGGTTATTTTCTTCTTTTTTTTTAATGGAATCTCTCTTTGACCCAAAACCTATCAACTAAGTAAGCTTGTCTGGACAGCAAACCCTGGGGAATCCATCTGTCTCTGCCATCCAAGCTCTGGATTCTAAGCACAAACAACACCTGGCTTTTTAAATATGGGGCATAGGGATCTAATTTAGATCTTTGTGGTTGCAAGGCAATCACTTCACCAACTGAGCTGTCTCCAAACCCTATTTATTGCATTTTAAAATAAAATTATACATGGAGTTTTAAAACTTTAGCCTTAAATCATTGTCGTATAAAGATAGTTACATGTAGATTAATTGATTCATTAGAGTTCTTTTTATAATAAGATCATTCATGTTATCTACAAATGCAATTTTAGCTTCTCCTTTCCAGAACATACACTATTTCTTTATTTTTCAGCTCTTATTTTACTCACTGCGGCTTCCAACCCAATGTTAACTAGAAGCAGCTATTCTTACTGTTTCTGGTTTTAGCGGAAAGGCTTTCTACTAAGTATAATGATAACTAAGTATAATGATAGTGTTTTTGTAGATGGTGATGATCTGATTGAGGAAAATTCATCTGTTGAGCTCAGCGATACTATCATGAATGTTTATGGAATGTTGTTAGATGCTTTGTCTGACTCAGTTACTATGATTTCTTAATTATTTTCAGTCTTTTAGTATAAGTTGAATTGATAGATTTGTGAATGTTGAATGATCCTTTCATTCCCAAGTATGAATTTCATTTGATTATGATATATCTTTTACCTATACCACAGCTTTAAGCAATAGCACTTGGTGAGGATTTGTTTCTATGTCTATAAGAGATACTAGTATGTAGTTTTCTGTTCTTTTAATTGTGTTATTGGTATAAGATAAATGTTGGTGTCATAAAAATATGTTTGATGTTGTTCCTTATATTTTATCACCTTTTTCTTACTGGCTTGCTTTATTGCTTTTTCAAGTAGATGCTGGTGCACTACAAGATTTTTCTCCGTGATTCCTTACCCTAAGTTTTCATCAGTCCCTGTATTCATATACTATCAGAAAGGAGTCTGTCTATCTTCATGCTCTCCCTGTTTTGCCACTAATAGTATTAGATATTAGATTCACAATGAGACAGGAAATATTGCCCAGGGAAGCCTAAATGTTTGGGAGTACCTGTGGACTTGGACCTTGAAAGTTAGAGCTTTCTTAGCAGTCTTTCCTCTCCCACTGGCAGGTAACCTCCAATTTGAATCTCTGAGTGATCTTTGGAAGACAGCTATGCTCACCATATACCACAAAGATACACACACACACACACACACACACACACAAACGGGGGGTGGGGAGTGGGACAGAGACAAAGACAGAGACACTGGACCTGGCAAGGGCTTTTGAAACCTCAAACCCAGTGACACACTTCATTCAAGAAAGTCATACTCCCAATCCTTCCCCAAGAGTTCTAGTCCCTAGTGAGTAATCATTCAAATATATGAGCCTGTGGGAACTATGATAGACTAAGGGGAAGATAAGACTTTGTAAGGTATCTAGAGATTCTTGTCATTGTTAAGTTTGTTAAGTTGTTAAGAACATTCTCTTATGCCTTTTTATATCTTAAGAGAAAGTACTTCTGTTGCTTTTTAATAATGTATGCATGGTTATTCTTGTGTTATTTATTATTAAATACACTCTAGAAACAGGTGGTTCCTAAAGTACACTTATAAAGTTGATTTTTATATGTTGGTTATTGTGTTTTGTTTACATTTCTATTCCTTGTATTATTATAGATTAAAATTGTATTTTAAAATAGCATACATTATATTTGAACAGTATTGTATGGCTTTCTCTGTGGTTTAATATATATTAGGTTCTTATAACTACCGCCACAGTCTGAAGATAGTATTGAATCATCCATGATTTCCTTGGCTATCCCTTTATAGATATACCTTTATAGATATACCTTCTCCCATCTGGAACACCAGCACTGCTGATCTTTCACCATTACTATCCTTTTATTGTGAGAATTTCATATATATTAAGTCATACAGTGTTGTGGTGGACAGGTCCTAAGTGATCCACTCCATTGCAAAGTATCCTCCCCTTGTGTTGAGGCTATACCTTGTTTTCAGTTAGCATAATATGCAAAGATGATGGGATGTCACTCATTACCATGATTATATGAGACTGTCTTAGCCAAAAGGAGGAGAAATAGGAGAGGATGGTAGAGGAACAAACAGGGAAGCAGGGTAGATAGAATTAGGTACAATATTCTCTTATACATAAGTTTCAGTAACTCTCAACATATAACACTTTATGATCCATTATTTTGCTCAGCTGTTCATCCCACACATGGGTATAGAGTAATTTTTATTTGCAGTGAGGGATTTGCAATGTGTCTTAGTATTACAAACATCAAGTCTGAAGTCAGAGTATCTAGATCCAAATGCTATGTGCACCAAATACACTGTGGACATTCTTGTAAACATTCCTTAATCTCTCTAATGCATCATTTACAAAATGAGAATTCTGAAAATGCTCACTGCTTTAGTGCATCAGTGCTGTTATAACAGAGTACTTGAGACCAAGAAATTTCTTCACAGTGGGCAAATATTTGGCTCACAGTTCTGCAGGCTGAAATATTCAAGAGCTGTAGAGTCCATATCTGCCAGGGGCCTTCTTATTATACCATAAGGTCACAAAAAGACACATATCATGAAAGAGCAACCAAGAGAGAGGGGGGGTCCAAGTTCATCTTTTTAACTGGAACCCACTCCCACAATGACTAAAACCACTCCTGCTATATGGCATTAATAGATTCATTGGTTTTACTCAAATCATAAAGGTTTGTCACCTCTCAGCACTTATGCATTGAGGATTTAAATTTCCAAAACATGAACTTTGAGGAATATGTTCAAACCGTAGAAGCTTTCTAATAATGTTTTGTAATGTATGGAGATGCCTGGCATGTGGTAAGAAATCACTGGTATCTAGCCTCAATACTAATACTAATACTAGTAATGTTCATGTAGAATGAAATGTTATTATCTGGTTATTAGTAAGTTACCAATCAAATATTAATACTATTGTCTGGCCTGTAAAAATATAGGTATTGTACCTGATTTTACATTATCTAACCTCATAATAATAGCAGTAATATAATTTTAGCACTTATTATTTGTAGTTATCACTCTTCACATCCTACAAAACTATAAAGTAAAAAAAAATCCATGGAACTGGTATAATATTCATTGATTTCTGTTCACTATGGAAAATGGACAAACTATAGTTTTAAAGTGTAGTAACTATTTTATGTGCATTTGGGCATTTAATTAAGTAGAAAATATTATAAAATATATAATCAAATAATCCTTTTCACTTAAGTAAAGTCATATGTACTCCATCAGCCTAGTAATCTCTTTAGGTTAAATAATAATACTTAGTATGCTGTGTGATTTGCTTTGTTGGTTATTATAAGATCAACTATTGTGCTGCTATTCAAAATACAGACTGGGATTTAGCTAAGATACAAATTCACTCTTCCATAAGTTGATATCAGAATGTGGTAGTCCTGTTAGGAGCTTATGATCATCCCTCTTTGGTGAGTTACATCATTTTTATAATTCACTTCTTAGTTCAGAATAACTTTCCAAACTTTTGTGGAGTTAAGTGTGAGATTTGTGAATAGCACAATCATTGTATAATGTATTTATTAGATCCAACAACAACATACCAGCCTAGAGATAACTTTTATTAGTTTATTAGTATTTATTATTCTGATGCTAAAGTTTATATAAAGTTTATATAAACGTTTATATTTTTTAAAAACATAATTACATTTAAAAATTATATTATATGAATAATGTCATATAGTGTGTTATGCTGATGCAAATAAAACAATGCATTTCTCACGTTAAATCAATTATAATTTAATATAATTATACTTAAACTGGCTTTCTAGTTTAAGATTACCATAGAGATATTCTGATGAACAAAAGGCATGTAAATTAAAAACAAATTCTCCCCACATTTAATTTCCCAAGTGTGAAACACAACAGCAAAATACTAGAAAAAGCAACTTCCTGTTATAGATTAGGATACACAGAAATGGATAATTTCTTCCCAAACGAATGATTTTTCACCTTCTAGTCAGAAACAATCATGCAAATGAAGCAATCTCTGAGGTTTTTGTGAAGAATGTAAAAAAAAAACTGACTCAAAGAAGAAACAAACCATGTTTTGGAAACAGAAAAGAAAAAAAGTAAATTTTATCTAAAATAATGTAAAGTCATTGTGCAATCCTAATCAATATCTTTCCCATTCTACTTTAAAAGATGTTGACCAGCATGATATTCAGTTCACCTATAAATACATTTTGGGTTTGCAACAATTTTACTGAGAAACTTTGCATCTATGTTCATCTGGAACTTTGGTATATTGTTTTCTCTTTTGTTATGTTCTTAATCTAAATGGGGTGTGGGGCTATGGATATATTGTGTGTGCATGTGTGACGGAATGTGCTTGGGAAGAAGAAAGAGAGGGAAGGAGCCAGTCAGCGAGGGAAGTGGGAAAAGGGGGGCAATGAAAGATGAGAGCAAAGCACGTGGTCTGTATATATGAAAAAGTTTATAATGAAGCCCATCATTTTGAAATAAACATGCTAAGAAAAAGGAAAACAATCGCCTGTGAACGTAGGATGCCAGGGAACACTAGTTAAAATATGTATAAAATATTTAAACTGAGGCTTTCTTACTATGAGATTAAAGTGTTTTGCAACCTCCTCAAGAAATCATCCCCCCTCAGGGCTAGAATGAAAATTAGATAGACTCTTGTTGTTATTCCACTGTAAAGTTCTGTACACGGGAACATTTCCACGTCTCAACAGTTCAGCGGTTTTTCTTGGCAATTGTCTCTCCTGTAATTCAGGGTGTGGCCTACTGCTCTGCATCACTGTGGGGGCGGAGCCTTCTCTGAGCAGTGCCTGTGACTTCTGCCCAGCCAGTCTTGGGGGAGGAGCTGCATTTTACCAGGCTGCAGCTGACAAGAAGCTTCAAGGTAATGTCTGACTTAAATTTATTTTCCAGTGACTTCTCGGAGCTCTGGGGTAAAACTAAGAAAATAGGAAGGATGATCTTGGAGTAGCAGGAATGGTGTGTGATTTTTAGGGAATTGCTGGCATTTTGAGGGCATTAATTCTCTGGAACTTTTGTATCTCCCAAGGTTTTTTAAGTCCACAGAGGGGAAAAGGGTGATCAGATTACAGCCTCTAAATTAAGGCTTCAGAGCAGCATGGCCGTTCATGCTAATTTCCTAAGTTGGCAGACCTTGCTGATATTACGATGTGTTGTGTTAGTCTATGAAGTTTCAAACATTTATTAATTTACCAGAAATTAAACTGACAGAAGTATTCAACACAGTGTATTCATAAAACTGCTAATTGGAATACACAGAAAACTATGTATATGTTACATGCATGTGAGTATAGGAAGGGGATCAAGTGTGCAATTGAGTGAAGACATGTAGATGTGTGTGTGGTTGGAAAAAAGTAACAGAAACTCCTATGTTAGTATTCAGCCTTTCTGAGTAGTCAAGTTGCTATTTTTAATATGTTTAACTCATTTCTGTATCATTGAAGAGTAGACTGCCTCATGATTATCTGTATAACTGTGAAAGAAAAATGAAGCTCAAATTGCATACTCATTTTGTTTCAAACACACAAACATTCATAAACATACATTTTTTTTTACTTCCACAACCATACATGTTTTTTTTTTCCAGTAGTGGAAATGCTCCTAGATCTGATCAAATGGCTAGCATGGTTGCTGTTCTGATTGTAACTCTGTGTATGTACTCCTTGCAGTTCATTATTTCAGGTCACATGTAGAACCCTGGTTGGCCAGAATTACTTTTCTGCATCATCTAAGTACATGGATAAAACAAAATATTTGGTTTATTCCTATAAGCCATTTAAAGCACATGAGCACAGCACATGCGTACGCTGGAGTATTAATGTATCTGGTAAATAGGAAGCATGAGTGCCTCCACATGAAGTAATTTGAAAGTTTCTGAGAAATAGTACATGATAAAGGAAATTATGGAGCAAAAATTACATATGCTATCTCAATATATGTATGCTACTATAATGTATGCAACTAGATCTGAAAATACATCTCTAACAAAAAGTATACACTATCTGTATCATTAAAGAACCAGGGACAGCTTTAATTTTCTATATTTTTATATAGCAATTCATGTTTATTTGGACTTTTTATATCTTCATGGAAATATTGAGATAAAATATTACAGACTTGGGACAAGCCTCATTTTGTAAGCTACGTAAAATCACATTGAAAACAATTATTTACATAGAATCATGTTCAAACCATATTCTTGAGTGGGCTTTCTGAACATGGTTTGAAATGGGCATTCATTCTTATGTATATGTGAATTTTTTCCTGAAAGAGAATGTTCATTGTGGATATTTCTGTCAGGTTGTACTTAACTTTTATATGTATATGTACTTTGTATCATTTCAATTTTAATAAGCTCTTGGATCATCAGAAATATTGTGGTGAAAACATTACCCTATTTCTATCCTGTACTACAAACCCTTAAATGTATTTTATTTAATGTTTCTAAATTTTTATGTAGTACTGGAAATTGAACCCAGAACTTTAAACATGCTAGGCAAACACTGTACCACTGAGCCACACTCCCACCTCTTAACCCTTATATTTAGCATAAAGAATTCTAAAAACCCAAGAAGGCTCCAGGCTGGCTAGTGAAGTTTCTATCCTTCTCCCATAAAAAATGATTTTGTAGGAAGGCCCTGCCTATAAAACACCAACAGGCTACACTTCTGGTTCTGAACGCAAGATGTCATATGCCAGAATGCCTGAATTTTTTATGAAGCAGGTATACAAAGCAGTGGAAACTATTTTTTTAATATTAATAAGACTATGAGTCAAATTGTGCTATATATCTCTGAGTCCATTGAAATCAATTGCTGGTTTAAATAAGAAATCCACATGATAACTAATGTGAAGATTCAATCTGAAAATCTATACTATGATTCATAGTAGACACAAGATAATTTGTTACCTCCCTTCCCTCATGTCCCATCTCATACATTTGTTTGTGGAGTGATCATTTCAGTATGAATGACAAAGAACATTTCATCTTGTAAGAACACAGGGGAAAACAAATATGACATCTACATTAATGAAGAGATTTCATCTCATCCCTGTGTTTCACAGTGGCATGCTTGTTAGTTTGGGTAGGCAGGTTTTGTTATTGTTGTTGGTGGTGTTTATTTTTTTACACTTCTTCCCTTTTATTGATTTGACTCCCTGTCTTCATTCTGTACAGACTTGGTTAAAGTCAGAGGTGCCTGTGACAGGGGAAGTGTGCGTGTAATTTGACTTGAACCCAGAAAGACCGAGTAACTACATACGTGCCTCCTAGGGTGAAAGGTCTGCCTGGAGATCAGCTGGTGTGAGACTCAAGATAGCTGGATCACATTGCAAGACCACCACCACCATCCACGTGACAGTGGGTAAGGCTCTTCTTATTTCAGGAGACACTTCACATTTGAAAACATTCTGAGGTCTCAAGAATACCTGATTTTGCTCCCTGCTTTGCATCTGTACCATTTTAAATTTAAAAGCAACTTTTGTATTTACATAATTCAGTTGAAAGTTTGAGGTAAAGCCATGTGCTCAGCTCACACACTGCCTTTTAGTGTTGATGAGTATGAGAATCATTTGAGAAATTAGTAGAATTATAAAATTGTTTAATCTCATTCTGGAACTTCTGAATAAGACATTGAAAATGGGGCCTAATGTTCTGTGAGGCCCTCCATATGATCCTCATGCATGCTAAATTTGAAGATTCACTACCACAGGTGTAATATTAGGAATACAAACATACTAAAGTATCTGATAACATAGATTACCTAGAATACAACTACAAGTACTTCTAACTATACTGATGCATATTTTTTAGCAAAAGAGTAAGAGTTCTTGAATTGGGGTTATCGTACAAGCTTATTTCCAGTTGCTACTTCCCTTTCCATTATGCTGCATTTTTTTGTCTGTCTGGTCTCTCACTAAACACAGTTCTTTTTATTTTATCTCTTTTGCTTGTATTTTCTCATCTTCTACTGTGGCAAAATAGTTTTATTTGTTAATAGTGTTTTTCCTATTTCAGTGTCTTCCAGAGTTCTCTTATTCAAACAACATGTTCAAGTATCCTGGGGACATATTTGTGGAAGAAATCAGTACACATAAGCCATAAACTCTTTGTGGTTCTAAATCAAAAGAAACTTTAATAAGACTGCTGTTTTGATAGTACTTGTATTTGCAGCCACAAGGCCAGCCAGTCTTTGTCTGTAATACTACTTGGTACACTAATCTGAATCATAATGGATGGCGAATATGTCCTATGCAATTGGAAAGACCAGTTGTGGCCAGCAAAAGTTTTATATAGGTCTGAAACTTCACCAAACAGTAAGAAGAAAAAGACATTTTCCCTAGAAGTTCAAATACTTTCACTAGATGAGAAAATCACAGTGGATAGCAAAGACACAAAAGTCATAAGTAAGTCTGAAGTTGAAGCCCTAATGTCCTCACTAGCAGTACAGACAGAGGTCAGAGTTCCACCTAGGGAGGAGACAGTTTATGAAAGGTCACTGAAAATGGCACTGGAAATCATGAAAGAGAGCACAAATCCAAGCCAAGAAAGCATGTCAGATGAAGAAGAAACCACTACAGCTACAGCGTCTGAAAATGTACCACAGGAGCAGTCCTGTTCACCTCCTCCAAAAAAGTATCGGAAACTCGAAAGCAACCTCCAAGAAGACTCAGCTTCCATGTTACTATGCTCAGAAACAGATGATTCCCTGTCTGATGACAAGTTGCAGGTGCATACAACCAGTGAAATGGAAATAAAGTCATCACAAAACTTAAACTGGTGCGAAACTTACCCTTCATTTTCAGATGATGATGATAAGAAAGAGGAAAAGAAAAAGATCGATATGTCAGCAATAATGAGTGTGAATTTATCACTCAAAGAGGAAGGTGAATATATTAAAGAAGAAAAGTTTGTCCCATCATCAGATGATCTCACTGTACCCAAACAAGAGTCCCAAGACATCCACCCAGATGCCCTGGCTGCTCCCTCTGAAAGTTCCACCTTCTCAGAGAATAATATGGAGGATCCTGGAGAAGGCCCATCGACACGCTTCTTTGCCAGCCAAAATCAGTCTTCTGTGGAATCAGAAACAGGTGCTGAGATATCCTCTGCAGGGTGTTCAGGGGAATATCAGGTTTCACTTACTACCTGCAATCCAGTCAATAGTGACCTACTACTTCAGAGACTGGATTTAGAAGATCTCGAAGAAGAAGCCCGAGCTTCTGGCAAGCTGTTGGCTCTAAATCCTGCCAGTGCAGCTGCATTAGAAAATGATGATGATGACGATGATGAAGATCTTCCACGGTTCATTCTCTGTTATGAGACACGTGCATTTGAAACCGGAATGATAGTGTGGTTTAAATATCAAAAATACCCATTTTGGCCAGCAGTGATAAAAAGCATTAGGCGAAAGGAGAGGAAAGCAAGTGTAGTTTTTGTTGAGGCAAACATGAATCCTCAAAAGAAGGGCGTTAGAGTATCTTTCAGAAGATTAAAAAAATATGACTGTAAAGAGAAACAAGCTCTAGTGGAGAAAGCCAGGGAGGAGTACAGTGAAAGTATCGATTGGTGTGTGTCACTGATCTGTGACTACAGAGTTAGACTAGGCTGTCGTTCATTCACAGGCTCATTCTTTGAGTATTATGCCGCTGACATCAGTTATCCAGTCAGGAAAATAATCAAACAAGATACCTTCAGAAATATATTTCCAAAGCTATACAATGAAGACACAGTGGAGCAAATGGCTGTGACATCCCACACCAAGAGACTATCTTTCCAGAAAATTCTACCTGACCGGATGAAGCCTGCTCGGGACCGAGCTAACAAGAACTTGGTAGATTTCATTGTCAATGCAAAAGGAACAGAGGACCATCTCCTGGGCATTATAAAGGGCACAAAAAAATCCAAATGGCTGAAGTCATTTTTGAATGCAAAGACTTTCACACCCTGTATTGAAACATACTTTGAAGATGACGATCAACTGGATGAGATAGTGAAATATCTACAAGAAATCTATAAACAAATAGACCAGAAGATGCTAACTCTGATAAAAAATGACAAAATTAAGTTTATCTTGGAAGTTCTTCTACCAGAAGCAATTATTTGCTCCATTTCTGCAGTTGATGGCTTAGATTATGAGGCAGCTGAGGCAAAGTATCTAAAGGGACCATCCCTTGGCTATAGGGAGAGAGAATTATATGATTCCAAAATCTTATTTGAAAAGAGAAGGAGGTCGTTAGCAAATGAGGCTCATTAAATATGCCCAGGGTTGAAACCATAATGGAAGCTTTAATAGGTGAAACTTTGGAAAAGTAATCATCTAAAGTTTCAACATGTAAATATTTGCTGAAAATGCAGGGGGTCTTTGAATCATAAGTTCATTTTATTTTTTGAAGATCTGCATGATCTGCAGATACCACTACATCAATTTTTATTTTCTTGTGCTTCTTCAGAACTAGCCCTGTCAATATATTTTAGCAGTTTGATTTTCTAATACATTATAAAATGCATAATTCTTAAGCAACTTTAAGGGAAACTATTTTGTTTTATGATATTTTTGTGTCTTTGCTGTATAGATAAATACAGTATGCACATTCAGTTTAATAAAATTGCACTGTTGATAGATTTTAAGCAAGAGAATTAGAAAAGATGTCTAAAACAAATATCAGTTATATATATTTTTTGCTCAATTTTTTATAAAATACTGAGTTTTCTCTTAAGATAGCTGAATTATTTTTCCTGCCATGCCTATTTATTTTTGGGAAAAATATCTCTAAAACATAGAACCAAAGATAGATGAAATGTTGCTATATATTATACTTAACCACAATAGCTTTTGCAAGAAAACAATCTAAAATTAAAAAGTAAATGGGTTATCTGCATGTAATCTGTATGTGTGTGTATGTTTCTGTGTATAACATCTCAGCATGCAGAAAATGCTTTTGGCATCCACGAACAGAATGTTCATTCTACACTTCTCTGAAATTCCAGTTTGGGGAGTGTCTGTCTTTGAATGCTGAATAGCTTCTTAAAACAGATAAGCTTCTGGCTATCTTCATAATTGTGAGTAGATCTTCTTACTATAGCTATTTGAGCACATGTAGAAGACAGTTACAATAAGCATATCAACAGTCTGGCCACTTTGCAGTCCAGGGTCACTGCTCCAGAGTCCATCTAATTTGATATAAACTAGAAAAAAGCGAGTACTGTGTTCAGAATCCTGCTTCCAAACATAAATCCTTTGTCTCAAACCAAGCAAGCTTTAGCCTCTGGCTTATTATTAGAATGGTTCCAATTGGTTCCAATAACATAAGTGCCAAATGGCAAATCATTCCAACTTACTAGATGGACCAGAATTGAGAGATTTGGAAAAATGTTACAGCAAAAGTTCTTTACTTGCTACATGTGGCAGTTACTCTGTATATGGTTAAGTATACAAAATTACTTGTTCTTGTAACTTGAAACAATTTTTTAATAAGACTAAATCTTAGAAAAGCTAGTATATTAAAAATACTTGATGTGAAAAGATGTATTAAGGGCTTAACACAAATCTATCTACATTTTTACCTCATAGAGTGAGACAACTTTCTTTCACTCTTGGGCTCTTGTTTTGTGTTCATTTCCGTGGCTATATGTTTATGTACAATTTACAAAATTTTGGTATTTGATTTATAATAAAACCATTATTATCCTTCACCTTAGGTGTCCATTTCACTTTAGTTGTGTAGTAACATTGTGGTGTATGTGTAAATTAATATATGTACAAGCATATATATATATTATGTATATGCACACATACAATTTGTTTAAAAGCTTTGCTTGTTGCCATCGTTTAATTCTTGTTATAAATTGTCATTCTAAATAAATGCCCACTTTTATGATTGGTTTTGTATTGTTTTAAAAGAAAATTGTCCCAGTTTATGCTTTGGATCTAACAAAACCATTTTTGGATCCTGCCTAAAATTTTCCAACATTCCTTTTATATGCATAATATGTCAACCCCCAAAATTACCATATAACTTTGAGAAGTATGTTATGACACACCACACATACAATATGTCCGCTCTACACTCTTGGGAAATGCATTATATTTACACTATAATACTGTATTGCTCTGGTTTCAACATATTGCACCCCTTCAGTATTCTCAGGAACCTACCTCTATACCCTGGTTCTAATACATTTTTTTCTTACTCTATCAGTGTGAATTAGCAGATCAAGTATATGTGATTTAAATATTTGTTCTGAGGATAGATTGTGGGTGCCATAGAAAGAAGGCCCAGGTGACAATTTCTAACATGACTAGGTTGTGCTACATCACACTGAGAAATATTAAACTTGTAGATTGCCTGTATTTGAAAATGAGAGCCTCAAATTTCCTTGTATAATGCAATTACTGGGTACTCTGTTTGAGGTAAGGAATGGGTACCTGATCCCTTTAGAGATGTCATTTATTTTTTGGTATATGGTGAACTGAGACATCTGTGCCCTTTGAATAGGTCATCAAATGGAATTTGGGCTGTGGAAAAGAACGTGCTTAGTTTCCTCACATTGCTTCCAGACTATTTAGCTGTTAAGGTATAAGTTTGTTCCAAGCTGGATCCTTAGCATAGATTTTTAGCCTGAGCAAAAACCTATTTTAAAGCTGGGCAGTGGCAGCACAAGCTTTTAATCCCAGCACTCAGGAGACAGAGGCAGGTGGATCTCTGTGAGTCGAGGTCAGCCTGGTCTACAGAATGGGTTCCAGGACAGCCAGAGTTACAACAGAGAAACCCTATCTTGAAAGAAAAAAGAAAAAAAAAAGCCTGTTTTGCCATCTACTTAGCCATTGGGTAAGGGCCACCCTCATCCCCAGTTAAAAGAAAACTGCTCAATTTCAAAACCAGGTTCTCTACGCAAACAATGAAAGAAAGGAATTCTGAGACTCAGGGGTATGCCAAGATGTGCAGAGAGCAATGCACAATATTCAGAGGGTTATAGATCTATGTACCTGTATCCAAACAAAGAAAAAATGGAATTCTGAGACATGGAATAAAGGTGGAAATGATAAACTTTTTGAGACATGATTTCACATAGCCCACACTGGTTTAGAACTCAAAAGGTATTTAGGCTCTCTGTGAACTTTTGATCCTCCTGCCCCTCCAGCCATTTGGAATGCTGTGATTACATGTATGCATACCTTGCTCAGCAAAAATGAGAATCTTGGATACCTATAATCATCTGAACCTTTAGCTTGACAATAGCAGCAATTCAAAATTGCTAAAAGATGATGTTCAGGCATCTGGGACTTTAGGAATGAGTCAGAGAAAAATTCTCCTTTTGGCTAAGAAACAATATGTACATTTAAATATATACAATGGGAGGTTAAAATCCAAAGCCAGTGAATTGATAATTAACACAAGCTTTTGTAAAGGAAATGTTAACAAAGCTAATGTTCATATAAAACTAAATGCTTAGACCTAGGCACAGTTGTACCTCTTTGTGTGGTTCTTGTGAATGTCATTTGTGATGACATACATATTCAGTGTGATGATGGTATCAAGTCAATGTATGACTTTTACTGGGAGAAAAGAATAATTTTCCTCCCCCCTCTCCTTACAGAAGCTCCCTTTAATGAAAATTAAGTTGTATTTCTTTTTGAATGGGTGACTCCCAATTTTCCTTTTATTTAATATGCTTTTTTTTTAGAGAGGGAGTATAAATGGACATTAAAGAACACAATATATTACACACATTTATGATGTTGATTTTAGGGAATAATGTAGCTAAAATGTACTTATTTGAGTAGGTCCTCTGAAGCTTAAGTAAGGAACCCCAATGGCAAAGCAATTTAATGAAGCAATCAACATGATGGCAAAAATTATTTCAGAGTTAATTCTTTGAGAATACTGGGTCTACTGGAAAAGAAAATACAGAAATAGCCAAGATGTTGATAGTTGGATGAGTGAATTATAAAAATGTGATACATGAATCATTTAATAATGGGGATATGTTCTTGGAAACATATCAGACATTTAATGATTTTGAAAACAACAACATGGGCTTACACAAACCTAGATGGTTTAGCTCTGCTACATGCCAAAGCTGCATGATGTATAGGTCATAGGTATAGGTCATAAATTTCTACAGCATGCTACTTTATTGAATACAGTAGGAAACTGCATCGTAAGTACTCATGGACCTAAACATAGAAAAGATAGAGCAAAACCACAACATGAATGATTAAATAAATGGTGTGTCTGTAAATAATACCAAAAATAAAGCTTTCAAGACTAGAAATTGCCCTGGATGAGGGAATGTGAAGGCCTCAAATATTATAGTGTACTTCTGTATTATTTATACACACTGTACACTTAAGCTACACTACATTTATATAATATGTTTTTCTTAAAAATAATGCTAACATTTTAAGTTTATTTTTGAACTTCAATTCTTTAAATTTTGTGACTCTTCTAATAATATTTATCTAAATATCTCAAATTCCCTAAATTCTTAGTACTCTTCCCAACAATTATTCACCACTTACTATCATTCATAATATTGTCAGTAAATCAAAATACAAAGTAGAAAGATTGTAAGAGCCAGACGTAGCAGATATCTGCTGTGAAAAAGTATTTTCCAGGTATGGCAGCACCATTGCTCACATGAACTCTCAGTGGCTGTGATTGTATGCATGAGACCTGCATAAGATCAAGCCAGCCACCCTAGCTGTTCCTGAAGTTACACTGTGGCTGAGGAGCTATTGCCATTGATGGCTACTTGGTGAGAGAGTCAGTCTTCGTTAGGGATGCTGCTCCTGGGAGGCTGTTCAAGCTCGTATTTGTGGTCCTACATCCGTGTACATACAAGCAGTACTAAGTATATTCAGTGGATTAAAAGCAAGAGCACATGAAATTGGGAGGAAGAAGTGGTAAGGAAGATAGAGGAAGGAAAGAGGAGTAGATTTGATCAATACACACTGCATGCGTATATGAAATGCTGCAACAAGCATGTGCAGGGCTAGAGAGATAGCTCGATGTGTAAGAACACTTGCTGTTCTTCCAGATGACCTGAGTTTGGTTCCCAGTATCTACATCAGGAGGCTCACAACTGTCTGTAGTGCCAAGTTCAGGGTGTCTGATGTCCGTGGCCTCCTCAAGCATGGCATGTTCACATGCCCATAAGCAGATACACAAACATATATAATTTAAAATGATAAAAGTAAATTTAAAATAATTTTTAAAGAAGCACAGAAGCATCTTTATCATACTACTTTCCCCCAAGGCTCAGGGATCATCTTGAAAGAAGAGGCAGGGGGACTGTAAGAGACAGAGGGCATGGAGGACTACATGGAAACACTGCTTTCCAGACACATTAAGAGAATATATATATATATATATATATATATATATATATATATATATATATATATATGAATGAACACATAATTATTGTGGTAGTATGCACAAAATATACACAAGCTCAAATCAGACAAAAGTCCCATCGTGGAATGTGAGTCAGTATGCATGAATTCTCACCTCTAGTTAAAGGAGCTACTTGGCAACTAATAGCTGCCAGGAAAGAGAAAATTAGTTTTCTCTAAGGGTATAACTTCTGATAGATCAATCACACTCGAGGGCTGGCCCCAAAGCCAAGATTATTTGGACTGCACAAATTGGATTCCAGGAGTTAACAAACAAACAAACAAAAAACCCCAGGAACTTGGGTTAGTAGGGAGGTTGCAGGGAGATCTAAGTAGTGTTGAGGGGAGGGATGTGATTATGACCAAAATACATTGTATGAAATTCTGAAAGAATAAAATATTTAAAACCAGAAATAAAACATTCAGAATTCTTAAAGTTAGCAACAGCTTAATTCTCATAATTATTTATATTACTATAAACAATTCAATTAAAAGACTCAACAGTAATGAACTTCATATAAATACAAGAGATCTGCAAATTTCAGGATACTCAGTAGATATTAGTGAAGAAACCCCAAAAATTCTAATATCCCTCTGTAAAAACTTAAAAACATCAAAAGTATAAAAGAACCACAAAATTTTAATATAATACTACAGCCAGTTCTACTACCAATAACCCTAATTAAATATTAATTAATCCCAAAAGTCCTAATAAACCAGTTCTCAAGAAAATCCTATAAAACATGAAACAAAAATAATAATGATGAAGATTATCTAATATAGAAAATATTATAATTTTTACATGGAATTAAACCATAAATAAATGAAAAATCAGTGTCTTTCAAAGAATAAAATTAATGACCAACATTTTAAAAAATCTGTCTTTATACTTTAAACTATTTATGCATTGACTTCACAGCCTTATATTAACTCTGCATGATGAATCTGTGGCTATTAGATACAAATTTGTGGCTAGTTTTCCAAACCATAACAAGGTTATCCCTTTATATACATTATACATCAAACATGATGACTACATTGTGTTACCTATCACACATGGCTGTGTTCTTTGATATATTCACACAAACAGAACTTCCATATTCATCAATTTATTTTTGTATATGAGCTCCTATTTTGTAGAAAAATAATATTTTTATTATTGAGAACTTTATACAACTATGCAATGAAACATTATCCTATCTAATCCCCATTTTCCAATGCAACTTCCTCCATATGTCCCCAACACATCCCTTTCCCAACTTTTATGGTTTCAAAATCTAAACATTTTTTACATTTATTTGTATGATGTGTATGAGTATTTTGCTCCCACGCACATTTATGTATCATGTGTGTGTGGCAATTATGAAAATGACTCTCTTAGTCTCAAATGTTGGAATCCCTGGTTCCCAGTTAGTGGAACTATTTGGGAAGGATAATGTGTGGCCTTGCTGAAAGAGGAGTGTCACTGGGGGTAGGCTTTAAGATTTCCAAAGACTCGTACCATTCCCAGTGTGCATCTCTGCCTCCTACTTGCAAATCAAGACGTAACCTCTGTTGTAACTCTGGCTGTCCTGGAACTCACTCTGTACACCAGGTTGGCCTTGAACTCACAAAGATCAACATGCCTCTGCCTCCAAGTGCTGGGATTAGAGGTGTGTGCCACCACCCCACTAATACTTTATTTTATAAGTTGTCTTGGTCATAGTCTTTTATCACAGCAATTACCTAAGACAGAAGTTGATTGGAGAAATGGACTATTGCTGTGACAGACATGACCATGTTGTTATTTGGAGGAATGTGAAAGACTGGGATGCTGGAGTAGAAAAGTAATTGTCTCTACTATAAAATTAATGACAGTCTTAGCATCCTATCCCTAATTCTATACCTCTTAAATCTAGGATATTCAAAACACTATGTATCCAGAGATTCTCACAGTCCACTTCCACATGTTAAGTTAACCTCTTATTTTCTTAGAATAACTTATAATCTATCCCTATTAAATAAAGGGTTTATTAATCACACTTATATTCTTAGTCCTTATCCTGGCATTCATCCCTACACAGTAGTTATCTAATTTAAACAATATCTAATATAAACAAAAATATAATATTTCTCTCCAGTAAGCAATAACTATTTCTTGTAGCTGATCTGACACTTGAATGAATCAGATGCAAACCACGATACTTTTCATTAGCAATGGACAAATGGCTTTTTAACATAAAAGATGTTCCTGTTGTTATCATTTCTATACCACTTACAAGCCTATTTGATAATAGTCTTATTAAATGAAGAATACTTGTAAAGAATACTTTGGTCTTATAAATGAAAATAAAATGGAGAAATGATCTCCATAGGAGTCAAAGAAACTTTCAGCTTCATTATCAACATTGAAAAGCTAAAACTGTGCTTAAACTATTAACTGATTCTTCTATCTGACACACACAAATTGTTCTTAAGTACTGTGTAAGTACTAAGAAATTATAATGTAAGTCCTTGTATATTGTGTATTACATCCTTAACTTATTAATAATAAACTAGTAACCCACTATGGTATTGGAAGCTTGTAACTCTAGCATTATAAAGACTGAAACAGGACGATCATGAATTCATCTCTTGCCTGTACTACATAGTAAATTTTAAGCTAACCTCTGCTACATGGTAAAACACTAGTATGATACATGCTTAACCATATATTACACATGTTTAACTAGGCATTAAAATTTATTTCTGGAAATCTGTGTGGTGGCAGCACATGCCTTTAATCCCAGCACTCAGGAGGCAGAGGCAGGCGGATTTCGGTAAGTTTGAGGCCAGCCTGGTCTACAGAGTGAGTTCCAGGACAGCCAAAATTACAACAGAGAAACTCTGTCAAAAAAATATTATTTCTGAAGCCAGAGAGATGGCTCAGTGGTTAAGAGCATTTGTTGCTTTTCCAGAGGACCCAAGTTCAGTTCCTAACATCCTTTCTGTGTGGCTTACAACCACCTGTAACTCCAGCTACATGGTATCTAATGCATTCTTCTGGCCTCCACAGGTACCCAAACATACATGATGTGCACACATATACATGATTAAAAATAAAATAAAATGAAAATTTGCTTCTCAATTCATCTAAGCAAATGCATAAACCTATGGAAATTCAAAGTTCACTAAAATTTTCAATCACATGGGTTCCTTTTGTACATGAACATTAACCAGTAATTTTTAGTTAATTAATAAGGCATAATTATTATTGATTGTACATGGTACATTAAGTCAAAACAACTCTTGTCAAGCTTTTCATCTCAAACCAACCAGTGTGAAATCAGAACTCTTTTGGGGGTTTCTATACTGAAATTCTAAATAGAACTTTCAGGACCATTTAGTTAAAATTCATAAAATATTCCCCTTAAACATAAACAATCAATCATCCCATGACCACACACTGGTGTCATGAATTTTCTGTTTGCTTGTTTTTTATTAGAAGGATCATGAGATCCAGCAGAGCCATCAAATCTTTGACATACTCTATCGCCTTATGCCTGAACTTCAAATGAATATTCCATATAAACTATTAGGCACCAACTCATCTGAATTTAATGGACAATACAGCTTTACAGTTCACAGTTACATGAGAACACCTCGTGCACAAACATACATAGTACATGCTGGTGAATTTTTGTCAATTTGACCCCCATGAAGAGGGAATCCCAACTGAAGAAATTTCCTCCATCAGACTGGCCTTTTGGCACATTTTTTTTATTATTATTATTAATTGATTTGGAAACGCTCATCCCACTGTGAGCAGTGCCACTCTGAGCAGGTGGTCCTGGATTCTGTAAAAAAGCAGGCTGAGCAAGCCATGAAGAGCCATGGTTCCTACCGCTGCTCTAATTTGGGTTTCGTCCCTGACTTCCATCAATGATGTACTGTGACATGGAAATATAAACCAAATAAACCCTTCCCTTGACAAGTTGCTTTTGATCATGATGTTTAATCATAGAAATGGAAAGAAAACTAGAAAACAGGAACACATAAACTCACAGGCCATATATCCACAACTTATACACTAGGATTAATCTTATAATCCCTCAGATCTATTTTCCCAAATCTCTAAATTCATTAATCCATTCTTATATTAACATTATATAAACTTTTATGTTGACAAAAGTCTAAAATAAGAAGCATCATATATTCTTTAATTGAGGATAATCTAGCACTTTTAAACTAACAATTTTAATTATGACAACAAGAAGTTTTAACCCAACTCACAAACTTTTTGTTTGTTTTGTTCATTTTTTTTAGTCAGGATCTCTATATTTAATTCCTGCTATCCTGGAACTGGCCATGTGGACCAGGCTGGCCTGGTAAACTAAACTGACTCTGTCTGCTGAGTGCTGGGATTACAGGCATGCACCACCACAACTGGCTTTTTAAAGTATTTTAACTTTCTCTAGATAACGAATGTAGCTACATCTATAAAGCAGAACACTGAAAATACCCACGTGCATTTTTTAGCTCCATAAACACATATGTTTATTCTTGTTCTTTTTATTAGTTTCTAGTGAGCTTACACAGGGAAGCAGCTGCATTCCAGTGAGAATACCCTCTAGACCAGTGTTTCACAACCTCCCTAACTCTATGACCCTTTAATATAGGGTAAAACTGTGGTTACGGAGCTAGAGGAGAAGAGAATGGGGAGCTTTAAATAAAATGGAACACAAAAGCAGCTATGCATGATAAAATCATATTGAAAATCTTATGTCCAATTTGACACCTACAATTAAAAACAGTGTATTTCCCTGGTATTGTTGTGAAATGAACAAACTATCATTAACTGTCCTTACTATGGTAAGGAAAACAGGCAATTAGGGTGTATTAATTTGTCTCATTAGAGTAACCATTTTACTATACATATGTAGAGGTGTTCCTCTGAGAGTGATGGAGTTATTGTCCTGGTAAAACTGCTGTGACCTCAAAACACTGTAAGTACACAGAAATACATTTTATGCCTCCTATTTACCAAACATCATAGCATAGCAACACAGTCTACTGTAGCATATCAGCTGTTCCCTGTCCTACCAAGTGGGTAAGAGTTATGGTTCACTGTCACTCTCCAGCATTGAGAGTATTTTCCCATATATCACTACCCTAGGAGAAGATAGAAATTCAAGATATGAAATATAATTTCTATGAATATGTATTGTTCGTATACTATCAAAAATGAACAATTGTAAGTCAGGAGCTATCTGCATCTCTCTTCTTATGCTCTTTAAATATATTGAATAAAATGTGTTTTTAAAAAATAGTAAGATTTATATTTTAATATTTACTATATTTTATAGACATATATTACTTATCAAAAGATAATTCTTCACACATGTAATAAGACCTTGTGACTGAGATCCTAAAGCCACAAAAAAGCAAATGAAAACTATAGACTAGTCTTTTATGAATATATATGTGAATATTCTCAAGATACTAAGAAACTGAATAAAATGGCCAATGTAAAACATTATATATCATAACTTCTTTAGTTTGGATATGTAATGTTTTCCAAAATCTCATACATTAAAGGCATACGCACTATCTTTAGGTTATTTGGAAGTAGTGGAAAACTATGAACAGTGTACCTAATGGGAAGTATTCCAGTCATTGCACACATTCCCGTGAAGGGAATGATAGGACCCAACCATTCTTCTTCCTCTACTTCTCATGTCTTGGTGATAGGGGAACAGGTTTGCTCTATCATATCCTTCCTACTATGAGGCACTGCTTCATGAGAAATCCAAACAAAAAGTCAAAACAGCTTCTGTCTCCTTGTAAGTCAACTCTCAATATCATGACCAACTGGACTTACCCTAGGAATTCAAGGTGGTTCAATAAGGGAATTTTTAAAAGTCAATATAATGCATCCAATAAAAGGAAGGAAACACAAGGTAGTAAATATTGATGTTTAAAAAAAACTCACTTAATAATTTCCAACATTCTTTTGAGATTAACAAATACTCCACAATCCAAGAATACAGACAAGTGCAAATAATCAACATTATTTCAGAGATAGTACATGGAATAAAATATTTGTAAACTATACATCGGTTAACTATTAATATCCAAAACATAGAATGAGCTAAAAGAATTTTGTCACAGGACCTGTATATGCATTTCTCAAAAGAAGACACAGAAATGGCCAACTGACTTACAAAGAAACACTCAACATCACTCATCATCAAGTCAATAAAAACTGAAACCACAAATTTAGCATGATATGGCATATGTTAGTTACAACCTAAAAGACAAGAGATAATACATGCTGATAAGGATGTGAAGGAAAGAACTCCTCTAGCATGGCCACTTTGAAAACTGTTATGAGGATCCTAAATAACTGAAAATGGGTTATCACATGACTGAGCAAACCTACAAATCTGGGTGTATAACTGAGGAAAATAAAATCACTATCTCAAGGAGATATCTATACCCTTATATTCGCTGAAGTATGATTTATTATACCAAACAATAAAAACAACTTAAAAGTCTCTCAAAGGAAGCTGAAATAATGGCTCAGCTGTTTATAGCAGTTGCTGATCTTGCAGAGGACCCAGGTTTGATTCCCAGCACATACATCGTGGCTCAAAACCACCCATAACTCTAGTTCCAGGGGATTTGATGCCTTCCATTGGCCTCTGTAGGCACGAGGCACCAGGGATTCACATAGTACACATACATACATGCAAACAAAACACTCATATATACAAAATAATCAATCTAAAAATATTGTTTAAACAGGAGTCTCTCAAATGAGGAGTGGATAGCAAAAATATGATATACATTCATTATGGCCACCAGCCATAACCAACAGCAATACTATTCATCCTTTAAAAATGGAAGAAACCTTTCCTTCTACAATAATGTGGATGAACCTGTTGGCCATTATACTATGTAGAATAAGCCAGGCATGGCAAAATTAATACTGCATGATCTTATTTATATATGCAGTGAAAATTTTTTAAAGATGAACTCAAAACGAAAGAGAATGGTGGTTATTGAGGTTGGAGGCAAGGCACTCAGGTGTAAGCTCTTTATCAAAAGTCACAAAATTTCAGATATGCACAATGAATTAATTCTGGAGATTTCACTATATAACATGGTAACTTTAGTTATATCATGTTTTCTATACTTTAAAACTGCTAAATGCCTAGATCTTAATGTTGTTATCACAAAGATTAAAAAATATTAGATGTCATGAGTAGGTGAATATTCATTTAGTCACTTATACATATATTATTGTACACTAGAAATATGTACATTTTCTTTCTCCACACTGGGCTTTAATAAAGCTGAGATGAAAAGGTAAAAAAGACCAAACAGGAGATCAGAGTGATGCAATATAGGAAAGATTCCACCAGTAATTGCTTGCTTGAAACTGGAGGAAGGAGACGCTAAATAATATAAGAATTTGGGAAATAACAGGAAACTGATTTCCAGTAGAGAATAAAATACCAAAATACCTTCATTTCATACAGTAAAAAACATATCATACTTCTGAGATATAGAACTGTAATATGATTAACTCATTTTGCTTCAAAAGGCAATATGGAAGTTGGAAATAATCTCCTCATTGTGATAAAGAATCTAAGGAAAACCCACAGTAAGACCACAACATCACACACAGTGATGAAAGACTGAAATCTTTCTAAGATCAGAAAGCAGCCAGGAGTGGACAAGGTGGCTCACTAGGTAAACACACTTTCTGTGAAAGCCTTATGATCTGAGTCCTATTTCCAGATCCTTCTGTGGAAAGAGATAAATGATTAATGAAAATTATCTTCTGACCTCTACAGGAATATCACAGCATGCACATGACCCTCTCCCAACCACACAATAACAAATAAACAAACAAATAAATAAGTAAAATAACATAATTTGCCTGCTGTTACTGATTCTATAAGTATTTATTGAAATGTGTAGAGGAATAAGCCTGTGTGAAATCTAGGAAGTGTCTACATTCCAGAGATCTACATTCAGAGGCCTGTGTGGCCCAGATGGAGAGTGTTCAGAAGGCAGTGGTGGGCCATGCCTTTAATCCCTAACACAGAAACAGAGTGGAAGCAGACACAGGAGTCAGTGTCACACAGGAAGTGACATCTAAGATAAGTCAGAGTGAATAGCAGACAAAGTGCCTAATCAGAGGAAGACTTAGCAAGTGAGTCAGAATGAGGACATGCTCCACTCTCACTATGTGGGCTTTCAGCTCAGAGAGAATCAGTTACAGAAGAGTCAGCTACAGAGGAGTCAGTTACACAGGCAGTCTGAGCAGGTAGATGGGGGGTGGCAGGACAGAAACAATAAAATAGTCTAATTGAGAATAAGGCAGAGAGGCTGGCTGATGGAGTATGGAGCAGTCAGAGCTTAGGAAGAGACACAGAGATGCAGCAGAGCTCAGCAGAACTCAGTATCAGATGGGAAGTGTGAGTCAGTTTGAAGTCAGCTTGGAGAAGAGTTTGAGCCAGAACAAGTGAGTTAAGGTGAATCAGCAGAGTCAGAGTTCAGAAGGAGCAAGTTAGAGTGGCTCAGTCAGCAGTAAGTCTTGGAGGCTTAAACATTTTAGATTGTACAAAGGCCAAAAGGCTCCAGGGCTCCATGAAAAGGACCAGTGATTTAATTAAACAAAGAATAAAGTTCCTTTGCCACGAATCAACATCTACATCTGGCCTGAATCTACACCTACATTTGGTGCTGGATGCTGGTTACAGAAATGTCTGCCCAGAGAAATTAAGAAAAATAAGGTAATACATTCATAAGTAGGTCTTCCTAACTAATCCACAGGTATTTGTATAATATGGCTCCACAATGGATCCCTTGAAATGAAATTTCTCCCTTAAAAGTTCATGGTTATGCATTACATCATTAGTAATAGTTAAGTTAAAATCGTATACATGTCCCCTTCTCTATTAGATACTATATGTTGCTCTGATAAAATTCTTGATAAAAGCAATGGAAGAGGCGGTTTACTTTCACTCTCAGTTTAAGGATACATCCATCTTGTAAGAGAAATTATGGCAATAGGAGCTTGTGGAAGCTGGTCGTATTGTGTCTAGAAGAAAAGAGAGATGAATTGTGATGTGCAGCTCACATTGTCCTTTGGATTCTATCTGGACTCCACACCCCATGGAATGATGTCCCCCATAGTCAGAGTGGGTCTTCAAATATCAGTTAACCTAATATAGACAATCATTCACAGGCATCAGAAGTTTGTCTCCTAAGTGATTCTTGGTAGTCCAAGCTGACGAGCAATATTTAGCTTCACATCTCCTTTCATCAAATATCATACAGTTGCTCATATGGGTTTTGCTAACACCCTGTACTGTCTTCTGTGAACGTAGCTGGACACAGGAAAATAGTAAATTGATTTCCTATGACATACTCAGTAGACATTTATTAAATAAATTGAATGAAGGCCTAAGATCTAACTCAAATCTCTTAACTTCTGCTCCTTATTTGCCTGCAAGAAAGACAGGCTCTTAATGAAGGTGCCATTTGACACCTATGATTTCTGAGGCCTTGAAATCACTATACCAACTCCAGTAAAATGTTTTCTAGAATGTAGCTCCTGAATTAAGATGATGGAATCCAAGAGTTTGGAGTACTTTGGCAACATTAGGGGAAAAAGGAAACATTATGCATGATTTTGTGCTTTTAGGGTTTTAATTACATTTGGCACAAGAGTAAAATTGGTTTTATTAATTTCCTTGGAATTGATTCACTTAATTTGGAATTTGTAAAGGGAAAGGACATTTCATCCATATGTAGAACATCTCTATATTGATGCTATTTCATGTGATCTAGTATTTCTAGAATCTCTGGCACATTATATTGAACAACATAGATAATAAACGATAAGAAATAAAACACAGCATAAACATGTGGTACAATACTTGAACTAGAGACAGCAAGGCTGTGTTTATAAATGGACATCTGGCTGACATGTATGTGGGAAATCTAGCTTAGGAGAGAACATGGAGACCAAACAGTTCATTGACAGCTTTGCTGCCAGAAAAAGACTCAAAAAGCAAGGGGAAAAGTTGAAATATACCGGAAGAAAGCTATCTCCAAAAAGATCTAGTGACTACATTCTGACTTTCCCATCACAATAACTCATGATTAAGTCATGTGTGTTAAAAGAACAAAGGCCTGGAGCAGTGGCTTTCAACCTACCTAATGCTGTGACCCTTCAATACAGTTCCTTATGCTGTGATGACCCTCAACCATAAAATTATTCTCATTGCTACTTCATAACTGTAATTTTGATACTGTTATTAGTAATAATGTAAATATCTGATATGCAGATGGTCTTAGGCTACCTCTGTGAGAGGGTCCTTTGACCCTTATATGGGCCACCACCCACAGGTTGAGAACTTTTGGCCTGGACGTCCATTGCAATGGAAAATATTGGCAATCAACTATTTTTATAACTCATTGTCTGTGAAAGGAATGTCTGATTTGAGAGTAATAATCTTTATCTCCTTCCATAGCCTTCCTCTTCCTCTAGAGAATGATTGGTGAGCTTTGTATACTCAGGGGGAAACTAAGTATGATTTTATGAGCCTTTCTTCTTTCTTTGGGTGTGGTTCTACACAGTGAAAATTCATTCTTTCTCTGGACCATAAAATAAAATAGGCCCGCCTTGTGCTGAAAATTGGTGAAGGCTTTGATTTCCTAGCAGACCCAAAGGCTGTCTTAGTAAATCTGTCTAGTTCAAGAGGAAAGTATTTAAAAGTATTTGGGCTATAGATTACCAGGCAAAAAAAAGTTAATATTTTGATCAATCTCATTGTCACTCACATCTTATTTCTCAATTAGTTCTGATCAAAGAAATACAAATACTTAACACATCTTTTATATTAATCTCACAAAGAAGAAAAGGTTAAAACTAAATATAAATATAAACAAATAACATTACATGAGAAATGCAAGATATAATTTTGTGGGTTATTCCATTTTTGAAAATTTGGGGAATTTTTCAAATTTTGAAAATTAAAAATTACTTTAAGCTTGTCATGGTTGGGGCCCTAGGACCCAGGAAGCTGAAGCAGGAGGATGGCAAGTTTGAGATAAACCTGGAATGATGTCCCCCATAGTCAGGGTGGGTCTTCAAATATCAGTTTGTCTAAAAAAAAACAAAAACAAAACCAAGAATCATTATAAACCTTAACAGTACATTTTTACTTCTGTGTCATTTCCCTTGAGAAGCTGTTGTCAATTTTGTTCTTTGGTGAACAATATTAGAAAAACAGCTCTGGGGACAAAGGGGCTGGGATAACATTCAGTTAGGAAAGAACATGCCATGAACATGCCACACAAGCATAAAGACCTGAACTTGATCCCACATCTACATGTGAAAAAGCTGTGTGATTGAGAACACCTATGATCCCAGGGCTTGGGAGGCACATACAAGAGGATCCCTGGGACTCGCTGCTAGCCAGTCTATCCAAAGCCATGATCCAGGTTCAGTGAGAGACCCTGTCTCAAAAATTAAGGTGGAAAAGAACTGAAGAAGACATCCAACATGTACTTCTGGTTTCCACAAGCCCTCGCCCTCCCACTACCACCCCCTCACATATACACACACATGCACATAAGAGTAAATAATGACAACCTGCCCAGGGTTGGCACCACCCACACGGGCAGAGGCCTCCCACATCAATCACTAATTAAGAAAATGCATCACTGGCTTTCCCATGGAAGAATTTTCTCAACTGAACTTCCCTCTTCCCAACTGACTCTAGCTTGGGTCGTTGACATAAAACTAGCCAACACAGAAGCACTTCATTTTCTTTTTAGTTTTAAGACACTCTTCTACTTTGCATCTGTTTTCCTGTGATAAAACCCATGACGAAAAGCAACTTGGGGGAAGAAAGGATTTATTTTGCTTGTGCTTCCACATCATAGTCTATCATGTAGGGAAACAAAGCAGGAACTCAAGGTAGGAACCTAGAGGTGGAAACTGAAACAGAGACAAGGATGTGTCCTGCTTATTATATTGCTCCCCATGGCTTGCTTAGCTTATTTCATCTCTCTCCTGTTTTAGAGATAATCTCATTACGTGACCCTGGCTGGCCTAGTAACTAACTATGTGGACCAGGCTGGCGTGGAACACACAAGACATCCACTTGCCTCTGCCTCTTAAGTGCTGAGATTAAAGGCACATGCTACCACCTGGGCATCTTGTTTCCTTATACAACCAAGGACCATCTTCTCAGGATGGCACTGCCAAAAATGGGATGCACCATCCCACATTAATCATAGATCAAGAAAATGCCCACAGACATGCACACAGACCAATCTGATGGGGACAATCCCTCAATTGAAGTTCCCTCCTCCCGGAAGACTCTAATTTGTAGAAAGTTGACAAATCTAACCAGCACAAGCACAAAGAGATACTATACAAAATGCTGTTTTTGAATCCTCTTTTAAAATTAGAACTTGAGATGGTTAAGGTACACGCATAAAATTACATGAAATGAAAAAAAAAATTTTGCTTATCTAGATAAAGAGTCCAGCTGACAAATACACAATTGAACTATGTGATATAGTAAATGTAAAGGCATTTATTTTCAAACAAATGAGAATTTGACATGGCAAGTTTGTGAGAATCTGAATTACTCCACTGTATTATTGTGAAATTTGCCTGTACTTGGAGTGTTCCCTAAATAATAAATGATATTTTATACAACTTTACTTACCATAGCTTCTGGTATCTAGTGGCAGCCATGGTTATTAGCTTCCAGGTATGAACACAGAAACTCAGTTTTCCTAGTAAAAGTAGGGTTGGTTTGTGGGTTATGTGTATGCTTGCAAGGCCAAAGCAGTAATACAGACATATGGAAATGGGAATGTCAGTTTTCCTTCTAGGAACTATAAAATGCATAGACCCCACCTCTGCCACCGACCGTGAAAGTTGAGCAAAACCCATAGGTCAGCTTCATAAAGATTGAGATGTAAATTGTGGACAAAGTAAGAAAGTTTTATATCTTATACCAGGTGTGTTTGATTTGAAAATGTTTTTCCCCCTCTGTCCTTTGTTTCTTCATTCCCTTAGCAGTACCTTTTGAGGAAAACAGATTGAATTTCGATAATGTGAAGTCAATTTCTTCTGTTATGACTCATGCATTTATTATCACATCTAAGAAAACTTGATCACAAAATGGTCACCAAAGTTTTTCTAGATGTTTTGTAATCTTAAGGTCAACATTTAATTTCATAATGTTTTTAAATAAAACTTTTGTATGTGATATGAGATATATAAACAAGAAAAAGAGAAATGTCTATGTTCTCTCAGAATTCTGGGCATACCCTACTCCTTCAACCAGAATTTGAAGGACTTTCCTTTCAAAGTCTAAATATGTGGTTTCTTATTCTTTTAACCTTTTAAGTGTCTCATGAAAGCTCCACATTTCAAAGTTTTATTGTTCTTACTTTAGGTTGTTGTATTATTATCAGACACTATCTGAAAATTATTTCTATACCATTCATTGTGCTTAAGTTGCTATTGTATATCTTGTTATGTCTACTACGTAGAAAGAACAAAGAAGAATATTTAAAAATTGCAACGTAAAAAAGTCCTAGTAACATTTAGAGGCAGACCCATTAGAATAAGAAGGCTTTTCAATGGAGATTCTAAAACCCAGAAGGACCTTTATCAGATGTTCTACAAATTCTGAGATCACAGTTGCCAGTCATCCTACTATATCCAGCAAAACTTTCAATCACAATAGAGGGAGAAAGAAAAATATTGCATGATAAAACCAAAATAGCAGTGTCTAACAACAAATCCAGTCCTACAGAAGGCATTAGAATGAAAACTTCAATCTGAAGAGGTTAATCACACCAAGAAATCAGAAAGAATAAATAATCCCAGACCAGCAAACCAAAAGGGAGTAGAAAAAAACATCAAAACAACAAAATAATAGGATCAACAAATACTGTTCATCATTATTTCTCAACAGCAATCATCTCAAATTCCACCAATAAGAAGACACAGTCTAACAGGATTTAGACTGTGTTAAAACACTATATTCTTCTGCTGTATCCAAGAAACACATCTTAACATCAAGGATACACATCATCTTGGGGTAAAAGAATGGAAAAAAGATATTCCAAGCAACTAGATCCAAGAAACAAGCTGGTGTAGCCATTTTTAAAAATTATAATTTACTTTTTCTTCTCTTGTATAATACACCCCGAACTCCATACTTCCCTCCCTTTATTCCTCCCAGCTCCTTCTTCTCCTCTTTCTCCCATATCCACCCACACCTCCTGCTTCCCCTCAAAAAAGAGCAGGCCTCCCAGGGTTACCACTAGTACAAGGCATACCTAGATGGAACATGGCCAGGCACCAGCCCATATGCCAAGGCTGGACAAGGCAACCCGATAGTAGGAAAAGGATCCCAACTTGTAGGGGTTTTGCAATAACACAAAGCCAGCAACTAGGTAGGGGACTATACAGGCTCCATGTCTGCTGTTTTAGTCCCAGTGAGCCCCTAAGAGTGCTGGTCAGTTGACTCTGTGGGGTTTGTTCTCCTGGTGTCTCAGCCTCTCTGTTCCCCACAGTCCTTTCTCCCCCTCTTCTTTCAGGTTCCTCAAGCTCTTCATAATGTTTGGCCCTAGGCCTCAGTATCTGCTCCTATCAGCTGACAGAGGAAGCCTCTATCCAAACTCAGAATGACAAACATGGTATTCACTCACTAATAAGTGAACATTAGCTGTTAAGCAAAGGACAATTGTACTACAATCCACAGACCCAGAGAGACTGTGCAACAAGGAGGGCTCCAGTAGGAACATAGGGATCTCCCTAGGTAGGGGAAATAGAACAGATGTCGCAAATGGGCTGGGGAAGTATGGGAACGGGAACAGGAAGGACAAGGCAAGATAGGGAGAGAGGGTTGGAAGGAAACAGTATAGAGAGACAACCAGAATTGGAGGCTATTTAGAGGGTGACTTGGATACCTTGTGCAATGGAAACTTCCTGGAATCTTCAAGGGTGACCTAGTAAGGACCCACAGTAATGAGGAGTAGGGAACCTGAACAGCCCATCTACTGTAACTGACAAGGCTATCAGTTTTGGGACTGGGACACCAACCCAGCCACAAAACTTTTGCCCAATAACCTATCCTCCCTGCAGGATCTGCTGGGGCAATGGAAAGGCAGAACCCCATACGAAGGGAGGGAGCCCATGCCTGACACTGCAGAGCTGGCCAAGAACCAGTAACTGGTTAGCCCAGACATGCTTCCTAATGATATTCTGCTCTGCTCATTGATTGGTGGTTTGGCCATTTTAATATCTGATAAAATATACTTCAAACCAAAACTCATCTGAAGATATAGGGAAGGACATTATATACTCATCAAATCCACCAAAAGGACATTGCAATTCTAAATATCTACACACCAAGTACCCAAGTTCACAAACACTACTACAGCTTTAATCATATATTGACCATCAATCAATGATAGTGGGAGACTTCAATACCCCACTTTAGCCAACAGACGGGTCATTCAGATATGAACCAACCGGAGAAATGCTGGAGCTAAATGACATCATAAACCAAATGTACCTAACAAATTCTACAGAACATTTCACCCCAAAACTAAACAATATACCTCCTTCTCAAAAGCTCATGGAACTTTCTCAATATTGACCACATACTTGGACACAAAGGAAGTCTCAACAGATACAGGAAAAGTGAAATAACATCCTGAATCCTTTCTGACCACCACAGATTAAAATTGAATATCAACAACAACGGAAAAAAAAGCTTACAAAACAAACTCATATAAACTGAACAACTCACTACTGAATAAAAAATGGATCAATACAGAAATTAAGATAGAAATTAAAGCTGGGTGGTAGTGGGGCACACCTTTAATCCCAGCACATGGGAGGCAGAGGCAGGCAGATCTCTGTAAGTTCAAGGACAGCCTGGTCTACAGAGTGAATTCCAACAGCCAGAGTTACAACAGAGAAGCCCTGTCTTGAACACTCAAAAAAATGAGGGAGGAGGAGAAGGAGGAAGAGGAGGGGGAGGGGGAGGAGGAGAAGAAGGAAGGGGGAGGGGAGGAGAAGGGGAGGGAAGGAGGAGGAGAGAAAAGAAAAAAAAGAAATTAAAGGCTTCCTAGAATTGAGTAAAAATGCACACAAAGTACCCAAATTTATGGGACAAAAAAAAAGGTGACTCTAAAATGCAAGTTCATAGCATCAAGCCTACATCAAGAAATTAGAGAGAGCTCATATTAATAACTTGAAAAGTCAAACCTGAAAGTGTTAGAACAAAAAGAAGAAATGCCCAAAAGGAGTGGATGGCAAGAAACAATCAAACTCAGGACTGAAATCAATTAAACAAAAACAAAAATATTATAAAGAACCAACAAAAGTAAGAGCTGGTTCTTTAAGAAAATCACTAAGGTTGATACATCCTTAGCCAAATCAACTAAACGGCTGAGGAAGAAGATCCAAATTAACAAAATGAAAAATGAAAAGGACACAACAGACACCAAGGATTTGGGTGGGTGGGAAGCTGGGGACACTGATAGGAGTTGGAGGAAGAGAAATTATGGTCAGATTATATTTTATGAAAAAAATCTATTTTCAAAAACAATTAGTGTTTGGTTTGGTGTAACATATTATAGTTCTGAAGTATCCGTTTATATCCTTCACACCACTTCATATCCCCAAATAGACTCTTAAAAGTAAAATTTAGATGCCTCTATGAACACAATCCTTCATATAAAATATAATATGTGAAAGGTAATTCCCACTATCAGTGCCCAAGTTATTTCTCTATACCTCATAACACAGGGGGGGACAGGGAGAGGGACAGGGACAAGGAGAGGTTCACATAAGGAATTGTCTCACAGGATCATCAAGAGAAAGAGAGAGAATTCTAAGACTGGATGTAGACAAGCTAGAAACCTAAGAAATCTGTTGATATAATTGCCATCTGTGACTCAAGGCCTGAGAACCCAGAGAACCAATGGTGTAACATTCCCACTAGAGTCCAAGTCTGAAGGCAAGGCCACTGCCTCAGCTTACAGACACCAAGGCCAAGAATTTGTGATTGTCTAGTGATTGGTAATATTTACTTCCTCAATGAATTGAAGGAGGATCACCCGCGTTATGGAGGGGAATCTGCTTTACACAAGCTTCCTTACCATTTTGTAACTAGAAGTCTGATTTCCTGGAGTATAGAGACATGGCACAGGGATTAAGAGCACTGGCTGCTCTTCCAGAGGACCCATGTGCAGTTTGAAGCACTCACAGGGCAGCTCACAAGAATTTGTAATCACAGTTTCTGGGGATCTGATGCCCTCTATTGGCCTTCGTAGGTACCAGACACACATGTGGTACTCCAATATACTTGTAGATTAAACACACATACACATAAAGAATAAATTACCCCAGCTAGCACAAAAAAAAATCCATTCTTTGTGTATTCATACATATTCATGAGGAGTTGAAAATTGTCAGGTATTAGCCCTCTGCCAGGATTTTTGCAACACAATCGGCAAGGCTTATCTAGATTTAATATGCATATGATTGTGTGTGTGTGTGTGTGTGTGTGTGTGTGTACGTGTGTTTATACTGTGATATTATCACCATGTCCAAGTTATTTTACATATCCATCTGCTCATTCCGTCACAATTTTCCTGGAATAAACGTATTGGAAATCTAATCATAATCAGAATGGGGACTATGTGTGTTGGGGGGGTCAGTCTAAATGGGAAGGGGAACAACATAAGGCAATGGGGTAACAAGACAAAAAATATAGCTTGTTTCCTCTCATACTTGGCGCATATAATGAGGAGGGAAGGATAAACAGATTGGGGAAGAGTGATGAGGCAGAGCATTTTAGGGCTTAAATATGATAAAAACATTTATTTACGACAATTCCATCATGAAGTCTAATATTCTGAACACAAACTAAAACAAATCAAAAATGGATTTAAAAGTTTTTGCAATAAAAATACCTATTCTTAATGTAAGCAACAGTGCTTTAGTTCCTTTGAGCACATACCTACAGGTAGGAGTGCTGGAGCTTTTTGAGGAACCGCTATACTGGTTTCTAGAGTGCTGTATAATTTACTTTTCCATCGCAATATCTAAAGACTCCCTTCTCTTCCCATCTTCACAAACAGTTCTTATGTCAATGGCCGCTAGTGTAAGAGGTGTGAGATAATGACATGTTGTGGTTTTGATCTGCATTTTTATGATGATTACTGATGTTAAGCACCATTTCTTTCTTCATTTCTTTTTTGGTTTTTAAAGACAGGATTTCTCTGTTGTAACCCTGGCTGTCCTGGAACTCACTCTGTAAACAAAGCTGGTCTTGAACTCATCGAGATCTCCTGCCTCTGCCCCCTAGTGGTAGGATTAAAGGAGTGCAACCTCCACTGATCAGCAAGCACCATTTCTTATACCTGTTAGCAATTCATAATCTTTGAAAAGGTATGTATTCAGATCCTTTGTCAGTTTCTGAGTGTTTCGTGAGAAATTTTATTATCTTCAAAATTGATCTATATGAGTTTGACTGATACTTAGTATGTATTTTCCAAATATTTTCTCTAATTCTACAAGTTTACTTTGCTCTTGCCTTTCTATGAGTAAATTCTTTAGTTGGGTGTAACCTCATTTGTAATTTTGGCTTTAATTAACTAAACATTTTCTCCCGTGTTTACTTGTAGGTTTTTATATTTCAGGTTTTGTGTCTAAGTTTTGAATCCACTCTGAGTCAATTTCTGTATTTGTTGTAAAATAATAGTCCCATCGTATTTTTATGTGGATATTATTTTCTAGATCATCATCTATTAAACCAACTATCAGCTCAACACATTTACAGATCTCTTGCCAAAAACAATTAAGTCATGTATGCATAGGTTTATTTCTAGAATTTCTGTTATTTTCCATCAGTCTGTGTGTTTATATTTATGCCATCACCATATTGTTTTAAGTACTATACCTTTGCAATCTGCTTTGAAATCAAGGAGTAAGATGCTTCACATTTTCTGTTGAACTTTCTGTTCAAGATTGCCATTATTCTGCTTCTTCTGTGGTTCCCTATGAATTTATAGATCATTTTTCTGTGTTTTTGAACAATGCCACAGAAAATTTGATACATATTTCTGATTACATTTATAGATCACTATGGATAGTGTCATAGTCTTATTTCTCTTGCTATAATAAAATACTGCCTCGATCTGCACAGCTTGAAGACTGACCTTACTGCAGCAATGGAAAATGAAGAAATGACAGACACACGGACTGTGCACTCTGATAGATACTCACTAACAGTACCTGGATTTTGTACATCTGAGTTGAGGAGACAGATTTTTTGTACAGAGGTGAACAAGGAGACAGTTTGACCTATTCTCCATATGAAGTCACTACAGAGGAGTGGTCTCAGGCTGTAAACATCCAGGAGGAGGAAGCTGCAGTCTACACTCTCTGTATACACTGGTAAATTGTTCATAAACACTCCTACTTGGACTAGGGGAAGGCTCTGCCATTTCCCTGAGCCTGACCCAAGGAAGGCTTTGTGATTCCCATGGGTCTGAGGCATTGGGGTCCTTGCTCTAACTGTTCTCATGTCAACAATACACAGGATTTCATCTGCTGCTCACAAATCATCCTGATAAAAATAACTTAGATGAGAAAGGGGTTTATTTTAGTTCACAATTCCAGATTTTAGTCCACAGAGCCAAAAGGCCAAGGCCACAGGAACTTACAAGAGCTAGTCCCATCACATCTACAGCCAAGAATATACAGAAATGGATGCATACATGTTTGCTTTTCTTTATACTCAGCTTGCTTTCTCCACTCATACAGTTCAGGACCCCAGCTTAGGAAATGGTGTCACCCACAGTGGGCTAGGTCTTCCTATATCAATGAATTTAAGATAGTCCCCCAAAGACAAGCCCACAGACCAACTCTATGTAGACAATCTCTCATTGAGACTCTTTTCCTAGGTCATTCTATGTTGTGCCAGCTTGACAATTAAATGCTAGCCATCTGTATTATTTACTTTTTTATTGCTGTGATAAGCACCATGACCATGACCAAGTAACTTATAGAAGGATAGGTTTATTTGGCTTATAATTCCAAGATGGATAAGAGTATATCATGGTAGGAGAGCATGGTGGCAAGTGGCACACATGGTAGTTGAAGCTGAGGGCTCATATCTTGAACTGCAACCAGGAAAAAGAAACAGACAACAGGGAAACCTCGAAACCCACCTCCAGTGACACAGTCCCTCCATCATCAAATAGTACCACCAGCTGGTGACCAAGGATTCAAACATCTGAATGTATGGGGGACACTCTCATTCAAAGCACCATACCATGATAGGTAATATGCACCCTTAAACAATACTGCTTAATCCAATGAATGTGGCGTATGCTTCCAGTTCTTTGAGTTTTCCTCAATTTCATCAGTGTTTTATAACTTTTAGTGTGTAGAATTTTCACTTCCTTTTAAATATTTACTCTGGATACTTCACTGTTTCGATATTATTTTGAATTTTATCTGGTTTTTAAAGGTTTTGTATGAGTATATAGAAATGTGACTCGTTTTAACAATTTTGTGGCATTTTGAATCTAGATGGTTGCTTGTATATAACTGCAAATAAATATACCTTTACTTTTTCCTCTCTAATAGGAAACCTTTTACTTTTTTTTTTTTTTTTTTATTTCTTTTCCTTGCCTAATTGTTCTGGCCAGGACACCTTTGTTCTATGCCGAATGGAAGTAGAAAGAGGGGATATGTTCTCTTAATTATGTTCTTAAAAGAAAAGCATTCACTTACCACCATGTACAATAGTTGTGACCTTTAAATGGTCTTTATAATGTTTAAATGAATTTCATTTATGTATAGTTTAATGAAAACTTTTAGCTGGAATAGAAATTGCATTTTTTTCCATTTTTTTCAGAGTATATGAAGATGGCTAAATGTTTTTTATCTTTGTTCTATGAATGTGATAAACGTGCACGTTATTTATTTATTTTAGTATTTATGTGTGATGGATCATTTTTAACATCCCAATGATACACTTTCTTGAGCACATTGCATGTTCTTTTGAATCTATTGTTGAGGGGCTGGAGAGGTAACTCAGTGGTTAAGAGTGATCACTGTTCTTTCAGAGGGTCTCACTTTACTTTCCAGAACCTATGTGGTGGCTCACAACAATCTGCAACTCCAGTTTTAGAGGATCTGCTGCCCTCTTTGACCTCTATGGGCACTGCATACACATGGTGCACTTAACACACACACAATAGTCATGTACATAAATGCACTCATATGCATCAAAAATGAAATATTTAAAAAAACAAAGACTAGGTTACTGGATTTGGTTTGCTAGTATTTTTGATGATTTTTCACATATATGTTCATAGGGTTCTCGGTTCATAATTTCCTCTTCTTCTGTTGTACTTTTCTGGTTTTAATATCAGAATAATGCTAACCTTGTAAAAAATGTTCTATTAATTTTATTTCCATGTTTTTTAATGTTCCGGGGTTTTTTTCCTATTACTGTGGTAGAAGAAAAAAGATGTTTCTTATTATTTCATTATTATTCAATTTGATATGTTACGCTTTGAAATAATATAAGATGTACCTTAGAAAATGTGTGTATGTTTGAGAAGCTGCTGTTCAATATATATATATTAGGTTTGTTTCACATAAAATATAGTCCAGGCCCAATGCTTCCTTATTGTTTTCTGCCTGAATGTTCTATCTGTTCTAGAAAGTAAGGTATTAAAGGCCCTGGTTATTGCTGTAATGTTCCCCCTCCATTTCTCTCCTTAAAACTGCCAGTGTTTGCTTTATATATTTTGGTGCTCTGATTCTGGTTACACATATATTAACAGTTATCATATGTTCTTGAACAATTGACCCCTTACCATTATAAAATAACCTTCTTTGTCTCTTTTTAGCCTTTTGGAATAGAGTCCTAACTTCAGTTTCAATGAAATATTTGTCTTTTCTCATGGTTGAAGTGTTCATCTCTTTGAAGCTTAGTCCTCTGAACCAATAGAACATAAGGGCACAGGAGCAAGAAACAAACATTTGGCTAATGAGTTATTAATGGGAACACTAACTACTGCCATCCTCACCTCCACACCTTACAGACCAGACACTTGAATCTGGCTTGCAGGAGAAACAGCAACACGTATTGGGCCATGTTTCAAAGCATACACCACCTTATACAAAAAGTTTCTCCTGTCACGTGGCCATGTGTTAGTTTGGAAAGAAGATCACATTGTAAAGGAGACTAAAACAAACAAAAATATTCTCCTGGTCTGTAAAATCAGCTGCTTCCAAGTGCTGAAGAACATAGACCAATTAATTCCGTGAGCATTGGGATCATTCCTTCACTTCTTGTTTTTCTGTGAAGTCAGCTCTATGATAGGAAGTTACATTGATGAATGCTATGACAGTGGTCCAATCATTCTATGCGCTGTGGTTTATACATGAAATGTCCTCACAGGTTCATTTGTTTGAACACCTGGCCCCTAACTCCTAGTTCTGTTATGGAACCTCTAGAAGATTAAGCTTTTGCTGGAGGAAGCAATCACTGGAGGTGGGCTTTGACGTTTTTTGCCTTGCCCCATGCTGCAACTACTGGGGCAGTGTGACAAACTGGTTTCCTATTCTCAATACCATGTCTTCTGCACCATGATGAATGCATCACTCTGAAACTGTAAGCCCAAACAAATAAACCTTTTCTCCCTTAAGGTGTTTTTGTCACTGTTACTTTATCATAGCGTCAGAAAAGAGACAAATACACTCTGTCTGTGGATAATAGTTTGCACAGAAGAGTTGTATACAAAAAAAAAGACAAATTCATACCCTAATTATCTATTCTAATAAGAAGCAAACAATGCACGTGTCATATGGTGGAAACAGTCTGATATAATCAAATATCATCGGGTAAGAAATTGCATTATATTGAAGGTTCAGTGTTGATCTCTGCTGCTGTGAAATTTGGCACACAGCAGTGGCGATAGCCAAGTCAACTTTGGAAAGTGATACTTACATTCTTGAGAGCACAATGAACCACCCCTATTCATGCTACCTGGCCATTAATGCCCTGGCCATTGACATATTTGACTGATATACACAAAAGGGTCTTCTTACTCATTTCATCATTAAAATATGCCTTTCCTGAAGCCATTCCACATTCACATGAACACAAATTACCCTATTTTGCCACCCAGAGAGGTCTATCCATACATGCTTCTCAAAACTTGCTTGTCACATTCCAATTCTTCCAAATGTTCAAACGTCTAACCAAACCACTGGCCAATCCCATGAATCAACAGAAAATCGTCTGTTAAGCTACTTCCAATCAAAGTGAATAACGAAGTACAATACTCACAAATCTTTCCACAATGAATGTTTACAGTACCACATTACTTTGGGGATATGCCAGACAGAGTTGTAATGTTATAGCTAGTGACCTTTGAGTCGTGTATACATATTATAAAGTACTGTTTATCAATCTGAATTTCTCTTTTTTAAAATGACTGTAGAGAACTATACTTGGAATCACAGACATGGGCTCAGAAAGAGGAAGCAATTTAGCATGAGTGATTAACGTTGACATTTGAACCTCTTCTTTATGTAACTTGCCTGTGCATGTAATGCCCTCTTAGACTCAATCACATATATCATTTCCATTTTATAATGCATGACCCAATTTTATAGCTCTGTGTGGTGTGTTAGAAAACATAATATTTATAAAGGGCACCTCAGGTTACATGGCAGTGTTTAGTCAGTCCATCAAAGTCAATTTTTAGGTCAAGAGTTTTTAGTTTTTTAGAGAGGGAGCAGAACGAATGTAAGAGATGAAGGATGAGGAAGAGTGCTGTAAAATGCTGGTGTTTGGATATGACATGGCTGTTACACACATGAATTCACAAGAGCACATGGTTACCTTTACAAGATGGAGCTAGTTAAATTTCCACCATGGAAGTGAGAAGGACTCCCAATATCCTTCCCCATCCCTACTAAGGAGCTAGTGGATGGCTTCTGAGGGAGGGAGAATCACTTTCATTTGGAGGGATAGCCTTTGGTAGTTTGCTCATACCATGGTTAAAGAGCCTATTCCCACGTGCATAGGGGAAACAGTAATTTGACTCAATGGGCTATTATAAAAAGTAGAAATAAGGTTGGGGGGGGATGGGATGTATTGGAGGTGCTGAGGAGGATGATTGTGGGGGTGGATATGACCAAGACACGTTGTATGCATGCATAAAACATTTTTCTATCAAAAGGGGATTTATTAGAGTGACTTACAGGTTGTGGTCCAGGAAGTCCAACAATGGCTGCCTCCTGAAAGCAATGCTAAAATGCTAAAAATCCAGTAGTTGTTCAGTCCACAAGACTGGATGTCCCAGCAGTCCCAATCTGGTGCTAGAGTCCCAGGGAAGTTCTAGAGAGCTGCCAATTTTCAGTCTATGTTAGAATCCCAATAAAGTAGCTTCTAGCATATGTGAATAGACATCTCAACATCAAGATTATAGAGGAATAGCCTGTGTGAAAGCTAATTCCAGAGCTACACTCAGAGGCCTATGTGGTCTGGATGGAATGTAGACACACCTTTAATCCAAGTATTCAGAAGGCAGTGGTGATACATGCCTTTAATCCCTAGAAAAAGAATGGAAGCTGACACAGGAAACAGAACTCAGGAGTCCGTGTCACACAGGAAGTGATGTCTGAGATGAGTCAGAGTGAATGGCAGACGAAGGGACTAATCAGAGGAAAAGTTAGCAAAGGACATGCCTAATTCTCACGAGAAAAGGTGGGCTTTTCACTTAGTTAAAGAGAATTACAGAGAGTTAGAGTCAGTTCAAGAGCAGTCAGTAATAAAAAGTCAGTTATAAAGCAGGCAGAAGAGTCAGCTGAGGAGCAGTTTAGAGTAAGTTGAAATGTCAGTTATAGAGAAGTTACAGAAGCTGAGGCTGGATTGAGTTACAGATCACTCAGTTGAAGCAGTCAGTTACAGAGGCAGGATGCAGCAGTGAGAGCTCAGGGACAGACACAGAGACACAGCACAGTGTCTGTGAGACACTCTCAAAAAGTGAGTTGAACTAGAGTCGGAATTCAGAAGGAGCAAGTCAGAGTGGCTCAGTCAGCAGTAGGTCTCAGAAGGCTAAGGGTGAAGCCTTCAAGGTCTGAGCTAGCAGGTTAAATGTCCTAGACTGTATGAAGGCTGAGGCCTTTGAGTTCAAGGATTAAGGCTAGATTATAAAGGGGCCAAAACACTCTAGGGCTCTAAGCCTCTGAGCTAGAACCAGTGATTTAGTTAGACAACAGAATAAATTGTTCTCTGTCCTGAATCAACATTTACATCTGGCATTACAATTACAAGGATAGTTGAACTTGCCATCAAATGTGAGAGCAAACAGGCAAAATTCCAAAAACATTTTAAAGAATCATTTTAAAAATAAAATAGTTAGCCAAAGAGTATGTATGGCAGGGCTTTGCTTCAAACTCCTCAGGGCCTATACTGCAATTCCCCGATAATGCCTGCCAGAGGCTCCAAGTGGCATTTCTGTCTGGCTCTGGCACTTGAATCACACTACTGGATAAGTTGGACCATACGGATCCATTGGCAAAACAACATACAAAGAAGCTTGAATCCATTCCAAGTCTTCCTTGATTCTGAGGCCACTCAAAACTAGCCAAATTTCAGATCAATTAGTCAATGAACCACATTAACAGTCCAAATGAGGAATATGTTGCCTCTAAAATTCATTGAAGCTTACTAGACCTTGTACCTCCTGTTTAGATACAGAACAAGCCAGATGAAACAATTTATCCTTCACCAGAGAAAAGGACATCTTAAAATTTTCCTTTTTGTCTTTCATTTCACTGGTTCATAAATTTAATGGGTGTAATTTATTGTAAGAGCCATGAGTTGTTCTTGCTGGAGTCTTCAGATTCTAATTGGGCTTAATGGGGCAATTGTCATAGATTATGGTCACCACTTTACAGATGAAATAGTGATGTATGGTTAAATTCTGGATCTTTATGGAAGGCAAAACTGATGGAATTTGTATAGGGGAGCTGAAAATGTCACACACTTGGTAGTATCCATGCATAACATGCACTGGTCCCTAGGTTCAACTTCCAGCACCAGAAAACCCAGTATGGAAGCATGCATCTGTAATTCCAGCTCTCAGTCAGGAAGCGAAGCTTGGATGAGGAGTTCAAGGTCATTTGAGGCATAGTATGTGCATGGGTAAAAGAGAATGCAGGAGTGTTGTTGAAGCCTTGGGCGGGAGCACCCTTTTGCCTTTGCCTCTAGTTATACAGGGATGTGCTTGTTGTCACTGTTTGTCCCTCCCTGGCACTGTGTCCTAGAGCTCTTGTTGATAGGTCTTCCTCCATCTGTTGTAGGTCCTCTCCTTTTAAAACCAGGAAAAGGGTATCGTAAACTGTTGCCACAGAAAATTTTAGCTATAGACCATAAGAAAGGCCATCCTGCCTCACCACCATGTGATCATGAGCAGCCACTGAGTGAAGCCCTATGTCAGCACCAGTCATGCATAGTGAGCCCTGCTAAGGACACAATAGACACCTACCACAAGTAGGTGTTTAAAGCAAGGCAAAGTGTGGGGAAAACTAACACCTAGGGACACGGGGTTGGGCTGTGCATTTTCTTCCATGAATCATTGTGTAAAAGCTCATGTGCACATGCACATGTAACCATGCACACAGGAGTGTACACACACCTGAAACCAAAGTATTACAGACATGAAAATAGTGAATGTCCTGCATTCAAAGCTAGCATTCCATATTCTCTTTCTTTTTCTTTTTTTAAAATGCTTCCTGCCCTCTAGCTGCCTCTGTATCCTCAGGAAGGGACAAAGAATATGCTTCTCTAAACAAACAGTGTCTGCTAATGGGTGTAGCTGTTACACTGCTGTGACGGCTCAGCAAGGAATTCATAGGTGAATACCCTGCCAGACCTCAGCAGAGGAAACCACCATCCTGGCCAGCACCATACCAGACAGTGGAACTCTGAGCATCTGAGCTCAGGTGTTTTTGTTGATACAGAACTCCTCAGGTGTTATACTGATAGCAAGTGCAGATCATGTGCAATCAAATTCCCCCACAGAAATCTAACACCTGCAAACAATGCAAAATTCGAAGACCTAGGCAGACCTTCACCCAACAGTTCACAGAACAATATTTTAAACACAACCAAAAATAAACATCTACAACAAATGGATGTAGAGGTCCCTCTTTGGTTGTTTTCCTTTGTTTGCTATCTTGGATTTTTTATAATTTTTTGACATTTTCATACAGGTATATAATGTATTTTAGTCATTTCTGCCCCCATTGCTCTCTCATGCTCTCTCCTCCCACTAAACCCCTTCTTCATCTCAACAAATCCTCCCACTATTTTCATGGTTGTTTTTGGTTTGCTTCCTTGATTTCTGGGTGTTTTTCTAACCCACTGAAATTCCTGTGGGTTGAGGGCTATTTTATTGGAGCAGAGACAACTTAATAGTGGCTACACCAGTAATGAAAATGATTCCCCATTCCCCTCCCCCATCAAAACAGTTATCTGCCAATAGCTCTTTGGGGAGTGGTAGGGCCTTGTGAGTACCTCTCTCATTCATGATGGAATGTTGGAGGTTTCTACCAATGTAGGTCTTGTGTAGGTAGCTAAAATCTCTGTGAGTTCATGAGTGCAGCAGCCATGTCTTATCCAGAAGATGGTGTTTCACAACACTCATACCTATCTTCCAGTTCTAAAATTCTTTCTGTGGTATTCTCTGTTTCTTAGAGAGGATTACATACACACACACTCACACGCACTCACACGCACTCACACACACCACACACACAATTTAGAGCTGGTTACTGTTTTACCATTAAGGATCTTAGAATTTTCACTGAGATAAATGATCCCTTAATTTTTCTATATATATTTCTGGCCTTCTTATGTGAAATGTTTACTGTAAATTTATAATATTTGCTATTGCTTTAATAACTATGTACAATGACCATATGACTGCTGATAATGGATTTGGGGGGTATCATGCAGAAGAGAAGGGTGATCATGATTCTTGTGAATTATATTGGACAAAAGGCTGACATATCCTTAATGTTGGACAGTGAAGGTATAGTACCAGATAAAATCAATCTTCTGGTGATATTTCCTAATAGGTAGCAAAAAAGAGGCATTTAATACATCAATAACTATATGCCATGTAAGAAGAGATGTGATCATTGGCTCAAGCATAGAAACCAGATCTGTACAACACCTGATATTGTATCTTCCACATCCTTAAATATAGCACTGTCATTCTCATAGATCCATCTGTCTTCTTTAAATGTCAAATAAGGAGTTGAGTGTCCATATGGTAGAAATCACTACTCTTGCATCTCCGAGTCTTTTGACAGTGACGCTAATTCCTGAAATTTCTCTAGTTACACAGTATTGCTTTCAAATTTCCTATTTGCTTAGGCAGAGGCAATTCTAGTCACTTTAACTTTGTTTTTCCAAACACAATGATCCTCATTCTACAGGTCAAATAACCGATGGGGAGAATATGTCCACTTTTGGCTGGTTCTATTCTAAATATGCATCCTGAAATAAGAAACTGCCAGGAGATGGATTTGGGAACCTGACCACCTGATCTCCATAATCTCCTACTCTGATTGATGGAGCACAGTAATATTCCGGTCTTCGGGAATTTTTGTCAGGTAAGATCCATTGCCTATTTGTGCTCAAGTGTTAGGGGTTTTCTATTTCCACAAAGTCTGGCTAGTCTGAGAAGGCTAGCAGATACCTAGAAGAAGACTGGAGGAAAGAATAAAAAGCAAACAACTTTGTGAGCACACTAAGATTCTTTTTTCAAGATGACTTGGTTTCTTTATCAAGATGACTCTCCCTCTTATTCAAGGAGTTCTAAATCTGTAAACTGGTTTTACTATGGAAATTTGATTGAGAGACTATTATTCTCCATTGTTATAAGTCAAATTCATTTTTATTTACAGGAAATATAACTTTCCTGTTTATGTATATCAAGTAATAATTTCATAGTCTAGCTGCTTCACCTCTAAGAATTCCATGGTGATGTAGCAAATGTCACAGGTCTGTATAATTCATATTATTCTGAATGCTAGTTCGATACTACTATTTATACCAGTAACCATGCCTACAATTACTTTTTGTGGTTGAGTGCTAACTCTTGGCCCTGGCTGCTCTCCTGGGTCTTATTATTTCCTTTGCATTAGGGGTTTAAATTGCTTTACTGCAGTGCCCACTCTAAGATCTCGCTAGAGAGCTTAAGAATAATTATTATAGTGTTGCAGAGACCTTGTAATAATAAACTCTAAAAAAATTAAATTACCTTCAAGAACTTCCATGCTGAAAATAGATGTCATAAGAAGTCTTGGTACCCTGCAAACTCTTCTTCCCCAGTAAAGGACTGATAACTCCTCTCACAGCTAAATGTACATATTCACATTTCCTGGCTTTTGATTCATCTTTTCTACCAGTTGTAACACTGATGCAGGAAATGTAAAGAAATGTTGAGAAATTTTCTTTACCAGAGGTGACCCTACACTGTACAAAAACCCTTTTCTCTTTACTAATTCTTGTTATCCATTTTTCTTTTGCAAGGAGGTCTGCTACAGGACTCAGTCCCAGTTTCTAGTTGACTTAATAACATAGCTCTCTAAAGACACTGGCCTGAGGTATCTTTCATCAACTTATTTCTCAGAGTAACTGATACATCTTATGGACTTCTCCATATGAGTAAGTAGTTCTTAAGTGACAAATCTATTCTACCATTTAAACCCACCTAAAACACTAAATAAATTTCTTCACATTACACCAAAACCAGTCTGGTATGATATTCACCTACCATGAGCCACTTCGGTGTCCATGTTTGAGCCAATCAAATCAACTGTCAGAGTACTTCCTAAATCCCTAGGCTGTAGGATTAAATAGAGAATCTATGTTTACTAAGACTATAACAACAAATTCAGCTTTATCCAAATTTGTGTTCCATCCACCAACATCCCACATCTTGCAATATCCATCTCCCCACATATTCTCAAGATTTCTGTGTATAAAAATTAAAGACTGAAATCAGTCATTTTCATAGTGCATAAGCCACACATTTTATTTCAGTTTTAGAGACCTGCTGACCTTGGGTCTGGTTATAAGTCTAGAGGCACAGGAACATTATTGAGATGAGTCCTACATACAATCAGTATAATCTTACATGCCACACACCTCAGAAATAGTCATTACTATTTTATCAGGCAATGCAGTGTCAGTCCTCTATGATGGAGCTGGAGAGGCCACTAATACTCAGTGTGGGTAGAACTCACCTATTGACAAGAAGACTAACCACACATTACTGACTAATGTCCCCAGCTTCCTCAGGATCTTTTCACACATTTTCATTTCAAGGTACATGATCCAATTCTTTCCCAATCAATGCCCCTGAAAGTCTGGGAATTTAGTATGCACTGTAATTCAGCCAATCAAAGAAGGATAGTCTACATTAGATTTTCAGCAGTCTGAGCCCTGTAACTACACAAGATAAGAATCTCCTTAAGGGCATACAGAGAAGCTTTCATATTCTTCGTGTGGCACTTGTTCTGCAAATCCAAATCTCTGATCACATCCATGTCTTTCAACACTGTATCTAAAAGTATAACATTTATAAACATTGAGAGACATACACAGAGACACCCATCTCCTTGCTCTTTGTATATGGTTGGTTAGGAGCTTTCAACTGAGATATATCGATCAATTCTTTGAGACAGGGTCTCCCCACGTAGCTCTGGCTAGGCTGGAACTCACTTATCAATGAGGGTGGCCTTGAACTGACAGAGATCCACATGCCTCTGGCTCTAAAATTCAAGGATTAAAGTCCTATGCCACCACAGCCAGTTCCTTTTTTTATTTCTATTGCCACAACACACCATAGACTACGTGTAACTATTTCACTAGGATAATGTCCTTAGCTTCTTTAAATCCAATCAGATAGATGTGACAGTTCAGAAATTCCACAATTACTTTAGAAAGTATATCCTCAAAATTCTCTTTTTCTAGAACCACTCTTGATCCCCAAATCTTGAAAAGCAGGATTTCAGAACTTTAGAGAACTACATAAATTTCACTACATATTCAGTATCAAAGTAACTGACTATCAAATGCATCCTGTGATTATACAAACCAATCAAAAACTCCATCTTGAGCTGGAAAGAGAACTAAATAGCTGAAATAATTATTCTGCAAGATTATTATAAGTGACTCTTACATATAATGCAGTTTTCTGACTATACTTAGAAAACAGTGTATACATACAGCCTCAATTTCCCAAATACTATGCTATACAGAATCAATGATCTAGGGATATAGTTTCTAACTTGTGTGTAAGCTAACAGTTATCAAATTAATTAAGAACATGAATTTCTGCCATGGTGTGATTGGGGTTAATCTTGTGAAAAGTTTGAAGGAATTTGTCACCTGGACTTTTTGCTTTCAGATGCATGTAAGCCTCCACTTGGTATAAAGGTTAGTAGAATATAGCTTCTAAACTTACACTTCATTATTGTATACCTCTCAACAGAATGACCGGAACAATTATGTTAGCAATAGTATAATCAGTCAGTTATATGTTTTAAATAACAAATTTCAAACTACCCATTTATTTCTTAGTGACTTGAAATAGTGATGATGGAAAAAAGAAAGGAATAGATTAGCTTCTGACATCAGAGAGCTGACATGGCACACATAGTGATGATCCAATTTCTGTTTCTGATTTATAAAGTATCTCAACATTAATGATGCTGTGTGTGTACATAAGAAACAGTAGGAAGAATAGGAAAAAAGAGAGCCCTGAGAAACAGAAGTAGGGAAAGAGAGCAGGAAGGAGGAAAGAAGGGAGGGAAAGGGAAATTAAGGAGAGAGACAGGAACACAGAGAAGACTTCTCCCTCTGATTTTCTTCAAGGCCTCCTCTCTTTAGGAATCTCCAAGACTCTGAATTATGTCTACTGAGAAATTCATGGCGAGTATCTACTAAGATCACCGTTCCTCAGAAGTCTGGATCTACACTGATGAGTCTGCAATTCTGAGGCTCGACACTAGACACGAAGCTCCACGCTCCACAGAAACAACAGTTTGACTTTAATTGACCTCTCTGAGCCTCTCTAGGAAGAACTTGTGGGAAGTCTCCTTTCCTCGAATTACTAAACATCATCTCTGAGGGGCAAAATTACCCCCAGTGAGCACTTAACATACTGCAATATTTCTTTCATTTTCCGTGCTCTGAGGGTAAAGAATTTCACCTTTCCCTGTCTTCTCAAGGTGTAGTCTTTCTTTATGTCTACTTAAGCATCCCAAGCCTGTTAAACCACGTCCCTCTGCTTAAATTCCTCTTATCAGTTTTTTGTGGTTTCTGTTTTCCTTACAGTACTCTGACTGACACACTTGTGTATCTGAGGGTGTTTTGTATAACACTGCATTTTTTATTCCTACCGTGCTTGTCATTTCTTGAACGCATTGCCTGACATTCTACATGAATTTTGGTAGACAATTTGGTAGACATTTTTTAACTTCCATTGTTCCTTCCTCCTCGATTTCTTTAGTACTGTGTTCTGGAACTTTCTCGTCATATTCTACATTTTTGTGGAAGAACCAATTGTCTCTCCACCTTCTCTTAAAATAATTAATCATTCATGTGGAGGGGATGGAGTGTTAGTACTTGTGACAGTGGGTGCCTATGGAGCCTAGAAGAGGGTACCAGATCCCTTGAAGCTGGAATTATAGTAGGCTGTAAACTGCCTAGTGTGGGTGCTGGGAACAAACTGCAGGTCCTCTGTAAGAGCAGTATGCATTCTTACTAACCGAGCCATCTCTGCAGCCCTTGCCTCTCTATCTCTATCAGTACACAATTTTTTTTCTAGAATCCAGTATTTTTTCTCCCTTCACTCCACGTAATTTGTTATTTTTTAAAAAATCCAATTTATAAATTTTACATTTCAGAGCATTTTATCGAGTTGAATGTATTACTATCTTTATGTAATTCTATTAGTTTTAAATTTTTTATTTGACCTACATTCTTAGCTATATGTGAAATCTTGATGAATATCGCTTTGATCCATGTAAAATGTACTTTTAAAAAAGATTTATTTCATTTCTGTGATTTTCATTTCTGGGCATTTTCTTCATTAGTGATTGCTGGGGGAGGGCCTAGCCCATTGTGAGTGGTGCCATCCCTGGGCTGGTGGTCCTAGGTTCTATAAGAAACCAAATTATGCAAGGCAGGGGAAGCAATCCAGAAAGCAACACTCCTCCATGGCTGCTACATCAGCTTTTGCCTCCAGCTTCCTGCCCTGTTTGAGTTCCTGTCCTGACTTCCCTCATTGATGAACATCAATATGGATGTGTAAGCCAAATAAACCATTTCTTCCCCAACTTAATTTTAGTCATGGTGTTTCACTGCAGCAATAGAAACCCTAACTAAGACAATTCCTAAATATAACTTGCTTAGTCCTTTCTAATGTTGCTTGTATGTATGCTTTCAGGGTTGTCCATCTGGTGCAGAGCACATGGAATAGGGAGGGCAAAGTATTGTGGGATACTGGAGGAATTGGAGGGAAGAGAATGTGGAGTGGTTTTGATCAAAATCCATTATATGTGTGAAAGTCTCAATAAAAATTATTCCCCAGAAATTCTCTTTAACATTGTATTAATACTGGCTTGTCAATCATTTCTAAGATGTATTATATATATGATATATATCATATATATTTTATAGCTCATTATTGCTTTTCAAAAGGTATTATTTATGTGTGTAAGTCAAATAGAAATGTATTCCTCTAGGTAAATTCCATAAATAGGATTGTCATACTACAGTTGGTTCTCTCCAACACCATCTGGCTATCTTCTCCCTTATTGTATATCAAATTAATCTTATCCATTTTTTATATGAAATCTTTTCCTATAGCTACAGATATGGCTTAAAGTTCTAAGACAAAAATATAGGACATTATTGCTTTCTGTATGTATAGAATGGAAATGATATAATTCTGCCTCTTTGATATATAATTTGTTTTTTACCTGATTAGTTTGTCTTTCTATATTAACATATTTAGATACATTTAAGTTTTTCCTTGGACTTAAAATATTTCATTTTAGTCTAGGCCCTCAATTACTTATTCCACACCCCTCAAATGGCAGATGGTTTGCAAGTTGCTTTCATTTGCTAGTTATGAAAGGAATATAATGGATAAACTTCTGAGAAAAATTTGAGTACAGCATAGAGATATTAATAGATGAGAAACAATTGCACATCCAGTTCACATTCCTACAAGTTTTCCATTATAAAAAAATATTTCTCCTGAAAAAAAGCACCATTGGATTCTGAACTCCAGTCCTCATTTCTTAGTCATTTAAAGTTACAGAAGCTCCATGAGATCTCTAGTCTTTCATGTATGAAAAAAATGGATGAAAGGGAATAATTGATTTTTTTGGCCTATTGAATAGATAAAAGAGAATAATAAGAGTGTTGGCTTACTGAATTGTTGACTGATTGTAAGTTTTGTGGAGAGGACAGTTAAAGTGCCTGTTAAATTGAAAAAATTCTCTATGAAATTAAAAAACCTGTAAGTGAAACAACAAAAAGAAGGATAGGAAACAGTAAGGTTTCACTGAGAATAATATGGCTACTAAGTGGCAGAGCTGGGACGCAAGTCAGCACACATCGTATGAGAGAAAAAATACAGAAACCTCAACTAAAATTGAACTTTAGACACACAACACATTAAGTTTGTTTTATTGATAATTTCATACTGGAATACAATATATTTTAATTATATCCACTCCTACTTTCCACCCCAACTCATTCCATGTCTCCCATATTCTGCTCTCAAATTCCTGTTCTCTTCCTCTATAATGATTACTGTTATAAACACACACACACACACACACACACACACACACACACATGCTACTGGGTCCTGTTAGTGCTGCTCATATGTATTTGAGTATGTACATGTATAGAAGCATTACCACATGGTCACGGGCAACTTATAACTGGGCATGTCTCTGAAGAAAACTGGCTCTTCTTCCCTTAGAATCCACGTACTGCCTATGGCTCTTCAACTAAGGGTGAGAACTTGCGTGCCATTCCCCGTTCATACTGGAATGTTTACTGGTTTATTCTAATGCAGGTAACCATATAATTGGGAGTTCGTGGGTATAACATCCCTGTCATGTCCAGGAGACACTATTCTACAGCAGTCTTCATAGTCCCCTGGTTCTTCTAATCATTCTGTATCCCTAAGATACTCCCTAACCCTTGGGTGTGGGAATTAACACATTTTTAATGTGAGCATACCTTATGTAACGTGTTTTGTGTGTTTGAAATTCAAATTTAACTGGCCAGTCTGTAACTTTAGTTACTAGTTGCAGCAGTACTACCTAATATTCTTCTTCTGTCATAAAATATAAAGGACGCAGTGTGTGTCTTGGTTTCCTTCCCCATTTTATCCTCAAAGGAAGGATTTTCAAAAGCATTTTGTTTCAGTTAGCCAAGTGCTTACCTTGAAAATGTGAGGACCTGAGTTCCAACCTCAAAACCTCTGTGGAAAAGCCAAGTAAGTTTGCCTGTACTTGTAATCGCAGTGCAGGGAGGCAGAGGCAGGTGGATACCTGGGCTCACTGACCAGTCAAAATAGCCCACTTGGTAAAATCCCTACCAATGGCATCCTGTCTCAAAAACCATGGTGAATGATCCCTAAGGAATGACACTTGAGGTCGACCAGTAGCCACCACAAGCACATATATGTACACATACCCACACATATCACCCCTCCCCACAGGCACATGTGTACACACAAATATCCGTTGGTATTTTTAAATATATTTACAAACCTGCCTGTCACACTCTGTGGATTAAGAAAGTTTAAGGTAAGTTCTTGCTGCTTTTGGGTTTCTCAGCCTACCACAGAAGAATGTCTTTAATTTGTATGCTTGTATCCAAGAAACAGAGCTATATTCTAACTTGAATAACCATGTACTATACAAAACGTGGGTTTGCCTAATGAACAGTAAGTTTCTGCAGTCAACATCAAATGTGACTAAATTTCATTTTAAAAAAGAAATCCTAGTATAACATGTACGTAAAACACTTACCTATGAAAAATATGTATAATATTAGTAGATTTCACCATTGTCTGAGGGAATGACATTGTTCCTAAAGTGGTAGCCTCAGATTTACCTTCTCTCATATGTTTTCTTGTATCAGAGCACAATGATCTGATGTACCCTTTTGTTACAAAATTTTGAGTTGAAAAATAAAAGGTGTATATATTCAAGGTATACAATATTGTTATTTGATGTAAACAGACATCACTTAAGAATTACTACAGAATAACATGACCATCACTGCCCACACCACCCATAACATCTCCAGGACTTCTTCCTTCATTTGAAGTTTATCACCCTTTGACCAATATTTTTCCAGTTATCTCACCCCTTATCCCCTGGCAACCACTCTATCTGTATTCATGAGGACAACTTTGTTAGATTTCCTATAGAAATGAGATCATAACAATACTTAACTTGTTGTGCCTGGCTTATTTTACTTAGTTTATCATTCAAATTGTTTGGCATGGATCTCGGTATAGAGTGATATTTTTTTATTTCTATTTTGATACAGAATCTCACTACATGTTCTGATCTAACCTCAAATGATTGACCTTCCTACCAAGCATATCAAGTTCTGAGACAATGGTTATGCACTACCATACTTGTCTTCAACAGTGACTGTTGACTGAACCCTGGACATTTTGCAACTCATGTTATGAGGTTCTTTAATCAGTTTCAATAGGCAGTCACTCTATTTAGGTCTGGATTGAATATCTTAGCCAATGTTTATGACCTTGATCTTCAATAGCAATTTAATGTTCAGAGCTTTGGCCACTGTTTTCGCATTCACTATGTTCTGTCTCTGATAGCTTCCCACTGATCTCAGATGGTGTCTCTTATCCATTCAATGCCATTGGATAAGAGTCCATAAAACAAACAGCCTTGGTAACTGATGTAATTACTTAATGACCCACAACAGTTCCATGCATCGGTTGTGGGGTGTATTACTGTCTGAGCTCTGATGACTGTTGTGTTCACCAACACCAACAGATAGCAATACTGCTATCACTGATACCACTATTAGGCAGAGTGCATGTCTGCACTATGTCTTCATTGTGTATCCTGTTTGTCCAGTTCCTGTGGCCAAAAAGAACTAACCTTTCCTTGCTTATTATTTTTCTTCTATGCTTATCAGAACTTACTGGCTACAGAAATTTCTAGATCCCAGGCAGGAATGAATATGCATTAGATAAAAAGAAATCCCGAGGAACTCACAATGGTGTCGTCTTGACTTCTGACCAGACAACTTCATCCTTCCACTTTCAAAGTCCTTTGCTGATTGGTTTTGAAATTATTCCTGTGGTATTTAGAAGAAAACAGAAAGGAAGTGAATTTATACCATTTTGTCATGTAATTCAAAATCAGTTTACCTTTTCTGAAATCATTGTAATCACACTACCATTTTCATTAATATTTATCTAACAATGTACCTTATGCTTAGCACAGGCAAGTCCTCATCATTTAGTTACACAAATACATATCAGGAGGACTAATACTAAACTTTCTCCTCTTTATTGTTCTTTAACTACCAAATATCTCCAAATATGACATAATTATACTCCTGGGCATTCCTATAAGGAAATGGTCCATTATCAACAAAGATATCAGTGGAAAGGAAATCTCATTCTCACATATTACACAGGGCACCTAACTATCTCAATGTTCAAATTCTAAGTTTTTATGCTTCTATCTTATCTATTCATTTAGTTTTGGAATCATGAGTTATATGTAAATCACTGAGCTGTGATGGAAATTTCTCATCCACGGGATGAATATCACATGCAATAGAAAGAATGTATTAACCTTATGAGAATTCTTACCTAGAGCTATTGCATGTTTGTGCAAGGATTACTGTAGGTTTTGACATGTATTGATTTTGAGATTCCTTTCAACACTAGAATCAGTTATTTCAGATTCTACCATGATCCTAAACAGAGAGTGACTGAGATCAGGTTTGGAATGACTGAAAGGATGGTTCACCAGCCTTTGCTTTTACTTTAATCCCATTGTTCACAAATCCTTTTATTTCATTCCAATGGTAATGTTTTGGGAAATGATAACATGATCTCTTCTATTATGATATTCATTCATTCATTATATTGATTCTCAGGATGAATTTGTACTTCTTAATTTTATTGGAAGGCAAATGTAAAACTGATTTTTTTTATGCTGATACTCTGGTTGCTATGACGACTAGGTTATGCTCTCTAATGACAAGAGGTAAAACCAGTTTGCAAGAATATTTATAAGCATCTATAACAAGCTTTTTGGTATTTATGATCATTATGAGAGAGAGATAGACAGACACACAGACACACAGACACATACATACATACATACATACAGAGAGAGAGGGGGTGGGGGAGAAAAGAGAGAGGGAGAGATAGAGAATGCATGTGTGTTTCTATCTTTACTTGTTTGAGTCAGTGAAATATTTTGTTGGCAAATCTGGTTTTGATTCCTTCCCTCAGCTCCCCACCCCTGGCTCAGCCATGTAACTTGAGAGACACTGGCTACTCACGAGAGGAGATATAAGCAGCTGAGTCACAAGTTACTGAGCCACTTCCCTTGTTTCTATGTCCTAAAATAATCCAACACCTGTGCATGGAATGCCTAATTACCCTTTGATTCTTGCCAATGGATTCTGCTGGTGGACATAGAATACATTTTTTAAAATTTAAAGATGTTAGGTAAAATTTCTAATTTTAAAAATGCTATAACAATCTTTAATGTTAGCATTATGTTCTAAAAATTCCCCTAACCAAATGGGTACTACTAATGAAAATAAAATGTTAAAACCTAATTTCTCCCTAAATTGTCTTATAAATCCAATGCCAGAATAATTATCAAAAGTTTCATAAAGAAACAAAGACTCAAGGAAGTCACAAAAAAAAAAAAACTAAATGGTTTTATGTTTGAACAGAGAGAGGCAATTCTGGAAAAATAACAAGTATGTGGGCTGGACGAAGGAAGATAAGATTCATTTCAATAGGGTCTGTTTGTACAGAGTTCTCTCAGCTGTGACTCTCCAATGAAGAATGTTCCTCTTTTCCGGTAGAAAGAGTACGTCTCTCACATCAAAAGTTAAAATTTTCTGAGTGCAGAAAGAAATTCAAATGTTCTTGCATCTGATATTTCTCAAGTGTCTCTCACTTACGCTGAAGTGGACATATTTTTGCAGTATCATGCTCTACACATTTCTCAATCACACAATACCATTATGAACTGTGTGCTTATTATAATAAAGACAGTTACTTGCTCATTTTAAGCAAAAATTTCATTTAGCAATTCTTAACTTTCCAACTGATTCCAAAACTCGGTAAAAATACTGATTTTAATGATGTGGATTATAAATAAAAATGACAAAAACAAACTTCAGTCTATGGGCACTACTATTAAATGTGAGCCACATTTTAAAGAAATGTAGCCAGGTGGTGGTGGCACACACCTTTAATCCCAGCACTTAGGAGGCAGAGGCAGGCAGATCTCTGTGAGTTCGAGGCCAGCCTGGTCTACAGAGTGAGTTCCAGGACAGCCAGAGTTACAACAGAGAAACCATGTCTCAGGAAAAAAAAAAAAAAAAAAAAAACGAAACGGAAAAAAAAATCTCATTAAGCTTCATAAAAACTCTTCGTCTCTTACAAAATGTCTTAGTCATTGTTCTATTCCTGTGATGAAACACCATCACCGCAGCAATGCTTACAAAAGAAAACATTTAATTGGGGCTTGCTTACACTCTCAGAGGTTTAGCCCATTATCATGATGGCAGAGAGTACGGTGGTACACAGCCAGACATGGTGCTGAAGAAGTAGCTGAGAGTTCTGGATCTGGATCCACAGACAGCAGGAATAGAACTGGACTGACCAAGCTTGGGCTTTTGAAACCTCAAGGCCCACCCCCAGTTACAATTACTCCAAAAAGACCACACCTACTCCAAAAGGCCACATATTCTAATCCTTTTCAAATAATGCCATTCCATGATATCTGAGCCTATGGGGGCCATTCTTTTTCAAATGACCACACCAAATATGTAGAATTTGTATGTACATAATAAGAGTACATAGAACACTGGAATATACAGTGGCTGAAGGTCCAAGATTTACTTCAATTGAATTTGCAAGTTCTAGCTTTAACATTTATCATTATGTTTTACTTTACAGAAGAAAATTGGAATAAATAAGTGTATGTAAAAATTTACAACAAAATAATGAGACAATAGAAGGCAAAGATTCAAAGCCAAGAAAGGGTAATGAATTCTTAGGAAACATGTGTACCTGATCCAGTTACATAAAGAAAAAAAAAGTAATTGACATTGGAGATCCTCAATGCTAACTTGTATGGAATCAATGAGTAGCAAGATTGTTCTCAACAGGGTTTCTTGAGACTCTAGACAAGCATTATTGGCATAAGTTTCAGATTTCTTTTCCCACTGGAGTATGGAAAAATACAGAATGGTATCCATTTTATGATCATTAATTATTACCAGTAAAGCTGTGTTGATGAACACTTGATCTTTTAATCCAGCAACATGGCTGCTCTAGGGTAGAAAGAACATTAGTACATGCCTTTAATACCAATGTAGCACACTCCTTTAATCCCAGCTCAGAAGGAAGTGGTGGCACATGTCTTTAATCCCAATACTCAGTAAGCAGAGCTCACAAATATTTCAATTTAAAAGGAGAAGTTGGAGGAAGCAGAAACAGAGCTCAGGCAGAGCTCAGTAGAAGGAATCAAGGTAGAAACACAATGTGGAAGCAGAGCTCAGACAGAAACAAGGTAGAAGCAGACAGGAAACTGACAAGTGGCAGAGCTCAGAGAGAAGCTAAAGAAAATCCATTCAGTCAGGCACTTTGAGTGCAGTTAGCTCAGAGTTAAGTTCAGAAGGAGAAGCTGAGAAGAGCAGAGCCAGTGCAAACTAGAGGGAAAGTAGAGAGTCAGAAGCAAATGTTTTATGACATATAGTTCAGACTTGACAATACAGCTCAGAATGAAAAGAAGTAGGCCAAAGACAGGTAGTAAAGTGAAACTAGTCAGTAGTAGTAACTCTTGGAAACTGAAGCCTAGATCTAGAAGACTTCTGCCCCTGGAAGATTAGATTGTATAGAGGCTGAAACCTTCTTCAATAGGGTTGAATTAGCAAAGAATAAACCTCAAAATTAATCAAAGCTATTGTTTTACGTGTTCACTAGCCATTGATTTGTTATTTCCCTATTTGGAACTGAGAAGTCACAAAAGGCACATTTGTGTTCCCCATGCAGGCTATGACAAATGTTGCATATGCATGTAATTATCAGCAGGCAATTTAAATGCCCATAATTACAGGCTCTGCTGATCCCCTGGACCAGATGTGGCTCCTGTGAACGACCAGGGATTACCTTCAATTTTTGATCCAGGTACTTATTTTACATGCCAGGTGAAGCAGTGTCCTTTTGTGTGTCCTTCAACCAAAGGGAGGCAATTTGGACACTGTGTCTCAGGAAAGGAGTCTAGGAGACAGAGCAGCTGGGAAAAGCCATAGTGCCTTTCTCCCCAGAAGCAGTAGATCCATGCTTACCCCCATTAGCCTGTCTAAATTGTTGTCTGGTAGGAAAGGTTACCCAGGGAGCTGCACTAACATTTCACTCTAGGGAGACGCTGACGACCAGCATGTCATCGCTGTCTGTACCTGCCTTGCCGTTGGTTCACAGACAAAGGTTGGAAAGTGTTCTAGACTTTGTATACACACATGATGCTGCACAGGGCTGGCCTCCCTCTGTATCCCAGGAAGAACATGGTGGAATCTCATGTTTATTACTAGCTTTCCTCGCTGATGTGACAAATACTTGGCAAAGCAAAACCACTAACACTTGAGCCACCTCTCCAACAATTAGTGAAAAAAGAGACTTTGATTTTGAGGAGAGTCAGAGGGGTAGATGGGATGGATTGGAGGGAGGAAGGGGAGGGATAAATGCTGTAAATAAATTACAATCTCAAACTGAAAGGATAAACAGAAGGGAGGAAGGATTCATTTCATCTGAGAGTACAGAAGAAATCTATACATTGTGACAGTGCGGTCACAGCAGAAGGGGCAGCTTGCTCCATGGTGCAACATGGAAGCAGAGAAATGCACAAGGGCTGGCTTTTTCTCTGTTCCTCCTCCTCCTCCTCCTCTTCCTCCTTCCCTTCTTCCTCCTCCTTTTCATGCTCTTTTTCCTCCTCCTAATTCTTACATATTTCCCTCCATATTGTATCCTTTTTGAAATTTTTGTTTTATTAGACAGGGTCTTAATCTGTAGCCTAGGCTAGCCTAGCATTCACTATGTACCCATGGTTAACCTGGAACTCACCACAATTCTCCCCTCAGCTTGAGGACTGATGGAGTTACAGGTGTGAGCCACCAAGCATTCACAGAGGGGTTGTTTGCTCCTGTGTTGTACGTTTTAGCGGGGAGGGGATAAAGCATCTCGTGTCAGCCAGGTTGGCAACAAACTCGCTGTGTAGCGAAGGCTGGCCCTGAACTCTTCCTCCTTCTGTTTTCCCCCAATTCCTAGGATTGTCACATGCTTCATGAGGCCAACCTACTCTCTCCCTAGTTATTCAGACTGGGCCTACAGCCTTTCTCACTCAGAGGTGCTCCTGCCACTCAGTTAAACGTTTCTCAAAACATACTCCAGACGTCCAGTGACTCACTAGTGCTCCAGGCAATTTTTAATTCAATCAAACTGACAACGGAAATTATCCATCACAGTCCAGAAATGAATAGCAGGAGCAATCATCTCTGCTCTTTAAACCTGGGAGACGAGGTTCTTAACTCTACGCTGAATATGTTGGTAGGCACTGAAGCATGTCTGTGCTGCTGGCCAAAGCCATAAAGACACCTCCCAGAACATCTTTATCTATGGTATGTGTGTGTGAAATCCTTCAGGCTCTGGGGCTGTCTCCCTTGCTGCTGTGGAGACTGTGGGGTTGTCTGAGGGAAAAGGAATTCTTGAAGAATGAGCCCTTGGAGTTGATGGCTCAGTGATAACATTGACTTATCTGTGTTGATTGTCCTGGCAAAGGCAGAACTCACTCAGCATGTGGCTGCTTCCTTGGAATCAGGAGACTTCGAAACTCTCACTTCTGACATGATGGCTTTGATCTAAAGTACCCTGAGAAGTCACAGATGTCCCAGGCAAACCAAAAACCCTTATCTGTGTGACAACCCTAGGAGCTGCTCTTGCAAGAATGTGTCTCATGGCATGCTGTGTATTGCTCAGAGGCCAGCTCCTCTTCCTCGTAGTGCCTTAGCTCTGGGATCGGCATCAAGTCCCCATAAGTACAGATTCTCACATTTGCTCTGCCACTGCCTTCACTTCCACAGAGCTAAGTGAGTCAGAAGAGAGACCTGGAGTCTGCCTCAGTGCTGGTGATGTGAGGATAAGGTGAATACACAGTGGGGAAGATTTTTCCCCGGTGCGACTCAGGTTTTGGGCAGTTTGTCCATCCGCTGCTGGAGGATTGTGCCGGGATTCACACAGCCCATCAGTGTGCAGAGATAACTTGATCTCCTGCATTTGATCGGTGATACCCAGACACTTCTTAACATCTTAGTCAGAAGGAGTAGAGATTCTGCTTACCCAATGGTAGCAAAGAGCGGAAGACTCTTGTCACAGGAGTCAGGGATGCACGGAATAAAGGGAAGGTCATATGTTTTTTATGTTCCCTTGGCATCCTTGAGTCTGGGTGTTGGCTCTGTCAACCAATATCAGGGCAAGGTTAGGAGCTTGCCAATGGTGACATCCTCTCACAACCAAGCAGGGAAAATGTTGGAAGCAAGTCATTCCCAAGAATGAGTTTGAAGGGTACTCAGACCCCATGGGCAACCCTAAACTTCTGCTGTTATATGATGTCTGAAAATTTATATCTCACAAACACTTATCACATGAAAATTGCTGCTTCTCCTGTGTGTGGTGCCTTGTGTCTTGACTTGCTATGGCTTGAATGTCTGAGGTCTCAGGCATGGCCTGAATGTCTGAGGTCTCAGGCATGGCCTGAATGTCTGATGTCTCAGGTATGGCCTGAATGTCTGATGTCTCAGGTATGGCCTGAATGTCTGAGGGCCCAGGCATGGCCTGAATGTCTGAGGGTTCAGGTATGGCCTGAATGTCTGAGGTCTCAGGTATGGCCTGAATGTCTGAGGTCTCAGGTATGGCCTGAATGTCTGAGGGCTCAGGCATGGCCTGAATGTCTGAGGGCTCAGGCATGGCCTGAATGTCTGAGGGCTCAGGCATGGCCTGAATGTCTGAGGGCCCAGGCATGGCCTGAATGTCTGAGGGCCCATGCATGGCCTGAATGTCTGAGGGCTCAGGTATGGCCTGAATGTCTGAGGGCCCAGGCATGGCCTGAATGTCTGATGTCTCAGGTATGGCCTGAATGTCTGAGGGCCCAGGCATGGCCTGAATGTCTGAGGGCCCAGGCATGGCCTGAATGTCTGAGGGCCCAGGCATGGCCTGAATGTCTGAGGTCTCAGGCATGGCCTGAATGTCTGAGGTCTCAGGCATGGCCTGAGTGTCTGAGGTCTCAGGTATGACCTGAGTGTCTGAGGTCTCAGGCATGGCCTGAATGTCTGAGGGCTCAGGCATGGCCTGAATGTCTGAGGGTCCAGGTATGGCCTGAATGTCTGAGGGCTCAGCAAAGAATCTGTCCCTAAGAAGGAATATCTTAGATCCCCCAAGTTATGCACACAGTGCCTTAAATCGGGAAAGACACAGCATGTTGGTGTTTATGTGGGCTCTCAATGAGGCTGTGCCCTGAGACCTGGATCAGACATATTTAGAGGAGCAGAGTTTTCAATTCTGAATCAATTACAGACCTACAAGGAGTCAATGATGCTACTGTGTCTGCGTGAGCCTGTGTTTGGGGATTGATGCATCAGTTTTAGGATGCAGGTGCTTGCTTTCTCCCATTGCGTGGGAGAGAGATTCTGGAAGCTCTTTCTGAGAGCAGCCAGAAGAGGCTGAGTCACCCACCAGTGTTTTCCCTTGCCTGATTCTCTGAGCTAAGGTGAGAGAACTGCTATGCTCAGGAGCCTTGCAGTGTCTGCTTTCATGAATCACAAGTCTCTGAACATTCATAAGTAAACATCCTTTTCCCACAAGGTTCTTTTTTTTTTCTGCAGCCTTTTAATGATGTGCCATTAGGCTGTGGTGTATGCAGTGGTAGAGGACTTGCCTAGCATGTGTGAGACCCTAGATTCATTCCTCATTAATGAATGAATAGCACTAAATTGCATCATAAGTCACTGAAATTAACAGTAGGCATAATAATCCTTATGGCAGGTTCAGAAACACGCTCATAATTAATGTTAGAAAGGAGGAGGTGGCATGCTTTTCGGTAAGGTACCAAATAGGACTTATTCTACTCTTTTGGAAATGATATAGTTTCTGTCCCACTTGCTTAGCTTCACTATAATACCAGAAAAAGAGCAGCCAAAGACAGAATGATAAAAAAATTAATGTAAGTGATCTTCAATTCATTTTGTTTGGCAAAATAGATATGGCAGGCCAGACAACACTCTCAGTCCTTCATTTGTTTGCTGTTTCTGTAAAATATTAGGCACTTAAAGATTTGGAAAATTCTTGTTCTTATATCCTGCGTTCCAATACATTACGATTTTAGTGTGCTATAGCAGATTATAATTTCGATATCTAAAGTTCTACAAAAAAAAAAAAAGTGTGCTCTGAGTTCCTCCGGACCTAATTTAATTCTGTGTATGACTTTCCTAAGCCTGTGGCATAAAACACAGGTTTCTTAATAAAGGCTCTTTCCAGTCAGCAGATATTCTTCTTGATGTTTTTAAGAACTCATTGTCCCCATTGTCTATGTACAAAGTATGCTTAATGAGAACTAGATGGTTCTTAGGCAAAAGGGTTTCTGATCTTTCAGCCCAACATTCTTCAGATGTATTGATGCTGTGTCTGCCTCCCATATCACCTTTTGTACTTGACCCCTGGCTCTTACAGTTTGTTCAGTGATAATGCCACAGGGCAATGGAGTCTTGACAGACAGACTGCAAATCCCAACCTGCTTCCCCTCACTTGTACTGCCCCACCTCTGACAAAAGTGTTCTTCACTCCAGTGTTGTTTTGTTCCACTAAAAACAGGAAAGATAAGAGGATGTTTACTTCTAAGTCTTAGGGAAATTGGGCTGCAAATCCCCACAGACAGTTATTTCAACAGCAGCACCATGTTAGTGACCTTCCTCTGCTCAGAGACAGAACTCAGCCTCTGAGATAACCATTTATGAGGTCCTGAGGCTTAATGACAGCCAGTAAACAATGCTTCCTCAGGAAGAAGTTGGTTAGGTCATTTATCCTTGGCCTTTTATATGCCGCTTACAAGTCTAGCAGTCCCCTTGTCAGCCTTTTGGTCCTAGGACTTTGGGCCTCTGCTTTCTCTAGAAAGTTACTTCCCTTCACATTCCTCATTCAAATGATAGTCATTCTTTCCTGCATGTCCAATCCAAGTACTGTAGTATATGTTTTCACGAGCCTTGAAACTTTTCCTAGCATTTCTGATCCATGTCCTTCTACTGAATCCATATTCTCAAAGACTTGGTGATTGCTATGAACAGAAACCTAACCTCGACATCCTGGATACATAGGTGTTTCTGATTAGATCAGCCTTTACTGTTCAAGATCACTTCTTAGGCCTACAACAGGCAGCTCTCACAGTCATGAGGAACATTACTGTATCACTCTAATGTTTCTTCTCCAATCTCTCTCTTTATGTTTCATGGGATGTATTTTCACATCTCTTTGAATTTCAGTTGTGTCTGGCAGGTCTTTGGGGCCTTTCTCTCATAACGATACCTATACAAGTATTGCCATTACTTTCCCTTTCTTTGATCGACACAAAAATAGAATTCATTTCAGCAGAGGGAGCAATGTGGTTACTGCATGTATGCATTGATTTCATAAAATATGTGTAAAATCTGTATGTTAAGAACACATAAAATTTTGTAGTATGTCTACATATGTTTTATAAACTTGCGCTTAATTTGTCTACCGTCATTGTAACTCTGCTTGTATATTTTCCTTGTGTTATGACTGAGTTTGCCTCAGTTTATCGTGGGAGGCAGGGGCAGGCGGATGTCTGTGAGTTCGAGGCCAGCCTGGTCTACAGAGTGACCTCCAGGACAGCCAGAGCTACAACAGAGAAACCCTGTCTCAATAAACAAACAAGAAAAGATATAGATGTTCTAAAGGGCTTTCTAAATAGGACTTCCTTCCCTGGAGAAATAAGGTCAAAAACTGATAAGTGGGACTTCATAAAACTAAATTGCTTCTGTGCAGCAAAGAAACTGAAGAGGAAGCCCAAACTGTGGGTGAGAATCTTTGCCAGCTAAGTATCTTGTAGACGATAAATGTCTAGAATGCACAGACAACTTTAAAATAATTATTAAAAAAGTAAATGTTTCAATAAAAAATGAGTATTCATCTAAAGAGAGAGTTTTCAAATAAAAAATAAATAAAACAACTATGAAAGATCTTTAAAAGTGTTCAACATCTTTATCAATTAAAGAAATACAATTTAAATCTACTTTGAGGTCTTGTCTTACTCCAGGCAAAATGGCTAAGATGGAGAAAATAGCAGACAAATGCTAGTGTGATACAGGTAACTGGGAACCCTCAATTCACTACACATAAGACTGTGAACTGCTGCAGCCACTCGGTAAATAAGTGTAGATAATTCCTTTTTTTTGTAAAGCTAAAATAGACCTACCTTGTGACCTGGTTATACCAACCACCCTTAAGCAAATGCCCAAAGGGATAGACATCTACTCCACTGATTTCCTCAGCCATATATGTTGCCACTCAACAGACAGAAAATGGAAACAACGTTAGCCACCTTCCACTGACAATAGAACAGTGAAAATACGGTACATATACACAGTGGAACTCTATTAGACTGTAAATTTAAAAAAAAAATGAAATCACGAAATTTTCAGGTAAATGGGTGAAACTAGAATATATCATACCAAATGAGGTAAAACAGACCCAGAGAGAAAAATGTCACATGCTCTCCCTTATTTGTGGCTCTTAACTCTGAATCTTTAGATTTGAGTATATAACCCTGATAACTATGTAAGCCAAGAAACAGAAAAGGGACTAGGGTGGGAGGTGCGTAAAGGAACTCTGGAGAAGGGGACAGCAGGACAGGGGTGCTATAAAGGGAGAAACATGGAATGGAGAGGACATGAACTAGGGAGAGGGGAGGAAGGCAATATGAAGGGAAATTGAGGAAAAACAAACACTAAGGATATTTGAAAAAAAACATAATAAAACATATTATTTTAAACTTACTTAAAAATACACAAGTGTGTGTGTGTGTGTGTGTGTGTGTGTGTGTGTATTTGGAGTTATGCCCGCAGGGTGATAATGCTCTCCTCACGAACCATTGATTATCTAAAAAAAAAAAAAAATCCTCAGTGTCAGCATAAGAGACATACCTTTCAGCTGTTGTTCAGGAGAGTCTAAGAGACTCCTAAACAACATAAGCTATTGTGATCGTTTCCCAGAACTTGAAAATAATAACCTATTGCTGAAGATACTCCCAACTTCAGACATAGGGTGAGTCAAGCTGGAATTGACTAGAAGCCTCCTTCCTGGGGGGTAGCTCTCAGAGTACCCAAAAGTTCTATGTAAATCCCAAATGGAAAAAAAAGCAAGCAACTTAATATTCCCACCCAGCTATAACACCTATAAACAACAAGAATGATGATGAGCTCAGCAAGATATCTCCAATGGTGCGATCATGGTATATTTATTTTGGGAGTAACCAAAATCTGCTGAAGTGGATTTAATGCCTGTTTGATAGGAGGAAATTCATGCCTGGCACTGTAAATCTAGCCAACTACCCAAGAGTAGTAAGGTAATAGATCTTAGAGGATAGTCTACTATTGCCATTTTTCCTGAGCCAATATAACTTCTGACTGTATTCTAAATACTTATCCTTATACAACTGATATAGTTCTCACTCCTCACCAAAGAATCATATTTTTGTGAAAGAAGGAGATCATTACAAAGATCCAGAACTTGTCAAAATGTAGAGAATGATTGATTGTGCGGTGCCCGGCACAAATTGGCAGATCTACAGCACAATCCCTACACCTAAGGCTCCAGAAAAATGCAGAAAAAGGGAAGGAAAGGTTTTAAGAGTCAGAGGATCAGGACATCTGCTATGACATAGTCTCATCTATATATGACAGGGAAGCTGTACCATAAAATTCAGCCATATGGTTCCCTAAAAACAACATGAAAAATCATACCACTGGCTGACATGCCAACGTGGATAGGGGAAATATGACAAGGTTCATCCCCTGATGGAAGAGTAACAGGCAATAATTTCTTCCAAGAGAGGTAGAATCCATTTTCTCTAGGGACAAGGTCCCTGACATTATTAAATCCTAAGAAGTCAGCCTCAAACACATGTAGATGAGAGCAATACTACATGGATTTATTAAGTGTGTGTGTATGTGTGTGTGTGTACACTAATGATTAAAGAAAAAGAGGTCATGAATTTGAGGAGGGCGGGAGTACATGGGAGGAGTTGGAGGTAGAGAGGGATGAAAATAATATAAATATAGTAGTCATGTATGAAATTCTAAAACTAATAAGAATTGGGGAGGGGAATCAGGATAAAAACATGTTGAATGAGAATGAAAAAAATAAATCAAAGTAAATTTTAAAAAATAAAATAAAATAAATTGTAAAAGCTATCATTGTACACTTGCTGTATGCATGACCCTTCCTATTTTTACAGGAAGCATGAATTGCATTACATCTATACTGAGGATGAAATATGGTATATTTTTCTCCTATACATTCACATGTAATTTTATTTTGAGAGTAAACTGCATAGGATGGTCTTTCAAGTATGCATTCAAAAATAAAATGCTGGCTTTTGCTCTAAATGCAACTTTATTTAAGACAAACTATATAAAGACAAATTAAAAATTAATTTAGTAAGATAATTTTTTCTTTTTCTCAGAACTGAGGAGAAAGAAACATGTATTATTTTCCTGCTGCCTTTTCTATAGGAGAGAATCAATTCTCCTCCTCCACCACCTCCTCCTCTTTTTCTCTCTCTCTCCCTCTCTCTTTTCCTTCCCCCTCTCACAAACACATACACACACACACACACACACACACACACACACACACATACACACACACAGAAGGATAAGAAATGAGGATGTGTAGCTTTTGCTGTGAGCATACGTCATCAAATGATGAGTGCTTTTCCTGGTGCCACATGCAAGGTGCTGATGAGGGGTCATTTTCCTCATAAGCATCCTAATCTCAAGGGCTTACATTTGTTGGGAATTCCACATTAGTTCAGTAGAGTATTCATCTAGCAAAGATTTTACACCTGGCAAATTCTCTGAATGTAAATACTTGTAATAAAAGTGGCCAGCAACTTCAGGTAAAATATATTTTCCTAGATTTAATAAAGGGAATCTCAAAAAAGGAGCAGGTCATCTCCCTAGTGTTAGTGGTAACAGACTCTAATATTTCCCTTTGACAGCAAAACAAGCCCAGGATGTTGACTCTTGACACTTCCTTAAAGTTTCTAGGATTTTTGTTAAGTCTGTGACACTTGGGGGGACACATCACCTCCGGGGCATAATTTTATTTAAGCTATTTATATATGTATAAGTATATGCAAAATTATGTATTATATTTTTAAGTAAGCATAAATAATGTTTCCCGGCCTGGGTTTTCCAACCATCCTTAGCGTTCTTTCTCCACCCCTTCTCCTTCTGTTTTGACTTCCTCCCCATCCCAGTTAAATTTTCCCCTATTTGTTCCATTTTCCCATTCCCCCTTTATACCACCTGTGTCCTACTATCCCCCTCTTTAGAGCTCTCCTTCAACCATCTGAAGATTTAGAGCCAGGATCCACAAATTTGAGAGAATATACAATATTTGTCTTTCTGGATCTGGATTATTTCACCCACTACAATATTTTCTAGTTCCACACATTTACCTGCAAATTTCACTATCTCATGCTCTTTAAAGCTGAATAGAATTCCATTGTGTTGGTTGGGGAGTTCCAAAAATAACAAGAACCAAAAAAAAAATCCCACAAAAAAACAAGCTGTTGCTGTTACCCTGTATTGCCCCCCAAATCTTGAAATTAATAACCTATCTCTGAAGACATCATGTACTTTACACAGGACTTGGAGGAACTGAGCTGGAAAAGATCCCAAAGCATCCTCCCTGAAAATTAGCTTTTATAGTATCTGAAGGAGCTTAGCAACCTGCCAAGGGGGAAAAGCAATACACAGCTGTACCCAGCTATAAAGCCTATGAACAATAAAGATGACCTGCCCAGCAAGAAATCTCCAATGATGCAATAGTGGCACTTCCATCGTGGAGGAAACCAGTAATTTCTAACTGGACTTAAGGCCAGCTTAATAGGAGGGAATCCAGGCCTAGTACCATAAACCTTGCTTAGACTTGCCTTCAAGAGCAAGAGCAAGCAGGCAAAGAGAACAAGTTTTCTTCTTCCATGTCCTTCATATAGAAAGCAGAAGGCGTGGTCCAGATTAAAGGTGGGTCTTCCCACCTCAAAAAAATCTAGATTAAAAGTGGGTCTCTCCACTTCAAATTACTTAATTAAGAAAAAATATCTCAAAAGTCTACCCAGAGACTTAGGTTTTGGTTAATTCTATATGTAGTCAAGTTGACAACCAAGAATAGCCATCACAGAAACACTGGGCTATAAGAGCTGGTTTCTGTTTAAACATGTAATGAGTTGGGTACCTGACATGAGGCAAAATGGCTTAAGTGGAACATCTTGGGGAGGGGGTTCTTAGTAAAGAAATGATTGACAGCAGATGTCTATGGAACCCCAAAGTAAACAGTGATGTAATATGTCATATAACTGTTTCTGGTAGAATTCCACCTTTATGTGGATTTGTTATAAATGTGGCCTCAAGAAGGCTTACTTAGTCTGAGCTTTAGATTTAGTCTTTGCCTTCTCAACCCTCCTGTATGTTTTTTGTTGGGCTGTGTGCTTGACTTGGTGTGGCCCATTTGCCACTATGTATGTGTGTCTATACCAGCATTTTTGTTGAAAGTGTGTTTTAGCCATGTGTGTGTGTGTGTGTACCTGCACTCCATTGCCTGCCTAGCATCCTATGTGCTAGTAAATGTACTGTGCCCTATCTTCAGACAGCTCCTCACTACCTCTTCAATGTCTATGCCTCCTGTGACCCTTCCATTCCTGGCATTGGAACATGAATCTCACTATAACAGGACTCTTAGAAGAAGTTTTGCTGTTTTAGTTTCTTTAAAAATGCAAAATGACATTTGGACTAGGTTTCTGTTTGCCTCCCAGGTGTTGTGTATGATTATGAATTGATTTCCAATGCTCAGTGCCTGTGGCTATAAGTTGATTAGGTACAGGCGCTGTTTTGCCATGAGTAGCTTGTTCTTAGGATTGCATGTCACTTGGGTTTCCGTGAACACTTGCTTAGAGCACACAAGTGTTAAAGCCCCAAAAGCTGGGGTGGGTTGGTGGTTCTTTGTTGATTGGTTGGTTGTTTGGTTCATTCGTTCATTTGTTCATTCATTCGTTCGTCATTGGGTCATTGGTTGTTGCATAGAAGAACATCGTTGGAGAAATTGGGTTTGCGGATAGTGAGCTGAGATGCTAATCTGGCTTCTGTCAGCTCCTACTGTCCAAGTTTATGAGAGCCTAAAGAGGCTGTGAAGATTTCTACATTTATCTTTCTCATCAAGGCCGCCAGCAAGAGCAGTGAAGATTTCTTTTCATCTTTCCTTTCTCATTCCCTAAACTGAGGGTAAAAGATTGTAGCAAACTGCTATACCTCACAGCTGCTTAACTCATGATAGCTAGAAAAGAGGACATTTCCATAAAGGGCCAAAGACAAGATATTTTTCCACAAGCACACCCGCCTCCTTCCTTGACCTAGGCACCATCTTTAAAATATCCAACAAATTCCAAGACAGTGCCATGAACTAGAGACAAAGCCTTCATCACATAAGAGTGGTGGGGATAATTGATATCCAAACATTAATACGGGAACATGCAGACACAGGCCAGTCTTGTGCTCTATTAATCACTGTCAAGTCTGTGAAAATTCTCCACTCAAATAGGGTAGAGGAATACACTTGCCTCATTCTCCATTGCTCAGGAGTACACATAAACTGCGCCTTGCTGCCACCTGCATGCACAGGGATGAAACTGTTGTGATGTTTCTTGCTACCTGGCAATGCTGACTGCACTTCCCATTCTGACTCATCACTTTGTCATGCTTTCTGGAGCAAAATGGTGAGAAGAAGTTGCTGCTTAAATACTAGCATTTATGGAACTCTGAAGCAGACTTACAGCCCTCATCTCAAGTTCCATATACCAAATCACGATCTGTTGCATCCCATGTGACTTGAGTCCTGGAACCCTTGTTAGGGAAGCAAGGGAATGAAGAAAGGACAGACACACAGATAGAAGCACAGTGAGCATGGGATCAGGTAGGGGTTACCTGCAACTGTTCCCACCAGCTATCCTGTATGAAGTACAGCACAGAGGGAAGGTTAGCTTGGTAAGAGGTCTCTGTAGGTGAACACTCTCAGGCTGTAGACATCTGCAAGGAGGAAGCTACAGTTGCTAGTCTTTGTGCACGCTGATCTATCCTTCATTAGCACTCGTAGTTGGGCTCCCAAGGAAAGCTTTTCCATTCCTCTTGAGCCTGGCCAAAATGGGTAATGGCCTTGCCAATTTCCCACGGGTCCATTGGCTTTGGAGTCCTTCACTTGGCCATGCCCATGTCAAAATACACATTCACTCGGGACTTCACTCACCAGGGGCTTCCTTGACTCTCTACTGCTATCTTTAAACTGATTTATTGTCACCATCCTAAATTATATATACCATAAGGTGATATTGGATATTGAAGCAAGTTTAATTGTAAAACACCGCTGGAGGAGTTTAAGGGGATTAGGGATTAACATTTTGTGAAGAATACAGAACGTCATACATGTTTATTGTTAATATGATGATGGTTTTCTGCACACCTTCCTTTTGCATCCATTCATACACATTGTACATGCTACACCAAACTTTACCCATTCAACATGATATCTAAACACATTTAATGTAAATCAACATTTTATATAGTTTTAATGAATCCACTTACATAATGTCCTCAATGTTCTTTCTTCCAGATATTTTTAGCTATACAGAAATTGATCATGTAGAGAATGATATAATTATCTTAATCTCTCACCTCCTAACTCAAAAATATTATGGCTATGTGTTGGTATATTTTTCTAGTTTGGGGTATATATTTTAGAAGTACAAATTATCTCCATTTTAGCCATTGTTTTGATTTCAAATTTTCTGTTTCACAATATAATTTTTCATAACAAATTCTCTTTCTATATGTTCATAAAAATGTATATATACTATGAGAGATATGTTTTACATATAGTAGCTTTCTTACGGTCTATTCAAGCTTTCTAAGTTTTTTAAGGTAGTATATGAACATAGAAGTTTGAAGGCCACTGCTTCCAAAAAGTGAAACATCTTATCCCTCAAACAGAAATGATAACAGAGTTAAAAAAAAAAAAACAAAGTATTCTGTGACTCGTTCACTTTATTCTTCCCTCAACAGGTTATGCAAGTCAAATAATTAGTCCCTGACAACTGCATGCACATGAATTCTGTTTGTTCTCTACTGGGGAATGAACACCAGGTCTCATCTATGCTGGGTAAGCTCTCTACCGTAGAATTATTATTCTGCCTCATTTTATTGTTTTATATTTTATTGGACCATTTTATTATTTTAATCTTGAGATAGGTTCTCACCAAGACGTCCAAACTAGCCCCAACTTTACTATCCTCCATTAGCCTCCTGCACAGCCTGAATTACAGGCATGCACAATCATTCCTAGTTAAACATGAGATCTGACACTGATGACTGTACTCCATGAATACTATTTATGCACATTCCTTCAAACATTCCTGTTTCCAATATAAATGTTGTTTTCACCCTTACTAATTTCTTATTTAATGATTAAGAAAAATATGAAATATGTTTACATTTTTATTTCAAAATCTTTATTAATCATTGTATGTTCAAGCATCCAAGAAATTCTCTAAAAATAATTGAGTCTACATGTCTCTAGATTTTAATTCTACCTATAACTGTTTATATAGAATATAAGATCCACTGATAAATTGTACATGCTATTTAATATTTGTTAGTACTAATTAATACCTAATGGCATCTTTTGTGAAATGAAAATCTTTTCCCAGTAAGGTTAATATGTATGTACATTATGGTTACATTCTGATGACAAAAGCAATGCATGTTTGAAAGAAGCAAAGAGAAGGAAAGTATGTTAAACAAAATGCTTTCACTGTTCCCTCACAATATTAAATATAACCTTATAGACATTTTTCATTTCATATTCTGCACTAGTAAGAATACCTCTTCTCTTCCTCTAGAGAAACAGAGAAACAGATATGGATGACAAAAAGGGGCATAAAGATACAGATATTTATCATGTTTTGCACAATATTAGTACTATATTAATCAATGTTATATTAATGAGTATAAATACTATATTAACAACACCATGTGTCTTATTTGTTTCATATTGCTGTGCTAAAATGCCCTGGGGCAAAGGCAACGTAGGAGACAAAAGGTTATTTTAGTTCACAATTTCAGGTTATAACCCATCATACCAGGGAATACGCAGCAACAAAAGCTTGAGGGAAATGGCCACAATATGTTCCCAATAAGAAGAAAAGAGCAATTGATGTATGCATGCTTGTGTTCAGCTCATTTTCTTCCCTTCTATTCAGTCCAGGACACGGCCAAGGAATGGTGCTGCCTACTTTTAGGCTGGACCTTCTCATATAAATCAAGGTAATTAAGATAACTACTCAAAGACATCCCCACAGGCCAACCTGTTCTAAATAATTCCTCATGAAGACTTTCTTCTCAAGCAAGTCTACACTGGGTCAAGTTCACAAAGCAATCATTGGCCAACCCCCACAATCTCTTTTACTTTATTGCTTTCTGCAGTAAATCCAGATTGATACTCACACTTGCAGATTTGGAACTAAGAGCCACAGACGATAGAAAATGTGATCCTTGAATGTCTGGATCTGGATTATCTCAGTTGATGTGATCTTTTCTATTTCCATCCATTTATCTAAAAATTCAAAACATATTTTAAATAAAGGAAATTAAGGAAGAAAAAAAACTAACCATTGTGCCATGCTAGCATAAAACATTCAATTGCTCTAAAGATTATGTGTATAAAAATACTTTGAATAACTGAGTCTAAGATAAAATCAAAAAAGGTTTCAATAAAATGTAAAAAGAATAAGACAAACAGGAAGTGGGATAATTGTCCACCCTGAAATGCATAGCATCATAATTAAAAGTTGACCATAAAGAAATAAATTCAAATCGAGTGTAGTAGTTCACATCTGGAAGCCTGGCACTCAGAAATCTGATTATCACATTGAGTTCAAGGCTAACCTGCATAACATTGTAAATTCTAGGCCAGCCTTGGCCACATTGAGACCTTATCTCAAAACACCTAATGTATTTATTTATACATTCTTCAAATTCAATAGTTTTCTGGTTAAAGTCCTTGTATAACTTCTGATCTATGACATTTGCTTGGTAACTGAAGAATGAAAAAAAAGATGATTATATGGAAATTAATTTTGTTTTTCCAAGTATCAGCCACAGGTTCTGGAGAAATGGTTTTAGCTTTAATTTATTAGCTCCTTTCCCAAGTGATGACATAAATCATTTAGAAGAAAAAAAAAAACAAAAGAAAACAAACAATCCTCAGTAAGTAGCCCTCATTTGGATTGTTGGCCAAGGCTGTTCTAGAGATGTCCAAAATATGCATCCTTTTACTATAGCCCTTAGTTATCCCCGCCCACCCCCCAGATGTGGAACATAAGTCCCTATTGCTGAAGACACCATGCACTTCAGAAACAAAGCCCACAGGTTCCTGAGCTGGAACTGACCTGAATTCCTTGTCCCTGAAGACTAGATTTCATTATACCAACAGGCTCCATGCAAGCTTCCAAAGGAAGGAAAACCCTGATATAGTTGTAAATATAAATTCAGACCAGATGTAAACGTTGATCGGGAAAGAGGACAGTTTATTCTTTGTCTAATTAAATCACAGGATCTAGCTGAGAGCCCTGGAGGCCTAGAACATTTCGTCCTCTTTACAATCTACTCTTAATCCTTGAACTGCAAGGCTTCAACCTTCATTCAGTCTGGAACATTTAAACTGCTAGCCCAGACCTAGAAGGCTTCAGCTTTAGCGTTCTAAGACCTACTGCTGACTGAGCACATATATCTCTAATCTGTATATATCCATATATACACAGATATATAGATATATGTAAATCTATATATACAGATGTATGTATATACATATATATATATACAGATAAATATATACATAATGTTAATGTTATAATTACAAGTTGAAAAATTAAAAAAATGAAAATACGATAATTTTTTACATAAACCTTATCACAACATTACACTGAGATAAGTATTCATTTTTTCTCATCTTTACTCCCAATACTGTTTATCTACAATTACTAGTTCTTTATTGTAGCTTCTTTTAAGCTCTGGGCTTTATTACTTCAAACTCTCCAAAAGTTATTTTTTAAATGAGTCAGAAGTATCCTTCGTCAAAATAAAAACAGTTTACAAAATTGCTTTTTATAATGGAAATACATTCTTAACTACTCTTATACCATTCCATCTCCAGATTCATTTTAGCATAAATCTTCATGCTTTTAAGATTGACTGGACTAGCCATGAATTTGTCAGAAAACTGTGTAATAATATATTATTTACATAGATCATATTTTTTATATATGTCCCTATAAAAGATATTTCTTTAGAGGAATCTTTTTCACTTTAGAAGAAATATTTTGTACAAAGTATTTAAGTAACAATTATTACAAAAGAAGAATTTATGGAAGTATCATCAGTGTCATAACTAAGAATTTTTATAAAGTTATATTTGTTCCTCACTTTCCTAAATTTTATCAGATAGCCATAAAAGTGAAAGTACATTTTTTCTTTTGTTTGTTTTTGTTTTGTTTTGGGTTGGTTTTTTTAGACAGGGTTTCTCTGTTGTAACTCTGGCTGTCCTGAACTCACTCTGTAGACCAGGCTGGCCTCAAACTCACAGAGATCTGCCTGCCTCTGCCTCCCAAGTGCTGGGATTAAAGGCATGCTCCACCTCTGCCAGGTAGACGTACATTTCAAATGACCAAATTCTCAGTACTGAGCTTCTGCATTGCACTCTTTCCTAAACCTGTTCAGTCATAGAACTTGTTCTTCAGGTATTCACTTTCAAAGAAAGGAAAGGTAGAATACTTCAGAAAACTATGCTATTTTATACTTTATTTTTAGGGCATTATTTTAAAATTATAGGAAATATGCTGTTTCAATGGTCAATGCTCTACCAGTTTTATAGGCCAACATTCTTTCAAAGGTGCTTTTTTACTTCTTTGGTTCCTAGTACTTTGTTACAGTGGGGGTATCCAATATCTTTGTAACTATAATAATATATACAGGGGATCGGAAAGATGGCTTCGCAGTTAAGAGCTATGTATAGGAACACTAGGAAAAAGTTTTTGTTATTTTGGTTCCTTTAAAAATGCAAAATTGTGTTTGGATAAGGTTTGTGTTCCCACCCCAGCTGTGGTATAGTTGTTTACTAGTTGGATTTGGAATGCTTGATGCAGGTGGCTATAATTTGTTTAGGTGCAGTCATTCTGGCACCTGTAGCTTGTTTTGGGGATCGTGTGCCGCATGAGTTGATGGGAACCTTTGGCTTAGGGTATAAAAGGTCTGAAGCCTCAAAAGTCAGGGTGGGCATTGATTAGTGGGTCATTGGTTGAGTTGCTGTTGGCTGTCGTTAGTGTGATAATTCCTAAAAGAACAAAGGTTGGAGAGATTGAGTTTACAGACCATGAGCTGAGACGCTAGTCTGACTCACTGTCAGCTAGTCCTCTTCAAGCATAGGACAGCCTAAAAAGGGGCTGTGAAGATTTCTACCTTTCTCTCTTTCTAAATCAAGGCTGCTTGCAAAAGTGGTGAAGATTTCTTTCTATCTTTCCTTTCTTCTTCCCTAAATGCAGGGTAAAAGATTGTAGTGCACTGCTACAAAGCTGTTCTTCTAGAGGACCCACATTAACAGCCACATTATATGCTTGTAAGTGCTTGTAACTCCAGCTCTAGGGAGAACTGACATTTTCTTTTGGATTTGGAGAGCACCTGCACACACACAGAGCCATACGCATAAATAAAAATAAAAGTAATAATTTTTAAAGTACATAGAATATTTTGAATTAAAAGGTAGTGGTGAGTTATTTTTCTGATAGTGAGATCTCTGTAACTACTAATATTCAGGTGAGGGAGTGAATACATGTTTCTTTCTAAATCTAATGATATATTTGTGCTGTTGTGATAAACTTCAATGTAACAAGTCATTGCATCGTAATTTATCATAAGAACAATGTAATTAGATACAGCCAACCTGTTACATATGGGACAGACTGCAGTGTCTCTATTCTAAAGCAACATTGATAAGTTATTTATCAATTACAAAGATTAATGTAGGTCTTAATACACTGACAGAAAAAAATGCAGCTTTAAAATTTCAAAGTTAGGCACCAGTGCAATGCAAGTGATGCAGGATGTATAGTGATCAGCTCTGAAATCATATATGTTCAAGCAATATTATATGGACTGAACATATACACAGACACACACACACACACATGAACAATTAAATAAAAAGAATTCATGAATTTGAGAGAAATCAGGGGGATACATGTGAGGGATTGAAGGAAAGAAAAGCAGAGGAGAAAGTTCTGTAATTATATTATAATTTCAAATATATACTATACATATTTTTTTTCTTTTTATATGAACTGATCATGGTGCACTGGGACCAAGACAGACCAAGGCAGATCTCTGTGAGTTCCAGGTCAGCATGGTCTACATAGAGAGATGCTGTTGCAAAATAAAAGACACATATGAAAAACAGTGCTGCATATGCTTAACTCAACATAAAAATGCCAGTGTCCTGAAGAGTATAGAAATCTGATGACAAGAATACATAGTAACAAAGAAGGGAACAGATATGGAAGGAGAAGGTGATGCACGCTTGATTCTTCCCTACAATACTATGAAAGAAGGGAAATGTATTTGCATATCTGTATGCATTTTTGTTTGTTTTTCGAGACAGGGTTTCACTGCTATAACTCTGGCTGTCCTGGAACTCACTCTGTAGACCAGACTGGCCTTGAACTCAGAGATCCACTTGGCTCTGTACCCCAAGTGCTGGGATTAAAGGCATGCACCACCACCACCCTGTTGTGTATGCATTTATTATGAGAGAGTCTTGGGAAATATAATACACCAGATATAAATATATAAAGGTAGAGTAATCACAGAAAAGTGGTATCACACACCAGAGAATGTGAGGAAAACGTCTTTGAAAATTTGTAACACTAATAGTTCACACTGATCATAGGTTGTGCTACCCAACCACACAAGAGATATGCAAATTGAGTACCAAGAGAGAGCCTGAAGAAGCAGAATATTTAAAGCAACACAATACTGATGTGTTATAATGATGTAAATGGAATATTCAAGATGTCCTAACCAAATCTACAATTGTAACTTTCAAACACATAAACAGACACAAATACATATCCCCTAAACATGCATACCTGAGAGCACAACAGCAAAATTCCTACAAACCAAAGTCTAATGAAAGACTTGGACCAAGTTGAAATTAAATATTATTAACCATTTTCCCTTTTCAGGAAAAAAAAGACTTCAATAAGAGCTCAATATTATGATTTGGAGAGCAAAAGAAACAAATAGGGATAAGTGAAATAAAACAGAGATAGGAATAGTAGGCAAGAGAAATCAGTAGTTCTGATAGGGGAAAACAAAACAAAACAAGGTAAGATACATGTAGTGGTTCTGAAACCTGATCAGCTTAGAGGAGAAGACAATCAGAACACTGGCTTCTTAGGAATTGGGGTTGCCTACTCAGCGGTAGTTTCTAATCATACAACCCTGTGATGATGGTGACCATAAGTTTGCAGCTATGCTAGAGCATCAGAATCTTGGAGGAAGTCACTCTAAAAGTTGGCACCGGATAACTTACCTTTCCTGAGATCACCTGGCTCTAATTTTGTGTTGGGCTTTTACTAGGGTGGAACTGGAAGGAGCAGAGCCACTCTCTGTCTCCCTCTACTGAACACAACTGGAACATCCAAACGGAACAGACTAGTGAAGAAAAAGTAGTGTTGACATTGTCCCTGTCACAGCATCATGGCACAAAGTATAGGATTTTGAGCTGCAACAATTACATATCTTTTACCTGGCACTTTCTTTCTCCTTAAACACACATATTCTGACAGACAATGTAATAGTGAATCTTTCCAATGCTGTATATTTCTTTTAAAGCCTATTGAATACAGAAATTAACATAATTATCAGTACTATTCACTCCCAAAATATAAAATAAATAAATAAATAAACCGTGCCCAAAATCAGAAGGTTTGCTAAGGGGCATGTCCCCTGGGTTCTATATATGACTGGGAAGCTGTTCACTGGTTTCAGTTAGTGGCATAATGGCGAGAAAACACCTTTATTGAAAATTTATTAATTTATTAATTTATTAATTTATAATAATGTATTAATTAATTTATAAATTAAAATACATTAATTTACTAATTAATATATCAGTTACACACAATGAACACAATATCAGAAGTACCAAGTGAAGACCACAGTGGTAACTTTGGAAATTTGTAAAGGAGACAAAAAGAAAGAATATGAATACTTCTCTTAAACTTCTAACAGTATGTTTAGATGTGACAGATTTGGTAATGGCCCCAAATGATTATCAGGGATACTTCAGTGAAATTCTTCTACTGACTAATGGGTCTTCCAGGAATAGCTCATGCTGTTGTAGTACAACCCTTTCATTATTTTTCATCAATTGAGTTATTTTTCTACTCTGGAAGATACTGTAGAAAACTTACAGTAACACCAGAGCTTCCTTGTCCATAGCTATACCAATGATTTCTATTCTTTTTAATGAATATTATATTTTGTCTCAATGGAAAAAAGTCAAACATTCAAATTCCAATTTGAAAATTGTTTACTATTTTTTCACTTTCTTCATATTTGCTGAGGAAAATATAAATTGGACAAGAGTTAATTTGATATGACATACAATAATGACATGAGAATCCCAGGATGGCAGGATAATATATGAAGTCTGGTACTGAGAGGCAACAAAAAGGGCTAGGCATTGTGGTTCATGCCTTTAAACTCATGACACAGGAAGAAGAGGCAGGTGAATCTCTGTGAGTTAGAGGCCAGCCTAGTCTACAAACTAAGTTCCAGGACAACCAGGGCTGTAGGGTGGGATCTCTTTCAAAAGAAGAAAAACAGAACTATCTAAAGGGACTAAAAACAAAGTTGTACCTAAAGAGATAATCTTACACAATGGGGGAAATTATTTTTAAACTATACATGGGACAAGAGTTTATCACACAAAATATATAAGAAACTTAAACAACTGCATGGCAAAGCAAATAAAATTCACCCAGATTCTTTGCTACTGGAACTCAAGCTCACCTCCAAGTGTCCTTCAACCTTAAAGGAACTCCAATGCCTTTCCACTGGCCTTTAAGGCAGAAAGTACAAATATTATATTAAGTAAATTATCTCAGTCTTATACATATAATATCAAATGTTTTCTCTCATTTTATATAAACACATAACCTCATCTACATCTATATTTATCTCTCACTATTATCTCTATCTATATAGATGTGGAGGAATAGCATTGTGTCAAAGCTAAGGTCTATATTCCAGGGACTACAGGGGCCTATGTTATCTGGATGGAACCTAGACACACTTTTAATCCATTATTCAGAAAGCAGTGATAGCAAACACCTTTAATCCTAGTATTCAGAAGGCAGTAGTGGTCCATGCCTTTAATCCCTAGAAAAAACAATGGAAGCAGACACAGGATGCAGAATTCACGAGGAGTTAGGGTCACACAGAAAGTGATGTCTGAGATGAGTCAGAGTGAATAGCAAAGTGACTAATCAGAAGAAGAGTTAGCAGAGTTAGGACATGCTCAAATCTCATAAGAAAAGGCAGGCTCTCAGCTCAGTTAAGGAGAATTACATAGGAGATAGAGTCAGTTAACAGAGGAAGACAGAAGAATCAGTGAGAAGAGTCAGTTAAGAAGCAGGCTGAAGATTCAGTTTAGGAGCAGTTAACAGACTAAGTTGAAGAGTCAGTTACAGAGGAGGAGTTAACAGAAGCTGAAGCTGGAGTGATTTACAGAGCAGCCAGTTGAAGCAATAAGTTACAGAGGAAGGATGGAGCAGTGAGAGCTCTGTGAAAGACACAGAGTTACAGGAGCAGCTTGGAGAAGAGTTTGAGCCAGAGATACAGAGACACAGCAGTGCTCAGCAGAAGCCCAGAACAGAGAGTGAGTTGAACCAGAAAAGTAAGAGTTCAGAAGGAGCTAGTCAGAGTGGCTCAGTTAGCAATACGTCTCAGAAGGCTAAGGCTGAAGCCTTCTAGGTTTGGGCTAGAAGGTTAAATGTTCTAGATTGTATGAAGGCTGAATCCTTCCAGTTCAAAGATTAAGACTAGATTTAAAATAGGCCTGTGGTGCTAGCCTACAGCTAAGAGGGGTTGAAGCATGCTTTGAACCCCAAAATTCTCACCCTGAGAACTGAAGGTGTTTGTCTACTCACCTTTTTCTTACTTTCACAGCTAGCAAAGCTCCCTCAGGTGACAACACGAATTAGGTCGCTAGTCACTGATAAGATCCTGCCTCTCCAAAATGTGGCCTGGTTAATGTTTGTCTGATCACTGTGGCTGAAGGGCCTCAGCCTCCCTATATGACCTTATAAGGTCTCTTTAGCCCCTGTCAGGACTTTGGCCTCAGCCAATGACAAATGGAGCTACCCTAGCACTGCTGCCTTAAGCAATGACCCTTCTCTCTTTACCCTCTAAATGTAATTTCACTTGCCTCAGTTAACTGAGCTGTTCATACAGAAACTGCCTCTAGGGAAGTCTGTTTCCTGTTGGCTCTCAGCAGCTGCTCAAGATCTCTGAACCCAGGATGTCACTGCCTGTGCTTTGCTTCTCCAGACTTAGCCTGTGGCCAGTGACTTGGCTATCCCCGGGACAGGGGAATGGGGGAAAAGGACTCACAGAGGCGGAAATTCTCTAGGGCTCTATGATTTAATTAGACAAAAGATTAAACTGTCCTCTGCCCTGAACCAATAGCTACATCTGATAGATCAACATTCTTATCTACAATTACATGTGTGTGTGTGTGTGTGTGTGTGCGTGTGTGTGCGTGTGTGTGTGTGATTTGAAAATTTAAAAAAAAACTATCTAAGAAAGAAAAGAGGACTCTATTAGTTACTTTTCCCTTACTTGATAAAATACTGTGACCAAAAGCAACTTATGGAAGAAAGAGCTTTTCAGCTTGTGATTCTAGAAGGATGAATGTCCATCTTGGTAGGCAGGCATGGCAACAAACAGTAGGCAAGGCAACTTGTGTTGCAGAAAACTAAGAGATCACATCTTCAACCACAAGCACAAAGCAGAGAACAAACTGGAAGTGGGGCAGGACTATATAAATTCTCAAAGTCTTGATCCCAGTGATGTACTTTCTCCAGCAAGAATGCATGTCCCTATACTGGTGGGACCAAGTATTCAAATACTTGAGCCTACGGGGAAGATTCTCATTCAATCCTTCACAGGGAGTATTGGGAGAGGGAGAACCTGGGAAAGAAAAGGAGACATTGGAAATATGTTCAAAGAACATTATATACTTGAACAAAAATATCTTTATGAAACCAAATAGCACATAAAATAAGTATACATATTTTTTAAAGAAAATTGCTAGGTATCATCCAGAAGTGTCCAGATTTTATTACATTGTCATAAAGAAACACAAGTAGCTTCCTTGGGATAGATTCCAGTGACCCAAAGACACTCAGTAGAAGGACTGTGTTATATATTTATAACATCTGCTATTGAGTAAAAGTAGACTTTATTTGGCTACTTTTGAGAAAGATATTCCACCAATATCAATGAGGTCACAAACGTCAGCCTCAATGTCATTATGAAAGCCATGGGTATATATAAATATTCATTTTTAGACAAAGTTTTGGACAAAATACAAGGAAAGAGTCACATGGACCATTTCAGTTGTTTTGAGAACTAAAGCACTGCAAAGTGCCAATCTCAAACATAATTCCAGTTTAGTGATATACAATGATGTTGCCATCGGTACCAGTTCATAGACAGTAAAAGAACACTTACAGTTCTCAACAGGTCTTAGGGTTCCAATGGCTATACATAATCATGAGGAAAATGGGTTAACATTGTCATTTAAAAGTTGGTCTAGGGTTGGTAAGATGGCTATGAGGACATAGGTGTTATCTTCATAAACCTGGCAACCAAATTTCAGTTCCTGGAGTCCAAACAAAGGTAGAAGAAGAGAACTGAAAACGCCATAGATTGCTGTCTGACCTTCACACACAAGCTGTGGCACATGCATCTATATACACATATCACGCACACACATATATAACAAATTTAAAAAAAAATAGTTGTTCTGTGTACTATATTGTATCTGGAAGAGAAATCAAAAGGACTAGCAAAGGAAAGCAGCTTATCATTTACCTTTCTACCTTGTTAGTGGCTGACCCCACAATTAGGTTTGGGTTACAGCCCAGAAATGCTGCCCTTTAATCCCTAAAAAAAATCTAAATATGAGTAAAGATTCATTTCATCTTCAATTTACTTGGAAACTTAACTTACAGGTCTCAGTAAAACTAGTTACTTAGAAATAGGTAAAGGGCCTTCACTAACGACCCTGAAGATTTCTCCACAGCTGTCATTAGTGAAGACTTCATTGTAGCAATAGAAGAAAGACTACTAAGCCAAGCAGATTTAGGATCTTCCAAGAGAGAGTACAGTATTTATAAAAATAATTTTGGGGTTTTATGCCAACTTCTTTTACAATTAAAAAAAAAAACCACAGATATCTCTGATGCTTAGTTTTAAACTTAACACAACCTAAAAATTAACTTAAAAGAGAGTCTTAATGAGGAATAATCTAGATCAAGATGTCATGTGGGCATGTCTATGTGGGACTATCTTGATTTTTTAAATTTTTTAAATTAATTCATTTATTTATTATACATGTATGGGCAATTTACCTTCACATATGTCCTGTCACATTTGTGCACAAGGAGACCAGAGCAGTCATTGGATCCCCTGGAACTGAAGTTCCAGATGCTGTGAGCTACCATGTGTATGCTGGAAATCAAACCTGTGTCTCCAGAAGAGGAGCAAGTGTTTATAACAGCTGAACCATCTCTGTAGCCCCATTGTCTTGATTCTCAATTGATGTGGGAACACCCAGCCTGAATGTGGATTCTCTGGCTCTGGACTATGTAAGAGTAGATAATACTAGCTGGGTGTTAGTTTGTTTTCTATTGCTGTGATAAAACACCATGACCAAGAGCAAGTTTAACTGAGCTTATAGTTCCAGGAGGCAGAGAAGTGAAGCATGGTGGCCTGAAGCTAGAGCAGCAGCTGGACGCTCATAATCTGATCCACAAGCAGAAGTCAGAGAGAAAAAGCACACTAGAAATGGTGTCAGTCTTTTGAATCCTCAAAGCCCATGCCCAACAAGGATACAGCTCTTAATCCTTCCCAAACGATCTCACCAACTGGGAACCAAGCATTCAAACACATGAGCCTATGGGGGCCACTCTCATTCAAACCAACACATTCCACTCCCTTGCCTCCATAGACTTGTAGCTGTATCATAGTGCAAAATGTATTTATCCCAAGTTCAAAAGCTCCATAGTCTTTCAGTTGCAACACAGAGTAAAAGTCCAAACTCTCAGACTCAATGCGATATTTTAAGTGTAATCACCTATTAAAATTAAAAAGTAATTTACACACTTCAAAAACAGAATCATACAGAATATACATCACAATTTCAAAGGAGAGGAATTGGGGCATAGTGAGCAAATACTGGACCAAAGCGTGACAGGGATCTAGTAGGGCAAGTACCAAATGCTATGGCTCCCTGCCAGAAGTCAGAGAGCATAGATGGCTTTGCTCTTCCGGCTTTGCTGCCTGTAACATACTTCTCTCACTTGGGCTGATTCCACTCCCTGTCAGGAGCTTCACTGGCAAATATCCCCTGGCAATGGCACCTCTAACATCTTGAGGTCTCCAACATAATCATAGCTTCACTTCTACAGCGTCATGAAATGGTCTTTCAGGGCCTCCATGCAGGGCCTCCATTCAGGGTCTCCATGAGCAGACTCTTCTGCCGTACACTTGGCCTCACACAGCTCACCTTAACCACAGAAGAAGATTCTACAACTACTTTACCCATGTCACCTTCATGACTCTAAAGCCAGAACCATGTGGGAAATGATGCCAAGTTTGGCTGCCTACTTAGAATGGAACCTGTCTCTCTTTAATCACATTTTCAACATCTTTGGTTTGTCATTACATTTTTAGGAGCAGAAAATTTTAGGTCTTTTCTTTTCAGAAGATGGAAGCTCGGCTGAATGGGTTTGCCCTGAGAATGCCACTCCCTTTGTTTAATCGTGGATCAGGACTCTCCTTATCACATCTCTTTCAGCACAAGCCTTGTCTCCAACATTAAATGTCCTGGTGCTTTCTCTTTTCTAAATTGTCCATTTTTTATTTCTTTTTTTTTTTTTTTTGCCGCACTTGCTCTTTTTCTTTGTAGACTTGTGTAAAAATTATTACTAATAACCATGCAAGAGAATCAACATAAGAATGCTTTAAAATCTCCTCCACCCAAAAAATATCTCACTGCTTTTAAATTTAGCCTCAGACAAATTCTTAAGACAAGGGCAAAGAACATCCACATTCTTTGCAAAAATTGTCTCTAGAGTAGTTGCTAATATTTTTCTCCTCTGAAACCTCTTGAGTTGGGCCTCCAAAGTCCATATAACACTCATCACTGTTCTCTGAGCTCCTATTCGGAAGGCCAATTAAACCCTGCTAACAGCATTCAGCCACTCACCTACTTTAAAGTCTCAAAGTCTTCAGCATTCTTCCAAAAACAACATGGCCACGATCTTCACAGCAAGAGCCCGCTTCCTGGTACTGACTTCTATCTTAATTTCTTTTCAATTGCTGTGACCAATCATCATGATCAGGGAACATTATAAAAGAAAGATGCCAATTGGGCTTCTTTTTCCAGAGGGTTAGAGTTTGGGATGCAGAGTGAAGGCACCGTGGCAGGCTGGATCATCAGTTGGAATGCCATAACTTGATCTACAAGCAGGATGCAGAGAGTCTGCTGGGAATGGTGTAGGCCTTTTGACACCTCAAAGGCTGACCCCAGTGACACACGTTTTTCAACAAGTTCACACCTCCATTCCTTTCCAAACAGTTCTACCAACGAGAGACCAAGTATTCAAATATATGAGCCTACCGAGACCCTTATCTTATTCATTCCTCAGGGATACACTCACTCTCTTTTGGCTCTTCATTGTAGATGTGATAATTTAAGTTTCTGCCTTGACTTCCCAGCAATAATGTACTGTGACCTGTAATTGTAATGAAACTAGAACACCGATCTACCAGGACATTGAAAAAGGAAGAGCTAAACTTTCATGTATATCTCCCACGTAAACTCCTCCTATCATCAACCTAGGTGGATTACCTAAACATCTGTTATCCAAAACATACTGGAGAATTCCTGGGCTTCTGTACTCAAATGAATGTCAGATCATTTCCAGCTCAATTACTCCAAGTTCTGAGTCTGAAGTTTGTCTTCAGCAATAGGGCCTTGTCATCAAATTCTGGGAGATAACTGAAGGCAACAACACTGTTTGTTTGGTGGTCTCTTTGATATTCCTCACCAACAACTCAAGAGGTATATCCTCACACAAAGTACTAGGGTTTTTGTTAGAAAGTTCATTGCTGGGGGAGGCATTATCACCTTTAGTGGTATAAATTCATTATATATATATATATATATATATATATATATATATATATATATATATAACATATTAATATCCTAAAATTATATATAGTGCATATTATTATATACTACATATATTATTATATTATATATGTATTATTATATGCTACATATATTACATAGTATATGTATGCATTATATATAATTTTAGGTGATGTAATATAAAAGTAACTTCCTATATGTTTTTCAAGCATCTTTAGTTGTTACTAATCTCTCCTCCCTCTCTCTCTTTCGGTTTTGACTGCCTTCCTCCTTCACCAGTTAAAGCAACTTCTCAATCTTGCCTCCCTAGTTAAAGTTCTTCTCCCTACACCCTCCCCAGTTAAAGCTCCCTTTATACTACTTCTTGGCATATGCCCAAAGGATTTGACATCCCACTCCACAGTTACTTGTTCAGCCATGTAGAGGAACACTTGATCCCTGATCCATCAGGATGGCTGCTCTAAGGTAGAAAGAATGTTAGTCAGATAAATCCTGTCCTCCATTTGTGCTAATGCTAAATGAAAGGGAATTCTGTGGTTCCTCCCCAGCAACTAACATGAAGATATGAGAAACACCCCATGTCTCTCGGTCTGACCTTCAACTAGTGGCAGCAAGGTTGACTGGCCTGACAGTTGGGAAATGAATTATAGGATTCTCTTCATTAATATAAAATAAAAGACTTTGTATCTGAAGACAACGTAGCACACACCTTTAAGTAAGCCAACTCAGAAAGCAATGGTGGCACACACCTTTAATTCCAACTCTCAGGATATAAAAGGACACAGTCAGGGAAGCTGGAGAAGAAGCAGAGATAGAAGCTGAGTGAGAAGCAAGAGAGTCAGGAGCAGGCATGCAGAGAAGAGGCTGTGGAGAGGGCAGCTAGTCAGAGTTTAGTTCAGTCTTGGAGGCTGAAGCCCTCTAGGCCAAGACTGGCATCTTGAAGATTTCATTCTCCCATGAACCCCACGAATTAAAATACTTTTACACAGCCATGTTCATTGCTGCTCCAATCACAATAGCTAGAAAATGGAAACAACTTAAATATCCTTTAAATGATAAATGTATAATGAAAATATGGTACACATACACAATGCAATTCTGCTCAACTGCAAAGCAATGATGAAATAAATTTACAGGTAAATAGATGGAATTAGAACATATACTGAGGGAGGAAGGTAACTCAGACTGAGAATAATTAATACCACATATTCTCTCTTACTTGTGGTTCTTAGCTCAAAATTTATAGATGTTAGCCTGCTATCTGAAGCATCATCAGAAACCAGGAAAGTAAAAAGGGACCAGGGAAGGGGAGCTCTAGAGTGGAGGACAGCAGGACATAGGTACTTGGAGACTTCTTAAAGAATTCACATAATAATACTCTGACACATTAAAGGTAATCTAAGGACACAGAAGCACAAAAGAACAGGTGACTCAGCCTCAGATTCCCTGTAGTATGAGCTTCTAGAGTATTCAACAAAGCAGGAAGATTTATAGCCCTAATATCTAATAAAATAAATCACCTACCCAACACACACACACACACACACACACACACTGTATGGGGGGGAGAAACTTCAATAGGTCACATTTTTGATGTTTACCCTTTCTAGCCTGTAAGCAGCTTTGTTTAAACATTGCTGCCTTGAGTATAAAGTGACATATTCTAGTTGTCATAGAAACTAGAATTTCATTAAAAATTCTCTCTTTGGTCTTAGCTTTCCAAGGAAACCCAGAAATGCACATAAATCCTCATCTTACTGAAGCTCTAAGCCATAAGGGCAGGCTATGAGTTCAAACACTAACCTGCATTTAAAGAAAATGACAATATATAGAAAGAAACAAAAAAAATGATTTTTGTTTTAGGTTTTGGTAAGAATTGGGGAAGAGAGAAATTCTCAGTCTTACTAACCTTGCCTGAAGTAGTATTGTACTTTATAGAAAAATAAAGGGCATGAAATATGTACCTGAAGATTTAGCTTTGAGCCCAAATTACCAGAGCTAATTGATAAGTCTTTCTCCTGGGAGAACAGTCACCTCTCAGGTGCCAAGCCAAAGGACTTTGGTTTGATATCAGAGACCTGCATTGGTGGAAGGAGAGAAATCTACTCCATCAAATTGCCTGGCTTTCACACTCATGCCCTATGCACACAAAGAAACAAATAAGTGCATTTTTAAAGAAAAAATATGAACATAAAACACATGAATGTTAGAGGAAGGCAAGCCAAACAGTTTTGTCTGGGCCAGAGAAAGTTGGGCCTGCATTAGGTCAGATGTTCCTTTGAAGATTTGTGAGGACAAAATGGTTGCTGGGAACATAAACAACCCCCACAAAGTACACAGTGCTCTAGGGTAAGCAAGAGACAAAACTGAGCATGTCTTATTTGGGAATCTTCTCTGCTAGTTACATTGAAAACATGCCATCATTCAATAATGTTTTGGGGACTAGACCTTATAAAACTGCACTAAAATCCTTTTAAAAATAATTCAGCAGGTTCAACTGAGATTGCATAAAGTCATCATCAGAGTACACAATCACTCATAGTTTGTCACATATTATGATGCAGCACCCCCTGCTATTTAAAAGCTAAGAGGCAATTCCTATGTGGCCAGTCCTGCACAGTGACATGGAAATAAATAGTTCTCAGGAGGAGAGGAGCACAGTTCTGATTCAGACTGTTTACCTGGCTTAACAACTCCCCATTTTTTTTCTTTTAGCTACTAAGATGATGCCACTAGACTCTGACATGGAAAGTTAAATAGAAAATCAACTCTCATGTGTTTTCCTGAGCCAACTCTAACCAATGGGTGTGTGAATTACTAAGCACAACAAACTCTGTATGGGCTCTACCAAACCATCATATTGGATTAGATAAATAGCCATATGCAACCTTCAGGAATGGATGATTCCACAGGTTTAGAGTAAACAACATGTATTGACACAAGTTTTTCCAGTTTAAAGAAGAATATGGATAACCTTTTTATATTCAAGCGATCACGAGATTCTAGGGAAAAAACAGATGCAGGTTTGAGTCTCCCAAGTACCACTTACAAGCTCTATGATTTTAAGTATCCTAGCAAACTCACAATCCAATAAGGTAAACTAAGTGACAGCATCATAAATGAATATTAAAAATTGTCCTTCAGAAACTTAAGTACTTTTTCAGAGAGCAAGTTTCGTATTGAATTATGAAATGTATTTAAACTTATTCTGAGCGAATAGATTTGAAACATTATTTTCAAATATTGGCAGACAGGACTCACATAAGTAATAACTGTTGGAATTCTTCACATCAAAATGTTTCAAAACAAAAACAGATGTAGAATTCAGGAAGGTGGCCATAAGTCTGCATCAAATTGTCCATGAGCTGATTTTCCAAAGAGCAACTACCTCTTAAAATTTCTTTCAGGAAAGCACAGTAATAGACTCGACATTTCCACACATTAATAATACACATACTACCCGCAGTCATAGATCAGAATGGGAAGTACAGTCAGCATTTCCAGGTGGCAAAAATTCAGGATATGGACCATCAAAGTTACATCCGTGTAAACCAATTCTCGGAGGATTCATACTCCTCATCTAAAGAGAGTAAGGCAGGTATACGTTTCGCCATATCTGAGTGGTAATTTTTCCCAGACATAATATCTTAAACTATATTTCATGCTTGAATTATTTTGCTCATGAACCTTCACATCATCACAATTCACTGAATAATGCTCTATTTCACTTTTAGAAGCTGTGTTCACTTCCATTATGTGCATGCATATGTGTATGCTCCCACTGTATACCCCATGAGCGTACTTTTCAAAACCTTCTTTCGGAAGGGTTGCAGGAGTATATGAAGGAGCACCTGTTGAATGCGGTTTATGTTTTGATCAAAACACTAAAAGGAAACATAAGCAAGAACAATAAGAGACAATTTAGGGAATATTCTACATAGCTTAGATAGCTGTAGTGACCAGTGGATTCCAAGGTTGGCCTATGTCTTTGTGTGCCTATGTTGATGTTTGAATATGAAATGTTCCCCGAACCGACATATGTTAAAGACTTTTCTCATTTGATGGCACTATTTTGGGAGGTGTTGAATATTTTAAAGATGGGGTTTACCTGGAGGAGATGGGTCACTCGTGGACATGCATGTAGAGAAATATTTTGTCCTTGGCCCCTTCCTAAGATGTCTTCCTGTTTCTTGGAAAACATGAGGCTATCAGCTGTGAGTTCCATGCTCCAATGCCAGGGAAGTGGGAGGGTCACAGAAGGCATAGACATTAAGATTTGTGAGGAGCTGTCTGAAGATAAGGCACAGTTTATTTACTAGCACATAGGATGCTAGGCAGGCAATGGCGTGCAGGTACACACATACACACACACACACACACACACACACATGGCCAACACACACTGGCCACATACATGCTGGCATAGATACACATGCAGACTGTGTCACACAAAGGCAAGCTCACGCATACAAACAACATATAGGCAGGCTGGGAAGGCAAAGGCTAAAATTAGAGCTCAGACTAATCCTCAAGTCTCTGACCTTGAGTCCACATTTATACAAAACCCACGTAAAGATGGAATTTTGCCAGAAACAGTTATATGACAGATTATATCACTGTTCACACTAGGGTTCCCTGGATATCTGCTGTCACCCATTTTGTGCTGAGTGAGAGTTCCCTCCCCAAGGCATCCCACTTTAGCCATTTTGCCTCGTGTCAGGTCTCCAACCTGTCTAAATATAAACTGCTTCTTAGAGCCCAATGCCCCCCCCACGAACTCTGCCACATGCTTTCACCACCATAGTATTAGCCTTGCCTCATATCTGAGCCAAGCCCATGATGAAAACTTCTGAAAGAGCGAGCCAAAAGAAATCGTGCCTCCTTTTAAACTGTTTTCTCAGGTGTATGTCACAATGATGAAAAGTCTGACACAGCTCCCCTCAAAAGGAATATTAAGACAGTCATGTATTCATTTTCCCCAGTATGGAGGAATGAAAGTCCTGCATAGCTTTAACAAGTGCTCTGTACAGGCTCATGGAAAACAAGCATGTCTATCTTCCAGTCTTCTGTTTTGCGCAGACACCTATTTTATGAAGTCTATGAATCAGCATTTAAAACCAGCCCATACCACATTTACCAACCCTTCAGAATTCTCATTCGTCTTTACTCAGTGTGAGTCACTAAACAGGGGCTGTGGAAAAGGAGCTTGAGGGAGAGGGTTAGCTTTTTGAAAAAAAGAGATGAATCCATTCCAAAGATGAATGGACAATAGGGAATTCTCTCAAGTCAAACCCTTTTCAGCTTCAGTACAAGTAGATGCATTTAGGATACTAGACATGACTCAAACTGCTTAAATCAATCTCAAATTTCTCAGAGGTCCTTGGGTTTATAAAAGTACCCAGCACTTAAAGATACTTTTTAAATATTAACTCTAACAATTCAAAAATGAATAGTAAGACCAAAATTTACTTCACTCATATTTCCACATTCCAAATTCACAGGCTACTGAGGGTCACCATGGAGTAAGAGTTCCAAGCAATTCTTTAATATTTATTAAGATACTCTTTTGACATTGGCATTTCCCACGTTACTTTTAGCCATGTTAGAATTGATGTTGACAGCTCAGTTCCTAAGAAGTGACTGTGAATGTTTATGAGAATAAACTTCTATGTGTGAAGTTTCCTTTCTCAGTGGCCAAATTTCAAAAGAGCATGATTATGTAACCTGTCAAAGATTTGGTAAATGCGTACAAGGGTCTAGATATCTGAGGGCAGTGTCAGTGACTCCTGATGGGATTCTCTTTGTATTGGTAATTCAAGCTGGCAATATCAACAATGTTTCATTTGGTTTCTTCCCTAAACATTTTCTGTTCTTAGCTCTGAATACTTTTGGGTACTACAGCAATAAATGTCAGTTTGAATTTAATTTGAATGTCACTATGCAAAGTTATAAGTTGTGTGTGTGTGAGACTTAGATTTGAAATTTGTTTTTTACTGTTCAAACCCTTACTTTTTATTTTTTATATTTTTTGTGAATTCTATGCATGGCTACTCTAGTTATATCAATCCATACCTTCCTCCTTCCTAGCTTACCTCTTGCCTCCCACTTGCTCACAAATTCATGAACTCTTCTTTTTAAATTATATATATGCATATATTATATATGCACATATTATATATGCATATATATATATACATATATATATATATATTTTCAATCTACTGAGTCCACTTAGTGTTGTTTGTATGTAAGTGTGTTTAGGGCTGACAACTTTGGAATGGAATAAAACTGATTCTCCCCCTCTCCCCTTAGTAGCCATTAATTGCTTATAGATAGATCATCTAGAGCTAAAGCTTTGTGAGATTTCTCCCATTCACAGTGGTACGTAAGGTAGTGATGTCATTGTGCAGGTCTTCTTTAGGTGACCATAATGTTAAGATTTAATGAGTGCAGCTTCCTGTCATATATAGAAGATACTGTCTTGCTGCAAATGCCCTGATTCTCTGGCTTTTATATTTCTGTCCCCACTTCTTGATGTTTCCTGAGCTTTAAGTAGCTCTACCAAGGAAGATCAGCACCCCATGATCACTGGTTCTCTGCATTTTGATCAGTCATGGATTTTTGTAAGTTTCTATACGTTGTGAAAAGAAGCTTCTGGGATGAGTGGTGAGAGATATGATGAGGAGTGAGAGGTATAATTATCTGTGTTTATAAGGATAGGTATTTAGAAGACAGTTTTCAATTATGTTGATTTAGGAAAGTGGTAGTAGCAGGCTCTATGACCTCACCCAGCAAGGGTAGGTTTACAGTACCAGGCATGAATTACTTTCAACTGAATGACCCTTAAGTCACATAGACAGCTGTTTGTTTCCCTCTTTGGCATTATACCCTTATATATTTTTTCTATGCTAGTCATTGTTGTGGGGCATAGGCTGTATAGGTCTGTGAACTCTTGATTATTTTTCTCCCTTGTCACCTGAAAAAGCACTTTTGGATACTGTGAGAGCTTCTCTTCAGGGATGAGGCTTCCAGGTCAGATTGACTCCTCCAAGTCCTGTGTCTGAAGGGTGTGGTGTGCTAAGTAATAGGTCTTACCGTCAGCTTCTGACAGGCAATCAAAGGAAATGGCAATAGTCTATACTGTTTGGGGCATCTCTAGGACTTCCACAACTAAGATGATTGAATTCAATTAAGTCGTGAAGAAAAATAAAATCACAAAATTTGCGGGTAAGTGGATGGAACTAGAGAAAAAAACAAACAAACAAAAAAAAAAACACTGAGTGAGGAAACTCAGACCCAGAAAGACAAAACCTGGATGTTGTTTCTAACTTGTGAATTCTGGCTCTGAAACTTTAGATATAATTATATAACCCAAAGTAACCACAGAAACCAGTAAAGAGGGATTACGAGAAGTGCTCTAGTTAGGATAGTGGGACACAGATGTTATTAGAAAGGATATGGAGAAAATGGGGAGGCTCTGAAGATGGGGAAAGAGAGAGGGGGAAGGGAAATGAGCACAAAGAATGACTGAAATGCCATAGGAAAACATTATTTTACTTAAATATATAATATACATTTGAGTACATGTATATATGTATATAAACAGTTTAAATTAAATACACCATTTAAGGTAAGAATGGTCCTTCCAAATGTCATAGATTACTTAGCAAAAACTAAAACTCTCCCTTCGAGTTCATGTAATTTTTTTACTTTTTTTTTTAACTTTTGAAACTGTAGTATAATTACATTTCCCCCTTTCCTTTCTTCCCTCCCAACCTTCTCTATACCTCTCTTTGCTCTCTTTCAAATTCATGGTCTCCTTTCTTTCATTAATTGCTACTGCATGCGTGTGTGTGTGTATATATATATAATATAGATATATATTACTTGTTTGGCGTATATAATGTTACTCATATGCATGTTTTCATGGCTGATCATTTGGCACTGAACAACTTATTGTTGTGCTCTTGCCTGGGGAAGACGTCTCCTGATCTTCAGCTGCCTGTAGTTAGTTGTGTAGGGCTGAAGCCTCGTGGACTCTGCTCTGCCTACTTCTGCATGTCTATTGATGTCATCCTTGTTTACCTCACATTTGCTTAGGCAGTCATGTTAGGCAGTGAGAGTTTATGGGTGTATCTTGTGACATTACAAGGAGACACATTCTCACCAAACTCCTATATTTTTAAGTATTAAATTGAAGAAGTACCAAAAGTCAACATCTTATTCTGATCTTAAAGGGGAAGCTTAGAGTCTGTCACCACTTACAAAGAGGTAATGGATTACACTTTTTTGAAATTCTCTTTACTAAATCTAGGAAAATACATTCTCCAGGTTCCCTGAAGTTACTGGCTATTCTGATCTTTCTGGTCCTTAATTAAACAGCATTGCCTTCGGGCAAAGAGCACTTTTGTTGGGATGGCAACAGTAGCAAAAGAGATGCAGGAAGGGACCTGTGTTCTGCTCCTCTCTTCCTTGAATGATTTCATCTTCCTATAACATTATAAGTGAACAAACTGATGCAGCAACCAGGAGTCAAAGAAACACGGTGATATGGGAAGCCAAGATGCAGCATCAACATATGTGAGGAATATTGGATTCATATACTCACATACCTCTTCACTAATACCTAGTTGTCATTAAGCATAATTTATATACCGACCACAAGGGACAATGAGTCTTAATCCTATCATGGTGGTGTGCACGAAATACAAAGAGCTTTTTCTAAGCAATCTGTAATGGCCCAAGCATGGGAATGTCACAGAGAGACATAAAATAGTGACTAGAAAATACACAAAAGTCTACAAAGTCATACTTTGCCATAGCATGATAAGCAAAATGATTGGCATATTCAAACAAAGAGAGTTAACAGTAAAATTTGCAAAACTTTTAAGCATCCAATCTTTTTATAACATTAGTCAACAAACGAATGGACTGGGAATGCTATCTGGTTTGTCACATCTTTTTTTTTTTTTCTAATAAAATGTATTGGATCTCAGTGACCCTCATTGTTAATCCTGATACACTACTGGTATTGTGGAAGAGTTGAGCTATTGGAGTAAATGTATGGATTTTAAAAAGCGCAATAAGCTAGTTGGGAATTTAATGTGAATCATGGTGTTTGAAGAAAGGTACCCTTCCTGCGTAGATGATGGTGGGGCTGGTCTAGAGCTAAGAGGGGGTTAAAGGATGCTTTGAACCCCAGATTTCTCACCCTGAGAGCTGAAGGTATTCAGCTGTTCCACTCTGACCGACTCCGGCTAGCATTAACAGCTAGCAAAGCTCCCTCAAAGGCTGACATGCTTTTTGTCAAGTAGCGCCTGATAAAATCCTGCCTCTCCAAAGTATGTGGCCTGGTTACTATTTATCTAACCTCTGAATCTGGAAGACCCAGGACTGGAACTCCTCTCTCTCTATATGACCATATAAGGTCTCTTCCCCTGTAACCTCTGCTTATGCAAAGGAGGCTTCCTCAAGACTTTGGCCCTGGCCAATAACACACAACCACACATATCTGGTTGTGAGCTCCCCATATGCAAATAGAGCTCTCCTAGTATCACTGCCCTAGCCAATGACTTACCACCACATGAGGCATTTCTCCCTCTCTCCCTACCATATATATATATCTTTGCTTCAGTAAAGAGCTGTTCACTGACACTGCCTCCCAAGGAGTCTGTTTCTCACTGCTGTCAAGCCTCCTCCCAAGACCATCTCAGACCCCGGACAGTTCCTGACTATGATTCCCTCCTCAAGGCTGGGCCAAGGACTAGGCTATCTTGGGGAGAGGACAAGGAAACAGGAACCCACAAAAAATGGTGCTTTTCAGAAGCCCTATGTTATGAAATAAAAACCCCAGTGCGAGATACACTTTACAGCCATATGAAGGAGTGTCCTATTCCGGATATGATATCACTAGTGCATCCATGAACATGCGGTAGTAGTGGTTACCTGTGGAACCACCATCATTCTGTAGGTAGGAAATGGGATCATGAGGCCTCATGCATCCCTGAAGAACAACAGGGAGTTGATGGCTACTGGGAAAGGCAGAATCATATTCCTTGGTAGTATGGTCACTATTAGGTTGCCTCTATCCACCTATGCTCATGCAATTAACATCAAACGCTACCGGCCACAAAGAAGACATGAAAATACAAGAGGATTGTTTTAGTAAGAAGAACGGTATTGTGGGAATAGAAGCAGAACAAAAGAGTATAATAAGGGAAATGTGGTCAAAGTACATTGTATATTACACGTGAAAGCTGTGAAAGAATAATTTCTATTGTTTGGATTTTAATACACCAATACGATGTGTTTCAGCAAATCTATACTCCTTCACTTTCCCCAAATCCCTCAAACATGGCCACCAGCACTCTTCATTCACACCTGCATGTGCTGTTTTCTTAAACCCACTGACTCCACATACAGTACTTACTTTAATTAAAAATATTTTCATTTGATTTATTTTGATGATATTCATTCCCCGCCCTCAACGCCTCCCAGATCATCTTATCCACCGACCTTCAAGTTCTTTGTCCATATTGTTCCGAAATAAGAATTTTTTTTAAAAAGATTAAAAAGAAACTCAATTTAAGGTATAAATTAGAAACAAAACTAAAAGTACACAAAAAAATTAAGAAGGCCATTGTGTGTTACCATGGGAAAGTATGGTTGATAGAGTTAATGACACGCTCCACTGGGTAAAAGAGTGATTTTTCCTTTCCCAGATGGCAGTATTTATGAGCATGTGAAATTTTAAAAGTTTACATTCAAAAAGATAGCAATAAGTTTTATCTGTTACACTACTGAAAAGCATGGCACCTCCTCCTTTCTAACATTAATTATGAGCGTGTTTCTGAACCTGCCATAAGGATTATTATGCCTACTGTTAATTTCAGTGACTTATGATGCAATTTAGTGCTATTCATTCATTAATGAGGAATGAATCTAGGGTCTCACACATGCTAGGCAAGTCCTCTACCACTGCATACACCACAGCCTAATGGCACATCATTAAAAGGCTGCAGAAAAAAAAAAGAACCTTGTGGGAAAAGGATGTTTACTTATGAATGTTCAGAGACTTGTGATTCATGAAAGTAGACACTGCAAGGCTCCTGAGCATAGCAGTTCTCTCACCTTAGCTCAGAGAATCAGGCAAGGGAAAACACTGGTGGGTGACTCAGCCTCTTCTGGCTGCTCTCAGAAAGAGCTTCCAGAATCTCTCTCCCACGCAATGGGGAGAAGCAAGCACCTGCATCCTAAAACTGATGCATCAATCCCCAAACACAGGCTCACGCAGACACAGTAGCATCATTGACTCCTTGTAGGTCTGTAATTGATTCAGAATTGAAAACTCTGCTCCTCTAAATATGTCTGATCCAGGTCTCAGGGCACAGCCTCATTGAGAGCCCACATAAACACCAACATGCTGTGTCTTTCCCGATTTAAGGCACTGTGTGCATAACTTGGGGGATCTAAGATATTCCTTCTTAGGGACAGATTCTTTGCTGAGCCCTCAGACATTCAGGCCATACCTGGACCCTCAGACATTCAGGCCATGCCTGAGACCTCAGACACTCAGGTCATACCTGAGACCTCAGACACTCAGGCCATGCCTGAGACCTCAGACATTCAGGCCATGCCTGGGCCCTCAGACATTCAGGCCATACCTGAGACATCAGACATTCAGGCCATGCCTGGGCCCTCAGACATTCAGGCCATACCTGAGCCCTCAGACATTCAGGCCATGCCTGGGCCCTCAGACATTCAGGCCATGCCTGGGCCCTCAGACATTCAGGCCATGCCTGAGCCCTCAGACATTCAGGCCATGCCTGAGCCCTCAGACATTCAGGCCATACCTGAGCCCTCAGACATTCAGGCCATGCCTGGGCCCTCAGACATTCAGGCCATGCCTGGGCCCTCAGACATTCAGGCCATGCCTGAGCCCTCAGACATTCAGGCCATGCCTGAGCCCTCAGACATTCAGGCCATACCTGAGACCTCAGACATTCAGGCCATACCTGAGCCCTCAGACATTCAGGCCATGCCTGGGCCCTCAGACATTCAGGCCATACCTGAGACATCAGACATTCAGGCCATACCTGAGACATCAGACATTCAGGCCATGCCTGAGACCTCAGACATTCAGGCCATGCCTGAGACCTCAGACATTCAAGCCATAGCAAGTCAAGACACAAGGCACCACACACAGGAGAAGCAGCAATTTTCATGTGATAAGTGTTTGTGAGATATAAATTTTCAGACATCATATAACAGCAGAAGTTTAGGGTTGCCCATGGGGTCTGAGTACCCTTCAAACTCATTCTTGGGAATGACTTGCTTCCAACATTTTCCCTGCTTGGTTGTGAGAGGATGTCACCATTGGCAAGCTCCTAACCTTGCCCTGATATTGGTTGACAGAGCCAACACCCAGACTCAAGGATGCCAAGGGAACATAAAAAACATATGACCTTCCCTTTATTCCGTGCATCCCTGACTCCTGTGACAAGAGTCTTCCGCTCTTTGCTACCATTGGGTAAGCAGAATCTCTACTCCTTCTGACTAAGATGTTAAGAAGTGTCTGGGTATCACCGATCAAATGCAGGAGATCAAGTTATCTCTGCACACTGATGGGCTGTGTGAATCCCGGCACAATCCTCCAGCAGCGGATGGACAAACTGCCCAAAACCTGAGTCGCACCGGGGAAAAATCTTCCCCACTGTGTATTCACCTTATCCTCACATCACCAGCACTGAGGCAGACTCCAGGTCTCTCTTCTGACTCACTTAGCTCTGTGGAAGTGAAGGCAGTGGCAGAGCAAATGTGAGAATCTGTACTTATGGGGACTTGATGCCGATCCCAGAGCTAAGGCACTACGAGGAAGAGGAGCTGGCCTCTGAGCAATACACAGCATGCCATGAGACACATTCTTGCAAGAGCAGCTCCTAGGGTTGTCACACAGATAAGGGTTTTTGGTTTGCCTGGGACATCTGTGACTTCTCAGGGTACTTTAGATCAAAGCCATCATGTCAGAAGTGAGAGTTTCGAAGTCTCCTGATTCCAAGGAAGCAGCCACATGCTGAGTGAGTTCTGCCTTTGCCAGGACAATCAACACAGATAAGTCAATGTTATCACTGAGCCATCAACTCCAAGGGCTCATTCTTCAAGAATTCCTTTTCCCTCAGACAACCCCACAGTCTCCACAGCAGCAAGGGAGACAGCCCCAGAGCCTGAAGGATTTCACACACACATACCATAGATAAAGATGTTCTGGGAGGTGTCTTTATGGCTTTGGCCAGCAGCACAGACATGCTTCAGTGCCTACCAACATATTCAGCGTAGAGTTAAGAACCTCGTCTCCCAGGTTTAAAGAGCAGAGATGATTGCTCCTGCTATTCATTTCTGGACTGTGATGGATAATTTCCGTTGTCAGTTTGATTGAATTAAAAATTGCCTGGAGCACTAGTGAGTCACTGGACGTCTGGAGTATGTTTTGAGAAACGTTTAACTGAGTGGCAGGAGCACCTCTGAGTGAGAAAGGCTGTAGGCCCAGTCTGAATAACTAGGGAGAGAGTAGGTTGGCCTCATGAAGCATGTGACAATCCTAGGAATTGGGGGAAAACAGAAGGAGGAAGAGTTCAGGGCCAGCCTTCGCTACACAGCGAGTTTGTTGCCAACCTGGCTGACACGAGATGCTTTATCCCCTCCCCGCTAAAACGTACAACACAGGAGCAAACAACCCCTCTGTGAATGCTTGGTGGCTCACACCTGTAACTCCATCAGTCCTCAAGCTGAGGGGAGAATTGTGGTGAGTTCCAGGTTAACCATGGGTACATAGTGAATGCTAGGCTAGCCTAGGCTACAGATTAAGACCCTGTCTAATAAAACAAAAATTTCAAAAAGGATACAATATGGAGGGAAATATGTAAGAATTAGGAGGAGGAAAAAGAGCATGAAAAGGAGGAGGAAGAAGGGAAGGAGGAAGAGGAGGAGGAGGAGGAGGAACAGAGAAAAAGCCAGCCCTTGTGCATTTCTCTGCTTCCATGTTGCACCATGGAGCAAGCTGCCCCTTCTGCTGTGACCGCACTGTCACAATGTATAGATTTCTTCTGTACTCTCAGATGAAATGAATCCTTCCTCCCTTCTGTTTATCCTTTCAGTTTGAGATTGTAATTTATTTACAGCATTTATCCCTCCCCTTCCTCCCTCCAATCCATCCCATCTACCCCTCTGACTCTCCTCAAAATCAAAGTCTCTTTTTTCACTAATTGTTGGAGAGGTGGCTCAAGTGTTAGTGGTTTTGCTTTGCCAAGTATTTGTCACATCAGCGAGGAAAGCTAGTAATAAACATGAGATTCCACCATGTTCTTCCTGGGATACAGAGGGAGGCCAGCCCTGTGCAGCATCATGTGTGTATACAAAGTCTAGAACACTTTCCAACCTTTGTCTGTGAACCAACGGCAAGGCAGGTACAGACAGCGATGACATCCTGGTCGTCAGCGTCTCCCTAGAGTGAAATGTTAGTGCAGCTCCCTGGGTAACCTTTCCTACCAGACAACAATTTAGACAGGCTAATGGGGGTAAGCATGGATCTACTGCTTCTGGGGAGAAAGGCACTATGGCTTTTCCCAGCTGCTCTGTCTCCTAGACTCCTTTCCTGAGACACAGTGTCCAAATTGCCTCCCTTTGGTTGAAGGACACACAAAAGGACACTGCTTCACCTGGCATGTAAAATAAGTACCTGGATCAAAAATTGAAGGTAATCCCTGGTCGTTCACAGGAGCCACATCTGGTCCAGGGGATCAGCAGAGCCTGTAATTATGGGCATTTAAATTGCCTGCTGATAATTACATGCATATGCAACATTTGTCATAGCCTGCATGGGGAACACAAATGTGCCTTTTGTGACTTCTCAGTTCCAAATAGGGAAATAACAAATCAATGGCTAGTGAACACGTAAAACAATAGCTTCACTGGAAATCATAACTGGGACAGCATCCTGCATTTTTTTTTACATATTCTAATGGTCAAATCCAAAGGCAAGCTGCAAAGATTGCTCAGTGGTTAAGTGCAGCATGTTAATCCAGAGGTCCTTGATAGAATGCCCTGAAACCACATGGTTCCTTACCAGGAGGAACTCCAGTTTCAGCAGATCATCCTACACCCGCCCTCTTTGGCCTACATTGGCACTAGGAACGCTATGCCTTGCACAGGCATGCATGAAGGCCAAGCATCACACACACATTTTTTTAAGTTTTAATTAAGATCTAGGAACTGTATCATTGTCAGGCCAAGAATCTGTAACTACATAGGACATAAGCCCTCGAGGGAAACTTAATCTGGAAGAATTAGGGAAGGGGTTAAAAATGATCAAAACACATTGTACAAAACTTTCAATGAATTAATAAAAATATATGTTAAAAATAAAAGCACAATTAATGAATAAAGTTGGTACAATGAAAAGGCTGCATGATCATGTTTTTCTGAAGTCTACAGTATTAGCACTGAGAACAAAGTTTGTACTTTGTTGATTCACCAGATGTAGACATTGATTCAGAGCTGAGAACAGTTTATTCTTTTGTGTAATATAAATATTTGTTCTCTCCTAGAGCCCTGGAGCATTTCAGTCTCTTTACAATCTAGTCTTAAGTCTAGAACTGGAAGGTTTCAGCCTCAGACTCTGTACAATCTAGAACATTTAAACCTCCATACAATCTACTCTATCTCTGAGACCTACTGCTGACTGAGCCACTCTGTGTGGCTCCTTCTGAACTCTGACTCTTCTGGTTCAACTCATGTACTGCTCTGGCTCAAATTCTTCTCAAAGTTGCTGGTTCAAACTGACCTTCTGAGCCAGCTTACTGTTTCTGACCCTGCAACTTTCTCTTCTGCCTGGCTCTCTGACTGCCTCAGGCTGAAGTACTCTGCTTGGCAGCTTCAAACTAACTCACTCTTACCATGTGATATGACTTCTGTTGAGCTGCTTCTGTGTCTCTGTGTATCTGTGCCTCTACCTTAGCTCTCATTGCTCCATTCTACCTCAGTCAGCCTCTCACCTCAGTCAGTCTGCTTCAATGTTTGTGTGCCCTGTTCCCTGTCTGTCTGATCCAGACTGTTCGCCTCATACTGCCTACTGTAACTGACTGCTATAACTGACTCTGCTCCGTACTGAGAGCCCATCTTTTCTATTGTGAGACTTAGGCATGTCTTCACTCTGACTCAATCTGCTAAGTCTTCCTCTGATTAATCATTTTGCCTGTTTCTCACTCTGACTCATCTCAGATGTCACATCTTGTGTGACCCTGACTCTTTCCTAGCTCTTCCTGTCTGCTTCCACACTCAGTTTTTCTTAGGGATTAAAGACATGTGCTACCATTGTCTTCTGAATAATGAGATTAAAAGTGTGTCTACATTCCATTCAGACCACACAGGCCTCTGAGTGTAGACCCCTGGAATATAGACCCTTCCTAGCTTTCACACAGGAATATCCGTCTACCGTACTCCCATATTTAGTATACTATTTTATAACAAATAAAGCAATAACATTAGTGTACATATTACTAACCACTGAAGGAGACAGCATAGGAATAGAAACAAGCCTTATATCCTACAAAGGAAATACTATGTTTAATATTTTGTACTAATTTAATTCCTGGTTTCCTCCTAGATTTAATATTATTTCTAAGTTGTGATAAACCTATGTAGAACTATTTAACATTAAAAAATGCCCATAGATAGTTAATCCAGCCCTTCCTATGGCCAGTTATTTTGAGTCAGTATTATATCTTCATAAGGCTTTAAGTCAGTATCCCAATATATTTGGTCATGAATATCAGTATTATCATTTGTGGTATATACATAATACAGTTGGACATTGGAACATTCCCTAAGTTAATTTGGACGTGCCATGTGACTATTTCATTTCTAACAGAAATCTATTGTAGCTTTTTTCTAGTTAGTTTAATAACTTTTCATCAACCAATCGAATATTTTATAGATTTATGTTTAGACTCTTAGGCTTAATGGGTATGCCATTATTATATTTCATGCATTACAACCAGGTATGTTTCTGATTATTTTATCATTAAATTTAATAGTCACATGGCATTTAGATAGCCAGAAGTGGTACACTGCATGGACTAGTGGCCCAGTGGGAAGTACTTTCTAGAAATTCCTCTCTGAATTAACTCCTTTGCAATATATTAACTTGAAAATAAAAGATTGTGGCAGACTCCTTGTGTCCCACTCAGTCATTAGCCATGGGATCAATTCATCGCAGTTTCATGTGGCCACAGCACACAAGTCAGGCAAGTCAGGTTTGCATGCTTTCCTTTGAAAAAGATGTTAATTTCAGCCATTGTATTGGTTCAGTTTCTCTAGTAAGTCCCCACCAACAACAGTTAATAGCTTCACATGAGGAGAAACTAATAATTCTTTCAAATAGAATAACACTACGTAAAGGGAGAACCAGTGGGCATTTTTAACTCAATAGGCAATGTAGCTGTATTCTCTGTCAAATCCAACTGTGACAGAAGGAATGAAGGAGAAAACTATCTAATGGAGTCTTTAACAATGCTGGCATAGAGTTTAAAAGTCTATAGAGTTAAAGTTTCTTGCTGAGAATACCCTTGGTTCTGGCAACTACAGTTGCAACCTTGAATCTCTACCACAGAGACAGACAGGGAAAAATTAGATTGGGATGAAAACACACACACACACACACACACACACACACACACACACTGTATCCTTTTCAAAAAATTCCATAATTACAAAGAAATATACCTAATCCAGACTCTCCTGTGCATCTGCCCATGGTAAATGTGAATACACTCTCATGAAGATGTGTGTAGTCTTTCATATGTGTATTTTCACTCTTCTTAGAAAACACACGCTTTACTTGCCCATTAAAATCTACTATCAAATCACCATTTTAAGAATGATAAAAGATATGACTAGTTGATGTGTTCTCTTTGACTACTGTGAGCCATATGGGCTCTAAAGACTGATCACTGACCTGAAGAATTATAACTCACTGTTCTGAATCAGTGTAGTATCTTCTTCTCTTTTTTAATTTAACAAAAGAGCACATTTATTTCTATTTACAAATGCATTTCAAAACAAAAGGTAAACATGTATGTTTCCACTTATTAACCTTTTTCAAAATTCCAACAACTCTGATGCTGTCTGAAGGTCTCTGAGGATGTATTAGAAAAATCAATATAGCATTGTGAGAACTTGAAATCTCTTATTGAGTATGCAAGATGTAGCCCACGGTAAGTGTTCCTGTCAAGAACTATTTATAGTCTCCCAGAGATACTGATAATAATATGATATGGTTAATGTGCCATCTCTATATGGGGTCTTTCCCTCTGGGTAATCTCATTGTATTAGCAAGCTAGCTTTTCATTACTGTAATGCAATACTGAATGCAGGCAAACTTATGAGTAGAAGAGGTTTATTTAACTTAAAGTTTTAGACAATAAGATGTATTAGTTCAGTTAAAATGATAACCTTCTTGTTGGCAGAATTCTAAGGGAGTGATTGACCAAAAGAAAAAAAAAAAGAAAAGAAAATGTCTATATCCATATTTGTGCTCTCTGCCCCTCATTTTAAAAAGCCTACTAACTAAAAGGTAAGCATGCTACACTTCACAGACTCAGAGAGGCTAGGTAACCAAGGGGGCTCTAGGTACAGATGTATGAATCGCCCTGGGAAGGAGAAATAGAACAGATTTTGTAGGAAGCCGGTGGGGATGAGAACAGGAGGGGGGGGGGGAGTACTAGGAGAGACAACTGGAATGGGGAAGGGGGGGTTTCAGGGATGATGTGGAAACCTAGTGCAGTGGAAAGTCCCTGGAATCTATCAGGGTGACCCTAGTGAGGTCTCCTAGTAGTGGAAGATATAGAGCCTGGATCAGCCATCCTATGTAAGCCGTCAAGGCTTCCTCCAGTGATGAGACTAGGATACTATCCCAACCACAAAACCTTCAACCTACAATCTGTCCTGCTGCAAGATATCCTGGGGCAATAGTGGTCAGGGACTAGTGGGAGTGGCCAACCAATAACTGATCTAACTTGAGGCCCAAACCAGGAAAGGGAGCAGATGTCCTATACTGCCTGGATGGCCAGGAACCAGAGGCTTGATAGCCCAGACACCTAGGGTAGAACCAAATGTGACTGCGGGAAAAAAAAATCATTGAATTGATTCCCAATGATATTCTGCTATACTCACAGATTAGTGCCTAGCCCAATCATCACCAGAGAGGCTCCCACTGGCAGCTAAAGGAAGTAGATGAAGAGACTCACAGCCAAATATCAGGCAGAGAGACAGCCCAAATTGGAGATCTGTTCCTACTCTTGGAGCTCAGGGAACTACATGGACAAGGGGAAGGAAGGACTGTAAGAGCCAAAGGGCTGGGCAGTGGTGGAGCACGCCATTAATCCCAGCACTCAGGAGGCAGAGGCAGGAGGATCTCCATGAGTTTGAGGCCAGCCTGGTCTACAGAGTGAGTTCCAGGACAGCCAGGGATACAATAGAGAAACCCTGTCTCAAAAAACAAAACAAAACCAAAAAATAGCCAGTGGGAATGAGAGGAGGAAAGATTGTAGGAGTCAGAGGGGTCACAGACAGCAGAAGAACACAGCCCACAGAATCAACTAAGCAGGCCACATAGGGGCTCAGGGACTGAGACAGCAATCATGGAGACTGTATATGTCTGCACTTGATCCTCTGTTATGGTTGTTAGCTTGGTGTTTTTATGGGACACCTAACATTGTGAGTGGGTGTGCCTCTGACTACTTTGCCTGCTCTTGGGACCCTTTTCTTCCTACTGGGTTGCCTTGTCCAGCCTTGATATGAGGGGTTTTGCCTAGTCTACTGCATCTTGTGCCCTGTTCAGTTGATATCCCTGGGAGGCCTGCTCTTTTCTGAAGGGAAAAAGAGGAGTGGATCTGGGCAAGACAGGAGGTGGGGGAGGGGGACTGGGAGGAGTGGAGGAAAGTGAAACTGTAGTCAGGGTGTATTGTATGAGAATATTAAAAAAAAAAAAACTACTAACATCCTCCCACAGGTGCTTTACTTGACTTTATTCAAACTGTGTTAATCAGTGTTCTGTTAGTATACCCAATACCTCAGATAAATCAACTTTAAAGAAAAAAAGCTTTATTTTGACAGTTTTAGAATTAAGACCATATGACCCTATTACAGAGCCTATCAGAGTGGCAGTATTTGTCTAAGGAAGCCCATCTTCCTCATCAGAAATGAAAAAGAGATGAAGATACAAGGGCCCCACAGTCTCCTTAAAAGTACATAATCTATAGATCAGCAATTCTCAACCTGTAGGTCATGACTCCTTTGGGGTTGAATGACCCTTTCACAGGGGTCACCTAAGACCATCCTACATATCAGATATTTACATAATGAATCATAACAGTAGCAAAATTTCAGTTATGAAGTAGCAACAAAAATAATTTTATGGTTGGGGGAGGGTTACCACAACATGAGGAACTGCATTAAACGGTCACAGCATTAGGAAGGTTGAGAACCCCTGGTCTATGATTTAAAACCCTCAACTCAGTCTCACTTCTTAAAGGTTCTACTGCCTCTCAGTTGTATTGTTGGTTAGAGATTAAGCCTTTAACACACTGGTCCCTGGGGACATTCCAAGCTATAGCATAAGTCTAATTACTTTCCAAATTCCCACCACTTAACATCACAGGTGACTTAAATTTCCACTTTCTTTTTTTTTTTAAGGATGTGTTTGTATTTGCTTGTTTGGAGTCTCTCTCCCTCTCTCCCTCTCTCCCATTCCCTCTCTCTCTCTCTCTCTCTCTCTCTCTCTCTTTCTCCCTCTCCCTCTCCCTCTCTCTCTCTCTCTCTGTATATGTGAGAGAGAGGGGGGAGAGGATGTATTTTTACAATGTGCAGAAGCCAGGAGAGAGAGAGAGAGAGAGAATGAGAGAATATTTGTACAATGTACAGAAGCCAGAAGAGGGCATTGATTCCCCCAGAAACTGGTGTTACAAATGATTTTGAGAAATAAGGTACATAGTTTAGGAAGACAAGTCATCATATTGGAGCCATTGGGTTATTCCTTTACCTATCTAACATTTTTGCCTCTCTGTCTAACAGGTAATTTTCATCCGGATTTCATATGTCAGAAGGTGCAAGTCAAATACATTAATATTAATATAAAAACTCACCTCCACATCCCAGTAGACCATCTGTGCTCCCTCATTTTCTTCATTCAATGTACTATGGTGGCATCCTTAAGCAAGTGTGCAAGAATGTATGCCATGACACCTGTTGAGACATCGGAAGACAACTTGAGGGAGTTGGTACTCTCCTTCTAATATGTGGGTCACAGTGATAGAACTCAGATCAGTGGACTTGGCAACAGGTGCCTTTACCTGCTAAGAGGCATCTCATCGGCCTCATATATATATATGTATATGTGTGTGTGTATATATAGATATATAACACACATGTGTGTATATCAACATATATATCATTATTATTGAAAATTATATATATGAAGGTATATACATTATTCTAATTAACTCACAAATAAAACTATTTGTTTTCTGGAGTCAATTTTTCCATCAGTAATCATAGTTCATCCATCTTCCAAATGGAATGTTCCTCCATCTACTTTAGAAATATAATCCATAATCCAAGGCTGCATTTATTAGGCAGTTAAGTGCTTGGCATAGAGAACTATCCATGTGGCAGCAGAGCATGGCAAATCCTCAAGTGATTTCAAAGTTGGACTAAAAGGAAAAGGACACACAGCTAATCCTTAATATAGGTGCTTGCATTATTCCTATAGATTGCGCCTGTATGAATTAGCATGTTCCTTCATTGTATTATGGAGATCTTCCGAACAGTGTCTTCCCTATGTTACTCACAGTACTGTAAATAATGTTCTCATTATGTTTCCCAGTCTTAGTGAAAGCCTTCTCTCAACAGTGTATAATATACTGCTATGTGTGGAAACATTTCTGTTCCAAAATTCTAGTGGCCCTTGCTAGGCAGCGCTCCTTGGCCTTTGCTATTAGCTCTGGCCTGTGTAAATGCAAGCTGTGGATCCTTTCAAAATTGTGACTGTGGGTCATAAGGGTCCAAAGATCATACTTGATCTATCGAGTATTGTGAATTAGATACAAGTTATTGTTCAGGCCTCCATTCAAGTACAGCCTTCTTGTGGTTAGCTAGGATTAGAGTTAACAGAATTCTTACATGTGATATATACATCCTCCAAAACCTAAAAGAGCAAGCTGCTTATTTCTAGCAGTAGGCAACAATAGTATTTTATTTTTAGTTGATGGTGTAATGTATCACCAGTGCTTACCAATCTTGTTATTCCTAAAATACCATCTAGGCAGGTTCTTTCATTTTTACTGGATATTTCAGCCAGCCTTTGTTAATCACTTGTGTCACTGGTCCATTTAGAGAAGTTCAGGTAATTTGCTTTTCATTTGCTGATAGGATTTTGATATTCTCAATGCAACTTATTATTGCAGTTTATACTTACATCAAATCCAAATCACTCTTAACTGGATTATGAGTAAGTTAATGAAACAGAATAACCTCAAGGCGAAATAATAAGAATATTCATTGTGAATTGGGATCCTTCCCACATGAAGGAAAAATGATAGCTATTGTTTTATGATTAAGGAAAAATTTTCAGAGGTTCCTTACTAGTGGAAGTGCTGAAAGTAGCTGACTGCTATTGAGTCAAAGAATCTATATCACCCCTCCAAGGCACAAATGACATCATGGAAGATCAAAGAATCTAAAAGCCTCCATATGGGAAACAGTAATGTGAAAAGCTATTTTCTGGGTACAACATAGTTGCTGCACCCATGAACTCACAGCAACCAATGTTACCTGCACATGATCTTTGCAAGATTGGCCTCATGAGCATTCCATCATGGGGGGAGGGTCCATAGGGTCTCATCCCTCCCTGAAGAGCTATAGGCAATTAATGGTTGCTACAGGAGATGACGTCATATTCCTCAGTGGTGTAGCTACTATTAAATTACCCTTGCTCAAGCAAATAATCCCTGACCCAATGCTCCTGCAAGCATAGGTCTAATTAAACTCAGTAGGTCACAAAAAACATGAAAGTAGGAAGGAATCTGCTGGAAAGAAGAATGGTTTCAACTGGAAGCCAAGAGGAGTGAGGGGCAGTTGTTCATTGAGGGAAATTTGGTCAAAGATATATACATACATGTATAGATAATGAAAATGCAAAAGAATAAATTTGAAAAAGCAAACATTCTAACAATGTAATTCTTCAAGATCTATGCCTGAGTAGCTTTTCATCCTTTTAGAATGATGATTCTTCATGTAGTACTCTATTATTTAAGCCTTCCATGTTTGTTGTTAGCCTCCATGAGCCAATCACCTTGTCATTATCTACATAGGACTGTTAACAAAAGAATTTACAAGTGATGGTACTCTTGCATGTCACTAATTAAAGTAAGTATCTATTTTCTCCATCAAGAATTTATGTAAAGTACTGCTTTAAATTGAAATCCTGAATAGACTCTAGAAAATCTGTAGGTTTCTACTTAACATATTTTTTTCACTGAGCCAGGGGTTGTTCATGCAGCCCTTTTGTATTCCCACACTGGATAGATTAAAAAAAAATTCCTACACTGAATATCATCTTCCAAACTGGATGGAGATATATATATATATACACACACATTACAATCATTTCACATAAAACCTGCCTAAACATTTCAATTTTCATCAAAACATTAACCCTAATTTCAATAGTAATTACATCCTTATATGCTCCCAATATAACAACGTTAGCCCTATCAGTGCCACTTTATTAAATCCATTCTTTAATTACTAGTTCAAGATTCCCATTTTGCTGGAGTAAATCTCTTGACTATTCCATTTTATTTCTCTCTATTTTTAGCAGATCATTATCATTTTTGTAGTATCTATGAGACCCCTGGAGGAAACAGAATTGAAAATTTTGATTCGGCCTCTAAAAGCACTGCTTGATTTTACAAGACTGAATGGAGTAAGCATGCAAAATGTGGCCCTAAATGGCAGCATTTACTCTGAACATGGTGAGAGGTGTAAATTGGGTAAACATTTAGTCACTGTAAAGCCAACCCAGCATGAATTCTATATCCCACATGTAAGCTGCTTCACTCTGTACTACTCAGTTATGATTCAGCCAGGTGGTGGTGGTGCACACATTTAATCCCAGTACTCAGAGGCAGTAGCAGGTGAGTCTCTGTGAGTCCCAGGATAGCTTGGTCCACAAAGTGAGTTCCAAGACAGCCAGAGGTACAACAGAGAAACCCTATCTCGAAAAACTAAAAAAAAAAAAAGAAAGAAAGAAAAGAAAAAGTTTTGATTCATTATATTAAACAAATACAGATCATGGGCATCAAAGAGGAAATGTGAATGAAGCTCAGTACAAGAGAAACCAGGCTCAAGATTCCAAGTATCCTAGAGACGTCATACATGAATACACCTAATTTTACTAGAAATGCTGTATGACAGCCAGGGGAATTGATCTGTGACACAGAGTCCAGGACTATTACCATGGATCGTTCCTGAGGCGTGCAGCACACTTATGACTGAGCACAGTTTCTAAGATTCTTCTATTCCCCTCTCTAGGACAGAAACTGTCACTCATAGCAAGTCCATTGTTAGAATAAATGCAACCAATCAAACAAAACTGGCATGGCTCAAAGCTAAGACATAAAAAACGAACTTATCAAACAAAATGCTTTACTGGTTCAGAGGTTATCTACCAAGAACCAGCCAAGTGCCAATAATAAAGACAGGCCCTCTCTGAAAAGGACACAGCTTAAGCAACTCAGGCCTTCTGTGTTTAAACCCCTTATCCCTCAGTGAAATATAAATAGTAATTATTCATCTGTCTAAAGCCATGGGCAATAAATTAAAAGCTTTCTAATTTATGTTCATCAAAAAGTCCAAATGAGTTTTACATTTCCATATTTCTAACAAAAATAATAAGCCATTCTTTACAATTTCTTTTACATTGAAAATAGAATAACTTAAAAAAGCATAACATAGTTTTAATTGTTGCAATACATATAACTTACAAAAATTGTTCATTTTGATATCATATTTTGATATTCTCCACCCAGCTTGACCTGTGCCTAAAGGAAAAAAGAAGGATAACTGTGTAATTCTCCCTAAATGAGAACATGTTGCTCGATAGTATTCACATGAACACTAATGCCTAGAAAAATATTTTTCTCAATTTTATCCATGACAATTTTATCTTGAGGCTTCTTGTTATATGGCTTGAATAGAATAAAGTCACCTAATATTTGTAAGAACTAAAGAAATAATAATTTTTACTAATAAGAAACAATTCATAATAGGCTTGAATAATAAAATTATTTTGGCAATCCTGGCAACTTACTGATACAATGTGAATATCTGAACTGCCTTGTGTATTAAAAGAAAAGTTTGAAAATTTTTTATTTGGATATTTCATGGAAAAGGCAATTTAGGGAATTTGAGGTCCCTGCAAAGGTTTCAGTTCTGCCAATAAATAACAGTAGAATTAGAAGGAAAATTTGAATACTTAATATTACAATTAAAACTATTCTAAACATTTATGAAAGTATAAGACTGATCATGATTTCTGAAAAGAATAGAGAATTTCAATTTTCTTTCTGATTTCAATTACAAATTGTACTCTGTATATCAATTGAGTCCAATTGAAAAATGTCACAGGTTAAATAGCTTTCAATGCAAAAATGCCTAGCTATTTTAAGATACACAAACAAGAGAAGTAAATGAATAACTGGTGACTCAACTACTTCAAGCTTTACCCATGGGGAGCAACAGCTTCTCTCAACTAAAGAGGTCAGCAACACAATTTCTTCAAAAAAATATAAACTCTTCAAACACACCCACACACATACACACAGTCAAAATAGTGGGCTTTCTATAGGACCACTATGGAATTTAGGTGTGTTAAAGCATTTTTCTGTTACTATGAAACCAGATTATCAGAATAATAATCACCGTGGCATTAGTATTCAGTACAAACTACAACATATAAATTAATCCTCAGACTGAACACATTCACACATAAATTAGGGTTAAAACAGATTATACCAGTAATCTGTAGAGGAATAGCCCTGTGTGGAAGCTAAGGTCTACATTCCAGGCGCTGCATTCAGAGGCCTGTGTGGTCTGGATGGAATGTAGACACATCTTTAATCTCAATATTCAGAAAGCAGTGGTGGTCCACACCTTTAATCCTAGTATTCAGAAGGCAGTGGTGGTCCATGCCTTTAATCCCTAGAAGAAAAAACAGTGGAAGCAGACACAAGAAGTAGAATTCAGAAGGAGTCACTGTCACACAGGAAGTTAGATCTGAGAAGAGTTAGAGTGAATGGCAGACAAAGTGATTGATTAATCAGAGAAAGAGTTAGCAGAGTAAGGACATGCCCAACTCTCAAGAGAAAAGGCTGGCTCTCAGCTCAGTTAAAGAGAGTTACACAGGAGTTACAGTCAGTTATGGAAATGAGTTGAGTCAGTCAGTTGAAGAGTCAGTTGAGAAGCAGGCTCTAAAGAGTCAGTTATGAAGCAGGCAGAAGAGTCAGCTGAGGAGCAGTTTAGAGTAAGGTGAAATGTCAGTTATAGAGAAGTTACAGAAGCTGAGGCTGGATTGAGTTACAGATCACTCAGTTGAAGCAGTCAGTTACAGAGGCAGGATGGAGCAGTGAGAGCTCAGGGACAGACACAGAGACACAGCACAGTGTCTGTGAGACACTCTCAAAAAGTGAGTTGAACTAGAGTCGGAATTCAGAAGGAACAAGTCAGAGTGGCTCAGTCAGCAGTAGGTCTCAGAAGGCTAAGGGTGAAGCCTTCAAGGTCTGAGCTAGAAGTTTAAAATGTTCTAGACTGTATGAAGGCTGAGGCCTTTGAGTTCAAGAATTAAGACTAGATTGTAAATAGGGCTCTAGGGCTTCAGGGCTTCAGGGCTCCCAGCTAGAAATGGCCATTTAATTAGTAAAAGAATAAACTGTCCTCTGCCCTGAACCAGATTTTCTACATCTGGTGAATCAACAGCCACATCAACAGCTATAGTAATCCTTAAACAATAATTAGAGTTTTTCTTTTTTGTTTTTTTAAGGACAGCTAAGAAGTGACTTAATAGGTAAAAGTGCTTTCTGTGCAAACATAGGGATCTGATTTTGGATTTGCAGAATCCGCATTAAAATATAGAGAAGTGACAAGTATTGGGGATGGGAGGATCCTTGCAGCTAACTGACTAGCCAGATTAGCCAGTTGGCAAGCCCTGAGTTCAGAGATTCTGTCACAAAAACGTAGAGTAGAGGGTGATCAAGGATGACACCCAAAGTTGAACTCTGACCTCCACATGTATTCACACACAAGCACATGAGCACTCATTTATACATGCAACTACACACACACACACACACACACACACACACACACACAGGAGAGTGGGGAGGTGGGATTTTCATTTTGGAATTTTTCTCACACAAACTAAACTTTTTTCTGCCTCTGTTCAAGACAACTTAGAACTAGAAAAATAATGCGTGCATGTACTGAACGGGATTCCAAATACCTTATAATCCCTAAACCCAGTGCAAATACTCAATAGCAACAGATGAACTTTTCTGCTGGACTAACACATTCTTTCCATGACAACTTGAATGTATCATAAGCTTGAATCATAGCTAATTGGCTCACACATGACTCACAAGGCTAAAACTAATGGGTAATTGAGACAGAACAGAATACATTAACTACCTGCACTTGGACATGACTCTAATGAGGACACAGAATCTAGATAATATGTGAGACTGGCATTTTCCTTTCTCTAAGATCTCCTGTTGACTCTTAGAAGATGATAGCTGCATGAAATCATCATTCATAAAAGACCATTTTAGCATATATATTGAAATAATAATATTGACATTTTACTTTAACTGCAAAAGTCAGTATTTTTCTTATTAAAGTTGCATACCCTTGCAAATATCACACTCTATCCAATTTTAGAACCATTCTGATATTTCAAAATTATCTCTTATATCCAGTTTCACTCCTTTTGCCTAGGCCGGGACCCTGACTCAGGCTAGTAGTAATATGTTTCCTACCTATGAATATTTGTTTCTCTCTGAATACTTGTGTCTCATAAATCAAAACACCATATATGTGCCCTTTTGCAGAAAGCTTATTTCCATGGGTGTAATGTGTTCAAATCTGTGGTGTTCAAAGCTGCAGCATGTTCAGAATGTGGTCAAATGTGGTCATATTAACTTCTCAAAGCTGATTCCATAAATACACTACATTTTCCTTTCTTGTCCATCAGTTAGTGGACATGGAGTTGTTTGTTATCTGTATTTCTAAGTATTTTATTCATTTTGATGTTCTTGTGAGATAATTGATTTTTTTAACTTTATTACTGTTCATAGCTAATGTATACCCAATTACTATCTGAATACTCCACTTCAGTCTTAGTACTCATCAATAAATCATTATCTATATGTCCATCCAATATAAGATCTTGTCTTCCACAATGATAATGATCTTACTTCCTTTCCAACTTGCAGGCTTTTAATTTCTTTTTAAGTAATTTCTCATCAATTAAAAAATGAAAGTGTGCATTTATCATGTACAATGTTATGTTTTGAAATGAGTATACACTGGCCAGATTGAGCTAATTAATATATTTATTAACTCGAAATCTCACTTTTTATTTTGGGGAACTTAAAATCTACTCTTAGCAATTTCTAGGAATAAACTGCACCCCCCCCTTTGTGTGTATATATGCAAGTGCAGGTGCCATGTGCACATGTGGAAGTCAGAGGACACCATGTGGGAGTTAATATTCGCCTTCTGCTATGTGGATCCCAGTGATGCAATTTAGGTTGTCAGAATTGGTGGCAAGTTCCTTTACCAGCTGAGCTATCTTGCTGGCCCATGATTCTATTTCTACTTCTTTGAAGTGATGTAATTATATTTTAATTAAAAATGCATATAAAGACTACAAATAGAAAAATAAATATGAATAATTAATAAAAAATTGCTACAAACCTTTATCTAGACTGATAAAGAGGTATAGTTTGATTACGTTCTCCCAAGTTCATGTATTGTGAACATCATCCTCAATGCAAGAGTGTTGGGAGGTGAGACTTACTAAGAGGTCATTAGGTCACGGAGACTCTGCCTTCATGAGTGGGCCAATGTCACTATTATGGGAGCTGGGAACTTATTGTAAGAGTGCTTGTTTAGCCATCCTGAGGCCCTGGGATTGGTCAGCAGCAGCAAAAACATGAATTGATTAAACAGAAATTTTAAAGGAATATAATGAAATACTTTGATTTGAGCAACTGTATGCTGACAAATTATATAACCTGTGAAATATACAAACCAATACTAGGAAAACAAAAGGTGCCAGAACAACTCAAAAAGACACAGAAACCTGAGATTGTTCTACAAGAGACTGAATTGCTAACAAAAACCTTCTCATGAACAACCCAGACAGCTTGACTGCTTTTGTCTTGAGTACATTAATAACCATCTTTAAAATGAAATCTTCCAAAAGTAGGTAAGGAAAAGTGCTTCTCAACACACACTTCATTTTATTGATATCAAACACAGATAAAAATATAACATGAAAAGAAATGCAGACAGAAATTCACTATAATACAAACACAAAAGTCAATACAGTACCAAAAGTAATCTGAGAACACTAAGGATGGTTATACACTATAACAAAAAAAGGAGAATTTTGGGCCTGGAGAGACAGCTCCGTGGTTAAGAACCAAGGCGTATTGCTCCAGCAGAGGACCTGAGCTCATTTCCCACCACTGATTTCGGGTCACTTATAACCCTCTGTAACTCCAGCTCCAAAGGATGCCCTCTTCTGAACTCCTCCAGACCCCCTCAATCATGTGCACAAGTACATACCCACACACATGCAGACATGATTGAAACATAATAAAAACAATTCTTTTCTAAAAAGTAGAATTAAGGTTATGTTGTAGAAGCTTATTTTTAGTCGTTTAAAATAGAAGTTCTGTGCACTGTTTGGGGGAAGAGCTATCTAGGTTTTGGTACTTTGCATTGTCTACAGGTATTGGATTTCTGTGGGGGCTGTTTGATTGGTCATGATCTGTACATGCTATCAGTAAAACACCTGAGAAGCTCTGAATCAGTAAAAACACCTAAGCTCGGATGCTTATGGTTCCACTGTCCAGTATGGTGCTTGCCATGATGGTGGTTCCCTCTGCTGAGGTTTATAAGGGTTTGCACGTATGAAAATGTGCCTCCTTGTCATCCTTGGTGAGCAGCATATTACTACAGGGTTAAGGAGATGGCTCAATGGATACAGTGCCAGCTTTATAAGCATGAAAACCTGAGATCTATCCAGAGAGGCCACATAAAAAAATAAAGTGTGCATTTGTGTCCTTGTAGTTGCTGGAATGAAGAATTAAGGCCAGTGAGAGACCATGTCTCAAAAAAATTAATGTATATGGCTCCTAAGGAATGACATCAGAGGTATACCTCTGGCCTCCTAAAGCATGCACGTTCTCCCCGCATCCCACCCCCTCTCTCTCTCACTCACATACAGGAGATTTCACCATCTAGTTTTATTTAAAGAAATAGAGATCATGAATTTGAGAAAATTCAAGGCAGGGTTGGAGGTATTACTGGGGAATGGTTGGAGGGAGGAAAGGAGTAAGCGGTATAATTATAGTTTAAATTTCAAAATTTTTAAAAGTAATTTTCCACCAGAAAAAAAATGTACTATAGATTTTTAACAAGGGAGACTGGACAAGAAAAAGAAATTGTGGACACCTAGAAGACAACAGAAATGGCAATGTGGTGGAATAGGATGTCAGAGCTCAACCCATGGCAGAAACACACTATAAACTCTCCATATATGGAAAATAGCTTCATCGGAGCAAAGAAAAACAGCCGAGAGATTACAGTTCCTGGTACAGCACAGATGTAAGAAAAGGACATTACGAAGGTAACAGAGAGTCCTGCGTTCTGTGCAGCAGCCATTCCACACTCCCAGGCACTAACTACATTGTCGAGAGAGAAGCCAATTATTTGTCAAGGGAGAGGGAAGTAGCCGTAAGTCTTTATATTGAAAATGACCAAAGGAAAAAGCCCAGTAAAATTTGGAACTTGGTCTACCTCATGACCTCCTAATCTAGATTTTTTACATATCTACTGAACCCACCACAGCATCTCACACTAGGCTTCATCTTGCAGCTCCAGACTCCAGGCTTACCCAGCATATTTTCTCTGGGAAGCCATATTTCCCCGGCAACTCCAGAATCCCTAAGCTCAGGACCCCGGAAGTCTTAGCTGTCAGACCATCAGCAATATTAGGACAGTATCCACATACTCATGCTGCAGTCCTCTGTAGTAGTTAGCTGCTGCTGGGATGGCTCAGCAAGGAAGACAAGGAGGCATATTTCATAAATACAAGCCTGCCAGACTTCAGCAGAGGGAACCACCAGCATGGCCAGCGTCGTACTCACAGTAGAACCTTGAGCTTCTGAACTAAGGTGGTTTTTATTCTTTCACAACTCCTCAGATGCAGATCACAAGCAATCAAACATCGCCCACAGAAATCCAACACTGCAGACAATACAAAACACAAAGACTTACGAAGCTCTTTTTCCAACAGTGCACAAAAACAATTTTTCTAAATATAACTAAAAATAAACTTCGACAACAGTCCTCTTTAAGGCAGGTCATTTGTAGTGCATACACCTACATATTGTTTGGCTTTTTTGACTGGCAAAGGCCTGACTTATTTCCAGGCTGAATTCTATATCTGAGTCATCAGGCAGATACCTGGGAACACAGTCTGGCCAGATCTAGAAATTACAAACTCTAGCTAGCAATTAAGCACCAAGTCAGGCTTATGACCTGGGCACTAGGTCAATCCCAGTTGTCAGTTTACACAGACTCACCCTTAATGACAGGTTTGTTTTCCCTGGCCTCAGGCACCAACATGCAGAAATTTATCAACAGTGGTAAAAAATGCAATTGAAAATAAAATTTTAAAATGCATTGTGAAGAATTAAAAAAAATATATCCTCATTTGTTGCACTCAGAGGAAAATAATAACTGTAAGCAACCACACTTAAAAAGTGAACACCTCGATTGTGATTATGCATACACATGATATGTCATTTGGAAAGAAAGTGTAAAGATATACTGTTTTCTGCTTTTATAAATTCTATTTTTAAATTTTCTCTCACTTATGATAAAATAATAAACGTGTTTATACATTTAAAAAAATCAACATTCCAGCCTTGCAAGGAATGCATGCCTGTAACCCCAACACTTGGGAGGTGGGGAGGCAGGAGGAATAGGGGTTTGAGACTATCTTGTGCTACTTAGTGACTATGAAGACCCTCTTGGCTAACTGCAATCCTGTTAAGGGGTATGCACGTGGGAGAGGGTTATCTCCAAATCAATAACCTAAATTAATGACACATTAAAATAACAAGCTGAGCTTCAAACTATCCAAAGAAGTAAAAAATAAATATCAAAATGGAGATAAATAAAATAGACAACAAAATAAGAGCAAACTCAGAAGTGGATCTCTTCCTTTACCAACAAATGGATACACTTTTGTTATGGTAAAGCACCGACCCTAAGGGTTAAAGATTAACCTTAAAAGACTGTGTGGTAAGCAGTAGTCCAGGGTTACCACTGCATCAGAAAAGAGAAACTTCTTTCACCCGAGATACCAGACAGCTCCAACTAACAGGGAAATCTAAATGTTCCTGGCTTTCGTTTTACTTTTTTATTAGGTTTAGAATTGTATCACGCATTGAAAATACATACTTTGATTCTATTGGTCTTCCTCCCTGACTCTCCTCCCCTGAGCGCCACCCCCCTTTACCTCCTTCTAGTCCCTTCCTCTTCTTCGATAGCCCACGCCCGTTTTCACATCTTGTGGATTCTCTCACTGTTTCTCTCAAGATTTTGTCACCCATGTCATGTTTCCCTTTTTGATTTCATGACTCCCCCAAACACAGACACACACACACACACACACACACACACACACACACACTTAAAATCTAGACCATGTGTTTGAGAGAAAACATGTATTGTCCTACAATACTAAACATAGCACCTTAAAGCATAGAGTTTTTATGCTGTTGTGTAAGGTGGGATTTTTTTCCTTTTTTTTTTTTTTAATTTTAGAAAAAATAGCCACCTGTCCTCTGACCCAATGTAAAAACAAACCCTTAAATCAGAGGCCATCTGTGTCCTGGGAGCAAAATAGTCCATAATTGCAAATTTGACTTTTGGTGCTCTTATTTGAAACTGGACCCCTGGAACGGAGCCCCTCCAACCAGTGTCAACAGCACGCATCCACACCGGCATGGCGACAAGCCTTTCTGTTCCAGTCCCCTGGAGACTAATTACGTAGCGCCCTTTGCCACCCCGTTTCGCGCCTCCCGCAATCTCCTGACCTTTGAGTGTCTCCCGCTGTGTCCGCCTACAAGCAGGACTCTACCCTGCGTGGCTTGTGCGGCTGGCGAGGCTGGTGCAGGTGGAGGGCGGGCGAGACTGGACCAGGAATCCCTCCTTGGCTCTGGAGAGGCCAGGCCATCGCGTTCAACACCATGAGTTTTGCCCGGGGCCACGAGCGGTTTCATACTGCAACACGTCTAAGTGGCCATTCTCTTTTGTGTGTGAAGTTCGCGGATTGCTTGTTATGTATCGCTATGTTTTTCCCTGTTAAAAGCTCTGCGTCCCTCCTACTACAAGCTGTCGGTAGGGAACATGCCAGTTTCGAATCGGGTGTACTGAAATAGTATGCAGCAGTTCTATTGCCATGGAAGAAAAGAACCCGCTCCCCAAAGACACTAGAAGTGTGAAGATCCCGATCACTCATTGGTTATGTGAGTTTTGCAGCTGGGCGTTTCTCAGCCAATGAGCTTAACGTTCTCGCGGAGGGTCACGAGCCCTTTTCAAATTCCATCGGCCGCTCTAGCGTATTCTTTGGTTTCCCGCTTTGTACCCTTCCACGTGAGAGAGTAGTTCTCTCCGCCCTCCCCGTGCAGACTGAGAGTATTTAACTCTTGCCTAGGAGTGAGGCCCCCACCTTCGCCTCTCCCAGCAATGCAACTTGTAAACCGCTTTGCTCAGTGCAGGTCCAAGAAGTGAGCCGCCAGCCGGCAACTCGCTGCGGCTCTCTTCACTTAGCATAGTATTGGCTGGTCTTTTTTGCCATGTCTGGTAACAAGAAGCCATACTGGCTCTATAGTGGCTCAAATGAAGGCGTTGGAAATGAATACTGTGTTTTGGACCAGTATTCTCTGGAAGACGTTCTGGTATCTCTGGAGTGGATGATCTTTATTGTAGCCACAACAGGCTTTCTGGCATTCCAGTTAATCCTAAATGCCATTTTTGAGGAGCAGTATGAGAGAGATGTGGCCTGGATGGCCAGGCAAAGCAAGCGTATGTACCCTTTTGACCAGGAAGATGAGGACGACGATGAGGAGGACGAAGAGGACGAGGAGGACGATGATGATGACAACGAAGCATTCTACCTGGACGACGAATTTGAGGAGGACGAATTTGAAGAGGCCGAATTTGAGATGGAGGAAGTCGAATTTGAGAACCAGATGGATGAAGCAGAGGAGGACAAGGCAGAAGAAGAGATGAGCGTGGAAGAGGGTGCAGGAGCTACCTGCCTCATTGACTTAACGACTTTTACCTGTGAGTTAAGCATGGTCTCCCCCCTTTTCATGCCTTCCCTCTCTCCACTCCCCTCCCCCCCCATGCACCCTGCTTCCAGCCTTTCCTGTCTCTGCTCCCCTCCTCCTCTCCGCTGCCCTGCTTCACGCCTTCCCTCTCTCTGCTCCCCCCACCTGCACCCTGCTCCCCTCCCCCCCACCTGCACCCTGCTTCCCGCCTTCCCTCTCTCCGCTCCCCCCCACCTGCACCCTGCTTCACGCCTTCCCTCTCTCCGCTCCCCTCCCCCCCAACTGCACCCTGCTTCCAGCCTTTCCTGTCTCTGCTCCCCTCCCCGTCTCTGCTGCCCTGTTTCATGCCTTCCCTCTCTCCGCTCCCCTCCCCTCCCTGCTCTCCTGCTTCTCACTTTTCCTCTCCCTGCTCCCCTCCCCCTCCTTGCTCCCCTGTTTCCCGCCTCTCATCTCCGTGCTCCCCTCCCCCTCCCTGCTTCCCGCCTCTCCTCTTCGTGCTCCCCTCTCTGCTCCCCTGCTTCCCGCCTCTTCTCTCCGTGCTCCCCTCCCCCTCCCTGTTCCCCTGTTTCCCGCCTCTCCTCTTTGTGCTCAACTCCCCCTCCCTGTTCCCCTGTTTCCCACCTCTCCTCTCCGTGTTCCCCTGCCCCCTCCCTGCTTCCCGCCTCTTCTCTCCGTGCTCCGCTCCCCCTCCCTGTTCCCCTGTTTACGGCCTCTCCGTCTCCCCTCCCCCTCCCTGCTTCCCGCCTCTCCTCTCCGTGCTCCAGCTCCCCTGCTTCCTGCCTTTCCTTACTACCTTTTGCCTCTTCCTCCCCTTGCCCCAGTCCCCTGGCCTTTTCTGCCCCCTTCCCACTTATCTCCTCCTCTCCAAAGTCTTTCACCCCTTGCCCCTCCCCTCCTCCCTCTTGTCCCTCCCCCTCCCTGCTGCCTTGCTTTCCTCCCCATTCCTACTCCCCGCTGCGGTTCTTTTCCTTCCAGTCTCTCCCTTCCCTCTCTCGCAGGTCAGTCAGTTCTCTCTCTTCTTCCCCTTCCCATCCCTGTGCCCCCTTCTGTCCTCACATCCCCCATCCCTTTCCCTACTCTAGTCCATCACCCCATTCTCCTTTCCCTCTACCCATCCCTCCCCCCGTCTTTGCTCCTCCCCCTTTCCTGTTCCCCAATTCCTTCCTGTCCTTCACCCCTCTCCTCCCACTCTTCTCTCTTCTCCCACTTTCCCTCCCTGCTCCTCCACTTCCCTCTCCTTCCCCTTTCATCTTCCACTTTCCTGCTGCCTCTCCCCTCCTCTCCTCTGTCTTTTTCCTTTTCCCTCCCTCCACTCTTCTCCCCTCTCTGGGCCATGCTGACCCCCTTCCCATCTGTGCTCCCACTTCCTGCCTCTCTCCCCTTTCCTACCTCTCCTGTTCTCTCCCTAGTCCCCTCCTCCTCCCTGCTATCCTTTTCCTGCCCTTCTCCCTTCTTTTCCCTCCCCTCCCCCTTTCCCCTGTCTGTCAGTGTTCTCCACACTGCCCTGCTCCCCTCCCCCTCTCTGTCTCTCCTCCACCTCCCCGCTAACCCCCATCCCCCACACCCCCACCACTCCTCCTCTCTCCTCACTTCCCTCTGCTTGCTTCTCCCACTGCCTGCTTCTCATCTCCCTCCCCTCTCCCTATTCCCCTCCCCCCCTCCCCGCTCCCCTTCCTATTCTCTCCCCTCACTCAAGATTTTGATACCCTTCTGTCCTACGGGTTATGAAGAGTAAGCGGTGTATACAGGTGAGAAATGAAAAACTGTCACCATGAACCTCTTTTTTAGGCTGAAGTCGGGACCATAGAAGTGGTACAAAATACTTTTTCTTGCATTATATTTTCCAGGTGTTCCTGACCGTAGAATGAGGAACGACGAAATTCAGTGTAAGCTGTTTACTTTCTTCCAAAATCCCAATTTCCTGGTGTCTGTACCAGTGAAATATAGCGAGGCGTTTGCAAATGAGTATGGAAATGCTGGTGGAGAAGCAGCTGCAAGGGAAGAGAAAGAGAAGCAGGAGGAGGAGGAGGAAGAGGAAGATGAAACTGGAGAACTGAAAGCAGAGCCTAGAAAGAACCTGGACTCTGCAGATGGCTCTCTCCCTTAGGAATGCAGGTACTGGTTTCACTAACCATTCCTAACGTAACCCTGTTACTAAGAGCTTCAGGTTTTTAAATATAATTGAAAAACTAAACAGTTGTTAAGTTTTCACATTATTAAATAGTAAATTAAGTATTACACTTATTTAGTATGATACTAAAATAAAGTTTAACAATTATAATATGCTTATATGTTAAGCAGAAGTCAATTATTTCTAGATGCAAGTCCTTTGGACTGTAGCTCTGAGATTACTTATTACAGATGGGAATTTGTCAGACTAGGTAGTGGAGACCAATAAAAGATAATGAAGAGAAATTCCGCCTTCATTGTGAGGCCACAGAAATAGAGTATTATTCTTATAGTGCATTTGAAAGGGCTGATAAAAGTTAAAAATCAAGTATTTCAAGTGAGATCACATCTCATGATTAAAAATTTTAATATTTGAGTTGAATATTCATTTAAACTAAAAAAAATATGTAGCCGTGGATTTTGTTGTTTTTACTGAACTGGGAGCCAGGCATTATATTTTCTGTTTTAAATCTTTGTCTGTATGTCTCTTTTTGTCTTTCTGAATTTTCCCATTTCTAAACCTCTGATTTTAAATAGATGAAAAACCTCTTTTTAAAATCTTTTAAATTTTAATTTAAAAATTTTTTAAAAAATCTTTTAAAAATGAAATTTTTTTAAAAAAGAGATGAAAATTTAATTTTAAAGAGATGAAAGCTGAGTAGCTGGGAGGCTAAGGGAACGTATAGGATTGGTATATAAACAAAGTTTCATTTACTGAGAAGTGGTTAAAAAAAGAAAAAACATGCCTTTATAGTGGTTGATAGTATGACAGTGAGTTTGATATGATCAGATTATGAATGCTATCAAACTCATGAGCATTCTAATAGTTATGGATCTATTCAGAGCAGTGCTTCTCAACCTGTGGGTTTCAACCCCTTTGGGAATCAAACGACCCTTTCACAGGGGTCACCTAAGACCATCCTGCATATCAGATAATTACAATTCATAACAGTAGCAAAATTACAATTATGAAGTAGCAACGAAAATGGTTGGGGGTCACCACAACATGAGGAACTGTAGTAAAGGGGTTCAACATTAGGAAGGTTGAGAACCACTGTGTTAGGGAAACACAACAGGGGAAGTCTTTTAGTTTGTCCTTGTTGAGGGACAATGGTAATACATAGAATTGGCAAGAAAGTCAGTAATGCCTTTTTATCTCTTCTTTCCTCCTGCAGTTGCAAAGCCCAGAAGAAAGAAATGGATGGAGAAAGAAGAAATGTTTTTTAGTTTAGTTAAGTTTTAGTTTTAGTTTAGAAAATTAAGTTTGTTCTAAAGTTCATTATAAAAAGATGTCATCAACAGACATCTGACTATACAGTGAACTTTTATCAATATATAGATAGATACATATATGCATATATATATGTATATACATTTGTTCATGTTAAGAATAAAAATTTGGCTTGCATAAACTACGGTTGTTTTATGTTAACTTCAATGCATGTTTTTCTATCTTTTTGATCTTGCTTTATCTTGAAAGAGAATAGCACCTGGCTTAACAGGACACTAAATAATACCAATCGATAAGAGTGAACCACCACCAGCAGCTGCTGGAAATTCATAGAAATGTACATTCTCAGATTCCACTCCAGACCTATTTAGTCAGAGATTCTTAAGGCAGACCTTCAGTCAAGATTTCATAAGTGCTCTGAACACTTGCACTTCAGACCACTACTGGTTTGCAGCAATAGAAGAAAAGGTTTTATAGAGCCAGCCTCCATTAACCTGGTAGGCACTGTGTTTGTGATTTGAATGTCAGCCATGGGCCTAAATGTTGAAGGGTTTGATCTGTGCTTTGTTGCACTGTTTGGAGGTAATAGAACCTTTAGGTGGAGCATTTAGAAAGATGTTAGTGCTCTGGAGATGGGCCCTTACAGGAGATACCAGGACCCTGACTGCTTCTTGTTATCTTGCTTCCTTGCTGCCAAAGGGCAAGCAGTTCAGGCCACCACATCTTTCTTCCCTGGTGTAATGACTTGTCAACAGCAAACCGATCCTTCAGAGATTATGGGCTAAAGCCAACTTTCATACTTTAGAATGTTGATTTATATCAGCTGTTTGTCACCAAAATTCAATCTAAATAACATATTAGGTTATGGGTAAATTGGACTGTGAAGTCTGAATTGGGATGGGATTAGACACAGACCTGCCGAAAGGATGGGCTTATTTCCCAAGGCATGGAAAAAAAGTCATGAAAATTCATTTGCTTTTAGTTCTGAATCAAGTTGTAAATCTCCAGTTAAGTTGTTAGCAAAGTTTATTCCTTCTGGAGGTGGTGGAAGGAATCCTGCCCTTTCCACTATGCTGGCTCCTGGAGATCAATGCCAATTTTAGGCAACAATTGAGTTGCAAATGTATCGTTCTACTCTTTTTCTCCATTTTCATACAGTGTTTTTCCTTGGATCTCTGTCTCAAGACTTCTTCTTAATAGGGGTGCTAGTCAATGAATTAAGGGTCTACCTTTATCCAGTATGACCTCATCTTAACATTACATAGGTAATGTTCTTAGATCACATTGATGGGTTCTAAGAGTTGCCCCTGCAGCACATCTCTGCGAAGGACATCATTGAACTCATTAAGATGTTAAGGGGAGCCCACCAGAGATGATCACTCAGACACAATTTACAGCTAATTGAAAGTCTTTATTCCAGCCCTCTGCGACTGCACTCAGGTATTCAGAGACCTGAGTGTAGCCCTGAGCATTTAAGAGCAAGAGGCTTTTAAAGGCCAAAACCACATCCTGGTATCTCATTCTGTGGCTGCAGGGGGAAGTTTATGCCTAAGTAAGCAGTTTAACAGAAGCTGAGATAAGTGGTTACCTGGAAGGGGAGATTTGCACTAGCTGACAGTTTAACAGAAGCTAAGATAAACAGTTAGCTGGAGGGGGTCCTGCAAAAGCAGGCAGTTTAACAGAAGCTAAGATAAGTTAGCTAAGACATGTTGACCTCAGGTTCCTAGAACAGAGTTGAGTACTTTTTCACAGGATTCTCCATCAAGGAGACAACATTCTAATTAAACCTAAAAAAGCTTCAGCAAGAATATAAGATGGAGGAACCTCTGCACTGTCTCCACTTGTCACAAAAGTACAAAGATTGGGTAATGGCCATGAAATACAGGTAAATGGAAAAACTGGGGGAAGCGTAAAACAATCTCTATTATGTTTGTAGTGAAAGGCATATATATATATATACACACACACACACAACACACACACACCTTGATGTTGTGCTCTGTTATTTCCTCAGTATTTTAGTGATCACATAGGTCCAATCTTTTAAATAAGGGAGCATATTCTTGAAGGTTGCTATCTTAGCATTTGTAATGAATCAATGAAGAGGATCCTGTATGCCTCATGGACACTGTGGCTCTGGGCTACATAGGCAGCGTATATAGGCCACAGATAAGGGACCACATGTGAGCGCAGAGAGCTTCGACTCTTAGGTATTGACCCACTTGTCAAATTCATCACTGTTTGTAGAGAGTTGTGGGTGGGTGGAATAGAGCTAGACTAAAGCCTTTGAAGCATAGGCGCCCATGAACAGCTCCATCCACAATCAGTTAATTACGGAAGATCATAATAATCAGAAATTATGGAAGATTAAACCATAAAAGATTACCGAAGAATGATGGCTTTTAATATGTATCCTTTCCCTCTTTCTTTCCTTATCTTTCACTCTTTTTCTTCTTTCCCTCTTTGTCTGTCTGCGTCTAGAGTACTGGAATTACAAGCATGAGTCACCAATTCCTAGTTAGAGCAGATTTATTTACATCCATGAATGGCCTTGTAGAATTAAAAAGCAACAACAACACTGTAAACTCATTTAATTGTTTAAAATATCCAAAGCTACACACATACACACACACACACACACACACACACATGAGTGAACAAAAGCATAAGTATGATGCATATATATGTCACATGCAGAAAGTTATGTATGAGAATAATAAACACCTTGTTACGGCTGAGGCCTATGAGTATCCCTAAATAGAGTCTGCCTGACAGAGATCCGGATTCTTTAGCTGGGGAAATATTGTCCATCAGCTATACTGCTCCCCTTCCTTGCTGAATTTTCATCTGTAAAGAGAATGTCTACATGGCCTGCCCGAGCTGGCCTGGGTGGCTGGGAAAGGAATGTAGCAGCTTCACAAACGGAAACCTTGCAGGCCTTTTTCTCCCTAAGCCCTAAAGCCTAGTGTACTGCCCCAGGACAGGTGTTAATGCTCCAGGAAGAGATAGCCTTTAATATCAGCACACGAAAAAGAAGAGCTGAATTCAGACAGCAAGAGCCTCCAAGCCATTGGTGGCTCAGATGTTCCTTTCAAATGCTCTTTGTAATCACCTCAGGTTTTACAGGTTTGCAGGCCGCCAGGAGGAATGAAGCCAGTTCCATCCTAGACACAGCCCCATCCCGGATCGCACCTGCATACCAGGAAGGCCCTTGCTGAGATGACAGGCCCTTAAAGTCCTCAGCAGGCAGCAACTCCCCCCTCCCCCTCTCTCTCTCTCTTGGCTCGGCTCCATTTCTAGCAGTGTGCTCTCCGTCCCTTTCTCCCCTTAACATGTATACTGTTAAATTTTCTTATTAAAAACGCTTCTGCGTTTTTATTTCTAAAGCGCAATTGTGCGTGTCATTTCTTAAAGCATGTAAACCTGCCATGTCTGTCTCCCATAAAGAATGAACTACTGTGTTCATTTGCCATAAAGAATGAACTATCTTGTTCGTTTGCCATACTTTTCCTTTTTGCTCGCATGCCCCTCCTGACTGGAGTCCCGCAAACCCATCTGTAGAAAAGGCTGGTTCCCTCTGCATGTTACCTTGTTCAGGCTATTTGTGATCAAAGGGAGGGAATTGGAGAAAAGACAGAGTGGGGGGTTAGAAAAGAGAAAAGAATTAAATTTGTGAAGTTAACTGGTACATTTCTACCATATTTTTGGCATTATATTGATGAAGGTGAGCAGTGGGTTGATGTAGTGTTCGGTGTTACTTTATGTAGCTTTGCAGTGTTTTCTAATAAAAAACATTTTAAATTAAAATTGTAAATTCATAACAGAATCATCCTAATAAAGAGGATCTGTTTAAAGAAACTTATCGATGGCTATAGCTGCAGATCAGAGAAGGAGAAAGGACAGGGCATAGGCAAGAGCAATAGGAGGCTTTGGTCTACACTAATAGGAGTTTGTCTCAATGTTTTGTGGATAACCTTAGTATCTTCCCTCGTGTTCTTTGCTAGCATATTCAGTTTGTTATTCTTTTAGAGATGGTCAATCAGTGGTAGCCAAAAGAGGAAACAGAGAAGAAGCTAAGGAAAATACTTGATGCATTACCCCATTATACTCACAGGTCTTTGAGACTGATGGTGTACTGTTACCATAGTATTAGGCCTGACTCTGAAAGCCCCATGAGACTGGAGTTGGTTACCAGCTACCTCGAGAAATTGTAAAACAGGTGAATTTGGTCAGATCAGGAAAACATGTGGTCAGACAATAGCTACAGGACTATATAAAGGTAGGCTAAAAGTGGGAAACCAACAATTAGGCATATGCACAATTTTAGTCAGACCTGCAAACCACAAGTATGTGTATGTATAGCAATGTTGGTAATGTGCTTTGGTGTCCTGTCTGGATTTGAAGATTCCTCTGGTGTCCTCCTGAAGCCAGGTCTTGGAAAGCAAGTTTCTGTTCAGTTTTTGTTGCCAGTATGTGATGTGGCCTCCAGGAATCCTGGACAGTGGCATAAGTTTGAAGAGACTTCTTAGAGAAATACACATAAAAAAATAAATTCAGTTAAAACAATGACAGTTACCATTTACATTCTCTCATGTTGGAAGCTAGAGAGATGGCTCATCAGTTAAGAGTACTTGTTCCTTGTGCAAATGACCCAGGTTCACTTCACAGCACCCACATGGTATCTCACCACCTTCTGTAACTCTAGTTCTGGGGGATCCGTTGCCCTCTTTCTCCTCCACAGTTACCAGGCACACACATGGTGCTCATACACACATGCAAGACAAACTCTCATTCACATATGATAAAGTAAATCTTTACTACAGGTACTCGTGTGCCACTGGACTTGGGTGCTGGGAATTGAACTCAGGTCCTCTGGAAGAGTTTACCAAATACTCTTAACCACTGAGCCATCTCTCCAGCATCAAAATAAATAAATATTTTAAAAAATCTCTTGATTAGTAAAAGAGACCCTGTTACAATGCCAAGCAATGTCTGACTACCTAGAAAAGGCATTAAAGTTTTCACCAGGCAGAAGACAGGAAGTCCTAAGGAGGAGCTCTTAGGGTAAGACTTTTACTCAAGTTTCCACAAGAAATGCAAGGGAGAGAGGTATGAGAAGTTCTGGGTTGTTCACTTTGAATAATTTTGTGATTTGCTACACTATATGCATTTATTTAATGGCTCTGAGATGACGGAGGCAGAGGACTATTTCCTCCTGGAGCGTAAGTGTCAGAGAGGAAAGATAGTTATTGCTTGGTTAGTTATGTATTAAAAGTCATGCTTTGGTTGGACCCTTATTAACTTTGAGAATTGGCTACTCCAGGGAGGGACCGTTTCATTTCTCCCAGGCAGTGAGGTGTATGATTTATTTTTTTTTTTTCACTTGTCAAAACATTAGTAAATTTTTTTGAAAAACTGAAAATGTTTATAATAAAATCAGTCCTCTGATGCTTGGTATCGTGGTGGAGATTTTTAGACAGTAGGACAGACATTTCGCTGGTGTTCTAAATTTTTTATTATGAGAATTAAAAAAAGAAGGATCATAAGTAAAAGGAAATCTCTGCAGGCTGATTTTTAACCACGTTCCCTGTTCCCCATTCCTACAAGCATTAGCAAAGTGAAATAGATCTGCACCTTTAGGGGACTGTAATATCTTGGTAGAAGTGTAGCGTGTTTTTAGAAAAGTAATTAGGCAAGGAAGCCAGGCCCATCAATTAGGTTGTTAAGGGTATGAAATCATAAGATAGGAAAATGCATTTAAATATTAATGATATTTTAGTGCAAACCAAGGAAAGAATGGTTCCGTTGGAGTTAGAAATAAGAGTGCGTGATGGAACTCTAGGAGAGTTAGTAGGAGAGAGGAGTGATGAATGAATGATCCTCTATGAAAGGAGATGTATAGTTGGCTCATTTGAGACAGGTGTATCCCGGGGAAAGCAGATTTTTAACAGTCCAGAAAATTGAACCGAAGGCCTCATTCATGCCATGCACATGCCCTACCACTGAGCTTCAAGAGAGTCTCACACTGTTTCCACACTGGCCTGGAACACACTCAAGCCAGCTGACCTAATACTTGCAATCCTCCATCCACAACCTTCTGAGTACCTGGGATTATATAGACTTATTCCACCGGGCCAAGGCACAGATTGTAATAACCTCAAAGAGATTTCCCTTTATGCATAGAGGTATAGGGAAGAAAACATTTCTTAGCAATCTTTAGTTTTGTGGCTGACAGACACATCCATAACAAAACATAGATTATCAAAATAAAAGTATACAAATCAGTGTAAATTTTATATGGCACAAGAATCTCCAGAAATCAGGAGTCAAAAGAATCAGTGAAACTTGTGTGTTTTTGTGCTTACATTTTGTCAAGAGTGGACAGTAATGTAGAGGAATAATAATCAGAGAAAGGAAGCATGATCCAAGGTAATAAACCAAGGGAAATTTAGCAAGGCTTGCTATTTTTTTTTTCTGATTAAATTAAGAGCCTTACACATGCTAGATAAATGTTCTACCACTGAGCTACATCCTCAGCCCTGTGCTTTTTATTCCGATGGAGTTTTTGATAAGTTGGCTAGGCTGGCCTTGAGCTCACTCTGAAGACCAGACAGCTCTTAAACTTGTGATTCTCTTGCCTCAGGCTCCACAATAACTGGGAAGGACAGAATTGTGTCACTATGGCCCGGTGCTCCATGGCTTCTATTTATAATTTGTAGCTGTTTGCTTGAATCTTCCTCAATTTGTGGACTTTATGATTTTATAGCTTCAGCAAAACTGCATTTCATAAAGTGAACTGGAAACTCATTCATTCATAAAGGCATTTTATGAAATCACTGTTAAATTAAATGTTGCTGTTACTGCATACAATTACTGCAATACAACATTTGTGTATTTCAAGAGAATTTTAGCATTATTTTTTTACATACACTTTAAAGAAATTTTTATGTGTATTGGTGTTTTGTCTGCATATATGTTTGTGACCTGCAGGCCTGCTTAGTGACTGTGGAGTTTAGAAGTGGGCTTCAGATCTCCTGGGACTGGAGTTACAGAAGGTTGCTGGAGAGCCACCAGGCGGGTATTGGGAAATCTAGCCTGGGTCCTCTGCAGCATCAATGTACACTTAACTGCTCAGACATCTCTCCTGCTCCCAACACACTTTTTTAAATGCTTTCAAGACTGGTAGTGAATTTGCATCTTTAGTACGTTTTCACTAACATGTACTATATTTCTTCATAAAGGTCATTTTTAATTTAGGTTGGATTATTTATAGATGATATTGCTTAAAGAGTTATTTGAGACTGAAATCTCATGAAATTACTCCCACTTTTCT